>CM038673.1:670080982-672655982 GCA_021605145.1 Aegilops bicornis | reverse complement strand
TCTTCTTCTTCTTTCTTCTTTTCTTTCTTCTTCTCCCTCCTCCTCTTCCTCCCTCCTCCTCCTCCTTCTACTCTTCTTCTTCTTCTAAACTAAAACTAAAACTAATCTAAAATGAATTAAAAATAAAACTAAAACTAAAATAAAACTATAATTAAAACAAAAACTAAATTAACTAAAAGAAACTAAAATAAACTAAACTAAAAAAGGGAAAAGATCACTCACTGCAGGGGAGGTCATGGGGGCGGCGGCCCGATGGAGGGGAGGCATGGCGAGTGAGGCGGCCGATGGAGGAGGCATGGCGGGTGGTGGCGTGGCGGCGATGGAGGAGGCAGGTGGCGGCGGATGCCGGTGGAGGCATGGCAGCAAGCGGGATGTCCTTGAGGAGGCGGTTAGACGGTGGCGCCTTCGCCCGGCGTGGAAGGACGGCGGCGGTGGTGGGCGGCGGCGGGGTGGTGAGGCGGCAAGGCGGCGGCGTGGTGGTGGCTGACAGGCAGGCGGGTGGTGGGCGAGGGGCGGCGGCGGGTGGTGGGGGCGATGGTGGTCTCGTCGGTGCGGGGTGGTGGGGGAGAGGCAACAGAAATAAAGAGAGTGGGGAGGGGCAGGGTGGGGGGAGCCGTTAGTTGGGTTATCTCTTTGTCATCCACCCCCCTTTGTCGTCTGCTTTTTTGCTCTTTGTCGTCTGCTAGCAGACGGCAAAGAGGGGGTCGTTAGTTTTTTTTAAGCTGCTCGTTAGTGGGGCCCACCTCTCTCTTTGCCGTCCGCCAGCTGACGGCAAAGAACTGGCTGATGGCAAAGACCTTCTTTGCCATCAGCCAGATCTTTGCCATCCGTTTTCCGTAAGCGGACGGCAAAGACCTTCTTTGCCGTCAGCCAGTGGACGGCAAAGAACTGGCAGACGGTAAATAAGCTAATTCCAGTAGTGATACGCGTTATTACCAAAATTGTTCCTACCAAAAAAATTCATATCCATAGATTCATTATTGTGTTCAATCAAAGTAGACAAAGGCATATCACTAGGATCAATCACTCTTACTAGCAAACAATTTCATAAGCTCATCCATCTTTCCACTCAAAACATTTATTTCTTCAATCGCATGCACTTTTTTACTAGTGGAAAATCTTTCGGTATGCCATTGAGAATAATTAACCATAATATTATCTAGGAGTTTAGTAGCTTCTCCTAAAGTAATTTCCATAAAAGTGCCTCCCGCGGCCGAATCTAAAAGATTTCTAGAAGCAAAATTCAATCCGGCATAAATATTTTGTATAATCATCCATAAATTCAAACCATGAGTAGGGCAATTTCTAATCATCAATTTCATCCTCTCCCAAGATTGTGCAACATGTTCATGATCAAGTTGCTTAAAATTCATAATATCATTCCTAAGGGAGATGATCTTAGCGGGAGGAAAATACTTGGAAATAAAGGCATCTTTACACTTGTTCCATGAATCAATACTATTTTTAGGCGAAGATGAAAACCAAGTTTTAGCGCGATCCCTAAGCGAGAACAGAAATAATTTCAACTTAACAATATCATTATCCACATCTTTTTTAATTTTGCATATCGCACAAATCAATGAAATTATTAAGATGGGATGTGTCATCTTCATTGGGAGGCCAGAAAATTGATCTTTCATAACAAGATTCAGCAAAGCAGTATTAATCTCACAAGATTCAACATTAGCATCGGGAGCAATCGCAATACTAATAAAATCATTGTTGTTGGTGTTGGAAAAATCACACAATTTGGTATTATCTTGAGCCATCGTGACAAAGCAAGCAATCCAACACACGAGCACACAAGAGAAAACGAAGAAGACGGACGGAAGAAGGGCGAAGAAAAGGCAAATCTTTTCGAAAATTGTTTTAGAAGTGGGGGACAGGAAAATGAGAGGCGAATGGCAAATAATGTAATGCGGGGGATGAGAGTTTATGATGGGTACTTAGTATGTCTTGGCTTGACGTAGATCTCCCCAGCAACGGCGCCAGAAATCCTTCTTGCTACCTCTTGAGCTTGCGTTGGTATTTCCCTTGAAGAGGAAAGGGTGATGTTGCAAACTAGCGTAAGTATTTCCCTCAGTTTTGAGAACCAAGGTATCAATCCAGTAGGAGACAATGCAACAAGCCACCGAATACCTGCACAAACAAACACCAACTTGCAACCAACACAACAAAGGGATTGTCAATCCCTTCATGGTTATTCGCAAAGTGAGATCTGATAGAGATGATAAACGGTAAAGTAATATTTTTGGTATTTTTGGTTTATGGAACGGAAAGTAAAGATTGCAAAGTAAAGGAACGGCGACAGAAATTGGCAAGTTGATGGGAAACTAATATGTTGTAAAATAAACCCGGGGGCCATAGGTTTCACTAGAGGCTTCTCTCAAGATAGAAATTATTATGGTGGGTGAACAAATTCCTGCCGAGCAATTGATAGAAAAGCGCAAAGTTATGACGATATCTAAGGCAATGATCATGAATATAGGCATCACGTCCGTGTCAAGTAGACCAAAACGATTCTGCATCTACTACTATTACTCCACACATCGACCGCTATCCAGCATGCATCTAGAGTATTAAGTTCATAAAGAACGGAGTAACGCTTTAAGCAAGATGACATGATGTAGAGGAATTAACTCAAGCAATATGATGGAAACCCCATATTTTTATCCTCAATGGCAACAATACAATACGTGCCTTGCTGCCCCTCATCCTTTGGGAAAGGACACCGCAAGATTGAACCCAAAGCTAAGCACTTCTCCCATTGCAAGAAAAACCAATCTAGTTGGCCAAACCAAATCGATAGTTCGAAGAGACTTGCAAAGATATCAAATCATGCACATAAGAATTCAGAGAAGATTCAAATAATATTCATAGATAAGCTGATCCTAAATCCACAATTCATCGGATCTCGGCAAACACACCGCAAAAGAGTATTAAATCGAATAGATCTCCAAGAACATCGAGAAGAACTTTGTATTGAGAATCAAAGAGAGAGAAGAAGCCATCTAGATACTAGCTATGGACCCGTAGGTCTGAAGTAAACTACTCACGCTTCATCGGAGAGGCAATGGTGTTGATGTAGAAGCCCTCAGTGATCGAATCCTCCTCCGGCAGGATGCCGGAAAAGGCCCCAAGATGGGATCTCACGGGTACAAAAGGTTGCGGCGGTGGAAAAGTGGTTTCGTGGCTCCCGTGGATGTTTCTGGGGTATAAGAGTATATATAGGAGGAAGATCTAGGTCAGGGGGTCTACGAGGGGCCCACAAGGTCGGGGGGTGCGCCCTACCCCCTGGGCGCGCCCTCCACCCTTGTGGCCGCCTTGTGTCTCTTCTGACTTGCACTCCAAGTGTCTTGGGTGTCTTCTGATCCAAGAAAAATCATCGCGAAAGTTTTATTTCGTTTGGACTCCGTTTGGTATTCCTTTTCTATGAAACTCTAAAACAAGGAAAAAGCAGAAACTGGCACTGGGCTCTAGGTTAATAGGTTAGTCCCAAAAATCATATAAAATATCATATTAATGCATATAAAACATCCAAAACAGATAATATAATAGCATGGAACAAACAAAAATTATAGATACGTTGAAGACGTATCAGTCATTCACTTCAGGGAAATTTGCTATTGTCCTACAAAACTTTGCGCTTGGAGGCCCAACACGAGTCTACAAGAATAAAGTTGTGTAATAGACATCACCCCAGCCCCCGCCCACCCCTAATTAATTATAGCATATAAAGATGTAGAAGACGAGACCCCTTTACTTTCACACTGCCATATCAAGGAATCATCTAATCAGTAAAAGAAATGGACTGAGCTACATTGACAAGATAATATGAAACCAAACTTTCATCAATTCATCAGGAAAAACCCCTCTTAAAGGTACCTTTTTTAAGTTTTGACCATCCCAAATCTCGTCTATTTGATTTTCTCGTTAACTAAAACATATAATTTTGTAAATTGGGTCTCAAGGTGGACAACAACTTCTACAAGATGTTGCAACAGCGTCGTGGCGTGTTGTTGGCCGACCAGAACCTATACATCAACAATTCCATGCGGGATGGTCAACAAGCTCACCAACAACACCAATGAGTTCCGCTTGCGCTTTCCACATGGGTTCGTCAAGCTAGGAAAGGTCAATGTGCTTACCGGCACACAAAGGGAGAGGTCCGCAGGGTCTGCAGCAAGTTCAACTGATGAGATCATCATCATTTTATGATGAGACATCAAGTAATGTTGTGCCTTTTGTGTTTATTTATGGCCGGATAGGTGGTACTTTTTCTCTCCTTTTCGGTTTTGGTCAGATTCATCTTGATCTACTTCGTTCTGACCGCATGTTCGACTCATTTAATTTGCGGTCTATTGAATAATTCATAACATGTTATGCTGTACGATCGAGGTCAACAATAACATAATTTATGTTGGGCACATATACATTTTAGTCACATGTCTCTATAAAATAGAAGACCTAGTTGGTAATCATGACGTGTCTGGCACGAATCATTTCTGACCGTTCGTCTGCATCTATCGCATGTGAATACAGCGTCACTCTGGTCCGCATTTGCACAAAATCCCTTAGTCTCTCGAGACCAACTCCTTAGTAAAGACATGGCACGCGGTCGCACAAGCTTCCTTCCAGTTGTCACAATTCTGGTGTGTAGCAACATAGCGGTTTTTGAGGGAATTCTCCAAGCAAATAGACATATACAAAATGACCATACAAAATCATTCGGTTTTGTTGGTACATAGGAACAATATCATGCGATTTTTACAATGATTCTTTCCCTGTGATCACGCATGTAGAGATGCATTTATTCGCTAAAGTTTACCACATACTTGTGCACCCTTTTTAGATCATACTTATGTGTTGTAACATAAACTAGTCCCATGTGATTTCTTTCAATTGGCAAAACAATCCAAGTCCATATCAAAATTGCATGGACACATCACAATTTTTGTGCATGGCTGGTGTTAAAATAAT
Organism: Aegilops bicornis; assembly: GCA_021605145.1. NCBI lineage: Eukaryota > Viridiplantae > Streptophyta > Magnoliopsida > Poales > Poaceae > Aegilops > Aegilops bicornis. Next base: position 672,651,002 of record CM038673.1, on the reverse strand, counting down.
GATTTCGTACTAACTTATCTCTGTGTGGTTTATGAATTCCGAAGACATGTTCGATTCATTTGATTTGAGTTCAGGGTGCAATGTCATCATGGTGATGGTTGACCCCTTCACCAAACTCCATGGCATGACTCGCACTTAGGTATCATTGTGGTTATCGTGTTCAAACTCCATGGCATGCCTCACGCTCTGGTATCACACCATGATAAGATTTTACAAGCGTGTTCTAGTGGGAGGAATTCAAGCCACTTGACACTAAACTGTAGTTCACCATAGCGTATCACCCTTAAATGGATAGACAAACAAAATACGTGAACCAATGTTTGGATATGGTCGTCCTTTCTTTATTGTTGACGAAGCAAAAAGTTGAAATTATTGGCTACTTGTCATCGAATTTTCATATAAATCAATTTAGCAGTCATCTTTGGGTGCTTATTGTTTACAACATTGTATGGAGATGGCCCGAACTTGGGGGCACAATGCACAAGATCTGGCCTACGGCACTGGTCTCTATGTCATAATTTCTTGTTGGAACGTGATGCACATCTAGCATTGATCAAGCAGAATTTGACCAATGTGCAAGAAGGACGAAGATACGGGCATATCAAAAATAAACAAAGTACGCCTTTTAGGGGACAAAGTGTTACTGCAATTACAAGTGTATGCTCGATCGTCTCTAGCAAATCAACTATATCTAAAATTTCCCTTCAAGTACTTCGGGCCATATTGTGTACTTTAGAAGATTGATCTCGCTGCATACAAGCTCGAGCTGCCAAAATGTCACAATTGGAAGGTTGTGCTCAGGATTTCTTAACATTTTTATTTCAGTTACCGAAGGCGGTTGAGCTTGTTAACACCAGATTTTGCAAGTCCTAGTTTGATATCACATATTTCGACTGGGGTGAAAAACTATGAAGATTGGCACACTTGCTTTGTGGGCAAGCAAGCTCTCTAATCGAATGCTGTAACTAAAACTGGGCATGGCTAGCCTGGCCCGGCGGGCAGAACCTAAAGCCCAATGGGTGGGGTGGGGTGGGCTCGGGTGCCAATTTTGGCCCAAACACAAAGCCCAAAATACCTCAAAACCCCAGTCTCACCAAAAGAACTTGGTCTCACAAAAGTATAACAATAAATTATGTTTATATACCCACCTTCGCCTCACCAAAAGAACTTGGCCCGAAAGAACCCTAGGCTGAGGAATGCCACGGTCTAGGTATAACACTCCAAGCTAAAGGTGATGGTGATGTGGACAGGAGATTGAGCCAAGAGAGAATGAGATAGATGAATACCGAGAAAGTATCCCATCGAAACATATCACTTGTGAAAACCTAAATGTGGGCTTCTAGTTTTTTTTCGTGAAACACATGAAATGAGTGGGTGGGTGACCCGGCCCTTAGCTTGTAGATCCACTATCGCGTGTTTAGTTAAGCATCGCGTGGGGTGGCCTACAAAACACACAGAGTTGTAATGATATGGATCGGGGTAGAACAAACAAAAGAAATTCCCGGTCCCCAAATTGTTGTGTGCATCTATGTCTCACTTGTTGCAAGGCCGACACCGTGCTCGCTTGCAGCGCTTGTAGATGGGCCAGGCCCAAAGCAGTGCTCCCCAATCCCCCTCATTTTTTCCCTTTTCACTTTTATATAAATGTTATGAAATAATATTTAGGGAAAAACCTTTACTAGAAATGTCTGAAGTATTTACAATTTTGCTCAAGTAGCTTAAAAAAGTGAACCCACATTTTAAATAAAATGTTCATGACATTTAAAAATATTCATAAATTTATAATATGTTCTAGACATTTAAATGTTGTATGTACCATTCAACGAAAAATGTTCACATGCTTAATAAGTTGTTCATGGCATTTACAAAATATGTTCGTATCATTCAAAAAGAAGTTTCCATGAAATTTTAAAAAATGTTCACACATTTAAAAAATTGCTAATGACAGTATTAAAATATAATCATGATATGTAAACAGGTTCTTCATGCAATTTTTCCAATAATGTTTGTGACATATAAAAAATAATCACCGTATAGTAATAAACTACACACACATGTATTTAAAAAAATCACCATACATTTGTGAATATGTACTGGAAAAATGTTCAATATGTATCTGAAATTTTTTTAACTTGTATTAAAACAATGGTCATCCTGTATTTGAAAAATATCATGACGTATTTAAAAAATTAAAAATATATTAAAAAGGAAATATAAAAACAAAAAGAAACCCCAATATGGAAGACGAAGTGAAACATGAAAATACATAAAAATGACGAAAAAGATAAAAGAAAACCAGATGGAATACAGAGTCGCGCGAAAGGTTCCCAAAACCACACTATGTCCGACTCATTATAGGCAAGACATAAATAGAGAAGATACATCATTAGTGCAAGTGGCCTTTTTAGGACCCGAATATGTGGTGTATTGATCGCCCAGGGGCTCCCTCCAGCCTACTACATTCGCCTGGGGAGCAGCTCCCAAAAGGCCCAGTTAATTGGTATTTATATTTAAAATATTCCATGATAAGAAAGCATTCCTTATACAAAAACAGAGATTCCTACCGCGAAGAAGATGTCTACAAGAGATTTCATTGTAATTCTTAGCCATAAGGATTACTTTGTATTTTCTTGGATTTTAAGTCCAAATCAGTGTACCTGTAATTGTTATGATCAATAAATTTACATGTGTTTCTAAAGAAAACCAAACAAAACATAAATTTTGAAAATTTCATGCTCTGAATTGCAAAAAAATGCCATACTACTTTATAAAAATATCATTTCTCTAATTTATAAACTTATAATGAATATGATCAAAACGAAAAATAAGGGCATGTGATCTGGAAAAGTAAAATTGCCATGCTGAACTTTTAAACTGGCATCATGTAGATAAAATCTGCTATGAATTAAAGAAGTCCGTATTTTCTTATAGAAAACAGAGAAGACATAAACTTATGGATGCCATGCTTTGAAAAATGAAAATTGTCATGCTACTTTATTAGATTGCCATCCTCTAGATAAAAAAACTAATTTATCTGGATAAGCACCAATAAAACTGTTGTGCTATTAGAAATAAAAATGGTATCCTCTCAATACTAAAAATTCCAACCTCTTTATTTTCACGATACAGACGCATGCACTCATATATACGCGTGCGGGCGCGCGCGCGCACACACACATACACACTCATGAGCACCCCTGAGAGACTAGGCCGCCATATCATCTTGAGATTAATAAAGTCACCGTAGGCGCCTCGTAGTCGATGGGAACATCTCCTCCCACTTAATGTGCATTGCCGTAAATCTTGAAATAAATTCAGAAAAATGCGAGAACCGGGACCTAAGCTCTGGTGGGTTGGATATATCATTGTCCTCCTAACCATCCAACTACAGATTGGTTCGTAAAATGTCATCCTTTTAGTAATAAAAATTTCATCCTCTCAATAATAAAACAGTCATATTAATAATAATAATAAATGCCATGTGCTTAGTAATAAAATTGCCATGCCATTAATAAACTGCCAAGTCATTAAAAATAAAAATATCATCCTCTGAATAAATAAATTTGAATCTTTTTAAAAATAAAAATTTCATGTTATTAGTAATAAAAAATTCATTTGAGAAAGTGAAAAAAGATCAGGATTTTCCGACGAATTTAAAAACAAATCTTATTATTGAGATGATGGAATTTTTATTAATGACATGGCAATTTTATTACTAAGTGCATGGAATTTTTTTATTAATAATTAGATGAATTTTTTTTATTGAGAGGATACGATTTTTATTATTAAGAGGATGCCATTTTTATTTTTAATGGCACAATGGTCGAAAGTCCACCCCGCCACCTTGGCTGTGCAATTTTTTGGAGAGAAAAAAACGAATGTTTGGCAGGAAGTGGCTTACAGCAAACGCTTACAGAGAATCTACATGGCATTTGCCTTGCGCCAAAATCCACGCAATGGCAGGGAATGCCTTCGCCGGGGTTGGCCCCCTGGCGAGAGCGGAAGCAATTTGCACAAATTTCCTTTGAAAAAGGGAAATGAGAAAAAAAGGAGAAATGATAAATGGCGAGTGTTCGCCTGGATCTCAGTAAGGATCAGGCCATGGGACATCACACAGTCGTTACAAGCCCAGTAAATGAAATGGGCCTTATGCATAGCAGACCTCGTAAAAAGGCCGAAAGGGGCAAAGACCGTCAGGTCCGTGTCCAAAACCGAGCAAAACCTCAAAGCGAAGACAAGAGAAGGTCGCTCGCCACCGAGGGGAATGGCGGCGCCGCCGGACAGCAAGCCTGATAAATCCCCAGAGGAGCTCCTGTGCGCGGCGGCGGAGGCCGGTGACGACGATGCTATCGCCGAGCTCATTTCCTCTGGCGCCGACCCCACCTACTTCGACGCCTCCGGCATGACGCCGCTCATGCGCGCGGCCACCGGCGGCCACGCCGCTGCCGCGCGGCTCCTGCTCGATGCCGGCGCGCCCTGGAACGCGCTCTCCCCCGAAGGCCTCTCCGCGGGTGACCTTACATCCGACCCCGCCACATACGACCTGCTCCTCGACCACGCCCTCCGCTCCGAGCTCATCCTCGGCACCGTCGCCCGCCGCCAGCCGGCCCCCGCGAACTCCTCCGACGGCGTCCCCGCCGAGACCTACCTCGACTCGAGGGTTTCGTTCAGCGAGGACCGGGTGATGGATGCGGAGAGCAAGGCGGTGATGATGGAGTGGGAGCGTCCGCTGATGGAGGCGCACGCGCGGGCGGTGTGTGCCGGCGGCGGCGGCAAGGTGCTCAACGTGGGGTTCGGGATGGGGCTCGTGGACCAGGCGATACAGAGGTACGAGCCCGAGGAGCACACCATCATTGAGGCCCACCCGGAGGTGTACGCCAGGATGCTCAAGCTCGGGTGGGGTGAGAAGAAGAACGTCCGGATCCTCTTCGGCCGATGGCAGGATGTGATCCCGCAGCTAGGCTCATATGACGGTATGAAAAAATCATTCACTTTTTTAAAATTCATTGTTGCCATTTTGAGCTTTGAAATATCCTGTTGCTTGCTTGTTTGGGGACAGATGCAAATCTGCAAATTGTTGGTGTGTTACATAATACCATCCGCTCTTGCTCATGATGATACTATGTTAATGCTGTTCCCAAAGAAAATTTTGATGTGTCGCGTGCTTTTCAGCTGTTATAGTCAGCTGAAAATTTCGATGTGATGCATGTGAAGTTGTTCCTAAGGTGAACCTACAAATTGGTAGTGTTTCTGAGGTGAATTTTTATAACATAACAGGGGCCTGACTTTGTTGATAAAGCAAGGACAGTGCAATATATCGAGGGAAACAAAACACACATGAATAACAAATACCCCTGATATAAGTTACATCAATTTTCTCTTTAGTCATTCTCCAATTCCGGCCTTTGCGCCACAGCTTTCCTCCAAACCTCTGATATTAAATCGCCACCGAGTATTGTATTATGATTTGTGAAGAATTGGGCAGAGCGCCTACCTTTCTCTTTTAAAAAGTTGTTCAAAGGTGGAAGCTACGACTTGATAGAGTTTCTATGGAAAAAAATTCTTTGGTGATCACAAAAAATAGTAATAAGAGCTGAAGATGCCAAGTTAGTTGGAATAAGTCTCAATTTTCTCTTTTAGAAGCTCTGCTTCTGAAGAGAAGTTATGCAGATGGTACTAATGTGCCTGCCAATCTTTAGTTATCATCTCCAATTCCGACCTTTGCACCTCAGGCATTCCTCCCGACCTCCGACCAAAAAAATTATATCTGAAATAGTCACCAAATTTTGATTATGATTGTGAAGTCGTTTCACTTTTTCATATCTTAATGAATTGGGCAGAGAGCATACCTTTCTCGCTAAAAAGAACTTGTCCAAAGGTGCAAGCTATGACTTGATAGAGATACCAAGGTTAGCTGAGATAAGTCTCAATTCTCTCTTTTTGAAGCTCTGCTTCTGAAGAGAAATTATGCAAACGGTACTAATGTGCCCAATCTTCGTTTACTCTGGCGTCAATGCACTAAGGAATTTGATAGGAGTTATTTATGTCAAGGTTGCATGCTTTTAAGGGCTGCTCAACCAGTTTATGTGTTCTAGTGTTTATTTTGTGCTTGTGGTGAGTTTACCGTACAGGTAGTTAGAACAAAAGGCGATGTGCAATTGCAACAACAACAACATGTTGGGGTAGGCTAGAGGTGAAACCATAAGATCTCACGATCAACTCATAGTTCTAGCACATGGATTGGAAGCGTCCACGCACCCCTGTCCATGGCTAGTTCTTTGGTGATACTCCAGTCCTTCAGATCTCTCATACGGACTCCTCCCAAGCCCCATGTCAAGTTCGGTCTACCCCGACCTCTCTTGACATTATCAGCACGCTTTAGCCGTCCGCTATGCAGTGAATTGCAAGTCTAGTAAATTTCAATCTTTAAAAGAAGCCAATGTAGGTAATTGTCCATCTTATGGTTTCTAGAAGTAGATGTACCTGGATGGTTTAAGTGGACAAATGGTTGTAGAATGGTACATCTTCCACAAATACTTATCCTGCGATGATTATGATGGAAATAAATTGTTCGTGGCACGAGGAATCCCTGTCCGCGTTAAATAATTTTGCAATATTTATCCTGTGAGTACCATGTAAAGAGTAATTATTCTATATTTTGTTATTGCTGAATAGAATTACTGGAACGAAATTTTTACATAATGTAGCCTTGTTTTAATACTTCGGTTTCTGATAAGAGTTAGTCATAATGAGAAGTATTTGGGAAGCATGTAGTCAGGGCATGGCGACGTGCATGATGTCATATGGACGATATGGCAATGCCACATGCCGAATGTATCGCAGGGGTGGACGGCTCAGGCTGGAGCCGCTCCACAACGTTATATTATTGTTATAACAAGACAACAGTGGCTTAAGAACTTCGATTTCAAACCTGTTGGATGTTGGCAATTTGGATTTCATAGTTGCTTGCAAGAGAAGTATCTACCTGTTATGACCGGCATATTAGGGGCTTAGCCCAGTTAGTCGTGGCCCAGTTTATCTTATTGTTATTAGGGGCTTAGCCCAGTTAGTCGTGGCCCAGTTTATCTTATCGTTATTAGGGGCTTAGCCCAATTATCTTATTAGGAGGATTATATAAACTCGTGTAAGGACCCGTTTTGGGATTAAGCAAGAAGCAATCATATTTGCTCGGCTTCCTTAGGGAGCCTGGAGACCTAACCCTAGCTGCCGCCCCTGCGCTCTCTCTCTCTCTCTCTCTCTCTCTCTCTCTCGCGCGCGCGCGCGCGCACGCAACGACGGCGCCCCAGCGCCGGCGACCACGCCATCCCTCCTTCCACCCCTACAACCTGAGACCACGCCACGCCCTGGTAGGGATCCGGTTCCTACCAGTACCACTACCAGGATAGTGTGGTGCATCTTTGCTACATTGTCTTTTTATACTCATCAATGGCAGTAGCTATATTGTGATTTCTGAAGTCTGTAAATCATACTCCCCAGTTATCTTTTCACTGATTTGAGTGTTGAAGATGAAATGGAAATAAATCAAATATTAGTGTGAGATAATTCAAACCATGGTCACTGTATTTTGTGGATAACTTGCTGAATTGTTGCACCAGAAGTAACAACTTTATGTTATTAAACCATGATCACTGCATTTAACGGATGACTTGCTGAAATGTGAGCACTGGAAGTAAAAACTTTCTCTTTTTTAAATGAAGTGTTGAATAAGTCAAATGGTGTATTGTTTGTCTCTTTACCTACACAAGCTAAGCTTTCCTTCCTTTATCCTTTGATGACATAATCAAAGGAAAGCAAGAAAGGGGCCTGTATGCAACTGAAAATTTGTGTTTGGTATGAGGGATAAATGTACTATTCAACAAACGAACTAGATAGCAACCTGTTTCTGGTTTGTCCAACAAGAATCTCTTTTATTTTTTGAAAGGTCCAACAAGAATCTCTCAGGATTCATTGTCACTGACAAATAGTATGAATCTGTGCAAAGAGTGGAATATTCAAATCACAGATCTTCCCCATTCACATTCCAAGCAGTTATTTCCTTGTTCATCAACAGTATATTGTGATTTGTGAAGGTTGTAAATCTTACTTCCCAGGTATCTGTTCAATGGTTTGAGTGCTGAAAAAGAAATGGAAATAAATCAAATATTAGTCTGAGATAATTCAAACCATGGTCGCTTTATTTTGTGGATAACTTGCACTTGCTGAACTGTGACCACTAGAAGCAATAACTTTATCTCTTTAAACCATGGTCGCTGCATTTTATGGATAACTTGCTGAATTGGGAGCACTAGAAGCATGTCTCTTTAAGTCAAATATTGAATAAGTCAAATCATGTGTTGTTGTCTTTTTACCTACACAAGATAGCTTTCCTTCCTTTATCTTTTGACATGATCAAGGGAATAGCAAGAAAGGATTATGCAATCAACTGAAAATTCGTGTTTGGTATGAGGGATACCAGTATTTTTCACCAAGCGAACTAGATAGCAACCTGTCTCTAGTTTGTCCAACACACCATTGTCACTGACAAATATGAATCTGTGCAAAGAATGGAGTGTTAGAATGAGAGATCTTCCCCATTCGCACTCCAAGCAGTTCATTACTTGTTCATCAACGGAAGTAGCTATATTGTCATACTTCTCAATTATCTGTCCACTGATTTGATTGTTGAATAAGAAATGGAAATAAATCAAACATTAGCGTGATAATTCAAACCGTGGTTGTCTGTATTTTGTGGATAACTTGCTGAATTTTGAGCACTAGAAGTAACAACTTTATCTCTTTAAGACCAAGTGTTGAATAAGTCAAACCATGTGCTGCTTGTCTTTTGACCAACACAAGCTGGGTTTTGCTTCCTTGATCTTTCGACATATAATCAAAGGAATAATGAGAAAGGAACCTGTAAGCAACTGAAAATTCGTGTTTGGTATGAGGGGTGCAACTATTATTCAACAAACTAAGTGGATAGCAACCACTTTCTGGTTTGTCCAACAAGAGTCTCTCAGCATTTCATTTTCACTGACAAGTATGAGTCTGCGCAAAGAAGGGGATATTCCAATCAGAGACTTCCTGATTTACACAACCCAAGCAATTGATTCCTTGTCTGGCAAGCTAATGGACTTTGGAACAACAACTTTAGTGGTCATATTTTAAAATTTCTTTGCTTGATTGGCTACTCACTGTAAACCTGAAAATTCCAGAAAATGGTCCTTGCCAAACCCTTATAACTGCTACATCTTTTTGGCGTATGCAGGTATATTGTGATTTGTGAAGGTTGGAAATCTTACTTCCCAGTATTCTGTTCATTGGTTTGAGTGTTGAAAACGAAATAGAAATAAATCAAATATTAGTCTGAGATAATTGAACCCATTGTCGCTATATTTTGTGGATAACTTACTGAATTGTGGCCGAAGCAACAACTTTATCTCTTTAAACCATAGTCGCTGCATTTTATGGATAACTTGCTGAATTTTGAGCACTAGAAGTAACAACTTTATCTCTTTAAAACCAAGTGTTGAATAAGTCAAACCATGTGCTGCTTGTCCTTTGACCAACACTAGCTGAGCTTAGCTTTCCTTTTATCTGTCGGCGTATATATAATCAAAGAAAGGAACCTGTAAGCAGCTGAAAATTCGTGTTTGGTACGAGGGGTGCAACTATTATTCAACAAAACTAACTTGATAGCAACCTCTTTGTGGTTTGTCCAACAAGAGCCTCTCAGCATGTCATTGTCACTGACAATCTTTCCTCAGATTAGAATTACTTTCTTGGATTTATAGAATCTGAGATGTATTTAGGCTACGTTTTAATCTTAGAATACATCCGTGTATAAAAATCTAAAACAGTAATTGAGCGGAGGGTATGAGTCTGCGCAAAGAAGGGGGTATTCCAATCAGAGACTTCCTGATTTACACAGCCCAAGCAGTTCATGCCTTGTCAGGCAAGCTAATGGACTTCCCAAACAACCACTTTAGTGGTCATATTTTAAAATTTCCTGATTTGATTGGCTACTCACTGTAAACCTGAAAAGGTCCAGAGAACCGTCGTTGCCGAATCCTTCCATGTTCTAACTGCTGCATCTTTTGGGCGTGCGCAGGTATATTCTTCGACACCTACGGGGAGTACTACGAGGACATGAGGGAGTTCCACGAGCACCTCCCCAAGCTGCTGAGGCCCGGAGGGGTCTACTCCTACTTCAACGGGCTGTGCGGCGACAACGCCTTCTTCCACGTGGTGTACTGCCAGCTGGTGGCGATGGAGCTGGCGAGCCTCGGGTACTCGACGCAGTTCGTCCCTCTCCCCGTCAGGGACTGCCTCAAGGCGGAGGTGTGGGAGGGGGTGAAGCAGAAGTACTGGCAGCTCGACACCTACCACCTCCCGGTCTGCCAGGCCGAGTCTGAATCGGAGTAGAATTTCTACTACTGTGTGACTAGGAATCAAGTTTGTATCACTAGCTGTTCTCTGCTGCTGTACGTTTGTTCAGGATCGGGTCAAGCTTGCGTGCCTGTGGATTGTGGTCGATGAAAGAAGGGACTCCCGTGTAAAATTTGGTTCGTCCTGGCATGTGTTTTTCTGGTCGATTTCGTGGTGCCTCTGCGGAAGCATCAGTTAGGCGAGGACGCTTGACGGGCAAGCTAGCGTGGGATCTCATCATCGTCTCGGAGCATTCTGCGGTTCTGACGCTCGCGGACAGTTAGGGCACGCGGCATTCAGTTTCGGGCAAGGAGAAGGCGCCACGCGTGACTGCGCCGGCCGTTTTCCCGTGATGTGATCCGAGCCGTGGAATCTCCCGCGAGTTCTCCGCGCGCAAGTAACGACCGACCGGACGACCTGCTTCGCCACGCCAGCCACACGGTGAGGATGTGGTTGGGCAAAATCCCGGAACCAAAAACGACCTGCTTTGCCCGGCCAGCCAAGTATGCTAGTACTACTAGTCAGAGTAAGTCAGCCAGTCGGCTGGCACTACTATTATTACTTAGCACGCACCGCCCACCGTACATTCCTTGGACTCGGCTCGTCTCCTCCTCGTCGGTCTTTTGCTGTGGCGCTGGCAAGCCGGGCACCTCCCGTGCCGTGACCACGGGCGTCGGGCGGGCGATCAGTCGACCTCGACGACTTTCTGGCCACATCGTTTTCCAATTGGTCCGAAAGGGCTCGTTCGCTCGTTCGTTGGTTAATGGCCAGGAGCGCCCGTGCCGCTCCGCCACTCGGGTCGGTGGCCCGCCGGGTTCGCTGCACGTAGCGGCAGATCCACCGTGGCTCCCGTGGAAGCGGCAAGTAAACTGAGATATTCATGCGTTTCACCGAGCGAAGAAGAGCACTTTTCCCCGCATTTCGCCGGGAGGTGGTGCCCAAGTTGCGCTCTCGGTGCAGGCCCTGCTGCCCGTGCGGCCAGCGAGGAAAGAGTCTTCAAAGAAATATACGGAGGCACTAGCCAATGTGAAACGAAGGCAGAATCTGGATCAGAGTAGAATTTGTGGTAGCGTTTTCACTGGCCGTTAGGCCAACTCCATCGCACGACCCCAAACAGACGACTAATTGTCCGGATTTCGTCCGTTTGGGGTGACAATAGGTGTCAAAAATGACACGAGTGTCCGGTTTCAGTTTGAGGCGCCCACCGCGGCGACCAACCCCAAAAAATGTCCGCTGCCCCCGCGCCACCTCGCACCCGCTGCAGGCCGCGTCCGCGAGCTCCGGCGCGAGGTCCTGCTCCGCCCAGCGCGGCCGCGCCCTCCGCCCCGCCCCAGCCGCGGCGCCGCTCCCCGACCCCGGCCGTCGCGAGCTCGACCCTGGTCGTCCACGCGCGCCTGCGCCGTCCACGCGAGCTCGGCCCCGGTCTCCGCGGTCTGCGCCGTCGCCGACGAGGCCCGCGGCTGCTACGACGAGGACAGGGCGCGCCCGCACGCGCCCCGTCCCCGCCCCGGCAGCGGCGAGCACGGCCGCGCCCGCGCGCGCCCCGCCCCGCCCCGGTTGCAGCGAGCTCGGCCGCGCCCTGTCCTCGTCGTAGCAGCCGCGGGCCTCGTCGGCGATGGCGCAGACCGCGGAGACCCTGCGCGCCCGGTCGCCCTGCCGCCTCGCCGCCCGCGTACGCGTGCCCGGTCGCTGCCCGGGCCCTGCTGCCTGCGCGCTCGTCGCTGGCGGCGCACCCCACGCCCCTGCCTGCGCATACTCGCCGGCGTTGGTTGCGGGGCCTCAACGACGGCGAGGCGAGGCCCCACGCCCCATGTCCGTTTGGGGTCGTGCCGCCGCGCCCACCGCCCCGCGCCGCTGTGCACGCATGCCGCTGCGCGTCGTCGCGCCCCGGTGTGCTCGCCGCTGTGCCACGGTTGGTGGGGAGGTGGGTGGAAAGGGAGGAGAGAGAGAGGGGTGGAAGAGAGAGAGGAGAGAGAGAAAAGCGGGGTAGGTGGGAGAGAGGTTGACATATGGGCCCGGCCGGACACGAGCGGACGAGGGACGAGGCTGCTGCGTCCGCTTTCAGACCGCTTTTGCCTCAAAACGAGACCAATTTTGGTCCAGGGATGGGGTGAAACGGATGAAAAAGCAAAATGGGGTCTGCCGTCGGGTCGTCTGGTTTGTCCGTTTTACCCCAAACGAACAGGGGCGGACAGGATAGGGTCGCGCGGTGGAGTTGGTCTTAGCTGTTGTACGTACGTACGTACATTTGTTCAGGATCAGGTCAAGCTTGCCCGCATATTCGTGCGCGTGGATTGTGGTCGACGAAGAGCTTGCCCGCGGAAATTCTGGTTTTCTGGCGGGGATCTTTCTTGTCAGTCTTTTAGGTACATCCAGATCCATCAGATAGTTTGGCACGCGCGCTTAACGGCCAAGCTTGGATCTCGGAGTGTTCTGTGGTTCTGTCCTGCGATGACAGTTACGGGGCACGTCCTCGGGTCAGCGCAGCGGTCAGCGCAGCGGAGTACTTGGAACGCGGAGACGAATCACGCGTGGCCGGCCGTTTTCCCGTGACCCGACGCTTGGAACGCCCGCCGCTGGGCTTTCTCCCTACGCTCTGGACGCGAGTTTCCCGCGTAGAGAAAGTGACGACCTGAGCCTGCTTGCCCGGCGAGTCGTCAGTCACTCAAGTACTAGCAGTAGCGCCACAGTCGTTGCCACCACCTACTGTACATTCCTTGGACTCGCGAGCAGCGGCGGACGCGGTTGTTCTGGCCTTTTCCTGTGGGCGGGGCGGCATGGCGCACGGCGCGCACCGCTCGTGACACTGACACGGGCAGGCGACTATAGTACTGCTGCTAGCACCGGCAAGCGAGCCGTCGACCTCGGCGACTTTCTCGCCACGTCGTTTTCCAACTGCTCCCAAAGGGCTCGTTCGTTGGTTCGTTGGTTGCTTAATGGCCTACTAGGAGCACCCGTGCCGCTGCCCCGCCACTCCGGCCGGTGGCCCGCTGGTTCGCTGCACGTAGACGTGGCGGCAGATCACAGAGACACTCGTGTGCTTCGCCGAGTGAAGATGAACAGCGAGGATGCACTTTTCCCAGCGTTTCGCCAGGAGGAGCAGCCCAAGTTGCGCTCTTGTTGCTGGCTTGGTGCCCGTGCGGTGACACAGGAAGAATCGGTGTGAAGCCGTCCAATCCACCGCCGAGGAGGAGCTGGGCCGGGCGGCGGTTTCGGAGCATGGCGGCCGTCACGCTCACGGGGCGCGGCCGCCCACCGCTCTCACTTTGCCGTCCTCGCTCGCTTTTTCTGGAGACTCAATTTCGTGTTTTGACCCTTTTCTGAAACCTATTCGAGATCTGACCCTAGTTTGAAAAAATTTCGAGATCTAACCCATTTGCTATCGCCAGGGGTTTAGGCGGTAGGATTACACAGCCTACCGCCAGAAATTTCCGGTAGTTGCGACGGAGGGACGGCCGTTTGCGGATGACGTGGATAAGTACCCTACCGCCAGTACCTTGGGTAGGGTTGTCTAAACTCTACCGCCAAAGACTGGCGGTAGGGTGCGGCTCGGTTTCGCCTCCCAAACTTTCTGTGACGAAATACCAAAGTGCCCTGGCGGTAGGTTCACCCTACCGCCAGGGGGTTGGCGGTAGTCTGTTCTTCCTATCCGCCAGTTCTTCCTATCCACGCGCCCAATGAGAGCATGGCCCTTGATCAGTAGGGCCGTGATCATGGCGAAGTCATCGAGCATCACCGTCATCTCACCACATGGGAGATGGAAAAAGTGCGTCTCGGGCCGCCAACTGTCCACCAACGTTGTGAGAGCCGTGTGGACAAGCGTCGGCGGCATACGCTTGAACTGGAGTACGAAACCCAAGAGCCCGGCTCTCCTGTAATATGGCTCGTAGCGGTTGTCGTAATTCATCTCTTTGACCTTGGTGTGACCCCTCATACGTAAGGGCGGAAGCATCTGTCAATGTGCACACGAAAATAGTTAAAAAAAAACTTTTAAAAAGGCAAAATTGTGATGCAACACGTTGATCAGTGCTATTTACCACTCCGTTCTCGATGTAACGGGCGCGATGACCGTTATCGAATGCCGGGTCAAGCATAGTGTAATTAGTGCCGACCGCCGAACCAATGGGGGGCCTCCTGAAACACGGACACTTTGTTATGAACATATAATCATATCATGTTAAACCGTTCAACTAAACATCAATCATATCATATTCAACAAATGTAAAAAAATATTATGAATATGAACTGCGGTTTCTCTTCAAACTAGTTATTCTATCCTATTATGAATATGAACATTAACCAATCAATTTCAACAATTGTAAAACATATATAAAAATTACCAACATATTCATCTTCAAACTACATCACCTCATCACCTTATCTTATGCCAAATAGGTTCTATCCTCAAACTAGTTAACAAATTCAACATATTCAACCACATCACCACATCAACTCATCAATCATATTCAAACATATTTAACCACATCAAACATCAATAAATAATTCAAAAAAAATTAACATGAACTAGGGTTCATCAACTATATAAAATAGACTCTATCATAGTCAACTTCAACCACATCACCACATAAATCATATTCAACTACATCAAACATCATATTACTCCTAATTAAACAAACCTAAAAACAACAAAAATCAAAATCTACTAGATGAAACAGGGTTCATCTTGTGCCTAATAATGCGTCGAATCGACAGCTTCTTAACTAAAACGAATTGGAGGGATTGAGAGAGCTTACTTTTCTCGTTTCGGCGCCATCTCGATCTGAAAAACCGTTCACAAACGAAGAAGATCGGATGGGGGAGTGGAAGGGATGAGAGAGGCCTTCCCCTCTTCTTCTTGAGCGTGGCGGGGAGAAGAAGATGGGGGTGGGTTCGTGGATGGGCCCCACGAGCCGGCCCCGGGTTATAACGGTTCGGCACTTACCGCCATGGACATTGGCGGTAGGATCGCGACACTCTACCGCCGAGTCTCCCCGGTAGGGTCGACGGCATTAAACGCAAACCGCTTGGTCAGCCGACGTGGATAAGTACCTCTACCGCTGCGCTGACGGTAGGTCATGTAACCCAACCGTCAGAGACCCTGGCGGTAAGAAAAAGGGTCAAATCCCGAAAAAATTTCAAACCGGGATCAGATCCTGAATTTATATGCCAAAAGGGTCAAACACGAAATTTAGCCTTTTCTGGAGCGGTCGACACGTCTCGCCTCGGGTTCCGCCACGTAAATATCTGCCGCCACTACCCGCCTATCACGCCCAGACGGCCTCAAAGTCCACTTATCATCACAGCTGTACCGCAGTGAAAGCATATATTACCTTAATTACCTTAATTACCGGGAGTGGTAACATTTTCTACTGGGATGAATCGTAGTAGACCGTTGATTGCCGAGCATCTACTTTCTTTTTTGCGGGAGTACAATAAGCATCTTGAGAGACCAGAGAATTTTCTTACCACGACTCTGGAGATCTGTGACAGGCAGACCACGAACTCAGCGTACGCGGCCAGCCTTTGCTGCGGTGCCTCGACCGTGCAAGCAGCTGGACAGAACAAAGGGTTAGAAATTATTCCCGGCTTCCCGTACGTGTTGCGTCCGTCAAACAAGCAAGCTCCCTGTTTTCTCACTCGCCGCTCTTTGCAGCCGGCGCCTTCAATGCCGTATCCGCCTTCCAGTATCTCCTCGCCTATACGCCGTACCGCGACATCTTAGCTTGGAGCCATATCCTATCGTCTTCCTAGTGGTACTCCGTATTGTATGACCACGTGTCACTGTTTTGTCACCACCTCACATTCTAGATGTCCATGTCGCTGTCGCGTGCGCTGCCTCGTCTGATCGTCTCCAAGCAAGTATACACACGAGTATAAAAACTTGGAAAGCGTCTAGATGCAGAAGGGTGATGCGCGCTCAAATAATTTCTAGTACTAGTAGAGTACGTCAGAGAACCTCCAACGCGCCGACTCAAATGAACTTGTGTTTTGTTTATTTTGTGTCTATTTAGATTGGCTGCCCGCTCAGCGTCCGTCCTGTTTTTGTTTTGGTCGGCTGTGCGTCTAAATTGTATGATGCATTTCATGTTCATGCATAAATTTAAAAGGCCGCTGCCATAGATCGTGTCAGCGGCCATGCCATCGTCCAAAGTTCATATCGACACCATGCCGGCGGTCGGCATACAATGCCATCCTAAAAAAAACACATTTCATGCTGACGCACTTGCCAGTGGTCGGCACACATACCAGCACATAAATGTTGGGGAACGTAGCAATAATTCAAAATTTTCCTACGTGTCACCAAGATCAATCTAGGAGATGCTAGCAACGAGAGAGAAGGAGTGCATCTTCATACCCTTGAAGATCGCTAAGCGGAAGCGTTACAAGAACACGGTTGATGGAGTCGCATCATGGGCGATTCAAATCGCGGAAGATCCGATCTAGCGCCGAACGGACGGCGCCTCCGCGTTCAACACACGTACAGCCCGGGGACGTCTCCTCCTTGATCCAGCAAGGGGAGAGGAGAAGTTGAGGGAAAACTCCAGCAGCACAACGGCGTGGTGGCGATGGGAGAGGGGGCCGGCCCCTCTAGATGGATCTAGAGGAGGGGGCAGCGGCCAGGGGAAACCCTAGATGGGTTTGGGCGCCCCCATCCCCTAGGAAACTTGCCTCAAGCCGGAGGAGAGGCTGCCCTAGGGTGGCGCCCCTACCTCTCCGAGTTACGTGAGATGGGGTGGGAGGGCGCTCAGCCTTAGCGGGCTGGTGTGCCCCCTCCCTTGGCCCATAAGGCCCCCAACGCTGTCGGGCCTTTGAAACACCTTTCGGTCACGCTGGTCGTCACCCGGTACTCCCAGAACAATTCCAGACTCTAATACCCTTTGTCCAATATACCGATCTTCACCTCCGGACCATTCCGGAGCTCCTCATCATGTCTGGGATCTCATCCGGGACTCCGAACAACCTTCGGTAACCACATACAATTACCCATAACAACTCTAGCGCCACCGAACCTTATGTGTAGACCCTACGGGTTCGGGAACCATGCATATGACTGAGACATCTCTCTGGCCAATAACCAACAACGGGATCTGGATACCCATGTTGGCTCCCACATGTTCCACGATGATCTCATCGGATGAACCACAATGTCGAGGATTCAGTCAATCCCGTATACAATTCCCTTTGTCAATCGGTACGTTACTAGCCCGAGATCCGATCGTCGGTATCCCAATACCTCGTTCAATCTCGTTACCGGCAAGTCAGTTTACTCGTTCCGTAATGCATGATCCCGTAACTAACCACTTAGTCACATTGAGCTCACTATGATGATGCATTACCGAGTGGGCCCAGAGATACCTCTCCGTCATACGGAGTGACAAATCGATCTCGATTCGCGGCTAACCCAATGCAGACACTTTCGGAGATGCCCGTAGTGTACCTTTATAGCCACCCGATACGCCAGGACGCTTTGGTACACCCAAAGCATTCCTACGCTATCCGGGAGTTGCACAATCTCATGGTCTAAGGAAATGATACTTGACATTGGAAAAGCTTTAGCAAACGAACTACACGATCTTTGTGCTACGCTTAGGATTGGGTCTTGTCCATCACATCATTCTCCTAATGATGTGATCGCGCTATCAATGACATCTAATGTCCATGGTCAGGAAACCATGACCATCTATTGATCAATGAGCTAGTCAACTAGAGGTTCACTAGGGACATGTTGTGGTCTATGTATTCAGACATGTATTACGGTTTCCAGTTAATACAATTATAGCATGAACAATAGACAATTATCATGAACAAGGAAATATAATAGTAACCATTTTATTATTGCCTCTAGGGCATATTTCCAACAGTCTCCCACTTGCACTAGAGTCAATAATCTAGTTCACATCACTATGTGATTGTAATGAATCCAACACCCATTGGGTTTGATCATATCTCGCTTGTGAGAGAGGTTATTAGTCAACGGGTCTGAATCTTTCAAATCCGTGTGTGCCTTACAAATTTCTATGTCATCTCCTATATGCAGCTACCACGCACCATTTGGAACTATTCCAAATAACAGCTCTACTATACGAATCCGGTTTACTACTCAGAGTCATCCAGATTAGTGTCAAAGTTTGCATCGGCGTAACCCTTTACGACGAACTCTTTTACCACCTCCATAATTGAGAAAATTCCTTAGTCAACTACTTACTACGGATAACCTTGATCGCTGTCCTGTGATCCATTCCTGGATCACACTTGTACCCCTTTTGACCGACTCATGGCAAGGCACACTTCAAAAGCGGTACACAAAGATAGCATACTATGGAGCCTATGTCTAAAGCATAGGGGCGACCTTCGTCCTTTCTCTCTCTTCTCGCCGTGGTCGATCTTGAGTCTTACTCAATGCTCACACCTTATAACACAGCCAAGAACTCCTTCTTTGTCGATCTATTTTAACTCCTTCAAAATCTTGTCACGGTATGTATTCATTTGAAAGTACTATTAAGCGCTTTTGATCTATCCTTATAGATCTTGATGCTCAATGTTCAAGTAGCTTAATCCAGGTTTTCCATTGAAAACACCTTTCAAATAACCCTATATGCTTTCCAGAATTCTACAACATTTACGATCAACAATATGTTAACAACATATACTTATCGAAATTCTATAGTGCTCCCACTCACTTCTTTGGAAATACAAGTTTCTCATAAACATTGTATAAACCCAAAATCTTTGATCATCTCATCAAAGCGTATATTCCATCTCCGAGATGCTTACTCCAGTCCTTCGAAGGATAACTGGAGCTTTGCACACTTGTTAGCATCTTTCAGGATTGACAAAACCTTCTGGTTGTATCACATACAATCTTTCCTCAAGAAAATCGTCGAGGAAAAAAATGTTTTGACATCCTATCTGCAAGATTTCATAAATAGTGCAGTAGCTGCTAAT
Organism: Aegilops bicornis; assembly: GCA_021605145.1. Taxonomy (NCBI): domain Eukaryota; kingdom Viridiplantae; phylum Streptophyta; class Magnoliopsida; order Poales; family Poaceae; genus Aegilops; species Aegilops bicornis. The sequence continues at coordinate 672,631,628 of CM038673.1, read as the reverse complement.
ATAACTCCAACAGACTCTTAGCATCGCTACGAGTGAGAAAGTCTCATCGTAGTCAACTCCTTGAACTTGTCAGAAAACATCTTAGCGACAAGTCGAGCTTTCTGAATGGTGACACTTACCATCATTGTCCATCTTCCTTTTAAAAATCCATCTCAGACTCAACAGCCTTTGCGACCATCGTAGTGGTTCTTCCAAAGTCTATACTTTGTTTTCATACATGGATCCTCTCTCGGATTTTATGGCCTTGAGCCATTCGTCGAATCCGGGCCCATCATCGCTTCTTCATAGCTCATAGGTTCATTGTTGTCCGCAACATGACCTCTAAGATAGGATTACGTACCACTCTGAAGTAGTACGCATCCTTGTCGACCTACGAGGTTTGGTAGTGGCTTGATCTGAAGTTTCATGATCACTATCATCAGCTTCCACTTCAATTGGTGCAGGCGCCATAGGAACGACTTCCTGTGCCCTAATACACACTAGTTGAAGTGATGGTTCAGTAACCTCATCAAGTCTCCACCATCCTCCCACTCAATTCTTTCAAGAGAAACTTTTCCTCGAGAAAGGACCCGATTCTAAAAACAATCACTTTTGCTTCCAGATCTGAAATAGGAGGTATACCCAACTGTTTTGGGTGTCCTATGAAGATGCATTTATCCGCTTTGGGTTCGAGCTTATCAGGCTGAAACCTTTTTCACATAAGCGTCCGATCCCCAAACTTTTAAGAAACGACAAATTAGGTTTCTCTAAACCATAGTTCATATGGTGTCGTCTCAACGGAATCGCGTGGTGCCCTATTTAAAGTGAATGCGGTTGTCTCTAATGCCTAACCCATAAACGATAGTGGTAATTCGATAAGAGACATTATGGTATGCACCATATCCAATAGGGTGCAGCTATGACGTTCGGACACACCATCACACTACGGTGTTCCAGGAGGTATTAGTTGTGAAACAATTTCCACAATGTCTTAATTGTGTGCCAAACTCGTAACTTAGATATTCATCTCTATGATCATATCATAGACATCTTATCCTCTTGTCACAACGATCTTCAACTTCACTCTGAAATTACTTGAACCTTTCAATAATTCAGACTTGTGTTTCATCAAGTAAATATACTCAGCATCTACTCAAATCATCTGTGAAGCAAGAACATAACGATATCCACTGCATGCCTCAGTACTCATTGGACTGCACACATCAAAATGTATTAATTCCAACATGTTGCTTTCTTGTTCCATCTCACTGAAAACGAGGCCTTTCAGTCATCTTGCCCATGTGGTATGATTTGCATGTCTCAAGTGATTCAAAATCAAGTGAGTCCAAACGATCCATCTGCATGGAGTTTCTTCATGCGTATACACCAATAGACATGGTTCGCATGTCTCAAAACTTCTCAAAAACGAGTGAGTCCAAAGATCCATCAACATGGAGCTTCCTCATGCGTTTTATACCAATATGACTCAAACGGCAGTGCCACAAGTATGTGGTACTATCATTACTATCTTATATCTTTTGGCATGAACATGTGTAGCACTACGATCGAGATTCAATAAACCATTCATTTTAGGTGCAAGACCGTTGAAGGTATTATTCAAATAAACAGAGTAACCATTATTATACTTAAATGAATAACCGTATTGCGATAAACATAATCCAATCATGTTTATGCTCAACGCAAACACCAAATAACAATTATTTAGGTTTAACACTAATCTCGATGGTAGAGGGAGCAGGTGATGCTTGATCACATCAACCTTGGAAACACTTCCAACATATATCGTCATCTCACCTTTAGCTAGTCTCCGTTTATTCCATAGCTTTTTATTTCGAGTTACTAACACTTAGCAACCGAACCGGTATCTTAATACCCTGGTGCTACTAGGAGTACTAGTAAAGTACACATTTAATACAATGTATATCAAATATACTTCTGTCAACCTTGCCAGCCTTCTCATCTACCAAGTATCTAGGGTAGTTCTGCTTCAGTGACTGTTCCCCTCATTACAGAAGCACTTAGTCTCGGTGAGGGAGTCCCGGACTAGGGGGTGTCCGGATAGCCAGACTATCGTCACGGCCGGACTCCAAGACTATGAAGATACAAGATTGAAGACTTCGTCCCGTGTCCGGATGGGACTTTCCTTGGCGTGGAAGGCAAGCTTGGCGATACGGATATGTAGATCTCCTACCATTGTAACCGACTCTGGTAACCCTAACCTACCGGTGTCTATATAAACCGGAGGGTTTTAGTCCCAGAGGACTAACAACAATCATACCATAGGCTAGCTTCTAGGGTTTAGCCTCCTTGATCTCGTGGTAGATCTACTCTTGTACTACCCATATCATCAATATTAATCAAGCAGAGTAGGGTATTACCTCCATCGAGAGGGCCCGAACTCGGGTAAAACATCGTGTCCCTTGTCTCCTGTTACCATCCGCCTAGACGCACAGCCTGGGACCCCCTACCCGAGATCCGCCGGTTTTGACACCGACATTGGTGCTTTCATTGAGAGTTCCTACGTATGCCGTCACCGATAGGCCCGATGGCTCCTTCGATCATCAACAACGACGCGGTCCAGGGTGAGACTTTTCTCCCCGGACAGATCTTCGTATTCGGCGGCTTTGCACTGCGGACCAATTCGCTTGGCCATCTGGAGCAGATTGAAAGCTACGCCCGTGGCCATCAGGTCAGATTTGGAAGTTTGAACTATACGTCCGATATCCGCGGAGACTTGATCTTCGACGGATTCGAGCCGCAGCCAAGCGCGCCAAGACCGTCTCGATGGGCATGATCTAGCTCTGCAGCCGGACAAAGGCTCGGAGGCCGCACCAAAGACTCCGCTCGACCCTTAATCCGGAGCCGGATTCCCCGATCGAGGATGAGTGGTTGGACACCGCCTCGGGGGCTACAATCTCTACGGCGATTGAGCCGAACTCCATCCCTGTCCTTTGCGAAGACCTCGACCTGTGGTGCGGACTCTCTCCGGACTCCAAACCCTCCGCGCCCTTGCCAATCGAATCCGATTGGGCGCCCGTTATGGAGTTCACGGCCGCGGGCATCTTTCAGCACTCGCCTTTTGGCGACATTCTGAATTCGCTAAAGTCTCTCTCTTTATCCGGAGAGCCCTGGCCGGACTGCAGACAGGAAGGTTGGGATACGGACGACGAAATTCAACGCCCACCCACCACCCACTTTGTAGCCACTGTCGATGATTTAACCGACATGCTCGACTTCGACTCCGAAGACGTCGACGGTATGGACGACGACGCCAGAGACGACCAAGACCCAGCGCCTACAGGGCATTGGAAGGCCACCTCATCATATGACATATACATGGTGGACATCCCAAAAGATGGGAACGGTGATGGAACAACGGAGGATGACCCCTCCAAGAAACAGCCAAAGCGCCGACGTCAGCGGCGCCGCTCTAAATCCCGCCACAATAAAAATGGTGATTCCGGCATGGGAGATAATAACACCCCAGACAGTGTCGAAGAGAACCCCCTCCAGCAGGACTCAGCGCGGGAGGAGGGAGAAGCAAGTCCGCACGACAGTGCGGTAGAAAGAGAGGTCGAGGACGATAATTATGTGCCTCCCTCCGAAGATGAGGCAAGCCTCGACGACGACGAATTTGTCGTGCCCGAGGATCCCGCCGAACAGGAGCGTTTCAAACGCAGTTTATAGCCACGGCAAGCAGCCTCAAGAAAAGCGGCAACAAATTAGAGTCGACTAAGATCTGCTATGACAGATGGACCAAGTCCTTGCAGCCAAGAGTATGAACTCGAACGCCCTCCAAAAGCTACCCCAAACGCAGACCGTTGCCTCGATCGGAGGAGGAAGCACCCAAGTCACCAACAGACGACATGGCAGATCGCCACCCGTGGCCGCTGACGAGAAGCCTCTCAGCCCTCCGCTCAAGCCACACCCCGACGCCGCTCAAAAGTAGCAAGGCACGGAAAACGCTACCGGACTTAAGTAGATATATTGGAGGATAAGGCAAAACATACAAGATCGATTCACGGATCGCGTGGGCGTAACGACGGGGATGATTACCGTCGCACGGATACAGCAAACCCGGTCGGGCCGAACACGATGAGACAAAGCTCATATGAGCTACGCCGTGATATAGCCAATCTGAGGCGCCACACACCCACTATGCTTCACAGATGAAGTAATGGATCATCAAATCCCTGAGGGCTTCAAACCCGTAAACATCGAGTCATACGATGGTACCATAGATCCTGCGGTCTGGATCAAGGACTATCTCCTCCATATCCACATGGCACGCGGTGATGATCTACATGCCATGCAATACCTCCCACTCAAGCTTATAGGACCAGCTCGGCATTGGCTCAACAGCTTGCCGCCAGAATCAATTGGTTGTTGGGAGGACACGAAGCCGCATTCCTCGATAACTTCCAGTGGCACATATATGCGACCACCAGACGCCGATGACCTTAGCCACATAATCCAAAGGCCTGTAAGAATCAGCCAGACAATTCTGGACACGGTTCCTAACAAAGAAAAATCAAATCGTTGACTGTCCGTATGCAGAGGCCCTTGCGGCCTTCAAACATAACATCCGTGACGAGTGGCTTGCCCGGCACCTAGGACAGGAAAAGCCAAAATCCATGGCAGCCCTCACAACACTCATGACCCGCTTTTGTGCGGGAGAGGACAGCTGGCTAGCTCGAAGCAACAACTTGGCCAAACATCCTGATAGTTCGGATACCAAGGGCAGCAATGGCGTGTCGTCGCACAAGAACAAGAACAAGCCGCATTAACGGCGATAACACTCAAGATACGGTCGTCAATGCGATTCAGAGGCTCTAAACCCGATCGGTGGAAGAAGCCATTCAAAAGAAATACCTGTGGCCCGGCCCAACTTGGACCGGATATCGATCGCTTGTGCGGATACATGGCACCCCGAAAACTAACCAATCACACCAACAGGGATTGTTGGGTGTTCAAGCAAGCAGTGCAAGTTAAGTGCCGAACTCAATGACAAGGGGCTGCATAGCGATGACGAGGAAGAGCCCCGCCACGAACAATAGAGGATGTAAGGGTTTTCCTACACAAGTGCGGACGGTGAACATGATATACGCAACCCACATACCCAAAAGGGAGCGGAAGCGTGCACTAAGGGACGTATATGCGATGGAGCTAGTCGCCCCGAAGTTCAACCCATGGTCTTCCTGCCCGATCACCTTCGATTGAAGGGACCACCCCACTAGCATCCGTCACGGCGGTTTCGCCCCATTGGTTCTCGACCCAATTATCGACGGATTTCACCTAACCAGAGTCCTGATGGACGGCGGCAGCAGCCTAAACCTGCTTTATCAGATACAAAGGCGCAAAATGGGCATAGACCCTCAAGGATTAAACCTACAAAACGACCTTTAAAGGCGCCATACCGGTGTAGAGGCCAGTTATGCGGGCTCGCCACACTCAAGTGGTCTTCGGATCCCGGATAACTTCCGGCGAAGAGTTAATCTTCGACATCGCCCCATTCCGCAGCGTTATCATGCATCGCTCGGACGAACCGCATTTGCAAAGTTCAATGCGGTGCCGCACCACGCATACCTCAAGCTCAAGATGCCAGGCCCTCGACGAGTAATCACGGTCAATGGAAACATCAACGCCTTCTCCGAACGGAGGAGCACACAATGCCCTCCGGCGGAGGTACAAAGCAGCCTCTCACAGCAATTCTTGAGTCCGCCACTAAGCGTCCGGCCACCGCTGCCGCTACCGAGTAACCTACAACAAGACCGCCTGGCACGATTCAAGCACGCGTAGCAATCCGTCCCCAACCCCCGCCCTCGCGAAATTGCGAAGCTAGTATTACGCGTGCATAATTACGCTCTGGAGATACTGTTGGAAATATGCCCTAGAGGCAATAATAAAAGCATTATTATTATATTTCCTTGTTCGTGATAATTGTCTTTTATTCATGCTATAATTGTATTATCCGGAAATCGTAATACACGTGTGAATGCATAGACCACAATACGTCCCTAGTAAGCCTCTAGTTGACTAGCTCGTTGGTCAACAGATAGTCATGGTTTTCGACTATGGACATCGATGTCATTGACAACGGGATCACGCCATTAGGAGAATGACGTGATGGACAAGACCCAATCATAAGCATAGCACAAGATCGTAGTTCGCTTTTGCTAGAGCTTTTCCAATGTCAAGTATCTCTTCCTTAGACCATGAGATCGTGTAACTCCGGATACCGTAGGAGTGCTTTGGGTGTACCAAACGCCACAACGAATCGGGTGACTATAAAGGTGCACTATAGGTATCTCCAAAAGTGTCTGTTGGGTTGACACGGATCGAGACTGGATTTGTCACTCCGTATGACGGAGAGGTATCTTCGGGCCCACTCGGTAATGCATCATCATAATGAGCTCAAAGTGACCAAGTGCTTGGTCACGGGATCATGCATTACGATACGAGTAAAGTGACTTGCCGGTAACGAGACTGAACGAGGTATTGGGATACCGACGATCGAGTCTCGGGCATGTAACGCATCGATTGACAAAGGGAATAGTATACGGGTTACTTGAATCCTCGACATCGTGGGTTCATCCGATGACATCATCGAGGAGCATGTGGGAGCCAACATGGGTATCCAGATCCCGCTGTTGGTTATTGACCGAGAGCCGCCTCGGTCATGTTCAAGATGTCTCCGAACCCGTAGGGTCTACACACTTAAGGTTCGGTGACGCTTAGGGTTATTAGGAAGACTTGTATGTGATTACCGAATGTTTTTCAGAGTCCGGATGAGATCCCGGACGTCACGAGGAGTTCGGAAGGGTCCGGAGGTAAAGATTTATATATGGGAAGTTGTCAAACGGACACCGGAAAGTTTCGGGGGCATACCGGTGTTGTACCGAGGCCACCAGAAGGGTTCCGGAGGTCCACCGGGAGGGGCCACCCCTCCCGGGGGGCCACATGGGCTGCGTGGGGATAGCAGCCAGCCCTTGGTGGGCTGGGTGCGCCCCCCCCCCCTTGGGCCCATGCGCCTAGGGTTTGGGAACCCTAGAGGCGCCCTTGCTTGGGGGGCAAGCCACCCCTCCCCTTGGCCGCCGCCCCCCTCTAGATGCCATCTAGAGGGGCCGGACCCCCTTGCCCCTTCCCCCTATAAATAGAGGGTGAGGGGAGGGCAACAGCACCCAAGCCAAGGCGCAACCCCTCCCCTCCCCAACACCTCTCCTCCTCCGCACGTGCGTGGCGAAGCCCCTGCCGAGATCGCTGCACCAACAACACCACGCCGTCAGGCTGCCGTTGGAGCTGTCTTCCTCAACCTCTCCTTCCTCCTTGCTGGATCAAGACGGAGGAGACGCCGTCTGCACTGCACGTGTGTTGAACGCGGAGGTGCTGTCCGCTCGGCACTTGGTCATCGGTGATCCGAATCACGGCGAAAGTACGACTCCATCATCACCATCCCTTGAACGCTTCCGCACTCGATCTACAAGTGGTATGTAGATGCAAACTCACCCTTGACTCGTTGCTTAGATGAACTCATAGATGGATCTTGGTGAAACCGTAGGGAAAAATTTTAATTTTCTCGCAACGCTCCCCAACAAAGTGGCATCATGAGCTAGGTCTATGCGTAGTTCTCTATTGCACGAGTAGAACACAATTTTGTTGTGGGCGTAGATCTTGTCAACTTGCTTGCCGCTACTAGTCTTATCTTGCTTCAGCGGTATTGTGGGATGAAGCTGCCCGGACCAACCTTACACGCACGCTTACGTGAGACCGGTTCCACCGAATCGACATGCACTAGTTGCATAAGGTGGCTGGCGGGTGTCTGTCTCTCCCACTTTAGTTGGAGCGGATTCGATAAAAAGGGTCCTTATGAAGGGTAAATAGAAGTTGACAAAATCACGTTGTGGTTATTCGTAGGTAAGAAAACGTTCTTGCTAGAACCCAATTGCAGCCACGTAAAAAGATGCAACAACAATTAGAGGACGTCTAACTTGTTTTTGCAGCAATTGTCATGTGATGTGATATGGCCGTAAGTTGTGATGAATGATGAATGACATATTGTGATGTATGAGATCATGTTCTTGTAATAGGAATCATGACTTGCATGTCGATGAGTATGACAACCGCAGGAGCCATAGGAGTTGTCTTTATTTTTGTATGACCATGCGTGTCATTGAAGAACGCCATGTAAATTACTTTACTTTATTGCTAAACGCGTTAGCCATAGAAGTAGAAGTAGTCGTTGGCGTGACAACTTCATGAAGACACGATGATGGAGATCATGGTGTCATGCGGTGACAAGATGATCATGGAGCTCAAGATGGAGATCAATGGAGCTATATGATATTGGCCATATCATGTCACTACTATATAATTGCATGTGATGTTTATTATGTTTATGCATCTTGTTTACTTAGAACGACGGTAGTAAATAAGATGATCCCTTACAACAATTTCAAGAAGTGTTCTCCCTAATCGTGCACCGTTGCTAAAGTTCGTTGCTTCAAGCACCACGTGATGATCGGGTGTGATAGATCCTTACGCTCACATACAACGGGTGTAAGACAGTTTTACACATGCAAAACACTTAGGGTTAACTTGACGAGCCTAGCATGTACGCATACATGGCCTCGGAACACGGAGACCGAAAGGTCGAACACGAGTCGTATGGAAGATACGATCAACATGAGAATGTTCACCGACGATGACTAGTCCGTCTCACGTGATGATCGGACACGGCCTAGTCGACTCGGATCGTGTAACACTTAGATGACTAGAGGGATGTCTAATCTCGAGTGGGAGTTCATTAAGATAATTTGATTAGATGAACTTAATTATCATGAACTTAGTCTAAAACCTTTGCAAATATGTCTTGTAGATCAAATGGCCAACGCTCATGTCAACCTGAACTTCAACGCTGCTCCTAGAGAAAACCAAGCTGAAAGATGATGGCAGCAACTATACGGATCGGGTCCTAACCCGAGGATCATCCTCATAGCTGCTGTGAAACAATATGTCCTAGAAGGACCGCTTAGGTGACGCCCCGTCCCTGCAGAACCAAGACATTATGAATGCTTGGCAAACTCAGGCCGATGATTACTCCCTCGCTCAAGGCGGCATGCTATACATCTTAGAACCGGGGCTCCAAAAGCGCTTTTGAGCATCACGGAGCATATGAGATGTTCGAGGAGCTGAAACTAGTTTTCCAAGCTCACGCCCGGTCGAGAGATATGACGCCTCGACAAGTTCTATAGTTGTAAGATGGAGGAAAATAGTTCGTCGGTGAGCACATACTCGTAATGTCCAGGTTGCACAACCGCATGACCCAAATGAATATTAACCTCCCCGATGAGGCGGTCATTGACAGAATCCTTCGGCCGCTTCCCACCAAGCTACAAGAGCTTTGTGATGAACTACAATATGCGTGGGATGGTGAAGACCATTCCTGAAGTATTTTCAATGTCAAGTCAGCAGAGGTTGAGATCAAGAAAGAACATCAAGTGTTGATGGTCAATAAGACCATTAAGTTCAAGAAGGGCAAGGGCAAGAAGAACTTTCAAGAAGGACGGCAAGGATAAAGTTGCCGCCCGAAGCCGCCATCGGGAAGAGGTCAAAGAATGGACCCAAGCCCGAGATCGAGTGCTTTTATTGCAAGGGAAGGTTCACCGAAGCGGAACTGCCCCAAATACTTAGCGGATAAGAAGGCCGGCAACACCAAAGGTATATTTGATATACATGTAATTGATGTGTACCTTACCGATTACTCGTAGTAACTCCCGGGTATTTGATACCGTGCCGCCGCTCATATTTGTAACTCACAGCAGGAGCTGCGGAATAAGCGGAGATCGGGCGAAGCGACGAGGTGACGATCTTGCGCGTCGGGAATGGTTCCAGAGTCGATGTGATCGCCACGGCACGCTACCTCTACATTTACCTACGGGATTAGTTTTGAACCTTAATAATTGTTATTTGGTGCCAAGTTTGAGCATGAACATTGTATCCGGATCTCGCTTAATGCTAGATGGCTACTCATTTAAATCCGAGAATAATGGTTGTTCTATTTATATGAGAGATATGTTTTATGGTCATGCTCCGATGGTCAATGGTTTATTCTTAATGAATCTCGAGCGTAATGTTACACATATTCATAGCGTGAATACCAAAAGATGTAAAGTTGATAACGATAGTCCCACATACTTGTGGTAATCGCCGCCTTTGGTCACATTGGTGTCAAGCGCATGAAGAAGCTACATGCTGATGTAGTTTTGGATTCTCTATATTATGAATCATTTGACAAATGCGAACCATGCCTCATGGTGAAGATGACCAAGACTCCGTTCTCCGTAACAATGGAGCGAGCAACAAACTTGTTGGAAATCATACATACCGATGTGTGCGGTCCAATGAGTGTTGTGGCTCATGGAGGATATCAAGTTATGTTCTCACTCTCACAGATGACTTGAGTAGATATGAGTATGTCTACTTGATGAAACACAAGTCCGAGACCTTTGAAAAGTTCAAGGAATTTCAGAATGAGGTAGAGAATCAACGTGACCGAAAAATAAAGTTCTTACGATCAGATCGTGGAGGAGAATATTTAAGTCACGAATTTGGTACACACTTAAGAAAATGTGGAATCGTTTCACAACTCACGCCGCTGGAACACCTCGGTAATAACGGTGTGTCCGAACGTCGTGTCGCACTCTATTGGATATGGTGCGATCTATGATGTCTCTTACAGATTTACCGCTATCATTTTGGGGATACGATCTAGAGACAGATACATTCACTTTAAATAGTGCACCAACTAAATCCGTTGAGACGACACAGTATGAATTATGGTTTGGGAAGAAACCTAAGCTGTCGTTTCTAAAAGTTTGGGGATGCGATGCTTATGTCAAGAAACTTCAACCTGAAAAGCTCGAACCCAAATCGGAAAAATGCGTCTTCATAGGATACCCTAAGGAAACCATTGGGTATACCTTCTACCTTAGATCCGAAGGCAAGATCTTTGTTGGCAAGAACGGATCATTTCTGGAAAAGGAGTTTCTCTCGAAAGGAGTAAGTGGGAGGAAAGTAGAACTCGATGAAGTACTACCTCTTGAACCGGAAAGTAGTGTAGCTCAGGAAAATGTTCCTGTGGTGCCTACACCAATTGGAGAGGAAATTAATGATGATGATCAAGGTACTTCGGATCAAGTTGCTCTTGAACTTCAGAGGTCCACTAGGACACGCTCCGCACTGCAGTGGTAATGGCAACCCTGTCTCCGGAAATCATGTTGTTGGACAACGGTGAACCTTCGAACTATGAAGAAGCGATGGCGGGCCCAGATTCCAACAAATGGCTAGAAGCCATGAAATCCGAGATAGAATCCATGTATGAAAACAAAGTATGGACTTTGACCGACTTGCACGATGATCGTGACGATAGAAAACAAATGGATCTTTAAGAAGAAGACGGACGCGGATGGTAATGTCACCATCTATAGCTCGACTTGTCGCTAAGGGTTATCGACAAGTTCAAGGGATTGACTACGATGAGACTTTCTCTCCGTAGCGAAGCTTAAGTCCGTCCGAATCATGTTAGCAATTGCCGCATACTATGATTATGAGATATGGCAGATGGACGTCAAAACAACGTTCCTTAATGGTTATCTTAAGGAAGAGTTGTATATGATACAGCCGGAAGGTTTTGTCGATCCTAAGAAAGCTAACAAAGTATGCAAGCTCCAAATGATCCATTTATGGGCTGGTGCAAGCATCTCGGAGTTGGAACATTCGCTTTGATGAGATGATCAAAGCGTTTGGGTTTATGCAGACTTATGGAGAAGCCTGCGTTTACAAGAAAGTGAGTGGGAGCTCTGTAGCATTTCTCATATTATATGTAGATGACATACTTTTGATGGGAAATGATATAGAATTCTTGGACAGCATTAAGGCCTACTTGAATAAGTGTTTTTCAATGAAGGACCTTGGAGAAGCTGCTTATATATTAGGCATCAAGATCTATAGAGATAGATCGAGACGCCTCATACCTTGATAAGATTTTGAAGAAGTTCAAAATGGATCAGTCCAAGAAAGGGTTCTTGCCTGTGCTGCAAGGTGTGAGATTGAGCTCAGCTCAATGCCCGACCACGGCAAAAGATAAAGAAGAGATGAGCGTCATCCCTATGCCTCAGCCATAGGATCTATTATGTATGCCATGCTGTGTACCAGACCTGATGTAAACCTTGCCGTAAGTTTGGTAGGTAGGTACCAAAGTAATCCCGCAAGGAACACTGGACAGCGGTCAAGAATATCCTGAAGTACCTGAAAAGGACAAAGGACATGTTTCTCGTTTATGGAGGTGATGAAGAGCTCGTCGTAAAGGGTTACATCGATGCTAGCTTCGACACTGATATGGATGACTCTAAGTCACAAACCGGATACGTGTATATGTTGAATGGTGGAGCAGTAAGCTGGTGCAGCTGCAAGCGTAAAGGCCGTGGCGGGATCTACATGTGAAGCGGAGTACATGGCAGCATCTGGATGAAGCAATTTGGGTGAAGGAGTTCATCACCGACCTAGGAGTCATACCCAATGCGTCGGGGCCGATCAAACTCTACTGTGACAACACTGGAGCTATTGCACTTGCCAAGGAGCCCAGGTTTCACAAGAAGACCAGTGCACATCAAGCGTTGCCGCTTCAACTCCATCCGTGAAAATGTTCAAGATGGAGACATAGCAATTTGCAAAGTGCATACGGATCTGAATGTCGCATATCCGCTGACTAAACCTCTTCCATGGGCAAAACATGATCAACACCGTAACTCTATGGATGTTCGATTCATCACAATGTAACTAGATTATTGACTCTAGTGCAAGTGGGAGACTGTTGGAAATATGCCCTAGAGGCAATAATAAAAGCATTATTATTATATTTCCTTGTTCGTGATAATTGTCTTTTATTCATGCTATAATTGTATTATCCGGAAATCGTAATACACGTGTGAATACATAGACCACAATACGTCCCTAGTAAGCCTCTAGTTGACTAGCTCGTTGGTCAACAGATAGTCATGGTTTCGACTATGTACATCGATGTCATTGACAGCGAGATCACGCGTCATTAGGAGAATGACGTGATGGACAAGACCCAATCATAAGCATAGCACAAGATCGTAGTTCGTTTTGCTAGAGCTTTTCCAATGTCAAGTATCTCTTCCTTAGACCATGAGATCGTGTAACTCCCGGATACCGTAGGAGTGCTTTGGGTGTACCAAACGTCACAGCGTAATTGGGTGACTATAAAGGTGCACTACAGGTATCTCCGAAAGTGTCTGTTGGGTTGACACGGATCGAGATCGGATTTGTCACTCCGTATGACGGAGAGGTATCTCTGGGCCCACTCGGTAATGCATCATCATAATGAGCTCAAAGTGACCAAGTGCTTGGTCACGGGATCATGCATTACGGTCTGAGTAAAGTGACTTGCCGGGTAAGAGACCGAACGAGGTATTGGGATACCGATGATCGAAGTCTCGGGCATGTAACGCATCGATTGACAAAGGGAATAGTATACAGGGTTACTTGAATCCTCGACATCGTGGTTCATCCAATGACATCATCGAGGAGCATGTGGGAGCCAACATGGGTATCCAGATCCCGCTGTTGGTTATTGACCTGAGAGCCGTCTCGGTCATGTCTACATGTCTCCCGAACCCGTAGGGTCTACACACTTAAGGTTCGGTGACGCTAGGGTTATTAGGAAGACTTGTATGTGATTACCGAATGTTGTTCGGAGTCCCGGATGAGATCCCGGACATCACGAGGAGTTCCAGAAGGGTCCGGAGGTAAAGATTTATATATGGGAAGTTGTCAAACGGACACCGGAAAGTTTCGGGGGCATACCGGTATTGTATCGGGGCCACCGGAAGGGTTCCGGAGGTCCACCGGGAGGGGCCACCCCTCCCGGGGGGCCACATGGGCTGTGTGGGGATAGCAGCCAGCCCCTGGTGGCTAGGTGCGCCTCCCCCCCCTTGGGCCCATGCGCCTAGGGTTTGGGGGAACCCTAGAGGGGGCGCCCCCCCTTGCTTGGGGGGCAAGCCACCCCTCCCCTTGGCCGCCGCCCCCCTCTAGATGCCATCTAGAGGGGCCGGCCCCCCTTGCCCCTTCCCTCTATAAATAGAAGGGTGAGGGGAGGGCAACAACACCCAAGCCAAGGCGCAGCCCCTCCCCTCCCCAACACCTCTCTCCTCCGCACGTGCTTGGCGAAGCCTCAGCTGAGATCACGCACCAACAACACCACGCCGTCGTGCTGCCGTTGGAGCTGTCTTCCTCAACCTCTCCTTCCTCCTTGCTGTATCAAGACGGAGGAGACGTCGTCCATACCGTACGTGTGTTGAACGCGGAGGTGTTGTCCGTTCAGCACTTGGTCATCGGTGATCCGAATCACGGCGAAATGCGACTCCATCATCACCATCCCTTGAACGCTTCCGCACTCGATCTACAAGTGGTATGTAGATGCAAACTCACTCCCTTGACTCGTTGCTTAGATGAACTCATAGATGGATCTTGGTGAAACCGTAGGAAAAATTTTAATTTTCTGCAACGTTCCCCAACAGATACCATGGGCATATGGGGAGGGGCAAGACAACGGCACGCCAAGAATGCGGCTCGACCGCACCAGGGGCTCCCGATTGTGTCATTCTTTTCCTTTTTTCCTTTTTTTCTTCCTTTCTCTTACTTTCAGGACTCCGTCTTTCATCAGTCCTGTCCGGCACTAGAACCGCCGAACTCACGATGCAACAGCCAGGGAAGCAGAAAGCCACGTCAAGTGTTCAGGTGGTCTCTATTACGAGCATTATACCTGTTTTACATACCATCCCGCATGACTTACCCTCGGAGGGGGACATGTTAGATAGTCCCATCCCTTGCTTATCGCAGATTCGTATTGCTCGCTTCCATTGCAGTACCTTTTGAATAAACAATACATAGCTTTTGCTTATTATTGCTCTACTTCCTTTATATATACATATGTTCATTTCACGACAGGTTGCAACCGTACACTTTGGTACAGCCAATACACCAGGGCTTAAGTATCCCAAAATTATGGTGTGATAAGTCCGAACACTTTCACAAGTGCGGCACCCGAACTTATAGCATTATATGAATTGGCTCCGAATCATGTCTTGGGTCAATAGTTGGGTTTGCCCGGCTCCCGTGTTTTGGTACCTTACGTTCCGCTATATCGGCTAAGGTAGCACCGGGAGAACCACTGCGATTGTGCCCGAGTTGAGCTGGGTCGAGGACCTCAGTGGAGAAAGCTAAAACTGACCGTCTGATAGGGCGAGAGTCGGTTGCTGTTCGAGAGGTTTTTTCGGGTCCCTAAAGACCTATGCCGCTTAGAGAGAGGAACCGGAATTGTCCGGCCAAGGCCTGGATAGCGCCCCGAACTCGATCTTCCGAATACTAGGGGCTTCGCCAAAATTTAAAATTATAGAATTCTATGGCTAAGTGAGAGTGTTCAAGCATTATAAGTCCGTTTGCCTTGTTCGTTGTGTTGAGCGCCTCCCTAGATGGACCCAAGAATGGGAACAAGAGTGCTCAAGTTTATCCCGAACACCCCAGCACTCGTGGCATGGGGGCTTAAGCCAACGACTTGTCATCTCTCAAATTTGGTAAACGGCCGCACAGAAGGTAATATTTTAAATTAGCAAGCGTTGCTTAGCGCATATGAACAAGTTTTCAGCTGCATGTGATAACAAATGCGAGTTTATTAAAAATTACATCTTTGGAGCACTCATCCGTTATTCGGCGGGCACCCTTCAGGAGGCCCTCATAGTACATTTCGGGCGTGCAATGCTCATGACCCTTCGGTGGCCCGTCCGTCACAAGCCTCTCCGCATCCAGCTTGCCCCAGTGCACTTTAGCACGGGCAAGGGCCCGACGGACACCTACAATGCAGACGGAGCGCTTGATGACTTCAAGCCGGATGTGCATCCACCACCGCTGCACCAAGCCGAAGTAGCTCCGGGCATGGCCTCCAATGGCCACAGCCCGCTTATAAGGCCCTTCATGGCCTGTTCGGCGACCTTGTGGAGCTCGACCAGCTGCTTCACTGGTCGCTCAGGGCACTGAATGTTCGGCCTCAAAGACATCGAGACCAGAACACCTTTTCCGTCGAGCTCCTCCTTCGCGGTAGAATGCGGCGACATCGGACACACCACGGGCAAATCTGCGAATGCTCCTGGAGAGCTCCTAATCTGGGTAAGTAATAGGTAATTCACTTTCACATGCTTGCTTTGCATAAAGAATGCCTTACCCGCCGCTATCTTCTTCAACGACTCAATTTCTTGGAGGGCTTTTTGGGCCTCGGCCTTAGCAGCTTTGGCACTTTCAAGAGCCGAGGCAAGCTCGGACTCTCGAGTCTTCGAGTCATGCTCCAAACCCTCGTGTTTTTCCACGAGAGCTTGGAGCTCTTGCCGTACCTTGGCCAGCTGCGCCTTCCCCTTCTCTCGCTCGGTGCACTCCGCGACCGCTTTGTTTTCGGCCACTGACACCACCTCCTTCAGGGTCGCCACCTCGTTCGTGGCCCCTGTAGTACCCAAGTTATTCCTGTTATTTTTTGCAACCAAAACCTTTTCTATAAGGTATTTCTTTAATAAGGTATTACTTACCTTCTTTGTCCTCGAGCTGCTTCTTGGCTTGTCCGAGCTCGTTCTCGGACCGCCGAGGTTCCGCTTCAATGCATTGACCTCCGTAGTCAAGGCAAAGACAGTCGGCTGGCACTGCATTCCCATATTGACATACTTATGTTAGACTCCTGCGTATATCTTTTTAGATCCTTAGTCCGGCTTTTCTTTCAGTAACACCGAACTAAGCATCGAGAACTCTTGTCTATGCGGTAATATTTTTACATATTCTAAACTTACCTTAAAGCCTGTTAGAAGGCTGCATGCAGGCTTGGTCATCCGCTCTTGGCGGATCGAATCGTCCGGATCACCGCACTCATAACAGTGTGGTGCTCCTCCTCGATGGAGGCGCTGTTGAGCGCCTCCAGTAAGCAATCCGGTGCCTCCGGTTGGACGGAGGACACCGACGTCTTACCCTTCTTGCGAAGGATCCGATGTCCGGACTTCAGAACCGCTGATGGTTCCGGCATGGAGTCCGGACGAGGGTCGGGCTTAGAGCCCCTGGGGGTCTTGCCCCCCACGCGCCTGGAGTCCGGAAGGTTGCCTTGTGGCACCTCCTGCGCTACCTCCTCTTGACCAACCCCCCTTGGGGCCCCGCCGCGGCATCGTCCGCAGCGTGAGGCGAGGAGGCGGTCGGAAGCGAAGGGCCCTCCATTTCCGACGAGCCCAGGGACCCTCTCGATGAATCGGCGAACTCGCCCTTGGGCGGGCTGCACGGTTGTTCCACATTAGAGAACACTCTACAATAATAAAAAGCCATGGGTATCCGGACACTTACGATCTCGCCAGGGCTTGGCCTCAGAGGCCAATCCTCCTCCTCGTCGTCGGCGTTGGTGGAGAAGTCCGGAGGAATGGTTCTTCCTTCTTGGACCCTCCGGCCTCCCGGTTGGGCGGCCTTCCTTTTCTTCTCCTCCCTCGTTGGGGAGGAGCTTCTTCTTCTTCCTCCTTGTCCTCGGGAGAAGATTCTCGCTTGTAATCGACAGCACCTAGCATCGGAGCTCCTTCGAGTTCCCGTGGCCTCCTTCTTGGCCTTCTTCTCCGGCACCACATGGGCGCCGGAGCCAGCAGCCTTCCTAATCAAGGCGTCCTCCGGGTCTTCCGCAAAGGAGCTGGATAGTTAATCTGTCTCGACGTCTTCAGCCGATCTGCCAAAGATTAGGGAGTTTTAGATCCCTCCTAGAGTCAATCTATGAAAAAAGAGTCCCGTAAAGGGTAAAATAACTTACCTTGCCTGCTGGGCGCCGCGAGCTGTATCCGCGATCTTTGGTAGCGGATGTTGGGGCTTCAGCGCCCTTGAACAGCACCTTCCAGGCATCTTCGTACGTAGTGTCGAAGAGCCGGCTCAAGGCTCGGTGCTGTGCCGGATCGAACTCCCACAAATTGAAGGCCCGTTGTTGGCATGGGAGAATCCGGCGGATGAGCATCACTGGATTACGCCGACAAGCCCGAGATTCTTGTCCACTGTGTTTTGGACGCATGTCCGAGTCCGGATAGCTCTTCCGAATTCCCCACGTCGAGCCCGTCTCTTTCCATGACGAGATCCGTGTGGGTTAGACAGATATGAATTCGGGGGCCGCCAGACATTCGGGGTCGCGTGGCTCGGTGATGTAGAACCACCCCGATTGCCACCCCTTTATTGTCTCCACAAAGGCGCCCTCTTGCCATAGGACCTTGGCCATCTTGCCAACCATGGCGCCTCCGCACTCCGCTTGACGGCCGCCCACTACCTTCGGCCGGACGTTGAAGATCTTCAGCCATAAACCGAAGTGGGGCTGGATGCAGAGGAAGGCCTCACACACGACGATAAACGCCGAGATGTTGAGGATGAAATTCGGGGCCAGGTCGTGGAAGTCCAGGCCGTAGTAGAACATAAGCCCCCGGACAAATGGGTGAAGTGGAAAACCTAGTCCGCGGAGGAAGTGGGGGAGTAACACCACCCTCTCATGGGGCCTGGGGGTTGGAATGAGCTGCCCCGCGTTGGGCAGCCTGTGCGCGATGTCGCCGGATAGGTATCCAGCCTCCCGCAGTCTTGTGATGTACCCTCAAGGATTTGAGGATGCCATCCACCGCATCCCGCCTCGACATGGTTGGAGAAGGTTGAGGTGGGATGTGCGGACTTGGGCGCTGGAGCTCGAAAAGCGAAAATGGATAAGCAAAGGAGGAAGAAGGCGTAGGTGAAAGGGTGGATCCTTATCCCCTTATATGGACGGACGAAGCTATGCATCCCCCACCAGCCTGGTAAAACTCGCTTATTTCCCAAGCGCCATAATCAATGGCGCGGATGGGTTACCCACGTCCGTATTGATGAGAATCCCGGAATAAGGGGGCACGATCTATGCTTTGATAAGACGTGCCAAGGAACTGCCTCGCTAAACACGTGGAGGTGGAACAGTAAAAATGATTCATATAAAGGCTTGGCCGTGGTGTGATGTCACGCCGTGGAATACGTCAGCAGATCTGTGCAAAAATTATTCTCTCTACGGTGTTATGTGGAACTTGTTTTGCAAAGCCAGACACTATCCTTGTGTTCAAAACCTTCTATGAAGAATTCGGAGGAGGAACCCGCCTCGCAATGCCGAAGACAATCAACGCGCCGGACTCATCGTCATTGAAGCCTGGTTCAGGGCTCTTGAGGAAATCCCGGACTAGGGGGTGTCCGGATAGCGGACTATCGTCATGGCCGGACTCCAAGACTATGAAGATACAAGATTGAAGACTTCGCCTCGTGTCCGGATGGGACTTTCCTTGGCGTGGAAGGCAAGCTTGGTGATACGGATATGTAGATCTCCTACCATTGTAACCGACTACTGTGTAACCCTAACCTATCCGGTGTCTATATAAACCGGAGGGTTTTAGTCCGTGGGGACTAACAACAATCATACCATAGGCTAGCTTCTAGGGTTTAGCCTCCTTGATCTCGTGGTAGATCTACTCTTGTACTACCCATATCATCAATATTAATCAAGCAGGAGTAGGGTATTACCTCCATCGAGAGGGCCCGAACCTGGGTAAAAACATCGTATCCCTTGTCTCCTGTTACCATCCGCCTAGACGCACAGTTCGGGACCCCCTACCCGAGATCCGCCGGTTTTGACACCGACACTCGGGTTTTGGGTTCAACCTTGGGTTTCTTCACTAGAGCAGCAACTGATTTGCCGTTTCATGAAGTATCCCGTCTTGCCCTTGCCCTTCTTGAAACTAGTGGTTTTACTAACCATCAACAATTGATACTCCTACTCAATTTCTACTTTCGCGGTGTCAAACATCGCGAATTGCTCAAGGATCATCATGTCTATCCCTGATATGTTATAGTTCATCACGAAGCTCTAATAGCTTGGTGGCAGTGACTATGGAGAACCATCACTATCTCATCTGGAAGATTAACTCCCACTCGATTCAAGTGATTGTAGTACTCAGACAATCTGAGCACATGCTCAATGATTGAGCTTTTCTCCCTTAGTTTGTAGGCTAAGAAACTTGTCGGAGGTCTTACACTTCTTGACGTGGGCACGAGCCTGAAATTCCAATTTCAGCTCTTGGAACATCTCATATGTTCTGCGACGTTCCAAAAATGTCTTCGGTGCCCCAATTCTAAACCGTTTAACATTACGCACTGAACTATCATGTAGTCATCAAAACGTGTATGTCAGATGTTCGCAACATCCACAAACGACGCTCGAGGTTCAGCACACCGAGCGGTGCATTAAGGACATAAGCCTTCTGTGCAGCAATGAGGACAATCCTCAGAATACGGACCCAGTCTGCATAATTGCTACTGTCAACTTTCAACTAAATTTTCTCTAGGAACGTATCTTAAACAGTAGAACTAAAGCGTAAGCTACGACATAATTTGCAAAGATCTTTTGACTATGTTCATGATAATTAAGTTCATCTGATTATTTAATGAACTCCCACTTAGATAGACATCCCTCTAATCATCTAAGTGATACATGATCCGAGTCAACTAAGCCGTGTCCGATCATCACGTGAGACGGACTAGTCATCATCGGTGAACATCTTCATGTTGATCGCATATGCTATACGACTCATGTTCGACTTTTCGGTCTCTTGTGTTCCGAGGCCATGTCTGTACATGCTAGGCTCGTCAAGTCAACCTAAGTGTTTTGCATGTGTAAATCTGGCTTACACCCGTTGTATGCGAACGTTAGAATCTATCACACCTGATCATCACGTGGTGCTTCGAAACAACGAACCTTCACAACGGTGCACAGTTAGGGGGAACACTTTCTTGAAATTTTATGAGGGATCATCTTATTTATGCTACCGTCGTTCTAAGCAAATAAGATGCAAAAACATGATAAACATATCATGTAATCAAATAGTGACATGATATGGCCAATATCATTTTGCTCCTTTTGATCTCCATCTTCGGGGCGCCATGACCATCATCGTCACCGGCATGACACCATGATCTCCATCATCGTGTCTTCATGAAGTTGTCTCGCCAACTATTACTTCTACTACTATCTAACGGTTTAGCAATAAAGTAAAGTAATTACATGGCGTTATTCAATGACACGCAGGTCATACAATAAATTAAGACAACTCCTATGGCTCCTGCCGGTTGTCATACTCATCGACATGCAAGTCATGAATCCTATTACAAGAACATGATCAATCTCATACATCACATATTTATCATTCATCACATCCTTTTGGCCATATCACATCACACAGCATATGCTGCAAAGACAAGTTAGACGTCCTCTAATTGTTGTTGCAAGTTTTTACGTGGCTGCTATAGGTTTCTAGCAAGAACATTTCTTACCTACGCCAAAACCACAACGTGATATGCCAATTGCTTTTTACCCTTCATACGGACCCTTTTCATCGAATCCAATCCGACTAAAGTGGGAGAGAGAGACACCCGCTAGCCACCTTATGCAACTAGTGCATGTCAGTCGGTAGAACCTGTCTCACGTAAGCGTACGTGTAAGGTCGGTCCGGGCCGCTTCATCCCACGATGCCGCCGAATCAAGATAAGACTAGTAGTGGCAAGTAAATTGACAAAATTGACACCTGCAACAACTTGTGTTCTACTAGTGCATAGAAACTACGCATAGACCTAGCTCTGATACCACTGTTGGGGAACGTAGCAATAATTTAAAATTTTCCTACGTGTCACCAAGATCAATCTAGGAGATGCTAGCAACGAGAGAGAAGGAGTGCATCTTCATACCCTTGAAGATCGCTAAGTGGAAGTGTTACAAGAACGCGGTTGATGGAGTCGTACTCGCGGCGATTCAAATCGCGGAAGATCCGATCTAGCGCCGAACGGACGGGGATGTCTCCTCCTTCTTGATCCAGCAAGGGGAGAGGAGAAGTTGAGGGAAAACTCCAGCAGCACGAAGGCGTGGTGGCGATGGAGCTCGTGGTTCTCCGGCAGGACTTCGCCAGGCACTACGGAGGAGGAGGAGGAGGAGGTGTTGGAGGAGGGAGGGGCTGCGCCAGGGGAAGGGTGTGGCTGCCCTCCCACCCCCTCAATATATATAGGGGGAAGGGGAGAAGGGGTCGGCCCCTCTAGATGGATCTAGAGGAGGGGGCGGCGGCCAAGGGAAACCCTAGATGGGTTTGGGCGCCCCCACCCCCTAGGAAACTTGCCCCCCAAGCCGGGAGGAGAGGCTGCCCTAGGGGTGGCGCCCCTACCTCTCCAGGTTACGTGAGATGGGGTGGGAGGGGCGCTCAGCCCCTTAGTGGGCTGGTGTGCCCCCTTCCCTTGGCCAATAAGGCCCCCCAAAGCTTGTTGGGGCCTCCGAAACACCTTTCGGTCACGCTGGTCGTCACCCGGTACTCCCAGCACAATTCCGGACTCCAATACCCTTCGTCCAATATACCGATCTACACCTCCGGACCATTCCGGAGCTCCTCGTCACATCTGGGATCTCATCCGGGACTCCGAACAACCTTCGGTAACCACATAATATTTCCCATAACAACTCTAGCGCCACCGAACCTTAAGTGTGTAGACCCTACGGGTTCGGGAACCATCCAGACATGACCGAGACATCTCTCCGGCCAATAACCAACAGCGGGATCTGGATACCCGTGTTGGCTCCCACATGTTCCACGATGATCTCATCGGATGAACCACAATGTCGAGGATTCAGTCCACTAGTAGAAAACAGGGCATTTGTCCCGGTTCGTAAGGGCCTTTAGTCCCAGTTCCTGAACCGGGACTAAAGGGTC
Organism: Aegilops bicornis; assembly: GCA_021605145.1. Lineage (NCBI taxonomy): Eukaryota > Viridiplantae > Streptophyta > Magnoliopsida > Poales > Poaceae > Aegilops > Aegilops bicornis. The sequence continues at coordinate 672,608,751 of CM038673.1, read as the reverse complement.
GTTACTAATGCCTCCCCCCTTTAGTCCCGGTTCTTACACGAACCGGGACAGATGGGCATCCACGTGGCCGCTGCGGGCAGCCCAGGCAGGGGGGCCTTTGGTCCCGGTTGGTGACATAAACCGGGACCAAAAGGCTTCCACGCCACAAGATTTCGTGGGCTTGGGTTTTTTTAAAGGGGGGTTGGGGGTTTTGGGGGGGTTAATTTAGGTGTTTCATATATTGTGTTAGCTAGCTAATTAATAGAGAGAGAAGTGTCCTCTCTTATGTCCGTGCTAGGTCGACGCTACGTACTATATACATAGAGAGGCCCTCGACACGCTAGCTAGTAAGAAAATGAAGGAAACCATTAAGTACATGAAGTTCAGTCATGCATACCAAGAGAAGTGATCGATCGACCTCTCCTTCTCCGAGAGATTGGTCGAACAACAAGTTTTCGTATTATCTATCCGACGCCATCGGCTACATACATATACAATATGTAAGATCTCTTAATTACAATCCCCTAGCATTTGAAATCAACTTCCACATGGTATTCTCCGGCTTTATTGATGATGTGGTCAAGAAAGAATCCCGCCAATTCCTCTTGAATTGCTTTCATGCGATCTTGTGATAGGAGTTCTTTCCGCATCTGCCACGTTTAATTTGAAGAAGGGGGTTAATACATATATATGAATGAAACTCAACAGAAATTATGGTGTAATAAAATGAAATTGTGAATATTATTGCTTACGCACTTCATATTCTCTTTTAGAGTAGCCCTGCTTATTTTTCAAAGTCGCGTTGTAGATGAACTCGCACACGTAGTATCCACAGTAATCATTCCCTTGTTCCTGCCACAAGCACTTTACGAGAAATAGAGGTCAATCAAACTGATAATGAAGCATTATAAATGGCATTGATGAAATTGTATAGCTATAGAATCAACGGGAGATGCGCCGCAACTAGCTAGCCAAGAGTACTTACGTCCGGGTATGTATATCGCAGCTCCTTAAATGGCCCCGGAGCTTCTGCGGTGAACTGTTTCCAAACCCCGCAAGACAAAGAAAATAATTATTATTACTTGAGATATCAGGAAATGAACAAAAAGTTGTCGTTAGTGCGATAATGATCGATTGAACTTACTTGTTGAGCAATTTAGTCATGTCCGCATAGGTTTCGGGATCTTTCGTCTCGAGTCTAAGACGGTTACTAGTCCCGCTCAAGCTTAATCTCCGTAAGAACATAGTGGTAGCTGCGACGCATGCATAACTCATCAATTACATTACTATAACCTCGCTCGAAAGTAATAACGGAATCCGAATATGCACACGACAATCACACTCACTTGAAGTTGTAAGGAAAGAGTTTGGTATCTTTGTTTTGATTTTTGATCAACGATTGTAGCAAGTTGGCCTCGGCCTCTTCGACGTGCTTTTTAACCTGAATTTCATCTATGATGTTTGTGTTAATGAACCCAATATCATACATTTCTTGTTTTCTGCACTCGACGATCTTCAATCTGCATAATATAGTGAGGATAATTAATTATAAATACATGCAATGAGAGCTGAGCTATATATAGAGACTTAATGACAGAAATAGTACTTACAGACAGTAGCAAAAGACCGTTAATTTATCGAGGGCCTTTTGATTGAAGAACTCGAAGAACTCCTCAAATGGAACAGTCAACAGATCAGTTCCAACGAGGTCGTGCTCCTCTTTAATGTTCAGATACAAAGTATTCGTCCCCCCAGACTCTCTGCAGGTTTTCATGTACCAATTGTGGAATCTTCACATGATCGTTGTTAGAGATTTTTCATCTTTGACGAGAGGCTTCCCGTACTCGTATCTGTGTATGTCCACCTCCATGAAATTAGGAAGTTGATCGTCAGGCAGGTAATCTGCAAGATTGCCATAACCGGCCACCGACCCCGGAGCATTAGCGACGATGTCGCCGCTAGACACATTGAGCGGGGGGCACGATTGATTTGCTTGTTTGCCGAGCTGGGCAATTTTTTTCGCAGCTCCTCATTCTTTTGACCTTTGATGTCTGACAGTACTTCCCGACCTCCCACCTCTGGCTATACTGCTAGACGCTGAAGCAGATGGAGCGGCTGCGGCGTCTGTCTTCTTTCGTGCTTGCTTACAAGGCGGAGGAGAAGGACAACGATGCGCCGGAGCAGCCGGGGCGGCGGCGGGTTTCTTCTGCCCTTGCTGGCGAGGCGGAAAAGGAGGAGGCTGCTGGCTGCTCGGGCGCGCCGGCGCATGAGGAGAAGGAGGCGGAGTGCCGCCACGCACCGGAGAAGGAGGCCAACTGCCCTGATCGTCACTCACCGGAGGAGGAGGCGGTGGAGGAGGCGGAGTGCCCTGACTCACCGGAGGAGGAGGCGGTGGAGGAGGCGGAGTGCCCTGACTCGCCGGAGGAGGAGGAGGAGGAAGAGGCGGAGGCGTCCAGTTCGGAAGGTTGATGAGCTCCTTCCACCATAGGCATGGAGTCTTCAGAGCAGAACCCAGCCTAGTCTCCCCTTCACCGGTAGGGTGGTTAAGCTGGAGGTCCTCAAATCCCTCTGTTATTTCATCCACCATCACCCTAGCATATCCTTCTGGAATCGCCGACAGTGATAAGTTGCACCGGGTTCAGTAGGATAAACAGAGCCAACAACCGCCTTGACCTTAAAATTCATCCATTGCATCATAATGTGGCAATTTTGAGACTCCGTGATAGCATCCACGGGATAGCTGGCAGGAGCCGTCAAGACATGCTCCGGCTGAAGCAGCTCGGTGGAAGCCACGCCGCTTCTCCGCCGAGATGGCGGGGTAGCTTCGGGAAGCTTCGGCGGTCGCTTGCTGCATTACGCTTCTCGTTCCTCTAGCCCCATTACCCTTTCGTGCAGCGCTGCGGTTGGCTCGCTTCCGGTTTCTTCCTCCTCTCCTGGGTTTTGTAACCCCCTGCATCCGGAAAACCAACCTTCCACGAAATGGAGCCTGGCGTGCCTCGTGTCCATCCAGGGTGCTCAGGATTCCCGAGGGCCATTGTGAGCTCGTCCTTCTCCCTGTCTGGAACGAACGACCCTTGCTGCGCTGCATCGATATAGTGCCAAAGATTGGTGACTGGTATTTTCAGTTGCTCGTCCGTCCAACGGCACTTCCCTGATACAGGGTCCAAGGTTCCGCCAGCCCCGAAGAACCAAGTCCGGCAACGGTCGGCGATTCATTGTCTACGGTTTGATCCCTTTATCAAGCGAGATCATTCTCAGCCTTGGACCACTTAGGCCGGGCTTTGAGGTAGCCACGACCTCGTGCGATGGTGAAACTTCTTCTTCGCAGCATTTTTCTTGTTTGTCTCGACATCTTCTTACTCTTTTCCGATGTCTTGTGGGCCACAAATGCGGGCGATGATCTTTGATCTTCTCATATTTGCCGATGAATTCTGGTGTCTCTTCTTTGTCGACAAACATGTTCAGCTCTTTCCTCCACCTCCTGAATAGGCTTGCCATCTTCTTAAGAGCACAAGACTTGATTAATTGCTCTATAACTGGCTTCTCCGGATCCTCCTCTGGCGGGAGGGTGAAATTTGACTTCAGCTCAGTCGAAAGATCATCTTTCTGCATATCATTGACATAAGACACCTTAGGGTCTTCCTCCTTAGGCTTATACCATCGTTGGATGCTGATCGGGATCTTGTCCCTAACAAGAACCCCGCACTGAGCAGAAAATGCATTCTTTGTCCGGATGGGTTCAATCAGTTCGCCGTCGGGCGCGATTGCTGTGATCTCAAACCTTTCATCCGAGCTCAACTTTTTCTTCGGGCATCGTCTCCTTACCGAAGTTGTGCTCGATCCGGATGCCTAGAAAAAGGAAGAAAGACGAGATTTAATTAATATGTGTGCATATACCAAAACAATGAATGCATCAATTAACTAGTCAGCACGGGCTTAACTAATATATATATATACCTGGCCGGACTCGGTTCGGTCACCGGAGCAGTCAACACGGTCTCCTTCTTGGACCTCCATTGGGTCACTGGAGCCATCATGAACATAGCCCTCTTCTTGTACCGGCATTAATGGGACGGAGCTATCATGAACATAGCCCTCTTCTTCACCCAGTCCCTCCTGACCATCGGTGTCGTTGAGAAATGACGCAACGACATCACTTCCTTGTGCGATTATGTCCCCAACATCGCCATCATTGCTTCGTCTCGGGAGTGCTCCATAGTTTCTGCAAATATTTACAACATGTCAATTATTATTGAAACATGGTACAGATGGATATATATTAGTGGCCTCGACGACAACGCTTCAAGGGTTTGGGGTGGCCTCAACGACAACGCTCTTTTAACTTGGTAAATTTGGGTGGCCTCGAGAGAGTTTGTCGGGTAGGGGCGCGGCGGGAAGGGGTAGGAGACCAACATCGTTTTTTCTCTAGGGTTTGGGTGTCCTCGAGAGTTTTGGTCGAGCGAGAGGGCCGAGGGGGGTGCTGCCGGGGTATAAGTTATCATGGTCGAGGGGGGTATATATATCGACCGCCTCATGTCGGGTTATCCGGGAGGGGTTATATCGACAACGACGCCGACGTACATATACATGGGAAAATAATGTTATCGGGGAGGGTATATCGACCCCCCTCGTATTGAAGTTATCGGGAGGGTATATCAACGGCGATAGCAGACCGATAAAACGGACAATGGTATCATACTAAATGCATTACAAAGTTGGCATGGTATCATCATAATAGTTGCGGAGAAAGTCTTCACTTTTTCTTCGCTTGTGTCATTTGCTTATTGCGCCGTAACCATGGATAATCTTCATCATTTATCGGGATGTCGGGGTCAGCCTTGACTTTGAAGGGAGGAATTTCATGAAACTTTTCATAATCTTGAGACATGTCCATCTTGCCCTCCACTCCCACTATGTCCCTTTTTCCCGAAAAGAACTATGTGGCGCTTTGGCTCATCATATGATGTATTCGCTTCCTTATCTTTTCTTTTCTCGGTCCGGTAGACATGTCCTTCACATAGATAACATGTGCCACATCATTGGCTAGGACGAACAGTTAAATCGATGTACCCAAGATTTTTCAGATCCACTGTTGTCATTCCGTACTATGGGTCTACCTGTACCCCGCCTCCTGACAGATTGACCCAGTTGCATTTAAACAAAGGGACCTTAAAATCTACTCCGTAGTAAAGTTCCCATATGTCCATTATGTAACCATAATATGTGTCCTTTCCCCTCTCGGTGGCTGCATCAAAGCGGACACCGCTGTTTTGGTTGGTGCTCTTTTGATCTTGGTCGATCATGTAAAATGTATTCCCATTTATCTCGCATCCTTTCCAAATCACTACAGTCGAAGATGGTCCCATGGACAACGAGTACAGCTCATCACAAACAGTGTTGTCACCTCTGAGACGTGTTTCCAACCAACTGCTGAAAGTCCTGATGTGTTCACATGTAATCCGATCGTCGCCTTTGCTCGGTGTTTGGAGCGCAGACTGTTCTTGTGTTCATCGACATACGGGTCACCAAGGTAGAGTTACGTAGAAGCTGTAGTGTGCTTGAGACCAAGAATATCCGTCCTGCATATTATTGGGTCCCTTCCAAGCGTGCCTTTTCTAGTCAGTCTCCCCTCATACCGCGATTTAGGGAGACCTATCTTCTTAAGGCCAGGAATGAAGTCAACACAAAACCCGATGACATCCTCTGTTTGATGGCCCATGGAGATGCTTCCTTCTGGCCTAGCATGGTTACGGACATATTTCTTTAGGACTCCCATGAACCTCTCAAAGGGGAACATATTGTGTAGAAATACGGGTCATGAGAATGACAATCTCGTCGACTAGATGAACTAGGGCGTGCGTCATGATATTGAAGAAGGATGGTGGGAACACCAACTCGAAAGCGACATTGCGCCACATCACTCCTTAGCGTTGATACGATTTACGGATCGATCACCTTCGAGATATTGCATTGAGGAATGCACATAGCTTCACAATGGCTAATCGGACATTTTCGGTAGAAGCCCCTCAATGCAACGAGAAGCGATTGCGTCATAATCACGTGGCGATCATGAGACTTTAGGTTCGGAACTTTTCTCTGGCATATTTATTATTCCCTTTATATTCGACGAGAAGCCGGTCGGGACCTTCATCTTGAGCAGGCATTCAAAGAAGATTTCTTTCTCTTCTTTCGTAGAGCGTGGTAGCGGGACCTTCATACCGCTTGAGAGGCATGCCGTCTTTTTCGTGCAAGCGTTGCAGGTCCTCCGTGCCTCGTGTATCTTTTGTCTTCCCATACACGCCCAAGAAGCCTAGCAGGTTCACGCAAAGGTTCTTCGTCACGTGCATCACGTCGATCAAAGAGCGGACCTCTAGGTCTTTCCGGTAGGGTAGGTCCCAAAATATAGATTTCTTCTTCCACATGGGTGCGTGTTTCTCGGCGTCATTCGTAACAGCTAGTCTGCGGGACCCTTTCCAAAGATTACGTGTAAATCATTGACCATAGCAAATGCGTGATCACCGATGACGCATGTCGGGCTTCTTCCGGTGATCTCGCCTCGCCTTTGAAATGCTTGCCTTTCTTTTCGACATTGATGGTTGGTCGAAAGAAATCGATGATGGCCTGTACACATTCTTCCTGCAGCTTGCGGTATATACTATCGGTGTCAAGTAAACAGTGCGTGCATGCGTGGTATCCCTTGTTTGTCTGTCACGAAAGGTTCTTGAGAGCGGGCCAATCGTTGATGGTCACGAACAGCAACGCCTTTAGGTCAAATTCCTCCTGTTTGTGCTCATCCCACGTATGTACACCATTTCCATTCCACAGCTGTAAAAGTTCTTCAACTAATGGCCTTAGGTACACATCAATGTCGTTGACGGGTTGCTTAGGGCCTTGGATGAGAACTGGCATCATAATGAACTTCCGCTTCATGCACATCCAAGGAGGAATGTAATAAATACATAGAGTCACGGGCAGTGCTGTGATTGCTGCTCTGCTCCCGAAAGGATTAATGCCATCCGCGCTTAAAGCAAACCATACGTTCCTTGGGTCACTTGCAAACTCATCCCAGTACTTTCTCTCGATTTTTTCTCCTGCGACTCGTCGTGGGTGCTTTCAACTTCCCGTCTTTCTTACGGTCCTCACCGTGCCATCGCATCAACTTGGCATGCTCTCCGTTTTTGAACAGACGTTTCAACCGTGGTATTATAGGAGCATACCACATCACCTTCGCAGGAAACCCTCTTCCTGGGAGGCTCGCCGTCAACATCACCAGGGTCATCTCGTCTGATCTTATACCGCAATGCACCGCATACCGGGCATGCGTTCAGATCCTTGCACGCACCGCGGTAGAGGATGCAGTCATTAGGGCACGCATGTATCTTCTGCACCTCCAATCCTAGAGGGCATACGACCTTCTTTGCTGCGTATGTAGTGTCGGGCAATTCGTTATCCTTTGGAAGCTTCTTCTTCAATATTTTCAGTAGCTTCTAAAATCCTTTGTCAGGCACAACATTCTCTGCCTTCCACTGCAGCAATTCCAGTACGGTACCGAGCTTTGTGTTGCCATCTTCGCAATTGGGGTACAACCCTTTTTGTGATCCTCTAACATGCGATCGAACTTCAGCTTCTCCTTTTGACTTTCGCATTGCATCCTTGCATCGACAATGACCTGGCGGAGATCATCATCATCGGGCACATCGTTTGGTTCCTCTTGATGTTCAGTAGCATCACCGTATTCAGGGGGCACATAGTTGTCATCGTACTCTTCTTCTTCGCCGTCTTCCATCATAACCCCTATTTCTCCATGCCTCGTCCAAACATTATAGTGTGGCATGAAACCCTTGTAAAGCAGGTGGGTGTGAAGGATTTTCCGGTCGAGTAAGACTTCGTACTCCACATATAGGGCATGGACAACACATAAAACCATTACGCTTGTTTGCCTCAGCCGCTTCGAGAAAATCATGCACGCCCTTAATGTACTCGGAGGTGTGTACATCACCGTACATCCATTGCCGGTTCATCTACGTGCATTATATATAATTAAGTGTGTCAAAACCATTCTGAACATCATGAATAGATAATTAAGTGACCAAATTAATAGAAGTTCATCATCACATTAAAACCAAAGTACATACATAGTAAAAGTAAGAAAATAATACAAGTATCTATCTAAACATACAAGTAAGAATATTTTTCCTTTCAGAAAGAAGATAAGAACAAGAGGCTCGCCACGGTGGTGCCGGTGATAAGATCGGCGCGGGCGATCGACAGCGGTGAAGACGGAGACAGGACGTGACAGACCGCTAAACCTAGACAAATATTGAGGAAAATGGAGTTTGGAGGTCGAGCTTGGAGAGGAGAAAGTTAAGTAGTGTGGCTCGGGCATTCCATCGAACATCCCGTGTGCATAGGAGGTGAGCTAGAGCACCACAAAGCTCTCCAACGGCGGGCGAGAAAAAGCAGAGCGGTGAAGTGCTCGCTTATGGGCGAGGGGTATATATAGGCAATTCATTGGTCCCGGTTCGTGGCATGAACCGGGACTAAAAAGCCTTTGGTCCCGTTCAAGCCACCTACCGGGACCAATGGTGGTGGGCCAGGAGCGAGGCCCATTGGTCCCGGGTTCGTCCCACCAACCGGGACCAAAGGGGCGACGACCGGGACCAATGCCCCACGTGGGCCGGCCGGCCCCCGGGGCTCACGAACCGGGTCCAATGCCCCCATGGGTCCCAGTTCTGGATTGAACCGGGACTAATGGGCTGACCCGGCCTGGACCATTGCCCCCTTTTCTACTATTGGTCAATCCCGTATACAATTCCCTTTGTCAATCGGTACGTTACTTGCCCGAGATTCGATCGCCGGTATCCCAATACCTCGTTCAATCTCGTTACCGGCAAGTCACTTTACTCGTTCCGTAATGCATGATCCCATGACTAACCACTTAGTCACATTGAGCTCATTATGATGATGCATTACCGAGTGGGCCCAGAGATACCTCTCCGTCATGCGGAGTGACAAATCCCAGTCTTGATTCGTGCCAACCCAACAGACACTTTCGGAGATGCATGTAGTGTACCTTTATAGCCACACAGTTACGTTGTGACGTTTGGTACACCCAAAGCATTCCTACGCTATCCGGGAGTTGCACAATCTCATGGTCTAAGAAAATGATACTTGACATTAGAAAAGCTTTAGCAAACGAACTACACGATCTTTGTGCTACGCTTAGGATTGGGTCTTGTCCATCACATCATTCTCCTAATGATGTGATCGCGCTATCAATGACATATAATGTCCATGGTCAGGAAACCATGACCATCTATTGATCAACGAGCTAGTCAACTAGAGGCTCACTAGGGACATGTTGTGGTCTATGTATTCACACATGTATTGCGGTTTCCAGTTAATACAATTATAGCATGAACAATAGACAATTATCATGAACAAGGAAATATAATAATAACCATTTTATTATTGCCTCTAGGGCATATTCCCAACAATAAAAAGGGGCAGGAATTCGACCACGCCATCACAGCAATGGTTATGCTAGCACACTTGCCGGCATACAAAAAGGGGATGGCGCTCTCCGCCATAGATCACTCGTCCTCGAATTTGAGCATGTCTGCCTGCATCTTCTCGTACCATGGCCTCTTCGGCGGAGACACGGTGTTCAGGTCCATCTTCATGATCTCCCCCTCAGTCATCATGCTAGTGAGCGCCACTTCTTTCGCCTTGGTCTTGGCATTGGCGACCTCAATCTCGACCATCTTGGCTTGTTTCTCCGCCTCCATCTCAAGCATTTTGTCTTGCTTCTCCATCTTCATCTCAAGCCTCTTCCTTTGGATCTCCATGAAGGCGTTAATTTGCTTTTCCTTGTCCTGCCGACGCTTCTCCTCCCTTGAGTCATTTTTGCTCATCATGCCCTCCACGGTTGCAAGCAAGGCGATTGACGCCGCATCCCGCTTGTGCTCCTTCTTGGAGTTGGTCTTCCCCCGCGGTCGTGGCTTTTCGCCCTTCCCAACCTCCTCCACAACTTCTCCTCCGCGTTGATGACCATCCGACAATGGGAGAGGTTGAAGGACTTGCTGTCATGTTGGACCTTGAATGCCTCCAAAGTTTGGAATGCCTACAAATGAATAGGATGCAAGCATATGGGCAAATGGATGTGCAAGCATAACAGGAGTGGAAACGAAGAGGGCCGCATGTATACCATACCTTGCATGCCGATGCAGGCTCACGCGGCGTGCCTTGATGCTCTCAAGGGTGGCGCAAAACTTGTTGCACTCTTGTTGTATCACCCACCATCCGTTTTGAAAGGGACACCCACCCATGCTTGCTATGCATTTGATACGGCGCAAACTTCTTGCTTCATGGAACTCACGATGGACACGAATCCAAAAGGTTGATGCCTTTTCTTCGGCGCCGACCTTGGGGTCTTGCCCAATGTCCCTCCAACACTCACAAAGGAGCCTGTCCTCGGACGGCGTGTATGCTATCGTCCGCTTGCTCTTGCGCAACGACTTCGCCCCGACGGCTTGGTTGGCGAGCTCATCCTCGAACAAAGGCTCCCCGTCGATGTCATTTCATCCTCTTCCTCAAGGCCGTAGTCCTCTGGGAACTCATGGTCGAGCGGGAAGCCGCCCAGGGCGACCTGATCTTCCATGAAGGCATCGTGCATGCCAACTTGATCATAGGTCACCGGCGTGAATGGCACTCGATCGTCTTGGCTTTGGGCCTCATCGAGATTGTAGGCAGTCGCGGTGGCACCGCAAGCGGAGCCAGCAGCCGCCGCACCACCTTTAAAGATGATGTTCTCGAAACCGTTTCATCGTTGCCGGCCGTTGACATTCTATCAAACAAGTTGCGGGTGCCCAAGAGCACACCGGATTGGCATCTGCCGTGAGCGTTTCCTCGCCCCTCCGGAGGATGATGCACCGGCCATCGGCGTGACGTTGAGGTCGGTGGACACGGACACGGGCGCGGGCGTGGACGGCGTCACCATGCTCATCTCCGACAACTCAAACGGACACATGCGGACGAAATGGGTCGGCGCGTTGAATCGAATTTTCACTAGATGTATGTTGCTGTTGTACGTTTGTTCAGGATCATCAGGTCAAGCTTGCTTGCGTCTGTGCGTGCGTGAGTGCGGATTGTGGTCGATGAAAGAACTCCGGTGGAAAGTGGCTGGGATTTTTCTCGTCGTTCTTTAGGTACATCCACAGATCCAGTACTGGAGGCATCAGATAAGATTGGTTGGTACGACCGGGCTTGAATCTGAGGGCATTGTGTAGTTCGGTCCTGCGGTGACGCTTGCAGACAGTTATACGGAGCGTGTCGTTGGGTCTGCGCACCGGGCACGCTATACTGAAACTACTTGGAACGCGGAGACGAATCACGCGTGGGTGGCTCGCCGTGGCCGGCCTTTTTGCGTGATCCGAAGCTTGGAACGCCCGTCGCTATCTACGTACGCTCTGGACGCGAGTTTCCCGCGTAGAGAAAGTGACGACCCGTGTAACAGAAGAGATGAATTATGCTCTGGACAAACCTTTCGAGCCTGAGGGGGTCAAAACGGCTTTATTCCAAATGGCTTCGTCAAAAGCCCCGGGCGTCGACGGGTTCACAGCGGGGTTTTTTCAAAGGCACTGGGATCTTATCAAAGATGATCTGGTGCCGGCGATACTTGGTTTCGGTAATGGCGGAGAACTACCTTTGGGCTTTAATGATACGTCTATTACACTCATACCAAAGGTACGACACCCCCAATTTATATCGCAATATAGACCTATATCTTTGTGTTCAGTGCCCTACAAAATTGCTTCAAAGATGATCACTAACTGATTCAAAGAGTTGATGGATATAGTTGTGGGAGAAGAACCGAGTGCTTTCGTCCTCAGACGCCTCATCACGGACAATGTTTTGGTGGCCTTTAAGAATATTCACTCGATGAGAAGGAGAAAGAAGGGAAAGAATTTTACGTGTGTAATAAAAAAAAATTCTCGAATACGCATAAGCATGCGTATCATCACATTAAAGAAGAAGCGGCAAAGAAGCCGGGTACAACACCTTCCGCCATTACAATGCTAATCAGCCACACATCCCACCTGTACTACAATACATGCATCACCTAGATCAACCTATGCCATTGACAATAAGGCAAATCACAGAGCTACCAAGCCGCGTCACAACCAACACCGAAGACCTCTACAACGTGACCAACACCTAGGAACAACACAAACCAACGTACCCCACCCTTTTGCGCCAAGAAGAAGTCGGCAGGTGGATGGCAGGGCTTGGGCAAACCTAGAATGGCGTCGTCAAGAGAGCTCCGGCGACGATGTACATTGCGCCCTGGAGGCCCACGCCCAGAGCAATTGCCGACACTAACTTAAGCCGCACCATCCGGAAGTTTGCAATAAAATTAGACATGATGAAAGCTTATAATCGGGTCGAATGGCATTATTTGGAGGCTATCATTTTGAAGTTTGGCTTCAGTCCATCCTTTGTGAGCTTGATAATGAAGTGTTGTTTCTTCCGTCAGGTTCACCGTCAGAGTTAATGGGGAGCTCCTGCTATACTTTACACCTGTCGGTGTACTAGAGTAGGGGTACCCTAGTATCCCGAACTTGTGCACGGGCAGTTGCAGCCCTCTGCGGCAAGCTTACCGGGTGACCGCCAAGGTCCTCCGTGGTTCCTTTGGAGCCATTCAAGAACAAAGTATTCAAGCCAAGGAGACAAAGCCCCGGCAAGAGGAGCTTGCCGGGAAGGCCACCCAAGGCACCTAGGAGACAAGGCCCGGCAAGAGGAGCTTGCCGGAAGGCCACCCAAGGCACCCTAGGAGACAAGGCCCGGCAAGAGGAGCTTGCCGGAAGGCCACCCAAGGCACATAGGAGACAAGGCCCGGCAAGAGGAGCTTGCGGGAAGGCCCGTGAGCGACAAGCTTCCGGACGCGACAAGACAACAACCGCGGCAAGGCGCTTGCAGCGGTAGACCACCACTCCGTACTGCGCTCCGGCACATCCACTAACGTGTACAGGACCTTTCGGTAGCGTGGCAAGACGTCTTGCGGCCAGCGGAGCTGTGATGTGCGGCGTGACAAGATTGCCTTCATGGCAAGCGGTGGCGCCCCGACGGTCCCTGCCTTTGTTAGGGCGATGTAGACGGGCATTTAATGCCTTTGTCCCCTGCCGTCGGGGTTAGGTATGATACCTTTGTACAAGTAGCTGTACCAACCACTCCTTTTCCATTTTACCCTTGTCTACGTTGCCACACAGCCGGAGACCCTTTAGCATATAAAAGGAGGCCCATGCGCAACATAGGGGAGGGAGGTTGGGGGTTCGAAAGGTTGAAGCAGAGAACACTCACGCTTCGGTCCTCGTTAGCAGCTTGTGTGTCTTGTAGCACTCAGCGCTCTGAGCAAGAACTCAATACACTCGGACATGCAGCGGTAGGAGTGTTATCTCTCAGGAGAGCTTCGAAGCTGGGTAAACTGCTCGTGTGCTTCGCCTCGATCTGCTCTTCGTGCGACCTCCGCCCCCCGCCGAACCGAAAGGGGCTCGGTCCGCCGGTCCCATAGGTGTTCGTGGGCCAGATCAGCCTCCCCGACATCTTTGGCGCGCCAGGTAGGGGGCGTCGAGATTGTGTGAACCTGATCCGGCGTCCACACGAGCTAGATCTTCATCATCTTCATCGACATGCCACCGAAGAAGAAGGCTTCGGCGGCAGATGTTCCGTCCGCGTCGAACCCACCACCACCGGAGCAAACGGGTGGTGGGGTAGACGCCGGCGGAAGAATGGACATCGACGGGGGAGTCCACGGTGCTGCCAAGTCCAAGGACAAGGCTGCACAGACCTCGGCATCCGTACATGCACCGCGCCCGCCTCAGGAGGCGCGGGACCGACAGCGTCATGGTATTCACAACGCCATACGCTCGTTGGACCAAGATCGAGCTGGTGGATCTCGGGATGCTCAAGACCAGCATGCACGCCAACATCTTTGGCGCTGAAGCGAGGCACGGTCGCTGGACGGGATATCGCTCATTCTAACATAGTTAGAAGTCCGAGCATATCCGCTCCTCGCGCCGTTCGCCATCGCCACCCACCACTCCAGCGAAGCTTTGGCGAGCTCAACTGCTCCTAGATTACCCTCCAACAGCCGACAAGGTCGATGAATGGAGGCCACCATTCGTAGTCTCATCGGCTTTGCCAACGGCGACGCTCCGCGGCAGCCGAGTGCATTGCTGCCGCGGCAGGACTGCCAAACACGAGCCGGTGGCGACGAAACCGGTGGGGGTGCAACCACCATGCACTCTCCACCCCGAAGGCCAAGATCGCCGACTCGCCGGATCCACCTCGACAGCGACTCCACCGCATCATCGGATCCACGAGCTCGTCGCGATCAGCGCCAAGTTCTTCACGAGCAGCGGCAAGAAGACGCTTCGAACTCGCATCGAGCGCCAAGAGAAGCGCGGCGTCAATCCGACCAGCGCGATCGGGCCCTCTGTCGACATGCATGCGCCCGAAGGAACCGGGCGACTTGCCAGACGTCTGTAGGTTGTCCTGCGTTCACTCGTGAGCTGCGGCAAGTCGATGGCCCGACAAGAAGAATTTCAAGCCAGACGTGCGAGAGAAGTACGACGGTGAGACGCATCCGTCGGAGTTCCTCAGCATCTACACCATCGCGGTGCAAGCTGCGGGGCGAGACGACAAGATCTGGCCAACTACTTCGGCCGGTGCTCAAGCCTAATGTCGATCCTGGCTCATGCACTTGCCGGACAACTCCATATCCTCTTGGGCAGATCTATGCCATCAGTTTGTCGGCGCCTTTACAGTGACCACAAGCCCCATGGCCAAGAAAGCGACCTTCATCTGCTTTCGCCCGGAAGGAAGGAGAGCCCCGCGAAGTACATTCAGAGATTCAGCCGCAGTCTGACACAACATCTCAGATGTCCACCGCCATGCGGTAATCAGCGCGTTCCATCGAGCGTGCGAAACCGCAGGATGCGGGAGGAGATGGCGATGTGCAAGATCAGAGACGTCAGTGAGCTATATGCCCTGGCCGACAAGTGTGCACGAGCTGAGGAAGGGAGGAGACTCCCCGGAGAGAATACTGAAGCAGGAGGATCAGATAGTGAGGAGACCGCCCCGGCAAAGAAAAACCAGCGGCGGAACAATAGGAAGAAGAAAGGCAAAGATGTGCTAGTTGTTGAGCAGTCCGGCAACGGAGGTGGCGCCAAGAAAGCCAAAGCTGGTAGCTCCGGCAGGGAGGTTGCCGCTGGCACCAACTGCCAGGCTGTGGCGGTCGCCGACAAGCAGGACGGCTCCAACAAACAGTACTGCAAGATCCACCGCACCAAGGGCCATGACCTCTAGAGCTGCAAGAAGGTCGAGCAGCTTGTCGAGCAGCAGAAGGCTGAATACGAACGACGCGACAAGGAGAAGGCCAGGAAGGTGCCGGAGGAGCTAGCAAAAATGTCCGGCCAAGGAGGACGCCGCGGCAAGGCCAAGCTGCGGCAAGGAGACAGACCTCCAGCGGCGCGACAAGGATGAAGACGGCAGCGATGGTGAAGACATGGATGATGACGAGACCGATGAGCAGGAGTTCGAGAAAGCCACAGAGGTCTGTGCGTTGTGGCGGTGCTTCTGCGCATACTTCACACCGCCAGCTCAAGCGGTGGATGCGGGAAGTCAATGCGGCGAACCATCCGCCGAGTCACGCAAGCCTACGAAATGGTCCAGCCGCCTATCATCTTTGATATTGAGGACCACCATGATCACAGAATCATGCGGTCGGGTGCTTGCCGATGTTGGTTTCACCAACCGTCCGCAACCTCAAGGTCACTAAGATGCTAGTTGACGGCGGGGCGGCTTGAACCTGATCTCCTCCGCGGTGCTCCGAAACTCCGGATCCACGATGGCGAGCTCGAAGAGACCGGCACATTCCAAGGAATCAATCCGGGAAGGAGCAAGCGAAGGAAAGATCACGTTGCGGTGACATTTGGCAGCCGAGTTGAACTTCGTGGATCGAGAGGGTCACTTTTGGCGTTCTTGACTTTCCATTGCCTTACAATGGGATACTTGGCCGTCCAGCACTCGCCAAATTCATGGCAGCCTCTCACTATGCATACAACATCTTTGAAGATGCCAGCCGATAAATGTCATCTCATCCTGGCGACAAGAAGGATGCTCTTATCTGCGCCGACAAGATCTACCGGGAAGCAAGAGCTGCAGTTAGATTGCAAGCCACTTGCCGCTGAAGCTCGAGGCGAAGAAGAAGACCAAGTCCGGCAAGAGCTCGATGCCCACTCCGGCAAGCGCACCTCTTGGTGCTGCGCTACCGTCGAGGACGCACCATCGAGCTCCACCGGCAAGTGTAA
The DNA here is from genome assembly GCA_021605145.1 of Aegilops bicornis. NCBI lineage: Eukaryota > Viridiplantae > Streptophyta > Magnoliopsida > Poales > Poaceae > Aegilops > Aegilops bicornis. The sequence continues at coordinate 672,592,402 of CM038673.1, read as the reverse complement.
GAAGACGATGGCAGCTCCACCAGAGACCAAGAAGGTGTCCGCCAAGGAGGACGGCAGTGGTGGTACCTTCACCATCAGTGCCACTCTCGACCCTAAATAGGAAGGCGCTCGTTGCTTTCCTGCGGGCGAAACGTCGGCGTGTTTGCGTGGCAACCGTCGACATCCCGGTGTTCCTGTGAAAGTAATTGAGCACCATCTTGCCGTTTGTCCTCATGCGCGCGCCCGTCAAGCGTAAAGTCGAGAAGCAAGCGGTGGGCGCCAAGAATTCATCGCAGAAGAAATCAAGAAATTGGAAGCAAAGAGGCCTTGTCGGAGGAGTGCTCCATCCCACGTGGTTGGCCAATCCTGTAGTTGTACCAAGGCAAGCGGGAAATGGAGGCTTTGTATCGACTTTACCGATGTCAATAAAGCTTGTCCCAAAGACCCATTTCCCTTGCCGCACATCGACCAGATTGTTGACTCCACGGCGGATGTGATTTGCTTTCATTTCTGGATGCATACTCGAGGATATCATCGAGATCTTCATGGCGTAAGAGGATGAGGAGAAGACCGCATTCATCACCCCATGTGGCACATCTTCGTTTCACGGATGCCTTTCGGATTAAAGAATGCTGGTTCAAGATTTGCAAGAGTAGTCCATGACGCTTTTGAGCCGCAAATGCACAGAAATGTTGAAGCCTACATGGATGACATAGTGGTCAAGAGCAAGGACAGGGCGACTCTGATTCAAGATTTAGACGAAACCTTTGCAAACCTGCGCAAGATCAACCTCAAGCTTAACCCCGAGAAGTGTGTGTTTGGAGTCCCTTCCGCAAGCTTCTCGGGTTCTTCATGTGTCGCCGGGAATTGAAGCCAATCCAGACAAGATCAAGGCCATTGAGCAGATTGAAGCACCAAAGCGGCGTCAAGGATGTACGAAGACTTGCGGTTCGCGTAGCTGCTCTCAGCGAGTTTATCTCTAGGTTCTGCTGAGCGCCTGCCATTTTTCAAAATTTTGAAAAAGGCGGGTCCGATGAAATGGACTCGGAAGCGGAGGCTGCGACTGCAGACTTGAAGAGATACCTGTCCTCCACTCCAACACTTGTCGCACCTAAGCCACAATAGAAGTTGCTTTGCTATATATAGCGGCAACCAATCAAGTGGTTAGTGCTGCGTTAGTAGCGGAGAGGGAGGCGGATGATGAGCTAGCAACCATGGCGAGATGCATCCAAATGACGAGAAGGGGGCTTCACCGGCAAGCTCTGGTCCCGACAAGGATGGATCTACGCAGACGCATGAGAAGATGCGAGAAAGAATGGTGCAGCACCAGTTTACTTTGTCGGTTCCCTTCTGCGAGGGGGCTAGGTCAAGGTACTACGGTGTGCGAAATTGCTTCGGCCTCCTCATGGCCTCGAGAAAGCTGCGCCATTACTTCCAGGCACATGAGATCACAGTCGTCACTCGTTTTCCGTTGAAGAGGATACTGCAAAATCCAGAGGCAACAGGCAGGATTGTCGAGTGGGCACTGGAACTGTCAAGCTTTGGCCTCAAGTTTGAGAGCACTTCAACTATCCAAAGCAGAGCATTGGCGGAGTTCATAGCAGAATGGGCGCCAACACAAGATGAAGAAATTCGAAACGAGCATCCCGTCGAAGAAGCAAGCAAAGAGTGGCTGAAGAACATTGATGGTGCCTTCTCATTGCAAGGCGCCGGTGCGGGCGTGCTACTTGTTGCACCCACCGGAGAGCACCTCAAGTACGTAGTCCAGATGCAATTTCCCAAGGAGCAAGCAACAAACAATACTGCAGAGTATGAAGGTTTGCTTGCCGGTCTCGAGATCGCGATGAGACCTTGGGATCAAGAAGCTCATTGTCGGGGTGACTCACGACTTGTCATCCGCCAAGTGAACAAGAATTATCGAGTCCGTTGATGGAAGCTTATGTTGATGAAGTGAGAAAGCTAGAAGAGCACTTTGACGGCCTACAAATGGAACATGTTCCAAGATCTCGAAACGACATTGCCGATGGCTCTGTCGAAGTGCGCTACACTTAAGTTACACAATGGAACCGAGGATTTTTGTGCTCAAGCTGACTCAACCGTCTCAGAACGCCATCAACCGGACAGAGCAAGAAGAGGAAGTTGATCTCTGGTGACTATTTTCGGCAGAGCTTCGAAGTCGCCCGTCAAGAAGGTCCTCAAGATCAACACCAAGGGTGCTGAGGAAGCGATCTGCTCCGGCAAGCCCTAGGGTTTGTTCCGTTGAAGCGAGCGATCCCGACAAGTTTTGCTCCGGCAAGCTTGCCGGGAACGTCAAGCTCCGGTGAGCCGCGAGTTCTCGCCAGGAAGCAGATGTTCCCGCAGCAGAGATGTGCCTTTAGTCCTTGTTGTCGAGCCGCATAAGCTCCAAAGCATGGGCACAGCAGATTGTCTGCATTTCCTTGAAGACAGGAGAACTTCCGGAGAGCAAGAAGAAGCGGAAAGAGTAGCCCGGCGGTCAAGTATGTACCAGTTTGTCGACAACACACTGCATGTAAGAAGACTCAACGGTGTGAAATTGAAGTGTATTCACCGGGAAGACGGACAAAAGCTGTTGGCGAGATACATGGAGGCATATGTGGTCACCACATTGGCGTGAGCACTTGCCGACAAAGCGTTAAGCAAGGTTTCTTTTGGCCGACAGCCCTCCGGGATGCAAGCGCACAAGTAACGGTGTGAAGCGTGCGGTTCCATTCCAAGCAGATACACCAGCCCGACTCAAACTCTCCAGACGATCCCTTTATCCTAGCCATTTTTTGTCCTGGGGCTCGACATCCTCGGCCCCTTTCCCGAAGCTGTCGGGGCTTTGAGTACTTATGCGTTGCAATCGACAAGTTCACAAAGTGGCCGGAAGTGGAAGCGATGAGGAAGGTGACAGCACGGTCGTGATCAAGTTCTTTAGGTCGATTGTTTGCCGTTTGGAATCCCTAACGGGATCATCACCGACAACGACCACGCAATTCCACGAGCCGCACCTTCATGCAAAGACGTCCCAAGATCTTGGCGCCAAAGGTCCGCTTCGCTTGTTGCTCATCCGAGAAGTAACGGTCAAGCGGAGAGGGCGAATCTTTGAAGTCTTGCGCGGGCTCAAGACCAGAACTTTCGACAGGCTGCACAAGTGCGGAAAGAACTGGATTGAGGAGCTGCCGGTGGTTCGTTGGTCGATCAGGACGACGCCAAATCGAGCCACTGGCCAGACACCTTTTGCTCTAGTCTATGGAGCGAGGCAGTTCTCCCCACGGAACTTCGTATACGGATCACCTCGAGTGCTCGCTTATGATGAGCTTGAGCAAGAGCAGTTGCGACAAGATGACGCGCTGCTCCTTGAGGAGGATCGTCTTCAGTCTTTGTCTGAGCTGCTCGATACCCGACAAGCTTTGCGCCGCTACCATAGCCGCAAAGTTAATGCCATAAGTCTCGAGGAAGGCGACCTTGTTCTTGGCGCGTTCAGTCCGCCAAGAATTCCAACAAGTTGGCCTTGAAGTGGGAAGGCCCTTACCGGGTGAAACGAGTCACTAGGCCGGCGCTGTCCGCTTTGAGACCGAAGATGGCATTCGGTGAGCAACTCTGGAACATTGAGCATCTTCGTAAGTTTTACCCGTGAGGCGCGGTTCTTGCGGAACCTTTTCCGGCAACCACCTTTTGTACAAGTCTTGCCGATGTTGCATGTAATCCTTTGTACAAAGCGAGGCGCAGACCCGTGCATAAGTAAAGCTAATGTGCCGCACATCTTGTCAATTTCATGCTTTCTACTTCTATTTTTGCATGCGTTATCGACACTTTGTGCAGCACCTACCCCTGTAAGCAATAACGAGCCATAAGGCTCCATATCTTCATTTTCTCTTCTTTCTCTTTCTCAAAGAAAGGAAGGTTCCTCGCCCACAAGTTTGCCGGGGAAAGGAGAAGATAATGGTGTGGACCAAGCGTCGCTCAAGGAAGTCTAGCCTTCTTAGGAAGCAAGCGGCAGAAAATCTAAGTTGCTAAAGTTTGAGCAATCAGTTTTAAATTTTTAAGTTATCTTCCTCGAACGACCGTACTTTGTATGGAAAACACATGCGGAGGAACCAACTCGTAGCTAGTTGCCCTTACTTTGTTTCGAGTCCGCTCAACAACTTAAGTGAGCTGCGACTAGTTGCGACAAGGTTTCTTCTCGGTAGCAACACCAAAGTTGTCGACGTCTCAAGACTCGGCCTTTCATGGCCTGTGTGCCTGTTGACAAGTTCCCTAAAAGCGTGAGGGCAAAAACATACAAAGGAAGGAACCAAGTAAAGGAAATAACATAGCAATTGCTACCCGAAATAGAGTTATATTACAAGATAGCTTGTCGCAGCTCTAATAGATTGTTCTCATAACATGACCAGCAGCGGCAAGAAAAAGAGAAAGCGGGCGGCCTAATCCACGCGATTGCCCTCAACCCTCTTGATCCCGCTCACCTGTCCCACGATGGAGTGCGACAAGGGTCTTGAGCGCTTCCACATCGGCATCCGCGGCAAGGACTTGAGGGCGTTGGTGAGGTTGAGGCCTGGATTGCGGAAGGCCACCTTCATCGACACCTTTGAAGAGCTCCAGCGCCAAATCTGGCGCGACTCCTCGGCCAGCTGCTTTGGGATTTCTTCGCGGAGTCGCTGGAGGACCGTCAACACGCCCTTGAAGAACAAGCTGATCTTGGCACTGGGTCGGAGGTGCTCTTCGGAGGAATATCCAAGATCCTCCATCCCATTGCGCGCCGGCTCCACAGTCGATGGCTGCGGCAACATCCACGAGACCCTCGGTCCGGTGCTCCACATTCTCCCTAAAGGTAATGCAGGCGGCGGCGGCACTCGCCAAGCCAGCGCCTCGTCGGCCTTGATCTTCTCCTTCAAGGCCACCTCCTGCTCCTTGGCACCGTCCAGCGCCTGAGTCAAGGTGGTCAGCTTCAACTCAAGATCTGCGTAGGAGTCCTTGGCGGCGCTGAGCTCCTTGCTCCTCTCGGCGAGACGGCCCTGCAGCTCGCCAAGAGTGTAGGCGTCCTTCTCGCGCTCATGCTTGAGTGCAGCAAGCTCCTCGCCGCTCTCCTTGAGATTGGCCTCGGCTGCATCACCTTCGTCTCCGGCTCCTTCTTGGCGGCCTCGGCGGCTGCGGCAACATCCTTTGCTTCCTTGAGAGCCCCGCCAAATGTTTGCTCGGGCGTGGCTAGATCCTCCTCATGGCTGTCAAGATTAACCTTCCTCTGCGCCAACTCGCCTTCCTGCGCAGATAGCTTCTCGGCGGCAAGCCGTTGTTGCTCCTCAGCTTCAGCCTTCTCGAGGAGGAAGGCTTTACGCTCCTCGGCGAGTCGCTCCCGCTCCTCTGCCAAGGACGGAGAGCTTCCTGGTTGAGGCCCCGGAGCTCCTCCGCGCGCTTCTCGATGTCTGCTCCCGCCTTCGCGACAAAGCGCTTCCGGGATTCCGGCTTGGCTTGTCGGGCGCGGTAGAAGCGACAATGACTTCGCGATAGCTGCTCCTCCTTAGACTTCGCTGCTTCTTTGTTTGGTCGTCGACCAGCGTCGATCCAATGGAGGCGAGCAGCTCTTCATCAAAAGTTTCTCCTTGGCCGGTGCCACGGAGCTCGGCGCCCATGGGAGCTTGATGAAGAAGCCATCGCCGACCTTCAAATAGGCGTCGGGCTGGGGCTCTTGAGCCCGGCAGCTGCCCGGGCGGAGGGATCGGCGGTCGGTGTAGCGTCTGGCGCTCCTGCTGACCTCGGGGCCGTCGGTGCGATCGCCGGACCCTTGCCCGGCTCTGCGGCGGCAGCTTTGGCGGCCTCTTCACCGGCCGGGCTCGTCGGCGCCGACTTCTTCTCCGATGGCAGCGTCGTCGATGTTATTGCAGCGTGTCCTCCTCGCCCGGCCTCGGTCTCCATTGGCTCTGTGGCGGATGGATCGGCAATAGGAAAATGAAGAAAAGTCAAGCAAATATTCAAAAGAAAGTCGGAAGAAGAAGAACACAAGGAAAGTTTTCAAGCAAGAGGATTACCTGCTAGGGTCTGCGGTCATGGTCTCCGCCACTGGGGGATCATTGGTGCTGTCCCTTGCCGGAGAGCTGTCCCTTGCCGGAGAATTGCCCCTTGCCGGAGAAGTCTCCCTTGCCGGAGAACGCTCCCTTGCCGGAGAATCCTCCCTTGGCGGTGTAGTCGAAGCAGAAGGCATGTCGGGGAGAGCGGCTTTAGGGCACTCTGGTAAGGCTGCTCTGCTCCTACACAAATCGTGAGCCGATATCGGCAAAGAAAGGGCACCCATGCACGCCTAACAGGAAGTAAACCATATACTTACGCTGGGTGCTGACCGGGGCTGCTTTGAGGAAGAGTTGCAGCGTCCGGCAAGGTGGTCTCGACGCGCCTCTTCTTTGTCATGGCGGGTTCGTCCTCGATGACAATCACCGGGGCCTTGGCTCTCTTCGACGCTCTGGGCGGCGTCACGAAAAGGAATGGGTTCGAGTGAAGCAAATGAGATACAAGACAAAGCAACAAGTCAAGAACTACGAATGCTGCAAAGAATCTTCTTCGTTCTTCTTCCTCGTCGGAGCTGGCGGAGAGATCAAATTCTGGCTCGCCTCCAAGGCGACGAGGCGGAGGAGTAAGTTCCCTTGGCCGCTTGGCGGGAAGCGAAGCGGTGGCTGCGAGGCCCTGCTCCGATGCCTTGGCGTGAGGTGCTCCAGCGGCAACAGTGCTTGCAGCGGTGGAAGCGCGTCGCTGTGGCGGGCTGATGACCCGTCTGCCGCCCTTCGTCTCCGGCCTTGCGGAGACGCCTTCTTGGTGGAGCTGGGGCTCCGCTCGTGGCAAGCTGTCGAAGGAGGGAGGAGGCACCCTCGGCGGGCTCGCTCGACTCGGCTTCGGGCGACAAGCTCTTCCTCGCCCAAACTCCCTCGCTCGACAAGGCTTGCCGCCTCTGCTGCCCTCTGCCTCCTCCACAGTGAATCCGAACTTCGCCCGCGGCGGCCGCTGCTGCCGCCTCTTCGACCGGTGGCAATGCGCGCATCTCATCATCGGTGGTGTCGCGGGTGAGGCTCTTACATTCATCGGGCGGACCGACACTTCTACCAGTTGTCAAAGAACACTTTCGACGACGTCATCTGCAGGCTCTTGCGAGTTGGAGCGATTACATGCGAGTCGCTGCGCGGCATCATTACACGGATGCGGTCGGCGAGGAATTGTTGCACGCGGGACGACATTCTTCGGCAACTGAACGCTCCGGGATGCTCAGGATCGTGCTTGAACAGCTCCAAGAGCATCGCGTCAGTTCGAGATAGTGAAATTGAAGTTGAGGCCCGGCGCAGCCTCATGATATCCGCTGCGTTACGGAACTCCCGGTAGGGTCTCCTCCTCTCCTGCAGGGGGCGTCTGGCGACGGCGAAATCTGCGCCAACGACGCCTACAGTGAGTCTGGCAAGCCTCAGGCGTAGGATCCGGATGACGGCAATCTTCAGCCTAGCGTCTTCCGGGGCTAGACTGCTCCAATCGTTGCCGCGCACTACTGAGGATTGGCGCTGGGCGGTAAACGGCTGCGGGTTCTCCTCGACAATCCAGCACCAGTCTGCTCTCCACTCATCCCAGTTGCTGCGGAGCTCTCCCTCCAGATAAGCTTCCTTCTTGCCGGTCCTCGAGATCCAGGCGATCCCACCGGAAAGAGGCTCCCCTCTCTCAACTCGGGGCATAAAGAAGTGGCGGAAAAGGGCTATGTTTGGATGGACTCCGACAAAGTTTTCGCAGAGATGTGCGAAAACTTCCATGGTCAGAACAGCATTAGGGGTGAAGTCAAGGAGGCGGAACCCGTAGGTGTTCATGATATCGCAGAAAAAATCACGAAAAGGCGGGCGAGCCCGCAGAGAAGAACTGTGAAGAAAGGGTACCCATTCGGAGCGGTTCAGCGGCGGTAGGAGTACCTTCGATGCGCGGATGCGCTTCGCGTCTCCGTCGACGAAGAGGTAGTAGTACTCCCTCGGCTCCTTGTGGCGGGGGAAAAGATTGCCGCTCCTTCGCGGCGCCGCAAGCAGCTGCGCCTCGGCCGACTTCACGGCCTTCCCTTGTCGGTTTTGAGCCATGGCGGAGGTGGTGAGGAGATCGGCGGCGTTGGTGATCTTTGGTGGCGATGAAGCGCTGCTCTCTCTTCAGCCTTGGGAAGAAGGGGGAAGCAGCGGGGGTTTTTCGAGATTGAACAGCAACTGGCGAGATGGGCGAACTACCCCCTGTTTCCCCTGCTTATAAAGAGGGAGGGGGCGGATGTTCCGTCTTTCCGAATAAAGAAACCACCCACGATCTCACCCACGATCTCTCACACGACACCGCATTCGACGCGTGCCGTTCGTGGGCGTGGTGGGTCGAGGTAAGATGCAGCGTAACCCGGGCAGCGTGCATGTGCCTGTTTTGGGCTGGCCCAACAGCGCTTCGGCTTGCAGTGTGGCCCAGGGGGCTCTGCCGGTGTACTAGAGTAGGGGTACCCTAGTATCCCGAACTTGTGCACGGGAAGTTGCAGCCCTCCGCGTCAAGGCTTACCGGGTGACCGCCAAGGTCCTCCGTGGTTCCTGTGGAGCCATTCAAGAACAAAGTATTCAAGCCAAGGAAACAAGGCCCCGGCAAGAGGAGCTTGTCGGGAAGGCCACCCAAGGCACATAGGAGACAAGGCCCCGGCAAGAGGAGCTTGCCGGGAAGGCCCGGTGAGCGACAAGCTTCCGGACGCGACAAGACAACAACCGCGGCAAGGCGCTTGCCGCGCAGCATCACCTCGTGCACTGCGCTCCGGCACATCCACTAATGTGTCGCCTGGGACCTTTCCAGGTAGCGTGGCAAGAAGCCGTCAGGCGGCCGGTGAGCGCGGTGGCAAGCGGCGCTGACAAGATTGCCTTCGTGGCAAGCGGTGGCGCCCCTGACGGTCCCTTTCTGCACTGTTAGGGCGACGTAGACGGGCATTTAATGCCTTTGTCCCCTGCCGTCAGGGTTAGGTATGATACACTGTACAAGTAGCTGTACCAACCACTCCTTTTTCATTTTTACCCTTGTCTACGTTGCCACCTGTCGGAGACCCCTTTAGCATATAAAAGGAGGCCCATGCGCAACGTAGGGGAGGGGAGGTTGGGGGGTTCGAAAGGTTCGAAGCCAGAGAACACTCACGCTCAGTCTCGTTAGCAGCTTGTGTGTACTGTAGCACTCAGCGCTCCTGAGCAAGAACTCAATACACTCAGACAAGCAGCAGAAGGATTGTTATATCTACGGAGAGCACCGAAGCTGGGTAAGCTGGTGTGCTTCGCCTCGATCTGCTCTTCGTGCGACCTCCGCCCCCCGCCGAACCGAAAGGGGCTCGGTCCGCCGGTCCCATAGGTGTTCGTGGGCCAGATCAGCCTCCCCGACAACACCTTCTAGGGGGTTTCGTCAAGGAGATCCCGTGTCCCCTTTATTGTTTCTCATTTGTGCAGAAGGCCTCACGTCCTTGTTGAATCACTATGGAAGTCCTCATATTGACAAGGGTATTCGAGTGTCCTTTCGAGCACCATGGGTGAATCATCTACTTTTTGCCGATGATGGTCTCATATTCATCAGTGCAACAGTTGAAAGTGCGCATAGACTGAACAGAATTCTGCATATATACGGCGCATGTTCAAGACAAGCAGTGAATCATGAAAAAAGTGCAGTTTTCTTCTCCCCTAATATGCCGGATGTTCGGAGACAGGCGGTAAAACTAGTGTTGGGAATTATGGTGGAGGCCTTTAGCAATAGATATCTTGGGCTCCCAACAGCAGTGGGGAAGATAACCAGTGGCACATTCGATCATATTGGAGAAAGATCGAGAAGTAAGATGTGTGATTGGGCGGAGCGCTTGCTGGCTTGTGCAGGCAGAGAGACTCTACTAAAATCAGTCATTCAAGCAATCCCAACCTCCAGCATGAGTTGTTTTCTTTTGACAAAGAAAGTTTGCAAGAGTTTGACATCTGCTATGGCAAATTTTTGGTGGAGTGGATCCCTTGACAGAAGGTCTTCGCACTGGTTGTCATGGGATAAGCTTGCACCTCCTAAGGCTAGAGGTTGTATGGGTTTTCGTTATCTCGAGCTCTTTAACTTAGCTCTGTTGGGAAAACATGGGTGGCGGTTCATAACCAATCCTAATTCCTTATGTGCAAGGGTCATGAAAGGACGTTACTTCCCTGATTGTGACTTCATGGAGGCCACAATACCACGCTCCTCTTCAGCTATTTGGCGAGCAATAGTGGCTGAAAGAGAAGCTCTACACTTGGGTTTGATCAAGAGAGCGGGCGATGGCAGTACCATATCCATCTGGCAAGACCGGTGGATTCCGGGTACACCCACGTTATGCCCAAGGATTATGCCGGGGGGAACCACCCTGGACCTCGTCAGTGAGTTAATTGACATAGAAAACTGGACTTGGCGGGTTGAATTGGTCCGATCTGTGTTTATCCGACCTGATGCGGATGCAATACCGAATATTCCTCTCCGTAACGGTGGGGGCGAGGATTTTCTTGCGTGGGCTCATGAAGGCAATGGCATCTGCTCTGTAAAATGTGTGTACCGTGCTCTAGTGAATCGTAACGAGCGTGTCGCTCTAGATGAAGGGACGGTTACCGATACTTCAAAGACTGATGAACACATGTGGAAACTGTTGTGGAAGCTCAAAGTGTTACCAAAGGTACGCGTCTTCTGGTGGAGGGTGGTCTGGGGCATCCTTCCTGATGAATGTACGCTTAAGTACCGGCATATCGCCGATTAGCAGATGTAATGTCTGTTTTGCGATGGATGAGGACTTGATGCACGCGCTAGTGCATTGCTCTCATGCCAAATTGTTCTAGGAACAAGCACATGCTTTACTTGGTGTTTTTAGACCTCATTTGCACCCAGATACATGGTCCAGAGATATAAATTTTTGACTCTCAGTTCACAGATGTTGATAGAGCTCAAATGATCTCCATTATGTGGGCAATATGGCATCCAGGAACAGAATTACTCATGATGGAGAACAGCTTGACCCTCTTATAATAGTGAGACGCATCAGAGAAGACTTGGCGGTGCTTGACATTCCTTCTGCACATGCTTCGGTCCTCCCTGGGCATGGTTGGCGGCCGCCAGATGTGGGCTTCGTGAAAATTAATACTGATGCCGCTCTCAGCATAGACTCAGACAAGGTAGGAGCAGGTGGTGTGGCACATACTGACTCTGCTTTGTTGGGAGCTTGGAGTAAACCCCACTTTGGGGTGACGGATCCATTCATCGGTGAGACCCTGGTAATTCGTGATGGTGTTATCTTTGCAAGTCTGTGGAGTTTCTCACATGTGATAATGAAGACAGAGTGCCAGGAGGTCGTCCATCTCTGGAACAGTCGCCACGATAGTCTTTCTATAGTGACACCTATATTGTTAGAAATTGAAGAGATAGCTTCCTCTTTTTTTTTGTTATTCAACATGTAAACAGATCAGCCAATGTACCGGCCCATCTCTGCGTGAAGCATGCTTGCTTGTTAATGATCACCGAAAGTTGGACTGATTCTAGACCTACCTTCCTACTCACCAGCCTCGATCTTAGCTGATGATGTTAGGAACTCTTTCGTTGAATAAAGGCTCTCAAGTTTGATCGCAAAAACAAAAAGTCACTCAAGTAGCAGTAGCGCTACAGTCGTTGCCACCATCCACGGATCCACCTACATTCCTTGGACTCGTGAGCGGCCGGCGGACGCGGTTGGTCTGGTCGGTCTTTTCCTGTGGGCGGCATGGCGCACGGCGCACACCGGATGGCACCTCCCGTGACACGGGCAGACGACTATAGTACTGCTTTAGCACTAGCAAGCGAGCCGTCGACCTCGGCGACTTTCCGGCCACGTCGTTTTCCAAGTGGTCCGAAAGGGCTCGTTCGTTCGTTGGTGGGTTAATGGCCTACTAGGAGCACCCGTGCCGCTGCTCCACCACCCCGGCCGGTGGCCCGCTGGTTCGTTGCACGTAGCGGCAGAGCACAGAGACGCTCGTGCGTTTCACCGGCGCTTTTCTCCGGCATTTCACCAGGAGGAGGAGGAGGAGACCAATTTGCGCTCTCGCTTGCTGGCTTTTGCTGCTCGCGCGGCGAGCGAGGAGGAGTCGATGTGAATCCGTCCAGTCCACCACCGAGGAGGATTTCCGGAGCGGCGGCGGTCCCGCCGACCGACCGGTCATGGCCGCCGTCACGCTCACGGGGCGCGGCCGCCCACGGCTCTCAAGTTGCCGTCCTCGCTCGCTTTTTCTGGAACGGTCGACACGTCTCGCCTCGGGCTTCCTCACGTAAACCCCCATGTAAATATCTGCCGCCACTACCCGCCTATCACGCCCAGGAGGCCTCAAAGTCTACTTATCATCACAGCTGTACCGCAATGAAAGCCACCACTGCTGCTTAATTACCTGGAGCAATGACATTTTTTTACAAGGATTAATGGTACACCGTTGATTACCGGGACTAGTACAGTGAACAACCAAGAATCTTGAGGGGCCAGAGATTTTTATTACCACGACTCCGGAGATCGGTGACAGACAGACCACGGAGGCGAGCGTACGGCCAGCGTTTGCTGGGCTGCCTCGACCGTGCAAGCAGCTGAGCAAAACAAACGGTTAGAAATTATTCCCGGCTCTTATTCCCGTACGTGTCGCGTCCGTCGAACAAGCAAGCGGCCTGTTTTCTCGCTCGCCGCTCTTTTCAGCTGGTGCATTCAATGCCGGATCCGGCTTCTAGCGAGCACGTACGTATTTCGTCGCTGTACGTACGCCGTATCGAGACATGTCCTATCATCCTCGTAGCACGTATAGGATGACCACGTGGCGCCGTTTGTCCGTGGCCACCTCGCGGCGTCGCTGTCGCGTGCGCTGCCTGAGCTCCAAGCTAGCGCCACTAGAAAACCTTGGAGAGCATCTAGACGCATCCAAGTGTGGTGTACTCAAAATTCGCAAAAAAAAAAGTGATGTACTTAAATGATTCAGTTTGTCTAATTCACATCTAGATGTTTTTTTAAAGATGTCACATCTAAACTCCCACATTATCTAATTCACATCTAGATGTTTTCTAATGATGCCACATCTAATCTTTCACTTTCACAAATAACGTAGCAATAAGAACAAAAGAAAAAGTTGGGACAAAGAAAAAAACAGACCACAAACATAGTGGACATCAGATTAGATGTGACATAACTATATCACATCTAGATGTGTCCTAGACAGACCCAATATATAATGTAGTAACAAGAAATAAAAGAAATTAGGACAAAAAAATAGACCACAAGCAGAATGAACATCAGTTAACTATGTCACATCTAGATGTGTTCTAGACACACCCTAAATGATTTCATGTACAGGAAAGTACGTTAGAGCAACTCCAATGAGGCGACCCATTTCGTCCACCCGCGTCCGTTTAGGTCGGCGCGGGCAAAAGTGGAGGCCCAACGCGCCCACCCAAACTCAAGTTGTGTTCGCCTAAAATGCGTCGGTGCGGACGCGCCGCGCGTCTCCTCGCCGTCCGCCGCGTCCCCATCTGGCGGTCGTCCAACTACGACGGTCAACGTTATTTATGACGACCGCCCACCTTGGACCCATGCGTCAGCAACGACGGCCGTCTTTTTTTAAGCCGGGCGTGCGGCGGGGCCGTCCTCATCATCCACTGCCACTCGCCCCCGTCCACATCTGGCCACCCTTGCCCCCACGCCGGCAACAACCCTCGCCACCGCCAGCATGGGCTTCTTCTCCGGCATCGGCGGCAGCGGCAAAGGGCAAGGCCCCCGCCCGCCATTCCCCCTCCCTACCCGCCTTCCCCGTGCCGCCGCGCGCTCCCCGGCAGAGGCAACACATCATTGTGCCGGTGCACCAGGCCGAGTGGCACCGGCAAGACCGCTGCCTCGCCAGACTCACGCGCACGCCGCATTGACCGGCATTTGATTCGGAGAGATCCCAAGAGCGCCGACGCCGGGACGGCGAGGGCCCATGGCGCGAGGTGGGCGCCGGCGGGCGTTGCCGACGCCGAGTACAATCAACCGACTACGCTGCCGACTCTAATCGGGCTCGATGGTTCGCCTTCGAGCACGAGGAGGCGAGGCGATGCGGCGACTGGGTTATCGACCGCAGCCTGCCGCCGCCCCCCGCTCGTCGTCCGCGACGAGGACCAGGAGGCCGAGGCCGCCTGGAGAGTGAGGAGGAGGAGTGGTGGAAGGAGGCGGATGAGGCGACTTTCCAGGCTGCCATGGCGGAGGCCATGGCCCTCTCCGCGGGGGGCGACTGCGTCGTGCCGCCCGTGACCCCGCCGTCCTCGACCAAAGCCCAGCCGGAGGAGCCGGCCCCCCTCGAGCGCTACTCCTGGCTCAGAGTAGTGCGCGAGTGGGTCAGCGCTCCGCCGATCTGGCTCGGGGCGACGAAGAAGCAGGAGGCAGCCTACCTCGACCACTGGCGCCGCGTTCGGTTGGCCGAGGAGCGCCTGCTGATGCTTGAGCACGAGGCCGAAGAGGAGGCGCGCCAGGCCCAGGCAGCGGTGGCGCAGCCCGACAATGCCACCCTCTGTAACACGGCGTTTCCCTGGGTCGGCCCTGCGCCGACGCTAATTGACCTCACCGGCCCCGACGCAGACGCCGACGACGACAAGGACGCCTAGGGCAACGCATCGTCTAGATTTTAGTTTTTTATGTTAATTAATGTAATGTGGACTTTCGCTGGTCTTCGTAGCCGGCTTTTATGTTTAATTAAATGCATGCGTTTATTTTTAAAATGCTTTTAAACTTTTTTTTTTTTTGGCCTTGGAAATAAAATGGGTCGAGACCAGCGTTGGGCGCTTCGCATGGAAACTCAAACCACAACTCGGATGTTTGTTCCGCCCGGCTGATCTAAACGGACAAAAAATGAACAAAAGCGTCGTCCGTTTGGGTCGGCCCGTTGGAGTTGCTCTTACAGTTTGAACTCAAATCGATAAAGAAAAAGAGACGAGCAGAGCGGCAACAACCTGACTAACCACCTGCTTTTCCCGACTAGCTGGAGACTAAGGGCATCTCCACCCACGCCCCAACAGGCCCTCCCCAGGCGATTTTGCCGCGCCGGCGCCAAAAAAAGGCCCCAGTCGCGCCCCAGAAGCCCGTTTTTCGCCGGCTCGGGCCAAAAATGGTGCCGGCGGACCGGGCGAACCAGTACTGGGGCGCAGGGAGCCAAGACAAAAAAGGCGCGTGGGCCCGCCTCGAGGCGACCCGAGGGCCTTTTCCGCCGTTCTTGACGCTTTTCCTCGCATCTCCCGCCGCCGCCTTCCTCCCGCCATTCTCTCCCTTTCTCCCGCTTAAACTTCCCTCCCGCCGCCGCGAAGAAGTACGCCATACAAGGGCGGCAACCGCGATCGGCGCCGGGCTCACCAAGCAGAGAAGCCGAGGGCCGCCATCGAAGCCACCGGCCTGTCGAACGCCGAGTGGAGGGTGGAAGTTCAGCCGCGCTGGCGATCACCCGACAAAGTGAACAGGGCCATAGCTAAGAAGGCCCGCGACAACGCGGCCAAGACGGGCGGCGTCTTCCTCATCGGTCGACCAGCGGGATGAATCCACCGTCGTCGACCATGCCCAAGACGCGCATACGGGGACAAAGGCGCCGGATCTCCATGGGTTCATCGTTGCCCGGCTACGCCGACGGCGACAGCGCCTGATGGTTCAACCCAAACGTGACCTTCCTCATGGTCACCTCGCCAAGACGCCCTCGCCCGCTTCGCCGTCGGCGTGCGGTACCCTCCATACAACTACCGCCACCCGCCGCCACGCTGGCCCACACCGACGCCCCATCTCTACCGTGGACCGCTACCTTCTTCGCACCTCGGCGACGCCGACGACACGGAGCCGCCATGGACGACATCATCGCGATAGGATGGACCGCGACCGCCGCGTCTCCGGTTCGCCACCAGACGAGGCGGTGGACCTCGGCCCGGCGACATGGAGGCCGAGCTCGGCTACGTCACGGCGACGACGCCGCAGAACCCGAGGAGGAGGAGGAGGACGAGGAGGAGGAGCCGTCTCTGCTCCGGTGGCGAAGGCGCCAGAAGAAGAAGAAGCGGGCGGCTAGGTCAGCGTAACCGCGCATCAAGTGGACGCCCAAGGAGGAGGAATGCCTCGCCGAAGCATGGAAAGTCGTCTGCCTCGACCCGACCACGGCGCGAACGTAGCTTGGAGATGTCTGGGACCGCATCAAGGCCGAAGTTCGACGGCGGAAGCTCGTCGACCCCTACTTCAAAGGCGTCTACATGCAACGGGCTCCAAGGCGATGGCGAACCATTGGGGTGTATCCGGTTGGCGTGCAACAAATGGCATGGAATCGTCGAGGAGGTCGCGTCGCCCGGAGAGCGGCGCCAGCGTTGAGGATCAGTACGCACGCTGCTCGCGCATATCTTCGCCCCTACGCCCGCCGCCGCCAATCGTTTCGTCCCTCCGCAGCTGCTGCGTATGTTCGCCATGTATCGGGCGACAACCAAGACGCCGACTTCAAGCACCTCCACGTCTACAAGCGCATTGACAAGTGCGAGAAGTGGGCGGAAGTCCGACGTGCCCTCGACAAGGCCAAGGAGACATACAAGCCGGACGCGATGACTCCGGGCGCGTCATAGGGGCGGTCGGACGGCCACAAATTGGCAAAGAAGGGGAAAAGCGCCGACGCGGCAAGCGCGCGATTGCAGGAGTCCATCGAGCATTGCCTCGCCGACGCCCAGGCCCGGCCGTCCTACGCGTAGAGTAGACCGTGGAGCGGTGGTCGTCGCTAATGAAGAACAACGCCATCAAGCTCGACTCGCCCCATTTAACGTCGCCGCGAAGAAGAGGAACACCGACATGGCTTTTTCCGATGGGCGGGCGGACATTGCTCCAGAGCAACGACGAGAAGCTCAAGGCGTGGTACACGGTGCAGCGGACTCATCTGAACGAAGCTGCCGACGGCAACGCCGACGACGCCGACGACGCCCACGACCACACGGACGCCAAGCCCGAACGACGCTTACATCGCCGCCAAAGAAGGTCGGTTGCCGCCGACGCAGCCTCAAAGACCGGCAGCTCCGACACCGACGAGCTCACAGACGCCGACTCCGCTTAACGCTCGAGCCGACCCGCCGAGTGAATCGTTGCGCACGCGAACTTGCGGCGGCGGCGCTCTGTTTTTTGTAACGACAAACTACGTCCGATCGCCGGATTTTGCGGCGTCTTTTAAGAGCGGGAACGACCAAGTTTAAATTTCCCGCATCCTGGGGCCGGCGCGTAGGGGCGTGACTGGGAGCTAGGTCGCCCCCAGGGGCCGAACTAGCGCCGGCACGCCCCCGGGCCGCTCTATTTAGGCGCCCTGGGGGCCGAACGGCTGGAGATGCCCTAAGAGCATCTCTAGCAGACCTCGCATAAAGTGAAACCCGCAAAATTTTTGCCACCGGTGTCCACTGAGCCACCTTCAGAGCTAGTTTTTAAATAATACATTTTTTTATTAATTTTCATAAATATTACGCTGGGTAATTTTTTTCAAATATAATACACCGTCGGCCCGCTGCAGGCCGACTGGGCCTAGTCGGCCCACAGCAGGCCGATTGATTCGGTCGGCCTACAGCTGGCCGACTGTCGGCCCACTGTGGGCTGATTGGGTCCTGTCGGCCTACTGTGGGCTGAATGGAGCTAATTGGCCCGCTGTGGGCTAATTGTTTTTGCAAAAAATAGGCATAAAAAATATATGTATAAAAAAATGTTAATCATGTAATTAAAAAATGTAAACGTGTATAAAAAATGTTCCTAATGTATACAAAAAATGTACAATAAATATGCAAAAATTTTGAAATAAAAAGTATGTATTAAAAAGTGTTAATCATGTATTTAAAAACTGTTAAATGTGTGTATAAAAAATGTTCCTTATTTATACAAAAATATATAATGTGTATGAAAAAGTTGACACCAAAAATTATGTTGGTGAGTTGGTGACAAAAATAAATCAAGGTTGTGAAAAAATATGATTGGTTGCTCTTTTGTATGGAACTGGAACATTTTTTTCAAACATTTTTTGGTGTCAACTTTTTTCATACACATTCTATATTTTTTTATAGATAAGGAACATTTTTATACACACATTTAATAATTTTAATCATGTATTTGAAAAATGTCAACTTTTCAAACATATTTTTCAAACATAATTTTTTGGTATCAACTTTTTTTCATACGCATTCTATATTTTTTGTATAAATAAGGAACATCTTTTATACACACATTTAACAATTTTTAATACATGCTTAACACTTTTCAAAACATATTTTTTATGTCAACATTTTTGCATATATATTGGACATTTTCTGTATACATCAGGAACATTTTTTTATACACGTTTAACATTTTTTAATTTCATGATTAACATTTCTTTAAACATATATTTTTTATGCCAATTAGCTGACGCAATCAGCCCACAGTGGGCCGACAGGGGCCAGTCGGCCAGCTGTAGGCCGACTGGAATTCAATCGGCCTGCAGCGGGCCGACGGTGTATTATTTTTAAATTTTTTCCATCCAGCGTAATATTTATAAAAATTAATAAAAAATGTATTATTTAAAAAAATTTAGCAGACTCGTGCGCGAGTCTCTCCTGTGTGAAGCGGCACAGCGGTCGGCGGGGGCACGGCCACCGGACCGGACAGCACCCTCTCGTCCCGTCCCGTCGCGTGGCACGGGCGCCGGCAGCAAAGCAAAGCGAAAGCTTGGTCGACGTCGAGGACTTTCTGGAAGCGTCGTTTTCATTCGCTGTTAGTATTATTCTGAAACTTTGCCCGGTGCAGTGAACGTAGCAACGGACCGGGCGCGCGTCGCATTTCCGATCCCGTGGGCGGAAACCGCGGGCGCATGACGCGCGCGCGCGCGCACACACACTGCTGGACGCTTGGGCCTGCTCCGTTCTCACGCACCTCCTGCGTTCGGTGAGAAGAAGACCACACCACTGACACTGAGCGTGCACGGACCGGCTTCCCCAAGGCCAAGTTGTGCTCTCTTTAGCCGAGTAGCAGTAGCGTCGTCGACGCCACGAGGTGGATGAGTCCATCGTCCACCGACGAGACGGGGCCGCCGGTCGACCGGCGTTCGCTTGTCGTGGCCGTCGTCACGCGTCCGCCGTGACGTCGCCGCACCGCGCGCTCTCGCCCGCTTCTCTCTCCGGAAGGATCGGCGCGCTGCGCTGTCTGCCTCGGCCTCGGGGTCCGGAGCCACGTAATAACGGGAATAAATATCTGCCACCACTACCCGCCTATCAGCAAAAAGTCCACTTATCGAAGGCCACTATCACAGCTGTCCCGCAATCAAAGGCCACATATAGTACTCCACTCACTGCGATTAATCGATTATTTATTAGCCGTAACTTTTGTTTTTTCTCCTGGAGCGGCGATCACGGCCGTTGATTAGCTGCACACAAGTAGGGTGTAGTGTGCGACAAGGTTTTTCCATGATGGACTAGTGTGCGCTTTCTAGTTCTAGAAACGGCCGCTAGAAACAAACAAACAAAGTTATGATTCCCGTGCTCCCGTGCGGCGCCTGCTGCACACTACGTACCCGGGTTCTCACTCGCCGTTCATTACTTCTTTCCAACGCAGCTCGTTGCTTTTCATCATCTCTTTACGTACGTAGCTGGCCGCCGCTCCCTCTTAAATGCTGCACCGCCTCCCGTTTTCCTGTTAGTATTTTTTTTGACCGAATCTTACCGTTTTCCTGCCATACCAGTACGTACTACTTATCTACCTCGATCCAGTCATTCTTCCCGTCGTGGCAACGACGTGGCGCCGTGATCGCCACCTCGTCAGTCGTCACGCTCACACCGCCGTTGCGTGCCGTGCCAGGTCTCCGGACCCACCTGACCACATCTGCAAACTTGGAGAGCATCAACGGCCAAGCCGTGACGCGCCGCTGTTTGCACTCCAGCGAGGATTGTTTATGACACTCCGTCATAATTAGGCTCAAATGTGATAAGTAGATAGCGGCAACGACCTATCACCGCCGATAGCCAGTCGATTAGTGATGCACGCAGGAGCCCACCTGTCAGAAACCAACAAACTCCAGAAAACGCACCGGAAAAAGGCAGGACGACAAGTCAAACCACCCATCCATCCATCCATCCAATCCTACGACGCGACACCGCACAGGATAACCACCGCAGACCCCCCCTCCTCCCACTCACCATCACCCACGCGCTTTCCCCTTCCCCCTCCTCCCACCTGTCAGAAACCCAAGCCCGCCGTTACTTAACCTGACCCCTCCCCCACCCAAGCCCCCCATTCCCATTCCCACTTCCATTTCCTCCCCTCCCCCGTCCCCATTCATTCGTTCGTTCATTCCCGGAGAGACGAGCGGCGAGGCGAGACGACAACGACTACCAGGAGCGAGGGGCAGAGCTCGGATCTCTATTCCGGAGATTTTAGTTTAGTTGGTGGTGAAGGATGTTGAGGGCTGTGGCGAGGTGCTGCGGGCACTGGCCGCCGGGCGCCGCGGCGGCGGACGGCATGCTCTGGCAGACGGAGCTGCGGCCGCACGCGGCGGGGGAGTTCTCCATGGCCGCCGCGCAGGCCAACCTCGTCATGGAGGACCAGGCGCAGGTGCTCGCCTCCCCCTCCGCCACGCTCGTCGGCGTCTACGACGGCCACGGCGGCCCCGACGCCTCCCGCTTCCTCCGCTCCGCCCTCTTCCCCCACGTCCAACGTACGTACGCCCCTCTCTTCTCCTCGGTATGGTATCTCGTCGTGTCCGCGGTGCTGATTTTTGCTGCGCGTCTTTGTCTCGGCAGGCTTCGCCAGGGAGCACGGGGGCGTGACCGCGGAGGCGATCCGGAGGGCGTTCGGCGCGGCGGAGGAGGACTTCCTGCACGAGGTCCGCCAGGCCTGGCCCAAGCGCCCGCGGATGGCCGCCGTCGGCTCCTGCTGCCTGCTCGGGGCCATCGCGGGGGACACGCTCTACGTCGCCAACCTCGGCGACTCCCGCGCCGTCCTCGGCCGCCGCGTCGTCGGCGGCGGGGTGGCCGTCGCCGAGCGCCTCTCCACCGACCACAACGTCGCCTCCGAGGAGGTCCGGATGGAGGTCTCCTCGCACAACCCGGACGACGCGCAGATCGTGGTGCACACCAGGGGCGCCTGGAGGATCAAGGGGATAATTCAGGTGAGAGCCCGATGATGAGGAGACAATTCCATCCCGTCTGATTAATTTCATGCCTCTCTGTCAGAGATCAAGGCAAATATCGCTAATTGATGCTAACATCTGCAGTTTTTGGTTCCTCGTCAGTTTGCCTGCGTTAGATATTTTTTTGGTAGTTTGCTTGCACACTGAAATATGGGATAACTGTAACGAAATTGCATCACAGATTCAGAGCTCCCTAATTTGTAGTACTAGTGCAGAGCCATTAGATCCCATATCCTGGAACTTAACTAATGTCATTGACCTTGAGTGGGTTTCCAGGTAACAATTGGAAAGAAATTGACCCCTTTTGTTCAATCTTCAGCTCAGTTAGCTTTGTGTAAGGGGTTAGATGAAGTAGGCCATATGTCAGAAATGGTAACCAGCACAATTTAAGAAGATATTCACCGTGTTTTTGGAAACTTGCTGACCATACTGAGGAATTTTCCTCTTGCCACTTTAAAGCGAACACTGAAATTGCACTCTATTGCAGCAATCCTGGTGGTTGCAACTTTGCATAGTATCCTCAATCCTGGATTCCAGGGTCCATAACCTATCCAGGATTGCTGGGATCATAAAGTATCCTGGGTTCCTGGGTTCATAAACTATCCAGGATTGCTGGGATCATAACGTATCCTGGATTCCTGGGATCATAGTCCATATATAGTTTCTCTCTTTTGGTGATAAGATACTCCATTTATCGTTGGAAAGCTAATAAACTTGTTATTGTTTGGTGATTAGCCTATGCTTGCCCTTTTGTCATCACTCATCAGTTAGTTTGTCCTCTTAGGAGTTAGGAGAACCTATGATATGAAGTCCAACGCAAAGCAGAGCAAAAGATAGATGGATAACATGAGCTAACAATTGATTGCTGTACTATTAGGTGTCAAGATCCATTGGTGATGTATACTTGAAGAAACCGGAGTATAGCCTGGACCCATTATTTCGGCAGATCGGCCCTGTTATCGCGTTGAAGAGGCCAGCTCTTAGCGCTGAACCACAAATCCATGTTCGCAAGCTCAAACCAAACGATCAGTTCATAATATTTGCCTCGGACGGTCTTTGGGAGCATCTCAGCGATGATGCTGCTGTGCAAATTGTCTTCAAGAACCCAAGAACGGTAGGTTCCAATGTAACAACAACATTTGCTATTCTCGTGTGGGGGGTTTTGCTCCACGCATGAATCATCTGTTCGACCAAATGAAATAACGCCAAAGTTAATTTGTGCAGGGTATAGCAAACCGACTAGTGCGGGCCGCCTTGAAGGAGGCCACGAAGAAGAGAGAGGTCAGTGTGCATGACCTGAGGACGATAGAGCGGGGCGTGCGGCGCCATTTCCATGACGACATCAGCGTCGTGGTGGTGTACCTCGACCGGCACCGGGGTCGCCGTCAGACCAGGGTGGTGGACTCGAGCAGCAACTGCACCAGCGCCCCCGTCGACATCTACTCCTCCTCCAGCTCGGCTTACCGCGACTCCGGTTAGTAAGTAGGCCAGACCAGACGGGCAGCAGAAGCTCAGACTATATGATCAGGGTGGTAAAACGGTGGTAGGGTTGCAGATCAGCAACG
Source organism: Aegilops bicornis (assembly GCA_021605145.1). Taxonomy (NCBI): domain Eukaryota; kingdom Viridiplantae; phylum Streptophyta; class Magnoliopsida; order Poales; family Poaceae; genus Aegilops; species Aegilops bicornis. The sequence continues at coordinate 672,569,679 of CM038673.1, read as the reverse complement.
CAGACTGCAACCCGCAACAAAGCTGCAGTGGCAGCGTCCGAAAGAAATGCGCGAATGTACATAAGTAGTGCGGGCGCGTGGAACTTTCGCTGAAGAGATGATTTTTTCGTATGTAATTGCAGGATTTAACTCTCTTTTTTTGTTTATCTCTGCTTAGCCAGCAGTTAATTAACCCGTGAACTAGAACGGTAGCAACATATATGATACTGAAATTTAGAAAGGGCACCCCGAATTTTATCATGTGAATTCGTCCGTGCTGGTGGGAAATCCGAAATCGGGTTATCTTTTCTATCTACTTATCGATCGATCCTTCTCGTGTTCGCTGAATGGTGATTCCAGTTGCTTATCAGGAATCACTTGGCTTTAGTAGATCAAAGGCAAATGGCCTGCTAGTTGCACACTTGCATCGTCGGTCGTGGTGTGGCTCTTTATCCGGTTGTCGACCCTCTTGTCGGAGCTCTTGGGGAAAAGGGGAAATCCCGAGCTAGTGTCGTCTCGCTTTTTCTCGTGGTGATCCACTCACTGTCGAAGAAAGTTGTTTCATTATTGAGAAGTCTGAGTGCTTACCATGACCTAATTCCGGCACCCAGTTATGAGTTATCCGCGTACACTAGTGACACCGTGACAGTGCCACCATCAGCTACCAAATGTCTTTGTAACGAGAACGTGACTAGTGGTGCGTACCAAGCGACAGACCCTGTGAGGATAAGTGAGGTGCAACTCGTTCCAGCCCAGGACCAGGAGGATAGTTGGAAGTGGAATTTGGAATCTTCTACTCCTAGTTGATTCCCCATCCAAATCGGCGTGCAAGGCCTCGTTTCAAGGAATCCCCCATTTGTACCTTGGTGAAAGGCTTGGCCGTCCCTTCGTCGCAAAATGGCCATCTGGTTGGTGATCCGGAAAAGGATCTGGACTGGTGATCGCCTCCACAGACGAAGCCTTCCACATAACGAGAATTGCCTGCTTTGCGGTTCTTCACCGGTGGATGCATATCATCGTCTTATGGGTTGTTCAGTTTCGTGCGTTCTATAGAGTTATGGTATCCCGTCGGTGTCGCCCGCTATTTATTTTTTTGAATGAAAGGGGTCCCCACCTCCCCCGTCCCATTTTATTAATGAAGCGAAAACAGAAACCAAAGTTCGTCATCCTTACATAAAGCATCTAAACCACAGCACCACAAGGACAAAGCACCCCAACACACACAACTAGAACCGGAAGAAGAAAGTTCCTCTCAAAACACAAGTGCCAGAACTACTGATTTTATTACAGACCAAGAGAGCAAAGGACGTCTGAAACTAACTAAAAGCTAGGGCCCAGGCGAGACTTCTTCCTGGCTTCCACGACCATACCCATGCAATTCGCATCAGCTCCCCGCGACGCTTGTCCAGGAGATGAATGCATCGCTGTAGCAGCCTCGCCTGAGTGTCGTCGCAGAGAACCTTCCATTGATGCAGATGAGAGCTTAGTTTTGCTAAGACACATTTGGTACTTCTCCAGGTACGACCCTGAAAACAGAAATCATTTCTTAGTTTCCAGATGCTCCACAAGGATGCAGCCCACTGTCAGGTTAAGTATTAGGTTTTTCTTATAATTATGCCACAAGGCGCACACATCATCGAAACTAGAAATATAAGGGCAATTAAAACACTCAGATGCAAAATCCCAAATCTGCTTCACAACCACACATTCAAAGAGTAAATGACGGCCAGTTTCATCCTCACAACAAAATAGGCAAGACAAATCATCCACATGTCTCCTTTTAGCCAAATTATCACGAGTAAGCACTTTGTTATGGACACAAAGCCACAAAAACACATGAATTTTCTGTGGGCAAATAACTTTCCAGAGCTTATCTCCAATAGTAGAAACTACCCACCCCCCCCCCCCCCTCCCAAAAAAATAATAATTTGCTTATAGACAGATTTAACTGAATAAATCCCATTTGCTTCCAGAGACCAAATGGGAGAATCAACTTCATCTCGCAGATGAGATGTTTTAACCAGAGTAACCAATTGGTTCCAACTATCAAATCCTGCTTCATCAACACATCCCCTAAAGGTTAGTTTTAGGTTGATGCCATCCTAGACTTGTGCAACAGAGCACTCAGTTTGGTTACATATGCAAAACAAGTCCCAAAATTGTGTTTTCAGGGAACATTCCCCGACCCAAGTGTCATGCCAGAAACTGATATTCTCTCCATTCCCCAACTTCCATTTGTAAATTCCTGGCAGCAGCAAATGCCCATGTGGCACTCTTCCAAAAAGTAGAGCCCACCCCACTCTTAGTCCAGAAAATATTAGGGGATTTAATGTCATACTTATAAGAAACAACTTTCTTCCACTCAATATCTTTACTGTCAAAAAATCGTTTCCCCCAAGCGGCCAGAAGTGCCATATTAAACTCTAATGTTAGGAATACCTAATCCCCCAAATTCTTTCTTTCTAGAGATCATCCCCCAGGTAGCTAGATGATATTTATGTTGGTTATCCATATTCCCCCAGAAAAAGTGGGCCATCTGGGAGTTAATGGCATTAATAGCCCACTTAGGGAACTTAAATCATGGACATCAGGTATGCAGGAATACTAATAATGCGGGCACACAACAAAATGATCTTACCCTTATAAGTAAGGTATCTTCCCAACCAACCAGATATGTTTTTTTTATAATTCTATCAATGATAGGTTGTAAGTCCTCTTTTCTGAGATTATCATAGTGCAAAGGCACTCCCAGATACTTAATTGGGAAATCCCTAAGCTTACAACAGAAAATCTGGGCAAATTCTTTTGCCACTTCTTCCTCCACATTAATGGTAAGTAAATCACTTTTATGCAAATTAATTTTCATACCTGAAAGATTTTCAAAACAAGACAACGTTCTAGGCTTGTCAGTTGAATTTTTTAGGAACAGGATGGTGTCATCAGCATATTACAAACTGACAACACCCTCAGGAATAAATTGAGGCAAAAGCCCAGAAATCAAACCTTGATTAGAAGCTTTGTGCAACATCTTAGAGAACACATCAACAACCAAATTAAACAGTAAAGGAGAATGGGGGTCACCCTGTTTTAACCCTTTCCCAGCCAAAAAGTGGGGCCCCACCGTATCATTAATCCGGACACAAAATGTGATTTGCAGTAAAATGGTTTTAATCCATGAAATCCATTTAGACCCAAAACCTCTCGAATGTAACATATCAAACAGGAAATCCCAACTAACTTTGCCATATGCCTTCTCATAATCTAGTTTAAGCACCAGACCTTGAGCTTTAGACCTCTTAACCTCATGAATAACTTCATGAGCCATCACCACACTTTCTAAAATGTATCTACCTTTAATAAAAGTCATTTGATTTAGGGAGATAAGTTTATGACTAATAGGGGAAATCCTGTTTGTCATAGCTTTAGAGAAAATCTTAACCCCACAATTACCGAGGCTAATAGGCCTGAACTTCTTCATATCCTTAGCATTAGGCTCTTTAGGGATGAGCACAATTAATGCAAAGTTAAAAAAGATAGAGATCCAGTTTACCATCTTCAAAGTATTTTACTAGAGCCATAAAATCACTTTTGATCACTTCCCAAAAAGTTTGATAGAATAAGAAGGACAGCCCATCAGGACCTGGGGCCCCATAGGTATAAGAGCCAAAAATGGCTTCTTTAATTTATTCCTCAGAATTTTTTTTGAAGCATATCATTCTCCTCTCGAGTCACCAGTTCTTCTTCCTTCTAGAAGGAAGGCCCCAGTTTTATATTATGCTTCTCTTCATAACTAAACAAATCCTTATAAAAGGAAGTAGCCACCCCAACATCTCTTCAGTAGTGTAAATTGGACCATTCTCTCCAATCAACTCCGAGAGATTGTTTTTCCTATGTCTATGATTAGCCAGAGCGCGAAAATAGGCATTATTATTATCCCCATCCTTAATCTTACGATCCCTAGACCGTTGCCACAAGGCAATCTCCTCTTTGTGCCAAATATGATTCAACTCGTCTTTGATCTCTGTCATACGAACTCTATCACTATCATCCAATTGGTTCCGCTCTGAGAACACATCTAAAATGTCAAATTCCAGTAACAGGTGTCTCTTCTTCTTTTTCATACTAGCCTCCACATTAATGCTCCAACCTTTAGCTTTTTTCCTGAATAACTTAGCCTTATTCATCTAGATATCTAATGCACATTTCCCAGGAACTACAGAGTTCCAAACCTCACAAAGTAAGCCTTTAAAACCAGGTTGCTCCAAGCACCATTTTTCAAAATGAAAAGGTAGGGGAGGTAATCCTCCTAGCTCCAGTGTCTAGAATAAGTGGCGTATGATCACTCCCTATCTGAGGGAGGGTCGTTAGGACTAACATGGGAACGTGAGCGTCCCAGGAAACTGAGACAAACACCCTGTCTACCGTAGCAAAAATAGGGTTATTCTGGTTGTTACTCCATGTAAAACTCATGTTAGCAATGCTAATTTCTAATAGAGCCCATTTATTCACCCAATCATTGAACAAGAAGGAATTCTGCACATTAATAACACCATTACTCTTATCATCACTGGTCCTAACCAAATTAAAATCCTCCCCCCCCCAAATAACAGGATGGTCAAGACTAGACATTACTTCATGGAGTTCAACAATAAATTCAATTTTGCATTCATTGTAAGAAGTACCATATACATCAGCAAAGTGCCACATAAAACTATCATTTTGGTTCTTAACAGTAACTATTACACAATATTTCATATCAGAAAAACCAATAATTTCAAATAAGTCATTATTAAGACCCACAAGGATCCCTCCAGCAGTGTTGTTCGCAGGAAGCACATGCCATTTTGAAATTATTATTGCCAGCAATCATATTCAGAGCCCCACTCTCTATCTTCTCTCTTTTGGTTTCAAACAACCCCACAAAATCAATGTGATTAGTATTAATAAAATCTCCCAGGCACTGAAGTTTACCAGGTTGGCCAAGGCCTCTAATATTGCAAAAAGCACCTATCATTTAACTTTAAAAGGATGTGACAAGCCACAAGACTGGCTCTTAGCATTGATAATAGGGCTGTCTAGTTCTAGGACAGCAGTGCCTCCTGCCCTAGTAACTGTGTTAGCATTATTAGCCATAGGGGAACTATTATTATTCAAGTCAATGTCTAAGGAATCTGGGAGAACAATCTCCGGATTAGAATAAGCAAACTAAAGGCATTTAGTTTTCTCTCTAGCTACCATATCAACAATGACATCACTTCACTCTTTACTACTATCACCCACACAGATATCCACCATAGCGGTATGAGAGGCAAGTACTTTCAGTATCTAAGTTAGCAAAAGATTTACCTTTGAAAGTAGTAGGGATTTCCAAGTTCTTCTTCAGGAGATAAGCATTTGCTTTGTCCATGATCTTGACATTCCCATGATCTCTGGTTTTAGGCCTATTGATCAGGACAGGCCCCCAAACTGCACTCTTCTCAGTGTTGAGCTTCTTCTTGTTCTCAGATTCTGCATTGTCCATGGATTCAATTAAGGATCTCTTCACATAGCCAATAGCCATAGCAAGATCTTCAGGTAAACATTGCAGTCCAGTTTCCATGTCTTCCTCCTCCCCATACGTTTCCTCCATTTCAAACTTGCTAAGCTGTTCAGAACAGTAATATAGATGGACAACCATAGGAACATCCTCAATATCCCCATGCAACAGCTGATAGGAACAAGGGGTGCTGATCTCCTTCTCAGTTTCATCACTTTTGCTTTCTCTAGGGCCATATTTCTGATTTCCTCCAGAAACTGTCATGGGCCTCATCATTCATGATCTCTGGGTGAAACTCCTCTGCAGAAACAGAAACCTGCTGTATTTTTTGTTTGTACTGGAGCCATTATTTTGTTTGGATGGGAAGTTAGCTCTATCCAACTCATCAATAGGTTTATCTCCATTATCTTCCCTGAGATCTTTGTCAGTTAGCTCCTCCTCGAGCTCTTTTTTGTCTCCATCTTCATTGTTCTAGTCAGGGTCCTCATCATTTCCATCTGAGTCTTCTCCAATCTGATCAAAGCCTTCCATAGTGAAGAAGAACAAGTAGAGCTTATTTTTCATCTCCACCAATCTCTCAAATGGGATTTTGCAGGGGTCTTTGCACGCCACCTTAATTCTGATGGTCTCATAAAAGCTGTTGAAAATGCCATTCCAATCTACATCCACAAGGATACCAAAACAACCAACAATTTGGGTGAAGACTTTCCAAGCACACCATTTCGGAGGAATCCGATCAATAAGCATACATGCTTCTTTTAGCTCTCCAAACACATCTAGCATCCCTTCCCATTCAAAGATCTTAACAGAAACACCATCAATAGGTAGGTTGAACACAAGGAATTTAATCAGATCATCAACATTCTTCCAATGAGGAAATCTCAGCAAAAACTTTTTCTCCTCAAGCTCTCTGATCTGCCAAGGCCACTCTTTGTTTTTTGCAAAATATCCCATTCAACTGCACTAGCAATTCTGAAGTAGGCACTTCTCCTTTAACCACTTTCAGAACTGCACAATTCTTGTAGTTCAACCCACTAGATTCAGACGCCACAGGGACATCAACATGATAGAAGCCCAATCCAGCAGCAGCACTACAAAAATAGGTGGCTATAGGTTGAGGACGGGCCCAAGCCGCACAATTGTTCACATTGTGATTCCCACTGCAGATGACGCATTTCTTCGGCTCGATACAATTACCAACATATTTCCCAAGCCAGCTATAATTAAAGCAGGTCATGTCCTTGTACTTAGGGTCCAGAGGCTGTACTAGTGGAGCAGGCCGAGGGGCTGGCGCAGTTGGAGCAGGAGTTGGGGCAGGGGTCGCCGCTGTCTGCTTCCCCCGCCCACAGGCTTGCGCCCCTTGTTTGGCCGATATCGACGGGCGTGCCCTCGTAGGTCTCCCCTCTTGCGTTGGAGCGGTCTTCTTCGCGGGCGGTGGGCGTCAATTCCGGTTGCCCTAGCCGTGATTCTCCATCCCTTTTACCACAATGGAAGCACAAGCTAAGAAGGAGAAGGCAAGGACTGAGAAGGCTGCCAAGATGCCAACAATGGAAGAGGCATCTCAGTACTTTTTGAAGAGCAAACAGGATCAACTTGGCTACTTGATTGCATCCACTCTGAGGATTGAGAAGGGGTTGGCCACCTTGACTCGAAACCAGGAGAGCTTGGAGAGGATCATGGAGCAGAAGTTCTATGACATGGATGTGAAGGTCACAGAGATCCAGTCCGTTGTTGAGCAACTTCAGGATGATATGCAGGAGAGCAAGGGCAAGTCAACCACTAAGGCATTTGCCAGAGTGCCTAGAGCTCAGAGATCAGCTGCAGTGCCAGTGACAGACACCAGAGCCACTTCATCTGCACCAGCTACAGCTTCAGTGCCACCAGCTCCATCTACATCAACTGATGCTTTCGTCCTTGGCGTTCTGTCTACACCACCACCTGAAGATCAAGCCTGAGAGTCGATCTAGTGCTATGCATTTTCTATGAACTTTTTGGTAACTTGTTGCCAAAGGGGGAGAAAAATGTATAGATCATAGGCTTCTAGAGAGTGTTGCTTTTATTCTCTCTTGCTTTGGTGGTTGAACTTTATTTGCTTGTTTGAGATACATTATGTACATGTGATACACGGATGATCATGTGTTTGATCATATGCTACATTTATGCTTGTTGGATGACATTATCCTTTTTATCTCTATATGATCATTCAATTTGCTTGGTGATGAGTGCATGTATTCAATCATTATCATTTTGAGCGCTCCACCAAGATGTATGTGACATGGAAAAGTTACCCATGAGCCTAACTCCTTGTGCATTTGCAGTCCAAAGCAAATCTTAAACTATGCACAAATTTAGGGGGAGCTCTTGCTTATCACATACTTCTCAAAGCGACAATGCTTTTTCACTCTTATTATCATTTGACGAAGCTTTGATCTATATGTTGTCATCAATTACCAAAAAGGGGGAGATTAAAAGTGCAACTATCCCTAGGTGGTTTTGGTAATTCCTAACAACATATAGCTCATTGAGGTAACATCATTCCAAGATGAATATTTCAGGAAAAGCTCAATGGATGGCATGTCATGGATGAGAAAAGTGGATCCCTCAAAATGCTAAGGATAAAAGGATTGGCTCAAGCTCAAAAGCTCAAGACTCTACATTTTTATATATTAGTGATCCAAGATCACATTGAGTCTATAGGAAAAGCCAATACTATCAAGGAGGGATGCGATGTTGCTTAATGAGTTTCTTGCTCTACAGTGCTTAGTGATATGCTCCAAAACCCTCAACTACTTTCTCATATCCACATATGACCTAAACCAAAAGTCAAACTCGGCCCTACCGATTCTTTCTACCCGGCGCCACCGAGTTCAGATGGCATAGCCCCTGCCACAAACCCTAGGCAAATCGGTCTCACCGAGAGGGATCTCGATCTCACCGAGATGGGCTTGTAATCTCTCGCTTCCCTTCAGAACGCTTTGGTACCACCGAGATTGCAATGTAAACTCCTGTTTCCTTTTCGTAACATTTCGGTCTCACCGAAATGAGCTTAATCGGTCCCACCGAGTTTACCTGACCAACTCTCTGGTTAGCTTATTACCAAAATCGGTATCACCGAGTTTGTGTAATCGGTCTCACCGAGATTACGTATGCCCTAACCCTAACCACATCGGTCCTACCGAGTTGCATGTGAGTCCCACCGAAAATCCTAATGGTCACTAGATTTGCTGAATCGGTCCGACCGAGTTTATCAATTCGGTCCCACCGAGTTTGGCAAGTTGTGTGTAACGGTTAGATTTTGTGTGGATGCTATATATACCCCTCCACCTCCTCTTCATTCGTGGTGAGTGCCATCGAACAAACCTACACTTCCAACTTGTTGTTACGAGAAGGAACCACCAACTCATGTGTTGAGGCCAAGATATTCCATTCCTACCATATGAATCTTGATCTCTAGCCTTCCCCAAGTTGCTTTCCACTCAAATCTTCTTTCCACCAAATCCAAATCCTGTGAGAGAGAGTTGAGTGTTGGGGAGATTATCATTTGAAGCACAAGAGCTAGGAGTTCATCATCAACACACCATTTGTTACTTCTTGGAGAGTGGTGTCTCCTAGATTGGCTAGGTGTCACTTGGGAGCCTCCGACAAGATTGTGGAGTTGAACCAAGGAGTTTGTAAGGGCAAGGAGATCGCCTACTCGTGAAGATCTACCGCTAGTGAGGCAAGTCCTTCGTGGGCGACGGCCATGGTGGGATAGACAAGGTTGCTTCTTCATGGACCCTTCGTGGGTGGAGCCCTCCGTGGACTCGCGCAACCGTTACCCTTCGTGGGTTGAAGTCTCCATCAACGTGGATGTACGATAGCACCACCTATTGGAACCACGACAAAAACATCCGTGTCTCCAATTGCGTTTGAATCCTTCAAACCCTTCCCTTTACATTTCTTGCAAGTTGCATGCTTTACTTTCCGCTGCTCATATAATTTTTGCATGCTTGCTTGAATTGTGCTAAGATTGCTTGACTTGTGCTAAGATAGCTAAAATCTGCCAAAGACTAAAATTGGAAAAAGGATAAGTTTTTATTTGGTCAAGTAGTCTAATTAATCACGCCCCTCTAGACATACTTTTGATCCTACAAGTGGTATCAGAGCTTTGGTCTCCATTTGCTTTAATTTCCATAGCTTTTGGTGGTCATAGCCTTGGTTTCACAACCTAGGAGAGTATGGCGTCTAGCGAGGGAAATTATCACCGTAGAGGTCCTTACTTTGATGGTACTAATTTTGCTAGTTGGAGCATAAGATGAAAATGCATATTCTTGGACATAACCCTGCCGTTTGGGCTATTGTGTATATTGGCTTGCAAGGTGAATTCTTTGATGGGAGAGAACCGAACCGTGAAGCTAGTGCGGAAGAGTTGAAGATGTTGCAATACAACGCTCAAGCTTGTGATATCCTCTTCAACGGATTGTGCCCCGAAGAATTCAACAAAATCAGCCGTCTTGAGAATGCAAAGGAAATTTGGGACACTTTGATTGATCTGCATGAAGGTACCGACTCCGTCAAGGAATCCAAGTTGGATGTGCTCCAAAGTCAACTTGATAAGTTCAAAATGAAGGATGGTGAAGGTGTCGCTGAAATGTACTCTAGGCTTGCTCTTATCACAAATGAGATTGCGGGCTTAGGAAGTGAAGAGATAACCGACAAATTCATCATCAAAAAGATCCTAAGAGCTTTGGATAGAAAATATGATACCGTGTGCACATTGATCCAAATGATGCCCAATTACAAAGATCTCAAGCCAATGGAAGTCATTGGAAGAATTGTTGCTCATGAGATGTCACTCAAGGATAAGGAGGAACTTCACAACAAGTCAAGTGGTGCTTAAAAAGCCTCATGTGAAGCCCCCACATCATCAAGTGAGAAACAAACCTTCAATGAAGAATTGAGCTTAATGGTGAAGAACTTCAACAAGTTCTACAAGAATAGAAGCAAAGAGAGAAGCTCCAAGTCAAAGTCCTACAATGACAAAAGATCTTCTAGTCGAGAGTGCAATTGCTACAATTGTGGGAGACCCGAGAAGAATCACCCAAGAGGATAAGTAGAAGAGAGGAATCACCACCAAGAGAGAGGAGGAGTAGAGATGATCGTTATGAACGAAGAACATCCCGGAGGAGCAAGGATTCGGAAAGGAGGGACACGTCATCAAGGAGCTACACAAAACAAAGACATCAAGCTCATGCTGGTGAATGGGTGTCCGGCTCCGACTCTGACAATCACTCCGAGAAAAGCTATCACTCCGACTCCGAATATACTCAAGATGAAGGTGTTGCCGGTCTAGCACTTGTGTCAACCAACTCCTATGACACATTTGATTCACCTAATGAAGGAATTGGAAGATGCTTCATGGCTAAAGGCCCAAAGGTAACACACCCCGAGTATGTTGATTTCAATAGTGATGAAGATGAGTTGCTAGGTGATGATGATTTACTTGTTGACAACTCTAGTGATGAATACTATGATGGAACGTCAATTAATCATGCTAATCAAGATAAAACAAATGACAATGATAAGGAGAAGATTGAGCTTCTAACTAAAGAACGAAACACTCTTAAGTTAGCTCATGAAACTATCTTAGAAGATCGTCGAGAACTTTTAAGGACTCATGAGAAGTTACGCTTTGAAAAGCTCAATCTTGAGCAAGAGCATGAGTTCTTAAAGGCAATCAATGATGATCTTCGTAAGAAAAGTTCTTCTTACATTGCCAAGCGTTTACTCTTATCTACTTACATGCCTCAAGTCAAGTCCATTAACAAAAACAAGAAGGATTCTTCCTCTAGTAGTAAAAATAATCATGCTAAATCAAATGTTGTTGCTTCTAGTAGTTCTCTTGATTCCACTAATGATTCTCTTAGCCAAGTTACACTTGAGCAAGAAAATAGCTTATTGAAGGGAATTATAGAGAAATGTGTTTACAAGAGCCTTTCCGGGAGTAAGCAATTTGAGGAAATTGTACGCAAGCAAGGAAGACATCGGAAGAACCAAGGTGTTGGTTTTGAACGAAAGTTCAATGCCAATGGAGTTGAGTGGGAAGAAGATCAATATTCCAAGACGAAGTTTGTTCCTCAACAAGAGAAGTATGATCCTACTTCCTTCAAGGGGACACAAGCTCAAGATGACCTTCCACCACAAGACCACAAGCAAACAGGCAAGGTCAAGCTTCAAGAGGAGATTGATGCATTTGAAGAAGCTCCCAAGGCCTTGGTCAAGTGGGTTCCCAAGACTACGACAAGTTCTACTTCATCAAGTATGACTACAACTCCAAGGATTCCCATCAAGATGATGTGGATCCCAAAGAAGAAGAACTAGAGAGTTCTTGAGGGTGACTCCGCCAACATATTTCACTCATGTCATTTTGGCAACTACAAGTGCAATCAACTTTCACATCTTGCACTAGTTCAAGGAGTCACAAACCCTCTTGTTGGTAAGACAAGGGACAAGGTAATCTAATGCTTTCATAGACATCATCTTGCATGTGCATCACTCTATGTCTACGGATATCCTTGTTTGTTCCTTGTGGGACTAACCCGTGTAGGTATTGAAAGTTTAACTCACTCCAAAGGATTGCTCCAAATGATCTTCATCAACATTGAGCATCCACATCTTCAACACCTACATGAAGTCATCATCGACAAAACCCAAGGTTAGTTCATCCTCGTAAGGGGGATCTCACATCTAGGGGAGCTTAACTCTAAGAATAGATTCAAAGCAACTCTAATGGTGTGAACACATCAATGCATTATGTAAAAGTGGTAACCCCACTTGAGCTTAAACGATGAGTATGACCTATGATCAAATGTTCTCATTTGACTCCTAAGTCAATATACTCATATATAGATGACCTAGTCAACGCCAATGGTTTGATAGATGCTAGAATTGTTTGTGCATGCTTTGTCACATATTTCATTTGCCATTTTATTGTGTGAGCATCTTGGTTGCATATTATACTCATTCGAGGACATCCACTTGTTGTTTTGATTGATTGGTTTCATTTTCTTTTGCCAAGTGGATGGACAAGAATGCCTAAGAACCTTCTCTAGCTATCTATGCTCTTCTCGTCTCAACTCTATTCATGCTACATCACAAAATTTGATCAAGTCAGATTTGAACCACTCTGCGTGAGGAGCACTCGGAGTCCCCGATTCGTCATAGAATTAAACTTCAAAAACTTCTTTGTGCGTTTTGGTCTGACCGATTCCTCCATTTCGATCATACCGAGATCACTAAGTCGATCTAGGTTTTCAATCTCGGTGCAACCGATTTGAACTTTTCGGTCACACCGAGTTGCTGTAACTTCCAACAGTTATGCATCTCGTTGCCACCGAGTTGTTCCACTTCGGTCACACCGGCTGTGGTCGGGCTATATATACTCACGGGCAATAATTTGGAAACTTTCTCCAAACCCTTCGCCACAAGATAGCTCGCTTCGCCTCCGTGGTCTCCGGATCGTCCTCCTCGCTGCCAGCCGCCTCCAGTCGCTGGTCTCTGCCGCCGTCAACGGAATACACCCCCGCCGTTGCCGCCGTAGCGAGTTCATCACCAAGCTAGGGTATGGACTCGATCACAGTGCTATCCCCGTCCGATTCCTAGCACATTGTGTTCATCATGATTCTTGCCACGATTGAAACTATTCTATCCAGTCAAAACAATCCATAGTTTAGAAGTGAATTGAAAATTTAGGGTTAGGTTTCATGAAACCATCTCGGACCCACTGAGTTGCAGAACTCAGTTCCACCGATTCGGCTAAAGCCATTGCACAAGTGATTCTCGGTCTGACCGAGAATTGCAAATCGGTGTGACCGAGTTCAGGACTTTGTGAAATCCTAGCAGTCTCGGTGCCACTGAACTGTGACTCGGTCTGACCGAGTTCACTAGTTTAGGTTCCAAAAGCTGCTTCGGTATCACCGAGTTCGCAAATCGGTTGATCCAAAATGCTTTCTGTGAAAAACTAAAACTAAGTTTTTGACTCATTCTTTTGCAAAAATCTCTGTATTTTGTGATGCTCATCCACTCTATCTCATCTATATCTATTCACAGGGTCTGCAGTCAGTGTTTGCAATATGTCTAATCAGTGACCGGAACAAGTCGAGGAGCAGATTCAAATGAGTGAGGGCACTAGTCCCTCTAGCAGCTCTGATGAGGGTAGCAGGAGCACTCCAAGCAACTTGCCCAAAGCTGCCACCAGGGCCAGAAAGAAGAGAACCTCAGAATCTGAGGACGAAGACTATGTGGCTATTGAAGATGAGGCCATTTCCAAGAAAAAGGTGCTCAAGAAAGAATATAGCTCAGCTGCAGCAACCAAGCCAGGTCTGAAGACCAAAAGGCCAGCAGGAAGTCAACCCATGTCTAAAGCCAGAGCCTCCACTCAAGCATCTTTGGAATCTGAACCGAAAGAGGCTGCTGCTGAAGGGAAGAAGAGGAAGCAAAGGGTCAAGAAGACCATGGCCAGAGTTATTGGAAAGCTTCCATGATGGAAGAGGAGGAAGAAGAAGAGGTTGCTGCACCAAAGACCCAAGGCTCAGAAGCTTATGGGTGATGCTATTAGGTCAGGGGCTGCATCATCAAAGCCCAAAGAAGCACCCAAATCTGCCTCCAAGCCTAATATTGCACCAAAGAGGAGTACTAGAAACATTCCAGCTGCTTAGAAAAACAAGGCTCCAATGCCTGAAATTGTTGCTGAGGAAGAAGATGATGAGACACATGTCTTGAGAAAATTGAAGCCAAAAATTCCAGATCATAATGATGCTCATCCTGTAGCTGAGAACATGAAGATCAGGAGAGGCTCAGGATTGAGGCTATGGAGAGAGTCAGATCCATATGCACCAGAAGGAGGACTGCTGTTGACTACAGGTTCCACACAAAGGAACAACATGATTTCTATGAGACAGTGTTGTTGGACAAGAAGCCTATAGTGTGTGACATGAGGTGGGTGGACTGGACCTACATGAAGGAGAATGAGGAACACTATCCTGGTGTGTATGACAGTTTCAGTGCATGTGGAGTTGCAGAATTTGTTGGGCAGATGCTCACAAAGTGGAATGAGGAGCTCATAATGCAATTCTACTCCACGGCACACTTATATCCAGATGGCAGGATAGTATGGATGTCTGAAGGTACAAGGTACCAATCATCTATTGAAGAATGGGCAAATCTGATCAATGCACCTAAGGAGGAAGAGGATGACTTGGATGTCTATGCCAAGAAGAAGATGGATCACAACTCTATGGCACATATGTACAAGGAGATCCCAGATGCTGCAATAGAATCACACAAGTTTGGATCAGTACATTATCTTCTGTCAGGACTGCCAACCATCAACTGGATCCTCAGGCATACTCTATTGCCCAAGTCAGGTGACCACAACATGATCCGAGGCCATGCAATAAACTTGCTACACATATTTGATGTGCCACAGAAGTTCAAGGTCATGAGCCTTATAGTTGAAACTATCAAGAGGACAATTTGACCGGAAAAGAAGTTGTGGATATGCCCCACAGATCCAGGAGCTGATTAACTCCAAGATGGGCATAGGCACATACCTGTCGGATAAGGAGCATATGCCTATCTATCCAGACTTTGAGGACAACCAAGTGGTTATGGATGAAGATGAACCATCTTCAGTGCAAGCACAAGATAAGAAGGAGAAGGCAAGGACTGAGAAGGCTGCCAAGATGCCAACAATGGAAGAGGCATCTCAAGATTTTTTGAAGAGCAAACAGGATCAACTTGGCTACTTGATTGCATCCACTCGAGGATTGAGAAGGGGTTGGCCACCTTGACTCGAAACCAGAGAGCTTGGAGAGGATCATGGAGCGAAGTTCTATGACATGGATGTGAAGGTCACAGAGATCCGTCCGTTGTTGAGCAACTTCAGGATGATATGCAGGAGAGCAAGGGCAAGTCAACCACTAAGGCATTTGCCAGAGTGCCTAGAGCTCGAGATCACCTGCAGTGCAAGGATGGACACCGTGAGCCACTTCATACGCACCAGCTACAGCCTTCAGTGCCACCAGCTCCATCTACATCAAGCGATGCTTG
This sequence comes from Aegilops bicornis, assembly GCA_021605145.1. Classification (NCBI taxonomy): domain Eukaryota; kingdom Viridiplantae; phylum Streptophyta; class Magnoliopsida; order Poales; family Poaceae; genus Aegilops; species Aegilops bicornis. Next base: position 672,554,075 of record CM038673.1, on the reverse strand, counting down.
CCCCTTGGCGTTCTGTCTACACCACCACCTGAAGATCAAGCCTGAGAGTCGATCTAGTGCTATGCATTTTCTATGAACTTTTTGGTAACTTGTTGCCAAAGGGGGAGAAACATGTATAGATCATAGGCTTCAAGAGAGAGTGTTGCTTTTTATTCTCTCTTGCTTTGGTGGTTGAACTTTATTTGCTTGTTTGAGATACATTATGTCTGTGTGATACCTGGATGATCATGTGTTTGATCATATGCTACATTTATGCTTGTTGGATGACATTATCCTTTTTATCTCTATATGATCATTCAATTTGCTTGGTGATGAGTGCATGTATTCAATCATTATCATTTTGAGCGCTCCACCAAGATGTATGTGACATGGAAAAGTTACCCATGAGCCTAACTCCTTGTGCATTTGCAGTCCAAAGAAAATCTTAAACTATGCACAAATTTAGGGGGAGATCTTGCTTATCACATACTTCTCAAAGCGACAATGTTTTTTCACTCTTATTATCATTTGTCGAAGCTTTGATCTATATGTTGTCATCAATTACCAAAAGGGGAGATTGAAAGTGCAACTATCCCTAGGTTGTTTTGGTAATTCCTAACAACATATAGCTCATTGAGCTAACATCATTACAAGATGAATATTTCAGGAAAAACTCAATGGATGGCATGGCATGGATGAGAAAAGTGGATCCCTCAAATTGCTAAGGATAAAAGGATTGGCTCAAGCTCAAAAGCTCAAGACTCTACATTTTACATTTTAGTGATCCAAGATTACATTGAGTCTATAGGAAAAGCCAATACTATCAAGGAGGGATGAGGTGTTGCTTAATGAGCCTCTTGCTTCATGTGCTTAGTGATATGCTCCAAAACCCTCCACTACTTTCTCACATCCACATATGACCTAAACCTAAAGTCAAACTCGGCCCTACCGATTCTTTCTATCCGGCGCCACCGAAGTTCGGATGTCATAGCCACTGCCACAAACCCTAGGCAAATCGGTCTCACCGATAGGGATCTCGGTCTCACCGAGATGGGATTGTAATCTCTTTGTTTCCCTTCGTAACGTTTCGGTACCACCGAGATGGGCAATCGGTCCCACTGAGATTGCAATGTAAACTCCCTGTTTCCTTTTCGTAACATTTCGGTCTCACCGAAATGAGCGAATCGGTCCCACCGAGGTTACCTGACCAACTCTCTGGTTAGCTTATTACCAAAATCGGTCTCACCGAGTTTGTGTAATCGGTCTCACGAGATTACGTTATGCCCTAACCCTAACACATCGGTCCTACCGAGTTGCATGTCTGTCCCACCGAAAATCCTAACGATCACTAGATTTGCTGAATCGGTCCGACCGAGTTTATCAATTTGACCCCACCGAGTTTGGCAAGTTGTGTGTAACGGTTAGATTTTGTGTGGAGGCTATATATACCCTTCCACCTCCTCTTCATTCATAGAGAGAGCCATCAGAACAAACCTACACTTCCAACTTGCTGTTTCTGAGAAGGAACCACCTAGTCATGTGTTGAGGCCAAGATATTCCATTCCTACCATATGAATCTTGATCTCTAGCCTTCCCCAAGTTGCTTTCCACTCAAATCTTCTTTCCACCAAATCCAAATCCTGTGAGAGAGAGTTGAGTGTTGGGGAGACTATCATTTGAAGCACAAGAGCTAGGAGTTCATCATCAACACACCATTTGTTACTTCTTGGAGAGTGGTGTCTCCTAGATTGGCTAGGTGTCACTTGGGAGCCTCCGACAAGATTGTGGAGTTGAAACAAGGAGTTTGTAAGGGCAAGGAGATCGCCTACTTCGTGAAGATCTACCGCTAGTGAGGCAAGTCCTTCGTGGGCGACGGCCATGGTGGGATAGACAAGGTTGCTTCTTCGTGGACCCTTCGTGGGTGGAGCCCTCCATGGACTTGCGCAACCGTTACCCTTCGTGGGTTGAAGTCTCCATCAACGTGGATGTACGATAGCACCACCTATCGGAACCACGACAAAAACATCCGTGTCTCCAATTGTGTTTGAATTCTCCAAACCCTTCCCTTTACATTTCATGCAAGGTGCATGCTTTACTTTCCGCTGCTCATATACTCTTTGCATGCTTGCTTGAATTGTGCTAAGATTGCTTGACTTGTGCTAAGATAGCTAAAATCTGCCAACGACTAAAATTGGAAAAAGGATAAGTTTTTATTTGGTCAAGTAGTCTAATTAATCACCCCCCCTCTAGACATACTTTCGATACCACACATCGGCACAAGCCTAATTTCTACTGTGATTTGGAATTACCTTCTCTCGAAGACACGACACCCTTCCACGATCTTCCGGCCATGGCGGCGGATCTAGGATGTTGCCACACAACCTATTCCCCACTCCGCATGCCCGCAATCGGAATCGCATCGCACGTTCACCGGGAGCCGTGGTCTTCAAGGAACTCGGGGCGGGCTCGCCCCCGGCGCGAGGTATTTGCGGGGGATTCTGGCGAGCTCCACCATCGGTGGTGACTTGATGTTCAGATTGGACGGGCTCGACGAGTTGAAGCGTGCCCACTTGGCTGCTTGAGCCAGATCTGGCGATTCCGCCTCCTCAATCACCCAGAACAGCATGTCGTAGTCCATCCCGCCGTTGTCGCCAATGAAGCGCGTGCGCTCGGAGAACGTTGAGTTGCGGATGACTTGAACACACAACTTGCCCCACTCGGAGTGGTCGGGGAAGTGTCCCCTCACCACCCTGAGGATCTGCCTGCGCCTCCGGGATGGAGGAATCGATCATCAGTCTCTGTGTCACCAGAATCGGGGCGGCGGAGTGGGAGCAGGCGGCACCACTGCCAGGGTCGGTCGCGCTCTCCTCGCCCACGGCCTGTGGTTCGACCCTCCCCCATCGCACGCCTTGGATTTGTCCCTGAAGTGGATCTTAGAGATGGGTATGGAGGTGGGAGGTCGGTGGGGAGGGCAGGACGAGGGGTATATCGGCCGAATTCGCCATCAATGTGGGGAGTGCCGCCATTAATGGCGGTAGGTGGGAGCGTCGCTCCGCTCGCCCATACTTTGCTCTGTCGCCCGCCATTCACAACACCTTTGAGAGCTATTGTTCTAGCGTAAGAAATGGAGTCCCTCTCAGTAGTTAGGGCCAGTTTGGTTGGTGTCCTAGACATCCACAGCACGCCTGGAAAATTTAACCCGAAATAATTGCCTGGCCAAGCTAGCATAATAAAACCTTGTTCGGTTCACAACCTGGCATGACCAATGCTAAGAAGCCGCACTTATATCTGACATAATGCTTCTAAAAGATCATTAAAGTAGTGATCTAAAGATCTTCCTTACTTTTCAGAGGGAGTAGCAATTTAATTGCTCCCCCGACGCCTCTTTTTTAAACCATCTCATTAACAAGTCAGGTTGCTGGACCACAAAAAACAAAAAACAAGCCAGGTTTGCAATCCGAGGCGTCCAAAATGGGTAGCCTGGTGCGAGCGAAACCATTTTTCCGCACCTGGGCAACCCCTTCTCCCCTACTGTGTCCACCGGCATGTCCGTGGGTTCTGTCCCCCTCCGGCGGCTGCTCCGGTGGTGGGAGGGTGGGATAACGCCAGATCTTCGATCTGGCATATGCATAGGCGTGGTCTTCCGAGACTTTGTCGGGAAGGTTGTGTTTGTTTGTGCTCGTGGATCTCCAAATAAGGTGAGTTGTTCGTCCCTGCGGGCGGTTGACATGTCAATGAGGGTGGCTGCTCTTTGTGGGGATCATGTCCTTCGGCTCCTTCGTTGCTGCACCAACGTTTCCTCCAGCGGTAGTTTGGGGCTGGTAAGGTGGTGTGTAGGAGGTGGTCAGCTCATGGCCTATGGGATTGTATAGGTGGTGTTGTTGGTGTCAAAACCGGCGGATCTCGGGTAGGGGGTCCCGAACTGTGCGTCTAAGGTCGATGGTAACAGGAGACGGGGGACATAATGTTTACCCAGGTTCGGGCCTCTCTATGGAGGTAATACCCTACTTCCTGCTTGATTGATCTTGATGAATATGAGTATTACAAGAGTTGATCTACCAAGAGAACATAATGGCTAAAACCCTAGAAGTCTAGCCTGTATGACTATGATTATGATTGTTCCGATCCGGACTAAGCCCTCCGGTTTATATAGACACCGGAGGGGACTAGGGTTGTACAAAGTCGGCTACAGAGAAAGGAATCTTCATATTTGGTTGCAAGCTTGCCTTCCACGCCAAGGAGAGTCCCATCCGGACACGGGTGGAGTCTTCGGTCTTCGTATCTTCACAGCCCATCAGTCCGGCCCATGTCCAACAGGCCGGACGCCCGAGGACCCCTTAGTCCAGGACTCCCTCTGTAGCCCCTGAACCAGGCTTCAATGGCGAGGTGTCCGGCGCGCAGATTGTCTTCGGCATTGCAAGGCGGGTTCCCTTCTTCAAAAAAGTCTTCAGACGCAAAGAATGTATACAGATCTGTAACATAAGCACCACACACAACCGCAGAGTATAATATTCCACGAGTCCAATCCGCTGACAACTTTTTGTAATGTGACATCACTTCTGCCTGGTCATTATTTCGAACCGTTTTCGTCTGCCGTTCCACGTTTCGAGACGCGGTGTTCATTGGCACGTCTTGTCGAAGCAGAGATCGTGTCCCCTTATTGCGGGATTCTCATCAATACGGGCGTGGGTAGTCGAACCGTGCCGTTTGCACAACCCTTGGGAATAGGCAAGTTTTAAGGTGAGTGGGGAGGCGCTTGATATTCACCGCCTTTATAAGGAGATAAGGACTCCCTTCTTTCCCCGACGCCTTCTCTCCTTCTCTGCCCTTCCATTCTTGAGCTCCAACGCCCAAGTTCTCATCTTTTTCGCCTCAAGCAAGCACTCAACCATGTCCGGATCTAGAGGGCAAGGCAAATGGATGGCTTCCTCCGTTCAGGAGAAGGACATCGTCGTGCTTTGGGAGGCCGAGTATCTGGCGAAAGAAACCGCCCACCGGCTTCCGGCCAAGGGGCAAGTTTTCCCCACACCGAAGCCGAACGAGAGGGTAGTGTTCATCCCTCATTTCGTCTGTGGGTTAGGGTTTCCACTCCACCCTTTCGTTCGCGGACTGATGTTCTATTACGGGCTAAATTTAGCCCCGAACTCCTTCCTCAACATCTCGGCATTTATTGTCGTGTGCGAGGCCTTCCTCCGCATTCCTCCCCACTTCGGACTATGGCTCAAGATCTTCAACGTAAAGCCGAAGGTGGTGGATGGCCAACACACGGAGTGCGGGGCGCCATGGTGAGCAAGATGCCCAATGTCACATGGCCCAAAGGTACGTTTGTGGAGACGGTCAAGGAGTGGCAGAAGCTGTGGTTCTATATCACAGAGGCTCGTGACGCCACCTGGGCCGCAGCTCCCGAGTTCAAATCCGGAGCTCTAATGTGGCTCACCTCCTTGACAGAGAAGGGCCCAAATTGGTCTTCGTCAGACGAGCTGATAGCGCTGCAGACGCGCATCCAAAGCATGGTGGATAAAAACATCAATCTCGTCCACGTGATCCAGGTGATGCTAGTTCGCCGGATTCTTCCATGCCAGAGCCGAACATGCCCTTTATGGGAATTTGATCCGGAGAAGCACCAAACCTTGGAAAGACTCTTCGGAACTACTCATGAAGATGTCTGGAAGTTGCTCTTTAAGGGCAACGAGACGCCACCGGACGTTGTCTTGGACCGCGGGCATGACCTTGCCCATCTTGCCAGTGCGGTAAGTCTTTTCTCGTCTCAAGGTGCATCCTCTACTTGCTTGTTCAAGGAAGATGTCTAAAACCTCACTATTTATTTTTCCAGGTATGGACAGAGAAGGCCGAGCGGATCCGGTGTTCGGCTTCGCTCCCCGAGGAATCAGTCATCCCGCTCCTGGCGAAGATGCTGGTTCCGGCGCCCTACAAGGCGCCGGAGAAGAAGGCCAAGAAGAAGGCCAAGGGGGCCAAAGGTGGCCCTTGCTGCAAGGGCACTTCGGACGTGACATCCGAAGACAAGACTCACTCCTCCGCCGCCAAAGACGACGAGGAGGAGGAGGAAGAAAGCAACTCTCCCCCTGATGGGGGAAGGAAGAAGAGGGCAGCCTCCACAAATCTGGAGGCGGAGGTGTCGGTGTCAAAACCGGCGGATCTCAGGTAGGGGGTCCCGAACTGTGCGTCTAGGATCGATGGTAACAGGAGACGGGGGACACGATGTTTACCTAGGTTAGGGCCCTCTCTATGGAGGTAATACCCTACTTCCTGCTTGATTGATCTTGATGAATATGAGTGTTACAAGAGTTGATCTACCACAAGATCGTAATGGCTAAACCCTAGAAGTCTAGCCTATGTGAATATGGCAATGAATGTATATCCTATCCGGACTATGCTCTCTGGTTTATATAGACACCGGAGAGATCTAGGGTTACATGGAGTCGGTTACATAAGAAGGAATCTTCACAGCTGGTCGCCTAGCTTGCCTTCCACGCCAAGGAAAGTCCAATCCGGACACGGGTATAGTCTCCGGCCTTCGTATCTTCATAGCCCGTCAGTCCGGCCCAATGAATAATAGGCCGGACGCCCGAGGACCCCTTAGTCCAGGACTCCCCCAGTAGCCCCTGAACCTGGCTTCAATGACGAGGAGTCCGGCGTGCAGATTGTCTTCGGCATTGCAAGGCGGGTTCCCCTTTTTCCAAACTCCAAGATAGTCTTCGGATGTGATAATTGTATCCGGACCTGTTATACACCATAAACAACCGCAGAGAGAATAATAATATTTGCACGAATCTAATCTGTTGACAACTTCTTTTCAACACGACATCGCGTCTGTCCGGTCATAATTTCGAACCGTTTTTCTTCTGCCATTCCACGCTTCGAGACACGGTTGCTATTGGCACGAATTGTCGAAACAGAGATCGTGTCCCCTTATCGCGGGATTCTCATCAATGCGGGCATAGGTAACTCGACCGTGCCATTTATACAGCCCTTGGGAACAGGCGAATCCTAAGGCGAGTGAGGAGGCGTTTAATATTTGCTGCCTTTATAAGGGGATAAGGATTCCCCCTTCCTCTTCTCACGCTCTTTCTCCGTCTCCGCCTCTCCGATCTCAAGCTCCAGCGCCCAAGTTGTCATCTCCTTTCCACTCAAGCAACCATGTTCGGATCTGGTGGTCAGGGCAAGTGGATGGTCTCCTCCGTCAAGGAAGAGGACATTACTGAGCTCCGGGCGGCCGTATATTTGGCGAAGGAGATCGCTCACCGCCTGCCGACCGAGGGACAAATTGTCCCGACGCCGAAGCTCACTGAGAGGGTAGTATTCATCCCCCATTTCTTCTGCGGGCTAGGGTTTCCACTCCACCCTTTTGTCCGCGGGCTGATGTATTATTACGGGATAGATTTCCATTGTCTGTTCCCGAATTCCTTCCTCAACATCTCGGCGTTTATCGTCGTGTGCGAGGCCTTCCTCCGCATCCATCCCCACTTCGGGCTGTGGCTCAAAGTCTTCAACGTGAAGCCGAAGGTGGTGGATGGCCAGCACGTGGAGTGTGGAGGAGCCATGGTGAGCAAGCTATCCAAAGTCTCCTGGCCCAAAGGCACTTTTGTGGAGACAGTAAAGGAATGGCAGAAGCAGTGGTTCTACATCACAGAACCTCGCGGCACCACCTGGGATGCGGCTGCCGAATTCCGCTCTGGTGCTCCTATGCGACTCACCTCCTAGGTCGAGAAGAGTCCGGACTGGTGTTCACCTAACGAGCTGATAGCACTGCAGACGCGCGTTCAAAGCATGGTGACCAAGAACTTCAAGCTCGTTAACGTCATCCAGGTGATGCTGGTGCGCCGGATTCTTCCGTGCCAGCGCCGAAGCCACCCTTTGTGGGAGTTCAATTCGAAGAAGCACCAGACCTTGAAAAGGCTCTTCAATACTTCTCATGAAGGGGCCTGGAAGTTGCTCTTTAAGGGCAACGAGAAGGCACCGGCCACGGACTCAGACCGTGGCCATGATTCTAAACACCCCGCCAGTGAGGTATGTTTTTTCTGACGTATCCCCGACTTAAATGTTTCGAGGATGATATCTAAGTTTTTATTATTGCTCTTTCAGGACTGGATGGAGAGGGCGAGGCGGATCCAGTGTCCGGCCTCGCTGCCCAAAGAACCAGTCATCCTGCGCCTGGTGCAGATGCTGGTGCCGGCGCCATATATGGCGCTGGAGAAGAAGGCCAAGGGGGCCAAGAGTGGCCCCCGTGCAAGGGCACTCCGGACCTGACGTCCGAAGACGACAAAGCTCATTCCTCTGTCCCTGAGGACAATAACGAGGAAGAGGAGGAGGAGGAGGAGAACAACCCTCCCCCCAAGGAGAAGAAGAAGAAGAGGGCGGCTTCGGCGCGTCTGGAGGCGGAGACGCCCAAGAAGGGGAAAGGCGTCCCAGTGGTCAACACCGCATGGGATGTCGGCGAGTCCGAACGACGCCTGCATACTAAGCCCTGTGCCGCATCGTAAGTGACGTGGCTTGCTCGTGCGCACATCCGACCCTTTCTCTCCATTTATCTTTGACATAGTTTAACTGTGCTATTGCAGTCCGACCCGTGACCTTATCCAGCGATCCTCATCTGAAGGTTCGTTGGCTCCGTCGGAGATGGCGAGCATGTCGCCACTGCCCGCTTACTCCCCTGGGGCCAGGGACTACGCCGAAGTGCTGTCCTGGAGGACCGCTCTGAACCGGGGTGGAGCCCAGGACATTGTCCGGGAGATGCCACAAGGCGGTACCTCCTCTGCCGGACGCATGGGGGAGCCAATCCTCATGGAGACTAGCGAAGAGGGCCGTATCCAGTTCGGCCCTCAGCTGAATACGATTCCGAAGTCGGGCGAGCAGCCCCTTTTGAAGGAGAGGGGTGCGCCGCCTCCACCGGTGGCTCCTGTCCATCCAGGAGCGCCGGATGACTTGATGGGGGCGCTACGAAGCGCCTCTGTCGTGGACGAGCACCGTGTCCTTATGGGTGCGGTGATCGAGAAGGTTCAGTCCGCCAAGAGCGGACTGAATGAAGCCTGCAGCAGCCTGTTAACAGGTTTCGAGGTAAGAAAGAGAAAAACCCCGTATAGTCCGTAGCCCCTGAGACGCTGTCCGGTGTTTGGCGAGAAGAACCGGACATGGATCAATCATTAATTATAAGAGGTTGACTGAATATGTATCGATAAGCAGGCGTCCTATTGGCCGCGACCTCGCATGCTGTCGAGGTCTCCAAACTGAAGCGGAGGCTGGAGCGGACCGAGAACGAGCTCGGCGAGGTTAAGGTTCGGCTCCAGGAGCAGCAAGGTGAGTAATGACTTGCTGTATTTCGGGAAAGGATAGCAATGTATATTGACAGCGGTATTGTGATACGTGCAGAAGCCGCGACCGAGGTCGAGGCCCTGAGGAAGGCCCTGGGCGAGGCCGAGGAGCAGGCTGTCTAGCAGCAAGCCGCCCGTAAGAAGCTAGAGGCCCGGGTCAAAGAAGTCCAGCAGGAGCTCTAGGATGCGGTTAACAAAGGTGAGAGCTTGGAGAATGGTGCATCGGCTCAAGGGGCCGAGCTCACCAAGGCTCGTCAGAGCACGAAGACCGCTCGGAATGAGGCCCAGGCCGCCCTCCAGGAGATCCAGGAGGCCAAGAAGATCACAGTGGGTAAGGCTTTTGAGATGCAAAGCAAGTATGCGGAGAAGCAGTACCTTTTACTAACCCGGGTTCGGAGTTCCCCAGGGGCTTTTGCTGATCTATCACGTAGTGTATCGGACGCCGTGGAGTTCTATCAAGCCGAAGGAGGGGGTTCCACAGAGAAGCTCTTCTGGTCACAATATGCAGTGTCAGAGCCTCCCGTGTCCTTCACCGATCAGATGAAACAGCTGGTGGAGCTGCACAAGGTGGCCGAATTAGCCATGAAGAATTTGACAATCCGGCTATGGCCAGCCGAAGCTATGCCTGGCAGCTACTTCGGACTCGTGAGGCGGATGGTAAATGCCTGTCCTCGGCTGGACGTCATCAAGCGCTCCGCCTGTATTGAAGGTGCCCGTATGGTCTTTGCTCACTACAAGATGTGGTGGGCGAAGATGAACTTATTGAAGTTGCCGGTAGACGCCCGGAGGGCAAGGAGCAGTGCACACCCGAGCGATATTTCGCGGATGTCGTAGAGGGGTCTCGACTTGTGGCGGCGCAATGTTCGCAGGACATTGTATTTGAATAAATGTATTCGTGTTGCCATTTTCCTTGCATTATAGGAACGAAGCCGTTTTTGTAAAATAATTTTATTATGCTTTGAATTGTTTCCTCTTGTGCGGCCGTGTTATTTGTAATCTGAGGGTTGGCCAGTCGTCTTCTGCCCTCGCGTAGGTAGTACAGAGGTGTTCGGGATGGATTCTAAACAATCTTGATCCAATTATATGGTCCCTTGGAGGAGTTGTTTAGCGCAACGAACAAGGCAATCGGACTGTACAGCTTAAACGCCCTCACTTAGCCATTGGAGTTTTATAATTAAGCAAGTGCGCAGCCCCTGGTCCAAGCCAGGGTGCTGTCAGCGTCTGATCGGGAAGTGCCGATCCTTCGCATGCCGCGGAAAAAATCTCCAACGATTTTGTAACCCTCGAACAGCTGACCGGCTCTCACCATATCATGACAGTCACTTTTCGGCTTTCTCTACTGAGGTGGTCATCCGGTCAAGGCCAGGGCACAATTGCAGTAGTTCTCCCTTCACTAGCCTAGCCGATAGAGCAGAACGTAGGGTAGCAAGCACAGGAGCCGGGCAACCCAACTATTGACCAAAGACATGATTCGGAGCCAATGCATATAATGCTAAATTCGGGGTGCCGAACTTATATATAAGAAGTGTTCGGACTTTGCTGCCGTATTGTGGGGCGACAAGTAGCCCCTGGCGAATATGAAACGTAAAAGAGTGTCGATGCAACAAATAAGCAAATCGAAATAAAACGAAGTAAGAAGCAAAAACCACAGAAACTGGGCCACGAACCATTTTTATTATAACTGGATGTATACGTCAAGGCGTATCTTGTACAGATAGTGCGAGAAGTATCTGGGCCTACACACCTGTGCTGCTTGCCTCCGTTGTATGCCAATCCTTCTAAAGGACCCCCGATCAGGCCCGCGAAAAAAGGAGCCTGAAACAAGAAAAAAAGTAAAAGTACGTGTGTCCGGGATCTGTCTGGCCGAACTGTGGACCCCGGGTTATCTTGTGCTTCCGTCGATGTCCATGGAATTTTGAGTGCGTAATTGTGTACGCGTGGTACGAATGCCACTATGATACGTCTCCGACGTATCTATATTTTTTATTGTTCCATGCTATATTATATTCTGTTTTGGATGTTAATGGCCTTTATTATACACTTTTATACTATTTTTGGGACTAACCTATTAACCGGAGGCCCAGCCCAGAATTGCTTTTTTTTGCCTATTTGAGTGTTTCGCAGAAAAGGAATATCAAACGGAGTCCAAATGGAACGAAACCTTCGGGAACGTGATTTTCGGAACAAACGTGATCCAGAGGACTTGGACCCTACGTCAAGAAAGCAACCAGGAGGGCACGAGGTAGGGGCGCCACCCCTGTATGCACCCTCAACCCTCATGGGGCCCACATTGCTCCACCGACGCATTTCTTCCTCCTATATATACCCCACGCACTTCAAACTACCAGACACGGAGCCAAAACCTAATTTTACCAATCAAGAACCTTCGTGCCCGTGAGATCCCATCTCGGGTTTTTTCCGACGCCCGCCGAGCGGCATTGATAACGGAGGGCTTCTACATCAACACCATAGCCTCTCCGATGATGTGTGAGTAGTTTACCTCAGACCTTCGGGTCCATAATTAGCTAGATGGCTTCTTCTCTCTCTTTGGATCTCAATACAAAGTTCCCCACGATTCTCATGGAGATCTCGATGTAATCTTCTTTTGCGGTGTGTTTGTTGAGACCGATGAATTGTGGGTTTATGATCAAGTTTATCTATGATCAATATTTGAATCTCCTCTGAATTCTTTTATGTATGATTGGTTATCTTTGCAAGTCTCTTCGAATTATCAGTTTGGTTTGGCCTACTAGATTGATCTTTCTTGCAATGGGAGAAGTGCTTAGCTTTGGGTTCAATCTTGCGGTGTCCTTTCCCAATGACAGCAGGGGCAGCAAGGCACGTATTGTATTGTTGCCATCGAGGATAACAAGATGGGGTTTATTTCATATTGCATGAGTTTATCCCTCTACATCATGTCATCTTGCTTAAAGCATTACTCTGTTCTTATGAACTTAATACTCTAGATGCATGCTGGATAGCGGTCGACGTGTGGATTAATAGTAGTAGATGCAGGCAGGAGTCGGTCTACTTGTCGCGGACATGATGCCTATATACATGATCATACCTAGATATTCTCATAACTATGCTCAATTCTATCAATTCCTCAACAGTAATTTGTTCACCCACCGTAATACTTATGCTCTCGAGAGAAACCACTAGTGAAACCTATGGCCCCCGGGTCTATTTTCCATCATATTAATCTTCCAACACTTAGTTATTACTTTTGCCTTTTATTTTACTTTGCATCTTTATCATAAAAACACCAAAAATATTATCTTATCATATCTATCAGATCTCACTCTCGTAAGTGACCGTTGAGGGATTGACAACCCCTTTATCGCGTTGGTTGTGAGGTTCTTATTTGTTTGTGTAGGTACGAGGGACTCGTGCATGATCTCCTACTAGATTGATACCTTGGTTCTAAAAAACTGAGGGAAATAATTACGCTACTTTACTGCATCACCCTTTCCTCTTCAAGGTAAAACCAACGTAGTGGTCAAGAGGTAGCAAGAAGGATTTCTGGCGCCGTTGCCGGGTAGATTTGCACCAAGTCAAGTCAAGGCAAGACATACCAAGTACCCATCACAAACCCTTATCCCTCGCATTACATTATTTGCCATTTGCCTCTCGTTTTCCTCTCCCCCACTTCACCCTTGCCGTTTTATTTGCCCTCTCTTTTCGTTTGCTTCTTTTTCGCTTGATTCTTGTTTGCTCGTGTGTTGGATTGCTTGCTTGTCACTATGGCTCAAGACAATACTAAATTGTGGGACTTTACCAATACCAACAACAATGATTTTCTTAGCACTCCGATTGCTCCTCTTACCGATACTGAGTCTTGTGAAATTAATACTGCTTTGTTGAATCTTGTCATGAAAGATCAATTCGCCGGCCTTCCTAGTGAAGATGCCGCTACCCAGCTAAATAGCTTCATTGATTGTGCGACATGCAAAAGAAGAAAGATGTGGACAATGATATTGTTAAATTGAAGCTATTTCCTTTTTCGCTTAGAGATCATGCTAAAGTTTGGTTTTCATCTTTGCCTAAAAATAGTATTGATTCCTGGAATAAGTGCAAAGATGCTTTTATCTCTAAGTATTTTCCTCCCGCTAAGATCATCTCTCTTAAAAACGATATTATGAATCTTAAGCAAATTGATCATGAACATGTTGCACAAGCTTGGGAGAGAATGAAATTAATGATACATAATTGCCCTACACATGGTGTGAACTTGTGGATGATTATACAAAAAATTTATGCCAGATTGAATTTTGCTTCTAGAAATCTTTTAGATTCGGCCGCGGGAGGCACTTTTATGGAAATCACTTTAGGATAAGCTACTAAACTCCTAGATAATATTATGGTAAATTATTCTCAATGGCACACCGAAAGATCTACTAATAAAAAGTGCATGCGATAGAAGAAATTAATGTTTTGAGTGGAAAGATGGATGAACTTATGAAATTATTTGCTACTAAGAGTGTTTCTTCTGATCCTAATGATATGCCTTTGTCCACTTTGATTGAGAATAATAATGAATCTATGGATGTGAATTTTTTTGGTAGGAATAATTTTGGTAACAACGCGTATAGAGGAAACTTTAATCCTAGGTCGTACCCTAGTAATTCCTCTAATAATTATGGTAATTCCTACAACAACTCTTATGGAAATTTATAATAAGATGCCCTATGAATATGAGACTAGTGTTAAAGAATTTATGAATTCTCAAAAGAATTTCAATGCTTTGCATGAAGAAAAGTTGCCTAAGATTGATGAGTTGGCTAGGAACGTTGATAGAATATCTCTTGATGTTGATTCTTTGAAACTTAGATCTATTCCACCTAAGCATGATATCAATGAGTCTCTCAAAGCCATGAGCATTTCCATTGATGAGTGCAAAGAAAGAACCGCTAGGATGCGTGCTAAAAAAGATTGCTTTGTGAAAGCGTGTTCTTCTAGTTTTTATGAAAATAAAGATGAAGATCTAAAAGTTATTGATCTGTCTCCTATTAAATCTTTGTTTTGCAATATGAATCTTGATAATGATGAGACTAAATATGATCCACCTTTACCTAGAAGGCGTTCCAAAAATTCGGAGTTTTTAGATCTTGATGCTAAAATTGATAAAAGTGAGATTGAAGAAGTTAAAACTTTAGATATCAATGAACCCACTATTTTGGATTTCAAGGAATTTAATTATGATAATTGCTCTTTGATAGATTGTATTTCCTTGTTGCAACCCGTGATAAATTCTCCTCATGCTTATAGCCAAAATAAAGCTTTTACCAAACATATTGTTGATGCTTTAATGCAATCTTATGAAGAAAAACTTGAGTTGGAAGTTTCTATCCCTAGAAAACTTTATGATGAGTGGGAACCTACTATTAAAATTAAAATTAAAGATCATGAATGCTACGCTTTGTGTGATTTGGGTGCTAGTGTTTCCACAATTCCAAAAACTTTGTGCGATTTGCTAGGATTCCGTGAATTTGATGATTGCTCTTTAAACTTACACCTTGCGGATTCCACTATTAAAAAACCTATGGGGAGAATTAATGATGTTATTATTGTTGAAAATAGGAATTATGTGCCCGTAGATTTTATTGTTCTTGATATAGATTGCAATCCTTCATGTCCTATTATTCTTGGTAGACCTTTCCGTAGAACGATTGGTGCAATCATTGATATGAAGGAAGGGAACATTATATTCCAAATTCCGTTAAGGAAAGGCATGGAACACTTCCATAGAAAGAAAATAAAATTACCCTATGAATCTATTATGAGAGCCACTTATGGATTGCCTACCAAAGATGGAAATACCTAGATCTATCCTTGCTTTTATGCCTAGCTAGGGGCGTTAAACGATAGCGCTTGTTGGGAGGCAACCCAATTTTATTTTTAGTTTTTTTCTTTTTACTTATGTTTAGGAATAAATATTTGATCTAGCCTCTGGTTAGATTTCTTTTTATGTTTTAATTAGTGTTTGTGCCAAGTTAAACCTATAGAATCTTTTTGGATGATAGTTATATGATCATGCTGAAAATTCCAGAAACTTTCTGTTCATGAAAAAAATGTTAAAAATTATCAGAACGTGATATGATATTTATTCCAATTGCATAAGATCAATAAAAAAATTGTTTAGGTCGTCCTATTTTAGCTGAATTTTTAGAGTTCCAGAAGTTTGCATTAGTTACAGATTACTACAGACTATTCTGTTTTCGACAGATTCTGTTTTTCGTGTGTTGTTTGCTTATTTTGATGAATCTATGGCTAGTAAAATAGTTTATAAACCATAGAGAAGTTTGAATACAGTAGGTTTAACACCCATATAAATAAATAATGATTTCATTACAGTACCTTGAAGTGGTGTTTTGTTTTCTTTCGCTAACGGAGCTCACGAGATTTTCTGCCAAGTTTTGTGTTGTGAAGTTTTCAAGTTTTGGGTAAAAGATTTGATGGATTATGGTACAAGGATTGGAAAGAGCCTAAGCTTGGGGATGCCCATGGCACCCCAAGATAATCTAAGGACACCAAAGAGCCAAATCTTGGGGATGCCCCGGAAGGCATCCCCTCTTTCGTCTACTTCCATCGGTAACTTTACTTGGAGCTATATTTTTATTCACCACATGATATGTGTTTTGCTTGGAGCGTCTTGTATTATTTGAGTCTTTATTTTTAGTTTGCCACAATCATCCTGCTGTACACACCTTTTGAGAGAGACACACATGATTCGAAATTTATTAGAATACTCTATGTGCTTCACTTATATCTTTTGAGCTATATAGTTTTTGCTCTAGTGCTTCACTTATATCTTTTAGAGCACGGTGGTGGATTTGTTTTATAGAAAATATTTTTATCTCATGCTTCACTTATATTATTTGAGAGTCCTACAAAACAGCATGGTAATTTGCTTAAATTGAGAAATTAGTCCTAAAGTAATAGGCATCCAAGATTAGTAAAAATTATCTTATGAGTTTGTTGAATACTATGAGAAGTTTGATGCTTGATAATTGTTTTGAGATATAAATATGGTGATATTAGAGTCATGCTAGTTGAGTAGTTGTGGATTTGAGGAATACTTGTGTTAAAGTTTGCGATTCCTGTAGCATGCACGTATGGTGAACCGTTATGTGATGAAGTCGGAGCATGATTTATTTATTGATTTTCTTCCTTATGAGTGGCGGTCGGGGACGAGCGATGGTCTTTTCCTACCAATCTATCCCCCTAGGAGCATGCGCGTAATACTTTGCTTTGATAACTTTTATATTTTTGCAATAAATATATGAGTTCTTTATGACTAATGTTGAGTCCATGGATTATACGCACTCTCATCCTTCCACCATTGCTAGCCTCTCTAATACCGCGCACTTTTCGCCGGTATGATACACCCACCATATACCTTTCTCAAAACAGCCACCATACCTACCTATCATGGCATTTCCATAGCCATTCCGAGATATATTTCCATGCAACTTACCACCGTTCCGTTACTATGACACACTCCATCATTGTCATATTGCTTCACATGATCATGTAGTTGACATCGTATTTGTGGCAAAGACACCGTTCATAATTCTTTCATACATGTCACTCTTGATTCACTGCATATCCCGTACATCACGGAGGCATTCACATAGAGTCATATTTTGTTCTAAGTATTGAGTTGTAATTGTTGAGTTGTAAGTAAATAAAAGTGTGATGATTATCATTTTTAGAGCATTGTCCCAAGTGAGGAAAGGATGATGGAGACTATGATTCCCCCACAAGTCGGGATGAGACTCCAGACAAAAAAAAAGGAAAAAGAAAAAAAAAGTGGCCATAAAAAAGGGGAAAAGGCCCGAATAAAAAAATGAGAGAAAAAGAGAGAAGAGACAGTGTTACTATCCTTTTACCACACTTGTGCTTCAAAGTAGCACATTGATCTTCATGATAGAGAGTCTCTTATGTTATAAATTTCATATACTAGTGGGAATTTTTCATTATAGATCAACTTGGCTTGTATATTCCAATGATGGGCTTCCTCAAAATGCCCTAGGTCTTCGTGAGCAAGCGAGTTTATGCACACCCACTTAGTTTCTTTTGTTGAGCTTTCATATACTTATAGCTCTAGTGCATCTGTTGCATGGAAATCCCTACTCACTCACATTGATATCTATTAATGGGCATCTCCATAGCCCGTTGATACGCCTAGTTGATGTGAGACTATCTTCTCCCTTTTTGTCTTCTCCACAACCACCCTTCTATTCCACATATAGTGCTATATCCATGGCTCACGCTCATGTACTGCGTGAAGATTGAAAAAGTTTGAGAACACCAAAAGTATGAAACAATTGCTTGGCTTGTCATCGGGGCTGTGCATGATTTAAATACTTTGTGTGGTGAAGATAGAGCATAGCCAGACTATATGATTTTGTAGGGATAACTTTCTTTGGCCATGTTATTTTGAGAAGACATGATTGCTTAGTTAGTATGCTTGAAGTATTATTTTTTTTATGTCAATATTAAACTTTTGTCTTGAATCTTTTGGATCTGAATATTCATACCACAATTAAGAGAATTACATTGAAAATTATGCCAAGTAGCATTCCA
The DNA here is from genome assembly GCA_021605145.1 of Aegilops bicornis. NCBI lineage: Eukaryota > Viridiplantae > Streptophyta > Magnoliopsida > Poales > Poaceae > Aegilops > Aegilops bicornis. The sequence goes on along the minus strand of CM038673.1, from coordinate 672,536,178 downwards.
CATCAAAAATTCTGTTTTTATCATTTATCTACTCAAGGACGAGCAGGAATTAAGCTTGGGGGTGCTTGATACGTCTCCAACGTATCTATAATTTTTTATTGTTCCATGCTATATTATATTCTGTTTTGGATGTTAATGGGCTTTATTATACACTTTTATACTATTTTTGGGACTAACCTATTAACTGGAGGCCCAGCCCAGAATTGCTGTTTTTTTCGTATTTCAGTGTTTCGCAGAAAAGGAATATCAAACGGAGTCCAAACGGAATGAAACCTTCGGGAACGTCATTTTCGGAACAAACGTGATCCAGAGGACTTGGACCCTATGTCAAGAAAGCAACCAGGAGGGCATGAGGTAGGGGGCGCGCCTACCCCACCTAGGCGCGCCCTCCACCCTCGTGGGGCCCACATTGGTCCACCGACGTACTTCCTCCTCCTATATATACCTACGTACCCCCAAACTACTAGATACGGTGCCAAAAACCTAATTTCACCGCCGCAACCTTCTGTACCCGTGAGATCCCATCTTCGGGCCTTTTCCGGTGCTCCGCCGGAGGGGGCATTGATCACGGAGGGCTTCGACATCAACACCATAGCCTCTCCGATGATGTGCGAGTAGTTTACCTCAGACCTTCGGGTCCATAGTTATTAGCTAGATGGCTTCTTCTCTCTCTTTGGATCTCAATACAAAGTTCCCCACGATTCTCGTGGAGATCTATTCGATGTAATCTTCTTTTGCGGTGTGTTTGTTGAGAACGATGAATTGTGGGTTTATGACCAAGTTTATCTATGAACAATATTTGAATCTCCTCTGAATTCTTTTATGTATGATTGGTTATCTTCGCAAGTCTCTTCGAATTATCAGTTTGGTTTGGCCTACTAGATTGATCTTTCTTGCAATGGGAGAAGTGCTTAGCTTTGGGTTCAATATTGCAGTGTCCTTTCCCAAAGGATGTTAGGGCAGCAAGGCACGTATTGTATTGTTGCCATCGAGGATAACAAGATGGGGTTTATTTCATATTGCATGAGTTTATCCCTCTACATCATGTCATCTTGCTTGAAGCTTTACTATGTTCCTATGAACTTAATACTCTAGATGCATGCTGGATAGCGGTCGACGTGTGGTGTAATAGTAGTAGATGCAGGCAGGAGTCGGTCTACTTGTCGCGGACGTGATGCCTATATACATGATCATACCTAGATATTCTCATAACTATGCTCAATTCTATCAATTCCTCAACAGTAATTTGTTCACCCACCGTAATGCTTATGCTCTCGAGAGAAGCCACTAGTGAAACCTATGGCCCCCGGGTCTATTTTGCATCATATTAATCTTCCAACACTTAGTTATTGCTTTTGCCTTTTATTTTACTTTGCATCTTTATCATAAAAACACCAAAAATATTATCTTATCATATCTATCAGATCTCACTCTCGTAAGTGACCGTTGAGGAATTGACAACCCCTTTATCACGTTGGTTGCGAGGTTCTTATTTGTTTGTGTAGGTACGAGGGACTCATGCGTGATCTCCTAGTGGATTGATACCTTGGTTCTCAAAAACTGAGGGAAATACTTACGCTACTTTACTGCATCATCCTTTCCTCTTCAAGGGAAAACAAACGCAATGCTCAAGAGGTAGCACACTACCTCATTGGGGCTGGGACGGAAGCCGAATTGCTAGTCGAGCTCTTGACGAGCCGCGCCGTCCTGTTGCAGTGAAGTCCGGAACCTCTTAATGATGTCCGAGGGCTCGACAGTCGTACTATGGTGCTGCTTGAGAAGGCCGCTTTGTACTTCTGCTGCTAGGGCGGCGGTGTGCTCCTCTGTTCGGAGGGAGCATTCCGTATTGCCATTGACTGTTTTGACTGCGCGTGGACCGGGCATCTTGAGCTTGAGATAAGCATAGTGTGGCACTGTGTTGAATCTAGCAAACGCGGTTCATCCGAGCAGTGTGTGATAGCCGCTGCGGAACGGGACGATATCGAAGATTAACTCTTCGCTTCGGAAGTTGTCCGGAGAACCGAAGACTACCTCCAGCGTGATTGAGCCCGTACAGCGGGCCTCTACGCCTGGTATGACTCCTTTAAAGGTAGTCTTTCTTGGTTTGATTCAAGGGGGGTTAATGCCCATCTTCCGCAATGTGTCTTGATAAAGCAGGTTGAGGCTGCTACCGCCGTCCATCAGGACTCGTGTTAGGTGAAACCCGTCAATAATTGGGTCGAGGACTAGTGCGGCCGAACCGCCATGGCGGATACTAGTTGGGTGATCCCGACGATCGAAGGTGATCGGGAATGATGACCACAGATTGAATTTTGGGGCGATCGGCTCTACCGCCAGAGACGTCCCTAAGTGCTCACTTATGCTCCCTTTTGGGGATGTGCGTAGCATATATCATGTTCACCGTTTTGACTTGAGGGGGAAATTTCTTCTACCCCTCAGTGTTCGGCTGCCGGGGCTCTTCGTCCTCGTCCTCACTTTGTGATCCCTTTTCTTTGTTTTTGGCATTTAACTTGCCGGCCTGCTTGAAGACCCAATAATCCCTGTTGGTATGATTGGCTTGCTTATCCGGGATGCCGTGAATTTGGCATGGACGGTCGAGTATGCGGTCCAGGCTGGAAAGGTCCTTCGCTGTTTCTTTTGTAGGGCTTCTTCCGTTGGCCAGACTTGGAGCCACTGAATCCGGCATTGACTGCGGTGCCATCGGTGTTGTCGCCATTGCTTCAGCGTTTGTGTCTATTGCGCCGGAGCTTTCCGATGTTGTTCTTGGCCTTAGTGGGGCTTGCCTCGCTGGCTGTGTTTTTACTACAAGCCAGCCAGCTGTCCTCACCCGCACAGAAGCGGGTCATGAGTGCCGTGAGGGCTGCCATAGACTTCGGCTTTTCTTGGCCGAGGTGGCGTGCTAGCCATTCGTCACAGATGCTGTGTTTGAAGGCTGCTAGGGCCTCGGCATCCGGACAGTCAACGATCTGGTTCTTTTTGGTTAGGAACCTAGTCCAGAATTTTCTGGCTGATTCTCCAGGTTGTTGAACTATATGGCTTAAGTCATCCGCGTCCGGTGGCCGGACATAAGTTCCTTGGAAGTTATCAAGGAAAGCCTCTTCCAAGTCTTCCCTACCACCGATGGAATTCTCAGCAGGCTATTTAACCAAAGGTGAAGCTGGCCCTTTGAGCTTTAATGGGAGGTATTTGATGGCGTGGAGGTCATCTCCTCGAGCCATATGGATATGGAGAATGAAATCCTCGATCCATACTATGGGATTGGTTGTGCCGTCGTATGATTCAATGTTCACAGGCTTGAACCCCTCGGGGAATTCGTGATCCAGTACTTCATCTATGAAGCAGAGAGGGTGTGTGGCGCCTCTATATCGGGCCGCGTCGTGGCGTAGCTCTTATGGAGTCCATCTGCGGTATTCGGCCCGTGCGTAGTTAGGTTTATCACGTCCGAATAGGTAGCCGTCCTCGTGCCTCGAGGCACGTCCTTGTGGTCCGTAGATCGATCTTGTATGTCCTGCTCTACTGTCCAGGGTCTATCGGAGGTCATACGTGTGACCCCAAACTCTTCCGTTTCTATTTTTACGGGGCGGTGGGGCAGGCTATTGTTTGACCTGAGTTGCCGCTTTATCCCGACCGCGGGGTGGCCGGTCGGCCGCCCTGTCTCGACCACATGGTGGTCGTTCTGCATTACGCGAGGGAGATGTGTGCTCTGGTGCCTCCTCATCGAATTGAGGTAGCAGTCTATGTTTCGGGTAGCTCTTGGCTGGGTGCTTGAGGCCGTATTCTTCGGCTGTTAGGACATCAGGACATCTGTCGACGAGCATATCTTGTTCCGCTTGAAGCTGTTGCTACTTCTTTTTCAGGCTCCTTGAAGTGGCTATGAGCTGAAGCTTAAAGCGCTCCTGCTCCAGAGGATCCTCAGGCACGATGAAGTCTTCGTCGCCGAGGCTTGTCTCCTCCTTAGAGGGTGGACGGTAACTATCGTCCTCTGAGCCATCTTCTATGGCCTGTTCATCAGGGTTGTCTTGCCTGTTGCCATGTTCCTCCTGATCAGATGCAGCTCCGACATGGTCTTCATTGTTTTCGGTGTCGCCTGGAGTACTAATTTTTTCGGTGCTGGTTTTGCCGTCCCTTGAGCGACGAGGCTTAGGACGGCGTTTGGGGCGTCGGCGCTTGGACTGCGTCTCAGAGATTTTATTCGCATCTGGCTCTTCTTTGTCATCACCAGATCCTTTGGGTGTATCAACCATGTACACGTCGTACGAAGAGTTAGCCGCCCAGTATCCGGTGAATGGCGGGTCTTGGCCTTGCTCCTTATCGGCATCGTCGTCCATACCGTCGATGTCTTTGGAGCCATACTCAAGCACGTTGGTTAAGTCATTGACGGTGGCTATGAAGTGGGTGGCGGGTGGGGAGAAAAATTCTTCGTCATCCGTCTCTAGCTCAAACCGGACGTAATTCGGTTGTGAGTCCTTCTCCAAGGACAAATTCTTTAAAGATTTTAGCACGTCACCCAAAGGCGAGTGCTGGAAAACGTCAGCGGCGCTGAACTCGAAGATCGATAACCGATCTAGCTGGGTGTCCGCGGGCGTACACAGTCTGGAACTTATAGCCGGAGACAAGTCCGAAGTTCCGTTGAAGCGAATATTGCAGGGCGTTGAGTCCATGTGCGGCTCTAACACCGCGGACTCTGCAGCCTCGGATGGCACAATCTGCTTTGGCCCTAAGGCCGTTGCAGCAGCAGGAACCATCTCCTGGGTGTGATCCGATGACAGATTTAAGTCACGTTCATCGGGGTGAGGGGGAGCGATCGTTGCGGGCTCAAATCCCTTGAAGATCAAGTCTCCACGGATATCCACGATGTAGTTCAAGCTTCCGAATCTGACCAGATGGCCAGGGGCGTGGCTGTTGATAACCCACAAGTATAGGGGATCGCAACAGTTTTTGAGGGTAGAGTATTCAACCCAAATTTATTGATTCGACACAAGGGGAGCCAAAGAATATTCTCAAGTATTAGCAGCTGAGTTGTCAATTCAACCACACCTGGATAACTTCATATCTGCAGCAAAGTGTTTAGTAGCAAAGTAATATGATAGTAGTGGTATCGGTAACAAAAGTAACGGAAGCAAAAGTAATATTTTTGGTGTTTTTGTAGTGATTGTAACAGTAGCAACGGAAAAGTAAATAAGCGAGAACCAATATAGGAAAAGCTCGTAGGCATTGGATTGGTGATGGATAATTATGCCGGATGCGGTTCATCATGTAACAATCATAACATAGGGTGACGCAGAACTAGCTCCAATTCATCAATGTAATGTAGGCATGTATTCCGAATATAGTCATACATGCTTATGGAAAAGAACTTGCATGACATTTTTTTTCCTACCCTCCCGTGGCAGCGGGGTCCTAATGGAAACTAAGGGATATTAAGGCCTCCTTTTAATAGAGTACCAGAACAAAGCATTAGCACATAGTGAATACATGAACTCCTCAAACTACGTTCATCACCGGGAGTGGTCCCCATTATTGTCACTTCGGGGTTGCCGGATCATAACACATAGTATGTGACTATAGACTTGCAAGATAGGATCAAGAACACACATATATTCATGAAAACATAATAGGTTCAGATCCGAAATCATGGCACTCGGGCCCTAGTAACAAGCATTAAGCATAGCAAAGTCATAGCAACATCAATCTCGTAACACAAAGGATACTAGGGATCAAACCCTAACAAAACTAACTCAATTACATGATAGATCTCATCCAACCCATCACCGTCCCAGCAAGCCTCACGATGGAATTACTCACGACGGCGGTGAGCATCATGAAATTGGTGATGGAGGATGGTTGATGATGACGACGTGACGAATCCCCTCTCCGGAGCCCCGAACGGACTCCAGATCAGCCCTCCCGAGAGGTTTTAGGGCCTGCCGGCGGCTCCGTATCGTAAAACGCGATGATTTCTTCTCCTTGATTTTTTCTGTCCGAAAGCAAATATATAGAGTTGGAGTTGGCGTCAGAGGAGCTCCAGGGGGCCCACGAGGTAGGGGGCGCGCCCTAGGGGGGAGGGCGCGCCCCCCACCCTCGTGGACTGGGTGTGCCCCCCTGGTCTTCATCTTTGGCAAGGATTTTTTATTATTTTTGAAAAGACGTTCCGTGGAGTTTCAGGTCATTCCGAGAAATTTTGTTTCTCCACATAAATAACACCATGGAAAGTCTGCTGAAAACAGCGTCAGTCCGGGTTAGTTCCATTCAAATCATGCAAGTTAGAGTCCAAAACAAGGGCAAAAGTGTTTGGAAAAGTAGATACGACGAAGACGTATCAACTCCCCAAGCTTAAACCTTGCTTGTCCTCAAGCAATTCAGTTGATAAACTGAAAGTGATAAAGAAAAACTTTTACAAACTCTATTTGCTCTTGTTGTTGTAAGTATGTAAAGCCAACATTCAAGTTTTCAGCAAAGATTATGACTAACCATATTTGCAATAACTCCCGGGTCTCATGTTTACTCATATCAATAGCATAATCAACTAGCGAGCAATAATAATAAATCTCGGATGACAACATTTCTCAAAACAATCATGATATAATATAATAAGATGGTATCTCGCTAGCCCTTTTTAAACCGCAAAACATAAATGCAGAGCACCTTTAAAGATCAAGGACTGACTAGACATTGTAATTCATGGTAAAAGAGATCCAGTCATAGTCTTACCCAATATAAATTAATAGTAATGGATGCAAATGACAGCTGCGCTCTCTAGCTAGTGCTTTTTAACAATAGGGTGATGAATCAACATAAAAGTAAATAGATAGGCCCTTCGCAGAGGGAAGCAGGGATTTGTAGAGGTGCCAGAGCTTGGTTTTGAAATAGAGATAAATAATATTTTGAGCGACATACTTTCATTGTCAACATAACAACTAAGAGATGGCAATATCTTCCATGCTACACACATTATAGGCGGTTCCCAAACAGAATGGTAAAGTTTATACTCCCCCTCCACCAACAAGCATCAATCCATGACTTGCTCGAAACAACGAGTGTCTCCAACTAGCAACAGTCCCAGGGGGAATTTTGTTTGCAATTATTTTGATTTAGTTTGCATAAAGTATGGGACTGGGCATCCCGGAGACCAACCATTTTCTCGTGAATGAGTAGCGGAGTCCACTCCTCTTGAGAATAACCCGCCTAACATGGAAGATAAGGGAAGCCCTAGTTGATACATGAGCTATTCGAGCATACAAAACATAATTTTTATTTGAAGGTTCAGAGTTTGGCACATACAAATTTACTTGGAATGGCAGGTAGATGCCGTATATAGGAAGGTATAGTGGACTCATATGGAATAACTTTGGGGTTTAAATAATTGGATGCACAAGCAGTATTCCCGCTTAGTACAAGTGAAGGCTAGCAAAAGACTGGGAAGCGACCAACTAGAGAGCGACAACAATCATGAACATGCATTAAATTAATAAACAATGGATGCAAGCATGAGTAGGATATAATCTACCATGAACATAAATATCGTGAAGGCTATGTTGATTTTGTTTCAACTACATGTGTGAACATGTGCCAAGTCAAGTCACTTAAATCATTCAAAGGAGGATACCACTCCACTATACCACATCACAACCATTTTAATAACATGTTGCCATGCAAGGTAAACCATTATAACTCATAGCTAATCAAGCATGGCACGAGCAACTATGATCTCTAATTGTCATTGCAAACATGTTTATTCATAATAAGCTGAATCAGGAACGATGAACTCATCATATTTACAAAAACAAGAGAGGTCGAGTTCATACCAGCTTTTCTCATCTTAGTCAATCCATCATATATCATCATAATTTCCTTTCACTTGCACGACCGAACGATGTGAACAATAATAAGAGTGCACGTGCATTGGACTAAGCTGGAATCTGTGAGCATTCAATAAACAGGAGAAGACAAGGCAATATGGGCTCTTGGTTAAATCAACAATAATGCATATAAGAGCCACTTCAACAATTTAATCATGGTCTTCTTCTATCGACCCCCAAAGAAAATAAAAGAAATAAAAACTATTTACACGGGAAAGCTCCCAACAAGCAAAAGAAGAACGGGAAATCTTTTTGGATTTTTCTTTTTAATTATTACTACTACAACAAGAAAAGTAAACTAACTAAAAGTTACTACTATATTTTTTGGTTTTTCTTAAAGTTTAACAAACATACAAGAAGAAAGCAAGAAAAAGAAAATAAACTAGGATGGATATTACAGTGAAAGAGTATGAGCACCGACATCTAGCAATGAGTGTGTGTGAACATAAATGTAATGTCGGTGGGAAATACGTACTCCCCCAAGCTTAGGCTTTTGGCCTAAGTTGGTTCATTGCCAAGGATGGCCTGGCGGATACTCGTAGGTGTAGCTAGGGTCGTACTGCGATGAAAAGGGCTCTGGCTGCCACTGGCTGGCCATCATCTCAGGTTCCCACTGGTAATTAGACTGTCGTGGAGGCTCAAATTGTGGTTCCGGCTCCGGAGTTGGTGTAGGGTTCCGGTAGGCTTGAACGGCCGCCCACGGAGCGAGATACGGACCTTCAGGTAAATTAAACAAGGAAGGAGCAGGCAAGGTAATAGTCTCAGGGTGATGTTTATTAAAGTACAATTTATATTTAAGCTTCCCTTCCCTATTCATAACAATAAAGTCATGCGCTAGCATACTCTTATAATCTAAATAAGCACTAGGCAACAATTTTTCTTCCTTCTCATAGAGCCTAATTGGTATATTAAAATGTGCAGCAAGGCGTGAAGCATAAATACCTCCAAAGACGTGCCCTTTGTACGGTTCAAACTTAACCGTTTAGCAATAATTCCGCCCATACTAACAGTGTTATCGCGGAATAAACCATGGAACAAAATGATAATATCAGGAACACTAAGGTTTCCACAGTTTCCGCGACCAATCAAGCAACGACTAGCAAATATGGCAAAGTAGCATAAAACAGGAAAATGTATGCTAGTGATTCTTGCATCGGAAACCTTCCTGGTTTCTCCCACAGTGATGGTGTCAATAAATTCTTCCACATCTTTACGGCGTGGTTCATCTAAGGTACCCTCAAAGGGTATTTTGCAAACCTTGCAAAATTCAGCTAATGGCATCTTCTTAACAACATCGTATAAATGAAACTCTACTGAAGGAGGTGATTCCTTAGAAAAATAGTAGAAGTTTTGCACAAAAGTATTGGTGAGTAAGAGATACTGATGACGTTGTTCGCGGAGGAAGTCGGTGAGGCCAGCATTCTCAGCCAATGAATACAAATCATCATAAATCCCGGCTGCTCTCAAGAAATCATCGGAAGGCCATTCACACGGCCGGACCTCCGCGGTACGAGGCAAATTAAATTTGGGCCTCTGTGCTTCTTCATTTTGATTTTCCTTTGAGCTTCGGCTCGATGAACCCCTCAAAAATCTCTTCATTATTTTCCGAAATATTCTGAAATTTTTAGTAACTTCAGTCAAAAGTGAACCAAGCTCAACAAAATCGATAGCAACTACTCCTACAAGTGCCTATAGGATATATCATGCATTAGAACTACTTGGAACCATATAAATTTGACATGCAAGCAAAAGAACATGGTCACCTAGGCATCACAAATTTGCAATGAATAAAGCACTAGAACAAAAACTAATTGGACCAATGTGTTGGGGAACGTTGCAGAAAATTAAAATTTTTCCTACGGTTTCACCAAGATACATCTATGAGTTCATCTAAGCAACGAGTCATGGGAGAGTGATTGCATCTACATACCACTTGTAGATCGCGTGCGGAAGCGTTCAATGGAACGGGGATGATGGAGTCGTTCTCGCCGTGATCCAAATCACCGATGACCTAGTGCTGAACGGACAGCACCTCCGCGTTCAACACACGTACAGAGCGGATGAAGTCTCCTCCTTCTTGATCCAGCAAGGGGGAAGGAGAGTTTGATGATGATCCAGCAGCACGACGGCGTGGTGGTGGATGCAGCAGAACTCCGGTAGGGCTTCGTTAAGCAACTACGGGAGGAGGAGGAGGTGTAGCAGAGAGGGGAGGCGCCAAGGGCTTCAGGGTGCGGCCACCCCTCCCTCCCCTCCCTTTATATAGGTGCAAGAGAGGGGGGGAGGGCGCAGCCTTGCCCCTTCCTCCAAGGAAGGGGTGCGGCCAAGAGGGGGGGAGGAGTCCATCCTCCCCAAGGCACCCCTGAGGTGCCTTCCCTTTAGGACTCTCCCTCTCTCTTATCTCCAAAGCATGGGCCTCTTGGGGCTGGTGCCCTTGGCCCATATAGGCCAAGGCGCACCCCTACAGCCCATGTGCCCCCGGCAGGTGGACCCCGGTGGACCCCGGACCCCTTCGGCACTCCCGGTACAATACCGATAACGCGCGAAACTTTTCCGACGACCAAAATAAGACTTCCCATATATAAATCTTTACCTCCGGACCATTCCGGAACTCCTCGTGACGTCCGGGATCTCATCCGGGACTCCGAACAACATTCGGTTTGCTGCATACTCATATTCATACAACCCTAGCGTCATCGAACCTTAAGTGTGTAGACCCTACGGGTTCGGGAGACATGCAGACATGACCGAGACGGCTCTCGGGCAATAACCAACAGCAGGATCTGGATACCCATGTTGGCTCCCACATGCTCCTCGATGATATCATCGGATGAACCACGATGTCGAGGATTCAATCAACCTCAGATACTATTCCCTTTGTCAATCGGTATTTTACTTGCCCGAGATTCGATCGTCGGTATCCCAATACCTCGTTCAATCTCGTTGCCGGCAAGTCACTTTACTCGTACCGTAATGCATGATACCGTGACCAAACACTTGGTCACTTTGAGCTCATTATGATGATGCACTACCGAGTGGGCCCAGTGATACCTCTCCGTCATACGGAGTGACAAATCCAGCCTCGATCCGTGTCAACCCAATGACACTTTTGGAGATACCTGTAATGCACCTTTATAGTCACCCAGATTACGTTAGACGTTTGGTACACCCAAAGCACTCCTACGGTATCCGGGAGTTACACGATCTCATGGTCTAAGGAAGAGATACTTGACATTGGAAAAGCTCTAGCAAAGCGAACTACACGATCTTGTGCTATGCTTAGGATTGGGTCTTGTCCATCACATCATTCTCCTAATGATGTGATCCCGTTATCAATGACATCCAATGTCCATAGTCAGGAAACCATGACTATCTCATTGATCAACGAGCTAGTCAACTAGAGGCTTACTAGGGACATGGTGTTGTCTATGTACCCACACATGTATCTGAGTTTCCTTTCAATACAATTATAGCATGGATAATAAACGATTATCATGAACAAGGAAATATACTAATAACTAATTTATTTATTGCCTCTAGGGCATATTTCCAACAGTCTCCCACTTGCACTAGAGTCAATAATCTAGTCCACATCGTCATGTGATTAACACTGATAGGTCACATCGCCATGTGACCAACATCCAAAGAGATTACTAGTGTTCGTAAACTAGTTCACATCATCATGTGATTAAGACTCAATGAGTTACGAGGTTTGATCATGTTTTGCTTGTGAGTGAGGTTTTAGTCAACGGGTCTGAACCTTTCAGATCCGTGTGTGCTTTGCAATTTTCTAGGTCATATTGTAAACGCTGCTTCCACGCTCCACTTGGAGCTATTCCAAATGGTTGCTCCACTATACGTATCCGGTTTGCTACTTAGAGTCACTCGGATAGGTGTTAAAGCTTGCACCGACGTAACCCTTTACGCCAAACTCTTTATCACCTCCATAACCGAGAAACATGTCCTTATTTACTCCAAGGACAATTTTGAACACTGTCCAATGACCCATTTCTGGAACATTCTTGTACCCCTTGACTGACTCATGGCAAGGCACACTTCCGGTGCGGTACACAGCATAGCATACTCTAGAGCCTACGTCTAAGGCATAGGGGACGACCTTCGTCCTTTCTCTCTTTTCTGCCGTGGTCGAGCTTTAAGTCTTAACTTCATACCTTACATCTCGTGCAAGAACTCCTTCTTTCGATCGATCCATCTTGAACACCTTCAAGATCATGTCAAGGTATATGCTCATTTGAAAGTACCATTAAGCGGTTTTGATCTATCCCTATAGATCTTGATGCTCAATGTTCAAGTAGCTTAATACAGGTTTTCACTTGAAAAAATTCAAATAACCCTATATGCTTTCCAGAAATTCTACATCATTTCTGATCAACAATATGTCAACAACATATACTCATCAAAAATTCTATAGTGCTCCCACTCACTTCTTTGGAAATACAAGTTTCTCATAAACTTTGTATAAACCCAAAATCTTTGATCATCTTATCAAAGAGTATATTCCAACTCCGAGATACTTACTCCGGTCCATGGAAGGATCATCGAGCTAGCATACCTTTCGGCATCCTTAGGATCGACAAAACCTTTTGATTGTATCTCATACAACCTTTCCTTACGGAAACCGGTAAGGAAACTCGTTTTGACATCCATCTCGCTATATTTCATAAATGCAGCTAATGCTAACATGATTCCGACGGACTTAAGCATCGCTACGGATGAGAAAATCTCATCGTAGTCAACTTGTGAAAAACTCTTTGCCACAAGTCGAGCTTCATAGACGGTGACATTACCGTCCCACGTCTGTCTTCTTCTTAAAAATCCATTTATCTCAATAGCTTGCCGATCATCGGGCAAGTCCACCAAAGTCCATGCTTTGTTACGATACATGGATCCTATCTCGGATTTCATGGCCTCTAACCATTTGTCGGAATATGGGCCCACCATCGCTTCTCCATAGCTCGTAGGTTCATTGTTGTCTAGCAACATGACCTTCAAGACAGGATTACTTGTACCACTCAAGCAAAGACGCATCCTTGTCACCCTCACGAGGTAATGCAGTAGTGACTTGATCCGAAGTTTCATGATCACTATCATAAGCTTCTACTTCAATTGGTGTATGTGCCACGTAAACAACTTCTGTGCCTCGCTACACACTAGTTGTAGTGACGGTTCAATAACCATATCAAGTCTCCACCATCCTCCCACTCAACTTTTTGAGACAAACTTTTCCTCGAGAAAGGACCTGATTCAAGAAACAATCCCTATTGCTTTCGGATCTGATTTAGGAGGTATACCCAACTGTTTTGGGTGTCATATGAAGATGCATTTTATCCGCTTTGGGTTCGAGCTTATCAACCTGAAACTTTTTCACATAAGCGTCGCAACCCCAAACTTTTAAGAAACGACAACTTAGGTTTCTCCAAACCATAGTTCAAACAGGTCGTCTCAACGGAATTACGTGGTGCCCTATTAAAGTGAGTGCGGTTGTCTCTAATGCCTAACCCATGAACGATAGTGGTAATTCGATAAGAGACATCATGGTACGCACCATATCTAATAGGGTGCAACTATGATGTTCGGACACACCATCACACTATGGTGTTCCAGGCGGTATTAATTGTGAGACAGTTTCCACTATGTCTTAATAGCGTGCCAAAGCTCGTAACTCAGATACTCATCTCTATGATCATATCATAGACATTTTATCCTCTTGTCACGGTGATCTTTAACTTCACTCTGAAATTATTTGAACCATTCAATAATTCAGACTTGTGTTTCATCAAGTAAATATACTCAGTATCTACTCAAATCATCTGTGAAGTAAGAACATAATGATATCCATGCGTGCCTCAAAGCATTCATTGGACTGCACACATCAAAATGTATTACTTCCAACAAGTTGCTTTCTTGTTCCATTTCACTTTGAAAACGAGGCTTTCGGTCATCTTGCCCATGTGGTATGATTTGCATGTCTCAAGTGATTCAAAATCAAGTGAGTCCAAACGGTCCATTTGCATGGAGTTTCTTCATGCATATACACCAATAGACATGGTTTGCATGTCTCAAACTTTTCAAAAGCGAGTGAGTCCAAAGATCCATCAACATGGAGCTTCTTCATGCATTCTATACCAATATGACTCAAATGGCGATTGCCACAAGCAGATGGTACTATCATTACTATCTTATATCTTTTGGCATGAAAATGTGTATCACTACGATCGAGATTCAATAAACCATTCCTTTAGGTGCAAGACCATTGAAGGTATTATTCAAATAAATAGAGTAACCATTATTCTCCTTAAATGAATAACCGTATTGCGATAGACATAATCCAATCATGTCTATGCTCAACATAATCACCAAATGACAATTATTCAGGTTTAATACTAATCTTGATGGTAGAGGGAGCGTGCGATGTTTGATCAAATCAAACTTGGAAACACTTCCAACACATATCGTCGACTCACCTTTAGGTAGTCTCCGTTTATTTACGTAGCTCTTTTATTTCGAGTTACTAACACTTAGCAACCGAACCGGTATCTTAATACCCTGGTGCTACTAGGAGTACTAGTAAAGTACACATTAACATAATGTATATCCAGTATACTTCTATCGACCTTGCCAGCCTTCTCATCTACCAAGTATCTAGGGTAATTCTGCTCCAGTGGTTGTTCCCCTTATTACGAAGCACTTAGTCTCGGGTTTGGGTTCAACCTTGGGTTTCTTCACTAAAGCAGCTGACTGATTTGTCGTTTCATGAAGTATCCTTCTTGCCCTTGCCCTTCTTGAAACTAGTGGTTTCACCAACCATCAACAATTGATGCTCCTTCTTGATTTCTACTTTCGCGGTGTCAAACATCGTGAATACCTCAAGGATCATCATATCTATCCCCGATATGTTATAGTTCATCACGAAGCTCTAGCAGCTTGGTGGCAATGACTTTGGAGAAACATCACTATCTCATCCGGAAGATCAACTCCCACTCGATTCAAGTGATTGTTGCACTCGGACAATCGAGCACAAGCTCAACGATTGAGCTTTTCTCCCTTAGTTTGCAGGCTAAGAAAATCGCCGGAGGTCTTATACCTTTTGGCGTGGGCACAAGCCTGAAATCCCAATTTCAGCCCTCGAAACATCTTATATGTTTCGAGAAATGTCTTCGTGCCTCTACTCTAAACCATTTAACCGAACTATCACGTAGTTATCAAAAGCGTGTATGTCCGATGTTCGCAACATCCACAGATGACGTTTGGGGTTCAGACACCGAGTGGTGCATTAAGGACATAAGCTTTCTCTTTATGCATAATCTCTCATCAACTTTCAACTATATTTTCTCTAGGAACATATCTAAACAGTGGGACTAAAGCGCGAGCTTACGATATAATTTGCAAAGATCTTTTGACTATGTTCAGGATAATTAAGTTCATCTCATGAACTCCCACTCGAATAGACATCCCTCTAGTCATCTAAGTGATTACATGATCCGAGTCAACTAGGCCGTGTCCGATCATCACGTGAGACGGACTAGTCATCATCGGTGAATAGCTTCATGTTGATCGTATCTACTATACGACTCATGCTCGACCTTTCGGTATCTTTTGTTCCGAGGCCATGTCTGTACATGCTAGGCTCGTCAAGTCAACCTAAGTGTTTCGCGTGTGTAAATCTGGCTTACACCCGTTGTATGTGAACGTAAGGATCTATCACACCCGATCATCGGCGTGGTGCTTGAAACGACGAACTTTAGCAACGGTGAGATTAGGGAGAACACTTTCTTGAAATTGTTATGAGGGATCATCTTACCGTCGTTCTAAGTAAACAAGATGCATAAACATAATAAACATCACATGCAATTATATATAGTAGTGACATGATATGGCCAATATCATATAGCTCCTTTGATCTCCATCTTCGGGGCTCCATGATCATCCTGTCACCGGCATGGCACCATGATCTCCATCATCATGATCTCTATCATCGTGTCTTCATGAAGTTGTCACGCCAACGACTACTTCTAGTTCTATGGCTAACGCGTTTAGCAATAAAGTAAAGTAATTTACATGGCGTTCTTCAATGACACGCATGTCATACAAAAATTAAAGACAACTCCTATGGCTCCTGCCGGTTGTCATACTCATCGACATGCAAGTCGTGATTCCTATTACAAGAACATGATCTCATACATCACATATATCATTCATCATTCATCACAACTTTGGCCATATCATATCACAAAACACTTGCTGCAAAAACAAGTTAGACGTCCTCTAATTGTTGTTGCAAGTTTTACGTGGCTGCAATAGGGTTCTAGCAAGAACGTTTTCTTACCTACGTGAAAGCCACAACGTGATTTGTCAACTTCTATTTACCCTTCATAAGGACCCTTTTCATCGAATCCGCTCCAACTAAAGTGGGAGAGACAGACACCCGCTAGCCACCTTATGCAACTAGTGCATGTCGCCGGTGGAACCAGGTCTCACGTAAGCGTCACGTGTAAGGTCGGTCCGGCCGCTTCATCCCACAATGCCGCTGAAGCAAGATAAGACTAGTAGCGGCAAGAAAGTTGACAACATCTACGCCCACAACAAATTGTGTTCTACTCGTGCAATAGAGAACTACGCATAGACCTAGCTCATGATGCTACTGTTGGGGAACGTTGCAGAAAATTAAAATTTTTCCTACGGTTTCACCAAGAACCATCTATGAGTTCATCTAAGCAATGAGTCATGGGAGAGTGATTGCATCTACATACCACTTGTAGATCGCGTGCGGAAGCGTTCAATGGAACGGGGATGATGGAGTCGTACTGCCGTGATCCAAATCACCGATGACCTAGTCTGAACGGACAGCACCTCCGCGTTCAACACACGTATGGAGCGGATGACGTCTCCTCCTTCTTGATCCAGCAAGGGGAAGGAGGGGTTGATGATGATCCAGCAGCACGGCCAGGCGTGGTGGTGGATGCGTGAGAACTCCGGTAGGGCTTCGTTAAGCAACTACGGGAGGAGGAGGAGGTGTAGCAGAGGGAGGCGCCAAGGGCTTGAGGTGCGGCCACCTCCCTCCCTCCCTTTATATAGGTGCAAGAGAGGGGAGGGCGCAGCCTTGCCCCTTCCTCCAAGGAAGGGTGCGGCCAAGAGGGGAGGAGTCCATCCTCCCCAAGGCACCTCGGAGGTGCCTTCCCTTTAGGACTCTCCCTTTCTCTTATCTCCAGCGCATGTGCCTCTTGGGGCTGGTGCCCTTGGCCCATATAGGCCAAGGCGCACCCCTACAGCCCATGTGCCCCAGGGGCAGGTGGACCCCAGTGGACCCCGGACCCCTTCGGCACTCCGTACAATACCGATAAAGTGCGAAACTTTTTGGCGACCAAAATAAGACTTCCCATATATAAATCTTTACCTACGGACCATTAGGAACTCCTCGTGACGTCCGGGATCTCATCCGGGACTCGAACAACATTCGGTTTGCTGCATACTCATATTCATACAACCCTAGCGTCACCGAACCTTAAGTGTGTAGACCCTCACGGGTTCGGAGACATCTGAGACATGACCGAGACGACTCTCGGGCAATAACCAACAGCGGGATCTGGATACCCATGCTGGCTCCCACATGCTCCTCGATGATATCATCAGATGAACCATGATGTCGAGGATTCAATCAACCCCGTATACTATTCCCTTTGTCAATCGGTATTTTACTTGCCCGAGATTCGATCGTCGGTATCCCAATACCTCGTTCAATCTCGTTGCCGGCAAGTCACTTTACTCGTACCGTAATGCATGATCCCGTGACCAAACACTTGGTCACTTTGAGCTCATGATGATGATGCACTACCGAGAGGCCCAGTGATACCTCTCAGTCATACGGAGTGACAAATCCCAGTCTCGATCCGTGTCAACCCAACAGACACTTTTGGAGATACCTGTAATGCACCTTTATAGTCACCCATTTACGTTGTGACGTTTGGTACACCCAAAGCACTCCTACGGTATCCGGGAGTTACACGATCTCATGGTCTAAGGAAGAGATACTTGACATTGGAAAAGCTCTAGCAAAACGAACTACACGATCTTGTGCTATGCTTAGGATTGGGTCTTGTCCATCACATCATTCTCCTAATGATGTGATCCCGTTATCAATGACATCCAATGTCCATAGTCAGGAAACCATGACTATCTGTTGATCAACGAGCTAGTCAACTAGAGGCTTACTAGGGACATGGTGTTGTCTATGTACCCACACATGTATCTGAGTTTCCTTTCAATACAATTATAGCATGGATAATAAACGATTATCATGAACAAGGAAATATACTAATAACTAATTTATTTATTGCCTCTAGGGCATATTTCCAACACAATGGAGGAGTCACATACCAAGGAACAATCTTCCCAAGCAGTTTTGTGAGAGGTGCTTTGAGCAGGGAGATCGAAAATCGCAGCAAAGTGAGCTAGAACTCGTGCTTGAGCTGGATATTAGTGTTTGTGGGAGGAAGAAGGAGTGTATGGGTGGAGGAATAAGTGGAGGAGGGCCACCATGGGCCCACGAGGCAGGGGCGCCTACAGGGGTAGGCGCGCCCTCCACCTCGTGGCTGTGGTTGACCCCCCTGCTGTGTTCTCAGTTCCATAAATCCTCAATTTTCTAGAAAAAAAATCATATTTCATTTTCAGGGCATTTGGAGAACTTCTATTTTCGGGGTATTTTTATATTGCACGAATAAATCAGAAAACAGACAGAAAAATACTATTTTTACTTTATTTCAACTAAATAACAGAGAGTAGAAAGAGGGTACAGAAGGTCGTGCCTTCTAGTTTCATCCATCTCATGCTCATCAAAAGGAATACACTAACAAGGTTGATCAAGTCTTGTTAACAAACTTATTCCGGATAACATGGAACCGGAGACATTTCGAATAACACTATGTTACCTCAACGGGGATATGCACCTCCCCAATAATAAGAATATCATATTTCTTCTTGACAGTAGGAAGAGCAATTTCAAAACCTCCAAATATAATCGATGGAATTTTCCCAATAGAGTTGATAATATGAACTTGAGGTTGTTTCCTCGGAAAGTGTACCGTATGCTCATTACCATTAACATGAAAAGTGACATTGCCTTTGTTGCAGTCAATAACAGCCCCTGCAGTTGTAGGACCTTGAAGTATGTCTAGAGGGGGGGTGATTAGACTACTTGACCAATTAAAAACTTAACCTTTTCGCAATTTTAGACTTTGGCAGATTTTAGCTATCTTTGAACAAGTCAAGCAATTTTCACGCAATTCAAGCAAGTTTGCAAAGAGTATATAGGCAGCGGAAATTAAAGCATGCAACTTGCAAGAATGTAAAGGGAAGGGTTTGGAGGATTCAAACGCAATTGGAGACACGAATGTTTTTGTCGTGGTTCCGATAGGTGGTGCTATCGTATATCCATGTTTATGGAGACTTCAACCCATGAAGGGTAGCAGTTGCCTTGAGTCCACGGAGGGCTCCACCCACGAAGGGTCCACGAAGAAGCAACCTTGTCTATCCCACCATGGCCGTCGCCCACGAAGGACTTGCCTCACTAGCGGTAGATCTTCACGAAGTAGGCGATCTCCTTGCCCTTACAAACTCCTTGGTTCAACTCCACAATCTTGTCGGAGGCTCCCAAGTGACACCTAGCCAATCTAGGAGACACCACTCTCCAAGAAGTAACAAATGGTGTGTTGATGATGAACTCCTTGCTCTTGTGCTTCAAATGATAGTCTCCCCAACACTCAACTCTCTCCCACAGGATTTGGATTTGGTGGAAAGAAGATTTGAGTGGAAAGCAACTTGGAGAAGGCTAGAGATCAAGATTCATATGGTTGGAATGGAATATCTTGGCCTCAACACATGAGTAGGTGGTTCTCTCTCAGAACTGGTAAGTTGGAAGTGTAGGTTTGTTCTGATGGCTCTCTCCACGAATGAAGAGGAGGTGGAGGGGTATATATAGCCTCCACACAAAATCTAACCGTTACACACAATTTGCCAAACTCGGTGGGACCGAATCATCAAACTCAGTCGGACCGATTTAGTAAACCTAGTGACCATTAGGGTTTTCGGTGGGACTGACATGCAACTCGGTACGACCGATATGGTTAGGGTTAGGGCATAACGTAATTTCGGTGAGACCGATTACACAAACTCGGTGAGACCGAATTTGGTAATTAGCTAACCAGAGAGTTGGTCAGGTAAACTCGGTGGGACCGATTCGCTCTTTCGGTGAGACCAAAAAGTTACGAAAGGGAAACAGATAGTTTACTTGCAATCTCGGTGGGACCGATCGCTCACTTCGGTTAGACCGAAACGTTATGAAGGGAAACAGAGAGATTACAATCCCATCTCGGTGAGACCGAGATCCCTATCGGTGAGACCGATTTGCCTACGGTTTGTGGCAGTGGCTATGACAATTGAACTCGGTGGCGTCGGATAGAAAAAATCGGTAGGGCCGAGTTTGACTTTAGGTTTAGGTCATATGTGGATGTGAGAAAGTAGTTGAGGGTTTTGGAGCATATCACTAAGCACATGAAGAAAGAGGCTCATTAAGCAACACCTCATCCCTCCTTGATAGTATTGGCTTTTACTATAGACTCAATGTGATCTTGGATCATGAAAATGTAAAATGTAGAGTCTTGAGCTTTTGAGCTTGAGCCAATCCTTTGTCCTTGATATTTTGAGGGATCCACTTTCATCATCCATGCCATGCCATTCACTGAGCTTTCCTGAAATATTTGTCTTGGAATAGCATTAGCTCAATGAGCTATATGTTGTTATGAATTACCAAAACCACCTGGGGATAGCTGCACTTTAATCTCCCCCTTTTTGGTAATTGATGACAACATATAGATCAAAGCTTCGACAAATGATAATAAAATTTGAAAAAACATCGTCGCTTTGAGAAGTATGTGATAAGCAAGAGCTCCCCCTAAATTTGTGCATATTAAAATTTTCTTTGGACTGCAAATGCACAAGGAATTAGGCTCATGGGTTACTCTTCCATGTCACATACATCTTGGTGGAGCGCTCAAAATAATAAAGATTGAATACATGCACTCATCACCAAGCACATTGAACGATCATATAAGGATAAGTAAGATAATATCATAACAAGCATAAGTGTAGCTAATGATCAAACACATGATCCTCAATGTCTCACAGGTAAAATCATAGTATCTCAAGCAATGGAAAGCAAACGAAGTTCAACCAAGAAGACAAGAGAGAACAAAAGCAAATCTCTCTCTCTCTCTCTCTCAGCCTATGATCTATACATTTTTCTCCCCCTTTGGCAACAAGTTACCAAAAAGTTCCTAGAAAATGCATAGGACTATATCGTCTGTCAGGCTTGGTATTCTGGTGGTGGTGTAGATGTGGAACTCCAAGGACGAAGGCATCAGTAGATGTGGAAGGAGCTGAAGGAGTTGGTGCTGGAACTGGTTGCGCTGGAGCTGGAGCTGGAGCTGATGAAGTGACTCTTGTGACTGGCTCTATAGCTGATCTCCGAGCTCGTGGGACTCTGGCAAATGCATCAGTTGTTGTCCTGCCCTTCCTCCCCTGAATATCATCCTATAGCTGCTCCACAGCTGACTGAATCTCAGTTACTTTGACATCAAGATCATAGAATTTTTGTTCCATGATTCTTTCCAGGCTCTCCTGGTTTTGAGTTAGGGTGGCCAACCCCTTCTCAATCCGCAGAGTTGATGCTATCAAATAACCAAGCTGCTCTTGCTTGTTCTTCAGAAAGTAATCAGATGCCTCTGCTTGAGTTGGCGTCTTGGCAGCCTTCTCTTTCCTTGCCTTTTCCTTCTTCTCTTAGGCTTGTACTGATGATGGTTCATTCTCAGTCATCACAACTTGATTGTCCTCAAAGTCAGGATAGAGAACCATGTGTTCCTTATCCAACAGATACTTCCCTGTGCCCATCTTTGAGTTAATCAACTCCTGAATCTATGGGGCATATCCACAGCTCCTCTTACAGTCTGCTTTGTCCTCTTGATAGTTTCAACTATGAGGCTCATGACCTTGAATTTACGAGGCACATCAAATATGTGAAGCAAATTGATTGCATGCCCTCACGATCATGTTGTGGTCACTGATTTGGGCAACAGAGTGTGCCTTAGGATCCAGTTGATCGTAGGCAGCCACAGCGAGAAGAAAATGAACTGATCCAAACTTGAAAGTCTCAAGTGCATCATCTGTGATCTCCTTGTACATCTGTGACATTGAGTTGTGACCCATCTTCTTCTTGGCATAAATGTCCAAGTCATCTTCACTTTCCTTGGGGGCATTGATCAGACTTGCCCATTCCTCTATGGTTGGTGGTATCTCGTTCCTTCTGACATCCAAACTATCCTACCATCTGGATAGAAATGTGTTGTGGAGTAGAATTGCATAATGAGCTCGTCATTCCAGTTTGTGAGCTTTTGCCCAACAAAATCTGCAACTCCACAAGCACTGAAGCTGTCATATACTCCAGGATAGTGTTACGCATTCTCACGAATGTAGGTCCATCGACCCACCTCATATCACAAACTATGGGCTTCTTATCCAATAAGATGGTCTCATAGAAGTCTGCTTTGCTCCTTGGTGTGGAACACCTGTAATCTCTGACAGTCCTTCTCCACAGTGGCATATGGATCGACTCTCTCCATAGCCTCAAGCCTTGATCTCTCCACGATCTTCATGTTCTCAGCCACAGGATGAGCATCATTGTGGTCTGGAATCTTGGGTTTGAGCTTCCTTAGGACCTGCCCTTCTTCATCTTCCTCGGCATCAACATCGGGCATTGGGGCCTTGTTCTTCTCATTTCTTTGGTATACTCCTGGTATTCCTCTTTGGTGCACTCTTGGGCTTGGGGGCAGCTTTGGGCTTTGAAGTTGCAGTCCCTGATTTTATGGCATCACCCATCAGCTTTTGTGCCTTGGGTGCTGGTTCAACAACCTCTTCTTCTTCCTCTTCCTCCATCATAGAAGGCTTCCCAATCACTCTGGCCATGGTCTTCTTGACCCTTTCCTTTCTTTTCTTTCCTTCAGCCGCAGCAGGTTCTTTGGGTTGGGATTCCAAAGAAGCTTGAGTGGAGACTCTGGCTTTGGACATTGGTTGTCTACCTGCTGGCCTTTTAATCTTCATTCTAGACTTAACTGTTGTTGAGTTGTACTCCTTCTTGAGCACTTTCTTCTTTGAACTGGCCACATCCTCAACTGCCACATAATCCTCATCCTCAGACTCTGAGGTCTTCTTCTTCCTTGTCCTTGTGGCAGCCTTGGGCAAATTCTTTGGGAGTGCTTCGCTCCCCTCATCTGAGCTGCTAGAGGGACTAGTGCCCTCACTCATGTGAATCTGCTCTTGACTGTCTTGTTTGTCACTTTGGTGCGACATCTTGCACACTGACAGCTGACCCTGAGAATAGTTATAGATGAGGAAGAGTGGATGAGCATCACAAACAGCAGAGATTTTTGCAAAAGAATGATTCAAAAAACTTAGTTTTAGTTTTCCACAGAAAGCATTTCGGATCTACCGATTTTTAAACTCGGTGATACCGAAGCAGTTTTGGAACCTAAACTAGTGAACTCGGTCAGACCGAGTCATAGTTCGGTGGCACCGAGACTGCTAGGGTTTCACAAAGTTCTAAAATTGGTCACACCGATTTGTAATTCTCGGTCAGACCGAGACTTACTAGTGCAATGGCGTTAGCCAAATCGGTGGGACCGAGTTTTTCAACTCGGTGGGTCCGAGATGGTTTCGGCGGAAACCTAACCCTAAATTTTAGAATCACAACTATTCTAGGGATTGTTTTGACTGGATAGAGGTGTTTCATTCGTGGCAAGATGCATTACGAACACAATGTGCTGAGAATCAGACGAGGATAGCACAGTGATAGAGTTCATACCCTAGTTCGGCGGTGAACTCGCTACGGCGGCAACGGCGGAGAAGAATTCCGTTGACGGCGGCAGAGACCAACGATTGGAGGTGGCTGGCGACGAAGTCGATGATCCGTAGACCTAGTTGGCAGAGCGAGCTATGCGCGGGCGAGGAGTTTCGGAGAAAGTTTTCCACAATTTTCCCGTGTGAATATTAGCCCGACACTGTCGGTGTGACCGAGTGGAACAACTCGGTGGCACCGAAATGCATAACTGTTAACAGTTACAGCAACTCGGCGTGACCAAAAAGTTCAAATCGGTTGCACCGAGATTGAAAACCTAGATCGACTTAGTGATATCGGTATGACCGAAATGGAGGAATCGGCCAGACTGAAAATCACAAAGAAGTTTTGGAAGTTTAAGTCTATGACGAATCGGGGACTCCGAGTGCTCCTCACACAGAGTGGTTCGAATCTGACTTGATCAAATTTTGTGATGTAGCATGAATAGATTTTGAGACGAGAAAAGCATAGATAGCTAGAGAAGGTTCTTAGGCATTCTTGTCCATCCACTTGGCCAAAGAGAAAGAAACCAATCAATCAAAACAACAAGTGGATGTCCTCGAATGAGTAAAATATGCAACCAACATGCTCACACAATAAAATGACAAATGAAATATGTACCAAAGCATGCACAACCAATTCTAGCATCTATCAAACAATTGGCGATGACTAGGTCATCTATATATCAGTATATTGACTTAGGAGTCAAATGAGAACATTTGATCATAGGTCATACTCATTGTTTAAGCTCAAGTGGGGTTACCACATTTATGTAAAGCATTTATGTGTTCACATCATTAGAGTTGCTTTGACTCAATTCTTAGAGTTAAGCTCCCCCTAGATGTGAGATCCCCCCTTAGAGGGATAAACTAACCTTGGGTTTTGTCGATGATGACTTCATGTAGGTGTTGAAGATGTGGATGCTCAATGTTGATGTAGATCTTTTGGAGCAATCCTTTGGAGTGAGTTGCACTTTCAATACCTACATGGGTTAGTCCCACAAGGAACAAACAAGAAAATCCATAGACATAGAGTGATGCACATACAAAATGATGTCCATGAAAACATTAGATTACCTTGTCCCTTGCCTTACCAACATGAGGGTTTGTGACTCCTTGAACTAGTGCAAGATATGGAAGATGATTGCACTTGTCCTTGCCATAATAATATGATTGAAAAATGTTGGCGGAGTCACCCTCAAGAACTCACTAGTTCTTCTTCTTCGGGATCCACATCATCTTGGTGGGAATCCTTGGTGTAGTAGTTGTGCTTGATGAAGTAGAACTTGACGTAGTCTTGGGAACCCACTTGACCAAGGCTTTAGGTGCTTCTTCAAATGCATCAATCTCCTCTTGAAGCTTGTCCTTGCCTTTGTTCTTGTGGTCTTGTGGTGGAAGATCATCTTGTGCTTGTGTTCCCTTGAAGGAAGTAGGATCATACTGCCCTTGTTGAGGAACAAACTTTGTCTTGGGGTATTGATCTTCTTCCCACTCAACTCCATTGGCATTGAACTTTCGTTCAAAACCAACACCTTGATTCTTCCGGTGCCTTCCTTGCTTGCGTACAATTTCCTCAAATTGCTTACTCCCGGCAAGGCTCTTGTATACACCTATCTCTATAATTCCCTTCAATAAGCTGTTTTCTTGCTCAAGTGTAACTTGGCTAAGAGAATCATTAGTGGAATCAAGAGAACTACTAGAAGCAACAATATTGGGTTTAGCATTGTTATTGTTACTACTAGAAGAAGAATCTTTCTTGTTCTTGTTACTAGACTTGACTTGAGGCATGTAAGTAGATAAGAGTAAACGGTTGGCAATATAAGAAGAACTTTTCTTACGGAGATCATCATCGATCGCTTTTAGGAACTCATGCCCTTGCTCAAAATTGAGCTTTTCAAAGCGTAACTTCTCATGAGCCCTTAAAAGTTCTCGATGATCTTCGAAGATAGTTTCATGAGCTAACTTAAGAGTGTTTAGTTCTTTAGTTAGGCGCTCAATTTTCTCCTTATCATTGTCATTCGTTTCATCTTGATTAGCATGATTAATTGACGTTTCATCATAGTATTCATCACTAGAGTTGTCAACAAGTAAATCATCATCACCTAGCAAGTCATCTTCATCACTATTAAAATCAACATACTGGGTGTGTTACCTTAGGACCTTTGGCCATGAAGCATCTTCCAATTCCTTCATTTGGTGATTCAAATATGTCGTAGGAGTTGGTTGACACAAGTGCTAAACCGGCAACACCTTCATCTTGAGTGTATTCGGAGTCGGAGTGATAACTTCTCTCGGAGTGATTGTCGGAGTCGGAACCGGATACCCATTCACCAATATGAGCTTGATGTCTTCGTTTTGTGTAGCTCTTTGATGACTTGTCCTTCCTTTCCGAATCCTTGCTTCTCCGTGAGGGTCTTCGTTCATAACGATCATCTCTACTCCTTCTCTCTCTTGGTGGTGATTCTTCTCTTCTACTTCTTCTCTTAGGAGAATCTTCTCTTCTTTTGTAGGGTGCCGTACACTCATTGGAGTAGTGTTCGGGTCTCCCACAATTGTAGCAATTTCGCTCTCGACGGGAAGATCTTTTGTCATTGTAGGACCTTGACTTGGAGCTTCTTTCTTTGCTTCTACTCTTGTAGAATTTGTTGAAGTTCTTCACCATTAAGCTCAATTCTTCATTGAAGGTTTGTTTCTCACTTGATGATGTGGGGGCTTCACATGAGGCTTTGTAAGCACCACTTGACTTGTTGTGAAGTTCCTCCTTATCCTTGAGTGACATCTCATGAGCAACAATTCTTCCAATGACTTCCGTTGGCTTGAGATCTTTGTAATTTGGCATCATTTGGATCAATGTGCACACGGTATCATATTTTCCATCCAATGCTCTTAGGATCTTCTTGATGATGAATCATCGGTCATTTCTTCACTTCCTAAGCCGGCAATCTCATTTGTGATAAGAGCAAGCCTAGAGTACATTTCAGCGACACCTTCACCATCCTTCATTTTGAACTTGTCAAGCTGACTTTGGAGCACATCCAACTTGGATTCCTTGACGGAGTCGGTACCTTCATGCATATCAATCAAAGTATCCCAAATTTCCTTTGAATTCTCAAGACAGCTGATTTTGTTGAATTCTTCGGGGCACAATCCGTTGAAGAGGATATCACAAGCTTGAGCGTTGTATTACAACATCTTCAACTCTTCCGCACTAGCTTCACGGTTCGGTTCTCTCCCATCAAAGAATTCACCTTGCAAGCCAATACACATAATAGCCCAAACGGCGGGGTTATGTCCGAGAATATGCATTTTTATCTTATGCTTCCAACTAGAAAAATTAGTGCCATCAAAGTAAGGACCTCTACGGTGATAATTTCTCTCGCTAGACGCTATACTCTCCTAGGTTGTGAAACCAAGGCTATGACCACCAAAAGCTATGGAAATCAAAGCAAATGGAGACCAAAGCTCTGATACCACTTGTAGGACCTTGAAGTATGTCTAGAGGGGGGTGATTAGACTACTTGACCAATTAAAACTTAACCTTTTCCCAATTTTAGACTTTGGCAGAATTTAGCTATCTTTGAACAAGTCAAGCAATCTTCACGCAATTCAAGCAAGTTTGCAAAGAGTATATAGGCAGCGGAAATTAGAGCATGCAACTTGCAAGAATGTAAAGGGAAGGGTTTGGAGGATTCAAACGCAATTGGAGACACGGATGTTTTTGTCGTGGTTCCAATAGGTGGTGCTATCGTACATCCACGTTGATGGAGACTTCAACCCACGAAGGGTAGCAGTTCTTGTGAGTCCACGGAGGGCTCCACCCACGAAGGGTCCACAAAGAAGCAACCTTGTCTATCCCACCATGGCCGTCGCCCACGAAGGACTTGCCTCACTAGCGGTAGATCTTCACGAAGTAGGCGATCTCCTTGCCCTTACAAACTCCTTGGTTCAACTCCACAATCTTGTCGGAGGCTCCCAAGTGACACCTAGCCAATCTAGGAGACACCACTCTCCAAGAAGTAACAAATGGTGTGTTGATGATGAACTCCTTGCTCTTGTGCTTCAAATGATAGTCTCCCCAACACTCAACTCTCTCCCACAGGATTTGGATTTGGTGGAAAGAAGATTTGAGTGGAAAGCAACTTGGAGAAGGCTAGAGATCAAGATTCATATGGTTGGAATGGAATATCTTGGCCTCAACACATGAGTAGGTGGTTCTCTCTCGGGCTGGTAAGTTGGAAGTGTAGGTTTGTTACGATGGCTCTCTCCACGAATGAAGAGGAGGTGGAGGGGTATATATAGCCTCCACACAAAATCTAACCGTTACACACAATTTGCCAAACTCGGTGGGACCGAATCATCAAACTCGCTCGGACCGATTTAGTAAACCTAGTGACCATTAGGGTTTTCGTGGATCGACATGCAACTCGATACGACCGATATGGTTAGGGTTAGGGCATAACGTAATTTCGGTGAGACCGATTACACAAACTCGGTGAGACCGAATTTGGTAATTAGCTAACGGAGAGTTGGTCGAGTAAACTTCGGTGGGACCGATTCGCTCTTTCGGTGAGACCAAAAGTTCTGAAAGGGAAACAGATAGTTTACTTGCAATCTCGGTGGGACCGATCGCTCACTTCGGTTAGACCAAAACGTTATGAAGGGAAACAGAGAGATTACAATCCCATCTCGGTGAGACCGAGATCCCTATCGGTGAGACCGATTTTCCTAGGGTTTGTGGCAGTGGCTATGACAATTGAACTCGGTGGCGTCGGATAGAAAAAATCGGTAGGGCCGAGTTTGACTTTAGGTTTAGGTCATATGTGGATGTGAGAAAGTAGTTGAGGGTTTTGGAGCATATCACTAAGCACATGAAGAAAGAGGCTCATTAAGCAACACCTCATCCCTCCTTGATAGTATTGGCTTTTACTATAGACTCAATGTGATCTTGGATCATGAAAATGTAAAATGTAGAGTCTTGAGCTTTTGAGCTTGAGCCAATCCTTTGTCCTTGATATTTTGAGGGATCCACTTTCATCATCCATGCCATGCCATTCATTGAGCTTTCCTGAAATATTTGTCTTGGAATAGCATTAGCTCAATGAGCTATATGTTGTTATGAATTACCAAAACCACCTAGGGATAGTTGCACTTTCAGCAGTATTCAGAAAAAGTCTTCCAAGAATAATAGACATACTATCGTCCTCGGGAATATCAAGAATAACAAAGTCTGTTAAAATAGTAACGTGCAACCACAATAGGCACATACTCACAAATACTGACAGGTATAGCAGTTGATTATCAGCCATTTGCAAAATATTTCAGTAGGTGTCAACTTATTCAAATCAAGTCTATGGTATAAAGAGAGAAGCATAACACTAACACCGGCTCCAAGATCACATAAGGCAGTTTTTACATAGTTTCTTTTAATGGAGCATGGTATAGTAGGTACTCCTGGATCTCCAAGTTTCTTTGGTATTCCACCCTTAAAAGTATAATTAGCAAGCATGGTGGAAATTCCAGCTTCCGGTATCTTGCTTTTATAAGTGACAATATCTTTCATATATTTAGCATAAGGATTCATTTTGAGCATATCAGTCAATTGCATACGCAACAAGATAGGTCTAATCATTTCAGCAAATCGCTCAAAATCCTCATCATCCTTTTTCTTGGATGGTTTGGGAGGAAAAGGCATGGGTTTCTGAACCCATGGTTCCCTTTCTTTACCCTGTTTCCTAGCAACAAAGTCTCTCTTATCATAACGTTGATTCTTTGATTGTGGGTTATCAAGATCAACAGCAGGTTCAATTTCTACATCATTATCATTACTAGGTTGAGCATCATCATGAACATCATCATTAACATTTTCACTAGGTTCATGTTCATTACAGATTGTGTTTCAAAGATCATACATAGAGATATCATTGGGATTCTCGGTGGTTCAGCAATAGGTTCACTAGAAGTTTGCGAAGTCCTATCATTTTTCTTTTTCTTCCTTTTAGAAGAACTAGGTACATCAATATTATTTCTCTGAGAATCTTGCTCAATTCTCCTAGGGTGGCCTTCAGGATACAAAGGTTCTGAGTCATTCTACCAGTTCTAGTAGCCACTCTAACAGCATAATCATTTTTCTTACTATTCATTTCATTGAGAAAATCATTTTGAGCTTTAAGTACTTGTTCTACTTGAGTGGTAACCATAGAAGCATGTTTGCTAACGAGTTTGAGTTCACCTCTAACATTAGCTATATAATCACCCAAGTGTTTAATCATATAAGCATTTTTTTAATTGTCTCCCAAAATAAGCATTGAAATCTTCTTGCTTAACCATAAAGTTATCAAACTCATCCAAGCATTGGCTAGCAATTTTAGTAGGAGGGATTTCAGCTCTATCATATCTATAGAGAGAATTTACCTTTACTACCTGTGTCGGGTTATCAAGAGCAGGAGGTTCTTCAATAAGTAATGGATTAAGATCATATGTTTCTTCAGCCGACGGTAAATTAAGACCATGTATTTCTTCAATAGGAGGTAAATCCTTAACAACTTCAGCTTTAATACATTTTTCTTTCATAGATTTCTTTGCCTCTTGCATATCTTCTGGACTGAGAAATAGAACACCTCTCTTCTTTGGAGTTGGTTTAGGAATAGGCTCAGTAATTGGCTCTGGAGCTGGCTCAGAAAGTGTCCAATTATTTCCATTTGTCAACATATTATTCAATAGAATTTCAGCTTCATCCGGTGTTCTTTCCCTAAAAACAGAACCAGCACAACTATCCAGGTAATCTCTGGAAACATCGGTTAGTCCATTATAAAAGATATCAAGTATTTCATTTTTCTTAAGAGGATGATCAGAAAAAGCATTAAGTAACTTGAGAAGCCTCCCCCAAGCTTGTGGGAGACTCTCTTCTTCAATTTGCACAAAGTTGTATATTTCCCTTAAAGCAGCTTGTTTCTTATGAGGAGGGAAATATTTAGCAGAGAAGTAATAAATCATATCCTGGGAACTATGCACACAACCAGGATCAAGAGAATTAAACCATATCTTAGCATCACCCTTCAATGAGAACGGAAATATTTTAAGGATATAAAAGTAGCGAGATCTCTCATCATTAGTGAACAGGGTGGCTATATCATTTAATTTAGTAAGATGTGCCACAACAGTTTCAGATTCATAGCCATGAAAAGGATTAGATTCAACCAAAGTAATTATATCAGGATCAACAGAGAATTCATAATCCTTATCGGCAACACAGATTTCTTATCACATTTAACTAATAACCTCTTGAGCTCATATCTATCTTTGCAAGCTAAAATAGCTGCATAAGCTTCCATATCAAAACCATAACCCTCAGGAATAAGAGGCATATCTTCATCATCACTTTCATCAATATAATCAGTTTCAATAATTTCTTTCTCTCTAGCCCTAGCAATTTGTTCATCAAGAAATTCACTATGGGGCACAGTAGTATCAAGCATAGAAGTAGTTTCATCATAAGTATCATACATAGCAGAAGTGGCATCATCAATAACATGCACATATCGAAACGAATAGCAGAAGCAGGTGTAGGTTTCGTAAGCTTACTCAAAACAGAAGGTGAATCAAGTGCAGAGCTAGATGGCAGTTCCTTACCTCCCCTCGTAGTTGAGAGATAAATTATTGTCTTAGCGTCTTTCAAGTTCTTCATAGTGACCAGCAGATATAAATCCCAAGTGACTCAAAGAATAGAGCTATGCTCCCCAAAGAATCAAGGCAGTAAAAATAGTCTTGATAACCCACAAGTATAGGGGATCGCAACAGTTTTCGAGGGTAGAGTATTCAACCCAAATTTATTGATTCAACACAAGGGGAGCCAAAGAATATTCTCAAGTATTAGCAGCTGAGTTGTCAATTCAACCACACCTGGATAACTTAATATATGCAGCAAAGTGTTTAGTAGCAAAGTAATATGATAGTAGTGGTATCGGTAACAAAAGTAACGGAAGCAAAAGTAATATTTTTGGTGTTTTTGTAGTGATTCTAACAGTAGCAACGGAAAAGTAAATAAGCGAGAACCCATATAGGAAAAGCTCGTAGGCATTGGATCGGTGATGGATAATTATGTCGGATGAGGTTCATCATGTAACAATCATAACATAGGGTGACACAGAACTAGCTCAAATTCATCAATGTAATGTAGGCATGTATTCCGAATATAGTCATACGTGCTTATGGAAAAGAACTTGCATGCCATCTTTTGTCCTACCCTCCCGTGGCAACGGGGTCCTAATGGAAACTAAGGGATATTAAGGCCTCCTTTTAATAGAGTACCGGAACAAAGCATTAGCACATAGTGAATACATGAACTCCTCAAACTACGGTCATCACCGGGAGTGGTCCCGATTATTGTCACTTCGGGGTTGCCGGATCATAACACATAGTAGGTGACTATAGACTTGCAAGATAGGATCAAGAACACACAAATATTCATGAAGACATAATAGGTTCAGATCCAAAATCATGGCACTCAGGACCTAGTGACAAGCATTAAGCATAGCAAAGTCATAGAAACATCAATCTCAGAACACAGTGGATACTAGGGATCAAACCCTAACAAAACTAACTCAATTACATGATAAATCTCATCCAACCCATCACCGTCCAGCAAGCCTATGATGGAATTACTCACGCACGGCGGTGAGCATCATGAAATTGGTGATGGAGGATGGTTGATGATGACGACGGCGACGAATCCCCCTCTCCGGAGCCCCGAAGGGACTCCAGATCAGCCCTCCCGAGAGGTTTTAGGGCCTGGCGGCGGCTCCGTATCGTAAAAGCGATGATTTATTCTCCTTGATTTTTTCTGTCCGAAAGCAAATATATAGAGTTGGAGTTGGCGTCAGAGGAGCTCCAGGGGGCCCATGAGGTAGGGGGCGCGCCCTAGGGGGGAGGGCGCGCCCCACCCTCGTGGGATGTGGTGTGGCCCCTGGTCTTCATCTTTGGCAAGGATTTTTTATTATTTGTGAAAAGACGTTCCGTGGAGTTTCAGGTCATTCCGAGAACTTTTGTTTCTCCACATAAATAACACCATGGAAAGTCTGCTGAAAACAACGTCAGTCCGGGTTAGTTCCATTCAAATCATGCAAGTTAGAGTCCAAAACAAGGGCAAAAGTGTTTGGAAAAGTAGATACGACGGAGACGTATCAGCTATCGATCTGCTCTAGATGGCCAAGCGAGTTGGCCCGCAGTACGAAGCCGCCGAGTGCAAAGGTCTGTCCGGGGAGGAAGGTTTCTCCCTGGACAATGTCATTACTGACGATCGAAGGGGCCATCGAGCCGTTTGCCGACGGCATGGTGGAACTCTCAATGAAAGCACCAATGTCGGTGTCAAAACTGGCGGATCTCGGGTAGGGGGTCCTGAACTGTGCGTCTAGGATCGATGGTAACAGGAGACGGGGGACACGATGTTTACCTGTGTTACGGCCCTCTCTATGGAGGTAATACCCTACTTCCTGCTTCATTGATCTTGATGAATATGAGTGTTACAAGAGTTGATCTACCATGAGATCGTAATGGCTAAACCCTAGAAGTCTAGCCTATGTGGAAATGGTAATGAATGTATCTCCTATCCGGACTATGCTCTCCGGTTTATATAGACACCGGAGAGATCTAGGGTTACATGGAGTTGGTTACATAAGAAGGAATATTCACAGCTGGTCAACTAGCTTGCCTTCCACGCCAAGGAAAGTCCAATTCGGACACGGATATAGTCTTCAGCCTTCATATATTCACAACCCATGAGTCCGGCCCAATGAATAACATGCCGGACGCCCGAGGACCCCTCAGTCCAGGACTCCCTCAGGAGGCGCCCAAGAGGGGGAAGGGCCCCCTTGCGGATAACTCCGCATGGGACGTTGACAGCGGCCCCAAGCGACCCCGCCCCCCTCCCCCCCAAAGCAAGCCCCTGGCCGCATCATAAGTACTAAAGATCCGTATACGTCCATGTATCCAGCCTCTCCTCTTCATGGTATTAATATGTTAAATTATGCTATTGTAGTCCGGCCCACGACAGTGATCAACGATCCTCGTCAGGGGGGTTCGCTGGATTCTAAGGCGATGGCCAGCGATTCACCGCCGGCCGATCACTCTCCCAAGGACAAGGGCGACGACGAGGTGCTGTCCCAAAGGACCTTCCCAGGCCAGGGAGAGGTTCAGGAGGCTGTCAGGGTGGCGCTAGAGGGCGAAACCTCGGCCGTCGGACACATGGGGGAGCAAATCCCCATGGAGACTTGCGATGGGGGCCATGTTCAGTTCGGCCCCCAGCTGAAGATGGTTCCTGAGACCTATATGGCTCCGGAATCCGGCGAGCAGCCTCCTTCGAGAGAAGGAGGTGTGCCTATCCCACCGGTGACCTCTATCCAACCAGAGGCACCGGATAATCTGCTGGAAGCGCTATGAGGCGCTTCCATTGTGGAGGAACACCATATCCTTATGGGTACGGTGGTTGAGAGGGTTCAGTCCGTCAAAAGCGGGTGGCCAAAAGCTACACCAGCCTGGCCGAGTGCTTTGAGGTAAGCGACACAAAAGAAAAAGTCCTAGTATAGACAATAGCCCCTGAGACACTGTCCGTTGTTCGGAAAGAAAAGCCGGACAGAGGATCAATTTATGTTCACAGGGAACTAACTAAAAGATGTCTTATATAAACAGGCGTGGTTGCTGGCCGCAACCTCTCATGCTGCGGAGGTCTCCGGACTAAAGCAGAGTCTGGAGTGGGCCGAAGAAGAACTCGGCCTTGTAAAAAGGCAGCTTGAGGACAAGCAAGGTATGTGGTGGCTTGCTGCATATTCGAGAAGAGTAAATGATGTGTGCTAACCGAAGTGCCATGATATTTGTATGAGCGGCGACCGAGGTCGAGGTCCTTAAGAAGGCGCTGGCCGTGGCCAAGTAGAAAGCTGCCAAGGAACAAGCCGCTTGTGAGAAGCACGAGGCTAGGCTTGATGAGGTCCAGCAGGAACTCCAGGATGCCGTGAAGAAGTGCGAGTCCTTAGTACGCGATGTTTCGGCTCAAGAGATCGAACTCGCTAAGGCTCGCCAAAGCGCGCAAGAGGCCCGGGCCGAAGCCCAAAGCGCCCTCCAGGAGATCCAACAGGCGAAGAAGATCGCAGCGAGTAAGGCGCTTAGTATGCAAAGCAAGTATGTGAAGAAGAAGTATTTCTTACTAACCCGGATTTGGAGTTCTCCAGGGGCGTTTGCGGATCTGCCGCGCAATGTTTCTGACGCGGCGGAATTCTTCCGAGCCGAAGAGGGGAGCTCAACGGAGAAGCTGTTCTGGTCGCAATACCTTGCGCTAGAACATCTGGTGCCCTTTAGCGACCAGCTAAAACAGCTGGTCGAGCTGCATAGGGTGGCCAAACTAGCCATGAAGGATCTAATAATCCGGATGTGGACTGCCGAAGCTATACCCAGCAGCTACTTCAAGCTCGTGAAGCGGTTGGTCAACGCCTGCCCCCGACTTGACGTTATCAAGTGGTCTGTCTGTATCGAGGGTGCGCGGATGGCCTTCGCCCGCGTCAAGGTGCAGTGGGCGAAGATGAACGCGGTCAAGCTCGCGACTGAGGGTCCGCCCGAGGGCAAGGAGCACCGCACGCCCGAACTATATTTTGACAATGTCCTGGAGGGATCCCGCATTGTGGCGGCGCAGTGCGCCAAAGATGTAATCTTTGAATGAGTACATTTGTACTATCTTGCCCTGTATTATGGAACAAGTTAATTTATGTGAGATAAATGTTTGTTTAATATTTTACCTCCTGTGCGGCCGTGTTTATGAAATTCTGAGAGTCAATGAGATAGGAAAATAAAGTTCTTACGATCAGATCGTGGAGGGGAATATTTGAGTCACGAATTTGGCACAGACTTAAGGAAATGTAGGATCGTTTCACAGCTCACGCCGCCTGGAACACCTCAGCGTAATGGTGTGTCCGAGCATCGTAATCGCACTCTATTGGATATGGTGCGATCTATGATGTCTCTTACCGATCTACCGCTCTCATTTTGGGGTTATGCTTTAGAGACTGCCGCATTCACTTTAAATAGGGCTCCGTCGAAATCCGTTGAGACAACATCGTATGAATTATGGTTTGGGAAGAAACCTAAGCTGTCGTTTCTAAAAGTTTGGGGATGCAATGCTTATGTCAAGAAACTTCAACCTGAAAAGCTCGAACCCAAGTCGGAAAAATGCTTCTTCATAGGATATCCTAAAAAAACCATTGGGTATACCTTCTACCTCAGATCCGAAGGCAAGATCTTTGTTGCCAAGAATGGATCCTTTCTGGAGAAAGAGTTTCTCTCGAAAGAAGTAAGTGGGAGGAAAGTAGAACTTGATGAAGTACTGCCTCTTGAAGCGGAAAGTAGCGCAGCTCAGGAAGATGTTCCTGTGGTTCCTACACCAACTAGAGAGGAGGTTAATGATGATAATCAAGGTACTTCGAATCAAGTTGCTACTGAACTTCGTAGGTCCATGAGGACACGTTCCACACCAAAATGGTATGGCAACCCTGTCCTGGAAATCATGTCCTTAGACAACGGTGAACCTTCAAACTATGAAGAAGCGATGGCGGGCCCAGATTCCAACAAATGGCTTGAAGCCATGCAATCCGAGATAGGATCCATGTATGAAAACAAAGTATGGACTTTGACAGAATTGCCGATGATCGTGACGATAGAAAATAAATGGATCTTTAAGAAGAAGACGGACGCGGATGGTAATGTTACCATCTATAAAGCTCGACTTGTCGCTAAGGGTTATCGACAAGTTCAAGGGGTTGACTATGATGAGACCTTCTCACCTGTAGCAAAGCTGAAGTCCGTCCGAATCATGTTAGCAATTGCCGCATTCTATGATTATGAGATATGGCAAATGGACGTCAAAACGGCATTCCTTAACAGCTTCCTTAAGGAAGAATTGTATATGATGCAGCCGGAAGGTTTTGTCGATCCTAAGAATGCTAACAAGGTATGCAAGCTCCAGCGCACCATCTATGGGCTGGTGCAAGCATCTTGGAGTTGGAATATTCGCTTTGATGAAATGATCAAAGCGTTAGTTTATGCAGACTTATGGAGAAGCTGCGTTTACAAGAAAGTGAGTGGGAGCTCTGTAGCATTTCTCATATTATATGTGGATGACATACTGTTGATGGGAAATGATATAGAACTCTTGGAGAGCATGAAGGCCTACTTGAATAAGTGTTTTTCAATGAAGGACCTTGGAGAAGTAGCTTACATATTAGGCATCAAGATCTATAGAGATAGATCGAGACGCCTCATAGGTCTTTCACAAAGCACATACCTTGATAAGATATTGAAGAAGTTCAATATGGATCAGTCCAAGAAGGGGTTCTTGCCTGTATTGCAAGGTGTGAAATTGAGCTCGGCTCAAAGCCCGACCACGGCAGAAGATAGAGAAAAGATGAGTGTCATCCCCTATGCCTCAGTCATAGGGTCTATTATGCATGCCATGTTGTGTACTAGACCTGATGTAAACCTTGCCGTAAGTTTGGTAGGAAGGTACCAAAGTAATCCTGGCATGGAACATTTGGATGCTGGTCAAGAATATCCTGAAGTACCTGAAAAGGACTAAGGATATGTTTCTCGTTTATGGAGGTGACGAAGAACTCGTCGTAAAGGGTTACGTCGATGCTAGCTTCGACACAGATCTGGATGACTCCAAGTCACAAACCGGATACGTGTATATTTTGAATGGTGGGGCAGTCAGCTGGTGCAGTTGCAAGCAAAGCGTCGTGGTGGGATCTACATGTGAAGCGGAGTACATGGCAGCCTCGGAGGCAGCACATGAAGCAATCTGGATGAAGGAGTTCATCACCGACCTAGGAGTTATTCCCAATGCGTCGGGCCTGATGACTCCATTCTGTGACAACACTGGAGCTATTGCCCTTGCCAAGGAGCCCAGGTTTCACAAGAAGACCAGGCATATCCATTTTATTGTATGGCTTCTTCCGCTGACCGGACTTGGAGCCACTGAATCCGGCGTTGACCGTCGTGTCATCGGTATGGTTGCCGTTGTTTCAACGCTTATTTCCGTTGCGTCGGGGCTTGCCGTTGCTATCCTTGGCTTCAGAGGTGCCAGGTTCACTTGCATTATTATTGCAACGGGCTAGCCAACTATCTTCGCCCGCACAAAAGCGGGTCATAAGTGCCGTAAGGGCTACCATGGACTTTGGCTTTTCCTGCCCGAAATATCGGGCGAGCCATTCGTCGCGGATGCTATGCTTAAAGGCCGCTAGTGCTTCGGCATTCGGACAGTCGACGATCTGGTTCTTTTTAGTTAAGAACCTAATCCAGAATTTCCTGGCTGACTCTCCGGGCTGTTGGACTATATGACTTAAGTCATCTGCATCCGGAGGTCGGATGTATGTTTCTTCGAAGTTGTCAAGGAAGGCTTCTTCCAAGTCTTCCCAGCTGCCAATGGAGTTTCCGGGCAGACTGTTCAACTAGTACCGAGCTGGTCCTTTGAGTTTTAGTGGGAGATATTTGATGGCGTGGAGATCGTCACCACGGGCCATATGAATATGGAGAAGAAAATCCTCGATCCATACCGCGGGGTCTGTTGTCCTGTCATATGATTCGATGTTTACGGGTTTAAACCCTTCCAGGAATTCATGGTCCATTACTTCGTCAGTGAAGCAAAGAGGGTGTGCAGCGCCTCTATATTGGGCCACATCGCGACGTAGCTCCGATGGAGTCCGTCTGCGGTTTTCGGCCCGGGCGTGACTAGGCTTGTCACGTCCGAATAGGTAGCCATCGTCACTTGTCGGGGCATGTCCTCACGATCCGTAGATTGATCTAGTATGTCCTGCTCTATTGTCCAGTTTTTGCCGCTGGTCGTAGGTATGTCCCCGAGCTGTTTTATCTCTGCCTTTACGGTGAGGTGGAGCGGGCTGGTGTTCGGCTTGAGTTGCCTCTTTGTCCCGACCACGTGGTGGTTGGTGAGCCGCATTGCGCGATGATGGTACGGGCTCCAACGCCTCATCATCGAACTGAGGTAGCAATTTACGCTTCGGGTAACTTTTGGCTGGACGCTTGAGGCTGTATTCCTCGGCTGCCAGGACATCGGTCCATCTACCGTTTAGCAGATCTTGATCAGATTGAAGCTGCCGCTGCTTCTTTTTCAGGCTCCTTGCAGTGGCTATTAGCTAGCGCTTAAAGTGCTCCCGTTCGAGAGGCTTCTCAGGCACGAGAAAATCCTCGTTGCCGAGGCTCACTTCCTCCTCGGAGAGCAGAAAATAATTACTGTCCTCCGAGTCTTCGTTTATGGCCTGTTCGTCAGGGTCTTCTCTGTCTTCGGCACCATCCGGGGTGCTATCATCTCCTGTGCCGGTGTTGCTGTCCTTGTTGCAGCGTGATTTAGAGCGGCGCCGCTGACGCCGGCGCTTTGGTTATATCTTAGGAGGCTCATCCACAACTGGATTTTCCTTTTCATCGCCGCTACTATCTTTTGGTGCATCCACCATGTATACGTCATATGAGGAGGTGGCTGTCCATCGTCCGCTAAATGGCGGGTTTTGGGCCTCCTCTTCTCCGGCATCGTCGTCCATACTGTCGATGTCTTCGGAGCCGTAATCGAGCGTGTCGGTTAAGTCCTCGACAGTGGCTATGAAGTGGGCGGTGGGTGGGAAACGAAATTCTCCGTCATCAGCCTCTAGTTCGAACCGGATATAATTTGGCTGAGAATCCCGCACTAAGGATAGAGTTTTTAATGAATTTAGCACGTCGCCCAAAGGTGATGCCGGAAGATGTCCGCGGAGCTAAATTCAACGATCGATGACTGATCGAGCTCGACGCATGTGGATGCGCAAGCTTTGAAACCTATAGCCGGAGACGAGTCCATGGTTCCGGTGACACAGATGT
Source organism: Aegilops bicornis (assembly GCA_021605145.1). Taxonomy (NCBI): domain Eukaryota; kingdom Viridiplantae; phylum Streptophyta; class Magnoliopsida; order Poales; family Poaceae; genus Aegilops; species Aegilops bicornis. Next base: position 672,496,462 of record CM038673.1, on the reverse strand, counting down.
CACTTGAAGTTAGGCATATGTGCGGCTCCAACGCCGTTGAGTCTGCGGCTTCCGCGGCGGGGTTGAGCTTCCCATTCCCGGATGGCGCGATCTGTTCCGGATCTAAGGCCAGAGAAGTTACAGGTGCTATCTCCTGGGTACGGGCCGATGACAGATTTACGTTATGTTCATCATGGTGGCATGGAGCGGCTGCCGTGGTCTCGAATCCGTCGAAGATCAAGTCTCCGCGGATATCCACGATGTAGTTCAAGCTTCCAAATCTGACCTGATGGCCAGGGGAGTAGCTTTCGATCTGCTCCAGATGGCCAAACGAGTTGGCCCACAGTGCGAAGCCACTGAATACAAAGATCTGTCCGGGGAGGAAGACTTCCCCTTGGACAGCATCATTGTATATGGTCGAAGGAGACATCAAACCTCTTGATGATGGCACAGTGGAACTGTCAATGAAAGCACCAATGTCGGTGTCAAAACCGGCGAACCTCGGGTAGGGGGTCCCGAACTGTGCGTCTAAGGTCGATGGTAACAGGAGACGGGGGACACAATGTTTACCCAGGTTCGGGCCCTCTCTATGGAGGTAATACCCTACTTCCTGCTTGATTGATCTTGATGAATATGAGTATTACAAGAGTTGATCTACCATGAGATCATAATGGCTAAAACCCTAGAAGTCTAGCCTGCATGACTATGATTATGATTGTTCCGATCCGGACTAAGCCCTTCGGTTTATATAGACACCTAAGGGGACTAGGGTTGTACAAAGTCGGTTACAGAGAAAGGAATCTTCATATTTGGATGCCAAGCTTGCCTTCCACGCCAAGGAGAGTCCCATCCGGACACGGGTGGAGTCGTCGGTCTTCATATCTTCACAGTCCATCAGTCCGGCCCATGTCCAACAGGCCGGACGCCCGAGGACCCCTTAGTCCAGGACTCCCTCAGGTGTCTCCGGCAATAGTGGCATCGGCTGTTCGTCGTTCTTCGCGGGATCAGACGCCAATCTTGGTAATGACTTCTTCTTCAGGGCGGCCCTTCTGGCCAAGCGGGGTGACTTACCCCGTCTGCGCGAAAGGGAGGCTCGAAATAGAAAGCAGACGAGTGGCGGCGGCGACAGTGACGCGCCACCAGCAAGTTCTAGATGTCGAGATCATGAGGCTCCCAAGGGACCTGGCCGTAGTTTTCTATTCTATTTGGATTGCCTTGTAATGCTGAGATTTTCCACCTTCACAAAAAAGTATCCTGGTCCAGACTAACCGAGTTGCCTCTTTTGGGGGCCACATTAATTACATTGTCTTGTTTTGCACGCAACATGTCTCCTCGTCATCAGGAATTTCAACCAAACAAGAGCGAGGCAGCTCCAAAGGAGGCCCTAAGCTGGTGCAAAACACGCATGACGTGAACCAAATAGGCTCTTACAACATCTCTAGCCGATACTTTAAAAACATTTAAACCCTTAAATTGAGGAGTTAATCATACCTGGCCGATCCGCAAAAAAAAATCACACCTAGCTGAACCCTCAAATATATAGAGGAGAAAACAATTAAGGAGTTAAGCCTCAAGCCGAGCCCAACTCTCTTATTTTCACTCGACTAGGGCCACTTCTCGGAATAAGTTCGGTCGCCCCCTCTCTAGCCCGAGACGCTACCTCTTTCCGCCACCGCCGCCCAACCTCGTCACCATGGCAAGCCTCGATTCCTTCCGGAATGGAACCGGAGGGCGACTCTGCTACCAAGCCAGCCACTGTCGTCGTCTTGATGCCAACGAAATCGACCTATGTGTCGCCACTGGTGCGAAGGAGGAGGTTGGCGGCGAAGAAATTACTTAGGACCGCTGCGCTGTCAACAAGGGTCGGCGGTAAGGGCCCAATGGTCGAGACGATGCCTGTTCGACCTCCCGTTGACCCGGCCGGCAGCAAGCGGGCGAGGACATTAACGGAGGGGACCAAGGTAGCGAAAAATAAGAAAAAGGAGCCCAAGTTGATGCCTACACCTCCTACTTCTTGTCCGGTGGCTCGTAGCCCGCTCTCGCCATCCCTACACCTCCTGCTTGGCATGTTCAGCCACCGCAGCCACGACAGAGGACCATGGTCGCCAAGTGCTCGATGATATGTTGGAGTGGTACTCCCTCTTTCCCATATTCTAAGGCGTATTAGTAGCTAGCACAAAAATTAGCGATGTTTAATTGTGACTTGAACTATCATACATCCTGCTGAGATGTAGGCATCCACGAGAGACCCAGCCAGAGACTTGTTTTTCTTTACAAAAAAATAGCGACCATGAGTGGTTGTTGTAACTGAATGAGAGAGGAAAAGGCATCTGCACCTTAGATTTTGGGACTACATGTAAAAGCTTACACGCCCAAGATTTTCGGAAGGAGGGAGTAATTTTTTCATTTTCTTTTTCAACCGTCACATGACGTAGGTTTGCAGCCATGGAGTTTATGAGCTTATGTTATTGATTGTAGTGTGGAGGACGGGGGTGTTGCCACCTTCATGTCTCAATTGCATGAGCCACACATCTAAGGTCGAGTTCTTTGACTACGAGGTAGAGGGCGGGAACATGAATGACTCCTTCTCTCGCCCCATCATGCTGATATGTCTCCAACGTATCTATAATTTTTTATTGTTCCATGCTATATTATATTCTGTTTTGGATGTTTAATGGGCTTTATTATACACTTTTATAATAATTTTGGGACTAACCTATTAACCGGAGGCCCAGCCCAAATTGCTGTTTTCTTGCCTATTTTAGTGTTTCGAAGAAAAGGAATATCAAACGGAGTCCAAACGGAATGAAACCTTCGGGAGAGTTATTTTTGGAACGGAAGCAATCCAGGAGACTTGGAGTAGACGCCAGGGAAGCTTCGAGGTGGCCACGCGGCAGGGAGGCGCGCCCCCACCCTCGTGGGCCCCTCGTGGCTCCCATGACCGACTTCTTTCGCCTATATATGTCCATATACCCTAAAAACATCGGGGAGCAGAATAGGTCGGGAGTTCCGCCACCGCAAGCCTCTGTAGCCACCAAAAACCAATCAAGACCCTGTTCCGACACCCTGCCGGAGGGGGGGGGGGATCCCTCACCGGTGGCCATCTTCATCATCCCGGCTCTCTCCATGACGAGGAGGGAGTAGGTCACCCTCGGGGCTGAGGGTATGTACCAGTAGCTATGTGTTTGATCTCTCTGTCTCTCGTGTTCTAGATTTGGCACGATCTTGATGTACCGCGAGCTTTGCTATTATAGTTGGATCGTATGATGTTTCTCCCCCTCTACTCTCTTGTAATGGATTGAGTTTTCCCTTTGAAGTTATATTATCGGATTGAGTCTTTAAAGATTTGAGAACACTTGATGTATGTCTTGCATGTGCTTATCTATGGTGACAATGGGATATCACATGATCTACTTGATGTATGTTTTGGTGATCAACTTGCGAGTTCCGTGACCTCGTGAACTTATGCATAGGGGTTGGCACACGTTTTCGGCTTGACTCTCCGGTAGAAACTTTGGGGCACTCTTTGAAGTACTTTGTGTTGGTTGAATAGATGAATCTGAGATTGTGTAAAGATTTGATGGATTATGGAACAAGGAGTGGCAAGAGCCTAAGCTTGGGGATGCCCATGGCACCCCAAGGTAATCTAAGGACACCAAAAAGCCAAAGCTTGGGGATGCCCCGGAAGGCATCCCCTCTTTCATCTTCGTCTATCGGTAACTTTACTTGGAGCTATACTTTTATTCACCACATGATATGTGTTTTGCTTGGAGCGTCTTGTATGATTTGAGTCTTTGCTTTTTAGTTTACCACAATCATCCTTGTTGTACACACCTTTTGAGAGAGACACACATGATTCAGAATTTATTAGAATACTATATGTGCTTCACTTATATCTTTTGAGCTATATAGTTTTTGCTCTAGTGCTTCACTTATATCTTTTAGAGCATGGTGGTGGATTTGTTTTATAGAAACTTTTGTTCTCTCATGCTTCACTTATATTATTTTGAGAGTCCTACAAAACAGCATGGTAATTTGCTTTAATCATAAAAATTGGTCCTAATATGATAGGCATCCAAGATTAGTAAAAAAAATTCTTATGAGTGTGTTAAATACTATGAGAAGTTTGATGCTTGATAATTGTTTTGAGATATGAAGATGGTGATATTAGAGTCATGCTAGTTGAGTGGTTATGAATTTGAGAAATACTTGTGTTAAAGTTTGTGATTCCGTAGCATGCATTATGGTGAACCGTTATGTGATGAAGTCGGAGCATGATTTATTTATTGATTGTCTTCCTTATGTGTGGCGGTCGGGGAATGACGATGGTCTTTTCCTACCAATCTATCCCCTAGGAGCATGCGCGTAATACTTTGCTTTGATAACTTGTAGATTTTTGCAACAAGTATATGAGTTCTTTATGACTAATGTTGAGTCCATGGATTATACGCACTCTCATCCTTCCACCATTGATAGCCTCTCTAATACCGCACACTTTTCGCCGGTATAATACACCCACCATGTACCTTCCTCAAAACAGCCACCATACCTACCTACCATGGCATTTCCATAGCCATTTCGAGATATATTGCCATGCAACTTACCACTGTTTCGTTTACTATGACACGCTTCATCATTGTCATAATTGCTTTGCGTGATCATGTAGTTGACATCGTATTTGTGGCAAAGCCACCGCTCATGATTCTTTCATACATGTCACTCTTGATTCATTGCCTATCGGTACATCACGGAGGCATTCACGTAGAGTCATATTTTGTTCTAAGTATTGAGTTGTAATTCTTGAGTTGTAAGTAAATAAAAGTGTGATGATCATCATTATTAGAGCATTGTCCCAAGTGAGGAAAGGATGATGGAGACTATGATTCCCCCACAAGTCGGGATGAGACTCCGGACGAAAAAAGGCCATATAAAAAAAGAGAAGGCCCAAAAAAATGAGAGAAAAAGAGAGAAGGGACAATGCTACTATCCTTTTTCCACACTTGTGCTTCAAAGTAGCACCATGATCTTCATGATAGAGAGTCTCCTATGATATCACTTTCATATACTAGTGTAATTTTTTCATTATAGAACTTGGCTTGTATATTCCAATGATGGGCTTCCTCAAAATGCCCTAGGTCTTCATGAGAAAGCGAGTTGGATGCACACCCACTTAGTTTCTTTTGTTGAGCTTTCATATACTTATAGCTCTAGTGCATCCGTTGCATGGCAATCCCTACTCACTCGCATTGATATCTATTAATGGGCATCTCCATAGCCCGTTGATATGCCTAGTTGATGTGAGACTATCTTCTCCTTTTTTGTCTTCTCCACAAGCACCATTCTGTTCCACATATAGTGCTATGTCCATGGCTCACGCTCATGTATTGCGTGAAGATTGAAAAAGTTTGAGAACACCAAAAGTATGAAACAATTTCTTGGCTTGTCATCGGGGTTGTGCATGATTTAAATATTTTGTGTGGTGAAGATAGAGCATAGCCAGACTATATGATTTTGTAGGGATAACTTTCTTTGGCCATGTAATTATTTTGAGAAGACATAATTGCTTAGTTAGTATGCTTGAAGTATTATTATTTTTATGTCAATATTAAACTTTTATCTTGAATCTTTCGGATCTGAATATTCATACCACAAATAAGAGAATTACATTGAAAATTATGCTAAGTAGCATTCCACATCAAAAATTTTGTTTTTATCATTTACCTACTTGAGGACGAGCAGGAATTAAGCTTGGGGATGCTTGATACGTCTCCAACGTATCTACAATTTTTTATTGTTCCATGCTATATTATATTCTGTTTTGGATGTTTAATGGGCTTTATTATACACTTTTATATTATTTTTGGAACTAACCGATTAACCGGAGGCCCAACCTAAATTGCTGTTTTTTTGCCTATTTCAGTGTTTCGAAGGAAAAGAATATCAAACGGAGTCCAAACGGAATGAAACCTTCGGGAACGTGATTTTCGGAACAAACGTGATCCAGATGACTTGGAGTCTACGTAAAGCAATCAGCAAGGAAGGCACGAGGCAGGGGGCACGCCTACCCCCTGGGAGCGCCCTCCACCCTCGTGGGCCCCTCGTTGCTCCACTGACGTACTTCTTCCTCCTATATATATATCCATATACCCTGGAAACATCATATACGAAGCCAAAACCCTATTTCCACCGCCGCAACCTTCTGTCCCTGTGAGATCCCATCTTGGGGCCTTTTCCGGTGCTCTGCCGGAGGGGGCAATGATCACGGAGGGCTTCTACATCAACACCATAGCCTGTCCGATGATGTGTGAGTAGTTTACCTCAGACCTTCGGGTCCATAGTTATTAGCTAGATGGCTTCTTCTCTCTCTTTGGATCTCAATACAAAGTTCTCCTCGATCTTCTTGGAGATCTATTCGATGTAATCTTCTTTTTGCGGTGTGTTTGTCGAGATCCGATGAATTGTGGGTTTATGATTAAGATTATCTATGAACAATATTTGAATCTCCTCTGAATTCTTTTATGTATGATTGGTTATCTTTGCAAGTCTTTTCGAATTATCAGTTTGGTTTGGCCTACTAGATTGATCTTTCTTGCAATGGGAGAAGTGCTTAGCTTTGGGTTCAATCTTGCGGTGCTTTCGATCCCGATGTTGAAAGGGAAATGACACGTATTGTATTGTTGCCATCGAGGATAAAAAGATGGGGTTTATATCATATTGCATGAGTTTATCCCTCTACATCATGTCATCTTACTTAAAGCATTACTCTGTTCTTATGAACTTAATACTTTAGATGCATGCTGGATAGCGGTCGATGTGTGGAGTAATAGTAGTAGATGCAGAATCATTTCGGTCTGCTTGTCACGGACGTGATGCCTATATACATAATCATACCTAGATATTCTCACAACTTGCTCAATTCTATCAATTGCTCGACAGTAATTCGTTTACCCAAAGTAATACTTATGCTCTTGAGAGAAGCCACTAGTGAAACCTATGGCCTCAGGGTCTATTTTCTATTAATCTCCCGACAACAAGCTATTTCAGGCGTCGTTCATTTTACTTTGCATCTTTATTTACTGTTTATCATAAAAATACCAAAAATATTATCTTATCATATCTATCAGATCTCACTCTCGTAAGTGACCGTGAAGGGATTGACAACCCCTTTATCGCGTTGGTTGCGAGGTTCTTATTGTTTGTGCAGTGCGTGGGACTCATGGCGTGGTCTCCTACTGGATTGATACCTTAGTTCTCAAAAACTGAGGGAAATACTTAGGCTACTTTACTGCATCACCCTTTCCTCTTCAAGGAAAAACCAACGCGGTGCTCAAGAGGTAGCACATCTCCCCCCCGAGCCACCCACCACCTCACTAGCGGCCTCCGGTCGTCCTACTTGCCACGAACGCCCCATGCCACCCTTTATACGTCTCCATCGTATCTACTTTTCCAAACACTTTTGCTCTTGTTTTGCCCCCTAATTTGCATGATTTGAGTCTGAACACCATGCAAGGGTTTGTTTGGCCTACTGTCAGTTGGATCATGTGTCTTCATAGCTCATGTGATTTGTTCTCTAGATCCGCCTTTCCCACCCATCCACGGATACAGATCGATTTGGCGACACCATTGGACATCGCGAGCGCTATGTCTTGCATTCAGCGAGACAGTAGCCGCTCTCATGACCCCCCACAGCGCATCGTATTAGCCGGCCCACTCGGGCGCGCATAGTAAGTAAAAAGCGCAAAGGTAAGGGGAGAAGCAGGGACCGATCCCTGGTCTCCAGGGAGATCGCGGCGCCACTAGACACTCCGCCCAAGTACCATTCGTGGTAAGTAGTAGGGGCGCGTCCTACTTCAGGTGATTCGAGCCGGTTTTCTTTGGTTTTCTCTTCCATTTCTTTTTTATTCTCTTTTTTCATTGCCTTTTTTTCATTTTGTTTCTTTGTTTTCATTTCCTTTTTTCTTTTATTTATGTTGTTTCTTTTTCCAGTTTTCTTTTTTCTTTTAGTTTTTATTCTACATTTTTTTATATGTCAACAACATTTTTTGAACATCAGTACATACACAAAGTGAGTACACGTCTAACATTGTTCCAATACAAATCAAACATTTTTGTAATACATGGTCAACATTTTTCCTATACACATATTAGGATTTTTCAAATGTTTGATTAAAAAAATTCAAATGCAAGATTAACAGTTTTAGTACATTTTCAACATTTTTTCTATACATTTAAAAAAATTTAAATGCTTGATTATTATTTTTCCAATTTTTTAATACATGATCAGCATTTTTTCTATACACACTTAACATTTTCCAAATGCTTGATTAACACTTTTCAAAAACATGTTCAACATTTTTTAAAATGCTTGATTAACATTTTCAAATGTTTTTTGTAGTATATATATTTAAAACATTGTATAGTATAAAAAAGGTACAAAAATAAATAAATAAACAAAAACAGTAAACAGAAAAAAGAAAAAAAATGGCTGTGACCTGCGCCGCGCGTGGGCTGGGCCATCTCGCTCGCTCTTCAGCGATTCAGAAGCTGGACTCGCTGAAGCTGAAGGCGAGATATATAGAGGCGCCCGTTGGAGGTGCCCTAAAGGAGAAAATGGAGATGCCCTAAACCCTCAAAAGCCCAAACCCCTGCTCCCCCCAGCCATTTATCCAAAGAGACCCCGACGCCGAAGCGACCGACCCAAGAGAAGAAACCCCCAAATGGCGGCCGCATCCATGCTCACCACCGTCTTCTCCCCTCTCGCCCTCCTCCGCCCGTCGGCCTCCTTCGCGCGCCTGCGCCGCGCGGCCCCCGCCGCCGCCGCCGTCATGCGCGCCGCGGCCAAGTCTACCACGGCCGCGGCGGCCCCCAAGAAGAAGAGGGCGGCGCCGACCGGCATCACCATGCCCCGGCCCGTCTCCCCAGCGCTGCAGGCGTTCATGGGCGCCGCCGAGGTCCCCCGCACCGAGGCCATGAAGCGCATCTGGGCCTACATCAAGCAGAACAACCTCCAGGTATACCCCACGCGAATCCCCCAAACCCTAGGCATCCCGTTGCCTGGTTGTTCGTTTGGCGTAGTAGTAGTTGATTTGGATGTGAAAGACGAAGTCGGAAAGGATTGCGTAAGATGAGATGGAATCGCTCGGCGTTTTTGCTAGTGTCCAACACGAGCAAATCTGAGATTTTGCGTTCAGGACAGGTGTGAAACTGTTGTTGGCGTTCGTTATGTGGCGTTTTGCTCTAGAGCCGCCTCGCTGTCCATGTCCACCAGATGTAGAAGCCCGGTGTATAACGAGGACGTCGCTTGCATTTTTAGTAACTCTACTTCTTAGAACGTACTGTCATGTTTCTGTCTTGCTGATATGAAGGTTGGGTTCTTCTGCTGATGCATGTGGAATGTTCTTGCTCTTATCTTTTCCCAGTGCAAATTGATGTGTTCTTACTATCTGCTTGTGGTAAGAACAGATGATTTGCTGCCACATTTTGCTGGTATGTGTTGCACATCGATTAGTAGTACTTAGCAGAGTCTATGAAAGATGGTCCCATGAGAAGGAGCTGTGATGCTTTATGTGATAAACTGACTGATGATAAGTCTGAAACAGAGGTTTTTTTCATGTGGCATTTTTAAACACGTTGACATCCTTGCTGAACAGAGTTAATTTCTAGATTCAATGTGGCTGGATTGCTTGCTTTGTGCAATCACTGAATGGTTGTATGCTTGCACAATATATATAGTGACTAGTGAATGAAGAGTGCATGGTTGATTTGATGAGGATGACTTGCCTCCTTATGCTCAAACACATTAAGCTACTCGTCACACAGCTATTTGAGCGAAGCATGAGCATTTCATTCTTTGGTGTGAAGTGATGTCCAAAATGTGAAAATCTTGCAGTAAATGTAGGATTTGCAGCAACATACAAGGACTTGACTAAGAACATGCTATTTTCCAGTTGCACTTCTCATTCTGTCCTGCTATTTTCCAGGACCCTGAGGACAAGAAGGTCATCGTGTGCGACGAGAAGCTGAAAGCCCTTTTTGCAGGCAGAGAGCGTGTTGGGTTCCTGGAGATTGCCAAGCTTCTGACCCCGCACTTTGTCAAGACTCCGTGAAGCCGCATCCATGTAGTAGTTGAGTTAGCGTAGAAGGTTTCTACTTTCTGGTGGTCTTGAGGGTGCGTAGGTTTGTCTTGTTGGCTCGACTTCTAGGGTTCTTTAGCTCTCTGTGGACAATGTTAGTTTACCCCTGGCAGTAGCAATCTGGAACATCTTGACAGCTTTAAGCTCGTATGCTTGCAGAGTCGGTTTGTGTATGAATAGCAAGTGGTGTGGTCTGGAATCTAAGCGTGGCACACCAGTGGCTGGTGTGAGGGCTTGGAGTGCAGAGTTCACTGCCCCATTCGTGACTGGCAAATCCACCAAACTGAGCACACGCAATATTCAGACGGGCAGAGATTGTCCAATTTGTGCTCGCGTTTGCTGTTTGGCGGCCTCAGCCATGTTTCATTGAGTCCGATCATTCAGAGACGCGATGGCCACATGGTCTGCCGAGCTGCCACGCCTCAAATGAGGCCGGAGGTCGGAGGATGCTCTGGTAGTTGGGTGGAAGGCACACTGCAGTGTATGCGATGCATCAGCTACGTCTGAGGGTAGACAGACGCTTGGGAGTGCAGTCGATAGCCGGGCCTTCTTCTTCAACTCCGGTCAGTTTTCTCTTTGCTCTGATCAATGCGCGTGTCAAGTTTAGGTAAATTTGACAAATTTGACCTATAGACGGAATCAAATCATAGAATGAACTATCCGTGAAACTATTTCACGCGGCTGACCTTTTTGTGTGACGCCCGACACGAAGGCGCCAAATTACACTGTGCAACGCCTCACAAATAGGCGCTTACGGCCAGCGTCGCGCGTGTGATCAGAAAATTACTAAGTCGGTGTGCGGCGCTTTGAGAGCTAGGCGCCACACTATACGATGTGGCGCCTAGCTCCTAAGCGTGCACTAATAGCGCCTAGCTCCCAGGCGTTGCACTAGTGCAACGGCTGAGAGCTAGGCGCCACGGGTCAGCTGCGTGAAATAGTTTCACGGACAGTTCATTCTGTGATTTAATTTCGTCTGTAGGTCAAATTTGTCAAATTTGCCTCAAGTTTACTGTTAATTCCGGGCCAGCCCGCACCCTCTGCCGGTCCTTTCTTCTTTTTCCCTCGATCAGTTAGGCGTTTCCACCATCCTGGCACCATTGCCACCACCAGCTAGAATGATGTCACTACATGCGATTTGTGAGTACAAAATGTGGACACAAGGCATTATTTGATTTATTAGATATTGTATAATACTTAGGTAACTTGTATCTATATCCCTGTTTAATAATAGTACAAATAGACACAGGCACCAACAGTGCCCTTACACTAACTCCGGCACACACTTGAGCATGTTCCTTTTGCGTAGTCCATATACAGATACACTCCCTCCAGTACTCCCTCTGGTTTTTAGATACTCAATTTGCAAACTACCCGCAAAAGAAAAAAAAATGTTGACTAGCGATCAAAAGCATATCATTTTCCCCAACAAAACCGAAAGTATATCATTGGATTCATACTCAAACAAAGTTTGTAAACATATAATTTTGGTGGCATATAACGTTAGTCAAATTGATGACCTAAGAACATGTGCGCGCCCTATATATCTGTCCTGATGGTGTATGATACTACAAAATTCAGCTTGGCTTATGTAAAGAGAGCTGCTATAATTGTCACCCTTTTGTCTAGAAACACATTATAGACGCTCACATACACTCATCTCTATAGATGCATGCACCCCTTATCAAAAAATAAATAAATAAACACATGCACCCACACTTTACCCCTAGGAGGCTACGAGCACGCTACTGCACGTGAGGATGAGGATGGAGTAGGAATGCTTGAACCGTTTCCACAAATCCAATCCCATCTAGGCGCCAATTTTCAGTCACCCTCCCGCTATTTTTAATCAAAAAGGAAGATATCAATAGACGGTGCTAAAACACAACGTGCCACTGTGCCAGTGAATGCTACGAGCAACACAAAGCCGCACATTAGGAAAAAAAAAAGGAACTCAAGGCAAATGGCAATATAAGTCTCATACAGGTGACTCGCTTTATTTCTGGATACGGCAAGTCGAAAGCATTGTCCAACGACTCCCATGCTTATATAGAAAACATAAAGAAATACAGTATCACTTTTGGCTCATCAACGTCTTGAAGTTCACCGGCGTTGTGAACTGGGCTGCGCCGTCGAAAAACGCAGACGCGGCCAACTTGGAGGCCTGCTCTGTCGGGTACTCCTCGTCCCAATACCAGTACTGCGAGCGGTTGGCACACGGCAGCCCAGAACCAGGTGCGCAGGAGCCTTGGCAGCATGCGCCCCCGGTGTTCACAAACCCTGTGCATCCAACAACAAACCACAACCAGCTCAAAAAAAAAACAACAACAAACCACAACAACAACACAAATATAACCGACAGATTCATGACCACGTATAAGCATATCTGAAAACTTTGGTAGATTTTACCGTAGGCCGACGGATTCGTGTTGACTGCATCCGAGAAGGCGTGGAAGTCGGCGATGGAGTAACGAAAGCCACTGAGGTTGGAGGCGTGGCCAGCCATGAGTGGCTTGATGCCGTCGTTGAACTCCTCCCGGAGGCTGGTAATGAGGCCCTCGCAGCCATGGCGCACCACCGCCGTGCACAAGGTCGGGACGTTGATGATCCCGAACTTCCTCGCCCCCAAGTTGTACAGGGCCGTGAGGCTGTCCCCGTAGGAGGAGATGAGGTGTGGGACATCGGTTTTGCTGTCCGAGCCCCCATTGTTGTTGATGTTGTAGATTGAGTAGAGGTCGGTGGTGCCGGTGCTGATGAGGAAGAGGGAATTGGACAACATCTTGCTCAGGTCTTGCTGGCTACGGTTGGCGCCCATCTGGCGTATGGTGTCAGCGAAGTTCTTCACTTGGTCCATCAATGGGATGTCCAGTCCGGTGTCCTGCAGAATGGAATGGTATTAGTAGTAACATCAGTGTGACTAACTGTAGTCGATGCCCAAGAATCCCTTATACCATGTTTGGTTTGAGTTTTGCAGATCAAACGTGCTGCATATATAGATTTAGATACAAAGGACTATATTATTGTTTTTTATTGAAGGTGTATCTTCTAATCTCCATCTTTAATCTGCAGTCAAATCTGTAAACTTTTCTTAGGGGGTGTACCGAAGCAAAGTTTGTATGATTAAGCACTAACATGCTAGGAGTTTATAATTCAAACACACAGCATTGCGATAGTTGATGTATAAAAAGCTTATGATGTTTCTTTTTTGCGGGGAAAGCTTATGATGTTGTTGACGATGAAGGCACATGCATTCCTAAAAACATACATGCAAATTCAAATACACATGCATGCATGAACGTGTCCACTTACGATGTCTCTCCAAATCCCAGAGGTCGCCGAAGCATAGTTGACTCCAGCAAAACTGGCCTCCATTTTTGTGGGACTATTAAGAGACAGATAAGCTGGAGGACTCATCTCGAATCCCATGGCCTTTGCTGCATATTAATCAAAGGTATTACCCACCACCGGTTGATCAATATTCTTTCAAAAACCGAATAGCTTAGATAATATATCCATTCATTCTAGAAAGATTGATATTCTTCCTGATTTTTTACAAACTATATACTGTTCCATTCAGTTCAGACTGTAATGCATGTTTTGTGCCGGCATAAAACTTTAAAATGCTGATGAAACCAAAAGAAAGAAAATAGAAACTAGCCATGCTTATATACATAGAAGATAGAACAGCAGAATATGCGATTTCTAGGATTCGACTGAACAAGAAGAAACATCGATAAATTCACATGCACACATCCTATCATATGAAATAAGACGAGAAAAGTTATATACCTTATAAATTGAAATGAAGATGGTATTCAGTAGTAGTCAAACCGGAATGGAATTATATGCCCATGTAATTGTTTGGTTAAATTTCATATCTTAGTTACATCTTGGCAGCTGACAGCACATATAGAAACAGTGTTATATACTGTGCTATATATCTTTCAGTACTGTTTTTCAACTGCTAGCCACCATGCATGTCGGTAAAGTATACCAATTTCTTTTGCAGGAAAGTAAAACAAATTAAGGCTATACAATACTACGTGAGAAAATAAGAGTATATTAAATGGAAACCTGTTGGCAAACATTGGTTGTTGGTTGAGTAATAATGTTAGAACAAGTAGATCAACTGTGTAGTGCACATGTGGCCATGTCAGTTGTCTTGAACGGTAAGCAAATTATGAAAAATAGGCATAGCGTGATGGGATCAAAGTTAGCAACTTAATTAGCATACCGATGAAGTCAGCCATGTTGAATCCGTTGCTGAACCTTCCGGTGGCCACGGAATTGGGGAAGTCTATGCCATAGTAAGAGTGATTGGCTCTTACAGGGTTCCCTACTTCGTTGTTCTCTAGGTAGTTGTTGTTGCCAACGTCTGTAAACCCGTCTCCGAACACAAAGAGCGCCGGCCGCACTGGCTGCACTTGGTCAGCTGCATGCACAAGACGCGCCTTAAAAGCTAGGCCAAGAACAGTAGCAGTTCATCATGAAAGTAATGGCGGATGAGTAGAGTACGTACGGCAATATGTCTGGCACGACGGGCAGAGCGAGATGCAGCTCTGGGGGCACCTGTCGGGGCAGGTGCCCGTGCACCCCGGCCGCTTCTTCTCGGTGTCCGTGCACGTGAACTTGCTGTTGCCACCTTGCCCGTCGGCGGTGACTGCCAGCATGCCCAGGAGGGCCGCCCCGAGCGCAAACGCCGCCGCGGCGGCTGGCCACCGCGCCATTGCTGCGAGCTTGTCGAAGCTAATCGGTTGAGCAAGGGTGAGTCTGCGCGTTGCTGCTACCAATTGATATTCTGGGTGGTGCCCTTCTATAGGCTAGCATGCATGCTGGGTAAAGCTGATGGCGCGCCGGAGAGCACGGCGGGCAGGGTCAGAGGTGTACGATAGTTGGATTTTTCTTATCAGCAAAGTACGTAAGCATCAAGTTAAACCAGCTAGCCGATGGAAGAACAACGGATGCATGCATGCATAACTTCGAAGTGAAAAGTCAATGTATGACAACCACGTGCAGCATTTTAGTTTCTCTCTACATAAGCTACATGTTTGTGTTGGATTTTTCTCATTTAAATTCAGGCTGAAAAACGGATATAAAAGCCAAAAGTCGTCATCTAAAAAACAGAAGCTGCTCCAAATTTTGCCCTGTATGCGTTGTCACCTACAAGTCAAAAGTCAGCATCACGAATCTTAAAACCCAAGCATGACTGAGATTAACTCAAATCTCAACCTACATCCTAAGTATCTATTCAGACATTGTTTTCTGGACTAGTCAACCACTCATCCCGCCTGAAACCAGCAATCCATGCAATAACTTTGCTTGGACTGGGTTTTCTTTTCAAAACAGAGGCAAGATTAGCCTCATCGTTACAGAATATAATTGTCTGGTTAATGAATAGAAAACCGGGCCAAAACCGACACAAACAGACCATATACAGACTACTCACAAAATCATGAAATCCATGACCGCACGACCGACCCGACAACATTCCCAAAGAGTAAGTCACAAAGCTCTTTCACGAAAAGAGCCTCGGAATTAATTAGGTGCCAACACTTGTGACCATTCATTCTAGTTTTGCAACCCAGACCGAGCTGCCGCGCTCTGAACTGCAAGGTTTGGCTTCGTTCAACTGAAAGAGGTGCTCCAGCCTCTGCGTGATGTTACTGAATCTATGCAAGGTTGGCCTCTTCAAGTTGGAAGCTATCTTGAGCTTGCGGAGGTTGCACTTGACAGGCGTTCTCTTGCACCGGATGTGAAGCAAAACCCCCTACACCGCCTCCTATGGCAGATCCCAATGCTGGTTCTGTGGACGAAGGATGTGCAACTCTATGGTCGCTTCTCCCCTCGTGCTAGGGCCAACTCGCTGTCACTGCCTGCCCGACCCTCCAAGTGTGTTTCCTCCATGGGCAAGGCCATTCTTGTGGTCTTGGCTCTGGTGATGTAGATCATGCCAAAGCTTTAGGGGATGTGTGAGGAACTGGTTTCACCACTATTAGGGGAGCATCTATAGGAAGGGCTTGCTCGTGTCCTCGGTTGTGGCTTTGGCTCCCTCTCTAATCACCCCGGTGCTTAGTCAAGTGTCTGCATACGAAGAGAGGGGTTGCCTTGATGCTAGTTCCATGCACTCGCCTGAGCCCATCAGGTTGATAGTTCTTGTGGGTGATGATAATGTTGTGGCTCGTGTGGTTGTGCCTAATATCGAGACTCTCTTTGCCACCAAGATTTATCGAGACCCTCTTTGCCGCCAAGTTTATAATCGTTTTTTTCTAATTTGTTGGGTAACTCTTTTATGTTTTAATTAATGGTTGAGATATATCTTTTACTTCCATTTTGGAAAAAAATAGCAGGTGTTGTGTTCTGGAATCTAATTAAGCGTGACAAGTCTCATATCGTTATATTTGGTTATGTGATGCAACGCTCCAGGTCCTGGTCATAGGAACTTGTACTTATTGGTCATGTTGTGATGGAGAAAATGTTGGAAATCTGACCTAGAGGCAATAATATTTGTATTATTATATTTTTATATTCATAATTATAGAGTTTATATTCTATGCTTTAACTGCTATGATCCTGGAATATGCGGTTCAGTGGAAAACTCGTATGCACGTGTGGAATCATAAATGGTAAAATAAAAGGTTCCTAGTCTTGCCTCTTTAACTAGCTCAAGTGTTGTTGGTGATCACGTTTTCTGGGACTTAGGATATCGTTAAATGTAATGATAGTCGTAAAACAATATTGAGATTATGACGTTGGAAGAACGATCATATTGAATCGACCCAAAATTGTTTGTTATGAATTGAGTTAACATCGTTTGTATTCAATTCTAATAACATGGAGTGTTAACGTGTGATTTTTCTCCTTAGATCATGAGAGTATCGTAGTCACTTCTTACCATTGAAGGAGCTAGTGGCGGCACGGTGGCCCAACGACGGCCAATATCCGTCAGTGCAGTGGTGGCGGCGCATGCCTCGACGGTGCCGTAGTGACTGCAAGGCTGGGCCTTTGTTTCTGTCGGCGCAAGAGAGAGAGAGAGAGAGAGAGAGAGAGAGAGAGAGAGAGGGTGGAGGGGGATTTTTCCTTGTTCTTTCTGGACACGTCTAGCGAGCGCCCGTGCGCCCGGTATCGATCAGGAACGGCCGTCCAAAAATAAAGAAACAACCCTCCCCCCAATTCTGAAAAGGAAAGCCCAACCTGCGCGCCATCCAGCCACCAGCTGGCTCTGCAGATCACGTGGTACCGTTTCCCCCCTCCTGCCTACAACTGCTCCATCCCTCCCCCAACTGCCCCACGCATCTTCTTCTTCCCCACGCTTCCTCCAACTGCTTCATGATACGTCCACTTTGCATCATACTTTTATATTAATATTTATTGCATTATGGGCTGTTATTACACTTTATATCACAATACTTATGCCTATTCTCTCTTATTTTATAAGGTTTACATGAAGAGGGAGAATGTCGGCAGCTGAAATTCTAGATTGGAAAAGGAGCAAATATTAGAGACATATTCTGCACAACTCCAAAAGTCCTGAAACTTCACGGAGCATGCTTTTGGAATTAATAAAAAATATTGGGCGAAGAAAATATCAGAGGAGGGCCACCAGCCAGCTACAAGGGTGGAGGGCGCACCCCCAACCTTGTGGGCCCCCTAGTAGACCTCCGGTGCCCATCTTTGGCTATGTGGTGTGTTTTGACCTGGAAAAAAAATCAAGAGGAAGCTTTAGGGATGAAGCACCGCCGTCTTGAGGCGGAACCTGGGCAGAACCAATCTAGGGCTCCGGCGAAGCTGTTCTACCAGGGAAACTTCCCTCCGGGAGGGGGAAATCGAAGCCATCGTCATCACCAACGATCCTCTCATCGAGAGGGGGTCAATCTCCATCAACATCTTCACCAGCACCATCTCCTCTCAAACCCTAGTTCATCTCTTGTATCCGATCTTTGTCTCAAAACCTCAGATTGGTATCTGTGGGTTGCTAGTAGTGTTGATTACTCCTTGTAGTTGATGCTAGTTGGTTTATCCGGTGGAAGATTATATTTTCAGATCCTTAATGATAATTAATACTCCTCTGATCTTGATTATGAATATGCTTTGTGAGTAGTTATGTTTATTCCTTAGGACATGGGAGAAGTCTTGTTATAAGTAATCATGTGAATTTGGTCTTCGTTTGATATTTTGATGAGATGTATGTTGTCTTTCCTCTAGTGGTGATGTGAACATCGACTACATGACACTTCACCATTATTTGGGCCTAGGGGAAGGCATTGGGAAGTAATAAGTAGATGATGGGTTGCTAGAGTCACAGAAGCTTAAACCCTAGTTTATGTGTTGCTTCGTAAGGGGCTAATTTGGATCCATATGTTTCATGCTATGGTTAGGTTTACCTTAATTCTTCTTTCGTAGTTGTGGATGCTTGCGAGAGGGGATAATCATAAGTGGGAGGCTTGTCCAAGGAAGGGCAGCACCCAAGCACCGGTCCACCCACATATCAAATTATCAAAATGTAACGCATAAATCATATGAGCATGATGAAAACTAGCTTGACAGTAATTCCCATGTGTCCTCGGGAGCGCTTTGCTTTATATAAGAGTTCGTCCAGGCTTTTCCTTTGCTACAAAAAGGATTGGACCACCTTTCTACACCTTGTTTACTTCTGTTACTTATTACCTGTTACGATTTATCTTATCAAAAAACTATCTGTTACCGACAAGTTCAGTACTTGCAGAGAATACCTTGCTAAAAACCACTTGTCATTTCTTTCTGCTCCTCGTTGGGTTCGACACTCTTACTTATCGAAAGGACTAAGATAGATCCCTTATACTTGTGGGTCATCACTCCATCCCTCCCCCAACTGCCCCACGCATCTTCTTCTTCCCCACGCTTCCTCCAACCCCCTCCATCACCAGACCTGATAATGGCGACTGTGATTTAGAATCCAAGAAGCTACAAGATTGGAGGCTGGCGGGAGAGGGGGGGGGATAGAGCAGAGGAGATTGGAAGCTACATGGAGACATACCAGGCAGCTCCAGAAGGGAGAAAAACAGGTGAGATCTAGTTGATTTTCTTCCTCGTGAACTTCCTCTTCACCTGATCCTCCAGCCTTGTTCCGCCAAGGCTTTTTCAACTCCAAGAAAACATTGTTTCCTGTCATAAAAGCTCATACACACTATAGAGATGATTTGTCAAAAAACAAATCTGCAATCTGTGCAAATTTCTATTGTTTTTGTGCAATTCCTACATAATCTTGTGCCAACTTTTCAAACATCATGTGCAGAAAAATCATAATGAATCAAAAAAAGATCAAAGAGATGGAGTATAAACAAGCATCCACCAAAGCATATATAAAAGGTCTTTGTATTTCACAAACTATTTCCGGAAATATGAACAGAAAACAGAGGAAGAAACACAAATTGTTCTTCAAACTATGCAAACCCTAGCCAATTGCAATACAAATAGATGTCCACTATCTTTGTTTCATTTGCAAGTGAATTTCATTTACTTCATCAGGTCCTCCACTCACCGCAGTAAACCCTGCAGACATAGTGACTGTGAGAAAATCCTATGGGAAAACAATTCAACAGTTTATACGTGTGCAACTTTCATACTAATTTTGTGCAACTCATATGCAAAAGCTGTGCAACTGGGAACTCTTCCGTGTGCAACAGCGGACAAACAAAAACGCATTAAAAAGAACGCTAAAACCCTGGATGTTTGTGTGTGATCTCCAAGTTGTTTCATTTGATTCTGCAAACTCTACATAATGTGCAAATTTCATGTCTGTGTTTGCACCTTACATATCTGAATTGTGCAAAATGGTTGACGTGTTTCATTCCCCCTCTTTGTTACAAGAAAAATGCAGGCCTACAGAGTGGGAAAATGATGATTGATCTCAATGAGCTTCCTCCTGACCTAAATGAGCTGCCTCATGATGAAGCTAAGTTTGTGCAACCGTCATTTTACACGCAACAGCCAAATCTAGGGCATGTTCCTGCTGGACAACATTCAAACGATCCTACTATACCTGTATTTGTAACTTTGCAATCAGAGAGTCATACTCTCCCTGATATAGGAGCAACATGGGCTGCTAATGGACCAACCGAAAGTGAACTAAGGGCAGGGGGTGGACAGAACAGTGAGGAACAAGATGAGTCTTCATCCGAGCCACTTGAGCCATATGTGCGGATGAGATTTGACAATCTTCAAGGTGCCAAGGACCATTACAACAACTATGCGCTGAAAATGGGCTTCTCCATAAAAATGAACACCTCATGGTGTTCTGCTTATACAAACCAACTGATAAACCAGCAATTCATTTGCAATAAGTTTAGGAAGCCAAAAGTTGACGATGGAGGAGCTGAGTTGCCACATGTGCTAGATACAATACCGGACCCACAAGCTGTATCTGACAAAGATGAAATGGTTGATGTGCCAGTGTTCCAGCAAGAAGAGAATGATAGAAACAATAAAGTAAACAGATTGTAAAGCTAAGATGTTGGTTAAGTTGAAGGATGGACGGTGGGAAGTAACCCACTTTGTTTGTGAACATGCACACCCTTTGGTTACTAAACCATCGTTGTCCAAATACCCACAGTCTCACCAGGGGATACTTCCGGAAGAATAGAAATTCTTGGAGATCTTGTACAACTGCAACTTGACTACAGGTAAGTGTGCAACTCAATAAGTATAGCTGTGTAACTAGACTCACTGAGGTGCCAACAGTGTTGTGCAGCTATGCAACATACAAAACAACAACAAAAATCTTAACCCGCTTTTACTTGAGAGTATACAATTTTAGAATCTGTTATGCAACTCCTTACTCCTTACTCTATTTTTTTATAATTAAGCTATGCCAATTGCTTGGTGTTTATTGTGCAACTACTTTGCCTGAATCTGCAACTGTTGTGGGTCCATTTTGCAAACAAACTAATCACTGTTCCTATTTACTTTGTGTTGTGCAGGTCGTATGATGCATATCATTTCAGAGTTTTATGTCACAGAGCTGAATGTTCCTTACGGGCCGAAAGCAATACCAACCTTTGCACGGGATTCCGTAAAGATGCAATAAAGGAGGGTGACATCATTGAGACGATTGCTCATTTCAAATATTTGCAGAAGGATGAACTGGATTTCTTCTATAAGATAAAATATGATGTGGAAGGCAGGGCATAGAACATATTTTGGGTGGATGGCTTGGCACGGAAAGCTTATGAAGAGGCATGTCATGATTATATATCATTTGACACCACCTACATGACTAATATGTACAACTTGCTTTTGCCCCATTCATTGGAATCAATCGTCACGGGCAATCGTTCATGTTGGATTGTGCATTTGTGAGGCAAGAGGTGGCATCAAGCTCTGGTTGGGTGTTTGTTGCTTTCCTTGATGCTATGAATGGCAGGGCGCCTGATAACATGATAACTGTCCAAGACGTGGCAATGAAACAGTCCATAGAGAATATCTTCTCCACGACCATGCACCGATGTTGTCGGTGCCACATCATGATTGGGTGTTTCGTGAGCTGTATGAGACCTTCCGGAACATCCGAATTCACATTTCACATTATCTTCCAACATGAATGACTGCTTTCTAGATGCTACATCAGATGACCTCGATGCGTGAGTAAATTTATTTTCATTGGTACCGTTTTGGTTGATTGACCGATTCTGCACTCGAACTTGTTTATGATTTAGATTCTTTATATATTTAGGAGTGATGTCACATATATTATTTTCCATGACGAGATGACACACTCAAAAGAAGTTGCTTTGTGGGCACTTGTTCCATGTACATTGCTCGAGGTCATGGCTAGAGCACCAACATATTTCCCCAACATGTAGAGCTCCACTTATCCCCCAGATAATGGATGTGTAGCATCAGCATGACATCATGGAGCTCATCCTGGAGTTCAGCCTGGTGAGCTTGTCTTCATTGGTCTAAGTTTTTAGTTTTGCAATTTCCCATTTAACCCTTTTTACCAGTTAGTAGTACATTATGCAACCAGTTTTGTATGCCAATCCTAATTCAATGTGAAAAAAATAGGTGCAGGTGCTGATACTCCAAGTTCAGAAGTACCACCAACTAAGAACGTCAACATGCGACAAGCAAAACTTGAGGCTGTTGCTTCAATTGCTTCTTTATATGGGAGATCATTTGCTTATTCTCCAGTGAACACTTTGAAAAGGTATGTTTTCTAGAATAGGTCAAACTTCTAAATGTGAAGTTCTTTATGGTATGCTAGAGATCCATTTGTTATGATAATAAATGATGACTCTTTTTTCCTCTGGATTAAATTTGCAACTACTAAAGTTCTTAGATGTCTCAATTGCAAGCTATGACATTGTTAACTTGGAATATATCTTTGAAATTTGCCAGTTTACTTAATTTTTTTAATTTTACCTATGCAATGTTGATGGTGGTTTAAATAGTGGATTACAATTGGTAGAACTTGTTATTTCCCCCGTAATAAGTATATGCACGTCGGAGTACTTTTTGTCACTAATCCTTTCATTTGGTTGTGCCATTTTTATTTTTTGCACTGTGGTTGTCTCATTGAAGTGTTGACCCAAAGAGTGCACCGCGGCAATAGAAATTATGAATGCATGCCCTGGGAAAACACTAACAACGCCTTTTACTTTTTTTGGGCCTGTGAAGTGGGAACACATTATAACTTAATTGTTATAGCATTCAAGAGTAAGTTAACATGCTTTATTCAGTTATGGCCTTTTGACTTTTGACTTTTTATACAACAAGTTATTATGTGGCTTACATAGCATCTGGTAGGCTAGGTGGTTGACCAACTTTCTTCATACTTAGCTACCTGAGATTGGGTTAGTCATTGTCACTATGTGTGTAATGATATTCATTTAGTCACTGTCTCTGACATTTTTGTTCAATTTTACGTATGTGTGTCACTTAGCACATATTATATTTCAACTATGCTGGCATTTTGGTCCAATTATACGTATTTGTTTCTCATACACCTATATTCAAACAAAATTGCATTGAACTGTACTATTCATCTCTAGAACATTGGGTAAGTGTAATATGGGCATTTGATACTGTGATAGAATCATTATGGTTTAATAAAGAGGGTGGATTTGGTGAGCACGTGGCCACATGGACATATATGTTTAATATGGCATTTGCCTTGTCATGTACATAATTTTCTATTCATGTTTCTCAATTATTACGGAGGCACATCTCCAATGTTTGTATTAGATTTGTAGTTCTGCAAATGTTGTTTCTTTAGAAAATTGCGAGTGTTGTGATCATAGTAGAAAATGCACAACTGGAATTCTTCAAATATGCAATCCACAAATTATGGAGATGTACATTAAAGATTCCCTAACACCGATGATCATGTTTTACAAATATCTATTTTTTTAGTTCTGTCTGCAGATTTGCATCTTGGAGATTCGACTATTAGATTAAAATTTGGTTCTGGTGCACTGAATAAGATGATGTGATCTATGTTTTTTTAGATAAAAGGCCGAGTCCCGGTGTTAAATCAGTGATGCCCTTAAAAGGCCACGAAAAACAAGACAAAACAAAAAAGAACAAAGTAACAAAATAGCTCAAGATACAAGACACACAAGAAACAACTAATCCACCGTCGCGAACGTGCCGAACAGAATTAGCCGGATGAAGGTGATGACACGAGAGGTAAATTCATTCCAGTAATTACTTGCAGCAACTCGCTTCTTTATTGTCTCATTCTTCTATTCCACAGGTTATTCGTACAACATAACTTAATGAGAATATAAAAATACATCTGGTGGGCTCACATTTCTTTGTAGTGTCATACTATAGCAGGGGAGACCATCTATCATACTTTTCAGTTTTGTATAGGTCGTGCTAAGGATTCAACTAACTTTGACCAACGTGATGCGCAAAGAGAGTGATAGACCGTCTGATGAAGTTTATTGTATGTTCTTGTCTTCACTGTCATTGTGCTACATTTTTTTCTTATACCATGTTGATATCAAAATAAAGTGCAAGTTGTGACTATAAGAGTAGGCATTTTTTATTTATGTCAAATTTGACAACAAAGAATGTAGCCTTACCAATCATGCGGTGTAGGTGCTAACCAACGCCGTAGAAGGGGGAGGGTGTTAGATGTATGGCCAGGGGCAACATTTGACCCTCGTATAAGGCAGCCCGGGTAGGGCGGCACACGACATCGGCACCAGCCGCAACCAATGTCAAAAGGTGGGTCATGGGGACGGCAGTAGGAAGAAGACTACATCAAGCATGGAATTTAGAAGAAGGTAGGAGATAGAGGGATGGTCAGGGGCAACTGTGAACCTACGAAAAAGGCGGCTCGGGTAGGGTGACGCACGACATCGGCACTAGTCGCGACCACTGTTGGAGGAATGGTCGTGCCGGAAGGAGGAAGATGAAGAGGAGGAGGAAGGAGACGATCATAGAAATTTACCACACAAAAAAGCAACTGGTGCATAGTTGCTCTCATAATATCCGCTAAAGAAATTGATAGAAAGCGATATATATTCGAAGGACTTCACTATGTCACTTAGTCATCGGTTTGATTCATTTTCCCGTATTTTTTCCATAGCAACGCATGGGCATTCTACTAGTTCCCCGTTATGTTTATATGTTTTTTTGTGTATTTAAGAAGAGAAGAGATATAGAGTCTGGAAGTATACTTGTACGCACAATTATGTTAAATTTATCTTAACAAGTTAAACATGGAATTGATTTTTCTAAACCGAATGGTTTTCCCTTTGGAGACAGCGGCAAGAAACCAAGTTGTCGCCGGGAGAGCTGAGCCTTCTGGCGCCGTCCTCCGGTGGCTCCCCTTTGTCGACGACTTCTCGTTCGCCGGTGATGAGGGAGTCACCGGATCTCGCATGTGCGGATTGTGTAATTTTAGATTTTAGGGTCCTAATAGCTTAGGTTTTGGGTCGTTCGACGTCTTGGTTTCGGTGACACCAAC
This sequence comes from Aegilops bicornis, assembly GCA_021605145.1. Classification (NCBI taxonomy): domain Eukaryota; kingdom Viridiplantae; phylum Streptophyta; class Magnoliopsida; order Poales; family Poaceae; genus Aegilops; species Aegilops bicornis. Next base: position 672,471,400 of record CM038673.1, on the reverse strand, counting down.
ACTGAATAGAGAAGCTCCAGATCTTTCGCTGACGAGGCGATCGTCTCTATGGTCATGATGGATTTGGGAACTATTTTGTTCCCTTGAGTATCCTTGTGTTGGACTTGTGTACTCGGCCTCCGCCATAACAATGGCATCCGCTCCAACATCAACATATTGTGGTCCGCTCCACCTTGGGAGGTAGTCCAAGAGCGGATGCATATCGTGGTCTACATTGACGGCGTCTGGAAGACAGATTGTGTGTTGCGTTCGTGGTTGATGACTAATATGTACTCCCTCCGTCCTTTAAAGAGTGTACTTTCAACTTTGTTGGAGGGTCAAAGTATCTCAAAGTTTGACCAAGTTGTGCAAAAGTATATCACTATTTATGAAACCAAATAGGTATATGATGAAAATATATTTTATCATGAATCTAATGCTACTAATTTGATGGCATAAATATTGGTGTATTATTGTATAAATATGGTCAAACATAAAAATGTTTGACTTTCCAACAAAGTTGGAAATACACTCTTCAAAGGACGGAGGGAGTATGGTTTACTCCTCTGGCGTCTGTCATGCGGGGGTGTCAGATCTAGAGCTCGATGACATCTTCGAGGTACTGCCTAAGTCAGATTCTTTCAATAGCAATGGCTTCGCCTTTGGGAAGCTACTTTAGCGGTTCGCAAAGCTGCATATTACTGATGGCTGACACGGTTGTGCCGGAGGCAGGTGATGGGGGTTGGATTCATGCTCAAGGGAACTTCGATCTTGATTGTCATTCTTTTCTTGGTTAACAGTCCTTTATGCATAGGTTAGTGTTCTGATATCTTTCTAGGGAAGTCAAGCCGATGTCTACATGGCTTGTACCTTGACATTTATTTCATAAATGAGACATGTATCACCGTGCAAATATCAGTCAACAATCAAGAGATCTTAGAAAAAATAGAAAATAGACTATAATACTCTTTTATTTAATGGGGTGGTTTTAAATCTCCACCATTGACTATTTAAGGGGGTGTACTGAAGCGGAACCCTTATTCATACGCATGTAGTCTGCCCGCAACGGACCTGCCTACATCAAGCAAGCATCTTCTAGGTAGCGAAGTTCTGCTGGGTGTAGCAGTCGAGGTTGTCCCCGGTGGCCGTGCCGAGTATGCTGCAGTAGCGCGTGTAGTAGCCGATGCGGTCGACGTTCGAAGGGTTCATGCCTTTGCCACAATCGATCCCGCCGTTGATGATGTTGGTGATCACTCCGTAGCCGGGAACCCGCCCAGCGGCGGTATCGGCGGCCGTCGGCGTCCAGCGGCGGAGAGCAACGTCGTGGCACGACGGCTTGTTGTCCTGCGCCGTCATCCAGAACCACATGGCCGTCCTGAAGGACACCTCGGCGTCCGTGGACACCAGGTTCGGGTTGTTTACCAGATCCAATTTCAGCGCTTTGCCGGCGAGATCGTAGTTGGACTGCCTGGTCAATCAATCACACGAGGAATCATGGGTTCATCAGAACAATCTTGTCGTGTCTGTGCTTATTATTTGCATCATCAAGCATGTCAACACTGCTGTACTACTTTTCAAGCAGTTTTTTCTACAGATACTTTCAGCCTATGATATTCGTGTTGACCAATACATCATTTTGCATGAAGATAGTTCAGAGATTGCCCTATAGTATTGTAGAAAATATTTAACTCGCGATTTTGCTTACCCTGTTAATTGAATCGGTCCCCGTCCATAGTAGGGTGCAAGCGTGGTCTTGTCTATCTGGTCCTTGAAGCAGTAGCCCCATTGGAACTGGGGTCCTCCTACACGTTGACACGCCATGCACAAACATATGTACGACTAATCAAGGCAGTCATGTCCGAATCAAAAGTTCCACGAACGAATTATAATAAACAAACAACCGCAATCAACACCGACTGACGTACCGGTGGTCTCGTGTGAGGTCTGGCCGAAGAAGGCGGCGAGCTCGCGTTTCACGTCGTCTGCGCTGCCGGTGGTGCCGAACTCCGGGAAGGTGCTGGCGGCGGCGATGAAGGCGTCGTACGTGTAAAACCCCTTGGCCTCGCAGATGGAGTCGTCCCGGTGGGGCAGCATGGTGTCGTACACCTGCCGCGTGATGACCGAGCCCACGCCCTGCGCCGCCGCGCTGCCCGCCGCCACGGCGAGCAGAAGCACGGCGGCGCACACAGCAAGCATGACAAACCGCACCATGCTAAGTAGTAACTAGCTCACCTTTAGCTGATCAGCTTGTAAGATGCCTGTGTGACGAGGAGGTTGTTGCAGAGCTATTTATAGATGCTCTGCTCGGGTGCAGCGCAGAGGAAACGCGGTGACCATGCACAGTTGACAGTTCCACTCCACGCTTGTGTCTCGTCAGGGCGTCACGTATACTTTTCTACTCTTGCAGGGAGAAAATTCGACGGGCCGCGGTGACAGGGCGATGGACGCATGCGCGTATCGTTCTCAGTCACGCAGAGCACTGCGCGAATTCCACACGTCCGCACAAGCAAGTTCTTTTCAGGGCGTTGGAGATACGCGCCGATTTCTTCCGACGGTGTACAGATGCACAACACATGCATTCTGGTCGGCCTTGCACAGCGCATGTGGATGGGGGAACTGGAACAAACGTGTACGTCGTCGGCGGCTGGTGGAAACACACTGGCTTGGGGTCCAACGATCGAATCCAGATCGAACTCAAGCCATCAGATACCACATGGACGGAACAGGCGCGCTTTGTCGCCGCCTCAGGGAGTCTCCCCCGCCGCGGCCCTCCCTGAATGGTGAGGGGGTCTCCGGATTTACGCGTGTGGAATGTTTTTTTTACTCTCATAGTTTCTTTGCGTTGTTCATCGTCTTAGATTTGGCGGTGGTGATGACGGCATTGAATAAAGTTTCTTCATATTCTACTCCAATGAGGCGATCGGCCCTATAGTTTTAGATGAATTTGGAAATCAGACTATTCAAGTAAGGATGGCGTGACGACGGTGGCATCCTTGCGGTAAACATGTGTCCTCGGGCTTCGCTGTTGCAACGGCATTTGCTCCAGCGCCACCGCGAAGCTTGGGAGGTAGTGAAGGAAATATGCCCTAGAGGCAATAATAAAGTTATTATTTATTTCCTTATATCATGATAAAATGTTTATTATTCATGCTAGAATTGTATTAACCGGAAACATAATACATGTGTGAATATATAGACAAACACTATGTCACTAGTATGCCTCTACTTGACTAGCTTGTTAATCAAAGATGGTTATGTTTCCTAACCATGAACAAGGAGTTGTTATTTGATTAACAATGTCACATCATTAGTAGAATGATCTGATTGACATGACCCATTCCGTTAGCTTAACACTTGATCGTTTAGTATGTTAATGCTTTCTTCATGACCCATACATGTTCCTATAACTATGAGATTATGCAACTCCGTTTACGGAGGAACACTTTGGGTGCTACCAAACGTCACAACGTAATCGGGTGATTATAAAGGAGTACTACAGTGTCTCCAAAGGTACTTGTTGGGTTGGCGTATTTGAGATTAGGTTTTGTCACTCCGATTGTCGGAGAGGTATCTCGAGCCTTCTCGGTAATACACATCACCTAAGCCTTGCAAGCATTACAACTAATGAGTTAGTTGTGAGATGATGTATTACGGACGAGTAAAGAGACTTACCGTAGCGAGATTGAACTAGGTATTGGATACCGACGATCGAATCTCGGGTAAGTAACATACCGATGACAAAGGGAACAACGTATGTCGTTATGCGGTTTGACCGATAAAGATCTTCGTAGAATATGTAGGAACCAATATGGGCATCCAAGTTCCGCTATTGGTTATTGACCGAGAATGGTTCTAGGTCATGTCTACATAGTTCTCGAACCCGTAGGGTCCGCACGCTTAACAACGTTTGATGACAGTTCATAATGAGTTTATAAGTATTGATGCACGAAGGTTGTTCGAGTCCCGGATGTGATCACGGACATGACGAGGAGTCTCGAAATGGTCGAGACATAAAGATTGATATATTGGAAGCCTATGTTTGGACTTGAATGGTTCCGAGTGAAAGCAGGATGTTACCGGAACAGGGGGTTACTGGAACCCCGGGGTATATGGGCCTTCATGGGCCACAAGGGAGAAGAGGAAGGGCCGGCCAGGTGGGCTGCGCGCCCCCTCCCCCTTCCAGTCCGAATAGGACAAGGAGAGGGGGGCGGCGCCCCTTCCCTCTTTCCCCCTCCCCAATCCTACTCCAACTAGGACAAGGGGGGGGGGAGTCCTACTCCCGGTGGGAGTAGGACTCCTCCAGGCGCGCCTCCCCAAGGCTGGCCGCACCCCCCCTTGGCTCCTTTATATACGGGGGCAGGGGGCACCCCATGATACACAAGTTGATCTACGGATCTTTCCTTAGCCGTGTGCGGTGCCCCTTCCACCATATTCCACTTGGTCATATCATCGTAGAGCTTAGGCGAAGCCTGCCGGAGAAGTCATATCGTCAGCGAGCTTAGGCGAAGCCTGCGTCGGTGGAGCATCTACATCGTCACCACGCCGTCGTCTTGTGGAACTCATCCCGACACTTTCTTTGGATCGGAGTCCGGGGATCGTCATCGAGCTGAACGTGTGCGTAACTTCGGAGGTGCCGTGCGTTCGGTGCTTGGATCGGTCGGATCGTGAAGACGACGACTACATCAACCGCGTTGTTATAACGCTTCCGCTTTCGGTCTCACGAGTGCGTGGGCGGACACTCTTCCCTCTCGTTGCTATGCCATCACCATGGTCTTGTGTGATCGTAGGAAAATTTTGAAATTACTACGTTCCCCAACAGTGGCATCCGAGCCTGGTTTTATGCGTTGATGTCATATGCACGAGTAGAACACAAGTGAGTTGTGGACGATACAAGTCATACTGCCTACCAGCATGTCATACTTTGGTTCAGCGGTATTGTTGGACGAGACGATCCGGACCAACCTTACGCCAGACGCTTACGCGAGACCGGTTCCCTCGGCGTGCTTTGCACATAGATGGCTTGCGGAAGACTGTCTCTCCAACTTTAGTTGAACCGAGTGTGGCTACGCCCGGTCCTTGAGAAGGTTAAACGGAGTCTATTTGACAAACTATCGTTGTGGTTTTGATGCGTAGGTAAGAACGGTTCTTGCTCAGCCCGTAGCAGCCACGTAAAACTTGCAACAACAAAGTAGAGGACGTCTAACTTGTTTTTGCAGGGCATGTTGTGATGTGATATGGTCAAGACGTGATGCTATATTTTATTGTATGAGATGATCATGTTTTGTAACCGAGTTATCGGCAACTGGCAGAGCCATATGGTTGTCGCTTTATTGTATGCAATGCAATCGCGATGTAATGCTTTACTTTATTACTAAGCGGTAGTGATAGTCGTGGAAGCATAAGATTGGCAAGGCGACAACGATGCTACGATGGAGATCAAGGTGTCGCGCGGTGACGATGGAGATCATGGCGGTGCTTGGCGATGGAGAACACAAGCACAAGATGATGATGACCATATCATATCACTTATATTGATTGCATGTGATGTTTATCCTTTATGCATCTTATCTTGCTTTGATTGACGGTAGCATTATAAGATGATCGCTCACTAAAATTATCAAGAAGTGTTCTCCCTGAGTATGCACCGTTGCGAAAGTTCGTAGTACCCGGACACCACGTGATGATCGGGTGTGATAAGTTCTCGTCCATCTACAACGGTGCAAAACAGTTGCACACGCGGAATACTCAGGTTAAACTTGACGAGCCTAGCATATAACAGATATGGCCTCGGAACACGGAGACCGAAAGGTCGAACATGAACCATATAGTAGATATGATCAACATAGTGATGTTCACCATTGAAACTACTCCGTCTCACGTGATGATCGGACATGGTTTAGTTGATTTGGATCACGTGATCACTTAGATGACTAGAGAGATGTCTATCTAAGTGGGAGTTCTTAAGTAATATGATTAATTGAACTTTGATTTATCATGAACTTAGTCCTGGTAGTATTTTGCAAATTATGTTGTAGATCAATAGCTCGCGTTGTTGCCTCCCTATGTTTTTATATGTGTTCCTAGAGAAAATTGTATTGAAAAATGTTAGTAGCAATGATGCGGATTAGATCCGTGATCTGAGGTTTATCCTCATTGCTGCATAGAAGAATTATGTCCTTAATGCACCGCTAGGTGACAGACCTATTGCAGGAGCAAATGCAGACGTTATGAACGTTTGGCTGGCTCAATATGATGACTACTTGATAGTTTAGTGCACCATACTTAACGGCTTAGAATCGGGACTTCAAAGACGTTTTGAAAACGTCATGGACCATATAAGATGTTCCAGGAGTTGAAGTTAATATTTCAAGCAAATACCCGAGTTGAGAGATATGAAATCTCCAACAAAAGTTCTATAGCTAAAAGATGGAAGAGAATCGCTCCACTAGTGAGCATGTTCTCAGATTATGCAGGTACTTCAATCGCTTGAATCAAGTGGGAGTTAATCTTCCGGATAAGATAGCGATTGACAGAATTCTCTAGTCACCATCACTAAGTTACTAGAACTTCGTGATGAACTATAGTATGCAAGGGATGACGAAACGATTCCCGAGCTCTTCATGATGTTGAAATCGGCGAAGGTAGAAATCAAGAAAGAGCATCAAGTGTTGATGATTGACAAGACCACTAGTCTCAAGGAAAAGGCAAAGGGAAGAAGGGGAACTTCAAGAAGAGCGGCAAGCAAGTTGCTGCTCGAGTGAAGAAGCCCAAGTCTGGACCTAAGCACGAGACTAAGTGCTTTTGCTGCAATGGAACTGGTCACTAGAAGCGGAACTACCCCAAGTATTTGGCGGATAAGAAGGATGGCAAAGTGAACAAAGGTATATTTGATATACAGATTATTGATGTGTATTTTACTAGTGTTCGTAGCAGCCCCTCGGTATTTGATACTGGTTCGGTTGCTAAGAGTAGTAACTTGAAACGGGAGTTGCCGAATGAGCGAAACTAGTTGAAGGGGAAGTGACGATGAGTGTTGGAAGTAGTTCCAAGATTGATATGATCATCATCGCACACTCCCTATACTTTCGGGATTAGTGTGGAACCTAAATAAGTGTTATTTGGTGTTGAGCATAAATATGATTTGATCATGTTTATTGCAATCTGTTATTCATTTAAGTAAGAGAATAAATTGTTGTTACATTTACATGAATAAAACCTTATATGGTTACACACCCAATGAAAATGATTCATTGGATCTCGATCATAGTGATACACATATTCATAATATTGAAACCAAAAGATACAAAGTTAATAATGATAGTGCAGCTTATTTGTGGCACTGCCGTTTGGGGTCATATCGGTGTAAAGCGCATGAAGAAACTTCATAAAGATGGATTTTCGAAATCACTTGGTTATGAACCGTTTGATGCTTGCGAACCGTGCCTTTTGGGCAAGATGACTGAAACTCCGTTGTTCGAACAATGGAGCGAGCAACAAACTTGTTGGAAATAATACATACCGATGTATGCGATCCAATGAGTGTTGATGCTCGTGGCAAGTATCGTTATTTTCGACCTTCACAAGATGATTTGAGCAGATATGGGTATATCTACTTGATGAAACATAAGTCTGAAATAGTTGAAAGGTTCAAAGAATTTCAGAGTGAAGTGGAAAAATCATCGTAACATGAAAATAAAGTTTCTGCGATCTGATCACGGAGACGAATATTTGAGTTACGAGTTTGGTCTTCAATTAAAACAAAGTGGAATAGTTTCACAGCTCACGCCACCTGGAACACCACAACGTTATGGTGTGTCCGAACGTCGTAACCGTACTTTATTTTGATATGGTGCGATCAATGATGTCTCTTACCGATTTACACTATCGTTTTGGGGTTATGCATTAGAGACAGCTGCATTCACGTTTAATAGGGCACCATCTAAATCCGTTGAGGCGACACCGTATGAACTATGGTTTAAACAGTAAACCTAAGCTGTCGTTTCTTAAAGTTTTGAATTGTGAAGCTTATGTGAAAAAGATTTCACCGGATAAGCTAGAACCCAAATCGGAGAAGTGCGTCTTCATAGAATACCGAAGGTAACTATTGGGTACACCTTCTATCACAAGATCCGAAGGCAAGTTATTCGTTGTCGAGGTGGATCCTTTCTAGAGAAGAAGTTTCTCTCGAAAGAAGTGAGTGGGAGGAAAGTAGAACTTGATGAGGTAATTGTACCTTCTCCCTTATTGGAAAGTAGTTCATCACAGAAATCAGTTCGGTGATTCCTACACCAATTAGTGAGGAAACTAATGATGATGATCATGAAGTTTCAGATCAAGTTACTCTTGAACCTCAGAGGGTCAACCAGAATAAAATACGCACTGAGTGGTACGGTAATCCTATTCTGGAAGTCATGTTACTTGACCATGGCGAACCTACAAACTATGAGGAAGCGATGATGAGCCCAGATTCCGCGAAATGGCTTGAGGCCATGAAATCTGAGATGGGATCCATGTATGAGAACAAAGTATGTACTTTGATGGAGTTGCCCGATGATCGGCAAGCCATATTATATAAATGGATCTTCAAGAGGAAGACAGAATCTTGATAGTAGTGTTACTATCTACAAAGCTCGACTTATGTAAAAGGTTTTTCGACAAATTCAAGGTGTTGACTACAATGAGATTTTCTCAAGCTGTAGCAATTCTTAAAGTCTGTCCGAATCATGTTAGCAATTGCCACATTTTATGAAATCGGCAAATGGATGTCAAAACTACATTCTTTAATGGATTTATTAAGAAGAGTTGTATATGATACAACCATAAGTTTTTGTCAATCCTAAAGGAGCTAACAAAATGTGCAAACTCCAGCGATCCATCAATGGTGGTGCAAGCATCTCGGAGTTGGAATATACGCTTTGATGTGTTGATCAAAGCATATGATTTTATCTGAGACTTTTGGAAAGGCCTGTATTTACAAGAAAGTGAGTGGGAGCACTACAACATTTCTGATAAGTATATGTGAATGACATATTGTTGATCGGAAATAATGTAGAATTATTCTGCAAAGCATAAAGGAGTATTTGAAAGGAGTTTTTACAAAGAAAGACCTCAGTGAAGCTGCTTACATATTGAGCATCAAGATCTATTGAGATAGATCAAGACGCTTGATAAGTTTTTTCAATAAGTACATACCTTGTCAAGATTTTGAAATAGTTCAAAATGGAACAGTCAAAGAAAAGTTCTTGCATGTGTTGCAAAGGTGTGAAATTGAGTAAGACTCAAATCCCGACCACAGCAGAAAATAGAAAAGAGAATGAAAGTCATTCCCTATGCCTCGATCATAGGTTCTATAAAGTATGCTATGCTATGTACGGACCTATTGTATACCTTGCTCTGAATTAGGCAAGGAGTACAATAGTGATCTAGGAGTAGATCACTTTGGACATTGGTCAAGAACATCCTTAGTGAGGACTAAGGAAATATTTCTCGATTATGGAGGTGATAAAAGAGCCACCGTAAAGAGTTACATCGATGCAAGCTTTTTACACTAATCCAGATGACTCTAAGTCTCAATCTGGATACATATTGTAAGTGGGAGCAATTAGCTAGAGTAGCCCGTGCGAGCATTGTAGACATAGAATATTTCAAAATACATACGGCTCTGAATGTGACGAGACCGTTGACTAAACTTCTCTCACGAGCAAAACATGATCATACCTTAGTACTCTTTGGGTGTTAATCACATAGCGATGTGAACTAGATTATTGACTCTAGTAAACCCTTTGGGTGTTGGTCACATGACGATGTGAACAATGTGTGTTAATCACATACAGATGTGAATATTAGTGTTGAATCACATGATGATGTGAACTAGATTATTGACTCTAGTGCAAGTGGGAGACTGAAGGAAATATGCCCTAGAGGCAATAATAAAGTTATTATTTATTTCCTTATATCATGATAAAATGTTTATTATTCATGCTAGAATTGTATTAACCGGAAACATAATACATGTGTGAATATATAGACAAACACTATGTCACTAGTATGCCTCTACTTGACTAGCTTGTTAATCAAAGATGGTTATGTTTCCTAACCATGAACAAGGAGTTGTTATTTGATTAACAAGGTCACATCATTAGTAGAATGATCTGATTGACATGACCCATTCCGTTAGCTTAACACTTGATCGTTTAGTATGTTAATGCTTTCTTCATGACCCATACATGTTCCTATAACTATGAGATTATGCAACTCCCGTTTACGGAGGAACACTTTGGGTGCTACCAAGCGTCACAACGTAATCGGGTGATTATAAAGGAGTACTACAGTGTCTCCAAAGGTACTTGTTGGGTTGGCGTATTTGAGATTAGGTTTTGTCACTCCGATTGTCGGAGAGGTATCTCGAGCCTTCTCGGTAATACACATCACCTAAGCCTTGCAAGCATTACAACTAATGAGTTAGTTGTGAGATGATGTATTACGGAACGAGTAAAGAGACTTACCGGTAGCGAGATTGAACTAGGTATTGGATACGGCGATCGAATCTCGGGTAAGTAACATACCGATGACAAAGGGAACAACGTATGTCGTTATGCGGTTTGACCGATAAAGATCTTCGTAGAATATGTAGGAACCAATATGGGCATCCAGGTTCCGCTATTGGTTATTGACCGAGAATGGTTCTAGGTCATGTCTACATAGTTCTCGAACCCGTAGGGTCCGCACGCTTAACGCTTCGATGATGAGTTCATAATGAGTTTATAAGTATTGATGCGAAGGTTGTTGAGTCCGGATGTGATCACGGACATGACGAGGAGTCTCGAAATGGTCGAGACATTAAGATTGATATTTTGGAAGGCTAAGTTTGGACTTCGGATTGGTTCAGAGTGAAAACAGGATGTTACCGGAACTCCGGGGGGTTACCGGAACCCCCCGGGGGGTATATGGGCCTTCATGGGCCACAAGGGAGAAGAGGAAGGGCTGGCCAGGTGGGCTGCGCGCCCCCTCCCCTCTAGTCCGAATAGGACAAGGAGAGAGGCGGCGCCTTCCCTCTTTCCCCCTCCCCAATCCTACTCCACCTAGGACACGGGGGGGGAGTCCTACTCCCGGTGGGAGTAGGACTCCTCCAGGCACGCCTCCCCAAGGCTGGCCGCAACCCCCCATTGGCTCCTTTTTATACGGGGCCAGGGGGCCCCCCATGATACACACGTTGATCTACGGATCTTTCCTTAGCCGTGTGCGGTGCCCCTTCCACCATATTCCACTTGGTCATATCATCGTAGAGCTTAGGCGAAGCCTGCGCCGGAGAAGTCATATCGTCAGCGGAGCTTAGGCGAAGCCCTGCGTCGGTGGAGCATCTACATCGTCACCACGCCCGTCGTCTTGACGGAACTCATCCCGACACTTTCTGGATCGGAGTCCGGGGATCGTCATCGAAATTTGAGCGATGTGCAGAACTTCGGAGGTGCCGTGACGTTCGGTGCTTGGATCGGTCGGATCGTGAAGACGTCTGACTACATCAACCGCGTTGTTATAACGCTTCCGCTTTCGGTCTACGAGGGTACGTGGACGGACACTCTTCCCTCTCGTTGCTATGCCATCACCATGGTCTTGTGTGATCGTAGGAAAATTTTGAAATTACTACGTTCCCCAACAGGTAGTCCAGGAGCGGATGCAGATTGTGATGTGCATCGGCGACATCTTGAAGATGGTGAATCGCGTGTTGGGTTTGTTGTCCGTGGTTCATGGATGAAAGGTATGATTATCTTCTCCAACGTCTTAGTCATGTGGGGGTGCTAGATCTGCAGTTCGATGGTGTGTCTGGAGTGTTGTCCCGGTCTGATTCGTTCAACGGTAATGCTTTCGCCTTTGGTGAGCCACCTTGGTGGTCTGTAAAGCTATATATGAGCGATGGAGCCGCTTCGAGCTTGGGTGGGAAGGTGATCCGTCACTGTTTTCTTTAGTGGTTTTGTGCTGGTGCTAGAGGAAGGTGACACACGTTGGTGTTAAGCTTAAAGGATTCTACGGTCTTCATTTAATTTTACTTCTTGGTTGGTTTTCCTTTGTGCAAAGGCTATCGTTCTGTTATCTTCTCAGTTTTGCCAGGTTGATGTGTACGTGGCTTATACTACGATATAAATGAGGCATGTATTACCATGCAAAGAACAATAGATTCGTTTAGCCTTGATATAGATAACAACATAACAATATATAGAATTAAGTATTCACTGGAGTGAATCAAGTATTCAACTAATAAATGATAAATAGTGGTTTCATTAATAAGCATAATTGAAATAGGAGCATATCATAACTTGACAATTCTTGTATTCTAGAAGAAAAAACTGGCCTTTTACAATATGTTCCAAGGCTTTTCTCGTACATGAATAAAAAGGGCTATGTTCAACTTCGTGCACACGCTTATGCGGGGGGGGGGGGGGGGGGAATTGTATTTCTTCTCATGTGGATAAATCGAAGGTGGTGCAAGGCCACTTCTCTTCCGTGTTGGATAAAGCCCATAAGCGTCAGAGAGACTTTAGCTGGGACATTCTTCAGTTCGCCAACGATGACCTCTCCAGCATTGGACACTCGTTTTTCGGGGAGCTGGGCATAAGGAAAAGAGGCTCCTAATTAAAGTTGTCTCGCCCCCTCTCATGGGTTCTATACCGATTCATAATTAGAGAACTTATTTGGTCCTTCACTAACTGGGGCTTTCCCCTGAAATCGAAAATGCCAAAATAGGAATAAGGCTTGCTATTGTTAGAAATGTCCAAAAAATATCAAAGGGCTCATACTTCAGTGCTGCAGCGCTTGGTACTTGGACTCTACTGAATTCCAGCATGGGTGTGGTAGATTTTGACGTGATGTGACACCCCGATTTAGAGGACCGGAGGCCCTCGTGTTCTAGCCCAGAGATCCATGTCTTCTAGAATACGACTATAGCTTTGGTATAGATAGACCACGATAAATAATTACTTGTGTAGTATAACGTATTGATAGTACAATACTCTTGTGAGGTGAGTTGGGGCCCAGGTGAGGTGAGTTGAGTACAAGCTCTTCTAGAAGGTTCTGGACAGTAGGTGTTTGTTATTTGCAAAATGCAAATAAACCAGAGTTTGGTTGTGAGATTTGGTGTGGTTGGTTTAGTCACTAGAGTGACGCAAATTTGTAGAGCAAATGGGTCCTTCTAGCTGGCACTTGGTGTACCACTTGAAAGAAGGGACCAGAATGCAAAAGTGAAGAGGGGTTTGAATGCAAAAGTTTCTGATGGGGCCAGGGACTTTTCTGAAGTATACTTGGTCCAAAGAAACTATGATAATTATCTAGGAATTTTCCTAAGTACTGAAATGGTAGTTGCTTCATAACTTAAGAGCTCTAGGGCACTTATTCTTTTGAGAAAAGAATATGATCTTAGGGTTTGGGGTTAGTGTTGGGAAACGTAGTAATTTCAAAAAATTTCCTACGATCACGCAAGACCATGGTGATGGCATAGCAACGAGAGGGAAGAGTATCCGTCCACGTACACTCGTAGACCGAAAGCGGAAGCGTTATATTAACGCGGTTGATGTAGTCGTACGTCTTCACGATCCGACCGATCCAAGCACCGTTACTCCGGCACCTCCGAGTTTTTAGCACACGTTCAGCTCGATGGCGATCCCGGGCTCCGATCCAGCAAAGCGTCGGGGAGGAGTTCCGTCGGCTGCAACGGCGTGGTGGCGATCTTGATGTTCTACCGTCGCGGGGCTTCGCCTAAGCACCGCTACAATATGACCGAGGTGGAATATGGTGGAGGGGCACCGCACACGGCTAAGGAGCGATCACGTAGATCAACTTGTGTGTCATGGGGTGCCCCCTGCCCCGTATATAAAGGAGCAAGGAGGAGGTGGCGGCCAAGGGAGGAGGCGCACCAAGATGTGGAGTCCTACTAGGATTCCAAGTCCTAGTAGGAGTCCACCAAGAGGAGGAAAGGAGAAGGAAGTGGAGGAGAAGGAGAGGTGGCGGCCCCTTTTCCCTAGTCCAATTCGGACTAGAGGGGAGGCGCAGCAGCCCCTTGGCCCTTTCTCCTCTTCCCACTAAAGCCCATCAAGGCCCATTGCTTCTCCGTAACTACCGGTACTCCGAAAAATACTCAATTATTCGGAACCTTTCCGAACTCGAATATAGTCGTACAATTTATCGATCTTTACGTCTCAACCATTTCGATACTACTCTTCATGTCCCCGATCTCACCCGGGACTCCGAACTCCTTCGGTACATCAAAAATCATAAACTCATAATATAAGCATCATGAAACCTTAAGCGTGCGGACCCTACGGGTTCGAGAACTATGTAGACATGACCTAGAACCATTCTCGGTCAATAACCAATAGCGGAACCTGGATGCCCATATTGGTTTCTACATATTCTACGAAGATCTTTATCGGTCAAACCGCATAACGACATCGTTGTTCCCTTTGTCATCGGTATGTTACTTACCCGAGATTCGATCGTCGGTATCCAATACCTAGTTCAATCTCGTTACCGGTAAGTCTCTTTACTCGTTCCGTAATACATCATCTCACAACTAACTCATTAGTTGTAATGCTTGCAAGGCTTAGGTGATGTGTATTACCGAGAAGGCCCAGAGATACCTCTCCGACGATCGGAGTGACAAAACCTAATCTCGAAATACGCCAACCCAACAAGTACCTTTGGAGACACCTGTAGTACTCCTTTATAATCACCCGATTCGTTGTGACGTTTGGTAGTACCAAAGTGTTCCTCCGGTAAACGGGAGGTGCATAATCTCATAGTTACAGGAACATGTCTGGGTCATGAAGAAAGCATTAACATACTAAACGATCAAGTGTTAAGCTAACGGAATGGGTCATGTCAATCAGATCATTCTCCTAATGATGTGACCTTGTTAATCAAATAACAACTCCTTGTTCATGGTTAGGAAACATAACCATCTTTGATTAACAAGCTAGTCAAGTAGAGGCATACTAGTGACATCTTGTTTGTCTATATATTCACACATGTATTATGTTTCCGGTTAATACAATTCTAGCATGAATAATAAACATTTATCATGATATAAGGAAATAAATAATAACTTTATTATTGCCTCTAGGGCATATTTCCTTCAGTCTCCCACTTGCACTAGAGTCAATAATCTAGTTCACATCATCATGTGATTCAACACTAATATTCACATCTGTATGTGATTAACACACATAGTTCACATCGTCATGTGACCAACACCCAAAGGGTTTACTAGAGTCAATAATCTAGTTCACATCGCTATGTGATTAACACCCAAAGAGTACTAAGGTATGATCATGTTTTGCTCGTGAGAGAAGCTTAGTCAACGGGTTCATGTCACATTGAGCCGTATGTATTTTGCAAATACTCTATGTCTACAATGCTACTGCGGAGCTAATCTAGCTAATTGCTCCCACTTTCAATATGTATCCAGATTGAGTCTTAGAGTCATCTGGATCTGTGTAAAAAGCTTGCATCGATGTAACTCTTTACGACGGGCTCTTTTATCACCTCCATAATCGAGAAATATTTCCTTAGTCCTCACTAAGGATGTTCTTGACCAATGTCGATGATCTACTCCTAGATCACTATTGTACTCCTTGCCAAATTCAGAGCAAGGTATACAATAGGTCTGGTACATAGCATAGCATACTTCATAGAACCTATGGTGAGGCATAGGGAATGATTTTCATTCTCTTTTCTATTTTACGCCGTGGTCGGGATTTGAGTCTTACTCAATTTCATACGTTTTGCAACACAGGCAAGAACTTTTCTTTGTATTCCATTTTGAACTACTTCAAAATCTTGACAAGGTATGTACTTATTGAAAAACTTATCAAGCGTCTTGATCTATCTCTATAGATCTTGATGCTCAATATGTAAGCAGCTTCACTGAGGTCCTTCTTTGAAAAACTCCTTTCAAATACTCCTTTATGCTTTGCAGAATAATTCTACATTATTTCCAATTAACAATATGTCATTCACATATACTTATCAGAAATGTTGTAATGCTCCCACTCACTTTCTTGTAAATACAGGCTTCTCCAAAAGTCTGTATAAAAACCATATGCTTTGATCATACTATCAAAGCATTTATTCCAACTCCGAGATGCTTGCACCAGTCCATAGATGGATCACTGGAGCTTGCATATTTTGTCAGCACCTTTAGGATTTACAAAAACTTCTGGTTGCATCATATACAACTCTTCTTTAATAAATCCGTTAAGGAATGCAGTTTTGTTTATCCATTTGCCAGATTTCATAAAATGCGGCAATTGATAACATGATTCAGACAGACTTAAGCATCCCTACAGTTGAGAAAATCTCATTGTAGTCAACACCTTGAACTTGTCGAAAACCTTTCTGCGACAAGTCGAGCTTTGTAGATAGTAACACTACTATCAGTGTCCGTCTTCCTCTTGAAGATCCATTTATTTAACATGGCTTGCTGATCATCGAGCAAGTCAATCAAAGTCCATACTTTGTTCTCATACATGGATCCTATCTCAGATTTCATGGCCTCAAGCCATTTCATGGAATCTGGGCTCATCATCGCTTCCTCATAGTTCATAGGTTCATCATGGTCTAGTAACATGACTTCTAGAATAGGATTATCGTACCACTGCAGTGCGGATCTTACTCTGGAAGACCTCACGAGGTTTGGTAGCAACTTGATCTGAAGTTTCATGATCATCATCATTAACTTCCTCACTAATTGGTGTAGGAATCACTGGAACTGATTTACGTGATGAACTACTTTCCAATAAGGGAGAAGGTACAATTACCTCATCAAGTTCTACTTTCCTCCCACTCACTTCTTTCGAGAGAAACTTCTTCTCTAGAAAGGATCCACCTTAGCAACGAATAACTTGCCTTCGGATCTTGTGATAGAAGGTGTACCCAATAGTTACCTTTGGGTATTCTATGAAGACGCACTTCTCCGATTTGGGTTCGAGCTTATCGGTGAAAACTTTTTCACATAAGCATCACAACTCCAAACTTTAAGAAACGACAGCTTAGGTTTACTGTTAAACCATAGTTCATACGGTGTCGTCTCAACGGATTTAGATGGTGCCCTTTTTAAACGTGAATGCAGCTGTCTCTAATGCATAACCCCAAAACGATATTGGTAAATCGGTAAGAGACATCATTGATCGCACCATATCAAAATAAAATCTGATTACGATGTTCGGACACACCATAACGTTGTGGTGTTCCGGTGGCGTGAGCTGTGAAACTATTCCACTTTGTTTTAATTGAAGACCAAACTCGTAACTCAAATATTCATCTCCACGATCAGATCGCAGAAACTTTATTTTCTTGTTACGATGATTTTCTACTTCACTCTGAAATTCTTTGAACTTTTCAACTATTTCAAACTTATGTTTCATCAAGAAGATATACGCATATCTGCTCAAATCATCTGTGAAGGTCAGAAAATAATGATACTTGCCACGAGCATCAACACTCATTGAATCGCATACATCGGTATGTATAATTTCCAATAAGTAGGTAGCTTGTTCCATTGTTCCGAGAAGCGGAGTTTTAGTCATCTTGCCCAAAAGGCACGGTTCGCAAGCATCAAATGATTCATAATCAAGTGATTCCAAGAGTCCATCGGCATGGAGTTTTCTTCATGCGTTTTACATAATATGACCTAAGCGGCGATTACACAAATAAGTTGCACTATGATTATCAACTTTGCATCATTTGGTTTCAATATTATGAATATGTGTATCACTATGATCGAGATCCAATGAACCTTTTTCATTGGGTGTTTATCCATATAAGGTTTTATTCATGTAAACAGAACAACAATTTATTCTCTTACTTAAATGAATAACCGTATTGCAATAAACATGATCAAATCATATTTATGCTCAACACCAAATAACACTTATTTAGGTTCCACACTAATCCCGAAAGTATAGGGAGTGTGCGATGATGATCATATCAATCTTGGAACTACTTCCAACACTCATCGTCACTTCCCTTTCAACTAGTTTCTGTTCATTCGCAACTCCTGCTTCAAGTTACTACTCTTAGCAACTGAACCATTATCAAATAACGAGGGTTTGATACGAACACTAGTAAAATACACATAAATAATCTGTATATCAAATATACCTTTTTTCTCTTATCCATCCTTCTTATCCGCCAAATACTTGGGGTAGTTCCGCTTCTAGTGACCAGTTCCATTGCAGCAAAAAGCACTTAGTCTCGGGCTTAGGTCCAGACTTGGGCTTCTTCACTCGAGCAGCAACTTGCTTGCCGTTCTTCTTGAAGTTCCCTTTCTTCCCTTTGCCCTTTTCCTTGAGACTAGTGGTCTTGTCAATCATCAACACTTGATGCTCTTTCTTGATTTCTACCTTCGTCGATTTCAACATCACGAAGAGCTCGGAATCGTTTTCGTCATCCCTTGCATCTTGTAGTTCATCACGAAGTTCTAGTAACTTAGTGATGGTGACTAGAGAATTCTGTCAATCACTATCTTATCCGGAAGATTAACTCCCACTTGATTCAAGCGATTAAAGTACCCGGACAATCTGAGCACATGCTCACTAGTTGAGCGATTCTCCTCCATCTTTTAGCTATAGAACTTGTTGGAGACTTCATATCTCTCAACTCGGGTATTTGCTTGAAATATTAACTTCAATTCCTGGAACATCTCATATGGTCCATGACGTTCAAAACGTCTTTGAAGTCCCGATTCTAAGCCGTTAAGCATGGTGCACTAAACTATCAAGTAGTCATCATATTGAGCTAGCCAAACGTTCATAACGTATGCATCCGCTCCTCGCAATAGGTCTGTCACACCTAGCGGTGCATTAAGGACATAATACTTCAGGCAGCAATGAGGATAAACCTCAGATCACGGATCCAATCCGCATCATTGCTACTAACATTTTTCAATACAATTTTCTCTAGGAACACATATAAAAACATAGGGAAGCAACAACGCGAGCTATTGATCTACAACATAATTTGCAAAATACTACCAGGACTAAGTTCATGATAAATTAAAGTTCAATTAATCATATTACTTAAGAACTCCCACTTAGATAGACATCCCTCTAATCCTCTAAGTGATTACGTGATCCAAATCAACTAAACCATGTCCGATCATCACGTGAGATGGAGTAGTTTCAATGGTGAACATCACTATGTTGATCATATCTACTATATGATTCACGTTCGACCTTTCGGTCTCCGTGTTCTAGGCCATATCTGTTATATGCTAGGCTCGTCAAGTTTAACCTGAGTATTCTGCGCAACTGTTTTGCACCCGTTGTATTTGAACGTAGAGCCTATCACACCCGATCATCACGTGGTGTCTCAAAGACGAAGAACTTTCGCAACGGTGCATACTCGGGAGAACACTTCTTGATAATTTTAGTGAGAGATCATCTTATAATGCTACCGTCAATCAAAGCAAGATAAGATGCATGAAGGATAAACATCACATGCAATCAATATAAGTGATATAATATGGTCATCATCATCTTGTGCTTGTGATCTCCATCGCCGAAGCACCGTCAAGATCACCATCGTCACCGGGCGCGACACCTTGATCTCCATCGTAGCATCGTTGTCGTCTCGCCAATCTTATGCTTCCACGACTATCACTACCGCTTAGTAATAAAGTAAAGCATTACATCGCGATTGCATTGCATACAATAAAGCGACAACCATATGGCTCTCGCCGATTGCCGATAACTCGGTTACAAAACATGATCATCTCATACAATAAAATTTAGCATCATGTCTTGACCATATCACATCACAACATGCCCTGCAAAAACAAGTTAGACGTCCTCTACTTTGTTGTTGCAAGTTTTACGTGGCTGCTACGGGCTTAAGCAAGAACTCATCTTACCTACGCATCAAAACCACAACGATAGTTTGTCAAATAGACTGCTTTTAACCTTCTCAAGGACCGGGCGTAGTCACACTCGGTTCAACTAAAGTTGGAGAGACAGTCTTCTTAAGCCATCTATGTGCAAAGCACGTCGAGGAACCGGTCTCGCGTGAAGAGTACGCGTAAGGTTGGTCCGGATCGTCTCGTCCAACAATACCGCTGAACCAAAGTATGACATCTTTGGTAGGCAGTATGACTTGTATCGTCCACAACTCACTTGTGTTCTACTCGTGCATATGACATCAACGCATAAAACCTAGGCTCGGATGCCACTGTTGGGAAACGTAGTAATTTCAAAAAATTTCCTACGATCACGCAAGACCATGGTGATGGCATAGCAACGAGAGGGAAGAGTATCCGTCCACGTACCCTCGTAGACCGAAAGCGGAAGCGTTATATTAACGCGGTTGATGTAGTCGTACGTCTTCACGATCCGACCGATCCAAGCACCGTTACTCCGGCACCTCCGAGTTCTTAGCACACGTTCAGCTCGATGACGATCCCCGGGCTCCGATCGGCAAAGCGTCGGGGAGGAGTTCCACAAGACGACGGGCGTGGTGACGATCTTGATGTTCTATCACGCAGGGCTTCGCCTAAGCACCGCTACAATATGACCGAGGTGGAATATGGTGGAGGGGCACCGCACACGGCCAAGGAACGATCACGTAGATCAACTTGTGTGTCATGGGGTGCCCCCTGCCCCGTATATAAAGGAGCAAGGAGGAGGTGGCGGCCAAGGGAGGAGGCGCACCAAGATGTGGAGTCCTACTAGGATTCCAAGTCCTAGTAGGAGTCCACCAAGAGGGAGGAAAGGAGAAGGAAGTGGAGGAGAAGGAGGTGGCGGCCCCTTTTCCTAGTCCAATTCGGACTAGAGGGGAGGGGGGGCGCAGCAGCCCCTTGGCCCTTTCTCCTCTTCCCACTAAAGCCCATCAAGGCCCATTGCTTCTCCCGTAACTACCCGGTACTTCGAAAAATACTCGAATCATTCGGAATCTTTCCGAACTCCGAATATAGTCGTCCAATATATCGATCTTTACGTCTCGACCATTTCGAGACTCCTCGTCATGTCCCCGATCTCATCCGGGACTCCGAACTCCTTCGGTACATCAAAACTCATAAACTCATAATATAAGCATCGCCATCGAAACCTTAAGCGTGCGGACCCTACGGGTTCGAGAACTATGTAGACATGACCTAGAACCATTCTCGGTCAATAACCAATAGCGGAACCTGGATGCCCATATTGGGTGCTACATATTCTTCGAAGATCTTTATCGGTCAAACCGCATAACGACATTCGTTGTTCCCTTTGTCATCGGTATGTTACTTACCCGAGATTCGATCGTCGGTATCCAATACCTAGTTCAATCTCGTTACCGGTAAGTCTCTTTACTCGTTCCGTAATACATCATCTCACAACTAACTCATTAGTTGTAATGCTTGCAAGGCTTAGGTGATGTGTATTACCGAGAAGGCCAGAGATACCTCTCCGACGATCGGAGTGACAAAACCTAATCTCGAAATACGCCAACCCAACAAGTACCTTTGGAGACACCTGTAGTACTCCTTTATAATCACCCGATTACGTTGTGACGTTTGGTAGTACCCAAAGTGTTCCTCCGTAAACGGAGTTGCATAATCTCATAGTTACAGGAACATGTATGGGTCATGAAGAAAGCATTAACATACTAAACGATCAAGTGTTAAGCTAACGGAATGGGTCATGTCAATCAGATCATTCTCCTAATGATGTGACCTTGTTAATCAAATAACAACTCCTTGTTCATGGTTAGGAAACATAACCATCTTTGATTAACAAGCTAGTCAAGTAGAGGCATACTAGTGACATCTGTTTGTCTATATATTCACACATGTATTATGTTTCCGGTTAATACAATTCTAGCATGAATAATAAACATTTATCATGATATAAGGAAATAAATAATAACTTTATTATTGCCTCTAGGGCATATTTCCTTCAGTTAGGGGTGAAAGTGAGGTTGTCCTAGGGAGAGAGATATCTAGGGAGATGTTTTAGTTGGTTTTATGTTGGTTAAGTCCAGATGAGTTGACTAGGAAAAACCAATGCAGAGAACCAACAAAAGAAACTATAGCAGAAAAAGAAAAAGTAGGGGCCAAAAACCAGGGTGTTACACGTGAAGCCAGACCTCTATAAGTTCTCTATATGGTAGGATCAAAGCTATTCTAAAAACTAGATCCGAGAAGGAGGTGATTAACGCCATCACACAAATACCTAAAGCCAAACCTCCAGGCCTAGATGGTTTAACGGGGGCTTCTTTCAATGCATGATATCATGGCCGTCATCAACAATTTTCCCGATCTCCAAGCCAAGCACCTTAAGTGGGTTAATTTGGCCAACATTGTGCTCCTGCCAATGAAGAAGGGTGTTGAGTGCATCTCGGACGCTGGTCCGACTATCCGAATCTATGTGATCCTCCGGATTGTGGCAGGGTCGGCCCTATGTTTCGGAAGGGCCTAGGGCGAACTCGACGACATGGGCCCCTAACTTCTAAGTCTATATATATGTATGTGTGTGAGATATGTAAACAAATATATATAAATTAATTTGCCTAATATTAAGAGTAAACATTGCTTAAAGATGTAAAGTACTTTTTCAAAGAACCCTTCAGTGTTTGAATTTATTAGATCCCTTTCTTTATTTGCTCTTCCTTTTCAGCATCCGACAAATGCTTCTTACACAACATTGTAAGGCAGGGTAATGTCCTAAAATTATGAACAAAAGAGGATACAAGGAATTAGAAATTTATGCATTAGAACCCTAGGCATGAATAGGACATAGAAATTTAGGATGGATCACATACTTTTTTCGACAAAGGGCATTTTTATTAACTCAAAATGTAGTATCAAGTGGATACAAAGCATAATGAGCCACACCCGGCCTCTGCATAACTAAAATGGACATAGCCAAAAACCAAAAGTCAGACATAAAATAAGAAACCGACATATCGACAATAGTGAGTCATATAGGACCAACACTATGCCTATGTCGAAGGAGGTGGTGGATCGATCTGGAATTATGTTGACACCCATGTTAGGTAAAAACTTCCCTGACCACCTGCTCCAACCGCATATGGTACTTCATTCGGTGTAGCATACACCACATACGAAGCGAGTATGTACATCGGAAAATAGCATGCATATGAGACGAGTTTTTGTCATTAAAAATCAAATCATTTGTACACAGCCAGAGTGACCTATTGGAAATATGCCCTAGAGGCAATAATAAATTAGTTATTATTATTATATTT
Source organism: Aegilops bicornis (assembly GCA_021605145.1). Classification (NCBI taxonomy): domain Eukaryota; kingdom Viridiplantae; phylum Streptophyta; class Magnoliopsida; order Poales; family Poaceae; genus Aegilops; species Aegilops bicornis. The sequence continues at coordinate 672,448,189 of CM038673.1, read as the reverse complement.
CCTTGTTCATGATAATCGTTTATTATCCATGCTATAATTGTATTGATAGGAAACTCAAATACATGTGTGGATACATAGACAACACCATGTCCCTAGCAAGCCTCTATTGGCTAGCTCGTTGATCAATAGATGGTTACGGTTTCCTAACCATGGACATTGGATGTCATTGATAACGGGATCACATCATTAGGAGAATGATGTGATGGACAAGACCCAATCCTAAGCCTAGCACAAAGATCGTAGTTCAGGTATGCTAAAGCTTTTCTAATGTCAAGTATCATTTCCTTAGACCATGAGATTGTGCAACTCCGGATACCGTAGGAATGCTTTGGGTGTACCAAACGTCCTGGCAATCGGGTGGCTATAAAGGTGCATTACGGTATCTCCGAAAGTGTGCATTGGGTTGGCACGAATCGAGATCGGGATTTGTCACTCCGTGTAACGGAGAGGTATCTCTGGGCCCACTCGGTAGGACATCATCATAATGTGCAAAATGTGACCAAGGGGTTGATCACGGGATGATGTGTTACGGAACGAGTAAAGAGACTTGCCGGTAACGAGATTGAACAAGGTATCGGTATACCGACGATCGAATCTCGGGCAAGTACAATACCGCTAGACAAAGGGAATTGTATACGGATCGATTGAGTCCTTGACATCGTGGTTCATCCGATGAGATCATCGTGGAACATGTGGGAGCCAACATGGGTATCCAGATCCCGCTGTTGGTTATTATTTGGAGAACGTCTCGGTCATGTCTACATGTCTCCCGAACCCGTAGGGTCTACACTTAAGGTCTGGCGACGCTTAGGGTTATAAAGGAAGTTTGTATGTGGTTACCGAATGTTGTTCGAGTCCCGGATGAGATCCGGACGTCACGAGGAGTTCGGAATGGTCCGGAGGTAAAGATTTATATATGGGAAGTCCTATTTTGGTCGCCGGAAAAGTTTAGCACTTTATCGGTATTGTACCGGGAGTGCCGAAGGGGTCCGGGGTCCACCGGGGGTCCACCTGCGGGGGGCCACATGGGCTGTAGGGGGTGCGCCTTGGCCTATATGGGCCAAGGGCGCCAGCCCCAAGAGGCCCATGCGCCAAGGAAACTTGGGAGGAAGAGTCCTCAAGGGGAAGGCACCTGAGGGTGCCTTGGGAGGATGGACTCCTCCCCTCTTGGCCGCACCCTTCCTTGGAGGAAGGGGCAAGGCTGCGCCTCCCCTTCTCCCTTGCCCCTATATATAGTGGAGGGAGGAGGGCATCCACACCTGAGCCTCGGGCGCCTCCCTCCCTCCCGTGACACCTCCTCCTCTCCCGTAGGTGCTTGGCGAAGCCTGCAGGATTGCCACGCTCCTCCACCACCACCACGCCGTTGTGCTGCTGTTGGATGGAGTCTTCCTCAACCTCTCCCTCTCTCCTTGCTGGATCAAGGCATGGGAGACGTCACCGGGCTGTACGTGTGTTGAACGCGGAGGTGCCGTCCGTTCGGCACTCGGATCTCCGGTGATTTGGATCACGAGGAGTACGACTCCTTCAACCCCGTTCTCTTGAACGCTTCCGCTTAGCGATCTACAAGGGTATGTAGATGCACTCTCCTTCCTCTTGTTGCTAGAATCTCCATAGATTGATCTTGGTGATGCGTAGAAAATTTTGAATTTCTGCTACGTTCCCCAACAGTGGCATCATGAGCTAGGTCTATTGCGTAGATTCTTTGCACGAGTAGAACACAAAGTAGTTGTGGGCGTTGATGTTGTTCAATATGCTTGCAGTTACTAGTCAAATCTTGTTTGACGGTATTGTGGGATGAAGCGGCCCGGACCGACCTTACACGCTCTCACGTGAGACAGGTTCCACCGACTGACATGCACTTGGTGCATAAGGTGGCTAGCGGGTGCTAGTCTCTCCCACTTTAGTCGGAACGGATTCGATGAAAAGGGTCCTTATGAAGGGTAAATAGCAATTGGCATATCACGTTGTGGTTTTGCGTAGGTAAGAAACGTTCTTGCTAGAAACCCATAGCAGCCACGTAAAACATGCAAACAACAATTAGAGGACGTCTAACTTGTTTTTGCGAGGTATGCTATGTGATGTGATATGGCCAAGAAGAATGTGATGAATGATATGTGATGTATGAGATTGATCATGTTCTTGTAATAGGATTCACGACTTGCATGTCGATGAGTATGACAACCGGCAGGAGCCATAGGAGTTGTCTTTATTTATTGTATGACCTGCGTGTCATTAAACAACGCCATGTAATTACTTTACTTTATTGCTAACCGATAGCCATAGTAGTAGAAGTAATAGTTGGCGAGACAACTTCATGAAGACACGATGATGGAGATCATGATGATGGAGATCATGGTGTCATGCCGGTGACGATGATGATCATGGAGCCCGAAGATGGAGATCAATGGAGCTATATGATATTGGCCATATCATGTCACTAATATATAATTGCATGTGATGTTTATTATGTTTATGCATCTTGTTTACTTAGAAACGACGGTAGTAAATAAGATGATCCCTTACAAATTTCAAGAAGTGTTCTCCACAGTGCACCGTTGCTACGGTTACGGCTTCTAAGCACCACGTGATGATCGGGTGTGATGGATTCTTACGTTCACATACAACGGGTGTAAGACAGATTTACACAGCAAAAACACTTGGGGTTAACTTGACGAGCCTAGCATGTACAGACATGGCCTCGGGAACACAGAGACCGAAAGGTCGAGCATGAGTCGTATAGTAGATACGATCAACATGAAGATGTTCACCGATGATGACTAGTCCGTCTCATGTGATGATCGGTCACGACTTAGTTGACTCGGATCATGTAATCACTTAGATGACCAGAGGGATGTCTATCTGAGTGGGAGTTCATAAGATGAACTTAATTATCTTGAACATAGTCAAAAGACCTTTTGCAAATTATGTAAAGCTCGCGCTTTAGTTCCACTTTTTAGATATGTTCCTAGAGAAAATATAGTTGAAAGTTGAAAGTAGCGATTATGCGGACGATGAAAGCTTATGTCCTTAATGCACCGCCCGGTGTGCTGAACCCCAAACGTAGTTTGTGGATGTTTCGAACATCGGACATACATGTTTTGATAACTACGTGATAGTTCGGTTGAGCGGTTTAGAGTAGAGGCACCAAAGACGCGTTTTCGAAATGTCGCGGAACATATGAGATGTTTCGAGGGCTGAAATTGGGATTTCGGGCTCGTGCCCATGTCAAGAGGTATGAGACCTCCGACGATTTTCTTAGCACGCAAACTAAGGGAGAAAGCTCAATCGATGAGCTTGTGCTCGTAATGTCCGAGTGCAACAATCACTTGAATCGAGTGGGAGTTAATCTTCCGGATGAGATAGTAATGTTTCTCCAAAGACATTGCCACCAAGCTACTAGAACTTCGTGATGAACTATAACATATCGAGGATAGATATGATGATCCTTGAGGTATTCACGATGTTTGACATCGCGAAAGTAGGAGTCAAGAAGGAGCATCAATTGTTGGTGAAACCACTAGTTTCAAGAAGGGCAAGGGCAAGAAGGGATACTTCATGAAGCGGCAAATCAGTCTGCTGCTCGATTGAAGAAACCCAAGGTTGAACCCAAACCCGAGACTAAGTGCTTACGTAATAAGGGGAACAACCATCGAGCGGAACCACCCTAGATACTTGGTAGATGAGAAGGCTGGCAAGGTCGATAGAAGTATATTTGATATACATTATGTTAATGTGTACTTTACTAGTACTCCTAGTAGCACCAGGGTATTAAGATACCGGTTCGGTTGCTAAGTGTTAGTAACTCGAAATAAAAGCTACGGCATAAACGGAGACTAGCTAAAGGAGAGCTGACGATATGTGTTGGAAGTGTTTCCAATTTCAATGTGATCAAACATCGCACACTCCCTCTACCATCAAGATTAGTATTAAACCAGAATAATTATCATTTGGTGTTTGCGTTGAGCATAGACATGATTGGATTATGTCTATCGCAATACGGTTATTCATTTAAGGAGAATAATGGTTACTCTATTTATTTGAATAATACCTTCGATGGTCTTGCACCTAAATAAATGGTTTATTGAATCTCGATCGTAGTGATACACATTTTCATGCCAAAAGTATAAGATAGTAATGATAGTACCACTTACTTGTGGCAATCGCCATGTAAGTCATATTGGTGTAAACGCATGAAGAAGCTCCATGTTGATGGATCTTTGGACTCACTCGTTTTGAAAAGTTTGAGACATGCGAACCATATGCATTGGTGTATACGCATGAAGAAACTCCATGCAGATGGACCGTTTGGACTCACTTGATTTTGAATCACTTGAGACATGCAAATCATACCACATGGGCAAGATGGTGAAAAGCCTCGGTTTGGTAAGATGGAACAAGATAGCAACTTGTGGAAGTAACACATTTTTGATGTGTGCAGTCCAATGAGTCTTTGAGGCATGCGATGAATATCGTTATGTTCTTACTTCACGAGATGATTCGATTAGATGTTGAGTATATTTACTTGATGAAGCACAAGTCTGAATTATTGAATGGTTCAAGTAATTTCAGAGTGAAGTTGAAGATCATCGTGACAAGAGGATAGAATGTCTATGATATGATCATAGAGATAAATATCTGAGTTACGAGCTTTGTACATAATTAAGACATTGTGGAAATTGTTTCACAATTAATACCGCCTGGAACACCATAGTGTGATGGTGTGTACGAACATCATAGTTGCACCCTATTGGATATGGTGCGTACCATGATGTCTCCTATCGAATTACCACTATCGTTCATGGGTTAGGCATTAGAGACAACCGCACTCACTTTAATAGGGCACCACATAATTCCGTTGAGACGACACCGTTTGGAGAAACCTAAGTTGTCGTTTCTTGAAAGTTTGGGGCTGCGACGCTTATGTGAAAAAGTTTCAGGTTGATAAGCTCGAACCCAAAGCGGATAAAATGCATCTTCATAGGACACCCAAAACAGTTGGGTGTACCTCCTAATTCAGATCCGAAAGCAATATGGATTGTTTCTTGAATCGGGTCCTTTCTCGAGGAAAAGTTTGTCTCGGAAAGTTGAGTGGGAGGATGGTGGAGACTTGATGAGGTTATTGAACCATCACTTCAACTAGTGTGTAGCAGGGCATAGGAAGTTGTTCCCGTGGCACCTACACCAATTGAAGTCGAAGCTTATGATAGTGATCATGAAGTTTTGGATCAAGTCACTACCGTACCTCGTAGGGTGACAAGGATGCGTACTGCTTTAGAGTGGTACGGTGATCCTGTCTTGAAGGTCATGTTGCTAGACAACAATGAACCTACGAGCTATGGAGAAGCGATGGTGGGCCCAAATTCCGACAAATGGTTAGAGGCCATAAAATCCGAGATAGGATCCATGTATCATAACAAAGCATGGACTTTGGTGGACTTGCCCGATGATCGGCAAGCCATTGAGATGAATGGATCTTTAAGAAGAAGACGGATGTGGACGGTAATATCACCGTCTATGAAGCTCGACTTGTGGCGAAGAGTTTTTCACAAGTTCAAGGAGTTGACTACGATGAGATTTTCTCATCCGTTGCGATGCTTAAGTCCGTCGGAATCATGTTAGCATTAGCTGCATTTATGAAATCTGGCGAGATGGATGTCAAGACGAGTTTCCTTACCGGTTTACATAAGGAAAGGTTGTATGTGATACAATCAGGAAAAGTTTTGTCGATCCTAAGGATGCTAAGAGGTATGCTAGCTCCAGCGATCCTTCTAAGGACCGGAGTAAGCATCTCGGAGTTGGAATGTGCGCTTTGATGAGATGATCAAAGATTTTGGGTTTATACAAAGTTTATGAGAAACTTGTATTTCCAAAGAAGTGAGTGGGAGCACTATAGAATTTCCGATAAGTATATGTTGTTGACATATTGTTGATCGAAATGATGTAGAATTTCTGGAAAGCATATAGGATTATTTGAAAAGTGTTTTCAATGGAAAACCTGGATTAAGCTACTTGAACATTGAGCATCAAGATCTATGAGGATAGATCAAAAAACGCTTAATGGTACTTTCAAATGAGCATATACCTTGACATGATCTTGAAGGTGTTCAAGATGGATCAGTCAAAGGAGTTCTTGCCTGACATGTAAGGTATGAAGTTAAGACTTAAAGCTCGACCGCGGCAGAAAAGAGAGAAAGGACGAATGTCGTCCCCTATGCTTCAAACGTAGGTCCTATAGTATGCGATGCTGTGTACCGCACCGGAAGTGTGCCATGCCATGAGTCAGTCAAGGGGTACAAGAATGATCCAGGAATGGATCATTGGACAGCGGTCAAAATTGTCCTTGGAGTAAATAAGGACATGTTTCTCGATTATGGAGGTGATAAAGAGTTCGATGTAAAGGGTTACGTCGATGCAAGCTTTAAACACCTATCCGAGTGACTCTGAGTAGCAAACCGGATACGTATAGTGGAGCAACCGTTTGGAATAGATCCAAGTGGAGTGTGGAAGCAGCATTTGCAATATGACATGGAGAATTGCAAAGCACACACGGATCTGAAAGGTTCAGACCCGTTGACTAAAACCCGTTGACTAAAACCTCTCTCACAAGCAAAACATGATCAAACCTCAGAACTCATTGAGTCTAAATCACATGATGATGTGAACTAGTTTAATGACACTAGTATACTCTTTGGATGTTGGCCACATGGCGATGTGACCTGTCAGTGTTAATCACATGGCGATGTGAACTAGATTATTGACTCTAGTGCAAGTGGGAGACTGTTGGAAATATGCCCTAGAGGCAATAATAAATTAGTTATTATTATTATATTTCCTTGTTCATGATAATCGTTTATTATCCATGCTATAATTGTATTGATAGGAAACTCAAATACATGTGTGGATACATAGACAACACCATGTCCCTATCAAGCCTCTATTGGCTAGCTCGTTGATCAATAGATGGTTACGGTTTCCTAACCATGGACATTGGATGTCATTGATAACGGATCACATCATTAGGAGAATGATGTGATGGACAAGACCCAATCCTAAGCCTAGCACAAAGATCGTAGTTCGTATGCTAAAGCTTTTCTAATGTCAAGTATCATTTCCTTAGACCATGAGATTGTGCAACTCCGAATACCGTAGGAATGCTTTGGGTGTACCAAACGCCACAACGTAATCGGGTGGCTATAAAGGTGCATTACAGGTATCTCCGAAAGTGTCATTGGGTTGGCACGAATCGAGATCGGATTTGTCACTCCGTGTAAACGGAGAGGTATCTCTGGGCCCACTCGGTAGGACATCATCATAATGTGCACAATGTGACCAAGGGGTTGATCACGGGATGATGTGTTACGGAACGAGTAAAGAGACTTGCCGGTAACGAGATTGAACAAGGTATCGGTATACCGACGATCGAATCTCGGGCAAGTACAATACCGCTAGACAAAGGGAATTGTATACGGGATCGATTGAGTCCTTGACATCGTGGTTCATCCGATGAGATCATCGTGGAACATGTGGGAGCCAACATGGGTATCCAGATCCCGCTGTTGGTTATTGACTGGAGAACGTCTCGGTCATGTCTACATGTCTCCCGAACCCGTAGGGTCTACACACTTAAGGTTCGATGACGCTAGGGTTATAAAGGAAGTTTGTATGTGGTTACTGAATGTTGTTCGGAGTCCCGGATGAGATCCCGGACGTCACGAGGAGTTAGGAATGGTCCGGAGGTAAAGATTTATATATGGGAAGTCCTATTTTGGTCGCGGAAAAGTTTCGCACTTTATCGGTATTGTATGGGAGTGCCGAAAGGGGTCCGGGGTCCACCGGGGTCCACCTGCCGGGGGCCACATGGGCTGTAGGGGTGCGCCTTGGCCTATATGGGCCAAGGGCACCAGCCCCAAGAGGCCCATGCACCAAGGAAACTTGGGGAGGAAGAGTCCTCAAGGGGAAGGCACCTGAGGGTGCCTTGGGAGGATGGACTCCTCCCCCTCTTGGCCGCACCCCTTCCTTGGAGGAAGGGGCAAGGCTGCCTCCCCTTCTCCCTTGCCCCTATATATAGTGGAGGGAGGGAGGGCATCCACACTGAGCCCTGGCGCCTCCCTCCCTCCCGTGACACCTCCTCCTCTCCGTAGGTGCTTGGCGAAGCCTGCAGGATTGCCACGCTCCTCCACCACCACCACGCTGTTGTGCTGCTGTTGGATGGAGTCTTCCTCAACCTCTCCCTCTCTCCTTGCTGGATCAAGGCATGGGGAGACGTCACCGGGCTGTCACGTGTGTTGAACAGCGGAGGTGCCGTCTGCTCGGCACTCGGATCTCCGGTGATTTGGATCACGACAATCTGACTCCTTCAACCCCGTTCTCTTGAACGCTTCCGCCTAGCGATCTACAAGGGTATGTAGATGCACTCTCCTTCCTCTTGTTGCTAGAATCTCCATAGATTGATCTTGGTGATGCGTAGAAAATTTTGAATTTCTGCTACGTTCCCCAACATGACCATAATAAGACAAACAGACGAACAAACGAAGTGAAGCGAAACATATCGGGCATGTTTGGTTACATTGCCGATTCAGCCTGGCCCGGCGAGCCTGGCTCTATTGAGCCGGTTTGAGGGGATGCAGGCCAAAAAAACCCAGATGCACATAGTTTGGTTACCTGCATGCCCCTAGTTGCATGAGACAACCATTTTTGAACCGACGTTTGGTTGCCTGCATTGCATTATGCGCACATATGACATGGTGTTTGGTTGCAACCTGCATAAGGTGTTGTCACCACTTCTAACTAGTGGTGAGCTTACCACACAGAATCTGAACATGTAGCGCCATCTACTTAAACAAATGATAGTTCATCCTAACTACTATCAAATGGCAGTTCAAATTATTAAGAGCCATTGGCTAAATAGGGGGTAGTTCATCGGTGCTACCAGATCTTCCTCTTCCTCTCTTCTTTTGCTTCTACTGCTGCTTCTGGTACTGCTGCTGCTGCTGCTTCTTGTTCTTCTTCCATCTTCTTCAAATCCTGCACTGACCTCTGTTAAGCCACATTGCCTCTGCCCACTCCAACCTTTTTTTCTTCCAAGCGTTATTGTCAAATGCCTCCACACCATGGCCGGAGCTAACAACATCGTCAGGCTCGACATCTTCCTCCTCAGGCACGTGTTCATGAAAGCCCCACTGGAGGATCCAGTTATGCAGAATGCAACAAGCAAGAACTAGCTTAACCTGAGTGGAGTATGGGTGGGAATGGCTTTTGATCCAGGATCTTAAACATATTCTTCAGAGCTCCAAATGCCCTCTCAATAGTTACTCTAAGGCTGGAGTGTCTGAGATTAAACAACTCCTGTGCAGTCCTAGGATAGTTCCTACCAGTGAACTCGTTGAGATGGTACCTTGTTTTCCTGAAGGGTGGAAGAATACCTGGCCGACATGCATAGCCAGCATCTCCAAGTTAGAACTTGCCATCGGGGATGTTGATCCCATCAGGTCAACTCATGCTATCAGTGAGAATGTTAGCATCATGCGCTGACCCCTCCCAGCCAGCCAGCACATATGTGAACTTCAGATCAAAGTCAACAGCAGCAAGCACATTCTGGCTTGTGTAGTGCTTCCTCTCCCTGTATGCTACAGACTGTGACCTAGGAATTCTGGCAGTGACATGAGTACCATCTATTGCCCCAATGCAATCCTGAAAATGGCATCACTAGCCTGTGTTAGTGCTCAACGTGAAAAATACAAGCATATCAAGCCATGAAAAGTGTATATTGTCAATGCTCACCTTGAAGTATGAATACCATCTTGGGCTTCCGTGAATCTTGGGTGGAGTCTGGCCAGATGGTCTCCTGATCATCTCTCCTCTAAGCTCCCCAACAGCAAAAAGCACCTGCTTGAAGTACCTAGAGATCGTCTCCATTGATCTCCTGAACGTGTTGTGAATGAGCCTGAACCTCCGGTTATGGCCAACAACATGGAGGAACATGGATACTTGCTCTTCGACACTGGTGTTGATGCTATCTTGTAACAGGCCCCTGCTCCTGAAGGTCTCGACAAGCCTGACAAATGGTGCTCTTTTCATTCTAAGCATCCACAGAGCCTCGACGTCATTGCAGTTGTAGATGCAGTTCAGATTTTGGATCCTCTCCTGTTCCCGGGAAAACAATGGACCATAGCGGATCAAAGGTTTCCCAGCACGACGAACAGCTCTCTGGTGCATGAACATGACCCATGCCTGAATCACACTCATTAGTGTTGCTGCCTGGATTATCAGCGTCATCCGTGCGTCCATAACCTAGTCGACATCGACGGTTCGTTCAATGGGAAATCGATCCTACACCTAGCTTAACGGCCTAACCACTGAGCTAACAAAGGGGGGAGGGGGTGCTGCTTAGCGGCATCGGAGACGAGGACGGCGTAGGGGGAGCCATGGCACAGACTAGGTCGACCAGACGGTGGCCAATAGCAAGGGGAGCACCAGATCCACTGCAAACGCCGCCGCCTCTTCCGCTGCCGCCGCCTATAGCGCAGATCTGAAATCGCAGCTGCCGTCGGTGGTGAGGCAGTAGGGAAGAAAGGGAGGCAGTGGCTATGGGTGAGCGCGTGAAAGGGGGGTGAGGCTAATTTGGCGCCGGGACGGCGTGCCAGATTTCCATCTCCCGCCATCTCCCCTCACCCTCGCCTCGCTCCCGCTCGTGCGACCTTGCGCCACACTCAGCCTGGCTCGCGAGAAACTGCCGATCCGAGCGTTTCCAGCGAGCCAGGCTCTGGACTGCTTTGAGAAGCATGCGATGTAGGCCCAACAGGAAAACCAGGCAACCAAACAGGCCTCTCCCTTCCCGCGCGAGCCTAGTTGGGCTCAATGCAGGCAACAAAACACGCCCATCGAGTTGATTCATGCGTATGCGTGCGGCCGTGCCTGGCGTCTAGCGACACATCGCTTTGATCACTAGTTGCTAGTGATGACCCACAAGTATAGGGGATCTATCGTAGTCCTTTCGATAAGTAAGAGTGTCGAACCCAACGAGGACCAGAAGGAAATGATAAGCAGCTTTCAACAAGGTATTCTCTGCAAGTACTGAAATAAGTGGTAACAGATAGTTTTGTGATAAGGTAAATTGTAACGAGCAACAAGTAGCAAAAGTAAACATGGTGCAGCAAGGTGGCCCAATCCTTTTTGTAGCAAAGGACAAGCCGGAACAAACTCTTATAATAGGAAAAGCGCTCCCGAGGACACATGGGATTATCGTCAAGCTAGTTTTCATCACGTTCATATGATTCGCGTTCGGTACTTTGATAATTTGATATGTGGGTGGACCGGTGCTTGGGTGCGGTTCTTACTTGAACAAGCATCCCACTTATGATTAACCTCTAGTGCAAGCATCCGCAACTACAACAAAAGTATTAAGGTAAACCTAACCATAGCATGAAACATATGGATCCAAAACAGCCCCTTACGAAGCAACGCATAAACTAGGGTTTAAGCTTCTATCACTCTAGCAACCCATCATCTACTTATTACTTCCCAATGCCTTCCTCTAGGCCCAAATAATGGTGAAGTGTTATGTAGTCGACGTTCACATAACACCACTAGAGGCTAGACAACATACATCTCATCAAAATATTGAGCGAATACCAAATTCACATGACTACTAATAGCAAGACTTCTCCCGTGTCCTCTGGAACAAACATAACTACTCACAAAGCATATTCATGTTCATAATCAGAGGGGTAATAATATGCATAAAGGATCTGAACATATGATCTTCCACCAAGTAAACCAACTAGCATCAACTACAAGGAGTAATCAACACTACTAGCAACCTACTAGCACCAATCCAGGACTTGGAGACAAGAATTGGATACAAGAGGTGAACTAGGGTTTGGAGATGAGATGGTGCTTTGGTGAAGATGTTGATGGAGATTGCCCTCTCCCGATGAGAGGAGCGTTGGTGATGATGATGACGATGATTTCCCCCTCCCGGAGGGAAGTGTCCCCGACAGAACAGCTCCGCCGGAGCCCTAGATTGGTTCCGCCAAGGTTCCGCCTCGTGGCGGCAGATTCTCGTCCCAAAAGGTTGCCTCTGATTTTTTTTCTCATCGAAAGACTTCATATATGAGAAGATGGGCATCGGAGAGCCACCAGGGGGGCCACGAGGTAGGGGGCGTGCCCCAGGGGGGGGGGTGCCCCCCACCCTCGTGAGCAGGGTGTGGCCCCCCTGGCCTTCATCTTTGGTGATGGTTTTTCTTTATTTATTTTAAGACATTCCGTGGAGTTTCAGGACTTTTGGAGTTGCACAGAATAGGTCTCCAATATTTGCTCCTTTTCCAGCTGCCAGCATTCTCCCTCTTCATGTAAACCTTGTAAAATAAGAGAGAATAGCCATAAGTATTGTGACATAACGTGAAATAACAACCCATAATGCGATAAATATCGATATAAAAGCATGATGCAAAATGGACGTATCTACTCCCCCAAGCTTAGACCTCGCTTGTCCTCAAGCGAAACACCGATAACAATAAATATGTCCTCATGTTTAGAGGTAGAGGCGTCGATAAAAATAAAATACGGACATGAAGGCATCATGATTATTCTCATAACAGCAACGTATATAGATTTTTCATATGATTACTTATGTTCAAGTGATGATCTTTTCACAATGCAAAAGTATGAATCAGAAACTTTATTGGGCACCAGCAAAGTATAACCTCAGTCATTGAAGAAATTGCAATTTATCATAACATCGGAAAGAGTCTATGTCCGAGCTTAAAAGCAAGTCCACATACTCAACTATCACTTAGTCCTTCATAATTGCTAGCACTCACACAATACTTGTGGTTACGGAGTCTTAATCGGACACAGAGAAAGATAGGGGCTTATAATTTTGCCCCACAACCTTTTACCTCAAGGGTAATGTCAACAATAACAATTCATGCTCCCCTACATCCAATTAGATATATATATATATATATATATATATATATATATATATATATATATATATATATATATATATATCATGTTCTTTCCAACATCTTTGGGCTTGCCAAAGGATAAACTAAAAAAGGAAAGGTGAAGATCACTGTGACTCTTGCATAAGGTAGAAGATAATAATAAAAGATAGGCCAAGCAGAGGTTGCCATGCGCTTTTATGGTTGGATGCACAAAATCTTAATGCAAAAGAACGTCACTTTATATTGCCCCTTGTATGTGGAACTTTATTATGCAGTTCGTCGCTTTTATTACTTCCACAACAAGTTCGTACAAAGCTTATTTCTCTGCACTAATAAGTCATGCATATTTAGAGAGCAATTTTTATTGCTTTCACCGATGACAACTTACTTGAAGGATCTTACTCAATCCATAGGTAGATATGGTGGACTCTCATGGCTAAACGGGTTTAAGGGTATTTGGAAGCACAAGTAGTATCTCTACTTCGTGCTGAGAATTTGTCTAGCATGAGGGGGAAAGGCAAGCTCAACGTGTTAGAGGATCCATGACAACATACTTTATCTCCGATATAAGAAAACATAACTCATTATGTTGTCTTCCTTGTCCAACATTATCTCTTTAGCATGTTGTATTTTAATGAGTGCTCCCAATCATAAAAGATGTCAATGATAATATATCTATATGTGAAACCTCTCTTTCCTTATTACTTCCTATTAATTGCAACGATGACCAAAGCTATATTTGCCAACTCCCAACAACTTTTAATCATCATACTCTTTCTATGTGAAGCCATTACTTTCAATAAGATCAATATGAACTCTTTGTTTCTTTTTATTCTTTTCTTTTATTCACCCAAGATCATGGCAAAGTAATCAAGCCCTTGACTCAACACTAATCTTTATTATATAGCTCGCGGACTCGATTACATAGAGGGATCATAAAGCAAAACTTCAAAACTAGATCATGCCATGACTTTATTCCACCAAGTCAAGATACTACTAATAGGATCGAAGTAATAAAAACGGTAAATATAGGAGTTGTGATAGTGATACGATACCGGGGCACCTCCCCCAAGCTTGGCAGTTGCCAAGGGGAGTGCCCATACCCATGTGATTATATCTCCTTCTTTGTTGTTGGTGTAATATTCTTGGCGATGATGCCCTTCAGGATACGGTTCTCCTCCTCGAGTTTATTGACTTGCTGCTTGAGGTCCATTATTTCATGTAAGCTTTCCTATAACGGCTAAAGCTCCCTGCACCCAAGGGTGTTGCATAGCTCTTGGGAGAACAAGAGACACTCCTCCTCATATTTTCATAAGAAAGAAATCTAACATTGGAAGGGATAACCGAGTCTGGAATAGCTGAGCCCTGTAGTTCCCCCATCGTAAACCCAGCTCGGAGGCGAGAGGTGACTTCTTGATCCTCCATGGCCTCTACCCTTATCAAGTCGGCCTCCATATCTTCCTCCGTTGCTGGCCCAAAGTGGTCAGCATCGCTGTGTGCCCTTGGTTCTGGTGCCGGATTAGATACCCGGCTTTCCCCGACTGACTCTTGAGAAGACATCTTGATCTAGTCTGCAGCAGCAACAACTCAAAAACAAGAACAGAGGATATTTGTGTGATACGGGAGTCAAAACCTTCGGGAGAATATATAATGAATTTTTACCGACCAAAATACGTATCGTACAAGAAAACGGAGTTCGGAGGGCACACGAGGTGCTCACGAGGTAGGGGGGCGCGCCCAGGGGGTAGGGTGCGCCCTCCACCCTCGTGAAGGCCTCGTGTCCTTACCGGACTTCCACTTATTTTTCTATTTTTCTAAATATTCCTAAACGGAGAAATATTGCCTTAAAAATTGTTTTGGAGTCGGTTTACTTACCGTACCACATACCTATTCCTTTTCGAGTCCTAAACGGTCCGAAAGTGTCCCTTATGTATTCCTTCGGGTTACGGTTTCAATAATATTGGTTTCAACATTTATGGGATTACCTGAGATATAATGTTTGATTCTTTGACCGCTTTCCACCTTCGGATTTGTGCCTTGAAGTTGTTGTTGATTTTATGGCACCGTAACGATAGACCTCCTCGATAACGTAGGGACCTTCCCATTTAGAGAGAAGTTTTCCTGCAAAAATCTTAAACAAGAGTTGTATAGCAATACATAATCACCTACATTAAACTCACGCTTTTGTATCCTTTTGTCATGCCATCTTTTAACTTTTTCTTTAAACAGCTTAGCATTTTCATAAGCTTGGGTTCTCCATTCATCAAGTGAGCTAATATCAAATAACCTCTTCTCACCTGCAAGTTTGAAATCATAGTTGAGCTCTTTAATAGCCCAATATGCCTTATGTTCTAGTTCGAGAGGTAAGTGACATGCTTTTCCATAAACCATTTTATACGGAGACATACCCATAGGATTCTTATATGCAGTTATATAGGCCCATAATGCATCATCAAGTTTCTTGGACCAATTCTTTCTAGACCTATTAACAGTCTTTTGCAAAATTAATTTGAGCTCTGTATTACTCAATTCTACTTGACCACTAGACTGTGGATGATAAGGAGATGCAATTCTATGATTAACATCATATTTAGCAAGCATTTTACGGAAAGCACCATGAATGTGAACCACCATCAGTCATTAAATATCTAGGGACTCCAAACCTCAGAAAAATAACTTCCTTAAGCATTTTAATACAAGTGTTATGATCAGCACTACTAGTTGGAATAGCTTCTACCCACTTAGTAACATAATCAACAGCAACTAAAATATGCGTATATCCATTAGAGGCAGGAAAAGGTCCCATATAATCAAAGCCCCAAACATCAAATGGTTCAATAACAAGTGAATAATTCATAGGCATTTCTTGACGTCTACTAATATTACCAATTCTTTGACAATCATCACAAGACAAAACAAACTTACGGGCATCCTTGAAGAGAGTAGGCCAATAAAAACCAGATTACAATACCTTATGTGCAGTTCTATCTCCAGCGTGGTGTCCTCCATAAGCTTCGGAGTGACACTTGCGTAGGATCATTCTGTTCATGCTCGGTACACAACGTCTAATAACACCATCTACTCCTTCTTTATAAAGATGTGGGTCATCCAAAAAGTAATGTCGCAAGTCATAAAAGAACTTTTTCTTTTGTTGGTATGTGAAGCTAGGTGGTATAAATTTAGCAACAATATAATTAGCATAATCAGTATACCAAGAAGTGCTACGAGAAGTGCTCATGACATTTAATTGTTCATCGGGAAAGCTATCATCAATAGGTAGTGGGTCATCAAGAACATTCTCTAACCTAGATAAGTTCTCTGCAACGGGGTTCTCAGCTCCTTTCCTATCAACAATATGCAAATCAAATTCTTTCAAAGAAGAGAACCCATCTAATAAGTCTAGGTTTAGCATATTTCTTTTCCATAAGATATTTAATAGCAGCATGATCGGTGTGAATAGTTACTTTAGAATCAACAATATAGGGTCTGAATTTATCACAAGCAAATACAACTGCTAAAAAAGTTCCTTTTCGGTAGTAGCATAATTTCTTTGAGCATTGTCTAGAGTCTTACTAGCATAATGGGTAACATTTAACTTCTTATCAACTCTTTGCCCTAGAACAGCACCTACAACATAATCACTAGCATCACACATAATTTCAAAGGGTAAATTCCAATCAGGCGGCTGAACAACAGGCGCAGAGACTAATGCTTTCTTAAGTATTTCAAATGCTTCCACACAATCATCATCAAAGACAAATGGTACATATTTTTGTAATAAATTAGTCAGAGGCCGAGAAATTTTTGAGAAGTCCTTAATGAACCTCCAATAAAACCAAGTGACCAAGGAAACTTCTTATACCTTTGATGTCCTTGGGACATGGCATCTTTTCAATAACATCAACCTTGGCTTTATCAACTTCAACACCTCTTTCAGAAACTTTGTGCGCCAAGACAATACCTTCATTAACCATAAAGTGACACTTCTCCCAATTCAAGACAAGATTAGTTTCTTCACATCTCTGCAAAACTCGATCAAGATTGCTCAAGCAATCATCAAAAGAGGATCTATAGACGGAAAAGTCGTCCATGAAAACCTCACAAATCTTTTCACAGAAGTTAGAGAATATAGCCATCATGCATCTTTGAAAGGTAGCAGGTGCATTACATAAACCAAAAGGCACACGTCTATAAGCAAAAGTACCAAAAGGGCATGTAAAAGTAGTCTTTGATTGATCTTTAGCCGACACGGTATTTGAGAGAAACCGAATAACCATCTAGAAAGCAATAATGTGTATGTTTGCATAATCTTTCTAGCATTTGATCAATAAAAGGTAAGGGTAATGATCTTTCTTAGTAGCTTTATTTAATTTGCGGAAATCAATTACCATCCTATAACCTGTAATAATTCTTTGCGGAATCAATTCATCTTTATCATTAGGGACAACAGTAATACCTCCCTTCTTAGGGACACAATGGACAAGACTTACCCACTGACTATCAACAACGGGATAAATTATACCTGCCTCCAGAAGCTTGAGTATTTCTTTTCTTACCACTTCTTTCATTTTAGGATTCAAACGTTGTTGAGGATCACGAACTAGCTTGGCATCCGCTTCCAAATTTATTTTATGCTAACATAGAGTGGGACTAATGCCCTTAAGATCATCAAGAGTATATCCAATAGCGGCACGGTGCTTTTTCAGAATTTTCAATAATCTTTCTTCTTCATGCTCTGAAAGGTTAGCACTAATAACAGGATATATTTTCTTTTCATCAAGATAAGCATATTTAAGATTATCAGGCAACGGTTTAAGCTCAAAGACGGGATCACCCGTGGGTGGAGGAGGATCCCTAGGATTTCAACAGCAAATTGTGTTGCGAGAATAGGTTCCTGTTTAAAGAATACTTCATCTATTTCCCTTCTTTCATTCATGAACATATCATTTTCATGGTCTAGCAAATAGTGTTCTAAAGGATCACTAGGAGGTACCGCAATAGAAGCAAGACCAATAATTTCGTCCTTACTAGGCAATTCTTCCTCACGATGTTGTTTACTAAATTTAGAGAAATTAAACTCATGAACCATATCATCCAAGCCAAGTAACAACATTCTTTTCGCAGTCTATCTTAGCATTAACAGTATTCAAGAAGGGTCTACCAAATATAATGGGACAAAAGCTATCTTGTGGAGAACCAAGAACAAGAAAATCAGCAGGGTATTTAGTTTTCCCACACAAGACTTCAACATCTCTAACAATTCCCACTGGTGAAATAGTATGACTATTGGCAAGCTTAATTGTGACATCAATTTCTTCTAACTCAATAGGTGCAATATCATGCATAATTTCTTTGTATAATTCAATGGGTATTGCACTAGGACTAGCGCCCATATCACATAAGCCATGATAACAATGATCTCCTATTTTAACAGAAATAACAGGCACGCCTACCACATGTCTATGTTTATCTTTAGCACATGGTTTAGCAATTCTAGCAGTTTCACCACAGAATTGAATAACATGCCCATCAATATTATCAGACAAGAGATCTTTAACAATAGCAATATTAGGTTCTACTTTAACTTGCTCAGGAGGTGTATAAGTTCTGATATTGCTTTTACTTAACAATAGTTGAAGCTTTAGCATGATCCTTTACTCTAACAGGGAAAGGTGGTTTCTCAACATAAGAGGTAGGAGCAATAGGATCATTATAAGTGACAGTCTTTTCTTCAACTTTAATAGGTGCAGCTACTTTTACTTCTATGGGAGGATGATATTTAAACCACTTCTCCTTAGGGAGATCAACATAAGTAGCAAAAGATTCACAGAAAGAAGCTACTATCTCAGAGTCAAGTCCATATTTAGTGCTAAACTTACGGAAAATATCGGTATCCATAAAAGATTTAACACAATCAAACTTAGGTGTCATACCTGACTCCTTACCTTCGCCGAGGTCCCAATCTTCAGAGTTGTGTTTAATTCTATCCAATAAATTCCATCTGAATTCAATAGTCTTCATCATAAAAGAGCCAGCACAAGAAGTATCAAGCATGGTGCGATTGTTATCAGAAAGCCGAGCATAAAAATTCTGAAGAATTGTCACTTTTGAGAGCTCATGATTGGGGCATGAATATAACATTGATTTAAGCCTCCCCCAAGCTTGAGTGATGCTTTCTCCTTCGCGAGGCCAAAAATTATATATATAATTGTGATCACGATGAACAAGATGCATAGGGTAATACTTTTGATGAAATTCCAATTCCAATCTTTTATAGTTCCATGATCCCGTATCATCATATAGCCTATACCATGTCAATGCGTCTTCCTTCAAAGATAAAGGGAAGACCTTCTTCTTAACAACATCATCAGGTATACCTGCAAGCTTAAATAATCCACAAACTTCATCCACATAGAATAGATGTTCATCAGGATGCTTTGTTCCATCTCCTGTAAAAGTATTAGCCAACAGTTTTTCCATCATACCCGAAGGAACTTCAAAAGAAGTTTCATTTTCAATAGGTACAGTAGGTTGAGGAGCAACTCTTTGTTTCATCGGACGGGGTGAAGATACCCTAACAAGCCCCTCAGAGAATTACTTTCCATCGTAACAAGTGACAGAAAATTTCAGCACACTATATAAAAATTTTCCTTACCAAATTCCACTTACCAAAGGCGCTACACTCCCCGGCAACGACGCCAGAAAAGAGTCTTGACGACCCACAAGTATAGGGGATCTATCGTAGTCCTTTCGATAAGTAAGAGTGTCGAACCCAACGAGGAGTAGAAGGAAATGATACGCAGTTTTCAGCAAGGTATTCTCTGCAAGTACTGAAATAAGTGGTAACAGATAGTTTTGTGATAAGGTAAATTGTAACGAGCAACAAGTAGCAAAAGTAAACACGGTGCAGCAAGGTGGCCCAATCCTTTTTGTAGCAAAGGACAAGCCAGAACAAACTCTTATAATAGGAAAAGCGCTCCCGGGGACACATGGGATAATCGTCAAGCTAGTTTTCATCACGTTCATATGATTCACGTTCGGTACTTTGATAATTTGATATGTGGGTGGACTGGTGCTTGGGTGCTGTTCTTACTTGAACAAGCATCCCACTTATGATTAACCTCTATTGCAAGCATCCGCAACTACAACAAAATTATGAAGGTAAACCTAACCATAGCATGAAACATATGGATCCAAAACAGCCCCTTTACGAAGCAACTCATAAACTAGGGTTTAAGCTTCTGTCACTCTAGCAACCCATCATCTACTTATTACTTCCCAATGCCTTCCTCTAGGCCCAAATAATGGTGAAGTGTTATGTAGTCGATGTTCACATAACACCACTAGAGGCTAGACAACATACATCTCATCAAAATATCGAACGAATACCAAATTCACATGAATACTAATAGCAAGAATTCTCCCGTGTCCCCAGGAACAAACGTAAATACTCACAAAGCATATTCATGTTCATAATCAGAGGGGTAATAATATGCATAAAGGATCTGAACATATGATCTTCCACCAAGTAAACCAACTAGCATCAACTACAAGGAGTAATCAACACTACTAGCAACCTACTAGCACCAATCCCGGACTTGGAGACAAGAATTGGATACAAGAGATGAACTAGGGTTTGGAGATGAGATGGTGCTGGTGAAGATGTTGATGGAGATTGCCCTCTCCCGATGAGAGGAGCGTTGGTGACGATGATGACGATGATTTCCCCCTCCCGGAGGGAAGTGTCCCCGGCAGAACAGCTCCGCCGGAGCCCTAGATTGGTTCCGCCTCGTGGCAGCAGAGTCTCGTCCCGAAAGGTTGCCTCTGATATTTTTCTCATCGAAAGACTTCATATAGGAGAATATGGGCATCGGAGAGCCACCAGGGGGCCCATGATGTAGGGGGGCGCGCCTGGGGGCGCCCGCCTCGTGAGCGGTGGTGGGCCCCCGGCCTTCATCTTTGGCGACGATTTTTATTTATTTATTTTAAGACATTGCGTGAGTTTCAGGACTTTTGGAGTTGCATGAGAATAGGTCTCCAATATTTGCTCCTTTTCCAAATTTCAGAATTCCAGCCGCATTCTCCTCTTCATGTAAACCTTGTAAAATAAGAGAGAATAGCCATAAGTATTGTGACATAACGTGAAATAACAGCCCATAATGCGATAAATATCGATATAAAAGCATGATGCAAAATGGACGTATCACTAGCGGTCTACGCCTAGCCCATCTCATTCATTTTTTCTATCTAAATTTTTGCTCTATCTAATATTTTACTAGGCTATACTACACATGTATACCATGGGCCCCACCCTAGGCCTGGGCCATGGGCCGTTGCCCCTCTGGCCATACACAGGGCCGACCCTGCATTGTAGCCGAGATGTTAGCTACCCGGTTGGCTCCTTTTATGCACATCCTAATCTCCCGCTCCCAACAAAGCAGCAAGGGTGGTGGTGAGTGAGGCCGACGAGGATGAGGTTGACGACGTGAGCTTGGGCACCATTCCGGAAGATGCAGAACGATGGCACCTACACACACGGTAGCAGGGGAGCCTGATAACATGGTTCACGACCCGAAAGACACGGGCTAAATGAAACCAGGTGATGTGGGAGCGGTCGAGTCGAGCGAGGCCGGGTACGGGTTGCAACGATGCTTGGCAGCCGAGGAGCCGTATCGGGCGAGGGAGTGGATGCGCGAGGGTTGGTCCAGTTGCATGCGCGATGGCCGTAGAATCGGCATAGGGTGCAACTGATGTCACGCCGACACTTTGATACTTCTCCAACATATCTACCTTTTCAAACACTTTTGCTCCTGTTTTGGTTCAAAACTGAAATTTTCTCCTTCAATGATGGAGAGATATTCTTAGGTTCCGGTGTGATGGTATTCACCATCGCCTAGTCAAACACAGCGTGACTCGTGACTTGTTCATGGGGATGCCATAGCACGGAAATGAGAAAACATAACAAAATTGCTAACATGGAAACTGGCATAGTGATCAAGTGTTGAACCACGGGGATCTCGATAAATCTCACCTCGGATTCTGTAAAGTATCGTGAAGCAAAAGGAATAGCACATGGGAATAATAGATTCACTCAATAATTATTCGTGTGGGTATAGGGGTCAATATGGTTATACACGGTTCCGCTATTGATCATTGAACAGAAGGAGTTTAAGCCATGTCTATACCGAACCTGCGGGTCACACGCTTATGGATCACCGATCTTTTGAGTATTAGAAGTGTAGGATCTTATGTAATTTGCACCGAGAAAGTTTCGGGTAAGGAGAGAGAACCGGGAGGTTTTGGAAGAAAATTGGGAAAGCCGAAGGACCGAAAAAGTTCCGGTTAACCCTAGAATGCATCTAGACGATGTGAAAAGGTTTTGAAAAGTCCCAGAATATTTTTAAGGACGCCACATGGCTGCCACTTGGCACGGGCAAAGTGGGGCACACTACATGGCCCACTTGGCCCATCAGTGGGGGCTAAGCCCCCTTGGGTGTGGATAGGGTTGAAGGAGGGAGACACACCTTTGGGGCAACCCTCTATCTAAGACGGCTACCTCCTCTGGTCTACTATAAATAAAGGGAAGGGGCAGCCCTTTGGAACACATCTTTTTATGTGTCTGAAGGAAATATGCCCTAGAGGCAATAATAAAGTTGTTATTTATATTTACTTATATCATGATAAATGTTTATTTTTCATGCTAGAATTGTATTAACCGGAAACTCGGTACATGTGTGAATACATAGACAAAACATAGTGTCGCTAGTATGCCTCTACTTGACTAGCTCGTTAATCAAATATGGTTATGTTTCCTAACCATAGACATGTGTTGTCATTTGATGAACGTGATCACATCATTAGGAGAATGATATGATGGACAAGACCCATCCGTTAGCTTAGCATTCTGATCGTTACAGTTTCATTGCTACTGCTTTCTTCATGACTTATACATGTTCCTCAGACTATGAGATTATGCAACTCCTGAATACCGGAGGAACACCTTGTGTGCTATCAAATGTCACAACGAATCGGGTGATTATAAAGATGCTCTACAGGTGTCTCCAAAGGTGTTTGTTGGGTTGGCATAGACCGAGATTAGGATTTGTCACTCCGTGTATCGGAGAGGTATCTCTGGGCCCTCTCGGTAATGCTAATCAGTATAAGCCTTGCAAGCAATGTGACTAATGTGTTAGTTATGGGATGGAGCATTACGGAACGAGTAAAGAGACTTGCTGGTAATGAGATTGAACAAGGTATGATGATACCGACGATCGAATCTCGGACAAGTAACATCCCAATGACCAAGGGAACAACGTATGTTGTTATGCGGTTTGACCGATAAAGATCTTCGTAGAATACGTAGGAGCCAATATG
Source organism: Aegilops bicornis (assembly GCA_021605145.1). Lineage (NCBI taxonomy): Eukaryota > Viridiplantae > Streptophyta > Magnoliopsida > Poales > Poaceae > Aegilops > Aegilops bicornis. Next base: position 672,424,865 of record CM038673.1, on the reverse strand, counting down.
AGCATCTATGTTTCGCTATTGGTTATTGATTGAAGATGTGTCTCGATCATGTCTACATAGTTCTCAAACCCGTAGGGTCCGCACGCTTAATGTTCAATGACGATTTGTATTATGAGTTATGTGTTTTTGCTGACCGAAGTTTGTTTGGAGTCCCAGATGAGATCACAGACGTGACGCGGAGTCTCGAAATGGTTGAGACATAAAGATTGATATATTGGAAGGCTATGTTCGGACACCGGAAAGGTTTCAGAAGAGTTCGGACATTTTTCGGGGAACCGAGGGATTACCGAAACCCCCGGGGGAAGTTATGGGCCTAGATGGGCCATAAGGGAGTACGAGAGGGAATTCCACAAGGTGGTGCGCGCCCCTCCCCATGGTAGTCCGAATTGGACTAAGGGGAGGGGCGCGGCCCCCTCTTTCCTTCCCCTCTCCCTGTCCTTCCCTCCTTCTCCCTCTTGGAATAGGAAAAGGGGGCCGAATCCTACTAGGTTTTGAGTCCTAGTAGGACCCCCCCTTGGCACGCCTCCCCTTGGCCGGTCTCCTCCTCATCCCTCCTTTATATACCGGGGCAGGGGGGCACCCCAAGGCACAACAGTTATTCTCTTAGTCGTGTGCGGTGCCCCCCTCCACAGTTTAACACCTCGGTCATATCATCGTAGTGCTTTGGCGAAGCCCTGCGCTGGTAGCATCATCATCACCGTCGTCACACCGTCGTGCTGACGGAACTCTCCGTCGTCCTCAACTAGATCAAGAGCTCGAGGGACGTCATCGTGCTGAACGTGTGCTGAGCACGGAGGTGCCGTACGTTCGGTACTTGGATTGTGAAGACGTTCGACTACATCAACCGCGTTACTAAATGCTCCCGCTTTCGGTCTACGAGGGTACATGGACACACTCTTCCGTATTGTTGCTATGCATCTCCTAGACAGATCTTGCGTGATTGTAGGATTTTTTTGAATTACTACGTTCCCCAACAGTGGCATCCGAGCCAGGTCTATGCGTAGATGTCATTTGCATGAGTAGAACACAAAGAGTTGTGGACGATAATAGTCATACTGCTTACCACCAACGTCTTACTTTGATTCGGCGGTATTGTTTGATGAAGCGGCCCGGACCGACATTACATGACCGCATTCATGAGACTGGTTCTACCGACGTGCTTTGCACATAGGTGTCTGGCGGGTGTTTGTTTCTCCAACTTTAGTTGAATCAAGTTTGACTACGGCCGGTGCTTCTTGAAGGTTAAAACATCACACCTTCATGACGATGCTTCAGTGATGGAGATCATGAGCAGAAGATGATGATGGCCATATCATGTCACATATTTTGATTGCATGTGATGTTTATCTTGTATGCATCTTATTTATGCTTAGTACGGCGATAGCATTATAAGATGGTCCCTTGCTAAATTTCAAGGTATAAGTGTTCTCCCTGAGTATGCACCATTGCTACAGTTCGTCGTGCCAAGAAACCACGTGATGATCGGGTGTGATAAGATCTACGTTCACATACAACGAGTGCAAGCCAGTTTTGCACATGCAGAATACTCGGGTTAAACTTGACGAGCCTAGCATATGCAGCTATGGCCTCGGAACACTGAGACCGAGAGGTCGAACGTGAATCATATAGTAGATATGATCAACATAGTGATGTTCACATTGAAAACTACTCCATCTCACGTGATGATCGGACATGGTTTAGTTGATTTGGATCACGTGATCATTTAGATGACTACAGCGATGTCTATCTAAGTGGGAGTTCTTAAGTAATATGATTAATTGAACCTTAATTTATCATGAACTTAGTCCTGATAGTTTTTGCATGTCTATGTTGTTGTAGATCAATGGCCCGTGCTACCGTTCCCTTGAATTTTAATGCGTTCCTAGAGAAAGCTAAGTTGAAAGATTATGGTAGCAATTACACGGACTGGGTCCGTAACTTGAGGATTATACTCATTGCTGCACAGAAGAATTACGTCCTGGAAGCACCGCTAGGTGCAAGGCCTGCTGCAGATGCAACTGCGGATATTATGAACGTCTGGCAGAGCAAAGCTGATGGCTACTCGATAGTTCAGTGTGCCATGCTTTACGGCTTAGAATCGGGACTTCAAAGACATTTTGAATGTCATGGAGCATATGAGATGTTCCAACAGTTGAAGTTAATATCTCAAGCAAATGCCTGAGTTGAGAGATATGAAGTCTCCAACAAGTTTTATAGCTGCAAAATGGAGGAGAATAGTTCTGTCAGTGAACACATAGTTAGAATGTCTGGGTACCATAACCACTTGACTCAGCTGGGAGTTAATCTTCCTGATGATAGTGTCATTGACAGAGTTCTTCAATCATTGCCACCAAGCTATAAAGGCTTTGTGATGAACTATAATATGCAAGGGATGACAAAAACGATTCCCGAGCTCTTCGCAATGCTAAAGGCTGAGGAGGTAGAAATCAAGAAGGAGCATCAAGTGTTGATGGTCAACAATACCACTAGTTTCAAAAAAAGGGCAAAGGGAAGAAGGGGAACTTCAAGAAGAATAGCAAGCAAGTTGCTACTCCCGGGGGGAAGCCCAAGTCTGGACCTAAGCACAAAATCGAGTGCTTCTCCGTAAAGGGACTGGTCACTGGAAGCGGAACTGCCCCAAGTATTTGGCGGATAAGAAGGATGGCAAAGTGAAAGGTATATTTGATATACATGTTATTGATGTGTACCTTACTAATGCTCATAGTAGCGCGTGGGTATTTTATACTGGTTTTGTTGCTCATATTTGCAACTCGAAACACGAGCTACAAATTAAATGAAGATTGGCTAAGGATGAGGTGACGATGCATGTCAGAAATGGTTCCAAGGTCAATGTGATCACCGTCGGCATGCTACCTCTACATCTACCTTCGGGATTAGTTTTAGACCAGAATAATTGTTATTTCGTGCCAATGTTGAGCATGAACATTATATCTGGATCTTGTTTGATGCGAGACAGTTATTCATTTAAATCAGAGAATAATGGTTGTTCTACTTATATGAGTAATATATTTTATGGTCATGCACCCTTCTTGAGTGGGCTATTTTTATTGAATCTCGATCCTGGAGATACACATGTTCATAATATTGAAGCCAAAAGATGCAAAGTTGATAATGATAGTGAAACTTATTTGTGACACTGCCGTTTAGGGCATATTGGTGTAAAGCGCATGAAGAAACTCCATGCATGCTGATGGACTTTTGGAATCACTTGATTATGAATCACTTGGAGCTTGTGAACCATGCCTCATGGGCAAGATGACTAAAACTCCGTTCTCCTGAACAATGGAACGAGCTACTGACTTATTGGAAATAATACATACTGATGTATGCGGTCCAATGAGTGTTGAGGATCGCCGCGGGTATTGTTATTTTCTTACCTTCACAGATGATTTGAGCAGATATGGGTATATCTACTTAATGAAGCATAAGTCTGAAACGTTTGAAAAGTTCAAAGAATTTCAGAGTGAAGTGGAAAATCATCGTAAAAAAATAAAGTTTCTACGATCTGATCGTGGAGGCAAATATTTGAGTTACGAGTTTGGTCTTCATTTGAAACAATGTGCAATAGTTTCGCAACTCACGCCACCTGGAACACCACAGAGTAATGGTGTGTCCGAATGTTGTAACCGTACTTTATTGGATATGGTGTGATCTATGATGTCTGTTACAGATTTACCGCTATTGTTTTGGGGTTATGCTTTAGAGATGGCTGCATTCACTTTAAATATGGAACCATCAAAATCCGTTGAGATGACGCCTTATGAACTGTGGTTTGGCAAGAAACCAAAGTTGTCATTTCTTAAAGTTTGGGGCTGCGATGCTTATGTGAAAAAGCTTCAACTTGATAAGCTTGAAGCCAAACCGGAGAAGTGCTCTTCATAGGATACCCAAAGGAAATTGTTGGGTACACCTTCTATCATAGATCCAAAGGCAAGATATTCGTTGCTAAGAATGGATCCTTTCTAGAGAAGGAGTTTCTCTCGAAAGAAGTGAGTGGGAGGAAAGTAGAACTTGATGAGGTAATTGTACCTTCTCCCGAATTGGAAAGTAGTTCATCACAGAAATCAGTTCCAGTGATTCCTACACGAATTAATGAGGAAGCTAATGATGATGATCATGGAACTTCCTGATCAAGTTACTACCTAACCTCGTAGGTCTTCCAGAGTACGGTCTGCAACAGTGGTACGGTAATCCTGTTCTGGAAGTCATGTTACTAGACCATGATGAACCTACGAACTATGAGGAAGCGATGATGAGCCCAGATTCCGCGAAATGGCTTGAGGCCATGAAATTTGAGATGGGATCCATGTATGAGAACAAAGTATGGACTTTGATGGATTTGCCCGATGATCGGCAAGCCGTAGAAAATAAATGGATCTTCAAGAAGAAGACTGACGCTGACGGCAATGTTACTATCTACAAAGCTTGACTTATTGCGAAAGGTTTTCGACAAGTTCAAGGAGTTTACTACGATGAGTCTTTCTCACCCATAGCGATGCTTAAGTATGTCCGAATCATGTTAGCAATTGCCACATTTTATGATTATGAAATTTGGCAGATGGATGTCAAAACTGCCTTCCTTAATGGATTTCTTGAAGAAGAGTTGTATATGATGCAACCAGAAGGTTTTGTCGATCCAAAGGGTGCTAACAAAGTGTGCAAGCTCCAGCGATCCATTTATGGACTGGTGCAAGCCTCTCGGAGTTGAAATAAACGCTTTGATAGTGTGATCAAAGCATATGGTTTTATACAGACTTTTGGAGAAGCATGTATTTACAAGAAAGTGAATGGGAGCTCTGTAGCATTTCTAATATTATATGTGGATGACATATTGTTGATTGGTAATGATACATAATTTCTGGATAGCATAAAAGGATACTTGAATAAGAGTTTTTTAATGAAAGACCTCGGTGAAGCTGCTTACATATTGGGCATCAATATCTATAGAGATAGATCAAGACGCTTAATTGGACTTTCACCAAGCATATACCTTGATAAAGTTTTGAAGAAATTCAAAATGGATCACTCAAAGAAAGGGTTCTTGCATGTGTTACAAGGTGTGAAGTTGAGTCAGACTCAATGCCCGACCACTTCAGAAGATAGAGAGAAAATGAAAGTCATTCCCTATGCTTCAGCCATAGGTTCTATCATGTATGCAGTGCTGTGTACCAGACCTGGTGTGTGCCTTTCTATAAGTATAGCAGGGAGGTACCAAACTAAACCAGGAGTGGAGCACCAGACATCAGTCAAGAACATCCTGAAATACCTGAAAAGGACTAAGGATATGTTACTCGTTTATGAAGGTGACAAAGAGCTCGTCGTAAATGGTTATGTCGATGCAAGCTTTGACATTGATCCGGATGACTTTAAGTCGCAATCCATATACGTATTCATATTGAATGGTGGAGCTGTCAGTTGGTGCAGTTCCAAGCAGAGCATCGTGGCGGGATCTACGTGTGAAGCGGAGTACATAGCTGCTTTGGAAGCAGCAAATGAAGGAGTCTGGATGACGGAGTTCATATCCAATCTAGGTGTTATACCTAGTGCATCGGGTTCAATGAAAATCTTTTGTGACAACACTGGTGCAATTGCCTTGGCAAAGGAATCCAGATTTCACAAGAGAACCAAACACATCAAGAGACGCTTCAATTCCATCCGGCATCAAGTCGTGGAGGGAGACATAGAGATTTGCAAAATACATACGGATCTGCATGTTGCAGACCTGTTGACTAAGCGTCTTCCATGAGAAAAACATGATCAACACCAAGACTCCAAGGGTGTTAGAATCATTACTGTGTAATCTAGATTATTGACTCTAGTGCAAGTGGGAGACTGAAGGAAATATGACCTAGAGGCAATAATACATTTGTTATTTATATTTCCTTATATCATGATAAATGTTTATTATTCATGCTGGAATTGTATTAACGGAAACTTAGTACATGTGTGAATACATAGACAAAACATAGTGTCCCTAGTATGCCTCTACTTTACTAACTCGTTAATCAAAGATGCTTATGTTTCCTAACCATATACATGTGATGGACAAGACCCATCCGTTAGCTTAGCATTATGATCGTTACAGTTTCATTGCTACTGTGTTCTTCATGACTTATACATGTTCCTCAGACTATGAGATTATGCAACTCCTGAATATCGGAGGAACACCTTGTGTGCTATCAAACGTCACAACGTAATTGGGTGATTATAAAGATGCTCTACAGGTGTCTCCGAAGGTGTTTGTTGGGTTGGCATAGATCGAGATTAGGATTTCTCACTCCGTGTATTGGAGAGGTATCTCTGGGCCCTCTTAGTAATGCTCATCACTATAAGCCTTGCAAGCAATGTGACTAATGAGTTAGTTGCGGGATGAAGCATTACGGAGCGAGTAAAGAGACTTGCCGGTAACGAGATTGAACTAGGTATGATGATACCGACGATCGAATCTCGGGCAAGTAACATACCGAAGACAACGGGAACAACGTATGATGTTATGCGGTTTGACCGATAAAGATCTTCTAGAATATGTATGAGCCAATATGAGCATCCAGGTTCCGCTATTGGTTATTGATCGGAGATGTGTCTCGATCATGTCTACATAGTTCTCGAACCCATAGGGTCCGCACGCTTAACGTTCGATGATGATTTGTATTATGAGTTATGTGTTTTTGATGACCGAAGTTTGTTCGGAGTCCCGGATGAGATCACGGACGTGACGAGGAGTCTTGAAATGGTCGATACATAATGATTGATATATTGGAAGGCTATGTTCGGACACCGGAAAGGTTTCGGAAGAGTTCGCACATTTTTCGGGGAACCGAGGGGTTACTGGAACCCCCAGGGTAGTTATGGGCCTAGATGGGCCACAAGGGAGTAGGAGAGCGAAGGCCACAAGGTGGCGCATGCCCCTCCCCATGGCAGTCCAAATTGGACTAAAGGGAGGAGGCGCGGCCCCCTCTTTCCTTCCCCTCTTCCTCTCCTTCCCTCTTTCCCCCTCTTGGAATAGGAAAAGGGAGGGCCGAATCCTACTAGGTTTGGAGTCCTAGTAGGACTCCCCCCCTTGGCACGTCTCCCCCTTGGCCGGCCTCCTCCTCCTCCTCCCTCCTTTATATACGGGGGCTGGGGGCACTCCAAGGCACAACAGTTATTCTCTTAGCCGTGTGCGGTGCCCCCCTCCACAGTTTAACACCTCGATCATATCGTAGTAGTGCTTAGGCGAAGCCCTGCGCCGGTAGCATCATCATCACCGTCGCCACGCCGTCGTGCTGACGGAACTCTCCCTCGTCCTCAACTGGATCAAGAGCTCGAGGGACGTCATCGTGCTGAACATGTGATGAACATGGAGGTGTCGTACGTTCGATACTTGGATCGGTTGGATCGTGAAGACATTCGACTACATCAACCGCGTTACTAAACGCTTCCGCTTTCTGTCTACGAGGGTACATGGACACACTCTCCCGTCTCGTTGCTATGCATCTCCTAGAAGGTCTTGCGTGAGCGTAGGATTTTTTTTGAATTACTACGTTCCCCAAAAGTGTCCATGGTAACGTCTCTCTCTCTCTCTCTCTCTCTCTCTCTCTCTCTCCCTCTCCTGCAAGTGGCTCCACACCGCAAGGTTGCTCCTCTGTTCTTCTACTCCGACGCCTCTTATCTTTGGATGGCGAAGTCGAAGTCCTATTGGATCATTGAGTCTGTACGCGTTTATACCGGCAGAGAGGTCGTCCGTTTGATCCTTCTCCGAGGGGAAATTCTGTCGATTGGGAGGTTGTAAATCCTAGCTGTGGGAATTTATATCAACAATCTACATCAACACTACTTCTGATGCACTCTAGTTGGTAAGTGAAAGATAGTGGATGTCGCCTAGAGGGGGGGGGGGGGTGAATAGGCGCTTTAAAATAAGTACAGTGGAGGCTTGAACAAATGCGGAATAAACCTAGCGGTTAATTTGTCAAGCACAAAACCTACAACAACTAGGCTCACCTAGGCGCACCAACAACTTATGCTAAGCAAGAAAAACTACTTAGGTGATAGCAAGATATATGACAAGAAACAATATGGCTATCACAAAGTAAAGTGCATAAGTAAAGGGCTCGGATAAGAGATAACCGAGGCACGCGGAGATGACGATGTATCCCGAAGTTCACACCCTTGCGGATGCTAATCTCCGTTTGGAGCGGCGTGGAGGCACAATGCTCCCCAAGAAGCCACTAGGGCCACCGTAATCTCCTCATGCCCTCGCACAATGCAAGATGCCGTGATTCCACTAAGGGACCCTTGAGGGCGGTCACCGAACCCGTACAAATGGCAACCCTTGGGGGCGGTCACCGAACCCGTACACTTTGGCAACCCTTGGGGGCGGTCACCGGTACCCGTAAAATTGCTCGGGGCGATCTCCACAACCTAATTGGAGACCCCGACGCTTGCCCGGAGCTTTACACCACAATGATTGAGCTCCGAACACCACCAACCGTCTAGGGCGCCCAAGCACCCAAGAGGAACAAGCTCAAGGGCACCAAGCACCCAAGAGTAATAAGCTTCTCAACTTGTAACTTCCACGTATCACCGTGGAGAACTCAAACCGATGCACCAAATGCAATGGCAAGGGCACACGGAGTGCCCAAGTCCTTCTCTCTCAAATCCCACCAAAGCAACTAATGCTAGGGAAGAAAATGAGAGGAAGAACAAGAAGGAGAACACCAAGAACTCCAAGATCTAGATCCAAGGGGTTCCCCTCACATAGAGGAGAAAGTGATTGGTGGAAATGTGGATCTAGATCTCCTCTCTCTTTTCCCTCAAAAACTAGCAAGAATCCATGGAGGGATTGAGAGTTAGCAAGCTCGAAGGAGGTCAACAATGGGGGAAGAACACAAGCTCAAAGGATTAGATCTCAAGGGAGAAGAAGACCCCCTTTTATAGGTGGGGAGAAAAACCAACCGTTATCCCCTCACTCAGCCCGCACGACGCGGTACTACCGCACGGAGTTGCGGTACTACCGCGGTCGGCCGCGGTACTACCGCTGCAGGTTCGGTACTACCGCAAGTGCAAAGATGGCCGATGAAGGCTCGACAGAACGAACGGTAGAACCGCCGAGCTGCATTACCGCTACCCTTTACGGTACTACCGAAGGCAGGCAACACTAGTCATAGAGAAAGCACGGAAGTAAAAATTACTTCCGCATCCTACTTCCGCCGAGGAGGACTCAAGAAAATCCGCACGGTACTACCGCACACGAAGAGCGGTACTACCGCGTAGGGCGTGGATGTAAAAATTACATCCGCCCCTACTTCCGCTCATGCTGCTAAGCTTGGCCAGAGCCCACGGTACTACCGTGCCCGCGGCTCGGTACTACCGCGTAGGGCACGGATGTAAAAAATTACATCCGCCCCTACTACCGCTCGAGTAGCTGCGCCTGGCCTGAGGCCACGGTACTACCGCTCCCACAGAGCGGTACTACCGTGAGCACCTGCAGTACTACCGCGGTGGACTGCGGTACTACCGCAAGGGCCTGCGGTACTACCGCTCCGGAGAGCAGTACTACTGCATGCCCCAGATTAGCAACACTAGGAGTCCTTCATTTTGCAGAGAAGACAACAGAGGGAAACAATAAAACCAGAACTGCCATAACTTCTATAAATGAGCTCCGAATTGAGCAAACTCAAGCTTGTTGGAAACAAGACAACGAGTAGCATCGAAACAACGAAGAGGCAGAGGAGGTATGCCTAACAAACAAAGGAGTGAAACCTCCAACAGAGAAGAAACGACATATCCTCCAACATCGAAAACATCATAGAAGATGCATGTGAACTCCGTTTTCGATGAGCTCGAGCTTGTCATAAAAATGACCATAAGCTCCAAATCTCACAAGGAGAAGAACCAAACAAAAACCAAAATAGATGATGCAAGGATGCAATGGTTTGAGCTCTCTACGAATGATACGATCAAGCTACTCATCGAGAGCCCCCCTTGATAGTACGGCAATCGATCCTATAACCCGGTCTCCCAACTACCATCATGAGACCGGTAAAATAGAAAACCTATCAAGGGAAAACCTTTGCCTTGCACATGGTCCACTTGAGCTAGGCGATGACGATCTTGACTCCTCAAGTTGGACCACCTTTCTTGATTGCGTTGGCTCGATGAAGACTAGTTGATTGCTCCCCATACTCCACTATGGGTGAGCCACTCTTCCAAGACATCTTCACAAGTCCATTGTCACCACAATGGACGGCAAGCTTCAAGCATTTGATCTCTTCGTGATGCTTCACTTGAATTTGCACACCGCAACCTAACCCCACAAAGAACTCTCCACGAAGACCATGGGTTAGTACACAAAGCGTAATGGACAATGCTTACCATACCATGGGATCACTTGATCCCTCTGTACATCTTGTACGCTTTGTGTGTTGATCAACTTGATTCACTCTTGACTTAGTTTTGATCAACCTTGATTCTTTCCAACTCTCTTCATTTGGATGATGTCTTGAAGGTAAACATGAATGATCACACAATCTTCTTCTTCAAGACATGCTTGCAATAAGCTCAACACTCACATGACCAATCTTTGGATAATTCCTTAATAGCACCTTGGTCAACACATAAACTCATTGAAACCAGCGCATGGACTTCAAGAAATGCCTATGGACAAATCCTTCAAATATAACTCAATGCAACCATTAGTCCATAGAGAATGTCATCAATTACCAAAACCACACATGGGGGCACCGCATGTCCTTTCAGTAAGCTCTAATCTAATCTCATCTGAATCTTCATAGTGTTCTTCGGATTTGATTGGTAAGACGGGATTTTTTCTACTCCATTTCCCAACTATCATTATGCTTGTATTGTTGAAATTATGTAATTTGCTCATGTCCTACTGATCCGTGGTGCAATGAAAGTATTCATACAACACCTCCAGTAGAAGTCTTCCTCAAGAGGGAGAAGGATGGACGGACGATCATCCACAAGCGCTGGCCTAAAGTTGCAAGGACCGTCAACATTGTCTAAGGATTAATGTTTGCCTTCTGCTTTGGTAGTTACCAGTTGAGGTTCATCTGTTTATTTACTGTGTATGGTGCTATTTTTTAAAGGTTTTATATGTTACATGTGAAATTTGGTGCTTATTGCTGTGGTGTGGTGTACTACTTGTATGGTGCACTGTGATGTCAATTATGAAATCCAGGTGAACATTCGATGGATATGAAATATAGTGTGTTCGATATGAAATCATGGTGAACATTTATTCGGTATGAAATGTGAATGTACTTATTACAAGGATTAAATAATGGGCTAATAAACCTCTTATTGGGTCATTGCATTGCACACAGTTACTTTCTATTTTTCATGGGCGATGACCACTTATAATACACACGGTTGCTAAGAGATGAGCGTGTGGCATCGATGAACCATCACACACGATTCCGTCTTAATAATGTGTGTGTGATGCATGAAGTATCACATACGCTGCCGTCATCACCTCGGTTGTGATGAATGCCACACCGCACACAATTGTTTGCCCACAAACATGTACGATAAGCTGCCAGGACACAAACGTTTTCAACACAAAAAGCGTGTATGATGAATGGACCTTAAGGTGACGATTTAAAAATATGTCGATGAAAGGTTTTTAACCATTTGCTAGAACCATCCTGCAATAGTGTGATTTTGTTAATGAAACCATCAAGAGGTTTTATGTATCCAGATGACCTGAACGGCAGCAGAGAAATGTGTTTCATTGTAATGACGCGCTGGAAGCAGAGATAAATGCTTTGATGCATGGCATGGCCTTGCCCATGTAACACATTGAGGTTCCAGTTATCGTGCAGTCTGATTCATCTGTGGCCTATCGATATTCAATGATGAATCACTTGTTCGGTCTCCATATGGTCATCTAGCATTAGAGATCAGGTCCCTGAGAGAGAACCGGGTGTTTATTCCACTAAAGCTTCATCATAGTCAGAATAGAGTAGCCGATTGTTTGGCGACATACAGGATACAACCATACAGACCGTAGCACAGCTGTGTGGCTACATAGATGGCCCCATGTACTGTGGAATTCTTACCTCTTTGACCGTAGCTCTGTAATCCTGGAATAAAACACCATCATCCTCGCAAGAAAAAACCCGCTCTGAAATCACTCGGCACCGACCGTCCATTCCGTAGGATTGTCACCAGCCAACAGGTGACAAATAAGTGGTCGAGACTAGCTGACTACTGTACCTGGCTACTTGCCTTACAAGGATGGCATGCTCCTTTCGGTAAAACCTCCTTTTACTTGTACGCGCCGGCGCCACCATCATCATCTTCGCTTCATTCGTGCCCGTCGCGGACTCGCGGTGTGCATCTACCTGCCTGCCTGTCTATCCGCGTGGTGGACTGGTGGTTGTTTACCGGCCTGTGACGGCAGGCAGGGCACACTGGCCGGCGCCTCCGGGGTAGTGCAACGGAATGCGCCGACGCAGGAGACAACGGTGCGGCTAGCGTGCTCCGGCGTATTAGCCTGCCGGGCATGCGTGCCGCGTGATGGCATTGCCGGAGTGCCGAGGAAGACAACGTTTGCTGTGGGCAAAGCACGCAGACTAGCTAGCTGCTACGATAGATGGAGTTGTTGATCTCTTCCCTTTACGTGTTTGTTAGCAGTTAAGTAAAGTAAATCTCGATCTAAGCATGATGAGTCGATGACCATTCATGAGAAAAAGGTCTGCTTTTTGGGTTACAGCTAGTTCGCAGCCCATCAACTGATCAACACATCACCAGTTCGCCATGTCCCTGTGTGCCACTGTTACCAGTTCACCACATAGCTGCCTTTGAGCGAAGAGAAGAATAAATGAGTCGCCAACCGTCTCTTATGTGCAAGCTCACTGAACTCTGAGTGGTATTTACAAGCTTTTGGGCCCTATAAATAACCCCACACAGGCCCCAAGACACTGGTACCAACTCACTCCTCCATCTCCCTAGCCTCAAGCTCACACCAACCAGCAGGGCTCTGCAACTGCCAGAGCCAAGCAACTCAAGAACACCACGATGAAGAAGCTTCGCACCACCATCGCCACCACCACTCTGGCTCTCCTTCTCCTCCTCGTCCTCCTAGCAGCCACGTCCCTCCGTGTCGCCATGGCTGGATCAGGTCAGTTCAAGTCACAACCATTTCACTTTCATTTGCTTCTGATCATGTGCCTGTCTGTCAGTAATGGAGCTCAAAATCTTTTGTTCGTTCGCTGCCATCTATGCTAACTGTGGCGGTGTGTGTGCTTTCGTTCAGCGTTCTGCGACGGCAAGTGCGGGGTGAGGTGCTCCAAGGCGAGCCGGCACGACTACTGCCTCAAGTACTGCGGGATATGCTGCGCCGAGTGCAACTGCGTGCCGTCGGGGACTGCCGGCAACAAGGACGAGTGCCCCTGCTACCGAGACAAGACCACCGGCCACGGCGCGCGCACGAGGCCCAAGTGCCCATGATCGATCCACCACCTTCCAGCCATCCTCCATCGCTGATGGCGCCACATAGCATGCACCTGAACTTCATGCATCCCTATCATGTCGTATTGTATACCGCGGATCACTGCGATATACTCCCTCCTACCCCCGTCCTAAAATAAGTGACTAAAGCTAGTACAAAATTGAATCACTTATTTTGGAATGAAGGAAATAGCATATGCGTGTAAACCATGATCTGGAGCAACCGGTGCATGATCCGACTGTACGTTCATAATGCGTAATGCTGCCGGTAAAAATGTCATTGTGCTGTAATAATAAACTATTTTGTCAGTCATTTCCTTGTTCTGTTTGTGTTTCCTTTGGGTAAAGTACAATTTGCGAGTGACCGGACTGACGTGTCAATTCAAAAAAGGTGAAGATTTATTCAGTTGGAGTGAAACAAGTTTTATGGCTCCCATGAGAGATTTACACTTCTGCATCCGGATACCTTATACTAAAAATCTTAAATCCATAAAAAAAACATGCAAAAAAAAAAATCCACGTACTACGTAGATGAACTAGCCTAGTCCTCGTCGGAGAGTCCACTATCTCATGCCCGGCTCCGGATACATGGGCGGTAGCCGCAGCTCCTGCTCCTGCGGCTCCTCTGCATCGGCCTCCGCATCCATCTCCGTTTCAACCTCATCAAAGAGGGCGTCGGTCGCTGCCCGTTCCTGTCGGATGAACCGTCGGTTGGCCTTCACATTGGCCTCATCCTGGATGGCTTGCTGCTCCGGCATCTCGTCCACTTGGGCGACGGCGAACTCCGCCTCCGTGTCCTTCATGTTGAAGCCCGGAGCCTACGCTAGCTCCTGCTCTCCGGCTGCTCTGCCTCGGCCTCCTCCGGATCCACCACCTTCATCGGAGCCGGCTGCTGCTCCTCCGTCGGCGAGTCCAGAGCAGCCCGACAACAATGCGGGCAGAGTGCGCGGCGCGCCTCGCCCGGTTCTCCTGCTCGATCTGGTACCGGCGCTCCAACGTGAGCATATCATAGGTGGTTATCTTCTTCCGGACCATGCCGAAGCCGGAAAGCATGGAAAGAGCGCCGGAGCGGGAGAAAGGGTGTGGATGACCTCGGGCTGGCAGCACGGAGAGGGAAGAGGTGGATGGGCTAGGGTTGGGGACGCCGACCGGCTTAAATAGTCGCATTTGGCCTCGGGCGACGAGACGGGGCGGCGCCATAGGGCGTTCACACCCCCCTCCCCCAGGAGGAGACATTCGTCGGACCGCCAGGTCTTCGGGCGATTCTACGTGGGACCTCATTGTCAGTCCAACGCGATAGACGCATCCGAGTGCCCCCATACCCACCCCATATTTGGGCTGGATATGAGGGGTGCCGGTCAGACCGGGCGTTTGAGACTCGTTTGAGGAGCTCGTCTTGGTCGAGTTTTCGAGACCGGTCAGTGACCAGGCCGTCCTTCCGGGCGTTTGAGGCGGGTTTTGGGCGCCCGGCTGTGCTCTAATCTTCAAGGCAGTGAAAATCATGGCGACCGACACAAGCAAAATGACCCCCAAAATGAAGGCTTGGTTGAGGGGAAGCAAAAGCTCATTCAAGACCAAGATGCGTGATCATCTTTTATTTCATGAACTAGGGTCAAGATGCATGAACTATGGTCGTGACAGGCGGGTCTCGTGTGATTATTTTTATGCAATGTTGCATGCCATCATGGCATATGATACTATGCGATAATACTAGATTTATTTTGCTATCTACCTGCTATTTTTTATGATGGAAATATGTTTGTTGAAAAAAACAGACTAAGACGGACCAATTAGGTCAGCCGGTTTGACATACTGACAAAAAAACACAGACATGAAGCGGACGCCGGCCAAACCGACGACCCACACAGACAAAATGCAAACATATTGGGTGTCCGTTTGAAACGACCGGTTGTGAAAAATGAGTGAATCCAAGCTATAGCATCCTGTTTGCCGTGCAACGATGGCATGCTCCTTTCGATCACTTATTTTACTTGTAAGCACCGGCGTCGTCATCTACGCATCATTAGAGCATCTATAGCAAAGCCTCTCATACCCGTCTTAAACACCAGGTCGCCCGGTCAATGACCGTTCATAAAAATAAATTCAATCGGACTTTTTAAATCGTGGACAAACACTCGGGCTGACCGACACCCCTCGTACCTAGCCCAAATATAGGCCGGATATGGGGCAGCCCGGGAACGCTCGGGCGCGTTCGCCTGATAGGCCCGGCCCAACACGAACCCCACAAAAAACCCCAATCCAGACGGCGAGCTCAAACCCTAGCTCACTCTGTCCCTCTCTCGCTCCGTCCACTCCTCTTCCTCACCCTTTCCGATCTCATCCACCACGATGAGCAGCTCCAGCAGCGACTCCGGCTCGGAGCTCGACTACGAGGAGGAGATGGCCCTCCGCATTACTCTGGAGCGGTCCAAGGTGGAGACGGGCGGCAGCTCCTGATCTGGAGCATCGCCACACCTCCTGCGCCGGCGCAGTGCGGACGCCGAAGCTGGACTCTCCCGGCCCGCCCGCAGCGGCGCCCGGTCAGCACAGTCTGCGCCGGCCCCGCCTCGTCTCCTTCCCCCGTCGACCGCTCCTCTACGCGACCAGCGTTGTGTGCTTGTGCCCGCGCAACCGGCCCGCACGCGCACTCCAGAGTCGAAGGAGCGCGCCGCGAGAGGTAGCGTGCATGGGAGAGGGAGGCGGCAGAGCAGTCCGCGCGCCGTCGCCGTGGGACGGAGCCGGACGCCGACGATGACGCGCGTCTCCTCGCCTGGGTGTGCCGCCGCTCCCTCACGATGGCGGAGACAGACGCTCACCGCTTCCGACGGAAGAACGCCAAGGTACTCCGGCTAGCCATTGAGAAGTCGGAGCGTGAGGCAAAGCAGGCAGCAACGGAGAAGACTCGATTGGCAAGGTTGACGCGGGAGCAGGACAGGGCGGTCCGTCGAATGAAGGGGCTCATCATCCTCTCCGACTCCGACTCCAACGGCGGCGACAGCTGCACCTCGTCATCCGCGAACCAAGCCCTCCACCAGCCGCGGACGCCTACAGCTGCGCCGGCGACCGTAAGGGCAAAGGCCCGACGTGGAAGTGGTGATCCCCCCCCCCCCCCCCCCCTAAATGTTTATATTGTTTTAGTTGTAGAAGTTTATGAACTTGTCCGTGGGCGAACTATGGTCTTTTGGATGAGTGAAGTATGTTATGTCCGTTTGCAGCCGATCTTGTGTTCCTTTGCAGCTCAATTTTATTGTCTGTCGTTTGATCACGTAAGATAGATTAATGTGTGCCTGGATGATATGGATATAAGACGCCGGATATGAGATACGCGAATGTAGAATGGCAAATATGAGAGGTGTCAGGCCTCGGATGCGTCCGCGGACGTTTGAAGGGCAGAATTTGCAAGTCCAGATGTAGATGCTCAAAGTGTGCGTCGCGGTGTGCACCCATCTGCCTGTCTATCCGCGTGGTGGCTGGTGGTTGTTTACCGGCCGGCCTGTGACGGCAGGCAGGGCACACTGGCCGGCGCCTCAGGGCTCTAGTACAACGGAAGGCGCCGACGCGGGAGGCAGCGGTGTGCCTAGCGTGTGCTCCTGCGTACTAACCTGTCGGACATGCCTGCCGCGTGATGGCATGTCGTAGTGCCGAGGATGACAACGTTTGCTGTGGACAGAGCACCTAGACTAGCTAGCTGCTAAGTGCTAACAGACACGTAGAGGGAAGAGATTGGCAGAGTTAAGTAAAGTAAATCTCACTGGAGCAGTTCACTAGTCAATCTAAGCATGATGAGAGTTGACGACCGTTCGTAAGAAAAAGGTCTGCATTTTGGAGTAGCTCACAGCCCATCAACACATCACCAATTCGCCATGTCCCTCGTCTCTTTTAAGTTGCAAGGGCAACTCCAACGCATACGACCCAAATGATCTGGCTACGTCCATTTGTGAGTAAACAAACAAAACAGACGGTCTAACACGTGGGAGTAAATGGACCGATGTCGGTTTTCGTTTCTATTTGGACTCATTCCCGGTTCAATTTTGGACCGCGTTTTCTATTCCTCTCCTCCTCACTCCAGCTGCACCCCCGCCCCACTTCCCTCTCATCCCTATTCGTCACCGTCGTCATTTTTCTCGGCCATGTCGCTGTCCAACTCGGTCGCGCGCTCGGCCCCTACACTGGTCACAACCCTGTTTTCTCGACACCCGGAGTTGTCCAACCCCCGCCGCCTGATTTCAGCGTATCCGGCGGCCGGATTTGGAGCGGATCCGTCCGGATTTGAGCTCACCCGGCTGCTGGAGGCCGCGCCACGCTATAGGCTGGCTGGGTACCGGTCCGCACAGCCCGGGCAACGCCCTCATACCGCATGCAGGTATTGACTCAGCCTCTAGCCACTCGGATCTACCCCGTCGCCGGTTCACTGACAAATACACCAACGGCCGTCGTTGGGGCTCGGTGCTGGCCCAAAGGCTCGTCGACGCACCGTTGCCGCTCATAAAGTGCGACGACTGTCCACGGAAGGTCGTGTGCCGCATGTCTACAATGCCGGAACATAATGGATGGGTGCTCGTCAAGTGCAAAAATGATGGGGTATGTGCAAGTTTAGCTTCGGTTGTGCTCCAGGATTTGGCGCATTTTGTTATACTCAAATTTTTATTGTGTAGGAAGGATGCAAATTTTGATATTGGGAAGAAGAATACATCGATCTATTGATAGAACAAAATTTGATAGATGTCCGTGCACTGGTTGCTAGAATAGAGGCTAGAGATGAGACTAGATGTGAAGAAGCAACATCTTCTTCTTTAGACTCGAAGAAAAAAGAAGCATGCAACATCGAGAATCCGCAGATCAACAATGAAGGCATCGAGAAGATACTAATCCAGCTTGCAGGAAAAGTTATGGTTGGATATCTTTTAAAATGTCTTCTTATGGTTCTTGTTTTTTTTCATGCTATTCTAGTGAAGATTTGGTGAATATACTCCAATGTATCAAAAAAATCACTGATGAAAATAATAAAAAATACGCCAAAAAAATGTATGCGGACGAGATGTGGCCAAGATGCGGCCGCCCGTTGGGCACAGCCGCTTCATCCAGAAATCCGGGCGGCCGCCGCCCTATTGCCACTCCAAATGAACGAAATCCGGACAAGACGGACATCTGTTTGGAGTCGTGCGGTGCAATTGCCCTAAGTAATCTTTGTGTGCCATTAATATTGATACCAGTTCATCACACAGGCCATTAATAAATAAATGAGCAGAAACAATGGGTTTTCTTTCTTTTTTCGAAAAGAAGGTTAAGACCCTAGCTTCTGCATCAATCAATGCATACGGTCATCTTTATTTATTGTTCAACAAAGGTCTAATAAGAATACATCAAGCCACCTGAAGCCATCACTCACACCTACAAAATTCGACAATGTGGAGTGCTCTCCCTTCCCATATCTAAATCCGGTGTCGTCGCCGATCCATACACATAACATATCGAAACTAACAACCGATGCAGCAAACCTAATGCGTACACCACATGCATATGTTCTAGACGCCGCCATCTTTATCGGACCACTGACCCATCTTCAGGAGAGAGATCCGCATCATTCTTGCCAGTCCGTCCATCCGTCGACGCCACCATGGCGCCCAACGGCGCCACCGCCCCGCGCTTGTCCATCCAGACGTGAAGATTTTGGAAGATATGTCGAGTGTAGCACCTGCCGACCAGGCATGACACATCGTATAGCACCTGTTGGCCAAGCATGACTTGATATCTCCACCGAAAGCTCCATGCAAGACGAAGCCGCTCCACCTCCTGCCTCTATCTTCCAGCGCTGCTCTACAAACGATGCTCCCAAGAGAGAAAACGACACCGCGGTACCGCCATCGTCCGATCTGGAAGACCAGATCCTAGGGTTTTCCCCGGAGCAGCATGAGTGGGTCGACAGTAGTTACACGACGATGTCTTCATCAAGGTAACTACGCAGAACACCGCCATCGCCTGCCATCAGCTCGGTTTTCACCAACAACTATGTCTTTCCGACTCGCAGTCGGAGCTAGATGATGGATCTCGAGATCTGACCATCCAGCGTCAGGCCGACCACCTCCGACAGAGGAGATGGCCACCACCGCCAGCTGCACCGGCCAGATCAAAACTGACCGGAGGCGCCGCCAACCAGTCCACCATGCCCCCCACATCGTTGCCGCCTATCCGACGCTCGATGGCGCTCCGACAGCAGTCGCCGCCCTTCCCGGTACAGGGCCGCGCCGCGCCTGCAGCTGACGCCGCCCGAGGCAGGGCCGGCCACCATGCCGCCTCAGCCATCGCCCTCGCGCCGCATAGATTGGATCGGCCGCCGAGCTCGCATCCTAGACGCCGCCAAGAGTTGCCGCCCGACGCCTCCTCGCGATCTGGCCGCCCCGCGCCGGCCGTGATGCTCGAAGGGTGGAGAAGCCTCGCCGCCGCGCTGCCGGTCAGGCTTTGCCTGTGGGGTTTCTTTCTGTATTTGAGCAAAAAGAAGAGCAAATATTATTATTATTATTTGAGGGATAAAAGAAAAGAAGGGCAAATAAGTGAGCTCACTGAATCATAAACTCTAAACCCTAATTTTGAATTGTAAGAACCTACCTCAAGGAGAGGTAAGAGGTAAGAGTTGATCTGAAGCGTTAATTTTATCGAATGGTGGGTCAAGTAATTAGCATGTGTAAATTAAGAAGGCTGCAACCGGTCACCTCTTACATCGGGCTGATGAGAAAACACTTCTCCCAAATCTCTCACCAAATCGGCAGAAGAGAAAATCATGGAAAAAATATCTCTTCTCCCGAATCTCTCATCTAGTTTAATC
The DNA here is from genome assembly GCA_021605145.1 of Aegilops bicornis. Taxonomy (NCBI): domain Eukaryota; kingdom Viridiplantae; phylum Streptophyta; class Magnoliopsida; order Poales; family Poaceae; genus Aegilops; species Aegilops bicornis. The sequence continues at coordinate 672,404,569 of CM038673.1, read as the reverse complement.
CCGTGTCCTCGTGTCATGTTGTTCTGCTTAACCATGTTCCTTTTGTTTTATGAAGTTCGTCATTTTACTTAGAGACATTTTACAATGCATCCGGACGATATGGACCGTCCGTCGGAGCGAATTCGACGGTCCAGATCCGATGCAATACGCTGATGTCATGTGTATTATATCAGACCCCGAGGGGCATTTTCGGGAGAAAAAAATATTTCGAACTAATCTGGTTTTCCCTCCCAAATATTTCGAGGGTATTCTCGGTACGAATTTCAGGGCTCTTTTCGGTTCGATTTTTATCCCGTTCGCTAGGGTTTATTCCTCGCCGCCGCTAGGGTTTTAATCCTCGCCGCTCCCTGCCTCGTCGCTGGCAGGATCTAGCCGCGCGTCACGGCCCCTCCCTCCCTCGTCGCCAGCAGGATCTAGCCGCGTGTCGCGGCCCCTCCCTTCCTCCACCCCAATTCCCTCGTGATCTCGCACCACCTTTTCAACGAACACCAGAGAAGGCCCACTGCCCTCCACGCGGCGGCCGCCGGCGAAGAGTCGGCGCCATCCCACCTCCCAGTCCACCATGCGCGTTCCTATAGCCACAAGGTTATAGGCAACCTCTTTCCCACGCCCCAATTGGTTGTTAATTTGCGTCCTCTACATATCATTTCTCAGCCATGGCTACATCTTTGATCTGGCCATGCATCTCGTCCGATGGCAAGGTGGTTGGGTATGGATCATGTTCTGCGGGACTAGATGAAGCCGGCCGCCGGCCTCGACGGCCAGCCCCATTCGTCCAGCCCCGACTGCATGATCTACGAACGTTCAATCGTTGCATTCAACATGTATTCTTTCAATTTGGCTGATAGGTGAGATTTGGAGATCAATAGAGATGATAAGCTATTAATTTTAGAATGTACTATAAACAATTCATAGCTTATGTTGCTCAATATTTATGATGCTCGCTTCTTCTTGTGCAATTGCTGGACTGGGATCAACAGACTTGGCATGTGCTTTATATGAAAAATTAGATTCACATGGGATATCCACCTTTTCAAGATTGTTGTTAATTCTTATTATGATGTTTTAGCCTTGTTAAAGGGAGAGTAATGGTCCTCGCAAAAAAGCAGAGAGAAAGGAATGAGCATTTCATTCTTCCATATGTTGCATTTCATTCTTCCGTGTTTAGTTATGTCCAACATTTGTTACATGCACACACTTGACAAGGTTAGTACAAGTAGTAATTTTTCCTCTGTTTTGCAGGCTATGACAGAACATGCTATGTGATTCCCTAAGGCAGGATGGATGTACCATGGCCACACCACTGTTCTCCTGAAGGTGATCGCTTCAATTTAGCGTTGCAGCACGTGCAGAGGCCCCCTATGGTACGTGCTTTACTCTTGTTATCATATGCTCTAATTTTTTGGCTTTGCGGCCTGCCTACGAGACATAGCTGGGATTGCGTGTTGAATCAGGCAGTATTTTTGACTTCTGTTGTGAGGCCATGCTCATGCTCGTACCTTTTTCTCTCGTATGATAATAGACATATCATAATCCATTATTCTTCTAGGGTTGCCCCAGGCACCATTACTGTCACATGGTAGTAAAAAGCAAATATAGATTTCTACGAGATCCCGTAAAGACCAAATTTATTTCAAGCAAAATATAGTAACCAATATTATTGAAGTTTTACAACTTGACTCATGTGCAATGGACTAAGAACACGACTAGGAAACCTTCTTCAGGACTAAAACCCAACCACACCCTACTCTATCGCTTTATGGCCAAGCAAACACTCAACACTGCTGGACTAACTGCTTGCATCTTCGTCGTCTTCAACCGCAGCTGCATCCGATAGCCTAGCATGGTACTGCTTGAACCTATTCCTGTATTTATTTTGTTGTAGGGTGAATCGACAAGCATAACAGGTAGCTCTTTCCTGAATTTCTCGATATACGCTTGCATGCAAGGATATGTTAGTATCGTTCCTTTACCTTCATAAAATGACATAATTTTAGGTGTTACTCTACGTACTTCGTCATACTGCTTACTCAGTTTTAGTCCCGTAAATAATTCGATGTTCTTCAGCATATACAGTGCATAACAAGAACTGCAACATTTTATGTTGTTAGATCAACATTTCCGATATTAACAATCTAAAACAAAAACAAAAGCTAATATTTTTGACTGACGTTTCATCGGATTTTGGCACATTAATGTTCCGTACTGGCCATTGCGTCACGTTAATGTCTTCCAATGCATTGCTTTCTATCCCATTGACTCGCCTCGCTGCTCTCAGATGTGCTTCCATTCCATGTACCTGCAAGCTCAATGGGATGAGAAGTTGCCTACGACTAATGCTTACATACAATGTCAAATCTTTTGTTATAACTAAATATGTTGAAATTATCACCACGTTATGTACTTCTTTGGGTACCATACAGTGGAAAAGTGAATCAAGAACCTGAATCTCCTTCCTTCTGGGGTTTACGACCACAAGTAACCAGTGGACGTTTTGGCTGTTCGTAGGTAGGAAAACCTGGATTGGACAGATAATTTGATCAACGTGTATAGTAATAAAAAATCTGTTCCAAGTCAGGTTAAAATACCATATCATGTTTCAGGTAGCTGGTGCCTTGTGTTGTTCCAGGAATGCCTGCCAAAGCATCCTCGTAGCACTCCTCTATCCTACCATCTCTTTCGAGCTTAGCGACGCCGGCCACCCTCTCAATGTAAACCAGTTGGCCGTCCTTACATCAATTGGGTCATCATGACGCATGAGCTGGATCGCAGCATCAACCACCTACAACAATAATCAAGTTAATTGTATTGTACAAAAATGAAACTTCATAAACTAATTTGTGAAATATCTTACTTCGTCACCCAACCATACGGCTTCTTCAGATCCATATTTTTGGGTGAGGCATTGCAAATGCTTCGATAGCACGACAATGTCATCAACTAAGACCAATTGTTTTTCATGATTTGTACTGTTGATCAGTGACGCCACGAAATCCTGTCGAACCACATCTAGCTGGCCCCTCTGGGTTTCAGTAACTTCTAACCTCTTTTTTAAGTTGCTAGAGCCGATTTCCCTCTTTTTATTGTTCGTGTCCTCGGAATCATTTGTAGCCTCTGATGGAGTCTTGTTTTCCTTTTTTTTCTCAGTATCGTACGAAGCATACTCGTCATTCTTAAATAATTGCAATACCACATTTTTCTTTTTGGCCCCATGATTTGGTGGCGTCGATTCAACCACACTTACTTCTTGCTGCTTTCGAAAGGATTCATCATGGCTGTCATCATCTGCGAAGGCACGGGGATCTTCGGGCTCTCGCGATCCCGTAGACTTCACAGAGTGCTGCTAACTCCATCTATTGAACGGAATCTGTCATACGAAGTAAACCGCATGTTAGCCTTTAGCAGATTCTTGCTTAATTATAGGTAAAATGTGCATCACCTGGAATTCTTCAAGGCTTGTGGTGGCTTTGGAATGCATTTGCTTATCCCAACTAGGAGCACCCTGGATATCATCCACCTCTTTCAAAAGCTTATGAATACCACTGAGATCCTGTTTGATTTTGCTTCCAGCTCTTTCAAATGCTTCATCCTGTACGTGGAAGATCACATGTTATTTCTGAAACGACAATGATTGTTTCATAATTAAGTTAACATGTGTACGTCAAACTCTTCATCAAGGTTCTTCATTGGGGGCTCCATGTCATCATTTTTTATTCCCTGCTTACAATGGTGCTTAGCAGCAACCTCCGTGACATCATTTTGTTTCCCCTAGTCAGAAGCCTGCTCAGCATTCTCAACAGAGGCCTCCATTGGGTGTGAAGGTGGCCCGAGGTCAGAAAGATGTATGTCCTCCAGTCCTGGAAATATTTCGTCGCATTTTGTCTTTAAAAAATACATGTTAGTCTGGGGTGTTTTCATAGTAAACTAATTTAGAAAAAATCTTGTACACGTAAATTTCCAATTATATATACTAATCTCATAATTCTAAGCTTACGTTCAATTCTTTGATGAGGTCCTCTGTGAGCTTGCCAGTTGTATGGGTACGCCTAAGGCACTCATCCATTTTCTTTTCAAGGGTGCACATCCTATCAACTTGTTGTGCACCAGCCTCCCGCACGAGGGAGGCAACTTCTTGCAAACTAGTCAATACAAGTCCGACGAGTACCTTAATCTGAGACTTTGAAACAGTTAGAATCATATAACTTCATACTAGTTGCAATGTTACAATATATATTGGCTGCCTGATGTAACTCATTTACCTGACCGCCAGTCTTCGGTTTGGCTAGCGTACCATCTCGTGCTGGAATGAAAGGCCTCATCAGGTTCTCAACATACTGCAGTTTAGTGTCGTTAGTATGATTTAGAAAATATACATGTTACATAATCCAGGCAATGTGCTGACATTTTACCTCTCCAACTCCCAGATAATTATTCCTGATTATATTGTCAACCTTTTTTGCCTTCTCCTCGCTCCCGTTCTGGATCAGCGGCCTTAACCTTGATTCATACGAGATGCTAGAGTCCAATTGGTGCACTCTGAACTTCTCGTAGTACCATGTCTGCATGACAACAAAAGCAGTTTACAAATATTGTCGTACATTATGTAATGTATGTTAGGTAAGTGATAATTGTACTACTACGAGTTACCTGCAGCAGTGGTAGATTCCCGTCCAGAATTGCCTCACCATTTACAAAATTCTTCACGCTATCCATAAGATAGTCAAGCATTAGCTGTCCAAGATTTTTGCCCTTTATCGTCTCAACGTTTCTAACAAACCCAATATATTTGTTATCCACATACTCCTCTTTTGTTCGGCATACATATTTTCCTATGGTGTACAAGACAAATGGACTGACAAAATTTGGTGCGCTGTCGCCTTTCATCTTGGCTAGCAATCCTTTGAAAGTTATTTTGGTGTCATTACGGTCTTTCAGTTTCTTCCACAACTCCATATTATCATCAAGATGTGAAGGGACGTGCTTCTTCCCATGGCAGGGCATGCCTGTTATATGCGCTACATCTTCTAGTCTGATCCTACATGGTCTCCCGTTGATGATAAAGGCATCCTGCTCTGCATCATATGAATTAGCGACGGCCATGCACAGTACACGTCTGATTTTGATGCTAGGTGTCTTGAGAAGTCCACCCAGTCCTATCAACTGGATGTACATCCTTTGCTGCGTGTTTAATCCCTTTATGAACTCCTCATATGGCGGCAAAGAAGCATCCTGGGTTCAATGGATGTGCAAGTGTGATTAGATTCAGCATGGTATACAATTTAAACACTCATACATGCATTTAATACAACTTATATATACCAACATAAAAATTGTGCTCTACGCTACTTCATGAGGTAATTTGTTTACAAGCAAGCTGAGTTCCATGAATGTGAAAATACTAGCATTAGATTCAGCTTGGTTACATTTGAACGGTCATATAAGGTAATCTCCATTACAAGGCGCTGATCTGAAATAAAATTAAGATTCGAAAATAAAAAACTATCCAACCGTGGTCTCCTCAACTCTAGGCGCTAATCATGGTCAGTAGTATGGAATTAAAACATGGGCCATCGATGCCTTCCATAACTCGTGTGGAAGGAAAAAAGAAGGCAAGCGCCCACTGCCCTAATTGGCGTCGACAAGACCAGAACCTAAGATTTAGCCTGGAATTAATCAATGAACTGCCAATCTGGTAGGAAACAAATCCTAACGCCCTCCCCTAAGGCCCCCCAACTTAATTTGTTTAAAAACATGCTGAGTTACATGAATATGCAAACAACGAGTGGGGTTGCAGCAAGAGATCATGGGATTAAGATGGTGGCACGAAAAATAGCAGCGGCTGCAGCAGGAGATCGTGGGGAGTTACCTGAGGATTCATGTTTGGCTCCGTCGTTCGGTCTTGCTGGATTCCTAGGTTGCTCCTTCCTTCGGTCTTGCTGCTTTGGGCGGCGCAGAAGGATGAACTATGATCTATGAGGTTTCAAAGGATCCCTATTTATAGGGATCGTAACAACCCGGGCATATATCCACGTATAGATTTCTTCGGTTGGAGGAAATCAAGGGAGGGACCCACCTGGTTGAATATTAGGGGCGTGGAGAGTTTAGCAAAGGTAAGTTATGGTGTAAAAAAACTAAGGTAAGTTGCGTAACAACACTTAGGTCTCCTGAGAACCACGATCGTCAAAAAGATATAGTTCCCGTTTCTTTGAAAAACAACCAAAAGACCTGGACCGCTTTTATTATTGGTTATAAGTAAATCACTGGACCTCTTTTAGGATGAAAACTGGTTCTAAAGTCAACTAGGATTGCCTGTTCACACGTGAAGTATTTTCCTCTCTCTTGTGAAGCTATTTTATTGCCCATCCGTGCTCATACCTTTTTTCCTCGTATATGTGAGACCAAATTTTGTTGATAATATTGAATCATCTCTGGTGCTGTTCAAGATGGCACGACACCATGGTTTTCGCTTCGGTGAGATTTCGATGAAATAACTGAATTTCATTCATTTCAGCACTCACTCCAATATTTGCCTTTCGGCCAAAATATTTCAGCCTCACTGAATTTCGGCCAAAAAAATTCAGCATTTTTCTGGAACTTCTAACTAGCGATGTTAAAAAAATTCTGAAACTTCCAACTAGCGACGTAATTTTTTGAATCTTGTCCAGACTCTGACGAAACTTGAATATAAATTTAAGAATTCAGTTAACCTTCCTAAGCTTCAAATTCTTGTCAAAAGCAAATATATGTTTCAGCGTCTCCCATGCAGACCAGATTTATTTCAAGAATAGTATTTGGAACCAGTAATGTGAAGTATTACAACTTGATTAATCCGCACTGGACTAAGGACATGGCTAGGAAACCTTCTCCGGGACTAAAACCAAACCACACCCTACTCTACCGCTTCATAACCAAATGTACACTCCATATCTAAGAATGGACCATTGCTGGACTAAATGCTTGCATCTTCATGATCTTCAATCGCAGCTGCATCCGATAGGCTAGCATTGTACATCTTCATCCTTTTCATGGACTTCAATTTGTTGTAGGGCGAATTAAGAAGGACAACATGCAGCTCTCTTCTATAATTGTCGATGTATGCCTGCATGGGAGGATATGTTAGTATCGTTCCATATGTTTACAAAATTGAGAGAATTTTAGGTGTTACTCTGCGTACTTGGTCATAATGCAGTCTAAGATCTTCTACCGTAAAGAATTCGATGTTCTTCAGCATGTAGAGTGCACAAGAAGAACTACAACAATTAATTTCGTTAGCAGCATTTCACGTATTAACAATGAAAAACATAATTAGAAGCTAATACTGTTGACTGACTTGTCATCTTGTCTTGGCACAGGCACATGCATTACTGTCCATTGGGTCATGTTAATGTCTTGCCATGCACGGCTTTGTGGTCAATTGATTCGCAGCGATGCTCTCAGATGTGCTTCCACCCCACGTATCTGCCAAAGTCCATGGTATGAGAAGTTGATCACGGTTCATGGCTAGGTATGATGCTAAATCCTATGTTATATTGAAAGATGTTTAAAACCTCACCACGTGAACCACTTGTGTGCGTTCTAGGTAGCCGAAAAGTGAATCAAGAATCTGAATCTCCCTCCTTCTGGGGTTTACGACCATAAGGAACCAGTGGGTGTTCGACATGTTCGAAGGCAGAAAAACCTGGACAGCAAAGATGATTACATCAACATGCATAATAATTAGAAAATAAAATGTGTTTATGTCATGGTGAGATGGTACCAGATCATGTCTGAGGTAGTTGTCTCCTTTTGTTGTTCCATGACTGCCTACCAAAGCGGCCTCGTGGCAGTTCTCTACCATACCATCTCTTTTGAGCATAGCGACGCCGGCCACACTCTCAATGTAAACCAGCTGCCCATCCCTTATATCATTAGGATGATCATGACGCATGATCTGAATCACATCATCAACCAACTTAAACAAAATTCAAGTTAATTATGGCATTCAAAAAAATTCAAGTTAATTGTACTGTGCAAAAGAAAATTGATAAATTAATTTGGGCAAATATCTTACTTCATCACCCAACCATTTGTCATCTTCGCCTACATCTGTCATGGTGAGGCATTGCAAATGCTTCTGTTGAAGAACAATGTCATCAATTACCACCAATTGTTTATCAAGATCTGAGGTGTTGATAATTTCGGCCACATAACTCTGTCGAAACTTGTCAAGGTTGGTCTCCAGCGTCGAAGCACCTATGTCTGTATCTTTTAAATTGCTTGCACGGTTTTTCCTCTTTGTATTCTTTGTATCCTTGGAATCGTTGGTAGACTCCGATGGAGTCCTGTTTTTCTTTCTCTTCGTATCACTATCGTACAGAACAAAATCTTCATTGCACAATAATGCAGAGGCCACTCTTTTCCGGCTGCTCGCACGAGTTGGTAGCATGGAATCAACCCCACTATCTTGTCGCTGCTTTGCTAAAGAATCATCATAGTTGTCCTCATCAACTGGGAAGACATGGGGCTCTTCCGGCTCCCTTATTCCCTTAGCCTTGGCAGACCGGTGGTTGCTTTTGGTACCTGCCTGCACCCACCTCAATATCGACATCTTCATCATCTTGATTTCTTCTTTCCTCGGTCTTCCGCACATTCTCATTGTGCCTCAAATTCAGAGGATCCTGTGATTCGAAATGAAGCACTTGTTAGCTTGCAATGTACGTGAAAAAAAAACAAAACCAGTTAACTGTAAAATGTGCATCACCAGGAAAGCTTCAAGGCTTGTGGTGGCTTTGGAATGCTTTCGCGAATCCAAACTCGGAGCACCCTGCGATGCATCCACCTCTTTATAAAGCTGTGAAACATTCTTGAGACTCTCCTTGCAAGCTGCAGCAACAGCTCTGTCTTCTTCATCCTGAACGTGGAGGATCATATGTTAGCTACGAATCTGCGTTAACTTAAAACAAAATCAGTTAGATGTAAAATGTGTATCACCATGAAAGCTTCAAGGCTAATCTTGGCTTTCGAATGCTTTCGCGATTGCAAACTAGGAGCAGGCTGCAAATCTTCAGATATGTTCTTCTTGGGGGCATCCATGTAATCTTTTTGTATTCCCTTAGCATAAATGCCTTTGGCAATGACCCTCGTGTCATATTTTTGTTTTTGCTGGCGAGTAGTATTCTCTCCTGGACCTCCAGTGGGTCCGCAGGTACTCCCAGGTCAGATAGGTGTATGTCCTCGACTCCTGGGCGATCAGCATCAAATATTCCATAGCGGTGGTTCTTTAAAAACAATGTGTTAGTGTGGAGAGTATTGACAGTAAAATTATTTATAGAAACTCACAATGGTATACTTACATTGAATTCTATGATGAGCTCGTCTGCAAGGCGTCTGCTCGCAAGGGAGAATGCGCCTAAGGCACTCGTCCATTTTTTTTCAAGGGTGCACATCCTATCAAATTGTTGTGCACTGGCCTCCCGCACAATGGAGACAACTTCTTCCAAATCAGCCAATACACGGCCCATGAGTGCCTTATCCATCAAATTACAAGCAGTTAGGAGCATATGACTTCGATTGTACTTGCAAAGTTACAATATATATTTGTGCGTGATGTTCATCATTTACCTGGTCGTCATTCTTTGGTTTGACCGGCGTCCCAACTGGTGGCGGATTGAAAGGCTGCAGCAGGTCATCGACATACTGCATGTTAGTGTCGTTAGTATCATTCAAAACATATGGTACATAATCCAGGCACACAGTACTAACACTTTACCTCTCCAACCCCTATACAATTTTTGTTGATTATGTCGTCAACCTTCTGTGCCTTCTCGTCACTCCAGTTTTGTATCAGCGGCCTTAACTGTGACGCCCCCGATTCAATCATACACTAATCATACATGCAAACGTGTACGATCAAGATCAGGGACTCGCGGGAAGATATCACAACACAACTCTAAAATAAAATAAGTCATACAATCATCATAATACAAGCCAGGGGCCTCGAGGGCTCGAATACAAGTGCTCGATCATAGACGAGTCAGCGGAAGCAACAATATCTGAGTACAGACATAAGTTAAACAAGTTTCCATAAGATGGCTACCACAAACTAGGTTACAGATCGAAAGAGGCACATGCCTCCTGCCTGGGATCCTCCTAAACTACTCACAGTGGTAAATCGGTGATGCACTTGCGTAGTAGTAGGTACCTCCAGTGTAGTAGGAATCATCGTCGACGGTGGCGTCTAGATCCTGGGCTCCAACGTCTGGTTGCGGCATCCGGGAAGAAGAGGAAAACGGGGGAACAGAGTGAGCAAAGCAACCATGAGTACTCATCCAAAGTACTCGCAAGAAAGGATCTACACTACATATGCATGGGTATATGTCTAAAGCGGCAATATCGGTGGACTGAACTGCAGAATGCCAGAATAAGAGGGGGATAGCTAGTCCTATCGAAGACTACGCTTCTGGCAGCCTCCGTCTTGCAGCATGTAGAAGAGAGTAGATTGAAGTCCTCCAAGTAGCATCGCATAGCATAATCCTACCCGGCGATCCTCCCCTCGTCGCCCTGTGGAAAAGCGATCACCGGGTTGTCTGTGGAACTTGTCTGGGTGTGTTTTATTAAGTATCTGGTTCTAGTTGTCATAAGGTCAAGGTACAACTCCGGGTCGTCCTTTTACCGAGGGACACGGCTATTCGAATAGATAAACTTCCCTGCAGGGGTGCACCACATAACCCAACACGCTCGATCCCATTTGGCCGGAGACACTTTCCTGGGTCATGCTCGGCCTCGGAAGATCAACGCGTCGCAGCCCCACCTAGGCACAACAGAGAGGTCAGCACGCCGGTCTAAATCCTATGCGACAGTGGGGCCCATCGCCCATTGCACACACGCATGTTGCGTCTGTGACGGTGAGCAGACCTAGCAACCTCCATTACAAAGGAAGTTGCGTTACGCAGTCCAACCCGGCGCGCGCCGCCCAGCCGCTGACGTCTAGAAGGCTTCGGCTGATACCACGACGTCGAGTGCCCATATCTGTCCCGCGTAGTTGGTTAGTGCGTATAGGCTAGTGGCCAGACTCAGATCAAATACCAAGATCTCGTTAAGCGTGTTATTATGAAGCAACCGCGAACGCCGACCAGGGCCAGGCCCACCTCTCACCTAGGTGATCTCAACCTGCACTGTCGCTCCGCCTCAAAGTAACAGTCGAGGGCTGTCGGGAACCCAGGCCCACCTCTACCGGGATGGAGCCACCTGTCCTTCCAGCCCCCACATTGGAATCACTTGCGGGTACTCAACAAGCTGACCCGACTTTAGTCACCATCTATATAGTATGTATGTATGTATATACTAAACCCGTGATCACCTCCCGCGCGATCACGGCCCGATAGTATAGCAAGGCAGACTGACAAGAATGTAGGGCGAATGATGATAAACTAGCATCCTATACTAAGCATTTAGGATTGCGGGTAAGGTATCAACGATTGTAGCAACAATGACAGGCTATGCAACAGAATAGGATTAATCGAAACAGTAACATGCTACACTACTCTAATGCAAGAAGTAAAGTGAAGAATAGGCGATATCTGGTGATCGGGGGGGGGGGGGGCTTGCCTAGTTGCTCTGGCAAGGAGGGGTCGTCAACTACGTAGTCAAACTGGGGGTCGCCGGCAGACTCGGGGTCTACCGAAAAGAAGTAACGGAGTGGGAACACAATAATTAATAGAGCAATCAAAGCATCACAAAGCGTAACATGGCAATACGCGGTGCTAGGTGTGCCCTAACGCGGCAGTAGGTGGTACCGGCAAAAGTGGGAAACATCCGGGAAAGTATCCCCGGTGTTTCGCGTTTTTGGACAGATGAACCAGAAGGGAAAGTTGCGTGTTTGCTATGCTAGGGATGTGTGGCGGACGAACGGGTCTGCGTGTTTGCGTGTTTTCATCCGAGTTACGAATTATTTATTATTAATTTTCAAAGTTTTAATCAGTTTTTGAATTTATTTTAATTCGAAATAGAAGCTAAAATGCTACAAGTACACAATGGGTACACAGATGTGTACCCAGAGGCTGACAGGTGGGCCAAGGGGGACCCGGTTGACCGGTCAACAGGGGTGGGGCCCGCTGGCATTCTCTGATTTACCTAAATATAGTTTAATTAGTTAACTAGCAGGTTAACTAAAGTTAAGTTAATTAAGCAACTTAATTAATTAATTAATTTTAATTCTTTTTATTATTACTTTTTTGATCGTTTTCTGGGGCGGGTCCCACTTGTCATTCGGACAGGGGCCTTAACGGGTCGCGGGTGGCGGTTCTCGGGCGCCAGCCCGCCCGACAGGGCTGCGCGGGTGAAGGGGGCGCATGGCCAGCGCCATGACGAGGCCGAGGCGGGACATCACAATGCAGGTAGTGTGAGCGCGGGTCAGGTGGTGGCGAGCCGCAGCGAGCGCCGGACGCGGCGGCGAGGCTGTGGCGCAGCGCAGGGGAACATGGCGGGCGCAGCGATGGGCGGCGTGGTCGACGCTGTGTGAGCGCGCCACGTGAGGGGAACGGGGCGATGACGGCAGCGAGACGCGGCGCGAGACAGACGTGGGCGCGGCGACCACGGGTTCGGGTGTGCCCCGGGCGTGGTGGCCACGGGCGTGGTGGCCACGGGCGAGCGGCAATGAGGGCGGGAACCATGCGGGAGCGAGGGCAGAGGAGGGAAGGAGAAGGGGTCCTCACGTGCGAGGAGGGAAGGGGACGACGAGGCCTAGTGAGGCCGACAGGGAGGAGGACGAGGAAGCGGGCTACGGAGGCGGTCGAACGAGGTGGTCCGGCGACGACGGGCGACGGCGTCGGGTCGGGGTGGAGGAGCTTCGAGCGGCAGGGACGAGATGATGTAGAGGCGTCCGACGAGGTGGAGGTAGACGAGGGGGGTGGCTCCGGCGATCGTGGACGGCGATGGCGGTTCCGTGCCCGATCGAGCAGCGATGAGGGGAGGGGATCGGGCTCGATCCAGATCCAAATGAGGTGGGGAGAACGAGAGAGAGACGTGGGGAGTGGGGTAGTTGGGCTAGGGTTACGGGAGTGAGGTTATACAATGGGTGTGCCGGGTTGCTGGAAGTTGGCCACTGGGCCTGCTGGCCCCGATTGTCTGTGGGGTCCTCTTTGTTTTAGTCTCTTTTTTTGTAATGTTTTCTTTTAGTTTCTAATTTATTTTAGTTTTACAAAATATAAAAACAGTTTATATATTAGTACTATTAATTATGCTACTGCTCCATTAACTTTTGGGCAACTAAATGAATGGTTTAATATTTTATGAATTACAGAAGGCAATTATTTAATTGGTTTTACCTATTGTTTTAACTATTTAAGTGCAACTAAATTTTTATAAAAAATGTGGTTTCTCCACCATTATTACTTAGGATTTATTTGTCCCATTTTGAACATTTTAGTTTTAGTGTTTCAAAACTTTTAATGTTTGACTTGATTTTCAAATTTGAATTTGGATCAGTTTCGAACTAACGCGAGATTAACAATAGTAACTGAGGTGACGTGGCATCATTAGCATGGAATTACTGTAGCTTAATTATCCGGGCGTCACAATTCTCCTCCACTACAAGAAATCTCGTCCCGAGATTTAAGAGGCAGTGAAAGGGGGAAGGTTTGGTAACGAATCTAGCGGGTCTTCTCATCCTGGCTTGCTCTTCTCGAAGAGGCAGGTCCAATACATTGATGTCTTCATTTCTCTGCTTCAGGTCATCATGATGAAGTCGGCGTCCTTTCTTCAGGAACCCCATCGTACTTACGAAAGAATAAAGGGTGGGCATACCGGGAGAACAGACCTCTGCAAGGTCGACAATCTGGTCGATAACATCGAGGAAGGTGGCGAAAGTAACTCTCGGATTGAAACTTAGGAAAATATCAAGAGCAAAGTAAGAAGGTATCATGGGAAGTTTCCAGCGGGCAGGCAATCGTTCGATGCCTGAAATAGGGCGTGAAAAGGGATTCAAAGCAATGGGAATAATTATTGTGTCTAATACCAGAATTGATGATCTCTCGGAAGGTGGCTCGTGAATCACATACGAGGCCAAGTACGAGGAATTAACTTTGGAAACCGGGGGTGTATAGGAGTGTCAGGTTTTGATCCTGGGACCTGGGGGTTATGGGCCCATCATGTGGGTTAAAAAAGGGAGAGTGATGTCATCTTGCATGGTCATGATAGCAAGGCATGTCAGAAAATAGTCTGTCAGTTATGTCGATAACAACATCGGTACCAAGGGCGAGGGACGAAGAGAACCATTTTCCTGCTCGTCGAAACGAGACGGACCAATAGGCAAAGTTCTCGTCCATCGGTGGTTACCAGAATATCATCAACAATAGTAACAGGGTCTTACTGACCGAGTTGAACAACAGGTGTTTTCATAAGCAGGGAGATATTACTGCTTATGTCATATAGATCACAGAAAGGTTAAACAAAACAATGGAAAGGAAATTATGTTTGTTAGATTAAACAAAACAAAGGAAGGGAAAATGTGTTTAAACACATATTTCAGGAGGTATATCCCCCCCAAGGACAAGCAGGGCATGATATCCATGACAGGATATAACATAGAAAACCCTTTAGGTAAGAGGAGAGAAATTTCATGACATTACCCATACAACGGTGTTTGGATAAATTTTGATAAAGAAAATTTAGCATCGCGCCTCCAATGTTCTTGTTGAAGAGCGGGGTATCATAGTCATGCTTCGAGGTAGCAATGGTATGGTGTTTCAATCAAGGGCCAGACTTTGGATACACAATTGATCCATCAGGAGTAACTTATAAAATAAGTCTTACAATTTCCTCATGGAAGAATTGTTGGGGAACGTTGCAGAAAATAAAATTTTTCCTATGGTTTCACCAAGATCCATCTATGAGTTCATCTAGCAACGAGAGATAGGAGTGCATCTACATACCTTTGTAGATCGCGAGCGGAAGCGTTCAAGAGGACGGGGTTGAGGGAGTCGTTCTCGGCGTGATCCAAATCACCGGAGATCCTAGCGCCAAGCGGACGGCACCTCCACGTTCAACACAAGTACGGTCAGCGTGACGTCTCCTCCTTCTTGATCCAGCAAGGGGGAAGGAGAGGTTGATGAAGATCCAAAGACGACGGCGTGGTGGTGGATGCAGCAGGCTCGGCGAGGCTTCGCCAAGCAACTACGGGAGGGAGAGGTGTAGCAGGAGGAGGGAGGCGCCCGGTGTTGGGTGCGGCTGCCTCCCACCCCCTCTTTATATAGGGACCCCAGGCGCCCGGCCCTAGGAGATGGGATCTCCTAGGGGGCGCCGCCAAGGGTGGAGTGCCCCCAAGGCAAGTGGAGGCGCCCCCTCCCCTAGGGTTCCCAACCCTAGGCTCAGAGGGGGAGCCCAGGGGGGCGCACCAGCCCACCAGGGGCTGGTTCCCCTCCCACTTCAGCCCATGTGGCCCTCCGGGATTGGTGGCCCCACCCGGTGGACCCTGGGACCCTTCCGGTGGTCCCGGTACAATACCGGTGAACCCCGAAACTTTCCCGATGTCCGAAACTCGACTTCCCATATATAATTCTTTACCTCCGGACCATTTGAACACCTCGTGGCCTTTCGGGATCTCATCCGGGACTCCGAACAACTTTCGGTTTGCTGCATACTCATATTCATACAACCCTAGCGTCACCGAACCTTAAGTGTGTAGACCATACGGGTTCGGGAGACATGTAGACATGATCGGGACGGCTCTCGGTCAATAACCAACAGCGGGATCTGGATACCCATGTTGGCTCCCACATGCTCCTCGATGATCTCATCGGATGAACCACGATGTCGAGGATTCAAGCAACCCCGTATACAATTCCCTTTGTCAATCGGTACATTACTTGCCCGAGATTCGATCGTTGGTATCCCAATACCTTGTTCAATCTCGTTACCGGCAAGTCACTTTACTCGTACCGTAATGCATGATCCCGTGACCAAACACTTGGTCACTTTGAGCTCATTATGATGATGCATTACCGAGTGGGCCCAGAGATACCTCTCCGTCATACGGAGTGACAAATCCCAGTCTCGATCCGTGTCAACCCAACAGACACTTTCGGAGACACCTGTAGTGCACCTTTATAGTCACCCAGTTACGTTATGACGTTTGGTACACCCAAAGCACTCCTACGGTATCCGGGAGTTACACGATCTCATGGTCTAAGGAAAGGATACTTGACATTGGAAAAGCTCTAGCAAACGAACTACACGATCTTGTGCTATGCTTAGGATTGGGTCTTGTCCATCACATCATTCTCCTAATGATGTGATCCCGTTATCAATGACATCCAATGTCCATAGTGCGAAACCATGACTATCTGTTGATCAACGAGCTAGTCAACTAGAGGCTCACTAGGGACATATAGTAGTCTATGTATTCACACGTGTATTACGATTTCCGGATAATACAATTATAGCATGAATAAAAGACAATTATCACCAAGAAGGAAATATAATAATAATCCTTTTATTATTGCCTCTAGGGCATATTTCCAAAAGTCTCCCACTTGCACTAGAGTCAATAATCTAGTTACATTGTGATGAATCGAACACCCATAGAGTTCTGGTGTTGATCATGTTTTGCTCGCGGAAGAGGTTTAGTCAACGGATCTGCGACATTTAGATCCGTATGCACTTTGCAAATTTCTATGTCTCCATCTTGAACATTTTCACGAATGGAGTTGAAGCGACGCTTGATGTGCCTGGTCTTCTTGTGAAACCTGGGCTCCTTGGCAAGTGCAATAGCTCCAGTGTTGTCACAGAAGAGTTTGATCGACCCCGACACATTGGGTATGACTCCTAGGTCGGTGATGAACTCCTTCACGCAAATTGCTTCATACGCTGCCTCCGAGGCTGCCATGTACTCCGCTTCACATGTAGATCCCGCCACGACGCTCTGCTTGCAGCTGCACCAGCTTACTGCTCCACCATTCAACATATACACGTACCCGATTTGTGACTTAGAGTCATCCAGATCTGTGTCGAAGCCGTCGACGTAACCCTTTACTACGAGCTCTTCGTCACCACCATAAATGAGTAACATATTCTTAGTCCTTTTGAGGTACTTCAGGATATTCTTGACCGCTGTCCAGTGTTCCTTGCCGGGATTACTTTGGTACCTTCCTACCAAACTTACGGCAAGGTTTACATCAGGTCTGGTACACAACATGGCATACATAATAGACCCTATGGCTGAGGCATAGGGGATGACACTCATCTCTTCTACATCTTCTGCTGTGGTCGGACATTGAGCCGAGCTCAGTTTCACACCTTGCAATACATGCAAGAACCCTTTCTTGGACTGATCCATTTTGAACTTCTTCAATATCTTATCAAGGTATGTGCTTTGTGAAAGACCTATGAGGCGTCTTGATCTATCTCTATAGATCTTGATGCCTAATATATAAGCAGCTTCTCCAAGGTCCTTCATTGAAAAACTCTTATTCAAGTAGGCCTTAATGCTGTCCAAAAGTTCTATATCATTTCCCATCAAAAGTATGTCATCTACATATAATATGAGAAATGCTACAGAGCTCCCACTCACTTTCTTGTAAACGCAGGCTTCTCCATAGGTCCGCATAAACCCAAACGCTTTGATCATCTCATCAAAGCGAATGTTCCAACTCCGAGATGCTTGCACCAGCCCATAAATGGATCGCTGGAGCTTGCACACCTTGTTAGCATCCTTAGGGTCCACAAAACCTTCCGGCTGCATCATATACAGTTCTTCCTTAACATAGCCGTTAAGGAATGTTGTTTTGACGTCCATTTGCCATATCTCATAATCATAGTATGCGGCAATTGCTAACATGATTCGGACGGACTTCAGCTTCGCTACGGGAGAGAAAGTCTCATCGTAGTCAACCCCTTGAACTTGCCGATAACCCTTAGCGACAAGTCGAGCTTTATATATGGTAACATTACCATCCGCGTCCGTCTTCTTCTTAAAGATCCATTTATTTTTTATCGTCACGATCATCGGCAAGTCTGTCAAAGTCCATACTTTGTTTTCATACATGGATCCTATCTCGGATTGCATGGCTTCAAGCCATTTGTTGGAATCTGGTCCCGCCATCGCTTCTTCATAGTTCGAAGGTTCACCGTTGTCCAACAACATGATTTCTAGGACAGGTTTGCCATACCACTCTGGTGTGGAATGTGTCCTTGTGGACCTACGAAGTTCAGTATCAACTTGATCCGAAGTAGCTTGATCAACATCATTAATTTCCTCTCCAGTTGGTGTAGGCACCACAGGAACATTTTCCTGAGCCGCACTACTTTCCGGTTCAAGAGGTAGTACTTCATCGAGTTCTACTTTCCTCCCACTTACTCCTTTCGAGAGAAACTCTTTTCCGTAAAGGATCTGTTCTTGGCAACAAAGATCTTGCCTTCGGATCTAAGGTAGAAGGTATACCCAATGGTTTCCTTAGGGTATCCTATGAAGACGCATTTTTCGACTTGGGTTCGAAGCTTTTCAGGTTGAAGTTTCTTGACATAAGCATCGCATCCCCAAACTTTTAGAAACGACAGCTTAGGTTTCTTCCCAAACCATAATTCATATGGTGTCGTCTCAACGGATTTAGACGGTGCCCTATTTAAAGTGAATGTAGCTGTCTCTAGAGCGTATCCCCAAAATGATAGCGGTAAATCTGTAAGAGACATCATAGATCGCACCATATCCAATAGAGTGCGATTACGATGTTCGGACACACCGTTAGGCTGAGGTGTTCCAGGCGGCGTGAGTTGTGAAACCACATTTCCTTAAGTGTGTACCAAATTCGTGACTTAAATATTCTCCTCCATGATCTGATCGTAAGAACTTTATTTTTCGGTCACGTTGATTCTCTACCTCATTCTGAAATTCCTTGAACTTTTCAAAGGTCTCAGACTTGTGTTTCATCAAGTAGACATACCCATATCTACTTAAGTCGTCTGTGAGAGTGAGAACATAACGATATCCTCCGCGAGCCTCAACGCTCATTGGACCACACACATCAGTATGTATGATTTCAAATAAGTTGGTTGCTCGCTCCATTGTTCCGGAGAACGGAGTCTTGGTCATTTTGCCCATGAGGCACGGTTCGCATGTGTCAAATGATTCATAATCAAGAGACTCTAAAAGTCCATCAGCATGGAGTTTCTTCATGCGCTTGACACCAATGTGACCAAGGTGGCAGTGCCACAAGTATGTGGGACTATCGTTATCAACTTTACATCTTTTGGTATTCACACTATGAATATGTGTAACATCACGTTCAAGATTAATTAAGAATAAACCATTGACAATCGGAGCATGACCATAAAACATATCTCTCATATAAATAGAACAACCATTATTCTCGGATTTAAATGAGTAGCCATCTCGAATTAAACGAGATCCTGATACAATGTTCATGCTCAAAGCTGGTACTAAATAACAATTATTGAGGTTTAAAACTAATCCTGTAGGTAAATGTAGAGGTAGCGTGCCGACGGCGATCACATCGACCTTGGAACCATTCCCGACACGCATCGTCACCTCGTCCTTCGCCAGTCTCCGCTTATTCCGCAGCTCCTGCTTTGAGTTACAAATATGAGCAACCGCACCGATATCAAATACCCAAGAGCTACTACGAGTACTGGTAAGGTACACATCAATTACATGTATATCACATATACCTTTGGTTTTGCTAGCCTTCTTGTCCGCTAAGTACTTGGGGCAGTTCCGCTTCCAGTGACCACTTCCCTTGCAATAAAAGCACTCAGTTTCAGGCTTGGGTCCATTGCTTGACTTCTTCCCAACAACTGGCTTACGGGCTGCAACTCCTTGCCGTCCTTCTTGAAGTTCTTCTTACCCTTGCCTTTCTTGAACTTAGTGGTTTTATTCACCATCAACACTTGATGTTCCTTTTGATCTCTACCTCCGCTGATTTCAGCATTGAATATACCTCAGGAATGGTCTTTTCCATCCCCTGCATATTGAAGTTCATCACAAAGCTCTTGTAGCTTGGTGGAAGCGACTGGAGGATTCTGTCAATGACCGCGTCATCCGGGAGATTAACTCCCAGCTGAGTCAAGCGGGTGTGCAACCCAGACATCTTGAGTACGTGCTCACTGACAGAACTATTTTCCTCCATCTTACAGTTGAAGTTGAGGGTAACGTGGGCCATCTGATCTACAGAACATATTGTAAAGATTTTAGACTAAGTTCATGATAATTAAGTTCATCTGATCAAATTATTTAATGAACTCCCACTTAGATTAGACATCCCTCTAGTCATCTAAGTGAAACATGATCCGACTCGACTAGCCCGTGTCCGATCATCACGTGAGACGGACTAGTCATCATCGGTGAACATCTCCATGTTGATCGTATCTTCCATACGACTCATGTTCGACCTTTCGGTGTTCCGTGTTCCGAGGCCATGTCTGTACATGCTAGGCTCGTCAAGTCAACCTAAGTGTATTGCGTGTGTAAATCTGGCTTACACCCGTTGTATTCGAACGTTAGGATCTATCACACCCGATCATCACGTGGTGCTTCGAAACAATGAACCTTCGCAACGGTGCACAGTTAGGGAGAACACTTTTCTTGAAATTATTATGAGGTATCATCTTATTTACTACCATCGTTCTAAGTAAAAAAGATGAAAAACATGATAAACATCACATGCAATCAAATAGTGACATGATATGGCCAATATCATATGGCTCCTTTGATCTCCATCTTCGGGGCTCCATGATCATCTTCGTCACCGGCATGACACCATGATCTCCATCATCATGATCTCCATCATCGTGTCTCCATGAAGTTTCTCGCCAACTATTACTTCCACTACTATGGCTAACACGTTTAGCAATAAAGTAAAGTAATTTACATGGCGTTTCTCAATGACACGCAGGTCATACAAAAAATAAAGACAACTCCTATGGCTCCTGCCGGTTGTCATACTCATCAACATGCAAGTCGTGATTCCTATTACAAGAACATGATCTCATACATCACATATATATCATTCATCATTCATCACAACTTTGGCCATATCACATCACAAAACACTTGCTGCAAAAACAAGTTAGACGTCCTCTAATTGTTGTTACTAGTTTTACGTGGCTGCAATAGGGTTCTAGCAAGAACGTTTTCTTACCTACGTAAAAGCCACAATGTGATTTTCCAACTTCTATTTAACCTTCATAAGGACCCTTTTCATCGAATCCGCTCCAACTAAAGTGGGAGAGACAGACACCCGCTAGCCACCTTATGCAACTAGTGCATGTCAGTCGGTGGAACCTGTCTCAAGTAAGCGTACGTGTAAGGTCGGTACGGGCCGCTTCATCCCACAATACCGCTGAAGCAAAATAAGACTAGTAGTGGCAAGAAAGTTGACAACATCTACGCCCACAACAAATTTGTGTTCTACACGTGCAAAGAGAACTACGCATAGACCTAGCTCATGATGCCATTGTTAGGGAACGTTGCAGAAAATAAAAATTTTCCTACGGTTTCACCAAGATCCATCTATGATTTCATCTAGCAATGAGTGATAGGAGTGCATCTACATACCTTTGTAGATCGCGAGCAGAAGCGTTCAGGAGAACGGGGTTGAGGGAGTCGTTCTCGTCGTGATCCAAATCACCGGAGATCCTAGCGCCGAACGGACGACACCTCCGCGTTCAACACACGTACGGTCAGCGTGACGTCTCCTCCTTCTTGATCCAGCAAGGGGGAAGGAGAGGTTGATGAAGATCCAGCAGCACGACGGCGTGGTGGTGGATGCAGCAGGGCTCCGGCAGGGCTTCGCCAAGCAACTACGGGAGGGAGAGCTATAGCAGGGAGGGGAGGGAGGCGACAGGTGTTGGGTGCGGCTGCCCTCCCACCCCCCTATTTGTATAGGGACCCCAGGGGGGCGCCGGCCCTAGGAGATGGGATCTCCTAGGGGGGGGGCAGCGGCCAAGGGGGGTGGAGTGCCCCCCCTCCCCTAGGGTTCCCAACCCTAGGTGCAGAGGCGGGCCCAGGGGGGAGGCGCACCAGCCCACCAGGGGCTGGTTCCCCTCCGACTTCAGCCCATGGGTCCCTCCGGGATAGGTGGCCCCACCCGGTGGACCCCCGGGACCCTTCCGGTGGTCCCGGTACAATACCGGTGGACCCCGAAACTTTCCCGATGGCCGAAACTCGGCTTCCCATATATAATTCTTTACCTCCGGACCATTTCGGAACTCCTCGTGACGTCCAGGATCTCATTCGGGACTCCGAACAACTTTCGGTTTGCTGCATACTCATATTCATACAACCCTAGCGTCACCGAACCTTAAGTGTGTAGACCCTACGGGTTCGGGAGACATGTAGACATGACCGGGACGGCTCTCGGTCAATAACCAACAGCGGGATCTGGATACCCATGTTGGCTCCCACATGCTCCTCGATGATCTCATCGGATGAACCACGATGTCGAGGATTCAAGCAACCCGTATACAATTCCCTTTGTCAATCGATGCGTTACTTGCCCGAGATTCGATCGTCGGTATCCCAATACCTCCTTCAATCTCGTTACGGCAAGTCACTTTACTCATACCGTAATGCATGATCCCGTGACCAAACACTTGGTCACTTTGAGCTCATTATGATGATGCATTACCGAGTGGGCCCAGTGATACCTCTCCGTCATACGGAGTGACAAATCCCAGTCTCGATCCGTGTCAACCCAATAGACGCTTTCGGAGACACCTGTAGTGCACCTTTATAGTCACCCAGTTACGTTGTGACATTTGGTACACCCAAAGCACTCCTACGGTATCCGGGAGTTGCACGATCTCATGGTCTAAGGAAAGGATACTTGACATTGGAAAAGCTCTAGCAAACGAACTACACGATCTTGTGCTATGCTTAGGTTGGGTCTTGTCCATCACATCATTCTCCTAATGATGTGATCCCGTTATCAATGACATCCAATGTCCATAGTCTGGAAACCATGACTATCTGTTGATCAACGAGCTAGTCAACTAGAGGCTCACTAGGGACATATAGTAGTCTATGTATTCACACGTGTATTACAATTTCCGGATAATACAATTATAGCATGAATAAAAGACAATTATCACGAACAAGGAAATATAATAATAATCCTATTATTATTGCCTCTAGGGCATATTTCCAACAAGAATGGACAGCCTTGCTGAAAAGGATTCTATTACAATAGGGCCTCCAGCCAGGCGTGCTAGGCACGACATCACCTTACCGGGTCACATAAAGACCATTATTATAACTCTTGGAAATATGTTCCAACCACCATATCTGACCGATATTCAGATCTTATTGGTGTCAGGATACCTCAAACTCATGATGCTCGAGGAGAAAAGGTGCGATACAAATTGACGAGATGACATCAAAGATTCTCGGGAAATGAACTATGGAAGCGAGTTCCGAAACAAGAGTACATCAGTAAACCAACGAGAGGGTGAGGAGGTGGCTGATGGAATCAGCGACAATTGATCGAGGTTTCCAAAAAGATGGATTCCCACAATTATGTGATCAAGGAGATAATATTGGACATATCGAAGTAGATAACAAGGTATGATCGAGGAAAACATCCATGAGTAAACATTGATCAAAACGTGCACCTAGAAGGACGGACTAAGTAGGCTGATCGATGTTAGAATGGTGATTCAATAACCAATAGACTAAGAATCGAGATATCAACCATTAACTTCAAGAAATAGGGTTGCTAGAAGTACAGAATCCATTAAGCACCGTTCACCTGTTGGTATCCCGGTTAGAACCAACATGGGGACCAAGGAATGAACAGAGATGGCGAGAAGTGTTATTATATCAATAATTCTTAAGAGGTGGTGAAATTCTCACCACATTCTTGACAAAAAGAGATGGTAATACTCCAAGGTAAAACAGAACATGAGCTAGATAGAGAGGAGCGTAAGGTATAACACAAAACATGAACAAGTTTGTGTTGAAAGAAAGGCAATAAAGTGGTCGATGATAACACAAATCACCAAGATCAAAGGGTGGTATTTCTCATCAAGAATTCGATAGATATCTTGGAAGAGCTCAGAATGCTGATGATGATCACGACACATTTGTCGAGAGATCTCATGAAGATGTAATCGATCGGCGATGACATCAAGTTAAAGGAATGATGAAGCGAAAGGTTATTGGAACCATGGGTACGACACAAACTCGAAATCAATTTTGTTGTTCAAGGAGAAATGATATGACGAGGAAGATCGACATAAGATTAGCTCACCGTCGAAATTTGTGCTCCGGGAAGAACCAGATAGCACAGTTAAATTTAGCACGATAATGATGTAGCCGATAAGGCTAGGAATGACATGATGGAGTATTAAACTCGTAAGCAATGAAGATTACTAAGAGTTGTCGAATCGCAGTGCGGACTTGATTCACTATTCGGTGTTCTCGGTTGACGACAACCCAAAACTCATGGAGTGACTTTGATAGGGAAAGGTATTACTCCGGCACAAATTCATAAGATGTAGTGCAATGGCATGATATCCTCGAGATACCAGGGAGATAATACTCGAGGGCATATCAAATTAAAGGTTGAAGTGGGGTGTATTGATCTATAGAAGACAAGCGCTTTTACTTGTCTAAGAAATGGAATCAAAGGAAGAAATTATGGTCGAAACCACGATTGCAAAGGATCAATTCACAGATCCAGATGATAGTTTCAAGGAAATAGTTATTATTGCAAGAAGCTTCCATGATAGGATCTACATCGTGTCCATGGGCATGAACACAAAGGTTCAAGGTCGACTCCCACTTCGTCAATGCATAACCTTCCATTCACTTCTCATTTTTCGAAGAAGTTGTAATGTTTAAATTTTATCTAGCAAAACACCAGAAGAGTATGACTCGTGATAGCTCTCAGGTTTACCCAGATCTAGGAAGGCATAGGTTCAACCCTTAGGGGTATCTTGGGAAAATATACCACAAACTTCGGAGTAAATAACTCAAGCTCGGGAGCAGAGCATGGTTGACAAAAGCAGGGGATACAATTTACCAAAGGCATTATGTATCTGAGGAAAAGCTCACAAGGTTAATGAATACGAAGGACGGTGTCGGAGAAAATCCAACAAAGGACCTGGCGGTCCCTAAGGGATTTGATGTGAGCATCGGTACTCAACCAGAAGAAGAAAGAATGCAAGGAGATCTGATTATAGAAACAACTGACTAAGTCAAGCTCAAATGCAAAAGGAATTAAGATTTCCAAACCAAGGGATCATAAGCAAACGCTCTGATAATGGATGGATAATTTCAATAGACTTAGGGGTACAATCGACGGCAATTTAATTGGCTGAGAACCAACTCATGTTTAAAATGACATCTGAGCCGGAAGGATGAATTATATGGTCTGATTGAGGTTTGCGAGCATTCGTAAAATAATGAATCAAGGGGAACGAAACTGATAGTGACAAAGGATGTCAATGGAGATTGGTAGAAATATGGAATTAACCATAGTAACGGAAGGCAAGGAATTCAGGAGCAATAGGCTCCTAAGGAATTTTCAGAAAACCGAATAGTATCCTGAAGAATTTTGTGAAACACAAAAACAACTAGGAATGAAGAAATCCTCGATAAGTGTGAGAATTTATGCGTCAGTGTAATCGTGCAGAAAAGAGTTGCAAGGCAGTAAGCACAAAGGATTCTCGGAATAGCGGGAAGTAGTTCAGGGTATCTTGTAGTAACAAGAGTAATCGAGAATAAAGGTAAGGGTGGCAAGTATAAATAGTTATCCATAGGGATGTCTCGGTGGTAGGGTTGCAAACCCGATGAGCACAAGTTCTCGAAAGAACATCAGAGAATATCTTCGGAACCTTTTGGTGCAAAAGACGATCATCTGTAATAAGGGGCTCTCCGGGAGAAAGTTGTTACGAGAACCTAATGTTAGAGTTTAGCAAATTCATTTAACCCGAATAGAAGAGAAATCAGAGTCCCAGAGTAAAGATCGAGGAGTAAAAGATCCTAATACACCCCAATGGCAATGTGGGCCCGTAAGCCGCACATCCATGTTAGTAAAAGTTTTGCAATGTCTAGACTCGACTTCGGCCAAGGAGTGTGGAAGGGGGATTCCTACAGGCAGTCGACTCTGATACCAACTTGTGACGCCCCCGGTTCAATTGTACACTAATCATACACGCAAACGTGTACGATCAAGATCAGGGACTCACGGGAAGATATCACAACACAACTCTAAAATAAAATAAGTCATACAAGCATCATAATACAAGCCAAGGGCCTCGAGGGCTCGAATACAAGTGCTCGATCATAGACGAGTCAGGGGAAGCAACAATATCTGAGTACAAACATAAATTCAACAAGTTGCCATAAGATGGCTAGCACAAAGCTGGGTTATAGATCGAAGAGGCGCAGGCCTCCTGCACAGGATCCTCCTAAACTACTCACAGTGGTCGTCATTGATGCGCATGTAGTAGTAGGCACCTCCAGTGCAGTAGGAATCGTCGTCGACGGTGGCGTCTAGATCCTGGGCTCCAACTTCTGGTTGCGGCATCCGAGAAGAAGAGCAAAACGGGGGAAAAGAGTGAGCAAAGCAACCGTGAGTACTCATCCAAAGTACTCGCAAGCAAGGATCTAAACTACATATGCATGGGTATATGTGTAAAGAGGCAATATCGGTGGACTGAACTGCAGAATGCCAGAATAAGAGGGGATAGCTAGTCCTATCGAAGACTACGCTTCTGGCAGCCTCCGTCTTGCAGCATGTAGAAGAGAGTAGATTGAAGTCCTCCAAGTAGCATCACATAGCATAATCCTACCCGGCGATCCTCCCCTCGTCGCCATGTGGAAAAGCGATCGCCGGGTTGTCTGTGGAACTTGTCTGGGTGTGTTTTATTAAGTATCCGGTTCTAGTTGTCATAAGGTCAAGGTACAACTCCGGGTCGTCCTATTACCGAGGGACACGGCTATTCCAATAGATAAACTTCCCTGCAGGGGTGCACCACATAACCCAACACGCTAGATCCCATTTGGCCGGACACACATTCCTGGGTCATGCCCAGCCTCGAAAGATCAACACATCGCAACCCCACCTAGGCACAACAGAGGGGTCAGCACGCTGGTCTAAATCCTATTGCGCAGGGGTCTGGGCCCATCGCCCATTGCACACGTGCATGTTGCGTACGCGGCTGGTGAGCAGACCTAGCAACATCCATTACAAAGGAAGTTGTGTTACACAGTCCAACCCGGCACGCGCCGCTCAGTCGCTGACATCTAGAAGGCTTCGGCTGATACCACGATGTCGAGTGCCCATATCTTTGCCGTGTAGTGGGTTAGTGCGTATAGGCCAGTGGCCAGACTCAGATCAAATACAAAGATCTCGTTAAGCGTGTTATTATGAAGCATCCGCGAACGCCGGTTAGGGCCAGGCCCACCTCTCGCCTAGGTGGTCTCAACCTGCCCTGTCGCTCCGCCTCAAAGTAACCGTCAGGGGCTGTCGGGAACCCAGGCCCACCTCTACCGGGATGGAGCCACCTGTCCTTCCAGCCCCCACATCGGAATCACTTGCGGGTACTCAACAAGCTGACCCAACTTTAGTCACCATCTGTATAGTATGTATGTATGTATAGTATAAACCCGTGATCACCTCCCGCGATCACGGCCCGATAGTATAGCAAGGCAGACTGACAAGAATGTAGGGCGAATGATGATAAACTAGCATCCTATACTAAGAATTTAGGATTGCGGCTAAGGTATCAATGATTGTAGCAACAATGATAGACTATGCAACAAAATAGGATTAATCGAAACAATAACATGCTACACTACTCTAATGCAAGAAGTAAAGTGAAGAATAGGCGATATCTGGTGATCAAGGGGGGGGGGGGGGGACTTGCCTGGTTGCTCTGGCAAGTAGGGGTCGTCAACTCCGTAGTCGAACTGGGGGTCGCCGGCAGTCTCGGGGTCTACCGGAAAGAAGCAACGGAGTGGGAACACAATAATTAACAGAGTAATCAAAGCATCACAAAGCGTAACATGGAAATACGCGGTGCTAGGTGTGCCCTAACGCGACAGTAGGTGGTACCGGCGAAAGTGGGAAACATCCGGGAAAGTATCCCCGGTGTTTCGCGTTTTCGGACAGATGAACCGGAGGGGAAAGTTGCGTGTTTGCTATGCTAGGGATGTGTGGCGGACGAACGGGCTGCGTACGCAGATTCGTCTCGTCGTCATGAGCAACTTTGATGTACAAGTATTTTCATCCGAGTTACGGATTATTTATTATTAATTTTCAAAGTTTTAATCAGTTTTTGAATTTAATTTAATTCGAAATAGAAGCTAAAATGCTACAAGTACCCTGCTCTGTGTACACAGATGTGTACCCAGAGGCTGACAGGTGGGCCAAGGGGGACCCGATTGACCGGTCAAAGCTTGATCGGTCAATGTGGGTGGGGCCTAACTTGTCATTCTCTGATTTACCTAATTATAGTTTAATTAGTTAACTAGCAGGTTAACTAAAGTTAAGTTAATTAAGCAGCTTAATTAATTAATTATTTTTATTATTACTTTTTTTGATCGTTTTCTGGGGCGGGTCCCACTTGTCATTCGGACAGGGGCCTTAACGGGTCGCGGGTGGCTGTTCTCGGGCGCCAGCCCACCGACAGGCGGTGCGGCCAGGTGAAGGGGGCGATGGCGGCGCCAGCGACGATGGCGGGCAGGTGGCCGAGGTACGGTGGTGTGTGTCGGTGTCAAAACCGGCGGATCTCCGGTAGGGGGTCCCGATCTGTGCGTCAAGGCTGATGGTAACAGGAAGCAAGGGACGCAGATGTTTACCGAGGTTCGGGCCCTCTCGATGGAGGTAAAACCCTACTTCCTGCTTGATTAATATTGATGATATGGGTAGTACAAGAGTAGATCTACCACGAGATCGCAGAGGCTAAACCCTAAGAGCTAGCCTATGATGGTATGATTGTAATTGTGATCGGCCTTCTAAGGACCAACCTCTCCAATTTATATAGACACCAGAGAGGGCTAGGGTTTATATGGAGTCGGTTACAAGGAAGGAAATATAATATCCGGATCGCCAAGCTTGCCTTCCACGCCAAGGAAAGTCCCATCCGGCCACGAGCTGAAGTCTTGAGTCTTGTATCTCCACGCTTCAATAGGTCGGACGTTGTATAGAGTCCGGCTGTCCAGATACCCCCTAATCCAGGACTCCCTCAGTAGCCCCTAAACTAGGCTTCAATGACGATGAGTCCGGCGGGCAGTCTTGTCTTCGGCATTGCAGGGCGGGTTCCTCCTCCGAATACTCCAAGGTAATTATCGAACACTCAAACCGCGTCCGGATCCACGAGATGATCTTCGCATGCCACCGTAGAGAGAATGATGTTTCACAAATGCAATCTGCTGACAACTTTTTAGGCAAAGCGACGTGTCACTACGGTCAGGTCATTATTCGAACCGTCTTTCCACAACCAGCCACAACGCATATTGCGAGGCGGTTTCCATGACACGTCTTGTCAAAGCAGAGATCATGCCCCCTCATTACGGGATTCTCATCAATACGGGTACGGGTAATCCCACCACATCATTAATCGTGATGCTTGGGAAGCAAGCGATTTCCTCATTTTTACCCACGCCTCGTTGCCTCTATAAAGGGATAAGATTTCCTCATTTTTACCCACGCCTTCTTCCTTCTCTGCCCATTCTTGCCCCCTCGAGCTCCAGCGCCCAAGCCCAAGTCTCCTCTGCACAGCTAGACATGTCCGGAGCAGGAGGCAAGTCGGTGGCTTCCACCGTCGAGGAGAAGCACATCACAAATCTTGAACTGCCGGATACTTGGTCATGAGACATAGCGCACCGACTACGGATCTTTGGGCAGGTCATTCCAACCCCGGGACCCCATGAGAGAGTCGTGTCCGTCGCCCACTTCATCCGTGGACTAGGGTTTCCACTTCACCCCTTCGTCCGCGGGCTCATGTTCTACTACGGTCTAGATTTCCATGATCTAGCCCCGAATTTCGTCCTCAACATCTCGGCGTTCATCGTCGTATGTGAGGCCTTCCTCCGCATCCGGCCTCACTTCAGCCTGTGGCTACAAGTCTTCTGTGTGAAGCCGAAGGTCGTACGCGGCCAGCAAGCGGAATGCGGAGGGGCCATGGTGGGCAAGATGCCTAATGTCACCTGGACGAACGGATCCTTTGCGGAGACCGTAAAAGGGTGGCAATCGGGGTGGTTCTACATCACCGAGCCGCGCGGCGCCAACTGGGCGGTGGCCCCCGAGTTCAGATTCGGAACCCCCATGCGGCTCACCTCCTAGGAAAGGAAGGGCCTGGCTTGGGGCGAACCTACAGAGCTGACCGGACTCCAAACCTGCATCAAGAGCATGAAGGACAAGAACATTAAGCTCGTCAACGTGATCCAGGTCATGCTCGTTCGCCGGATCCTGCCGTGCCAAAGGCGGGCATTCAATCTTTGGGAGTTCGTTCCGGTCGAACACCAGACGCTCTAGAGGCTCTACGGCATGAAGCACAAAGACGCGTGGAAGGCGCTGTTTAAGGCCTCCGAAGTGCCTCCTCCCACATCCGAGGACCGCGGGCTTCACGCCGCGCGGGCTCCTAGTCAGGTGAGTTCTCAGACTGCCACCGGACCCAATTTTTCCCAATATATTCACGGGAGTCCCTTAAGTAATCATGCATATTTTCTTCAAGACTATGTGGAGACAGCGGAGCAGGTCTACTGTCCGGCTCCGCTGCCGGAAGGCCCAGCGGATGCTCTCCTGACGGAGATGCTAGTCTCGGCACCATACAAGGTGCCGGAGAAGAAGGCCGAGAAGAAGGCCCCAGGGACCCGAAAGGGTCTCCGTCGTAAGGTTGTGCCAGAAGCATCGTCCGAAGATGACGAGGCAGACTCCTCCCACGAAGGGGAGGTGGAAGAAGAAGAAGACACCCCATCCGGAAAGGATGAGGGGCCCGGCGAAGAGGGCCAGGGGGCCGGAAAAGGCCCTCGGCGTAAGGCCGTTATACCCCTGTCGTCCGATGATGACGAGACAGATTCCTCCCGCAGAGGCGGGGGAAATCCCACCTCCCCGTACTTGGGGGGGGGGGAGAAGAAGAGAAAAGCCGCTCCTGAGGGGGAGGCTGGGGCGTCCAAGAAGGGGAAAACATCCCTTCCAGACTACTCCACCACGACCGCCTACAGCGATGAAGGGTGGCTGCCCAGGGGGAAGCCCCTGGCGTGATTGTAAGTGTCCGCACTCTACCATGGTTTTAAGTCATAGCTGTTTAGTAACGCCGAGCATATATGCAGTCCGGCCAAGGCTCATCCGAAGGGGTCGTCTTCGGACGGGTCTCTGAGCGCTTCAGAGATGAACTCGCTCCCAACGGCCACCACTCCTCAGCCTGCGGATGATACGGAGGTGTTGTCCCGAAGGTTCCCCGAGCAGGGGGAGGTGACCTTGGAGATGCCCCAAGGCGGACTTCCAGATGTCGGACATGCAGGGTTCAAGATCCCCGCGGATCGCGTCGATGAGAGCCGCAACAGGGCGGACTCCCGATCGAACACTGCTCCGGAACCTCCGACGGTTCCGGAATTGGGCGGGCAGCCCCTCGTTAAGGAGGGCGAGCCGCCCTTGCCGAGGACTTCCGTCGCGTCAACGGTGCCGGATAGCTTGGTGGAAGCGCTTCGAGGCGCTTCCATGGAAGAAGAGCACCGTACTCTTATGAGTGCGGTGATTCAAAAGGTCCTGTCCGCCAAAAGCGGACTGACCGAAGCCTGCACAAGCCTCCTGACGGGCTTTGAGGTAAGTAATCAAAATGTATGAAATTACCACCTAATAGGTAGTAGCCCCTGATACTCTGTTTGGTGTTCGGAAAGAAAAGCCAAACGGAGGGTCAATTATAATCCGCAGGAGTCTAATAATAAGTATTGTTGTGAATAAGCGGGCTGTGCTGCTGCTGCCCGTACTGCCAAGGTTGCCGAACTGAAGCGGGACCTGGAGCAGGCGCAGGGAGAGCTCGGCCTCACGAAGAGGCAGCTCGAGGAGACTAAAGGTAAGTGATTCCTCGTTCGTATATATTTAAATATAGGCAAAATTTGTCAGTCTAACGCCAAAGCGTCGTGACTGTGTAACAGGGGCCACCGCTGAAGTGGCGTCCCTGAAGAAAGCGTTGTCCGAGGCCAAAAACAGAGCAGCCTTGGAATTCATGGAGCGCGAAAAGCAAAGTGCTAGAGTGGGCGAGGTACAGCAGGAGCTCCAGGACCTCGGCAAGAAGTGCGAGTCCGTGGAGCATAATCTGAAGATGAAGGAGGCCGAGCTTGCGAAGGCCCTTGTGAGTTTGAAGGATGCCAAGGCCGAAGCCGAGAAAGCATGATGGGAGATCCAGGAGGCCAAAAGATAGCAGCGGGTAAGAAATTCTTTATGCAAAGCAAACATGTGGAGGCGTTTCTTTTACTTACTCGAATCTGAAGCTCTCCGGGGGCATTTGCGATTCTGCGGCCATGGCGCCTCGAGACGCTGCGAGTTCTCTGCGTGCCGGAGGGGAGCTCAGCGGAGAAGCTATTCTGGTCCCGGTATCTTTGGGGCCGATCATCCGATGCCTCTGAGCGACCAACTGAAGCAATTGGTCGAACTCCACAGGGCGGCCGAAATGGCTATGAAGGACTTCATAGTCAGGATGTGGCCTGGTGAGCTCCTGCCCAGTAGCTACTTTGGCCTGATCAAGCAGATGGTGGATGCCTGTCCGCAGCTAGAAGTGATCAAGTGATCCGTTTGCATCGAAGGTGCCCGCCGAGCTTTTGCCTGCGTCAAGGTGCATTGGGGCAAGCTGGATGCGGAAAAGCTGGTCAAGGACGGGCCGCCGCATGGCAAGGCGCATCGCCATCCCGAGATGTACTATGATGGCGTGATGAAGGGTGCTCGGTTCGTCGCCAATGAGTGCACCAAGGACGCCATTTTGGAATGAATTCACTTCTGTCATGTTTGTAATTAAAGAAGAAGTTACTTGCGCTATGTAGCGCTTTTTTTTATTTAAAATATTACCTTCTGTGCGGCTGTTTATAAAATCTTGAAAGTAGGCCAGTCGTCGGCTTCCGCCCCACGTGACTAGCACTGGGGTGTTCGTGGAAAACCCAGACACTCTTTATCCAAATGTTTGGTCCCTTAAGGAGGTGTCCGGCGCAGCGAACGAGGCAATCAGACTATGCGGCTTTATAACTTTCACTTAGCCATAGAAGTCTACAATTTTAAATTTCGGCGAATATCCTAGAATCCGGAAGGCCGAATCGGGACACTATACACGCCTAGATCGGACGAAGCCGATTTATCGCCTAAAGCGGAAAATCTTTAAGGATTTTAAAACCTCTCGAACAGTGAACAGCTCTCGCCACATCATGCCGGTCAGTTTTCGGCTTTTTCTACTGAGGTGCTCGTCCCGAAGAACCGAGACACAATCGCAGTAGTTCTCCCTGCGCTACCTTAGCCGATATAACGGAACGTAAGGCACCAAAACAAGGGAGCCGGGCTATCCCAACTGTAGACCCAAGACATGATTCGGAGCTGATGCATATAGTGCTATAAGTTCGGGGTGCTGCCTTTGTTGAAAGTGTTCGGACTTTATTTGCCATATTACGGGCGCCACGAGAAGCCCTCGGCAAACCGGCCGCACCAAAGTGTACGGATGCAATATCAAATAAACATTTATAAGAGAAAAATGCTCTAATAAGAATAATAAGCTGACGCTATATATAATCTCCCATTGACGAAAAATACGTTTAACCTTACATTTACAATGGGTGCGTTAAGCAGAGATAAAATAGGACTATTTGAGATGTCCTATCCAGGGGCAGGCTGTGTTCAGGTAGATAAAGATAGTATAATGATCGTAAATAGATTCCGCCTGGGTATTTTCTTCTGTGCACAACGTCTATTTCCTCCTTGGATGTATCTTCCCTATAAGTCCGGCAATTCGGCTCTTTTGAGGACGTTGCGCCAACGCGGTGTCCTGAAAGGTAAGAGGGAAAGAGTATGAAAGTATTTGGCGGTTACCCGCACTATTGACTGAGTCGTTGATGCGCCTCCACCTATGCCCATGGTATTTTAAGTGCGTAATTGTGTGCACGTGGCACGAATGCTGCTTTGATGGGGCTTAAGCGGAGGCCGAACTGCTAGTCACGCTCTTGGTGTGCCTGATGATCCTGTTGCGGGTGCTCCGGACTCGCTTGATTGTGCTCGAAGTTGTTGTCGCGGATTGGTTTGTGGGAGAAGGCCGCATTGTACTTCCGCCGCAAGGGCTGCAGTATGTTCTTACATTCGTAGGGAGCGGTCCATATTTCCGTTCACCGTTATGACCCCGTGGTCCTGGCATCTTGAGCTTGAGATATGCGTAGTGTGGTACCGCATTGAATCTGGCGAATGCGGTTCGTCCGAGCAGTGCATGGTAACCACTCCGGAAGGGGACGATATCGAACATTAACTCTTCGCTTAGGAAGTTATCCGGAGATCTGAAGACCACTTCCAATGTTATAGAGCCCGTACAGCGGGCCTTTACTCCAGGAATTACACCTTTAAAGGTGGTTTTAGTGGGATTGATCCTTGAAGGGTCAATGCCCATTTCTTGCTTGTGTCTGGTAAAGCAGGTTCAGGCTGCTACCACCGTCCATAAGGACGTGCGTGAGGTGGAATCCGTCAATGATTGGGTCTAGGACCAATGCGGCCGAACCGCCGTGACGGATGCTCGTAGGGTGATCCCTATGATCAAAGGTGATCGGGCAAGCTGACCAAGGGTTGAATTTGGGGGCGACTGGCTCCATCGCATAGACGTCCCTTAGTGCCCTCTTTCGTTCCCGCTTGGGGATGTGCGTGGCGTAGATCATGTTGACCGTTTTCACCTGGGGGGGGGGGGATTTCTTCTGTCCCCCCGTGTTCTGACGTCGGGGCTCCTCGTCATTGTCGCTGTGCAGCCCCTTGTCCTTGTCTTCAGCGTTTATCTTGCCGTCCTGTTTGAATACCCAGCAATCTCTATTGGTGTGGTTGGCTAGGTTGTCCGGGGTGCCATGAATTTGGCACGAGCGCTCCAGTATGCGGTCCAGACTGGACAGTCCTTGATTATTTCTTTTGAACGGCTTCTTCCGCTGACCGAGCTTGGATCCACTGAATCCGGCATTGACTGCCGTGTCTTCAGTTGAAAGTGCGTTATATCGACTAGAGGGGGGGGGTGAATAGGCAATTTTTATGAATTCTTCACTGAGGAATTTGCCGGTGAGGAAATTCCTTAGCGAAGAACTACTTGCAGCGGAATAAGTACTCAGAAGTAAGCATAACAGAATACAGGCATGGTCATCATGATGAAATGAAGACAATCACAGAGTACAGAAAGCGTAAACACAGGATAACACGACATGAAGACAAACAGACTGAAGAAATTGGACTGAGGAAGTTGAGAAAGTCTTTAGTCAACGTCTTCAAACACAGATATGAACAAACACTCAACACAATAATAAGGAAATGAAAGATTTGAGGAAATAGAACCAGTAAGGTTGGTGAAGACAATGATTTGGTAGACCAGTTCCAACTGCTGTCTCGGTTATGCGTCTGGTTGGAGCGGCTGAGTATTTAAACTCGAGGACACACAGTCCGGACACCCGGCCGCTGAGCACGCAGCTCGGGACACCAAGTCCTCACCGTATTCTCCTTGAGCTAAGGTCACACAGACCTCGTCCAATCACTCGTGGTAAGTCTTGAGCGACTTCCAAACCTTCACAGACTCGGTCACTCGGCGGTCCACAATTCCTCTTGGATGCTCTAGACCATGACGCCTAACTGTCTGGAAGATGCACAGTCTTCAAAGGTAATAAGCGTCGGATCCACGCAGGATCAATCTCTTCAGTGATGCTCAATCACTTTGGGTTTGTAGGTGATTGGTTTTGGGTTTTTCCTCACTCGATGATTTTTGCTCAAAGTCCTCGGAGGATGGGATGCTCTCAAATGACAAGTGTCAGTTTCTCTCGGAGCAGCCAACCAGCTAGTGGTTGTAGGGGGCGGCTATTTATAGCCTAGGGAGCAGCCCGACATGATAATACATAAATGCCCTTCAATGATATGACCGTTAGGTGGATAAGATATTTTGGGACAGTGGCCAAGAAGACAAGAACGGTCGGAAATTTGACTCTCAAATTCCTCGGGGCTATCATGATCCTCACTATGTAGGCAATCCGCCTTTGGCGAATTCCTAACTCCTCGGTCGAACAAATTCCTCAACGACGGAAGAACTTCATCTACATCCTTTGAAGAAATTGGTGAACTGTATGAGATTTCCAAAGGCTTCACTCGAAGGGATTGCTAGGTGTAGGATTTTGAGTTGAGCATCACATGGAAATTTTTCCATAGTATTTCCTCGACCCCTTTAACGATGCGGTGTTTCCTATGACTCAAGAAAGAGAAAAAGGAAACTATGAAAACAAAAGTCTTCACGCTTCATGTTCCTCAAATGAATACCAAGTCTTCAAGGTCACACCAATTTCTTCACTTTCAAAGTCTTCAGAAAGTCTTCAGAATACCAAAGTCATCAGTCGAAGAACTTCATTTTTAGGGGTTGACTTTCTCTGTAAATATCAAACTCCTCATAGACTTATAGACCTGTGTACACTCATAAACACATTAGTCCCTTAACCTATAAGTCTTCAATACACCAAAATCACTAAGGGCACTAGATGCACTTACAATCTCCCCTTTTGGTGATTGATGACAATATAGGTTAAGTTTTCAACGGGGATAAACATATGAAGTGTAAATACTGATATTGAGGAATTTGATTGCAAGATATAGAAGAACTCCCCCTAAAGATGTGCATAGTGAGGAATTTGCTTTTGAGGCAATGCACATTTGAAAAGTTGAATCATGGAGATCTTCCCCTATATCTTGTAATTCATACACGCATTTGACATATAATATGAAGAATTTGAATTGCATGATGAAATATGGTGACTGATGTAATTCAGCATGCGTGTATTAACATATAATGAGGAATAAGCATGCGAAGGAACACATCAAAAGTATCGAGCACCATCGGGTTTAAGATTACAACTCGATCCAATAAAAGTTTCAGAAGAGCGAGAGTTGTAACTTAGCAAAAAAACGCCCATATAATAGACCCGCTTGAAGAATAACTCAAATTTCTCCCCCTTTGTCATCGAATGACCAAAAGGATCGAAATTGAGGACTAACGCCCCAGAAGAATATCAAGTTGATGGAGGAGTGCCAGCGTTGTCGGGGTCGGTTGTCGTAGTAGGGCCTGCCTTGATGTCGTCCAAGTCCTCATTTTCATCGATTGTCGCGATGAAGAATAGGAGCTAGCCACCAAGGAAGGAACCTTGACCTTCTTGTATTTCTTGATTGGAGGTTGAGACCAGTCAAACTCTTCCTTGAGACCCATGTTCTTGAGATCTTACTGCTGTAGAGATGAGATAGAACAGCCCAGTGCAGTTGAAGGTTTCATGGAGGTAGTATTGGTATTTCTTCACTGCATTGTGTGTTGAGGTCATGTTGTGAAGAATTGAACCAAAGCTGACGCTTGACCCATTTATGATTGCGATCAACCTTCGATGAAGACCGAGGAGTAACTCACGATCGATCATCACTGGTGCTTTGTGGCTTGAGGATTTTGCTTGGCAGAGTTGTTGGCGGAAGATTTATGTGTGGCAGAGTCATCATTGGTGGAGTAGGATGCAACCTTGCGAAATTGACCATCCAATGGACGAATGCCTTCATCTATCACAGCAATTGCCTTGCCTTTGTCATCAGCTGAGGAAAATGTCCGTTTGAGGACTTCAATTGGAGGCAAGTAGCTGCAGTGGTTCAGAGTATCAGCCTTGTAATTGAGTGAAGACCTTGTCCCGATGAACCTCATAATCCATGGTGCATAAGGCTTCAGCTCAAAAGGTGACATAGCAATGTTTGCCAGAGTCCTCATGAAGAAATCATGGAAGTTGACGGGAACGCCATGAATGATATTGAAAAGCATATTCTTCATGATGCCAACGACTTCTTCATCATTTGAGTCATGGACTTTGATAGGACTCATTGTCTTCGTAAGAATGCGATAGACAGTCCGAGGCACATACAGTAATTCCTTGACGAGGAATTTGGTTCGAGGGGCCTGCCCTGGCTTAAAGGCTTCATCAGAACTTGCATGTAGTGATTTGTAAGCTCAGGTTAGCTGTATATGCAACGAGCACCATCAAGGGAGGGCGAGTGGGAGGGCACGAAGCAATTCAGTTGTTGGTGCCTTGTAGTGAGTATTTTCATCATCGATCCAGCACCCATGTTTACATCTTCAGAATCTCCGGTGATGTGCAGCGTCGCATAGAATTGAAGAATGAGTTCTTCATTCCAATCACAGATGTCAGTGCAGAAATTTAGCAAACCAGCATCATGAAGAACACTGAGGACTGGCTCGAAGCCTGGCAGAGATTCCATGTCCACGTGAGGATTGTGTGCATGATCGAAGACTTTGTCTTTGTTGAATAGCACAGAGGAATAGAAGTTGGCTTGACTAGCAGTCCAGAAACGCCTCTTCCTTATGCGAGCAGAGTCATAAGGGTTGTAATCAGTGAAGAAGACATGCTCGCCAAAGAATTCTTCAGCCTTGAACTTTTGCTTGCTTGAGAATGGATCCTTTGGTTTGGGCAGAGGAGTGTCAGTGAGTTGCATCACCACCTCAGGAATCGCAATCTCAGGTACTTCAGGCTGAGGATTTTCTGGTTCCTCTTCATATGCAATCTGCGTGTTCAAAGGAGTAGCAGCAGCAGTTTCTTCAGCACTAGTGGCTGGAATTTCTTCATGCACAGACGAGGTGGGATGAGTTTCTTCAGAGCCCATTTGAACTATTGGTGCAGGGGACTGAGCAATTTGTTGTATTGGAGTGAAGAGTGGAGAATTTGGATGCTGACTGTCCCAAAAGTCATCGTTCATCACTGGCATTGTGCTTCCAATATCCACATCTTCTTCAATTTCTTCAACGCTTGACCTCTTCTGGGCCAGAATCGAGGCATTGGCGAGGAGCTGAGAATCTGTTTGAATTTCCTCGGTATGGCGATCTGATTGCCACGACTTCTTCGATTTCTTCAGCGCACCACTCTTGGATGCCCTCGCAATATCTTCGGCTGGATTGGAGTCATCAGCCCTGGAACTAGCATTGTCTTCAGGCTAAAAATCATCGGCTGATCTTGGCATGTTCTTCAGTAGGCTGAGCAGAGGTTCCAGCCTGAGGAACTTCTTGTTGCGTTAGAGCTGCAACATTTGTGAACTTCTTGGTCAGGTTTACAAATCTGACTTTGGCTCCTTGCCAATCAGCATATTAGGCATCAAAGTCATCGCTGAGGGCTTTGATTTCAGACTAGATTTTGAGAAGATCATCAGGTGTCATTTTGACAAATTTTTTCCTCAGGAACTTCTCTTTCCTAAACTGAGCCTTCTTGATCTGCCTAGCCTTCTCAAATTTCCATTTCTCTTCAGAGATGAAATGGGTCAGCATGTGACTTTGGCCAGGAGTCAAATGAAAATTAGGCATGGGGGTGTCTGGATCCTTGTGCAAGAGATCAATGTACTCGAGGATCTCCCTTGGATCCAACAGCAGTGGCACAGGTGTGCCTTTGGCTCTATCGGCCCCTTCTTGTCTGCCTCTGATGATTTCTGCAAGTTCATCATCATCAGC
The DNA here is from genome assembly GCA_021605145.1 of Aegilops bicornis. Lineage (NCBI taxonomy): Eukaryota > Viridiplantae > Streptophyta > Magnoliopsida > Poales > Poaceae > Aegilops > Aegilops bicornis. The sequence goes on along the minus strand of CM038673.1, from coordinate 672,364,897 downwards.
TTCATCATCAGATGGCACTTGGAAGGCAACCTGTTTCTTCTTCGGACTTGGCTGAGGACCTCGACCAGCCGTTGCCTTTTTCTTCAGCAGAGTGGGGCCTGATGAAGAATTTGGTGCAGCTGAGGAACTTGCTGAGACACCAGAGGCAATAGAGATGCCTGCAGTCCTTTGGCACGTGGCCAGATGCACAGGTGCTGAGGACTTTGGAGGAGCTGCTGAGGACTTTGGAGGAGGAGCTAAGGATTTGGGAGGAGCAGGAGCAGCATGAGGAACTGGCCGTGAGGGCTTTGAAGGTTCTGGCCGTGAGGGCATTACTGTTGAAGCACTTGGCTTGTGTGCGGGCTTCTTTGCCATAGATTTTCTTGGCTTGACAGCGGCCTCAGTGGCAGCAGATGTGAGTAGTCTTCATTGAATTTCCTCACGCTTCTTTGGCTTGTCTCGCCAACTTGGCTTGGCGCTTGGCCCATTCTTCAGAAAATCCTCACCACGCTTGATCTTTGGTGGGGTCAGCTTCTTGGCCAGGTGCCAATGGAGCTCTTGGGCATGGAGGATTAAGTGCGAATTTCTTCATGTACTTTGGAGTAACATACCTGTACTCCCTCCATTCTCTTGCCCATCTCCTTTCAATCCTCTGTATGCGCACCTTGCGCTGATTTTTATTCTCCTTTCCGAACTTGGCCTCATCAGGTGTGCAATAGTCAGCATATATGTCCTCGGGTATTTCAAAGGCAGTCATGACCTCAGGCCTCTTTCCTCCTTTCTGGGGCTTCTTACCGTGAGCCATAGTCTTCAGATGAGGAATTTGAACAATCGAATTCTCTGAAGAAGTATGCAACTTTTCTTCGAGGAACACTGCAAATGAGTTAAGTTTATGAGAACCTAGTGATTCAGCAGCGGGCATGAGTACCTGTGAACAGTATAGTTGCGAGGAATTTGGAGAGGTCATATGCGTTCTCAGAAGGTTAAAAAAACAAGTTTGAGGAATTTGACTAGATGAACCTTGAAGAATTTCACTAAGCGATCTTTGTCTTAGGTTCCAGAGTTGTATAGATCGAGGATCCACACAATTGAGGAATCTTGAAGAAAAATCATTGCTTAGAGAAACGAATCAAGAGCAGATTTGAAGAATAAACACCTTTGAAGATTTTCAGGAAGGCTTGAGAATCAAAGCGAGCAATAAAAGTAACTTTTAATTACACGAAGTGAAGAACACGACAAACTGAGAAGTGTAGATTTGAAGTTCGTTAGTTCAGATCTTCCACGCCCTAACTCGGTGGAGGAAGAAAGCTACGGTGGCGGCGGAGTGAAGATTTCCGCGGTCGGCGCGAGTACGACGGCGACGAGGTCGAGGCAGTGAAGCTCTTCCTCACCGGCGACGATGGAGTAGCGGCGGCGCTATGGTTTGAGAAGCTCGAGCGAGAGAGAGAGCGGTCGAGCGGAGTAAAGGAAGTGAGGAAGGGGAGAGGGGGTATATATAGCCACAGTGAAAAACTGTTCGCCTGAAGATTTTGGACGAACGTGCCCCTAACCCTTCTTATTCACTTGACATGTGTCACCCACGTACTGAAATGTGGAGATCGTGTTAGATCGTGGGTGAATAGATAAGTTTATCGTGGGATGCAGAACGGATTGAGCGGCAAAACCGAAAATTTGGATAAGAAAGTTAAAAGTTCCATTCGCAATTTCTTCAGCTGACAAGGATAGTGAAGATTTTGAACGAGTTTCAAATAGAACGCACATGAAGAATTTGTGAATAGATTGGGTTGAGTATAGCATAGAGGGGGAAGGGTCCGATCACATTCACTTAGCGTAAAATGCAACTTGAAGAAATAGCCATAAGTGAATCTTTGTAGAGGACATAAACCCATATATATATATATATATATATATATATATATATATATATATATATATGTATGTATGTATATGTATATATATATATATAGCCAATGAAGAAAGACAACGGAAACAGTGAAGATTTTGCAAAGTTGAAGAATTTGAAAAACTGAAGAATTTCAAAACTGAGGAAAAACTCAAATTGAAGATTTTCAACTTTGGTGGTGGCGTGTCCCACCGTATAAGAATGATGATTTCAGACACCGCGTACAATTGTCGTAGGGTTATGAGAATCAAATTCTTCATTAATTTCTTCACACTTAGAGTGTTATTCTTCATTGGTGAAGAAAACGCTTTCTTCGTGTGTTGCACATCTAAGTCATCAATTTTGCATAAGTGTGAGTATGTGTGTCCTTTTCAAAGAACATTCGAAGATTCTAAGATATTTACCTCACACCGCAACTTGCTAAATCTCTAAAGATATCGGCTAGCTGTTCTTTAGTCTTCACATGATCAATAAAGATGTCGCCCTTCAACACATGATCACGAAGAAAATGATGACGAATCTGAATGTGCTTTGTCTTCGAGTGCTGAACTGGGTTGTGAGCAATCTTGATGGCACTCTCATTGTCACAGTAGAGAGGCACATTCTTCACGTTGATGCCGTAGTCCTTGAGAGTTTGCTTCATCCACAGTAATTGAGCACAGCAAGAGCCAGCAGCAATGTACTCAGCTTCCACAGTAGACAGTGATACGCAGTTATGTTTCTTCGAGGACCAACAGACCAAAGATCGTCCGAGGAAATGACAAGTACCAGATGTTGACTTGCGGTCCACACGATCACCTGACAACAGAGTCGTAATATCCAATGAGATCAAAAGTAGAGCCCTTGGGGTACCATAATCCTAGTGTTGGTGTGTGAGCTAGATATCGAAGAATATGCTTCACAGCCTTATGGTGTGATTCCTTTGGTGTAGCTTGAAATCGGGCACACATGCAAACACTAAGCATTATATCTGGCCTAGATGCACATAAGTACAATAAAGACCCAACCATGGAGCGGTATACCTTATGATCGAAGTCAATACCATTTTCATCAGTGCATAGATGGCCATTTGTGGGCATAGGAATTTTGACGCCTTTGCAATCTTGCATGCGAATTTCCTCGTAACATCCTTGAGGTATTTCTCTGAGATATGAATGTGCCATTGTGTTGTTGGCGAATTTGAAGACCTAAGAAGAATTTCAACTCTCCCATCATAGACATTTGATATTCTTCACTCATCATATAGGCAAATTCATCACTATAACATTGGTCAGTACAGCCAAAGATAATATCATCAACGTATATTTGGCACACAAACAGTTCACCATCATAAGATTTAGTAAAGAGAGTAGGGTTGAGTGAACCGGGTGTGAAGCCATTCTTCACGAATAATTCCTTCAAAGTATCATACCACGCCCGAGGGGCCTGCTTGAGGCCATAGAGGGCCTTGTTGAGTCTGAAGACTTTGTCGGGATTCTTTGGATCTTCAAAACACAGGGGTTGAGCAACATATACTTCTTCCTCAAGCTTTCCATTGAGGAATGCACTTTTCACATCCATTTGATATAAAGTGATATTATGATGGTTAGCATAAGCAAGCAATATGCGAATAGCCTCAAGTCTAGCAACAGTGCAAAAGTTTCATCGAAATCAATTCCTTCAACCTGTGTGTAGCCTTGAGCTACAAGTCGTGCCTTATTCCTCACCACAAGGCCATTTTCATCTTGCTTGTTGCAGTAGATCCACTTTGTGCCAATGATATTATGCTTACGAGGATCTGGACGTTTGACTAGTTCCCAGACGTTGTTGAGCTCCAATTGATATAATTCTTATTGCATGGCCTGAATCCACTCAGGCTCCAGAAATGCTTCATCTACCTTAATGGGCTCTGTGATAGAGACAAAAGCATAGTGCCCACAAAAGTTAGATAAATGTGAAGCTTTTGAGCGTGTGAGAGGACCTGGTGCATCAATGTCATCTATGATCTTGTCAACTTGCACTTCTTTTGCAACGCGAGGATGAGCTGGTTGTCCTCGAGGAATTTGATCAGCATTTTCTTTAGCACCATTTTCTTCAGCATTATCTTCAGGTGCATCAGCTCGACGTTCTTCGCGTTCTGGAATGAATTCTTCAGCAGATTCTTCAGTAGGAATGACATCCTCAGTTGCCTTGAACTTGATAGATTCCTCAGGTGCTGGTTCATCTATCACAGAAGGTAGGTGCTCTCTTTGCGAGCCATTAGTTTCATCGAACCGCACATCTACAGTTTCAACAACCTTGTGAAGAGCGTTGTTGAAGACTCTGCAGGTGTGCGAGTCCTTTCCGTAACCAAGCATAAAACCTTCATGTGCTTTCGGTGCAAATTTAGCATTGTGATGAGGATCTCTAATCCAACATTTAGCACTGAAGACTTTGAAATAACTCACATTGGGTTTCTTGTCAGTGAGGAGTTCATAGGCAGTCTTCTTGAAGAATTTGTGAAGATATACTCTGTTGATGATGTGGCACGCGGTATCAATTGCATCAATCCAAAAACGACGAGGCATTTTGTATTCATCAAGCATAGTGCGAGCCATCTCAACAAGAGTTCTGTTCTTGCGCTCCACGACGCCATTTTGCTGAGGAGTATAAGGAGCAGATAACTCATGAGTAATACTAAGTTCATCAAGATAGTCATCAAGACCGGAATTCTTGAACTCAGTTCCATTTGTCACTCCTAATGTGCTTAATCTTCACACCAAAGTTGGTTGAAGCCCTCGAGGAAAATCGTTTGAAGACTTCCTGCACTTCATGTTTGTAAGTGACAATGTGTACCCATGTGTAACGAGAGTAATCATCAACAATAACAAAGCCATATAGAGATGCATCATTAGTGATTTGGTGAGTAATGATTAGGACCAAAGAGGTCCATGTGAAGCAATTCGAATGGACGAGTAGTGGTCATGATAGTCTTATTGGATGCTTGGCCTTGGTCATTTTTCCAGCTTCACGGGCTCCACACAAGTGATCCTTGAGGAATTTGACATTCTCAATGCCAGCGACATGCTTCTTCTTCATGGCGTGTGCAAATTCCTCATGCCTGCGTGACCAAGTCGTTGATGCCATAGCCAGCCTATACGAAGCTTTTGCAAGTAGGCACACGGCTGGTTGTGGTCTGTAGAGAAATCAACAATATACAAGTCTCCTCTCCTAAAGCCTTGAAGACTTTGGAATTGTCACTTCCATAATCACAACTCAATGATACTTGCCAAAGACAACAACCATATCAAGATCACAAAGCATTGAGACTGACATGAGGTTGTATTCTAAGGACTCAACAAGCATGACTTTGTCCATGTGTATGTCCTTAGAGATCGCAACCTTACCAAGACCCAATACCGACTTTTGCCTTTGTCAAGAAAGATGATATGCTTCAGATGTGACGGTGATAAGGGAGCATCCATCAATAGATTCTTGTTACCAGTCATGTGATTTGTACATCCACTATCGAGGACCCACTCATTGGCTTTGGGTTGATCATTCTGCAGATGAATTAGTGCAACTTACGATCTCAATACGTCATCAGTGAAGAATATGATATCAGTTTCATCAGATGAATTTCATCAAGCAATAAATAGATATAGCAGTATGAGGACATGTGAAATGAAAGTTCATTTCTTCATGACTAGGCTGCGTTCTTTTCGTGCAATTTTGTCGGGTCTGACAAATTCTTGGACTTTAAAGCTCGATGCGGAGACCTGACCCCAGAAGAGATTAGTTCTTTTCTTCACCACCCACATCTGAAGGGTGGCAAAGAGTTCATCACTCTACGAGCTCCATATGAGAATGGTGGCATAGAAGCCAATCCATTTCGTTTCAGATAAGAGGGGTTAGGGTAAGCATATGAATAAGCAGAGAAATTCTTCGAGGACTTATGAACATATTGGTTTGAAGAATAATGCACATATTCATAGCCCTTAGCTCTACCCTGCGAAACAGAGTTGTTAGCACGATGATAATCATATGAGGACTTTGATCCTTTTGAGGAATTTGATCCACGTGAGGACTTTGGTCCGTATGAAGAGTTTGATCTAGGGTTCATATTCTTCACAGGTGGTGTCATGAGGACATTCACCCGAAGACTTTCAGGACACTTCTTGGGAACCCAGATTTTCTTCATAGGAGAACCGTTCCTCCAGTTAGTGCCAACATATCTAGCTAATACTTCACCATTCTGATTTTTGAACAGTTTATAGTTGGAGTCAAATGACTCATCAGAAGAATGAGGAGATTCACATGTAAAGCCAGATAAGTTAGATGGATCAACTAGAGGTCCCTTTGCAAAGCAACCCATGAGGTTTTGGGGTACTGCCTCGAAGCTTCCAATATGTTCCATCAGCATTGAGTTTCCTCTCAAAGGCAATACCCTCTTTCCTAGGGTTTACATTGAGGATATGCTTTTAAGCACATCACAAAGAGTCGATGCCCTTTGAGGCTTTTGTACATGCTTGTCATGTACAATTCCTTCAACCCTGCATCGTCGGTGATACTATTAATGTCCTCGAGATAAGGAATTAGTGATAGCGAGGCAGGTGAAGAATTTGTAACAGTTGAAGCATTTGAACATTCAGGTGAAGAATTAGCAGATTCACGTTCAATGCACTTTAAGCATGGAGGAACAAATTCTTCCTGAGAAGCGCTGATTTGTTGAGCTAGCAATGAATCGCGCTCTGTCGGTGTCAAAACCGGCGGATCTCGGGTAGGGGGTCCCGAACTGTGCGTCTAGGCGGATGGTAACAGGAGACAAGGGACACGATGTTTTTACCCAGGTTTGGGCCCTCTCGATGGAGGTAAAACCCTACTCCTGCTTGATTAATATTGATGATATGGGTAGTACAAGAGTAGATCTACCACGAGATCAGAGAGGCTGAACCCTAGAAGCTAGCCTATGGTATGATTGTTGTTCGTCCTACGGACTAAAACCCTCCGGTTTATATAGACACCGAATAGGGTTAGGGTTACACAGAGTCGGTTACAATGGTAGGAGATCTACATATCCGTATCGCCAAGCTTGCCTTCCACGCCAAGGAATGTCCCATCCGGACACGGGACGAAGTCTTCAATCTTGTATCTTCATAGTCCAGGAGTCCGGCCAAAGGTCATAGTCCGGCCATCCAGACACCCCCTAATCCGGGACTCCCTCAGTAGCCCCCGAACCAGGCTTCAATGACAACGAGTCCGGCGCATAGATTGTCTTCGGCATTGCAAGGCGGGTTCTTCTCCAAATCATGTGTACCTGTTTGAATAGTGTCCGACTTCTTGTAAATATCGCGCTCCTTGGCTTCCACGCCCAATAATGGCCATCTTCCACGTGTTGAATGAATGCGAAAATCCAGGGTATTTTTACATTTACCCCCCTAGCTGCGCAAATGAGCTGCCTATATAAGAGACGAGGATCTAGATCCAAATCATACCACCTTCCCTTCGCGAGCTTTCATCGGAGCGCATCTGACAGAAACCCATTTCATCATGGACATGCGACGCGGCTCCTCCTCTCGCCCTCCTAGTCCTCAATCTAGAGATCGGGAGAGATGCTCCGTCCCTCATAGCGAGTTAGTGACGCTCCAAACCAAGGGGTTTCTTCCCCCAGCCTTCATGGTTCCGGTTCGAGCCGGACTCGCCACCTATAAGGGTGGAAAACAAGCGGAGAGCGTCCCCAGTCCCTCCCGAGGAGAGCGGGTATGCCTTGTCCCTTATTTGATAAGGGGGCTCGGATTTCCAATTCATCTGTTTCTCCGGGGCTCCTGAGTTCTATGGCCTCCAGTTGCACAACCTTACGCTGCCTCCATTCTGCATATTGCGGGCTTCGTGGCCCTTTGCGAGCTGTTTTTGGGCATTGAGGCTCATTTCGCTGTGGAAGAGGCTGTTACGCCTCGTACCCGTTCTCGTGGAGGGGTCAATATATCAAGTGGGTGGAGCGAACTATGGCGCATCGCCAGGGACCGGATATCTATCCGGAACCCGAAAAAGGCGTCCAAAGACTAGCCTTGAATGGTTTTATATAGAAGACGTCCCCTGCGGACCCTGTTCGGATCGGCCTCCCGGAGTTGAGTAATGCTCATTTGAAGAAACGCTTAAGTCGGGCGCTCCACGGAGCTCCCTGTGAGGGAGAACTACAGGGACGTCCTTTACCTGATGAGCCGAATAAGGTTGTTGGCTCATTCCGGACTGACCATGATCGGAGTCATGGCCATATGCATCATGCGGGGAGTGCAGCCGCTCCAGTATAGGGGCCACCCCATGTGGGATTTCAACGGGGAGGATGATGCCACCCGCCATGGTCGTAAGGGGCCGGGATCAGTTGCCGATCTGATGAAGATCTTGTCCGGATTGTACAGGGGAGAAGTGGAAGAATTTCTTCGCGTCAATCCTCAGGACGGGTTTTCTATGAACAACCCTCCAAGCTGGGCAAGCGAACATTTCTTTATGCCCATCCGTTCCATATTCCCATAGTTAAGTACCTTATCTTGTGATTTTGACGCAGGAATTGCGCCGGGCCGTAAAGGATATAAACAGCCCACCTCCACAACATGAGGATCCGGAACGGTCCCTCGATCTGGCCTCCCAAGAGGATCCGGACATATCTGTGGAGCTGATCGATGGGGTATTTTACCAACTGAGCATCGACAATGCCTTGGTCGCCATTACGGCCGATTACCCCGGAATATTTCCAGCCTCACAGGTGATTGAGACCGAAGTCCCAATACTTTAGAAATGATCCCTCCGTGCTTATCTTTGACCACCGTATATCAATGGTGTTTTGCAGGGGGAGCCCTTCTGGCGAAAGGCCGAACCTGCGGTGGCTAGCCAACAAGGGGCAGCAAGGCCCAGCAGGCTGAAAAGAAGTGTGGTCCGGATTGAGACGCCGGCGCCACGGTATGGCATGCCGCGTTATTCCCAGGTTTTATTCCCGGAAGGTATACTAACGCTCGTGCTCTCTTTAGGAAAAAGAGCTCACGGACTATATCCGGAGAGGCTGCCAATCGAGCCTCCATGACTAGGCTTCAAAGCCGGCCCGAAGCGGAGGCGAACACTAGGCGTCGTCGGATGCTCCTCCGACGAGAGGATGCCGACAGATTGTCCGCCACCAACTCCGAGGTGGAGAGTGCCATGAATCACAGGCGCCACGGACTGTTCTTCATGACGCATGTTTCTCCCAAGAGGCATTGGATGCCTTCAATTCTGGAGATGCGCACCTCCGTGCCGCTCAAAATGGTCTAGCCAGAGCCACGGAGCAGTATGTGAAAGACATACGGGTGAGAAAATTTGATGGTTATATATACCAGTAGCCCCCAAGACTTGAAATAGTTAGAATAACTAATTTAAGGATCATTTATTGTGCAAGATCTTACAGAAAAGAATACCCAACTGTCCCAGGAGCTTGAAGAGTGCAAAGCCCAACTTGAGGCCGCACAAGCCGCGACAGGGGAAGTCAAAGAGACCCCCTCTGGTAACATATGCTTTTAAAAGATAAGTATGTTATGAAGTGCGGCGTGTATATAGATCTGATAATAACATTGCAGATGGCGCCGGGGTAGATCCGGACAAGCAACAGCTCTTGCGCCGGTTAAAGGCCGGTTGAACGTGCTTACGAGGGTGAGGCATGAGAAAAATAATCTCCAAGATGCTAACACCCAGCTGGGTGAGGAACTAAAAGATGTTCGTGCCCAGCTGTCTGACTCTGTTAAGGAGAACCGGCGGCTTCGACGCGACATTTTTAGTAAGTGCTTAAACGAACTTTTGAAAAAAAAAAGAGTTCGGCGAGGAAGTCGACTAACAGAGTTATGTCTGTAGGTATGCTCACAGGCCGTCCTGCAGAGGAAATGCCCGGTTCTACGGGTGACCTTCTTCCCGAGCTCTTACAACTGCACGAACGAGTTCGGCAGGTGATGAAAGGCGTCGTCCAGGCCTTGAGGCCATCTATCTCCCTGCCCGAAGGCCTTGGGGAGCTTGCAGAGAGGCTCCAGGGAGCCCGGAGGCGCTTCCGATTATGGAAGATATCGGCCTGCCCTCAAGGCGCCAGGGAGGCCTGGGCCATGGTGAAGACGCGGTACACGGTTGTTGACCCAAACCACATGGCCGAGGTCGGACCTGTGGGGCCGATGGGAAGGAGATCCTGTGAGCTTAGTGTACGGCCAGGTAGAATTGGCGCAAAGTATTCCCAGCAGGATCGTAAACTAGACAACTGTTAGATGGCATTGAAGAGGAATACAATCAGTCAAATTGACTATGTAATTTAAGGTGACATGTAAAATTCCTTCTAGCCGGATTGTAGATCGTTTGTCTTAGCGGACCTTTTCGCTTCAACCTCGGGACCCGATAGTCCGGAGTGTGTCCGAATATCCTCGCGGTTATATAAAAACCGGGGCATGCGTGGAGACCAGGCGTAGGGGTAATTAGTGCTTTATCAGACAAGTGCCCAACTAGTTATGTTATATTACATGGTTAGTAAGAAACATATTCCAGGGAGAATAGTTCCGTCAGGGATTCCTTTCCCTGGGAGGCATGCCCTAAAGTGCATGTCTGGACTACGAAAAAAGCAGAAAAACATCTGGGGGCAGATAAATAAATAGGTAAGAAATCTTCTTTTAGTTCACCGACCGAATATTCTCTTAAGAACGCTAGCTTTTGGCTTCACCTACCGAGGTACACATCCGGCTGACCCGGCAGTAACAATCGCAGAGGTGCTCGCTTTACCACCTAGCCGAACAATCGAGAACGTAGGGGTAAGCACAGGAGCCAGACAACCCAGCTTGGCCAAAACTTAAGTCATATCGATGCATATAATGATGAATAAAAGGTACATGCGGAAGTGTGACACATGTATTGGGCATGAAGCCCTTACAATTAAGCTTCTGTGAAAGAAGCCCCTAGGTTCAATGAGCCCTGATAGTGCGTCAAGTTTGTGCGAACAATGCGCTAATGAGCCTTTCAAGGCTTGAAAGAAAAAAAGAGGGAGAAGGAGAAAAATAGAAGACAGCTAAAATGAAAAATATGGACAGAGGAAGGAGACGAACTCAGAATCCGGAGCTAGGCGTAGAATCTACGGAGACGTGCTGCGTTCCATGGGTTCGGCTCGAGTCGGTTATCCGATGCATCTCGCAGACGGTACGCTCCACCGGTCAGGACTTGGTCGATGATAAAGGGACATTCCCATTTGGGCTTTAGTTTGTACTTTTTCTTGTCCAGCGGGCGTAGAACTAGCTTGCCAACATTGTAAGTTTTGGCCCGTACTTCTCTGCTTTGATATCTTCGAGCCTGCTGTTGATAGAATGCGGAACGGGCTTTTGCTACGTCACGCTCCTCCTCCAAGGCGTCCAAACTATCCTGCCGATCGAGCTCGGCTTCTCTTTCTTCGTACATGCGCATGCGATGTGAGTCATGAATTATGTCGCAGGGCAGAACTGCCTCTGCGCCGTATACCATAAAGAATGGTGTGAATCCGGTCGTGCGATTCGGAGTGGTCCGCAGCCCCCAGAGTATAGAGTCGAGCTCCTCTACCCAGTGCGTGTTAGATTCCTTGAGGGACCGCACTAATCTGGGTTTGATGCCGCTCATAATTAGACCATTTGCTCGCTCAAGTTGACCATTAGTTTGAGGGTGATAGACTGAAGCGTAGTCGAGCTTAATGCCCATGTTTTTGCACCAGAGTTTGACCTCGTCAGCCGTAAAGTTCGTGCCGTTATCAGTGATGATGTTGTGGGGGACACCGTAACGGTGTACGACCCCTGATATGAAGTCTATCACCGGTCCGGATTCGGCCGTCTTGATGAGCTTGGCCTCTATCCATTTGGTGAATTTATCCACCATGACCAGTAGGTATTTTTGCTTGTGGGTTCCCCTTTAAGGGGTCCGACCATATCAAGCCCCGACATGAAGGGCGGTGATGGGTATAGTTTTGAGGCGGTGGGTGGCATGTGGCTTTGATTAGCAAAGAGCTGGCATCCGACGCATCGTTGGACTAAGTCTGAGCATCTGCCGGGCCGTCTCCAATAAAATCCTGACGGAAGGCCTTGCCTACAAGGGCCGGGCTGCGGCGTGGTGCCCGCCGAGTCAGCATGAATTTCAGCCAGGAGATTCCGCCCTTCCTCTTCGGAGATACACCTTTGAAGGACTCCGGTTGTGCTTTTCTTATAAAGCTCTCCCTCATGGACTTTATAGGCTTTAGATCGCCGCACTATGCAGCGGGCCTCGTTTTGGTCCTCGGGAAGTTCCTGCCTGATTAGATAGGCTAGGAATGGTTCTGTCCACGGGGCAATGACTGCCATTATTACGTGGGCTGAGGATGTTATTTCGTTGGTAGAACCACCAACTGTGTCAGAATGTTTGGTGTGGGGCAGTGCGGTTGGGTCCGGGTTGTTATTTCCGGACTCTCCCTCCCATAATACGGATGGCTTGAACAGCCTCTCTAGGAAGATGTTGCGGGGGACAGCATCACGCTTTGTGCCGATGCATGCCAACAGGTGTGCTGCCTGGTTGTTGTCCCGGGCTATATGATGAAATTCGAGCACCTCAAACCGAGCTGACATTTTTAGTACGACATTGCGATAGGCTGCCATTTTCGGATCCTTGGCATCAAAGTCTCCATTTATTTGGGATATCGCAAGGTTCGAATCCCCGCGGACCTCTAGGCATTGAATGCCCATGGAGACTGCCATCTGGAGACCATGTAGAAGGGCCTCGTATTCGGCTGCGTTGTTGGAGTCCGTATACATTATCTGGAGTACGTATTGAACTGTATCTCTGGTTGGGGACGTCAGAACGACGCGGTTCGAGCCAGCCAACATTTTGGAGCCGTCAAGTGCATTATCCGGTTGGAATATGCGCCGTACTCTTTAGGGAGTTCGACGGTCCATTCGGCGACGAAGTCGGCCAAAACTTGCGACTTAATAGCTCTCGGTGGCTTGTAGGTTATGTCAAACGGGAGGAGCTCAATGGCCCATTTGGCAATCCGGCCTGTCGCATCGCGGTTGTTTGTAATGTCATTAAGGGGTACTTCGGAGGCTACTGTTATTGAACACTCTTGAAATTAGTGTCGCAGCTTCCGGGATGCCATAAACACCGCGTACGCTATCTTTTGATAATGCGGGTACCGTGACTTGCATGGAGTTAGGACGGTGGACACGTAGTAAACTGGTGTTTGAAGAGGGAACTTGTGTCCGTCCGTTTCTCGTTCGACAACGAGCACCGCGCTTACAACTTGATGAGTTGCTGCGATGTATAATAGCATTGGTTCGCCCATGTTGGGCGCAGCCAGGACCGGATTTGTTGCCAATATGGCTTTTATTTCTTCGAGTCCGGCCGTGGCGTATCCGTCCCACTCGAAGTGTTCGGTCTTGGCCGGAGGAGGCGATAAAGGGGTAATGCCTTTTCTCCCAAGCGGGAGATGAAGTGGCTTAGAGCCGCCACGCATCGATCAATTTTGTATTTGTTTGAGGTCTTTTGGGATATCCAATTGTGATGAGCTCGGATCTTGGCTGGATTTGCTTCAATTCCTCTATCGGATACAATGAAGCCCAAGAGCTTTCTAGCTGGTACGCCGAAAACGCATTTTTCCGGGTTGAGCTTAATGTCATATGTTCGGAGATTATCGAATGTGAGCCTCAAGTCGTCTACTAGAGTTTCGACGTGCTTGCTTTTGACGACCACATCGTCTACGTATGCCTCCAACTGTTTTGCCGATCTGGTTTGCGGACATGTACGAATCATCTGGCGATATGTTGCGCCTTGACGTTTTTGAGGCCGAAGGGCATTGTGTTGAAGCAGAATGGGCCGTATGGAGTGATGAATGCCGTTGCGGCTTGGTCAGGCTCTGCCATCTTAATTTGGTGGTAGCCGGAGTATGCGTCGAGGAAACACAATGAATCGTGTCCTGCGGTAGCGTCGATGATCTGATCAATGCGGGGAGGAAGGGATCTTTGGGCAAGCCTTGTTGAGGTCCTTGAAATCGACGCATTACGAGCACCGAGATTTGTCCTTCTTTGGTACCATCACCAGGTTTGCTAGCCAGTCCGGATGTTTTATAGCTCGATGAATCCGGCCTCCAATAGTTTGGCTAGCTCCTCTCCCATGGCATGTCTCTTGGGTTCGAGAAACGCCAAGAGCCTGTTTGGTAGCTTGAATCCTTTTAGGATGTTTAGGCGTGCTTTCGGCCCGGCGTGGGATTCCTGGCATGTCTGAAGTGTGCCAGGCAAAAATGTCCCAATTTTCGCGTAGGAGTTCTCTTAGTGCGGCGTCTACATCAGGATTTAATTGTGCCCCGATGGAGGCCATTATAGAGGCCGTTGGATGGACTTGGAATTTGACTATTTCATCCGCTGGTTTGAAGGAAGTGGACTTGGATCTCTTATCGAGTATCACATCGTCCCTATTCACCATGGAGCCTTGTGTGATGAGTTCCTCGGCCGCTAGGGCTTCGGATAGTGCTTCAAGGGCCAGTGCGGCTGTCTTATTTTCGGCGCGGAGTGCTATGTTCGGGTCACTAGCAAGAGTGATGATTCCGTTGGGCCCAGGCATTTTGAGCTTCATGTACCCATAATGGGGTATAGCTTGGAAAATTGTGAATGCCTCTCACCCTAATAGAGCGTGGTATCCGCTGCTGAATGGGGCCACTTGGAACGTGACCTCCTCGGACCTGTAATTATCCGGCGTAACACCACATCCAAAGTGTGATTTTTCCTCAGACAGCGTGCTTCCCGACTGGGGATTATTCCTCTAAAGGTTGTGCTGCTTCGCTCAATGCGGCTCCAGTCTATCTCCATTTTTCGGAGGGTTTCCTCGTAAATGAGGTTCAATCCGCTGCCACCGTCCATGAGTACCTTGGTAAGGAGAAAGCCGTCCACTATCGGACTGAGGACCAATGCGGCTGGTGCTCGGGCTGTTCGGAATTTAGGTTCGTCACTGGCATTAAAGGTAATAGCAGTGTCACTCCATGGGTTTATTGTTGCTACTTGGTAGACTTCGGCAAGGCTACGGAGTGTTCGTTTCGCATATTATTTGATGCGAAAGTCTCGATATTTATTAATACCGTCTTGGTTTCCACAGGTTGGTGCTCTAGAGCTAGAAGCTCTTCACCACTTTTGGCCACCTGCTGTAGTATCCAACATGCTCTAAGGCTATGAGTTGGAGTGGCGCCCTCTGTACTAGGAATTTTACAGGGTCCATTGAGCCATCCCTCCAGTACGGTTCCATGCCCTATAGAGGGTTTTTTATTTTTGGTATTTAACCCAGGTGCCTGGCGATGATGCACCCTTTTCTTTTGGATTGGGGTTGTATTCAAGGATGGATTGTCCCAAAATCTTGCTTCGGTTTCCAGGCGCTTTCCATCGCACAGTACTTTCATACTATGGACGCCAAGTCGGTAAAGCGTGTGATGTCACGGTGACTTATAGCGTTTAGGATCCCGTTGTCCGTGCAATTGTTGCAGAATAATGAGATTGCATCCTCCTCGCGGCAGTCCTTTGTCCTGTCCATAACCAGGAGGAATCTGGCCCAGTAATGGTGTCTTGCTTACGTGGGCTCTTGCGAATTTGAGATAGGTCGCTTATGTTTGGGTGGGCGGGTGGAATTAAATTCGTAACCGCGTAATCTGAGGCTTAAGGGCCGAGGAGCTTCGAACTTGGAAGCTTGGATCCTTGGATGTTGTCCAATGAATCTAGCTCGCTGCCTGACTTTAGGTTCAGGGCTTGAGTGACGTCCTCTCCTCCGCGGGAATCCGGCATGGAGGGATTGGGAATCCGGACGTAGCTAGTCCTTAAGATAGAAGAAGGGTCGCCGTATTGTTTCTCCACCATAGCAATGTGGTGGGTAACCTCGGGAGAGTTAATCTCTCTCAGACCGGGTTTAGGCCCAATCTGGTCATAGTCTATAGCGACTCCCAGGGTGGCGATGCGATCCAAGAGCTCGTTTAAGGAAGAGAGCTCCATCGGATCTAAGTGCTCGGCGAGCTCCGAGTTAATGGGAAGATTGCTTTCGATGACCCGAGAAGTCATCATCGGCGCGGCGGCCGAACAGGCGGTCATAAGAAAACCGCCTAGCCGGAGAGTTTGGCCGACAGCCAAAGCTTCTTTGGCAACAGTGTCGTCTTTAAAGACGGGATGTGGCATCCTTCCTGACGGTGACGACACAGAGGAACTCTCAATGAAAGCACCAATGTCGGTGTCAAAACCGGCGGATCTCGGGTAGGGGGTCCCGAACTGTGTGTCTAGGCGGATGGTAACAGGAGACAAGGGACACGATGTTTTTACCTGAGTTCGGGCCCTCTCGATGGAGGTAAAACCCTACTCCTGCTTGATTAATATTGATGATATGGGTAGTACAAGAGTAGATCTACCACGAGATCAGAGAGGCTGAACCCTAGAAGCTAGCCTATGGTATGATTGTTGTTCGTCCTACGGACTAAAACCATCCGGTTTATATAGACACCGAATAGGGTTAGGGTTACACAGAGTCGGTTACAATGGTAGGAGATCTACATATCCGTATCGCCAAGCTTGCCTTCCACGCCAAGGAAAGTCCCATCTGGACACGGGAAGAAGTCTTCAATCTTGTATCTTCATAGTCTAGGAGTCTGGCCAAAGGTCATAGTCCGGCCATCCGGACACCCCCTAATCCAGGACTCCCTCATGCTCCTTCTGAAGATCTTCATAACTCACTCTTAGCTTCTCAAGATCTTGCTTCTTTTGAAGAAACTCATAAGAAAGCTTCTCATGATCAGATAAGAGAGAGTTATGATGACCTTGAAGGTTGTCAAACCTAGACTGAAGTCTCTCAAGATTTTCGATGGGGCTTTAGTGCGATCCATTTCTTCACCCAACATATCATCACTTTTATCTAGCATGTTTTGAACCTTTTCAAAAGCCCTTTGTTGTTTTACAGCAATCTTAGCAAGTTTAGAGTAGTTGGGCTTGAGATCTTCATCAGATTCGTTCTCACTAGATTCAGAGGAGGTATATTTGAGTACCTTGGCACCCTTTGCCATGAAGCAATAGGTGGGAGCGTAGTCATCATTATCTTCATCAGCCTTGTTGGTGAGGTCAGCTTCTTCAGAGTTGAAGATGAAATTTCTGACGAATGCAGTAGCAAGAGCCAGACTCGCCACACCAGACTCGGACTCCTATGATGCCTCCTCTTCCTCATGTTCCTCAGATTCAGCTTCAGCGTCCATTTCCTTGCCAATGAATGCCCAAGCCTTCTTGGAGCTGCTCTTCTTGTGAGATGAAGACTTTGAGGATTTTGATGATGAAGATTTTGACGATTTCTTCTTCTTCTTAGCGTCATCGTAACTGTAATCCTTGTATTTCTTCTTCTTTAATTCCTTTTCCCACCGAGGACAATCTTGAATATAGTGACCAGGTTTCTTGCATTTGTGGCATAGCCTTCTCTTATAGTCACTGGATGAGGAATCACTGCTCCTTGAGGATTTTCCAAAGCGACCACGTCTTGAGAACTTCTAGAACTTCTTCACGAGCAGTGCTAGCTCCTGGCCCAATTCTTCAGGATCACCAAGGCTACTACCAGAGTCTTCACATTCAGATTCAGACACAGCCTTGGCCTTCAGGGCACGTGATTTTCCATAGCTCGAACCATAGAGATCTCTCTTTTCAGCAAGCTGGAACTCATGAGTATTTAGCCTTTTGAGGATATCAGCTGGATCAAGTGACTTGTAGTCAGCACGTTCTTGTATCATCGGTGCGGAGTATCAAATGAGGAATCAAGTGATCTCAACAATTTCTTCACCACCTCATGGTCGGTGATGTCAGTGGCACCAAGCGCTTGAAGCTCATTTGAGATGTCAGTGAGGCGATCAAAGGTTTGTTGAACATTTTCATTGTCGAGTCTTCTAAAGCGGTTGAAGAGATTGCGAAGAACATCAACACGAGAGTCACGCTGAGTTGAGACTCCTTCATTTACTTTGGACAGCCTGTCCCAGATGAGCTTAGCAGTTTCCAAAGCACTCACTCTTCCATACTGTCCTTTGCTCAGATGGCCACATATGATATTCTTCGCTTGAGAATCGAGTTGCTTGAATCTCTTCACATCGGCAGCATTCAGTGAGGTGAGATAGAGGGAACACCATTTTCCACAACATACCAGAGATCATTGTCAATTGCCTCAAGATTCATTCACATCTTGTTCTTCCAGTAGGGGTAGTCCGTACCATCAAAGGTAAGACACCCAGCCGAGACCTTGATCATACCTGCGGTCGACATAACTAAAACTCAAGGTGGTTAAACCAAAATCACACAGAAAAAGGGAGTACCTTGCTCTGATACCAATTCAAAGTGCGTTATATCGACTAGAGGGGGTGAATAGGAGATTTTTATGAATTCTTCACAGACGAATTTGCCGGTGAGGAAATTCCTTAGCGAAGAACTACTTGCAGCGGAATAAGTACTTAGAAGTAAGCATAACAGAATACAGGCATGGTCATCATGATGAAATGAAGACAATCACAGAGTATAGAAAGCGTAAACACAGGATAACATGAGATGAAGACAAACATACTGAAGAAATTGAACTGAGGAAGTTAAGAAATTCTTCAGTCAAAATCTTCAAACACAGATATGAACAAACACTCAACACGGTAATGAGGAAATGAAAGAGTTGAGGAAATAGAACCAGTAAGGTTGGTGAAGACAATGATTTGGTAGACCAGTTCCAACTGTTGTCTTAGTTGTACGTCTGGTTGGAGCGGCTGAGTATTTAAACTCGAGGACACATAGTCCCGGACACCCAGTCCTGAGCACGCAGCTCAGGACACCAAGTCCTCACCGTATTCTCCTTGAACTAAGGTCACACAGACCTCGTCCAATCACTCGTGGTAAGTCTTCAAGCGACTTCCAAACCTTCACAGACTCGGTCACTCGGTGATCCACAATTCCTCTTGGATGCTCTAGACCATGACGCCTAACCATCTGGAAGAAGCACAGCCTTCAAAGGTAGCAAGCGTCGGATCCATGCAGGATCAATCTCTTCAGTGATGCTCAATCACTTTGGGTTTGTAGGTGTTTGGTTTTGGGTTTTTCCTCACTCGGTGATTTTCGCTCAAAGTCCTCGGAGGATGGGATGCTCTCAAATGACAAGTGTTAGTTTCTCTCGGAGCAGCCAACCAGCTAGTGGTTGTAGGGGGCGGCTATTTATAGCCTAGGGAGCAGCCCGACATGATAAGACATAAATGCCCTTCAATGATATGACCGTTAGGTGGGTAAGATATTTTGGAACAGTAGCCAAGAAGACAAAGAACGGTCGGAAATTTGACTCTCAAATTCCACAGGGCTATCATGATCCTCACTGTGTAGGCAATCCGCACTGGCGAATTCCTAACTCCTCAGTCAGAAAAAATTCCTCAGCGACCAGAAGTACTTCATCTCATCCTTTGAAGAAATTGATCGAATCGTATGGGATTTCCAAAGGCTTCACCGGAAGAGATTGGTAGGTGTAGGATTTTGAGTTGAGCATCACATGGAAATTTTTCCTTAGTATTTCCTCGACCCCCTTTAACAAAGACGGTGTTTCCTATGACTCAAGAAAGAGAAAACGAAACTACGAAAACAAAAAGTCTTCACGTTTCATGTTCCTTAAATGAATACCAAGTCTTCAAGGTCACACCAATTTCTTCACTTTCGAGTCTTGAAAGTCTTGAGAATACCAAAGTCTTGATCGAAGAACTTCATTTTAGGGTCGACATTCTCTGTAAATATCAAACTCCTCATAGACTTATAGACCTGTGTACACTCATAAACACATTAGTCCCTTAACCTATAAGTCTTCAATACACAAAAATCACTAAGGGGCACTAGATGCACTTACATCAGTGCTGTCGCCGTTCTTCTCTCGCTTATGTCTGTTACGCCGTGGCTTGCCGTTATTGTCGCGGCCATCCGAATTGCCAGACTGTGGTGTAGTGCTGCTGCGAGCCAACCAACTGTCCTCGCCCGCGCAAAAGCGGGTCATTAGTGTTGTGAGAGCTGCCATGGACTTGGGTTTTTCCTGGCCGAGGTGTCGAGCGAGCCACTCATCACGGATATTATGCTTGAAAGCCACCAGGGCTTCGGTGTCCGGACAGTCAACTATTTGGTTCTTCTTAGTTAGGGACCGAGTCCAGAATTTCCTGGCTGACTCTCTGGGCTGTTGAGTAATGTGGCTCAAGTCGTCGGTGTTAGGTGGTCGCACATATGTGCCCAGCAAGTTGTCGACGAATGCGTCTTCCAGATTTTCCCAGCTGCCAATGGAGTTTGCTGGCAGGATGTTTAGCCAGTGGCGGGCTGGTCCTTTGAGCTTAAGGGGAAGATACTTGATGGCGTGCAGATCATCTCTGCGGGCCATGTGAATGTGGAGAAGAAAATCTTCGATGCATACTGCGGGGTCTGTTGTGCCATCGTATGATTCGATGTTTACGGGTTTGAACCCTTCTTGGAATTCATGATCCATTACTTCTCAGTGAAGCAGAGGGGATGCACGGCGTTTCTGTGCCAAGCTATGTGGTTATGCATGTCGAATTGCTCTGGGTGGCTATATTCGGCCCGGCCGGACTTGTTGAAGGTGTGTCCGGCGTGACGGTCCTCGTCGCGTACCGAGGCGCGCCCCCGTGATCCGTAGATCGATCTTGGCTGTCCTGATTTGTTGCCCCGGGCCGTAGTATGTTGGCGTGGGGGTGTTGGCTGGTATGCAGACTGGTATGCCCTTTTATCCCGGCCACGAGGTGGCCGGTCAGCCGTGTGGTGCTCGAGTCCATATTCCTCGGCTGCCAGGACTTCGGTCCATCTATCTGTGAGCAGGTCTTGATCAGCTTGGAGTTGCTGCTGCTTCTTTTTCAGGCTCCTCGCAGTGGCTATAAGCCGACGCTTGAAGCGCTCTGCTCTCACGGGATCCTCGTGCACGCCGAACTCGTCGTCGCCGAGGCTAATCTCGTCTTCGGAGGGGGGAATGTAGCTGTCCTCCTCTGGGTATTCGTCCGTCGCCTGTTCATCTGGACTGACCTGCCCTGCTCGAAGGCGGGCTATTCAGGGTTGTATTCTTCTTCGGCACCATTTGGATTATTTTCGTCTCCTGGGCCGGTATTGGTGTGGCGGGGCTTGGAGTGGCGCCGACGACGCCCATTCTTTGCTTTTTTCCCTGAGGTTTTATCCTCCGTTGCCTCATCACCATTTGTTTCCTTCGGAGTGTCCATCATATATATATATATATATCATAAGAAGAGGTGGCCTTTCCACCGCCCAGTGAGTGGTGGTTCATGTTCTTCTCCTGCATCATTGTCCATACCGTCGATGTCTTCGGAGTCAAAGATCAGTACCTCGGTTAAGTCATCGACCGTGGCAATGAAGTGGGTGGTGGGTGGGCAACAAATTCCTTCGTCGCCTGCCTCCCACTCGAGCCGGACATAGTTCGGCGAAGAGCCTCCTGACAGAGAGAGAGACTTTAATGAGTCTAGCATGTCGCCAAAGGGCGAGTGCTGGAAGATATCCGCAGCGGTGAACTCCATTACCGGAGCCCATCCTGGCCCGACAGGCTCGGGAGTGTGCGGACTGGAACCAACGTCCGGATACGAATCCGGGGGTTCGGAGTCACAGGCCACCGCAGAGGTAAGGCCCGTGTTCGGCTCCACCGCCGATGAGTGTGCGGCCTGGGGGGCGGGGTCCATCCCTCCGTCCTTAGGCAACGCAGCCTGCTCCGGATCTAGGTCCGGGGATTGTACGGGGGTGAGGCCCCGAGCTTCGTTCGACGGCAGGTCTAAGCCATTCTCGTCGTGACTGTCCGGTGCTCCTGGCATAGGCCCAAATCCATCGAAGATCAAGTCTCCGCGGATGTCCACCGTGTAGTTCAGGTTTCCGAACCTGACCTGGTGGCTGTGGGCGATTGTCGATCTGCTCCAGATGGCCAAGCGAGTTGGCCCGCAGTGCGAAGCCGCCGAACACGAAGATCTGTCCGGGGAGGAAAGTCTCGCCCTGGACAGCATCGTTGATGATGATTGAAGGAGCCATCGAGCCTGACAGCGACGACACAGAGGAACTCTCAATGAAAGCACCAATGTCGGTGTCAAAACCGGCGGATCTCGGGTAGGGGGTCCCGATCTGTGCGTCAAGGCTGATGGTAACAGGAAGCAAGGGACGCAGATGTTTAACCTTGTTCGGGCCCTCTCGATGGAGGTAAAACCCTACTTCCTGCTTGATTAATATTGATGATTTGGGTAGTACAAGAGTAGATCTACCACAAGATTGTAGAGGCTAAACCCTAAGAGCTAGCCTATGATGGTATGATTGTAATTGTGATCAGCCTTCTAAGGACCAACCTTTCCAGTTTATACAGACACCAGAGAGGGCTAGGGTTTACATGGAGTCGGTTACAAGGAAGGAAATATAATATCCGGATCGCCAAGCTTGCCTTCCACGCCAAGGAAAGTCCCATCCGGACATGGGCCGAAGTCTTGAGTCTTGTATCTCCACGCTTCAATAGTCCGGACGTTGTACAGAGTCCGACTGTCCGGATACCCCCTAATCCAGGACTCCCTCAGTGTGAGTGGGCGCGGACTGGGTCGCGGCTGGGCGAGCACGCGACAATCGGCACGGCCGTCTGGCGGCGAGGCGCGCGGCGAGAACGTGGCGGGTGCAGCGATGGACGGGCGTGGTCGGCACAGGAGCGTGGCGCGCGCCGCCGCGGAGGAACGGCGGCGGCAGCGGCGAGGCAGACGCGCAGGACAGACGTGGGCGCGGTGACCGCGGGTTCGGGTGTGCCTCGGGCGAGTGGCGACGAGGGCGGGGACTGTGCGGGACCGAAGGCAGAGGAGGGAAGGAGAAGGGGTCCTCACGTGTGAGGAGGGAAGGGGACGACGAGGCCTGGTGAGGCCGACAGGGAGGAGGACGAAGAAACGGGCGACGGAGGCGGTCCAACGAGGTGGTCCGGCGACGACGGGCGACGGTGTCGGGTCGGGGCGGAGGAGCTTCGGGCGGCGGGGACGAGATGATGTAGAGGCGTCCGACGAGGTGGAGGTAGACGAGGGGGGTGGCTCCGGCGATCGTGGACAGCGACGGCGATTCCGTGCCCCGTTCCATAACGAGCAGTGAGGGGGAGGGGATCAGGCTCGATCCAGATCCAGCAAGGGTGGGGGAGTACGAGAGAGAGATGTGGGGGAGTGGGGTAGTTGGGCTAGGGTTACGGGGGAGTGGGGTTATCTGACTTGGGTGTGCCGGTTTGGGCATGAGGTGGCCAGTGGGCCTGTTAGCCCGATTGGCGAGGGTCCTCTTTTGTTTTAGTCTCTTTTTTGTAATGTTTTCTTTTAGTTTCTAATTTATTTTAGTTTTACAAAATATAAAAACAATTCATATATTAGTACTATTAATTATGCTACTGCCCCATTAACTTTTGGGCAACTAAATGAATGGTTTAATATTTTATGAATTACAAAAGGCAATTATTTAATTGTTTTACCTATTGTTTTAACTATTTAAGTGCAACTAAATTTTTATAAAAAATGTGGTTTCTCCACCATTATTACTTAAGATTTATTTGTCCCATTTTGAACATTTTAGTTTTAGTGTTTCAAAACTTTTAATGTCTGACTTGATTTTCAAATTTGAATTTGGATCGGTTTCGAACTAACGCGAGATTAACAACAGTAACCGAGGTGACGTGGCATCATTAGCGTGGAATTATTGTAGCTTAATTATCCGGGCGTCACATTAACCTTGTTGCATACGAGATGGTAGAGTCCAATTGGTGCACCCTCCACTTCTCGTATTACCACATCTGCATTACAACAAAAACAGCTTATACAATTTTCCATAAAATTAAATGTATGGTATGTTAATAATGATTGTATTACCTGCAGCAGTGGTAGGTTGCCCTCCAGATTTGCTCCACCAGTTACAAATTTCCTGACGCTAGCCATAAGATGGTCAAGCGTAAGCTGTCCAAAAATGGTGCTCTTTATTGTCTCAACGTTTCTAACAATCCCCAGGTATCTCTTGTCCACATACTGCTGTGTTGTCGGGCATACATATTTGCCTATGGTGTACAAGACAAATGGCCTGACAAAATTAAGTGTGCTGTCGCCTTTCATCTGGGCTAGCAATCCTTTCAAAGTTACTTTTGTGTCACTAGGGTCTTTCAGTTCCTTCCACAACTCCAAAGTATCGTTGTGATTTGAAGAGACGTGATTCTTCCCCATGCAGGGCAGGCCTGTTATATGCTCCACATCTTTTAGTGTGATCCTACATGGTCTCCCATTAATTATAAAGGCATCCTGCTCGTATCATATGAATAAGCGATGGCACAGCACGAGACGCCTCTTTCTCATGCCAGAGTCTTGAAGTTCACCCAGTCCAATCAACTTGATGTACGTCGATTCTTTGTGTGTTTAAATCTTTTATGAACTTCTCGTATTGCAGCAAAGAAGCAACCTGAGTTCCCTGAATGTACAAATAGTGTGATTAGATTCTGTATGGTATTCATTTAAACACGCATAGAACCGACTATCAAAATTGTGATCTACAGTACTGCATGAAATCGTAGAGCTTCTGGGCCATATAATGAACACTAGACATAGAAAAACAAGCTATCTCTGTTGGCAAATTGACTGATAATAGTATTGATTTTTAGTAGAAAGAGCAGACTTTGGTCTATGTACACAACTAAAGTTTCAGGCGTCACGCTTACGAAAATAATTGCATACATGATCAGAAGATCACTAGTTTATAGATAATCTCGAAAAAGGAATGTAGCAGTTCCATTGCAAGCATTCAAGAGCACATACTCTTTAGTTCCGATCAGATTAAAAAAGATCAATTAGTAAAGACCATGCAAAATTAAGGGGAATCACCAACAGTTTCAATCACTGGACATTAAGAACTCGTTTAGAAAGCCTATGCCAAAAAATTAGCAATTTCCGAATTTTAAGGCATATAAACAGAGACGATAACCCTGATTTTATTGCACATCTAAGTCCTATGTCATTGATTTTATGCTAAGATTCGTGCAAGCCTTTTTTTTCATTTTTTCTTTTCTTTCTAGACACACCCATCGCCCTTCAGTAAAATAGGGAAAATTATGGTATTGCATGCAGACTTAGGAAGGAGGGAGTATCACGAATACAAGGATCTCGATCTAGCACGGAGGATTCTCTCGATGGCGACCGCTCCATTGTCGTTCGCTTTCATCTTTTTCTTCGCCAACTTCTCCGACGTGCCCTTCTCTTTCGTCGGCTTCTCTGACATGCCCTTCTCATTCATCTCAGGATTCGCCGACGCAGGCTTCGAAGATGACGGCTCCGTCGGTTTCACCGATCTGGGAGCTACTTTGGGCGGCATGGGGTGGTAATTTGGTGTAGTCATGGAAGGCTAGGTATGGGAGGCGTGGGGTGGGAGGCGTGGGGTGGAGTATTTATAGGGGATTTGGGATCTCACGAAGAGGTAGTTTTAGATCACGTAATGTTTTTTTTGGGCGATGCTATTGCGTGCGCGCTTGCTCTGGCGAGCGATTTCCGACTAAACAGGCTTTATTAGGTAACCACGTCCAAACATGAATCCCTTTAAATTAGGAAGGAGAGAGATAACTGAAGAGATTTAACAAAAAATATCTTACCTACCCACGTTGAAATCAGGGGGCATAGAGATTAGAGGGGAGATCTCTTTAGGCCCACCTGAAAATCAAAGCGTAAAGATTAGAATCATGGGGGAGAGAGATTGGGATCAAGCGTTGCTGTGCTCACTCGTCAAAGAGCGTTTTCGGTTGTTGTTTTTAGCAAGTTTTTTGAGAATTTTTTTTATCAACTTAATCTCAACCGTGAAGCGTTTGGGCTTCTTGTGCTTTCTTATACGGGCCTATTACAATGGGATGAGCCCATTTTAAATGAGAACATAAGAAAGAAAGCGAGGACTCCAACAGCCGGGAGGACTCCAACAGGCGGGACGAGCCCCGTCCCAATTATTTAGGACGGGCATGCACGAGGGCGCTTCGTCCTCACTGCCACGACTCTCCAAAAACGGTTCATCTGCCTCTGCGTCCTCTCGATTCCCTCTTCCTTTGCGTCGCCCACTCTCCCAACAATTTGGCTTCTGGAACAGTGAGTTCTCCATCCTGTCGATTTTGTTAGTAGTTCTACTGTAGCAGCACATACGATGGCCTTCTTCTTGTCAATTTATTGTTCTCCTGCTTCTTTATTTTGTGCACACAGATTCAACTGCCTTCAACATGTAGTACGTTGCCTTATGAGAATTTTGCACACAGATTCATCTGCATGCAACATCTAGTCCGTTGTCTTGTCAATTTATTGTTTTTCTCCTGCTTCTTTAGTTTGTACACACAGATTCATCTGCATGGGCGATGAACAATTTATAGATACATGTTTATTCTTGATTGTTGATGCAGTTGTTTAGATAAATATTTGAAGAGCGTAAATTTTGATTGTTAATTCGCATATACTCCCTCTACAAGGAAATATAACAATTTTGGCTCACTACTTTAGTGATTTCTTTATAGAGGGAGTACATGTTTAGTTTAAATTGTTCATGCACTTGTTTACATAAACTTTCAATAGTGCCAGAATTACTATACTATCTTTCATCTCGGCATATTGTTATCATGTTATTGTCATGATTCATGTCTTATACTGGTTTCATCAATTACAGTCCTTCGGCATGGCGTTCGTGAAAGATTATGCTGTTAGGGCAGATGGAAATACCGTAATTTTTTTGAAGTACACGAACAAGGCTAGCAGTGTTGAGTACTGCATTCGCAGATTCAAATACTCGCTTCTTGAGCGGCGACCAGAAGATAGTTGCACTGGATGTGGAGTTCACCTGGCCTCGTGGTCCAACACAGATGGCTGCCGTGGTCCAGTTATGCGTTGGCATCTATGTGCTCGTGTACCACATAAGCATTGCTGATGAGCACTGCGGCCTGCTTGCCGCCTTCCTGCTCGACGAGAAGTACACCTTTGTTGGGGTGGACATCAACAATGACGAGAAAAAACTCGAGCGTGTTGGTCTGGTGGTACGAAACTTTGTGGATATCCAGAATTTGTGGAGAGTGCCTGATCCAGTGACGATTAAGCCGAAGTATGGCTTGGCTGACTACGCTGGTTCCATCATCCACCACAGCTACAACAAGATGAAGGATGCTATCACAGAAGATGACCACCATATATGGGCAGAAGCACCCTTGCCCTTGAAGAACATCTATTATGCTTCCAGGGACGCGTATGCCACCTATGATGTATACAGGCGACTGGTGAACTTCCAAAAGGGGTTCGAGAATCTGTGCCAGCATCTCGCCAAACCATCTAGACGGTCGAGGAAGTCCGGAAGGAAGAATGAATTAAACTAAAATGCTTCTTCTATTTATCTAGTTGATAGTCTGTAAACTTTATTATACTGCTAGTAAGTCGTAAGTTCAAATTTCCTGCAAGTTGAATCATCATTTATTCTAGTTGTCTTGCCTAATTTGATCTGCGTTCAAGAGATATTATACTTAAGACGTTTATTTTGTTCCTGTTTCGCTAGTTATGATACAGAATGTGATAGCCATTTTTACCAAAAAATTATTTCAGATTTATAATGAATACTGTTCTCAACTGGGTTTGAATAGAGAAAAATTATTTTTTTAATTGCATAGAGAAAGTTCATATTTTTTTAATCAAAAGAAGGGTCGCCCCCTGATTTTCCATTAACAGAAACCACATGGTCTTTGAAGCCCCTGATACAAACTACAGCTAGAAACTAAAGTAATCAACTAGCAACACAAATCATACATGGTAGCAAACCCAGCCAGACTTAACATCAAGGTCCAAAAAATAATACTACGTCAAAGGACAGAAAATAAAGCTGAGAGATGCGCAGGCGACACCGCAGTACCCTGTGACTCCACACTTGCGATGAACTGTACAATCCACCTGCTACATGCTCTAGCCTGCGCATATAGACCATCAGCACCTCTTTGTTTATCACCTTCATCTGCAATATAGACCATCCCATGATCGACAAGCAAATTAGCTAAACAAGAATCATAAGATCACTATACAATTTATTTTGTAATCTCACATTATTCCTGCATTACCAAAGAGTGAAGAACACAAATGATGCCCTTCCCGCATGTCCAACGCAAACACTCATAGGTAGTTCTACCATCTTAACTCTATGATTTAAATTACTAGCACATATGCCCGTGCGTTGCAACGGGAGAGATATTTTATTTACGGCAAGCAACGGAAAGATAATCGATTGTGTCCAAAAGAAAGGTCTCCACAACAGTAGGCAACAGAGCAAGGAGTTGCGATCTTCTCACTGGACATGTTTGGCCCATGAAATCTTGATAGTGGTGGGGTTGGTAGGCGTAGTGGCGAGCACCCAAGTCATGCCTTTTTCTTTTGCGTCCGCCTCCATCTCGGGGTTGTGCATGCCTCCTCATTTGGTGGATGTGTGACGACCATCGGGACACGGTTGCTTCGACCACTCTCTGACGACGGTGTAACCAGATCGATTAGTAATTGCAGCGCATAAATCCCCTTTCACAAGCATAATCAGGCATGAATGTCCCTTAATTACGATGGTTTATTCTCTTTGATTATTTTAGCGCGCACATTAAACATTTATTGAAAGCCCGGACAGTTTTTAAAAATTACATATAATTTTGGAAAAACACAAAAAAATAGAAACTGGAATAGTTATTGAAATTCAAAAACAATATTTTGAAACCATCAACCTTTTATAAAAACACAACATTATTGATTTTTTGAAAAGGAGAACATCGAGAACAATTTTTAATTTTTTTTCTTAAACATAAACATTATTTTGTTTTTGTGAACTTTTCATTAAAACAGGAATATTTTTTTGAATATGGAACATTTTATAAAATATTAATTTTATAAAAAAATCTCGAACAATTCTAAAATAGAATCTTTTTTAAATGGAAACATTTTTAAATTTTACGAAACCAGTTTTTTAAGTTTCTAATATTTTTCAAAACTGGAATAAAATTTTGTAATGCTGATTTTCTAAATATTTGAAAAAAAAATTCTGAATATATATTGTGTATTTTTATTTCTAGTAAAAATAAAAAAGGAAAAAGGAAAATGAAACACAGGCACAAAAATTTAGTTGAAACGGGCCGGCCCAGTCTTGGATGACCTGTGCGTACCTTCAACTATTTGTCGCAGCGTGCGGTAAATAAGGTCTTTTTAACACAATGGCAGGATAATTAATGGGTTGGCTTTGTTGGGCTGGAGTGCGCCGACCCAATTGCGGAATTCTGGAGAAATTTAGTACCACCTCGGATAGGAAAAAATTATTTTCGATGGTGAACGGATGAAAATATTGGAGAAACGTACCTTGCTTTATTAGTAGGTATAGATTAATAAAACCCCCTTAAAGATTCCATTTGCATTACCATCGTTCATGATTATAGCTAGGGAAACAGCAGCGAATAAAGCAACCACCTGTGTAAGCCCTATTTTGAGTCCTGAATAGGACCCAATCCTAGCATTTACTCTAACTGCAACATGTCCTCCTCTCATAGTCATCATCACCCAAGACAGAATGAAGACGTAACCCCATAGATGCATAACTGCTACGAACATAGTTTTCGCACCATACCTAGTGTAAAGGACACTCTTGCGTTGTCGTGCTACTTTTGTGGCTCCTCGGTCAGCATGTTCATAACCACCTCGATCTGAAGATCTTCACGGGTGGTGGTCTTGAAACCGAAAAGAACGGCTTTATGAACCTTGAGCTCTTCACTGTCAACAAAATCACTCCATCCCTTGACGAAGATGATGCAGCCATCATCACACTTGTGGTACTTGACCGGCATGAAACTGTCCTTGCACAGCCGAATGCCAGCAAGCCCATCTCCCGGTATCTCCCCATCTCCTGGGGTCTTCAGAGCGTCGACAACTTTCGCCGGTAATCTCTGTATGCACCATCATAGGAAGAAAAATTATCAAATATGTGAAGGAGTAGTAAACAAAAGGATCTTCAGCTACATCTACATATATTACATAAGGATCTTCAGTTATGGGAAACAAAAGGATATGCAAAAATACACATCAGTGTATTCACTGGTTTCAGCTACAATAGCATATCATTAATCTTTCTCTCCATGAAAAAACAAAGAAAATTGCATACAAAATAAAAAATACTAGTACACCAAAAACATACCATCGTCTTTCCTGCTATGTTTGACTTGGTGAAGCAGTGGACAAAGAATACACGTATATAACCTTTCTTCATCGCTAAAAGGTCATGTAGGTTACGCTCCTCTTGCTTCGTCAGATTAATTCCCTTTGTTATGACAGCTGATTCTAGAGGATTATGCTCTTTGTTTTGATCGCATGTCCTTGGCAGGTTGCAGCAGTACACCATAGGAATGTCTTCAGTCAAATCGAAGGAGACAAGGTTGCCTTCTCGCAGGTCGAAGTCTTCAACAAACCTGCACCAGTTTTCACCACCGATGATCGCCCTTGAATTTCCTTTGTACACGCCAAAATCATACGTGCGGCTCCCTCTCGCTTGAAAAAGCAATGAACTGTCTGGGATGGCGCTGAACTGGTGCCATGTGTAGCATGGCATGATCTATAGATGTAGAATTAAATTGCTATTTATTTCCTACATTTTGTTAATCTTCAAAGTAGAGGGGAACAAACACAATACAAGTAAAAATTGACATGGTTATTTATACCACAGCTGAAGTGTCCCCATCTAGCCTGATGGTAAATGTCAACCCATCAAGATCGGGCTCAGACTGCGATCCTGTCGACAGGTTATGCACACCACCTGTATAAACAAAATAAAATGAAGAAAAGCAAAGGATGAGAATTTAAGGAATGGGCTTATGAATGTAAACACACTAGGCAACAATCATACAGTATAATCAACAAAGGTACTGCATCAGTAATCAACAATCATACACTTGAACTGCGCGGGTGGCTCGCCCCCCACTCCCCATAACCCCGCAACACAGCGCGTGCCCGCCGCACCACAGCTTGTTCAGACATGTCCTTCTCTTGATCCTCGACCGGCAGCATGGGCTCACCCGAAGGCCGACGGCTGCATTGGCCCCTCCTCCTCTGCAGCACAACTGAGGTAGTGTTTAGTTGACTTGCAATCTAGGACTACAAGTTAATGGATGCCTGTCGGTGTACTAGAGTAGGGATACCCTAGTATCCCGTACTCGTGCACGGACAGTTGAAGCACCCCGCGGCAAGGTTCGCCTCGCCACCGCCAACTTCCTCCGTGGCTCCCTTGGAGCCATTCAAGAACAAAGTATTAGATTGAGAAGACAAGGCCCCGACAAGAGGAGCTTGCCGGGAAGGCCCGGAGCGCGACAAGCCTCCGGGCGCGACAAGGATTCGGCCGCGGCAAGGCGCTTGCCGCGGCATGCAACTTCTCTCCGTCCCCGCTCCAGCTCACCCAGCGTCGTGTCGCCATGGGACCGTTCCATGGGCGCGTGTCAAGCGGCTGTGCAGCCAGCGGAGAGCAGCGATAAGCAGCACTGACAGGCTTGCCATCGTGGCGAGCGGAGGCGCACCTGACGGTCTCTGTTACACTGTTTGGGTGACAACGACGGGCATTTATTGCTTTTGTCCCTTGCCGTCAGAGTTAGGTATTTTGCACTGTACACTGTTCAAGTAGGTGTACCAACTCATGTTTTTACATTTGTACCCCCGCCTATGTTGCCACCTGTCGGAGACCCCTTGAGCATATAAAAGGAGGCCCGAGTGCAACGTAGAGAGGGTTCGGTTCGCGTCTTTCGCAAGGTTCGGTTCATTTGACTGGCCATAGACTAGATACACTCACGCTAGGTTTTGTAGCTCACATTGCTCCCTAGCAAGAACACAATAGATCAAGCAAGCAGCAGTAGGAGTTTTATCTCTCCAGAGAGCTCCGAAGCTGGGTAAACCGCTCGTGTGCATCGCCTCGATCCGCTCTTCGTGCGAC
Source organism: Aegilops bicornis (assembly GCA_021605145.1). Lineage (NCBI taxonomy): Eukaryota > Viridiplantae > Streptophyta > Magnoliopsida > Poales > Poaceae > Aegilops > Aegilops bicornis. Next base: position 672,333,049 of record CM038673.1, on the reverse strand, counting down.
CTCCGCCCCCCTCCGAACCATAAAGGGGCCCGGTCCGCCGGCCCCATAGGTGTCCGTGGGTACGATCAGCCTCCCCGACATCTCTGGCGCGCCAGGTAGGGGGACGTCGAGGCCGTGTGAATCTGATCCGGCGTTCACACGAGCGGCGTCATCAACATCTTCCTCAACATGCCACCGAAGAAGAAGGCTTGGCGGCAGCAGAGCCGTCTGCGTTGCACTCCACCCTCACCACAGCGAACGGGTGGTGGGGCGGGCAATGGCGGAGGCGGGCGCCCGGCGAAGGTGCTTCGCGATGTTGCCAAGTCCAAGGACAAGGCACCGCAAACCTCGGCGTCGCGCATCCCCGCGCCCATCTCAGAGACGCGGGACCAACAACGTCATGGCATTCACAACGCCATACGCTCGTTGGATCGAGACCCTCAAGACCAGCATGCGCGCCAACATGCCGGGCACTAGTGAGATACGATCGCCGGACGGGCGCTGCTCCTTCTAACGTGGTTAGAAGTCCGGCGTGTCCGCTCCTCGCACCGTTCTCCAATGCCGGCTACTACTCCAGCGAAGCTTCTGGCGAGAGCTCAATCGCTCCTCGACTACCTCCAACGGCCGACAAGGTCGACGAGTGGAGGGCCACTATCGAGCCTCATCGGCTTTGCTAACGGCGACGCCCGCGGCAATCAACGCCATCATTGCCGCGGCGAGGCGACAAGGCACGAGCCGGTGGCGGCAGACTGTCGGAGGTGCAACCACCGTGCACTCTCCGCCAAGAAGGCCAAGATCGCCGACTCACCGGATCCACCTCGACAGTGACTCCACTACGTCGTCGGATCCGCGAGCTCGCTGCGATCAGCGCCAAATTCTTCATGAGCGACAACAAGAGGACGCTCCAACTCACATCGAGCGCCGAAGAGAAGCGCGACATCAATCCGACAAGCGCGCTGGGCCTTCTGTTGACATGCACGCGCCAGGAGCCAGCGACTTGTCAGACGCGGTAGGTTGCCCTGCGTTCACTCGTGAGCTGCGGCAAGTCCAAAGGGCCGAGCCGTAAAAACTTCGCACCAGACGCGTGCGGAGAAGTATGATGGCGGACGCATCCGTCGGAGTTCCTCGGCATCTACACCATCGCGGTGCAGGCTGCGGGGGACGGACGACAAGATCCTCGCCAACTACTTCCTGCTCGTGCTCAAGCCCAACGTCAGATCTTGGCTCATGCACTTGCCGGACAGCTCCATATCCTCTTGGGCAGACCTGTGCCATCAGTTTGTTGGCGCCTTCACAGGTGGCCACAAACCTCATGGCCAAGAGAGTGACCTTCACTTGCTCGCCCAGAAGGAAGGAGAGTCCCTGCGCAAGTTCATTCAGAGATTCAGCCGTGTGCACTACAACATCCCAGACGTCCACCCTGCCGCAGTGATCAGCGCATTTCATCAGAATGTGCGGAACCGCAGGATGAGGGAGGAGATGGCGATGTGCAAAGTCAAGGACGTCAGCGAGCTGTACGCCTTGGCCGACAAGTGTGCACGCGCTGAGGAAGGGAGGAGACTCCCAGGAGAGAATGCAGAAGCAGGATCTGACAGTGATGACACCGCCCCGGCGAAGAAGGGCCGGCGGCGAGGCAACAGGAAGAACAAGGCCAGAGAAGTGCTAGCTGTTGAGCAGTCCGGGAATGGATGTGGTGACAAGAACGCCAAGGCTGGTGTCTCCGGCAAGGAGGTTGCCGCTGACGCCAACCACCAGTCGGTGGTGGCCGCCGACAAGCAGGACAGATCCGACAAGCAGTACTGCAAGATCCACCGCACCAAGGGCCACGACCTCCAGAGCTGCAAGAAAGTCGAGCAGCTTGTCCAGCAGCAGAGAGCTGAATACGAGCGGCGCGACAAGGAGAAGGCCCAGGAAGGTCCGGGGAGCTAGCAAGATGCGTCCCGGGCGGGGAGGAGGCGGCGGCAATGTCAAACAGGGACAAGGAGATCGACCTCCCGCGGCCGCGCGACAAGGATGAAGATGATGATGACAGACGAAGATATGGAGGACAGCAGCGCCCGATGAGCAGGAGTTTCAGAAAGCCATAGAGGTTCTCTGCGTTGACGGAGGTGCTTCCCTGCATACCTCCCACCGCCAACTCAAGCAATGGATGCGGGAGGTCAATGCCGCGGAACCATCCGTAGAGTCGCGCAAGCCTCTGAAGTAGTCCAGCACGCCTATCATTTTTCATATTGAGGACCACCCTGACCGCATATCTGCGGTCGGTTGCTTGCCGATGTTGGTCTCTCCAACCATTCTCAAACTCATGGTCACGAAAATGTTAGTTGACGTCGGGGCGGCTTGAATCTGATCTCCTCCGCGGTGCTCCGAAGCTTCAAATCCTGACAATGAGCTCGAAGAGACCGGAACCTTCCAAGGAATCAATCCGGGAAGGAGCAAGCCAAAGGGAAGATTACGTTGCCGGTCACATTTGGCAGCGAGCTGAACTTCGGGGATCGAGAGGGTTACATTTGACGTTGCCGATTTCCCATTGCCTTACAATGGGATACTTGGTCGTCCAGCACTTGCCAAGTTTATGGCAGCCTCTCACTACGCTTACAACCTACTCAAGATGCCAGGCCCGATAAGCGTCATCTCTGTCCATGGCGACAAGAAGGATGCCCTTATCTGCGCCAACAAGATCTACCGGGATGCAGCAGCCGCGACAGACTGCCCAACACTTGCCGCTGAAGCTCCCGGGGGGAGGAAGACCAAGTCCAAGTCCGGCAAGGGCTCTGATGCTCACTCCGGCAAGCGCACCTCTTCGGAGTGCTGCGCTACCGTCGAGGACGCACCATCGAGCTCCCCCGGCAAGTGCAAGAAGATGGTGGTTCCGCCAAAGACCAAGAAGGTGCCCGCCAAGGAGGACGGCGCTGGTGGTACCTTCACCATCAGTGCCTCTCTCGACCCCAAATAGGAAGGCGCGCTCGTTGCTTTCCTGCGGGCGAATGTCGACGTGTTTGCATGGCAACCGTCGATATCCCCGGTGTTCCTGTGAAAGTAATTGAGCACCGCTGGCCGCTTGTCCTCATGCGCGTGACCCGTCAAGCAAAAAGTCAGGAAGCAAGCGGTGGAGTGCCAAGAATTCATAGCGAAGAGATCAAGAAACTGGAAGCGGCAGGCCTTGTCGGAGGGTGCTCCATCCACGTGGTTGGCCAATCACGTAGTCGCGCAAGAAGGCAAATGGGAAATGGAGACTTTGTATTGACTTCACGGATGTTAATAAAGCTTGTCCCAAAGATCCATTTCCCTTGCCGCGCAATGACCAGATTGTTGACTCCACGGCCGGATGTGATTTGCTTTCGTTTCTTGATGCATACTCAGGATACCATCAGATCTTCATGGCTGAAGAAGATGAAGAGAAGACCGCCTTCATCACACCATGTGGCACATACTGTTTCATACGGATGCCTTTCGGTTTGAAGAATGCTGGTTCAACATTTGCAAGGGTAGTCCATGACGCTTTTGAGCAGCAAATGCACAGAAATGTAGAAGCCTACATGGATGACATAGTGGTCAAGAGCAAGGACAAAGCAACTTTGGTTCAAGATTTGACGAGACCTTTGCAAATCTGCGCAAGATCAACCTCAAGCTCAACCCCGAGAAGTGCGTGTTTGGAGTCCCTTCCGCAAGCTTCTCGGGTTCTTCGTCTCTCGGCCGGGGATTGAAGCTAATCCCGACAAAATCAAGGCCATTGAGCAGATTGAAGCACCAAAGCGTCAAGGATGTACGAAGGCTTGCGGTTGCGTGGCTGCTCTCAAAGAGTTTATTTCTAGGTTCTGCTGGCGCGCCCTGCCATTTTTCAAGATTTTGAAAAAGGCAGGTCCAATGAAATGGACTCGAAGCGGAGGCTGCGACTGCGAGACTTAAAGAGATACCTGTCCTCCACTCCAACACTTATCGCACCTAAGCCACAAGAGAAGTTGCTGCTGTATATAGCGGCGACCAATCAAGTGGTTAGTGTTGCGTTAGTGGCGGAGAGGGAGGCGGATGACGAGCCAAAGAATCATGCAAGCACGTCCAGCGACAAGCAGGGGGCTTCGCCGACAAGCTCTGGTCCCGACAAGGACGAGTCCGCGAAGACGCATAAGCAGATGCAGAAAAGGATGGTGCAGCGCCCAGTCTACTTTGTCAGTTCCCTCCTGCAGGGAGCTAGATCGAGGTACTCTGGCGTGTAGAAATTGCTTTTCGGCCTCCTCATGGCCTCGAGAAAGCTGCGCCATTACTTCCAAGCACATGAGATCACAGTTGTCACTCGCTTTCCGCTGAAGAGGATCTCGCAGAATCCGGAAGCGGCAGGCAGGATTGTCGAGTGGGCACTGGAGCTGTCAAGCTTTGGTCTCAAGTTTGAAAGCACATCAACTATCCAAAGCAGAGCATTGGTAGAATTCATAGCAGAATGGACGCCAACACCGGATGAAGAGATTCCGGAGACGAGCATTTCTGTCAGAGAAGCAAGCAAAGAGTGGCTGATGTACTTTGATGGTGCCTTCTCGCTGCAAGGCGCCGGTGTCTTTGGCGTCTTGCTTATCGCACCCACCGGAGAGCACCTCAAGTACGTCGTCGGATGCACTTTCCCAAGGAGCAAGCGACAAACAATACTGCAGAGTATGAAGGTTTGCTTGCCGGTCTCGTGGATCGCCGTGGACCTTGGGATCAAGAAGCTTATTGTCAGGGGTGACTCGCAACTCGTCGTCCGACAAGTGAACAAAGATTATCAGAGTCCGTTGATGGAAGCCTACGTTGATGAAGTGAGAAAGCTAGAGGAGCACTTTGGCGGCCTGCAAATGGAACATGTTCCAAGAGCTCAGAATGATATTGCTGACGGCCTGTCAAAGTGCGCTGCACTTAAGTTACCTGTGGAACCAGGGATTTTCGTGCTCAAGCTGGCTCAATCAACCGTAACACCGTCAACAGGGCAGAATAAGAAGAGGAAGTTGGCCTCTGGTGACTATTTTCCGATAGAGCTTCCCGAAGCCGTCGTTGCAAAGGTCCCCAAGATCAACACCAACAATGCTGAGGAGCAGTCTGCTCCGACAGACCCCAGGGTTTGTTTCGTTGAAGCAGACGCTCCCGACAAGTCTTGTTCCGGCAAGCTTGTCGGGGAGCTTCAAGCTCCGGCAGGGCCGCAGGTCCTCGCCGTGGAAGCTAATGTTCCCGCAGCAGCAGATGTGCCTTTAGTCCTTGTTGTCGAGCCGGAACCTCCAGCATGGGCGCAGCAGATTGTCCATTTCCTTCAGACAGGAGAACTTCCCGAAGAGCAGGAAGAAGCGGAAAGAGTAGCCCGACAGTCAAGTATGTACCAGTTTGTCGACAGCATACCGCATGAAGAAGACTCAACGGTGTGAAATTGAAGTGTATTCCAGGAAGATGGATGTAAGCTGTTGGCAGAGATACATGGAGGCATATGTGGTCACCACATTGGCGCCAGAGCACTTGCCCGCAAAGCTTTCCGGCAAGGTTTCTTCTGGCCGACAGCCCTCCAGGATGCAACTGCACAAGTAACCAAGTGTGAAGCGTGCCAGTTCCATTCCAAACAGATACACCAGCCAGCTCAAGCTCTCCAGACGATCCCTTTATCCTGGCCATTTTCGGTCTGGGGGCTCGACATCCTCGGCCCCTTTTCCCGAAGTTGCCGAGGGCTTTGAGTACTTGTACGTCGCCATCGACAAGTTCACAAAGTGGCCGGAAGTGGAAGCGATGAGGAAGGTGACCACGATCGGCAATCAAGTTCTTGGTCGATTGTTTGCCGTTTGGAATCCCTAACAGGATCAGCACCGACATAACGGCACACAATTCTGGTCGCACCTTCATGCAAGACGCCCAAGACCTTGGCGCCAAGGTTCTTTTGCTTCCGTTGCTCACCCGAGAAGCAACGGTCAAGCGAAGAGGGCAAATCTTTGAAGTGCTGCGCGGACTCAAGACCAGAACTTTCGATAGGCTGCACAAGTGCGGAAGAAACTGGATCGAGGAGCTGCCGGTGGTTCTTTGGTCGATCAGAACGACGCCAAATCGAGCCACTGGCCAGGCACCCTTTGCTCTAGTCTATGGAGCAGAGGCAGTTCTCCCCACGGAACTCGTATACGGATCGCCTCGAGTACTCGCTTATGATGAGCTTGAGCAAGAGCAGCTGCGACAAGATGACGCGCTGCTCCTCGAGGAGGATCGTCTTTAGCCGCTATGCGAGCCGCTTCGCTACAAACAAGCCTGCGTCGCTACCATAGCCGCAGGGTTAGTGCCGAAGTCTCGAGGAAGGCGACCTTGTTCTTCGGGCGCGTTCAGTCCGCCAAGAATTCAAACAAGTTGGCCTTGAAGTGGGAAGGCCCTTATCGGGTGAAACGAGTCACTAGGCCTGGCGTTGTCCGCCTTTGAGACCGAAGATGGCATTCCGTGAGCAACTCTGGAACATTGAGCATCTTCGTAAGTTTTACCCATAGGGCGCGGTTGTCGGAATACGTTCCGCAACCACCTTTTGTACAAGTCTTGCCGCTGTTGCATGTAATCCTTCATACAAAGCCGGTAGCAGAGTCCGATGCATCAAGAAAAGCTCGTGTGTTGCGCCGCGACTTGTCAAGTTCATGCTTTCATCAATTTATTGCATGCTTTGGCTAACACTTTGTGCAGCAACCACACCCGTAAGCAGAATCGAGCCGCTAGGCTCCATAATGTTATTTCCTCTTCTTTCTCTTCTCTCAAAGAAAGGAAGGCTCCCTCGCGCACAAGTTAACCAGGGGGGAGGAGGAGATAATACTATGGACCAGGCACAGCTCGAGGAAGTTTCACCTCATCGGGAAGCAAGAAATAGAAAAGCTAAGTTGCCAAAGTTTGAGCAATCAATTTTTAAATTTTCGTTATCTTCCTCGAACGATAGTACTTTGTATGGAAAACCTGCGCAAAAGGAACCAAATCGTGACTGGTCGCTACTTACTTTGTTTTGAGTCCGCTCAACAACTTAAGTGAGCTGCGGCTAGTCCGCGACAAGGTTGCTTGTCGGTAGCGACCCCGCCAAAGAAGTCAGCTGAAGTTCCGCACTCGGCGCCAAGGCAAGGGTGCTGCACCGCAAGTTTCCCGAAAAGCGAGGGCAATAACGCATAAAGGAAGGAATCAAATAGAGGAAATAACATTGCATTGATCGATTCACCTAAGATAGAGTATATTACAGAATAACTTGTCGCTGATCTAACAAAGTTTTCTAAACATGATCAGCTGCGACAAGGGAAAGATAAGGTTGGCGGCCTAGTCCACGCGGTCGCCCTCGATCCGCTTGATCTTGTTCACCTTGTCCACAATGGGTGCGACAAGGGCTTTGAGCTCCCCCACGTTGGCTTCGGACGGCAAGGATCTGAGGACGCCGTTAAGGTTGAGGCCCGGGTTGCGGAAGGCCACCTTCATCAACACCTTCTCGAGGGCCCCCGCACAAAGTTGGCGCGATTCCTCGTCCAGCTGCTTCGGGACCTCTTCCCGGAGTCGCCGGAGACCCGTCACCACGCCTTTGAAGAACAGGCTGAGCTTCACGCTGGGTTGGAGATGCTCGTCGGAGGAGTACGCAAGGTCCGCCATCCCCAGCTCCATCAGCTGCTAGGATGTCGGCAGCGGTGTCCACAAGACCTTCGGTCCAAAGGCTCCACGCTCTCCCTCAAGGTGTTCTGGACGGAGGCAGCATTCGCCAGCAGCTCCTCCTTGTCCTTGATCGCCTCCAACAAGCCCACCTCCCGCTCTCTGGCACCATCCAACGTCTGCGTCAAAGTGGTCAGTTTCAGCTCCAGATCCGCCTTGGCCCTGTCAGCGAGACGGACCTGCAGCCCGCCCAGCGTGTGGGCGTCCTCCTCGCGCTCACGCTTGAGCACGGCAAGCTCTTCGCCGCTCTTCTTGAGGGTGGCCTCCAGCTGCGCCACCTTCGTCTTCAGCTCTTCCTTGGCGGCCTCGGCGGCTGCGGCAGCGTCGCCGCTTCTGGCGCCCGCCAAGCGACTCCTCACGCAGCGGCAAGGTCCTCCTCGTGGCTGTCCAGGTTGACCTTCCGCTGCGCCAACTCGCTTTCTGGCGGCGAAGCTTCTCGGCAGCCAGCCGCTGCTCATCACCGCGGCCTTCTCAAGGATGAAGGCCGTGCGCTCTGCGAAGTTGCCCCAGCGCTTCCGCCACGTCGCGGAGGGCTTCTTTGTTGGCGCCCGGAGCTCCTCGGCGCTTTCTCCATGTCCGCTCCGGCCCTCGCGACAAGGGCTTCCGGGTCTCCAACTTGGCTCGGGTGCGATAGAGAGACAAAGGCTTCTTCAAGAGCTGCTCCTCCTCGGACTTCGCCGCTGCTGCTGCTTGGCGCATCCACCAGCGTCAGCCCAACGGACGAAGTAGCTTCGCCGTCAAGGTCTCGCCGACCGGCGCCTGGAACTTCGGTTCCCAGGGGAGCTTGATGAAGACGCCTTCGCGGCCTTGGTAGGCGCGGGCTGGGGGCTCCTCGAGCTGGCAGCGGCAGCGGCGAGGGAATCGGCTGTCGGTGTTGCGCTTGCCGCTCCTGCGGCCTCAGGGCCGTCAGTACGACCGCCCGACCCCTCGCCGGCCTCTGCATCGGCAGCCTCGGTGGCCTCCTCGCCAACAGGATCGTCGGCGACGGCCTCTTCCTCCACGATGATGACCTCTTCTTCCTCGACGGCGGCCTCGTCGGTGTTGCCGCGCGTTTCCTCCTCGCCGGTGGCCTCGACCTCCATCGGGTCTGCGTCGGACGAAGAAGGGGCAGTCAAGCATATGTTCAAAAGGAGAAACAAAAGAAAGCAAGCCCAAGGGAAAATTCCATGTAAGGGAGTTACCTGCAACGGAATCCGCAGCCATGGCCTCGACTACTGGAGGGTGTTGGCGCCGGCCCCTTGCCGGGTAGCCTCCTTGCTGGAGTGGCCTCCTTGTCGGGGTGGCCTCCCTTGTCGGAGGGAGCTCCCTTGCCGGGAGTTCTCCCTTGGCGGCGTGGTGACAATGGGCAGGATCTCGTGAGGCGGCTTCCGAGCCCTCCTCAAGAGGCTGCTCCGCTCCTACACAAAACAAACAGTCGAAATCAACGAAGAAAGGGCACCCCTGCACACCTAGTAGTAAGGAGAAAAACTGCACACTTACTCCGGGGCTGTCTTTGGGGCTGCTCTGGGAAGGGTTGCTGGTCCGCAGAAGGCTGTCTCAGACGCCCCGTCGCCCGCAGGAGAATCGTCCTCGACGACGACCGTCGGGATCTTGGCCCTCTTCGCGCTCTTCGGGCCAGCGTCCAGAAAAGGAAAGAGTCCAGAACAAAGCAAATCAGATTCAAGATGAAGCAATAAAAATTGAAGAAATACAAGCACAATCGCGAGAAGCGTACTCTTCGCCTTCCTCCTCGGAGCTGAGCGCGGAGAAATCAAACTCTGGCCCGCCTCAGGTGCGATGAGGCGGGGGAGTGGGCTCTCTTGGCCGCTTGGCGGAGGCGTCGGCGGCGGCTCGAGAAGATTCCGCCCAGCTTGTCGCTGCAGTTTGGGGCGCCTCATGCAACCTCGCTTGCCGCGGTGGAGCGGCCGAGCGGCGCTGCTGTGGGCCGGTTCGCCGCCCGACTCGTCTCCAACCTCGCGGAGACGCCTCGGCGGAGCCGGGGGCTCCGCTGGCGGCAAGTCGCTTGGCGGAGGAGAAGAAGTGCCCTCGGCGGATCCACTCGACCCGGCCTCGGTCCCGACAAGCTCGTCCTCGCCGGCGACCTCCCCTCGCTCGGCAAGGCTTGCCGCCTTTGCCGCCTCCGCCTCCTCCACGGTGAACCCGAAGGCTCCGGCGGCGGCTGCTGCCGCCTCCTCCACCCTGGTGGCAATCCGCGCCATCTCACGCTCGGTGGTGTCTCGGGTGAGCCTCTTCGCTTTCGTCCGGAGCAGATCGGCACCTCTTGCGGGTTGTCGAAGAATTGCTGCACGCGACCTCGCCGGGGCTCCTCGCCAGTCGGGACGATCCGTGGGAGTCGCACAGTGGCATCATGGCGCTGGATGCGGTCGAGCGCCGAGTTGTTGCACAATGGGGCGACCCCGCGGCAACCTGAACCACTCGGTATGTTCGGGGTCGTTCTTGAACAGCTCGAGCAGCACTGAATCCAGCTCCATGACGGTGAAGTTCCAATTCAGGCCCGGGCGCAGCCTCATGATGTCCGCCACATTCTGGAACTCCCAAGCAGGCCTCCTCCTTTCCTCGCAAGGGAAGCGTCTGGCGTGGCGAATGAAATCTGCGCCAACTGCTTCCTATCATCAACCCGGCAAGCCCGAGGCGCGAATTCGGTCACAGCTATCTTCAGCTCGCATCCTCCGCGCCAAGTTACTCCAATCCTTGCCGCGCGCAATTGGGGTTTGATGACGGCGGTGAAGGGCTGTGGGTTCTCCTCCACGACCCAGCACCAGTTGGCTCTCCACTCCTCCCACTTGTTCCGGAATTCCCCCTCTAGGTAGGCCTTCTTCTTGCCGATCCTAGAGACCCAGGCTATTCCTCCGGCAAGTGGCTCTCCTCTCTCGACGCGGGGAACAAAGAAATGGTGGAAGAGTACCACGTTCGGGTGGACCCCGACAAAGTTTTCGCACAAATGTGCGAAAACGGCCATGGTCAAGATGGCGTTGGGGGTGAAATCAAGGAGGTGGAGGCCAAAGGTGTTCATTATGTCGCAAAAGAACTCGGAATACGGCGGACAGAGACCGCAATAGAAGAAAAGGGTGAAGAAAGGGTACCCTGTTGGGGCCAGATCAGCGGCGGAGGCGGGGAGCACCCTCGTGCGCGGATGCGCACGAGTCTCCGTCGACCAGAAGAGGTAGAAGACGTCCGCAGCTCCTGCGGCGCCGAGCTGCGGGGAAGACGGCTCGCTCCTTGCGCAGCGGCCATGAGCAGCTGAGCCTCGGCCGATTTGACGCCTCTCCTTATCGGCTTTTGGAGCCATGGCGAGGGGGCGGGGAGGTCGACGGCGGTGAGTGTGCTTGTGGCGAAGGGGCGGGCGTTGCTCTCTCGCACCGGAGAAGACGAGGAGCGGCGGTGGTTTCTTGACAAGACAACAATGGCAGGGCGGTCGGCCTGCCTGCTTTCCTCCGCTTATAAAGGGAGGAGGGGGCGGACGTTCGCTTATATTAATAAAGAACCCCCACGACCGCGCCCACGATCTTCGCACGACGCCACGTCCGTGCGTGCCGTTAGTGGGGATCGTGGTGGGTCCGAGGCGAAGTTGCGGCGGTTGAGGCCGCGCGTGTCCGTCTGCGATTACTGGGCCTGGCCCGACAAGCGCTCGGCACCGTATGCACGGCCAGGCCGGGGGCTCACAGCCGGTGTACTAGAGTAGGGTACCCTAGTATCGTACTCGTGCACGGACAGTTGCAGCACCCCGCGGCAAGGTTCGCCTCGCCACCGCCAACTTCCTCCGTGGCTCCCTTGGAGCCATTCAAGAACAAAGTATTAGATTGAGAAGACAAGGCCTCGACAAGGAGCTTGCCGGGAAGGCCCGGAGCGCGACAAGCCTCCGGGGGCGACAAGGATTCGGCCGCGGCAAGGCGCTTGCCGCGGCATGCAACTTCTCTCCGTCCCCGCTCCAGCTCACCCAGCGACGTGTCGCCATGGGACCGTTCCATGTGCGCGTGTCAAGCGGCTGTGCAGCCAGCGGAGAGCAGGGATAAGCAGCGCTGACAGGCTTGCCATCGTGGCGAGCGGAGGCGCACCTGACGGTCTCTGTTACACTGTTTGGGCGACAACGACGGGCATTTATTGCTTTTGTCCCTTGCCGTCGAGTTAGGTATTTTGCAATCGTACCTTTGTTCAAGTAGGTGTACCAACTCCTGTTTTACATTTGTACCCCGCCTATGTTGCCACAGCCGGAGACCCTTGAGCATATAAAAGGAGGCCCGAGTGCAACGTGAAGAGGGTTCGGTTCGCGTCTTCGCAAGGTTCGGTTCATTCGACCGCCATAGACTAGATACACTCACGCTTAGGTTTTGTAGCTCGCATTGCTCCCTAGCAAGAACACAATAGATCAAGCAAGCAGCAGTAGGAGTTTTATCTCTCCGGAGAGCTCCGAAGCTGGGTAAACCGCTCGTGTGCATCGTCTCGATCCGCTCTTCGTGCGACCTCCGCCCCCCTCCGAACCACAAAGGGGCCCGGTCCGCCGGCCCCATAGGTGTCCGTGGGTACGATCAGCCTCCCCGACAATGCCTTACTAAACCCAGCCTAATTTTGGCCTAAAAAGGAATTTAATCCACTAGCCCAGCTTATAAGTTTTGGGCCCACCCTCCGGTTTCTTCCTGGATTCGCCACTACAGAATGCCAAAAAAATTCTAAGTTTTTAAAGAACTGTTTGTTGATATTTGCTGCTATTGTGCTACGCATCTGCACTTGCTCATTGTTATGAAAACCCTGGAATACCGAAACCCTAGGAAAAAATTACCGATCAAGCTACCAATGTAGAAAACTTCCTTCAATCTCCGCATCGCCTTCCATCTAACCTCCGATTGAAAATCCTAACTATTTAATCTCCAACTTTGAAAACCATATCCAACTCCCGAAACGGCAACACAACAAGGAACAAAGAAGTCGAAGATTACAAGTTAGGGTTTCTCACTTCACCTAGTCGCCGGTAGTCGCTAGGTGCTTGCTGGCGGCCTCCCAATCTCACTCCGCGCTCTTCTGCTCCAACCGTCGAGAGCGGCGGCGGGGTCGCGGCGGGGTGGTTTGTGGGGAGGGTGGGGATGAGGGGGGCGGGGGTGTGTGGGCGATGGGGGTGATGACACGGACCCTATCCGTGTCAAGCACAGAAAATAACGGCCCGTGGGTCCAGTTCGTAAAGAAACAACCAAACAGGCCCACAGGCCGCTTACATCTACAAAGTAAAACCCTATGTTACTAATAAAAAACACAAAGGAAAATCCTTTTGTCTAAAAACAAAAACAAAGGAAAATCGTAAAAATAGGGAAATCCTTTTGGGTGAGTTCAACGTGAACGTGATGGTGAGAGGCTCAAGGAGGAGTTTTGTGCGTTTACAACACCTTTGTTTTAGAGAAAAAAATGCACCTTACAATGTCAAATTATAAAATCATTATTAATAAGTGCTAAAAATTCCTTATTTATAAAAAATGTTTCTTTCTAGATAAAACAAACTTCAATAATGTGGGTAGGTAATTGAGTGGCCTTTCTCGCCCGCACCCCCCCTCCATCCCTCGCATATTCGGGCCATTTACCGCATTTCTATGGTTGTAACCTCGAAAGTTCAAGATATTACGCGGCCACATGAAATCCTAGCAGGGAATGGGATGAGTGCCCCATGTTAAGCTCTTTGGTCCATATATGTGCCATATGTTACCAACGGGAGGCGTGGCCTCGACGCATGCAATCTAGGGCTATGATGCCCGACTGCTGTCGTTATAATCAATGCAAATTCGTGAGGGGCTAAAAATTCATGGGACCTGGCATGGTGTCATCATACAACCCCTAGAGGGTGTGGTAAAACATCAAGAGTGGCATGCATCGGCCCTCACATAGGCTATGTGCAAATGGGGCCATATCGCATGTCGGATCAAGCCATCGAGAGAGAATGTGTCCGGCCTGTGAAAGGAGTGCGGGGCACGTTCCTTCATTTGCCTCAAATCTCGATGCCACGTGATGTAAGACCTAGTAACCAAGGCATGTCTCGTGCATCGCACTCAACTGGACCCACAACATGCATGCACACATGTCCACGTATGAGTCTGAACAACGGGGATGCATGGTTCGGTGACTGACGTAAGTAGTGTGGGTCCAGTTTGGATCTAGCTACTAATAGGTAACACATGAGTCTAAACGTCTACCAAGAGGATGCATGTCCATGTATGAGTCTCTAAACGTCTACGTGATGCTCCACACGTGGGTCTAGACGGCGGGGGTGCATATGGTTTGGATCTAGCTACCAATGGGTAACGCGTCCGGTTTGTGCCTAGGCGGTGGTTCACGGGGCCTGGCATGGTCTCATAGTATGACCCATGAAGGGTGTGGTCAAACACCGAGAGCGGCACACATAAGGCCTAACGCGGGCTATGTGGAAACGATGCCATGTCGCATGTTGGATCTAGCCAATGGAGAGAACGAGTTCGGCATGAGGACGGAGTGCGGGGCCCGTTCCTTCATTTTCCTCAAAATTTGGTGCCGCTTCATGTGGGCCCTATCCGAAAAGGCCCGTCTAGTGCATCACACACAGCTGGATTCACACCATGCATGCACACTTGGCCACGTAGACACCCACCATAAACCTTTAGCCAAGTTGACCCACACCATCCATCCACCCTTGTCCCCACCTCGGTTCGTTGGATCTCCGACGAGTCCCTTCCCTCGGTATGCCAAGCATGTTAAAACGACACACATCTACACGTCTTGCACATCGAGATTGGCGCATCATGCACTAGTGCCAACAAACATGTCCAGCTGAGCATCTTTGCCCATGGTCTGGATCGAGGCGGCTAGCGGTGCATGTTGTCGGCCCAGTTGCCTAGCGGTGCATGCTATGGGTAGACATGAATCGCATCGCATCGGATCAAGATTCCCCTCTCTTGTACCCGACGTCGGAGCAGCACACGCGCATGGTAGAAGAATCTGTGCGGTTGATGTGGGAGCTTGGATGAGACGCCATGGGATAGGTGCATGCTGAAATTCAAGATTTAGAAATTGATAACAAAATAAAAACGACAATTCAATTGTTTGTACAGGTGTACAACATGTTTTAAGGATAATGTGGAATATGACACATTCACATGCATTTTGGCAACAAGTGCACTTTTGGAGGGGGAAAAACAGGTAGCCCCGTGCCTCCCACGATTTTTGTTCCATGTATTTCGACACACATATTGGAGGAAAAAAGAAAAATGTATTTTCCCCTCAAAAAATGACTTGGGAAGAAAATCTGGAAAATCTGAAGTAACCATATTTAGCTACTCCATGGAGGTTGTCCCTCGTGGGGAGATTTGATCTACCTCTCCTTGATTTTTGGGTGAGTTCAACGTGAACGTGATGGTGAGAGGCTGAAGAAGGAGTTTTGTGCGTTTACAACAACCTTTGTTTTACAACTGTATAATAACAAATGAAAGAGAATATGTGAAAAACAAAAAACAAAAAGGATATGCATACATGATGGGCCAGCCCAACCATCTACAGGGACGCGTGGTCCAGCACGCGGGTGAGGTTCGCCTGGGACAGCCCAACAAAATTTGGCCCATCGCTGAGACGCACCGGGCATAACTGACGGGTGGTGGGAGTTTAGTCCCACCTCGCCAAGCGAGACGCGCATGCACCTACTTATATACGCGGCTGAGTGACCACTTGCATGAGCCTCTCTCACTGAAACAGCACGTTCCCTATGCACTTTTGTGTATGCCCTGTGGGGCCTACTAGCAGGAGAAATCAACATCCCACGGGCCTGCATCCTGGACCATATGGTTGGGTTTCTAGTCGTATGCAGGCCATGGGGTTTGATATCTCCTATTAGAAGGTGGGCTTTTTCTTTTCCAAATCACCCAAAAAAAATTTACACCGTCACATCCATGTAATAAACATGATTATAAAAGAAAATTCAGCAATAATGAAGTTTACACTGTGCCCTTAAGGTAAAGTCAGAGGTATGTACATGAGTTTCACTGAGCCACTATAAATTATATAAAATTCTAAAAAAATGGAAAACTTTCAAATTCTGTCTATGTTAATGAAAAGATCATGTGTACAAAATTTCAGGTGATTTGGATGTGGTCGAAAAAACCACCTTGTTAGAAAAACTCGCTTAAGTGAGACCAAACGGTCCGTCTGTAATGAAGTGATTTTTTGACCATCTCCAAAATAACCCCAAATTTGTTGTACACGGTACCATAAATATAACAAATAGGATATCTAAAAAAACTCAAAAATTTTAGGTTTACACTGTCCCCTTATGAAAAATTTCGTGGTAAGGCAAGTGAGGTAGCTCATGACCATACCCATGGCATACATTGTTCAAATGGCCTCAAACCGTTCCCCTTTAGCCAAGTTGACCCACACCATCCATCCACCCTTGACCCCACCCCGGTTTGTTAGTTCTCCAACGAGTCCCTCCCTCCGTAAGCCAAGCATGTCAAAGCGACACACGGCTACCCGTCTTGCACACCGAGATTGTGCATCATGCACTAGTGCTAGCAAACATGTCCAACTGAGCATCTTTGCCCATCGTGGACACTACCGCATGATCTAGATCGAGGTGGCTAGCGGTGCATGTTGTCGGCCTGGTTGGCTAAGGGTGCATGATATGGGTCAACATGAATTGTATTGCATCGCATCTAGATTCCCCTGTCTGGTACCGGACGCCAGAGGCCTGGAGCAGCACGTGCATGGTACAAGAATCTTGCACGGATTGCTGGCGGAGCTTGGATAAAACAAATTTGACCTAACTGACATGGGGTAGGTGCATGCTGAAATTCAATATTTAGGAATTGTTAACAAAATAAAAATGACAATTCAATTGTTTGTACAGGTGACACGTTCACATGCAATATGGCAAATAGTGCACTTTTGGAGGGGAAAAAAAGGTGCACTCGTTCCACCGTGCCTCCCATGATTTTTCTTCCATGTATTTCGCCACAATATTGGAGGAAAAAAAAGAATGTGATTTTGCCTCAAAAAACGACTTGGAGAGAAATTCTCAACTAACCATATTTAGCTACTAGGTGGAGGTTGCCCCTCGTGGGGAGATTCGATCTACCTCTCCTTCATTTTAGGGTGAGTTCAACGTGAACGTGATGGTGAGAGGCTCAATGTGGAGCTTTGTGCGTTTACAACAGCTTTGTTTTAGGAAAAAAATAAGCACCTTAAAATGTGAAATTATAAAATCCTTATTAAAACATGTTTAAAATCCTTATTTTAAAAAACTTGTTTGTCTTGCCAGATAAAACAAACATAAAATGATGAGGATAGTTTATTGTGTGGCCTTTCTCTCCCCCCCCTCCCTCCCATATTCGGGACATTTACCGCATTTCTAGGGTTGTAACGTCAAAAGTTCAAGATCTACGGCGGCCACATGAAATCATAGCAAGGATTGGGATGAAAGCCCCATGTTAAGCTCTTTGGTCCATATATGCACCATGTGCTACCAAAGGGAGGGGTGGCCTCGACGTCATTCTCTAGGCTATGATGCTCATCAGCTGCCGTTATAATCCATGCAAATTATCGAGGGGCCGAAAATTCACGGGACCTAGCGCAAGTGTAATCATACGACCCCTAGAGGGTGTGGTAAAACATCGAGAGCGGCGCGTAGGCCCTCATGTAGGCTGTGGGCAACTGGGGCCATATCCCATGCTGGATGAAGCCACAGAGTGGGAATGCGTCCGTCCTGTGAAGGGAGTGCGGGGCCCGTTCCTTCATTTGCCTCAAATCTCGTTGCTTGGCGTGATGTTAGACCTAGTAACCAAGGTCCGTCCCGTGCATCGCACTCAGCTGGAACCACAACATGCATGCACACATGGCCACATATGATTCTACACGGCAGGGATGCATGGTTCAGAGCTGGCACAAGTGTCGCGGGTCATGTGTCTAGGTGCTACTGCACTTGGGTCTAAACAGCGGGGGTGCATGGTTTGGATCTAGCTACCGAGAGGTAACGCGTCCGGTTTGTGCCTAGGCGGTGCATCACGGGGCCTGGCGTGGTCTCATCATATGGCCCATGAAGGGTATGGTCAAACACCGAGAGGGGCATGCATAAACCCTCACGCGGGGTAAGTGTAAATGAGGCCATATCACATGTTGGGTCTAGCCAATGGGAGGGAACAAGTCCGACATGCGGACGGTGTGTGGGGCTCGTTCCTTCACTTTCCTCAAAATTCGGTGCCGCTTCATGTGGGCCCTAACCACAAAGGCCCGTCCCGTGCATCACACTCACCTGGACCCACACCGTGCAAGCACACTTGGCCACGTAGACACACACCGATAAACCTTGACAATAGCTAGGGTTTTATAATTATCCATTCATTTTACCTAATCGGTACAACATAGCTAGCGATGATCAAAAAAGCTAGATGCCATGTGAAATTAAATGTGCCAACTGTCCCTTCTAGTAGTATTTGTTTTCAGTAGTTCTCCCTTCTAGTATTTAGTAGTACTGCGCAAAACAAAATAAAACGTCCCTCCTATTTTGCTATTTTTTAACACACTATTTTGGTGTTCGGTTTGTGTTGCCACGTTTGTGGACCGACATTGTGCACTTTTTCTTTTGCTTGGTTGCTTGATTGGTTGCTTCGGGCAAATCTCTGGATGTGCACGATGTCAGATATCGATGCATGTTTCTACCTAAATTTCAAAAGTGACGAATTGTGCGCGGCCTTGACCTCTCTCTCCCAAACAAATTGAATTTTTAGTCCACAAATCTCGCTCCCGCCTCCAGCCTTCGATCGCCTCTGCCTATCCACCCACGTCTTCGTTGCCACCCACTACTCGCCGCCGCCAAAAAGCCCACATTCTTGCCGGCGAGGATGATCCTACCTGCCGGGGGAGGGGGCGTGGCTGGTGCGCTCCGTGCGGCGGATGTGGACCCCATGAAGGAACTGGTCGACAAGGACGTCGTCGCCACCAATTTGCAACCGCAGCTGTTCCAACATAGCACCAACGACAACGAATCGGTTAGTGTCTGCAGATATTAACCCTAGAATTTGCGTTCTCGAGGTTAACCCCAGAAATTGCTCTCTTGTTATTCCTCGCTATTCGTAAAGACAATCGTACTGTTCACCTTTTTTTTGATTAATCGTACGGTTATCAGTCCTAGGGTTTGCAAATTTAGATGAATGGATCATTTGTATTCCATTTTATGCCTGTCTTTCATATAACCAAAGTTTTAGGAAACCAATACAAAGAAAAAACAATCCATTTATGCCTGCCTTTGATATAATGTACAATTCACTAGCATGAGATTGTTTTTCTTCTAATACCAGATTGCATATTTGGAAGAATGGGAGAACTACCTACAGCTGAGGAAGCTTTAGGAAAGAAAATCTTCAAGTGGCTCATGTCTGCAAAGATTGTGTACCGTGTAACGATGCGCTATAAATGCCTGCTCAGTAGGAAAGAGAACCAGCATTCCAAAACCACAGCAATTGCAGCTTACAGAAAGAGGTGGCATCTTAAGGCAAAACTTGCTGAGTTGGCCAACAAATTTTGGAGGGTGAAGACCTAAAAGCATATAGTCATGTTTGTTTTTTGTGTTCTATCGACACCAAATGTAAAAAAAAATGGGCCCACATGACAAGTATCAATCTTTATCTCCTTCGACGGTCAGTGCCACATTAGCCAACATGAACAAGTGTTGATCTCATTGAACTTACATCCTAGCAAAATCCGTTGTCATTCTGAACCTGCTTCATGGGAGGCCTTTCGGGACGGGAAGGGTCCGTCTCGAAGCATGTTTTTGTCGACATCCTTGAAGTGGACCAACAACCTTGTACCAGCATGACCAGCATCATTGCCAAGTTTCATAGCTTTTTACGTTGTAAGGATTATCTAGGGCTTTCGCGTCGATAAATCATATAATACTTACGGTTTTTTCTGTGCCTGTTTTTTTTTCTGCGCTCGAGGGTGGGCTGCCATGCATGCATGTCGTTGGGCTGTGTAAAGAAGCCCACCCATTGGACCAAGCGATGTCCGCCGCCGTTGCATGCGCCCGAGAGAGCCTACGTTGCATGCGGTTGCATGCATGCATCCGCTTCAGCCTAGGTTGCATGCGTGCACATACGCGAAGGAGCACGCGCCGCAGAGCCGTCCCCGGTTGACCCGACCGACGGCACATAGGGCAGCACTTAAACTTCACGTTTTGATTCACACTAAAGTTTCCCACGCGTGTACACTCACGATGCCGCGGTGGGTGGAAAATTTGTTCACATTTGACCCCATTACTGACACGGTGGCTACATAGGGCAGCACTTAAACTTCACGTTTTGATTCACACTAAAGTTTCCCACGCGTGTACACTCACGATGCCGTGGTGGGTGGAAAATTTGTTCACATTTGACCCCATTACTGACACGGTGGCTATTTAAGCCATCTATCATGTTCCTCTTCCTCTCACACCCTTCATCCATCTCCCATACTCTCCCACCTGCATTTTGCGCCTGCCCTTCTTCTTCTTCACCACAAACAGCCCCAAGAACCAGCCCGCCGCAGCCATGCAGTACACCGGTCCAACCTACCGCTTCCCCCCTCCCCACCGTGCCGGAGATGCTCCACCCCGCCGGGGTGTACGTTGAGAGCACCCTTCGTGTGTGGGCGATGTCAAGGTGGAGGGGCGCAAGGGGGTTCACCGACTTATTCCTTGGGGCCGGCTACGGGCACCTCCCTCGGGGATCTCCAAGGATGTACCGAGTCGAGGAGGCCATCCACAACGGGGTTGTGGTTGCTATCCTTGCCCACTTCACCAACCCCTTCGACACGTTCTACCTCCTCGGCCGCGTGTTCTGGTGTGGCTGCGAGTTCATAGCTTTCACCACCCATAACATCTTCATGGACTACGACAATGTCTTCCCCACCTACGAGCGCATGCACACTCTGCTGTACCCCATCAACAACACCGCGGAGGAGCAGTGAAGGGCGCCCGGAGGAGGAGCAAGGAGGAGCCTGGTGGAGAAGCGGCGGCCATCTATCTATCTATCTATCTATCCTTTTTAGCTAAAAAAACTATCTATCTATATTTTTCTTGGTGTTATTTAAGTTGTAGCGTACTATTAACTCATGTTGTGGGATTTGGTTGGCCCGAATTATCTAATTTTATTATACAAAGTTTTACAGTGGTTGGGCTTTTTTGGAACCGTTTTAATCTCTAGCATTTTAGTCATAGGAAAAAATTGTCTCGAAAAAAAGTCATAGGAAGAAAACAATCACGCGTCGCCCCTCTCATCCAATGCAGAACCGCCGCTGCCATCGTCCTTCCCCTCACCCATCACCTCGCCATTACAATCGCGACATCTCCTCCCTATCCTTCTCGCGGCCACAACTTTGCTCGTCTCCTCTTACACATCCCACCCCCTTCTTCCATCCACGCAAGAACCTCGATGGAGGAGCAGATCGACGGCGGCGAGAACGCCAACTTCGTGGAGATCGCCGGCAGTGACCAGGTCAAGATGGCCAGGTTGATGGAGATCCGTTCTTGGTTTAACAACATAAGGCAGTTGAACTGGACGGCAATGGACACTTTGAGGGAAATGACATCCATGGAGAAGAAAAAGCTTTTTCCCCCGCCCGCACAACCGAGTGCTATGTCCTGAGCTTGCGTTGGTTTTCGCCGAAGAGGAGAGAATGATGCAGCACAGTAGCGTAAGTATTTCCCTCAGTTTTTGAGAACCAAGGTATCAATCCAGTAGGAGGCCACGCACAAGTCCCTCGTACCTGCACAAAACGATAGCTACTCGCAACCAACGGGATAAGGGGTTGTCAATCCCTTCACGGTCACTTACGAGAGTGAGATCTGATAGACATAATATTTTGGTATTTTTGGTATATAGATGCAAAGTGAAAAGTAAAAAAGCAAAGTAAAAACAAAGCAAGTATTAAAGTGATGGAGATTGATATGATGATAATAGACCCGGGGGCCATAGGTTTCACTAGTGGCTTCTCTCAAGAGCATAAGTATTTTACGGTGGGTGAACAAATTACTGTTGAGCAATTGACAGAATTGAGCATAGTTATGAGTATATCTAGGTATGATCATGTATATAGGCATCACGTCCGAGACAAGTAGATCGAAACGATTCTGCATCTACTACTATTACTCCACTCATCGACCGCTATCCAGCATGCATCTGGGGTATTAAGTTAAAAATAGAGTAACGCCTTAAGCAAGATGACATGATGTAGAGGAATAAATTCATGCAATATGATAAATACCCCATCTTGTTATTGTCACATCCCTAGCCTTACCTTGCACTAGGCTAGCACTTTTCTGTTGCATCATGTTTAAATTATTTTGAAACTTGAAATGGGGATTGATCAAACCCTAGCACCAGATCAAATCAAATAGGTTCAACATAAAAACATTTTCAATGAACCTGAAATGCCCTTCAAAAATTTTCATCACCTCTCGCCTTGGTCTTAAACCACTGTCAAAAGTGATGCACATATTTCTAGGTCATTCTGGATTTTTAGAATTAAATCATATTGTATTTGACTTTGGGCATTTAAACACTATAAATAATTTAAATGCTCAAATAATTTTGGAATTATTTGTGGGACACTGAAATAATTCAGAAAGTGCTCATGAATATTTTCAGGATTTATAAAATTGATTTGGTTTTTAAGACTGGATCAAAAACAAACTGCAAAATCAGAAGAAAAAAAGAAAAACAGAAATAGAAAGAGCAGGAACCATACCTGCCAGCCCACTTACCTGGCGCCTATTGGTTCGGCCCAGCACAGCCCAGCCCACTGGCCCCGTTGCCAGTCATCTCCCACCTCTGCCAGAAGGCAGAGGCGAGGCGTGGCGCGCGCCCGAGAGCCCCCGGCCACCTCCTGCTTCCACCTGGGAGCCCCGGGCCTTCTACCAGCGCCACGGAGACGCCCGAAGCCCCTGTCCCCTCTCCCTCACTCGCTGCTCTCTCTCCCCTCCCCTGGCTCTCTCCCCTAAGCTCACCAGAACACAGCCGTCGCCGCCGACTAGCACCACCGCGGCCACCGGCCCTCCCTCGCCATCTAGCATGTCTAGGAGAACTACCGCGGCTCCCTCACCCTCCTCGATGACCGACGCAACCGGGGACCCACCGTAGCGCCTGCATCGACCCCTTCTTCAACCTTCGGCTGCAGAGATCGCCCCGCCATGCCGACCGCTCTGGGTCTTCCCCGACCTCGCCGTTGCCTTTGCTGGACTCGATGTGAGCCCCCGCATCTCTCACCCCTCTTCCCGTCGACGCGTTCTACATCTAGCCGCCGTTCGTGAGCAGCCGAGCGCTCCCCGCTGCCGGCCATGTCGCCGCCATGGCCACAGCTGCCGCCGTACCCTTTTGAGCCTGCCGTTGTGCTCACCGTGCTAACAGGAGCCGAACGCACGCACCATCTCCTCCCCTAGCACACCACAACCCCAAACCCGCAACCCACCGTGCTCCGGCCGCCGCCATTTTGGTCGCCGCCACGACTCAAATCCACCTGCTCGAACCAGGACCACCGTTCGATGCGCCTCTCTGCGCTGAGCATCTAGAGCCCAGCCCCGCTCGCTTCCGCCGCCGGAAACGGTCGGATGGACAACGCCGCTGCATCCTGGTTACGCCGGCGATTAGCCGCCGGTGATAGCCACTGTTTGGGGTTAATCACCCTGCTAACTAAGCCCCTAAGCCACTGACAACCGGGCCCCACCGCCCAACTAACCGGCTAACTAAATAGATTAGGTCAGTGTAAACTACCTGTTTAGATTAGTGCTAACCTGTGGACCCCACGTGTCAGCTTTGACTTTGGTCAAGTCAACGTTGACCGGTCCCACTTGTCATACACCTAAACCAGCCTGAGATCGACACTGACGTATGGGTCCCACTGGTCAGGTTTGACCTGGACCTGGCCGACCCAGTTGACCGCTGACGTCACCCTGACGCAATGCTGACGCATTAATTCAATTACTGCAATTATTCTTATACATGAAATTCCAGAAAATAGTACAAACTTCTAAATTTCATAGTAATTCAATCGTAACTCCAAATGAAACAAGTTATATATGAAAAGTGAACAGAAAAATGCAATCTATCCATCTGTACCATTTTCATGCATGTTAGAACACTTTAACCTTGCTGTTTAGGTGAAACAAGTTAATGCACTAATATGACCTCTTAAAATGGGTTTGCATTTGAATCTTTGGTTCAAATGGACTCATCTTAATCTGTTCTAGCTTGCATTAGCCAAAACAACATTCATATTGCCATGTCATAGCATGCATCACATTGTGCATTGCATTGATGGTGCTTCTTTCTGTGTTGCCGGTGTTTATTCCCTCTCGGTAGACGATGTTCCGACGTTGTGATCGTTGACACTGATGAAGACTCAATGCTATCTTTAGAAGTGCCAGGCAAGCAAAACCCCCTTGTTCATTCCGATACAATCCCACTCTCTCGCTCCTACTCTTTTTTACTGCATTAGGACAACAACGATTCATCTGTTACTTGCTGCGGTAGCTGAACCCCTTTATCCTCTGCATGACCTGTCATTCCACAATAAATAGATGAAACCCACTAGCATGAGTAGGATTTGTTTGAGCCCTAATGTGCCTACTCATTCATGCTTGTTTGTCATGCCTGCTACTGCTTAGAGTTGAGTCAGGTCTGATTCATCGGGGATGAATCGGAGGTGTGTAAACATGTCCTACTGTGTGTGAGCTAAGTGTGTGAACACGATTTGGTAAAGGTAGAGGTGAGAGGCCATGTAGGAGTACATGGTGAGTTGTCTCATTGAAACCGTCCTCAGGAACTGAGTTCTGTGTTTGTGATCCATGAACAGTTACTACCACACATTGGGATCCTTAATTGACACTCTCGGCTTCTTAACCACCCTTGTTCTTTGTTCAGGAGTTGCAACTAGTTTCTGGTGTTTGTAGGATATGTGTTGGAGGCCGTGCGTAGCGCTGACCCTAGGGGTGGGCTATGATGCGGTAGATACACCATGGCACGGTGTACCGGGCGCCCGTTTGGTGTCTCGGGAACCCTGCTCACATCGTTCGGGGCCGTATGTGGAAACCTCGGCCGGACTCCCAGCGGATGGAACCTGAATAGGCGATAAACCTGGACTAGAGACTTGAGTGTTTAGGTAGGCCGTGGCCGACACCCTCGCCAGCCTTCCGCGTGAAAGTTGCCGAGATACATGACGTGTACATGGCGGTAAGTGGCGAGAGCGTGTGTGAAGAAGTACACCCCTGCAGGGTCAACATCATCTATTCAAATAGCCGTGTCCGCGGTAAAGGACTTCTGGGTTGCCTATATCAGTTCATAGACAAGTGAAAGTGGATACTCTAAAATACGCAAGATAAGCGTGAGTGCTATGGATGGCGTTCTCGTAGGGAGACGGGAGCGAATCCATAGTGTTTTATTGATATGGTGAATATGTGGACTCGTGTGCGCCACCTCAAAAGAGTTACTTGCAGTCGTAGTTCAGGATAGCCACCGAGTCAAAGCTGGCTTGCTGCAGTCAAACTCTACCACCCCCCTTTCTTGATAATGATGCATACGTAGCTAGTTCTGATGTAAGTCTTGCTGGGTACATTTGTACTCACGTTTGCCTATTTTATGTTTTGCAGAGGGATGTCAGTCTCACTAGTAGTTCCGTGTGGACTTCGACGTTTAGCTTGATACCTCAGCAACGATCTTGTGCCCTCGGCAGGATCTGGTAGATAGTCAGGCTTCTCAGCCTTTTTCATTTGAAGATGTCTGTACTCAGACATGTTAAGATTCCGCGTGTGCTTTGATTTGTATGCTCTGAATGTTGGGTCATGAGACCCATGTTTGTAATATCTCGCTCCTCGGAGCCTAATGAATAAATACTTGAGTCGTAGAGTTATGTTGTGATGCCATGTGGTATTTACACATATCAAGCATATTGCGTGTATGTTTGAAATGCTTGGTATGTGTGGGATCCGACAATCTAGTTGTTTATCCTTGGCAACCTCTCTTATGGGGAAATGTATTCTAGTGCTTCTTTGAGCCATAGTAGTCCGCTACAGCCCGGTTCACCGGAGACCTGCTAGCCCAGTACTACTACTCCGGAACACTTGACTGGCCGGCATGTGTTTCACTTCGTTCCTGTGTCTGACCCTACGGGGAAATGTCACCTTGGTGACATCCGAGTCTCGCTTAGCTCTGCTACAGCCCCGGGTTCCCTGAGTCCTGTTAGCCCAAACATGTACCCGATTCACACGTCGACCAACATGCTCGAAGTTGATTCATGTATGCCTGTCCCCATGGGTTAGTGCCGCTTTGGGTTCACGACTAGCCATGTCGGCCCGGGTTCTCTGTCATATGGATGCTAGTGACACTATCATATACGTGAGCCAAAAGGTGCAAATTGTCCCGGGCCATGGTAAGGCGACACCCGTGGGAATACCGTGTGTGAGGCCGCAAAGTGATATGAGGTGTTACCGGCTAGATTGATGTGACTTGGAATCGGGCTCCTGACAGCTTTGGTATCAGAGCCTGACTACCTTTAGGATTACCAAGCCAAACCGGTCGAAGTTGTGTCTAGAAATGCTTTAATTATGTAAGGGAATTGATTGTGGAAGGGAATGTAAGGCTCTTTTTACTCCTTATACCTCATGGCCTTCTGATCTGAGTCATCCTCTTCTCTTCTACGGGGTTTAGGAACTAGGCTATCTATCTACTAGGATGACGAGTTACTATGTTAGAGACTTATAGGATTGATAGTTTCAAACCTCAATTCAGTTTCTACTACATTTAGTATGTTCTCAGTTGAACCAGAACCTTGATATGATGTTGTTAAGTGACTATGAAAATCCTTGTGAATGTCTCAAATCTTTTCTGAGCATTTACAGCCGTTATGTTGTCCGAGTCATCCCAGGTTTCTAAATAGTCTGATGCATTTGCAAATCCTTTCTTTCCGTTCCCGATGTCCTTTATGGTTAGTGTCGGTGTCAAAACCGGCGGATCTCGGGTAGGGGGTCCCGAACTGTGCGTCTAGGCGGATGGTAACAGGAGACAAGGGACACGATGTTTTTACCCAGGTTCGGGCCCTCTCGATGGAGGTAATACCCTACTCCCGCTTGATCAATATTGACGATATGGGTAGTACAAGAGTAGATCTACCACGAGATCAAGGAGGCTAAACCCTAGAAGCTAGCCTATGGTATGATTGTTGTTCGTCCTACGGACTAAAACCCTCCGGTTTATATAGACACCGGATAGGTTAGGGTTACACGAGTTGGTTACAATGGTAGGAGATCTACATATCCGTATCGCCAAGCTTGCCTTCCACGCCAAGGAAAGTCCCATCCGGACACGGGGCCGAAGTCTTCAATCTTGTATCTTCATAGTCCAGAGTCCGACCAGCGGTGATAGTTCGGCTATCCGGACACCCCTAATCCGGGACTCCTTAGTAGCCCCGAACCAGGCTTCAATGACGATGAGTCCGGCGTTGATTGTCTTCGGCATTGCTGGCGGGTTCTTCTCCAAATTCCATATACTTGTCGAATAGTGTCCGGCTTCTGATAAATGTTGCGCTCCTTGGCTTCTACGCCCAATAATGGCCATCTTCCACGTGCTTAAATGAATGCGAAAAGCCAGGGTATTTTTACACTTACCCCCCTAGCTGCGCAAATGAGCTGCCTATAAAAGGGGCGAGGATCTAGATCTGAGTCATACCAACCCCCCTTCGCGAGCTTTCATCGGAGCGCCTCGACCAAAGCCCATTCCATCATGGACGGTCGGCGGCTCCTCCTCTCGCGCTCCCAGCCCTCAGCACAGAAATTGGGAGAGATGCTCAGTCCAGCGTGGCAAGCTAGTTATACTCCAAACCAAGGGATTTCTTCCCCCGGCCTTCATGGTTCCGGTTCGAGCCGGACTTGCCACCTACAAGGGCGGAAATCAAGCGGAGAGTGTCCCCGATCCCGCTAAAGGAGAGCGGGTATGCTTCATCTCTTATCTAGTAAGAGGACTCGGATTTCCAATCCATCCGTTTCTCCGAGGGCTCTTGGAGTTCTACGGCCTCCAGTTGCACCACCTTACTCCTACCTCCATTTTGCACATCGCGGGCTTCGTGGCCCTCTGCGAATTGTTCTTGGGCGTCGAGGCTCATTTCGGGCTGTGGAAGAGATTATTCTGCCTAGTACCCCGTTCTCATGAGGGGTCAATATATCAAGTGGGCGGAGCCGAGCTATGGCGCATCGCCGGGACCGGATACCTATCTGGAACCCCGAAGAAGGCGTCCGAAGACTGGCCTTCGTAATGGTTTTACATGGAGGGCGTCATTGCCGGATCCTCGCTTGGATCGGCCTTCCGGAGTTCAGCAATGCTCCTCGAAGAAGCGCCTAAGCTGGCGCCCTCGGAGCCCAGGAGGAAAATGACCGGGATGTCCTCTATTTGATGAGCCGAATAAGGTTCTTGGCTCATGCCGGATTGACCATGATTGGAGTCATGGCAATCTGCATTATGAGGGGAGTGCAGCCGCTCCAATATAGGGGCCACCCCATGTGGGACTTCAACGGGGAGGACGATGCCACCCGCCATGGCCGCAAAGGGCCGGGATCGGTTGCCGAACTGGTGAAGATCTTGTCTGCCATGTATAAAGGGGAGGAGGAGGATTTCCTCCGCGTCAATCCACTGAAGGAGTTTTCTTCGAATAATCCTCAAAGCTGGGTAAGCAGACATCTTTGTGATCTGTCCGATCCATGTTCCCGTGGTTAAATATCTCATTTCATGGTTTCTGCGCCGGACTGTGGAGAAGATACACAGCCCGCCCCCACAACCCGAGGATCCGGGACGGTCCCTCGATCCGGCCTCCGAAGAGGATCCGGATATAAAGGTGGAGTTGATCGACGGGGTATTCCATCAACTTAGCATCGACAATGCTTTGGTTGCCATCACGGCCGATTACCCCGGAATACTTCCAGCCTCACAGGTCACTGAGACCGAGGTCCCAATATTCTGATAATGACCCATCCGTGCTTATTTCTTGATCACCGTATACCAATGGTGTTTCACAAGGGGTACCTTCAAGGCAGGAAGCCGATCCCGCGGCGGCTAGCCAACAAGGGGCAGTACGGCCTCGCAGGCTAAAAAGGAGTGCGGTCCGGATTGAAACTCCGCCGCAACGGTATGGCGTGTCACCATGTTCCTAGGATTGATTCCTAGAAGGCGTACTAACGCTGACCCTCTTTTCAGGAAAAAGAGCGCTCGCCGGACTGAGTCCGGAGAGGTTGCCAATCGAACCTCCGCTGGCCAGGCTCCAAAGCCGGGTCCAGAAGCGGAGGCGAACACGAGGCGTATGTCGGATGCTCCTCCGATAGAGGATGCTGAAAGATTGTCCGCCACCAACTCCGAGGTGGAGAGCGCCTTGAATCACAGGCGCCGCCGAACAGTTCTTCGTGACGCATGTTTCTTCCAAGAGGCCTTGAATGCCTTCAATTCGGGAGATGCGCACCTCTGTGCCGCTCAAGATGGTCTAGCCAGAGCCACGGAGCAGTATGTAAAGGACATACGGGTAAGGAAATTTGTGATTATATATGCCAAGAGCCCTCGAGACTTAAAATAGTTAGAATAACTGATTTAAGGATCATTTGTTATCTTGAGATCTTACGTAAAAAGAGTACCCGACTGTCGAGGAGCTTGGAGAGTGCAATGCCCAACTTGAGGCCGCACTAGCCGCTCTGAGGGAGCCACAGAGACCCCTCCGGTAATATATACGCTTCAAAAGATAAATAGTTTATGAAGTGCGGCGGGTGTGTAAATCTGACAAAAACATTGCAGATGGCGCCGGACTGGATCCGGACAAGCAACAGCTCTTGCATCAGCTAAAGGCCGGCGAGAGCGTTCTTACGAGGGTGCGGCAGGAGAAAAATAACCTCCAGGATGCCACCACCAAGCTGGGTGAGGAACTAAAAGATTTTCGTGCCCAGTTGTCTGACTCCGTAAAGGAGAATCGGTGGCTTCGTCGCGGCATTTTCAGTAAGTTCTTGAGCGGACTTTGAAAGAGTTCGGCGAGGAAGGCGACTAACATAAACATGTATGTAGGTTTGCTCACAGGTCGTCTGAGGAGGAGATGCCCAGTTCTTGGTGATCTTCTTCCCGGATTGCGTCCAAACGAAACGAGTCCGGCAGGTGATGAAAGGCGTCGGCCGAGCCTTATGGCCATCCATCTCCTCGCCGAAGGCATTGGGGAGCTGGCAGAGCGGCTTCAAGGAGCACGGCGGCGCTTCCGACTATGGAAGATATCGTCCTGCCGTCAAGGCGCAAGGGAGGCCTGGGCCATGGTAAAGACGCGGTACACGAAGGCTGACCCGAACCACATGGCCGAGGTCGGACCTGTGGGGCCTGATGGGATGGAGATCCCTGTAAGCTTAGTGTACGGCCAGGTAGAATTGTCCGCCAAGTATTCCCAGCAAGATTGTAAATTAGATAGCCTATTAGATGGCATTGAGGAGGAATACAGTGAGTCGAGTTGACTATGTAAAAATATGACATGAAAAAAATGTCTTCTAGCCGGATTGTAGATCGTTTGTCATAGCGGACCTTTTCGCTTCGACCTCAGGACCCAATAGTCCGGAGTGTGTCCGAATACCTTCGTGGTTATATAAGAACCGTGGTATGCATGGAGACAAGGCGTAGGGGTCATTATTGTTGTATCAGACAAGTGCCCAACTAGTTATGTTATATTACATGGATAGTAAGAAACATCTTCCAGGGAGAATAGTTCCGTTAAGGGTTCCTTTCGCTGGGATGCATGCCCTAAAGTGCATGCCAAAGCTGCTATGAAAGCAAAAAATCATCTGCGGGCAGATGGGTAAATAGTTAAAAAATCATCTTTCAGTTCACCGACCGAATATTCCCTTAAGAACGCTAGCTTTCGGCTTCACCCAGTCTGAGGTACACATCCGGCTGACCCGGCAAGAATAATCGCAGAGGTGCTCCTTTACCACCTAGCTGAACAATCGGGAACGTAGGGGTAAGCACGAGCGAGCAACCCAGCTTGGCCAAAACTTAAGTCATATCGATGCATATAATGGTGAATAAAAGGTACATGCGGAAGTTTAACGCATGTGTTGGGCATGAAGCCCGTGTAAATAAGCTTCTGTTAAAGAAGCCCCCAGGTATAATGAGCACGGACAGCGCGTCAAGTATGTGTGAAAAAAGCGCAAACGAGCCTCTAGAGGCTTCAGGAAGAAGGAGGAGGAAGGAGAGAAATAAAAGACAGCAAAAATAGAAAATGTGGACGGAGGAAGGAGACGAACTTGGAGTCCGGCGCTTAGGCATAGAATCTTCGTAGACGGGCTGCGTTCCATGGGTTCGGCTCGAGTCGGTTATCCGATGTGTTTCGCAGACGGTATGCTCCGGGGGTCAGGACCTGGTCGATGATGAAGGGACCTTCCCATTTGGGCTTGAGTTTGTCCTTTTTCTTGTCCGACAGGCGTAGAACTAGTTCGCCAACGTTGTAAGCTTTGGCCCGTACTTCCCTGCTTTGATATCTTTGAGCCTGCTGTTGATAGAATGCAGAACGAGCTTTTGCCACGTCTCGCTCCTCCTCCAATGCGTCCAAACTGTCCTGCCGATCGAGCTCGGCATCTCTTTCTTCATACATGCGCACGCGAGGTGAGTCATGTATTATGTCGCAGGGCAAGACTACCTCTGCGCCGTACACCATAAAGAATGGTGTAAATCCGGTAGTGCGATTCGGCGTGGTCCGCAGCCCCCAGAGTACGGAGTCGAGCTCCTCAACTCAGTGCGTGTTAGATTCCTTGAGGGACCGCACTAGTCTGGGTTTAATGCCGCTCATGATTAGACCATTTGCTCGTTCGACTTGGCCGTTGGTTTGAGGGTGATAGACTGAGGCGTGTCGAGCTTGATGCCCATGTTTTTGCACCATAATTTGACCTCATCGGACGTGAAGTTGGTGCCGTTATCGATGATGATCTTGTGGGGGACACCGTAACGGTGCACTACCCCTGATATGAAGTCTATCACCGGTCCGGATTCGCCGCTTTAACTGGCTTGGCCTCTATCCATTTGGTGAATTTATCCACCATGACCAATAGGTATTTTTTGCTTGTGGGTTCCTCCCTTAAGGGGTCCAAACATGTCAAGCCCCGGATCATGACGGCCAGGTGATGGGTATAGACTTAAGGGCGGTGGGTGGCATGTGGCTTTGGTTAGCAAAAAAGCTGGCAACCAACGCATCGTTGGACTAAGTCCTGCGCATCTGCCCGGGCTGTTGGCCAATAAAATCCTGTGTGGAAGGCCTTGCCTACAAGTGCCCGGGCTGCGGCGTGGTGCCCACCTAGTCCGGCATGAATTTCAGCCACGAGGGTTCGCCCTTCCTCTTCAAGATACACCTTTGAAGGACTCGGTAGTGCTTTTCTTATAAAGCTCTCCTCATGGACTTTATAGGCTTTAGATCGCCGTACTATGTAGCGAGCCTCATTTTGGTCTTCGGGAGTTCCTGCCTAGTTAGGTAGGCTAGGAATGGTTCCGGCCCATGGGGCGATAACCACCATTATTTCGTGGCGGAAGGTGTTATCTCGGGGCGAGCCTCGGTTGTGTCGAGTGTTCGACGTCAGTAAAGGCGGTTGGGTCCGGATTGTTATTGCCGGACTCCCCTTCCCA
Source organism: Aegilops bicornis (assembly GCA_021605145.1). Lineage (NCBI taxonomy): Eukaryota > Viridiplantae > Streptophyta > Magnoliopsida > Poales > Poaceae > Aegilops > Aegilops bicornis. Next base: position 672,300,770 of record CM038673.1, on the reverse strand, counting down.
TAGTACGGATGGCTAGAACAGCCGTTCCAGGAAGATGTTGGGCGGGACGGCATCGCGTTTTGCGCCGATGCGTGCCAATATATCCACCGCCTGGTTGTTGTCTCGGGCTATATGATGAAATTCGAGCCCTTCGAACCGTGCTGACATTTTTAGGACCGCATTGCGGTATGCTGCCATTTTTGGATCTTTGGCATCAAAGTCTCCGTTTATTTGAGATATCGCGAGGTTCGAATCCCTGCGCACCTCTAGGCGTTTAATGCCCATGGAGACTGCCATCCGTAGGCCGTGCAGAAGGGCCTCGTATTCGGCTGCGTTGTTGGAGTCCGTATACATTATCTGAAGGACGTATTGGACTGTGTCCCCGGTTGGGGATGTCGGGACGACGCCAGCCCCCAGGCCGGCCAACATTTTGGAGCCGTCAAAGTGCATGATCCAATTGGAGTATGCGCTGAAGTTCGGCTTCGGTCCATTCGGCCACGAAGTCGGCCAAAACCTGCGACTTAATAGCTCGTCGTGGCTTATAAGTTATGTCGAATGGAAGGAGCTCTATGGCCCATTTAGCAATCTGGCCCGTTGCATCGCGGTTGTTTATAATTTCGTTAAGAGGTACTTCGGAGGCTACCGTTATCGAACACTCTTGAAAGTAGTGTCGCAGCTTCCGGGATGCCATGAACACCGCGTATGCTATCTTTTGATAGTGTGGGTACCGGGACTTGCATGGAGTTAGGACAGTGGACACATAGTAAACCGGTTTTTGAAGAGGGAACCGGTGTCCGTCCGTTTCTCGTTCGACAACGAGCACCGCTACCGACAACTTGATGTGTTGCGGCGATATATAATAGCATTGGTTCGCCCACGTTGGGCGCGGCCAGGACCGGATTTGTTGCCAAAATGGCCTTTATTTCTTCGAGTCCGGCCGTGGCGGCATCCGTCCACTCGAAGTGTTCGGTGCGCCGGAGGAGGCGGTAAAGGGGTAACGCCTTTTCTCCCAAACGGGAAATAAAGCGGCTTAGAGCCGCTACGCATCCCGTCAATTTTTGTATTTGTTTGAGGTCTTTTGGAATATCCAATTGTGACAGAGCTCGGATCTTGGCTGGGTTTGCTTCAATTCCTCTAGGACACAATGAAGCCCAGGAGCTTTTACCGGAACGCCGAAGACGCATTTTTCCGGATTGAGCTTGATGTCATATTTTGAAGATTGTCGAATGTGAGCCTCAAGTCGTCTACTAGAGTTTCATCGTGCTTGGTTTTGTGACCACATCATCTACATATGCTTCCTTTGTTTTGTCGATCTGGTTTGCGGACATATGCGAATCATGTGTTGATATGTTGCGCTGGCGTTTTGAGCCCAAAGGGCATTGTGTTGAAGCGTAACGGGCCGTATGGAGTGAAGAATGCTGTTGCAGCTTGGTGCAGCTCGCCATCTTGATTTGGTGGTAGCCGGAGTGCAGCGTCGAGGAAGCACAATGAGTCGTGCCCTGCTGTGGCGTCAATAATTTGATCAATTCGTGGGAGGTGAAGGTATCCTTTGGGCTAGCCTTATTAAGGTCTTTGAAATCAACACATAGGCGCCAGGATTTATCCTTCTTTGGTACCATCACCAGGTTTGCTAGCCAGTCCGGATGTTTTATATCTCTGATGAATCCGGCTTCCAAAAGTTTGGCTAGCTCCTCTCCCATGGCCTGTCTCTTGGGTTCGGAAAAGCGTCGAAGAGCCTGTTTGACTGGCTTGAATCCTTTTAGGATATTTAGGTTGTGCTCGGCCAGCCGACGTGGGATTCCTGGCATGTCTGAAGGGTGCCAGGCAAAGATGTCCCAGTTCTCTCGTAGAAATTCTCGTAGTGCGGCGTCTACATCAGGGTTTAATTGTGCCTCAATGGAGGCCGTCTTTGTAGGGTCCGTTGGGTGGACTTGGAATTTGACTATTTCATCCGCTGGTTTAAAAGAGGTGGACTTGGATCTTTTATCAAGTATCACGTCGTCCCTGTTCACCGTGGAGCGCATCGCTGTGAGTTCCTCGGCCGCTAGGGCTTCGGATAGTGCCTCGAGGGCTAGTGCGCCTGTCTTGTTTTCGGCGCGGAGTGGTATGTTTGGATCACTAATGAGAGTGATGATTTCGTTAGGTCCGGGCATTTTAAGCTTCATGTACCCATAATGGGGTTTAGCTTGAAAAATTGTGAATGCCTCCCGTCCTAATAAAGCATGATATCCGCTGTTGAACGGGGCCACTTGAAATGTGACCTCCTCGGACCTGTAATTGTCCTGCGAGCCGAACACTACGTCCAGTGTGATTTTTCCTGTGCAGCATGCTTCCCGGCTAGGGATTATTCCTATAAAGGTTGTGCTGCTTCGCTCAATGCGGTTCCAGTCTATTTCCATTTTTCGGAGGGTTTCCTCATAGATGAGGATTAGTCATTGCCGCCATCCATGAGTACCTTAGTAAGGCGAAAGTCGTCCACTATCGGACCGAGGACCAATGCGGTGGTGCTCGGGCTGTTCGAATGTAGGTTCGCCACCGGCATTAAAGGTAATAGCCGTGTCACTCCATGGATTTATTGTTGCTACTTGGTAGACTTCGCAAGGTTGCGGAGTGTTCGCTGCATGTTATTTGATGCGAAAGTCTCGAAGACTATTAACACCGTCTTGGTGTTCTTTGGGCTGGGATCCTGAAGCTAGAAGCTCTTCGCCACTTTTGGCCACCTGTCGTAGTATCCAACATGCTCAAGGCTATGAGTTGGAGTGGCGCCCTGCATCTTGTGAATTTTGCAGGTCCGTTTAGCCAACCCTCCAAAGACGGGTTCCGTACCATTTAGGGAGTTTTGGTTTTTGGTATTTAACCTGTGCTTGATGATGATGCACCCTTTTATTTCGGACTAGGGATGTATTCGGGGCGGATTATCCCAAAATTTACTTTCGTTTTCCAGCGCTCTCCATCGCACAGTACTTTTGTACTATGGTCACCATGTCAGCAAAGCGTGTAATTTCGTGACGACTTACGGCGTTCAGGATTCCCTTGTCCGTGCAATTATTGCAGAAAATTGGGATTGCGTCCTCCTCTCGGCAGTCCTTTATCCTGTTCATAACCAGGAGGAATCGCCCGATAATGATGTCTTTGTTTCAGCGGGCTCTTGCCGAATTCGAGAGAGATCGCTGATGTTTGGGTGGGCGGGTGGAACTAGATCCGGAACCCCGTCCAATTTAGGACTCAGGGGCCGAGAAGTTTCCGAACTCGGAAGCTTGGATTTTTGAGTGTTATCCGATGAGTCCAACCCGCCCCCTGACTTTAAGTTCCAGGCTTGATCGACATCCGTCCCTCTGCGGGAATCCGGCATGGAGGGAACGGGAATCCAGACATAGCTAGTCCTTAAGATACAAGAAGAATCGCCGCATTGCTCCTCTATCGCAGCAACATGATGGGTAGCATGGGGAGAGTTGATCTCTCTCAGATCGGTTTTAGGCCCGATCCGGTTGTAGTCTGTGGCGACTCCCAGGGCGGCGATGCGATCCAAGAGCTCGTTTACGGCGGAGAGCTCGATCGGATCTAACTGTTCGGCAAGTTCCGAATTAATATGGAGATTGGTTTCGATGACTCGAGAGGTCATCGTCGGCGCGGTGGCCAAACTGGCGGTCATAAGAAAACCACCTAGCCGAAGAGTCTGACCAGCGGCCAAGGCTCCTTTGGCGATAGTATTGTCTTTAAAGACGGGATGAGGCATCCTACCTGACGGCGACGGCACAGAGGAACTCTCAATGAAAGCACCAATGTCGGTGTCAAAACCGGCGGATCTCGGGTAGGGGGTCCCAAACTGTGCGTCTAGGCGGATGGTAACAGGAGACAAGGGACACGATGTTTTTACCCAGGTTCGGGCCCTCTCGACGGAGGTAATACCCTACTCCTGCTTGATTAATATTGATGATATGGGTAGTACAAGAGTAGATCTACCACGAGATCAAGGAGGCTAAACCCTAGAAGCTAGCCTATGGTATGATTGTTGTTCGTCCTCACGGACTAAAACCCTCCGGTTTATATAGACACCGGATAGGTTAGGGTTACATGAGTCGGCTACAATGGTAGGAGATCTACATATCCGTATCGCCAAGCTTGCCTTCCACGCCAAGGAAAGTCCCATCCGGACACGGGACGAAGTCTTCAATCTTGTATCTTCATAGTCCAGGAGTCCGGCCAACGGTGATGGTTCGGCTATCCGGACACCCCCTAATCCGGGACTCCCTCAGTCAGAATAAGCACACTAACCGGTGCGCTGAGGTAATTTATTGCCTTGACATATATGTTGGAGCTATTATTATGACCCTAGGTGTTTTAGGGAGTCACCTAGTAATCTAGCAATGTTTTGTGTTCCCAGTGTGAAGATTCTGGCCATCATTCTCGAAAGCATCCTGTGATGCTACTTAGGAGTAGGTATTCTACTCCTGGGTTCTTGACCCAAGATTCACTCTACTTACCTCGTGTTGATAGTGTTGCTCGTACCTTTAGGATACTAGTAACCTTTGTTATAGTCCTCAAGGTCCGTGGTATTTCCTTCTTCCAAATACCATGAACCATTAAAGCAGAAGTTATTTGAACCAAAATACCACAATCAGAGTACTCTCGAGGAGTTCTCCATTCATAATTGTGATTCTGCCAGTCCTACCTCTCTGCATGGGTTATCCGGAAGAAACCTGTTGAACTTGGTTTGACATATTAATCTATGCATCCACAACTCAAAAAGATATATGTTCCCTTGAGTTGTCCCTCTTCATTTGTATTCCGACCATCGTCTTTCAATTGATAGTCAGGAGTAATTGTGCATCTGTGTTATCGATGCTTATTATTCTTGTGGTCCGTCAAGCCATTATGTTCTGGAATGACTAGGAGAAACAAACTCCAGTACCTCATCCATATCCGGGATTGGGTCAAAGTAGTTGTGCTCTGCAGATCAAATGCCAATCCATCCTTTGCTCTGTTCTACCTTGGAGTGTTACCATCTTTATGTCAGGAATGTCATAAGAATTGCACCATTTCTTATGAACTCTTGATGCAGTGATACTTCTCACCATCATTATTCATTCCTCGTTCCCGTGTTGTTGTAACCGGAATGCCAACAAGTGAATTGTGGTGTGTGAAATCGATACGCCTAGCAACCCCCTTGCTTGGTAGTTAATGGACAATATTCTCATTCTTAGCGTGTTGGTTATTAAATCATCATCCTAAGATTGATCGTGCTACCTAGTCCTTATTTCCGGTGCACTCTTCAATCAATGAGTTAGGATTGTGCCAATCCCTCGCTCTTTTGATCATATCGTCTTGCCCTGAAAAGCAAGATTTTTCTCGAGCTTAGTAGCATATTGGTGGTTCGTGATCTTCCGAATATCTTCTCGGAAGTATTACCAGGTTGTTACCTGACCGCTATGTTGAGTTCGTGATCAAGTTGGTTTTCTTGTAAACACCCTTTCTCCAAGAATCTGTGCCGGATACCCTGAGCTAGTTGGTTAAGCTAAACAACAACTTGGAGAGTTGCAAGATAAAAGCTTACCTGACTTAGTTCATCTCCAAGGGATATCCTGGTGTGTGTGTGTGTGTGTTGAAGAAAGATGATATCTTCATCGATTGGTCCCTGTGATCAGTTGTTGGATCTATTGCCTTGTCAAAACTTTGACTTGAGTATGGGCTATCGTCAAGTCAAATCAGAACCAACGATGTTCGTAATGTTGTCTTACTCGTGGTTGATCCCTCGAGCATACACCATTACATCCTTTGGTCTGACCGATGCTATCACCGTGTTCACGTGATGGTGGAAGTCCAGTGATATGGAAATTCCGATGAGTTATTGTTGAGCCCATCAGCAGCATTCTATCTCCCCCATGAGTCATGTTGAACATCAACCTAGTGTTGGAAACTTGTGTAAGCATTTCTTCGTGTTTCGTTCATGAAGCATATGTTTGGATGAAAGTAGTGACTTCCTCTAATTCATGTGCATCTGATCCAAGTTGCCGCCGTGAATTTGAGAAAGGTTTGTTTTGATTCCTCTGGAATCATCCCAATTCAGTCATGCATATGTGCGAAGTATCCTATGGTTTCGAGACTTGCAACCTTCATTCCATATGTTCCCTAGCACTTCAAGCCACTGGTTGACTTGTTCAAGGAAAAGAAGTCTAGCGCGCGTAAAGACTTCGAAATCCTTGATGATGGATCCTAACCTGAACTCGATAGTGTTCCATTATAAGACTACTACGTGGTCATGCTTGTCTTGGACAACGTGTTCACATGTATGTAGCAGAACCGGCTCATGTCTTGGAACCTGCTATCGTAGTTCATATCCCGAGAATCTTGCAACGTCATCTCGTTGATTTGTGTTGCAGACTTTCTTTCCAGACATGCTGAGTCTGAAGTATCCTATCACCAATCGGATCTGAATCTCAGGCAGATATGATGGTTGGAACATTCCCAACAATTGCATTTTGTTCCCAGCGTGCACCGCCATTGTGCCAATTTCCCATGGGCTGCCTTCCCAGCAGTTGTTGTCCAAGATCATCTTCAAAAGTGGACTTACCATGGGTCCCATCCATTTCCGATGATAGCAAAAATCATCCATTGCGTTTTCTTCAACAAGGTAGTCCACATCATCCATCCTAGTCCGAGTATGTCATTCCTTCGAACACCTTCGAATGATCGCTTGTGATTTGCCCTAGGCTGGTATAAAGAGTTTCAATGATCTTTGAATCAAAAGTAATTCTTTTGCCACTTGAGGGAATAATTCTACGAGTCACCTTCCCTAAGGTGCCCCGTTATGGAATCATGGCAATTCTTCCTCGCTATTCTGAAAACCTCGTCAAATTGTTTCCTCCGCCCCTCCTGATGCATGTTTTGCTTCTCAGCTCAAGAGATGTTCCTATGTCTCATTCCGTGAGTTGATCCTGTGATCATTAGGATGATCCATCGATGTAGACATGTATCGCTCTTTTGTCCTCGTGTTGGATGTAGTTCTCAAAGCAGGACGTCAAGATCAATTTGAAGCAATGAATCAACAACTTCGAGAAATGCAATGGATCATGAAGACTGTGTCAGTTCCGTGTCCCCTCTGTCTTCTTACCTCACGTCTTGAATCTCGGGACGAGATTCTTGTTTAGTGGGGGTGAGTTGTCACATCCCTAGCCTTACCTTGCACTAGGCTAGCACTTGTCTGTTGCATCATGTTTAAATTATTTTGAAACTTGAAATGGGGATTGATCAAACCCTAGCACCAGATCAAATCAAATAGGTTCAACATAAAAACATTTTCAATGAACTCTGAAATGCCCTTCTAAAATGTTCATCACCTCTGCCTTGGTCTTAAACCAACATCCAAAAGTGATGCACATATTTCTAGGTCATTCTGGATTTTTGAATTAAATCATATTGTATTTGACTTTGGGCATTTAAACACTATAAATAATTTAAATGCTCAAATAATGTTGGAATTATTTGTGGGACACTGAAATAATTCAGAAAGTGCTCATGAATATTTTCAGGATTTATAAAATTGATTTGGTTGTTAAAACTGGATCAAAAACAAACTACAAAATTAGAAAAAAAACAGAAATAGAAAGAGCAGGAACCATACCTGCCAGCCCACTTACCTGGCGCCTATTGGGTCGGCCCAAAGATAGCCCAGCCCATCGGCCCTGCTGTCATCTCCCACCTCTGCCAGGCAGAGGTGAGGCGTGGCGCGCGCCCGAGAGCCCCCGGCCACCTCCTGCTTCCACCTGGGAGCCCCGGGCCTTCTACCAGCGCCACGGAGACGCCCGAAGCCCCTGTCCCCTCTCCCTCACTCGCTGCTCTCTCTCCCCTCCCCTGGCTCTCTCCCCTGAGCTCACCCGAACGCAGCCGTCGCCGCCGACTAGCACCACCACGGCCACCAGCCCTCCCTCGCCCTTCCAGCGTGTCCAGGAGAACTGTCGCGGCTCTGTCACCCTCCTCGACGACCAACGCAACCGGGGACCCACCACAGCGCCTGCATCGACCCCTTCTTCAACCTTCGGCTGCGGAGATCGCCCCGCCATGCCGACCGCTCTGGGTCTTCCCCGACATCGTCGTTGCCTTTGCTGGACTCGCTGTGAGCCCCCGCATCTCTGACCCCTCTTCCCATCGACGTGTTCTACCTATAGCCGCCATTTGTGAGCAGCCGAGCGCTCCCCGCCGCCAGCCCCGCTCGCTTCCGCCGCCGAAAACGGCAGGACGGACAATGCCGCCGCATCCTGGTTACACCGGCGATTAGCCGTAGGTGATAGCCACTGTTTGGGGTTAACCACCCCGCTAACTAAGCCCCTAAGCCACTGACAACCGGGCCCCACCGCCCAACTAACCGGCTAACTAAAATACATTAGGTTAGTGTAAACTACCTGTTTAGATTACTGCTAACCTGTGGACCCCACGTGTCAGCTTTGACTTTGGTCAAGTCAACGTTGACCGGTCCCACTTGTCATACACCTAAACCAGCATGAGACTCTGACGTATGGGTCCCACTAGTCAGGTTTGACCTGGACCTGGCCAACCCAGTTGACCGCTGACGTCACTCTGACGCAATGCTGACGCATTAATTCAATTACTGGAATTATTCTTATACAGGAAATTCTAGAAAATAGTACAAACTTCTAAAATTCATAGTAATTCAACCGTAACTCCAAATGAAACAAGTTATATATGAAAAGTGATCAGAAAAATGCAATATATCCATCTGTACCATTTTCATGCATGTTAGAACACTTTAACCTTGCTGTTTAGGTGAAACAAGTTAATGCACTAATATGACCTCTTAAAATGGGTTTGCATTTGAATCTTTGGTTCAAATGGACTCATCTTAATCTGTTCTAGCTTGCATTAGCCAAAACAACATTCATATTTCCATGTCATAGCATGCATCATATTGTGCATTGCATTGATGGTGCTTCTTTCTGTGTTGCCGGTGTTTGTTCCCTCTCGGTAGACGATGTTCCGACATTGTGATCGTTGACACTGATGAAGACTCAATGCTATCTTCAGAAGTGCCAGGCAAGCAAAACCCCCTTGTTCATTCCGATACAATCCCACTCTCTCGCTCCTGCTCTTTTTTACTGCATTAGGACAACAATGATTCATCTCTACATTTGTCATGGTAGCTGAACCCCTTTATCCTCTGCATGACCTGTCATTCCACGGTAAATAGATGAAACCCACTAGCATGAGTAGGAGTTGTTTGAGCCCTGATGTGCCTACTCATTCATGCTTGTTTGTCATGCCTGCTACTGCTTAGAGTTGAGTCAGGTCTGATTCATCAGGGACGAATTGGAGGTGTGTAAACATGTCCTACTGTGTGTGAGCTAAGTGTGTGAATACGATTTGGTAAAGGTAGCGGTGAGAGGCCATGTAGGAGTACATGGTGGGTTGTCTCATTGAAATCGTCCTCAGGAACTGAGTTATGTGTTTGTGATCCATGAACAGTTACTACCACACATTGGGATCCTTAATTGACTCTCTCGGCTTCTTAACCACCCTTGTTCTCTGTCCAGGAGTTGCAACTAGTTTATGGTGTTTGTAGGATATGTGTTGGAGGTCGTGCGTAGCGCTGACCCTAGGGGTGGGCTATGATGCGATAGATACACCGTGGCCCGGTGTCTGCAGGCGCCCGTTTGGTGTCTCGGGAACCCTGCTCACATCGTTCGGGGCCGTATATGGAAACCTCGGCCGGACTCCCAGTGGATGGAACCTGAATAGGCGATAAACCTGGACTAGAGACTTGAGTGTTTAGGTAGGCCGTGGCCGACACCCTCCCCAGGCTTCCGCTTAAAGGTTGCCGAGATACATGACGTGTACATGGTGGTAAGTGGCGAGAGCGTGTGTGAAGAAGTACACCCCTGCAGGGTTAACATCATCTATTCGAATAGCCGTGTCCGCGGTAAAGGACTTCTGGGTTGCCTATATCAGTTCATAGACAAGTGAAAGTGGATACTCTAAAATACGCAAGATAAGCGTGAGTGCTATGGATGGCGTTCTCGTAGGGAGACGGGAGAGGATCCATAGTGTTGTATTGATATGGTGAATATGTGGACTCGTGTGCGCCACCTCAAAAGAGTTACTTGCAGTTGTAGTTCAGGATAGCCACCGAGTCAAAGCTGGCTTGCTGCAGTCAAACTCCACCACCCCCCTTTGTTGATAATGATGCATACGTAGCTAGTTCTGATGTAAGTCTTGCTGGGTACATTTGTACTCACGTTTGCCTATTTTATGTTTTGCAGAGGGATGTCACTCTCGCTAGTAGTTCCGTGTGGACTTCGACGTTTAGCCTGATACCTCAGCTACGATCTTGTGCCCTCGGCAGGATCTGGTAGATAGTCAGGCTTCTCAGCCTTTTTCATTTGTAGATGTTTGTACTCAGACATGTTAAGCTTACGCGTGTGCTTTGATTTGTATGTTTCTGAATGTTGGGTCATGAGGCCCATGTTTGTAATATCTCGCTCCTCGGAGCCTAATGAATAAATACTTGAGTCATAGAGTTATGTTGTGATGCCATGTTGAATTTACACATATCGAGCATATTGTGTGTATGTTTGAAATACTTGGTATGTGTGGGATCCGACAATCTAATTGTTTATCCTTGGCAGCCTCTCTTATGGGGAAATGTAGTCTAGTGCTTCTTTGAGCCATAGTAGTCTGCTACAGCCCGGTTCACCGGAGTCCTGCTAGCCCAACACTACTGCTCCGGAACACTTGACTGGCCGACATGTGTTTCACTTCGTTCCTGTCTCTGTCCCTACGGGGAAATGTCACCTTGGTGACATCAGGAGTCTGCCTAACCTGCTACAGCCGGGTTCCCGAGTCCTGTTAGCACAGTGCTGCTACAGCCGGATTCACAGCTGGCGACCGACATGCTTTCGAAGTTGATTCATGTATGCCTGTCCCCATGGGTTAGTGCCGCTTTGGGTTCCACGACTAGCCATGTCGGCCCGGGTTCTCTGTCATATGGATGCTAGCGACACTATCATATACGTGAGCCAAAAGGCGCAAACGGTCCCGGGCCATGGTAAGGCGACACCCGTGGGGATACCGTGCGTGAGGCCGCAAAGTGATATGAGGTGTTACCTGCTAGATCGATGTGACTTGGAATCGGGGTCCTGACAGTTATCCTCGATGGCAACAATACAATACGTGCCTTGCAACCCTTTCAGTCACTGGGTAAGGACACCGCAAGATTGAACCCAAAGCCATGCACTTCTCCCATTGCAAGAACTACCAATCTAGTTGGCCAAACCAAACGGATAATTCGAAGAGACTTGCAAAGATAACTCAATCATACATAAAAGAATTTAGAAAAGATTCAAATATTATGCATAGATAAGCTGGATCATAAACCCACAATTCATCGATCTCAAGAAACACACCGCAAAAAGAAGATTACATCGAATAGATCTCCACGAGAGAGGGGGAGAACATTGTATTGAGATCCGAAAAGAGAGAAGAAGCCATCTAGCTACTAGCTATGGACCCGAAGGTCTGAAGTAAACTACTCACACTTCATCGGAGAGGCTATGGTGTTGATGTAGAAGCTCTCCATGGTGGATGCCCCCTCCGACGGAGCTCCGGAACAGGCCCCAACATGGGATCTCGTGCCCCCAGGAAGTTGCGGCGGTGGAATTAGGTTTTTGGCTCCTCTTCTGATCGTTTGGGGGTACGTAGGTATATATAGGAGGAAGGAGTACGCCGGTGGAGCATCAGGGGGCCCACGAGGCAGGGGCGCGCCCTAGGGGGGCGCCCCCACCCTCTTGACCGCCTCCGATGTTCCTTGGCATAGGGTCCAAGTCTCCTGGATCACGTTCGGTGAGAAAATCACGTTTCCGAAGGTTTCATTCCGTTTGGACTCCGTCTGATATTACATTTCTTGAATCTTGAAAAAGGCAAAAAACAGCAATTACGGCTGGGCCTCCGGTTAATAGGTTAGTCCCAAAAATAATATAAAAGTGGAAAATAAAGCCCATTATAGTACAAAACAATAGATAAAGTAGCATGGAGAAATCAAAAATTATAGATACATTGGAGACGTATCACCGAGGCACGACATCGAGATCCTCCTATGGGTGATGGAGCAGGCCAATTCGTCCAGCCCATGGGACAGGCGCAGGTGGTGGGCGTTCAGATCCAGGGTAGAGCATCCACTGGATCAGGAACCCACGGTGTACAAGGTGCCGTTGCAGATTGTGGAGCCTCCAACCGAGTCGGAGATGACTCCGAAGCGCAAGAGGAGGAGGACAGTGGTCGCAACATCGCTTCCAGGCCGTTCTCCACGCTTCCCTCGCCGCTCCCCTCGTCTGAACGGCGGCGGTACCGTTGTTTAGAGTAAGCTTCCCCACTCCTAATCTTCCTACTGCTCGTGCTTACAGTTGTGGTGGTAGTGATTGAGTACATGCTTTTGGGGGCTGGATTATGATGTATATGAACCCTAGGCTAAATTTGTACTGTTGTAGTGGTAGTATTTGATGTTCACCTGCACTTCTACTCCAAAACTTTGTTATGTGTCTTTCTATTTTTAAGTGCTTGATACTATATTTGAACCTTTTTTGAGTTGTTGATTGCTTTTGGTAGAGCTACCAGCTCTTATGGAGATGCTCATGTTGTATGTCTTGTTCTCCATGATTTGTACTAGCATTACATGCAATTAGATGCCATGACAAGCCATGTAGCTTATTTATTTATTGCCTCCAACATGCCATCATTTTACTCTGTGCATCTCAGCAAGTATAAATCTGTCAGCTATAAAACTTTGCGAATTTGCTTGGTGGTTCCCACTAAACTATAAACCCCCCTTTTGTTTTCAAAGTAAGCCACTGACATCCGGGTACCACGACAGTCACACACACACAAATGCTCCCAGTCATGTGGCCCCTGGCCCACTAGTCATCCTCGATGGCTAGCCAACCTCAGTGTGCCTCTACCAATAACATCAGCCCTTTTTGTTATAAAACTATGCAACTTTGCTTGAAGGTTGCCACTAAAAATATAACTCCTATGGCCAAGCTTCCTAAAAATTATTTGCATTATGTTGTCGATACTTTCATGCCATGCCTTTTGTTGCTATCACAAGTTTATGTTTCATGGTAAAATCCTGCACTAAAGTGGCCATGTTAATATAATTGTTTGATGTTAAAAGTAAGTTGCACTTGTGAGCTTGGTTTTGTTTGCTTGTTGTAACCAAGTCAACACTGTTTGTCATTATAACTGTTTCAGCATAACTGTAATTTTCACTAAGTCTTAACCTGTAACATGAACTTTGCCATTCGTGTTTCGCAGAAAAAAAAACTGGAGTTCACAAGGCTGGAGACCTGGAGTTGTGAGGCTAGGAGGCTGATGGCGCTGCTGCTGGCTGATCCTTCTTCTTCCAGCTTTTGCTCCTCCTTTTCTCTCTACTCATTGGATTCCTGGGCTACATCCTTATGTGCTGTTAATGTATTAAGTTGATCCTTTGAATTTATTGTATTAGATTTAATGTGGAAGTACCTTAATCTCTACGAAAGAGATGTTGGTTCTATGACTGATAATTTCTAGGTGCATTCTTAAATTCAATATTTAGGGAAATTTTTTTGAATTGTTTGGATTGCTTACCACATGTGTCACATGTTCAATATTTAGGGATTATTAACATATGAAAACAACAATTTGATCGCCTATGTAAATGTTTACAACATAATTTTCAAGATAAATTGAAACATGACACGTGCACATGCAATTTGCCTACAAGTCTAGTTGTAGTAGAAAAAGACAGCATGTGCACGTATCCAACCGTGCCTCCTATGATTTTGTCCCATGCTTTTGTCGCCACATGTCTTTGGAAGTAAAACAATATAACGTGATTTTCTCATAATAAACCGTTTTGGAGAGAAATTTGCAACCAACCAAAAATATCTATTGTGTGCAACTTGGCCCCAGCGGGGAGATTGGATCGACTACTAGATTATAGGGTGAGGCCGTCGTGATCGTGAGAGAAGAATTCTTTTTTTCAAGGGAAGGTAGGAATTTTGTGTGGTTACAAAATTGACCTTATTGTAGTTAAGGAAATTATTATTTAACAGAAACCTTGCTATTTTCAAGCCATTATAAAAATAACTAAATTGTTTTGGCAAAAAAAGTTGATTATGGGTTAGTTCGTTTTGTGGACACATACATGTAGTGGTGCATCTTTGTGGGCCCAGTGTGGCTCTGGGTGCATGCAGTGTATCATGCTGGCTAGGGGTGCACAAGGTAGTAACCTTGTGAATCGGGGTGGAAGTCTTGTGCTAATTCTATTTTGTGGTGTGCGACATATGAGTCTACCCGGGGGGAATGGTTGGCTTGGGGGGCGGTGTAAGTGGTGTGGGTCTACTGCGTAAGTGATGCGCCACATGAGTCTAGACGGCGGGGGTGCATGGTTTGGATCTAGCTACCTTGAGGTAACACATCCAGTTTGCGCACTGAGTGCGGGCCCGTTCCTCCGTTTTCATCGGTGCTTTCTCTTGGGTCAACGGAGAACAATCCAAACGCACATGCTAGGTCCCGGCCTTTCTTGGGTCCCGCGTGCCATATTCGGGACAGTTGCCACATTTCTAGGGTAGTATCATCGGGAATTCATGATCTATACCGCGGCCACATGAAATCATAGCAGTGAATGGGGTAACAATCACATGCTAAGCTCTTTGGTCCATATATATGGGCCATGTGCCACCAAAGAGAAGGGCCGCCTCGGAGCCATTGTCCATTGATAGGAAACGAGTCTGGCCTATGAACTGTGTCGGGGGTTGGGTGCGACATATGCCAAAGGATGGCTTATCATTTAGGGGGCGAGTAGGACGTCGCCGGTGCCTGGAAACGGGATGAGGCGAAGGCATGCACGCCGGCGAATCTTACCCAGCTTCAGGGCTCTCCGGGGAGATAACACCCCATCGCTGCTACGGGTCTCCGCATGATCACTATGGCAAAGTGAGTACAAGGTTGCTCCTTGAGCTGTTCGGGGTGAGGAAGGAGAAGGGCACGGCTAGCTCTTCTCTTCCCTCTACTAGGTTCCAACCCTTTGCATGGGTGCCCCGGGGGGTTTATATAGGCCTACCCCCGGGGGTACAATGGTAATCCGGTTGGGCGCAGATCCCAGCCGTCGATCTCTTAAGCCGCCGTCTTCTCCGTGACTTACGTGGCCCGGCCGACTAGTGGGCCCCGCCGACGGTCCAAAGATGGGGCCGACAGCCCTTGTCCGCTTGTGGCGAAGTCTTGCCGGCTGCGGCATCAGAGTCAAGCGCTTCTAATGACGCGAGCTTGGTTGTGGGGTCATGGCAGCAGTGTCGCCGCCTGGCGGGCGATCACTGTTGCCATGCCCTATCTTGTCTGGTTAATGGCGCATGGAGCCCGTGGGAGGGGCCGGCCGACTCTCGGAGGCCGACTTCCAGTGGGTCCGTCTTGGGGCGCTCTCACCGTCTTCTATATCCCGCCGACAGGTGGGTCCCGCCGTCTTCGGGTCGTACAGACAGGCCATCGTGGTTGGCCCACGGGCGACGCTGTCCGAGCAGCGTGCTTAACAATGCAGCGCCGGATTTGAGATCTCCACAAGACGGCACTCTGTGGCCATGCATGTCCTTTATGAGCGGGGCAGGGAGGGGCTGCGAGGCGGCTTTATCCCATCCCGTCCGTAGTCGCACAGGCAGGAGGTGGTTGGAGTCATGGGTCGACTCCACAGCCGCCTCCTCCGGAAGTCGCTGGCTGGGAGTCGGCCCATCTTGAGGCCGTCCCTGGGACTCGGCTAGGAGGGGCAGTCGGCGGCTCTGCCGCCGCCTCTCAGAAGGCGGCTCTTTGTCTTGGGGTCTTGAGGGAAGCAGTCTGCCCCGATGTTTTGAAAGGTCCAGGGGCTCGGGTTTGCCTACCCGTGGCCCATTACTCCGACAGTAGTCCCCGAAGCTGGTGAGGCGCCGAGGGCAACATGTCGAGGAGCCTCAACAGTTTCATCCCTTTAATGGAAGAATCTTGGCTCGGCTTGCCGTCTCTCTCTTGAGCCGACTAGCTGGAGTCGGCCTTGTAGGAGGCCGTCTTTCTCCTCAAAGGTTTCGAAGGTCGCGGCGGGATCCGGGCAGCGTGCCTGATAAGCTTCCAGGCAGCTGCCCGTTGCGGGCCCGCCACGTGACGCCACGCGGCAGGGCCAGTCTGCCCGCCCACGCGCGTGACTAGACAGGCCCGTCAGGCGGGGCCCGCCACTACCGCGCCTCGGCGCACGGGCGGATCCGCTGCGGCCATGCGGGCGGTTGGGCTCCCCATGCCTTTACTGCGCGCAGTAATGTCGTGGGTTTAATCGTGGGGGCGTGGGGGCGTGGGCGCAGTTAATCCCATGCCCACCCCCTCGGCTTCTCAGCCTAGGCGCCTATAAGTAGGCGGGAGGAGGGGGGCAGCGACGCACGCGCACCCACCCTCCTCGCTTCCTCTCGCTTCCTCTCCTTGCTTCGTCTTCCTCCTTGTTCCGCCGCGCCGAACCACGCCGCGCCGCGGAGATGAGCTCCTCCTCCGCGCCATCACGCCTCTGGCGCTCGGCGTGTGGGATGGCTCCATTGTTGACGCATTTACATCATCGAAGTTTCTTCGCCAAACGCGCCGCATCCTCGGCAGCCACTGGTGCGCATTGCGCCAAGGCCAAGTGGCGAAATAACGCCCGCCGAGGAGGGCGAGCTGGTCATATTCCGCTCGCACCTCATGCGCTGGCTAGGGCTGCCGGCGGCTTCTTCCGCTGCTCGAGTTCCAGGGCTCCAGCCGCACCACCTCACCCAAACACGGTGGTGCTCTGGCCGCCGCATCCTTGTGCGAAGGCTTTCTTGGCGTTCTCCCCACCATCGAGCTGTGGGGAATTCTTCCAAGCCAAGCTCGGAACCCACGCCGCCGCGTGCGGCTCGCAGGCGGCGCTTTCATCGCAATGAGGAGGGCGGTGCCCGAACCCCTTCCCCGCCATCCCACCGATCAAGTCGGTGAAGATGTGGCGTGCACGCATTTACGTCAAGAACGCCGCCCCGAGGGGCGATCGGGTCAACCTGCCGCCTTTACGTGGCGGGCGAGTTGGCGGGCGACTTCCCAGCTGGTCCCATCGGGCCAGACGATGACTCGCAGGCGCCACCGCTGCTTGGCGCTCCGGAGGCCGACGCAATCGGAGGGCCCGATCGGGGCCGACTTTGTCGGACGCCGTGGTGCGCCGAAGTTCTTCCTATCCAGGCTGACCTCATCCGATATGTCGATGAGACGCCGGGACCCCACCGGTCAGGTTTCCAAAGATATGCCCCAGCGGAGGTGGTGGACACGGTGAATTTCCTGGCAAACTGCGGCCTCACAGAGGAATGGCAGTTCGGCAAGGAGCCGTACTCACGCGCCAACCCCCCGCTTGTGGTAAGTCATTTCTCTTGCTTTTTTGTTTCCTTCTTCAGCCGAATCCGACTCTAATTTTCTTTGGTCTTATCCGATTCATAATCCCCTCATGCAGCCCGCGGTCGGCACCGCGGGGCCGGCTCGTGAATTCGTCCCCGACTGGGCGGAGAGCGACGCCGACGACCCCGACTTGGGGGTGGCGGCGATGGAGACCGACGCCGAGGGAGGAGGAGGGGCCGACGACTTCAGGCCTTCGGCAACCTTCACCGACTGGCCTGATGACGACGGCGAGAGGGAAGTCATCCCCCGCCGCCAACCGAAGGTCGGCCATCCAGGCGCAAGTTCCTCCGCCGTCTTGGGCGGTCGAGGCGGCGCGAAGAAGCGCCGGGCCAGGCCGAGCTTGCCAGGCGGCCGGGCGAAGAAATTCAAGGGGATGGCCGCCGTGACCCAGCGCGAAGAGGCGGTCGCGAAGGCCAACCGCTTCCGCAAGGAAGTGAAGAAGCCGCCGCTGATCTCCGCGTAAGTACTTCTTGTTTTGTCTTGTTTTCTTCTGGTCCATCTTGTCCAAGTCTTTACATGTATTTTTCTCATCAGGGCTCCCCTCACCTTGGAGAGGGTCGCCGCCGCCTCCGTCATGGGGTCGGCAGAGACGTCCGCCAATACTCCGCGGATTGATCCTGCAGCCGCCCTCCGGGAAGCGACGGAGCGGAATGCGCAGGAGAAGCGCGACGAGGAGGAGGACGCTCGTCTGGAGAAGGCGGCGGCTTCCACCCAGAAGAAGCTGGAGGAGGTCGAAGCCGCCGTTGCAGCCAAGAGGTGAGCCGAGGAGGCCAAGGCGCCTCCGATCAAGGCTGCTCATCACCCCGCAGAAGCTCGCGCGCCGCCGCCTGAGTTCACGGGCAGACGGAGGGAGTCGGCGGTGAGGTCCCCGTCATGAGAGGGAAGGCGGCGAGGCCTCCTGTCGCACGGGCGGCCGTGCCACCCCCGCCGCCTCCACCGCGGTCTGAGAGCGCGCGAGGCAAACAGCTGGCGGACCCGCCTGTGCCGCCAACCGACGACGAGGCCGGGGCGAAGCTGCATCTTCAAGTCGCCTTGCCAACGCGACGCCGTCTTGAGAAGGCGACTTCAGCGCCGCGCCCCTTGGAGACCGGCGCCGCTAGCTCGGCCATTCCAGACGCCGAGGCGACAAGCGTTGCGCCCATTGGGTAGGTGCGAGGAGGCGGCACAGGCCCGCTGAACACGGGCGCCTCGGACGCCCAGCGGTTATGCGAAATGAGGGCGACGCCATCCAGAATCGCTCCAAAGGCGCACCAAGGCCGCGAGCCGCCGTGCGGGTATGTTTCTTCTTTGAACTTTTTTCTCGCTCTTCTCTGTGGGGGCGCGCCAGCGTACCCACCGGGTGTAGTCCCCGAGTTTCGGGCAGGCTGCTGAGCAGGCGGCTCGGAACTCTATTTGCTGACTTCCAAATTTTTACCTTTGTCTGAAATTCTTGTCGCAGGAGTATCACAACCTCTGCGCCACTGCCTTCAACCGCAACGTTGAGGAGCTGAGCAAGCGGAGTGCCGACTTGGCGAGGAGCCGAGGTGAGTTTTCTTGGGCGCATTGGCGCACCATGGGCTGTAGTCCCGAGATTCGGCCGATTGCTGCAATAGTCGGGCCGGATCTTCCTGGCGACCTTCTTAGCTTACGACTTTGCGTCCTTCTTCTTTTTATTCTTCAGAAGCCAGCGCCACTCTTCGGCGGCAACTGGGTACGGCCAACACCGCCTTGCGCGCCAAGGAGGAGGAGTACAGCAAGCTCGCCGCAGAGTGCGACCTGCTGGCTACGCAGCTGGCGGAGCAGAGGGAGCTGCTTAAGGCGGCGCAGGACAAGGCGGAGAAGAAAGAGGCTGCTCTCCTAGCCGAGTTTGAGAGCGAGCGCTCCTCCTGGACCGACAAGGAAGCGCTGCTGACCTCCGGCTTCCATGAAATCGAGGACATCATCGATGGTGAGTTTGCTTTTACTTCTTTTGGGTCGCCGACTATGGGTCAGGCCGACTCCTGTTTTTTGACTTGCTTCATTTTCGTCTTGGCAGACTTCTTCTCCGGCCACACGCAGGCGGCCAACCAAGCTATCGAGGCTGACTGCGAGGCGCTGGCGGCGCAGTGGTGCCGCGATCGCTGCCAATGCCCCGGACCCTTTGACGAGCAGCTCCCGAGCATTGAGGCTAGTCTGCGTCGCCCATCGGATGCTGCGCCGGTTCAGCGCGTTTCGGCACCCAGCGATCGCTGCTTCGGGCCGACATGCCGATTTCTGCAGACTCCCGGGACCGCCGACCGGGCCGGAGGTCGCGTTGGCCGCCTTGAGGCCCGGAAGGGTTCCGCGCCCGGCCGGAGCGCGGGCCTGGAATTCGTCAAGGCGTGGTATCTGTGGCTGGATCTGGACCGGCTGGCCGTTCCGTCGTGAGGCCTAGGCGGAGTTGCCGCGGAGGACGCCCTGCCGAAGCGGCGGGCGGCGATTGCCGACTACACGGACACCAGCGTCTTCGCCCCTCGAGCCGGTTGAGGACGGTGGAGGCGCCGGAGTGGTTCGGGATGAACCCGGACTACGACGAGGACTCGGCGGAGGTGATCAACTCCAGCGCCGAGGAGGAAGACGAGGCGGAGGACGGAGACAAGATGGAGGCGCCAGAAGATGGAGCGGGCGACCAGCCTCAGCTCGACCTCAAGGCCTCCAAAGAACGAGCCGCGCCTGTCTGGCTGCCGGGCCGAGACGATCAAGCCGAGACCGCCTAGCCGGGCCGCCTCAAGGCGTCGACGCTGCCGCCTCCAGCCTTCCAACCCCATCTGCCTCTTCCGAGGCCGCTGTCTCGCCTTTATTTTATCTGTTTGCTATTCTTTGAAAGAACTTGTTAATTCGCACAATTCCACCCGCAGGGTGTATTCTGAACCTCTGTCCGAAGATACGGCCAAGGGCCTAAGCTATGTAAATATTATTATAATTTTATCTTTCCTTGCTTATTGCTCCTATGGCTTTTTCCTTTGCCGCCTTCCCTTGGTTGCCGCCTTGCCCATCGGGCAACCGCTCTACGGACTGCCGTCTGGGTCAAGTGCTTGGCTACCTTTGAGAAGGCAAGTACTTGACCATTTTTTAGAGTCTTTAAGCAATTTGGGTAGAAAGCGGCAAGCCGACTACTTAAGAGTCGGTTTTACAAAACGGGGCTGGAAGCCGATTTAAACTATGTTTATGCTTTGGGTCCTTAGCCATTTTTTCGTAGGGTGCCTGTTCTTCCTTACTCCTGCCCAATTAAACAAGCTCTGCGAGCTGCGGCTTCGACAGAGACGCCTTTAGGCACCGTGACGTTACTTGTCTGACTGCAGGAAGCATTTCATAGCCCAAGGCGGCAAGTCCCCGGGCCGACTAGTCGAGCCCGGTGCCAAATAGCATAACAAAGAGTAACATACTCGAAGTCATAATTCTTATCATACAGATAACAAAAGAAGGTAGTCCCCGAGCTCGTCTCGGGGGGCCCGACGTCTTGGTACTTTAAACACAAAGGGTAGCGTGGTACATACTGCATCAACTGTAAAATCTTCAGAGGAGATTCGCATTCCATGGCCGTTCCGTCTCTTTGCCGGAGTCGTCCCTCTTGCGTGCTTGGGGCTTCGGCGTCGACGGTAGTAGGAGTCGCTGCTCAAAGACTTTGTCGATGATGAATGGGCCTTCCCAAGGCGCCGACAGCTTGTGCTGGTCGGCTGTTCGCTGGATCAGCCGGAGCACAAGGTCGCCCTCTAGGAATGATCTTGTCTTGACCTTCTTGTTGTAATAGCGGCGCAGGCTCTGCTGGTAGATGCTGGACCGGCTGAGTGCCAACAGCCGGCCCTCTTCCAGTAGGTCGACGCCGTCTTGACGTGCTTCTTCTGCTTCCTCTTCGGTGTACATGGTGACTCGCGGGGAGTCGAACTCTATATCCGTTGGGATGACGGCTTCAGCACCGTAGACGAGGAAGAAGGGTGTGAAGCCCGTTGACTTGTTTGGAGTCGTGCGCAGACTCCAGAGGACGGCTGGCAACTCCTCGAGCCAGCAGCCGGCCGAACGCTCCAGTGGCTCGACTAGTCGAGGCTTGATGCCAGACAGGATGAGGCCATTCGCTCGCTCCACCTAGCCGTTTGACTGCGGATGGGCAACGGACGCTTAGTCCAGTCGGATACCTTGTGTCGCGCAAAAACGGGCCAGGGCGCCTTTGGCAAAATTTGTGCCATTGTCGATGATGATGCTGTGTGGTACGTCGTACCGAGTCGTGATGTCGGCGATGAAAGTCACTGCAGTAGGACCATTCAACTTCTTGATGGGTTTTGCTTATATGCACTTGGTGAACTTGTCCACCGCGACAAGTAAGTGAGTTAGGCCGCCTGCCGCTTTTGAATGGTCCCACCATGTCCAGCCCCAAACAGCAAAGGGCCGCGATGGGGATAGTCTTGAGTGCAAGCCGGCTGAAACGGGCTTGGAGCGGAACACCTGGCACCCCTTGCATTTTTGAACTAATTCCTTGGCCTCTTCTACGGCAGTCGGCCAGAAGAAACCGTGTCGGAAGGCTTTGGCGACGAGTGCTCTTGAGGTTGCATGATGGCTGCACTCGCCCTGATGGATGTCTTCGAGAATCGCTTGGCCTTGCTCTGGCTCGACGTAGCGCTGGTAGACACCAGTGACGCTACGCCTGACCAGCTCTCTATTGACTATAGTGTAGGCTGCCGCTCGGCTGTAATTTGCCGAGCCGAGGTCTCATCGGTTGGTAGCTCTCCGCTTACTAAGAACTTTAGGATGGGCTGGGCCCATGAGGGTGCTGCTATTTCTTCGACTGCCAGTACTGCTACTTGGACGAGGGCGGCTGGGCTGGGAGGCGGCGGGTTGGAGTCCGCAGCAACTTGCTGGGTTGAAGAAGTCCCCGGGCCGACTGGCGCAGTCCCTGGGCCGAGTACTGGAGTCTTTGCAATGGTCGCCGCAGTCCTCGGGCCAGGTTCTGAAGTCCCTGGGCCGGCTTCGACTGCAGCGTTCTTGGGGCCGTCTGCCGGAATTCTTGTGCCATCTGCTGAGGCTTTGGAGTGGGATCCGACTTCTTCAGGGGGAGCTGGCACAAAAATGGAGTCTGACCGTGACGGCTTGACGGATGGCTTGAGGAGGCGCGAAGGGCGACGCCGGATGGTATTACTGGCGGGTGGAGCCGATTCTTGCTGTGGTATCTCGCTGGTCGTTGTCATTTCTTGGCACGTGGAGGAACTCGCACCCCTCAAAATATCCACTCAGCTGCTGTACCAGGAAATGGTAGCTCGCCATGTTTGCATCTTTGGTGTCCCAGTCGCCGGATGACTGTTGGACCACCAAGTCGGAGTCGCCATAACACAGGATCCGGCGAATGCCAAGCTCTTTGGCAAGCCGGAGCCCGTGAATGAGCGCCTCGTATCCGGCAACGTTGTTGGAGGCGGCGAAGTGGATATGTAGCGCGTACTTGAGCTTGTCGCCTTTAGGGGAAGTGAGGACCACGCCGGCTCCCAAGCCGGTGCGCATTCTTGGAGCCATCGAAGTGCATCCGCCAATGGGTGGAGTCGGGCACTGGCGGCAGGTACTGGGTCTCGGCCCAGTCGATGAGGAAGTCGGCCAGTGCTTGCGACTTGATGGCGGTGTGGGGCTGGTAATAGATGGTGTAGGGGGCCAACTCTATGGCCCATTTGGCCACTCGGCCAGAAGCATCTCGGCTTCCGATGATCTCTGCTAGTGGGGCCGTGCAAACCATGGTGACTGGATGCTCTTGAAAGTAAGGCTTCAAATTCTTGGCGGCAAAGTGCACGCCATAACACATCTTCTGGTAGTGGGGGTAGTTCTGCTTGGAGGTCGACAGATGCCGCTCGGGTAATATACCGCATCTGGACAGTAGCGCCTTTGCCTTCCTCCTTATGCTCAACTACAATGGCTGTCTTGACTACCTATTTGGTGGCGGCAATATACAGGAGCATGGGCTTCTTGGGAGTCGGGGCCGCCAGCACGGGAGGAGTAGTCAGCATTTTCTTCAACTGGAGAAAAGCTTCGTCCGCCTTGGAGTTCCATTCGAAGAAGGTGGACTTCTTCATGAGCTGGTACAGAGGAAGAGCTTTCTCACCCACCGGTGATGAATCGGTGATGGACGTAAACAGCGGTGAACTTTTGCACATCTAGCAGTCGGCGGGGTACTTCCATACTTTCGATTGCCTTGATCTTCACGGGGTTGCAATCTATGCCACGTTCAGAGACCAGGAAACCAAGGAGTTGGCCGGCTGGTACTCCGAAGACGCACTTCTCTGGGTTGAGCTTGATCTGGAATCGGCGCGGATTTTCAACGGTCTCCTTGAGGTCTTCCAACAGCGTTCATCGCTTCTCCGTCTTCACCACCACGTCGTCCACGTAAACGTGGGCGTTTCTGCCAAGCTGCTTGAGGAGGCACTTCTGCATGCAACGCTGAAAGGTGGCGCCGGCATTCCTTAAGCCAAACGTCATGGTCGGTGCAGCGAAGGCTCCAAAGCGGCGTGATGAAGGCGGTCTTCATCTGTCGGCCGAGTTCAGCTTGATCTGGTGATATCACGAGTATGCATCTAAGAAGCTCAACAGCTCACATCCGGCTGTGGAGTCTATCACCTGATCAATTCTCGGCAGTTTAACGGGTCCTTGGGGCAAGCTTTGTTGAGGCTTGTGTAGTCAATACACATCCGCCACTGCTTGTTCTTCTTTAGTACCAAGACCGGGTTCGCTAACCACTCTGGAAAGAACACTTCCATGATGAAACCGGCTGCGAGGAGCCAGGCTATCTCTTCTTCAACAACTCTTCTTTTCTCTTCTGACAGGCGGCGCAAGGGCTACCTGACGGGCTTCACATCAGATCGGACATGTAACTTGTGCTCGGCGAATTCCGTCGGTACACTGCATGTCTTTAGGGGACCATGCGAAAATGTCCCGATTCTCACAGAGGAAATCGACGAGCTCGCCTTCCTATTCTTGTCAAGGTTTGCACCTACGACAACAGACTTCCTCTCCGGTGCTCCGGTCCAAGGGTATCTTCTTGGTCTCTTTGGCCGGCTTGAATGAGCCCTCAGCTTCCGACTCCTTGGGGTTGGGCGACATCTCTGGCTGCTTGCCGGCCATTGCCACAACCCGATCAAGAAGCCGCTTCTCAGCTGCGATCACCAGAGACTCGGCCAGCCGACTGCTTTCAGCTACGGTCAGAATCCCCTTGGTACTCGGCATCTTCATCTTGAGGTAGGCGTAGTGGGGGACCGCCATGAACTTGGCCAGAGCTGGTCGGCCAAGCAGAGCATGGTATGGGCTTTCGAGGTCCACCACTTCGAACCAGACTAGCTCTCGGCGAAAGTGATCTTTGTCCCCAAAGAGGACGTCTATCATGATCTTGCCGATCGGTGAGCAGGAAAGGCCAGGTACAATTCCGTGGAACACAGTCCGGCTATTCTGAAGCTGTCTTTGCTTGATTCCTAACTTCTCCATTGTATCCTTGTACAGGATGTTGATGCTGCTGCCTCCGTCTATCAACACTCGCGAGAAGCGAGCGGCCCGCCTATCCGCGGCAAGGGTGGCTCCCAAGACCAGAGCGTAGGAGCCCGGATTCGGCATCACCTCTGGGTGATCAGCTCGGCTCAATCGATAGGTTTCTCGGACCAGTGCATGAATTCTGGAGTATCTGATGCTACTGCATTCACTTCTTGCTGTTGCAGCCGCCTGCTGCGGCGATCGTCGGCCACACTGGTGAACACTACATAAGCTCCATGCTCTTCTGGGTACTCGTCTTGTATCAAGCGCCGGTGGCTCGACACCCGCTTTGGGCGGTGGTGGAGGCGGCGGCCCGGAAGGCGGGGAGGGATGAGGTCGTCTCCTTGGCGATCTGGTGAGCGATGGCACTTCCGGGTGGTGTGGTTCGACGGACCGTGCCGCTATGGAACTTGGCAGGGTCCATCTAGAGTCTGCCTTTCAGAAGAGAAGGCCGCAACCAGTTGGACTTGCCGCCTTTACGCCGCTTGGCGTGAGGCTGCCCCTCTGGCTGTTGGTCTTCGACTGTCGCCACCTGCCGGCTGTTGGGAGCCGGCTGCGGGGCCTTGCGCTTGTGATCATTCTGCTGATGTCGCCGACCGGTGTCGCCAGCCGGAGTTCTGGGAGCCTGAGGAGCCACCTTGCCAGTCGCACTGACTTCGATCTCCGACTTCATGGAGGAGTCGGTCATGCATTATGTTCCGCTATGATCAGCAGCTCGTCCGAGGGTCTCGGCTCGCCGCAAAGGAGCTTGTGCTTGAGGAGGGTGCCTTCTCTGCACCCGGCGGTGAAGTATTCGATAGCCTGCACCTCGTGCACTCCCTCGCAGGAGTTCCGGAGCTCGGCCCAATGCGTGAGGTAGTCGCGAGTGGACTCGTTGGGGCCTTGCACACACAAGGAAAGCTGGTGAGGCTTGGAAGGTCGCTTGTATGTGCTCGTGAAGTTGCGGACGAAGGCCTCGGTGAAGCCGACCCAGCTGTTGATGCTCCGGGGCTTCAAGCTGTTCAACCACGTCCGGGTCGTGCCCTGGAGCATGAGGGGAACATACTTTCCAGCAATGCGCTTGTTGCCGTTCGCTATGCTGACGGCCGTGGAGTAGTCCACTAGCCAGTCCTCCGGCTTCATGGAGCCGGTGTACTTGGGTATAACTCGGGGGAGTGTGAACCCTCTGGGGAAGGGCTCGTCTCGGATGCGAGGTCCGAAACACGGCGGGCCCAACTCGTCTTCTTCTTCCAGTGCCAGGGATCGGTGGAGTCGCTTGATCCGGTGGCGGGCGTCGTTTTCTCCGACTCCCTCTCGGCGACCAAGGCGGTCGCCGAGAGTCGGATCCTCGACGGGTGGCGGGAGACTTCGCCTTTTTCTGCGGGAGGAGGGGCAGATAGTCGCCCCACCGCTCCACCGCTCTCGGCGGCCGTCGTCGTCGCGCTCGATGGAGATGTGAGTCCGACTATGGCTGACAGCCGGATCCTTGTTTTTTCTTCCACAGACACCGCCAGTCGGCGTCCGAGACGTCGCGCCTTGATCTCGGCGGGGAGGCAGGTCGCCGTGTTGTCGTCGCGGCGCCTCCGTGCGGCAGCCGGCTTCGTCTTGCGCGGCAGCCGCGTCGAGGAGCTGCTGGACTCGCTCCGTCATCAGGCGGCGCTCCTCGCCCTTGAAGTTATCCAGCTCGTCCGCCGCCGCCTGGGCGGCGCGGATGTTCTCCGCGGGTGTGGGCGACACGGGCGATTTGCCCCAAACAGATTGGCGATAGCTACGCCGTCTGCTGGACCGCGCTTAGGCGGCTAGGCCCAGCCGGAGCCGGGCGAAGCCGCCCATGCAGCGCGATCCATCTCGCCGGGTAAGCTTCGACAAGCGTCTCATGCTTGCCAGCTTCTTTGCGCCCACGAGGCGAGGCGGCGCGCCTCCAGCGTCCCGGCGTCAGCGTCTTCCGGAATGGGCGCGGTTAGGTCTTGCAGAACTGCGTCGAGAGGGTCATGAGCTCCCTCACCGGAAGGCTCACTTTGACCGATGACGAGCACCTCCGTGACGGTGCTTCCGCCGCTCTCCGCGCGAGGGAGCGGCTCATCGTAGACCACCACGTTGGTGGGGAACGCGTCGAGCGACGCGGTGTCGGAGTCAACCAGCATCGGGTCGGTGGAGCCTATGGACTCCAGGTCGGCGGCAGGCTCGCCGGCGACGTGGAGCTGCTCGAGGAGGCCCGCGAGGAGGCTCGGGCCGTCCATGCCTGCGTCGGATGCACGAGCTCGTCGGAGAGGCGAACCTCGCCGACAAGTTCGGCGAGGCAGCTCGCCCAGCGGCGACCTCGGCGCCATGCAGCGTCGCAGAACTCCGTCTGGCGTCTTTGGGCTGGCTGCGCCGCCAGGGAGGAAGAGGGTTCCCGTCCAGAGCAGGTCTCCGGACGACGGTGCACCTCGCCCCATGGTGGGCGCCAAATGTCGGGGGTTGGGTGCGACATATGCCAAAGGATGGCTTATCATGGAGGGGGCGAGTAGGACGTCGCCGGTGCCTGGAAACGGGATGAGGCGAAGGCATGCACGCCGGTGAATCTTACCCAGCTTCAGGGCTCTCCGGGGAGATAACACTCCTACTGCTCCTCTGCGGGGTCTCCGCGTGATCACTATGGCAAAGTGAGTACAAGGTTGCTCCTTGAGCTGTTCGGGGTGAGGAAGGAGAAGGGCACGGCTAGCTCTTCTCTTCCCTCTATGTGTGTGTCAAACTACTAGGTTCCAACCCTTTGCATGGGTGCCCCGGGGGGTTTATATAGGCCTACCCCCCGGGGTACAATGGTAATCCGGCTGGGCGCAGGTCCCAACCGTCAGTCTCTTAAGCTGCCGTCTTCTTGACTTACGGGGCCCGCCGACGGTCCAAGATGGGGCCGACAGCCCTTGTCCGCCATGCGTGGTCTTGCCGGCTGCGGATTATCAGAGTCATGGTTCTAATGACGCGAGCTTGGTCGTGGGGTCATGGCAGCAGTGCCGCCGCCTGGCGGGCGATCACTGTTGCCATGCCCTGTCTTGTCTGGTTAATGGCGCATGGAGCCCGTGGGAGGGGCCGGCCGACTCTCGGAGGCCGACTCCCAGCGGGTCCGTCTTGGGGCACTCTCGCCGTCTTCTGTACTCCCGCCGACAGGCGGGTCCCGCCGTCTTCGGGCCATCGTGGGTACAGGAATCTGCCCACGGGGCTGACGTCAGGGCCGGTGTGGCAACACTGCCGCGCCGGACGGAGATCTCCGTCAGTACGGCGCTATGTGGCCATGCCTGTCCTTTATGAGCGGGGCAGGGAGGGGCTGCGAGGCGGCTTTATCCCATCCCGTCCGATGTCGCACAGGCAGGAGGAGGTTGGAGTCACGGGCCGACTCCCCACAGCCGGCTCCTCCGGAATTCGCTGGCTGGGAGTCGGCCCATCTTGAGGCCGTCTCTGGGACTCGGCAAGGAGGGGCAGTCGGCGGCTCTGCCTCCGCCTCTCAGAAGGCGGCTCTTCGTCTTGGGGTCTTGAGGGGCGCAGTCTGCCCTGATGTTTTGAAAGGTCCAGGGGCTCGGGTTTGCCTACTCGTGGCCCATTACTCCGACAAACGGTGTGCGGGGCCTGCCCCTTCATCTGCTTCAGAACTCTGTGCTGCAAGATGTGGACCCTAGCAACCAAGGCTCGTCCCGTGCGCCGCACGCCAACTGAACCCTCGCCATGCATGCACGCGTGGACAAGTAGACACTCACCGGTCAACCTTGACAATGTACACAAGACGCATGCACACGCATTAGCCATCTAGCCCCCAGCCATGCACACCTAGCCAGCTTCACTCAAACCGTGCACCGTTTGCCAGGTTCACCCACACCATCCGTCCATTATTAACCCCACCTCGGTTCGTTGGACCACCGACACGAGTCCCTTCCCTTGGCATGCCAGGTATGTCGAAGCAACACATGACTACACATATTGCACGCCGAGATACGACGTCATTCACTAGTGCCAGCAAGCCTGTGCACCTGAGCATCTCTACCCATGGTGGACACTTGTGCATGTTTAGGATCGAGAAGCCTAGAGGCACATGATGTCGGCCCGATTGGCTGGGGGTGCATGACATGGGTCCAGATGAAACACATGGCATCGCATGGATCCACATTCCCCCGCCCAATACCAGACAACGGGCATATACCAGATGAATCCAAGCGGTCGCTGACGAAGCTTGGAAGCCATGTGTTATGTGCATGCTGAATTTCAATATTTAGGAATTATTAATATACAAAAACAATAATTCAAGCGTCTATGTAAAGGTGTACAACATAATTTTCAATAAAAATGAAACATGACACGTGCACATGCAACTTGCCAACAAGTGCACTTGTAGTATAAAAACACAACATGTGCACGTATCCCACTATGCCTTCTACAATTTTTGTTCCATGTTTTTTCGCCACATATCTTTGGAAGGAAAAACAAAAGAATGTGATTTTCCCATAAAAACCGTGATGGCGAGATGGTTGCAACCAACCAAGATAGATAGTGCGTGGAAGTTGTCCCCCCATGGGGAGATTTGATCGACCACTCCTAGATTATAGGGCGAGGCCACCGCGAACGTGATCGTGAGAGGGTGAAGAAGGATTCATTTTTTCGAGGGAAAGGAAGTAATTTTGTGGGTTTACAAAAAAGGAATGAACCCCTTTTTGAGGGACAAAAAAATGCATGTTATAATGTGTAATTAATGAAATTATAATTTAACAAAAACCTTGCTATTTTCAAGCAATTTAAAAACAACTTACTTGTTTTGGCAAAAAAAAATGTTGATAATGCGATAGTCCATTTTTTGGACACTTACGTGTAGTGGTGCATGTTGTGGAAATCGGGGTGGAAGTCTTGTGCTAAGCTATTTTATGGGTGCGGCATATGAGTCTACATGGGGAATGGTTGGCTTGGGGGCCGGTGTAAGTGGTGTGGGTCTACTGCGTAAGTGGTGCGCCACGTGAGTCTAGACGGTGGGGGTGCATGGTTTGGATCTAGCTACCTTGAGGTAACACATCCGGTTTGCGCACTGGTGCGGGCCCGTTCCTCCGTTTTAATAGGTGCTTTCTCTCGGGTCAATGGAGAAGAATCTAAAAGCGCATGCTAGGTCCTGGCCTTTCTTGGGTCCCGCGTGCCATATTCGGGACAGTTGCCGCATTTCTAGGGTAGTATCATCGGGAATTCACGATCTATACCGCGGCCACATGAAATCATAGCAGTGAATGGGGTAACAATCGCATGCTAAGCTCTTTGGTCCATAAATATGGGCCATGTGCCACCAAAGAGAAGGGCCGCCTCGGAGCCATTGTCCATTGAGAGGAAACGAGTCTGACCTATGAACGGTGTGCGGGGCCTGCACCTTCATCTGCTTCAGAACTCTGTGCCGCAAGATGTGGACCCTAGCAACCAAAGGCTCGTCTAAATGCGCCAAGACGCTAATCTGGACCCACACCATGCATGCACGCGTGGCCAATTAGACACTCACCGGTCAACCTTGACAATGTACACAAGACGCATGCGCACTCATTAGCCATCTAGCCCCAAGCCATGCACACCTAGCCAGCTTTTGTCAAACCGTGCACCGTTTGCCAGGTATGTCAAAGCAACACGCGACTACACATATTGCACACCGAGATACGACGTCATTCACTAGTGCCAGCAAACCTGTGCACCTGAGCATCTCTACCCATGGTGGACACTGGCGCATGGTTAGGATCGAGAAGCCTAGCGGCACATGATGTAGGCCCGATTGGCTGGGGGTGCGTGACATGGGTCTAGATGAAACGCATGGCATCGCATGGTGATACGTCTCCGTCGTATCTACTTTTCCAAACACTTTTGCCCTTGTTTTGGACTCTAACTTGTATGATTTGAATGGAACTAACCCGGATCGACGCTGTTTTCAGAATTGCCATGGTGTTGTTTTATGCAGAAAACAAAAGTTCTCGGAATGACCTGAAACTCCATGGAATATCTTAGAATAAATAATAAAAAATCCTCGCCAAAGATGAAGATCAGGGGGCCCACACCCCTGCTCACGAGGGTGGGGGTGCGCCCCTCCCCCCTGGGCGCGCCCCCTACCTCGTGGGCCCCCTGGATGCCCTCCGACGCCAACTCCAACTCCATATATTGGCTTTCGGGGAGAAAAAATCGGAGAGAAAGTTTCATCGCGTTTTACGATACGGAGCCGCCGCCAAGCCCTAATCTCTCTCGGGAGGGCTGATCTGGAGTCCGTTCGGGGCTCCGGAGAGGGGGATTCGTCGCCGTCGTCATCATCAACCATCCTCCATCACCAATTTCATGATGCTCACCGCCGTGCGTGAGTAATTGCATCGTAGGCTTGCTGGACGGTGATGGGTTGGATGAGATTTATCATGTAATCGAGTTAGTTTTGTTAGGGTTTGATCCCTAGTATCCATTATGTTCTGAGATTGATGTTGCTGTGACTTTGCTATGCTTAATGCTTGTCACTAGGGCCCGAGTGCCATGATTTCAGATCTGAGACTATTATGTTTTCATGAATATATGTGTGTTCTTGATCCTATCTTGCAAGTCTATAGTCACCTATTATGTGTTATGATCCGACAACCCCGAAGTGGAAATAATCGGGATACTTCTCGGTGATGACCATAGTTTGAGGAGTTCATGTATTCACTATGTGCTAATGCTTTGTTCTCGGTTCTCTATTAAAAGGAGGCCTTAATATCCCTTAGTTTCCAATAGGACCCGCTGCCACGGGAGGGTAGGACAAAAGATGTCATGCAAGTTCTTTTCCATAAGCATGTATGACTATTTACGGAATACATGCCTACATTATATTGATGAACTGGAGCTAGTTCTGTGTCACCCTATGTTATGACTGTTACATGATGAACCACATCCGGCATAATTATCTATCACTGATCCGGTGCCTACGAGTTTCCCATATACTGGTTTACGCTTATTTACTTTTCCGTTGCTACTGTTATCATCACTACAAAATACCAAAACCATTACTTTTGCTGTCTTTACTTTTGTTACCGTTACCACCACTATCATATTACTTTGCTACTAAACACTTTGCTGCAGATACTAAGTTTCCAGGTGTGGTTGAATTGACAACTCAGCTGCTAATACTTGAGAATATTCTTTGGCTCCCCTTGTGTCGAATCAACAAATTTGGGTTCAATACTCTACCCTCGAAAACTGTTGTGATCCCCTATACTTGTGGGTTATCAAGACCTTTTTCTTGCGCCGTTGCCGGGGAGCATAGCTCTATTCTTTGAGTCACTTGGGATTTGTATCTGCTGGACACTATGAAGAACTTGAAAGACGCTAAGACAACAATTTATCCCTCAACTACGAGGGGAGGTAAGGAACTGCCATCTAGCTCTGCACTTGATTCACCTTCTGTTATAAACAAGCTAGCAACACCTAAACTCGCTTCGCTATTCGTTCCAATATGTCGCATGTTATTGATGATGCCACTTCTGCTATGCATGATACTTATGATGAAACTACTTTTATGCTTGATACTACTACCTCTTGGTGAATTTCTAGATGAACAAATTTCTAGGTCTAGAGAAAGAGAAATTATTGAAACTGAACACGATGATGTTAGTGATGATGAAAATAGGCCTGCTATTCCTGAGGGTTACCTTTTTAATGCTGAATCTACTGAAGCTATTCTTGCTTGCCAGGATAGTCGTGAACGTGATAGGTTGCTAGTTAAATGGAGTAAAGAATCTTTTAGAGGTAGGATGAGACCCGACCGCTTTTTGCTACTTCACCTATCTGTGTTCCTGATCAGGATTATTATGATTTTTCTGTTGATCCAGATATAATTACTTTGGTTGAATCTGATCCTTTTTATGGCTATGAATCTGAAATTGTTGTGGCACATCTTTGTAAGTTAGATGATATAGCTGCCCTGTTTACTAATAATGATAGATCGCGCTACCTTTATTTACTCAAAATATTTCCGTTCTCATTAAAGGGTGATGCTAAGATATGGTTTAATTCTCTTGATCCTGGTTGTGTGCGTAGTCCCTGTGATATGGTTTATTACTTCTACGCTAAATATTTCCCGCTCATAAGAAACAAGCTGCTTTGAGGGATATATATAATTTTGTGCAAATTGAAGAAGAGAGTCTCCCACAAGCTTGGGGGAGGCTTCTCAAGTTACTTAATGCTTTGCCTGATCATCCTCTTAACAAACCTGAAATATTTGATATCTTTTATAATGGACTAACTGATGCTTCCAGAGATTACCTGGATAGTTGTGCTAGTTCTCTTTTCAGGAAAACAACACCGGATGAAGCTGAAATTTTATTGAATAATATGTTGACAAATGAAAATAATTGGGCACCTCCTGAGCCAGCTCCCGAGCCAATTACTGAGCCTATTCCTAAACCAACTCCGAAGAAGAGAGGTGTTCTATTTCTCAGTCCCGAAGATATGCAAGAGGCAAAGAAATCTATGAAAGAAAAAGGTATTAAAGCTGAAGATGTTAAGAATTTACCACATACTGAAGAAATACATGGTCTTAATTCAACGCCTGTTGAAGAAGTATATGATCTCAATTACTTATTTACTGAAGAACCTCCCGATATCGCGACACAGGTAGTAAAGGTAAATTCTCTCTATAGATATGATAAAGCTGAAGTCCCTCCTACTAAAATTGCTAGTCAGTGCTTGGATGAGTTTGATGACTTTAAGTTTAAGCAAGATGACTTTAATGCTTATTTTGGTAGACAATTAAAACAGATACCTTTATGATTAAACGCTTGAGTGATTATATGGCTGATATTAGAGGTGAACTTAAACTTGTTAGCAAACATGCTTCTATGGTTACCACTCAAGTAGAACAAGTACTTAAAGCTCGGAAAGAAATACTTAATGAAATGAACAGTAAGAAAAATGATTATGCTGTTAGAGTGGCTACTAGAACTGGTAGAATGACTCAGGAACCTTTGTATCCTGAAGGCCACCCTAAGAGAATCGAGCAAGATTCTCAGAGAAATAATATTGATATGCCTAGTTCTTCTAAAAGGAAGAAAAAGAAAAATGATAGAACTGCAAACTTCTAGTGAACCTATTGTTGAACAACCCGAGAATCCAAATGATATCTCTATGTCTGATGTTGAAACACAATCTGGTAATGAACATGAACCTAGTGAAAATGTTAATGATGATGTTCATGATGATGCTCAACCTAGTAATGATAATGATGTAGAAGTTGAACCTGATGTTGATCTTGATAACCCACAATCAAAGAATCAACGTTATGATAAAAGAGACTTCGTTGCTAGGAAACATGGTAAAGAAAGAGAACCATGGGTTCAGAAACCCATGCCTTTTCCTCCCAAACCATCCAAGAAAAAGGATGATGAGGATTTTGAGCGTTTTGCTGAAATGATTAGACCTATCTTTTTGCGTATGCGATTAACTGATGTGCTCAAAACAAATCCTTATGCTAAGTATATGAAGGATGTCATAACAAGTAAAAGAAAGATACCTGAAGCTGAAATTTCCACCATCCTTGCTAATTATACTTTTAAGGGTGGAATACCAAAGAAACTTGGAGATCCAGGAGTACCTACTATACCATGCTCCATTAAAAGAAATTATATAAAAACTGATTTATGTGATCTTGGAGCCGGTGTTAGTGTTATGCCTATCTATTTATATCGTAGACTTGACTTGAATAAGTTGACACCTACTGAAATATCTTTGCAAATGGCTGATAAATCAACTGCTATACCTGTCGGTATTTGTGAGGATGTGCCTGTTGTGGTTGCAAATGTTACTATTTTAACGGACTTTGTTATTCTTGATATTCCCGAGGATGATAGTATGTCTATCATTCTTGGAAGACCTTTCCTTAATACTGCGGGGCTGTTATTGGTTGCAACAAAGGCAATGTCACTTTTCATGTTAATGGTAATGAGCATACGGTACACTTTCCAAGGAAACAACCTCAAGTTTATAGTATCAACTCTATTGGAAAAATTCCATCGATTATATTTGGAGGTTTTTAATTCCCTCTCCCTACTGTCAAGAAGAAATATGGTATACTTATTATTGGGGATGTCCATATCCCCGTTGAGGTAACATAGTGTTATTCGAAATTTCTCCTGTTTCATGTTAATCGGAATGAGTTTGTTAACAAGACTTGATCAACCTTGTTAGTGGATTCCTTTTGATGAGCATGAGATGGATGAAACTAGAAGCACAACCTTCTCGTACCCTCTTTATATTTTCTGTTCTTTAGTAGAAATAAAGTAAAATAGTATTTTTCCGTCTGCTTCCGACTTATCCGTGCAATATAAAAATATCCGAAAATAAATGTTCTCGTAATGCCATGCCAATTTAATATGTTTTTTCAGGAATATTTGAGGATTTTAGTGCAAAATTACCGCTGGGAGCTGCCACCTGCCACGAGGGTGGAGGGCACGCCCGCCTCGTGGGCCACGGTGGCCCTCCTCCACTTATCCCTGCACCCATCTTCTTCCTCTGTCTCACACAAACCCGAAAAACCAACTCAAGCACGAGTTCCGGCCCCCGTTGCTGTGATTTTCGATCTCCTTGCTCAAAGCACCTCTCGCAAAATTGCTTGGGGAGATTGTTTCTTGGTATGTGACTCCTCCATTGGTCGAATTAGTTTTTTTTCTAGTGCTTTATTCATTACAAATTTGTGCTGCATAGATGACCATGTTCTTGAGCTTGCATGTCAAATTTATATGGTTCCAAGTAGTTCTAATGCTTGATATATGCTCTAGGCACTTGTATGAGTAGTTGCTATTAGTTTTATTGAAGTTGGTTCACTTTTATTTGAAGTTACTAAAAATTTCAGATTGTTTCAGAAATAATGAAGAGACTTTTGAGGGGCTCGTCGAGCCGAAGCTCTAAGGAGAAACAAAAGGAAGAAGAACAGAAGCCCAAATTTAATTTGCCTCGCATCGCGGAAGTCCGGCCGTGTGAATGGCCTCCCGATGACTTCTTGAGGAGAGCCGAGATTTATGAGGATTTCTATCGATTAATTGAGAACGCCGGCCTCACCAACTTCCTCCGCGACCAACGTCATCAGTATCTCTTACTCACAAATACTTTTGTGCAGAACTTCTACTTTTTCCCTAAGAAATCACCTCCAACAGTAGAGTTCCATTTATATGACGTTGTTAAGGAGATGACATTAGCTGAATTTTGCGAGGTTTGCAAAATACCTTTTGAGGGCAACTTAGATGAACCACACCGTAATGAAGTAGAAGCTTTCATTGACACTATCACTGTGGGAGAAACCAGGAAGGTTTCTGATGCAAGAATCACTAGCATACATTTTCCTGTTTTACGTTATTTTGCCTTATTTGCTAGTCGTTGCTTGATTGGACGCGGGAACTGTGGGAACCTTAGTATTCCTGATATTATTATTTTGTTCCATGGTTTACACCGCAATAACTCTGTTAGTATGGGTGGAATTGTTGCTAGACGGTTAAGTCTGAACCGTACTAAAGGCCCCATCTTTGGAGTCATTTATGCTTCACGCCTAGCTGAATATTTTGAAATACCTATTAGGCATGAGGAGAAAGAAGAAACGGCGCTGCCCCGTGCTTATTTAGATTATAAGAGTATGCTAGTGCATGATTTTCTTGTTAAGAGTCGCGAAGGGGAGCTTAAATATACATTGTACTTTGATAAACATCACCCTGAGACTATTACTTTGCCTGCTCCCTCTTTGTTTAACTTGTCTACAGGTTCTTACATTGTTCCGTGGGCAGCTGTTCAAGCCTATCGAAATCCTTCACCAGCCCCGGAACCGGAGCCACAAGATAAGCCTCCACGAATGTCTGTTTATTCTTGGGATCCTGAGGCGGTTGCCAGCGAGTGACAGTCAGAGTCCTCTTCATCACATTATGATCCCAACTATCCTTCATCGCAGTACGACCCCAGCTACACCTACGGGTATCAGCCAGGCTATCCCTGGCAATAGACCAACTTAGGCCAAAAGCCTAAGCTTGGGGGAGTACGTATTTCCCACCGACATTACATTCATGTTCACACACACTCATTGCTAGATGTTGGTGCTCATACTCTTTCACTGTAATATCCATGTTAGTCTAAATTTCTTTTTCTAGCTTTCTTCTTGTGTGTTTAATAAACCTTAGAAAAACCCAAAAAATTAGCAGTAGTTTATTTCCTGCTTGTAGTAGAATTAAAAAGAAAACCCAAAAATATTTCCCGTTCTTCTTTTTACTTGTTGGGAGCTTTTCGATGTAAATAGTTTTTATTTCTTTTCCTTTCTTTGGGGGTCGAGAAGACTATATTGAAAATGCTTAGTGGCTCTTATATGCATTATTATTTATCTAACATAGAGCCCATATTACTTGTCTTCTCTCTTGAGTTGAATGCTTGCAGATTCCAGCCTAGTCCAATGCACGTGCACTCTTATTATTATACACACCGTTCGGGTCGCAAGTGAAAGGCAATAATGATGATATATGATGGACTTATTGGGATGAGAAAAGCTGGTATGAACTGGACCTCTCTTGTTTTTGTAAATATGATGATTCATCGTTTCTGATTCAGCTATTATGAAATAAACATATTTGCAATGACATTTAGAGATTATAGTTGCTTGTGCCATGCTTGATTAGCTATGAGTTATAATGGTTTACCTTGCGTGCCAACATGCTATTGAGATGATTATGATGTGGTATGATAGGATGGTATCCTCCTTTAAATGAATTGAGTGACTCGACTTGGCACATGTTCACACATGTAGTTGAATCAAATCAACATAGCCTTCATGATATTTATGTTCATGGTGGATTATATCCTACTCATGCTTGTATTCGTGTAAATTAATTTTAATGCATGTTTACGATTGTTGTCGCTCTCTCGCTTGGTCGCTTCAGCCTTTTGCTAGCCTTCACCTGTACTAAGCGGGAATATTGCTTGTGCATCCAAACTCCTTAAACCCCAAAGTTGTTTCATATGAGTCCACTATACCTTCCTATATGCGGTATCTACCTGCCGTTCCAAGTAAATTTGTATGTGCCAAACTCCAAACCTTCAAATGAAATTTTGTTTTGTATGCTCGAGCAGCTCATGTGCAACTAGGGCTACCTATATCTTCCATGCTAGGTGGGTTATTCTCAAGAGGAGTGGACTCCGCTCCTCATTCACGAGAAAGGGCCGTAACCGGATGCCCAAATTCCATGATCCAAAAAGATCAAAGCAAATCAAAATAATTAAACAAAACTCCCCCTGGGACCCGTTGAATGTTGGAGGCACTCATTGTTTAGAGCAAGCCATGGATTGATGCTTGTGGAGGAGGGGGAGTATAAACCTTTACCATTCTGTTTGGGAACTACCTATAATGCATGTAGTATGGAAGATACAACCATCTCATAGTTGTTATGCTGATGTGAAAGTATGCCGCTCAAAATATAATTTATCTCTATTTCAAAATCGAGCTCTGGCACCTCTACAAATCCATGCTTCCCTCTGCGAAGGGCCTATCCATTTACTTTTATGTAGAGTCACCACCCTTCTTATTAAAAAGCACCCGCTGGAGAGCACACTGTCGTTTGCATTCATTACAATTGGTTTATATTGGGTATGACTTGACTGGATCTCTTTTACCATGAATTACAATGTTTAGTCAGTCCTTGATCTTTAAAGGTGCTCTGCATTTATGTTTTGCGGTCTCAGAAAGGGCTAGCGAGATACCATTTTGTTATATCATGTTATGACTATTTTGAGAAAGTGTTGTCATCCGAGTTTTATTATTATGTCTCGCTAGCTGATTATGCTATTGATATGAGTAATTGTGAGGCCTACGTGTTATTGTGAGTATGGTTAGTTCATAATAATTGCTGAAACTTGAATGCTGGCTTTTCATGTTTACAACAACAAGAGCAAACAGAGTTTGTAAAAGTTTTTCTTTTCTCTTTCAGTTTGTCAACTGAATTGCTTGAGGACAAGCAAGGGTTTACGCTTGGGGAGTTGATACGTCTCCGTCATATCTACTTTTCCAAACACTTTTGCCCTTGTTTTGGACTCTAACTTGTATGATTTGAATGGAACTAACCCGGACTGACGCTGTTTTCAGTAGAATTGCCATGGTGTTGTTTTATGTGCAGAAAACAAAAGTTCTCGGAATGACCTGAAACTCCATGGAATATCTTAGAATAAATAAGAAAAAATCCTCTCCAAAGATGAAGACCAGGGGGCCCACACCCTGCTCACGAGGGTGGGGGGCGCGCCCCTCCCCGGGCGCGCCCCCCTACCTCGTGGGCCCCCTGGATGCCCTCCGACGCCAACTCCAACTCCATATATTGGATTTCGGGGAGAAAAAATCGGAGAGAAAGTTTCATCGCGTTTTACGATACGGAGCCACCGCCAAGCCCTAATCTCTCTCGGGAGGGCTGATCTGGAGTCCGTTCGGGGCTCCGGAGAGGGGGATTCGTCGCCGTCGTCATCATCAACCATCCTCCATCACCAATTTCATGATTCTCACCGCCATGCGTGAGTAATTGCATCGTAGGCTTGCTGGACAGTGATGGGTTGGATGATATTTATCATGTAATTTAGTTAGTTTTGTTAGGGTTTGATCCCTAGTATCCATTATGTTCTGAGATTGATGTTGCTGTGACTTTGCTATGCTTAATGCTTGTCACTAGGGCCCGAGTGCCATGATTTCAGATCTGAACCTATTATGTTTTCATGAATATATGTGTGTTCTTGATCCTATCTTGCAAGTCTATAGTCACCTATTATGTGTTATGATCCGACAACCCCGAAGTGGAAATAATCGGGATACTTCTCGGTGATGACCATAGTTTGAGGAGTTCATGTATTCACTATGTGCTAATGCTTTGTTCCGGTTCTCTATTAAAAGGAGGCCTTAATATCCCTTAGTTTCCAATAGGACCCCGCTGCCATGGGAGGGTAGGACAAAAGATGTCATGCAAGTTCTTTTCCATAAGCACGTATGACTATTTACGGAATACATGCCTACATTATATTGATGAACTGGAGCTAGTTCTGTGTCACCCTATGTTATGACTGTTACATGATGAACCACAACCGGCATAATTATCCATCGCTGATCCGGTGCCTACGAGTTTTCCATATACTAGTTTACGCTTATTTACTTTTCCGTTGCTACTGTTATCATCACTACAAAATACCAAAAACATTACTTTTGCTGTCTTTACTTTTGTTACCGTTACCACCACTATCATATTACTTTGCTACTAAACACTTTGCTGCAGATACTAAGTTTCCAGGTGTTGTTGAATTGACAACTCAGCTGCTAATACTTGAGAATATTCTTTGGCTCCCCTTGTGTCGAATCAACAAATTTGGGTTGAATACTCTACCCTCGAAAACTGCTATGTATCCCCTATACTTGTGGGTTATCACATGGATCCACATTCCCCGCCCAATACTGCATAACGGGCATATACTGCATTTAATCCAAGCGGTCACGACGTAAGCTTGGAAGCCATGTGTTATGTGCATGCTGAATTTCAATATTTAGGAATTATTAACATACGAAAACAATAATTCAAGCGTCTATGTAAAGGTGTACAACATAATTTTCAATAAAAAATGAAACATGACACGTGCACATGCAACTTGCCAACAAGTGCACTTGTAGTACAAAAAGACAACATGTGCACGTATCCCACCATGCCTTCTACAATTTGTCTTCCATGTTTTTTCGCCGCATATCTTTGGAAGGAGAAATAAAAGAATGTGATTTTCCCATAAAAACCCATGATGCCAAGATGGTTGCAACCAACCAAGATAGATAGTGCGTGGAAGTTGTCCCGCGTGGGGAGATTGGATCGACCACTCCTAGATTATAGGGCGAGGCCACCGTGAACGTGATCGTGAGAGGGTGAAGAAGGATCTGCTTTTTTCGAGGGAAAGGAAGTAATTTTGTGGGTTTACAAAAAGGAATGCACCCCTTTTGAGGGACAAAAATGCACGTTATAATGTGTAATTAATGAAATTATAATTTAATGTAAACCTTGCTATTTCCAAGCAATTTAAAAACAACTTACTTGTTTTGGCAAAAAAATGTTGATAATGCGATAGTCCATTTTTTGGACACTTACGTGTAGTGGTGCATGTTGTGGAAATCGGGGTTGAAGTCTTGTGCTAAGCTATTTTGCGTGGTGCGGCCTATGAGTCTACATGGGGAATGGTTG
This sequence comes from Aegilops bicornis, assembly GCA_021605145.1. Classification (NCBI taxonomy): domain Eukaryota; kingdom Viridiplantae; phylum Streptophyta; class Magnoliopsida; order Poales; family Poaceae; genus Aegilops; species Aegilops bicornis. Next base: position 672,259,659 of record CM038673.1, on the reverse strand, counting down.
GCTTGGGGGCGGCGTAAGTGATGTGGATCTAGTGTCTAAGTGGTGCACCATGTGGGTCTAGACGGCGGGGGCGCATGGTTTGGATCTAGCTACCTTGAGGTAACGTGTCTGGTTTGCGCAATGAATGCGGGCCCGTTCCTCCATTTTCGTCGATGCTCTCTCTCGGGTCAACGGAGAACAATCCAAAAGCGCATGCAAGGTCCCGGCCTTTCTCGAAGCCCGCGCTTGCCATATTCTGGACATTTGCCGCATTTCTAGGGCAGTATCCTCGGAAATTCAGGATCTATACCGCGGCCACATGAAATCACAGCAGGGATTGGGGGTGTCAGTTCCATGCTAAGCTCCGGTCCATATATGTGCCATGTGCGACCAATTGGCAGGGCCGCCTCAGAGCCATTGTTAAGGGAAAAAAATGTCGGGTCTCGTCTGTCGCCGCTATAATCCGTGCAAATTCATGAGGGATCCAAATTTCTTGGGACCTTTCGCAGTGTGGGTGTGGTCGAACATCAAGAGCGGCACGCATAAGCCTTCACATAGGTTGTGTGTAAACGAGACCAAAACGCATCCTGGAGCTAGCCATCGAGAGGGACCAAGTCCTGCCAGGATTTAAGACCGGGGCCCGCCCCTTCATCTGCTTCAGAACTCTGTGCCGCAAGTTGTGGGCCCTACCCACCAAGGCACATCCCGTGCGCCGCACGCAAACTGGACCCACACCATGCATGCACGCATGGCCACATAGACAACCACCATTCAACCTTGACAATGTATAGATGACGCATGCGCACTCATTAGCCATCTAGCCCCCCAGCCATGCAAACCTAGCCACCTAAACTCAAACCATGCACCATTAGCTAGGTTGACCCACACCATACATCCATCATTGACCCCACCATGGTTCGTTGGACCTTCGACGAGTCCCTTCGGTATGGCAGGCACGCCAAAGAGACACACGGCTACACATATTGCACGCCGAGATCCGACGTCATTCACTAGTGCTAGCAAACCTGTCCACATGAGCATCTCTGCGCATGGTGGAAACTAGCTCGTTGTTTGGATCGAGAAGGCTAGCGGTGCATGTTTTGGCCCGGTTGGCTCGGGGTGCATGATATGGGTCCGCATTTAAACACATGGCATCGCGTGGATCAACATTCCCTCCTCGCATCGGACATCGGATATATGGCGCATTTAATCCGCTGCGGTTTCACGTAAGTTTTGTCACATCCATTTTCCATTCCATTGTTTGTAAAGTTTTACAACATATTTTAGGACAAATATAAAACATGACACGTGCAGATGAAACAAGCCTACAAATTCAGTTGTCCCACTGTATGATTTTGTTCTGTGTAATGAGGGAGAAGTTGCATTACACAATTTTTTAAGGGAAGTTGCATTACTCCTAAATCATGGTTGTGCACGATTGGGCTATTCATTTTAGTGAGAAGTGAGAAGTTACGTTTTCACGTGCCAAAACGTGGTGGTGTGAACAACGCACGGGGTGGTGTGAACGTGGCAACAACTCCTTTTGACTGCCCAGGAATAAATCGGCGGCTCCGCTTCCCCAATGCACGCTCTGCTTCCCCATTAGCATTTATCTCATCATCGCCCCCCTCTTCCCGTCCTCTTACCCATCCACAAATACGAGGGTTTTCTCCTCTCACGCCTCACCACTCGCCTGCCCATCCCGCCGCTGCTCCCTTCCCGCCGCTGCACCTCCGCCGTCGAGATGCCCAAGCGCACCATGGGAGGGAGGGCCGACGCCATGGCGCACGAAGCATCCAAGCGCCGGGCGAAGCTGCCCATGGAGAAACCCCTCCCCGCCTGCGAGGTGTCCAGCCGGCAGCAGGGCAGCCTTGACGTCGTCGACCACGTCCAGGCTCCGGTGCAGGTGTCACCTACGCCGAAGCATGTGGCTCCTCCGCCGGAGCAGGTGACTCATCTGCCACGCCATCTGCCTCCTCTACCACGCCATCTTCCTCCTCTGCCGCAGCCCGTGATCAACGTCGACGGCGACGATGACGAAGAAGAGGTTAGTCCTATTTTAGGAAATATCCTAGGTTTCCTTGTTCAGTCCCTTATCTATTTTTGGGCATGGCTAGGGTTTCTGCTTTTCTTCCATCTATGAAATCCGTACCTAGATTCGTTAGATCCGGTAGGTTTCAAGGGCGGATCCACATGGGCGCATGGGTGTGGGGGTCGGCTCCTTATTGTATAGGTTATCTTGTTTTTAAGATCTACCAACCACTCCGATCCATGGCTCTCGTGCATCCAAAATGTTTTGATGCCAAATTTTAAGATAGATCTACCAACCAATTCAAAAAATTTTGCCCGAAATTTCTTATATATGGTTCTTTTATTGCTAAATGGACTAAAAGTGGTGTAGTTTGTGCACTAAACTTCATGTCAATTTGTATAAAACTGTCCTCTCACACTTAATCCAGAAGACACATTTTTTGTCGTTCAATTTGCTCAACACCAATTGCTTCATTCCTGGAGTCCAATTACCATAGGCTGCAATATTTTAGACTTGTTATCATCCCTACTTGAAATATATTATTTGGTTGCTTATTTTCAGCATAATATTTTCTACAAGTAAAGGATAACAACACCATGCCTTTTTTTACGAAAATGTCATAGTAAATAATCTTCATTTTCTGTCATTCATGTGTGTACTGTCAGTATGATGGAAAAATAATATTTTCACATGAACATTTTAGATATTACTCCTAACTCTTTAATTTCTTGAGTAACAGAAGCAGAGGCAGAAGAATGCCTTCTGGACTCAAAAGCCAACTTGATCTCAGCCGTTTGAAAAATATTGTTGTGGTTTTGGTTTGCAATATAAATTTTTGAACACCCAACTTTGAAATCCTGGGTCCGAAGCTGTGTTGCTAGGTTGCATTAGTTTAGGCATGTATATGACATTTTTTGATCTATATAAAATATTCTGCTATTTATGTGGGACCAGGTAGCTGCTCTGGTTCCTCAGATGGAGCAGGTGTCTCCTCTGCCGCGGGTGACGCCGCCTGTGGTCGTTGGCGATGTCAACAAAGAAGTCGTTAGTCATCTATCTCCTTTAATTTTTTATAAAATCCTAGGTGTGCTCTGGTCAGTCCTTTTGTCTATTTTTGGGGAAGTCCAGGGTTTCTTTTTATCTTTGATCGATGGACTCCATATCAATATTCTGTAGATGTGTTAGGTAACTAGCTAGGTTACATGTGTTGAGCCCGTATAGGCAATATTTTGATCTAGATAAATTATTCTGCTAATAAATCCACCTAGGTTTGGTGGACTGTGCTAATACAAATACGTTAATACAAATACGTAGCTTGACCTTGGAATTGAATTGCCTACGTAGGGTGATTGTGAAAATATTTTCTGCAACTTAAGGATAACAACACCATTCCTTGTTTATGAAAATGTCATATTCTATGGTCATGAAGTAAATAATCTTCATTTTCTGTCATTCATGTCAGTACTGTCATTACGATGGACAAAGAATCTTTTCACATGAAAATTTTAGATATTACTCCCTCCATTTGAAAAATATTGTTGTGGTTTTAGTTTGCAATATTTTTTTAACACCCAAGTATGAAATCCTGGATCCATGGCTGTGTAGCTAGATTACATTTATTGAGGCATGTATATGTCAATTTTGACCTATATAAATTATTACGCTAATAATCCGTAATGTAGCTCCTCCGGCTTCTCCGCCGGAAAGCGGTGGTGGCTCCTCGGCCTCAGCCGGGTGTTAAATGCTGCGGTTGTTGCCTCCCCTGCCCCCACCTGTGGTCGTCGCTGACGAGAACGAAGAAGAGGTTAGTCATCTATCCCCTTTATTTATTTATTTATTTATTTATTTTGTAATATCCTAGGTTTTCCCTGGTCAGTACAAGGCAAATAAGGTATTAAAATGTTGAGTACATGTTTGGTTGCACTTGATCAATCTTTGGTTTAAATGTTCCATAAGTGGTTGTGGCAATGATTTTAAACATTGATTATCTCTAAGCAATGGCTATTTTAGAAAGAAATTGGATATCATCAATGTTCTACTTGAGTTGTTTTAATTAGTTCTTTTGTAGGGTTTTTATCATTTATGCCACCAGTTGTATCCCACTACTCAGTTTTCCCTTAGAAGTTACAGCCGCTCAAAAATGGCGTCGGTTCGTGAGATGCTTACTCAAAATGTCATTAGATGTATCAAAAATGCCATCGTTCGTTAGATGTTTGCTCAATAATGCCATTAGACATTGTTATTTTCATGTAAAACTTGTTGACCATCCAATATGACGAAAATAGCCTGTGCCCACATTTCAGTTCTCTCTATCTCACAATGATAAGTGTGGCCCCACTTGTGAGGAGTAAGTGTTTAATAATTTTACAGGAAAATAAGAACGCTGTTGGGATCAAGTGGGCCCCACTTTATTGTAGTGAGATAGAGGAGAGCTGGCATGTTGGTCCATAGGTATTGATGCCATTATAGCATGTCAAGATAGATTTGATATCACAATAATGATGTGCGGTGGCATTTTGAGCATGTGTGTAACGAAGCGATGGCTTTTTTAGCAGTAGAAATTCCTAGTGGTGATACTTAGTTGTGGGACACAACTGTTGGCATAAATGATAAAAACCCTTTTTTGTAAGTACAACATTTGGGATCACATATTGTCGGAATTCATAATAATTAACTACTTTACCTAGAACGTTGATTGGTTCAGGAACATTGATGGGTGGGGTATCGATCAACAGGGGAAACTTCCACGATGGTAACATGGGGACTTTCAATATCCATCATCATAAGCACACAAAATTCTAACCCTAAATAGATACAGCTCACGAGCTATTTTATCTAGTCATGTGATACGTCTCCAACGTATCTATAATTTTTGATTGCTCCATGCTACTTTATCTATTGTTTTGGACTATATTGGGCTTTATTTTCCACTTTTATATTATTTTTGGGACTAACCTATTAACCGGAGGCCCGGCCCAGAATTGCTATTTTTTGCCTATTTCAGTGTTTCGAAGAAACGGAATATCAAACGGAGTCCAAACGGAATGAAACCTTCGGGAACGTGATTTTCTCACCGAACGTGATCCAGGAGACTTGGACCCTACTCCAAGGAACAAAAGAGGTGGTCACGAAGGTGGGGGGCGCCCCCCCTAGGGCGCGCCCCCTGCCTCGTGGGCCCCCTGTTGCTCCACCGACGTACTCCTTCCTCCTATATATAGGTACGTACCCCCAAACGATCAGAACAGGAGCCGAAAACCTAATTCCACCGCCGCAACTTCATGTATCCACGAGATCCCATCTTGGGGCCTGTTCCGGAGCTCAGCCGGAGAGGGCATCCACCCCGGAGGGCTTCTACATCATCACCATAGCCCCTCCGATGAAGTGTGAGTAGTTTACTTCAGACCTTCGGGTCCATAGCTAGTAGCTAGATGGCTTCTTCTCTCTTTTTGGATCTCAACATACAATGTTCTCCCCCTCTCTCGTGGAGATCTATTCGATGTAATCTTCTTTTTGCGGTGTGTTTGTTGAGACCGATGAATTGTGGGTTTATGATCCAGATTATCTATGAATAATATTTGAATCTTCTCTGAATTATTTTATGTATGATTGGTTATCTTTGCAAGTCTCTTCGAATTATCCATTTGGTTTGGCCAACTAGAATGGTAGTTCTTGCAATGGCAGAAGTTCTTAGCTTTGGGTTCAATCTTGCGGTGTCCTTACCCAGTGATAGAAAGGGTTGCAAGGCACGTATTGTATTGTTACCATCAAGGATAACAAGATGGGGTTTTTATCATATTGCATGAATTTATCCCTCTACATCATGTCATCTTGCTTAAGGCGTTACTCTGCTTTTAACTTAATACTCTAGATGCATGCTGGATAGCGGTAGATGAGTGGAGTAATAGTAGTAGATGCAGGAAGGAGTCGGTCTACTTGTCTCGGACGTGATGCCTATATACATGATCATACCTAGATATACTCATAACTATGCTCAATTCACAATTGCTCAACAAGAATTTGTTCACCCACCGTAGAATACTTATACTCTTGAGAGAAGCCACTAGTGAAACCTATGACCCCCGGGTCTATTCTCATCATATCAATCTCCATTACTTTAATACTTGCTTTGTTTTTACTTTGCCTTTTACTTTTCACTTTGCATCTCTATATCAAAAATACCAAAAATATTATTTATCATCTCTATCAGATCTCACTCTCGTAAGTGACCGTGAAGGGATTGACAACCCCTAATCGTGTTGGTTGCGAGGAGCTATTGTTTTGTGCAGGTACGAGGGACTTGTGCGTGGCCTCCTACTGGATTGATACCTTGGTTCTCAAAAACTGAGGGAAATACTTACGCTAATTTGCTGCATCATCCTCTCCTCTTCGGGGAAATCCAACGCAGTGCTCAAGAGGTAGCAATAAGAATTTCTGGCGCCGTTGCCGGGGAGGCTCACGCAAGAGCAAGCCAAGCACCATACCAAGTACCCATCACAATCCCTATCTACCGCATTACATTATTTGCCATTTGCCTCTCGTTTTCCTCTCCCGCACTTCACCCTTGCCGTTTTATTCGCCCTCTCTTTCCCAACCTCCTCCTCTTTTTCCCATTTGCCTTCTCGCTTGCCTTTTGTTTGCTCGTGTGTTGGATTGCTTGTTTGTCGCAATGTCTCAAGATACTACCAAATTGTGTGACTTCACCAATACCAATAATAAAGATTTCCTTAGCACTCTGATTGCTCCTCTTGCCAATACTGAATCTTGTGAAATCAATACTGCTTTGTTGAATCTTGTTATGAAAGGTCAATTCGCCGGCCTTCCTAGTGAAGATGCCGCTACTCATCTAAATAGCTTCGTTGATTTATGTGATATGCAAAAGAAAAAAGATGTCGATAATGATGTCGTTAAATTGAAGCTATTTGCTTTTTTGCTTAGAGATCGTGCTAAAGCGTGGTTTTCATCTTTGCCTAAAAATAATATTTATTCTTGGAACAAGTGCAAAGATGCTTTTATCTCTAAGTATTTTCCTCCTGCTAAGATTATCTCTCTTAGGAACGATATTATGAATTTTAAGCAACTTGATCATGAACATGTTGCACAAGCTTGGGAGAGAATGAAATTAATGATACGTAATTGTCCTACTCATGGTTTGAACTTGTGGATGATTATACAAAACTTTTATGCCGGATTGAATTTTGCTTCTAGAAATCTTTTAGATTCGCCATGGAGGCACTTTTATGGAAATCACTCTAGGAGATGCTATTAAACTTCTAGATAATATTATGGTTAATTATTCTCAATGGCATAACGAAAGATCTACTAATAAAAAAGTGCATGCGATAGAAGAAATTAATGTTTTGAATGGAAAGATGGATGAACTTATGAAATTATTTGCTACTAAGAGTGTTTCTTCTGATCCTAATGATATGCATTTGTCTACTTTGATTGAGAATAATAATGAATCTATGGATGTGAATTTTGTTGGTAGGAATAATTTTGGTACGGGAATTTTAATCCTAGGCCTTATCCTAGTAATCCTTCTAATAATTATGGAAATTCCTACAACAAATTTTATGGTAATTTTAATAAGATGCCCTCTGAATTTGAGAGTAGTGTTAAAGAGTTTATGAATTCACAAAAGAATTTTAATGCTTTGCTTGAGGAGAAATTGCTTAAAGTTGATGATTTGGCTAGGAACATTGATAGAATTTCTCTTGAGGTTGATTCTTTAAAGCTTAAATCTATTCCTCCTAGGCATGATATCAATTAGTCTCTCAAAGCTATGAGAATTTCCATTGATGAGTGCAAAGAAAGAACCGCTAGGATGCGTGCTTCCAAAGATGCCTTTATTAAAGCGTGTCCTTCCAATTCCTATGAAAATCAAGATGAAGATCAAAAAGTTATTGATGTGTCCCCCATTAAATCTTTGTTTTGCAATATGAATCTTGATGAAACTGAATATGATCTTCCTCTACCTAGAAGGCGTTCTAAGAATTCGGAGTTTTTAGATCTTGATGATGAAATTGATAAATGTGGGATTGAAAGAAATAAAAACCTAGATGTTGCTAAACCCACTATTTTGGATCTCAAGGAATTTAATTATGAAAATTGCTGTTTAATTGATTGTATTTCCTTGTTGCAATCCGTGCTAAATTCTCCTCGTGCTTATAGTCAAAATAAGGCCTTTACCGAACACATTGTTGATGCCTTGATGCAATCTTATGAAGAAAAACTTGAGTTGAAAGTTTCGATCCCTAGAAAGCTCTATGATGAGTGGGAACCTACTATTAAAATTAAAATTAAAAATTATGAGTTTCATGCCTTGTGTGATTTGGGTGCTAGTGTCTCCACTATTCCCAAAACTTTGTGTGATTTGCTACATTTCCGTGACTTTGATGATTGCTCTCTAAACTTGCATCTTGCGGATTGAACTATTAAAAAGCCTATGGAAAGAATTAATGATGTTCTTATTGTTGAAAATAGGAATTATGTGCCCGTATATTTTATCGTTCTTGATATAGACTGCAATCCTTCATGTCCTATTATTCTTGGTAGACCGTTCCTTAGAACGATTGGTGCAGTTATTGATATGAAGGAAGGGAATATTAGATTCCAATTTCCATTAAAGAAAGGCATGGAACACTTCCCTAGAAAGAAAATAAAATTACCATATGAATCTATCATGAGAGCCACCTATGGATTGCCTACCAAAGATGGCAATACCTAGATCTATCCTTGCTTTTATGCCTAGCTAGGGGCGTTAAACGATAGCGCTTGTTGGGAGGCAACCCAATTTTCTTTATGTTTTTTGCTTTTGCTTCTGTTTATGAATAAATAATACATCTAGCCTCTGTTTAGATGTGGTTTTATGTTTTAATTAGTGTTTGTGCCAAGCTAGACCTATTGGATCTTCTTGGATGATAGTTATTTGATCTTGCTGTAATTTCCAGAAACTTTGCGCTCAGTGACCGAATTATTAAAAATCACCAGAACGTGATAAAATACTGATTCCAATTGCTTCTGATCAATAAACAAATTTTCTAGGTCGTTTAAATTTGGTAGATTTTTTGGAGTTCCATAAGTTTGCGTTAGTTACAGATTACTACAGACTGTTCTATTTTTGACAGATTCTGTTTTTCGTGTGTTGTTTGCTTATTTTGATGAATCTATGGCTAGTAAAATAGTTTATAATCCATAGAGAAGTTGGAATACAGTAGGTTTAACACCAATATAAATAAAGAATGAGTTCATTACAGTACCTTAAAGTAGTCTTTTGTTTTCTTTCTCTAACGGAGCTCACGAGATTTCTATTGAGTTTTGTGTTGTGAAGTTTTCAAGTTCTGGGTAAATTCTTTTGATGGATTATGGAACAAGGAGTCGAAAGAGCCTAAGCTTGGGGATGCCCATGGAACCCCCAAGATAATCCAAGGACACCAAAAATTCAAAGCTTGGGGATGCCCCTAAAGGCATCCCCTCTTTCGTCTACTTCCATCGGTAATTTACTTGGAGCTATATTTTTATTCACCACATGATATGTGTTTTGCTTGGAGCGTCTTGTATCATTTGCGTCTTTTCTTGTTAGTCTACCACAATCATCCTTGCTGTACACACCTTTTGAGAGAGCCATACATAAATTGGAATTTGATAGAATACTCTATGTGCTTCACTTATATCTTTTGAGCTTGATAATTTTGCTCATAGTGCTTCACTTATATCTTTTGAGCGTGATAATTTTTGCTCTAGTGCTTCACTTAGATCTTTTAGAGCACGGTGGTGGATTTTTTTAAAGAAACTATTGATCTCTCATGCTTCACTTAGATTATTTTGAGAGTCGTTAATAGCATGGTAATTTGCTTAATATTAATATACTTGGTATTCAAGATATGTGAAACTTTCTTTTGAGTGCGTTGAATACTAAGAAAAGTTTGATGCTTGATAATTGTTTTGAGATATGAAGATGGTGATATTATTGTCATGCTAGTTGAGTAGTTGTGAATTTAAAGAATGCTTGTGTTGAAGTTAGAAAGTCCCATAGCATGCACGTATGGTTAAGGTTGTGTAACAAATTTGAAACATGAAGTGTACCTGGCTTGTGCATCCTTATGAGTGGCGGTCGGGGACGAGCGATGGTCTTTTCCTACCAATCTATCCCCCTAGGAGCAGGCGTGTAGTACTTGATTTTTGATGACTTCTAATTTTTTTTGCAATAAGTATATGAGTTCTTTTGACTAATGTTGAGTCCATGGATTGTACGCACTTTTACCTTTCCGCCTTTGCTAGCCTCTTGACTGCCGTGCATTGCCCTTTATCACCTTGAGAGTTGGTGCAAACTTGGCGGTGCATCCAAACTCCGTGATATGATACGCTCTATCACACATAAACCTCCTTATATCTTCCTCAAAACAACCACCATACCTACCTATTATGGCATTTCCATAGCCATTCCGAGATATATTGCCATGCAACTTTCCACCGCTCTGTTCATCATCATCATGACATACTTTACTTTTGTCATATTGCCATTGCATGATCATGTAGTTGACATCGTATTTGTGGCAAAGCCACCATGCATTATTTTTCATACATGTCACTCTTGATTCATTGCACCATCCCGTACACCGGAGGCATTCATATAGAGTCATACCTTGTTCTAGTTTCGAGTTGTAATCCTTATGTTGTAATCAATAGAAGTGTGATGATCATCATTATTAGAGCATTGCCCAAAAAAAGAGAAAGGCCAAACAGAAAAAAAAGGAAAGGCCCCCAAAAAAAGGGCAATGTTACTATCTCTTTTTCCACATTTGTGCTTCAAAGTAGCACCTTGTTCTTCATATAGTGAGTCTCATATATTGTGCTTCAAAGTAGCACCATGTTTTTCATATAGTGAGTCTCATAAGTTGTCGTTTTATACTAGTGGAATTTTTCATTATAGAACTTGGCTTGTATATTCCTACGATGGGCTTCCTCAAATGCCCTAGGTCTTCTTGAGCAAGCAAGTTGGATGCACACCCACTAATTTTCTTTTGTTGAGCATTCATAGCTCTAGTGCATCCGTTGCATGGCAATCCCTACTCCTCATGTTGACATCAATTGATGGGCATCTCCATAGCCCGTTGATTATCCTCATCAATGTGAGACTTTCTCCTTTTTGTCTTCTCCACACAATCCCCATCATCATATTCTATTCCACCCATAGTGCTATATCCATGGCTCACGCTCATGTATTGCGTGAAGGTTGAAAAAGTTTGAGATTATTTAAGTATGAAACAATTGCTTGGCTTGTCATCGGGGTATAGAAGTTGGGAACATCTTTGTGTGACGAAAATGAAGCATAGCCTAACTATATGATTTTGTAGGGATGAACTTTCTTTTGCCATGCTATTTTGAGAAGACATGATTACTTTGATTAGTATGCTTGAAGTATTATTATTTTTATGTCAATATGAACTTTTGTCTTGAATCTTCAGGATCTGAATATTCTTACCACAATTAAGAAGATTTACATTGAAATTATGCCAAAGTATCACTCCGCATCAAAAATTCTCTTTTTATCATTTACCTACTCGAGGACGAGCAGGAATTAAGCTTGGGGATGCCTGATACGTCTCCAATGTATCTATAATTTTGATTGCTCCATGCTAATTTATCTACTGTTTTGGACTATATTGGGCTTTATTTTCCACTTTTATATTATTTTTGGGACTAACCTATTAACCGGAGGCCCAGCCTGTAATTGCTGTTTTTTTGCCTATTTCAGTGTTTCGAAGAAACGGAATATCAAACGGAGTCCAAACGGAATGAAACCTTCGGGAACGTGATTTTCTCACCGAACATGATCCAGGAGACTTGGACCCTACTCCAAGGAACAAAAGAGGCGGTCACGAGGGTGGGGGGCACGCCCCCTGCCTCGTGGCCCCCCTGTTGCTCCATCGACGTACTCCTTCCTCCTATATATACCTACGAACCCCCAAACGATCATAACAGGAGCCAAAAACCTAATTCCACCGCCGCAACTTCCTGTATCCACGAGATCCCATCTTGGGGCCTGTTTGAACTCATGGGAGGGGCATCCACCACGGAGGGCTTCTACATCACCACCATAGCCCCTCCGATGAAGTGTGAGTAGTTTACTTCAGACCTTGGGTCCATAGCTAGTAGCTAGATGGCTTCTTCTCTCTTTTGGATCTCAATACAATGTTCTCCCTCTCTCGTGGAGATCTATTCGATGTAATCTTCTTTTTGCGGTGTTTTTGTTGAGACCGATGAATTGTGGGTTTATGATCCAGATTATCTATGAATAATATTTGAATCTTCTCTGAATTATTTTATGTATGATTGGTTATCTTTGCAAGTCTCTTCGAATTATCCGTTTGGTTTGGCCAACTAGATTGGTAGTTCTTGCAATGGGAGAAGTGCTTAGCTCTGGGTTCAATCTTGCGGTGTCCTTACCCAGTGACAGAAAGGGTTGCAAGGCACGTATTGTATTTTTGCCATCGAGGATAACAAGATGGGGTTTTTATCATATTGCATGAATTTATCCCTCTACATCATGTCATCTTGCTTAAGGCGTTACTATGTTTTTAACTTAATACTCTAGATGCATGCTGGATAGCGGTCGATGAGTGGAGTAATAGTAGTAGATGCAGTAGGAGTCGGTCTACTTGTCTCGGACGTGATGCCTATATACATGATCATACCTAGATATACTCATAACTATGCTCAATTCTGTCAATTGCTCAACAAAGAATTTGTTCACCCACCGTAGAATACTTATGCTCTTGAGAGAAGCCACTAGTGAAACCTATGGCCCCTGGGTCTATTCTCATCATATCAATCTCCATTACTTTAATACTTGCTTTGTTTTTACTTTGCCTTTTACTTTTCACATTGCATCTCTATATCAAAAATACCAAAAATATTATTTATCATCTCTATCATATCTCACTCTTGTAAGTGACGGTGAAGGGATTGACAACCCCTAATCGTGTTGGTTGCGAGGAGCTATTGTTTTGTGCAGGTACGAGGGACTTGTGCGTGGCCTCCTACTGGATTGATACCTTGGTTCTCAAAAACTGAGGGAAATACTTACGCTACTTTGCTGCATCATCCTCTCCTCTTCGGGGAAATCCAACGTAGTGCTCAAGAGGTAGCATCATGCATGTAAGTTATAAGTCTTTTTTTTGCATTAGTACATCTGTATGCTGCTCTGCCATGTTACATCATCAGTTCATGCATTTTTACGTAACAAGTGAATTATGTTGCACTAAAGGGCTGTTTGGTTTGAGACTAACTTAGTCAAAGATTGCCATACCTAAGGTTAGGCAAGTTTGACCAACAAAGTGAGTGTTTGGTTCCAGCCACACCTTAGGCAAGCCACACTTGGGTCCCACATGGCATACACACAATAAGTGTGGCAAGGTTCCTTAGGCTTGCCAACTTGTGGCTCTCATTTTGATGAACTAACCTTAGGCAAGCTTGGGAAAATGTGTGGCAAAATGTGTCAATGCTAGTGCTCTCTTCGACATGTATGGTTGATCCTTCATTTTTTTAACTATATGGTACTACCCCATTTAGTTTCTTATGTAGCAACTAATAAGTTATGCATTTATTTTTTCAACGTCATTTGAAGATAGTTTATGCTGTCATCAATTACATTATGTTTCATAGACTATGTGCCTGCTGAATTATCATATTAAATATACTTACGCAACATTTTGTACTACATGTAGCTCCTAAGTGACGACGTTGACAAATGACCGTAAACCCGGAGGATCTTCAGAGGCGTAAGGTGAGGCAGCTGGACAATGGTGAGCTCGAGAAAGCTGTGAGGCCTAGATTCGGAAAGGGCTACGGATGCCCTTACTGCAACAAGGTGATGAAAGGCGACCTGTCGAGTACCATCAACCATGTAGTCGGAACATCCCAAGGCAGCACCAAGAATGGCTACGCTTGTGGTGAAGCACGCGTATGTCGACTACTTGATGAGGCTTCTTTGAGGATTTAGGGAAGTGCGCACCCTCGCAGCTAGAACTGATGCTCTTTTGGTTTTAACTATGCTAAGTACTACCGTATGCTATACTTTGTTGGTGAACATTTATGGTTGAACTATGTGCACCAGTACTACTAAGTGGTGCTTGATTTTGTATATATTGAAGCGTTGAACTAAGGTAGAACTATGCTAATTGGTGTGTGGTTTGGCATCTCTGCTTGTTAAACTCATGCTCATTAATCATCGGCTCATTTAGATTAAGTAGCATAAAACCCTGATTGGCTAGGTTCGTCTGAAGCTAGTTAAGCTTGTGAGTGCTCGTTAACAGATTTGATGTGTTATGGTATACATGATGAGTGTGTACATGTGGTTTTCAAGAAGGAAGATGGTGACTCGAAAAGCAAATGCACTAGTTTGCTGCCTAAGGTGTTGATCCAAGTAATACTAGAACCATCATGTTTGTGGCGTGGCTACATGATGATCACAAAGTCTCGATCCAAGTAATACTAGATCACTTGATGACAATTTGATCTGATGTTTTCACAAGTCTTGAGCATTAGGGTTTATGTACACAATTTTCAATCCCCAACCCATCCACCCCGGACACGATCTTTGGATTGCATCACGTAGATGTACAAAATCCAGTTCCTAGGTCCTGCCCCAAGCGCCTACGCTTGTGATTTTTTTTCCAGGATCCTAATTAAGCGCCTAAATAAGCGCCGCTGCATTGAAGGTGCCCAATGCCGACCAATCAATTTTTCTCATAAGTATTTCCGCTATAGTAGGTAACTACCAATTACTCCCCTCATCTCTCCCCCTCGGTTACACTCTAAAACCATCACCGCCGCTCACACGCCCGCCTCCCTGTCGCCGGATATGAAATACACTCGTGGAGGTCGATTGGCCATCGTGACAGATCGTGGCCATGGACGTGAGGGGCCTGTCATGGACGGCTTCATGACAGATCGTGGACTTGCGGGGCTAACCACCGACGTCGTCGTCCATCTCATGGATCAGGATCCCCACAAGAAAGCTTTGGACTACTCGGTGTCCGACCCAGAAAAGCATCGTGTCAACGAGGTGCAGTACTCCGTCGTCGATCACAAGCAGCAGCACATGCACGGCATGGACTGGAATTCTGTTACGGTAATTTTAATTTTTTAACCCTAGATTTGTCTTCAAGTTTAAGGTTAGAGGTTAATCATTAAACCATCAATACATTGTTGAATTGGCATAATGGAATCTAGCTCTAAATATAATGTTGATCGTCAGTATGTAATCATCATTATTTATTCAATCAATCTTTGAGAAATTAATGGTTCATCCACTCCACAATTTAGTGCGTTTTGGTTTTATGCCAAAAGTCAGACATCATAAAGGTTCTGCATGTTTATTGACAATTTTTTTTAAAGTACATCATATGATTTATGCTTTCATATGGATTTGATATTGCTTTTTTCTCCTTAAATTTTCAAAGTTAATAAATATTTACTTTAAAAATAATTTATAGGCACTATAGTATGAAACTTAGGTAATATTAGGTATTGTAAACAATGGTGCAACTTATATCATACATAATTTTAACTTGCAGCCTTATTCTCATGATTATGCGGACATTTCCGAAGGAGAGATGGATGCACACACTCAGAAAACCCTTGAAGAATTGCAGAATGGACGATTAACGTGCTTAAGCGCATGGCGTATCGCTATGCTGCGTTCTATGGCAAATATCTGGACCCGGCTTTCGTTAGTATTCTTGAGCACGCCGAAGGAGTTGCCAAAGGATACCAAATGAAGCATGGTGTGAGGGCTAAACACAAGGCGCTAGCCCAATATCTCAGGAATTTGTCGGACAAAGAGAAGGTCCGAAGAAGGCGTTATGAGAACTAGCATGCCAAAGAATAGATGAATAAACGTAACCCTGAAGAAGTTCTGGTTGGCATAAGTAGTCATTTGCGGGTTTTTTAAATACCAATGAATATTTTAATTATCATAGTTTTGCAGAAATGTTACATTTATTAAATTTAATCATAAAAATGCATACAATTCAACTATTGATTTTTTTCAAATATTTGTAACCTTGCATCTAATAGTTTACCATTTTATTAGTTAACCATTATTTTCATATATATATATATATATATATATACTGTGGAGTGCTTGAAATTATTCAAGATCAATTGGTGTACTGAAAGACTCATCCACATGCAATATGAACAGCAGTGTATTTTTAGGGTTTCTTCAAAAGACCTATGGTCATGCTGATCTTTTCTGTTTGGCCAGAATTGGTAAAGCTGCCAAATCTGCATCTGATCCGGCCCAACACTTTGTTCCTTTTGTGGGCCTGTACAAGTGGGAGGCAGAGAGAAAAGTGGGCGATGGCCCCAACCCCAACCCACCCCCATCCCAATCCCACCCCACTTCGTTCCACTTTGTTCTTTGCAGAGACAGAGAGGCGACGCGGATGGCGACGGCTAGGGTTTGCCAAGCCGTCACCTTGGCCGCCCCCGTCGTCGTCAAACTCGTCGGATCCGCGAGGCCACCCACTCCCCCCTGCTCCGGCCACGATCCTCCACTGCTTCGTCGACAGCAAGGTCCAACAACCGCAAATTTTCATCCCCAATCCTGGTCGCGCCGCCCGAAGCTCCGGTGGTGCCAGCTTCAAACAAGTCCACTCCAGCCCCATCTGGTACCACTTCACAGGTAAGATTGATCTTCCCTGCCCTTCGAATGTCGATCCGACAAAGACCTCCCAAGTTAAAATCTAACACTTGCTTGTGTGCATATTTCGTATTCGCAGACGCATTCTTTGTCAACTAGTAGGTCATATTGCAACAAGTAATTTTACAGCAAGATAATCTGACAATGTACTGCATAATCATGGTTTTACTTGTTTGTATGGGTAGTAATGGGTAAACACTTTCGTGCAAGTAAGAGAAAAAGGTGGGTGTTGGCCAGCATACCTTGCTCGTTGACATAGCCTTCAATATGCTATCATCTTGCTTGACAGATGCTATCAAGTAGTTTTTTCCCCTGGAAAATGACCCCCCACTGCTAGATATAGAAAAAGTATATTCATAGGAGCATACACATGTTTTGGTTTGTTGGGATAGTTTGAAGACTGTGTATATGTATTTGCTGATGCTTATTTATTAAAATCTAAAAAGGCGAGCACAGAAGCAGTCCATGAGGAAATTTGTAATGATGGAATGAGGATCAGTTATAGTTTCATGTATTACTCGATGGTAGTATGATGATTAGTGCATATTTTGAAGGATTTGTCAAGTATAGACTGCTCTTGATTGGTGCATGTTTTTGATGATATGTGCACACATGTAATATTTTTGGTTGGTGCATATTTTTGCTGATTGTTGTTCCTGCTTACTTGAATTATGTCAGCCTATCTCCAAGATATGGTATGGGCTTGTTGGGGTCAATGAAAATTTGTTGTGAGCTAGTGGTTCACATTGCAACAAATTCCTCACTGTTGGATTTTCTGCCATTATACTTCATAATCATGATTTTACTTGTTGGTATGGGTAGTAATGAGTAAATAAATAGAAAGTATACAAAAGGGTGACTATTGGTCAGCATACCTTGCTCTTTCTCATAGCCTTCACTATGATGTCATCTTGCTTGAGAGATTCTATCATGTCCTTATTCTCAGTGGAAATTGGAAAATTAACCTCCACATCTACCTCTGGTATGCACAGCAGAAAATGCATTATTTGTTTTGTTGGGACAATTTAAAGACTTTATATTTATTACCTGATGGTACCACACAACAGCCCATCACGAAATTTGCAGTGATCAAAGGAAGATCGATTCTGATTTCACGTATTGCTCGATGAGAGCAAATAATCATGGTTCATTTGTACATGGCTACTAATTGGTTGGTTACCAAGTTTTCTTGTCCAACTCACAAAATTGTAACCTTGAAATATCCTAATTGGTTATGTCTGCCCAATGATTATGAGTCTAACCACTAGTCTTGACCAGTCATGCGAATAGTTGTCGACTACCTTTTTCGTGTAGATGTTTATACATGAAATACGTACTTAGCGAGAAGTATGCGAAAAGATTATTCACATTGTATATGGTGCTAACAAGTCCTAATGGAAGACTGATTTCATATATCAATAACTAACATTTGTTCATTGCAATGCATGCAACAGGTTTGAATGGCAAGGGAACCATCCTCATCGCAGTGAAGAGAGTGATCACCGGACCACCTCGGATGATGCTTCAGATGGCACTTCACGTGGGAGTGACGGCTATAGCGGTGATGACGACACCTCTAGCGACTATGACACTGATGATAGTTCTGATGGAGATGGAGATGTGGACCACGATCCTATCTTGGCACTACGGGGTAAAGTTCTATATGGCTGGTCAGATATTATATGAACCGTGAAATATCAAAAGTTGATGTTTGAGTGACACTTGATTACCACACATTACTCTGTTTGGGTTCTAGATGACCTTGCAAATCAACATTGACTGAACTAGAGCTTACATAGAGGAGTGTTCAGTTGTTAGTTTAAATAAATCAAATATTCAATTTGCCCATGTTTCTATGAGATATTGCTGGGTGGATGTGATTGGGTTATCTATGTCCTTCATTTCTTGATCATTGGAGTAGGCATTGATCATTAACCCAGTACTGATGTTCTAGATCTTACGTATGAAATTATTTACTACTCTGTCATCTTAAAAAAAAATTATATAGGTCCGGGATACATTGTGAGAAAAGGAACTTTCGAGGATCGCATCTTCTATGGCAACCATGTATCGCTAAACGAGGATCGGTGGGACTGTCTCAAATCCATAGTAAAGCAGTGCCAACCTCCCATACCATACTATGTCAGCACCGTCACTCGCTCGACAGTCATCAGAGGGAAGAGAAAGATGGTAAACACTTGGACTTTTGTTTTTGCAAATCATACTTCACTAGTGAAAATGCCATCATGTAGAGACAGAGAGGAGGACGGGCGTGGTTGTGCAAATCATACTTACTTTTTTGTGTGCAAATCATACTTAATTTTTTATGTAACATTATTTATTTCCCTGTGCAATCAGATCTTCTCAAAGGATTACAGTCAGGCCTACCTCAAATATTATCTGTGAAAGCCCATGGTTGTGCGTGTCACCAACGAACATTTTGAAGGTAATAAAAAGGTCTTGTTCAAGATGGACAAGAAGGACGGGCGTGCGATCATGACGAAGAACTGGAGAGAAGTCATTGGGGGAGCCAGAATGAAAGAAGATCAAATGGCTATCTTCAGGTTCATGGAAAGGAGTGGAGGTGGGCTTAGGGTGAACATGGTTAGTGGCATGAGGATTCGTTGACCCATGACAGTAGTTTGACGCTAGCTTTATTATCTGTATGTAGTAGCCAGTAACTGCAAGTTGGTAGTATCAGCTTTTGGAGTAAGTGCAACTTAGTAGTAATTGGTACTTGGTAGTAACTAGTACTTTGGTGGTATAACTTTTGGGTCCGACTGGGTATGAAGATTGTCCAGTAAGTGGAACTTGGCAGTCACTTGGTGGTACCCTACACTACAAAAAAAAGACACATACGTGACATTTTGGGCCGAACGAATTTTTTTTCTGTCATACATATGATACTTCTATGACGATAATTATGAAAAAACTAGGTATCATCATAGATGTGGTGGGCTCCTACTTCTATGACAAAAAATCATGACAGAAAATGGGCTTTTCGTCCTGGGCAGGCCGGAGACGCAGCTGCATGACATTCTTTGGGCCGTCCATGATGGAAAAAACCATGGTAGAAGCGAGGGGGAGGAAAATTTCGGGGAGTTGCCGGTTACGGTGGGAGGTCGGGGCGGAGCGATGCGCGCTGCTTTCTCATGCGACGCTGCGTGTGTGCGAGGCGTTGGCTCTAACTGAACCCGAGCGAGGCGTTGGGCTCTAACTGAACCCGAGCGATTGCACTGAGGCTACGCGTTACTGAACCCGAGCGATCGATCGATGGCTGTTAACTGAACCCGATGGAGTGATTCCTTCGCTACTGCTGCTACCTGATGCCGATCGATGCTGCCTCTAGGATGAAAAGTGAGCGTTGCGGGGGGGGAGGGGGTTGGATGAACAGTGAGCGGTGGCGTTGCATCTGGATGAACAGGAAACCGTGGTGTGGAGCGCTGGATGAACAGTAGACGGTGGAGGGGTGGCTGTGGAGGGGTGGTTGAACAGGACCCCGTGGTGTGGAGGGCTGGATGAACAGTAGACGGTGGAGGGGTGCCTGTGTGGAGGGGTGGTTGAACAGTAGCCGGTGGAGTAGCGCGCGGTGGAGGCTGGATGAACAGGAGCCCGTGGAGGCTGGAGGAGGTCGACGGTGGAGATGAACAGTATCCCGTGGAGTCCCGTTTTGCGGTACGCCACACAACTCCCCCCCCCCCCCGTTTCGACCGTAACGCTCCAACACAAGTCCGTTTCGTCTGTTTTGCGGTACGCCACACCCCTCCCAATCAACAGGACCCCCGTTTCGACCGTAGGATGTCCGTTTCGTCCGTTTTGCGGTACGCCACACCCCTCCCGATCAACAGGACCCCCGTTTCGAACGTAGGAGGTTCGTTTCCTCCATTTTGCGGTATGCCGGGCCCCTCCCGATCAACAAGACCCCGTTTCGAATGTGGCCGGTCGAACACAAGGCCGTTTCCTCCGTTGTGCGGTACGCCAGGCCTCGTTTCCATCGCCTGTTCTATCCAAGCCCTCCCGATGAACACGACCACGCATTCCGTTCCAACCCAACCGGTTGGCTCCCCATGAACACGACGACGACCCTGTTTCTCCGTTCCGACCCAGCCATGTACGTAGGCGCGATAGGCGTTAGAGAACCTACCCGTATGTACGTACGTGGCCGTATTTTCTTTCTTGCACCCTCGACGTTGTACGTACGTGTACATGCTACGTGTGTGCCTCTACTATGACACGTGCGCGCCTCTACATCCACCAGTATATATGTACGTACACGTTCGCGACCAGAATGACAACGCTACGTACGCTTCGACCAGGTGGGTCCTGACCGCCGTGCACTTCCTTGCGTGCGAAGATGTAGCTGGTGGGTCCCCGGTCGGGGCGAATCGTTTATTTTGCCCGGACGCACTCCCTTGCGTGCGAAGGTGTATTGGTGGGTCCCAGCAGTCGGGAAACGTTTTTTCGCGAAATATGGTGGCCCGTCCGGTGGGTCCCATTGTCGGTGGAGGAATAACTATTTTGCGGCGTAATAAGGAGGCACTTCCATGCTGCGGCCGTGGACCCACTGTCACCTCTCCACGTGATCCACGTCCGATGGAAGCCGTTCCTTGACCACGTTGACCACGCCGCACCGAGAGCACCAGGCGGTGGACGACGGCGAGGCCTAGGAAGGGGACGACGCGAGCCGGGAAGACGCGGCGGTGGATGCCCACGCCAGAGGAGTACGAGGGTTCACCGGTTCGCTGCGGTGTGAGGCTGCCGCCGCCAGAATAACAGGGGTGTGGGTGAGTAGAGGGATGGCCTGGCCAGTGGTGGGAGTAGTAGGGGGCGGTGAGGCCTCTGCTGCATCGCAGCCGGCCACGGGAGGCAGGAGCACGAGGCACGACCGGCGCTGGTTTGGGCGGCTAGAGCAAGAAGACCAGAGGTTGAAGGAGCACTACGGCCGTTGGAAGGACATAGTACAGTCACAGGAGCTAGAAAAGTGAATATTGAATAGGTTTAAAAAGCCCTTCGTCCCCGTCAACTTAGTAGGCCCACAAGTCAGCCTGCCACTATACTGGGTCCCAGCTAGCAGGGGGAGTATTCATTTTTTTGCGTAATAAGGAGGCACTTCCTTGCGTGCGAAGATATAACTGGTGGGTCCGAGCTGTCAGTGGCGGTAACGTTTTTTGTGAAATCGAGGCCCTTTGGGTGGGTCCACGATGTCGTGGACAAATCATTATTTTGCGGCGTAATAAGGAGGCATTTCCTTGCGTGCGGCCGTGGACCCGCTTGTCGGCCTCTCCACGCATGACCCACTTCAGATGCATGTCGGTTGTTGACCACGTTGACCAGGCTGCGCCGAGAGCACTGGCGGTGGACGACGGCGAGGCCTGTGAAGGGAACGACATCAAGGCAGGGAAGATCGAACAGCTTGTTTCCCACGCTGAGGGGAGTACGATCAACAAGGGTTTATCGTCTGCTCGCCGTCACGGAGAATAATAGCAGGTGTGGGTGAGTAGAGGATGGCTAGGCCAGCGATGGGAGTACGGTGGGGCGGTGAGGCTCAAGTGGCAAAGACAGCCGGCCATGAGGGGAGCAGGCAGTCCCGCCGGCGCTTGTTTGAGCGGCTGGAGCAGAAAGAGCAGAGATTAAATAAGCACGACGGCCGTTGGATGGCCATCCAACAGTTACTGCTTGTGCGTCAACCTTTTTTTTAGGAAAGCCCCAAATCTGTGGAAAACTGCATGCAGCCCATCTGCCATTATTTCTAATAATTTACATCCCATTTGCTAATTCTTAAGGTTTTTTTGGAGCCCATATTCTTTTTGTTATCATTACAGCCCATATTGTGGCCACGGTTAAAAAATTATACGAAATTTTGCATATTTCGGTGCGGTCCGAACTATTTTTAATCCCGAAATTTCGACTCACATTCAAATTGATTTTAAAACTAAATGTCTATCAATATAAAATCCAACAAATACTCCATGCATAAAAATTAATGTAATTTAAAATCTCGAAATGTAAAAAATAGATATTTTGAACTAATTGCCGCTTTATGTGTTTTAAAAATGTAGAACCCATTTCTCATTACTAATGGGCCATTTTCTCGGCCAGCCGAATGAAAGCTCTCCTCATCTTGAAAGATTTGCAGCCCAACAGGCCTGACAAAGCGACTTACTTGGCAAATCACAAAAAATCGGGTCAGTGGCCGTGGACCCAACTGCCGGCGTTCCATCGCACAAAGATTTCTCTTCCAATGGAAGTCGTTTCTTGACCACGTTGACCACGCCGCGCGGAGAGCACCACGGCGGTGGACGACGGCGAGGCCTAGGAAGGGGACAACACGGAGCCGGGGAAGACGCGGCAGTGGAAGCCCGCGCGGAGAGGAGTACGAGGGTTCACTGGTTCGGCTGCGGTGTGAGGCTGTCGTCGTCGCAGGGCCAGCAGTGGGAATAGTAGGGGCGGTGAGGCCTCCGCGGCAGCACAGCCGGCCACGGGAGGCAGGAGCATGAGGCACGACCGATGCTGGTTTGGGCGGCTGGAGCAAGAAGACCAGAGGTTGAAGAAGCACTACGGCCGTTGGATGGACATCGTACGGTCACTGGAGCTAGAATCGTTCATATTGACTAAGTTGACAAAGCCCTTCGTCCCCGTCAACTTAGTAGGCCCATTAAGTCATCCTCCCACCAAGGTGGGTCCCAGGCAGGTGGGGAGTATTCATTTTTTTGTGCGTAATAAGGAGGCACTTCCGGTGGGTCCGAAATGACAATGGGGGGGGGACGTTACGAAATACGGTGGCCCGTCAGTGGGTCCCAACAGTCGGGGGCAAATGTTTTTTTCGCAAAATACGGTGGCCCGTCGGTGGGTCCTCATTGCCGCTTGGAGGAATCATTATTTTCCACGTAATAAGGAGGCACTTACTTGCTGCGGCCGTGGACCCGGTGAGACTCTCCACGACAAAGATACTTCCGATGGAAGTCGTTCCTTGACCACGTTGACCTCGCCGCGTTCCGTTGCATGCATGCGTCCATGGGCGTGGTGCGTCCCTTGTCGACCTCTTCACGACAGTCATCTTCCGATGACTCTCGGTTGTTGACCATGTTGACCACACCATGCCGAGCGCACCTGCATCGAACGACCGGAGATGGCGAAGACGGGCGGTGGAGTCGCAGATGGAGAGGAGGGAAACTTCACTTTGGTTGGTGCGCGACAAAGACAGCCGCGGTGCAGCCGCCACGGGAGACAGGAGCAAGAACAGAGGTTGAAGAAGGAGCACGGCTGTTGGATTAACATCCAACGGTCCGGTACTAGAATCATTTGTTGATTAAGTTGACAAAGCCGTGCGTACACGTCCGCTTAGCAGGCCCACAAGTCAGTCACCAAATCTGACGGGTCCCAGCTGACAACGGGATGAATAATTTTTTTCGCAAAACAAGGAGGCACCTCCTTCCGTGCGAAGATACAGCCGGTGGGTCCCAGCTGTCAGGTGGAGGAAGCATTTTTTCACCTTAATAAGGAGGAACTTTCCTTGCGTGCGACCATAGACCTTGTGGGTCCCGGCCGTCAGGCTCTCCACGTACAGTCCTCTTCCGTTGACTCTCGTTTGTTGACCATTCCGCACCGAACACAGCGAGGCGGTGGACGACGGCGAGGCCCCGGACGGGAACGACTCGGAGATGGGAAAACGCGGCAATGGAGTCGCAGATTGAGAGGAGGAGAAGGGCTATAACTGGTTCTGTTGCAATTCATATCAAACTCAGGTTCATAGGACACGTTCATATTCATAGCCAACATTCACTATCAACAACTCAAAAGATTCATATATACACAAGCTCAGCATATCTATGCATCCAAATGATTGATAGATCACATGACAATATTCATACATAATTCACAAAAAGATTCAGATATACACATGTTCAGTATGTTTATGCATCCAAATGTTTGAGATCATAGCCAATATGATCCATGGACGAACTTTAATTACCTAGGGTACAGACTGGTAAATGGTGTTCAACCAGAGGTACTTCTTGCTAAAATTAGTTCTTGTACGAGTAAACTTTCGAGTACATAAGAGGCAGCACAGACAATTTGAACTTTGCTTGTAGGTTTATCCTCAAATATTGGCCTCGTGCCGACGGAGGTTTGAGGAACTTGGACACTACTTTCATCCAACTAGTTTACTGGCTCATCTTGGTCCTGTATCTCGCCAAAATTCTACATTACAGACGAGAAAGGAGGCGGTTGAGAAAATGAACCACCCAAATTTTTTGTGCAGTTCAAGCTGAAATGGAGCATCCTTGGCGTGCAGATCGATTAAGTCCAGATGAATATCTGGCGTCAACCAACTTGTCTGGAATCTTTAGACTCCATGCCATATAGTTCGCTACCATATGTGCCGATAACCAAAAGGCACAAGTTGGGACCAAAGACTGGACTGCTTTTTTCTGGGCTATGCACCAAGCAATATTTTTGGCGTTCACTCTCCTAATACTTGGAGTTTGACAATTGGTTGACGCCGGTTGATACTCGAATGAATATAGGCACTTCATGTCAACATCGATGCTTGTCTGAGTAAACTTTGGAGTACATAGCAGCAGCATAAGTACATGTCCATCGGATCATTTTGTGCAGTTCTACTAAAATCACCCGATGTAATGATTTGCCTGCGAGTTCAGGCTCCAAATTACTCCTTTATGAAACCGGCAAACGATAGCACAACACCAAATTACCAATACATATGACAGGCACAATAATCAGGATAAAGACCAGTACCAACCTGTGTGAGGTAGCATATCAATTACTATTTCCTTTGACTGGAAGCCAAGATAAGCCAAGCGACGGACAAAGAAAAGAAGAAAGCAAGCGGATATTAGCGATCGACAGAAAGGACGAAGCTGTCGAGGCAATGAAGCACCCAAAGTTTTTGTGCAGTTCCACCAAAATCGAGCATCCTGTTGGCACATATATTGAGAGAGTGAGATTACTGTAATAGTGGGACTAGTTGATGAAACATACACTAACAAATAGAAGCACCCTTATTATCTTAATGGGTAAAGTTAGCAACATAGTAGTCTTGCTTAAAGAGAGGTATTAGTTTATTTAATCAGTGCCAATTAGCTTAACTCAACACTCAAAGCATTGCCATTTATCATAGGTTGCAAAACTTAAAAGTGCAAAGATAAAGGAGTTTCTCATGACAAGAGTAACGATACAAATAGAGATGATGACAAACTAATATGGATGAAGGCCTTAGTCTGCACTCAACCTGAGAAAAAGATTATTCATGTAGTCCCATAAGAGATGATAAAGCACTCACTGGAATCACACAATAGTATATATTTTTGTGCACTTCAAATGTATGGTTGAAATCACTCTTGTTTACCGATCTTTGAGATTATATCGAAGATTATCAAGAACTTCCAGCAGAGTTAAAAGCAATCGGCTGGGATACAGCTTCATTGTATTGTCTTGTGTAGTTCCACTAAAATGTATGATTGGCACAACATGATCCCTATTTGCACAAGTAGGAACAAGGTGAAACCTTCATTAGCTTAGTGAGAAAGGATAGGAAGACATTAGCATATTACTCAAACAGTAGCATCAAATTCATGATGGACAATACGCAAAACATTGCCTCATTGAACCAATGGCAATAAATTGGCATGCAAAACAATAGCACTATTATGTCATGACACTAATAATATTCCCTCCTGCTCCACCACATGATTCACCTCCATAGACAAACATTCACACGTACATGATTCAGCATAGGGTCCTACTAAAGATTTGTTTAACTCCAACAGGAAAATTAGGCAGTAATAAATTAGTGGTACTTAAGTGCTCCTAATTAATTAAGTGAGACAGCAAAATTGGAAAGGCTCCCTGGAGGATCGTCTCACATGTAAGGTAGTCGTTGCCAGAGCCCTTGAATAGCCTCGATTGAGGCCTCTGGCTTCAGCAAGATCACCTTGGCACTGTTTATTCTTCTTCCTCCTCCTCTTCATGCTATGTTTCTCTTTCTCCTCACCAGTTGGTGAAACCAAGTACATGATTGGCCTTCTAATTCAGAATTGGTTTTGTCAGTGAGGGAGTACAAGTGTACTAGTAAAAAACAACATTATTTTCTCATGGCAGTCGGAAAATAGAGATGAACACATGCATTAAATATCATTCTTACCTAAAGGAAGGTTATTGCGCCAATATGGAGGATGAGGATTGGGACACAGATCTCCCTTTGTGCAGTTCCACCAAAATGAACCAACTGCTCCATCGACATTCCAGCTTAAACAGCACAAAAGTCACTTATTTTAAGAAGAGTTTTATGCAGGCACCAAAAGGTCTACAACAAAGAACTGTGTGAATTGGATATCCTGTTTGCACAAAAAGGCACAGAGAGGAAACAGTCGAGTCTCAAACAATTACAGGCAAAAACATTTGGCTAAACTTGTCGAGTCTCAAACAATTACAGCAAAACAGTGGCATGGATTCATTTTTACCAGGACATTATATTAAGAACAACTAAGGTTGCGTTCGGTTCACAGTGTTTGGTGCAGGATTTTGAAGGAACACAATTCCTACCGTATTCTTTCCCTTCCAACCGCTCGAACACGGGAAAGGTGAATAGTGTTTCATAGGAAAGCTGGTGCAGTAATCTTGATTCCATCGGATTAGAAACATCCACGCGATCGCTCATTTTTGGGCGGAAGCCCGAGGCAGGCGCCACCGCCATGCGTTAGACAGGTTGTTGTGCTGTGTTTGCGGAATAAAAAAATCAACCTATGTGTGGTATGCGTGAGGTGAGGACAAGAGTAGTCACTGTGCAGCTGAATAAACAAATAGCATCTCATCTTGCCAAGCATGCTACTCTAAAAACAAATCTGTACATTTCAGTAGTCCATCCGAACACATTCTCTTGAGTGTTTCCTCCGATTAAGCTGTTCCATAGTTTTATACCTACATTCATTTCCAATTCCTCTATTTTCATCAAGACCTATGTTTTCTGCCCTTTATTCCGGCCGGAGCCTAAATATTTGGTATAAGGGCATGGGACGGTGGGTGCACCAAAGATACATCACCATGTCACGTAAACAGGGGAATAAAGTGGTGATTCATAGTTTGATGCCCCGAGAAACAAACATCCAAGAAACATATCTGGGTTGGTCCCATTTTTGTTCACTCTAGCCTCCTACTCCTATGTGTGGATAGCAAATCTAGTCCTGGTCATACCACTGTGTACGGCGTTACCCCTATATTTCCCTTTTCGACCAAGAGACCGGTTGGATGACCACTCTGTACTACTTTCATCCCCTTTCCTTCCTGTTTGTACCAAGTCCGATGTACATACTAAATTCCCCCACCCCCACTTTATTTCAATGACACGTATTTTCGGACGAAGGGAGTACAAGATTCGACTCCATGAAGTAGCTTTACCTCTTACCAATAGAAGAAAAAAAATAGGTGACGTTGGACCATCCGATCGAGAGGGGCTGAGAGGTAGAAAATGATGCACTTGCAGCGACGTAGCGAGCTGGGGAAGTAGAGCTAAGGCGGTTTCGAACGAAGATATACACGAAGGTCGTCGGGATGTGGATAGGTGGGCGGCGGAGGCCGGATCCGCCCACGTGCAGCAGCGAAGGATCGGAGGACCTCCCGCGCCGGCGCTCGGCCAGAGATAATGGTGCGGCCGGCAGTAGGTCTCCTCCCTCGCTGTCGACGACGGCCCAAATGCTGCCCCTCCTCCCCTTCACCGGCGGAGAGAGGTACGTCCGGATCTGTAACCAGCGGTGAGGATAGAAAGCCAGTGTTTTTTGAAGGGAGAAAGACAGGGTTACTACCCCTATCTTGTTTAGATCTGGAGAGGATGAGAGTGTGTGAATAGAGCAGCCCTAGCAAGCAAGCGCGGAGGCTCCGGCCTATATATAAGTAGTGGGGTAGTTTTCCTTTTTCACTCCATCAAAACAATCGTTTAAAATTGTGTATGATACTTACATGCCAGGTCGCGGTTTTTTTTAGTTGTTGATTGTTTTTTGAGATAGCTACCCGCTTGTTCCAAGTGGTGTTACGGTGTGCCAGGTCGCACTTTGTATCGTTCAAGTCTGGTAGTACTACAAGTCCCTCCATTAAATGAACAACTACCCCCTCGTAAAATTGTGAACAAGCCCGCGGCTAAAATTAGCGGAAACGTGGGTTGCCCCAACATGCATTATTATTTAAATTTTCTACTCCCTCCGTTCCTAAATATAAGTCTTTTTTATTAGCCACACCTAAGACAAGAATTTTTTTTATTAGCAGTGAACCCCACATGTCATAGACACAAAAATTGTTGCAAGATTCCCCTAGGCAAGCCAAAGTGTGTCTAACAATTTGAGCAACTCAGGTTAGGCAAGTGTGGCAAGTGTGGGAAAAATAATGTGGCAACATAAGACAAACATAGTCACAATCCAAACAGCCCCGTGATTTTTTGTGACATGCATGAAAATTAGGTTAGTTAAATTTATAGTCAAAATTTGGCAAGGTGCATCAAATCAACACGTGCAAGTATCAAAAGGAAAGTCACGGCATGCATGCATGCGTTATACTCCCTCCGTTTCCAAATATAAGTCTTTTTAGAGATTGCAACAAGTGACTACTCCCTCCATTCCTAAATGTAAGTCCTTTTAGGGATTCCACTACAAACTACATACGGATGTATATAGACATATTTTAGAGTGTAGAATCACAAATTTTGTTTATTATGTACTCCAGATCATAGAGAAATATCTAAAAAGACTTATATTTTGGAACGGAGGGAGTACATATCTGGCAGAATATGTCTACTCCTACATACGAAGTAGCCCATTTGAAATGTGTAAAAAGAGTTTTATCGAATGTAGTGCTTTGATGTATCGCGTCAACTCGTACAAGCCCAAGAAATTTGATTACTACGACGCCCTCTCCCTCGCGGACTGAGCTCCGGTGCCTTAACTGCACCTGCCTTTGGCTGCATGACAGGTGGGCCAACCACCTGTTGGGCCCACTTGTCATGGACGCAAAGTCAGGAGCAGTAAGTAGAAGCTTTGGCTACACGCTATCCCTCCCGCACGAGGTGGACGGACATGCAGCAGTGGATTCGATACTGTATAAGTAGGGGTAACATCATTGTTCGTCTTCTCGAAGAGGTGAAGAGCCAAGTGCAAACCGAACGAGGCAGTTGCGAACACTCGCGTGGTGCGGTTCCTTGGAGTACTAGCCAGGCTCTTGCATGAGACAAAATTGCTATTGTTTAACAATTAAACTCCATTATCCATTGGTTGATACTCATTCTGCATAGGTCCACGCGTTTAGCACCGTTTCCTCCTGGGGTCACCAATGTTTATTTGCTAATTAATAGCATTCCATGCAATGAACTAGCCATTGCAAGTCATTAAAAGCATGCACACCTCTCATCTCTTATTAGTTGATACGTATGTCAAGAAACAAGAAACAAGGTAGAAGTTAATGCACCGCGCCTAAGTGTTTTGGGACTATTTGGTTTTCAGAAGATGACTTACACACCTAGACGGAGGGATTAGTATAGACCTGTAAACCGGAAAGGAGTATTTGCCTTTCTAGAGATTTCAACAAGTGACTAGACTTCGGCTCAAAAAAAACAAGTGACTAGACTACACCATGTGCAGTACCCCCTCCCCTCCAATTTATAGGGCTCAAATCTCAAATCTCATGAACCAAGGCATTTTGCGATTGGAGGAATGTATCTCGTACTTTACAAAACTACCCTAATTAAACTCATGCATTAATTACGTAGTTCTCTCATTTTCCTCTCCGCCTTTGGTCGCGGTGCACAATATTGAGGCTAGCCATAGTGGGAGTAACTTAGGTAGTAACTTAACACATCCCAAGACAATTTTGCTTATGTGGCAAGTATTTAATGAGGAAAGAGGTGCTTGTGGTAACATAATATATTACTGTAACATAGCGCTTTCCGAGGCAAAATGAGTCTATGAGATAATAAATGAAGCAATCTATGATACTACTACTATGTTACTTTGCACTATGGAGGTACTCCCTCCTTTGCGGTTTATAGGGCTTATCTTAAAATTTTCGTTTTTCCATTTTATAAGGCTCAATTTGGTTGTTCCCAATCACATGTTCAGATTTCAAGGTGCATTAAATCATTGCATGCAAGTATTAAGAGAAAATTGACCAATGCATGTAATTTATGCATGCATGCATTGCAATTAATGCATTGGTAAACATACTTTTTTGAGGAAAACAAGAGCATTAATTTGGTTCTTTTGCAAACTACAAAAAGTATTCCACCACTCACCATCTACCTTGGTTGATGAGATTTTTGAATTGAGCCTTATAAACCGAAAAGGAGGGAGTAGTAACTTACACTAGTGTCATATGCATGACACTAGTCTAAGTTACTCCCCACTATGACCAGCCTGAGAGAGTGTTTTGATACGTTTTAGTCTCATGACTAAAAGTAGTGGGACTAAAACTTGTTAGCCTCATCCATGCTTGGATCCAAATACTAAAGAGACTAAAATCAAGTTAATGACATTTCAAAGCATCCGGGCCCGCTTGCCATCCACCAAATCACAGTGAGGTGCTACAATCGAGACTCACCTGTCACCCCGGTGTGGCCGTCATGACCCGTCATAT
This sequence comes from Aegilops bicornis, assembly GCA_021605145.1. NCBI lineage: Eukaryota > Viridiplantae > Streptophyta > Magnoliopsida > Poales > Poaceae > Aegilops > Aegilops bicornis. The sequence continues at coordinate 672,228,304 of CM038673.1, read as the reverse complement.
CACAAAACCCACACCTTTACCAGCAGTGATAAGGTGGCCTCCAAGTTGGACTGGACGAAGCAACCATCATTTCATCGGAACGCTCGTTCAAGCCCTTTCTTCCCTTTCTTGAAGAAAACCTCACCTGTGCTACTCACTTACGCCATTTTTCTTCTCTACCGGCGAAGGAAAGGTGGGCCGAATCAGTTATGCTGCTATATTTTCATTCCAATAATCTTCTTTTGCGAAGCACCGGCCGATTCTCACATCCTATTCTTTTCCCGTTTTCATTGTGATTGTGGTTTCCTTTCGATTGCTTTTTGTTTGTCGGTTCATTGATGGATCCCGGAGCACTAGGCAAAGAGTTGTCATGGCGGACAACCCAATCGGAGACAGCGATCTCCAGGAAGCGAGCACCGACCAACGAGTTGACCATGTTGGCAGGCCAACCCATGGAGACGAAGAACTCCAAGAAACAAGCATTGGCCAAAGAGTTGAGGATGTTGGCGGACGAACTCCTCAAAGAAAGTTGGAAGAACAGCAAGGGCCCCACCATGCCTACCCCAGGAGCTCTGATTGCCACATATGTGAGGCTCAAGACCGAGTTTGAGGAGATAGTCGTCGTTGAGAAGCAGTATTCCCCTGGCAAGGTGATGGCCCCAATCGAGGATTTAGGAGATGGCCCCGGAGGGATGAGATCCCCCGGTGAGCTGCACAAGGTTAAAACTAATGGCTTATTACCATAGTTGTGGTTTTTGATTATTTGCAATGTGCTTGCTTTTTGATTATTTGCAATGTGCTTGCTAATATGTTAGTGTTGTGTAGGTGCCGGTGGTTGTCCTTGATGATTCCGATGTCGTGGCCCGTCCTGTTGGCATCACCCCGTAGATCGATTCCGATACCGCTGTCCATCCTGTGGACATCGCCCGAAGATCAATTCGATGTCGCGATCAGTCCTGTGGACATCGCCCTGTAAATCGATTCCCATGCCGCTGACGCGTCGTGGTCATTGCAGAGAGATCGATGACAAGAAATAGTTGGTCGCGCTTAATCCTTCGTGGTAGTTTGCATTGCCTGTGTTTAATTACCAGGCGATGCGTGTTATCAAACCATCTTAGGGCTAGTGCAATCGCCTTGTGTGGGCGGATCTTGCTACTTTTGTTTGATAGTGAATCATGCGATGAATCATGCGAACCCTCTCCGAGTTATGGAAGCAGATGTATCCTCACCAGCTTTTGATGTAATATATGGCATGCTTAGATGTAAGTTTGAACTGTTTATCATATCAGTGAGGCTTATTTGATGATTCTTGGTGTTAGTAGGCTAGCTACTGTGCGAGCTATAGTACTTGCAAAACACTCACCGAAGAGAAACGTTGGGGCTGATGAGCTCGTGGTACGCTTATACTTATCCTCGTCGATCGACCAATAGTCCTAGCTCCTAAAATTGTAGGCTTAGCGATCGATCAGACAATAGTCGACATACATTCAGGCCTCATTTGGTTCATAGGGTAGGAAAATCAAAGCAAAAATACAGAGAACGTGCAACACAAAATCATAGCAGTGCAGAGACGTACTCCCTCCGTTCCAAAATAGATGACCTAGGTGGGCTAGTTTGGCCTAGTGGGTTTCAGTGATATGACGTGGTACGACCGGGGTAGACCAGGATAATTTTGTGCATGGCAGGTGGACCAGGATGGTCGATGTCCCACATGTCGGCGAATGAAAGTATTCTTTCCAATATAGAGGACGAGCAATGAGTATTCATTGTTTATTTTTGATGAAAGCTATTGTCTCCACTATTACTCCTTGACTTTGTCAATGCCTCTCTCTCCTCCACATAAGCGGGGACTACTTGTTATGCATGCACGTGGGCAGCTCAAGGCGTCTTGAGGGCCAGCCGGTGAGAGCGGGCTCGAAGCAATCCGGACTCGGCATGGCCCACCTCACATTATCACCATATATTTATTGGAGTCCATGCTTGGCGGGCGGGCGATCTCTTCTCCCTCCCGCTTTCTCTCTTCTCGGTGACGCTCACGAGCGATTAGATTTCGGCTATCGACGGTTTATTCAATTACGGTCCCACATGTCAGTGAAATTGCAAGACAACGTGTGTCCCCTTTGGTGAGCGGCGTGCGAGCCGGACTGTCGGGGTTGCGACGTGTACGAGTCGTAAGTGTGGCGCCTTTTCCTTTAGAACTTGCGAAGCGTAACATTTTCTTACGATCGATCGATAGAAATCCAGAACAAAATGACGAGGGCGGTGCTTTCCCGCTAGTTAGGCGGGCTAGTTAGAGTGATATGACGTGCTACAGTGTCGTCCACTTGCTCCATTTTTATGTAAGCAAGAGTTTATACTCGTACGCGGGAGGAGTGCGAAACACCGCGGATCTGATTTTGATCGAGAGATAAATGTTCCCTGCCAAATAATGGAGGATTGTTAGCGATTATAGCATGATAGTTAGGGCATCTCCAGCGTTGGCCCACAAATTTACACCGGCATCTGTCCGAGGACACTGATGGATGTCATCTGATGTTGCCCGCATACCTTTCGACAACTATATGAACTAATCGGACGAAATTCGTGCAAACAAAGCAAATTTCAAATTAACCGGATGAAATACATTACATTTCGAAAACTTTTCCTACAAACTGGACGAAATTCATTACATATTTCGTCTTGGAGCAAGGAACCTCGTGGTGGAGCGTCTGCACTCATAATATTTAATATTATTCAGTGATATAAAATTAACCAATCATCTCCACAGTGGACTGGAAGAGTAAGAAACACGGCAGCCCAGTGTAGTTACATCATACTAGTACATGGCTAACCCACGCTATCACCATATTTCTTGGCTTCCGTGCGACACCTATCTCTAGTAATCCAGCAGCCTGTATCGCTTCTCCCTCCTCGTCTCTATCAAAGTGCGGCGGGCTGGCGTTTCGGTCGTCTATTGAGGTCGGTTAACTATCACATGTTAGCGACATGCCGAGAGCATTCTAAAAAAATTCCTTTCACATTCCGTTTTCGAAAAGAAAAAAATCCTTTCACATACGAATTTGCCTGTATGCTTTGAGCAACTTGCATGTCCTATACTACTCCTGTTTGATACTCTAACTTAGCTAGAGGTTAGACTAACTCATGACTAACCCTAAACTAACTGTAGCCAAAGAGGTGTTTGGGTGACAGGGTTAGATTGATAATAAATGCACTTCATGGAGAGAGAGAAAAGTGATTTTCCAGTGGTCCCAATGAGAACTATCTCCAGTTAGCACCTCTTGGGTGGGATAGTTTTTTTTTGGTGGGTTCGGTGCAACTTGCTCCAATTTAAACCCTCATGCTTGGATACTTTAGGGCTATTTGAGCCCCAACTAGCTCAAACTAACTCTAACCCATGGATCCAAACAGGGCCTATGTCCAGTCTCGGCGCGGAGCAGTCGCGTGCACCGGGAAGCAACGCTCTCTCGGCCGTCGCGCCACTTCAAATCCGGCGCCAGTGAGAGGTCGCCTCCGCTCTGGTCGGGCATTAATGCGGCACTGACGCTCCAGGCGACGCTGACCATTTCACGCGGGAAGCGCGCGCTGGCAAGGGAGTATAGGTTTGAACCGTTTCAGGTGTAGTAGTAATGGTAGTTTGCAAAACTACTCAATTATTGCACTCAGTTTCCTAAGAAATTGTGGTAAAAAACGTTACTCCACAGCCCGCTTCCCTTCTCCTTCCTGCTCGTGATTTACGTGGCCATGTTAACGTGGTTGTGTCAAAAAAATGTCACTTCCTGCTCGTGATTTGCGTTATATAATTACAAGACAAGCACGATTCTCATCCATTGCACGGAACATCAATATGCATTTTTTTACAAAACACATGTTGTGATTGACCCATGCAGGAGTAATCCCATGTGTAAAAACTAATGATATCTTGAGAATTTTATCAGAAAACTGGTATCTTGAGAATGTCATCAAAAAAATGAAAGATGAGAGATAAGGCGAGGAGGAGTGGAGCGTGGTGGTGACTGGTGGTCGGAATGGGCGGAGGCATGGGGATGGACGGCGCCGGCAGGCGGCAGCGGCCACCATGCATGCTAGATTGTTCCAGAGACTTATTCCTTTTTTAGTTGCTGAGCAATGAGGTTGCGGAAGATAATGATGTGGATAGAGGTGCGGGTATCTTTTGTAAAATTATCATAGTTTGCTTCCTATCCATCAGATATAGATCATACGGTCTGTATTACAAGATGGCAGGCACACCATCATCGCCAACTCGTTTTTTATAAGGGTATACAGATGATAAGTTTGCTGACTACTAAAGTAAAGTGGAATCTTTCCATGTTATGCAAGTAAATAAAGGTGATTGTTTATCATACGGGTAAGGTTGGATGAAGGGTGGTAGGAACAAATGCTCCGCCTAGAGCATGTGTGTGTGAGATGGAGTCTTAGTGTGTGTGGTGTGTGTGTGTGAGAGAGAGAGAGAGAGGAGAGAGAGATGGAGTCTTAGTTTGTGTGTGTGTGTGTGAGAGAGAGAGAGAGATGGAGTCTAAGTGTGTGTGGGGGGGTGCGTGTGTGTGTGTTTTTGTGTGTGTGTGAGAGAGAAAGAGAGAGAGAGCTGGAGTCTTAGTGTGTGTGGGGGGGTGGTGCGTGTGTGTGTGTGTGTGTGCGTGTGTGTGTGTCCCGGGGTCCTCTGTGGCGGATGTAATTTAAGTGTGCATGGCTTCATCATAGAGAGGTGATGTGTATGGCAGAGGCCACCAACGATGGGGTGCGAGAGAAAACGCCCGTAGGAGGGAAGAGAAGGTGCGTCTTGGCGTGAGAGGAGTTGACATCGAGAGAACGTGTTTGTTCGAGAGACACCACATAAGACTACTATATATCGATGGTGCATGTAGGCGGAATTAAACAAAGGGATGGTCTTATTGGTTTCGGGATATAGGGGAAGAGTGAGAGGCGCGGGCGGGGGGGTAGCTAGAAGGAGATTGTTAAGTGTGAGTGTGTGTTTTGCCCATCCAGCGGAAGTTATGTGCACAAAAGAGGAGAAGCGATTGATTGTGGCGTTAGGATTGAGGGTAATTAACTACATATGGATACATAGAGACCTTGAGCGTGCATGTGTGAGAGAGGTATACATGTATACGTGGGATGTGTGTGTGTGTGGCATGATCGAGATAAAAGAAAGAAGACATAAGTCCTAATATCAGCGACATGGGAGAGACGGATCGGTATGACAATATGCATGCATGTGAGAATGCAGGGGAAGAAGGCCCGACAATTGAGCATGTGTTTTTTCTTTAAGAGATAGTGGCGTGGGATGGAGCATGCATCTATGGCGAAAGCGGAGGGGTGAGGCGAACGATTGTGCAAAGAGATCAACCTATAAATGCATATGTATGGATAGACATATATAGTGTGGGTGATAGGAAGCAAGACTCCGTGCGAGAAAGAAATGTTGACGGAGAAACTACAGATAGATCTGAGAGATGGAGATGCTAGCTAGAGAGACATCCGTTAGTTTGGGTGTCGGAGATGACCGTCGGGTGGTTCAAAGGGTGAAGTTATATATGTGTGTGAGAGGGCACTTGACTGCATGCATGTAGAGAGAAACATATGTAGTGTGTGTGTGATAGGAATCAAGAGTGAGGCGAGAAAGAAGGTTGATGGAGAAACAGATAAATAGAAAGATAAAGATGCTAGCTAGTGTAAGCTAGAGATAGGAGTCGAGTGGATCGGAAGGCTGGGTTATGTGTGTGGGTGTGAGAGAGATAGAGAGAGGGTGCATGTGAGTCACATACAAACAAATATCGAGAGATAAATGAGATCTAGAGAGCGGAGTTTTGTGTCTCATGAGAGAAAGATATTTCACAACGAGAGTGATAGCTAGAGATACATATGAGGGAACGCAGGATATCTCTAGGGAGAGAGGGGTGTGTTTGAGCGACATACAAGAGAACAATGGAGAAATATGAGACCTCGGGAGACAGAGTTTGTGTTTGTGTGTGAGAAAGAGATATTGAAGAGGAAGAGTCGAGGTTCTCATATCTAAGGAGCAAAAGACATCTCGTATGAGGGGTGTGCGGGTGGCACACATGGGAATAGTTGAGAGAAATGAGACCGGGAGACAAAGTTTTGTGTTTGTGTGAGAGAAAGAGATTCCACATGGAGAATCATAGCTAGAGACACATAGCAGGGAGTGAGATATACTTAGAGAGAGATAGAGTGATGAAGGTCGATCGAGAGAGTACCGTCGGTGTGTTACGAAGATAAAAGATCATTGTCGACATACGGTAGCACGATGCATTCACGAGAAACGATGAGCGTATAGGTCGAGAGAGATAGTCCTATATAAGCATGAGTGATAGCTATATGAGGCGAATATCTGGATTAAAGGGATTCAAATATTTAAACTGGAGATCACGACATCGATAATATCATAACGCAAATTGGTGTATCAAACATGCATATTCATTTGAATTTGGGCACACGTGTAATGTTATATAGTTTATCAATATTGGTGATCCATATATTCTTCAATTACAAACAATGCATGGTTTATATGCAATTAGTGTCTAAACGGGATTACACTATATGTTGCGTGTGTGAAACACATTATACATGTTTGAGAAGTTAAAAAAAAACCCGCATGAAACACACATTAATTGGAGACAGTTAGCGAGGAATGCATACATTGGATTTCAACATAAAGTGGTTTCAAATATTTGAAAATCCAAATTGATGGATACAACCTTATGAATCTGAGATCATGCCATTTGTAAACCATATTTATGTATAAATGGTGTTGTGCTTTTGAAAGTATATATGTAAAAAAAACTCCAATTGAAAATGGATCCCGCCCGAAAAAAAATAGTAGAATACAAATGGGATTCGAATTGAGTTGGCATGGTAAACTTGCACTGTGCAAAATTTGAATGAAGCGGGGAAAGTCGCAGTAAACGCCCGAAACCAAAATCTGCAAGATGGAAATCACTACTGCCTATCCCTGCCGCGCAAAGCCTATGTGCTGAATTTCTATAGGTTTCGATAGGGGTAGGTTTGTAATTTCACCCAAACGTGATGTAACCGCCTCTCACCCGGATTCATACGGTGGGCGCCAAAACACTGATGTGCCCTCGGCGAAATCGACTCCCTCCTGATTCATATTCATACACGGTGGGCGCCAAAAACAAACTCTCATCGGCAAATATACGGTGTATCACGAGATTCCGTCCTATCCCCAACCGACTAATGTTGTTGTGATGTAGTAGAAATTTGAAACGGGGGCTAAGTTTGTAAATTTCCTCGCATTTGAGACAAGCGCCATACGACTACATGGTTCCCCCTTCCTCTCTACCTCCCTTTTCCCCATTCAGTACTCCGTGGGCGCCAAAACACCCTCTCCACCCCACCCTCCTCCGTCGCGCCGTCCGCCCCCCCCCATCCACCGGCCGTCCTCCTCCACCATGCCGGAGCTGATACCCAAGCGGCCGTCCGTTACAAGAGATCGACCTCTCTCATCCACGCCTTGGACCAGGCCTTGCATCCCGTCCTCTCGCTTCATCCCGCCGTCGTCCACCTTGCCGGGCGCCGCTCCTATGACCGTCCTGCCCACCGTGCCCCGCCGCCACCGTCTACCCTCCTAGATCTGCTTCCACGCCACGACAGCCATCGCTATCAAAGCATCATCAAATTCTCACCAGACAAGACATCGGCGCCGCACTGTAGGCGGTACTCTTTCGTATCTGCTCAACTTATTTATCGCAGCAAGAAAATAGATCGCCATTGCTTTACTCTGATTTCTTGTCTTGGTTGTGAAGTTGCCTTTGTCCGGTTTGCACCTTCAGATCCGCCATGGCACGCTCAACACTATACTCCCAATGCTTATGGTTTTCCACTTTTATATTCCACACTAGTTGAATCACAGTAGACTAAATTTCAAAATTGGGTCCGTCGATTTTTCAGAGCTCGTCGGAGTTCGCGGTGCGATCAAGGGGCTCGGGTAGTTGTGGGGCCTCACGAACGAAGAAAACTTGACGGGTGGGGGGTGGGGGTGGCGGAGGAACACAGGCGGTGGGGGCGGTGGTCGGCCCGGCCCATCTGGTGTTGTATGGGAAGAATCACAGACGAGGAATAAGAAGGGTTAGGAGGCGTGGGATCTTCATCCAACCGCTTTGAAATGGTCGAGACAGCTGGGAGTTGCATTCTTAATGCGCTCTGGTTCATCATGTGTGGGCACTGCGCAACCAACATTTTATTATCCAGAATCTGCTTGCTCTTCTTTACCATGTTCGATAGTGCTGGCCTGTACGCGATCGATAAGCTTTCAATTACTAGCGGCAATACAACACCGTATTTTCAAGCCAGTTCCACTTTCCCGATTTATATATCGTGGTTATGGTGTACCCCTGTTATGTACACTATGATCTGCCTAGTTGCTTTGTGTGCTCTTATTATCATGGTTTCGCAATAAACTATCTATCAAAGATATTATGAACCTATCATCCGCCACTATCCTTACTTGGAGCCTATTTTTTTTGTACTTGTGCCATATTATATAAATGCACGACGATATTACAGCACACATGAGCTCTCTCATCAGAATCCAAAGTGATAGCACATAAGTGTTTCTGTGGGCGCCCCTATATTATAATATCATATGCATTACAAAGATAATCTCACAACTATTTATGTTTTCATGGTTCTCAGATATTATACGCAATTACAGTGAATATCAGAATCCGCACATCAGAAGAATATTGTGGAACACTACAATGACTTACAAAATTGGCACCAAGGCGTTGAGTGCCATTTTGGAAGCAATGAAACTCGTACGCTCCCCACCTGTTGATTCTTGTTCAGAATATCATTCTAATGACTATTCTAACCTCGAGGAGTCAAAGGCAGATGGCACATCTGTTCACCCATCAAGGTGCTGTTCTAATTTGGCAAGGTTTTATTGATTGCGCATATCTTGCATACGTTGTCTTGCATTTCTTCTACTTTGTTGCACCACCATACGCTTAGTTTACTCATCATATAACTCGAGATGCTATGCCCATCCATTATCAATACATATTCCATCTGTCGTCATACCATGTTTTTTCACTCAAATGTTGTTCTTGTGCATCAGACATCAAAAAGCAAGAGGGTGATTGCCGAACCTGAAGGAGCACCAGCAAAGTCCTTGAAAAACGTGGTGGTGCCGGATAAATCAGACATCGCCCCTCTTATATTGGCTATACAACCAGTGACACAAAACATAGGACCGACTCCAGCAGACTGTACCCATACTTCACTGGCCACACCACTAGCCCCACCACACAGGACCTGCACTCCGACAAAGAAAAGGTATACTGATTTCATTTGCCATAGCACCGGCCGCACTACGTAAAAATCCCACTCCAAAGAAAAAGTACAGCAAGTCCACCGTCAAGACCTATCCCAACTGCAGAGACGGCGAATTCCTGCATATTGGAACCCCATTCCATTTATTCCCAGTTTAAAAGACAATGCTTTCAATGTTGTTAGGGACTACATGCATATATTCCCATCATGGGAAGATTATAGTGAAGACAAACACCATTTTCACATCTTCTGTCCAACTTACGTGTAAGTGCTATTATTCATGGTTATTATTTTCACATTTTTACTTGATCGAACACACCAATGATTTACATTACATTGTTGTAACTAGGTGAGGTCAATCTGGATAGTCATGACGAGCAAAGCTTGCTTGTGCTTTTCAAGGAAGCATTGCAGCGATGTCGGTGTTACCTGAGGAAAACACACTTTGATGGCAAGTCTATAAACGAATTTCCGGTGAAGTCTCCTGTGCTAAATTTAGAAGACATTGAATGGAAAAACCTTGTTATGCATTGGTCTCGTTCCCAGGATGAGGTATTGTCTATGAAATCACATGACAATTTTAACTTCTACTTTTCCGCATGTGCCTTACGGATCTTTTTTGCAGGAAATCAGCTCAAAGAAGAATTCCGGTTTGAAAAGAACGACAGGATATCGCAAATATGCTGCCCGTTGCTTTGCTCTTGTTAGTACCTGTTGTCTGTATCATCGTACTTGCATACATACCGGTTCATTATGTGACAGCGGTATGCATGATAACTTGCTTATCAATTGTTCGCTCCAAATTATCGATCTGTATGAATGGTTACATTAGTGTAGAATATATCCAATGCCAATGAATTTTTTAGCTCGCATTGTTCTTGTAAGTACATGCTGTCCTTTATCGATGTACTTATATTGACAGTAGTTGTTCATGTACCATCACTCTGCAGCTTATTTTCCTTTGCCCTCCATTTTCTACACATCGGATCTATATTTACTCTTACCATAAGGTTGGTCTTGAAGAAGTTTATTGTGCATTGCTCTTGGCTGTGCCTTTTGCTGTATCCTTTGCACATACATTTATAGCTACTTGGTTATGTAGCATCACTCTTCATCTTATCTTAAATATTCTCCATTTTTCGTATATTATCACATCTATATTTACTCTTAACAAAATGTAGAATAAAGGCAATGCTTATGAAGAACATTACGTGCTAAACTTCTTGAATTGCCCCCCCATCGGCATGGACAAGGGCTTTATAGAGCTGTCTTCACCCGATAATGTAAGTTTGTCCTTCTCAAGCCTTCAAACTTTGTTGTGTATATTTGCTTAGGCATGACTGCAATGACTGTTTATTTTTGGTGTTTGCATCAAATTGCATGTTTAAAGTTTATTATGTAGTTCATAAACAAAAGTTTGTCCTTCTCAATTTAAGTTTTCAGTTGTACAACCAGGTTCCTTCTTCATACCATGTAAATTAAACTATCTGAGCAAGTGATCTTCTTTTGCACCTTTGCATGTATGCTTACATTCTTCATCCGTAATCCAGTGGTGTGGTGAACTTACCCACTACAGCACATTGTCATATTCTGCAATGTCTTAACTATGAACAATGTCATATCATTCTACTTTTATTTAAACCGCCTCTTTATTTGCCAATCTGAAATGGGTTAAATTAATGACACACTAACCATTGATACTTATGAGTTCTTGATCTGTAATCCAGTGGTGTCGGGAAGCCGCCAACTCCTTCACAATGTCAATTCATGCCATGTCTTGACCTGAACAATACCATATTGTGTTAATGCAATTTTAAACTGTGTCACTTTATTCGTCAATAAGAAATGTGATGAATTGTCAGCACTGATACTTTTATGTGCAAAACCTGTCATACATGCCGCTTGTTTATCTTTGAGTGAGGAAGATATAAGTGTTGAACAAGCCTTGATCTCATCATCTTGCTCAGGCTTGCGTTGCAGCTCCCTAGCGAGGCTAACCTTTCTTGAACTCTATTGAAGTCTTTGTCGGTTTTGTATATTATTTTGTCGGTGTGTTTATTTGCACCGGGTGGCGATCTTTGATGCCCAAAGTGTATGTAATCTATTTGTCCGCTTGTGCTTTATTATCATAGTGGCAAACTTTGATGCCCAGTGGATGTAATATGCCGTAATTTCTTTATTGTATAGTCTAGGTTTTTTCTTATTCACGATGTTGCAGTTATTTTACTTCATATATATCCTGTCTTCGCAGTAAACCGGCCAAACCGTAAAATTGCGGTACATAATCGGGCCGTCATGCAATCACGATGTATGGTCCGCATCATGGGCCCCGTCAAACTGGCCCACTAGTAGATTCGGGCCTTTAATAGGCCGAGTAACCCCGACCCTCTTTTCGCAAGAAAACTCAATGGGCTTTTAGGAGGCTGAGAAGTAGGCTGGGCCTGAAACGTGTCGAATAGCTCACGGGCCGGCGGCAGCCCGAAATGGACCCCGGCCCATGATTGTGCGAATCAATTCACGGGCTTTTAACAGGCCAAAGTTGTCTCGGTCCTTGTTTGGCCCAATCAGATATCGGCTGCGAAAGGTGCCGGATGCAAACCGGGCCGTAGTTAGGCCCAACTATATGACGGGCTTTTAACGGGCGAAATTAATATAGGGCGAAATGTTAAATGGGCCCTTAACAGCCGAAACTAATATCGGGCGAATTACTAAATGGGCCTTTAGCAAGTGGGCCCAAAAGCATAGCGATCGATCGGTCGATGAAATTTGAATCGATATGGGCCATAATTGAGCCCAAAGCCTCTTAAAGGGCGGACTGATCTGGGCCGTGATTTGGCCTGAAAGTGGGTGGCATTTAACGGGACGGATCTTATATGGGCCATTACTTGGCGGAACGTGGAAGGCCATTAATGGACCGGACCAATTATGGGCCGCATTTGGCCCAAAACATGGCACCGATTAATGGGTCGGCCTACTAGGGTCCTCAAAATCTTGTGGGCCTACGGTGGCCGCCCATTAATGTCGGCGAAATCCGTGGGCCTTTAGTGGGCTGGCCCATTATGATCCATAAGAATTTTGTGGGCCTTTACCGTAGGCCCATTATGGCACACAAAAATCTTATGGGCCTTTACAGGGCGACCTATTATGGCCTCCAAAATCTTGTGGGCCTTTTAGCTGGGCCAGCCATTATAGTCATAAAATCTCGTGGGCCTTTAATCGACTGACCCATTATGGGGCCGAATCTTGTGGGCCTTTAGTTGGGCGGCCCATTTAAACTTGATTGGGCGTGCCACGATGTCGATATATCATAGGCGTATACATCCAATGAGTGGATGACATCTGTCCCCAGCGGTGAGCCGACATGTGTTTCCTCCAGCCAATGATGATTTTACACGTGGAAAATCCCCATTGGTCGGGGCTGTTAACGGGTTATCGGATCCAAAACCCGACCTGATAGCTTAACGGCGTTCCGTTACGGTGGATGCCACGTGTTGGTCACCCTTGACGAAAGCATTTCTGTGACGCATGATTTATCGTCATGGAAGTGGACACTTCCGTGATGATAATTTTGGTAATGTCATGGAACACTTCTCTGACTGACACGGTATGACTATCTTGATTCTGTCATAAATTTGTCATGGATGTACATGCATGACAAAAAACGCGACCTACTGTGACAAACACGTATCATCACGGAAGTGTATTTTTTTGTAGTGCTATGTGGCGTAATGTACTTGCTATGCAAGTCTATATATATAACACACCCTAGTACCCTCCTTGATATAATTACCTTTATGGATTGCAATTATATTTCCTTTTTTTGCCACAGTGATGCTAGTATTTTTAGAATCAAATCTATTTCAAATGGATTGGACACTACTTTCATTTTTGAACGAGGATTTTGTGTTGGCTAGTACGAGTTATTTTGTAAATGCGGTTTGTATGTGTGTCGCACAAAAAAATGCAATGCAATACAAAAACTTATGGGTCAAAATGCAATGCAAAAATGATGTTTACATTACTTCGAAATGGCATGGCATGCTATTTTCAAAAACAGAGCAAACCAGCATGTTTTTTAATTTGAAAAACAATATACTAAAAAACATGCTATCTTTTAAAAAGCGTAATTTAAAAAATGATGTTTTCAAAATCAGCACGCTGCTTTCAAAACAGCATATTTCAAAAAGCATGAAATTTTTTAAATCAGCATGCTATTTTAAAAATAGCGTTATATTTTTTAAAACAACGTTATATTTTTAGAATGAGGCTGTTATTTTGAAAGCAGCATGCTATTTTTAAAAACAGCATTATATTTTTAAAAATAGCGTTATATTTTTAGAATGAGGCTGTTATTTCGAAATCAGCATGCTATTTTTAAAAATATCAAATTCAAAAGAACGTGATTTTTTTAAATCAGCATGCTATTTTTGAAATCAGCATGCTATTTTAAAAGTAGCATATTGAAAAGAGCATGCTATTTTTAAAATAAGCATGCTATTTTTAAAATTAGCATGATATTTTTGAAAATAGCATGCTATTTTTAAAGTAGCGTTTTGAAAAAGCATTATATTTTTACAAGTAGCATGCTATTTTTAAAATTAGCATGATATTTTTGAAATCAGCATGTTATTTTGAAAGTAGCATATTGAAAAGAGCATTATAATTTTAAAAGTAGCATGCTATTTTTGAAATCATATTTTTAAAATCAGCATGCTATTTTTAAAATAGCATGGTATTTTAAAAACAGTATATTCAAAGCAGCATGCTATTTTTAAATCCGCATATTCATTCTATTTTATTTTCAATTGAGCATGCTTTTTTCAAATGAGCATGCTATTTTTAAAATACCAGTATGCTTATTTTCTATTTGAAAATAAACGATTTTCAAGGTTATTTGAAAACGAGGTTTCTATTAACGTTCTATTTTCTTATATATATAAATTTCCGGTTTCTATTTTATATTTTAAGTATGAAATTTGACTACACTTGAACAAATTTCAGCAATATATTATGTAAAAAATGAAAAAAATACAGAAAACCAACTTCACTAAAAGTGCATTTTTTTCATCAATGTTGATAAATCATAACTAGCCTACCATGTCGTCCCGTCCATAATAAAATGAGGGTGTACCAAGCAAACGAGGAATTCAGAAAAATAGTGGCAGTCCATCAAATAGGTCTAATACATCGAAACAAGGTGGATCCTTTGCATGGAAAACTGTCTACTTTAGCTTGTTCTCAATTTTTCGACCCCAGAAATCCTTTTGTTTTCTCTGCTTGATCCTGTGCATCTAAACATCCTGTCTCTACTTCATTATAGCTTTCCTGCATGAAACAACATTTGTTAATAGGATAGCAAAGAAGATTTGAGCATGTACAATACACTATAATAGAAAAGACACTGACTTCACTGATTTTCTCGTCATAGCTACAGAAGCTAACTTGACAGCTCTTATTCGCTCAGCCTGTGGTACATTCCTAGCAGGCCTTTTTGTCTTCATCACCCCTTTGGCCTGTTCTTTACCGCCCTTCGTAGAGTCTATCCTGGAAAAGTTAACAAACGTCAACACGGTACTAGCAAATACCCGACTTCTAGAGCGGACATGTAAGTACAGACACTAACTTCACTGGTTTTCCTCGCGCACCCTTGTCAACGTTCTTTTTCTTCCTCCCAGCATTGACATTTGGAGCGCCCTTGCATTTCCTGCAAAAAAAATGAAATAGATGAATCTGCAGCCAGCATTCGAAAACATGTTTAAATCGCACAATTGTCTTTGATGCCCACTTGTTTGGTTTTGCGTAATCCTCTTCTGCAACCTCCAATGGTCTCTTCCTAGCCCTCCTCAGCCCACCATCTTCTGCATCTGAATCTTCCTCTTCTTCCGCATCTGAATCTCCCTCTTCTTCTGCATCTGAATCTCCCTCTTCTTCTGCATCTGAATCTTCCTCTTCTTCTGTACCTGAATCTTCCTCTTCTTATGTATCTGCCTCTGTCTCTTCTTCTATATCTGACTATGTCTCTTCTTTTTGCTTCTTCCTCCTTGTGCTATTTGATTTCCCTGATTTTTCCTGCATAAATTGAAGAAAAACATGTGAACACTCTCCGGGAGAACATATTAACACTGTAAGCATGTATGGAAATGAACAATGAGATTAACATGTGCACTAACTTCGTTGCTTTTTTTGAATCTTCCTCTTCTTCTGTATCTGAATCTGTGTCTTCTTCTGTCTCTGAGTCTTTCTCTTTTCGCTTCTTCCTCCTTGTGACCTTTGATTTCCCCGATTTGTTCCTGAGTAAATTGAAGAAAAAGAGAGTAACATATTAACATTGTAAGCATGTATGGAAATGAACAATGAGATAAACATGTGCACTAACCCGTTGCTTTTTCCCTCTCATCCGCTCGCGCCTGGATTTAATCCTCTTGTTCGATTCTTCGATAGTTGGTCTCCCTTTTGGAACTATTTTGATTGGATTTTCCACATCATCGGTGCAGAATTCGCGAGCAGCAGAGAAGTATGCCGGCAAAGGAACAAACAATTTATGGCCTTCATCCAAATCAGTTTTTTCTCCATCAACCAATATACTCCGGAGGAGCTCCATCACCTATCGACATTTGTGAATCGCTAGGCTTGTTTGTGAATAAAGCGTTACTA
Organism: Aegilops bicornis; assembly: GCA_021605145.1. Taxonomy (NCBI): domain Eukaryota; kingdom Viridiplantae; phylum Streptophyta; class Magnoliopsida; order Poales; family Poaceae; genus Aegilops; species Aegilops bicornis. The sequence continues at coordinate 672,212,341 of CM038673.1, read as the reverse complement.
GCCATGTTGCGTAGTTGATGATACTTATTCATGTGATCAGACCATACATGAGTATTCGCAGTCCTCGAAGAAGGGAATGCTGGCTTGGCATGCATTGTCCATCTTTTCTTGACAATTTTTTTGGAAATGTGCGTACACCTAGATGATCCAGAACGCAGAATATATGTGCGCATGGGTAATCCTAACTTTCCAACTTTTTACATTTACAAGCTGCATCATCCAGTCTTGCTCACGTAGCAGACAAGTCACGTGATATATAAAATCCACAGGCTTAGCATCCACGCCTTGTGCATCCAACTTTTTGCATCCAACTCCTCACTGTCCTTACCTTCCAAGTCATTGGGATCCTTAGCATCCAGGTTTTTGGCATGCAAGTCCACACCATCCTTGCCTTCCAAGTCATTGGGATCCTAAGCATCCAAGTTTTTTGCATGCAAGTCCTCAGCATCCTTACCTTCCAAGTCATTGGGATCCTCAGCATCCAAGTTTTTTGCATGCAAGTCCTCATCATCCTTACCTTGCAAGTCATTGGGATCCTCAGCATCCAATTTTTTTGCATGCAAGTCTCAGCATCCTTACCTTCGTTACCTTGCAATTCTGTAGCATCCCTGCCTGTCGGGGAGGCTGATCGTACCCACGAACACCTATGGGGCCGGCGGACCGGGCCCCTTGTGGTTCGGAGGGGGGCGGAGATCGCACGAAGAGCGGATCGAGGCGATGCACACGAGCAGTTTACCCAGCTTCGGAGCTCTTCGGAGAGATAAAACTCCTACTGCTGCTTGTTTGATCTATTGTGTTCTTGCCAGGGAGCAATGCGAGCTACAAAACCTAGCGTGAGTGTGTCTAGTCTATGGCGGTCGAATGTACCGAACCAGCCCGAACCTTGCGAACCCTTTCACGTTGCACTCGGGCCTCCTTTTATATGCTCAAGGGGTCTCCGACAGTGGCAACATAGGCGGGGTACAAATGTAAAAACAGGAGTTGGTACACCTACTTGAGCGATTATGCAGTGCAAAATACCTAACTCTGACGGCAAGGGACAAAAGCAATAAATGCCGTCATTATCGCCCAAACAAAGGTAACAGAGGCCGTCAGTGCGCCTCCGCTTCGCCACGATGGCGAGCTGTCACCGCCGCTTATCGCTGCTCTCCGCTGGCTGCCTGACCTCTCGACACGCCGCCCATGGAGCGGTCCCATGGCGACACGTCGCTGGGTGAGCTGGGCGGAGCGGAGAGAAGTTGCATGCCGGCAAGCGCCTTTGCCACGGCCGAATCCTTGTCGCGCCGGAGACTTGTCACGCCTGAGCCTTCCGGCAAGCTCCTCTTGCCGGGGCCTTGTCTTCTGCGTGCGAGGTGGCCTTCGGCAAGCTCCTCTTGCCGAGGCCTTCTTCGTGCCTAGAGGCCTTCGGCAAGCTCCTCTTGCCGGGTCTTGTCTTCTGAAAGGCTGCGGAGGGTCTTGGCGGACGCCCGCGAGGCTTGCCACGGGGACATCGCGATTGCCCGTGCACAAGTTCGGGTACTAAGGTACCCCTACTTTGGTACACCGACAGAGCCCCGGTCTGGGCCATACACGGTGCCGAAGCGCTGTTGGGCCAGGCCCAAAACAGGCAGAACGCACGCGGCCTGGGTCCAAACCAAACCCACTCCAGATCCGCCGCGTTCCCGTGAGCACGCCACAATTGCGGCATCGTGGGGGAAGTGGGCGGCGTGCGGGGTCTCTTCACCCGTCGCCTCAGTTCTGCATCCCCGCCACGTGGTTCCCATGCTCTTGGGGTCGCGGACGGTGGAAGTGGAAAACTGGGCTGTTACGAGCAGAGGAAGCAGGTCGGCCCCGACTCCCTGCTCTTCCTATGCCCTGATTTGTCGAGCGGGGCGGTCGAGCCCCCACCTTGCTTCCTTAAAGAGCGGAAGGGGAGCCTTGACCCGCACTCTCCCATCTCCTCCTTTCCTCGGTTTACGCTCCCTTTCTCTCATTCGTCATGGAGAAAAGGAACCTTGGTTCTTCATCGGTGGCGGCGAGGTTCGCCGCTAGACAGCGCTCCCCTCCCAACCCCACGCCCGGGGTGGCAGAGCCAGCCACAAGAGGAAGAGGGAGGGGGCGAGGTCATGGACGAGGTCGAGGCGCTCGGGGAAGAGGCGGACGGGCGGGCGCGCGCCGTCTCCGCTTCCGGGCCAGTTCCTCCCCTGCGGGCGGTCCATACAGGGACGACCCTTGCGAGTTCTTCGTCGAGGCTGCGCCGGCGCCTCGTCGTCGCCTCCGGCTTCCAGCTCCGTTAGCGGCCTTGATGGAGTCGGATCCGCCTGAGACATCGAGACTGCACATGAGGGGCTGTGGAATCTGCGGTATGCGAGTACGTGTTGTATTCCCAGCCCCTAATGTGATGTATCTTGATCGTGGGTGGAAGACGTTCACTCGCATCCACAGCCTGAGGGCGGGATTTACCCTCCATTTGAAGTTAATGGAGGGTGATCTCCTCTCCGTCAAGGTCTTCGGGGATCTCGGTACTCGGGCGAAGTGCTGCGTGGATAGCTCCTCCGACAGTGAAGATTCCCCCTCGAGAGAGAGTGACGAGGAGGAGAGCGACAGCGACGAGGGTAGCAGGCCCAATTAGTTGTCGGCGCCGCCAGGCGTCACCGGCGACCCCATCATCCGCGCCGGCTGCTCCTTGAACTCCCGGGTCGCGTCTCCTTGGGCGTGGCGTAGGGGAGGCTGCGAGAAGGGAAGAGGATGGCGACAAGGCCGTCAAGTCGGTCACGAGGCGTAGTGCCCTCGACAGCGTCTTGACGCCCCTGCCGCCCGTCTTGAGCCCCGCTTAAGACTGCCATCTCCGTCAAGCCCTCGGGAGCTCCGGGATGTTCCTTGGTGCCTTCGCACTGTAGCTCGCCTAGGTGTTTCTTTTGCCCTTCTCGCCTCCTTGACCTACCTCCACGAAAAGAGGGACAGGAAAAGGATTACGGGCATCTTATCTTTTTAATTTGTAAGCCTTGGGCCTTATCCGCATTTAAAACTTGTAATCCTCTCTTTCATGTTTTTCATTCTCCACGGATTGTATCCGAGTAGAATGTTTTTAATGAAAAAGGGGATGCTTGAAAAGGGACGAAAGGCTTATCTGATACCGCAGCCCCCGGCAACTCTGGCTTGCCGCAGCCCCCAGCAACTCTGGCTTGCCGCAGCCCCCGACAACTCTGGCTTGCCGGGGCTTGGGTGCCGGCGTGACCTTCTTCTCCTCTTCGCTGTTATTTCAGTTCTGAGAACGATTTAGCCAGTGCCGCAATAAGTTATTTTTGCAATATAACTTTATTACGGGCAACATTTGATCGTTACTTCCTTTACTCGACTCTTGGCTTTGTATGTTATTGCCCTCGCTTTTCAGGAAACTTGCGGTGCGAGCACCCTTGCCGCGAGCGCCGAAAAGTCGGAACTTCAAAGACTTCTTGGCGAAGTCGCTACCGACAAGCAACCTTGTCGCGGACTAGCCGCAGCTCACTTAAGTTGTTGAGCGGACTCGAAACAAAGTAAGGGCGCGACCAGTCACGATTTGGTTCCTCTGCGCACAGGTTTTTCATACAAAGCGCAGTCGTTCAAGGAAGATAACTTTAAAAATTTATTACTGATCGTTTAAACTTAGCAACTTAGCTTTTCGGTCTCTTGCTTCCCGATGAGGTGAATCTTCCTCGGCGGTGTACGGTCCATAGTATTATCTCCTCCTTCCCCACTGGTTAACTTGTGTGCGAGGAGCTTTCCTTTCTTTGAGAAAAGAAAAGAAGAGGAAATAACGTTATGGAGCCCAAAGCAGCTCGATTCTCGCTTACGGTGTGGTTGCTGCACAAAGTGTTAGCCAAAGCATGCAATAAATTGATGAAAGCATGAACTTGACAAGTTATGCGCAACACATGAGCTTTTATCGATGCACGGGTCTGCGCCCGGCTTTGTACAAAGGATTACATGCAACAGCGGCAAGACTTGTACAAAAGGTGGTTCTTGAACGGGTTCGACAACCGCACCCTATGGGTAAAACTTACGAAGATGCTCAATGTTCGGAGTTGCTCACCGGAATGCCATCTTCGGTCTCAAAGCGGACAGCGCCCGAGCCTAGTGACTCGTTTCACCCGATAAGGGCCATCCCACTTTGGCGACAACTTGTTTGAATTCTTGGCGGACTGAACGCGCAGAAGAACAAGGTCGCCTTCCTCTAGACTTCTGGAATTAACCCTGCGGCTATGGTAGCGACCTTGAGCTTCTTTCGGTAGCGGCGGCTCGCCTAATGACTGAAGGCGATCCTCCTCAAGGAGCAGCGCGTCATCTTGTCGCATCTGCTCTTGCTCAAGCTCATCATAGCGAGCACTCGAGGCGATCCGTATCACGAGTTCCGTGGGGAGAAGCGCCTCTGCTCCATAGACTAGAGCAAAGGGTGTGCGGCGGTGGCTCGATTTGGCGTCGTCTGATCGACCAAAGAACCACCGGCAGCTCCTCGATCCGCTTTCTTCCACACTTGTGCAGCTGTCGAAAGTTACGGTCTTGAGCCCGCGCAGCACTTCAGCATTTGCCCTCTCGCTTGACCGTTGCTTCTCGGGTGAGCAACGAAGCAAAGGCACCTTGGCGCCAAGGTCTTGGACGTCTTGCATGAAGGTGCGACTTCGTGAATTGCGTGCGTTGTCGGTGATGATCCGGTTAGGGATTCAAAGCGGCAAACAATTGACCTGAAGAACTTGACTGCTGAATGTGCCGTCACCTTCCTCACTGCTTCCACTTCCGGCCACTTTGTGAACTTGTCGATGGCGACGTACAAGTACTCAAAGCCCCCGACAGCTCGGGGGAAGGGGCCGAGGATGTCGAGCCCCCAGACCGAAAATGGCGGGATAAAGGGATCGTCTGGAGAGCTTGAGCTGGCTGGTGTATCTGTTTGGAATGGAATCGCACGCTTCACACTTGGTTACTTGTGCGATCGCATCACGGAGGGATGTCGGCGGAAGAAACCTTGCCGAAAGCTTTGCCGGCAAGTGCTCTTCTGCGCCAATGTGGTGACCACATATGCCTCCATGTATCTCTTAGCGGCTTACATCCATCTTCCACAGGAATACACTTCAATTTCACACCGTTGAGTCTTCTTACATGCAGTATCTTTGTCGACAAACTGGTACATACTTGACTGTCGGGCTACTCTTTCCGCTTCTTCTTGCTCTTGGGAAGTTCTCTTGTCTGAAGGAAATGGACAATCTGTTGCGCCCATCTTTGGAGCTTGCGGCTCGACAACAAGGACTAAAGGCACATCTGCTGCTGCGGGAACATCGGCTTCCACGGCAAGAACTGCGGCCTGGGAGCTAGATGCTCCCCGACAAGCTTGCCGGAGCAAGACTTGTCGGGAGCGTCTGCTTCAACAAAACAAACCACGGGGTGCAGCCGGGCGCATCGCTCCTCGGCATTGTTGGTGTCGATCTTGGGGACCTTTGCAGCAGCGGCTTCGGGAAGCTCTGTCGGAAAGTAGTCACCAGAGGCCAACTTCCTCTTCTTGCTTTGTCCGATTGATGGTGCTACGGTTGGTTGAGTCAGCTTGAGCACGAAAATCCCTGGTTCCATTGGTAACTTAAGCGCGGCGCACTTTGTGAGCCATCGGCAATATCATTACGAGCTCTTGGAACATGTTCCATTTGTAGGTCGTCAAAGTGCTCTTCTAGCTTCCTCACTTCATCGGCGTAGGCTTCCATCAACGGACTACGGTAATCCTTGTTCACTTAGCCGGACGACAAGTTGCGAGTCACCACGACAATAAGCTTCTTGATCCCAAGGTCCACGGCGATCCACGAGACCGGCAAGCAAACCTTCATACTCTGCGGTATTGTTTGTCGCTTGCTCCTTGGGAAAGTGCATACGGACGACGTGCTTGAGGTGCTCTCCGGTGGAGTGCGATAAGCAAGACGCCCGGCACCAGCGCCTTGCAGCGAGAAGGCACCATCAAAGTACATCAGCCACTCTTTGCTTGCTTCTTTGGCGGGAATGCTGCGTCTCGGAATCTCTTCATCTGGTATTGGCGTCCATTACGCTATGAATTCTGCCAAGGCTACTGCTTTGGATAGTTGATGTGCTTTCAAACTTGAGACCAAAGCTTGACAGCTCCAAAGTGCCCACTCGACAATCCTGCTGTAAACCACGGATTCTGCGGTATCCTCTTGTGAAATCGGTGACAAGCTGTGATCTCATGTGCTTGGAAGTAATGGCGCAGCTTTCTCGAGGCCATGAGGAGGCGAAAAGCAATTTACGCACACGGTACCTTGACCTAGCCCCCCGCGGGGAGGGAACTGACAAAGTAGACTGGGCGCTGCACCATCTTTTACGCATCTGTTCATGCGTCTTGGCGGACTCGTCCTTGTCGGGACCAGAGCTTGTCGTGAAGCCCCCTTGTCATTTGGATGTGCTTGCCGCGGTTCTTTGGCTCGTCATCCGCCTCCCTCTCCGCCACTAACGCAGCACTAACCACTTGATTGGTTGCCGCTATATATAGCAGCAACTTCTCTTGTGGCCTAGGTGCGACAAGTGTTGGAGTGGAGGACAGGTATCTCTTCAAGTCTGCAGCGCAGCCTCCGCTTCGAGTCCATTTCATTGGACCTGCCTTTTTCAAAATCTTGAAAAATGGCGAAGCGCTCAGCAGAACCTAGAAATAAACCTGCTGAGAGCTGCCACGCAACTGGCAAGTCTTCGTACATCCTTGACGCGCTTTGGTGCTTCAATCTGCTCAATGGCCTTGATCTTGTCGGGATTAGCTTCAATCCCTCGCTGAGACACGAAGAATCCGAGAAGCTTGCCGGAAGGGATTCCAAACACGCACTTCTCGGGGTTGAGCTTGAGGTTGATCTTGCGCAGATTCGCAAAGGTCTCGTCCAAATCTTGAACCAGAGTTGCTTTGTCCTTGCTCTTGACCACTATGTCATCCATGTAGGCTTCTACATTTACGTGCATCTGCGGCTCAAAAGCGTCATGGACTACCCTTGCAAATGTTGAACCAGCATTCTTCAAACCGAAAGGCATCCGTATGAAACGGTATGTGCCACATGGTGTGATGAATGCGGTCTTCTCTTCATCTTCTTCAGCCATGAAGATCCGATGGTATCTGAGTATGCATCAAGAAAGCGAAAGCAAATCACATCCAGCCGTGGAGTCAACAATCTGGTCAATGCGCGGCAAGGGAAATGGATCTTTGGGACAAGCTTTATTAACATCCGTGAAGTCAATACAAAGTCTCCATTTCCCATTTGCTTCTTGCGCGACTACGAGGATTGGCCAACCACGTGGGATGGAGCACTCCTCACGGCGAGGCCTGCTGCTTCTAGTTTCTTGATCTCTTACGCTATGAATTCTTGGCGCTCCACCGCTTGCTTCGACTTTTTGCTTGATGGGCGGCGCGATGAGGACAAGCGGCGGCGGTGCTCAATTACTCACGGGAACACGGGGATATCAGACGGTTGCCATGCAAACACGTCGACATTCGCCCATGAGAAAGCGGCGCGCCTTCCTATTTAGGGTCGAGAGAGGCGATGGTGAAGGTACCACCGATGCCGTCCTCCTTGGCGGGCACCTTCTTTGTCTTGGCCGGAGCCACCATCTTCTTGCACTTGCGGTGGAGCTCGATGGTGCGTCCTCGATGGTAGCGCAGCACTCAGAAGAGGTGCGCTTGCGGAGTGAGCATCGAGCCCTTGTCGGACTTGGACTTGGTCTTCTTCCCCGGGAGCTTCGGTGACAAGTGCTTGGCAACTGTCGCTGGCTGCATCCGGAAGATCTTGTCGGCACAGATAAGGGCATCCTTCTTGTCGCCATGGACAGAGATGGCGCTTATCGGGCTGGCATCTTGAGTAGGTTGTAGGCGTAGTGAGAGGCCGCCGTGAACTTGGCGAGTCTTTGGGCGGCCAAGTATCCCATTGTAAGGCAATGGGAAATCGGCAATGTCGAATGTAACCCTCTCGATCTGAAGTTCATTTCACGCCAAATGTTACCGGCAACGTAATCTTCCCCTTCAGCTTGCTCCTTCCCGGATTTATCCCTTGGAAAGTACCAGTCTCTTCGAGCTCGCTATCAGGGATTTGAAGCTTCTGGAGCACCGCGGAGGAGATCAGATTCAAGCCGGCCCCGCCGTCAACTAACATTTTTGTGACCTTGGGGTTGTGGATGGTTGGTGAGACCAACATCGGCAAGCACCCGACCGCAGTCACGCGTCGTGGTGGTCCTCAATATCAAAAATGATAGGCGTCTTGGACCACTTCAGAGGCTTGCGTGACTCTACGAATGGTTCCGCTGCATTGACCTCCCGCATCCATTGCTTGAGTTGGCGGTGGAGGTATGCAGGGAAGCACCTCCGTCAACGCAGAGAACCTCTGTGGCTTTCTGAAACTCCTGCTCGTCGGCGTAAATGCGTCTTCCATATCTTCGTCGTCGTCATCATCTTCATCCTTGTCGCGCCGCTGGAGGTCGATCTCCTTGCCGCTGCTTGGCTTTGCGGCGTCCTCCCTGCCGGACGTTTCTTGCTTGCTCCCCGGCACCTTCACAGGCCTTCTCCATGTCGCGCCCGCTCGGACTCAGCTCTGTGCTGTTCGACGAGCTGCTCGACCTTCTTGCAGCTCTGGAGATCGTGGCCCTTGGTGCGGTGGATCTTGCAATACTGCTTGCCGGAGCTATCCTGCTTGTCGGCGGCCGCCACCGACTGGTGGTTGGCGTCAGCGGCAACCTCCTTGCCGGAGCCACCAGCCTTGGTGTTCTTGTCGCCACCTCTGTTGCCGGACTGCTCAACAGCTAGCACTTCTCTGGCCTTCTTCTTCCTGTTGCCTCGCCGCCGGCCCTTCTTTGCCGGGCGGTGTCATCACCGTCGATCCTGCTACGCATTCTCTCCAAGGAGTCTCCTCCCTTCCTCGGTAGCGTGCACACTTGTCGGCCAAGGCGTACAGCTCATCGGCGTCCTTGACTTTGCACATCGCCATCTCCTCCCTCATTCTGCGGTTCCGCACATTACGATGAAATGTCTTTGATCACCGCTGGCAGGTGGACGTCCGGGATGTTGTAGTGCACGCGGTGAATCTCTGAATGAACTTGCGCAAAGACTCTCCTTCCTTCCGGGCGGCGGTGAAGGTCACTCTCTGGCCATGAGGTTTGTGGCCGCTGTGAAGGCGCCAAACACTGATGGCACAGATCTGCCGGGAGGATATGGAGCTGTCCGGCAAGTGCATGAGCCAAGATCGGACGTTGGGCTTGAGCACGGCGGGAAGTAGTTGGCGAGGATCTTGTCGTCCGTCCCCGCAGCTCGCACCGTGATGGTGTAGATGCTGAGGAAATCCGACGGGTGCGTCCCCGCCATCATACTTCTCCGCACGCGTCTGGTTTGAAGTTTTTCTGGCTGGGCCTTTGGACTTGCCGCAGCTCACGAGTGAACGCAGGGCAACCTACATCACAGACGCAAGTCGCTGGCTCCTCCGGCGCACATGTCGACAGAAGGCCCAGCGCGCTTGTCGGACTGACGTCGCGCTTCTCTTCGGCGCTCGATGCGAGTTCGAGCGTCCTCTTGTTGTCGCTCATGAAGAACTTGGCGCTGATCGCGGCGAGCTCGCGGATCCGATGACGCAGTGGAGTCGCTGTCGAGGTGGATCCGGTGAGTCGGTGATCTTGGCCTTCTTGGCGGAGAGTGCACGGTGGTTGCACCTCCGACAGTCTCGTCGCCACCGGCTCGTGCCTTGTCGTCACGCCGCGGCAATGATGGGGTTGGTTGCCGCGGGGCGTCGCCGTTGGCAAAGCCGATGAGGCTCTGGATAGTGGCCCTCCACTCGTCGACCTTGTCGGCCGTTGGAGGGTAGTCGAGGAGCAGTTGAGCTCTTGCCAGAGCTTCTGCTGGAGTAGTGGGTGGCATTGGAGAGCGGTGCGAGGAGCGGGACACGCTCGGACTTCTAACTACGTTAGAAGGAGCAGCGCCCCGTCCGGGCGACCGTATCTCACTCGTGCCAGCATGTTGGCGCGCATGCTGGTCTTGAGGGTCTCGATCCAACGAACGTATGGCGTTGTGAAAGCCATGACGTTGTTGGTACCGCGTCTCCTGAGATGGGCGCGGGGGATGCTTGTGACGCCGAGGTTTGCGGTGCCTTGTCCTTGGACTTGGCAACGTCGCGAACACCTTCGCCGCGGCGCCCGTTCCTCCGCCGGCGTCCGCCTCACCACCCGTTTGCTGTGGTGGTGAGGGTGGAGTACGACAGCAGACGGCTCTGCTGCCGCCAAGCCTTCTTCTTCGGTGGCATGTTGAGGAAGATGTTGATGACGCTGCTCGTGTGAACGCCGGATCAGATTCACGCGGCCTCGACGCCCCTACAGCGCGCCAAAGATGTCGAGGAGGCTGATCGTACCCACGAACACCTATGGGGCGGCGGACCGGGCCCCTTGTGGTTCGGAGGCGGAGATCGCACGAAGAGCGGATCGAGGCGATGCACACGAGCAGTTTACCCAGCTTCGGAGCTCTCCGGAGAGATAAAACTCCTACTGCTGCTTGTTTGATCTATTGTGTTCTTGCCAGGGAGCAATGCGAGCTACAAAACCTAGCGTGAGTGTATCTAGTCTATGGCCAGTCGAATGAACCGAACCAGCCGAACCTTGCGAACCCTTTCTACGTTGCACTCGGGCCTCCTTTTATATGCTCAAGGGGTCTCCGACAGGTGGCAACATAGGCGGGGGTACAAATGTAAAAACAGGAGTTGGTACACCTACTTGAACAGTGTACAGTGCAAAATACCTAACTCTGACGGCAAGGGACAAAAGCAATAAATGCCCGTCATTGTCGCCCAAACAGTGCAACAGAGGCCGTCAGGTGCGCCTCCGCTCGCCACGATGGCGAGCCTGTCAGCGCCGCTTATCGCTGCTCTCTGCTGGCTGCACAGCCGCTCGACACGCGCCCATGGAGCGGTCCCATGGCGACACGTCGCTGGGTGAGCTGGAGCGGAGACGGAGAGAAGTTGCATGCAGCAAGCGCCTTTGCCGCGCCGAATCCTTGTCGCGCCGGAGACTTGTCGCGCCCGAGCCTTCTCGGCAAGCTCCTCTTGCCGGGCCTTGTCTTCTGCGTTCGAGGTGGCCTGCCCGGCAAGCTCCTCTTGTCGGGTCCTTCTTCGTGCCTAGAGTGGCCTTCCCGGCAAGCTCCTCTTGCCGGGGTCTTGTCTTCTGAAAGGCTGCGGAGGGTCTTGGCGGACGCCCGGCGAGGCTTGCCACGGGGACGCTGCGACTGCCCGTGCACAAGTTCGGGCTACTAAGGTACCCCTACTTTGGTACACCGACACTGCCATATGGGACTTTATCATGTGGGGCTTTGCGAAAAACTCCAAACACGACCAAACCATCACATGCTACCCGGTCCGTGACCTGCCAATTTGTCCCTTCGACAATCTAACGCTTTACCTTTGGAAACATCACAGTTGTATAAATATAAGAGGCAGCAATCTCCAGAGGGTGTGCATTCAGCTTAGTGAAGGGTATCGTATGTGTTGCTACTGTGTCTAATGTTGCTTCATTCTTACGCAATATGGATACACACTGCTCAACAATCTGCAAAAAATCAACAAGCTGCATCTTCCTGCTCAGTGCACATGAAGCCTTGAGTTGAGAGACTCACTCCTCTGATTACTCATCATGCCTAGGAAATATCTACCCTTTGTGTACGCAGCAGCTCATTTATGTCGCAGCTCGTACATCCTATTAACCCATGACGACCTCTTTCCTGTTGGTTTTATTTTGAACTGAACCTTATAAGCCTCCCATCTTTTCTCAAACTCATCAACATCCCAACGACAGTAAATGAATTCCCTAAATTCCTCAAGATTTTTCTTGCGGAGGTGCATCACCATATTCTCCTCGATATGCCACGTGCACAAATGATGATATGTTCCAGTCCAGACAGTAGCTATTGCTTTAGCCATTGAACCGTCCCCATTGGTGATTGCTGAAATGGGTACCTGATACGTCTCCAACGTATCTATAATTTTTGATTGCTCCATGCTACTTTATCTACTGTTTTCGACTATATTGGGCTTTATTTTCCACTTTTATATTATTTTTGGGACTCACCTATTAACCGGAGGCCCAGCCTGTAATTGCTGTTTTTTGCCTATTTCGGTGTTTCAAGAAAGCAGAATATCAAACAGTCCAAGCGGAAAGAAACCTTCGGAAACGTGATTTTCTCACGAGCGTGATCTAGGAGACTTGGACCCTACGCCAAGGAACAACAGAGGCGGTCACGAGGCGGGGCGCCCGCCTCGTGGGCCCTGTTGCTCCACCGACGCATTCCTTCCTCCTATATATACCTCGTACCCCCAAACGATCGTAACAGGAGCCAAAACCTAATTCCACCGCCGCAACTTCCTGTATCCACGAGATCCCATCTTGGGGCCTGTTCCGGAGCTCCGCCTGAGAGGGCATCCACCATGGAGGGCTTCTACATCATCACCATAGCCCCTCTGATGAAGTGTGAGTAGTTTACTTCAGACCTTCGGGTCCATACCTAGTAGCTAGATGGCTTCTTCTCTCTTTTTGGATCTCAATACAATGTTCTCCCCCTCTCTCGTGGAGATCTATTCGATGTAATCTTCTTTTTGCAGTGTGTTTGTTGAGACCGATGAATTGTGGGTTTATGATCCAGCTTATCTATGAATAATATTTGAATCTTCTATGAATTCTTTTATGTATGATTGGTTATCTTTGCAAGTCTCTTCGAATTATCCGTTTGGTTTGGCCAACTAGATTGGTAGTTCTTGCAATGGGAGAAGTGCTTAGCCAATCTTGCGGTGTCCTTACCCAGTGACAGAAAGGGTTGCAAGGCACGTATTGTATTGTTGCCATCAAGGATAACAAGATGGGTTATTTATCATATTGCATGAATTTATTCCTCTACATCATGTCATCTTGCTTAAAGGCGTTACTGCTTTTTTAACTTAATACTCTAGATGCATGCTAGATAGCGGTCGAAGAGTGGAGTAATAGTAGTAGATGCGTAATCGTTTGGTCTACTTGTCTTGGACGTGATGCCTATATACATGATCATACCTAGATATACTCATAACTATGCTCAATTCTGTTAATTGCTCAACGGTAATTTGTTCACCCACCGTAGAATACTTATGCTCTTGAGAGAAGCCACTAGTGAAACCTATGGCCCCGGGGTCTATTCTCATCATATCAATCTCCATCACTTTAATACTTTCTTTGTTTTTACTTTGCCTTTTACTTTTCACTTTGCATCTATATACCAAAAATACCAAAAATATTATCTATCATCTCTATCAGATCTCACTCGTAAGTGACCGTGAAGGGATTGACAACCCCTAATCGCGTTGATTGCGAGTAGCTATCGTTTTGTGCAGGTACGAGGGACTTGTGCGTGGCCTCCTACTGGATTGATACCTTGGTTCTCAAAAACTGAGGGAAATACTTACGCTACTTTGCTGTATCATCCTCTCCTCTTCGGGGAAATCCAACGCAGTGCTCAAGAGGTAGCAAGAAGGATTTCTGGCGCCGTTGGCGGGGAGGCTCACGCAAGAGCAAGCCAAGCACCATACCAAGTACCCATCACAATCCCTATCTCCCGCATTACATTATTTTCCATTTGCCTCTCGTTTTCCTCTCCCCCACTTCACCCTTGCCGTTTTATTCCCTCTCTTTTATGTTCGTCTTTTCGTTTGCCTTGATGTCTTACTTGGCTCGTTTGCTCATTTGGTTGAAATAGTTGAGTATTTATTCCTAAACAGAGAAGCTAATATCTATGGATCCTCATCCGCTTGCCAATCTTTTTAAGAGATCCAATTAGGATGAACCAATTCCTAGTGATTTGGATGCACTAGATTATCTTTATAAGGTTTTGCCTGAAATCCGTGAAGTGACTCATGATAGATCTTTGAATAAAAAGCATGGTGCAATGATTTTATTATAAATTCTTTTGATGTCAATTGTGCTAATAAGATGCAAAACCCTAAGCTTGGGGATTCTAGTTTTGCTATGTCTACTACTTGTTGCAATGATCATGATTGGGGTGATTCTTCTTATGATCTTGAAAATTTATTTAAGCCCCATGATGAATATGAGATTGATAATATTGTTTGCAATAATATTGAAAGTGGGTTCGGAAGAGTGTCAACTTTAGATCCCACATATTTGGAGAATGTTCAATCTTATGAAGTTTTTGATAAAAGTGGGTTTGGAAAGGTCATGACTTTAGTTAATGATAATCCCACTATTTTGGAAGAGTATCAACTTTGCATGCATGTGGATCATGTTAAGAATATACTTTGTGATAGATATTTTGTTGAATTTTCCTATGATCCTACATGTAATTATTATGAGAGAGTAAAACATGGTTATAGAAATTTTCATGTTACTAAATTACCTCTCGTTATGTTGAGATTGCTATTGTTCCTTTCCGCTTCCTTGCATATGCTAGTTTTTGCTTGCTACGATAATTTGTTTGCCTATAATATGCCTATGCATAGGAAGTATGTTAGACTTAAGTGTGTTTGTCACATGTTTTATGATGCTCTCTTTGTGCCTCAATTCTTGTCTTTCTTGTGAGCATCATTGAAATCTCAATGCCTAGCTAAAAAGGCTTTAAAGAAAAGCGCTTGTTGGGAGGCAACCCAATATTTTTCCTTGCTTCTTAGTAATAAATAATCCATATAGCCTCTGTTTAGATGTGGTTTTATGTTTTAATTAGTGTTTGTGCCAAGCTAGACCTATTGGATCTTCTTGGATGATAGTTATTTGATCTTGCTGTAATTTCCAGAAACTTTGCGCTCAGTGCCCGAATTATTAAAAATCACCAGAACGTGATAAAATACTGATTCCAATTGATCTTGATCAATAAATAAATTTTCTAGGTCTTCTAGTTTTGGTAGAATTTTTGGAGTTCCAGAAGTTTGCATTAGTTACAGATTACTACAGACTGTTCTGTTTTTGACAGATTCTGTTTTGCGTGTGTTGTTTGCTTATTTTGATGAATCTATGGCTAGTAAAATAGTTTATAATCCATAGAGAAGTTGGAACACAGTAGGTTTAACACCAATATAAATAAATAATGAGTTCATTACAGTACCTTAAAGTAGTCTTTTGTTTTCTTTCTCTAACGGAGCTCACGTGATTTCTATTGAGTTTTGTGTTGTGAAGTTTTCAAGTTTTGGGTAAATTCTTTTGATGGATTATGGAACAAGGAGTGGCAAGAGCCTAAGCTTGGGGATGCCCATGGCACCCCCAAGATAATCCAAGGACACCAAAAGTCAAAGCTTGGGGATGCCCCGGAAGGCATCCCCTCTTTCGTCTACTTCCATCGGTAATTTACTTGGAGCTATATTTTTATTCACCACATGATAAGTGTTTTGCTTGGAGCGTCTTGTATCATTTGCGTCTTTGCTTGTTAGTTTACCGCAATCATCCTTGCTGTACACACCTTTTGAGAGAGCCATACATGAATTGGAATTTGATAGAATACTCCATGTGCTTCACTTATATCGTTTGAGCTTGATAGTTTTGCTCATAGTGCTTCACTTATATCTTTTGAGCGTGATAATTTTTGCTCTAGTGCTTCACTTAGATCTTTTAGAGCACGGTGGTGGATTTGTTTTAAAGAAACTATTTATCTCTCATGATTCACTTATATTATTTTGAGAGTCGTTAATAGCATGGTAATTTGCTTAATGTTAATATACTTGGTATTCAAGATATGTGAAACTTTCTTTTGAGTGCGTTGAATACTAAGAAAAGTTTGATGCTTGATAATTGTTTTGAGATATGAAGATGGTGATATTAGAGTCATGCTAGTTGAGTAGTTGTGAATTTAAAGAATACTTGTGTTGAAGTTTGTGATTCCCGTAGCATGCACGTATGGTGAACCGTTATGTGATGAACTCGGAGCATGATTTATTTATTGATCGTCTTCCTTATGAGTGGCGGTCGGGGACGAGCGATGGTCTTTTCCTACCAATTTATCCCCCTAGGAGCATGCGCGTAATACTTTGCTTTGATAACTTCTAGATTTTTGCAGTAAGTATATGAGTTCTTTATGACTAATTTCGAGTCCATGGATTATACGCACTTTTTCCCATCCTTCCACCATTGCTAGCCTCTCTAATACCGCGCACTTTTCGCCGGTATCATACACCCACCATATATCTTCCTCAAAACAGCCACCATACCTACCTATTATGGCATTTTCATAGCCATTCTGAGATATATTGCCATGCAACTTTCCACCATTCTGTTTATTATGACACACTCCATCATTGTCATATTGCTAGCATGATCATGTAGTTGACATCATATTTGTGGCAAAGCCACCTTTCATAATTCTTTCATACATGTCACTCATGAATCATTGCATATCGGTACACACGGGAGGCATTCATATAGAGTCATATTTTGTTCTAAGAATCGAGTTGTAATTGTTCAGTTGTAAGAAAATAAAAGTGTGATGATCATCATTATTAGAGCATTGTCCCAAGTGAGGAAAGGATGATGGAGACTATGATTCCTCCACAAGTCGGGATGAGACTCTGGACGAAAAATAAAAAATAAAAAGAGAAAAAAAATAGGCCATAAAAAAAGAGAAAAGGCCCAAATAAAAGAAATGAGAGAAAAAGAGAGAAGGGACAATGTTACTATCCTTTTACCACACTTGTGCTTCAAAGTAGCACCAAGATCTTCATGATAGAGAGTCTCTCATTTTGTTACTTTCATATACTAGTGGGAATTTTTCATTATACAACTTGGCTTGTATATTCCAATGATGGGCTTCCTCAAATGCCCTAGGT
Organism: Aegilops bicornis; assembly: GCA_021605145.1. Classification (NCBI taxonomy): domain Eukaryota; kingdom Viridiplantae; phylum Streptophyta; class Magnoliopsida; order Poales; family Poaceae; genus Aegilops; species Aegilops bicornis. The sequence continues at coordinate 672,195,542 of CM038673.1, read as the reverse complement.
CTTCGTGAGCAAGCGAGTTGGATGCACACCCAGTTAGTTCTTTTGTTGAGCTTTCATATACTTATAGCTCTAGTGCATCCGTTGCATGGCAATCCCTACTCACTCACATTGATATCTATTGATGGGCATCTCCGTAGTCTGCTGATACGCGTAGTTGATGTGAGACTATCTTCTCCCTTTTTGTCTTCTCCACAACCACCATTCTATTCCACATATAGTGATATATCCATGGCTCACGCTCATGTATTGCGTGAAGATTGAAAAAGTTTGGAAAATGTTAAAGTATGAAACAATTGCTTGGCTTGTCACCGGGGTTGTGCATGATTTAAATATTTTGTGTGGGGAAGATGGAGCATAGCAGGACTATATGATTTTGTAGGGATAACTTTCTTTGGCCATGTTATTTTGAGAAGACATAATTGCTTAGTTAGTATGCTTGAAGTATTATTATTTTTATGTCAATATGAACTTTTGTCTTCAATCTTTCGGATCTGAATATTCATACCACAATTAAGAAGATTTACATTGAAATTATGCCAAAGTATCACTCCGCATCAAAATTCTCTTTTTATCATTTACCTACTCGAGGACGAGCAAGAATTAAGCTTGGGGATGCCTGATACGTCTCCAACGTATCTATAATTTTTATTGCTCCATGCTACTTTATCTACTGTTTTGGACTATATTGGGCTTTATTTTCCACTTTTATATTATTTTTGGGACTAACCTATTAACCGGAGGCCCAGCCCAGAATTGCTGTTTTTTTTGCCTATTTCAGTGTTTCAAAGAAATAGAATATCAAACGGAGTCCAAACAGAATGAAACCTTCAGAAACGTGATTTTCTCACCGAACGTGATCCAGGAGACTTGGACCCTACGCCAAGGAACAACAGAGGCGGTCACGAGGGTGGGGGCGCCCCCCCCCCCCCGGGGCGCGCTCCACTGCCTCGTGGGCCCCCTGTTGCTCCACCAACATACTCCTTCCTCCTACATATACCTACGTATCCCCAAACGATCAGAACAGGAGCCAAAAACCTAATTCCACCGCCGCAACTTCCTGTATCCACGAGATCCCATCTTGGGGCTGTTAGGAGCTTCACGGAGGGGGCATCCACCACGGAGGGCTTCTACATCATCACCATAGCCCCTCTGATGAAGTGTGAGTAGTTTACTTCAGACCTTCGGGTCCATACCTAGTAGCTAGATGGCTTCTTCTCTCTTGTTGGATTTCAATACAATGTTCTCCCCCTCTCTCATGGAGATCTATTCGATGTAATCTTCTTTTTGCGGTGTGTTTGTTGAGACCGATGAATTGTGGGTTTATGATCCAGCTTATCTATGAATAATATTTGAATCTTCTCTGAATTCTTTTATGTATAATTGGTTATCTTTGCAAGTCTCTTTGAATTATCCGTTTGGTCTGGCCAACTAGATTGGTAGTTCTTGCAACGGGAGAAGTGCTTAGCTTTGGGTTCAATCTTGCGGTGTCCTTACCCAAAGGATGTAAAGGGTTGCAAGGCACGTATTGTATTGTTTCCATCAAGGATAACAAGATGGGGGTATTTATCATATTGCATGAATGTATTCCTCTACATCACGTCATCTTGCTTAAGGCGTTACTCTGTTTTTAACTTAATACTCTAGATGCATGCTGGATAGCGGTCGATGAGTGGAGTAATAGTAGTAGATGCGTAATCGTTTCGGTCTACTTGTCTTGGACGTGATGCCTATATACATGATCATACCTAGATATACTCATAACTATGCTCAATTACATCAATTGCTCAACAGTAATTTGTTCACCCACCGTAGAATACTTATGCTCTTGAGAGAAGCCACTAGTGAAACCTATGGCCCCCGGGTCTATTCTCATCATATCAATCTCCATCACTTTAATACTTGCTTTGTTTTACTTTGCCTTTTACTTTTCACTTTGCATCTATATACCAAAAATACCAAAAATATTATCTATCATCTCTATCAAATCTCACTCTCGTAAGTGACCGTGAAGGGATTGACAACCCCTAATCGCGTTGGTTGCGAGTAGCTATCGTTTTGTGCAGGTACGAGGGACTTGTGCGTGGCCTCCTACTGGATTGATACCTTGGTTCTCAAAAACTGAGGGAAATACTTACGCTACTTTGCTGCGTCATCCTCTCCTCTTCGGGGAAATCCAACGCAGTGCCCAAGAGGTAGCAGTACCCTCTGGGACATTGCCTCCAAAAACACATGAAGAAGCCACTGGTATGATGCAACTGTCTCGTCTGACACTAGACCGACCCCAAACAAAACTGTGCTGCGGTGATGGTTCGGACCAACAAATGGAACAAACGGAAGCCTGTACTTGTTAGACCGGTATGTACTGTCGAACACCACGACACCACCAAAGGCAACATAGTCAATCCGGGATTGTGAATCAGCCCAGAATATGTTCCTCAAATGGCCTTCTTTGTCTTTTGTGTATTTGAAAAAGAATTCTGGGTCTGCTTTTTTCTATGCAATCATATAGGCGAGCAAATATCTACCGTCACTGCCTTCTCTATTGCGCTTCTTCTGGATTGAAACATGGTTGTATAGGTCTCGATCTATAAATCCAAGCTTGTCGGGACCTCCGGCATTCTTCTCCATTACATTCATAATATGATGTGTTCGAAGTCCACCAACAACATACTCGATGACATCGGCCTTTTGTGCGTCAGTCATTCTACGATGATCCGATAAGTAGGGAGTCAGGTCAGCAGGGACAAACAGATGGTTATGCTTGTCCACAAAATTCTTGACGAACCAGAGGCCACTACTATCTTGTAGCTCAACTTTGAAAAGAGCGGGACACTCACACCGAGAAAGACCCTCGGTGTTCTTTTCTATCAGCTACATTAAAGTGCTTAAGGGCCCGACATCCTTGTTTGCAAAGACTTGTATGTCCTTCAGTATGCATTTTGTTTCAGACCGGACCCTCAGACTTCAGATCATCCTTTCTAACACCAAACCCTTTTTTCTCGCATAGCCTACGTAGAGCATGTAGGCTTCTTCCTCGATCTGAAAGTCTTCTTCACAATCTCTATGTATTCCATACACTCATTCAGATCTGAACCAGCCATGCCTTTAATATCAATTCCTTTACCTTGCATGTGTACATCATCTAGGTCTATGCCATCCTTGCTCGCATCCTCATTATCGTTATCATCCGTATGCATACCATCCATTCCTTTGCCTTCGCTTCGTCTGTCACCCATGTCCTTGTCATCCTTGCCTCGTATTCCCCAAGTTTTTGCCATCGTTGCCTTTATCATCCATGTCGTTATGCTGCCAACAAAACAGATAGTCAATGTTACGGATGGATAGCATACATAATAATTATGCAATACCGCTTAAATAATTGATTTAATTTTTCATATCGGATTCATGTACCAAACTCAGTCCTTCAAAAGCTGTAAGTAAGTATAAAACATTCCCTGACTAAATCCAGAAATATTTAATTGATTGTACTTGTTGTAACTGATGATCTCCTAACTAAATCCAAAGTGCGCGAATCTTTCAAATCCCCTGATAGGTCCACCCTGATAGATCAATTATCTGCAAACTCCATTCAAAATTGTGTCCTAACTGAATCCAAAATTATCACCTAACTAAATCCAAATTATCTCGTCACTAAGTCGAAAATATCTCCAAACTCCATACAAAAATAATTATCTCCTAACTAAATCCAAAATATCTGGAAACTCAATTCAAAAGCATCTCCTAACTAAATCCAGAATAACTTTCTTTGAATCCAAATCTGCTGACAAATTCTCATGGCACACAACCCTAACTAAGTGCTTTAATATGTCCTAGCTAAATCCGACTTACACTTCCTTTGAAAAAAAATCTTGTCACAACTTTCTGAAACCATAAACCCTAACTAACTACATCAACATGTCCTAGCTAAATCCAACTTACACTCCCTTTCAATAGAAATCTCGTCACAACTTTGTGAAACCATAACCCCTAAACCTCACATGACATATCCTAAACCCTAATCAAATCCGACCCTATTGGTACTATAAGCATAAGGGACCAGCAAAGATTTGAGATGGCTAGGAACTTACAACGAAGATCCGGCGTGAAAAAGTTGGTGCACGCCGATGAGGATGATGTGGCCTCTGGTCGGGGAAAGTGGCGCGGCGCCGGGAAGGAGGGAGGCTCGTCGGAAGATTTGGCGCCGTGACCCGAGTGGGTTGACTTAGATGGAGGGGAGTAGGAGCAGGAGGAAGGAGTGACATGGCGAGTGCGATCGGCGGCGATCGAGGGCGCCGGAGGCGATCGGCGGCGATCGAGGGCGCCGAGGTTAGGGCTCGAGAGGAGGAGAGAGGACGAACCGCTCGAACCAAATTTCAAAAGAGTACGCACGATGATTGGACCTATATAATGAAGTGTTTTATTAATGCAATTAATTTAATTGAAAAATTTCGGACGAGAATACCCCTAAACTTAATTGGGCCGATTAAAGGTATAAAAAATTTAGGTCAAAAATACCCTTGGGCTAAAAAAGGCCCAGTTATTCTAATCCGTTAGATCGCCCATATAATATACGTGATTTGGTGTATTATGATGCACCGTAAAATTTCTCTTTACTTAACCATGCTAATCACTATGATGGTTGTCTCGTTTGTTCTATGGTGTTCGTCATTTTACGTAACCATAGAAATGTTCCTTTTTTAACTATTACTAGTACGTTATAGAAAGAACGAAATTATTCCAAATTAATCTCATGTCATGTTATTCTCTGCCATTGTAACATTTTCATGTAATAAACTGTGGTATTTAATGGCTTTAATCACATAGGAGTAAGTTAGGCACGCAGTAAGTTCCGTCTTCTCCGTTTTAATCACATAAATTAGAAATGCAACAGTTTCCTTTTCCTCAGACTCTCTAATATATGGTGGGTAATATGTTTACCATTTTCCTTTTTCTGACACTTACCAAATAAAAGCGGTGGGTAACCTATTACCTCTCCTGGCGTTCATTCTTGACCCTTGGATTAAAAATTATGAACGGTTCAAAATAGTTGTGACCATTTCAAGATCTGTCAAGCTTTTGGGCCCTATAAATAGCCCCAAATGCCCCAAGACACCGGTACCAAGTACCAACTCATTCCTCCAGCCCCCTACCCTCAAGCTCACACCAACCAGCAGGCAGCAGCGCTCTGCCAGAGCCAAGAACCTCAAGCACATCCTGAGCACATCGCCATGAAGCTTCGCCCCACCGCCAGCACTGTGGCTCTCCTCCTCTTCTTCCTCTTGGCATCCTCGTCTCTGCGTGCCGCCATGGCTGGATCAGGTCAGTTCAGTGATGTGTTGATGTTGTATGTGTCGCCATTATGCTCAAGTTCTTTGGTCGTTCCCTGTGTTGATGTTAACCCGTGGTGACTGGTGGATGTGCTTTCGTTCAGCGTTCTGCGACGGCAAGTGCGGGGTGAGGTGCTCCAAGGCGAGCCGGCACGACGACTGCCTCAAGTACTGCGGGATATGCTGCGCCGAGTGCAACTGCGTGCCGTCGGGGACGGCCGGCAACAAGGACGAGTGCCCCTGCTACCGCGACAAGACCACCGGCCAAGGCGCGCGCAAGAGGCCCAAGTGCCCATGATCCGACACCACCCTCCAGCCATCCTCCACCGCCCAGGGCGCCTGCATAGCATGTACTTGAACCTCATGCATCCCTATCTATCATGCGTGTAAATCACGATCTAGAGCGCCTGGTGCATGATTCGACTATATGTTGATGTGCATAATGCTGGCCTACTGGTATGCCGGTAAAAATGTGGTTGTGCTGTAATAATAAACTATCATGCAGTAGTAGAGTCTGTCCAGTAATTTCCTTGTTCTGTTTTTGTTTCCTTTTGGAAAGTGAAATTTGAGAGTAACCGGACTGACGTGTTAATTCAAAAGAGGTGAGGCTTTACCCAATTAAAATGCAACAAGTTTTGTGGCTCCCATGAGAATGTTGCCGGCCGGCATGTGAGTGGCATTGGCGCCAAAGACATATGGTATACATTTGATTTCCTTGTTCATACAGGCACATATCATCCTTCTATGCATATGAATGTATTTTGTTGGTTTCATTTCTATATGTAGGTGTTTCAAGTTTTTGATACCTTCAAGGTCCAACATGGGGCAAACCATTCACCTTGAGCCATTGTTGTACCACAATTGCCCAAAGTTTAAGAAGCAATATGCCGCCCAAAAAGAAGTGAGAGGGCCTCATTGGTCGTCGACCCAAGTAAAAGTGAGAAGAGGTCGAGGGGGAGACCAATTCCAAAGTGGATGCAAAGTATAATGCTTCAACACTCGTCTTGCAATAAACTTTGAAGAGGTTCATGGCCCAAAATGAGGTGTCAAATGAGAAGAGGGAAGAGAGGAAGGGCAAGACAACGAGGAGGCACTGGAGAACTTCTTTGGCATGCAAAAGAAGAAGCTAGAAATCGTGAATTAATTGCAAAAAACCACCACATTTGGGGCATCGTTTGCAGAAAACCATCAGGTCACTAATTTTTTGCAAAAATCACCGCGAATTCGGTAAACATTTTGCAAATAGCACTGATCGGGTGATTTGGCCCATTTGATCACTTTATGACAAGTGGGGCCAGATTGTAAGGAGCTGACTTAGCAAAAAAATTACACACACACCCCTGGATCTGAAAAAGAAAAGCAAACGACCCCCGCGCGCGCGCAGGCGGACCTCGTGGCCTGGAGTTCGTCCCCGACCTCGCCAAGGCCGCCCCTGCGCCACCTGGGCCGGAGTACAGGGGAGCCACCAGCCGGAGCTCATGGAGCTCATGCCCGGAGGGTACAGGGAAGCTCCCTCCCGGCGGTTGCTGGCTCATGGCAGCCGGAGGATCCGGCTTCGGCCAAGGGCCTAGGCTATCCTGGAGAGAGAGAGAAGGGGGGAGGGAGAGCGATACGGGAGGAAGGAGAGGGAGAGGGGACGGCGGTGGTGCCCGGTACACCGGTGAACTGGCGGCGGCCATCTGCGGGCAAGTCGGAGCGGCGCGAGGCTCGGTGGCGTGTGCGCACGGGCCTGCGGGGCTCTCCTGCGGGCGTGGAGGTTCCGATGGCGCGAGCAAGGGGCAGCGGGAGGTGTAGGAGCAGGGAAAGAGGCGCTGGATAATGGCGGAGCCGCCGCCGGCGGCGGCCGAAGCGCACGGAGGTTGGGCCCCATCCACGGTGTCAAGCAGCCTGGGCGTCCCCGGCAGACGACCGAGGCACGGCCAAGGCATCCCGGCGGACGACATGGCAAAGGGCGCCGTCGTGACTTCAAGGTCGAGCTCCCGGCGGCCGTCTCCGCTTAGTCCACGCCGCGGCCGCTGCACAGCTGCTCCTGCTCCCCGGTTTTCCATCACCGGCGACGTTGTGCTCCGGCTCCCCGGCTACACATGCTGCACATTCAGAGAGAGCCATGGTTGCCGCCCCCACCGGCTCCCGTTGCCGCCGTCGGTTGCCTCCTCCCGATTGGATCGGGCGCAGGGGTTGATTGCTTTTTAATTTAGATCCAAGGGTGTGTGTGTAAATTTTTTGCTAAGTCATCTTCTTACAATCCGGTCCCACTTGTCGGAAAGTGATCAAACGGGCCAAATCACCTGATCAGTGCTATTTGCAAAATGTTTACCGAATCCCCGGTGATTTTTGCAAAAAAAATAGTGACCTGGTAGTTTTCCGCAAACGATGCCCCAAATGTGATGGTTTTTTGTAATTAACTCCCAAATCGTTGAGACCAATGCCAAGTCAAGAACCAAGGAGGTGGAGCTTGCGCTATTCTTCAAGGAAGTGAAGATCATGGTGGCCGAAACGAGCAAAATGACCCTCCCCCCCCCCCCCCCCCAAAAAAATAAGACTTGGTTTAAGGTGAAGCAAAAGTTCATCTAAAAACGAGATGCATGGTCATTTTTTATTTTATGAACTAGCGCCGAGATGCATGAACTATGGTCGCGGAACGCGGGGCTCGTGTGATCTTTTTGGTACAGTGTTGTATGTCGGCATGACATATGATACTATACGAAAATGCTAGATTTATTTTTCTATCTACTTGCTATGTTTGATGATAAAAATGCGTTTCTTTAAAAAAAATCAAATGGGTCTGTCTGTTAGACGCACTAACAAAAAAACACTCACATAAAGCAGACGCCGGCCGGCCTGACAACCCAAACAAATAAAAGGTTGACATATATTGGGTGCCCGTTTGAAACGGCCGGTTGAAGTTGGCCTTACAGCTGCGTGGCGCCGGTGCTTAACAGCCAACAGGTGACAAATGAGTGAGTCCATGCTTACCATATATTGGGTGCCCGTTTGCAAGGATGCCATGCTCCTTTCGGTAACTTCTTTTATTTGTACGCACCGGAGCCATTATCTATGCTTTATTAGGGCATTTTGAAAGCTGACTTGCAAAATGGAAAAGAATTTTATGAGATCAGGTCTCACGGGTTAGCAGATGAGACCCATCTTGATGGATGACATGTAGCATTCATAAATCACAAAGCATCTATCCCATCCCCACATGAAATCAGGGGAGGAAAAGATTAGATGCTTTGTGATTTATGAATGCCACGTGTCATCCATCAGGGCAGGTCTCACCTGCTTTATATGAGACTTGGTCTCATATAATTTTTTTCCTTGCAAAATGGACATTGTATTTGTCTGTGGATCGGGACCAGTCCGTGAACACAGATACGGGAGACGGCCATCTAATACTTATTGTATATTTTTAAAAGATTTTAAAATAACCGAATGAAATTCATTCAAATCGGCTGATTTTCATATATATCAAATGAAATTCATTACATTTCAGACAACTTTTAACTAAACCCTACTCTAAACCTAATCAATGATCGCCGGCGCCCGTTCCCCATGTCCAGCCGTGAGCCCCGTAAAGCGAAGCTCTAGCTCCCACCTTCGCAATCTCCAGTTCTGCCTCCGCGGCCTAAGCGGCTAATCAGGCGATGATGATTAGGCCGCCAAGCTTAACTTCATCGCGAGGGAAAGACCGGTGGCCTTCTTGGGATACGAGTGCTAGCGACCTACCATGCACTATTCTTCCTTGTTGTCGGCGGGGCCACAAACGTGTCGGCGCCGTCGCCGTGGTGTCGTGCTACGAGCCTATGATCGTCGCGGAGCTACCAACCTCGCCGCCATCGTCAGAGCCGGGCCCATTAACCTCATGGGCCGCCTCGTCGGTCTCTATGTAGGCGGCCTCCAAATCCGCCTGATACTGGCAGTAGCACCAGCTGTCACATCGGATGTCGCGAGCGGAGCGGTAGGACTCGAGCAGCGCGTCTTGCTCGTCGAGGCCACTGTGATGCCAGTGTCAGCGACTAGTAGCTCCTCCGCACGCCAGTGCTCGTCGAGGAGGTGGAGGTTGTAGGCTTGGTCGGCCTGCGCCTACCGGAATGCAGCCTCTCGGTCTTCCAACACCATGTTGGTGTAGTGGGCATGGCCCATAGTGATGCCGGCATGGTCGGTGCAAATTAAACGGTGGCGACGGCTCGTCGCCAGCTGCCTCTGCCATTGGAGCGTCCACAGCGCCGGATCCGATGATCCGGAGCGCCTAGTGGCCTGCCAGCTGGCAGCAATGGTGGCGAGCTCCTTCGTTTGGTCGGACGAGAGGCCGTCTCACAAAGCTTTAGAGCTCGAAGAGGCCATGGTGGGTGTGGTGCGGAGAGAAGATAGAGATCGGAGGAGGTTGGATGGATGCGGCTGTGTTGTTGGCCTAGGGTTTAAATAGCGGGCAAAGGGCAGGCCAGGCGACAAGGTCCTTAATGGTGGGCGACACAGGGATGGTCGCGTGACGACATAGTAGGATCCTTGGCAACTGTGCCTTTAATGTAGGGAGACGGACGGACTAGTGTTGTTTGAATGCGGAGAGACGTCGCGTGCACCGGGAAGCGACGCGGACGGCGCTCTAGGCTTTAATGCCGGTTCCAGTGAGCGGTCGCGTCCACTCTGAACCGACAAGAATGTGCCGCTGCTCTGTAGCAGCGATAGACAGCGTCGGGCGAGAAAGTGCACAGACGAGGAAGGAGGTTTTTATGGCTTAGAGGGTGTTTGGATACTCTCTAGTCATGTGACTAGTAGTAGTTAGACTAGAAGTTTTTAGTCAGGCCATGTTTGGAAGGTGACTACTACTAGTTAGCATTAAATGTCTCAGTATTAAATGTCCTTTGTGCAACACCAATTAGAGGAGAGAGAGAGGGACTTTAGTCACTAGAAGTCAGGGGTGTTTGGAGGTTTACTGACTAAAGATGACTACTACTAGTCTCTAGTCAGTAAAAGTTGAGGGTGGGGTGACTAGAGACTAAACTAGTTTTAGTCACCCACTAGTCAGGGGTGTTTGAAGGTTTACTGACTAAAGGTGACTACTACTAGTCTCTAGTCTCTAGTCTCTAGTGATCCAAACACCCTCTTAGTCAGATGCGAACGTGGCAGCGATCCAGACGCTCATAAAGTCTCCCTAGTTTGTCTCAAAAAAAATACGCCCGGATAGTCGAACGGACCAATGCAGTACCACGTTGAAGATGCCCTTAGTGGCTGCCCCGCTACCTGACTACCGGCCGGCCTGCGACGGCAGGCAGGGCACACTGCCCGGCGCCTCCGGGCTAGTACGTATACAACGGAAGCCGCCGACGCGGGAGGACATGCGTACCGCGTGATGGCGTGTCGGAGTGCCGAGGAAGACAACGTTTGCTGTGGCCTGTGGGCAGAGCACCTACATTAGCTAGCTGCTAACAAACACATAAAGGGAAGAGAACGATTAAGTAAAGCAAATCTCACTGGAACAGTTCACTGCTCGATCTAAGCATGATGAGAGTTGACGACCGTTCATAAGGGAAAAGGTGTGCATTTTGGGTTACAGCTAGCTCACTGCCCATCAACTGATCAAACACATCACCAATTCGCCATGTCCCTCGTCTCTTTTAAGTTGTAAGTAATCTATGTGTGCCACTGGTACCAGTTCACCACATAGGCCATTAATAAATAAATGAGCAAAAATAGAATGAGTTTTCTTTCTGCCTTTGAGCGAAGAGAAGAGCAAATAAGTCGCCAACGGCCAAAGCTTTCGAGGCGCAAGCTCACTGAATTCTGAGAGCAGTTTTAACATGGTCCCTCATACCTCAGGGAGAGGTAAGGGTTAAGGGTAGACGTTAATACTCCTATTATCAAATGGTGGGTCAACTAATTAGCATGTGAAATTAACAAGGCTGCGACCGGTACGTCAGGCAGACGAGAAAATGCTCCTCCCAAATCTCCCACCGAATTGGCAGGAGAAATTCATGGGGGGAAATCTCTCATCCAATTTAATCCCGTGTCACGCGCAGCAAAAAATAATTAATCTCGTGTCATGTTATTCTACCTAACCATGTCTCTTTTGTTCTATAGAGTTCATCATTTACTTACCCATGCTAACCACTATGATGGTTGCCTCGTTTGTTTTATGAAGTTCGCCATTTTACTTAACCATAAAAGTGTGGGCATCAGGAGGACGTCTTGGCCTAGGCGCCGGATCCTCGGGGCATATTTTCCGTCTGCAGCGCGTACCACCTCGGAGTCAACCTATCTACCAGCACCAACGTTGGTGCAATGAGCAGGGCACCAGACGGCACTCGTGCCGTCTGGAAGGCAGTGTGGGGGTGCCCTGCTCCTCCGAAGGTACGCATTTTTGCGTGGCGTCTAATCACAAACTCACTAGCGACCATGAAAAATAAAGCCAAACGAAAACTGGAGGTCATTAATATTTGTGTGCTTTGTGGCATGGAATCCGAGGTTACATTCCACGCTATGTGTAGGTGTCCGATGGCGAAAATGCTATGGCAGGCGATGGCGAAGTTCCAGTCTATGCCGCGTCTTCGGGATGTTCTTAATTCGGGCACGGAGTGGGCTCTTCACCTGCTAAACCAATGCACGGATGAGCAGCGTCTTCCGGTGATCATGACGCTTTGGAGAAACTGGCACGTCCGCAACGAAGTAGTGCACCACAAACCGGCTCCCACCATTGAAGCTTCCTGCAGATTTTTGTGCAGCTACATCGACAGTCAGACTGCATTCAAAGAACACCCGAACGATGATGTGACCAAAGGGAAAATGGTGATCAAGCCAAGCTGCTGTAGCTCGCGTATGAAGTCACCAATAGAACGGATGGAGTGCACCAGACCGCCGGGACAATGGTCCAAACCACCGGAGGGTTGGGCCAAATTGAACATCGATGGCGCCTGGAGAGAAGAGGATGGCACGGGCGGCGCAGGCATGATTCTTCGCGACCAAGATGGCTCCATCATTTTTGCATCTTGTAGGTTCCTTACGACATGCACGAGTGCCCTTGAAGTCAAGTAGCTGCTTGCATGGAAGGAATTTCCCTCACGCTAGCACGGACTACACTGTCGTTTATCCTGGAGACTGACTGTCTTACTGCAGCAAACATGATCAGAGATGTTGACATCAATAGATCCCCAGTGGCTGCCCTCATCGGTGAAATCAAGCATCTCCTGGCACTTGGACGTGAACATCTGATAGCACATGTGAGTAGAAACAAGAATAAAACTAGTCATGCACTTGCCCAGATGGGTATTTCTGAACTCCGTACAGCCGTTTGGCTTCGTCATGGACCTGATGAAATTGGCGCCTTATGCCATCAGGTTTGTAATAATCTTCCTTGATTAATACAATCCTTTCTTTTCGCAAAAAAAAGTGTTTTTTAACTTATTACTAGTACATTATAGAAAGAATAAAAATATTCCAATTTAATCTCATGTCATGTTATTCTCTGGCATTGTAACATTTTCATGTAAACTGTGGCATTTAATGGCTTTAATCGCATAGATTAGGAGTGCAATACTTTCCTTCTCCTCCGTTTTAATCACATACAGTAAATTATAAATGCAATAATTTCCTCAGACGCTCTAATACATGGTAGTGATATTTTTACCATTTTCCTTTTTCCGATACTTACCAAATACTCCCTCCGTCCGGAAATACTTGTCATTAAAATGAATAAAAGAGGATGTATCTAGATGAATTTTAGTTTTAGATACATCACTTTTTGTCCATTTTGATGACAAATATTTTCGGACGGAGGGAGTACTGTATAAGCGGTCAGTAACCTACTGCCTCTCGTGGCATTTATTCTTGACCCTTGGATTAAAACTTATGAACGGTTCAAAATAGTTGGGACCATCTTGAAACCTGTCAAGCTTTTGGGCCCTATAAATAACCCCACAGGCCCAAGAACTCACTCCTCCAGCCTCCTATCCTCAAGCTCACACCAACCAGCAGCAGGGCTCTGCCAGAGCCAAGCAACCAAGAACACCACGATGAAGAAGCTTCGCACCACCACTCTGGCTCTCCTTCTCCTCCTCGTCCTCCTAGCAATCTCGTCCCTCCGTGTCGCCATGGCTGGGTCAGGTCAGCTCAAGTCACAACCATTTCCCTTCCATTTCCTTCTGATCATGCGTCTCTCTGTCTGTCAGTAATGGAGTTTAAAATCTGTTTGGTCGTTCATTCCTTGTGCTCGCTGCCATATACGTACGTATCTGTGTTGAATGTGGTGGTGCGTCTGCTCTTGACCAGCGTTCTGCGACGGCAAGTGCGGGGTGAGGTGCTCCAAGGCGGGGCGGCACGACGACTGCCTCAAGTACTGCGGCATATGCTGCGCCGAGTGCAACTGCGTGCCGTCGGGGACTGCCGGCAACAAGGACGAGTGCCCCTGCTACCGCGACAAGACCACCGGCCACGGCACGCGCAAGAGGCCCAAGTGCCCATGATCCGACACCACTCTCCAGGCATCGATCCTCCACCGTCCATGGCGTCTACACACCATATGCCTGAACTTCATGCATCCCTGTCATGTCGTACCATGTCGCGGATCACTACTAGTACATCTTATAAGCGTGTAAACCATGATCTGTAGCGTCTGGTGCATGATCCGATTCCGACTATGTGTTGATGTGCATAATGCTGGCCTAGCTACTGGTATGCCGGTAAAAATGTCGCTGTGCTGTAATAATGAAATACCATCATGCATCAGTAAAAGTTTGTCCAGTAATTTCCTTGTTCTGTTTCTGTTTTCTTTGGGTAATGTAACGAGCAAGAGTGGTGTGTTGTGTGTGAGCATAGTTTCAGGGAGGGAGCATGAAAGGGGCACGCGATGGATGCGCGTCGGTGCAAGACAGCGGGCGCGATGGGATGGGGCCGGGCCTTGCTGCGCTCCCTGTCAGTTACTCCTCTCCTGAAAGCGGTACGAACTGAATGTGACGCGTCAGGGGATTGATTTATTTCGCCCACCGCCCTCGCTGAGTCATTGGACTGAAACTGTGCTACAATCAATGGCGGAGTTGATGGCTTTGCTCGGCCTGTTGCGGTGCGAGTTCCCGTGGCCGGCACCGGAGTGAAGCTCGGATGGGAAAGCCGTGGGATCCAGTGTCGGTTGTTTGTCCTCGTCCCGGTACAGAAGCCAGTTCCGGAGACAATTTTTACTTAGAGCACCCAGTGTTGTTACTGTTTTCACCCTGGATGATTGAAAATTTACGGAGATGGCAGCACGGTTAGTGCATGCCTAGAAGGATGAAGTCTGAGCTTGGCTGGTCTGTTTTAGGTTTTGGGACCAAATGGCCTGTTGCAGGTGAAAACTTTTGACCTCGCAAGATTTGCCATTGATGCACTAGGCTACACAACGTGTATAGGGCGTGTTTGGTTGCTGAGCATGTTTGATTGTTCATGCAAGGCGTTGGCCCGCACACGCATGAAACTCAAAGCACCTTATATCCTTGCTTGCTAAAAATTTCGTGCAGCCAGACTGAGACGAGCGCAAGGGGAAACAGCGTACATGTAGAGTACGCATGGCGGGAGACGAAAATCTGCAGCCGTGATATACCACCCTTCATCGATACTCTGTTTGGTCTTTAGGTAAGGTATAGGAACGAACGGATGAAGCTACTAGTTCAAGCATCGGCACTCATAGTTGTGATTTAGACCTGGATAATGTTGGTACACAAGAAAAGATCTAGGTATGTGATCAGCTATGGTCCAATGTTAGTCCTAGATAGGGTGAGGATGACGAACATGCTTCAAATAAGAAATGCCGCTTTTGTCATGCTTGTAGGGACGTTTAGGAAGAGGGGTTGCTAAAAGATAGCATCCACGCCTATGTGGAAGAGTAAGTAACAATGCCCCTTCATGTTGTGAGTCATAACTAGAAGTTTAGGTTGGTTCACAACACGTTCAGAAGATTCAATGAGACAATTTTCTGATATTTAAAGCAAGTCTTGCATGCGGTTGGAGAGCTCAGAGGAGATATGATCAAAGTACCTACTAGTAAAACTCCTTCGAAGATACGAGCACTGGTGGAAAACAAAGCCTGGCCCCATAAGTCGCGAAGTCAGAGGAACTGGCGATTAATGGGACCTTTAGTCGCGGTTACGAGGTGAACCGCGACCAAAGGCCCGGGCCTGTGGCGCCGGCGGTACAAGACGTGAGGAGTCTTTAGTCGCGGTTTGCCGTGACAACCGCGACTAAAGGCTCGGGCACCTTTAGTCACGGTTGCCGTGCCAACCGCAACTAAATCCTCCCCTATATATACCCATCCAGCAGCCCAACACTTAGCCATTCCGATTCTCATTGTTGTCTCGCCGCTGACGCCGCCGTCGCCCTCGCCTGACGCCGCCGCTGTCGCCCGCCATCAAGGCCACCGCACGGATGCACTACCAGGTTAAGGCCGAGGGCGGGCGAGCGAAGGGCGCGAGAGGCTGGCCGGCGGCTGAGGGCGGGCGAGCGAGGCGGCAAGATCGAGGCCGGCCGGCGGCTGGCGAGGGCGAGGCGGGCGGCGGCCGAGGGCGAGGGCGACGGCGAAGGCGGCGAGGGCGAGGGCGACGGCGGCGGCTTCAAAATTAAAATAAAGCACAAAAGAAATAAAACAATACAAATTAAACAGAAAACAGGTTTAGGGGGCTAAAACCCTAAACCTGTGGCGGCCTTTTAGTCGCGGTTGGCGGAAGAACCGCGACTAAAGGTCCTCCGCCCGACGGCCGCTGGCGCCCACGTGGACGGGCCGTTAGTCGCGGTTCTTAAGCAGCCGCGACTAAAGGTGGGGGCATTAGTCGCTTATTTGGTCGCGGTTGCCCAACCGCGACTAATGGCGCTATGTAACCGCGACCAAAGGCCTTTTTTCCACCAGTGGAGCGAGCTATCGCTAGTATCCATATTTCAAGGTGGTCATTACTAATTGTTAGTTCATGCCATGACATGATTGTATTGTTGTGAACCATAACAGTTTGTTCATGCCATCAGAGGATTGTATTGTACCAATTGTCGATATTCATGTGACTGCTAGAGTGTCGTGATCACAGACTACATCATACAGGGCTAGAAAGCACTACGCAAGCCAGAGTGTGTCTGTTGATATTGAATTTGATCTCAAGTTCACACATGTGTTAGTTGGTTGGGAAGGATCATCCCATGATGCAAACGTTCATGCTGACAGCATGGCTCATTTGATGGGATCAAATATCCCTTGTGGTAATTTCTACTTAGGAGATGTTGGATATGCATGTCGGGTTGTGGTTCTTTCACCCTTGAAGAAAACTAGGTATCATCTTAATGAATTCTCTACAAGGAACTGTCCTAAGACAATCAACAAACTATTCAATCTAGGATACTCTAGCCTTAGAGTTTTAGTTGAGAGGGCATTTGGTGCTTTGAATAATATGTCTAAGATCCTTTATCAGGAGTCATTCCACCATTCCCCCACCCAAGTTAAGCTTGTTTTGCATGTTGCATTCTTCATAATTGGATCTTAGATAGGGTTCTTGATAAGTATCTGCCAGATGAGGATGATGTGACGGCTGATAAACTGACTTCAGTCCTGGTATGGAGGCGCATGATAATGAAGCTTGAAAGAGCAAAAGATTTGATTGGGCTTAGGAAATGTGGGCTAATAGAGACAATAGAAGAACCTAAAGAAGAAGAGGATGGTGAACTTTCCCTTTGGCCACTATTGATGAACTCCCCCCCCCCCTCCCCCCTATCCATATGACTGTTAATTTGGTATTGCTACTTGTTAGTAGCTAGGTCTAATAGGATAAAGTGTCATTTATTTAGTGGTTAGACCTGAAAAGATGTTAAATTGTTACCGCCTATAATGTAGTTTATGATAAGGTCGCCTCTATTAAGAAGGAGTGACTACAACATTAGGCCATGAGCAACCAAACACGATGTAATTGCATTTTCACAGCCTTAACCCTTAAGTGTTGTCAACCAAATGCCATATATGAAACCTCTTCCTCATTCAATCCACGCAGCCAAACGGGTTGCAGAACATGGTTCAAAGCCTTGGCGCAATCAAATAGGCCCACCTTATCTGAGCTCGGGGCTTGCCCCTCCTTGTCCTCGCCCGAGCTCAGAGGAAGGCCAACCACAATGTGCCCCGCCCATCGGGCCTCACTGGTATGTTGCTTCTTCATGATTTGGATGTGTCGCGTTGTTATGAGTTGCGTGTACCAAGTCATGCGACGGCACTCCATGGCAGTATCGAGCGGCGGCGGGGCGATGGTCGTGCCCGAGGACGGATGAGGGGGTCAACGTCGGGGCCGACGGTGGTGGTTGAGGACGAAGGAGGGGGCGGCGTCGGAGGAGGCCTCAGGGTGGCGATGGTGAAGCTCGAGGACGGGGTCATGGAGTAGGGAGTCGAGGAGGCAAGCAACAACATGGATGGGGCAAATCAGGGCTAGCGGTGATGGCGGTTCTCCTAGCCGTGACGAAGAGCTGAAGCTCGACTCCGGCGGTTAGGGAGAATCGGGTGGACGGCGACGAGAATGGGGGTTGCCGGGGTGGGTTTTGTAGCTGCAACCGGGCTAATCGGCTGGCGTGCCGATCGCCACACCATGAATGCGCCGATAGGTAGTGTAGAAATCTTTGGACAATGACAAACTATTTAACCAGAAAACTGAACGAAATGATACGCTAATTCTCCAAAAAGAAAACTAACATTCCTATAGTTCGCTATTGGGATGGGCTAGAGATACCCTAACCCTGAACCAGCCTCTCCGCCTCTGTGCAGCGCTTCCTCCCCTCCCACCCCGACTCCTCGATACACCTGCCGCCACCCAACATGGGGAAGAGGCTGAGGTCGACACGGCCGCCACCGGACATGGGGAAGAGGCTGAGGTCGACACGGCCGCCACCCGCGGTGGCCACAGAAGAGTCCAAGCGAGCCAGCAAGGCGGCGGCGATGTCCGACTCTGACGACGACGAGATTGACGCCTTCCCCAAGCAGCGGGACGCCACCCCCCTCGACGCCGACGACTCGAGGGACCCAGAGGAGGAGGATTCGGTGCAGCCTGTCAACGATCTCGAGGGTGTTTCCGGCCATGAAACTGATGATGGCGAAGAAGGCAAGGACGGCGATGGAAGTGATGACAGCGAAGGAGTTAAGGACGGCGACGCGGGCGCAGATAGTTACGAGGTATGGGACAAAATATATATGGCAAGAATCAAGAGAGCGAACAAGGCAATCCAACAAATTTTTGCCGGTGATGACAGTTCGGATGAGTATGATGATAAAAACAATTGGGGTAGCGGAAAGACATTACACTATGATGGGGATGAGCATGATGCTGATGATGTTGACTGTGAAGAGATAAGGAGGATACAAGCAGAGAAGGACAGTAAGCTGTCAATGAAAGATTTCGGATTGGAAGACGATGAAAGTGACGATGAGGATAAGAAGGCAGCCTCTCTAGAGAACGAGGAGGGCAAATCTAGCAATTCACTAGTTCTGGGCAGAGTAAAACAGGGTGCTGAAGTAGCCGGATCGACAAAGAATGAGCACCATGAAATTGCCAAAAGGAAGAGCAAGGATGAAGGAAAAAGGGCTGAGAAGGGGTTGAAGGAAAAAGGGTTGAAGCCAAAGTTGTCAAAAACCAGGGCAGCCAATAATAGGAAAAAACTGCAGACATTGGATGACTTTGATGATGAAGTGCAGAAATTTAGTCGAGTGACCAAACCTGGAAAGCTCCTGGTGAATGCCACTGGCTCAAATAGAAACAAGGTATGGGGTATTTTCATGCAGGTTTCTTATGTTTGCTGGGTACCTTCATAACTAGCTATTTTCTTAACTTGAGCGAAATCTAAATATCTTGTGATAATGATCCAAACTGTGCTTTATTGACTATGGTCTTTTATGCATATGGTGCAAATTACAAGTTCATAACTGCAAAACTACACAGGCAAGTACACATACTGTCATGTAGAACCGAAATTTCAATGACCATATGGTTCTTGCTGTAGATTCTTGCTAGTATTCAGTTGAACACTACATTAGAGAACCATTCTGATCTCGACCAAGTTGATATCTGTTACATTTTTAGTTGGTAATCTACGATTTTTTAACATTGCCACTTTCCTTTTGTCACATTTTTTCTGCAAGATTGTTCAAAAAAAACATTTTTTCTGCAAGGGGGTAATTTGATAGAAACCTACAGTCTTGCTAAATCTGAAGTCTCACTGAGATAACAAAACCTGCAGTCTTCTGGTCTACTATGGCTCCTTTTCAAGTTGTTTGTTTCATCAGGACACACAGTTTTTAGAAGTTCTTTGAAGTATCCAAGTATTGATCTCAAATGGTGTATTCATCTTTTTTGTTGTTGCCAAAAGTGGGCTGATTTTCTGCCTACGTGCTGTTACTTATGGTAATTTGATATTCCCTCAGTCCCATAATATAAGACGTTACATCCAATATACTCACACATTGGATGTATTAACGTCTTGTATTATGAGACAGAGGGAGTAGAACCTTAACTGAATTGAAACTGCATCCTTATACCCAGCTATGTTACAGATATTATCAACCAGCACATACTATACATTATTTGAATTATCATTGTATCCAGAATGTTCATGAATTTTGAGGATTATTAAGTGATTTTGGAGTTGCTGGTGTGTTTCGAATATTGATCCCAAGGCTTCTCGGTTGCAGTGGGACTTTTCTTACTCTGCAAAAGAGAATTGGAATTTTGATAATATAATAGGACATGGTAATTATTGGAATGAGTATCATTGTTGGTAAAACATATCAATAATGAATTATGCTTGCGTTCCAGCTTTAAAAACCTTGGCATCACATCTCCGCATTCCTATCAACATTTGTTTCGATAAATATGAACTAGCCAACGATGCTGGTCATTTTTTGGGTCAAAATGTTGGGTCAGGCTTGAACCTTGCTGCTTTGTTAGAGTTTGTAATATTTCTGCTCTGCTGTTCCAGAACAGGCTTTGTGCTATATTATCTGTCATGTTAATAGAATGACTTATGCTATCAAGTGCATACAAGTGTTGTTCTTAGAACGCAAACCTTGTAACCCTCGTCTTACAAAGATATCGTCTGAAATACTTATGAATTTATAATTGTTGACTATTGCTCATCTACCAAGCTAGATGAACCCTTTAAACATGTGCTTGTGCTTTCTCTATCGCTTTCTGTGTTACTTCCCGTTGTTATGTTTATTGTTATAACAGCTGTAGCTATTCCTAACCTTTTTTATCCCCTCTTCTGGCCATCAGTTCAAGTCTGTTTCTGGTGATGATGACATCCCAAAGCGAGATGAGATTGCTGAAAGACGTCGAAAACACGAACAGCGTGTTCTTGCTCGGCTAGGAACCAATACACGTGAAGACAACAAGGATGGCGACGATGAAGCGTCGGAGTCTGAAGATGAATTCTACAAAGATGTCAAAAGGCAGAGGACCGAAAAGCGCTTGCGCAAAGAACAGAGCGCCCCTATCGCCGAGCCGCTGGCGGGAGAAAGTGAAGGAGATGGCAAGAGGAGGGGGATCTCGCGCCAGATCGAGAAAAACCGAGGGCTGACTCGCCCCAGAAACAAGAAGCTCAAGAACCCACGGAAGAAATACAGGGCCAAGAGTGAGAAGCAGCGTGTTAAGTGGAGAGGTCAAGGGCGTGGCGTGAAGAAGTCTTCCGGTCCGTGCGGAGGAGAAATGTCTGGCATCAATCCGAACGTCAGCCGTAGTGTTCGGTTCAAGGGTTGACGGCATGCATGAAAATTTTGTTTGGGTTCGTTTGCGTGGGACAATGAACATTTCGTCTGATGGTGATTTGAGTTTGTAGTCGTAACATTTTTTTACATTTGCACTGTTTACAGTTAAAAAAGTTGCAGCCGGTACGGTACGGTGGTTGCTTCATATGGTTGATCGTGTTTCATGAGAATTGGAAGCAGAGGCGAGGCGAGGCTCAGTGAAAGCTTTTAGCTCCAACATTTTGTTGTTATATGGTTAAATTGCCTTGCACCCAAATTTTCACATGTGCCTCCAACCCCCTGCCCTGGAAAGCCAAGGTCACACCAGGCAATGGTTTTGCAACAGTGTATATCTGGTAGAGTGGTAGGCCTCCCTGGGTCCATATTCCAGGCCAGCAGCAAACTGCGCTGCAATTGGTTGTCGAATTGATGTGTAAGTTTTCAAACAGCAGCAAACTTATGTGCTTGCTGAGTTTTGATGCAGTGAAAGTTTCCATGGCCAGCACTGGAAGTCTGGAAGCTCTGAATGAGGAAGATGTGGGATCCAACTTTGATTGCTTCCAATTCTCCTCCTGCTGTTACAAAAGCCAGCCCCTGGAAATTTTTACGTATCTAAACCACATGTGAGAGCTATTTTAGCACCTTCATCATCTAAGCCGCTTCAAACTCACTGAAATCGTAGCCTCCAGTTTGCATCCAATAGGTTCGGTGGAAGCTTTTTGCTCGACACTTCGTCATATGACACACAAATACACAATGCAATTCATACAGATTTCACAAGGCGCCCTTTTATCTCGGGGCTTTCAGGGCAAAGGTTATAGCAGACCTTGGTTTTGCACCTCAAAGTTACAGCATTTAGCCCAACGTTTTGTTGAATAGTACACATATTGCCCTTCTTATAATATAGATCCCCACAGGATGCCTCGTTATCTCAAGGGCTTTGGAGGTAAAGTTACAGCGTACCAGGTTTTGCAGCTCGACCCCATTGTCCACAGACGAACGACAAACTTGCAATTGACACCAGAAAGACCAACCTAAGGCAAAATCCAAACAGGTGAAAAAACTCTTCTCAAGTTCTGACTGCACTTTTGTGTGCAACAGATGACTAAAGCCCGTCTTACGCTTCTTCTGCTATGTTGATAGGTTACAAAAAAGACGACGACCAAAACTGGGCTCAAAGTGACTAGAGTACATCAATCCACCAATGGATAGAGCAATGTTGCACATGAGACAATGGTAGAAAGGCGGTCACTTCAGTAACATCTCAGCAATCTGCACAGCGTTCAGCGCCGCACCTTTACGTATCTGGTCTCCACAGACAAATAACTCCAACCTGCCATTGAGGAGCTGATTAGGTTCCAGTATAAAGGAACATTTTAAGTGCAAGCAATGCATAACAAACAGATGATAACAACGGTAACTGTTAAACATGGTTATACCCTCTGTTATCATCTTGCGATAAGTCCTGGCGGATCCTACCAACTGATACATCATCTTTGTCCGATACCTGAAAACTAGAGTTGTATCAGAATAAAGAAAATCTGCTCTACTTTTCTAACAAGTAAAAGGCTAGTGCAGCTCCTGTGAAAGAGTGTAGTGTGCATATGGTTAGTTAATAATAAATCACCTCTTTTCGAGACCACAAGGAATCTCATGGGTGGAGTGTGCATGAATAAAAACAAAGAAATCACAGGTCCAAAGATGTCCCGTCTTCAGAAAATCAAACTGCAGAATTACCTCCAGTGGTGTAGGGAAGCGATTGGCAGCACGGTCGTCACTAATGGTAACACCAGGAGCTGCCCTCAAGATTTCTCTGGCAGTGTCCTTCAAGAATATATGCAAACAATTTCAGAATTTGAACAACTAATAAGGTGTGTTCTTTTTTGACAGGGAACAAGAAATGGAAATTGTAGCAAGTGTCAAAAGTGCTGTAACATTCACAACATAAAATTAATTAAATGACCTACCCAACAATGACAACAAACAAGATCCACAAGAAACCGTTTACAATTCTACTTGCCGAAAACAAGGAAAACAAAGCAATGCTAGGCCAATAAAAATATTTTTACCCAGTGGCTCATGACCTGAGATTGTAACAATTCAGGAAAGAAGTCTATGTACTAACTGATACATGACACAATTACAGTATGCTAACCTCGTCAAGTGGCTTTTCAAACTGTAGATTCACGCTTTCGGCATGCGCGCGCATCGTAGGAACCCGTATACAAGTTGCAGTTACTCTTACATCCTTGTCATTCTAGAAATAGAGCAGAGAGTTAGTATGGCATTTCTGCTTGCTCAACAGTCAACTTAAGAGAAAAGTTTGATGGAGTAATGCAAAGAACTTATGGGGCATTGATCAAGCTTCCACTTACCCAGATTTTTCTGGTCTCCTTCACCATTTTCATCTCTTCCTCGTTATAGCCATTTTCAACAATAGGTGCATTATGCGAAAATATATTAAAAGCATACTGCAGAAGGAAACATACATTCAGCATGACTCATGGCAGTAAGAAATCAACTCAACATGTGCACAAGGTATTGAAGTTATAACCTGTTGACTGAAAATGTTGCAGGTTGGTGGCTTTCCTTCCAAGACCTAAATAAAGTATACAATGTCAGTAGCTAAACTGAATTAGCACCACGAGCAAGATAGTAAGGGAGAAAAGCCCACCTCTCGAGTCTGAAGTTTGAGTTCTTCCATGGCTGCAGCACCAGCACCACTTGCTGCTTGGTATGTGCTGACAACCATCCTTGTAACCTGTCACATTGACGATGGAAAGATTGCCATCAATTTATTTGGTAAGTCCAGCAATGCAACCAACAAGCATACTTTTAAATGACACATATCAGTAACTATATATTACAAATTACTCGACTCACAATAAAAATGATGTTTAATATATGAAGCGGATCAGCACACATAAATAAGAATAACTAATCATGCAAAATCCCTATTGACAGGCTTAGCGTAATTCAGACACTGTTAATATTAAGTACTATATCTACCAAATTGCAATGCTCATAGCTTAAAAGGCATCACAATTAGGAGAAAGGCAATGGAATATGTGGAATTAAATCTGGCTATGAAGAAGCATGTCTAATTCCAAAGATGAGTCTAGTCTTTTATTTCAGGACTCGAATTTACAGGCTTCGATTTTCTTTGGTCACGAGCATTCCCTTTTTTCCAAACTATTTTAACATTAGCTTCAAGTGTTAATGTTAGAAGAAAGCAGGGGACGAAAGGCAACATTTGTGCAATGGTACCTTGGCGTGGCGATGCAGCGGCGTGACAGCCATGAGGCAGATGATGGTAGAGCAGTTGGGGTTGGCCACGATAGCCCCTTTCCCGAGCCGGACGTCGGCCATGGCCTCGGGGTTGACCTCGGGGATGACGAGCGGCACTTCGGGGTCCATCCGGTAGGCGGAGCTGTTGTCGACGACGACGGCGCCGCTGGCGACGGCGGCGGGCGCGTGGGCGCGGCTGACGCCGCCGCCGGCGCTGAAGAGCGCGATGTCGATCCCCTCGAAGGCCCCCGGCGCCGCGAGGTCCTGGACGGTGTAGTCCCGGCCCTCGAACTCGATGCGCTTGCCCGCGGAGCGCTCGCTGGCGAGGAGGCGGAGGCTGCGGTAGGGGAAGTCGCGGGCGGTGATGACGCGCAGGAACTCCTGCCCCACCGCGCCGGTGGCGCCCACGATGGCCACGGAGGGCCCGTCCTCGCGGAGCGCCATGCGGACCGTGGAGGGCCGCCGGCTGGCGCGGCCCCCGAGCGGGGACGCCGCCAGGAGGTGCGGCCGGTGGACGGCTGCGGCGGCCTGCATTGCGGCGGCGGCGCCCTAGGGTTTTTGGGTAGGTGGGTGGTGGGAGGGGGATTGGGTGGGGTTTCTCCCTGGATTTTTGTTCCGCGGACGCGCACGGGGAGGGGATCGTGCTGTGCTGGCTGCCCGTTCTGGCGTTTCGTGCTCGGGGAATGGCCCCGATGCCAAATTGATGTTTGCTTGCAGCCAAACTGCCACCCCAGAGATCTACTCCTACTAATTTAGTAACGCTGGAAACAGTGTGCCGTGCCCACGGGACAGCGGGATGCTGCTTTTGAATTTTGATCGTGTTCCGGCTTGGTGTTTTTTCTTTTTCTTTTGAAGCTTCCAACTTGGTGTTTTGGTAGAGAGAAAAAGCAAATGACGGAACTGTTGTTCTTTGTCAATGATGAAACGCGAATAACCAATGACGGTCGCTGCACTTGAAGCAGTTAGGCCCTTCCCAGTGCTTCACCGTGGACATGTGTTAAGCATGCCATATAAGCGAAAAAATGACATGGCATAATATTTAAGGAGGGGAGAGACTACTTTTTTAAGAACCAATGCTAAGTCATGGTAACCTAGGCAAACCATTTAAATGAAACAATTTGACCAATGCATGAAAGACTTTAGGTGCTAACTCATTAAATAAAGTGTGCTTAGACTACCCACAGTGAAAGTAACATAGGTAGTAACATCACACATATCTAGATAAAATAGATGATGCGACAAGCAATAAATAAAGAAAGAGAAGCATGTGGTAACATAGCTAGTTACTAGTAGTATAAGTAATATCACACATATCAAGGCAAAATGAGTCTATAGCCTAATAAATGAAGTGTTACATGTTACCACACATATGTTACTTCCCACTATAGAGGTAGCAACATAGACTAGTAACATAGGCATGTTACTAGTCTAAGTTACTCCCCATTGTGGCTAGTCTTAGCAACAACAAGTTAAGCACCTATGCATTGGGGAGTTGAGTTGCTAAGGTATTTAATGCACTTAGCACCTCATCTAAGCACCTTTGCATTGGAAAAGGTCTTAAGCAAGAATTATTCTACTCCCTTCGTAAACTAATAAGGCTGGTCATAGTGGGGAGTAACTTAGACTAGTAACATACATATGTTACTAGTCTATGTTACTACCTTTATAGTGGGTAGTAACATATATGTAGTGTCATGCATCACTTCATCTATTATTTCATAGACTCATTTAGCATTGGAAACCGCTAGGTGATGGTAACATATTATGTTACTCTATTTGTCTCTCTCCTCATTAACTACTTGACATCTATGTTACTACTTATGTTACTCACACTATGACCAGCCTAAGTATAAGAGTTTGACGGAGAGAGTAATTAATCTCTAACTGGTTGATATGTCTGGCTTTTACAATCAAGTTCAACCACTTTTACGACGAGTTGTAAAATGCTTGTTTGTTGGGGTCACATTTTTCTAAAACCATATGGGGGAGACGATAACCACTGAGAATTTTGGACTCACAACTTCATTTCGAAAAGAAGCATTTATAGATCTTCTGAAGGATGGAGAGTAAGGGCATCTCCAACGCGGACCATGTTGACACATTTCAAATGCAATTTGAGCAAACTAAAAGATTTTCATGCAAACCGGATGATTTAAACCGAAACACATTCATTTCATTTCCGACATATTTCATTAAACAAAAGCGGACATGGCAATCTTTTAACATAAACCAAAAGTTAAACCTAGTATAAATGTTCGCCAGCCGGGAAGGAAGCTTCGGCCGTGAGCCCCGAGAAGTGAAGCTCCGACCGTGAGCCACGGGAAGTGAAGCCCCAGGTCAATGGCGAAGGAAATAGTGTGACACGAGATATGAGACGTGCCCACATCCGTGTCCTGATGAGTGATATTTTTACAATCATTCACATTTGTTTAAACCGAGGTATTTCATTTAAAGAGATATTTCGCTCAGGTGATGACGCGCAAGAACTCCTGCCCCACCGCGCGGGTGGCACCCATGATGGCCACGGACGGGCCGTCCTCACGGAGCTCCATGTGGACCATGGAGGGCCGCCGGCTGGCGCGGCCCCCGAGCGGTGACGCCATGAGGAGGTGCGGCCGATGGGCAGCGGCGGCGACCTGCATTGTGGCAGCGGCCTAGGGTTTTAGGAAGGCTGGGATTTGGGTAGGTGGGTGGTGGGATGTAAGTGCATCTAGTGCCCCATAGTGATTTTGGTGTATTGAAGACTTATAGGTTAAGGGTCTAATGCGTTTATGAGTGTACACAGGTCTATAAGTCTATGAGGAGTTTGATATTTATAGTGAAATTCGACCCCCAAAAATGAAGTTCTTCGACTGAAGACTTTGGTATTCTGAAGACTTTCTGAAGACTTTAAAAGTGAAGAAATTGGTGTGACCTTGAAGACTTGATATTCATTTGAGGAACATGAAGCGTGAAGACTTTTGTTTTCGTTGTTTCGTTTTCTCTTTCTTGAGTCATAGGAAACACCGTACTGTTAAAGGGGGTCGAGGAAATACTAAGGAAAAATTTCCATGTGATGATCAACTCAAAATCCTACACCTACCAATCCCTTCGAGTGAAGCCATTAGAAATCTCATACTGATTCAGTCAATTTCTTGATGAGACGAAGTTCTTCCGGTCACGAGGAATTTGTTACCGAGGAGGAGTTAGGATTCGCCATTGCGGATTGCCTACACAAAGGAGGAACATGATAGCCCCGAGGAATTTGTACCTCAAATTTCCGACCGTTGTTGTGCTACGCGCCAGCTGTCTCAAAATATCTTATCCACCTAACGGTCATATCATTGAAGGGCATTTATGTCTTATCATGTCGGGCTGCTCCCTAGGCTGTAAATAGCCGCCCCCTACAACCACTAGCTGGTTGGCTGCTCCGAGAGAAACTGACACTTGTCATTTGAGAGCATCCCATCCTCCGAGGACTTTGAGTGAAAATCATCAAGTGAGGAAAACCCAAACCCAAACACCTACAAACCCAAAGTGATTGAGCATCATCAAGAGATTGATCTGCGTGGATCCGATGCTTGTTACCTTTGAAGACTGTGATTCTTCCAAACGGTTAGGCGTCATGGTCTAGAGCATCCAAGAGGAATTGTGGATCGCCGAGTGACCGAGTTTGTGAAGGTTTGGAAGTCGCCTGAAGACTTACCACGAGTGATTGGACGAGGTCTGTGTGACCTTCTTTCAAGGAGAATACGGTGAGGACTTGGTGTCCAGAGTTGCATGCTCAGATCGGGTGTCCGGATCGTGTGTCCTCGAGTTTAAATACTCGGCCGCTCCAACGTGAGGTACAAGCTGAGACATCGGTTGGAACTGGTCTACCAAATCATTGTCTTCACCAACCTTACTGGTTCTATTTC
The DNA here is from genome assembly GCA_021605145.1 of Aegilops bicornis. NCBI lineage: Eukaryota > Viridiplantae > Streptophyta > Magnoliopsida > Poales > Poaceae > Aegilops > Aegilops bicornis. The sequence goes on along the minus strand of CM038673.1, from coordinate 672,167,316 downwards.
CTCAACTCTTTCATTTCCTCATTACTGTGTTAAGTGCTTCATCATATCTGTGTTTGAAGACTTTGACTGAAGACTTTCTAAATTTCCTTAGTTCAATTTCTTCAATCTGTTTGTCTTCATCTTGTGTTATCCTGTGATTACGCTTTTTGTACTCTGTGCTTGTCTTCATTTCATCATGATGACTATGTCTGTATTCTGTTATGCTTACTTCTGAGTACTTATTCCACTGCAAGTAGTTCTTCGCTAAGGAATTTCCTCACCGGCAAATTCCTCAGTGAAGAATTCATAAAAATCGCCTATTCACCCCCCCTCTAGTCGATATAACGCACTTTCAATTGGTATCAGAGCAAGGTACTCCTTGTTACGTGTGATTTTAGTTTAACCGCCTAGAGTTTTAGTTATGTCGACCGCAGGTATGAAGAAAGTGACAAGCCCCATCTTTGACGGTCATGATTATCCCAAGTGGAAGGCCATGATGAGGAAGCGCCTCATGGCAATGAACAACAAGTCGTGGACCGTCATCGAGATTGGTCTTCTTGATCTATGCAAGAAGGCGACGCCGATGACATTCGCAGGTACACTCGACTTGACATCATGGCGAAGGACATCATCTGTTCTCGCCTGTCGAGAGATGAATTCAAAGCATTATGCATCTTTGCAATATGAAGCTTATCTGGGACCGAATCTCTAACGTCTATGAAGGTCATCGAACCCGTCATGATCCTTGGTTTGAGGACTTCAAGGAATCTCTCAAAACGATGACTTTTGAACCAGAACCATCATCCTCTGCACCATGCCTCATGGCAAACGGTGCCAAGGTAACCGAATGTTCCTCATCCGAGTCCAATGATGATGAATCTGATGATGATTTTGGACCTAGCTATACCAAGCTTGTTTGCATTGCCACTAAACAACAAACGACCTTGGAAAAGGTTCAAAACATGCTAGACAAAATTGATGATATGTTGGGTGAAGAAATGGATCGCACTAAAACCTTGACTGAAAATCTTCAGAGACTTTAGTCTAGGTTTGACAGCCTTCAAGGTCATCATAACACTCTCTTATCTGATCATGAGAAGCTTTCTTATGAATTTCTCCAAAAGAAGCAAGATCTTGAGAAGCTAAGAGTGAGTTATGAAGATCTTCAGAAGGAGCGTGATTCTTTACTTGCTCAACAAATCAGCGCTGCCCAGGAAGAATTTGTTCCTCCATGCTTAAAGTGCATTGAACGTGAATCTGCTAATTCTTCACCAGAATGTTCAAATGCTTCAACGGTTACAAATTCTTCACCTGTCTCTGCTATCACTAATTCCTCATCGAGGACATTGCTAGTATCACCGACAATGCAGTTTGAAGGAATTGTACATGACAGGCATGTACAAAAGCCTCAAGGGGCATCAGACTCTTTGTGATGTGCTTAAAAAACAGATCCTCAACAGGAACCCTAGGAAAGAGGGTATTGCCTTTGAGAGAAAAATCAATGCTAATGGTACATATTGGAAGCCTAAGCAGTACCCCAAAACCTCATGGGTTGCTGCAAAGGGACCACCAGTTGATCCATCTAACTTATCTGGCTTTACATGTGAATCTCCTCATTCTTCTGATGGGTCATTTGACTCCAACTATAAACTGTTCAAAAATCAGAATGGTGAAGTATTTGCTAGATATGTTGGCACTAACTGCAGGAACGGTTCCCCTATGAAGAAAATCTGGGTTTCCAAAAGGTGCCTTGAAAGTCTTCAGGTGAATGTCCTCATGACACCACCTTTGAAGAGTAGGAACCCCAGATCAAACTCTTCATACAAACCAAATTCCTCATATGGATCAAATTCCTCAAAAGGATCAAAGTCCTCACATGATTATCATCATGCTTACAACTCTATTTCGCAGGGTAGAGCTAAGGGCTATGAATATGTGCATTATTCCTCAAACCATCATGTTCATAAGTCCTCGAAGAATTTCTCTGCTTATTCATACGCTTACCCTAACCCCTCTTATGTGAAACGAAATGGTCTGGCTTCTTTGCCGCCATTCTCATATGGAGCTCGCAGAGTGATGAACTCTTTACCACCCCTTCAGATGTGGGTGGTGAAGAAAAAGAACTAATCTCTTCTGCAGGGTCAGGTCTCGGGCGTGCTTTAACGTCTGAAGAAGAATTTCTTTGGGGCACGACAAAAATGCTGAAAGGGCCTTGAGGCTAATCATGAAGAAATGAACTTTCATTTCACACATCCTCATCTTGCTATATCTGTTTCTTTGCTTGATGAAATTCATCTAATGAATTTGATATCATATTCTTCACCGATGAAGTATATGAGTTCGTAGCTGCACTAATTCATCTGCAGGATGATCAACCCAAAGCCACTGAGTGGGTCCTCGATAGTGGATGTACAAATCACATGACTGGTGACAAGAATCTATTGATGGATGCTCCCTTATCACCATCGCATCTGAAGCATATCATCTTCGCAGACAAAGGCAAAAGTTAGGTATTGGGTCTAGGTAAGGTTGCGATCACAAAGGGTCGACACATGGAAAAAGTCATGCTTGTTGAATCCTTAGGATACAACCTTATGTCTATCTCAATGCTTTGTGATCTTGATATGGTTGTTGTCTTTGGCAAGTATCGTTGTGTTGTAGTTATGGAAGCTGACAATTCCAAAGTCTTCAAAGGCTTTAGGAGAGGAGACTTGTATACTGTTGATTTCTCTACAGGACCGTAACCAGCCGTGTGCCTACTTGCAAAAGCTTCAGAAGGCTGGCTATGGCATCGACGACTTGGTCACGCAGGCATGAGGAATTTGCACACGCCATGAAGAAGAAACATGTCATTGGCATTGAGAATGTCAAATTCCTCAAGGATCACTTGTGTGGAGCATGTGAAGCTGGAAAAATGACCAAGGCCAAGCATCCATCGAAGACTATCATGACCACTACTCGACCATTCGAATTGCTTCACATGGACCTCTTTGGTCCTAATCATTACTCAGCAGTCACTAATGATGCATCTCTATATGGCTTTGTTATTGTTGATGATTACTCTCGTTACACATGGGTGCACATTGTTACTTTCAAACATGAAGTGCAGGAAGTCTTCAAACGATTTTCCTCGAGGGCTTCAACTAACTTTGGTGTGAAGATCAAGCACATCAGGAATGACAATGGAAATGAGTTCAAGAATTCCGGTCTTGATGACTATCTTGATGAACTTGGTATTACTCATGAGTTATCTGCTCCTTATACTCCTCAAAGAAATGGCGTCGTGGAGCGCAAGAATGTAACTCTTGTTGAGATGGCTCATTGAGGAGTCTGGATTAGGGGTGTCCGGATGGCGGACTATAACCTTTGGCGGACTCTGGACTATGAAGATACAAGATTGAAGACTTCGTCCCGTGTCCGGATGGGACTTTCCTTGGCGTGGAAGGCAAGCTTGGCGATATGGATATGTAGATCTCCTCCCATTTGTAACCGACTCTATGTAACCCTAACCCTCTCCGGTGTCTATATAAACCGGAGGGTTTTAGTCTGTAGGACGAACAATAATCATACCATAGGCTAGCTTCTAGGGTTTAGCCTCTACGATCTTGTGGTAGATCTACTCTTGTACTACCCATATCATCAATATTAATCAAGCGGGAGTAGGGTTTTACCTCCATCGAGAGGGCCCGAACACAGGTAAAAACATCGTGTCCCTTGTCTCTTGTTACCATCCGCCTAGACATACGATTCGGGACCCCTACCGAGATCCGCCGGTTTGACACCGACATTGGTGCTTTCATTGAGAGTTCCTCCGTGTCGTCATCTTTAGGCCCGATGGCTCCTCCGATCATCAACAACGATGCGGTCCAGGTGAGACTTTTCTCCCGGACAGATCTTCAGATTTGGCGGCTTTACCGCGGCCAATTCGCTTGGCCATCCGGAGCAGATCGAAGCTACGCCCGCCACTGTGTCAGATTTGGAAGTTTGAACTACACTACCGACGTCGCGGAGACTTGATCTTCGACGGGTTCGAGCCTGATCGGCCAGCGCCGTCTTTATTACGATGGGCATGATCTAGCTCTGCCGCCGAACAGTGCCCTAGAGGCCGCACCCGTGTTCGCTCCGACCCTCAGCTCGGAGCCGACTGCGCCAATAGAGGATGGGTGGCTGGACACCGCCTCGGGGGCTGCAATCTCTACGGCGATCGAGCCGAACACCAGCCTTGTCCTTTGTGAAGCTTGTGACTCTAAGGTGCCGGACTCCCCTCCGGACTCCGAACCTTCCGCGCCCCTGCCAATCGAATCCGATTGGGCGCCGATCATGGAGTTCACCGCCGCGGACATCTTTCAGCACTCGCCCTTCGGCGACATTCTGAATTCACTAAAGTCTCTCTCTTTATCAGGAGAGCCCTGACCGAACTATGGTCAACAAGGTTGGGATGCGGACGACGAATAAATTCAAAGCCCACCCACCACCCACTTCGTAGCCACTGTTGATGATTTAACCGACATGCTCGACTTCGACTTCGATGACATCGACGGTATGGACGCCGATGCAGGAGACGACCAAGAACCAGCGCCTCTGAGACCTTTGGAAGGCCACCTCGTCAGATGACATATACATGGTGGACACCCCAAAAGAAGGGAACGACGATGGAACAACGGAGGATGACCCTCCAAGAAGCAGCCTAAGCGCCCGGCGTCGTGACGCCGCTTATAAATCCCGCCAAAGCAAAATAGTGATTCCGCACGGAGACAATGACACCCGGACAGTTCAAGACAACCCCTCCAACAGGATTCAAAGACAGAGGATGGAGAAACCAGCCCTCATGAGAGAAGCGGCGATGCAGAGGTAGAGGACGATAATTACATGCCTCCCTCCGAAGACGAGGCAAGCCTCGACGACAGCATTTAATTTGTCGTGCTCGAGGATGTCGTCGAACAAGAGCATTTCAAACGCAGAGCTTATGGCCACGGCGAGCAGCCTCAAGAAAAACAGCAACAACTTAGAGCTGACCAAGACTTGCTAACCGACAGATGGATCAAGTCCTTGCGGCGAAGAGTACAAACTTCAACGCCTCTCAAGGGCTACCTAAAACGCAGGCTGCTACCCGATTAGAGGAGGAAGCACCTAGACATACATCACCAGCGCATGATGCGGCCGACCGGCCACCTCGTGGCCGCGACAGAGAGGCCTCTCGGCCCTCCACTCAAGCCGCACCCCAGCGTCGCTCAAAGAACACCAAGGCACGAGGAAATGCGCCAGACCTGCGAGATATATTGGAGGACAAGGCAAGGCAAACAAGATCGATCTATGGATCGTGTGGGCGCCCCATGACACGTGACGATAACCGTCATGCCGGATATGGTAAATCCGGCAGGGCCGAACACCCACTATGCTTCACAGATGAAGTAATGGATCATCAAATCCTCGAGGGTTTCAAACCCGTAAACATCGAATCATACGATGGCACAACAGATCCTGCGGTATGGATCGAGGATTATCTCCTTCATATCCACATGGCCATGTGATGATCTACACGCCATCAAATACCTCCCACTCAAGCTTAAAGGACCAGCTCGACATTGGCTTAACAGCTTGCCGCAGAATCAATTGGTTGTTGGGAGGACACGGAAGCCGCATTCCTCGACAATTTCAGGGCACCTATGTGCGACCACCGACGCCGATGACCTAAGCCACATAATTCCGCAGCCAGAGGAATCGGCGGAACAATTACGGACACGGTTCCTAACCAAGAAAAATCAAATAGTCGATTGTCTCGACGCAGAGGCCCTTGCAGCCTTCAAACATAACATCCGTGACGAGTGGCTTGCCCGGCACCTAGGATAGGAAAAGCCGAAATCCATGGCAGCCCTCACGACACTCATGACCCGCTTTTGCGCGGGAGAAGACAGCTGGCTAGCTCGTAGTAATAACATGACCAAGAGCCCTGGTAATTCGGATACCAAGGACAACAATGGCAGGTCGCGTCACAACAAGCACAAGCACCGCATTAACGGCGACAATGCTGAGGATACAGTAGTTAATGCCGGATTCAGAGGCTCTAAACCCGGTCAGCGGAAAAAGTCATTTAAAATAAATACTCCGGGCACGTCCAGTTTGGACCGAATACTCGATCGCTCGTGCGGATACACGGCACTTCGAAAAACAGCCAATCACACCAACAGGGATTGTTGGGTGTTCAAGCAGTGCAAGTTAAGTGACGAAAACAGAGACAAGGGGCTGCATAGCGATGACGAGGAGGAGCCCGGCGAAAAAATAGGGGACGAAGGGCTTCCCCCACAAGTGCGGACGGTGAACATGATATACGCAACCCACATCCCCAAAAGGGAGTGGAAGCGTGCACTCGAGGACGTATATGCGTTGGAGCAGTCGCCCAAAGTTCAACCCATGGTCCTCTGCCCGATCACTTTTGATCGAAGGGACCAGCCCACTAACATCCGCCATGGCGGATTCGCCGCATTGGTTTTAGACCCAATCATTGACGGATTTCACCTCACTAGAGTCCTTATGGACGTCGGCAGCAGCCTGAACCTGCTTTATCAGGATACAGTGCGAAAAAATGGGCATAGATCCCTCAAGGATTAAACCCACAAAGACGACCTGTAAAGGCGTCATACCAGGTGTAGAGGCCAACCGCATGTGCTCGGTTACACTTGAGGTGGTCTTGGATCCCGGATAATTTCAAGCGAGGAGTTAATCTTCGACATAGTCCCGTTCCGCGATGGCTATCACGCATCGCTCGAGCGAACCGCATTGCAAAGTTCAATGCGGTGCTGCACTACGCATACCTCAAGCTCAAGATGCGGACCCTCGAGGAGCATTATGGTCAATGGAAACACTGAACGCTCTCTCTGAGCGGAGGAGCATACGGCTGACCCTCGCGGCGGAAGTACAAAGCAGCCTCTCAAGGCAATTCTCGATCCGGCTATTAAACGTGCGGACACCGTCAAGCGCGCTTCGGAGTAACCTACAACAAGACCGCTCGCACGCTTTCAAGCAAGCGTAGCAATGCGGCTAACCCCAGCCCTCGCAAAATTGCGAAACCCGATTACTGGCGTACATAACTACGCTCTGGAAATACCATGGGCACAGGGGAGGGCACGACCACGGCATGCCCAAAATGCGGCTCAACCGCACTAGGGGCTCCGATTTTGTCATTCTTTTTCTTACTTTCAGGACTCCACTCTACGGAAGGCCCGTCTGCAAGACAATCGCCGAACACACGATGCAACAGCCTGTGGAGGCGTAAAGCTACCTCGAGTGTCGGTGGTCTCTATAACGAGCAGTATACTTGTTTCACATATCATCCGCAGCTCGCCTCGAGGGGGACATGTCAAATAGTCCCATCTCTTGCTTATCGCACTATTTGTATCGTCCGCTTTTACATAACTTTTTGAATAAACAATACATAGCTTTTGTCTATTATTGCATTCCCTTTTTTTATCTATATATGTTCATTAATGACATGTTGCACCCGTACACTTTGGTACGGCCAAATACACCAGGGGCTTAAGTACCCCAACATACGGTGTGATAAGTACGAACACTTTCACAAGTGCGGCACCCTGAACTTATAGCATTATATGCATCGGCTCCGAATCATGTCTTGGGTCAATAGTTGGGTTTGCCCGGCTCCCATGTTTTGGTACCTTACGCCCGTTATATCGGCTAAGGTAGCGCTGGGAGAACCAACTGCGATTGTGTTGGGGAACGTGAGAAATTCAAAATTTTCCTACGTGTCACCAAGATCTATCTATGGAGAAACTAGCAACGAGGGAAGGAGAGTGCATCTACATACCCTTGTAGATCGCTAAGCGGAAGCGTTCAAGAGAACGGGGTTGAAGGAGTCGTACTCGTCGTGATCCAAATCACCGGAGATCCTAGTGCCGAGCAGACGGCACCTCCGCAGTTCAACACACGCAGACAGCCCAAGTGGCGTCTCCCACGCCTTGATCCAGCAAGGAGAGAGGGAGAGGTTGAGGAAGACTCCATCCAGCAGCAGCACAACGACATGGTGGTGATGGAGGAGCGTGGCAATCCCGCAGGGCTTTGCCAAGCACCAAGGGAGAGGAGGAGGAGAGGCAGGGCTGCACCAAGAGGGAGAGAACTCATCTGTTATGGGCAGCCCCTAGGCCTCATATATATAGGGGAAAGGGAGGAGGGTGCGCCCCCTCTAGGGTTCCCACCCCTAGGGGGGCGGCAGCCCTAGATGGGAAAGGGGGAGGCGGCCAAGAGGGGAGGAGTCCTTCCCCCCCAAGGCACCTAGGAGGTGCCTTCCCCTTATGGGAATCTTCCTTTAGGGTTTCCCCTTCACCCTAGGCGCATGGGCCCTAGGGAAGTGGCGCCCAGCCCACTTTGGGCTGGATCCCTTCTCACCTCAGCCCATGGGACCCTCCGGGATAGGTGGCCCCACCAGTGGACCCCGGGACCCTTCCGGTGGTCCCAGACAATACCGATGACCCCAAAACTTGTCCCGATGGTCAAACAGGACTTCCTATATATAAATCTTTACCTCCGGACCATTCCGGAACTCCTCGTGACGTCCGGGATCTCATCCGGGACTCCGAACAACATTCGGTAACCACATACAACCTTCCTTTATACCCCTAGCGTCATCGAACCTTAAGTGTGTAGACCCTACGGGTTCGGGAGACATGTAGACATGACCGAGACGTTCTCCGGTCAATAACCAACAGCGGGATCTGGATACCCATGTTGGCTCCCACATTTTCCACGATGATCTCATCGGATGAACCACGATGTCAAGGACTCAATCGATCCCGTATACAACTCCCTTTGTCTAGCGGTATTGTACTTGCCCAAGATTCGATCGTCGGTATCCCGATACCTTGTTCAATCTCGTTTCCGTCAAGTCTCTTTACTCGTTCCGTAACACATCATCCCGTGATCAACCCCTTGGTCACATTGTGCACATTATGATGATGTCCTACCGAGTGGGCCCAGAGATACCTCTCCGTTTACACGGAGTGACAAATCGATCCTCGATTCGTGCCAACCCAATGACACTTTCGGAGATACATGTAGTGCACCTTTATAGCCACCCGATTCGTTGTGACGTTTGGTACACCCAAAGCATTCCTATGGTATCCGGGAGTTGCACAATCTCATGGTCTAAGGAAATGATACTTGACATTAGAAAAGCTTTAGCATCTGAACTACGATCTTTGTGCTAGGCTTAGGATTGGGTCTTGTCCATCACATCATTCTCCCAATGATGTGATCCCGTTATCAACGACATCCAATGTCCATGGTCGAAACCGTAACCATCTATTGATCAACGAGCTAGCCAATAGAGGCTTGCTAGGGACATGGTGTTGTCTATGTATCCACACATGTATTTGAGTTTCCTATCAATACAATTATAGCATGGATAATAAACGATTATCATGAACAAGGAAATATAATAATAATAACTAATTTATTATTGCCTCTAGGGCATATTTCCAACAGTCTCCCACTTGCACTAGAGTCAATAATCTAGTTCACATCGTCATGTGATTAACAGCGATAGGTCACATCGCCATGTGACCAACACCCAAAGAGTTTACTAGTGTACGTAAACTAGTTCACATCATTATGTGATTAGACTCAATGATTTCTGAGGTTTGATCATGTTTTGCTTGTGAGAGAGGTTTTAGTCAACGGGTCTGAACCTTTCAGATCCATGTGTGCTTCGCAAATTTCCAGGTCATATTATAAATGTTGCTTCCACGCTCCACTTGAAGCTATTCCAAATGGTTGCTCCACTATACGTATCCGGTTTGCTACTCAGAGTCACTCGGATAGGTGTTAAAGCTTGCATTGACGTAACCCTTTACGCCGAACTCTTTATCACCTCCATAATCGAGAAACATGTCCTTATTTACTCCAAGGACAATTTTGATCATTGTCCAATGATCCATTCTGGATCATTCTTGTACCCCTTGATCGACTCATGGCAAGGCACACTTCGATGCGGTACACAAGATAGCATACTATAGAGCCTATATGCGAAGCATAGGGACGACCTTCGTCCTTTCTCTCTCTTCTGCCGTGGTCGAGCTTTAACTCTTAACTTCATACCTTACATCTCGTGCAAGAACTCATTCTTTGGTGATCCATCTTGAACACTTTCAAGATCATGTCAAGGTATATGCTCATTTGAAAGTACCATTAAGCATTTTTGATCCATCCTTATAGATCTTGATGCTCAATGTTCAAGTAGCTTAGTCCAGGTTTTCTATTGAAAATCATCTTTCAAATAACCCTATATGCTTTCCAGAAATTCTACATCATTTACGATCATCAATATGTCAACAACATATACTCATCGAAATTCTATAGTGCTCCCACTCACTTCTTTGGAAATACAAGTTTCTCATAAACTTTGTATAAACCCAAAATCTTTGATCATCTCATCAAAGCGCACATTCCAACTCCGAGATGCTTACTCCGGTCCTTAGAAAGGATCGCTGGAGCTAGCATACCTTTTAGCATCCTTAGGATCGACAAAACTTTTCTGATTGTATCACATACAACCTTTCCTTACGTAAACCGATAAGGAAACTCATTTTGACATCCATCTGCCAGATTTCATAAATGCAGCTTATGCTAACATGATTCCGACGGACTTAAGCACCGCTACGGATGAGAAAATCTCATCGTAGTCAACTCCTTGAACTTGTGAAAAACTCTTCGCCACAAGTCGAGCTTCATAGACGGTGATATTACCGTCCACATCCGTCTTCTTCTTAAAGATCCATTCATCTCAATGGCTTGCCGATCATCGTGCAAGTCCACCAAAGTCCAAGCTTTGTTCTGATGCATGGATCCTACCTCGGATTTCATGGCTTCTAACCATTTGTCGGAATTTGGGCCCACCATCGCTTCTCCATAGCTCGTAAGTTCATTGTTGTCTAGCAACATGACCTTCAAGACAGGATCATCGTACCACTACAAGCAGTCCGCATCCTTGTCACCCTCACGAGTGCAGGTAGTGACTTGATCCAAAACTTCATGATCACTATCATAAGCTTCGACTTCAATTGGTGTAGGTGCCACAGGAACAACTTCACGTGCCCTGCTACACACTTGTTGAAGTGACGGTTCAATAACCTCATCAAGTCTCCACCATCCTCCCACTCAACTTTTCGAGACGAACTTTTCCTCGAGAAAGGACCCGATTCAAGAAACAATCCCTATTGCTTTCGGACCTGAATTAGGAGGTATACCCAACCGTTTTGGGTGTCCTATGAAGATGCATTTTATCCGCTTTGGGTTCGAGCTTATCAACATGAAACTTTTTCACATAAGCGTCGCAGCCCCAAACCTTTAAGAAATGACAGCTTAGGTTTCTCTAAACCATAGTTCATACGGTGTCATCTCAACGGAGTAACGTGGTGCCCTATTAAAGTGAGTGCGGTTGTCTCTAATGCCTAACCCATGAACGATAGTGGTAATTCGATAAGAGACATCATGGTACGCACCATATCTTATAGGGTGCAATTATGATGTTCGGACACACCATCACACTATAGTGTTCCAGGTGGTATTAATTGTGAAACAATTTGCACAATGTCTTAATTGTGTGCCAAAACTCATAACTCAGATATTCATCTCTATGATCATATCATAGACATTCTATCCTCTTGTCACGAAGATCTTAAATTTCACTCTGAAATTACTTGAACCATTCAATAATTCAGATTTGTGTTTCATCAAGTAAATATACTCAACATCTACTCGAATCATCTGTGAAGTCAGAACACAACGATATTCCTTTGCATGCCTCAGCACTCATTGGACTGCACACATCAAAATGTGTTACTTCTAACAAGTTGCTATCTAGTTCCATCTTACTGAAACCGAGGCTTTTCAGTCATCTTGCCCATGTGGTATGTTTTGCATATCTCAAGTGATTCAAAATCAAGTGAGTCCAAACGATCCATCTGCATGGAGTTTCTTCATGCGTATACACCAATAGACATGGTTCGCATGTCTCAAACTTTTCAAAAACGAGTGAGTCCAAAGATCCATCAACATGGAGCTTCTTCATGCGTTCTATACCAATATGACTCAAATGGTAGTGCCACAAGCAGGTGGTACTATCATTACTATCTTATATCTTTTGGCATGAAAATGTGTATCACTATGATCGAGATTCAGTAAACCATTTCTTTAGGTGCAAGACCATTGAAGGTATTATTCAAATAAATAGAGTAACCATTCTTCTTCTTAAATGAATAACCGTATTGTGATAGACATAATCCAATCATGTATATGCTCAACGCAAACACCAAATAACAATTATTTAGGTTTAACACCAATCTCGATGGTAGAGGGAGCGGGCGATGCTTGATCACATCAACCTTGGAAACACTTCCAACACATATCGTCGACTCACCTTTAGCTAGTCTCCGTTTATTCCGTAGCCTTTTATTTCGAGTTACTAACACTTAGCAACCGAACCGGTATCTTAATACCTCGGTGCTACTAGGAGTACTAGTAAAGTACACATTAACATAATGTATATCTATCGACCTTGCCCGGCCTTCTTATCTACCAAGTATCTAGGGTAATGCTGCTCAGTGGCTGTTCCCCTTATTACGAAGCACTTAGTCTCGGGTTTGGGTTCAACCTTGGGTTTCTTCACTAGAGCAAAGACTGATTTGCCGTTTCATGAAGTATCCCTTCTTGCCCTTGCCCTTCTTGAAACTAGTGGTTACACCAACCATCAACAATTGATGCTCCTTCTTGACTTCTACTTTCGTGATGTCAAACAACGCGAATACCTCAAGGATCATCATCTCTATCCTTGACATGTTATAGTTCATCACGAAGCTCTAGCAGCTTGGTGGCAATGGCTTTGGAGAAACATCACTATCTCATCTGGAAGATCAACTCCCACTCGATTCAAGTGATTGTTGTGCTCAGACAATCTGAGCACAAGCTCAACGATTGAGCTTTTCTCCCTTAGTTTGCGAGGCTAAGAAATCGTTGAGGTATTATACCTCTTGGCGTGGGCACGAGCTTGAAATCCCAATTTCAGCCTTCAAACATCTCATATGTTCTGCTGACGTTTCAAAACGTCTTTGGTGCCTCAACTCTAAACCGTTTAACCGAACTATCATGTAGTTATCAAAAGCGTGTATGTCCGATGTTCGCAACATCCACAGACGACGTTTGGGGTTCAAAGACACCGAGCGGTGCATTAAGGACATAAGCTATTCATCTGTCCGCATAATCGCTACTGTCAACTTTCAACTATATTTTCTCTAGGAACATATCTAAACAGTGGAACTAAAGCGCGAGCTTACGACATAATTTGCAAAAGATCTTTTGACTATGTTCAAGATAATTAAGTTCATCTTATGAACTCCCACTCAGATAGACATCCCTCCGGGTCATCTAAGTGATTACATGATCCGAGTCAACTAAGCCGTGTCCGATCATCACGTGAGACGGACTAGTCATCATCGGTGAACATCTTCATGTTGATCGTATCTACTATACGACTCATGCTCGACCTTTTCGGTCTCTGTGTTCCCGAGGCCATGTGCGTACATGCTAGGCTCGTCAAGTTAACCCCAAGTGTTTTTTGTGTAAATCTGTCTTACACCCGTTGTATGTGAACGTAAGAATCCATCACACCCGATCATCACGTGGTGCTTAGAAGCTTTAACCTGTAGCAACGGTGCAGTCGAGGGAGAACACTTCTTGAAATTTGTGTAAGGGATCATCTTATTTACTACCGTCGTTCTAAGTAAACAAGATGCATAAACATAATAAACATCACATGCAATTATATAGTAGTGACATGATATGGCCAATATCATATTGCTCCTTTGATCTCCATCTTCGGGCTCCATGATCATTATTGTCACCGCATGACACCATGATCTCCATCATCATGATCTCCATCATCGTGTCTCCATGAAGTTGTCTCGCCAACTTATTACTTCTACTACTATGGCTACGGTTAGCAATAAAGTAAAGTAATTACATGGCGTTGTTCAATGACACGCAGGTCATACAATAAATAAAGACAACTCCTATGGCTCTTGCCGGTTGTCATACTCATCGACATGCAAGTCGTGAATCCTATTACAAGAACATGATCAATCTCCTACATCACATATCATTCATCACATTCTTCTTGGCCATATCACATCACATAGCATACCCTGCAAAAACAAGTTAGACGTCCTCTAATTGTTGTTTGCATGTTTTACGTGGCTGCTTTGGGTTTCTAGCAAGAACGCTTTCTTACCTACGCAAAACCACAACGTGATATGCCAATTGCTATTTACCCTTCATAAGGACCCTTTTCATCGAATCCGTTCCGATTAAAGTGGGAGAGATCGGCACCCGCTAGCCACCTTATGCACCAAGTGCATGTCGATCGGTGGAACTTTGTCTCACGTAAAATGCGTGTAAGGTCGGTCCGGGCCGCTTCATCCCACAATACCGTCGAAACAAGATTGGACTAGTAACGGTAAGCATATCAAAATCAACGCCCACAACTACTTTGTGTTCTACTCGTGCAAAGAATCTACGCAATAGACCTAGCTCTGATACCACTGTTGGGGAACGTAGCAGAAATTCAAAAATTTTCCTACGTGTCACCAAGATCTATCTATGGAGAACTAGCAACGAGGGAAGGAGAGTGCATCTACATACCCTTGTAGATCGCTAAACGGAAGCGTTCATGAGAACGGGGTTGAAGGAGTCGTACTCGTCGTGATCCAAATCACCGGAGATCCTAGTGCCGAACGGACGGCACCTCCGCGTTCAACACACGTACAGCCCGGTGACGTCTCCCACGCCTTGATCCAGCAAGGAGAGAGGGAGAGGTTGAGGAAGACTCCATCCAGCAGCAGCACAACGGCATGGTGGTGATGGAGGAGCGTGGCAATCCCGCAGGGCTTTGCCAAGCACCAAGGGAGAGGAGGAGGAGGAGAGGCAGGGCTGCACCAAGAGGGAGAGAACTCATCTGTTATGGGCAGCCCCTAGGCCTCATATATATAGGGGAAAGGGAGGAGGGTGCGCCCCCTCTAGGGTTCCCACCCATAGGGGGGGCGGCAGCCCTAGATGGGAAAGGGGGAGGCGGCCAAGAGGGGAGGAGTCCTTCCCCCCCAAGGCACCTAGGAGGTGCCTTCCCCTTATGGGAATCTTCCTTTAGGGTTTCCCCTTCACCCTAGGCGCATGGGCCCTAGGGGAAGTGGCGCCCCAGCCCACTTTGGGCTGGATCACCTTTTTCTCACCTCAGCCCATGGGACCCTCCGGGATAGGTGGCCCCACCCGGTGGACCCCCGGGACCCTTCCGGTGGTCCCGGTACAATACCGATGACCCCGAAACTTGTCCCGATGGCCAAAACAGGACTTCCTATATATAAATCTTTACCTCCGGACCATTCCGGAACTCCTCGCGACGTCCGGGATCTCATCCGGGACTCCGAACAACATTCGGTAACCACATACAAGCTTCCTTTATAACCCTAGCGTCATCGAACCTTATGTGTAGACCCTACGGGTTCGGGAGACATGTAGACATGACCGAGACGTTCTCCGGTCAATAACCAACAGCGGGATCTGGATACCCATGTTGGCTCCCACATGTTCCACGATGATCTCATCGGATGAACCACGATG
The DNA here is from genome assembly GCA_021605145.1 of Aegilops bicornis. Lineage (NCBI taxonomy): Eukaryota > Viridiplantae > Streptophyta > Magnoliopsida > Poales > Poaceae > Aegilops > Aegilops bicornis. The sequence goes on along the minus strand of CM038673.1, from coordinate 672,151,662 downwards.
TCAAGGACTCAATCGACCCCGTATACAACTCCCTTTGTCTAGCGGTATTGTACTTGCCCGAGATTCGATCGTCGGTATCCCGATACCTTGTTCAATCTCGTTTCCAGAAGTCTCTTTACTCGTTCCGTAACACATCATCCCGTGATCAACCCCTTGGTCACATTGTGCACATTATGATGATGTCCTACCGAGTGGGCCCAGAGATACCTCTCCGTTTACGGAGTGACAAATCCCGCCTCGATTCGTGCCAACCCAACAGACACTTTCGGAGATACCAGAGTGCACCTTTATAGCCACCCAGTTACGTTGTGACGTTTGGTACACCTAAAGCATTCCTACGGTATCCGGGAGTTGCACAATCTCATGGTCTAAGGAAATGATACTTGACATATAGAAAAGCTTTAGCATACGAACTACGATCTTTGTGCTAGGCTTAGGATTGGGTCTTGTCCATCACATCATTCTCCCAATGATGTGATCCCGTTATCAACGACATCCAATGTCCATGGTCGTGAAACCGTAACCATCTATTGATCAACGAGCTAGCCAATAGAGGCTTGCTAGGGACATGGTGTTGTCTATGTATCCACACATGTATTTGAGTTTCCTATCAATACAATTATAGCATGGATAATAAACGATTATCATGAACAAGGAAATATAATAATAATAACTAATTTATTATTGCCTCTAGGGCATATTTCCAACAGATTGTGCCCCGGTTGAGCTGGGCTAAGCACCTCAGTGGAGAAAGCTAAAACTGACTGTCATGATAGGGCGAGAGTTGGTCGCTGTTCGAGAGGTTTTCGAGTCCCTAAAGACTTATGCTGCTTAGAGCGAGGAGTCGGCTTTGTCCGACCTAGGCATGGATAGCGCCCCAAACTCGGTCTTCCGAATACTAGGGGCTTCGCCGAAATTTAAAATTATAGAATTCTATGGCTAAGTGAGAGTGTTCAAGCATTATAGTCCGATTGCCTTGTTCGTTGTGTTGAGCGCCTCCCTCGAAGGACCCAAGAATGGGAAAAAGAGCGCTCAAGCTTATCCCGAACACCCCAGCACTTGTGGCATCGGGGCGAAGCTTTAATCGCCATCTCTCAAATTTAATAAACGGCCGCATTTAAGGCAAATATTTTAAATTCAAAAGCGTTGCTTAGCGCATATGAACAAGTTTTCAACAGACAGGATCACAAATGCGAGTTTACTCAAAATTACATCTTTGGAGCATTCATCTGCTATAAGGCGGCCACCCTTCAGGACACCCTCATAATACATCTCGGGCTTGCGATGCTCCTTGCCCGGCGGTGGTCCGTCCGTCACAAGCTTCTCGGCGTCCATCTTTCCCCAGTGCACTTTAGCACGGGCAAGGCCTCACGGGCACCTTCGATGCATACAGAGCGCTTGATGACTTCAAGCCACGGACAGACATCCACCACCGCCTCACCAGCCAAGTAGCTCCTGTGCACGGCTTCCCTGTGCCACACCGGACTATGAGACCCTTCATGGCCTATTCGGCCACCTTATGGAGCTCGACCTGCTTGCTGGTGGTCGCTCAAGGGCACTGGGTGTCCGGCCTCAGATATCGAGACCAGAACACCTTCTCCGTTGAGCTCCCCTCTTCGGCTCGGTAGAATGCGGCAGCGTCAGACACACTCCAGGGAAGATCTGCGAATGCTCCTGGAGAGCTCCGGACTCGGGTAAGTAACAAGTAATTCACTTTCACGTGCTTGCTTTGCATAAAGAATGCCTTACCCGCCGCTATCTTCTTCATCGCCTCAATTTCCTGGAGGGCTTTTTGGGCTTCGGCCTTGGCAGATTTGGCACTCTCAAGGGCCGAGGCGAGCTCAGACTCTTGAGTCTTTGAGTCAAGCTCCAAACTCTCATGTTTTTCCACGAGAGCCTGGAGCTCTTGCCGCACCTCCGCCACCCGCGCCTCCTGCTTCTCTCGCTCGGTGCGCTCCACGGCCGCCTTGTCTTCGGCCTTGGACAATGCTTCCTTCAGGGTCGCCACCTCGGTTGTGGCCCTTGTAATACTCACATTGGTCCTGTCAGTTTTTTCAACCACATCTTTTTATATACTTACATAAGGTATTACTTACCTTCCTTGTCTTCGAGCTGCTTCTTGGCAAGGCCGAGCTTGTTCTCGGACCGCTCGAGGCTCTGCTTCAATGCATCGACCTCTGCCAAGGCGGGCAGAGGTCAAGAACCTGCATTCCCATATTGACATACTTATGTTAGACTCTCACAGATATCTTTTAGATCTTGATTCGGTTTTTCTTTCCGAACACCAAACCGAGCATCGGGGCTACTGTCTATGCGGTAATATTTTTACATATCTTAAATACATACCTCAAAGCCTTGTTAGAAGGCGGCACGAGCTTGCCAGCCCGCTCTTGGCGGACTGAACTTTCTGGATCACCACACTCATAATAGTGCGGTGCTCCTCATTGATGGAGGCGCCGTTAAGCACCTCCAGCAGATTATCCAGTGCCTCCGGTTGGACGGAGGTCACCAAAGATCGTAGGCTTGCCCTTCTTACTAGGCGCCTGCGGACTCGGAACCACTTGAAGGTTGGGCGGTGCCGGCCCAGGCGGACTTGGAGCCCTTGGGGTTTTGTCCCTATGCTTTGAGTCGGGAGGTCGCCTTGCGGCGCCTCCAGACCACCCTCCCGGCTTGGACCTTTTGGGACTCCACCTCGGCATCATCCGCAGCGAGGGGAGGAGGCGGCCGGAAGTGAAGTCATATTCACATCCGACGAGCTTAAGGAGCCGCTCGACGACACGCCGACCTGGGCTCGGGGCGGACTGCATGATTATATTCGGCGTCGGAAGATACTGTGCATCAAAGGAACACCATGAGTTATTCTGGTATCCGGATACTTACGATTTTTCCAGGGGCTTGGCCCTGGATGGCCACTCCTCTTCGCCGTCGTCGGCGTTGGTGGAGTAGTCCGGAGGAAGGGTCCTTCCCTTCTTGGACCCTCCGCCCCCGCTTGGGGTGGCCTTCCTTTCTCTCTCTTCGCCGGGAGAGACCTCTTCCTCCTCCTCGTTGCGTGGGAGGAGTCCGCCTCGAGTCATCGGACGATGAGTCCGACACCACTAGGCGTCGGAACTCTTCGAGTTCCCGTGGCCTTCTTCTGGTTTTTTCTCCGCACCACGTAGGTGCCGGAGCAAGAACCCCGCTGCCGGGCGACATCGGGTCTTCTGGCAAGGGAGTCGGTCAGTCAATCTGCCCGGACGCCTTCTGCCAATCCTGTCAAAGGAAGGGGAGTTTAGATCCTGCTGTTGGGTTCTACGGTAGGGTGCGTCGACTGCAAATTAAAAATTCCTACACGCAGAACATCCAGGAACATGCTACGGGAGATGGATCACAGTTTGTTACCACTAGACGCGCAGTGCCGTGCGGTGAAGAAGAGTTGGGGCAGCGGCGTCTGCGTGGATCGCCTCCTCCTCGCTCGATCTCCCTCGGCGGCCGGCCGTCTCGATCCCACGCACGAAGTTCGCTGGAGCGGCGCAAGTGCATCGCCTCTAACGGTATCCGCGTGCGGGAGGAGGAACGTCGTGCGGTGGACTGCTAGGTCCGATCACACTGATCGGGCGGCGAGTGGAGGTGGCTATTCGCAACACATGCAAACCCTAGTCGCAGCGCCAAGCGATCAACTGCCTGAGTGTGCCGCACCTCCACTTTATATAGGCGTCCGCCGCGGCTCAACACTTGGGCCTCGACGGACCCTAAAGCCCAAAGTCTATTCGGTCACGTTCCTAGTCGATTCGGATCACATCCGACCGGTGTCTACGAATCGACCTCATAGGTTCCTCGCCTTAAGCGCGCGACCCCTTAGGTTCAAGTCGGCTTGGTCACAGTTCGGATCACCTCCGACCAGACGGTTGGTAGCGGCCTCTAGCAAGGCGTGCACCACCAAGCTGACGATGAAGCTGGTTAGGCGAACTCGCATAACGTGTCACACTTCGCTCCCTTTGCAAGACGATATATGTTGCTCGGGCTCAAGGCGAGACTGTCATCCTTGTGCTAACCCGACCTTCTTTCGCTCCAAAGTGATACCAACCACAATCCGGATTATCTCATAATCCTTGTCGCATGGCCATGCTATTCTGGTCGATCACACGAGGGGCCCATAGTATATCTCTCCCGATCGGAGGGGCAATCCCATCTTGCTCGACCGTGTCTCGCAAAGCATGGGACTGGACAAACCCGAAACCTACCTTTGTAACTACCCAGTCCACGGAGTAGCGTTTGGTCGGCCCAAAGCAAGTCTGTCACCATCCAGTACATGTGTCATTTCAGATCTTAGGACATAGAGCGTATGTTGTACTAGAGACTCACAGATGACATATCGTCGCGTCTCATAGTTGGGTCTGTCTGACTCAGACCTTATCTCGACTCGGATCCGACTATGTCGAATCTGACCAGACCTTTCCAAGTCCATATTATCCGGTTAGCATCCAATGCTCCATGGCTAGTGAGACCAAGCCATCGACCGTGTCATATGCCAGTCTAGTCGGCTGCGCGTCCACACAGCCCTTTTAGGACAGTCATCATACAATGCATAGTCCCACAAACAAGTCACATACTTGCTGATACACATCATTGATAATGTCCAAGGACTATCTTTATTCATAAACACATAGGAAATATCATCATACATGATTGCCTCTAGGGCATATCTCCAACGAGTCTCCCACTTGCACTAGAGTCAATCAAATAGACATCGAATGCCCATAGCTCTAACGTGCCCCTCATGCTTGGGTTGTGGAAGCGGCTTAGTCAACGGATCCGCAACATTTGCATCCGTGTGAATCTTGCATAACTCTACATCACCATTCTTACGATCTTTACGTATCGTGATATTTCCGGTCTATGTGTCCGACCTTGTGGTGATTCCTCGAATCCTTGGCTTGTGCGATGGCACCAGAATTATCACAATAAAGGTCCAACGGTTTCACCGAGGCTGGGAAAATACCAAGATCATCCAGAAAATGCCGGATCCAAACACCTTCCTTTGCAGCTTCACAAGCCGCAATGTATTCGCTTCGTGGTAGAATCGCCACCGTATCCTGCTTGGAACTCATCCAAAGGTAATCGCTCCTCCGCTCGTGACGCATACCTAATCCGCATCGTGATCGACAATCATCTCTCGCCGGTTTGGAAACTAGCATCGACGTAACCCTCTTACGACGAGCTCTTCCTCACCTCCATAAACTAGGAACATCTCTTTAGTCCTTTTCGTACTTCAAAATAGTCTTTACCGCTGCCTGACTCTCACCGGGTTGGCCTGGTATCTACTTGTTAGGCTTATTGCAAAAGCAACATCGGGCCTTGTACATATCATGGCATACATGATGGATCCGATTGTCGAGGCATACGAAATCCTACTCATCCCGCTTCGCTCATCGGATGTCGAAGGACTCGAGTCTCGCTTAGCCTTATACCATGTGAGAGCGGCAAGAACCCTTTCTTCGCCTCACTCATGTTGAACCGCTTCAACACTTTATCTATGTACGTGCTCGGCTTAAGCCGAAGCAGCCTCCTCGATCTATCTCTATAGATCTTAATGCCTAAAATATAGATCGCCTCACCAAGGTCCTTCATCGAAAACTTGCCATTCAATGATTCCTTGACCGAGTTTAGCATCGAAACATTATTTCCGATCAGTAGTATGTCATCCACATACAAGATCAAAAACACTATCGAGCTCCCACTTAACTTCTTGTATGAACAAGAGTCCTCTTCGCTTTTGATGAAACCGAGATCAGTGACGACTTCATCAAAACGAATGTTCCAACTCCGAGATGCTTGCTTCAACCCATAAATGGATCTCTTGAGCTTGCATACCTTACTAGTGCTAGTCGGATCGACAAAACCCTCGGGCTGTATCATATACACGCCCTCGGTTAAATTTTCGTGAAGGAAAGCCGTCTTGACATCCATCTCGCCATATCTCGTAATCGAAATATGCAGCTATAGCTAGTATGATCCTCACCGATTTCAGCATCGCCACCGCCAGTAAGTCTCGTCGTAGTCAATTCCTTGAACTTGTCCATAACCTTTAGCGACAAGCCGAGCTTTGTAGATCCGAACATTTCCATCCACATCAGTTTTCTTCTTAAAGACCCATTTGCAACCAATGGCGATTACGCGGTGGCGGATCAACCAAATCCCAGACTTGATTCTCATCCATGGATTTTAACTCGGATCTCATGGCCTCCACCATGCCTCGAATCTGGGCTCACCATCGCTTCAGACACGTGGCGGCCTGCCGCTTTCTAGCAACAATACATCACGCACTCTGCGCAATCTCTCCGACCTTCATGGTTCCGGTGCCGCTTCCACTACAGGTTCCCCGACCGACTCAAAGATGATCTCATCACCACCGAGCCGCCCCGAGTGGTCCTCGAATTTCTTCGAGTCGAACCGTCCTCCCACCGGCCTCCCGACCGAGAAACTCTTTCTCAAGGAAAACCCTGCCCGAGCAACAAACACTTTGTTCTCTTCCGGTTGTAGAAGCTATATCCCAAGGTTTCCTCGGATATCCACGAATATGCATTTATCTCGACTTGGGTGTAAGCTTGTCCGACATAAGTCGCTTGACAAATGCTTCACAACCCCAAATCTTTAGAAAAGACAACCGGGACTCTTCCTACCCACATCTCATGCGGTGTCTTGTCTCACGGATTTTGATGGTACCCTATTAAGTGTGAAAGCTGCGCTTTCTAGAGCGTATCCCCAAAATGACAAGGGTAAATCCGATTTGCTCATCATAGACCGGACCATGTCCAACAAGGTCCTATTCCTCCGCTCGACACGCCGCTTTCTCCGTATGCACTCCAGAGGTGTGAGCTGAGGTACTATACCTCGACTTTTCGATGATCATCGAACTCCTGGCTCATGTACTCACCTCCACGATCAGATCGCAGAAGCTTTATAGTCTTGCCGAGCTGATTCTCAACCTCGCTCGAAACTCTTTGAATTTTTCAAAAGTCTCCGACTTGTGCCTCATCAAATAGATATATCCATATCTACTCAAGTCGTCGATAAAAGTCACGAAGTACTGATAGCCACCTCTGGCGGTTGTGCTCATTGGACCACACACATCACTGTGTATAAGCTCCAACAGCTCGGACGCCCTCTCACAACTCTTTGCGAAAGGAGACTTAGTCATCTTGCCGAGCAAGCATGATTCACATGTCTCGAACGATCCGAAGTCTGGACGAAGTTAGGAGCCCATCATCATGGAGCTTCTTCATGCGTTCGAGACTAATGTGTCCAAGCCGCAATGCCGTAAGTATGTCGGATTTATCTCATTAGGCTTATGCCTCTTGACATTTACGTTATAGACCGGTTCCTATTCTAGATTCAATATAAATAGCCCATCAACAATGGGTGCAGAGCCGTGGAACATACCATTCAACAACATCCAACCACCATGGTCCTATCCAGTGAATTCATCACCTACACACCTCACACATGAGGCAGAAATCATGTTCCGACTAAGTGCAGGAATGTAATAACAATTATTCAATTCCATAATGAATCCGGAAGGGAGCTGGAGTTGCATCGCGTCGACCTCCAACGCAGCAACTCTTGCTTTGTTGCCGACCACGATGTCAATCTCCCTTGTGCCACATGCCTAGTTCTTACCAGCCCTGCATCGAGTTGCAAACATGAACAACCGATCCGGTATCAAATATCCAAGAGCTACTAGGTATGTCAAGAAGGTAAATGTCTATAACATATGCAACAAGTGTACCTTTGCACGAAGAAGCATTTCCGGCCTTCTTGCCATGCTCGCAAGCCACTTGCTACAGATTCCTCTTCCAAAGTGACCGGTCTCCTTGCGGTGATAGCAAACGGTCTTCGAGTCCGGTCCAAACTTGGTAGCGGCGAGGTTACCATCTCCATGCCCTTTGCCTTAGCCTTTTTCTTGGACCAACTCTTCTTGAACTTAGCCGATTTACGCACCATCAACACTTGATGCGTGCCTTTCTTAATATCCTGCTCGCCACCTTGAGCATCCCATGCAATTCAGTGAGCTTCTTATCCATGCCATGCATATGATAGTTCGAGATGAACGTCCCATAGCTGGGCGGAAGAGAACCCGCATCGACATCGATGTCAGCTCATCCAAGAGCGGAAGCCCAAACGATCCAAAGCTTGCACATATCCGATCATCTTGATCACATGTGGGCTCGATGGATCACCTTCCTTCAGCCGCAATCCATCAAGGATCGCCAGACGTTGAACCTTCGGTCCTAGCACGTATGCGAAACATGCTCTTGAGACTCTCGATCATATCGTAAGCCTCAACGTTTTCGAAATGCTGTTGCAAATCGGGCTCCATACAAGCCAGCATCGACATACCGATCTCCGTTGATTCATCAATGAGTTTACGGTAGGCATTTTTAGCTGTGGCACTAGCATTATCAGGCAGGTTCCTCCGGAAGTGGATCCTCTAGAACATGTTCCTTTTATCGTGCTTGAGAACAATTCTCAGATTTCTATACCGGTGGTAAAGTTTGTTCCATTCAGTTTATCCTTTTCGTAATTGATTTCAATGCAAAGTTGGGTTGAGCGGTGGTGCCATTGATCTACAACGAGAAAACATGCAATCACTAAGCAATGTGTTTATGTAGAGTAATTCTAGCCTAAACAGAAATACTCCCGATCAAGTCAAGCATCCTCCGCAAACTCTCGGTGATTCAGGATCCGACTAGCGCATGCGACTAGTGAGCTTTAGCATCATCGCTAGCCAACATACCTATTCGGTAAGCAACTCCTTGCTAATCACATCTCTATCGACTTCAGCCGATCGAAGGTATCTCATACCCGGCCCCCAACCTTCTTTGCCACAAGGCCCAAAACCATTTTGATAGCCTTGTCAAGTTAACTCGATGCAGTGCATGTCCGTGTCCGACACGAACCCTTGATTCAAGGACACCCAAAGAAGACCCCAATTTTATGAGCCCACTACTAGACGTACTTTGACGTGCGAAGGTGCAACATCGGGATGGCAATTCACTTGATATTCATGAGGGATCTTTCTACCATTCTAACATGCATAGAAACAAAGAAGCATAACAATCACAAATAACACATATTGTGAAATGGTATGGCTCCTTCATGGACGTTCTTCTAGGTCGGCTCCGACTCTGATGACCATCTACGAACTCCATCTTGTTTGTCACGCCGGGACGCCAAGCCGCCAACCTGATCTCTGTTATCCAACTATTACAACTAGTAATGAATTTTACATAGAGTCACAAGTCGACACGCAGGTCGTTATACAATATAATGACAGCACTTTGGCTCCTGCCGGCTGACAAACATGACACGCAAGCCACATATAAATTACACACATGCATCACATACACATGAGCCATACTATTCACATCAAACCTGCAAAACAAAGTTATGCATAGAATCACATTCTACCGGTTTGTGTGTCGGGTACTTAAATACACGGGCGCTACGCGACAGCGGTCCCGCTTAGCCGGTTAGCGGGCGGGGTTGAAGGGCAGCGCTGACGTTTTCGAAAATCACAGATCACATCTGAACTTCGATCACGCCGAATTCTCCGATCTGACCGATCTCATCGATCATAGCGATTCCGATTCGGATTTACGTTTCACTGTTAACCCCGATGGCGGATAACCGACCGGTAGGGGTAGATCGTGTCACGACCTCATCGATCCCGATTTACGTAAAAACATAGCCTCAACGATCCCCATGTGCGCTTGATCATATCAACCGTGCACATAGCCGATCTCTTCAAGGACAACAGATCTCATCCGCGCCTTCACATATCTAATATGCATACGATCTGAATCCAAATCCTATAACAGAGGCTCGATACCACTGTTGGGTTCTACGGTAGGGTGCGTCGATCGCAAATTAAATTCCTACGCCAGAACATCCAGGAACATGCTACGGAGATGGATCATAGTTCGTTACCACTAGACGCCAGCAGCGCCGCAGTGAAGAAGAGTTGGGGCAGCGCGTCTGCGTGGATCGCCTCCTCCTCGCTCGATCTCCCTCGAGCGGCCGGGTCGTCCGATCCCACGTGACGAAGTTCGCCGGAGCGGCGCAAGTGCACCGCCTCTAACGGTATGCACGCGTGCGGGAGGAACGTCGTGCGGCGGACTGCTAGGTCCGATCACACAGTCGGCGGCGAGTGGAGGTGGCTATTCGCAACACATGCAAACCCTAGTCGCATCGCCGAAGCGATCAACTGCCTGAGTGTGCCGCACCTCCACTTTATATAGGCGTCCGTTGGGCTCAACACTTGGGCCTCGCATGGACCCTAAAGCCCAAAGTCTATTCGGTCACGTTCCTAGTCCAGTTCGGATCACATCCGACCGTGTCCCTCTGAATCGACCTCATAGGTTCCTTCCTTAAGTGCGCGACCCCTTAGGTTCAAGTCGGCTTGGTCACGATTCGGATCACCTCCGACCAGACGGTTGGTAGCGGCCTCTAGCAAGGCGTGCCGACCACCAAGCGAGCGATGAAGTCGGTTAGGCGAACCTGCATAACGTGTCACACTTCGCTTCCTTTGCACAAGACGATATATGTTGTCGGGCTCAAGGCGAGACTGTCATCCTTGTGCTAACCCGACCTCTTTCTCGTTCCAAAGGATACTGACCACAATCTGGATTATCTCATAATCCTTGTCGCATGGCCATGCTATTCTGGTCGATCACACGAGGGGCCCATAGTATATCTCTCCGATCGGAGGGCAAATCCCATCTTGCTCGACCGTGTCTCGCAAAGCATGGGATCGGACAAACCCGAAACCTACCTTTGTAACTACCTAACACGGAGTAGCGTTTGGTCGACCCAAAGCAAGTCTGTCACCATCCAGAGTACATGTGTCACCAGGTCTTAGGACATAGAACGATATGTTGTACTAGAGACTCACAGATGACATATCGCTATGTCTCATAGTTGGGTCCGTCCGACTCGGACCTTATCTCGACTCGGATCCGACTATGTCGAATCCGACCAGACCTTTCCAAGTCCATATTATCCGGTGAGCATCCAATGCTCCATGGCTAGTGAGACCAAGCCATCGACCGTGTCATATGCCAGTCTAGTCGGCTGCGCGTCCACACAGCCCTTTTGACTAGGGACCGTTTAGGAAATCCAGGCCGTAGTAGAACATGAGTCCCCGGACAAATGGGTGAAGTGGGAAACCTAGTCCGCGGAGGAAATGGGTGAGGAACGCCACCCTCTCATGGGGCCTGGGGGTGGGGATGAGCTGCCCCTTGTCTGGGAGCCGGTGCGCGATGTCGTTAGACAAGTATCCGGCCTCCCTGAGCTTCTTGATGGGTCCCTCCGTGACGGAGGAGACCATCCACTTGCCTCCCGCTCTGGACATTGCTGGAGAAGGTTGAGGTGGGATGTGCGGACTTGGGCGCTGGAGCTCGAGTGCACGAAAATGGATAGGCAAAGGAGGAAGAAGGCGTAGATGGAAAAGGTGGATCCTTATCCCCTTATATGGGCGGACGAAACTATGTGCCCCCACCAGCCTGGTAAAACTTGCTTATCTCCCAAGCGTCGTAAATTAATGGCACGGTTGGGTTACCCACGCCCGTATAGATGAAAATCCCGGAATAAGGGGACACGATCTCTGCTTTGACAAGACGTGTCGAGGAAACCACCTCGCTAAGTGCGCTAAGGTGGGACAGTAAAAACGATTCGAATAAAGGCTTGGCCGTGGTGTGATGTCATGCTGCGAAATACGTCAGCAAATTGGATTTGTGTAAATATTATTCTCTCTACGGTGGCATGTGGAACTTATTTTGCAGAGCCGGACACTATCCTTGTGTTCAAAATCTTCTATGAAGTATTCGGAGGAGGAACCCACCTTGCAATGCCGAAGACAATCTGCTACCGGACTCGTCGTCATTGAAGCCTGGTTCAGGGCTACCGAGGAGTCTGGATTAGGGGTGTCCGGATGGCCGGACTATAACCTTTGGCCGGACTCCTGGACTATGAAGATACAAGATTGAATACTTCGTCCCGTGTCCGGATGTGACTTTCCTTGGCGTGGAAGGCAAGCTTGGCGATACGGATATGTAGATCTCCTCCCATTTGTAACCGACTCTATGTAACCCTAACCCTCTCCTGTGTCTATATAAACCGGAGGGTTTTAGTCCAGAGATCTAACAACATCATACCATAGGCTAGCTTCTAGGGTTTAGCCTCTCGATCTCGTGGTAGATCTACTCTTGTACTACCCATATCATCAATATTAATCAAGGTGAGTAGGGTATTACCTCCATCGAGAGGGCCCGAACCTGGGTAAAAACATCATGTCCCTTGTCTCCTGTTACCATCCGCCTAGACGCACAGTTCGGGACCCCCTACCCGAGAGCCGCCGGTTTTGACACCGACACTCGCACTATGCTTGATGAGTACAAGACGCCTCGTCACTTCTGGATTGAGGCAATTTACACTGCATGCCACATCATCAACAGGGTATATCTTCACAAATTCTTCAAGAAGACTGCCTATGAACTCCTCACTGACAAGAAACCGAATGTGAGTTATTTCAAAGTCTTCGGTGCTAAATGTTGGATTAGAGATCCTCATCACAACGCTAAATTTGCACCGAAAGCACATGAAGGTTTTATGCTTGGTTATGAAAAGGACTCGCACACCTCTGAGTCTTCAACAATGTTCTTCACAAGATTGTTGAAACTGTAGATGTCTTGATTCGATGAAACTAATGGCTCGCAAAGAGAGCACCTACCTTCATGATAGATGAACCAGCACACGAGGATTCTATCAAGTTCAAGGCATCGAGGATGTCATTCCCTCGAAGAATCGGTCAAGAATTCATTCGAACGTGAAGAACGTCGGTGATGCACTGAAGAAAATCTTTGAAGAAAATGGCTCAAGAAAATGTTGATCAAATTCCTCGACGACAACCAGCTCATCCTCGCGTTGCAAAAGAAGTGCAAGTTGAAAATATCATCGATGACATTGAAGCACCAAGTCCTCTCACACGCTCAAAAGCTTCACATTTATCTAACTTTTGTGCGCACTATGCTTTTGTCTCTATCACAGAGCCCATTAAGGTAGATGAAGCATTTCTGGAGCCTGAGTGGATTCAGGCCATGCAAGAAGAATTACATCAATTCGAGCTCAACAACGTCTGGGAACTGGTCAAACGTCCAGATCCTCGCAAGCATAATATCATTGGCACAAAGTGGATCTACCGCAACAAGCAAGATGAAAATGGCCTTGTGGTGAGGAATAAGGAACGACTTGTAGCTCAAGGCTACACATAGGTTGAAGGAATTGATTTCGATGAAACTTTTGCACATGTTGCTAGACTTGAGGCTATTCGCATATTACTTGCTTATGCTAACCATCATGATATCACTTTATATCAAATGGATGTGAAAAGTGCATTCCTCAATGGTAAGCTTGAGGTAGAAGTATATGTTGCTCAACCACCAGGTTTTGAAGATCTAAAGAATCCTGAAAAAGTCTTCAGACTCAACAAGGCCCTCTATGGCCTCAAGCAGGCCCCTCGGGCGTGGTATGACACTTTGAAGGAATTCCTCATGAAGAATGGTTTCACACCTGGTTCACTCGACCCTACTCTCTTTACTAAATCTTATGATGGTGAACTATTTGTGTGCCAAATATACGTAGATGATATTATCTTTGGTCAGATCTTGACCAACGTTATAGTGATGAATTTGCCTATATGATGAGTGAAGAATATCAAATGTCTATGATGGGAGAGTTGAAATTCTTCTTAGGTCTTCAAATTCGTCAACAGCGCAATGGCATATTCATATCTCAGGAAATTCGGCATGCAAGATTGCAAAGGCGTCAAAATTCCTATGCCCACAAATGGCCATCTATGCACTGATGAAAATGGTATTGACTTCGATCACAAGGTATACCGCTCCATGATTGGTTCTTTATTGTATTTATGTGCATCTAGGCCAGATATAATGCTTAGTGTTTGCATGTGTGCCCTATTTCAAGCTACACCAAGGAATCACACCATAAGGTCATGGAAGCATATTCTTCGATATCTAGCTCACACACCAACACTTGGATTATGGTACCCCAAGGGCTCGCTTTTGATCTCATTGGATATTCTCGACTACGACTATCTTTGGTGATCGTGGACCGCAAGTCAACATCTGGTACTTGTCATTTCCTCGGACGATCTTTGGTCCGTTGGTCCTCGAAGAAACAGTAATCGCGTATCACCGCTTCATCGCGGAAGTCGAGTAATGCTGCTTCGGTTCTTCTTGTGCTCAATTGTCGTGGATGAAGCAAACTCTCAAGGATTATGGCATCAACGTGAAGAATGTGCCTCTCTACCATGACAATGAGAGTGCCATCAAGATTGCTCACAACCCAGTTCAGCACTCGAAGACAAAGCACATTCAGATTCGTCATCATTTTCTTCGCGATCATGTGTTGAAGGGCGATATTTCTATTGAGAATGTGAAGATCAAGACCAGCCTAGCCGATATCTTCACAAAGCCCTTGGATGAGAAGAGATTTAGCAAGTTGCGGTGTGAGCTAAATATCTTAGAATCTTCGAATGTTCTTTGAATAGGACACTCATCCTAACACTTATGCAAAATTGATGACTTAGATGTCCAACACATGAAGAAACGTTTTTCTTCAACCAATGAAGAATAACACTCTAAGTGTGAAGAAATTAATGAAGAATTTGATTCTCAGAACCCTACGACAATTGTACGCGGTGTCTGAAATCATCGTTCTTATACGGTGGGTCACGCCACCACCAAAGTTGAAAATCTTCAATTTGAGTTTTTCCTCAGTTTTGAAATTCTTCAGTTTTTCAAATTCTTCAACTTTGCAAAATCTTCATTGTTTTCGTCTTTTTTTCTTCATTGGATACACACACACACACACACACACACACACACACACACACACACACACACACACACACATAAACACTATTCTGATCACGGGATCAGAATAATATTCTGATCACAACCCGAATCGCACGAGTAACGCTACCGACCTTCTCTGTGAACTAGGTTGAACTTCCGCCAACATTGCCCAAATGGGGCTTGCGATATACCGTTGGAAAGCTATGGACACCAATATCATGACCCAGCTTAAATTTTTGACAAAATATAAGCGGTTTAAGAGCAGTTTTGAAAACCGTTTTTTCTTCACACAAAAAACGTGAATCGTATTTTCGATCGCATTTCTAAACCGTTTATTGGAATGAGGCATATAACATGGCGTTGAAAAGCTGCTGCAAAACCGCTCCTTCCACATGTTGAAAGTTTTCTCTAATTCCCTATGGTTAAAGAGTAATTTGAAAAAACGTAAAATTTCGTAAACCGAACAGCTGAGTTTGTTTTATCGATGTTATTTCTAAACGGCTAATCCAATGGAGGCATATGATATGGTGTTGGAAAGCTTATGAAAATGCGCTACTTTTTCATCTTGAAAGTTTTTTTCTAATTTTGAATGGTTTAAGAGTAATTTTGAAAATGGTCCAAGTCCTACCGAGTTCGTATTTTCGAGCTAATTTTTTAACCGTACGTCCGAATGCAGCAAATGATATGGCGTTGGAAAGCTTGAACAAATGCGAAACGTTTTGGTATGTATTATTTCTCCCAATTCTTTACGGTTTTAAGTCTGTTTCGAAAATGGTGAAAAAGGTTTTTTCGCCGTATTTTCTACGAACTTTATCGGAATGGCGCAAATAATATACCGCTGAAAAGCTACGAAAAATGCGAAACTTTTTCATGTTGATAGTTTTCTCTTATTCCTATCTGTTTTCAAGTAATTTCGAAAACGGCGAGATCATTCGTTCTGCCTTTATTGCGGAACAGATTCACCAAAAATGCATCGCGTGAAGTACCTGAACTTCTCGGTATGAAACCTTGAACTTCACTCTGTTTTTCACGTGCTTTTTTTTTCTTGTATATCTCTATCCACTACTCCTAGCTCTTCATCCACTCACCGGAATTGAGCAAGTGATATACCGATGGAAAGTCAACGTAAAACACGCAACTTTCCGTGTTGATCATTTTTCATACCCGCAACGATTTTAAAAGTTTTTATCTGAAATTCATTCAAAGATAGTAGTTGAACTTCATGCTGTTTTCACGTTGAACTTCGTGGACGTATTTTTGTTTGTATACGCCTTTGAACTTCCCTCTGACGAACCCGACCTTGGGCTATCTTTTGCAAATCGTGGCTTCCCCCGTGAATTATTCTGGTTAGTAGTGTTCTATATAATGTTAGTGTAATCTAGAAAGGTTTTTTATCAACTAAATACTGGTTTTAAATAGAAATCTCGCTTGCTGGCGGATTTTTCTCTCGGGTCGTTATGAAATTGCGTTTTTTGCAATTTTACTGCCTGATTTGTTCGACCTGAACTTCCCCTAGTGCTAGGTTGAACTTCTGTCAATATTGCCCAAATGGGGCTTGCGATATACCGTTGGAAAGCTATGGACACCAGTATCATGACCCAACTTAAAATTTTGGCAAAATGTAAGTGGTTTAAGAGCAGTTTTGAAAACCGTTTTTACTTCACACAAAAAACGTGAATCGTATTTTTGATCGCATTTCTAAACCGTTTATCAGAATGAGGCAAATAATATGGCTTTGGAAACCTGATGTAAAACCGCTCCTTCGACATGCTGAAAGTTTTCTCTAATTCCTTATGGTTAAAGAGTAATTTGGAAAATCATAAAATTTCGCAAACCAAACAACCAAGTTCGTATTTTTGATGGCATTCCTAAACGGCTAATCCAATTAAGACAAATGATATGGTGTTGGAAAGCTTATGAAAATGCGCTACTTTTTCATGTTGAATGTTTTTTCTAATTTCGAATGGTTTAAAAGAAATTTAGATAACAATACAAGTTCTAGCGAATTTGTATTTTCGAGCTAATTTTTTAACCGTATGTCCGAATACAGCAAATGATATGTCGTTGGAAAGCTTGAAGAAATGCAAAACTTTTTTGTATCTATTATTTCTCCCAATTTTTTATGGTTTTAAGTTGATTTTGAAAATGGCAAAAAACGTATTTTTGCCGTATTTTCTACAAAATTTAACGGAATGGCGCAAATAATATACAGTTGAAAAGCTACGAAAAATGTGAAACTTTTTCATGTTGATGGTAGGTGAAAATAATAAACTTTTTCACCTTGAACTTCTGTCACGTTTTTTTGTTCAACCTCTCTCACACGAATTTTTGAATTTTCTCGGGCTGAGGACTTGAACTTGTAGCAAAAAAACTTTCAGCGTTTCCCCTTTTCATTCTTTTTTAATACAAAATGCACACCGTGTAGTACGTGAACTTCTCGCAGTTATCAACCTAAATTTTCTCAGTTATGTGAAAATATCTGAATTTCTTATGAATTTTAATCTGAATTTCTTAATCCTTTTTGATGAATTTTGAAGCGCTCTATTTTTAAAGTTGAACTTCTTGTTATTTTATTTTGTGAACTTCTTGTTTCCATACTTTAATAATGAGGAAAATCTAAGTTTTCTATAATAATCGAACTTCTCCATCTTTTTAATATGGACTTCGTGGTTTTATTTTCTTAATTTTTTTATGAAATTTTGAAGCGCTCTATTTTTAAAAGTTGAACTATTTGTTATTTTATTTTTGAACTTCTTGTTTCCATTCTTTAATAATGAGGAAAAACTTGCATTTTTATTCATTTTTCTCATATTAAACACACACCATGTAGTACATGAACTTTTTCTGTTTTTATAATTTTATTTTTTTTCTTTTTTCTTTTTGAAATCAAATTGTTCCTAAATAATAACTGAACTTCTTTGTGGATTGAGAGAATTGTTTCAAAACGCAAAAAAATAATATTTTTTGTGTTTTTTGACATTGAAATACAAGGTGAACTCTTGTTGCAAGAATTTTTGAACTTCCCGGAACATAGCACTTGAACTTCTTTCGACAAACCTTTTAAGCGTCTATTTTTCTATACTTTTATTTCTCACCTGAAATACATTCCTTACAGTATTTGAAATTCTCGTTGTTTTCACTATGAACTTCTGTCACATTTTTTTGTACGTCGAATTAAACGCAAATGAAGGTCGAACATTTTTTTGTCATTTTAAAACATGTAATTGGATGTCGGATGTCCCGCAATATAAATTCTGAATCGTGCACGGAGGTGCACATGAACTTCTTGCAACAAATCTGAGTTTTTTATATACTTTGAATTTCTCTGTTATTTTAATTTGAACTTCTTAGTTTTATTCTTTAGGAAAAAAATAAGGGTTTTAAATAAGCATCAAACATTTTTTTAAATTGAACATCATACTTTTATTTTTTCTAGGAAAGGAAAGAATTTGAGTTTTCCGTATACATTGAACTACTTTGTTGCTTTAATTTGAATTTCTTGATTTTATTTCTTTACTAATAAACAAAATTTGAGTTTTTTTATAGATATCAAACTGCTCTATTTTTGTAATTTTGACTTCTTGATATTGTAATAAACGTTGAACCGCTCCGCTATTTAAATTTGAACTTCTAGTTTTTCAAGAAACGAGGGACACGCTTTTTTATAAACTTTTGGAACTGATTTATTTTTTTGACTTGACCTTCTTGGGTTTTTAATAAACATCAAACTTCTCCGTTATTTGAATTTGAACATCTAGCTTCTTTTTCTAGAAATGGGGAAAATACCATTTTTTGTGTAATTTTTGAACTGATCTGCTTTATATATTTGAACTTCTTGGTTTATTTTTAGTAGAGGGGAGAACCCAATTTTATAATAACCAAACAAACTGCTCCGCTATTTTAATTTGAACTTCTATTTTTTTGAAACAAGTGTACATTTTTTGTCTTTTCTCATACTTTTGTTACTGTTCACTTTAGTTACATGATGTTTTAGAATGGAACATTTTTGTACAACATTGGATTCACAAGGTTCACTCGTCACCTTATATTTTTCTTGTGTTTAACTCTTTTTTTGGACAACCAAGGTGTGTTGTGTTTTCAGAAGTGTTTTTTTTAACTATCAGCAACATAAACTATGAACTTCTGACCCACAGGACGTATTTAGTACACCCCATACACATGGCAAACACAACTGAAGTACATCTTTTTTTTGCAATTTGTGAATTCCTGCAACTAGTACACACACTAAACCTCTACAAGGATAAGGGTGAACTTCCGCATTTTTACAATGCACAGAGCACAAAACACAACCCTGGCCACATTGTGCTTGAGAATTTCCATCCCTGGGCGCATGGTGCTTGAGAAGGACACTATAGAGGCGAGGAGAAATTTTCCAACCCGTGTCCCTCTACCCTGAAGTTTTCCTTTTGCAAACTATGTGTTCTTTTTAGCACTCATTACTTACTAGTTTTATCTCAAAAAGTAGCTGTAAATTATGCACATGCTTGTGAATTCGCATACATACCGATCAAAGCACCAACAAAATTACACTAAAAAGACCACTATTCACTATGAAAAAAACTCTATTTGTTCATACCGAAGTCCTCACATGTATTACAGAAAAAAAACTCAGGAAACGCTCCATTTTCTCATGGCACTAGCAGAACAGCAGCTCTTACAGACATACACAAACAGTTTGTACACAAACTTTTGTACACTGTAGGACACAATGTAAGAGAAACAAAAGAATTCACCTGAAAGCTGAGACAAAATGCGCCGTACAAGTGCAGAATCAAAAGTTAAGAAGAAACTACTCCCCCTTTATTCACGTGAGTGGAGTTGCACAGCCTTGAGGCAGCGACGTTGAACGGGGTGTGCATTGCTCACCTCTTCTCTTTGTGGTGAGTGATTTTTGAACTCCTTTGGGTAGTTGTACATGAACTTCTGGCAAACCAACATGTTCATAACATGAAAAGCATGCATTGATAAACAAAATGGAGAACAAAATTCCTAGGCATACATATCGTACAAATAACAGCGAAGTCTTTTTGAATGAAAGGCCTACCAGAGATCTCCAAACAACAAAATGGACGAGGGAAAAAAGGAGGCAGAAGATATACTAGAAGATTTCTGCATGCATTGCTGTCGGATGTCGACGAGAACAAAATATCTAAAATGCCTAGAGTGGGCTGCGGTATACCTGCACCGAGTCCGTGTTTATGATCTCTCCCCTGAGCCTCCTGGCCACCTCCAAGGCGAGCCTGCTCTTCCCAGCACCCATAGGGCATGATATCACAATGACCTTGCTCTTCCTCCCCGCCTTGGGCAGCTACGGCGGTAGAGACGTGGCTGCGATGTGCAACTTCTTCACGGAGCCAAGAGATGATGCGAAGCGCTGCTGCTGCCGCAAGCACAGGGACGGCCAGGTCCTCCAGATGCCGCGCCGCGCGGACCGGAACCTGAACCCCGGCCTCAGTTCACAGCACATGATAGAGCAAGCACGTGCACAAGTGGATTCAGATTGTGATTAACTGACAGAAAAAACGAGGATTTTTTCTCACCTTCTACGCGGCATTATGACGAGCACCTCGCCTGCAAAAGAAACCAGCCCACATCAAATTCAAGATCGTTCATTGCTACCGCCACAGTAACGAAATAGTAGTAATCCGCAACTTCAAAAGGGCTACTTACCGAGAAAAGAGGCGATGCATCCGCTGCACTCGAGCCAGCAGAACAGCAGCAGACGTGCAGGGAGGGAGCCAATGCGCGAGCTTGGCGGGAGATCAGTGCAGAGCAGCGGGCGACGGGAGGGCGAACGCCATTGGAATGAAGAGCTGGAGGGTCGAGGCGATCTAGACTAAAAAGTGTGGCCTCAGGAGCATCACTGAGAGCTCGGGCAGAGGCGACGGCGCCAGAGGGATCAGCGGAGGGGTGCGGGAGAGGTCCTTCACGGCGGCCAGCTGCAGGTCGTTTCCTCCTCCAGCTGAAGGTCAACGCCTCCTCCAGCTGCAGGAAAGCGTCCAACCCGTGCGTGTGCTAGTGGTCGCCGGCGAGTGAAGGGCGGTGAAGGACCTTGCCGGATCCGGTGAACCCCGACGTGCTCCGGCAAGTGGTACGACGTGTCGCCGGTTGGGGGCGGGCCTGCGGCGCATCGGCGGTTGGGGGCGGGGCGGCCGCGACGACGGGGGTCAGGACGGGGCGGCCGTGGCAACGGCGGCGGGGGCCGAGGGCGGGGATGCGGTGGCCGTGGCGTCCTGGGGCGCGGCGGGTTGGCCGCGGAAGCACCGGCTGGGTGAGGTGCGGCGGTGGTGTCGTGTTTGGATCCGGGAGGCCGGCGGCGCGGTGGAGAGAGGTCGGGGGCGCGGTGGAGGGAGGCCGGCGGCGCGATGGAGGAAGGCCGATGGCGCGGTGGAGTGGAGGGAGTCGGGGGAAGCGGATGGATCGAGGGGACTCCCCCTGTTTTGCTTTTTTCTTTGTGGTGACGGTTATTCAGGAGCATCGTGTCGCGCCTATATAGGGGCACCTGTGATCCAAATAGTTATGTTTATGTCCTCTACAACATTCACTTATGGCTATTACTTCAAGTTGCGTTTTCTGCTAAGTGAATATGATCGGACCCTTCCCCCTCTATGCTATACTCAACCCAATCTATTCATAAATTCTTCATGTGCGTTCTATTTGAAACTCGTTCAAAATCTTCACAGTGTCCTTTTCAGCTGAAGAATTTGCGAACGGAACTTTTAACTTATCTTATCCAAAATTTTCGGCTTTGCCGCTCAAACCGTTCTGCATCCCACGATAGACCTATCTATTCACCCACGATCTAACACGATCTCCACTTTTCAGTACGTGGGTGACACATGTCATGCGAATGAGAAGGGTCAGGGGCACGTTCGTCCTAAATCTTTGGGCAAAAAGTTTTTCACTGCGACTATAAATACCCCTCACCCCTTCCTCACTTCCTTTACTCCGCTCGACCTCTCTCTCCCACTCGAGCTTCTCAAACCCTAGCGCCGCCGCTACTCCATCATCGCCGGTGAGGAAGAGCTTCACTGCCTCGACCTCGTCATTGTCGTGACTCAAGGCCACCGCTGAAATCTTCACTCCGCCAACAGAGCTGTCTTCCTCCGCCGAAGTTAGGGCATGGAAGATCCGAATCGACGAGCTTCAAATCTACACCTCACGGTTAAATCGTGTTCTTCGCTCGTGGTAATTAAAAGTTACTTTATCGCCTCTATTTGATTCAAATTTTCTCTACAAAATCTTCAAAGGTGTTTTATTCTTCAAATCCTCACACACAAAACACCTCACTAGTCATCTGTTCTTGATTCGTTTCTCTAAGCATCTTTTTTCTTTCAGATTCCTCAATTGTGTGGATCTTCGATCTATACAACTCTGGAACCTAAGACAAAAAACGCTTAGTGAAATTCTTCAAGACTCATCTGGTCAAATTCCTCAAACTTGTTCCTTTTTGAAAAACCTTCTGAGAACGCATATGACCTCCCCAAATTCCTCGCAACTATACTGCTCACGTGTACTCATGTCCGCCGCTGAATCACTAGGTTCTCATCAACTTAACTCATTTGCGCGTTCCTCGAAGAAAAGTTGCATACTTCTTCAGAGAATTCGATTGTTCAATTACCTCAATCAAGAATATGGCAGACGGTAAGAAGCCGCAGAAAGGAGGAAAGAAGCCCGAGGTCATGATTGCTTTTGAAATCCCTGAGGACATCTATGCTGACTATTGCACACCTGACGAGGCCAAGTTCGGAAAGGAGAACAAAAATCAGCGCAAGGTGCGCATACAGAGGATTGAAAGGAGATGGGCAAGAGAATGGAGGGAGTACAGGTATGTTACTCCAAAGTATATGAAGAAATTCACACTTAATCCTCCATGCCCAAGAGCTCCATTGGCACTTGGGCAAGTAGCTGACCCCACCAGCATCAAGCGTGGCGAGGATTTTCCTGAAGAATGGGCCAAGCGCCAAGCCAAGTTGGCTAGACAAGCCAAAGAAGCAAAGGAGGAAATTCAATGAAGACTCTGCTGCTGCACGCCACCGAGGCCTCTGTCAAGCCTAGGAAATTAATGGCGAAGAAGCTCACAAGACAAGCCAAGTGCTTCACCAACAAAGGCCCTCACGACCAAGTTCTCAAAGAATGCCCTCACGGCCAGAATCTTCAAAGCCCTCACGGCCAATTCCTCATGCTCCTGCTCCTCCAAAATCCTCGGCTCCTCCTCCAAAGTCCTCACCGCCCGCAAAAGTCCTCAAAGACTGTGCATCCGCCACGTGTCAAAGGACTGCAGGCATCTCTATTGCCTTCGTGTCTCAAATGAGTTCCTCACCGCACCAAATTCTTCATCAGCCCCACTCACTGAAGACAAAGGCAACGGCCGGACGAGGTCCTCGCCAAGTCCTAAGAAGAAATAGGTTGCCTTCCAAGTGCCATCCGACGATGAAGGCGATGATGATGAACTTGCGTAAATCATCGAGATGCATAAGAAAGGGCCGCTTAGAGCCAAAGGCACAACTGCGTACATCGCTATTGGATCCTAAGTTGATCCTCGATTATATTGATCTTTGGCACAAGGATCCAGACACTCCTATGCCTGATTTCCATTTGACTCCTGGACAAAGTCACATGCTGACCCATTTCATCTCTAAAGAAAAATGGAAATTTGAGAAGGCTAGGCAGATCAAGAAAGCTTAGTATAGAAAGGAAAAGTTTCTGAAGACCAATGTTGTCTCTATGACAACTGATGAGCTTATAAAAATTCAGTCTGAAATCAAAGCCCTCAACAAAAACTTCAATGCCTCCTATGCTAATTGGCAAGGTGCCAAAGTCAGATTTGTTAAACTGACTGAGCAATTCACCTCCAATGTTGCAGCTCCATCGCAACAGGAAATTCCTCAGGTTGAAGCTTACGCTCAAAGAAATCAAGAACATGCCAAGACCGCCGATGACTTTCAGCCTTGAAGAAAATGTTAGTTCCAGGCCGATGACCGCATTCCAGCTACCGAAGAAATCGCCAGGCATCCACTAGTGATGCGCTCAAGAAAATGAAGAAGTCAGGCAACTGCATCGGGCCATTCTTTGAAGAAAATCAACCAGATTCCTCGGCTCCTCCTGCGCCTACACCAACTCCTATCCTTCCATCCGCATCGGATGTGAAGAAAACCAAGGTTGCAGAGCGAGCCGTGCTGTGAAGAAAAGGAAAGCATCACCGCTTGCATTCTTCACCAAGAAAATGAAGCCTATGACCAGCTCGTTTGAAAATCAAATTGAGGTTGTTCCAATCTCAACCATGCCATCAAAGGACCTTGTTCCTTTTGGTGAAGAATATGTGATCCCTAGCGGATCTGATGAAGAAAATCATTCCGCTGCTTCGTCAGAGCAGATTGATGAAGAAATTGAAGTGGATAAAATCCCTTCAACACGGCTTGTTTCCTCGCCAATGCCTCGGTTCACGGTGAAGAGGTGGCGTTGAACAAATTGAAGATGAAGACGTGGATATTGGATGCACGACGCGGTGATGAATGATGACTTTTGGGAAAGTCAAGACCCCAATTCTCAACTCTTCACCCCACTACAACAAATACCTCACCCCCGCACCAACCGCTCAAATGGGCTCAAGAAACTCATCCCACTTCATCCGTGCGTGAAGAAATTCCAGCCACTAGTGTCAAGAAACCGATGTTCTCGATCCTTTGTACACGCAGACTGCCACTGAAGAGGAACCAGAAATTCCTCAGCCTGAAGAACCTGAGATTGCGATTCCTGAGGTTGTGATGCAACTCACTGACACTCCACTGCCAGAGCCAAAGGATCCATTCTCAAGGAAGCAAAACTTCAAGGTTTAAGATTTCTTCGGCGAGCATGTGTTCTTCACTGACTACAACCCATATGACTCTGCTCGCATAAGGAAGAGGCGTTTCTGGACGGCCAGCCAGGAAAATTTCTATTCCTCAGTGCTGTTCAACAAAGACAAAGTCTTCGATCATGCACACATTCCTCATGTAGACATGGAATCTCTGCCGGGCTTCGAGCCAATCCTCAGTGTTCTTCACGACGCTGGATTGTTAAATTTCTGCACTAATATATGTGATTGGAATGAAGAACTCATTCTTCAGTTCTATGTGACGCTGCACATCATAGGAGATTCCGAAGATGTGAACTCATGGGTGCTGGACTGGATGTCAGAAAATACTCACTACAAGGCACCAAAGAATGTAATTGCTTCGTGCCTCCCACTCGATCCTCCCTTGAGGGTGCTCGTTATGCCTACAAATGAACTCCGAGCTTACAAATCATTACATGCAAGTGCTGATGAAGCCTTTGAAGCCAGGGCAGACCCCTCGAACCAAATTCCTCGCCAAGGAATTACTTTATGTGCCTCGGACTGTCTATCGCATTCTGACGAAGACAATGAGGCCACGACTCAAAGGATGAAGAAGTCGTTGACATCATGAAGAATATGCTTTTCAATATCATTCATGGCGTTCCTGTCAACTTCCATGATTTCTTCATGAGGACTCTGGCAAATATTGCTATGTCACCATTTGAGTTGAAGCCTTATGCACCATGGATTATGAGATTCATCAGGACAAGGTCTTCACTAAATTACAAGGCTGATACTCTAAACCACTGCAGCTACTTGCCTCCAATTGAAGTCCTCAAACGAACATTTTCCTCAGCTGATGATAAAGGCAAGGCAACTGCTGTGATAGATGAAGGCACTCGTCCATTGGATGGTCAATTTTGCAAGGCTGCATCCTATTCAACACATGATGACTCTGCCACACATGACTCTGCCGCCAACAACTCTGCCAAGCAAAATCCTCAAGCCATAGCACCCAGGGTGATGACTGATCGTGAGCTTCTACTCAGTCTTCATCAGAAGGTTGATCGCAATCATAAATGGGTCAAGCGTCAGTTTGGTTCAATTCTTCACAACATGACCTCAACCCATAATGCAGTGAAGAAAAATCAGTACTACCTCCATGAAACATTCACCCGTACCTGGGCTGTTCTGTCTCATGTCTACAACGAAGAAGATATGAAGAAAATGGGTCTGAAGGAAGAATTTGACTGGTCTGCACCTCCTCCGAAGAAATACAAGAAGGTCAAGGTTCCTTCCTTGGTGGCCAGCTCTTATTCTTCATCGCGCGACACAGATGAAAATGAAGACTTGACGACATCGCGACAGCCCTACTACTACAAACGACTTCGACAACGCCAAGCGCCTCCATCAACTTGATATTCTTCAGGGGCGTTAGTCCTCAGATTCAATCCTTTTGGTCATTCGATGACCAACGGGGAGAAAGTTGAGTTAGTCTTCAAGCGGGTCTATTATATGGGCGTTTTTTTGCTAAGTTACAACTCTCGCTCTTCTGAAACTTTATTGGATCGAGTTGTAATCTTAAACCCGATGGTGCTCTGATACTTTTGATGTGTTCCTCTGCATGCTTATTCCTCGTTATATGTTAATACATGCATGCTGAATTACATCGGTCACCATATTTCATCATGCATTTCAAATTCTTCATACTATATGTCAAATGCGTGTATGAATTACAAGATATAGGGGGAGATCTCCATGATTCAACTCTTCAAATGTGCATTGCCTCAAAAGCAAATTCCTCACTATGCACATCTTCAGGGGGAGTTCTTCTATATCTTGCAATCAAATTCCTTAATATCAGTATTTACACTTCATATGTTTATCCCCGTTGAAAACTACCGCTACCCGTAGCGGTAGTACTGTGAGGTCAAGCGGTACTGCCGCTCCGACGGTTCTTCTGGCCTTTTTGCCTCCTCGCTGTTGTGTTTCAAAGGGGTACTACCGCCCTAGCGGTAGTACCACTCCTTGGAGCGGTAGTACCGCTCTGTGCGGGCTGTGAGCATAACGGTTGGATTTTTTCCCCACCTATAAAAGGGGGTCTTCTTCCCCATTGAACCTAATCCTTTGAGCTCGTGTTCTTCCCCCATTGTTGACCTTCTTCAAGCTTGCTAACTATCAATCCCTCCATGGATTCTTGCTAGTTTCTGAGGGAAAAAAGAGAGGAGATCTAGATCCACATTTCCACCAATCACTTTCTCCTCTAAGTGAGGGAAACCCCTTGGATCTAGATCTTGGAGTTCTTCGTGTTCTTCTTTCGTTCTTCCTCTCATTTTCCTCCCTAGCATTAGTTGCTTTGGTGGGATTTGGGAGAGAAGGACTTGGGCACTCCGTGTGCCCTTGCCATTGCATTTGGTGCATCGGTTTGAGTTCTCCACGGTGATACGTGGAAGTTACAAGTTGAGAAGCTTATAACTCTTGGGTGCTTGGTACCCTTGAGCTTGTTCCTCTTGGGTGCTTGGGCGCCCTAGACGGTTGAGGTCACTTCGGAGCCATATTCCATTGTGGTGAAGCTTTGTGGTGTCGTTGGGGAGATAGCCCCAACCTTTGTGGTGTTCGGAGCTCAATCATTGTGGTGTAAAGCTCCGGGCAAGCGTCGGGGTGTCCAATTAGGTTGTGGAGATCGCCCCGAGCTATTTGACGGGTTTCGGTGACCGCCCCCAAGGGTTGCCAAAGTGTACGGGTTCGGTGTCCGCCCCCAAGGGTTGCCATTTGTACGGGTTCGGTGACCGCCCTCAAGGGTCCCTTAGTGAAATCACGGCATCTTGCATTGTGCGAGGGCGTGAGGAGATTACGGTGGCCCTAGTGGCTTCTTGGGGAGCATTGTGCCTCCACACCGCTCCAAACGGAGATTAGCATCTGCAAGGGTGTGAACTTCTGGATACATCGTCGTCTCCGCGTGCCTCGGTTATCTCTTACCCGAGCTCTTTACTTATGCGCTATACTTTGTGATAGCCATATTGTTTCTTGTCATATATCTTGCTATCACCTAGTAGTTTATCTTGCTTAGCATAAGTTGTTGGTGCACATAGGTGAGCCTAGTTGTTTTAGGTTTTGTTCTTGACAAATTAACCGCTAGGTTTATTCCGCATTTGTTCAAGCCTAAACCGTAATTATTTTAAAGCGCCTATTCACCCCCCTCTAGGCGACATCCATTCAATTGGTATCATAGCCTCATCTCTCTTTGTTAGGATTAACCGCCTAGAGAGTAAAGATGTCGATTAGGAGATTAGGATTCTCTGACACACTTAGTTTCGATGGCACAAAATTTGATGTTTGGGTAATTCGCATGCTTAATCTCTTTAGGGCCATGGACCCAAATTTAGAGCGAATTGTAGATATGGGTTTTTCTTCTCCAAAAGATCCCCAAAGATTATCTTTAGAGGATGAGAAAAACTCTTATCTCAATGCTCAAGCTTCTAATGTGCTTTTCGATGCTTTGAGCAATGTAGTTATATTTCAACTCATGCCGTTCCGGGATGCTCATGAGTTATGGACAAAGCTTCAAGATAAATATGGTGTGTCCAAGATTTGTGGGGATGATTTTTCTCCCTCCACCTCCGGCCGTGTTGCCTTCTCAACTTCTTCTACTTCACCTACATGTGGATTGCCACAAGGTAATGCTAGGGTGAGTAGTGGTGGTCATTGCAATGATGATAGTGTGCTTGTTCTTGGTGATCCTTCATCATTATCTTATTGCAATGGTCTCTCTTTGGACTTTAACACTTCGAGCACCTTACATGTTTCACATGCTTGTGTTGATAGTCCTTGCATATCATGTAGAAATTGCTTGACTAAATCTCATGATGATATGCTTGCTATATCTTGTTGCCATAATAAAAATGCATGTTTTTCCTCGAGTTGTTGTGCTAACAATGTAGAGGAAACCCAACACTCCATGGAACAAGATGTGGTCTTAAATGGTGCTTCAAGGGATCCTACATCATCATCTATTGCATTTTGCCTTATGGCCAAGGCTTCAAAGGTATCTCCCACTTTGAATCCCAATATATCTTGTGATGATATTGATGATGGCAAGAGTGATGATGATGTTGATTATGACGAAGAGAATGATGATGTTGCCTCCTTAAAAATTAAGGGAGAAATGATTTTTAAAGCTCTTCTTAAGAATAAAATTGCTCGTTCCAACTTCATGGAAATCATTTCTATTGCTATTGAGGGCAAGAAATATATTGATGAGTTGGAATCTCGTCTTGAGGAGCATGAGGTCACCATTGATAAAATGGAAGGTCATGAGCATGATTACGCTAATGAGATCGCAGACCTCTCCCAAGCTCTCGAACTTGAACAAACCACCAAGGATTCTCTTGAGGAGACTTTTGCTCTAGAATTATCTAGAGTGAAGGAATCTCATGATAGAGCTCTTGAGGTGGCCAATGTTTTTGAAACTAAAAATGAGAAGCTTGAAGTTGCATGCTAAACTCCTTGAGGACTTTGGGCACCTCGAAAATGGCTCAAGGATCATTAAGAGTGAGCTCATCAAACTCACCGAGTCTCATGCACAACTTAAAGCTTCATATTCAAAAGATCTTGCCAAGTTGCCTTCTCCTCTTGTTGTTAATGATGATGCTTGTGCTACTAACTCTATTTCTAGTGAAGCATCAATTTTGAAGGAGAATGTTGAGCTAAGGGCTCAATTTGAGTTGCTATCTAGCAATTATAGGAAATTGGAAGAAAGTCATGTAAAGCTTGCAAGCTCTCATGATGATCTTCTAGTATCCCATAAGGTGCTAAAGTTAGCTCATGAGGCTGTGATTACTAAGGTAACATCTAGTGAGTCTCATTTGTACATAAGCACTACGTCTAGTCAAAATGCTATATTGCCATGTGCTAGTCCTTGTAATTCATCTACTCATAACATTGGTACTTCTAGTGATGAATTACTTTCCTTGCCTTGTTGCTCTAACAATGAAGCTTATACTTCCTCTAGTACTTGTGTTGATACTAACCATGTAGAGGAAATCAAAGAGCTCAAGGCCCAAGTCACTTCTTTGAAGAAAGACTTGGACAAGTGTCATGAAGGAAATCCACACTCAACAATATCTTGAGTGTGCAAAAATCCCCCAATGACAAAGGTGGACTTGGATTCAACTCCAATAAGAAGAAGAAGTCCAAGAGCAACAAGAATAAGGGCCAAGAACAACTCAAGAATTCGGCCAAGATTATTTCCTTCAAGTGCAAAATTGAAGGGCATCATGTTAGATCTTGCCCTTTGAAGAAGAAGGCCATGAGTGACAAGCAACAAGGGAAGCGGCCACAAGTTCACTCTCATTCTCAACCTCAAGTTGAAGAAAGGCCTCTTCCCAAGAAAACTCAAGCTAATGCTTCTCAAGTTGACAAATCAAGTGAGAAGAAAGTAAAGAGTAGACATTGCTACCTATGTCGTGAAAAAGGTCATGTCGCTTCTTCATGCACGAATGGTACCTTATCCAACCCTATTCTAATTGATGATATCTATTCTCTTGGGAAGGATAAGGTTGGAAATGTGTTTGCCAAATTTGTTGGTACTCAAAGTGGTGTCAAGAAAAGAACCATTTGGGTAGCCAAGCCTATTGTGTCTAACCTCTTAGGACCCAACTTGGTTGGGGACCAACTAGCTCATACTTGATCAATAGGTGTTGTTGGAGGTCATTGGAGACTTGGCTACATTATGAAGAATTAAGGGGTCTTCATCATTCATATTACCTCAAGCCAAGTCATTCGGATTATCAAGTTTCCATCTCATATCCAATATGCCTCCTTGCGGTAACTTGTACTTAAATTGTTTACATTGAAAGTTACTTGCCCCTTTGCAAGTTTTGGTTTTGTTCCTTGCATCTGTTTGTATATGTTGTGTCTCCAAATTGCTTATCTTGAGTAATCAAGTATATGTATGTTGGTTTGCACTTCATGTACATGTGTGTCGTTCGTTGAGCCTTTGCGCATCTTGGCCGTATCTTAATTGGCTCTTGTGAGAGATTAATGGAATATCCCATTATGGGGGAGTGATGTGCTTTGTGCACCTCACAATCCTATAAATGTGTGGACATGAGTAATACCATCTAGTATTAATATTACAAGATTATCTAGTCGCTATGTGGTATGTCTTCTCATCAGAAATTCAAATTCTAAATAGTCCATTAATTATCTCTTGTTGGATCCTTTTAATTGCCTCTTGACTATCTTTAATTGGTATCACATTATGGGGGAGTAATGTGCTATTTGCATATGACAAGCCTAGAAAATGTGTATATTTGAGATATTGTCACCTAGAATTGATATTGTAATTTATCTTGTTCCTAGGTGGCATGTTAGCTCTACAAGTTGCAATTTGCTTGTGTTTGGAGTGAAGATGATGTTGGATATCCTTGCTTTCTACCAACGGGAATTATTTCCAAATACTTCTTGTCTTATGACAATTGGTACTCACTTATGTGCGGTAGAAATTATTGATCATCTTTACATTGGCCTTTGCTTTTATTTGCGTTGTCTCTTGCCTAGGAATGTATCAACTCCCTTTGTCTTCCATAAACTTGTGGATCTTGTTTGTTTCTTGATCTTGTCCAGTTTTTCTAGATATAGTGAAAGTGGTGATCCCACCTTGTGCATTTTGTATTCAAATGCAAATTCTCTATAATGCACTAGGCTTGGGGGAGCTATCCTATTTTCTATAAAACACTCATCTTGCGATCCTTATCAAGTGTGTGTTGGTGGAAGGCAAGCCATTTTCGTTTTGGTACTTTGTGCCATCATGAAACTTTGTAGAGAGCTTGGTTTGTTTGGAACCGTCCTCTCTTTTGGGAGTTTGATATTTTTTATTTTGAGTATATCAATGGATATCTCATTCCTTGATGTATCTTTTATGGATATCCTCCAAGTGATGATTTATTCATTTGGTATCTTTTCTTCGCTTGGTATTTCTTTGTCTTTTGGTCTCGGTTCTTGAAAGTCTTGAGCATGCATATTTACTTCTTGTAGTTTCTTTGGCATGCTTTCTTTCTTTGACCCAATATATAAGGGGAACTCCACCAAGTCTCAAATTGGATGAGACGTGCATGAAATTCATTTTCATATCTATATGCACATATTTATGTGGAGTTTGTCCTATGTGTTGTTGGTTCTCTAACTCTTTGGTCCCAATGAGTTTGGGTACCATTTTGTTTGTGTTGTTGTTCTAGGAACAAGTGGAGATGCATTGGATGCTCGGCTCACTCACAAGGAAGGTGATGTCACCATGTGCTTATTGGAGTCAAGCTAGGATGATCAATGAACTACTTTGTACCTTCAATTGGTATCTCCTACATCCTTCCAATGTTATCTCGGTAACAAGTATCTTCATATACTTCATGCACACATTTCTTGCATCAACCTTGTGTAGGTTGTATCATGGCATGTTATCCATTCTTTCTTGTGATACTTGTTTCCTTTCTCAAAGCATCCCAACAATGATGTCTTGTTGCTAGTTGTGATGTCTTTGATGGTTGTGTGGTAGGAATTCATTTATATACAATAAGACCATATCTAGCCTTGGGCTATGCTTCCAAGCACATATCTTATTGGTATATGTATGACTTCCTTTTGGATATCTTGTTCCTTCCTGTTGTAACTATTTTGGGTGTACATCCTTCTTTGTAGATATATATCGTCATGATTTCATCTACCTAGACCCTTATACACTTGAGAAATTACATCTCTAGATGATATCCTTTCTTTCACGTCCACCTTGTCTTTCTTATGTTATTTCTTTGGTGGCTCTGTGAAAGCTTTTGCCTTGAGTGCGTGTCTTATCTCGTTGCATCTTGATGCACTCTTGTGTGGTGAAGATTATTTTCCTCATGCTTGTCTTGACGAGGCTTTTTCCATCTTAATTGGTATCCCCTGTCTTGATGATGCTTATGCTTTCTATCTTCACCTTGGGTTGTCACAAGTGTTGGTTATTCATTTTGCATATTTAGTGTTCTTGTGAACCCATTTGCTTAGTTGTGTGTGAGAATGAAAGGCTTTGCACCGTGTATCTCATTCATTCGAGACTATGTTGATGCTTATGCTCATCCGTATATTAGTCTTCTCATGTGCTTTGCCATGACTCACACATCATTTTGGTTGAGCCTATTCTTAAGTTGCCTCTTTTACATGTTGCTCAACCATGTGTTTGTTGCAAGTGCTAGGCTTAGTTTCCTTTATTCTCACTTGCACTTGTTGTTTGTTTCTATTGATTTTGGGGGAGCTATGATCCTATTTTGTGCACTTTGTATCCAAATACAAAAATTATTATGTGTGCACAAATCATGGGGAGCTTCTCTAGCTTATTTAGAACACTCCTTTGCTCATATCATAATATCCTTCATTCATGTGGCTCATAGGATCTTTGTTCTAGTTGGTTCAATTGATATCCTTTGATTGCTTGCTTCAATTGGTATCTTTTGATTGCTCGATTTCTTGTTTCTCTCTTTGTTATGTCTTTGTGGCATATCATTCTTTTGCAATCTTTGGGCCTCAGTATAGTTTGTCTTCCTCCAAGTATTTACCATTGGATATGTGTATTGCATTCCACTCTCTTTTTGAGAGATACACAATTTATGTAGGAACACTCTTTATATTGTCCTTCTAAGCTTTTCACCCATTTTGGCAATCGATGCCAATGGGGGATTCAGAGAGTTTTGTGGAGAAGTCTTCAGAGTTTTCTCCTTGCTTTGGTTTTGGTTCCTAAGCATTTGCATCCCATTCTCATGCATCATTGGTTGTTGCATTGCATGGTGATGCATAACTCCTTGTATAAACTCTCTTGAAAGTGATTGTCATCAATTACCAAAATGGGGGAGATTGAAAGAACATGCGGTGCCCCCATGTTTGGTTTTGGTAATTGATGACAATCTCTATGGACTAATGGTTGCCTTGAGATATATTTGAAGGTTTTGTCCATAGGCTTTTCTTGAAGTCCATGTGTTGGTTTCAAGGAGTTTATGAGTTGACCAAGGTGCTATTAAGGAATTATCCAAAGATTGGTCATGTGAGTGTTGAGCTTATTGCAAGCATGTCTTGAAGAAGAAGATTGTGTGATCATTCATGTTTACCTTCAAGACATCATCCAAATGAAGTGAGTTGGAAAGATTCAAGGTTGATCAAGAGTAAGTCAAGAGTGAATCAAGTTGATCAACTCAGAAAGCGTAGAAGATGTACCGAGAGGGATCAAGTGATCCCATGGTATGGTAAGCATTGTCAATTACGCTCTGTGTACTAACCCATGGTCTTCGTGAGAGTTCTTTGTGGGGTTAGGATGTGGTGTGCAAGTTCAAGTGATGCATCACGAAGAGATCAAGTGCTTGAAGCTTGCCGCCCATTGTGGTGACAATGGACTTGTGAAGATGAGTCAAGAGTGGCTCACCCACTAGTGGACTCTGGGTGATCAATCCTCTAGTCTTCATCGAGCCAACGCAATCAAGAAAGGTGGTCTAACTTGAGGGAGTCAAGATCGTCATCATCTAGCTCAAGTGGACCATGTGCAAGGCAAAGGTTTTCCCTTGATAGGTTTTCTATTTTACTGGTCTCATGGTGGTAGTTGGGAGACGGGGTTATAGGATCGTTTGTCGTACTATCAAGGGGGGCTCTCAAGTTGGTAGCTTGATCGTATCGTTAGTAGAGAGATCAAACCATTGCATCCTTGGATCATGTTTCTTGGTTCTTGTTTGGTTCTCTTTTTGAGTCTTAGAGCTTATGGTCATCTTGATGACAAGCTTGAGTTCATCGAAAACGGAGTTTGCATGCGTCTTCTATGATGTTTTTGGTGTTGGAGGTTTTAACGGTCTTATCCGAGGAAGAGTTCTCACCATTTTCTTATGGGCCTTTTCTAATTTGCTTCTTATTGATATTTCTTTAAAGATTATATTAGCCCTTGTCTCTAGCTTTCCAACAAACTTGGTTTCATCGAATTCGGAGTCCGTTTGCAAAAGTTGTGGCAGTTTTGGTGTTCTGAAAAGGCTGCAGCGGTACTACCACGAATTGGAGCGGATGTAATTTTTTACTACCGCTCCAGAGCGGTACTATCATGCTCCTACAGCGGTAGTACCGCTCCGGACCAAAAACTCGTCCCAAGTCCTGCGGTGGTAGGCCCGGATGTAATTTTTTAGTACCGCTCGCAAGCAGTAGTACCGCTACCTCTAGCGGTAGTACCGTGAGGTCAAGCGCTACTACCGCTCCAATGGTTCTTCTGGCCTTTTTGCCTCCTCGTTGTTGTGCTTCAAAGGGGTACTACCGCCCTAGCGGTAGTACCGCTCTGTGCGGGCTGTGAGCATAACGGTTGGATTTTTCCCCACCTATAAAAGGGGGTCTTCTTCCCCATTGAACCTGAAAGTGCATTATGTCGACTAGAGGGGGGGTGAACAGGCGATTTTTATGAATTCTTCAATGAGGAATTTTCCGGTGAGGAAATTCCTAAGTGAAGAACTACTTGCAGCGGAATAAGTACTCAGAAGTAAGCATAAGAGAATGCGAGCATGGTCATTGTCGGTGTCAAAACCGGCGGATCTCGGGTAGGGGGTCCCAAACTGTGCGTCTAGGCGGATGGTAACAGGAGACAAGGGATATGATGTTTTTACCCAGGTTCGGGCCCTCTCGATGGAGGTAATACCCTACTCCTGCTTGATTAATATTGATGATATGGGTAGTACAAGAGTAGATCTACCACGAGATCGTAGAGGCTAAACCCTAGAAGCTAGCCTATGGTATGATTGTTGTTCGTCCCACGGACTAAAACCCTCCGGTTTATATAGACACCGGATAGGTTAGGGTTACACAGAGTCGGTTACATTGGTAGGAGATATACATATCCAGATCGCCAAGCTTGCCTTCCACGCCAAGGAAAGTCCCATCCAAACACGGACGAAGTCTTCAATCTTGTATCTTCATAGTCTTGGAGTCCGGCCGTGATGATAGTTCGCTATCCGGACACCCCTAGTCCAGACTCCTCAAGAGCTCTCGAACCAGGCTTCAATGACGACGAGTCCGACGCGCATATTGTCTTCGGCATTGCAAGGTGGGTTCCTCCTCCGAATACTTCATAGAAGGTTTTGAACACAAGGATAGTGTCCGGCTCTGCAAAACAAGTTCCACATACCACCGTAGAGAGAATAACATTTTGCACTGATTCGCTGACGTATTCCGCGCGTGACATCACACCACGGCCAGGCCTTTATATGAATCGCTTTTACTGTTCCACCTTAGCGCGTTTAGCGAGGCGGTTTCCTTGGCACGTCTTTATCAAAGCGTAGATCGCGCCTTATTCCGGGATTCTCATCAACACGGACGTGGTAACCCAACTGCGTTCGCTGGCACGCCTCTACCAAGGCGTAGTCCTAATCGACCACGAGGAGGGCTCTTGGTATTCAACCTCTTTATAATGAGACCAAGGCCCTCTTCTTTTTACACCCTCCATCGAAGTTCGCCTCGGCCGAAGTTCTAACACCCAAAGCTTCAGATTTAGGCGCCGGACCTTCGATGATGTCCGTTCCGACCCGCACGGCCGATGGATGTCTTCTTCCGTCTGAAGAAGATGTGCTAAAGCTAGACGCCGTGTATCCGACCGGTGAGATTTCGTGATAGGCTGCCCGCCTGTGGCAGGTCATTCCCACTCCCGAGCCCGGCAAGAGCGTGGTGTTCGTGTCACACTTCCTTCGGAGTTTAGGCTTCCCGACGGATCCCTTTGTGCGGGGGCTCATGTTTTATTATGGGCTGGATTTCCATGACTTGAATCCGGAGTCCATCCTCCATATCTCGTCATTCATTGTCGTACGTGAGGCCTTCCTCCATATTACCTCTCACTTTGGATTATGGCTCAAGACCTTCAAGGTGGAGCCAAAGATGATCGAGGGGCAGCAAGCAGAGTGCGGAGGGGCGGTCATAAGCAAGTGCGCTGATGCTCCGTGGCCGAGGGCTCTTTTCAAGAGGAGCTTGGTTTGTGGCAACGTGAGTGGTTTTATATCATCGCTCCTGGGGGCACCAAATGGGTGGCGCCACCCGCTTTCGGCCAGGTCCACCACAGCCGCCGGGCGCATGGGTCAACAAGGCTCGACTGGGGCCGCCCAAGGACGTTCCTCTGCAGGTGGCCGTATTCGAGACCTCCAAGAAAGAGAGATCAATCTGGTCGCAGTGGCGCATGTTATGTTGATTCGGCGCCTTCTGCCCTGCAAACGTCGCCCCCTCCGTCTGTGGGAATTCAATCCAGAGGGACCACGAGCTCTCCAACATTTTATGGGTATGACACCCGTGGAGATGTATAAACTGTTCTTCGGATCACAAGAGAAGTGTCCGGACCTGATTGAGGACGCAGGACTAAGCTGCAATCGCCCAGATACTGAAGTAAGTAGTCCTGTAACCGGACAGGCTGTTCATTCATTTATCATATACATGCCCTTTAAAGGAGCCGTTTCTTGAACAGGAGTGGATAGCGAAGGCAAAGTTGATAAGGTGTCCGGCTCCCCTCCCAGAGACCACACCGGATCCCATGCTGACCAAGATGTTGATGGCCGCGCCTTTTAAAGAAGGCGAAGGGGGGGAGCAGGGAAGCAACTGCCTCCACGAAGGAGGCCTTTGAGGAAGGAGGGATGAAAAGTCCCACCCTCCAAGGAGAGAAGAGGACCGCTTCGGAAGATCTGGAGGTCAAGGCCTCGAAGAGGGGAAAGAAATCTTTGTCAGAGAGTCCGGCGCTGGGAAGTACCCCAGCCGCACTGTTTCCCCAAGGGGATCAGCCCTCCAGCGAGCCGTAAGTAAAAATAAGGGGTCTTGTAAGTAAGGAACATCCCTGTATTTATTTCTGAAGATAACCAAAATTGTACCTTGTAGTTCGGATCTCAGCCCCTCTCAGCAGAGCTCGTCTTCGGGGGATCTTCTTCCGGAGATGATGGAGAGCGAAACGCCTCCACCTGTCGCACCCTCATGCGAGGTGGACGACCCTGAGGTGTCATCATAGAGGGTTCCCCCAAGTCCGGCGGGGCCGGAAGGTCCGGCGCCACGTGGTGTGCGGTCGGAGGAGTCAAGGATCTGCCGGGCGGCGGTTATCTCGGAGGATCACCGTGCGCTAATGGGTACGGTGATTGAAAGAATTGCATCCGCGGAGAGCGGATTGCATGAAGCCGTCAGAAGCTTACTGACGGGGTTCGAGGTACGCAAAAATGATGTACCTTCTGATAGTTATGCATATAGAATGCGCCCTGTATAGATAGTAGCCCCTGAGACTCGGTATGTTGTCAAAATTGACAGCGTGCCGAGGATCAAAATCTCAGTTATAACATACCACCGCTCCTAAATAGGTGGCGGGCGTCCGTGGCTACCGATCGATGAATATGCCGAACTAAAGCGGCAACTTGACGAAGCGGATGCGGACATCGCGCTGGTCAATAAACGGTTTGACGAGTCACAAGGTATGCGACTTCTATGCGGACACCTGGTAAGGGAGCTTGACGCCCATGCCTTACTACTTGTATGCTTAATGCAGATGGTGCCGTTGTTGTGGAGGAGCTGCAGGCGGAACTCGCCCGAGCGAAAGAGCAAGCCAGAAATAGTAATACGGCCGCTTTAAGGGCGGCCGAAGAGCTAGAAGCCGAACAGGTTGCTCACTGCCGAAGCAAAGAGGAAATGGCCGATATGGCCAGAAAGTTGAAGAATACTACCGACCGCTGCGAGGTTCTTGAAAAAGAACGCTGCCGGAGCAAGAGGGCTGAAAAGGCCACCGCCGAATCCAAGGATGCCCGTTCCGCTTTGAGAGCTGCCAAGGAGGAGCTAAGTCGGGCCGGGCTATTGCGGCTGGAAAACCGCTTTCTGCTGGAGGAAATATCACGGATCCGAAGTATGCTCGGTTGGACAAGTTGTGGAGTTCGGAGGATGCTTATACGGACTTAGCGGCGAAGCGCCATGGACGCGATTGAGCACTTCCGAGGCCAGAAGGAGCACAGAAGGGAAGAGCTATATTGGTCGCAATTCCATAGTCCGGAGCGTCCTGTTCCGTTGACCGATCGGTTGGCCGAATGGGCCGAGCTGAATCGATTATCCGGACTTGCCATGAAGCATGTCATGAATCATTTGTGGCAAAGCGGACCCCACCAAGAGTTATTTTGGTTTAGTGCAGCGGTTCCTTGGTGCGGTACTGCCAGACGACGCAATGAAGCGGTCGGCGTGTATTGAGGGAGCGCGGATGGCTCGCCCGTGTCAAGACATACCGGGCGGAGATGAAGGCCACCGACATTGCATCCCAAGATTCGGACGAAGCCGAGTACCGCCGAGCACTATTTTGAGGAAGTCTGCAGGCGCTTCGTTTAATAGAGACGCAGTGCTCAAGGATATTATGTTTAAATGACATGTATGATTTGTGAAAACAATGTTTCAATATAATATAAGAGCTTTTTATACTTGTGCGCTCAAGTAGTAAACTACTTCTGTCGGCCGTTGATGTATATGTATATATAACCCGAAAGATGGCAGTCCTTGGCTTTCAGCCCCCACGCACATAGTGCGGGGTGTTTGCAACAAGGCGCTTTTTTCACACTTAATCCAATGTCTTGGTCCTATTAAGGAGGTGGTAGCGTAGCAAACTAGGCAACCAGACTATAATGCTTTATCACTTTCACTTAGCCATAGGAGTTCGAGGGTGGGGCTACTATATAGCCCCTGGGGGCACCGCACTCTCCCGAATTCGGGGTGCGTATGTGCCTGACCGAAAAACGGTCCTTCGTTAATGCGGAGGAATTCTAAACATTCCGGTGAGTCATTGAGTGGTTGACCAGTCTCTTGCTATATCATGACAGTCAGTTTTCGGCTTTCTCTACCGAGGTGCTCGCCCGGCCGAACCGGGGCACAATCGCAGTAGTTCTCCTGGTGCCGCGTTAGCCGATAGAACGGAACGTAAGGCAGCAAAACACAGGAGCCGTGCAAACCCAACATTTGACCAAAGACATGATTCGGAGCTGATGCATATAAGGCCTAACTCGAGACGCCGAACACTCCCTAAGGTATTCGGTCTTTATTAAAATGGGCAGAATAATGCCCTAAGCCCATGGTGTCCAGGAACGCGCAAAAATTCTGGTCCTGCCAATCCAAAAACGCCAGCCTCCACCACGGTTATATTACGGAAACGGGGGATGTATATCAACAAGAGACAAGAAAAAAGGTTTACGCAGGGTCTTAATCTGAAAAGAATCTCTTACGGGTCCCTCTTGCACGTCTGCGCTTTGTGTCTCCGTTGTGCCGTATCACGACGGGTGTAGCACGTTGTTCATCTGTAAAAGAGAGGAACTTAGTTTAAAAGAAAAAGATCGTGCGAAAGATGTACTTTATATTATATAAACAGAGTACGATTCGAAGAAGTGAATTAAATTGAGCTTTATTGTCTCTTGCTATACATGCATCCAGCCCCTTGTATGGGGGTATGTCATTAGTAGGCGCCGGACTCGTCTAGCCGTGTCCGGGGTTTGAATGACCTATTCAGGTTCTTTGACTAGCGGAGCCGGATAGGTGTGGGGCTATCAAGGCAGTCTCACGTTCTTTCGTGCTCGAGTAACACTTAATACTCCCTTTTAATGAGATGATGCCGCATGGACCGGGCATTTTAAGTGTTAGAGATGCATAATGCGGTATTGCGTTGAAGCGGCGAAAGCTTCACGCCCAAAGAGTGCTTGATAGCTCTTTGTCGAATGGGGCGATGTGGAAGGTTAACTTTTCATGCGGAAGTTGTCGGATGAGCCGAACACAACTTCTAGTAGAAGGGAGCCCGCATAATGGGCATACAGCCGGGCATTACCCCTTTGAAGGAGGTGTTGCTATGGCGAATTTTGGTTGGGTCTATCCCCATCCTCATGGATTGTGTCCTGATATATCAGGTTTATGTCACTGCCGCTATCCATGAGGACTTGTGTAAATTGGAATCCATCGATTATAGGATCCAATATCAAGGCAGTCCATCCTGCGTTCCGGATACTTTTGGAGTAGTCCTGATGGTCGAAGGTGATTGGTTTTGACAACCAGTGTTGGTACTCCGCTAGGGTAGTATGTGCGGCGCGCGTCTTAATGGGCGCCGCTCTGTTTTTTCCTTCTATCACGTGAAGTGAGTTTACTGTATTAACCTCTTGCGGGAAATTCTTTTGTTTTCCGGTGCTCTGCTTGTGGGGTTCGTCATCATCCTCGCTTGGTGTGTCGAGCCTCTTGTGTTCGGCTTTGAGTCTGCCGGACTGTTTGAAGACCCAACAATCTCTGTGGGTATGGTTTGTAGGCCTCCCGGGAGTACTGTGGATTTGACATATCTTGTCCAAGATTTTGTTTAAGTTGGATAGCTCATCGCTATTGTCCTTAAGGGGCAGTTTTTTATTGTTCTGCCGTGAGCTTTTGAATCCGGCGTTGCCTGTCGCGCTCTTTGGACCGTTCCCCTTAATACGGTGCTGGTCCTTGTTGCGCCGTGGTTTCCCATTTCCATCCTTGACTTCGGATGTACTTGGGTCGCTGGTGCTGCATCTTGCTAGCCAGCTATCCTGTCCCGCGCAAAAGCGGGTCATGAGGCTTGTTAATGCGGCCATGGTTCTCGGCTTCTCTTGGCCGAGGTGTCTGGCGAGCCATTCGTCTCGGACGTTGTGTTTGAAAGCTGCTAAGGCTTCGGTGTCCGGACAGTCGACTATTTGGTTCTTTTTGGTGAGGAACCTGTTCCAGAATTTGCGGGCTGACTCTCCGGGTTGTTGAGTTATATGACTTAAATCATGTGCATCCGGAGGACGGAGATAAGTCCCTTGAAAATTTGCCCGAAAAGCATCCTCGAGCTCTTCCCAACTTCCAATGGTATTTTCAGGGGGGCCTTTGAGCCAATGCCGGGCTGGCCCTTTGAGCTTGAGGGGTAAGTATTTTATGGCGTGGAGATCATTTCCTCTAGCCATGTGTATGTGGAGGATATAGTCCTCAATCTAGACTCCAGGATCTGTTGTTCCGTCGTATGCCTCTATGTTTACGGGTTTGAATCCCGTTGGGAATTCGTGATCCGGCACCTCATCGGTGAAACATAGGGGGTGTGCGGCGCCCCTATATTTGGGTGTGCCGCGATGTTCGGATATTTGGCGTGTTGCATTGCTTTGAAGAGCTTGCTTTCTCGGCCCATAGATGGACCTAACTGGTCCATCCTTTTGATGTGAATCCTTATGCGGATCGCGTACCGGCTTGTGTGCGGCGCCATTTTCCGCTCTCTTTTTGCCGTGGGGTCGTCCATCCGACCGGGTGGCCTTCTCACTTTTTGATTGTGGGGGCTCTATGGCCTCCTCATCAAATTTGGGCAGTAGTTTTCTCTTTGGGTAGCTCTTTGTTCGGGCGATCGTCGCCAGATTTGTCTCAAGGGTGTTGAATACTTTGCTCCATCTGATTCTCGAGTGCATCTTCCGCTGTTTTGAGCTTCCGCTTCGCTTTTTCAGGCTACGCCAGCAGCGATGCGAGCCTTTTGTGGAGGTTATTCTGCTCCAACAATTTGTCCGGCGTGAGATCGTCCGGACTGTTATCTTCGCCGGGGACGGGTTGTTTATCCAAGTTGTCTTGTTCGGATGATTGCTCGATAGCATGTTCGTCGTCCACCGGTTCGCCCTGCTCTATGGCTGGGTCTTTGTTGAGGCGGGACTTGGTTCGGCGTTTACGCTGCCGCTTTGACTGCCGAGGGATTTATCCTTCGTGGGCGCCCCGTTGTTCCTCGCCTTCATTTCCTTTAGGTGTATCCACCATGTATACATCATGGGGTGAGGTGGTTGTCCAGCAGATCCTATAAGCGCTGGTTCATGGTTGTCTCCTACATCGCCGTCCATACCGTCGATGTCTTCGAGTCGAAATCGAGCACGCCGTGTAAGATTTCGGCGATGGCTACTGAAAGTGGGTGGTGGGTGGGCGTTGAATTTCTTCGTCGTCCGCATCCCAACCTTCGACCATAGTCCGCCATG
Organism: Aegilops bicornis; assembly: GCA_021605145.1. Taxonomy (NCBI): domain Eukaryota; kingdom Viridiplantae; phylum Streptophyta; class Magnoliopsida; order Poales; family Poaceae; genus Aegilops; species Aegilops bicornis. The sequence goes on along the minus strand of CM038673.1, from coordinate 672,108,907 downwards.
GCTCTCCGGATAAAGAGAGAGACTTTAGTGAATCAGGATGTCGCCAAAGGGCGAGTGCTTTGAAAGATGTCCGCGACAGTGAACTCCATGACCGGCGCCGATCGGATTCGACAAGGTGGGCGCTGGAGGGTTCGGAGTCCGGAGAGGAGTCCGCACTGGGAGTCACGGTCTTCGCAGCGACAGGGATTGTGTTCGCTTAATTGCCAGAGAGGTTTCAGCCCCGAGGTGGTGTCCAACCAACCATCCTCGATCGGCGAGATCGGCTCCAAATCAATGTTCGAGCGGACACTAGTGCGGCCTCCAGACACCGCTCGGCAAAGACAGCTTAGATCATGCCCATCGAGACAAAGGCAGCGCGGTCAGGCTTGAATCCGTCAAGATCAAGTCTCCGCGGATGTCGGCTGTATAATTCAAGCTTCCAAATCTGACCTGATGGCCAGGGGCGTGGCTTTCGATCTGCTCCAGATGGCCAAGTGAATTGGGGAGAAAAGTCGCCGAATACGAAGATCTGTCCGGGGAGAAAAGTCTCCGCAGATGTCGGCTGTATAATTCAAGCCGCCGAATACGAAAATCTGTCCGGGGAGAAAAGTCTCACCCTGGACCGCGTCGTTGTTGATGATCGAAGGAGCCATCGGGCCTATAGGTGACGACACAGAGGAACTCTTAATGAAAGCACCAATGTCGGTGTCAAAACCGGCGGATCTCGGGTAGGGGGTCCCGAACTGCAAGGCCTAGGCGGATGGTAACAGGAGACAAGGGACACGATGTTTTTACCTGTGTTCGGGCCTCTCGATGGAGGTAATACCCTACCCCGCTTGATTAATATTGATGATATGGGTAGTACAAGAGTAGATCTACCACGAGATCAGAGAGGCTAAACCCTAGAAGCTAGCCTATGGTATGATTGTTGTTCGTCCTATGGACTAAAACCCTCCGGTTTATATAGACACCAGATAGGTTAGGGTTACACAGTCGGTTACAATGGTAGGAGATCTACATATCTCAGACGCCAAGCTTGCCTTCCACGCCAAGGAAAGTCCCATCCGGACACGGGACGAAGTCTTCAATCTTGTAGCTTCATAGTCTTGGAGTCCGGCTGTGATGATAGTTCGGCTATCCGGACACCCCCTAGTCCAGGACTCCCTCAGTCATCATGATGAAATAAAGGCAATCAAAGAGTACAGAAAGCTTAAACACAGGATAGCACAAGATGAAGACAAACATACTGAAGAATTGAACTGAGGAAATTGAGAAAGTCTTCAGTCAAAGTCTTCAAACACAGATATGAACGAACACTCAACACAAAGAATGAGGAAATGAAAGAGTTGAGGAAATAGAACCAGTTAGGTTGGTGAAGACAATGACTTGGTAGACCAGTTCCAATCGCTGTCTCGGTTGTACGTCTGTTGGAGCGGCCGAGTATTTAAACTCGAGGACACGATCCCGGACACCCAGTCGGCCGAAAGCACGCAGCTCAGGACACCAAGTCCTCACCGTATTCTCCTTGAACTAAGGTCACACATACCTCGTCCAATCACTCGTGGTAAGTCTTCAGGCGACTTCCAAACCTTCACAGACTTGGTCACTCGGTGATCCACAATTCCTCTTGGATGCTCTAGACCATGACGCCTAACCGTCTGGAAGAAGCACAGTCTTCAAAGGTAACAAGCGCCGGATCCACGCAGGATCAATCTCTTGATGATGCTCAATCACTTTGGGTTTGTAGGGGTTTGGTTTTTGGGTATTTCCTCACTCGATGATTTTCGCTCAATGTCCTCGGAGGATGGGTTGCTCTCAAATGACAAGTGTCAAGTTCTCTCAGAGCAGCCAACCAGCTAGTGGTTGTAGGGGCGGCTATTTATAGCCTAGGGAGCAGCCCGACATGATAAGACATAAATGCCCTTCAATGATATGACCGTTAGGTGGATAAGATATTTTGGGACAGGTGGCCAAGAAAGACAACAACGGTCGGAAATTTGTTTCTCAGATTCCTCGGGCTATCATGTTCCTCATCGAGTAGGCAATCCGCCTTTGGCGAATTCCTAACTCCTCGGTCAGAACAAATTCTCAATGATCGGAAGAACTTCATCTCTCACATCAAGAAATTGATCGAGCTGTATGGGATTTCCAAAGGCTTCACTCAAGGGATTGGTAGGTGTAGGATTTTGAGTTGAGCATCACATGGAAATTTTTCCTTAGTATTTCCTCGACCCCCTTTAACAAAGACAAAGTGTTTCCTATGACTCAAGAAAGAGAAAACGAAACTATGAAAACAAAAGTCTTCACGCTTCATGTTCCTCAAATGGATACCAAGTTTTCATGGTCACACCAATTTCTTCACTTTCAAAGTCTTCAGAAAGTCTTCAGAATATCAAAGTCTTCAGTCGAAGAACTTCATTTTTAGGGGTCGACTTTCTCTCAGAATATCAAACTCCTCATAGACTTGTAGACCTATGTACACTCATAAACACATTAGTCCCTTAACCTATAAGTCTTCAATACACCGTAATCACTAAGGGCACTAGATGCACTTACAATCTCCCCTTTTGGTGATTGATGACAATATAGGTTAAGTTTTCAACGGGATAAACATAAGAAGTGTAAATACTGATATTGAGGAATTTGATTGCAATATATAGAAGAACTCCCCCTGAAGATGTGCATAGTGAGGAATTTTGCTTTTGAGGCAGTGCACATTTGAAGAGTTGAATCATGGAGATCTCCCTCTATATCTTGTAATTCATACACGCATTTGACATATAATATGAAGAATTTGAAATGCATGATGAAATATGGTGATCGATGTAGTTCAAAGATGCGTGTATTAACATATAATGAGGAATAAGCATGCAGAGGAACACATCAAAAGTATCAGAGCACCATCAGGTTTAAGATTACAACTCGATCCAATAAAGTTTCAGAAGAACGAGAGTTGTAACTTAGCAAAAAAACGCCATATAGTAGACCCGCTTGAAGACTAACTCACATTTCTCCCCCTTTGTCATCAAATGACCAAAAGGATTGAAACTAAGGACTAACGCCCCTGAAGAATTTCAAGTTGATGAAGGAGCGCTTGACGTTGTCGGGGTTGGTTGTCGTAGTAGGGCCTGTCGCAGTGTCGTCCAAGTCTTCATTTTCATCAGTGTCGCGCGATGAAGAATAGGAGCTGGCTACCAAGGAAGGAACCTTGACCTTCTTGAATTTCTTCGGTGGAGGTACAGACCAGTCAAATTCTTCCTTGAGACCCATTGTCTTCAGTTCTTCTGCGTTGTAGAATTAGAAAGAACAGCCCAGGTGCGGTTGAAGGTTTCATGGAGGTAGTATTGGTTTTTCTTCACTGCATTGTGTGTTGAGGTTATGTTGTGAAGAGTTGAACCAAACTGACGCTTGACCCATTTATGATTGCGACCAACCTTCTGATGAAGACTGAGGAGTAACTCACGATCAGGCATCACCATGGGTGCTGTGGCTTGAGGATTTTGCTTGGCTGAGGTATTGGCGGCAGAGTCATGTGTGGCAGAGTCATCATTGGTGGAGTAGGATGCAGCTTTGCGAAATTGACCATCCAATGGACGAATGCCTTCATCTATCACAGCAGTGGCCTTGCCCTTGTCATCAGCTGAGGAAAATGTCCGTTTGAGGACTTCAATTGGAGGTAAGTAGCTGCAGTGGTTCGTAGTATCAGCCTTTATAGTTGAGTGAAGACCTTGTCCCGATGAACCTCATAATCCATGGTGCATAAGGCTTCAGCTCAAAAGGTGACATAGCAATGTTTGCCGAGTCCTCATGAAGAAATCATGGAAGTTGACGGAACGCCATGAATGATATTGAAAAGCATATTCTTCATGATGCCAACGACTTCTTCATCATTTGAGTCGTGGCCTTTGATAGGACTCCACCGTCTTCGTCGAATGCGATAGACAGTCCGAGGCACATACATTAATTCCTTGACGAAGAATTTGGTTCGAGGTACCGCCCCGGCTTCAAAGGCTTCATCAAGACTTGCATGTAATGATTTGAAAGCTCGTGTTCGTTGTAGATGCAACGAGCACCATCAAGGGGAGGATCGAGTGGGAGGGCACGAAGCAATTCGATTCTTTGGTGCCTTGTAGTGAGTATTTTACGTCATCCAGTCCAATACCCATGAGTTCACATCTTCGAATCTCCGGTGATGTGCAGCGTCGCATAGAATTGAAGAATGAGTTCTTCATTCCAATCATAGATGTCGGCAGAAATTCAGCAATCTGCATCATGAAGAACACCGAGGACCGGCTCAAGCCCGGGCAGAGATTCCATGTCCACATGAGGAATATGTGCATGATCAAAGACTTTGTCTGTGTTGAATAGCACAGAGGAATAGAAGTTGGATTGACTAGCAGTCCAGAAACGCCTCTTCCTTATGCGAGCAGAGTCATATGGGTTGTAGTCAGTGAAGAATACATGCTCGCCGAAGAAATCTTCAACCTTGAACTTTTGCTTCGTTGAGAATGGATTCTTTGGCTTTGGCAGTGGAGTGTCAGTGAGTTGCATCACGACCTCTGGAATCGCAATCTCAGGTTCTACAGGCTGAGGATTTTCCGGTTCCTCTTCATATGCAGTCTGCGTGTTCATAGGATCAAGAAGAAGCAGGTTCTTCAGCACTAGTGGCTGGTATTTCTTCATGCACGGATGATTTGGGATGAGTTTCTTCAGAGCCCATTTGAACCGTTGGTGCAGGGGACTGACGAATCTATTGGATTGGGGTGAAGAGTGGAGAATTGGGATGCTGACTTTCCCAAAAGTCATCGTTCATCGCAGGTGTGGTGCATCCAATATCCACGTCTTCGTCTTCAATTTCCTCACACCAGCCTCTTCAGCTGTGAACTGGGGCATAGGCGAGGAAATGATTGGTGTTGAAGGGATTGCATCCACTTCAATTTCTTCATCAATCTGCTCTGAAGCAGCAAAGAAATGATTTTCTTCATCGATCCGCTTGGGATCTCATACTCTTCACCAAAAGGAACAAGGTCCTTTGATGGAATGGAGGAAATTGGAACAACATCGATTGGATTTTCAAAAGAGCTTGTCATAGGCTTCATTTTCTTCGGGTGAAGAATTTGAAGCGATTGATGCTTTCCTTTTCTTCACTGCAGACGCTCTGCAGCCTTGGTCTTCTTCACATCGATGCGGATGGAAGGATTGGAGTTGGTGTAGGCGCGGAGGAGCCGAGGAATCTGGTTGAATTTCCTCAGCGCAATCGATGGCCAGTCTGATTGCCACGACTTCTTTAGTTTCTTCAGCGCACCACTAGTGGATGCCCCGGCAATTTCTCCGGGCCGGAATGGAGTCATCAGCCACGGAACTAGCATTGTCTTCAAAGCAGTTGAAATTCATCGGGCATGTTCTTCAAATAGTCGAGCAGAGGCTCCACCGAGGAATCTCTTGTTGCGTTGGGGCTACAACATTTGTGAACTTCTTTGTCAGATTGACAAATCTGACTTTGGCTCCTTGCCAATCAGCATAATAGGCATCAAAGTTATCACTTAGGGCTTTGATTTCAGACTAGATCTTGAGGAGTTACTCAGTTGTCATTCTGACAACATTATTCCTCAGGAACTTCTCTTTCCTGAATTGAGCCTTCTTGATCTGCCTTGCCTTCTCAAATTTCCATTTCTCTTCAGAGATGAAATGGGTCAACGTATGACTTTGTCCTGGTGTCAGATGAAAATCAGGCATAGGTGTCTCTGGATCCTTGTGCCAGAGATCAATGTACTCGAGGATCGCCCTTGGATCCAAAAGCAAGGGCATTGTGTGCCTTTGGCTCTAGCGGCCCTTTCTTGTCGGTCTCGATGATTTCGCAAGGTCGTCATCATCGCCTTCATCATCGATGGCACTTGGAAGGCGACTGCTTTCTTCTTCGGACTTGGCCGAGGACCTCATCCATGATTGCCTTTTTCTTCGCAGAGTGGGGCCTCGATGAAGAATTTGGTGCAGCCGAGGAACTTGCCGAGACACCAGAGGCAATAGAGATGCATCTGATCCTTTGGCACGTGGGCCGATGCATGTGTGCCGAGGACTTTGGAGGAGTTGCTGAGGACTTTGTAGGAGCTGAGGATTTGGGAGGAGCAGGAGCAGCATGAGGAACTGGCCGTGAGGGCATTAAAGATTCTGGCCGTGAGGGCACTGTTGGTGAAGCACTTGGCTTGTGCACTGGCTTGCCATTGATCTTCTGGGCTGAACAGGGGCCTCGGTGGCAGCAGCAGTAGCAGAGTCTTCATTGAATTTCCTCACTGCTTCTTTGGCTTGTCTCGCCAACTTGGCTTGGCGCTTGGCCCATTCCTCAGGAAAGTCCTCACCACGCTTGATCTTTGGTGGGGTCACTTCTTGGCAGTGCCAATGGAGCTCTTGGGCATGGAGGATTCGTGTGAATTTCTTCATGTACTTTGGAGTAACATATCTGTACTCCTCCATTCCCTTGCCCATCTCCTTTCAATCCTCTGAATGCGCACCTTGCGCTGATTTTTGTTTTCCTTGCCAAACTTGGCTTCATCAGGTGTGCAATAGTCAGCGTATATGTCCTCAGGTATCTCGAAAGCAGTCATGACCTCAGGCCTCTTTCCTCCTTTCTGTGGCTTCTTTCCTTCTGCCATATTCTTCAGCTGAGGAATTTGAACAATCGAATTCTCTAAAGAAGTATGCAACTTTTCTTCGAGGAACGCTGCAAATGAGTTAAGTTGATGAGAACCTAGTGATTCAAAGACGGACATGAGTACCTGTGAACAGAGTATAGTTGCGAGGAATTTGGAGAGGTCATATGCGTTCTCAGAAGGTTTTTCAAAAAGAACTAGTTTGAGGAATTTGACCAGATGAGCCTTGAAGAATTTCACTAAGCGATCTTTGTCTTAGGTTCTAGAGTTGTATAGATCGAGGATCCACACAATTGAGGAATCTTGAAGAAAAATCATTTCTTAGAGAAACTAATCAAGATCATATTACGGTTGATGTGTTCATATGTGTGAAGATTTGAAGAATAAACACCTTTGAAGATTTTCAGGAAGGTTTGAGAATCAAAGCGATTAATAAAAGTAACTTTTAATTACCCGAACTGAAGAACACGACGAACTGAGAAGTGTAGATTAGAAGTTCGTCAGTTCAGATCTCCCACGCCCTAACTCGGCGGAGGAAGACAGCTACGACGGCGGCGGAGTGAAGATTTCCGCGGTCGGCGCGAGTACGACGGCGACGAGGTCGAGGCAAAGGAAGCTCTTCCTCACCGCGGCGATTTATGGAGAAGCGGCGGCGCTTAGGGTTTGAGATGCTCGAGCGAGAGAGAGAGCGGTCGAGCGGAGTAAAGGAAGTGAGGAAGGGAGAGGGGTATATATAGCCACGGTAAAAAACGCGTTTGTTCAAGATTTTGGACGAACGTGCCTCGGCCCTTCTCATTCGCTTGACATGTGTCACCCACGTACCGAAAAGTGGAGGTCGTGTTAGATCATGGGTGAATAGATAAGTTTATCGTGGGATGCGGAACGGTTTGAGCGGCAAAGCCGAAAATTTGGATAAGATAAGTTAAAGTTCCGTTCGCAATTTCTTCATGACAAGGACACGGTGAAGATTTTGAACGAAGTTTCAAATAGAACGCACATGAAGAATTTGTGAATAGCTTGGTTGAGTATAGCATAGAGGGGAAGGGTCCGATCAAATTCACTTAGCGTAAAAAAGCAACTTGAAGAAATAGCCATAAGTGAATCTTTGTAGAGGACATAAACCCATATATATATATATATAGTCAATGAAGAAAGACAACGGAAATAGTGAAGATTTTGCAAAGTTGAAGAATTTGAAAAACTGAAGAATTTCAAAACTAAGGAAAAACTCAAATTGAAGATTTTCAGTTTTGGTGGTGGCGTGACCCATCGTATAAGAATGATGATTTCAGACACCGCGTACAATTGTCGTAGGGTCCTGAGAATCAAATTCTTCATTAATTTCTTCACACTTAGAGTGTTATTCTTCATTGATTTAAGAAAAACGTTTCTTCATGTGTTGCACATCTAAGTCATCAATTTTGCATAAGTGTCAGGATGTGTGTCCTTTTCAAAGAACATTCGAAGATTCTAAGATATTTAGCTCACACCGCAACTTGATAAATCTCTTCTCCATCCAAGGGCTTTGTGAAGATATCGGCTAGCTGTTCTTCAGTCTTCACATGCTCGATGGAGATGTCGCCCTTCAACACATGATCACGAAGAAAATGATGACATATCTGAATGTGCTTTGTCTTCGAGTGCTGAACTGGGTTGTGAGCAATCTTGATGGCACTCTCATTGTCACAAAGAGAGAGGCACATTCTTCACGTTGATGTCGTAGTCCTTGAGAGTTTGCTTCATCCACAGCAATTGAGCACAACAAGAGCCAACAGCAATGTACTCAGCTTCCGCAGTAGACAGTGATACGCAGTTCTGTTTCTTCGAGGACCAACAGACCAAAGATCATCCGAGGAAATGACAAGTACCATATGTTGACTTGCGGTCCACACGATCACTAGCATAGTCAGAGTCAGAATATCCAATGAGATCAAACGTAGAGCCCTTGGGGTACCATAATCCTAGTGTTGGTGTGTGAGCTAGATATCGAAGAATATGCTTCATGACCTTTATGGTGTGATTCCTTCGGTGTAGCTTGAAAAACACTAAGCATTATATCTGGCCTAGATGCACATAAGTACAATAGAGAACCAATCATGGAGCGGTATACCTTGTGATCAAAGTCAATACCATTTTCATCAGTGCATAGATGGCCATTTGTGGGCATAGGAATTTTGACACCTTTGCAATCTTGCATGCCGAATTTCTTCAGAACATCTTTGAGGTATTTCTCCAGAGATATGAATATCCCATTGTGTTGTTGACGAATTTGAAGACCTAAGAAGAATTTCAGTTCTCCCATCATAGACATTTGATATTCTTCACTCATCATATAGGCAAATTCATCACTATAACGTTGGTCAGTACAACCAAAGATAATATCATCAACATATATTTGACACACAAACAGTTCACCATCATATGATTTAGTAAAGAGAGTAGGGTTGAGTGAACTAGGTGTGAAGCCATTCTTCACGAAGAATTCCTTCAATGTATCATACCATGCTTGTGGGGCCTGTTTGAGGCCATAGAGGGCCTTGTTGAGTCTGAAGACTTTGTCGGGATTCTTTGGATCTTCAAAACCTGGGGGTTGAGCAACATATACTTCTTCCTCAAGCTTACCATTGAGGAATGCATTTTTCACATCCATTTGATATAAAGTGATATTATGATGGTTAGCTTAAGCAAGTAATATGCGAATAGCCTCAAGTCTAGCAACAGGTGCAAAAGTTTCATCGAAATCAATTCCTTCAACCTGTGTGTAACCTTGAGCTACAAGTCGTGCCTTATTCCTCACCACAAGGCCATTTTCATATTGCTTGTTGCGGTAGATCCACTTTGTGCCAATGATATTATGCTTGCGAGGATCTAGACGTTTGACCAGTTTCCAGACATTGTTGAGCTCGAACTGATGTAATTCTTCTTGCATTGCCTGAATCCACTCAGGCTCCAGAAATGTTTCATCTACCTTAGTGGGCTCTGTGATAGAGACAAAAGCATAGTGCCCACAAAAGTTAGATAAATGTGAAGCTTTTGAGCGTGTGAGAGGACCTGGTGCTTCAATGTCATCGATGATCTTGTCAACTTGCACTTCTTTTGCAACGCGAGGATGAGCTGGTTGTCGCCGAGGAATTAGATCAGCATTTTCTTCAAAGACCATTTTCTTCACATTATCTTCAGTGCATCATTTCGACGTTCTTCGCTCGAATGAATTCTTCACCAAATTCTTCAAGAGGGAATTACATCCTCCGAGCCTTGAACTTGATAGATTCCTCTGGTGCTGGTTCATCTATCACGAAGGTAGGTGCTCTCTTTGCAAGCCATTAGTTTCATCGAACCGCACATCTACTGATTTCAACAATCTTGTGAAGAGCGATGTTGAAGACTCTGTAGGTGTGCGAGTCCTTTCCGTAACCAAGCATAAAACCTTCATGTGCTTTGGTGCAAATTTAGCATTGTGATGAGGATCTCTAATCCAGCATTTAGCAATCAAGACTTTGAAATAACTCACATTGGGTTTCTTGTCGTTGATGAGTTCATAGGCAGTCTTCTTGAAGAATTTGTGAAGATATACTGTTGATGATGTGGCACGCGGTATCAATTGCATCAATCCAAAACGACAAGGCGCTTTTGTATTCATCAAGCATAGTGCGAGCCATCTCAACAAGAGTTCTGTTCTTGCGCTCCACGACGCCCATTTTGCCGAGGAGTATAGGGAGCGAGATAACTCATGAGTAATGCCAAGTTCATCAAGATAGTCATCAAGACCGGAATTCTTGAACTCAGTTCCATTATCACTCTGATGTGCACGATCTTCACACCAAAGTTGGTTGAAGCCCTCGAGGAAAATCGTTTGAAGACTTCCTGCACTTCACGTTTGTAAGTAACAATGTGTACCCATGTGTAACGAGAGTAATCATCAACAATAACAAAGCCATATAGAGATGCATCATTAGTGACTGAGTAATGATTAGGACCAAAGAGGTCCATGTGAAGCAATTCGAATGGACGAGTAGTGGTCATGATAGTCTTCGCTGGATGCTTGGCCTTGGTCATTGAGGGAGTCCTGGATTAGGGGGTGTCCGGATAGCCGAACTATCATCTTTGGCCGGACTCCTAGACTATGAAGATACAAGATTGAAGACTTCGTCACTTGTCCAGATAGGACTTTCCTTGGCGTGGAAGGCAAGCTTGGCGATACGGATATGTAGATTTCCTACCATTGTAACCGACTCTGTGTAACCCTAACCCTATTCGGTGTCTATATAAACCGAAGGGTTTTAGTCCCAGAGGATCGAACAACAATCATACCATAGGCTAGCTTCTAGGGTTTAGCCTCCTTGATCTCGTGGTAGATCTACTCTTGTACTACCCATATCATCAATATTAATCAAGCAGGAGTAGGGTATTACCTCCATCGAGAGGGCCCGAACCTGGGTAAAAACATCGTGTCCCTTGTGTCCTGTTACCATCCGCCTAGAAGCACAGTTCGGGACCCCCTACCCGAGATCCGGTGGTTTTGACACCGACATTGGTGCTTTCATTGAGAGTTCCTATGTGTCGTCACCTATAGGCCCGATGGCTCCTTCAATCATCAGCAACGACGCAGTCCAGGGTGAGACTTTTCTCCCCAGACAGATCTTCGTGTTCGGCGGCTTTGCACTGCGGGCCAATTCGCTAGGCCATCTGGAGCAGATCAAAAGCTACGCCCCTGGCCATCAGGTCAGATTTGGAAGCTTGAACTATACGACCGATGTCCGCGGAGACTTGATCTTCGACGGATTCGAGCCACAGCCGAGCGTGCCACACTGTCTCGATGGGTACGATCTAGCTCTGCCGCCGAACAGTGCCCTGGAGGCCGCACCAGTGCCCGCTCCGACCCTTAATCCGGAGCCGGTTTCGCCGATCGAGGACGGTTGGTTGGACACCGCCTCGGGGCTGAAATCTCTACGGCGATTGAGCCGAACACCATCCCTGTCCTTTGCGAAGCTCGTGACTCCCAGGTGCCGGACTCCTTTCTGGACTCCAAACCTCCCGCGCCTCTACCAGTCGAATCCGACTGGGCGCCGGTTATGGAGTTTACCGCCACGGATATCTTTCGGTACTCGCCCTTTGGCGATATCCTGAACTCATTAAAGTCTCTCTCTTTGTCAGGGGAGCCCTGGCCGAACTATGGTCAGGAAGGTTGGGATTCGGACGACGAAGAAATTCAACGCCCACCCACCACCCACTTTGTAGCCACTGTCGATGATTTAGCCGACATGCTCGACTTCGACTCCGAAGACATCGACGGTATGGACGACGGTGCCGGAGAGGATCAAGAGCCAGCGCTCATAGGGCACTGGAAGGCCACTTCATCATATGACATATACATGGTGGACATCCCAAAAGATGGGAATGGCGATGGAGCGGCGGAGGATGACCCCTCCAAGAAACAACCCAAGTGCCGACGTCAGCGGCGCCGCTCTAAATCCCGCCATAGTAAAAACGGCGATTCCGGCACGGGAGACAATAATACCCCGGACATAGCCGAAGACGACCCCCTCCAGCAGGACTCGGCGCAGGAGGAGGGAGAAGCAAGTCCCACGATAGTGCGGCAGAAAGAGAGGTAGAGGACGATAATTATGCGCCCCCCTCCGAAGACGAGGCAAGCCTCAACGACGCCAATTAAATGCCGTGCCGGAGGACCCGTTGAACAAGAGCGTTTAAACGCAGGCTCATGGCCACGGCAAGCAGCCTCAAGAAAAAGCGGCAACAACTTAGAGCTGACCAAGACACGCTAGGCAGCGGTTGGATCAAGTCCTTGCACCAAGAGTATGAACTCGAACGCCTCCAAAAGCTACCCCAAACGCAGGCCGTTGCCTCGATTAGAGAGGAAGCACCCACGTCACCAAATAAGACGACATGGCAGATCGCCACCCCGTGCCACGACAGAGAAGCCTCTCGCCCTTCGCTCAAGCCACGCCCGACGCCGCTCAAAAAGTACTGTGGCACGGAAAACGCTACGGACTTGCGAGATATATTGGAGGATAAGGCAAAGCATACAAGATCGATCTACAGATCGCGTGGGCGTAACGATTCGGGATGATTACCGTCACGCGGATACAAGAAACCCGCCGGGCCGAACACAAGAGACAAAGCTCATATGAGCTACATCGTGATATAGCCCAATACAGAGGCGCGACACCCACTATGCTTCATGATGAAGTAATGGATCATCAAATCACCGAGGGCTTCAAACCCGTAAACATCGAATCATACGATGGTACCACAGATCCTGCGATGCGGATCGAGGACTATCTCCTCCATATCCACATGGCCCGCGATGATGATCTACATGCCATCAAATACCTCCCACTCAAGCTTACAGGACCATCTCGGCATTGGCTCAACAGCTTGCCAGCAGAGTCAATCAGTTGTTGGGAGGACCTGGAAGCCGCATTCCTTGATAACTTCCAGGGCACATATGTGCGACCACCAGACGCCGATGACCTTAGCCATATAATTCAGCAGAGGAAGAATCGCCGAGACAATTACGGACGCGGTTCCTAACAAAGAAAAATCAGATCGTCGACCGTCCGGATGCAGAGGCGCTTAGCAGCCTTCAAACACAACATCCATGACGAGTGGCTAGCCCGGCACCTAGGACAAGAAAAGCCGAAATCCATGGCAGCCCTCACCACACTCATGACCCGCTTTTTGTGCGGGAGAGGACAGCTGGCTAGCTCGAAGCAACAATCTTGGCCAAACACCACGGTAGTTCGGATACCAAGGACAGCAATGGCAGGTCGCGTCGCAACAAGCATAAACGCCGCATTAACGGTGATAATCTTTGAAGATACGACGATAAATGCCGGATTCAGAGGCTCTAAACCCGGTCGTGGAAGAAGCCATTCAAAAGAAATACCAGTGGCCCGGCCCAACTTGGACCGAATACTCGATCGCTTGTGCGGATACATGGCACCCCGAAAAACTAGCCAACCACACCAACAGGGATTGTTGGGTGTTCAAGCAAGCGAGCAAGCTAAGCGCCGAAAACAACGACAAGGGGCTGCATAGCGATGACGAGGAAGAGCCCGGCCACGAACAATAGAGGACAGAAGGGCTTTCCCACACAAGTGCGGACGGTGAACATGATATACGCAACCCACATACCCAAAAGGGAGCGGAAGCGTGCACTAAGGGACGATATATGTGATGGAGCCATCGCCCAAGTTCAACCCATGGTCCTCCTGCCCGATCACATTTGATCGAAGGACAACCCCACTAGCATCCATCACAAATGATTCGGCTGCATTGGTTCTTGACCCAATCATCGACGGATTTCACCTCACTAGAGTCCCGATGGACGACGGTAGCAGCCTGAACCTCGCTTTATCGTAATACAAAGGCGCAAAATGGGCATAGACCCCTCAAGGATTAAACCCACAAAGACGACCTTTAAAGGCGTCATACCGGGTGTAGAGGCCAATTGTACAGGCTCAGTTACACTCGAAGTGGTCTTCGGATCCCCGATAACTTCCGAAGCGAAGAGTTAATCTTCGACATAGTCCCGTTCCGCAGCGGCTATCACGCACTGCTTGGACGAACCACATTTGCAAAGTTCAATGCGGTGCCGCACTACGCATACCTCAAGCTCAAGATGCCAGGCCCTCGAGGAGTAATCACGGTCAATGGAAACACCGAACATTCTCTCCGAACGGAGGAGCACACGGCGGCCCTCGCGGCGGAGGCGCAAAGCAGCCTCTCACAGCAATTTCCGGGTCCTGCCATTAAACGTTCGGCCACCGTCAAGCGCGCCCGGAGTAACCTACAACAAGACCGCCTGGCACGATCCGAGCACGCCAGAGTAATCCGCCCCAACCCCAGCCCTCGCGAAACAGCAAAGCCAAGATTACGGCGTACATAACTACGCTGGAGATACCATGGGCCTAAGGGAGGGGCACGACCACGGCATGCCCGAATGCGGCTCAACCGCACTGTGGCTCCCAATTGTGTCATTCTTTTTCTATCTTCTTTTTTCTTACTTTCAGGACTCCGTTTTCCAGAAGTCCTGTCCGGCACTAGAATTGACGAACTCACGATGCAACAGCCAGGGAAACAGAAAGCTACGTCGAGTGTCCAGGTGGTCTCTATTACGAGCAATATACCTGTTTTACATACCATCCCGCAGCTTACCCCTGGAGGGGGACATGTTGAATAGTCACATCCCTTGCTTATCGCACTATTTGTATCATTCTGCTTCCATTGCAGTACCTTTTTGAATAAACAATACATAGCTTTTGCCTATTATTGCACTCCTTTCTTTATCTATATATATGTTCATTTCATGACATGTTGCACCCGTACACTTTGGTACAGCCAATACACCAGGGGCTTAAGTACCCCAAAAGAATGGTGTGATAAGTCCGAACACTTTCACAAGTGCGGCACCCCGAACTTATAGCATTATATGCATCGGCTCCGAATCATGTCTCGGGTCAATAGTTGGGTTTGCCCGGCTCCCATGTTTTGGTACCTTACGTTCCGTTATATCGGCTAAGGTCGCGCTAGGAGAACCACTGCGATTGTGCCTCGGTTGAGCTGGGTTAAGCACCTCGGTGGAAAGCTAAAACTGACCGTCATGATAGGGCGAGAGCCGGTCGCTGTTCGAGAGGTTTTTCGGGTCCCTAAAGACTTATGCCGCTTAGAGCAGGGAGTCGGCAATGTCCGTCCAAAGGCGTGGATAGCCCCCCGAACTAGGTCATCCGAATACTAGGGGCTTTGCGAAATTTAAAATTATAGAATTCTATGGCTAAGTGAGAGTGTTCAAGCACTATAAGTCCGATTGCCTTGTTCGCTATGCGTTGAGCGCCTCCTCGACGGACCCAAGAATGGGAACAAGAGCGCAAGTTTATCCCGAACACCCCAAAGACTCGTGGCATGGGGGCTGAAGCCAATGACTTGCCATCTCTCAAATTTGATAAACGGTTGCATGAAGGTAATATTTTAAATTAACAAGCGTTGCTTAGCGCATATGAACAAGTTTTCAGCGTGCGGTGATAACAAATGCGAGTCTATTCAAAAATTACATCTTTGGAGCACTCATCCGCTATCTGGCGGGCACCCTTCAGACGCCCTCATAGTACATTTCGGCTTGCGATGCTCCTTGCCCTTCGGTGGCCCGTCCGTCACAAGCTTCTCCGCATCCAGCTTGCCCCAAAGTGCACTTTAGCACGGGCAAGGGGCCCGACAGGCACCTTCAATGCAGACGGAGCGCTTGATGACTTCAATCCATGGACAAAGGCCCACCAGCCGCTGCACTAGCCTCAAGTAGCTCCTGTGCATGGCTTCCAATGGCCACAGCCAAACTATGAGGCCCTTCATGGCCTGTTCAATGACCTTGTGGAGCTCGACCACCGCTTCACTGGTCGCCAGGCACTGGACGCTTAGCCTCGACATCGAGACCGAACACCTTCTGCCGAGCTCCTCCTTGGCGCGGTAGAACGCGGGCAAAGATCAGCCACACTACGGGGCAGATCTGTGAACGCTCCTGGAGAGCTCCGAATCCGGGTAAGTAATAGGTAATTCACTTTCACATGCTTGCTTTGCATAAAGAATGCCTTACCCGCCACTATCTTCTTTAATGATTCAATTTCTTGGAGGGCTTTTTTGGCTTCAAATTTTAGCGGCTTTGGCACTCTCAAGAGCCGAGGCGAGCTCGGACTCTCGAGTCTTTGAGTCATGCTCCAAACTCTTGTGTTTTTCCACGAGAGCACGGAGCTCTTGCCGCACCTCCGCCACCCGCCTCCTCCTGCTTCTCTCGCTCGGTGCGCTCATGGCCGCTTTGCTTTGGTCGCGGACACCGCTTCCTTCGTGGTCGCCACCTCGTTCGTGGCCCCTACAATACCCACGTTATTCCTGTCATTTTTGCAACCGAATCCTTTCTATAAGGTATTTCTTTAATAAGGTATTGCTTACCTTCCCTGCCCTCGAGCTGCTTCTTGGCAAGGCCGAGCTCGTTCTCGGACCGCTCGAGGCTCTTCTTCAATGCATTGACCTCCGCAGTCAGTGCGGCAGAGGTCAGCAGCGCAGCCTGCATTCTCATATTGACATACTTATGTTAGACTCCTCACAGTATATCTTTTTAGATCCTTAGTCCGCTTTTCTTTCCGAACACCGAACTAAGCATCGAGGGCTACTGTCTATGCGGTAATATTTTTACATATTCTAAACTTACCTCAAAGCCTGTTAGAAGGCTGGTACAGGCTTCCGCCAGCCCTCTCTTGGCGGATCGAACTTTCCGGATCAGCACACTCATAACAAAGGCGGTGATCTCGTCGATGGAGGCGCCGTTAAGCGCCTCCAAAGAAGCTATACGGTGCCTCCGGATGGACGGAGGTCACCGGGCGTCGCCGATCTTGCCCTTCTTACGAAGGAGCCGCTTGTCGGACTTGGAACCACTGAAGGTTCAGACGGAGTCCGCACAGGCGGACTTAGAGCCCTCGGGGTTTCGCCCTTTGCGCGGAGTCCGGGAGGTCGCCTTCTTGGCGCCTCAGACCACCTCCTCCTAGCTGGGCCCCTTTTGGGACTCCACCGCGGTGTCGTCGGCGACACGAGGAGAGGAGGCGGTCGGAAGTGAAGTGCTATTCACATCCGACGAACCCAGGGAGCCGCTCAACGAAGCGGCGAGCTCATCCTCGGGCGGGTTGCATGGTCATATTCGGAGTTAGAAGACACTATGCGACAAATAAAAAGTCATGAACTATTCCGGAGTCCGGACACTTACGATCTCGCCAGGGGCTTGGCCCTTGTTGGCCACTCCTCCTCGTCGTTGTCGGCGTTGGTGGAGAAGTCCGGAGGAAGGGTCCTCCCCTTCTTGGACCCTCCGGCCTCCCCAGTTGGGGCGGCTTTCCTTTTCTTCTCTCCCCCCGCTGGGGGAGAGGCTTCTTTTTCCACCTCCTCTTCCTCAGAGGAGGATTCCGCCTCAGGGTTGTCGGGCGATGAGTCCGACAAGACTGGCGCCGGAGCTCCTTCGAGTTCCCTTGGCCTTCTTCTTGGCCTTCTTCTCCGACACCACGTAAGGCGCCGGAGCCAGCAGCCCCGCCAAGCGGGCGTCTGCTGGGTCTTCTGGCAAAGGGGCCGGACAGTTAATCTGTCCGGACGTCTTTAGCCAGTCCTGTCAAAGGTTAGGGAGTTTTAAGATCCCACATAGAGTCAATCTATGAAAAACAAGAGTCCCATAAAGGGTAAAATAACTTACCTCGCTGGCTTGACGATGCGAGCTGAATCCGCGATCTTCGGTAGCGGATGTGGGAGCCTCGGCGCCCTTGAGCAGCACCTTCCAGCATCTTCGTACATAGTGTCGAAGAGCCTTTTCATAGTTGGGTGTTGTGCCGGATCAAACTCCCACAATTTGAAGGCCCGTTGTTGGCATGGGAGAATCCGGCGGATGAGCATCACCTGGATTACGTTGACAAGCCTGAGAGTCTTGTCCACCAGGTTTCGGACGCAAGTTTGGAGTCCGGACAGCTCATCTGAATCCCCCACGCCCGGCCCGCCTCTTTCCATGATGTGAGCCGTGGGGAAGCCAGATCGAATTGGGGCTGCCGCCCATTGAGAGTCGCCATGCTCAAAGGATGTAGAACCACCCCAATTGCCACCCCTTTATGGTCTCCACAAAGGAGCCCTCGAGCCATAGGACTTTGGCCATCTTGCCAACCATGGCGCCTCAAGACTCGCTTGGCGGCCGCCCACTACCTTCGGCTTGACATTGAAGATCTTCAGCCATAAGTCAAGTGGGGCTGGATGCAGAGGAAGGCCTCGCACACGACGATAAACACCGAGATGTTGAGGATAAAGTTCGGGGCCAGATCGTGGAAATCCAGGCCGTAGTAGAACATGAGCCCGCGGACAAATGGGAGAAGTGGAAAACCTAGTCCGTGGAGGAAGTGGGTGAGGAACACCACCCTCTCATGGGGCCCGGGGTGGGAATGAGCTGCCCCTCGCCGGGTAGCCGGTGCGCGATGTCGCTGGACAAGTATCCGCCTTCCGCAGCTTTTTTGATGTGCCCCTCCGTGACGGAGGAGGCCATCCACTTGCCTCCCGCTCTGGACATAGTTGGAGAAGGTTGAGGTGGGGTGTGCGGACTTGGGCGCTGGAGCTCGAGTCTTGGAAATGGATGAGCAAAGGAGGAAGAAGGCGAGGGTGAAAAGGTGGATCCTTATCCCTTATATGGACGGACGAAGCTATGCGTCCCGCCATGACTGGTAAAACTCGCTTATCTCCCAAGCGCCGTAATCAATGGCACGGATGGGTTACCCACGTTCGTATTGATGAGAATCCCGGAATAAGGGGGCACGATCTCCGTTTTGATAAGACGTGCCAAGGAAACCGCCTCGCTAAACGCTACCGAGGTGGAACAAGAAAACGATTCGTATAAAGGCCTGGCCGTGGTGTGATGTCACGCCGCGGAATACGTCAGCAGATATGTGCAAAAGTTATTCTCTCTACGGTGGTATGTGGAACTTGTTTTGCAGAGTCGGACACTATCCTTGTGTTCAAAATCTTCTATGGATTATTCGGAAGAGGAACCCGCCTTGCAATGCCGAAGACAATATGCGCGCCGGACTCGTCGCCATTGAAGCCTGGTTCAGGGGCTACTGAGGGAGTCCTGGATTAGGGGTGTCCGGATAGCCGAACTATCACCGTTGGCCGGACTCCTAGACTATCAAGATACAAGATTGAAGACTTCGTCCCTTGTCCGGATAGGACTTTCCTTGGCGTGGAAGGCAAGCTTGGCGATACGGATATGTAGATTTCCTACCATTGTAACCGACTCTGTGTAACCCTAACCCTATTCGGTGTCTATATAAACCAAAGGGTTTTAGTCCATAGGACGAACAACAATCATACTATAGGCTAGCTTCTAGGGTTTAGCCTCCTTGATCTCGTGGTAGATCTACTCTTGTACTACCCATATCATCAATATTAATCAAGCAGGAGTAGGGTATTACCTCCATCGAGAGGGCCTGAACCTGGGTAAAAACATCGTGTCCCTTGTCTCCTGTTACCATCCGCCTAGACGCACAGTTCGGGACCCCCTACCCGAGATCCGCCGGTTTTGACACCGACAGTCATTTTTCCAGCTTCACAGGCTCCACACAAGTGATCCTTGAGGAATTTGACATTCTCAATGCCAATGACATGCTTCTTCTTCGCAAGCATGTGCAAATTCCTCATGCCTGCGTGACCAAGTCGTCGATGCCATAGCCAGCCTTTCCGAAGCTTTTTGCAAGAAGACACACGATCGGGTTGTGGTCCTATAGAGAAATCAACAATATACAAGTCTCCTCTCCTAAAGCCTTCAAGACTTTGGAATTGTCGCCTTCCATGATCACAACACAACGATACTTGCCAAAGACAACAACCATATCAAAATCACAAAGCATTGAGATCGACATGAGGTTGTATCCTAAGGACTCAACAAGCATGACTTTGTCCATGTGTATGTCCTTAGAGATCGCAACCTTACCAAGACCCAATACCGACTTTTGCCTTTGTCAAGAAAGATGATATGCTTCAGATGTGACGGTGATAAGGGAGCATCCATCAATAGATTCTGGTCACCGGTCATGTGATTTGTACATCCACTATCGAGGACCCACTCATTGGCTTTGGGTTGATCATCCCGCATATGAATTAGTGTAACTTACGATCTCATATACTTCATTAGTGAAGAATATGATATCAATTTCATCAGATGAATTTCATCAAGCGATAAAAGCAGATATAGCAAGATGAGGACGTGTGAAATGAAAGTTCATTTCTACATGATTAGCCTGCGTCCTTTCAGGAATTTTTCTCAGACCCCAAAGAAATTCTTCAGACGTTAAAGCACGCCCGAGACCTGACCCTGCAGAAGAGATTAGTTCTTTTTCTTCACCACCCACATCTGAAGGGGTGGCAAAGAGTTCATCACTCTACAAGCTCCATATGAGAATGGTGGCATAGAAGCCAATCCATTTCGTTTCACATAAGAGAGGTTAGGGTAAGCATATGAATAAGCAGAGAAATTCTTCGAGGACTTATGAACATATTGGTTTGAAGCATAATGCACATATTCATAGCCCTTAGCTCTACCCTACGAAACAGAGTTGTTAGCACGATGATAATCATATGAGGACTTTGATCCATGTGAGGAATTTGGTCCGTATGAGGACTTGGATCCATATGAAGAATTTGGTCCATATGAAGAGTTTGATCTGGGGTTCCTATTCTTCACAAGTGGTGTCATGAGGACATTCACCTGAAGACTTTCAAGGCACTTCTTGGGAACCCAGATTTTCTTCATAGGGGAACCGTTCCTGCGGTTAGTGCCAACATATCTAGCAAATACTTCACCATTCTGATTTTTGAACAGTTTATAGTTGGAGTCAAATGACTCATCAGAAGAATGAGGAGATTCACATGTAAAGCCAGATAAGTTAGATGGATCAACTGGAGGTCCCTTTGCAGCAACCCATGAGGTTTTGGGGTACCGCCAAAGCTTCCAATATGTTCCATCAAGATTGAGTTTCCTCTCAAAGGCGGTACCCTCTTTCCTAGGGTTCTGTTGAGAATCTGCTTTTAAGCACATCACAAAGAGTCTCGATGGCCTTTGAGGCTTTTGTACATGCCTGTCATGTACAATTCCTTCAGCCCTGCATCGTCGGTGATACCAAAGAATGTCCTCGAGATGAGGAATTAGTGATAGCAGAGGCAGGTGAAGAATTTGTAACAGTTGAAGCATTTGAACATTCAGTTGAAGAATTAGCAGATTCACGTTCAATGCACTTTAAGCATGGAGGAACAAATTCTTCCTGAGAAGCGCTGATTTGTTGAGCAAGTAATGAATCACGCTCCTTCTTAAGATATTCATAACTCACTCTTAGCTTCTCAAGATCTTGCTTTATTTGAAGAAATTCATAAGAAAGTTTCTCATGATCAGATAAGAGAGTATTATGATGACCTTGAAGGCTGTCAAACCTAGACTGAAGTCTCTGAAGATTTTCAGTCAGGGCTTTAGTGCGATCCATTTCTTCGCCCAACATATCATCACTTTTACCTAACATGTTTTGAACCTTTTCCAAGGCATGTTGTTGTTTGGTGGCAATACAAACAAGCTTGGTATAGCTAGGTTCAATATCATCATCGATCCATCATCATCGATTCATCATCACTAAACTTCGGATGAGGAACATTCGTTACCTTGTCACCCTTTGCCATGAGACATGCCGCAGAAGATGATGATTACGGTTCGAGAGTCATCGCTTTTGAGAGATTCCTTGAAGTCGCCAAACCAAGGATCATGACGGGTTCGATGACCTTCATAGACGTCGGAGATTCGGTCCCAGATAAGCTTCGCATTGCAAAGATGCATAATGCGCTTGAATTCATCTCTAGATAGGCAGGAATGATGATATCCTTCGCCATGATGTCAAGTCGAGTGTACTTGCGAATATCATTTGCATTCGCCGTCTTGCATAGATCAAGAAGACCGATTTCGGTGATGGTCCACACCGCCCATTGCCATGAGGCACTTTCTCATCATGGCCTTCCACTTGGGATAATCATGACCACAAAGATAGGACATGTCACTTTCTTCATACTGCGGTCGACATAACTAAAACTCCGGTGGTTAAACCAAAATCACACGTAACAAGGAGTACCTTGCTCGATACCAATTGAAAGTGCGTTATATCGACTAGAGGGGGTGAATAGGCGATTTTTATGAATTCTTCAATGAGGAATTTTCCGTGAGGAAATTCCTAAGTGAAGAACTACTTGCAAATGAATAAGTACTCGTAAGTAAGCATAAGAGAATGCGGGCATGGTCATCATGATGAAGTGAAGACAATCAAAGAGTACGTAAAAGCGTAAACACATGATAGCACAAGATGAAGACAAACAGATCAAGAATTGAACTGAGGAAATTGAGAAAGTCTTCACCAAAGTCTTCAAACACAGATATGAACGAACACTCAACACAAGAATGAGGAAATGAAAGAGTTGAGGAAATAGAACCGATTAGGTTGGTGAAGACAATGATTTGGTAGACCAGTTCCAAGCTGCTGTCTCGGTTGTAATGCGTCTGGTTGGAGCGGTGAGTATTTAAACTCGAGGAGACATAGTCCCGGACACCCAGCCGAAAGCACGCAGCTCAGACACCAAGTCCTCACCGTATTCTCCTTGAACTAAGGTCACACAGACCTCGTCCCAATCACTCGTGGTAAGTCTTCAGCGACTTCCAAACCTTCACAGACTTGGTCACTCGGCGATCCACAATTCCTCTTGGATGCTTCTAGACCATGACGCCTAACTGTCTGGAAGAAGCACAGTCTTCAAAGGTAACAAGCGTCGGATCCACGCAGGATCAATCTCTTCAGTGATGCTCAATCACTTTGGGTTTGTAGGGGTTTGGTTTTTGGGTTTTTCCTCACTTGATGATTTTCGCTCAAAATCCTCGGAGGATGGGTTGCTCTCAAATGACAAGTGTCAAGTTCTCTCAGAGCAGCCAACCAGCTAGTGGTTGTAGGGGGCGGCTATTTATAGCCTAGGGAGCAGCCCGACATGATAAGACATAAATGCCCTTCAATGATATGACCGTTAGGTGGATAAGATATTTTGGGACAGGTGCCAAGAAGACAAAGAACGGTCCGGAAATTTGACTCTCAAATTCCTCGTGGCTATCATGTTCCTCATCGAGTAGGCAATCCACACCGGCGAATTCCTAACTCCTCGGTCAGAACAAATTCCTCAAAGAACTGAAGAACTTCGTCTCACATCAAGAAATTGATCGAGCTGTATGAGATTTCCAAAGGCTTCACTCAAGGGATTGGTAGGTGTAGGATTTTGAGTTGAGCATCACATGGAAATTTTTTCTTAGTATTTCCTCGACCCCCTTTAACAAAGACGGTGTTTCCTATGACTCAAGAAAGAGAAAATGAAACTACGAAAACAAAAGTCTTCACGCTTCATGTTCCTCAAATGGATACCAAGTCTTCATGGTCACACCAATTTCTTCACTTTCAAAGTCTTGAAAGTCTTTAATATCAAAGTCTTCATTGAAGAACTTCATTTTAGGGGTCGACTTTCTCTCAGAATATCAAACTCCTCATAGACTTATAGACCTGTGTATACTCATAAACACATTAGTCCCTTAACCTATAAGTCTTCAATACACCAAAATCACTAAGGGGCACTAGATGCACTTACAGAACCTAATCCTTTGAGCTCGTGTTCTTCCCCCATTGTTGACCTTATTCGAGCTTGCTAACTCTCAATCCCTCCATGGATTCTTGCTAGTTTTTGAGGGAAAAGAGAGAGGAGATCTAGATCCACATTTCCACCAATCACGTTCTCCTCTAAGTGAGGGGAACCCCTTGGATCAAGATCTTGGAGTTCTTCGCGTTCTTCTTTCGTTCTTACTCTCATTTTCCTCCCTAGCATTAGTTGCTTTGGTGGGATTTGGGAGAGAAGTACTTGGGCACTCCGTGTGCCCTTGCCATTGCATTTGGTGAATCAGTTTGAGTTCTCCACGGTGATACGTGGAAGTTACAAGTTGAGAAGCTTATTACTCTTGGGTGCTTGGTACCCTTGAGCTTGTTCCTCTTGGGTGCTTGGGCGCCCTAGATGGTTGAGGTCACTTCAGAGCCATATTCCATTGCGGTGAAGCTTCGTGGTGTCGTGGGGAGATAGCCCCAACCTTTGTGGTGTTCGGAGCTCAATCATTGTGGTGTAAAGCTCCGGGCAAGCGTCGGGGTCTCCAATTAGGTTGTGGAGATCGCCCTGAGCAATTTGACGGGTTTCGGTGACCGCCCCCAAGGGTTGCCAAAGTGTACGGGTTCGGTGACCACCCCCAATGGTTGCCATTTGTACGGGTTCGGTGACCGCCCTCAAGGGTCCCTTAGTGAAATCACGGCATCTTGCATTGTGCGAGGGCGTGAGGAGATTACGGTGGCCCTAGTGGCTTCTTGGGGAGCATTGTGCCTCGACACCGCTCCAAACGGAGATTAGCATCCGCAAGGGTGTGAACTTCGGGATACATCATCGTCTCTGCGTGCCTCGGTTATCTCTTACCCGAGCTCTTTACTTATGCACTATACTTTGTGATAGCCATATTGTTTCTTGTCATATATCTTGCTATCACCTAGTAGTTTATCTTGCTTAGCATAAGTTGTTGGTGCACATAGGTGAGCCTAGTTGTTGTAGGTTTTGTGCTTGACAAATTAACCGCTAGGTTTATTCCGCATTTGTTCAAGCCTAAACCGTAATTATTTTAAAGCGCCTATTCATCCCCGCCCCCTCTAGGCGACATCCACGATCTTTGATAGTCTTTGTGGGATTTTACTGCATTTGTGCACCTCTTTTTGTCGATATTCCTCGGGTGACGCCTTTCGGAGCAAATAACATAGTACGGAAGGAATCCCAAGAAATGGCAGTGGAATCACGTATTTAATGTGATAATCATCTACCGTAAAAGAATGGAGCAAAGCAGCCAAAGGAGGAGTCGACACGACGCTTCCAGAGCCAAAGACGGCGTTCCATACGAGTGTGCCCGCTCGTATGCGCAGTCGTATGAGGTGCCAACGCCGCCGCCTCGTCCACTATTTTTCACCCATGTGGAATCAGATCGGGGATCAGACATAAGGAGAGACTAGAAACTCGTCCAGAAGGCATAACCCTAGCCTTAGGAGATCATTCAGAGGAGGGATTGACAAGGAGGTCGCAATCTTCACCACCAATACTATTTGATATTCTTTAATAATGAATTATATATGTTATATATGGATGTGTGCATAAATCGATGTAGAGACAGGGGTTATCCTCCTTTCTAAACAAGACAAATCTAAGTATCTAACCAAACTATACGTAAGCATACCCTTCTTTCATTCTTAGTTAGCTAACAAAGTAAAAATGAAGAAAACTACTCCCTCCGTTCCTAAATATAAGTCTTTTTAGAGATTTCAAATGGATTACAACATACGGATGTATATAGACATATTTTAGAGTGTAGATTCACTCATTTTGCTCGGTATGTAGTCCTTTGTTAGAATCTCTAAAAAAGAAGATTTACATTTGGGAATAGAGGAGTAGAAGATAGCATAAACGATACAAAAGTGAAAGGAGATTAAACATCAAGACTTTTAGTAAAAAAGTCATAGGTCAACCAGTCATACGTAAGCTTTATCTTTACCTGGGAAAGAAACGTTCAATCTTTCTGCAGTAGTACCATTTTCAACCTTAGATTAGAATACCAATGCAAGACAGCCACTGCTTACCTTCCTGCAGCATGCATATTTGATAATAAATATGTTATCAACAACCGGAAGCCAAGTTTCAGCAGCGACGGGCCCCATTTTAAAGAAGAGAAAACAAAATGACAAATGCAACTGGGCTATGGGCGGCCATATAGTGACGATGGTTTATATCCTGTTGCCATTTGACAACGACAACAAAGGTATCAAGGACCGCCCCTTGCCCCAGGTTAAGTGGCAGCTGATGATGGAATCTTCTTCAACAGTCCACATGACAAATATTGTTAGTAATAAAACTTAAGTGTTGCAGACACCATCCACTCATTGCTTCAAAGGTGAGTCAGCAACTCACCAACTCCAATCCAACTTCCCTCAGAAACAATCTTTCTAAACCTGAATCCACTCACCTGTTCATCGTATTAGTATCTCAACACCACTGGCACTGTGGCAAGCAATATGAAGCTGTTGGCAACCATGAAGTTTTGAGTCCCGGTAGCAGCCTGAACTCTCAAGAGGTTAGTTGTCTTTCTTCTCCTTTCAATTGTGGGTTCCTTTTCTCTTAAGCTTCTGCAATCTTTGAATATCTTAGTTTTAGCTGCCTCAAATTCTTATAACACAAATAAAAGGAGAAATTTATTCTGACAGACTGTATATCCTAGGTCTATAAAGTTCTCGGTAAAATATGACCAACGCCATGTACTGAGCTAGTTCTGACAGATTGGTGAGAAATTTCTTCTGAATTTATGCAAGAGAGAGCAAACACAAGGAGTCCATCGTCCTGATCACCGCCAAGGAGAAGAGTACCCACACCATCAACATGGACTGGGTGGAACAATTTAACATTTGTGATCTGAAAGGACCAAAGAACCTGCCAACATCTGGTCCACTCAGTTTCACCAGCAGACAGTTCACTCGAGATTACTACGATGTTAAATCAACGAAGGTAAAGCTTATCTGCAACTTCGGCGGCACTTTCTTGCCAAGGCCAAGCGACGGCGAGCTCCGGTACATCGGTGGCGACAGGCATCTGATGAAAATTAGCCGGGACATTTCTTGGCAAGAGTTGGTCAGCAAGACAACAAGGCTAATAAGGAGAGCCCACACAATAAAGTACCACCTCCCGGGGGAGCAACTGAGCATGCTCATCTCCATCACCTCCGATGATGACCTCCGGCATATGATTGATGAGTGCATTGTGCTAGAGGAGAACAGAGAAATGATCAACATGTACCTCTTCTCGCGCAAGGACGATGAGCGCCACGTGCGTTTCGTGGTGCAAGGCTCATCCGATGCCGAGAAAGAGGCGCAGTTCATCGCTCTTGTCAATGGGATCATCACCACACCAGGTTATGAGCCGAGAGCACACAGCATCGGTAGATCCTCAGCCAATGACCTGGACCAGCTGATGTTTGGCATCAGTGTGGAAGCAGGGCCGCCGGCAGGCAGAACAGAGGAAGCTTCAGTGTCCATCAAAAGCAAGCCCTTGCAGAGCATAGCGGTACCGCCAGTGACAGCAAGTGGTCAGCTGGAGAGGACGCCCCCAAGTACCCAGAGACGGATGATCAACCAGTATTATAAGGCACAAGGTAACGAGGATAGCATGATCTCTGCAGCCAGAAAGACTAGTAACGCTTCCCCTGGTGCATCTGCGCCTTCTGAATCCATGGCGCAGCATCAACAGACTACCACAGACACTTACAGAACTACTGGGGCACAGGAAAAAATATCACCAAGGAAACAGCTTCAGATACCATTGGACAACAATAGTGTGGCCACGCAGTCATCGAATTCACTAAGGAAGAACAATAATTTCCAACCGCACAACAGGGTGGAGATATCTGAACCTAGTCATGAATCCACTAGTCCTGGAGGCAACATCTGTGCAAACTTGCAGTATCCCGAGAGGTCAGCTGCAACCAACAGCATCCAGAAGAACCAGCCTGCAGGTCCTGCAACATTAGTGCTTCCTTTTGCTTCTACACCTTTAGACAAAAGAATAAATCTGCAACCAAATACTCTTGTGCGTGCTTCAAGTGATACAATACAAGAACGACCCAGCAGTCCAACAACAGATGAGCATGCATCAGAAATCACTCGATTTCGCTCAGTTGGCACTGGCATCATTAATCCTCAAATCAGAGCTCCATTGCATGAAGCTGAAGATAATGCTGCACCATCAATCCCAGAGGCTGAGGTATGTCATCATATCTGCACCCCATGTTTCAAATGGTACAATATGATGAAAACGATTCACCATATAACTTCTGACTTGTCTTCTACTCTCAGCTACGCGAAACCAAGAGCAGTGAAAAATCTCTGCCTGCAAATGCAGTGTTGGGCAGAGATCTTATGAGTAATGTCCAGGTTTGTAATTAGTTCCACATGTACTAGTCTGTAACATAGGCATGCCAAGCTAGGATTGTTCTTGTCAGAGACATAAGAAAGGCATTTATCTGAAAATATTATTCATAAGAAAGGCATTTCCTACCTTTTTCATTAACGAGGACTTCTTCCTAAAGTTGATGTCATACAAATGGCAGATAATAAGCAATGACGACCTCGAAGATCTCCGTGAGATGGGCGCCGGAGCATTTGGAACTGTCTTTCATGGAAAATGGAGGGGAACAGATGTTGCCATTAAACGGATAAATAACAGTTGTTTTTCATACCAATCATCCCAGGCAGATAAACTGGTAAGCCCATTTAAATTCACCTGCATTATTTGAAGTTGCAATCAAGGGGACCAGTTTCTGAAATTGGCCAGGTAAGGCCACACTAAGAAATTGGCCAGGTAAGTACCACGTACGGGTCAAAAGACTAGCCATATCACTTGCATCTCTTAAAAACTAGAAACTCACTGTTTGCTAAAACAATATCATTCTGACAACACTGTATAGGCCAACTAAAGCACATATTCCAACTAAAATTTGATTTTAATTCCTAAGCATATTTATGTCAAAAAGAAACATAAGAAGCTTGCGTTTAGTGGAACAATACTCATTTTTCCAAATGCAAGGGTTGAAATCAAGAAATACAGCATGCATCCATCATTAAACATATAATATCATGCAGATAACAGAATTTTGGAGGGAGGCTGCTATCATCTCAAAACTTCACCATCCGAATATTCTGGCACTTTACGGGGTTGTGAACAATGGGCCAGGGGGGACATTAGCTACCGTAACCGAATTCATGGTCAATGGATCTCTAAAGAAAGTACTCAGTCGAAAGGACAAATATCTCGATTGGCGCAAGAGGGTACTTGTTGCAATGGATGCCGCCATTGGAATGGAATATTTGCACTCCAAGGACATTGTCCATTTTGATCTGAAATGCGATAACTTGCTAGTGAATGTTAAGGATCCCTCTCGTCCCATATGCAAGGTATGCCACAACTCCATTATTCCAATACCATAAGTATTTTCTTAATTTTAGTTTTTAATGCAAATGGGTGAAACAAAATGGTAGACATTTATAAAATAGATATGATGGACTTCTGCATATAAATGAAGGTCATAATAGAGAAACAACAATTGCAGGTTGCTGATTTTGGTTTATCAAAGATGAAACAAGCCACCATGGTTTCTGGTGGAATGAGAGGAACTCTTCCATGGATGGCCCCAGAATTGTTAACAATGAGCGGCACCAAAGTATCTGAAAAGGTATTATGATGAATCCTTTTAATGACTTGGGAGTGTGAAGGTGTTAGAAATTACGAGGCACCAAAACTATGGCATTATGTATGTTTCACAATTTCACTCCACATTTGTGCACAAAAGTATATGTGATATACTTACCAGTTGTATGATTGTAACATTATTCAAACTGGGAGTACTATATGCTCTCACCATATCACAAATAAATGACCTTTTAGATACTGTCATTCAGTGGCGGAGCTAGGGTAAAAAATATTTGATGTTAATTCTTTCAAGCAGAACAACTGAAATATATGTGTAGCCAAAGTTTTAAAAGTTTGACTGAAAGCATGCCTAAAACGTTACTTATTTGTGATATGGAGGGAGTAACAATTAATAATAATTCACTTAAAACATGAACAAGAGCATTCCTCCTTTATGCTACATGAAAACAAGAAGTTTCTTGAAGAAACTAACACACTCTCACAAGAAATTTGTAAAATATCTAGAATATGCTTAGGCCTGACAAGTTCTTATGTTTTGTATTCTCAAATACGCCATTTTTTTGCTAACACAGGTCGATGTCTACTCTTTTGGTGTTGTGATGTGGGAAATTCTCACTGGTGAGGATCCATATGATGGCATGCACTATGGAGGAGTCATAGGTATGCAACAGTAAGATCATCCACCCGTAGGCTGTAGCAGAAATCCCATCTGATGAAATCTGAATTGTTTATATATATTTATTTTTTACAAAAACATAATTGTTTACATGTAAATGGCATTTTCCTAACCTTCCATGGTTCTGCAGCTATACCACTTGGGTCCAAAATTTGGGCGTACATTGAAGTCCTTAAACATTAGTAGAATCATATACTTGTGAGTAGGGATAAGCTGAAACTACTTAAATAGCAGTTGTTGACAACTTATTTAAGTTAAAGTTTGAAATCCTGAAAAGAAAGGTCATGAAAAGCGAGTATGTTTTAAGGATCTATGTCAATTTCTTTTAAACAAAAGAACATCAATTATTCCTTAATTTCACATGACAAACACAAAGTCAAACAGTAAATTATAGAAAAATCATGTATAGTTACTAGTTACGTAGGTAGTTGAATTTACTCAATTATACTCCCTCCGTCCCAAAATAAGTGACTCAACTTTGTACTAACTTTGTAGTGCAAAGTTGAGTCACTTATTTTGGGACGGAGGGAGTATAAGTTTAGGGACCTGGGCATGTGATTCTCAAGTTCATGGAACCAAGTGGTAAATTTATATGCTAATTTAATTGAAAACATACCTTCACTCATTCTTGAGTAAAGATTAACATTAGTTCCCAATGGGAGTGTGCAGGGGGCATTTTGAGTGACACACTGAGGCCCCCAGTGCCCACTTCATGCAACCCGGAATGGAGGAAACTGATGGAGCAATGCTGGTCAACTGAGCCTGAGCGAAGACCTTCATTCACTGAAGTCGCAACTTGTCTTCGTTCTATGCTGCAAGCGCAAAAATGAATCTCAGTTAATATGCAAGAAGTGAAGAACACCACTCTATGCATGCTTGTATATATATATATATATATATATCCTTCTTGCACATGATCGAGACAAACATGAATATTTGTTTGAGTTTCATATCTGTTTTATTTTGAGAAAAGTGTATATTGTTGGTCCCTCAAGTTTACAAGAAGTAGACATTGGATCTGTTTCAAAATCAGACATGTTTCGTCCAGAACCAGAAAATGGAGCGGTATTGGGCTGGTATTGAAACTTTATTCTAGTCATTTTATCGAACAGTTGGCATGCATTTCCGGGGTAATCACACTTGCCTCATCGTCGGCGAGCTGCCGTGGCCGGCTGGCCGCCAGCGATGTGCACACCTTGCTGGTTCTCCTCGGCGGCAACATGACGTGGGTCGAGCGGCACGCCGCCACACGCTTTGGGCCATTGTACGTCATGCCCAGCAACGCTGGCCTGCTGCTCCCGACGGGCGCCGCCACGACACGCGCCGCCTACGCGATGCCTCGCTCAGGAGCTGGACAGTTCTCCTGCTCGTATGCGCCATCTACCACCTCATCCGGCTCGCTCATTGATGCCCTGCTGCTCGTCGACGATGAGTGGCGGCGTGCGTGGTGCGTCCTTGTCCACCAGCGAAAGGTGGCCGGACTTGAGCTCGGTGTTACGCCGGCGGTGCGGAGACCGAACGCACACAAGATGTTCGACAAAATGCTGCTTCTGCATCCCAGAGACATTAGATGAGTTGAGATGGGGTGGCAGTAACTTGAGATGTTCTTAGTCAAAACCGAGGACATGCCAGCCCAATACAGCTTTGTTTCCGGTTTTGGATTAAACATGTCTAGTTTTAAAATATGCGGGATGAGGGAGGAAATGTCAAACAAAAAAATTGTCAATTATCTGCTTCATTGAAACTTAAGGGACTAAAAATATACTTTTATTTTATAAAATACAAAAATATTTGCATCCCAATGCATTAAGGGCATCAATGACATGTCAAAAAAACCGACCCAGACGGACGCCTCATACCGGCCCCAAACGCCAGGGCTGACTGACACCCCAGCCCAAATTTAGAATGAATATAGGGAGACCCGGGCACGCTCCACGCTCCACGCGTCCGCCATGTCGGATCCGGCCCACGCGGGCCCATCCGACCCTACATATAGTCGTCCTCATCCGCTCCACGGACCAAACTCTAACCAGTTCACTCCACTTAGCCTCCAAGTCCCATTCCAGTGATCTCCGACCTTCTCCGGCATGGCGGACAGCGGACCCGAGTCCTCTTTGAGATCGGTAGCTCAGTCAATGCATGTCAGAGAAGGAGATGGACATCTGCATTGCGCTCCGCGGCGCTCGCGAGGAGAACGCCACAGCGGTCGGACTCGATCTTGCGAGAATCCATGGCGTCTGCCCAGATGGCGCTTGGATCCAGTGCAAGGCATGTCATTGCTGCCTCGCTGGAGGCGGTGTGGTCTGTATGGCGTCTGAGCACCGCGGTAGATGCGCAGCCCACGCGTCGACTTGGAGGCCATCCGTGGTCCGTCCGCTCAGGGTATGAAGCGATGGGCCCGCCATGCGAGGCAAAGGTCGCGATAGATGTTGACGAGGCGGAGTTGCACTCTCCGATGCGGATACGGGTGGCCGCCATCCCCTGGTGCCGCAACCGTTTCGTGGTGGACGTGCCGGGCTCTGACCATAATGGATCCATCGTCGACCTCACATCGACCGGCACCGTGCAGGGCATGGGCTCCGACGAGATAGAGTAGAACATGGGACACTTATTGGCTCATGGGACGCAGCGGCCACCGGACATGAACTATTTGATACAATGTGGCTACCGGACATGAACTATTTTACCTACGTCACGGAACGTTGTTCTGACAGAAGTAGCAATGATCAGAGCCATCAATGTTTAATCAGACGGTCGTAATGCTAACGGCAATGTGCTCTGTTCTGAGAGCACAGAGTGGATCCGTATTGACTAGCGACCGAACCAGAGCAAGAGACCGGGAGGGACGCAGCGGAAGATGGCTGCGGCGGCGGCGTGGGACGGCCCGACGGCGGGCGAGCTGAAAGCGGCCGGCGCGGAGGCGATTCCGGGCGGCGTGCGGGTGAAGGGCTGGGCCATCCAGTCCCACAAGGGGCCCATCCTCAACTCCGCATCTGTGAGCCTGTACGAGCCGCCCCCAACCTTAAACCCTAACCTTTCTTCCCCCTTTCCATTTGATTAGCGCAGTAGAGATTTGGAGACTGAGATTCCTGGCTTCCTATAGCTTGAACATTAATTATCTGGTACTTAATCAATTGTTCAGTCTGCTCGTAGATTTACTATTTGTCATATGTCCGTACTCCTTTTGTTGTGTAATAGACAGGAATTCGGTATGATTTGCTTAGTTGCTGGCCACTCATGGAATTTAAAATTGCTTAAGTTTGTCATGCTTATGTTCTTCAGCCATGGAAGTTGAATCAGTTATGTTTTACTCTGTTGGTCATCACCAATTAACTGCTTCACCTGCCAACTGAAACATGAAATCTGAATCATCGTTCCTCTGTTATCTCCAGCAATGAACCAGTAATCGATTATTAACAAATAGTATAGCATACCCGTCATTCTATTGCTGCGTGCAGTCAGGCAATATGTATACCATTTCTTACTGGTTTTGATTTATTTGTTCTAAGGAGTGCATTTTGCATTCTTAACTAATATTGGATCTGTCCACTGTTAGTAGATCCTTGGTCTGTAACCATATAAATGGTTGTGTATGAATTAATTGAAACCTATATGCAATGTTCTTCTTCAGATATGAAGATAAACTTCAGACTACACATTTACCTGAGATGGTGTTTGGAGAGAGTTTTGTGTCTATTCAGAATGCTCGAACTGGCGTCAAATTACATTTCAATGCGCTTGATGCTCTCAAGGCATGGAAACAAGAGGCATTGCCACCTGTTCAAGTTCCTGCTGCAGCAAAATGGAAATTCAGAAGGTTCTTGTATACCTGTACTCTGTTACTTACTCATGCTAGGAAGTGTTTCTAGTGAAAAGTATTGGATTTCTTTGGGGTCACCATTATATGGGAGCATTGCTGTTTGTCTTGAAGGGTCAAGCTTTCGCCACAAGTACCGACACAGTAAAGAAATACATTTAGGATGGTTTACTTAATGTTTTACTGTGGGAAGGTCAGTCGTGCATTACTATAAAAAGTGTCAATAAATACTATAAAAAAGGTCAGCTGTGCATTTCTTATTTCAATCAACGAGTATATGTTCACTCCACTCCAGTCTCTGTTTGTAGGATAATTAACTAGAAATTTAACGTGTTGTGGCTTTATTAGGCAAAGAACCAAGAGAAGGTTCATTCAGTATATTTTTTCTTGCAGTAATCCTGCTGATCAAGTGGTACTTGACTATGACTATACATTCACGACACCATACTGTGGGAGTGATGTGGTTCTGAACCAAGACGCTGTATGGACCTTACCTCTACTGTAATTTCACCTGTTTTGGCTTCATTTGCCTCCTTAGGCTGATTTACTTTTCGTACTGGTAGGTTTCTGACTATCATTATTTCTTTTCCAGACGCAAACAAGTTTAGATGAATGTAGCAATTTGTGTTGGGAGGACACTGATGACAGGATCGACCTTGTTGCCCTTTCCGCAAAAGAACCAATTCTTTTCTACGATGAGGTATAGAAACAGATTAAACTGTTCATGATTGCTCTATACATTGGTTTACCCTGACATGACATATTTAGGTTATCTTGTATGAAGATGAGCTAGCTGATAGTGGTATTTCATTCCTTACAGCGCGAGTGGTAAGTTCTCCCTAGTTATCCTTATTTTTAACTGGACTGTTGGTAACATCAACTTTAGTTCCACCTACTTCTTTTTATGGTTAATTCAACATACTTGATATTCTTTGATTGCATGTCTGCAGAGGGTGATGCCAACTGGTTGGTTTCTGCTCTTGCGCTTTTGGGTATGATCTACTGCCCTGCATTTTACACCTGATGTGTCTCTAGTAGTAAGAGAATTCTATAAGGGCCATGTAATGTTATACACAAGAAGCAAATCGCTAAATAGTACCCCCTCCCATAATATAAGAGTATTTTAGTGTCAAAACGCTCTTATATTATGGGACGAAGGAAGTATTAGTTTAATATATAATTTCCACTTTTCCAGTTTTCCCACAAAGAATGGCAAGAGCTTAGTGTTATAATAGTTACAGTTCTTCAGGTGTGTTCAGTGTTCACTCTTCTCAAACAAACCGGGTCTAAAGGTTGACTCTCTGAAAATCTAAAACAAATACCCTTTTGAAGGGGATTAGAATTCTGGAAGCTTAAATTCAAGCATGACATCCACCAAGCTGGTGTGGTTTTGGGCACAACGCCGGCAGGCAGTCTCATGTGCAGATGTTTGAACATTAATAGCTATTTTAAGATCCATTTATACATAAGTCACAGGAGCCTAACAACTTCTTATTACCCCTGCATATACCACATTCCACAGCTTAGGGTTGATGGTGCGCTGATGAGATTGAGGGATACCCGTTTACATTGTTCTTTTGGAAGTAAGGAAGCGAAGCCGGTTGTACTGCGTGAACTCTGCTGGAGGGAAGCAACATTTGCTGCCATGTCTGCGGTATGCTCTCTCTCTCTTGAACAAGTACTTTCCTTTGAACAAGTTAACTGCAAAATGTTGGAGCGTGTTTAATTTTCTTTTCTAATCCATTTTGCACATAATGTAGGAAGGGTATCCTTCCGATTCTGCGGCATACGCAGACCCAAATCTTGTTGCCCGCAAGCTGCCCGTCGTGATGCAGAAGACCCAGAAGCTGAAGATACCCAGTTAACCTGCCAAGAGCCCAAGACACCTCTACCATGTGTTCGGTACATCAATGACTGTTCAACCGTGGTCACAACTCTATTTGCATGTGTTGTAGATGTGCGCTACCGCTGCTTTACCCATTTATCTTGAAGCCCATTGCGACTGACAAGTATGGTAGGGCCATTGTAGCCTGGGCTTGTGAACTTGACAGATAAGAACGACGCTCTGGCAGTTTGGGCAATCCTCATTCGTGACTGAATAAGATGTTTACAGGCTTCCGTTCATTTTCTCATCTTCGCCGATTTACTAAACTGTTAACGCTGCCTTGTCAGTTGTCACGACATCGCCTCGGGTGGAAGGGAACCGCCCGTCGTCGGCCGGCCGGTACCGTCCCACGCCGTGCCATGGCCCATGGTCACGTGCTCTCCTGCATCACGGGTTAAATAACAAGCACGATGTGCTGCCGTGACCCGCCGTGGCATGTTTTGCTTGCGCGCGCGGTAGAGTGCCGGACACGCCCGTGAAAATCCACCCGTAGTCTCTAAAAAAAAAAAAATCCACCCGTAGTAGTGGCCTTGTGGAAACAGACGTGCGTCCGGTGATCTACTTTTGTGTGCCGTAATCTCAGGTTGAAACGCGATCGGGGTCTACTACCAGCCAGAGTCCTGCACGGCTGCACATCAAATGGAATCCATTCCAGAGTCCTCAGCCAGGCCCGCGCAGGAGAAAATGACACGTTTGGTTACCCGCATTCACTGTTGGGTGTGCATAGCATGGGTGCGGCCCCGAGAAGTCGCGTTGTTTCTAGACGGCTCGTCATAAATTACCCTCATCTCCCTTCCTCACCGCTCTCTCCCCTCTTCCCAACTCACACCAGCTGCGGCGACCACTGGAGCTCCAGTGCGAATCGATCCAAGACGGCGACAACCACCAGAGCGACTGCAGACCTCCACCGGAGCGCATCGGCCATGGCGGTAAGTCCTCCTCCGCTCTGTAGATTTACTGCGTTTGACTCGGGCTAGATTCGATTAGAGTACCCGATTGAAGAGTTAGGGAGGGGATTGAACACATAGGGGGGGGGGGGAGGATTGACATCAATCGATTCTGCATCGACGACTACTAGGGTTCATAGGTTATTTTTCGATTACATCGGGGGTGGGGATTGTGGCACAAACTTTCTTGTCTAGGCACGGCGACTCGAGTCGCCTGAGCGGGGGGTGGAATTGACATCAGTCGATTCTGCACCGATGACTACTAGGGTTCATAGGTTATTTTTCGATTACATCGGGGGTGGGGATTGCGGTACAAACTTTCTTGTCTAGCCGTGGCGACCCTGGAGTCGCCCCGAGCGACGGGGTGGGGGGTGGGGGGGGGGGCGTAACCATCTTCTTTCTTCCTCATCATCTTCATCAAGAACGATGGGTCTTGCACGGTCGCCTTGTTGGAAATATGCCCTAGAGGCAATAATAAAAGTATTATTATTATATTTCCTTGTTCATGATAATTGTCTTCTATTCATGCTATAATTGTATTATCCGGAAATCGTAATACACGTGTGAATACATAGACCACAATATGTCCCTAGTGAGCCTCTAGTTGACTAGCTCGTTGATCAACCGATAGTCATGGTTTCGACTATGGACATTGGATGTCGTTGATAACGGGATCACATCATTAGGAGAATGATGTGATGGACAAGACCCAATCCTAAGCATAGCACAAGATCGTGTAGTTCGTTTTGCTAGAGCTTTTCCAATGTCAAGTATCTTTTCCTTTGACCATGAGATCGTGTAACTCCCGGATACCGTAAGAGTGCTTTGGATGTGCCAAACGTCACAACGTAACTGGGTGACTATAAAGGTGCACTACAGGTATCTCCGAAAGTATCTGTTGGGTTGACACGGTCGAGATCGGATTTGTCACTCCGTATGACGGAGAGGTATCACCGGGCCCACTCGGTAGTGCATCATCATAATGAGCTCAAAGTGACCAAGTGTCCGGTCACGGGATCATGCATTACGGTACGAGTAAAGTGACTTGCCGGTAACGAGATTGAACGAGGTATTGGGATACCGACGATCGAATCTCGGGCAAGTAACATACCGATTGACAAAGGGAATTGTATACGGGTTTGTTTGAATCCTCGACATCGTGGTTCATCCGATGATATCATCGAGGAGCATGTGGGAGCCAACATGGGTATCCAGATCCCGCTGTTGGTTATTGCCCGAGAGCCGTCTCGGTCATGTCTCGATGTCTCCCGAACCCGTAGGGTCTACACACTTAAGGTTTGGTGACGCTTAGGGTTGTATGAATATGAGTATGCAGCAAACCGAATGTTGTTCGAGTCCGGATGAGATCCCAGACGTCACGAGGAGTTCTGGAATGGTCCGGAGGTAAATATTTATATATAGGAAGTCTTATTTTGGTCGTCGGAAAAGTTTCGCACGTTATCGGTATTGTACCGGGAGTGCCGAAAGGGGTCCGGGGGTCCACCGGGGGGGTCCACCTGCCCTGGGGGGCCACATGGGCTGTAGGGGGTGCGCCTTGACCTATATGGGCCAAGGGCACCAGCCCCAAGAGGCCCATGTGCCTAGAGATAAGAGAGAGGAGAGTCCTAGGGGAAGGCACCTCAGGGGTGCCTTGGGGAGGATGGACTCCTCCCCCTCTTGGCCGCACCCCTTCCTTGGAGGAAGGGGCAAGGCTGCGCCCTCCCCCCCTCTCTTGCACCTATATAAAGGGAGGGGAGGGAGGGGTGGCCGTACCCATAAGCCCTGGCGCCTCCCTCCTCCCTGCAACACCTCCTCCTCCTCCCGTAGTTGCTTAGCGAAGCCCTGCCGGAGTTCTGCTGCATCCACCACCACGCCATCGTGCTGCTGGATCATCATCAACCTCTCCTTTGCCCTTGCTGGATCAAGAAGGAGGAGACGTCATCCGCTCCGTACATGTGTTGAACGCGGAGGTGCTGTCCGTTCGGCACTAGGTCATCGGTGATCTGAATCACGGCGAGTACGACTCCATCATCCCCGTTCCATTGAACGCTTCCGCACGCGATCTACAAGTGGTATGTAGATGCAATCACCCTCCCATGACTCGTTGCTTAGAGGAACTCATAGATGGATTTTGGTGAAACCGTAGGAAAAATTTTAATTTTCTGCAACGTTCCCCAACAATGGCATCATGAGCTAGGTCTATGTGTAGTTCTCTATTGCACGAGTAGAACACAATTTTGTTGTGGGCGTAGATCTTGTCA
Organism: Aegilops bicornis; assembly: GCA_021605145.1. Classification (NCBI taxonomy): domain Eukaryota; kingdom Viridiplantae; phylum Streptophyta; class Magnoliopsida; order Poales; family Poaceae; genus Aegilops; species Aegilops bicornis. The sequence goes on along the minus strand of CM038673.1, from coordinate 672,069,778 downwards.
ACTTGCTTGCCGCTACTAGTCTTATCTTGCTTCAGCGGTATTGTGGGATGAAGCGGCCCGGACCAACCTTACACGACGCTTACGTGAGACCGGTTCCACCGATCGACCGCACTAGTTGCATAAGGTGGCTGGCGGGTGTCTGTCTCTCCCACTTTAGTTGGAGCGGATTCGATGAAAAGGGTCCTTATGAAGGGTAAATATAAGTTGACAAAATCACGTTGTGGTTATTCGTAGGTAAGAAAACGTTCTTGCTAGAACCCAATTGCAGCCACGTAAAAGATGCAACAACAATTAGAGGACGTCTAACTTGTTTTTGCAGCAATTTTCATGTGATGTGATATGACCAGAAGTTGTGATGAATGATGAATGATATATTGTGATGTACGAGATCATGTTCTTGTAATAGGAATCACGACTTGCATGTCGATGAGTATGACAACTGGCAGGAGCCATAGGAGTTGTCTTTATTTTTGTATGACCTGCGTGTCATTGAAGAACGCCATGTAAATTACTTTACTTTATTGCTAAACGCGTTAGCCATAGTAGTAGAAGTAATAGTTGGCGAGCAACTTCATGGAGACACGATGATGGAGATCATGGTGTCATGCGGTGACAAGATGATCATGGAGCCCGAAGATGAAGATCAAAGGAGCTATATGATATTGGCCATATCATGTCACTACTTTATATAATTGCATGTGATGTTTATTATGTTTTATGCATCTTGTTTACTTAGAACGACGGTAGTAAATAAGATGATCCCTCATAACAATTTCAAGAAAGTGTTCTCCCTAATCGCGGCACCGTTGCTAAAGTTCGCTGCTTCAAGCACCACGTGATGATCGGGTGTGATAGATCCTTACGTTCACATACAACGGGTGTAAGACAGTTTTACACATGCAATACACTTAGGTTAACTTGACGAGTCTAGCATGTACAGACATGGCCTCGGAACACAAGAGACCGAAAGGTCGAACATGAGGCGTATGGAAGATACAATCAACATGGAGATGTTCACCGACGATGACTAGTCCGTCTCACGTGATGATCGGACACGGCTTAGTCGACTCGGATCATGTATCACTTAGATGACTAGATGGATGTCAAATCTGAGTGGGAGTTCATTAAATAAATTGATTAGATGAACTTTATTATCATGAACAATAGTCTAAAATCTCTGCAAAATGTCTTGTAGATCAAATGGCCAACGCTAATGTCACCATGAACTTCAACGCGTTCCTAGAGAAAACCAAGCTGAAAGATGATGGCAGCAACTATTCGGACTGGGTCCGGAACCTGATGATTATCCTCATAGCTGCCAAGAAACAATATGTCCTAGAAGCACCGCTAGGTGATGCACCCATCCCAGAGAACCAAGACGTTATGAACGCTTGGCAGTCACGTGCTGATGATTACTCCCTCGTTCATGCGGCATGCTTTACAGCTTAGAACCGGGGCTCCAAAAGCGTTTTGAGCAACACGGAGCATATGAGATGTTCGAGGAGCTGAAAATGGTTTTCCAAGCCCATGCCCGGATCGAGAGATATGAAGTCTCCGACAAGTTCTATAGTTGTAAGATGGAGGAAAGCAGTTCTGTCAGTGAGCACATACTCAAAATGTCTGGGTTGCACAACCGCTTGTCGCTTGGACATTAACCTCCCAGACGAGGCGGTCATTGACAGAATCCTTCATCGCTTCCCACCAAGCTACAAGAGCTTTGTGATGAACTACAATATGCAGGGGATGGTGAAGACCATTCTCAAGTATTTTCAATGCTAAAGTCAGCAGAGGTTGAAATCAAGAAAGAACATCAAGTGTTGATGGTCAATAAAACCACTAAGTTCAAAAGGGCAAGGGTAAGAAGAACTTCAAGAAGGACGACAAGGATGTTGCAGCGCCCGGTAAGCAAGTTGCCGGAAGAAGTCAAAGAATGGACCCAAGCACGAGACCGAGTGCTTTTATTGCAAAGGGAAGGGTCATCGAAGCGGAACTGCCCCAAATACTTAGCGGACAAGAAGGCCGGCAACACTAAAGGTATATTTGATATACATGTAATTGATGTGTACCTTACCAAGACTCGTAGTAACTCACAGGTATTTGATACGGTGCCGTTGCTCATATATGTAACTCACAGCAGAGCTGCGGAATAAACGGAGACTGGCGAAGACGAGGTGACGGCGCGCGCCGGGAATGGTTCCAAGGTCGATGTGATCGCCACGGCACGCTACCTCTACGTTTACTCACGGGATTAGTTTTAAACCTCAATAATTGTTATTTAGTGCCAAGTTTGAGCATGAACATTGTATCGGGATCTCGTTTAATACGAGATGGCTACTCATTTAAATCCGAGAATAATGGTTGTTCTATTTATATGAGAGATATGTTTTATGGTCATGCTCCGATGGTCAATGGTTTATTCTTAATGAATCTCGAACGTAATATTACACATATTCATAGTGTGAATACCAAAGATGTAAAGTTGATAACGATAGTCCCACATACTTGTGGCAATCGCCGCCTTTGGTCACATTGGTGTCAAGCGCATGAAGAAGCTCCATGCTGATGGACTTTAGAGTCTCTCGATTATGAATCATTTGACACATGCGAACCATGCCTCATGGGCAAAATGACCAAGACTCCATTCTCCGGGGCAATGGAGCGAGCAACCAACTTATTGGAAATCATACATACCGATGTGTGTGGTCCAATGAGCGTTGAGGCTCGCGGAGGATATCATTATGTTCTCACTCTCACTGATGACTTGAGTAGATATGGGTATGTCTACTTAATGAAACACAAGTCTGAGACCTTTGAAAAGATCAAGGAATTTCAGAATGAGGTAGAGAATCAACGTGACCGAAAGATAAAATTCTTACGATCGGATCGTGGAGGAGAATATTTAAGTCACGAATTTGGTACACACTTAAGGAAATGTGGAATCGTTTCACAACTCACGCCACCGAACACCTCAGCGTAACGGTGTGTCCGAACGTCGTAATCGCACTCTATTGGATATGGTGCGATCTATGATGTCTCTTACCGATTTACCGCTATCATTTTGGGGATACGCTCTAGAGACAGCTACATTCACTTTAAATAGGGCACCGTCTAAATCCGTTGAGACGACACCGTATGAACTATGGTTTGGGAAGAAACCTAAGCTGTCGTTTCTAAAAGTTTGGGGATGCGATGCTTATGTCAAGAAACTTTAACAGAAAAGCTCGAACCAAGTCGGAAAAATGCGTCTTCATAGGATACCCTAAGGAAACCATTGGGTATACCTTCTACCTTAGATCCGAAGGCAAGATCTTTGTTGCCAAGAACGGATCCTTTCTGGAAAAAGAGTTTCTCTCGAAAGGAGTAAGTGGGAGGAAAGTAGAACTCGATGAAGTATTACCTCTTGAACCGGAAAGTAGTGCAACTTAGGAAAATGTTCCTGTGGTGCCTACACCTACTGGAGAGGAAATTAATGATGATGATCAAGGTACTTCGGATCAAGTTGCTACTAAACTTCGTAGGTCCACTAGGACACGCCCGCACTGCAGTGGTACGGCAACCCTGTCCTAGAAATCATGTTGTTAGACAACGGTGAACCTTCGAACTATGAAGAAGCGATGGCGGGCCCAGATTCCAACAAATGGCTTGAAGCCATGCAATCCGAGAAAGGATCCATGTATGAAAACAAAGTATGGACTTTGACAGACTTGCCCGATGATCGGCGAGCGATAGAAAACAAATGGATCTTTAAGAAGAAGACGGACGCGGATGGTAATGTTACCATCTATAAAGCTCGACTTGTCGCTAAGGGTTATCGACAAGTTCAAGGGATTGACTACGATGAGACTTTCTCTCCCGCAGCGAAGCTTAAGTCCGTCCGAATCATGTTAGCAATTGCCGCATACTATGTTTATGAGATATGGCAGATGGACGTCAAAACGGCATTCCTTAACGGTAACCTTAAGGAAGAGCTGTATATGATGCAGCCGGAAGGTTTTGTCGATCCTAAGAATGCTAACAAGGAATGCAAGCTCCAGCGATCCATTTATGGGCTGGTGCAAGCATCTCGGAGTTGGAACATTCGCTTTGATGAGATGATCAAAGCGTTTGGGTTTATGCAGACTTATGGAGAAGCCTGCGTTTACAAGAAAGTGAGTGGGATCTCTGTAGCATTTCTCATATTATATGTAGATGACATACTGATGGGAAATGATATAGAACTCTTGGACAGCATTAAGGCCTACTTGAATAAGAGTTTTTCAATGAAGGACCTTGGAGAAGCTGCTTACATATTAGGCATCAAAATCTATAGGGATAGATCGAGACGCCTCATAGGTCTTTCACAAAGCACATACCTTGATAAGATTTTGAAGAAGTTCAAAATGGATCAGTCCAAGAAAGGGTTCTTGCCTGTTTTGCAAGGTGTGAAATTGAGCTCGGCTCAATGCGGCAAAAGATAAAGAAGAGATGAGTGTCATCCCCTATGCCTCAGCCATAGGATCTATTATGTATGCCATGCTATGTACCGCACTGATGTAAACCTTGCCGTAAGTTTGGTAGGAAGGTACCAAAGTAATCCCGGCAAGGAACACCGGACAACGGTCAAGAATATCCTGAAGTACGAAAAGGACAAAGGACATGTTTCTCGTTTATGGAGGTGATGAAGAGCTCGTCAGAAGGGTTACGCCGACGCTTAGCTTCGACACAGATCTGGATGACTCAAAGTCACAAACCGGATACGTGTATATGTTGAGCGGTGGAGCGATGGTAGATGCAGTTGCAAGCAGAAGCGTCGTGGCGGGATCTACATGTGAAGCGGAGTACATGGCAGCCTCGGAGGCAACACATGAAGCAATTTGGGTGAAAGAGTTCATCACCGACCTAGGAGTCATACCCAATGCGTCGGAGCCGATCAAACTCTTCTCAGGACAACACCGGAGCTATTGCACTTGCCAAGGAGCCTGTGTTTCACAAGAAGACCAGCACATCAAGCATCGCTTCAACTCCATTCGTGAAAATGTTCAAGATGGGGACATAGAAATTTGCAAAGTGCATACGGATCCGAATGTCGCAGATCCGCTGACTAAACCTCTTCTGTGGGCAAAACATGATCAACACCAAAACTCTATGGGTGTTCGATTCATCACAATGTAACTAGATTATTGACTCTAGTGCAAGTGGGAGACTGTTGGAAATATGCCCTAGAGGCAATAATAAAAGTATTATTATTATATTTCCTTGTTCATGATAATTGTCTTCTATTCATGCTATAATTGTATTATCCGGAAATCGTAATACACATGTGAATACATAGACCACAATATGTCCCTAGTGAGCCTCTAGTTGACTAGCTCGTTGATCAACTGATAGTCATGGTTTCTTGACTATGGACATTGGATGTCGTTGATAACGGGATCACATCATTAGGAGAATGATGTGATGGACAAGACCCAATCCTAAGCATAGCACAAGATCGTGTAGTTCGCTTTTGCTAGAGCTTTTCCAATGTCAAGTATCTTTTCCTTTGACCATGAGATCGTGTAACTCCCGGATACCGTAAGAGTTCTTTGGTTTACCAAACGTCACAACGTAATCGGGTGACTATAAAGGTGCACTCATGTATCTCCGAAAGTATTCATTGGGTTGACACGGATCGAGATCGGATTTGTCACTCCGTATGATGGAGAGGTATCACTGGGCCCACTCGGTAGTGCATCATCATAATGAGCTCAAAGTGACCAAGTGTCCGGTCACGGGATCATGCATTACGGTACGAGTAAAGTGACTTGCCGGTAACGAGATTGAACGAGGTATTGGGATACCGACGATCGAATCTCGGGCAAGTAACATACCGATTGACAATGGGAATTGTATACGGGGTTGTTTGAATCCTCGACATCGTGGTTCATCCGATGATATCATCGAGGAGCATGTGGGAGCCAACATGGGTATCCAGATCCCGCTGTTGGTTATTGCCCGAGAGCCGTCTCGGTCATGTTCCAGATGTCTCCCAAACCCGTAGGGTCTACACACTTAAGGTTTGGTGACGCTAGGGTTGTATGAATATGAGTATGCAGCAAACCGAATGTTGTTCAGAGTCCCGGATGAGATCCCAGACGTCACGAGGAGTTCCGGAATGGTCCGGAGGTAAAGATTTATATATAGGAAGTCTTATTTTGGTCGCCGGAAAAGTTTCAAGACGTTATCATTATTGTACCGGAGTGCCGAAAGGGGTCCGGGGTCCACCGGGGGTCCACCTGCCTGGGGGCCACATGGGCTGTAGGGGTGCGCCTTGACCTATATGGGCCAAGGGCACCAGCCCCAAGAGGCCCATGTGCCTAGAGATAAGAGAGAGGGAGAGTCCTAGGGGAAGGCACCTCCGAGGTGCCTTGGGAGGATGGACTCCTCCCCTCTTGGCCGCACCCCTTCCTTGGAGGAAGGGGCAAGGCTGCGCCCTCCCCTCTCTTGCACCTATATAAAGGGAGGGAGGGAGGGTGGCCGCACCCATAAGCCTGGCGCCTCCTCCTCCCTGCAACACCTCCTCCTCCTCCTGTAGTCGCTTAGCGAAGCCCTGCCGGAGTTCTGCTGCATCCACCACCACGCCGTCATGCTGCTGGATCATCATCAACCTCTCCTTTCCCCTTGCTGGATCAAGAAGGAGGAGACGTCATCCGCTCCGTACGTGTGTTGAACGCGGAGGTGCTGTCCGTTCGCCATTAGGTCATCGGTGATCTGAATCACGACGAGTACGACTCCATCATCCCCGTTCCATTGAACGCTTCCGCACGCGATCTACAAGTGGTATGTAGATGCAATCACTCTCCCATGACTCGTTGCTTAGAGGAACTCATAGATGGATCTTGGTGAAACCGTAGGAAAAATTTTAATTTTCTGCAACGTTCCCCAACACGCCTGCCGCCGGCGCCCTGACCACCATCTGCACCTCGTTGTTGTCGGCCTCCAGCGACCCGAACGTACTACTCCAGTACACCGCGGCATGCTGGTCTTGAGGCGCCTTGTGTTGTCTGTACTTGGCCCATCTTGCCTGTTGTCCTGCGTCGCCGGAGTTTGCCCGATTCATGACCCAACGCGAGATGTCCACTGACATTGCGCCCTTGGATGGGTCCGGAACCAGTGTCTTCAGCTCGTCCGACATAGCCTTCTTTATCACATCACCGGCCTCCTTGTGCATGTCATCGATGCTGCTGAAGTTCGAGCACACTTTCATGGTGTGCTCGAACTTCTTGCGGTCACCGAGCAAGCACCCATGGAAGAAGGCCCTCCATCCAATGCCCCAGGGAAATGGCTGGGGTTGGAGTTGGAGTTCATGGCGAGGGAGAGGTGGTGAAACAGAGAGTTGGGTCGAAGAGGAGAGGTGGTGAAACAGAGGGGGTTTGAGTGCGCTGCTGGGTTAGTAGGGTGGGTTAATATAGGAGTGTTAGGCCAATATGAATGAATGTTAACCATTGAACTGCATGTTGTTCATAATGCAGATGGACAAGGGCAAGGAGGTCGTGCCACCATTGGAGAAGGGCAAAGAGGTCGTGCCGCCATTGGTGGAAGTGCCGGTGCAGGATCACCCAAGCGCCAAGCGGAGGTACTATGACTACTACCATCAGGAGTCAGGACCAAACCATTTCTGCAAGGTTATCCTTGCTCCAAAGCTGGAGAGTCTGCCATTGCCTTTGGACTTCACAGAACACTTCCACGCCATCCCTACAGAGTTCAATCTCAGGACGAACACCGGCTGCGTATGGAGGGTGACGGTGAGGGTGATCAACAGCAGGATCACCCTTGATCAGGGTTGGGCCACCTTCGTCGCCGTTCACCAGATCATGATCGGGTATATGCTGACGTTCAAGCTGTTGATCCCCGACACCATGAAGGTGATCGTCTTCAACGATGAGGCATGGAGGTGGTCACCAAATGCAAGGAGCACGGCAACGCCTTCACCGTGACCGCATGAGCTCCCGTTGCCCGTTCCTTGTTGGTCCTTTGTTTAAGACTTGGGTTTCGTTTAAGACTTATCGTATTATGTTTGCTTACAACTTGTGATGAGTGGTTAAGACTTGTGTTTGTGCCTAAGATTGTTCTGTTGCTCCTAGTTTAGTTCTTAGTAGTTCATGTGTGCCTATGGTAACCTCACCATATCGTGGAGGAGGTTACCACACAACTATCATGGATGTAACCAAACAACCGGACTTGTGGTTCCCCTCAAACAAGTCGACAACCAAACAACATGCCTTGAGTTTGGGCACATGTAGGCTAGAGGGGATGCATGCAATCAAACTAAGTGCAGATCTTGATTTTTAGCCTGCATATACTCAGCCAGGCCTAGTTGGGACAAATATGCAAAGTGGCAAAAAATGATACGCGTCCGAAAATTCAACGGTGGATATTTCCCGCTTCCGTTTTCTGTTCTTTCATCATCCGCTTGTTTGCAAATACATAAAAATGTGAAAATCCATCTCTGCACCCGAGCTCATCTGCACCCGTGCTGACGAAAAAAATCAAAACAAATACTAGAAAAATTCAAAAAAAATTAATTTTTTTGTGGGGTAGACAATTTGATGCGTGAGGTCCGCTTCAATTTTCAAATCATTTGGACATCTGAGGAGCTCTAAGTAGAAAAGACAAATTAGGGATCTGTAAAAATGTTTACTGTTCATGTACTGTTTTAACCGATTTGTCTTTTTTGCTGAGAGCTGCTCAGATGTCCAAAGTACTTGAAATTTGTAGCGGGCCTCACGCGTCAAATTGTCTAACGCATAATTTTTTTTTGGAATTTTTTTATTTTGTTTTGAAAAATTTTACAAATTTTTTCTAACCAGGTGCTGATGAGTCTGGGCACCGAAACGCCTTACTCAAAAAAAGTATCGTTTTTATTCGAAGTCTTTGATTCTAAGTGAAGCTGCCCTTCCCTCGCGTGTCCAGATCAGCGTAAGCCCAAATCCTGAATGTTCGTTCCCTACATTTCTTGATTTGCAATTTTAGAGGTGTATAAATAGTTACCCCATACAAAACATTCTTGATACAAACTATATCACAAATTTCTGGCTTGGTACTACCACGAGCTAGCTACCTAGATAGCTTAGCTAGTTCTCACAAAACCCTGACACGTACTTGTAGTTTACATACGATGATAGCTACACACAAAGTCACAATTTATTTACTACTAAATCAGCAGGCTATCAAAACCATGCATTATTACGCCAACAAGCTCGGCGATCAGAGGCTCTGAAGCACGTCGCGCATGGCCGGGCGCGGCCTGCACACGGCCTCGAGCGGCACGGCCTTGGGGATGGTGAGCCCGCCGCCCTCCGTCATGTCTACCTCCGCGCCGTCCACGCGCTCCCAGTCGAAGCACTGCACCAGCGTGGCCAGCACCATGCCGATGGTCCGCAGCGCCAGCGTCTCCCCGGGGCACCGCCGCCGGCCCATCCCGAACGGGATCATGAACCGCCCCTCGGCCCTCCCATCCTCGAACCGCTCCGGGACGAACTCCAGCGGCCGCTCCCACGCCGCCGGGTCCCGGTGGATGGCGTACGCGTTCACCATCAGCATCGTGCCGCTCGGCACGTTGTAGCCGTCCACCTTGCAGTCCGCGGACGACTGGTGCGGCAGCAGCATCGGCGCCGCCGGGTACAGCCGCAGCGTTTCGCTCACGATGCACTGCAGGTAGGCGAGCCGCGGCACGTCGTCGGCGGTCACCAGCCGGGAGGTCCCCACGGACGCGTCGATCTCGGCCTGTGCCTTCCTCAGCGCCGCCGGGTGGTTCAGCAGCAGCGACATCGCCCACTCCGCCGTCGTCGACGTGGTCTCCGTTCCAGCCCCGAATAAATTCTGCAGAGAAAACGAGGGTTATTGGTGAGATCGTGACGTGAGTAATTCTGCAGAGAATTCAGCGAGAAAATGAGTGCAGTGAGATCGTGACATGAGTATGATTGCCTCCACAAGTTTTAGTTTATCGGATTGGGGAGAAAGAGACATAACAATCGTCGGTGTACTGTCACAAAGCACAACAGCCAAAGTCTATGCTCACTTGCGTACTGACAACACATCTTGGATTCATCCAACCAAGTGATATGGCGTTATCTACCGTCCTAGTAGTTAGTGACCACTGACCACTGAACCCATATACACCACGATAGTATTCTGGTTTCATCTTGGAGTCTTGAGACGCAGCTAATTTTCTTACATAGTGAAGAAAAACTAAGACAAATAGTATAAGTGCTAATTAACTTGGATTAGTAGAGAGAGAGACCAAACGAGAAGAGGAGGTGGAAAAAGGATAGCTCACCGAGCAGAGAGCCATGATCATGGTATCGGTGTACACCTCAGGTTCCGTCTTCTGCAGAGTGAGCAGCACGGCGATCATGCTCTTCTTGTCGCCTTCGGCGCCGCCGTCATCAAGCCTCCGGCGCTCGTTGTCGATGAGACGCAGCATGAAGGCGTCCCTCCTGCTCACCGCGGCAAGGATCTTGTTCCTCACGCCGAACACGTCGAACCACCGCAGCACCGGCAGGTAGTCCCACATGTTGGCGGCGCCGATGTGCGGGATGATCTCGTCCACCACCTTCTTGAACTCCTGGGCCTCCACGGACATGTCCGTGTCGGCATCGGCCTCCGACCGCGTCCCCTTGGTCTGGGCGATGGTTTCCATGAGCACGCTGAGGGAGAGCTCGAAGAGCCTCCGCTTCAGCTCGACCCGCGCGGCGCCGCCGGGGGACGCCACGGAGGCCCGGAAAAGCCGGCGCGCCATGGCGCGCACCTCGCCCCCGATGACGCCCGACATGCAGGCGACGCGGTGCGCAGAGAGCAGCTGCACGGCGGCGACGCGGCGGAGGTTGCGCCAGTGCGGGCCGTAGCTGGACGTGGAGAGCGCGATGCCGTCGAAGGACACGAGAAGCTGCGAGGGGAACAGGGGCCGGTCGGCGAAGATCACGTCGTGCTCCGTGAAGCACTCCCTGGCGCACTCCGCCGAGGAGACGACCACGGCGCGGCGCGAGCCGAGGCGCAGCGAGAAGACCGGGCCGAGGCGCTTGGCGAGGCCGCACAGAGCGGCGTGGAACGGCTTCTCCAGGAGGTGGAGGTGGCCGAGGAACGGGATGGCCCGGGGGCTCGGCGGCAGCTGAACGGCGCCCTTGTTGCGCCTGCCATTGCTGACCTTGCCTAGAATGTAGTGGAGGATGAAGAGGAAGGCGAAGGAGAGGATGGCAATGTATGCCTTATCCATGGTTAACTTTGTTATAAGGGGAAGTGATGTGCGCTGTGTGGCACCATCCTGCATGGCGGCCTATATATTGCGTGGTTCATCTTCATCTAGAAGGCTTAACTTGCATACGCCATGCCTGACGTCCATGGCGATCCGTGGATCGAGGAAATGATGAAAGAATTATTGGTTCGTACAGCAAAAGGCCGTGGCTTGCCTTGTTGTCCGTGCGGCGCTGGATCGAGATTCCTCTTGCTTCCGGTTGCAAAGGCAAAATCAAACTGGAGATTCGCATCTGTACGCATGATTAGTAATCTGGAGGTCTTTTGCTTTGGAAACAATGAACTCCCAAGGACTACCATGTGAATGAAAGTAAGCATGTGCACCATGTGCAGATGCAGATGGAGCCATTTTGTTCTGTTTTTTTTAAATAATGGCACGGTATCTATATACCTACTAATAAAAGAAATAGATATTCTTAGTCCGTCATGCTATTTTATAGAAACCCCTCTGATGTTTCTGATATTAAACCCGCAATATATATCAAATGTTTTTTAAAATACTCATATCTTCTAAACCGTAACTCCAAATTTAATATATTATATATGGAATTTGATTAGAAAAATAAATAGAATCTGAATATGAGGTTATTTTACATGTTAACCATTTAAAAAAACTATCTAGGGTGTAATCTTAATCAACAGTGCATTACCCGTCTTTCTTTCATATCGGTACTGATCTGGATTGTGGATGAACATCTCAGCAAAATCAGGATTGAAGACGAAACTAAAGATCACTTGCCCATTTATTTGTATGTTTTAAAACTACATGCAAGCCGTGTTTAAATAGTGGACATGTGAGACCTTGAACTTGCGTTTTTGTAGGTAAAGACCATCTTTGTTTGGGCCATAGCTACAAATACTCAGATTATAGACATTTTTTTGTAAACTAAAAGTGTGTGGTATTCTTTTCTCCCGTTGTAATGCACGGGCCCTTTTGCTAGTCTGATTAATATAGAGAAAACTAAAGACGAGTACAGACATGGAACAGCCAGAAAAAAATGACATTAAAAATCATACTAGTATTTCTTCTTTCTTCAATTGTACTCCGCCGGTTGGAGATTAAAAATTGCACCGAACCAACAGTAAGAAAAAACGACACCTGCAAAACGCCTTTGTAATACCAGGTTTTGAAGCCCGCAACAGTCACTCGCCCCTTGAGACAAGATCTATAAATAGCTGAAGCAGCATCGACCGAAGCATCACCCTACGTGGAACATGCTTGCAATCCATCACCACCAATTTCGAGGGTTGGAGAAACCGAACCAAGCCACAGAACAACACAGAAGAACATGTCGAGGTCTCCACACAAATAGACAACCAAAAGCTCTCATTGAAAGACACATGAGCTAGCTAGATCTGAAGGGAACCAACAGATTTGGTGACAAACTGTCATAGACACATTGTTGGCGCCGGATTGTATATCGTTGAGGTAGGAAGAGACCGGAGAGACATTATTCTAACATGCCATTGTCACCATCCCCTCGTCGATGACACGGGAGAAGCAAAAACTTAAAAAAAGAAAAACAAGACAAACGACACCCCACTCCTCTTGCCGCCGACAAGACCGCTGGACGGAGAAGAGGAGGACTGATGCGGTGGCGGAAGGTGTGGCGGGTAGGGTTGGGAGGCGGCGGCGGCGGCTAGTTGTCGAGAAAAAAACTGCCATTTGTGCTGTGTTGGCTGTTGCTCATGTGCACAACCAGCACACTATGCATCCATTCTGTGCACCATGTGTAGATGCAACCGTTTTTTTTATTTGTTGCTCACGCACGTAGCCAGCAGACTATGTTTGTTATTTTGCGTGAAATTTTTAGATATATTGATTTTCAATCATGTCAGTACAATAAACACGAAATAATAAAAATTACATCCAGATCTGTAGTCCATGTAGCGACGACTACAAGCACTGAAGCAAGCTGAAAGCACGTCACTGTCATCGCCCCTCCCTCGCTCGAGCCGGACAAAACTTGTTGTAGTAGACAATCGGGAAGTCGTTGTGCTAAGGCCTCATAGGTCTTTTTTTGCATGGTAATACGTGTCTCATTTATAGAATAAAGATCAAGTTACAACGCATGTAAACATCGATCTCACATGACCGAAAAGATAGGATAATCTTACGCAAAATACCAGCGTCTGTCTCTCTCCTTCGACACCACCAAAGCGGCTACCAAAGGTAAAGAAGACATATCACCTCTTCACCCGAGCTCGACGCGGCTCCATCACTGATCTGTAGCTTTACAGACCTTCAAAGTAGTTTGCCGGAAGCAAAATTATTGCCGTTGAAAGAATCAGACCGGGGCAAGGAAAGGCCTCATAGGACTAGCGCAAGAGCACAACAACCATCGCCGATGAGGGGTAGTGTAGAACGGAAGGATCTAGCCTAAAGGCACACGAATGTAGACGAACGATGACAAGATCCAAGTAAATTCATTAAAGACAGATTCGTCGGAGACACACACACACACCCACACGCCCACCGATGATGTTTAACGCACCACCGGGACGGGGCTAGGCGGGGAGAAATTTATTCCATCTTCAGGGAGCCGCCATCATCCAGCCTTCCTGCGTAGTACACAAATTGAAAGATCGTGGATGTCGCCTAGAGGGGGGGGGGTGAATAGGCGCTTTAAAAAATTATGGTTTAGGCTTGAACAAATGCGGAATAAACCTAGCGGTTAATTTGTCAAGCACAAAACCTACAACAACTAGGCTCACCTACGTGCACCAACAACTTATGCTAAGCAAGATAAATAACTAAGTGATAGCAAGATATATAACAAGAAACAATATGACTATCACAAAGTAAAGTGCATAAGTAAAGGGCTCGGGTAAGAGATAACCGAGGCACGCGGAGACGATGATGTATCCTGAAGCTCACAGCATTGCGGATGCTAATCTCCGTTTGAAACGGTGTGGAGGCACAGGGCTCCCCAAGAAGCCACTAGGGCCACCGTAATCTCCTCTCGCCCTCGCGCAATCCATGATGCCGTGATTCCACTAAGGGACCCTTGAGAGCGGTCACCGAACCCGTACAAATGGCAACCCTTGGGGGCGGTCACCGAACCCGTACACTTTGGCAACTCTTGGGGGCGGTCACCGGAACCCGTGAAATCGCTCGGGGCGATCTCCACAACCTAATTGGAGACCCCGACGCTTGCCCGGAGCTTTACACCACAATGATTGAGCTCTGAACACCACCAACCATCTAGGGCACCAAGGCACCTAAGAGGAACAAGCTCAAGGGTACCAATCACCCAAGAGTAATAAGCTTCTCAACTAGAAACTTCCACGTATCACCGTGGAGAACTCAAACCGATGCACCAAATGCAATGGCAAGGGCACACGGAGTGCCCAAGTCCTTCTCTCCCAAATCCCACCAAAGCAACTAATGCTAGGGATAAAAATGAGAGGAAGAACGAAGAAGAGAACACGAAGAACTCCAAGATCTAGATCCAAAGGGTTTCCCTCACATAGAGGAGAAAGTGATTGGTGGAAACGTAGATCTAGATCTCCTCTCTCTTTCCCCCTCAAAACTAGCAAGAATCCATGGAGGGATTGAGAGAAAGCAAGCTCGAAGAAGGTCAACAATGGGGGCAAAACTCGAGCTAAAGGATAAGATCCAATGGGGAAGAAGACCCCCTTTTATAGGGCCTCCCGAATCCAAACGTTATGTGCTCAACCCGCACACGAGCGGTACTACCGCTCAGGGGAGCGGTACTACCGCCCGGGCGGTAGTGCACATAGAGAAGTGCAATGGTGCGAGACCACGAGCCAGTAGTGCCGCCCCAGCGGTACTACCGCTGGGGTTGCAGCTCAGGGCAGTAAGAAGGCAGAGCAGGACAAATGGGGAAGCAGAGCCGCACCAGCGATACTACCGCTCTAAGGAGCGGTACTACCTCTCTAAGGAGCGGTACTACCGCTTGTAGTGCATGGCCGTACTACCGCCCCACAGCCACGCTACAACCACTGAGAACACGCACGACAGAAAGGGGAGCGGAAGTGGAGCGGTAGTGTAGGGGCGGTACTACCGCTTGAAAGCAGTACTACCGCCCGTGCTACCGTCCCACTTCCGTGCAAGCCGACAAGAAAAATCGCAACAGCGAAAGCAGCGGTATCACGCGCGGCACTGCCGCCCAGCTCAGCTAAGCGGTACTACCACTCGGCTAAGCGGTACTACCGCTCGGCTAAGCGGTACTACCGCTTGGGGAGCTACAAAGAAGCCCAAGCAATCAGATGGAAACAGTAAAACCTGAACTGCCATAACTTCTACAAATGAGCTCCGAATTGAGCAAACTCAAGCTTGTTGGATAGAGGACAAGAAGAACTATCGGTTATAGTAAGAAGAGGCAGAGGGAGTATGCCAAAGATATAGAGGAGTGAAACCTCTATCAGTGAAGAACCGGCAAAAACTCCAACATCGAAAACATCATAGAAGATGCATACATGAACTCCGTTTTCGATGAACTCGAGCTTATCATGAAGATTACTGAAAGCACAAGTGCTCCCTTGGTGATTTTGTTAATTAATGTCAACATATCTCTTGTTGGACTAATACTTCTACCTAGTATGCTTCAGATAAGTTCAACAGTGGAGTGGCGTGGACAAGAGGATGTGAAACCCCTTCAAAATGCTAAGGACAAAGGATTAGCTCAAGCTCAAAGCTCAGGACTCTACATTTTCTATTTCCGTGATCCAAGATCACATTGAGTCCATAGGAAAGCCAATACTATTAAAAGGGGATGAAGTATTTCTTAATGGGTTTCTTACTCAAAGTGCTTAGTGATATGCTCCAAAGCCCTCAACCACTTTCTCACATCCACATATGTCCCAAACTAAAAGTCAAACTCGGCCCCACCAAAACTTTCTATCCGGCGCCACCGAGTTCATTTGACATAACCACTCCCACAAACCCTAATCAATTCGGTCTCACCGATGGGATCTCGGTCTCACCGAGATGGGCTTGCAAACTCTCTGTTGCCTATTGCATCGGTCCCACCGAGTTGATAATGTAGGTCCCACCGAAAATCCTAACGTTCACATTTTGAACTAAATCGGTCCGACCGAGTTTTCTGATTCGGTCCCATTGAGTTTGGTAAATTGTGTGTAACGGTTATATTTTGTGTGGAGGCTATATATACCCCTCTACCCACTCTTCATTTGTGGAGAGAGAGCCATCAGAACATGCCTACACTTCCAACATACATTTTCTGAGAGAGAACCACCTACACTTGTGTTGAGACCAAGATCTTCCATTCCAACCACATAAATCTTGATCTCTAGCCTTCCCCAAGTTGCTTTCCACTCAAATAATCTTTCCACCAAATCCAATCCTATGAGAGAGAGAGTTGAGTGTTAGGGAGACTATCATTTGAAGCACAAGAGCAAGGAGTTCATCATCAACACACCATCTATTACCTTTTGGAGAGTGGTGTCTCCTAGATTGGTTAGGTGTCACTTGGGAGCCTCCGTCAAGATTTTGGAGTTGGACCAAGGAGTTTGTACGGGCAAGGAGATCGCCTACTTCGTGAAGATCTACCCTAGTGAGGCAAGTCCTTCGTGGGCAATGGCCATGGTGGGATAGACAAGGTTGCTTCTTCGTGGACCCTTCGTGGGTGGAGCCCTCTGTGGACTCGCGCAATCGTTACCCTTCGTGGGTTGAAGTCTCCATCAACGTGGATGTACGATAGCACCACCTATCGGAACTACGTATAAAAAATCTCCGAGTCTACATTGCGTTTGCACACTCCAATCCCATCCCTTTACATTCTTGCAATTTGCATGCTTTACTTTCCGCTGCTTATATACTCTTGGCATGCTTGCTTGACATGTATTGTGAATGTTTAAACATGTGCTAAAACTCCACCTCAACTTGAAGAAATTAAAAACTGCCACTTTTCTTGCTAAGAGTCTATTCACCCCCTCTAGACACCTCTTCCCGATCCTTTCAATTGGTATCAGAGCTTTGGTCTCCATTGCTTTGGTTTAATCACCATTGGAGGAAGATGGATGAGTCTATGTTGGGGAGTCTTAGACGTAGAGTGCCTATTCTTGATGGAGAATTCTTTCATGAGTGGAAAAATGAGATGCTTGAGATTTTCAATGAATATCATTTGAACAAGTACATTACTAGCCCTTGTGCACCTCATGTTGATGCTTTGCATCCTACCCTTGATGAGTCCATTGACATAATCCGCAACCTTAGAACTGTTAATCTTATCACTAGAGGCTTGCCTAGAAACTTGATTGGATGTTTGCCTACTCTTGATTGTGCCTACACTATATGGAGATTTCTTGAGGAAAGATTTCCAAACTATTCCTTGCAAAACTTAGATGGAATTCTCCATAAGTCTATTGCCTTGAGTAAGATGAATTCCAATGATCCTAAGTTTGGTGATTGTCTATTTGAGCTTACAAATCTCATGCGTGCCAAAGGAAATGTAGGAATCATTAGCAATATCATCTCCGAAGCCATTAGAATTCATAAAGATGACCATTGTGATGATCATTTATCTAATGAATTACCCTCTCTAGGAATTGATCAATCACAAGACTATGTTGAACATGGGTACTATGATGAGGATGATGATAGTGACTATGATATTGATGATGCGATGAGACACTTTGGTCTTATGGCAAATCTTCGCGGCTACATGGCTGGAGGAAAGTAATGGGTTCTTGATAGTGGATGTACCGATCACATGACCGGAGACAAGGATATGTTTCGTGAGCTTGCTGAAAATGACGGCCCTTGAAAGTATGTCACCTTTGGTGATAACTCAAAGGGTAAGGTGATTGGCCTCGGTAAGGTGGCCATCTCACATGATAGCTCCATACAAAATGCCATGCTAGTTGAATCTCTTGGGTATAATTTACTTTCAATATCTAGACTTTCTGATTTCGGTTTCAATGTCCTATTTACTGAAGTAGATTGCCAAATGTTTCGTAGAGACAATCATAAAATGGTCTTTACCGGTATACGTAGATGTAATCTTTACATTGTTGATTTCACTAAAAAGGCTCAACCTAGAACTTGCTTGATTGCTAAATCTTCTAAAGGTTGGTTGTGGCATAGAAGGTTAGGTCATGTGGGCATGCGAAATCTTGATAAGCTTATTAAAGGTGATCATATCCTTGGAGTAAAAGATGTTATATTTGAAAAGGATAGACTTTGTAGTGCTTGTCAAGCAGGAAAACAAGTTGGAGGAAGCCACCCCGTGAAGAACATCATGACCACAAGAAGACCGCTCGAGCTACTTCACATGGATCTCTTTGGTACCAATGCCTACAAGAGTCTCGGTGGTAACTCATTTGGTCTAGTCATAGTCGATGATTTTTCAAGATTTACGTGGGTGTTCTTTCTTGATGATAAATCGCAGGTCCAAAAGATCTTCAAAAACTTCTCTAGGAAGGCCCAAAATCAATTTGAAGTGAAGATCAAGAAGGTTCGCAGCGACAATGGAACGGAGTTCAAGAACGCAAATGTGGATACCTTTCTTGATAAAGAAGGGATTTCACATGAGTTCTCGGCTACGTACACGCCTCAACAAAATGGAGTTGTTGAGAGGAAGAACTGGACTCTTATTGAGATGGCAAGAACGATGCTTGATGAGTACAAGACTCCAAAACACTTTGGGCGGAAGCGGCTGAGACAGCTTGTCATGCAAAAAATCGCTTGTATCTTCACAAGATACTAGGCAAGACGGCATACGAACTCCTCACCGGTAACAAACCCCAAGTTGGATACTTTCGAGTATTCGGCTCAAAGTGCTACATTCTTGATAAGCATCGTCGTTCTAAATTTGCTCCTAAATCTCATGAAGGTTTCCTACTTGGTTATGGCTCAAACTCTCACACTTACCTTGTCTACAACAATTTCACCCGAAAGGTTGAAGAGACGATAGATGTGAAGTTTGATGAATCTAACGGCTCGCAAGTAGAGAAATTTCCAATTGATGTAGGAGACAAAGACCCTTCGGAAGCAATCCAAGACTTGTCTATTGGCAAGATCCGTCCAACGGAGGTGAAGGAGAGTACCTCGTCCGTCCAAGTGGAAGCTTCTACCTCACGACAAGGTGAACCAAGAGTTGACACAGAAGCATCCACAAGTGGGGCACACCAAGATGAAGAAAACAAGGAAGTACACCAAGATGAACCTCATAAACCTCCTTCTCCACCACGACAAGATAAAGACAACATCAACAATGAAGAAGGCCAAGAAGAAGAACAAGATGATGAAGAAGATGTTCCACCCCAACCAAAACAAAATCTCTCACGAGTTCAAGCAAGAGTCGCCAGAGACCATCCCGTCGAGCAAATCTACAATGATATCCAAACCGGGAGAATCACTCGCTCTAAATCTCGTTTGGCTAATTTTTGTGAACACTATTCATTCATCTCTAACATTGAACCTATGAAGGTTGAAGAAGCATTGGAAGATCCGGATTGGATAAATGCCATTCATGAAGAGCTACACAACTTTGAGAGAAACCAAGTGTGGACATTGGTCGATAAGCCCGACAACAACCACGACATCATCGGTACCAAATGGGTGTTTCGCAAGAAGCAAGACGAAGATGGTCAAGCCGTCCGCAACAAAGCACGTCTCGTCGCCCAAGGCTACACTCAAGTCGAAGGTATGGACTACGGTGAGACATATGCCCCCGTTGCTAGACTTGAGTCCATCAGCATCTTACTTGCCTATGCAAATCACCATGATATCACCTTGTACCAAATGGACATTAAAAGTGTTTTTCTAAATGGTGAAATTGAGGAGGAAGTTTATTTTAAAAAACCTCCCGGCTTTGTCAATCCTAAGAAACCCGATCATGTTTACAAACTTCACAAAGCTCTTTATGGTCTTAAACAAGCTCCTAGAGCGTGGTATAAATGCTTGACCAAGTTCCTCATTGAAAAATGATTTGAGATTGGGAAAATAGATTCTACTCTTTTTACTAAAAGGGTTAATGGTGAATTATTTGTGTGCCAAATTTATGTCGATGATATTATATTTGGTTCGACTAACCCTCATTTTAGTGAGAAGTTTGGAAAGCTAATGTCGAAGAAGTTTGAGATGTCTATAATGAGTGAACTCAAATTCTTTCTTGGTTTGCAAATCAAGCAAACTAATGAAGGTACCTTTGTCTCTCAAACAAAGTACACCAAGGACTTATTAAAGAAGTTCAATATGCAAGAATGCAAAGGTATGAATACACCCATGCCTACTAGTGGACATCTTGATTTGACTAAAGATGGTGAACCAGTTGATCAAAAAGTTTACCGCTCTATGATTGGTTCATTGTTATATCTTTGTGCCTCCCGTCCCGATATTATGCTAAGTGTGTGCATGTGTACACGATATCAAGCGGCCCTTAAAGAATGCCATATTAAGGCTATGAAAAGGATAGTGAGATACTTAATACATACACCAAATTTTGGCATTTGGTATCCTAAGAGGTCTTCTTTTGATCTTGTTGGCTACTCCGATTCGGACTATGCCGGAGACAAGGTTGATAGAAAGTCCACTTGGTACTTGTCAATTTCTTGGTAGATCTCTTGTGTCTTGGTCCTCCAAGAAATAAAACTTCGGTATCCTTATCCACTTTGAAGCGGAATACATTGCCGCTGGTTCATGTTGTGCTCAATTACTTTGGATGACCCAAACTCTTAAGGATTATGGGATATATGTGAAACATGTTCCATTGCTTTGTGACAATGAAAGTGCTATTAAGAGTGCTCACAATCCCGTGCAACATTCTCGAACTAAGCACATTGGAGTTCGTCATCATTTTATTCGAGATCATGTTGCTAAAGGGGACATTGATCTTAAGCATGTTAAATGTAGATAAGCAATTGGCGGATATATTCACCAAACCACTTGATGAGAAAGTATTTTGCCGGTTGAGAGGTGAATTGAACATCATTGATGCTTCAAACTTGGAGTAGGAACTCCATTTGGATACATGCAAGGCATGAGCCTTTGACTAATCCTTGATATTTCTCTCATGATGATAATCATATGTCTTGGATATATTTGCACCCTTGCATGCTATCTAACTCTTGTAGGTACTTGGATGAATCTAAATCTATGAGATTGCAACTCACTCACATCTTGAGCAATCTCTACATCACCAAGTCTCTACAATACGATGGTTGAAGACAAGGAAGCATGAAATCTTTCAAACATATCCTTTGACAAATTCTATACCAAGTTTCATGTTTTTCATTTTGGACACACAAGTGCTCTTCCTTGCAAGACTAACCCATGTAGGTAGATGAAGTCCAATTCCAAGTGGTGCTCCCAACTCTTGATGAGCTACATCAACCTTGAGCAACCCACACAAGTTCAACTACATGGTCAAGATCAACACCACCACCCAAGGTATGTTATTCCATCTTAGAGAAGCTTTACTCCAAGTCATGGGTCAAAGCAACTAAACAAGATGTGAATACATCAAGATGCTTAAACGAAAAATGGTAACCCCATTTTGAGCTTAAACGATGAGGATGTTGGAAATATGCCCTAGAGGCAATAATAAAAGGATTATTATTATATTTCCTTGTTCATGATAATTGTCTTTTATTCATGCTATAATTGTATTATCCGGAAATCGTAATACACGTGTGAATACATAGACCACAATATGTCCCTAGTGAGCCTCTAGTTGGTGGCTCGTTGATCAATAGATAGTCATGGTTTCGACTATGGACATTGGATGTCGTTGATAACAGGATCACATCATTAGGAGAATGATGTGATGGACAAGACCAATCCTAAGCATAGCACAAGATCGTGTAGTTCGTTTTGCTATAGCTTTTCCAATGTCAAGTATCTCTTCCTTAGACCATGAGATCGTGTAACTCCCGGATACCATAGGAGTGCTTTGGGTGTACCAAACGTCACAACATAACTGGGTGACTATAAAGGTACACTACAGGTATCTTTGTAACATCCCAAATTTTCAATTTGGAATGTTATACATTAAGTCATCATGCATATCATATTTTCTTGCATTTTGCCGATCCTAGAAATTTCACGCAACTCAAGGACCCTCGGAGAGAGTTGGAGATTTCATAATTTTCATATTTGATTTCTCTCAAATTTTGGAAATAGGATCATTCGGATTTATTTATTTTATCTTCAAATATTTTTCCAATAAAAAAAATAAAGAGAGGGAATAATATGACTTTCCCAAATTTAGGAAAAATGAAGATTTAAAAATAAATCAAATTTTGGGTTTTCGAGGTTTATTTGCTTTAGGGAAAAAAATGAGTATTTTAAAAAAAATTGCATTTGCCCGTATTAAAGTTCATTTTGTTCGACTCATTTTAGGAGTCGGGGAAAATTATTTTATTAAATTTGGAGTTCGTTTAGATTTATTTTAATTCGTTTCGGTTTAAAAAAAACCACTTTGAGCCAAGGCCAATGCCCGCCAACCCGGCGCCCCTCCCTCGGCGCTCCCACTTGGGAGGAGTCCCATGACCGCCGCCGCCCGAGTCCCGGCTCGGCCACGCCCGCCGTTGTTGCCCTCCCCAAGCAACCCCACCTCCCTCCTTATAAGCCGCCGCCGCCCCCCCCTCTCGACCCACCCGCCGCCACGAGCCCGCCCGCCTTGAGCCGCCCGCCGCCGTCACCCAGCGTCGCCCGACGCCGTCTTGCCCTCGTCGCCGACCCGCCGCCGCCATGAGCCCACCTTGACCCGCGGAGCCAGCCCTTGGCGACCTCGCCGGAGGTAGCCACCACGTCACTCCCTCCCGGTCCGGTTTTGTTTTAAAAACCGTCCGGTTTTCTTTCGCTGTTCGGTTTTTTTAAAAACCCTAGATCGGTTTTTTTGGTTTAGTTATTTAGTGAACGTTCACTGATCCGTTCGTTTGAACGAACACGTTCGCCGGTTAATTTCTGTTAACGAACGTCCGTTCGTTTAACCGTTCGTCGTTTTTCTTTTAAATCGGATTTAATCCGTTATTTTCCGAATTCAATTTCAGATCCTATCTTCGAATCAGTTTATCTTCTCGCTCGTTTATCGGAATCAGGTGATTCAAGCGCCTGGAGTTTCGTTTCGAAACCGCCGTTCCGACTAATCCACTTAAACAAAGTTTTGCTACTGTAAAATTTGACCTAGTTTCAAATTGCTAGAACCGAGTCATTTTCTTTCGACGTTTGACTTTCGTTGCTTTATTTGATTCGATTCTTTTTGCAAACTGGGGTTCTTAAGTTGAACTTTCTGGTTAGATTTTTCTATCCGAGATTTCCTGTGCATTAGATGAGTACTTATTGTATGCTTATTGTTTGTCTGCGATAGATCACCGGAGTGCGCCGCTTGTTATTTGAATCTCTAGGTTTCATGGATCGTCGACAAGGCAAGTAACACTTGATCATATCTTTTCTACTACCCAGTTTTTATGCATTAGATCAATCCTCAAACACTTGCATGATTAGGATCTAATTAAATTGTGGGATGGGAAGTAGATTGAGGTAGTACCTATTACCTGTTTTACTTATGAAACCTTTGGGAGTTACTTCACGTTTGCTTATTATGCCATGCTATGCTAGTAGACGTGGATTGGGTGAGTGAATATCCATGACATATGTGAGATTGTTAATTAATGGTTTATCTAAGGTGGCAACTTAAACACACATCTGGGTGGATTGAGGCACCTGGTTTCTATCAGGACTTGCCTCAGTATTTCTTGGACCGCCACCTGGGCTCAAAGGGATCATAAGATTATTCAAACTAGAAACTTCCGTGTGCAGCCACAAGCCATTATGGGCTCGGCATAGTTGACTAAGTTGTGCGAACTCTTACGGGTAGGCTAGCTGATGTAGGGGATGTAGGTTGGTACGGTCTACCCACATGTAAGGTGCTAGTGCTTACGAAAGACTGTCTCGGTCATCCGTCTCTCAAACACCATGCAAAGGCGAGAAACCAAACGGAGGTGATCGAGTCTTGTGGGGAAAAGTGCGCAAACCTCTGCCGAGTGTATAAACTAATCATGATTAGCCGTGTCCCCGGTTATGGACATCTTGAGTATCTAGTACTTGAATATCATGTGAATCTCATCATGTTACTTCTAATTAATATTATTGGGTTTTTAATGAGTACTTTTAATTGGGATTGAGGATGCTGTCAACCATTCTCAATGTTTAACAACCACCATGATAGTTAAACAAATTTATTCCTTTGCAGTAGGGAAAAACTAGCTTTATGCAAAACTGTAACCGTAGAGCTTTACCACCAGCCATATATGCATGTAGTATAGGCTTATGCTTTCATTTCTCTCTATGTGTTACATTGCCAGCATATTCCATGTGTTGACCCGTTTTCGGGCTGCAACTTTCATGTTGCAGAGACTTTTAGAACGACAGTAAGGTGTTTTAGGTCGTGGTTCTATACTCGGTGATGCCGATGGAGTTGATGGACTCACTTATCTTCCAAGTCTTCATTGTTATCGTTATTAGATGGCCTTAAGCCATATTTATTGTAATAAGTCCTCTTTTGGACAACGCTGTAATGAGTGTGTGATTGCTACTCGCTATAAATCCTTGAAATCTTGTGTGGTGTCGACATTCTTGATCGGGGATGACACCGAGCACGTAGACTTGATCCATTCGGTCGGGTCGCTACAATCTCGAAAGTGTCTATTGGGTTGACACGGATCGAGATCGGGATTTGTCACTCCGTTATAATAGAGGTATCACCGGGCCCACTTTCGGTAGTGCATCATCATAATGAGCTCAAAGTGACCAAGTGTCTAGTCACGGGATCATGCATTACTGATGCGAGTAAAGTGACTTGCGATGTAACGAGACTGAATGAGGTATTGGGATATCGACGATCGAAGTCTCGGGCAAGTAACATACCGTCGTCGACAAAGGGAATAGTATACGGGTTGCTTGAATCCGCGACATCGTGGTTCATCCGATGAGATCATCGAGGAGTATGTGGGAGACAACATGGGTATCCAAATCCCGTTGTTGGTTATTGACTGAGAGCCGACTCGGTCATGTCTGCATGTCTCCCGAACCCGTAGGGTCTACACACTTAAGGTTCGGTGACGCTAGGGTTATTAGGAAGACTTGTATGTGATTACCGAATGTTGTTCGGAGTCCCGGATGAGATCCGGACGTCACGAGGAGTTCAGAAATAGTCCGGAGGTAAAGATTTATATATGGGAAGTCATCATACGGTCACGAAAATGTTCGGGGCATATCGGTATTGTACCGGGGCCACGGAGGGGTTCCGGGGTCCACCGGGAGGGGCCACCTCTCCGGAGGGCCTTATGGGCTGTATGAGGAAGGGATCCAGCCCAAAGTGGGCTAGGCGCCACTCTCCCTAGGGCCCATGCGCATAGGGTTGGGGAAACCACAGGGGCGCCTTGCTTGGGGGGCAAGCCCTCCCTTGGCCGCCCGCCCTCTAGATCCCATCTAGAGGGCCTTCTCTCCTTCCCCTATAAATAGAGGCGAGGGAGGCGGCAACACACTTCAAGGCGCAGCCCTCCCTCCCAACACCTCTCCTCCTCCGTTGAGTGCTTGGCGAAGCCACAGCCGAGTATCGCCTCTCCACCATCATCACGCCGTCGTGCTGCTGCTGGAGCCATCTTCCTCAACCTCTCCTTCCCCCTTGCTGGATCAAGAAGGAGGAGACATCATCCGCTCCGTACGTGTGTTGAACGCGGAGGTGCCGTCCGTTCGGCGCTAGGATCTCCGGTGATAGGATCACGACGAGAACGACTACTTCATCCCCGTTCTTTTGAACGATTCCGCTCGCGATCTACAAAGTGGTATGTAGATGCAATCTCTCTCCCATGACTCGTTGCTTAGATGAACTCATAGACGGATCTTGGTGAAACCGTAGGAAATTTTTTTATTTTCTGCAACGTTCACCAAGGTGGCATCATGAGCTAGGTCTATGCGTAGTTCTCTATTGCACGAGTAGAACACAATTTTGTTGTGGGCGAGATCTTGTCAACTTGCTTGCCGCTACTAGTCTTATCTTGCTTCAGCGGTATTGTGGGATGAAGCGGCCCGGACCAACCTTACACGTGACGCTTATCGAGACCGGTTCCACCGGTGACATGCACTAGTTGCATAAGGTGGCTGGCGGGTGTCTGTCTCTCCCACTTTAGTTGGAGCGGATTCGATGAAAAGGTCGTTATGAAGGGTAAATAGAAGTTGACAAAATCACGTTGTGGTTATTCGTAGGTAAGAAAACGTTCTTGCTAGAACCCAATTGCAGCCACGTAAAAGATGCAACAACAATTAGAGGACGTCTAACTTGTTTTTGCAGCAATTGTCATGTGATGTGATATGGCCAAGTTGTGATGAATGATGAATGATATATTGTGATGTATGAGATCATGTTCTTGTAATAGGAATCACGACTTGCATGTCGATGAGTATGACAACTGGCAGGAGCCATAGGAGTTGTCTTTATTTTTGTATGACCTGCGTGTCATTGAAGAACGCCATGTAAAATTACTTTACTTTATTGCTAAACGCGTTAGCCATAGAAGTAGAAGTAATCGTTGGCGTGACAACTTCATGAAGACACGATAATGGAGATCATGATGATGGAGATTATGGTGTCATGCCGGTGACGAAGATGATCATGAAGCCCCGAAGATGGAGATCGAAGGAGCTATATGATATTGGCCATATCATGTCACAACTATATATAATTGCATGTGATGTTTATTATGTTTATGCATCTTGTTTACTTAGAACGACGGTAGTAAATAAGATGATCCCTTATAATAATTTCAAGAAAGTGTTCCCTAACTGTGCACCGTTGCTAATGTTAAATGCTTCAAGCACCACGTGATGATCGGGTGTGATAGATCCTTACGTTCACATACAACGGGTGTAAGACAGATTTACACATGCGTAACACTTAGGGTTAACTTGACGAGCCTAGCATGTATGCAGACATGGCCTCGGAACACAAGAGACCGAAAGGTCGAACACGAGTCGTATGGAAGATACGATCAACATGGAGATGTTCACCGACGATGACTAGTCCGTCTCACGTGATGATCGGACACGGCCTAGTCGACTCGGATCGTGTAACACTTAGATGACTAGAGGGATGTCAGATCTGAGTGGGAGTTCATTAAATAATTTGATTAGATGAACTTAGGTATCATGAACCTTAGTCTAAAATCTTTGCAAAATGTCTTGTAGATCAAATGGCCAACGCTCATGTCACCATGAACTTCAACACGTTCCTAGAGAAAATCAAGCTGAAAGACGATGGCAGCAACTATTCGGACTGGGTCCTAACACGAGGATCATCCTCATAGCAGCCAAGAAACAATATGTCCTAGAAGCACCGCTAGGTGATGCACCCATCCCAGAGAACCAAGACATTAAGAATGCTTGGCAGTCTCGTGCTGATGATTACTCCCTCGTTCAGTGCGGCATGCTTTAGAGCTTAGAACTGGGGCTCCAAAAGCGTTTTGAGCAACACGGAGCATATGAGATGTTCGAGGAGATGAAAATGGTTTTCCAAGCTCATGCTCGGGTTGAGAGATATGAAGTCTCCGACAAGTTCTATAGTTATAAGATGGAGGAAAACAGTTCTGTCAGTGAGCACATACTCAAAATGTGCAGGTTGCACAACACTTTGTCACTGGACATAAACCTCCCGGACGAGGCGGTCATTGACAGAATCCTTGATCGCTCCCACCAAGCTACAAGAGCTTTGTGATGAACTACAATATGCAGGGGATGGTGAAGACCATTCGAAGTATTCTCAATCTTTGAAGTCGTGAGAGGTTGAAATCAAGAAAGAACATCAAGTGTTGATGGTCAATAAAACCACTAAGTTCAAGAAGGGCAAGGGTAAGAAGAACTTCAAGAAGGACGGCAAGGATGTTGCCGCTACCGGTAAGCAAGTTGCCGGAAGAAGTCAAAGAATGGACCCAAGCACTGAGACAGTGCTTTTATTGCAAAGGGAAGGGCCACTGGAAGCGGAACTGCCCCAAATACTTAGCGGACAAGAAGGCGAGCAACACTAAAGGTATATTTGATATACATGTAATTGATGTGTACCTTACCAGTACTCGTAGTAACTCATGGGTATTTGATACCGGTGCCGTTGCTCATATTTGTAACTCATAGCAGGAGCTGCGGAATAAACGGAGACTGGCGAAGGGCGAGGTGACGATGCGCGTGGGAATGGTTCCAAGGTCGATGTGATCGCCACGGCACGCTACCTCTAGATTTACCTACGGGATTAGTTTTAAACCTCAATAATTGTTATTTAGTGCCAAGTTTGAGCATGAACATTGTATCAGGATCTCGTTTAATGCGAGATGGCTACTCATTTAAATCCGAGAATAATGGTTGTTCTATTTATATGAGAGATATGTTTTATGGTCATGCTCCGATGGTCAATGGTTTATTCTTAATGAATCTCGAGCGTAATATTACACATATTCATAGTGTGAATACCAAAAGATGTAAAGTTGATAACGATAGTCCCACATACTTGTGGCAATCGCCGCCTTGGTCACATTGGTGTCAAGCGCATGAAGAAGCTCCATTCGATGGACTTTTAGAGTCTCTCGATTATGAATCATTTGACACATGCGAACCATGCCTTATGGGAAAAATGACCAAGACTCCGTTCTCTCGGAACAATGGAGCGAGCAACCAACTTATTGGAAATCATACATACCGATGTATGCGGTCCAATGAGCGTTGAGGCTCATGGAGGATATCGTTATGTTCTCACTCTCTGCATTTACTTAAGTAGATATGGGTATGTCTACTTGATGAAACACAAGTCCGAGACCTTTGAAAAGTTCAAGGAATTTCAGAATGAGGTAGAGAATCAACGTGACCGAAAAATAAAGTTCGACGATCAGATCGTGGAGGAGAATATTTAAGTCACGAATTTGGTACACACTTAAGGAAATGTGGAATCGTTTCACAACTCACGCTACCGAACACCTCGGTAGAACGGTGTGTCCGAACGTCGTAATCGCACTCTATTGGATATGGTGCGATCTATGATGTCTCTTACAGATTTACCGCTATCATTTTGGGATACGCTCTAGAGACAGCTACATTCACTTTAAATAGGGCACCGTCTAAATCCGTTGAGACGACACCGTATGAATTATGGTTTGGAAAGAAACCTAAGTTGTCGTTTCTAAAAGTTTGGGGATGCGATGCTTATGTCAAGAAACTTCAACCTGAAAAGTTCGAACCCAAATCGGAAAAATGCGTCTTCATAGGATACCCTAAGGAAACCATTGGGTATACCTTCTACCTTAGATCCGAAGGCAAGATCTTTGTTGCCAAGAACGGATCCTTTCTGGAAAAAGAGTTTCTCTCGAAAGGAGTAAGTGGGAGGAAAGTAGAACTTCGATGAAGTATTAACTCTTGAACCGGAAAGTAGTGCAGCTCGGGAAAATGTTCTGTGGTGCCTACACCTCTTGGAGAGGAAATTAATGATGATGATCAAGGTACTTCGGATCAAGTTGCTACTGAACTTCAGAGGTCCACAAGGACACGTTCCACACCAGAGTGGTATGGCAACCCTGTCCTGGAAATCATGTTGTTAGACAACGGTGAACCTTCGAACTTTGAAGAAGCGATGGCGGGACCGGATTCCAACAAATGGCTTGAAGCCATGCAATCCGAGATAGGATCCATGTATGAGAACAAAGTATGGACTTTGACGGACTTGCCCGATGATCGTGACGATAGAAAACAAATGGATCTTTAAGAAGAAGACGGACGCAGATGGTAATGTCACCATCTATAAAGATCGACTTGTCGCTAAGGGTTATCGGCAAGTTCAAGGAATTGACTACGATGAGACTTTCTCTCCGTGGCGGAGCTTAAAGTCCGTCTCAATCATGTTAGCAATTGCCGCATACTAT
This sequence comes from Aegilops bicornis, assembly GCA_021605145.1. Classification (NCBI taxonomy): domain Eukaryota; kingdom Viridiplantae; phylum Streptophyta; class Magnoliopsida; order Poales; family Poaceae; genus Aegilops; species Aegilops bicornis. Next base: position 672,039,619 of record CM038673.1, on the reverse strand, counting down.
GATTATGAGATATAGCAGATGGACGTCAAAACGGCATTCCTTAACGGTTATCTTAAGGAAGAGCTGTATATGATGCAACTGGAAGGTTTTGTCGACCCTAAGAATGCTAACAAAGTATGCAAGCTCCAGCGATCCACTTATGGGCTGGTGCAAGCATCTCGGAGTTGGAACATTCGCTTTGATGAGATGATCAAAGCGTTTGGGTTTATCTTGAGACTTATGGAGAAGCCTGCATTTACAAGAAAGTGAGTGGGAGCTCTGTAGCATTTCTTATATTATATGTAGATGACATACTTTTGATGGGAAATGATATAGAACTCTTGGACATCATTAAGGCCTACTTGAATAAAAGTTTTTCAATGAAGGACCTTGGAGAAGCTGCTTATATATTAGGCATCAAGATCTATAGAGATAGATCGAGACGCCTCATAGGTCTTTCACAAAGCACATACCTTGATAAGATTTTGAAGAAGTTCAAAATGGATCACCCAAGAAAGGGTTCTTGCCTGTCTTGCAAGGTGTGAGATTGAGCTCGGCTCAATGCCCGACCACGACAAAAGATAAAGAAGAGATGAGCGTCATCCCTATGCCTCGGCCATAGGATCTATTATGTATGCCATGCTGTGTACCAGACCTGATGTAAACCTTGCCGTAAGTTTGGTAGGAAGGTACCAAAGTAATCCCGACAAGGAACACTAGACAGTGGTCAAGAATATCCTGAAATACCTGAAAAGGACAAAGGACATGTTTCTCGTTTATGGAGGTGACGAAGAGCTCGTCAGAAGGGTTACGTCGGACGCTTAGCTTCGACACAGATCTGGATGACTCTAAGTCACAAACCGGATACGTGTATATGTTGAATGGTGGATCGATAGCTGGTGCATTTGCAAGCGAAGCATCGTGGCGGGATCTACATGTGAAGCGGAGTACATGGCAGCCTCGGAGGCAGCGCATGAAGCAATTTGGGTGAAGGAGTTCATCACCGACCTAGGAGTCATACCCAATGCGTCGGGGCCAATCAAACTCTTCTGTGACAACACCGGAGCTATTGCACTTGCCAAGGAGCCTGGTTTCACAAGAAGACGAGGCACATCAAGCGTCGCTTCAACTCCATCCGTGAAAATGTTCAAGATGGAGACATATAAATTTGCAAAGTGCATACAGATCTGAATGTCACAGATCCGTTGACTAAACCTCTTCCGCGAGCAAAACATGATCAACACCAGAACTCTATGGGTGTTAGGTTCATCACAATGTAACTAGATTATTGACTCTAGTGCAAGTGGGAGACTGTTGGAAATATGCCCTAGAGGCAATAATAAAAGGATTATTATTATATTTCCTTGTTCATGATAATTGTCTTTTATTCATGCTATAATTGTATTATCAGGAAATCGTAATACACGTGTGAATACATAGACCACAATATGTCCCTAGTGAGCCTCTAGTAGACTGGCTCGTTGATCAATAGATAGTCATGGTTTCCTGGATATGGACATTGGATGTCGTTGATAGCAGGATCACATCATTAGGAGACTGATGTGATGGACAAGACCCAATCCTAAGCATAGCACAAGATCGTGTAGTTCGTTTTGCTAGAGCTTTTCCAATGTCAAGTATCTCTTCCTTAGAGCATGAGATCGTATAACTCCCGGATACCGTAGGAGTGCTTTGGGTGTACCAAGCATCACAACGTAACTGGGTGACTATAAAGGTACACTACAGGTATCTCCGAAAGTGTCTGTTGGGTTGACACGGATCGAGACTGGGATTTGTCACCAGTATAGCGGAGAGGTATCACTGGGCCCACTCGGTAGTGCATCATCATAATGAGCTCAAAGTGACCAAGTGTGCAGTCACAGGATCATGCATTATGGTGCGAGTAAAGTGACTTGCCGTAACGAGACTGAACGAGGTATTGGGATACCGACGATCGAGTCTCGCAAGTAACATACCGTCGACAAAGGGAATAGTATACGGGGTTGCTTGAATCCTCGACATTGTGGTTCATCCGATGAGATCATCGAGGAGTATGTGGAGCCAACATGGGTATCCAGATCCCGCTGTTGTTTATTGACCGGAGAGCCGTCGGTCATGTCTACATGTCTCCGAACCCGTAGGGTCTACACACTTAAGGTTCGGTGACGCTAGGGTTATTAGGAAGACTTGTATGTGATTACCGAATGTTGTTGAGTCCGGATGAGATCCGGACGTCACGAGGAGTTCCGGAATAGTCCGGAGGTAAAGATTTATATATGGGAAGTCATCATACGGTCACCGGAAAGGTTCGGGGGCATATCGGTATTGTACCCGGGCCACCGGAGGGGTTCCGGGGGTCCACCGGGAGGGGCCACCTCTCCCGGAGGGCCTTATGGGCTGTATGAGGAAGGGATCCAGCCCAAAGTGGGCTAGGGCGCCACTCCCCCTAGGGCCCATGCGCCTAGGGTTGGGGGAAACCCTGAGGGGGGGGGCGCCCCCCTTGCTTGGGGGCAAGCACCCTCCCCTTGGCCGCCGCCCCCTCTAGATCCCATCTAGAGGGGCCGCCCCTTCTCCCTTCCCTATAAATAGAGGGAGGGGGCTGCAACACACTTCAAGGCGCAGCCCTCCCTCCCCAACACCTCTCCTCCTCTGTTGAGTGCTTGGCGAAGCCACAGCCGAGATCTTGCCTCTCCACCATCATCACGCCGTCGTGCTGCTGCTGGAGCCATCTTCCTCAACCTCTCCTTCCCCCTTGCTGGATCAAGAAGGAGGAGACGTCATCCGCTCCGTACGTGTGTTGAACGCAGAGGTGCCGTCCGTTCGGCGCTAGGATCTCCGGTGATAGGATCATGATGAGAACGACTACTTCATCCCCGTTCTTTTGAACGCTTCCGCTCGCGATCTACAAAGTGGTATGTAGATGCAATCTCTCTCTCATGACTCATTGCTGAGATGAACTCATAGATGGATCTTGGTGAAACCGTAGGAATTTTTTTTATTTTCTGCAACGTTCCCCAACAGAGGATGACCTATGATCAAGTGCCCTCACTTGACTCCTAAGTCAATATACTCTAACATAGGTGAATTTGTCGCCGACCAATTCTAGATGAAGTTCTCTTGTGTTTCTCTGTGCTCTTGCATTTGTCTCATGCATTTTTGTTTCCCCTTTCAAAAAAAAACTTCATCTATATTTCTTTTCTTTTTATTTCTGTTCTGCATTCCCTGCATCCAATTCCTTGCAAATCCTTGTGAGATCTTATTTGCCTAGTGAGCTGAGGTGACAAGTGTTCTCTCTGTGTTGAACTCAGTCACACCGGTCTGTTGTTTTCGGTCAAACCGAACCAATTCGGTGCCACCAAAGTATATAACTCGGCATTACCGGTTTCACTGCAGAGAAAACTATTTGCCACTTGTTCCTGTATCTTTGTTCCAGCTCCACTCAATGATTCTTGTCCTCTACTAGAATCACATTCTATATGTTGATTTGCTCTGTGACTCAAGGACCAAACCTATTTGAAACACAATCCAGAAGAACCCTTCTTGGAAATTGATGTCAAAGGGGGAGAGAGAGATCACATCAAAGCTTAATCACTTTAACAGGGGGAGAGAGTCCTTCAACAGGGGGTAAGAGGAATCACATCAAAAGCCCCAGATGCTTGGTGTTCAAGAGGAGAGAAGTCACATGTCTTTAAGAGGGGAAAGACATGTTCTTGTTTGTGTTTATTTGGTTGTTTGCATTTTCTCTGATTTTCTGTTCCCTATCTTCTTCCAATATCCCATATAAGATTTAGGGGGAGCAAGACATCTAAGGGAAGGAAATCTTTGAATTCTTTGTATATCTTTACCTTTTGGGGACATGTCTATATCCAATAGAGTACCCAGTACTCACATTCTACATGTCATCCCAATCTTGGCACTCTTGTGGTTTGCAGCTCTTGCTCTGCTTAGTAGGTGTTTCTGTGTTATCTAACCTTGTTTACCCAGGTTCATCTCTTCCAAAGCTAGCTCAAGACCACAAGGTAAGTATATGCATCACACTCATGTGCATGAGGATCTCTTGCTGATGTACATATTGTTTGCAAGAAGGACTTATGAGTATGAAGGTACATTTCCTATATTCACACCTTTTGCTCTGATGCATATAGCCAAGATACATGTAACTCATTGCTTGCTCTATCATAATCATGCATTCACATGCTCTTATATTCATATTTACATGAATGCATACATGTAGGGGGAGCCTATGCATGTTACATGTCCTTCCAAAGCTTTACCTACCTTTCTCTATATCTTTATTCTAAAGCTTTGATGTATGTTGTCATCAATTACCAAAAAGGGGGAGATTGAAAGCACAAGTGCTCCCTGGGTGATTTTGGTAATTAATGTCAACATATCTCTTGTTGGACTAATACTTCTACCTAGTATGCTTCAGATAAGTTCAACAGTGGAGTGGCGTGGACAAGAGGATGTGGAACCCCTTCAAGATGCTAAGGGCAAAGGATTGGCTCAAGCTCAAAGCTCAGGACTCTACATTTTCTATTTCAGTGATCCAAGATCACATTGAGTCCATAGGAAAGCCAATACTATTAAAAGGAGATGAGGTGTTGCTTAATGGGTTTCTTGCTCAAAGTGCTTAGTGATATGCTCCAAAGCCCTCAACCACTTTCTCACATCCACATATGTCCCCAACCAAAAGTCAAACTCGGCCCCACCAAAACTTTCTATCTGGCGCCACCGAGTTCATTTGACATAACCAATCCCACAAACCCTAATAAATTCGGTATCACCGATATGGGCTTGGAAACTCTCTGTTGCCTATTGCAATAATCTCGGTCTCACCGAAATATGCAATCGGCCCCACCGAGTTTGCTTGGCCAACTCTTTGTTTCGCTTATTACCCAAATCGGTCGCACCGATTTTGAGTAATCGGTCAAACAGAGATGAGGCTTTACCCTAACCCTAGCACATCGGTCCCACCGAGTTGATCATGTCGGTCCCACTGAAAATCCTAACGTTCACATTTTGAACTAAATCTGTCCGACCGAGTTTTCTGATTCGGTCCCATCGAGTTTGGTAAATTGTGTGTAACGGTTAGATTTTGTGTGGAGGCTATATATACCCCTCCACCCACTCTCCATTCGTGGAGCGAGCCATCAGAATATGCCTACACTTCCAACATACATTTTCTGAGAGAGAACCACCTACACTTGTGTTGAGACCAAGATCTTCCATTCCAACCACATAAATCTTGATCTCTAGCCTTCCCCAAGTTGCTTTCCACTCAAATCATCTTTCCACCAAATCCAATCCTATGAGAGAGAGTTGAGTGTTGGGGAGACTATCATTTTAAGCACAAGAGCAAGGAGTTCGTCATCAACACACCATCTATTACCTTTTGGAGAGTGGTGTCTCCTAGATTGGTTAGGTGTCACTTGGGAGCCTCCGTCAAGATTGTGGAGTTGAACCAAGGAGTTTGTACGGGCAAGGAGATTGCCTACTTCGTGAAGATCTACCCTAGTGAGGCAAGTCCTTCGTGGGCGATGACCATGGTGGGATAGACAAGGTTGCTTATTCGTGGACCCTTCATGGGTGGAGCCCTCCGTGGACTCGCGCAACCGTTACCCTTCGTGGGTTGAAGTCTCCATCAACGTGGATGTACGATAGCGCTACCTATCGGAATCACGGATAAAAAATCTCCGAGACTACATTGCGTTTGCACACTCGAATCCCATCCCTTTACATTCTTGCAATTTGCATGCTTTACTTTCCGCTGCTTATATACTCTTGGCATGCTTGATTGATATGTATTGTGAATGTTTAAACATGTGTTAAAACTCCACCTCGACTTGAAGAAATAAAAAACTGCCACTTTTCTTGCTAAGAGTCTATTCACCCCCTCTAGACACCTCTTCTCGATCCTTCCAATGACCAAAAGCTCTAAAACTCACATAGAGAACCAAACAAGAACCAAGAAAGATGATGCAAGGATGCAATGGTTTGAGCCCTGTACGAACGATACGATCAAGCTACCAACTTGAGAGTCCCCCTTGATAGTATGGTAATCGACCTTATAACCCGGTCTCCCAACTACTACCATGAGACCGGTAAAATAGAAAACCTATCAAGGGCAAACCTTTGCCTTGCACATCGTCCACTTGAGCTAGATGATGACGATCTTGGCTCCCTCAAGATGGACCATCTTTCTTGATTGCGTTGGATCGATGAAGACTAGTTGATTGCTCCCCCATACTCCATTATGGGTGAGCCACTCTTTGGCACATCTTCACAAGTCCATTGACACCACAATGGACGGCAAGCTTCGTTCAAGCACTTGATCTCTTCGTGATGCTCCACTTGAACTTGCACATCGCAATTTTGATGACGACCACCACTTGATGTGATCCTCCATGGGTTGTATAATATCTTCCTCTTGACGCAAGCCCATGGAAACTTACCTAACCCCACATAGAACTCTCACGTAGACCATGGGTTAGTACACAAAGCGTAATGGACAATGCTTACCATACCATGGGATCACTTGATCCCTCTCAGTACATCTTCTACGCTTTGTGTGTTGATCAACTTGGATCACTCTTTGTACATAGTCTTGATCAACCTTGCATCTTTCCAACTCTCTCCATTAAGATGATGTCTTGAGGGTAAACATGAATGTTCACACAATCTTGTCCTTCAAGACACATGCTTGCCATAAGATCAACTCACACATGACCAATCTTTCGATAAATCCTTAATAGCACCTTGGTCAACACATAAACTCCTTGAAACCAACACATGGACTTCAAGAAAAACCTATGGACAAATCCTTCAAATATAACTCAAGGCAACCATTAGTCCATAGAGATTGTCATCAATTACCAAAACCAAATATGGGGGCACTGCATGTTCTATCAACTAACAAAACTTAAAGAAACATCTAAAAATGGACACTACGCGTCAATCGCATGGGTTAGCGACCCATCGGATTCATGTTATATAGCTGTCGGATGAGGTCTTCGTTGGTGATGCAATCGCAAGACCGAGGACCTGTTTAGCTAACTCAGTTAACTACGTGTAAGTTGCCTGGAATTTTATTTTAGATTAGTCATTTTTGTGTGACGTTGATGTCGCCTTGCGATTCGTGTTGTTATTTTTTTACTTGTTTTTTCTCAGAGGTGTTTGGGTTGTGTTAAATTGACTGAACACATATTTGAGTCGGTCAGTTTCTTAATGGACCGAAGCACATTACCGGGTGTGATCCAGCCTTCCTCTTTCTTCCTTTGTTTTATCTGTTTTTTTGTTTTTACATCTATTTTTTGCATTTGTTTTTATTTTGATTAATCTTTGCATATTCAAAAAGTGCAATTTCAGTGCATAGTTGTGTGCAAGTTTATTTTTTATTTTCTTTCTTCTTAAAGGGAAATACCAATGCTACTAATTCAATTTTCCTTATAAAACTTTTTTATTTTATTTTCCTTTTCCTTTAAGGGTTATACAAATGGCACTAATTCATTGCTTCTTAGGAAACTTATTTTTTACGAAAAATCCACTATCATATGTTTATTGTTGCATACGTTAATAAAGTGTATTTCTTGTGTATATTGTGTGTAAATCCTTCATTGCTTTTTAGATTTTAATTTACATTTCATTTTTTCTTAATGCGTTATAGCAATGCCACTAATTCATTCTTTCTTAGGAAACATCATTGTTTTGATTTTTTAGCATTTATTTTATTATTTCTTCTTTAAGGGTAATACCGTTGCCAATAATTACCCTATTATATTCTTATTCTTGCATATTTTGAAAAGCACAATTTTTTGGAATATTGTGTGTCATTTTTTGTATTACATTTTCTAGTATTCTTTCTTCTTAAAGGTTAATACCAATGCCACTAACTCATTATTGTTATCAAAATACTATATTAGTTTTTATTTCATTTCCTTTATTCTTTAGGGGTATTGCCAATTCCAATAACTCATTCTTCTTTATAAAACTTCATCATTTTGATTTTGTTTTAGTCTCATTTCAGATTTATTTTATTTAACGGTAATCCCAATGGCACTAATTCATTGTAGGAAACTTCTTTTAAAAATATCCCCTATCATGCATATTCTTATATATATTATAGAATTGTTTTTTGTGTAAACTGTATTCACATTTTGCAATTGTTTGCTTTACATTTTTGTTTCATTTTCCTTCTTATTATTAAAGGATAATACCAATGCCACTAATTCAGTCTTCCTTATAAAACTTCATTACTTTGATTTTTATAAGTGGAAACTTATTATTATGGAGACTTCATTTTTTTGTGCAAGTATACACGCCAGTATTATACAATATGTATGCAAACTATACTAGAGTGTGAAAATTGCATAATTATATGTTTGTTCTTTTCATAGTACAAAAATGCAATTTATGCCACTAATTCATTATTTTGTAGGCAAAATGGCTGAAATTCCACGGCTATATGCTTATTTTTGCATCTTATAGAAAACTTAATTTATGTGTAAATTTCATTGTTCATTTTAAGATATTTTTGTATATTTTCTTTCTTTTTAAAGGGTAATACCAATGCCACTAATTCATTTCTTTGTTAGAAACTTGATTATTTTGATTTAGTTTTAGTTTTTTTCTTCTTTATTTTTTAGGGTAATACCAAGATCACTATTAAGTCCTTCTTACGGAACATCCTTTTTAAGAAAAACACACTATTATATTTATTCTTGCATGTTATATTGAATCGCAAATTCTTTGTAAGTTGTGTGCAAAAAATTTCATTATTTCTTTTTCTCTTTTTGAAATGTTCTTTAATTTTTTGTTTTATCTTGGCTGAAGGGTCAAGACAGTCTGAGATGTTCTGCTTAACTAACTTGGAATTTGATTATACTACAATAAAAATCACATCATCTGGTGGGCCTAGCTTGTATACAAATCTTGGTTTGGTATTTGGGGGTAAAATGTGTGCAATTTTTTTATTTTTTATTTTGATTTACTTTTTGAAATGCTCTATCGTTATTGGTTTTATCTTGGTAGACGAGTCAAGATATTCTGAGATGTTCTGCTTAACTATCTTGGAATTTGATTATACTGCAATAAAAATCACATCATTCAGTAGGCATAGATCATATATAAATCTCAGTCTGGTAGTTGAGGGTACAAAAAGGTGTGGACATTATCGAATATTTAGAGTATGTAGGAGAGATATTAGATAAATTTTGGATATCCCAGTTTGATAGTTGACGATCTAAAAAATAATTATTTGTGGTTTGCGATTATTGTAAGTTTTCTTTATCCTCTACATTATTCATGGCATTTTCACCATTTTCAGAAACTGTCATAGATAACTTTTGACCAACCTACCGTCTACACCAGGTCAGATGTACTAGCGTGGAATATGAGCTCTATGTTAGTCAGAGTAGTTTTGGCTAGTTGTTTTAAAAAATGGATATTTAGATGAGAGATGGGTTGCACCCTCACCAACAATCTCGTTAGATGGGCCACGATCGCCTACTACATGTTTCTTCCACGGTAGGCTCGTAGCATTCCTATGGCGTTATTTGGTGCTTTCGACGCCAGCCAATTTCACTACAAAAAAGACACATCCATGACAAACGAATTTTTTTCCTGTCATGCTTATGACACTTCTATGACGATAATTGTGACAAAACCCGATATCATCATAGATGTGGTGGGCTCCTACTTCTATAACAAAAAGTCATGACAGAAAATGGGCTTTTCGCCCTGGCGGGCCGGAGACGCAGCTACATGACATTCTTTGGGCCGTCCATGACGGAAAAACCCGTGGTAGAAGCGAGGGCGAGGAAAATATCGGGGAGTTTCCGGTTACAGTGGGTGGTCGGGGCCGAGCGATTCACGGAGGGATTGCGCGTTTCTCTCATACACGTATGCGTGTGGGTGCGAGGCGTTGGGCTCTAACTCAACCCGAGCGAGGCGTTCGCCCACTGAACCCGAGCGATCGATCGATCCCTGGCTGTTAACTGAACCCGATCGAGCGATTCCTTCGCTACTACTGCTAACTGAAGCTGAACAAACCTGCTGCCTCTTGATGAATAGTGAGTGTTGTTGGGGGTTGGACGAACACTTCTCGGTGGGGGTTGGATGAACAGGACCCCGTGGTAGTAGAGGCCGTTGCCGATGGATGAACATGACCTCGATCGAGCCGGTTGGGGGTGGATGAACAGGACCCCGTGGAGGGCTGGTTGAACAGTAGCCGGTGGAGGGCTGGATGAATAGTAGCCCGTGGAGAGCTGGTTGAACAGTAGCCAGTGGAGGCTGGATGAACAGGAGCCCGTGGATGAACAGTAGCTGGTGGAGGTAGGAGGGAGACGTCGTGGATGAACAGTCGCAGGTGGAGGCTGGAGGAGGTCGACGGTGGATGAACAGTAGCCCGTGGAAGCTGGAGCGAGGTAGTAGACGATGGATGAACATTAGCCCGTGGAGTCCCGTTTTGCGGTACGCCATTGTCGGCGTTCTGGGAACGGGGGTCCCCAGACTTGCCTGCCTGCGGCCTGCGGCGTGGCTCAAGGGGTGGCCCATCTTCATCAGCACAAGCTCAAGACCCTCGCGAGGGGCCAAGCCTCACGAGGCGGACGATAGGGAGCTTCCTCAGCGCCGCCTCGTCGTCAGGCTGGCTCGCGAGGAGGCGGAGAGATCTCGGCGGGGTACCTCACGAGGTGCCCATGACGCAAGCCATGACGACCAAGGGCGCCCGGGGGCGCCGACCAGCTGATGTCTTCCTTTCCTCTTTGGTGCAAAGGGAGCAAGCGCAGGCAAGAGCATCAAGCAAAGGCATCTGTTTCGGTGCAACAAGACCAAGACCATCGCAATGGTAGGAAGGAAGTCATTGTGGAGACCAAGCCGGCGTCACCACCAGAGCCTTTGACAGGCGAGGACCAACTTTAGTCAGGATAAGTGTACTAGATGTTCCCCTTCAAAATGGCCAATTATTGACGCCCTTCCCGCTCAATATTTGGGAAGAGGCCCAGGGCCTTTGCCTATAAATAGGACTAGCCACCCACAAGGTAGAGAGAGCTGAACCCAGCACCCTAATCCGCAGAGAGAGAGCGACTGAACTCCCCCTAGCAGTTCATTGCACCAGCCAAGAACAGACCCTCGCGAGGCTGTTCTTCCTTGTATTGTTCATCATCATCAGCCCCAGAGGCAATCCACCACACCACAAACTAGAGTAGGGTATTACACCACAATGGTGGCCCGAACTAGTATAAACCCTGTGTCTCTTGTGTTGTTCTTTGCATAGCTTAGATCTTAGCGAGGCGGCGAGGTGCAGGTAGGTAGAGGGTGAAATCTCCGCGCGCACCCCAGTGTTCGAACCTAGAGGGTCTGCCGGAACCCGAAATCCGACATTTGGCGCGCCAGGTAGGGGTGCGCCGGAATCCGCCTTCCGCCGCTTCGTGCCCCGTCGCACCGTCATCATCATGTCCGGCGACCAGGCGGGCAACCCTGACCCATGCAGAGCCACTCGCCCCGGGGGACCCCATGCCCCAGGCAGCTCGCGGTCCACAGGGCGCTGCGGGCCGCGGGCGACGCGGACAGTCAACGACAGCTCTCACGCCACGACAGGCGCGGTCAGCGGCGAGGGCCTCCAACCACGCCGCGGCCACGACGTCGTACACCCGACGGGAGCAGGCGAACTCAAGGGCCGCGCTCACGATGGCCCGAGAGCTACTGCAATGCAGGCTGCTAGAGGGCGGCCGCGACGTGCTACTAGAACGGGTGGCAGAGCTCCTGGGCTTCGCCGCATCGGAGGCTCATCCTTTCTGCACCCAACTCCTACCTCAGGTTCAGGGCGGCCCACGCGGAGGCTCCACGCATGCCCGCGCAGCTCCAAGCGGACTCCAAGGCCACCTCAACGCCAGCCAGGCCGTCAGCACCGGGCCAGCAGCGGCGCTGCCTCCGCCTCCGGCCAGCGAAGAAGGACTCGTCACGACCCACGGCCCCAGTGGGCCGCCGCGCTACCACCCCCAGGTGGGCGCCTCAAGCAGAGCTGCATGGCACACGGAGCACTACGGCGCAGCCTTCGGGATGGCGGCCCCAGAAGAGTACGTGCCCCACATGATGGACCAAGGGCACGCGCATGAGGACGAACAAGGCTCGCTCCTCGACCCAAGCCGGGGGACGAGGCACCGAAGCTGAGCTCTCACAGAGCCCCGGAAGGCCCGTCTACCACGCCGAAGCGACGATTATCGGGTACCGCTAATTCCTCAGAGCAGGCATACGCTAACCATGGATCGCAGGAGGTGCAGGTCGCCACACGGTGGCGGCTGCCCGCTCAGCGATTTCCTACCCCTCGGGAGGAGGGCGCCGGGGGCTGCAGGAGAGGGGCCGAGATCCGCATCACCACCGCGGCGTTCGAGCAAGGCATCCACAGAGGTAGGCCCTCATCGGGAGGTGCCTCAGGGCTGCCTGCAGCGAAGGACCCGTGGTCGTCGGGGGAACCGCTGGCGACCGCTCTACCCCATCGGCGGCGTCCTGGTTTCCGGTCATCGTCGGTGGCACTAGAGTGTGGCGCAAGGCGGGGCCCTCGTCTGGCGATATGAAGCAAGGCCGGTACCTGTGAAGAAGGCCCAGTGCCTGTGAAGCTCGCTGCCCCGTGACACTCTCACGTAATAATGAGTGGGGTTGTACACGCCCGGAGTCTCGGGGTGCGGCCTCGAGCCACAGGGCTCCCTCCCACGCCCAGTGGCAGCACTTAGCTCCGCGCTGGTGAGAAGACGTCCAAGACTAGACTAGGTGCCGGACGCGGCGTTTTTCTGCTTTCCTTGCTTTTCCCCTTGGTTGTCGTTTTCCCCTGCTGGATTTAAGTTGGATTTGAGCTTGAGATTTGCGTGTGTCCGGGGAAGGGGTGTTTAGTCTCGTTCGAGCAGTCTCTCGTGTTCTGGTTACCACTTTGCCTCAGCTGCCTCCCCTCGTGAGCCCCTCGCGAGCCGGGTCAGGCCTAGCTTGCGTGTAGCCCAGACTGCCGTCGCCACGCCCTCTCAGGAGGTTTTTATTACAGGTCCTATGGGCTCGATCATGAGACAATCGAGACACCGCAGCCCTCCGCAGGCTATCTCAGGGCCCACACGGGTCGAATGTAAACAAGCCAGCCAGCTCGTCGCAAAGCCAGCCACTTGGCGCAGGCGTACGGGTCATATCGCATATACTAATACGCTGAATGCAAGAATTTTACATGAGGGGCTCCCCCTCCCAAAATGCTCTTACAACCTTCAGGGCAAAGCCCGAACTCTATTTGTGCAGGGTAAGGAAGCAGGGACAACACAGAGTCAGTCGGATAAATCCCCCAATGCATCCTCAGGGGCACCTCCTGAATCGTCGCTGGCGTCGCTGGCCTCGCCATCGCTCTCCGCGTTGCCGTCAGCGGCGTCAGGGCCGTTCACCAGGCCGCCTTCATCAGCAGCCACGACCACGCCGTCGTTATAAAGCAAAAGCCCTGACGAGGGCATCCATGTTGTCTTCCACCCAGTGCCCCAGGTCGTCCCAGACGGCCTGGGGTACTGGGGCGATGGCGGCGTCAAAGTCGAAGTTGGGGTCCATGTTTCAAAGATGGCTGAAGACACGAGAAAAGGCGCGCCCGAGCAGGGAGAGGCTCCTCTCCTCCACCAACCTGTTGGCTCTGACCGATCGCACCTCCAGCTGCGTCACCACGTCGGTGAAGAACTGAAGATTGCCAGCATAGTTGACTGCGTGGGGCTCGCCAACGGCCGCCTCGCAGATGTTACCCAAGGCCGTGTTGGCTCTCTCCCGGAGCGTGGTGAGCATGGGGCCATGCTCGTGCTCCAGGATCCGCCACTGGCGTATCTCGTCCTTGTTCTGCCGCGCAACGGCCTCGGCCTCGTCCACCCGTTGACGGAGAAGAAGCGCCTCAGCGCGGGAGGTAGTCAGCTCCTCCTGCGCCACACCAAGGGCGGCCCGGGAAGCATCGGCCCGCCGCGTCACTTCGTCCAGCTTGGCCCTCAGGGCGGCGGTCCTGCCTTCAGCCTCGACCCGGATCAACCCCAGCCTCTCCTCGAACTCACGCTCAAGGTTCAAGCGGGCCGTTGTCACCCGGCGTCCAACCTCTTCCAGGACGCGGGCTTCCCGCGCTGCGACGTCATCCTCCGCCTGCGTGACCAAGCGCTCCCTCGTCTCCAGACGCTCAAGATCGCGTGCGCGTTCGGCAGCTACCAGTGTCAGTGCCTCCTCACGCATCTGGAGCTCTGCCTGGTCGACCGAAGCCACCTTCATCGACGCAAGGGTCGTCTCACGCAGCTCCACCTGCTGCTCCAGGGAATGGCACCAGGCATGGAGTTCCCGCGCCCGCTCCTCCGGCGCCTCACGCCGCGGTCAGCCTCTCGGGCCTCCTCGACGACCCGAACGGGCCTCCCGAGAGGCCGCCTGACGCCTCGGCTTCCTCATTGTCGAGGTCATCTTTGGTGGCGCGAGGGCAACAACCGCCGGCTTGCGCCTCTCTTCAGCCAGGCGCAGGCCCTCAGCCTCAAGGCGCGCGTCTTCGTCAGCGAGCTCTTCACCAAGCAGGCTCACCGCATCAGCCGCCCTCCGAAGAAACCCTTGGCGAAGAGCGCGCCGCTCCTGGGCGCGCTCGAGCACATCTTCTGCGCCGTCATCCGCCCCTAGTAAGCACGGAGGGCCACGAATCAGCACTCCTCCTCTTGGCAGGGGGCTGGGGGCTGGCGCCCTCGCGACGGCCGGGCACGCCTCGCCAGAAGCCCAGCCTGGAGCTAGCCCATCCCCAAGTGAAGAGCGCAAGGCTGACCTCAGCCAATCGCCATCCACGACCAGACGAGAAGCCCAGGGCAGGCTGGCTATGCCCCGAGAAGGCTCGCGAAGGAGGGTCGCGAGGCGCGCAGAGCCGCGATGCGCCACAGGATGGCTCACCTCTCCGACCGGCCTCACCACAAGGGCTCTGCTGGAGCTCGGAGCGCTCGAAGACGGTGGAGAGGGCGAAGCCTGGGGGGATGGCTCCTCAGCCATCTCCGTGAGCTCGGCAGGAAGGGCCCTGCAGAGCAAGGATCAGCCAAAGCAACGGGAGGATCAGGAGCTAGGAAAGGGGAAGGCTTACTCATCAATGGCGAAATACTTCCTGCGCTTCAGCAGGCGGCAAGGGTAATCGTCACCTGTGGCCTCCTTCTCTTCCAGAGAGCCTCGAAGTCCACGCTGAAGCGGCCCAGAGTTGAGCGCAGGGTCACTGCTGACGAGGAAGAAGCATCAAGGTGACCAGCGTCAGGGGCGTCGTCCTGATGCACGCCGACGGTCGCCTCACAAAGAAGGTTAGCTGGGGCCTCAGGGGCCTCAACCACGGGCTCCGCGGGCGGTGGCTCAATGCCTCCAGCTGTAGCAGCATGGGCCTCAGGAGCTGCCCCCTCAGGAGTGCTGCCTGGTGTCATCATCCTGGCGGGGGCCCCCTCAGCCTCCAGCAGCCCATGCCTCCCTGCTCCGCCACTCGAGGAAGGACCGCCGTGGGCGACTGGAAGGGCAGTCACCACCACTGGATTCTCACGAGGCCCCGTGAGGCCCGCGGGGCGCAGCCCCCATTCGTCAAAGCTGGGCATCTGATTCACAAAGTCGCCCCTGTTCGAGCAAAAGTACACAAAGCTCCCCCTTGCCGGATGCTGCTGGGGGTGGGGTCCCCAGTCAAGACCAAGAGCACCTTCCTCAGCGGTTCAGGCGTCAGGTCCTCCTCCTGGAGCCTCATGCGATCCTCGCACCCGCCGAAGGCCCACATCTGGTGGGAGTGGCGCTGGAGAGGGGCAATGCGGCATAGCAGGAACTCCTTGATCACCTTGGGCGCCGTCACGTCGAGTGCCCTCAGGAACGCGAAGCAACGCCAGACAAAGACGAGCAGGGGGCTCGTGAGCGTCTCCTGGCCCCAGCCTAAATTGGGGACAGTGGGAGATGTTGGCTCTGAAAGCAGGGGGCTGGGCACCCCGACATCCATGTACAGCCATCGCTCGCGGAACCCAGGCGCGGGCTGAGGAAGACTAAAATTAATCCCTGAAGCCGCTGTTTCTGGTGCGGCAATGAAGCTCACGCGCCCCGAGCATTGGGTGGGGTCGACGACGCGCAAAGAGAAGAAGTGACGCAGCAAGGCAACTGAAGGAGGGATGCCCATCATTGCCTCACAGACAAAGGCGAATACAGCAAGAAGAGTAATGGATTCAGGACCCAAATGCATCATATGGATCTGGTAATGGGAAAGCACAGCGTTGAAGAAATTGGAAAAGGGGGGAACCAGTCCCGCCCACAGGGCGTCGGCAAAGTACCGGACCTCGGTGACTATTCTGTCAATGGAGAAGTGAGACGCGGGCCAGGCGGTCGTCCTCCCACACTCGTTGAAGATAGTGGCCAGAGCAGAGCTGACCTTGCCCAAGCCTTCTCGGTTGAGTATGATTGACCGATCGACGGCGGGAGCCGCCGACGACGGTGAGCGTGGCGGAGGCACGGGTTTCTTCCCTTTCCCCTTCTTCGCCGAAGCCATGGCGATGGAAGGGGGAAGGATTCGAGATTGGATTGGAAGCAGAGACTGGAGCTAGAGAGGAGGAAGAGCAGGGGACGGTCGAGCAGTGAAAGGGGGAACGACTGTGTGCAACCACGGGTCCGCCTAGCTGGGCGCAAAATAAGGAGGTGTGGGGGAACAGTGCCGCCCACGTCCAATCAACCGCCACGCGGTGCCCGAGGCCGCAGGCTGTTAGGGCCCACGGCGCTTCACACTTGCCCCTTCGCTTCTCTACTCAGCCAAGTCCAGGCGCGCCTTGGGCCCGGGGCTACAATGGCGTTCGGGAACAGGGGTCCCTGTAATTGCACTGCGGCCCCACGGCGTGGCTCAAGGGGTAGCCCATCAAGGCCCATCTTCATCAGCACAAGCTCAAGACCCTCGCGAGGGGCCAAGCCTCGTGGGGCGGACGACAGGAAGCTTCCTCAGGCGCGGCCTCGTCAGGCTGGCTCGCGAGGAGGCGGAGAGATCAAGGCGGGGTACCTCACGAGGTTCCCATGACGCAAGCTATGACGACCAAGGGCGCCAGACGGGCGCCAACCCACGCAGTGTCCTCCTTTCCTCTATGGTGCAAAGGGAGCAAGCGCAGGCAAGAGCATCAAGCAAAGGCATCCGTTTCGGTGCAACAAGACCAAGACCGTCGCAACGGCGGGAAGGAAGTCATTGTGGAGCCCAAGCCGGCGTCACCACCAGAGCCTTTGACAGGCGAGGACCAACTTTAGTCAGGATAAGTGTACTAGATGTTCCCCTTCAAAATGGCCAATTGTTGGCGCCCTTCCCACTCAATATTTGGGAAGAGGCCCAGGGCCTTTGCCTATAAATAGGACTAGCCACCCACAGGGTAGAGAGAGCTGAACCCAGCACCCTAATCCGCAGAGAGAGAGAGAGAGCGACTGAACTCCCCCTAGCAGTTCATCACACCAGCCAAGAATAGACCCTCGCGAGGCTGTTCTTCCTTGTATTGTTCATCATCATCAGCCCTAGAGGCAATCCACCACACCACAAACTAGAGTAGGGTATTACACCACAATGGTGGCCCGAACTAGTATAAACCCTGTGTCTCTTGTGTTGTTCTTTGCATAGCTTAGATCTTAGCGAGGCGGCGAGGTGCAGGTAGGTAGAGGGTGAAATCTCCGCGCGCACCCCAGTGTTCGAACCTAGATGGTCTGCCGGAACCCGAAATCCGACAGCCACACCCCTCCCGATGAATAGGACCCCCTTTCGACCGCAGGAGGTCGAAGAGAAGTCCGTTTCCTCCATTTTGCGGTACGCCACACCCCTCCCGATCAACAGGACCCTGTTTCGATCGTAGGAGGTCGAAAAGAAGTCCATTTCCTTCGTTTTGAGGTATGCCAGACCCCTCCCGATGAACAGGATCTCTTTTCGGTCGTGGGCGGTCGAATAGAAGGCCGTTTCCTCCGTTCTGCAGTATGCCAGGTCTCGTTTCGGCTGTTCCGTCCAAGCCGGTTGGCTCCCGATGAACAGGATGCATTCCGTTGTCTCCGATGAACACGATGCAGTTTCTCCATTCCGACCAGCCGGTTGGCTGCCGATGAACAGGACGGCGTCGCTGCTCTCCGCTGCCTCTCCATGTACACGAGCCCTGGCCGTACGCGAGTAGGCGTTCAAGACTCCGCCCTTATGTACGTACGTGGCCGTATATTTTGGCTTCTGGCTGTACGTACGTGTACACAGTTTAGAAGGGACTGCCTGAACTGCTTGTTGGAGATATGCCCTAGAGGTAATCATGTATGATGATATTTCCTATGTGTTTATGAATAAATATAGTCCTTGGACATTATCAATGATGTGTATCAGCAAGTACGTGACTTGTTTGTGGGACTATGCATTGTATGATGGTATCCTAAAAGGTCCCTAGTCGACAGTGGCTGTGTGGACGCCACCGACTAGACTAGCATATGACACGGTCGATGGCTTGGTCTCACTAGCCATGGAGCATTGGATGCTAACGGATAATATAGACACGGAAGGATCCGGCCGGATTCGACATAGTCGAGATCCGAGTCGAGATAAGGTCAGTCGGACAGATCCAACTATGAGACATGTTGATATGTCATCTGTGAGTATCTAGTACAACATATGTTCTATGTCCTAAGACCTGAGCTGGCGCATGTACTCGGGATGGTGACAGACCTGCTTTGGGCCGACCAAACGCTACTCCGTAACTGGGTAGTTACAAAGGTAGGTTTCAGGCTTGTCTAGACCCATGCTGCAAGACATGGTCGAGCAAGATGGGATTTGCCCCTCTGATTATGAGATATATACTCTGGGCCCCCTCGTGTGATCCGACCAGGATAAGCATCACTACAAAAAAAGACACATCCGTGACATTTTGGGCCGAACGAATTTTTTTTTCTGTCATACTTATGACACTTCTATGACAATAATTGTGACAAAACACGGTATCATCATAGATGTGGTGGGGTCCTACTTCTATGACAAAAAATCATGACAGAAAATGGGCTTTTCATCCTGGGCGGGCCGGAGACGCAGCTGCATGACATTCTTTGGGCCGTCCATGATGGAAAAAACCATGGTAGAAGCGAGGGCGAGGAAAATATCGGGGTGTTCCCGGTTACGGTGGGTGGTCGGGGCCGAGCGATGCACGTTTCTCTCGTACACGCACGCGCGTGAGTGTGATGCGTTGGGCTCTAACTGAACCCGAGCGAGGCGTTGGGCTCTAACTGAACCCGGCGATCAGACTGCGCAGGATATGCGTTCTGAACCCGAGCGATCGATCGATAGCTGTTAATCGAACCCGATCGAGTGATTCTTCGCCATCTGCCGCTAATCAAGCCGATCGATGCCGCCTCTGGATGAACAGTGGAGTGTTCTTTGGGGGGGTTTGGATGAACAGTTCCCGGTGGGGGTGGATGAACAGGACCCCGTGGTGTTGCCTCTGGATGAACAGGACCCCGATCGATCGAGCCAATTGGGGTTGGATGAACAGGAGCCCGTGGAGGGCTGGATGAACAGGACCACCCCGTGGAGGGCAGGATGAACAGTAGATGGTGGAGGGCTGGATGAACAGTAGCCCGTGGAGTGGTGGTTGAACGGGACCCGTGGAGAGGGCTGGTTGAGCGATGGCCGTGGAGTAAGCGCGGTGGAGGCTGGATGAACAGGAGCCCATGGATGAACAGTCGCAGGTGGAGGCAGAGGAGGTCGATGGTGGATGAACAGTAGCCCGTGGAGGCTGGAGGGGGTCGACGGTGGAGATGAATAGTATCCCATGTAGTCCCGTTTTGCGGTACGCCACACCCCTCCCGATGAACAGGACCCCCGTTTCGACCGTAGCGCTCCAACACAAGTCCGTTTCCTCCGTTTTGCGGTACGCCAGACCCCTCCCGATCAACAGGTCCCCCGTTTTGATCGTAGGAGGTCCGCTTCTCCGCTTTGGCAAAGACGCTGCACCCTCCCGATGAACAGGATCCCGTTTCGACCGTGGCCGGTCGAACACAAGGCCGTTTCCTCCATTCTGCGGTACGCCAGGCCTCGTTTCCATCGGCTGTTCCGTCCAAGCCCTCCCGATGAACACGACGACGCATTCCGTTCCGACCCAGCCGGTTGGCTCCCCATGAACACGACGACGACGCTGTTTCTCCGTTCCGACCCAGCCATGTACATGAGCCCTGGCCGTACATACGCACGAGTAGGCGTTCGATACCCCGCCCGTATGTACGTACGTGGCCGTATTTACTTTCTTGCACCCTCGCCGCTGTACGTACGTGTACATGCTACGTGCGCGCCTCTACTACGACACGTGCGCGCCTCTACATCGACCAGTATGTACGTACACGTTCGCGACCAGAATGACAACGCTACATATGCTTCGACCAGGTGGGTCCTGACTGTGAGGCACTTCCTTGCGTGCGAGGATGTAGCTGGTGGGTCCCAGCAGTCAGGGGGGCGGATCATTTTTTTGCGCGGACGCACGTCCTTGCTTGCGAAGATGTAGCTGGTGGGTCCCAGCAGTCAGGGGGAATGTTTTTGTCGCGAATACGGTTGCCCGTCCGGTGGGTTCCCGTTGTCAGGTGGAGGAATAATTATTTTCTGCATAATAAGGAGGCATTTCCTTGCTGCGGCCGTGGACCCAGCTGTCAGCCTTTCCACGTATAGTACTCTTCCGGTGGAAGTCGTTCGTTGACCACATTGACCATGCCGCGCCGAGAGCACCAAGGCGGTGGATGACGGCGAGGCCTAGGAAGGGGAAGATGCGGAGCCAGGGAAGACGCGGCAGTGGATGCCCACACGGAGAGGAGTACGAGGGTTCACTGGTTCGGCTGCGGTGTGAGGCTACCGTCATTGCAGAATAACAGGGGGTGTGGGTGAGTGGAGGGATGCCCTGGCCAGCAGTGGGAGTAGTAGGGGGCGGTGAGGCCTCCACGGCATCGCAGACGACCTCGGGAGGCAAGAGCACGAGGCACAACCGGCGCTGGTTTGGGCGGCTGGAGCAAGAAGACCAGAGGTTGAAGAAGCACTACGGCCGTTGGATGGACATCGTACAGTCAATGGAGCTAGAATCGTGCATATTGACTAAGTTGACAAAGCCCTCTGTCCCCGTCAACTTAGTAGGCCCACAAGTCAGCCTCCCACTATACTGGGTCCCAGCTAGCAGGGGGAGTATTCATTTTTTGTGCGTAATTAGGAGGCACTCCCGGTGGGTCCTAGGCGACAATGGGGAATGTTTTTGCAAAATACGGTGTCCCTTCTGGTGGGTCCCAGCAGTCGGGGGGAAACGTTTTTTTCGCCAAATACGGTGGCCTGTCCGGTGGGTCCCTGCTGTCAGGTGGAGGAATAATTATTTTTCGCGTAATAAGGAGGCACTTCCTTGCGGCTGCCGTGGACCCAGCTGTCAGCCTCTCTACGACAATACTCTTCCGATGGAAGTCGTTCCTTGACCGCGTTGACCACGCCACGCCAAGAGTACCAGGGCGGTGGACGAGGCGAGGCCTAGGAAGGGGACGACATGGAGCCGGGGAAGACGCGGCAGTGGATGCCCACGCGGAGAGGAGTACAAGGGTTCACTGGTTCGGCTGCGGTGTGAGGCTACTGTCGCCGTAGAATAACAGGGGGTGTGGGTGAGTAGAGGGATGCCCTGGCCAGCGGTGAGAGTAGTAGGGGGCGGTGAGGCCTGCACGGGAGGCGGGAGCAGGCGGTCCTGCCGGCGCTGGATTTGGCGGCTGGAGCAAGAAGATCAGAGATTGAAGAAACACGACGGCCGTTGGATTGACATCCAACGGTTACGTCTGCTAGAATCATTTGTTGACATATATAATAACTAAAAAAATCTTGCATACGCGTCAACTTAATAGGCCCATAAGTCAGACCATTCCCTCTTTTTTTAATAATTTATATATAGCTCATTGTGACTTCTTATGCAATTTATTGCAGTCCGTTTTTTGGTTGGCCAGAGCCAATTTCGCATATTTCTGTGGGTTCCAAACTATTTTTAATACCAAAATGTCGAGCCAGATTTAAAGTACTTTGAAGATATATTTAAATTAGGTTAATGCCCAGTGAAATAGGAATCTGAAAATGTGAAAAAATTCAGAAATTATAAAGTAATTGCCAATTTGTCATTTGTTTTTATATTTACAACTAATTTCATATTACTTTCCAGATTTGCAGGCGTCCTTAAAGAGTTGCAGCCCATCAGGGCGTAGAAAAATAAATTGGCCTGGATTGGGTATTCTTTAGAAAAAAATAAACTGGGCTCATTTTCATAAAGGAAAAATAGCTGGGCTGGTCACATGGTGAACATAAAATATAAGCCTGGGCTAGACGGGCCACAGCCTAGTTCAAACCCTGCTCCGTCTCAACAATAACAAAAAAAATACTGCTCGAGCAGCTACGTCCTAGGTGTCAGCCGATCTTGTGCTGTTCTCTTGTCTATTGACTTTATACGCTCACAATGTCGTGGGTCCCACATGTCAGGAAAACACTAGGAGGAAGCATTTTATTTTTCCATACGCTGACATGGTGGGCCCGTATTGTCATCCTCTCCACGTACTTCTGCCGATTCCTGTTGTTTGTTGACCATGTTGACAACGCGAGAGGGCGGTGCCGCGGCGAGCGCACCAAAGCACGCAGAGGACGACAGTGAGGCCTCAGACGTCGGTGTTAACGATTTAGGAGATGGTGGGGCGGTGATGCGTGCGCTGAGGCGCGGCCAGCCGTGGGAGGCGGAAGCAAGTGGCCCCGCCGGCGCTGGTTTGGTTTTGCCGGCTGGAGGAAGACATGACTGAAGAAACACGATAGACTGTAAAATCAGCAGGAGTACTTGACAACCTTAACTGAAACCAGCAGGGGCACTTAACAACCATAGCTGAAAGCAGTATGAGTACTTATACATGTTCAACCGTACAAAGCATGCCTCGAACAGTGCTACTTTGCCTACAGTTAACCAATGGTGAGGCCGCCAAGCCCCAGTACAAGGTCCAAGCGCCACCCCGCGCATCCACAACCTTCTGAAAGCGGCTTCATCTCGCAATGTGGTCAATAAACGGGATATTCGCTTTAGATCCATGGAAAAGCAGGAACATAATCTTCTGTCCTATTCTCCAAGATGGACGAGCCTTCATTATTTGAGACCACCCATGAATAAGTATCTTTTCACTTCCAAGGGGAATGGAGTAGGTTGACATAAACGTCATGTTGTGACCAAGCGCAAGTCTGACCCGACCATGGTCAGGCATCTGTATAGGAACAATAGAACTGGACAGTTTCTGTTTCAAGAAGATCACAACTGTAAAGCTGTGTATAAGCAATAGTTTATGAACAACATATATAACAGAAAACAGCTCGTACCATAAGTTTCTCGACACAGTTGGACCTGTTCAACGAGTGCAGTAGTGGCACACTTATCCCACGTGGCCTTCCACCATTGAAACGCCCCACAAGGACCTCAAGACGATCAATAAAGTGTAGGAACTTGTGGATGTCGTCTGATCAACTTGGTGCCATCAAGAATAGCTGAGTTGTTCAGAATAACAAACGAGCAGCCTGCTTAAATCTGAAAAAACCTACACGTGCCACCAATTATAAGAAAATATTAGTTAGAAGTAGCATCTTCGTGAGAGATTTGTTGCTACTTCTAAAGTTAAATTGTGATTACTTAGACAGAATAGGTGGATTAAGAAGTAATCGAGGCAAAAAGCAAGAACCAGATACAAAACTAACATGGATGAACAATTGGAACAACGTCGGGGTGGAAGATCGCAGTGAAGATGAGACCAGGTTGTGCTATTTCCATCAACATTAAATGCGCCAACTTTCAGTCTGTAACACTTGAGAAAGTTTATCCAAGTTCGGCCATGAAAAAAGCAGCGATCTTCTTGGTTCATGAACCCAACTCAGAACTTATATCCATGGCTTATCTTCACTGTGACCATTAAACTGGTGTATTCAGTTATGGCAAGGCCGAGCATCTTGAGTACATGTGTTCTGGCAGAGCAAATAATGCACTGCAGGAAAAATAATATGAGAAAACAATGTATTCCCTATCCAAATCTAGAAATAACTTCCTCCTTCACGTCAGTGTTGACCATCGTACTGGTAGTACCTTTTATCCAAATATAGCAATCCAAATTTCCAAATTAGTCGACAGCATGTTCAAAAAAAACCCACCCTCCCGGATAGAAAAGAGGATTCTAGGAACATACTGTGCGCATTTTAAAATCCTGTGTTAGGATGAGAAGGAACAAGTGTGGCGTCTCGCCGAGGGCGGAGAAACCTGTAGGGTCCTCGCACTTTGGGCACTACAAATGAAACACACTAGATTCAGTAGGAAAAAAATGCATGAACGGCGGCGGCTGCCATCCTAGGATTACCCGCGACCAAGGGACTTGAATTTAACGGGGATGGATGAAGAATTCGTACCTGGTTCTCCATGAGAAAACCCTATGCAATCGTCGAGTGGGGGTTTTCTCTAAACAAGCAGACGAGGGAGAAGGGAATTCAGGCCCAGTGAAATATTGCCGCTTCGTCCGTCCAGCTTACTGCGAAAGCTGGAAAGGGGGGGGGGTTGTGATTTGACGGGTCATTGGGCATTACTGCTGCGCTACAACCGGGGTGTGTCTACCGTGTAGTTGTGCACTCTAATTTGTGCATATGGCACGTGGACCCCGTTGTCGGATGCCCCACATATCAGCGAAAGGAAGTAGAAAGACAGGAGTAACTAGTTACGCAAATATATATTTTTGACAGAGAGATACTCCCTCTGTAAATAAATATACAAATCTTTTATATCACAACTTTATACATAAGAAAAATAAAGGGGAATATATATAACATATATAATTATAAAAAACATAGTTGTTTTTAACACAGTATAGACGAGTTGGTGATGATGGTGTGCCTGCCAACCTACAATATAGGCCGTCCGATTTATATTTGACGGATAGGAAGGAAACTATGGCAATTTTGCAAAAAGGTACCCGCACACCTCTCCACATTTCCAAATAAGGCCTTCCCTCGTCCATCCTTTTCTCTCACAAGATAAAATACTGATACAAATGCATCTTGATGTTACATGCAACGCACGGGCATTATGGGGGTTCAGCTGAGAATATAATACTCAGACAGGCTCACGGTTCTGGACTTTGGGCCGCAAGCCCACCCTGCATGTTTGGGGGCCCATGTGTTCTACCTTAGCACTTTTCATATTGCAAGCGATCGGTACGACGCTGGTTTTAGATGCTGTCGCAAGGCAAATACACAAAATTGAGTAAATCACGGCAGCTGTTGGAATGAAATCGAACAACAGTTCCTAACCAGCAATGAGAGTTGCAATTCTATCAATGATATACCATGTGATAAATAATACTGTCGTATTACTTATACACACAGGACACTTGTTTCACCATGCCAGATTATTACATCAAAATCTCTCGTAGGCTAGATCGGTTTGGCGATTATGCGTCTTTGCTCTTGAAGAATTTCAAAGTTGATTTGGACCAGCTCTCCTTGCCGAGAAAGTTCGATTTTGAGATCATCGCCACCGCAAGATATGATTTAGATTTGAACCTTGACCATCCTTTAGCATCAATCATCATGCGACCATCCTTTGTACTTACGGTATATTGAGCAGGTTCATTCACACCAAGGTTGCGCATGGTAAGAGAAACTTGGCCGCTGTTGCCCGGATTGTTAAATGACTCCCTCGTTGCTCTAGGAATTCTCTGTTTGCAAACAAGAAAACATACCCAAATAGTTAGATCAACACAGTGAATCATGCGAAACAACATGGAAAGAAAAAAGAACGAAACACTTGACTTTGGTATATGAAGTGCGAACTGTAGCCCAGTCTGTTGCCGGTGCAACTGCTCGTTCGGTTTCCGCTGCACGAGCCGGAGCAGATGCAAGTGCAAGTGTTGGTGCAGGTGCCGAAGCCGCTGCTGCTGCCGGAGATGGTGCTCCTTGTAGAGCTGGTGCCAGTGTCGGAGCAGGTGCCGGTGTCAATGCCCGATCCTCCGGTAGATCAGCCTGATCCGCTAACGCGGTCGGTGCCCAATCCTCAGCTGGATCAGACTGAGCTCCTGCCGATGTCAGTGCTAGAGCAACTGCCGGTGCTCGATCCGTTGCTGAAGGTGGTACTAATGTGCGAGACAGCGATGATCGTGTCTGGTCTGCTATGATCAGCTTTCTAACTTGACCAGGCTTCGTGACCGTGATCCAGTTTTTTTCTTCATTTCTTTTAAACGCGAGAAGTACTAATTGTGGCGTTTTTGTTAAACCAAACTGTAGTTCATCATAGGGATTCAGCTTGTACTCGAGACAACGGTCGATCCAATTTTTCGATAATATAAGTGATGGACATTGCCTTCGTTCTTGACCACGACATAAGAAGTGAAACCTGCAAAAATAGCCATCGCAGAGCAAACCAAACGGTTTATTATGTGATGAATGTCACATGGCAAAACCTGCATCGTAAAATTGCAGGAAAAGAAAGAAAACATGACATTAAATCAATAAGATTTAGACAGTAAATCAATAAGATTTACTGACACGAGTGAATCCTTACCAGGAAATCACTATGTTGAAGTACTAAACAGAAAATTGATCGTCCAACTACGGGTGGCATGCAGGGGCCCCGCCTACTCCCACAAGCAGGACATTCCAAAGGTCGTGACAAATCGTATGGACCGAACATCCATGGGACTGGAAATCCTGGTGGGTGCGATAAACCCTGCAATGCATACGGATATTGGAGTGTAACCATAATTGATAAACCGTCCTCACAAAAAAGATGATCCGGATACTTCAAAATATACAGACTAAATTGAGTGGACAGACATAAACATAGACCGTTCTCAGGACTGACCACACACCAAAATCGGCAGTACTAATAAACAATACAAGGTTCACAAACACAAATCACGTACTGAACAATATTACTTACTACAGACAAGCAAAGTTGCACTAATTAAACTCTGCAGACTATTTCTTGCCACCGACCTACGGGATGAAACCCACATAACTGACTAGGCCATGGACTTCGTGAGAGATGTCTACATGCACCATCACCATCTTGTCAACCTTGGAGAACCTAACAGAGTGGTCTTTCCACTCATAAACATGATCATGAAGACATGCCGCATCAGATTTGTTGGGAAGCTTTACAAGAACCACACCCTTCGAAATCAAAGGCACAACCAGGAAATTGTTGTGGTCAAGTACAGCCTCGAGAACACGCCTGACAACAATGTTACAGGCAAACACTAGTTCAGGACACGTGGCGACAAGGACACAGCAGCTGGACAGTTTAGCAGTAGAACTCATCCTCAGGTCTTCCAGTTCACACGACATGACTTTGAGAACTTCATCTCCACCACGGACCTGGTTCTAATTCAAACAGAAACCATATTGTATTACTACCTCCGTTCAAAAATATAAGATGATTTTCGATATTATACTCCATATATGACTACGCACAGAAATGAGTGAACAAAGAGACTAGAACATGTCTTCAAAGGCATGAGAGCAGAGGGATTACTTGCATTATCCATAACACAAGTTACTGAGGCAAATATACCCTCTTCAAAGGTAGCATTGATGTTCATGAAGTACTCCCTCCTTCCCAAAATTCTTGTCTTAGATTTGTCTAGATACGAATGTATGAAGTCACATTTTAGTATTAGATACATCCGTATCTAGACAAATCTAAGACAAGAAATTTGGGACAGAGAGAGTAGTTGAAAGTAATCTATAAGAAATCAGTGTCAACCTCTCGCATGTTTTGGTCAAAAGAGGAATTTAGAACCGTCATTTGGCACACAAAAATCACATGCAATATCACCCAGAAAGTTGTACTACTAGTACTAGTACTGCGTGTTAGATGAAAAAACATGATCAAGATAGAGAAAAAGACCGTCAAGAAGAGATATTACCTGGACTTGCTTAGTGAGGGATCCCGGAGAGGGGGGCTTGGACAGGGCAATGGCTTTGAGCTTGTCTGCGGTAGTCTCGGCGGGGTGCTTGCGCTTCTTCGTACCATGAGCCTCGACGGTTTTGGCTAGAGCCATAGACATCACTTCGGCCGGTGCTTCAACGTCCATCAAGAAACTGTCAAATAGAAATAAAAGAAAAGAAACCATAATCACAAACCCAAAAGAAGAAAAGAGAGGGAGTTATAGGATCAGTCTCGGGGTTGCCAGGCCGGGCCTTGGCCAGAATCAACACCATTGATGCGCTCACCTTTCCTTCTTTGGGAGAGAAGAACAACGGCAGAACCAGGTCGGGGTTTTCTTGAAGAAATGAGGAACAAGATGAGGGAGAAGCGAGTTGGGTAGAGAGGAAGCTGAGAGAGAAGAGTGAAATGATGGTTGCTTCCTCTGGCCCAACTTCTTTGGAAAGGAGGGGGTTTTGTGATTTGATGGCTCATTGGGCATTACTGCGGCGCCTCAATCGGGGTAATCTACCGTCACTCTACTACGGAGTAATTTAGTGCATGGCTGGTGGACACCGATGCTGGCTGTCCCACACGTCGGCGAAAGTGAGTAATTTAGTGCATGGCTGGAGGAGGACCCACACGGTAGAGCGTGTCCACTGTTTTTCTGAAGGAAAAAAAGATTACATCAAGCATTTCCACTCTTACAACGGAGGAGTGCGAAACACGGTAGCCACTTTAACATACACAGTGCTCCTACTACTAGGCATGTGAAGTGGTTCATACGTCAGTACTACATAATCTTGTTGCTAGTGTAGTAAGATACGACAACAACAAATGATGTTGTGCGCATGTCAACTATATGAACAGTAATGTAGTAACATAGTACCGCTTTCTCGACTGTCCGGTCGAGAATGAACGGTGAGATCAATGTTAACAGAACTAGGTCTACAACGCACGGAGAGTATGGTGCTACAGTACTCCACGAAACATGAACCATATGAAGCACGAATAGTGTTTGGTAGGGTGTATGAAGGGTGCACGAGATGGGACCAAAAGTTCCCTTCTCGTCCCACTTTTGGGTGTTTGGCAGAGTGCATGAAGGGTGCATGAGTCCACACTAGTAGGTTAACACAAATACACAACGAGGAAACAACTACTCCCTCCGTCTAGGTGTGTAAGTCATCTTACGTTGTGCACTGCGACCAAGGCGGAGAGGAAAACGAGAAAACTTAATGTCTTTTTACTAATTAATAGCATTGCATGCAATGAAATAACCACTGCATGTCATGTGTATTAGTCTCAAGTCATTGAAAGCATGCACGGCCCACGTCTCTTATTGGTTGATATGTCACAAAACAAGAAACGGGGAGGGAGTTAATGTACCGTGCCTAAGTGTTTTGGGATTATTTGGTTTTCGTAAGGTGACTTACACACCTAGACAGAGGAGGATATTGAGACGAGAATGCAACCAAACACACCCACACGCTTTGTGCTACAGTGACTGATCTGCACCGTCTGAGTTTGATCCAACGGTTGCGCCGAGACATGGACATGCCCATGCAGAGGGCGCCTAAACACCACTGAAGTCCCTCTGCTTCTCGAGGCGCACGACGTTGGTGATGCAGGGGGCGAAACGGCTGAAAGGCGATGCAATCTACGGGAAGGCGGAGGGAGCCAGCCGAGGAGCGGTGAATATTTTGGTTTTCACCATGGTAAAACACCGGTCGGCGACTTCTCACATCGAGGAGCGATGGGTTTTACAGCGGAGTCATCGTGAATAATTGCTGCCGCGCTGCTGCCGTCAATCAAAAATTAAAAATCCTGCCGCTACCGCTCCCATCAATCAAAAATTAAAAATCATGCCGCACTCAAACACCGTGAGCAACACCACGGTGGATATTTAAATTTACCTGCGGCAAGTAGATAAAAAGGGTGAAAAACAAATGTGCCGGCGGCCTAGCTAATCGGTCAAACTAGCCCAACTAGCTAGCCACCGTGCTTCACTGATGTACTCGGCGGGAAAAGTGGTCTTTCGTGATTTGTCGACTCATTTACTTGCTTCGGCGAAAATGCGCGGTAGGGCGTCCCACGTTAGGAAGAATATATCGTGCACCACGGGAGGACCCGAAACCGCTGGCAGAGGGTGTGCCATGTCTCGGCACGGAGGAAAAATGTGCGTGTAAAAATTTACTGTATCAGACGTAGTACCTATGGTTCGACCTCGGGACCCAGCCAGTCGGTCGAAAACACCCCACTAGCCACATAGCTTCATCATGCTAACACGACACGGAGGATAGGTGTGGTTAGCTCCGTCTCGACCAGCCACAACATCTCTTGTTCTAGGCGATTCTTCTATTTTCCAAGCTTTTTTAGTTGTAATAACACCACGGCAAGCTAGCGCCGCTCTTTGTGTGTGCCAGTGCAAAGGTCAGACGATGGAGAAAAGAGAGAGATCGCAGACCTGGGACCCACCAGTAAGTGAGTCAACGGTCATGCACGTGTTGACGAGGCACACCCTCTACTCTACTCAACGTAATACTGTATAAAATCAAGTTATGGGACAAAGCCAACAACCGTTGTTGCTTCAGGCTATCGACTTACGCTTTGTAGTTCAGGTTGCCAGTTTGAATTTCGTCTTTCATATTTGTTAGTTTTAGGTCCAAATTTGATTAATGACAAGTGAGACCCCCCATGTGTTGTTCCGATATTTTAGTCTAGGATGGTGTTTTTGAACAAACACTTTGCGCGGTTAGACAAGTAACGGCACAAGTTACACGTATTTTGCAAGTTTACGAACAAAAATGATAGCGGCATATAATATCACATCCACCCTGCAGCTTAGATGCTATGGTGATATGAGTTTTTACACCGTTTGAAGTGAGATCCAATGGCTTGGGAGTAGTCTTTGTAATTATGCGCAATTTCCAAACTCTCCAAAGGTTTTTTGCAAATAAAACATTCAGGCCTCATGTGTGCCGCTACATCTTGGATCCAACGGCTGCTCGTTGCTCATATTAGGTGCTCCCCGTAGCTTAATTACCCGCTACGGTGATATGAGCATCTAGGTCGTATGATCAGTGATCAGATGGCACATGCGTAGTAATTGTACTTTCTGCGCAATTCCCAAACTCTCTCAGCCATATATTGCAAAAACATTCAAACCTCCTACTGTGGGCCGTTAGATCTCCGTGAACTCGTATCACCATAGAATCTACGGTGCGGGAGCACCTGATATTCTCCCGTGCGAGAAAACATAAGGTGCTCTCGCAGCTTGGATGCTACGGTGATACGAGCTTCGAGGTCGTTTGATCTGAGATGCAATGGCATCTGAGCAGTCTTTATGCTTGTAAGTAGTGGCCGAACTCTTTAGGGGATTTTCTGCAAAAAAACATTCGAACCACCGAGGAGGTGATGGGTCACAAATCCAACGGCTCCGAAGAGCTTGTATCACCAAAGCATCTAAGGTGTGGTAGCACATGATATTCTTACATACAGGAGAATATGATGTCCTCCTTCATCTTAGATGCTACGGTGATACGAGCTTCTAGGTCGTTGGATATGGGATCCAAGGGTATCTGAGTAGTTTTTGTACAAATTGTGTGCAATTCTCAAACTCATCAAGGTTTTTTGTAAAAATATTAAGACATCATGTGAGCTGCTATATCTCAGATCTACAAGCTCCAAGCAACTAATATCGGCATATCTAAGGTATGGGGGCACATGATATTCTCCCGGGGAGGAGGGGTAGGGGTGCACAACCAATCGGTGGTTGGGAGGGTGGGGACAAATATAATCTAAACAACCCTAAACAGAGCTTCACAATTTTATCTAAGGTCGAGGGGGTGACCCTCGACAATCATAGCTCCACCTAATTAAACACAAGATTTGCATGTACTGTAGTACTAGACTTAATATTCATGTTTCAGTTTCATGTTCGTTTTAAATATTGGATTGAGGACCATGCATGTCTTACATTTTACTCCCTTCGTTCCTAAATATTAGTCTTTTTAGAGATTTCAAGTGGACTGGCACATACAGATGTATATATACATATTTTAGAGTATATATTCACTCATTTTGCTCCGTATGTAGTCGCTTGTTGAAATCTCTAAAAGACTAATATTTAGGAACATAAGGAGTATTTTTGAATTCGTGTCATACATGCATGATTTGGAAAAATAGATGCACTATACTTATTGGATTGTTGTTGTGTTCGTGTGTGGGTGTCTGTGTGTGTGTGTGTGTGTGGTCATATGCTTGATACATACAAAGTTTTCTCACCTCCATATTGTTCATCTTTTAAATTTGAATTTGCATTGAAAAACTTACCAGGGATACCATGAAATGTGAAATCGACGTTGAGATCACTATATCACAAACTCACTCTAATTCAACAACTCGTCATAAATCAATTACCACATTGATATTAGTATTTGCAAGGAAAATACTGGCATTGTAATCTGAATAGATTAGATTCGGCAATTTAAAAGGTTCCTTTCGTATTCTTGAATGGTAGGACCCAACGGCGTACCAGCCAGACCTTGGCTCGTGTTGATCCTAAAAAAAACCGGGCTCGTGTCCTTCTGGTGGCGTGTGTGGTACAAACATTAGGCAACCCCAACCAGTCGAGCCTCCGTGTTTCGAGTCGAAATATCTGGCGGCCAGAATTCCAGCCCTAGGAAATTCCCCTCATGTCCCCGGTCCATAATGACTACCGATGAACAACAGAGGGATGCCTTAGTAACTAGACAACGTTACCTACCGTGCCGAGCACGGTTCAATTCCCTCGATGCCGCCGCCAAGGTCACCCGTCAATCGCATTGCCTAGTACTACTACTACTACACCCGGATGAGCATAGAATTGAGCCCGTTTGTTCGTGCCTAGTACTTGAGTTAATATATCAGGCAATGCACTGGTGCGGAGGGATTATCCTTTTGCTCTGCATATATAACTTGTCTGAAGTCTAACTAAGCAAAATGTTTGACCAAATCCTTTCTTAAGAAATACAACAGGACAGATGTATGGCTTGAAAATTTATTGCATGATGCAGGTTATTATATTGTTTCGAATCCTGGATCTTAAATTTCAGAAAATCCAAAAGTGACCATAAATTCTTGAAACCGAGCATGGTCACGTGATATGGCCCAAATATTACTTCGTAATTTTTCTCTTCAATTTGAGACAAGCTGCTTATGACAAGTTGCACAAATGAAGAGCGAAGGTATTTTGGAACAAAGACCTGTCACGTTAAGGCGAATGCTTTCACTATTGAAACCATGGGCGTTTACGTGCCGCCACGAGTCCCGCTTCTCATCGGCAGGTGCCGTCCAAGCAAGCGTATGAGTCGACGGGAGGTGGGCGAGCGTATCGCCAAGGCCTGGCCGACAGGAGGCGTGCGAGCAAACCATTGCGGCAGGATCACCGGGAGGTGAGCCCTTTGACCAGGCTCCGCCTCCCACCTTCGTCCCAACTGCTCCCACTTTTAATGTTGCCGGCGCCGCAGTTTAAAATCAACCCCGCACTACCCGGTATCGCTACAATCTTCTCTCTTCCTCTCCGATTCTCCTGTCGTCTACCTCCAACCAGCATGACCTAAATGTACGCCATGCCGCATCACGATGGTCTGCCCTTAGTCTTCCAGTTTCCTGAGGAAGACACCCAGCCGGAGTCTCAAGAACAAAAGGCCCTTTGGGACAAGCTTGAACTGGCCTTGCGGGAGGACGCCACGCTCGTCCTCGCCTCCTGCTTCCAGCTCCCGGCCGGCCCGACGCACAGCGCCCATCCCCGCCGTGATTGATGGGCTGGGAGCCGCACAATGTCGCCGAGCTTGATGCCACGGGGTTCCAAGAGGTCCCCGCCGACTTTCACGCGCCCGTGCACCTGCCATCGAGATGCGCTTCGCGTGCAGCAGCGACGCTGCGCCGTGCGGTGCCGATGCACTGCCAACATATGCGCTTCGCGTCTGGCAGCGACGCGGCGCCCGTGCGGTGCCGTGCACATGAATGTCTCTGCCGTGCCGTTGACAACGCCTATCCCCGCGCGGGTGCCAGTGCCCCCCTCAACGGCATGGATGGCCACCGTCGACCGCTTCCTTGCACCAACGCCAGTCGCCTCCTCCCGCCAGTTGACTTGCTCCGAAGTCCAGAACATTTTGGACTTCCAAGAAGCTAGGCCAAAGTCCAGGAGTACGCCAACAACGGCGCAAGGCGTCGCCGTCGCCGTCGGTTAGTGGCCCGACGACACACAGAGCATGGCAGAGGAGCCGCTTCCCACCGCAAGACGCCCCCGTCGCCGCCGCGTAATCTAAATTTTCCATGAAAAACGTTCGGATTGCCATGCTTAAAATCCGAATGTTTATCATTTCCGTTTATTTTAGATCGATCGTCGTATAATTTAAAGTCGGAGTCAGACTGGACGAAATCTATGGTTTGATTGATTGAATGTTCTGCTAGAGCCGTATCAAATCTCTACCTAATAATAAAACACGTATGGTTTCCGCCCGTCCGTCGCGCCAATTTGTAAAAAAGCCCCTGCATTTTCATGGAATCAACCCGCAGTCCAGATTTAAGTCACACCGAACCATTATTTTATAGTTTTCAAAACCCCCCTGGCTTTTTAGGTATTCCATCCACGGATCATATTTAAGTCAAACAAATGCTTTTCTAAACCATCCATATCTTTTAAACCGTAACTCCGATTTAAACATGTTATATATGAAATTTGATTAGAAAAATATGTAGAATATGAATATAAGATTATTTTAACTTCTTAAGTATTTATAAATATTATTTTGGAAGATATTTAATTCAAACAAATGGTTTTCTAAATTATATGTATCTTTTAAACCGTAACTCTGATTTTAATATGTTATCAGTAGCAAACTAAATTAAGCCAAGCAACGTAATTGAACAATTGCAATAAGTGGCTAACTAAAATTCTGAGAAGCAGGTAACTGAACTTATGCTAGTTCTTTGTAGAGGCACACTGCAACTTCTTTTTCGCTTACAAGGTTGTACGAAGGAGTCCATGGCATCAATTGCTTGGATACGCAACTCCAATACTTCTTTCTTCCCACACTGCATTGGTAAGTCGAATGGTTAATCTGGTAAGATGGTGCGTCCTTGATATGTTATATGAGGACGTGTAGTCAGACTAGTTGTAGCCACACACATCACACTGGCTTTTACTGTATATTTCATGTGATTACTTTTGGCATATCGAGATCTAAGCAATCTACAATAGGATGAAAAGGCTGAGATCCTTCACATTATTGGCGAACTCAGTTCATAGAAACAAGCGATTCAACCATTCTGTGGGTAAATCAAAAGCGCCACTGGAATATTTTTCACTACCCCTATCATACACGCAAAAAGGGGAGACCCCACCATAGGGGCTGGTATGGGCGCCCGCCTTGGGTGGCTCGAAAGTGTGCACCTAGTTTGAGTCGTCCAGGTTGGCCCAGTCTAGTTTTGTTCGTCCCAACGCACGAGCAGGCAATGTAAAAAATGAAGAATTTTTTTCAATTTGGATAGGACAATAACATAAGTGCAAGCCAGGCCCAATAGCAGGCTCGCGGCCCAAACGAGCGCCTCCCATATCGATCGACATCAGGAAAATTCCCAATTCATCCGCTCCAGCCTCCAGTCTGGTTCGCTCCTAACCTAGCCGCCGCTGGACAGACCGACACAGCACTTCCTCGCGCCCTCGTTGGAGGGCGGTCGCCGGGCTTCAAGCGAACGGAAGGACAAGAAGATGAAGATCCAACCCTGGGTGTAGCCTGCGTGGGAGGCAGCGGCGACAACATGGGTGAGGGAGTCCTGGACTAAGGGGTCCTCGGGCATCCAGCCTATTATCGTTGGGCCGGACTGATGGGCTGTGAAGACATGAAGGCCGAAGACTGTACCCGTGTCCGGATTGGACTCTACTTGGTGTGAAAGGCAAGCTTGGCGACTAATTATGAAGATTCCTTCTTATGTAACCGACTCTATGTAACCCTAGATCTCTCCGGTGTCTATATAAACCGGAGGGCATAGTCCGAATAGGATATAGACTCATTACCATAGTCATACCGTCTAGGCCTCTAGGGTTTTAGCCATTACGATCTCGTGGTAGATCAACTCTTATAATACTCATATTCATCAAGATCAATCAAGCAGGAAGTAGGGTATTACCTCCATAGAGAGGGCCCAAACCTGGGTAAACATCGTGTCCCCCGTCTCCTGTTACCATCGATCCTAGACGCACAGTTCGGGACCCCCTACCCGAGAGCCGCCGGTTTTGACACCGACATTGGTGCTTTCATTGAGAGTTCCACTGTTCCGTCGATGAAAGGATTGATGGCTCGCCTTGTCCTTAAAGACAACATCACCTCTGGGGGAGTCCTGGCCCTAGGCCAGATCCTCCGGCTGGGCGGCTTCACCATGATTGCCTGTTTGGCCGTTGAGCCGACGTTGACCTCTCGGGCCATCGAAAACCCCCTTCGGATCAACCTCGAACACTCCAAGCAGATGGATCCGGCAGAGTTCTCGTCCTTAAACGAGCTCCTGGATCGCATCGCCGCTTTGGGAATCACCACAGATTATGATCTGATCAGACCTAAAACCGATCAAGGAGAAATCAGAACTCCACCGGTCACCCATCAGATAGCGGTAGTCGAGGAGCGGGACGGCGAGTCTTCTTCTACGTCGAAGATAGACTATATCCGGATTGCCGATCAGGAACAACCGGATACCCACTAGAGAAAGGATGCAACCAGCCTTCCGAACATAGAATCAGACGGCCATCCTAAACAATCAGAAGATACTCCGGGGCCTGAACTGTTGAGTCTGGAGTCTCTCCAAACTCCGGATAATCGGTTAGGTCAGGGTTCGGATTTAATTCCACCCACCCACCCGGACATAAACCCTCTCATGAGCATAAAACAGCAGTCTCAGGAAATGGTCCACCACTTCTGGGCCAGATTCCTCCTTGTCAAGGACAAGGTAAAGGATTGCCATGACGAGGATGCAATATCAGTGTTCTGCAAAAATTGCATGGACGAAGGAATCCTCAACGCCATCAATCGCCGCCTCATACTGAAATTTGCTGACTTAGCAACCATCATACAAAAGTATTGTGCAATGGAAAGCGCCTGGAAAACTCAGGCAGCTCGTTGGGAACCACCGGCCGCTACCCGGCCCCACGTCCGAACAAAAAGGACGCACCCTCTCGGGACGTCTGAACCAACAGCAAAGAAATCAAAACCCATTATGGGGCGCGGAACCGTTCTCGAAGGATGGCTCGATGGGCCATGCAAAATACACTCAACACCGGATAACGCTCCAACCCACAGCCTTAGAGCATGCTGGATACTCCGGCAAGTGGCCAAGAGCGGCGAGGACATCCTCACCACGAATACACTAGAACAACACCCCCTAGAAAACGACAGCCCCGTAGTACTGACGATCTTAGAGACATTCGCCTCAAACAATGGGCGCAAAAGGGCACTCCCCGAGCTCGCCGAAGTCTACCAAATCGCGGCAATAAACCCTTGGAACGACACGGCCATAACTTTCAACGCCAGTGACAAACCAAAATACAGGACAGTCCGAGCACCAGCCGCCTTGGTCCTCAACCCAATTATGGACGACTTTCGGCTCACCAAGGTTCTCATGGACGGCGGCAGCGGATTAAACCTCATCTATGAAGATACTCTCCACAAAATGGAAATAAATAGGAGCCGCATCGAGAAAAGCAATACGACCTTCCGAGGAATCATTCCCAGTCGGGAAGCGCGGTGTGCGAGAAAAATCACACTTGACGTAGTATTCGGCACGCTGGAGAATTACCGGTCCGAAGAGATAACCTTCCAAGTGGCCCCTTTCAACAGCGGATATCATGCCCTCTTAGGGCGAGATGCATTTACACTCTTCCAAGCTATACCTCATTACGGTTACATGAAACTCAAGATGCCTGGGCCCAATGGCATAATCACTCTAGCCAGTAATCCGGACATAGCACTCCGTGCCGAAAACAAAAACGCATCCCTAGCCCTCGAGGCATTATCTGAGGCCCTCGCAACCGAAGAATTAACCGTACTGCACTCCAGGGTGGACAGGGACGATGTGATCCTAGAAAAACGACCCAAATCCACCTCCTTCAAACCGGCAGAAGAAATAGTCAGATTCCAAGTCCACCCAACGGACCCCAAGAAGACAGCATCCATTGGAGCACAACTAGACTCAACGGTCGATGCCGCGCTACGAGAGTTCCTACGCAAGAACTGGGATATATTCGCCTGGCACCCTTCTGATATGCCAGGAATTCCACGCGAATTGGCGGAACACAGCCTCAATATATTGAAGGGATATAAACCGGTCAAGCAAACACTGCGGCGTTTTTCCGAACCTAAACGTCAAGCTATGGGGGAGGAGCTAGGCAAGCTAATCGAAGCCGGATTCATTAGAGAAATAAAGCACCCGGACTGGCTAGCAAACCTGGTGATGGTGCCAAAGAAGGATAAATCCTGGCGCCTCTGCGTCGATTTTAAAGACCTCAATAAGGCCTGCCCTAAAGATCCCTTCCCCTTACCCTGCCTCGACCAGATCATTGACGCTACCGCAGGACATGACTCATTATGCTTCCTCGACGCATACTCCGGATACCAACAAATCAAAATGAAGGAATCCGATCAGGCCACAACGGCATTCATCACCCCATACGGGCCCTTCTGCTTCAACACTATGCCCATCGGGCTCAAAAACGCCGGTGCCACTTACCAACGCATGATTCAAACATGCTTGGAGAAACAGATCGGCAAGGCAGTCGAAGCATATGTGGATGACGTCAAGTCACTAATAGACGATTTACGCCTCACATTCGACAACCTCCGTGTGTATGACATCAAGTTCAATCCGGAAAAATGTGTTTTCGGCGTCCCCGTCGGAAAGTTACTGGGCTTCATCGTTTCCAACAGAGGAATTGAGGCAAATCCAGCCAAATCCGAGCTCTATCACAGTTGACCATGCCAACAGACCTTAAACAGGTCCAAAAGCTCGTGGGATGCGTGGCAGCGTTAAGCTGCTTTATCTCTAGATTGGGAGAAAAAGCCTTGCCACTCTACCGCCTTCTCCGACGTACCGACCACTTCGAGTGGACGGACGCGGCAACGGCCGGGCTCGAGGAAATAAAGGCCCTCCTAGCAAAAAATCCAATCCTGGCCGCGCCGAACATCGGCGAACCTATGTTATTATACATATTGGCAACACACCAGGTGGTGAGCGCCGTGCTCGTCATCGAGCGAGAACAGGACGGACACAAATTCCCGCTTCAGAAGCCAGTATACTACGTGTCCACTGTCCTCACACCATGCAAATCCAGGTACCCTCACTATCAAAAGATAGCATATGCAGTCTTCATGGCATCTCGAAAATTACGACACTACTTTCAGGAGTGTTCGATCACGGTGGCTTCCGAGGTCCCCCTCAATGATATAATAAACAACCGAGACGCCACGGGCCGGATTGCCAAATGGTCCATTGAGATCCTTCCGTTCGACATCACGTACAAACCACGTCGAGCTATTAAATCCCAAGTACTGGCTGACTTCGTCACCGAATGGACAGAGGCCGAACTCCCTAAAGAGTACGACGCGTATTCCAACTGGGTCATGCATTTTGATGGCTCCAAAATGTTGGCGGGGTTAGGAGCGGGCGTTGTATTAACGTCCCCCACGGGGGATATCGTCCAATACGTACTCCAAATATTATACACAGACTACAACAACACTGTCGAATACGAGGCCTTGTTACATGGCCTTCGAATGGCCGTATCAATGGGCATACAACGCCTGGAGGTGCACAGGGACTCAAACCTCGCAATATCCCAAATTAATGGTGACTTTGATGCCAAAGATCCAAAGATGGAAGCTTATCGCAACGCCGTCTTAAAGATGTTGGCTCGGTTCGAGGGGCTCAAATTTCATCACGTCGCCCGCGAAAGTAACCAGGCGGCAGACGTCCTCGCTCGCATCGGCGGTAAGCGCGACCCAGTCCCACCCAACATCTTCCTGGAAAGGCTCTTTAAGCCATCCGTGGTGTGGCAAGGGGGAGATGGCAACGACAGTCCAGCTCCGAACACAAACATAGATGGCGAACACACCAATATGATCGGAGGCTCAGCCACCAAAATAACACCATCGGCCCACCTCATCATGGCAACCATTGCCCCGTGGACCGAACCATTCTTAGCCTACCTTAATGGGAAGGAGCTCCTAGAAGATTAGAACGAGGCTCGCCAAATTGTCCGGTGTTCGAAGGCCTATAAAGTTCACGAAGGAGAGCTCTACAAGAAAAGTACTACCGGAGTCCTTCAAAGGTGTATATCCGAGGAGGAGGGGCGGCAGCTTTTGGCAGAAATTCATGCCGGTCTCGGTGGACACAACGCCGCAGCCCGGGCACTTGTCAGGAAGACCTTCTGTACAAGATTTGATTGGCCCACGGCCCGAGCAGACACACAGGACCTCGTCCAGCGTCGCGTTGGATGCCAACTCTTCGCCAACCAAAGCCATATGCCCCCAGCCTCCCTACAAACAATCCCCATTACATGGCCCTTCACTGTCTGGGGCTTGGACATGGTTGGACCCCTTAAAGGGGGAAGCCACAAGAAAAAATATATGTTGGTCATGGTGGATAAATTCACCAAGTGGATAGAGGCTAGACCAGTTAAAATGGCCGAATCCGGACTGGTGATTGCATTTATATCAGATGTGGTGCTCCGTTATGGTGTCCCACACAGCATCATCACCGACAACGGTTCCAATTTCACAGCTGATGAGGTGAAAACCTGGTGTGCTAATCTGGGCATCAAGCTCAATTATGCCTCTGTCTACCACCCGCAAACAAACGGTCAAGTCGAACGAGCCAATGGTCTCATTATGAGCGGCATTAAACCCAGACTAGTGCAGTCTTTGAAAGAATCAGACAAGCACTGGGTCGAGGAGCTCGACTCCGTACTCTGGGGGCTGCGGACCACGCCCAATAGCACTACCGGATACACACCCTTCTTTATAGTGTACGGTGCAGAGGCTATGTTACCCT
This sequence comes from Aegilops bicornis, assembly GCA_021605145.1. NCBI lineage: Eukaryota > Viridiplantae > Streptophyta > Magnoliopsida > Poales > Poaceae > Aegilops > Aegilops bicornis. Next base: position 671,998,625 of record CM038673.1, on the reverse strand, counting down.
GCGACATTATTCATGAGTCACCTCGAGTGTGCATGTACGAAGAGAGAGAAGCAGAGCTTGATCGGAAGGACAGCTTAGATGCCCTGGAAGAGGAGTGCGACGTCGCAAAAGCCCGTTCCGCATTTTATCAACAGCGGGCCCGAAGATATCAAAGCAGAGAAGTACGGGCCAAGACTTATAATGTTGGCGAACTAGTCCTACGCTTGCCGGAGAAGAAAAGGACAAACTCAAGCCCAAGTGGGAGGGTCCCTTCATCATCGACGAAGTTCTCATCGGAGGAGCGTACCGCCTGCGTGACGCCTCAGACAATCACTCAGAACCGAACCCATGGAACGCGGCCAGACTCTGAAGATTCTATGCCTAGCGCCAAAATCATTGTTCGTCTCCTTCTCCCTACTATATACCTTATTTCCCTCTCCTTTCTTTGTTTTCCTTTCTCTTCCTTTTTTAGCATTTAAAGCTTTTGCGCGGTTCAACCACACACTTGTGACGCATACATCTTTCAATATGTACGTTCATTACACCTGGGGGCTTCTTTAACAGAAGCTTGTTAATATTATTTTTTGAGCGTCAAGCTCACCACACATACGCGTTTTTCCCGTATGTCTTTTCTTCACATTTTTATGCATCGATATGACTTAAATTTTGGCCAAGCTGGGTTGCCTGGCTCCTGTGCTTACCCCTATGTTCCCGATTGTTCGGCTAGGTGGTAAAGGGAGCACCTCTGCGATTGTTGCTGTCGGGTCATTTGGATGTGTACCTCAGACTGGGTGAAGCCGAAAGCTAGTGTTCTTAAGGGAATATTCGGTGGTGGATGAAAACGTTTTTTGCACTCACTCTATTGTGAACCCCGGAAGTTATACACCTTTGTGATCTTCACATCACAATTCGGACATGTCTACTAATGCATGCACACCCAGGGAAAGGAACACTTAACGGAACTATTCTCCCTGGAAGATGTTTCTTACAATCTCAATGTAATATAACATAACTAGCCGGATATAACTTGTCTGTTCAAGAAACTATGACCCCTACGCTTAGTTTTCCATGCATACCCTGGCCTATTCGGCCGCGACGGTATTCGGAAACACTCCGCACCTTCGGGTCTGGAGGTTGAAGCGAAAAGGTCTGCCATGACAAATGATATACAATTCAGCTAGAATTCCACATGGTGAGGAAAGTACATAGTCACTTGGACTTAAACACTTCCCCCTCTATACCATCTAACAGGCAGTCTAACTTACAATCCTATTGGGAGTATTTGGCGGCCACCTCTACTTGGTCATATACTAAACTAACGGGAATTTCTTCCCCATTCAACCCTAGCGGTCCAACCCGGGCCATGTGATTAGGATCCATCTTGGTATATCGCATTTTCACCATGGCCCAGGCCTCTCGCGCACCCTCTCGGTAGGCCGATATCTTCCATAATAGGACACGCCGTCGCGCTCCCTTGAACAACTCTACAAGCTCATCCATACTTCCTGGAGGGGAGGCGGATGGCCATAAGGCCTTGGCAACACTCCGCATGGCCAGCCGAGCATGCTCGTGCACTTGCGACAGTCTTAGCAGCAGATCACTTGATGATCCGGACACCTCCTCTTCTGGACGGCCCGTCAATATACCTGCAAACATAACTATATCAGTACAATTTATTTCCGAACTACAAAAAAACAGTTCGGATACACACTGAATATGCCGGCCCGTAGCTTCTTGTTCTCCTTCACGGAGTCGACTAGCTGGGCCCGCACATCTTTCAACTCTTAACCCAATTAGTGTTGGAATCATGTAGCTTGTTTTTCTCGTCCCTGACGCGGGTCAGCACACGCTCGCCCGTGGCATGTTGCCTCTTTGCCTCTCTCTCTCCCTCTTGGGCGATCTTCAACTTCTTTTCAAGTTGATCAGGCGACCCTATTATGCGATCAGTGGCAGTATTAGCACAGTTAGTATACAATTAATGTTCCTCGATGGAGGGGAACGTTACCTGAGGACGGCTTCTTGAAGTTTCCCAGTTCGGTGGTAGCAGCATTTAGCTGCGCCCGACACTGCTCCAGCTCTTGAGCTAGCAGGCCATTCTTCTCCGTAAGGACCTGGTCATACAATGATCCTTAAATCAGTTGTGCCAACCGCTTTCAGTCTCGGGGGCTACGGGCATTTGGTCATCCTTTTTCGTACAAAGAAAACTTACCTGCACATCCGCCAAATATTGCTTTGTGGCTCTTCTAAGCCCATCTCGAGCAGCTCGGATATATGTGTCGCCCGAGTTAAAGGCATTGAATGCTTCCTCCGAGAACTTGGGGTCTCGTAAGACCGCCCTGCAGTGCGGATGATTCATGGCGCTCTCTACCTCCGAGTTGGTAACAGACATATTTTCCGAACCCTTGGCCGCTGAACAGTCCAGCATTGTTCCCACACTGGCTCCAGTCTCTCCGACTGGATCTAAATCCTGGTTGACGGGAGCACGACTGGTCATGCCCCCGGACACAGTTCGGCGAACCTTTTTCCTGTAATCAAACAAACGCACAGGTCACAGTTGGATGCGGCCGCTGACAAAGCATATTTACCCATACCTCCTCGATGAAGGTCTGGTTGTGTCTTCACCGGCCTTCCTCTTCGAAGGCCTGCCCGGCGCAGGAACAGATCTCTTCGGAACCGTCGAACGCCTCCCCTATAGAGCACGAAACAGTGCGGTGGGTGAGGCAGAATAAAAGCACTCTCTCAGAGAAGGTGTCTCTTGATTACTTACCTGGGAAGCAGGAAGAAGGCCAGGATAGTCGGCGATGATGGCCACTTCTGTGCCATCATAGCTCATCTGGTAAAACACTCCCTTGGCGAGCACCACGAATATATCCGGATCCTGCTCAAATCCAGGATCAGGCTCCCGGTCATGGTTCTCCGGTTGTGGGGCGGGACTATGAAGTCCTTCGGTGACCTTTCGCCAGTGTTGTCATAACAGACGGATTTGAAATTTATCAAAAGGAATCCGACAAGGGAAGGAATGAAACAGAGGGGTGGAAGCCTACCTAACTGGGAGGATCATACATAGAATACCCATCTCTGCGCTTAATGCGAAGAAATTCCTCTTCCTCCCCTTTAAACAGCTCGGCCAATATCTTGGCCAGAGCGGCGGGAGTGTCCGGACCTTTCCGGCCACATCGAGAGGCATCATCCAATCCATTGTAGTGTCACATTGGTAGCCCTCTGTATTGTAGCGGCTGAACCCCAACGCACGAGCAGGCAATGTAAAAAATGAAGAATTTTTTTCAATTTGCATAGGCCAATAACATAAGTGCAAGCCAGGCCCTATAGCAGGCTCGCAGCCCAAACGAGGGCCTCCCATATCGATCGACAGCAGGAAAAATCCCAATTCATCCGCTCCAGCCTCCAGTCTGGTTCGCTCCTAACCTAGCCGCTGCTAGACAGACCGACACATCACTTCCTCGCGCCCTCGTTGGAGGGTGGTCGCCAGGCTTCAAGCGAACGGAAGGACAAGAAGATGAAGATCCAACCCTGGGTGTAGCCTGCATGGGAGGCAGCGGCGGCAGCATGGGTGAGGGAGTCCTGGACTAAGGGGTCCTCGGGCATCCGGCCTATTATAGGTGGGCCGTACTGATGGACTGTGAAGACATGAAGGCCGAAGACTGTACCCGTGTCCGGATTGGACTCTACTTGACGTGAAAGGAAAGCTTGGCGACCAATTATGAAGATTCCTTCTTATGTAACCGACTCTATGTAACCCTAGATCTCTCCAGTGTCTATATAAACCGGAGGGCATAGTCCGAATAGGATATAGACTCATTACCATAGTCATACCGGCTAGGCCTCTAGGGTTTTAGCCATTACGATCTCGTGGTAGATCAACTCTTGTAATACTCATATTCATCAAGATCAATCAAGCAGGAAGTAGGGTATTACCTCCATAGAGAGGGCCCGAACCTGGGTAAACATCATGTCCCCCGTCTCCTATTACCATCGATCCTAGACGCACAGTTCGGGACCCCCTACCCGAGATCCGCCGGTTTTGACACCGACAACGGGCATGGCATCGAGCTTGCGCAAGAGGACAGTCGCAGCTTGCAAGAGTAGCATGCGCAATGAGCAGGTACATCACATCCCTGATTATATCTAATTCAACTCTTCAATTTCTGGCCAATAGTTAAACCTGACGGTGTTGTAAAACTGTTTGTATGTAGGGAATCTATGAGAAAACGAAACCAATTTCTACTTATTTTATAACTCCCCCAATCAATACTGAACTGACTGAACCTGATGAATCTAATCAAGTTTCCGGTGCAAACATCCAAGCTCATGTTGTTCTTGACCCTGAAGTGTCTAATGAACAGACTGGTAATGAAGGATTTGATGCAAACATTTTACATGCTCCTAGTGATGAACATATAGTGTCTAATGAGGCATCTAATGCAAGCATTTTGCAAGCTCCCATTGAAGGATTTAGTGTCTAATGATGAGCTGCTATGTTGAGAGAGACATAGATTATAGGCATTGATGACAAGCAAATTATAGTGCATTTTCATGGCTTGAGGAAATGTCGAGGCCATCTACCAGAAAGTCCCCGTATCATGACAACGTAGCATAAATACTTTTCTAATCTGTTGTTTGAAACTATTGGCATACTTGTGCAGGATAGATATATTGATATGCAGTTTGTGCACTGGTTATAGGTGCAATTACACTTTGATATTTTCATCCAGAGAACGAATAATTCAAGCAGGTACAGACCATGTTTGTAGTCCTTGTACAGCATGTAGCATTTTGTGTTTTTTGGTGCTTGCATCATTTAGTGTTTATAATCTAAACTACTTTGGATCATTAGCTGGTTTTCAAAGTGCATGTAGCTTCACATTTCTCAAGTTATGTTGATTTCCGGAGTGCAAGTGCCTTCGTATTTTTAAGTTAAATGTTCGCCTCGGTAACTTGAATTCGTGGATCCGCCATCGCACACAAATCATACACGAATGCCGATTTAATTAAATGAAATGCAGGGAGTTACGCTAGCTCATTGTACAAGCTCACTGCAGCTCTGCTTGCGCTTGGGATGTTCCATGTACAAGTCCATGTTACCACTTGCTTCGATGTGCAGGCCTTGTGCTCCTTGCATCCCCCTCTGTATTTTTGACACGGCGAATGGCTGATCAAATAAGAGGAATCGACCTTGCTGTTGTCTTGGAGGATGATACTTACAAGGTTATACGGGTGTGCGAGGATGTGTACCAGATCCCATAGCTGTCATGCTTCGCTAAAAAATGGATTTGCTTGTTTGGATGATATCTCCGTAAGAAATAAGAGTTAATGTCGAGTTGGATAGGCCTGTAAGCTAAGAGAGCGTGAAAGGATATCCAAACATCGTTTAACAGTGCACAAGGGAGTGATGTGTGGATACCTAGTTCGAGCGGCGTTTGGGCATACTCGCCTAGCTAGAGTGCGGGTCACTTGAGCCATTGAGGGTGATCTTGGCTATTGGCTGGCAAGACGGATGCAGATCTTGAGTGGCAGCGGAGCGCTACGATGCGGTGGAGGAGACCGTTTGTGAAGCCCCAGCAGCATCGGGGGGCGGAGGCGCGACGATGTGCTCGGTGAAGTAGCCCCGGTGAGCTGGGAGACGGTGTCGGTGAAGCGCACCTGATGCGGTGGAATTCGGTGTCTGTGAGGCACGTCGGTTGCGGCGGCCGATGTTTTCGGTGGACCATCCGGTGCGGTGGACGAGGGCGTAGATGAGGTAGCTTAGGTGCGGTGGTGAAGCGCGACCGTTGTCTTCGTCGTCGTCGTCCGGCACAGAGGTGGGGAAAGAGACGAGATGAGGGGCGATTTGAACTTTGCTTGGGTTGGCGACGAATTAGGGATTTGAGCAATCTGGGTGCGGAAGGGGACGATGGAGAAGGGAGATTTTGCAGGGCTGGAATTGGGGCCGCCAGATATTTCAATCCGAAACGTGGAAGCGTGAACTTATTTTGTCGTCATCCTTTTTTTGGGGAGGGGAGGGGGAGGGAGGGAGGGGGGTGAGTGGCTGGGTGCTAAGCGTTCGTCTGACACACACGACCACCACAACACCACCCTGGTCTACCTGGTGCACCTACATTTGAGAATGCAAACGACTTCTTTCATTTGCAAACGAATCTGTATGCATTACCATGCCCGTGTTTTCCTTGCAATAATTAGTCATTCGAAATGAGATACTATAAATTAATTAATGAGGAGTTATTTGAAAAAAAATCGAAACGGTATCCACGCTAACGTGGATTAGAGTGTGTGTGTCACATAATTAGTTATTTGAATTAGAGTGTGTGTCACATAGCGATTTCCAATTCTAATGTGGATTTCGCATTTCATTGTATCCACGCTACTTTTTTAATACAAATTCATATGTATTTGATGAACACCATGGTAGTGAGAAAACTTTTGGATGGATTTAAACATATGACCTACAAAATAGCACAACAAATCGAGTCAATGTCAACTTTTCGAAACCTAGTATGACACGAATTCGAAATAAATACCCATATGCATGGTCCTCAGTTCAAATCTTACAATGTACACCGAATTGAAACATCGATATTAAGTCTCATACTATTTACATTCAAATGTAGTTTTTAGCCCCCCCCCTCCCCCGCACACACGCTACATACTTCCTGTATCGGTCAATATTCTTCTCCTAACCACCTTAGGAAGCTATCTTTTCCAACACACATCCATTCTTTCTCTCCATGTTTCGTTCTCTAACTCTCTCAACTACACAACCCCCTTTTTCCACTCTGTTATGAAATGTATTTACCTCACACACCCGCCACTGCACCCCATGCCGAGCTCTCTCTCTCTCTCTCCATCTCCCTCTCATCCTCTCACGCTAAATACATGCATTGCCTATCTAGCCCCCAACCTCTACAGCAAGACAAGACGACGTTGTCTATCTAGGTCACTCCCTCGAGACTGTCTCACTCTTTCTTCCGCACGGCGGGCCACACTCACTCAATCTCGCTCTCTTTATCCGAGTCTCGTTTAACCCTGTTTTCTTTCACACACAAATGATATATCTCCCTGTTCGGGCCTCGATCGACACACTCTATACTCTCTCATGCAGATTGTCTATCTAGGTCAGTCCATCGAAGCCGCCCCCACTCTTTCGACCTCATGGCGGGCCACGCTCTCTCTCTCTCCCTATCTCTCTCTCTCTCTCTCTCTCTCTCTCTCTCTCTCTGTATGTCTCGACTGACCTCGCTCTTTCTCAGACAAAAACGATATATCACCATGTTTGAGCCCAATTCGACTTATTCACATTGTATACTCTCTCATGCACATTGTCTATCTAGGTCACTCTCTCCAACCCGTCTCACTCTTTCGATCACACGATGGCCCTATGTGATCGATTGACCTTGCTTCCTCCCACGCACAAAATATATCTACACGTCTGTGACTGGATCATCTCTCAAGCTCTATCTTACAGCCCTCACCCTTGCCAAAAGCTCAATCGGACAATATCTCTCCACAGCATATATATTTGTTCAATGAATATCGGACCACACTCACTTTGTCTCTCTATCTATATGTCTCTCGATTGACCTCACTTTCTCACTCGCAAAGCCGGAGCTATTTACAATGCGAGGGGCACTCCAACCTTGGATTAATTTGTGTAGGCCTTTATTCCGGTCGGTTTAGATTATATTTTCGTAGCATTCGGCCCACAACTACTCTAAACACCGTCGCAACCCCCGCAACTCCCCTAGTTGATTTCCCTCTGGCTCGGTCATCGCTCTCTCGCACGTCCTTTCTCGCCTTCAACGTTGCACCATGGTATTATTGCAAAAAACTCTGTTGTTCTCTTCAATTATTATAAATAACCTACAAAACTACACACCGATAGTCCACTTGGAATGGAACAAATTTCGGCCCACAAATTAAAGTGCTACAAACTACACACCAAGGGGCCCACATGTCATGAAACAAATTTGGACCTATATACAAATTAAAAAATAAAGGACGAGGATCGAACATGGGACCAGGGCCTTCAAGACGCACGTCAATAGGCAACATATGTAGAACAGCAATGTTTGTTGTACCTCCCTTTGTTCACATAATGTTTTTATATTACCACAGCCTATTTAATTGATAACATGTAATATTATTTTTAGTACTATTCGCCTTCACTTACTGGTGGGTTCCATGTGTGCTCTCTCTCTCTCTCTCTCCTCTCCTTCTGCGTTTAGACGCATGGGCAAACATGAAGAACTCGCTGGCGATGTTGCCGTTGACCATATCTGGACACGTTCACAAGTTACGTCACCAGTTTCATGTGCTAGCAGCACTAGTCAGTGTGTACGTGCAATCCACGTTAATTTGGAATAATATTAAGTGCATGCGGATATTAAGTAGGATATTATTTGCGTGTTATTATGTGATTAGCACTATTTTTGGCATGAAATTAACTGCACACTAAACATGTTGAGCGCTCGACATTAAAGCAGTCTAGGTCGCTCGATGACAAGGAATACATGTGGCTTGATGACGTTTTATATTTAACTAGCAAAAGAGCCCGTGCGTTGCAAGGGGAGAAAAAACACAACACACACTCTTAACCGAACAACCATCACTCAAGACCACAATAGGCCCGTCACCTTTATTTTAATGACGCATCATATTTGTGTTGCCGCTTATCCTTCTTCTCACCCTCGCCGGTGGTGGCCTTAGTGTTCAGACAAACCAAAACGTGTTAGAATGTGGTTAATCCTAAGACGTCTCTCTCTCTCCCTCTCTCCTCCCTCTCCCTCTCTCTCGCTTTCTCTCACACTCGTGATAAGAAATCTGTTGTTTTCCCCTGCGACGTATTCAGAGGTATGCATGTGTAATTCTCGATGTTTTCTTTTCCCTATATGGTTATAGTGGGTGTTTATTTGCAATCAGGATCGTCGCGTGTATGAAAGAAAATTCGATCATGCACTATAGTTATAAGTTTGCTTCCAAAACAATATTTAAGAAGTATTTAACAGGTAAAATTAACATCATATACAGATTTCACACATTTTTCTAATCAAATTTCATATATACATAATGCCACAGCCTGTTAATCCTATTATAGACTGCGCCTATCTATGTGTTTGATACTTATTGTTAAGAATTACCTGTTTGCCTGAACTTAAATAGCTACTTGTTTGTTTAACTGCTTTGCTGCTGCAACAACGGGTTACAATGATGTTAATAACTACTTTTCAGCATCGAATTGAAACTCTTTAATTCCTTGTTTGTTTAACTGGTTTGCTGTTATAACTCCCAGTTGAGATGTTTTGCTAACTTCAACTTTTCTTAATCCAATCGGAACTTTAATGGCAAAATAGGTTAGCCCAAGATCAAAGAGTGAGGTCCCCATGGACGTTGTATCATCCCACAACAGTGGCACCGGCCCAATCGTGCATTATGAATTGCCAGCTGCTGATGCTCTAGAGGCTAAACTAGTGGTAGAAAGAGATTCTGCTTCTGCACTTAAATATGAATTTGACATGTTGAGGAAGCAAACAACACAACCAGTAGTAGTACTCAAGTAAACCATTAAATATTTGGTGGATTTCAAAATGAAGCAAGCTGAGACTGACCACATTGTTAAGGTCCTGCAGGAAAAAAGGAAATTAAATTCCCACTTGGTAAATCATAGGTGAAATGTTCTTTCCATCGTTGAATAACCTTTGTGTTGTTTGTTCATGTAATCAATCAAACCATTTGTTTTAGAGATCATGTAATAATTGTTTTTTGTTTTTTGTTTTCTGGTTTGTAATTTTATTTGAGCACAAGTTTGTATTAGTTGATAAGACTCGGAGACATTTCATTTTGATTGCTATGCCAGACCTACAAATATGCCAATCGGGCTGAATGTGCATTCAGCAATAATAGTAGTATAGATGGACCATAAGTGGCACGCATCGGAAAGGGCCAAGATGTTGTAGTATCTTGGCTAAAAAAAGGATGATGTTGTAGCAATGAAAAGTACAGTGGCCCGGCTTATGTATGTTAGTTGATATTATTGATCCATATACTCTATAAGTGTTTATATGTCTGTTAGTTCTGTACATTCTTGGTTGATTGACTCGGTATTTGAATCTTGATACATCGCTTGTGTACATATCTAAATGGGAGTACACATTATGCTGCGTGTGACATTTGAGTTGGACATGAAGTGTTCCAAATATTCAATTCACCTTAAACTGGATTCTAGCTTCGAATTTGAGTATTGGCATTTGTAAACCATATTCATATATGAGTGGAATACATCTTTGTCGTCCTTTTGAAGATATATAAAACACATAGAATGATTTATAAAGATTCGTATAGGAATACAAAATGGATTCAAATTTAGTTGCTGTGGTAAACGTGGATGCTTATTGTCCCGAAATTCAAAAGAAGCGGCAAAATGTCCACTCCCACGCCGGGCCGTTCAAGCCAATTGTTTGGGAGATGGAAATTACTGTCTATCCATTACACGGACAATCCATCGGCCCGATTTCCACTGCTCTAAATAGGGGTAGGATAGTAACTTCAATTAGATGTGACACGACCGCCTCTGAGCCCATTCCGACACGGTGGGCGACAAAACACATTTGATTCAAGCTCGTCCGAAAGATCTCTATTTCTCCCTCCATTTCCCCATTCATACACGGTGGGCGGCAAAACAAACTCGACTCGGCCGAAATCGATGTAGGCAAACATTTTCAATAGGGGAAGGTTTGTAACTTCACTCAGACGTGACACAACCGTCCTACCTGTCAGCCCTGTTCATACACTGTGGGCGCCAACCATGGGTGCCAACCACCCTCTCCTCGCCCGAAATCGCTCTGGGCAAATATTGGCGAGATGCGAGATTACCGTCGTATCCCCAACCGACGAGACGTCCAAATTTTAAACGGGGGCTAAGTTCGTAACTTTCCCATATTTCAGACAGGCACGTCCCAAAACATGGTTCCCCATACCTCTCCCTCCATTTTCCCATTCACACACCGTCCGCGCTAGAACACCATCCCCACACCAGCCTCCGTCCGCCACCCCATCCATCGCCGCCGTCCTCCACCACATCCATTGCCGCCATTCTCCACCACATCCATCGCCACCGTCCTCCACCATGCCGGAGCGCCTACCAAGACCGCGTCGTCCACTGCTAGAGATGGACGTTTCTCATCCACGGCGATGGACCAAGAGCCTTGCATCACGTCCTCTCGCTTCATCGGCGCCGTCGTCCTCTTTGCCGGGGCCGCTCACATGACCTTCTCTTCCACCGCAACGGGACTTATCCCCCGATGCACCCGTCTATCGTCGCAGATCTGCTTCAACGCCACCGACAGCCATCGCACCCCCGATGCCTACACGGCGCCGCAAGAGAGGTGGTACTTCATATCTCCTCAACTTTTTGATCTCAACCAGAAAATAGATCTTAACTTGGTTACTCTACTTTCTTTTCAGCTCTTAGAATTTAGTACTGAGTTTGAAGCAAACAATGGCTGCTAAATATCATTTCTCCGGTTTCCCCCTTTTACGAATACTATACAATCAGAATACGTGCTTCGTGTCATAATAGCACTGCTCGACCCATCAAGCTAAACAAGCTTAGTTGTTCAAATACGAATATGATATTATTAAAACAGATTAGTTTAATTGGTCAGCTAAATGTTCCTAAATTAGTTTGAAAATGCATGTTCATTGCTCGGGTGTGTATCTCTGAGGTGCCCACGGTGAGACGGCCCACCACAGGATTTTGGGTCGTCCCAGGCCCAGATTCCTCTCTGTTCTGCTGCGCGCTTCCGATCTCTACTCGCTCCCAGCCTCCTGCCTCGCCGGCGACTTGCCGTCTCCGGACGGCATGACTCTAGGAAGACACGCCGGACTAACAGGAGGTCAGGAGCCGCTCGCCCAACAGCGTCACCGCTGCCCGGGCGTGCCACCGTGCCTACCTTCCCAGTCCGTTCAGGGCTCAGGCGTGAAGCACCCACTAAGCCAACCCGATTTATCCTGAGATAAGTCCTCAACACTCAGTAGCCACTCCTCATCACCCATTTTCTAATTGATTCATTACTAATTAGGCAGGACTGTCATTAGGTTTTGTTGTGTGCTCAGTGCTACCTACACTTAATGGTTCAGATGTATTTCGGTAATCTGTAGTACATGTAAAGTTCACAGGGTTTTCAAAATTCCGGCCCTAGGAACAGACACTAGTCATTTTGGATTGTTTGTCGTAGTGACATTGACCCAGATTACTACTGCAAGCCAGGTTTGTTGACAATTTTACTTGTATTTCTTAGTCATTCGATATAATATCCAATTATTCACGTCGATTAGTTGCAAACAATAAGTGCTAGACAAACTTCTTGATTCAGATTTTGGACGGTCTCTCATCTGCGATTACAATTCTGCATACTTGTCCTAGTAAGCTCACAAGTAAATGATTGATTCACTACATCTATGCTTGCCTTGTCATATTTGTTGTCAATATTCTTTTAGGGTGGACCACCCTATTTCTAAATAATGCAACCGTAGACATGAGTGAATAGTATTTCTCTATGTGATCTCTTCCATCATGTGTGGGCAACGAACACTGTATTGTATAGAAAGAAAGTGTCATTTCAGCTTTTACATAGGCTTCGATCTTTTACATGGAATACAATCTTCCTACTTGCTTTGTGTCGCACTACCAACACTCCACCCTTGAAGCTAAACATTATGCCACTCATAATTCCTTAGTTTATTTGTTCAAATACGAATTTCATATGATTCTAATGTTCCTACTTCAGTTTTGAAATGTGTGTCTGCCTGTTATAGATACATAAGGGGTTTGTATTTTTGTATGTGGTATGGTCAGCACGGTTGGGGGTGAACTTTGCATGTGCAGGGGTTTATAGGGAGACACTCTTCGAGTTGAATCCGCAATGCATTCCATAGATAATCTGACTACTTTTTATGTTTTCATGAATCTCATATTCTGAACAACATCATAATGATTATGAGCTTGCGCGCATGAAAAGAATAAAGCAGAACAATACCATGGCTGTCAAACTTGGCATTAAGGGACTGAAATCAAGTCTGGATGCAATGCAATGCAAACGCTCTCCACCTACAGATTCATGCTCAGAATATGATCCTAACAGCGATTCTGAGCTAGAGGGAGACCTATGTCAATGTAGCTCCCTAGTGGAGGAGTCAGAGGAAGATGCCCTATCTTATTCACCCATCAAGGTGCTTGCTCTAACTTTCCAAGGTTATATTTGTCGCACATATCTTGCAACTGATGATTTCCATTGCTTCTACTTTGTTGAACTGCCATTAGCTTAGTTTACACATCGTGTATGTGAATACACCCTGCCTATCCATTTTCAGTACATATTCCATCTGTCATCATACCATATTTATCCATTCAAATGTTGTTCTTGTGTATCAGACGTTCAAAAGGAAGAGGGCGATTGCTGATCGTGGAGGAGCACAAGCAAAGTATTTGGAAAAGGTAGTGGAACCTGATAAATCAAATAGCACATAAGGTGTAGTTGCAATATCACCTGACCCACAAAACACCCCAACTCTAGCAGACTCTAGCCCTACTACACTGGTCATTTCTGGTGCCCCAACTCAGCAGACCCCAACTGCAGCAAACATTATGATTATGCCAGATGACATAGCACCAGCTCTACAACCCAAAACCCCCATTCCAGTAAAGAGTACACCAAATCCAGTTGCCAAATCCCTCTTTGAACCAGAGAGAGCCCCAACTGCAGCAAATAGGACCCCTGTTCCATTTCTTCCCAGTTTAGAAGACAAAGCTTATATTGTTGTCAGGAACTTTGTGCGCATCTTTCCTTCATGGAAAGATTATACCGCAGACACAGAACAATTTCCAGTCTTCCTCCGCAACTTACGCGTAAGTAATGTACTAATGTTATTCATGGTCATTGCTGCATATGTTTCTACTAACAGAAGACACAAGATTTCATTCTTTTAAATAGGCGAGGACTAAACTGGATTGTGAAGACGAGCAAGGGTTGGTTGCGCTTTTCAAGCACTCATTGATGAAGTATCGTTCCTACCTGAGGCAAGCGCACTTCGATGGCAAGCCTCTAAACGAAATTTCTGTAAAGTCTCCGGTGCTACATTTATCCGACAGTGACTAGAATAATCTTGTTACACATTGGTCTCGGCTACAGTGTAAGGTACTATCTGTGATATCAGATCACAATTTGAACTACATTTCTGCATTTGCCTTAACGTATCACTTGTACGAAAACTGTTAGCAGAAGAACATTCATTCTCAAGGGACCACAGAATCTCGCAACTATACTGCACACTACATTGCTCTTGTGAGTACCTCTTGCCCTGTATGACCATACTTACTTTCATAGCTATTTGATTATGTAGCATCACTGCACATGTTAGCCTCGTTATCGTCCATTTAGTGGACATTATAAGATCCGTATGGACTCTTACATAAATTTAGAATCAACCCAATGCTTTTGAAGAGGTTTACCTCTGCAGTCCTCTTGTAAGGACTGAACGTCGTCTATCACTGTACTTACATTAACCGCTACTCCCTCCGTCCCATAATATAAGAACGTTTTGTACAGTACATTGTGTAGCATTCTGCATCTTATCTCCCTCGCCCACCATTGATGACCCACAAGTTTAGGGGATCTATCGTAGTCCTTTTGATAAGTAAGAGTGTCGAACCCAACGAGGAGCAGAAGGAAATGACAAGCGGTTTTCAGTAAGGTATTCTCTGCAAGCACTGAAATTATCGGTAACAGATAGTTTTGTGATAAGGTATTTGGTAACGAGCAACAAGTAACAAAAGTAAATAAGGTGCAGCAAGGTGGCCCAATCCTTTTTGTAGCAAAGGATAAGCCTGGGCAATTTCTTATATAAAGGAAAACGCTCCCAAGGACACATGGGAATTATCGTCAAGCTAGTTTTCATCACGCTCATATGATTCGCGTTCGGTACTTTGATAATTTGATATGTGGGTGGACCGGTGCTTGGGTGCTGCCCTTACTTGGACAAGTATCCCACTTATGATTAACTCCTATTGCAAGCATCCGCAACTACAAAAGAAGTATTAAGGTGAACCTAACCATAGCATGAAACATATGGATCCAAATCAGCCCCTTACGAAGCAACGCATAAACTGGGGTTTAAGCTTTTGTCACTCTAGCAACCCATCATCTACTTATTACTTCCCAATGCCTTCCTCTAGGCCCAAATAAGGGTGAAGTGTCATGTAGTCGACGTTCACATGACACCACTAGAGGAGAGACAACATACATCTCATCAAAATATCAAACAAATACCAAATTCACATGACTACTAATAGCAAGACTTCTCCCATGTCCTCAGGAACAAACGTAACTACTCACAAATCATATTCATGTTCATAATCAGAGGGGTATTAATATGCATTAAGGATCTGAACATATAATCTTCCACCAAATAAACCAACTAGCACCAACTACAAGGAGTAATCAACACTAGTAGCAACCTACAGGTACCAATCTGAGGCTTTGGAACAAAGATTGGATACAAGAGATGAACTAGGGTTTGGGAGGAGATGGTGCTGGTGAAGATGTTGATGAAGATTGACCCTTTCCCGATGGGAGGATCGATGGTGATGACGATGGCGATGATTTCCCCCTCCCAGAGGGAAGTTTCCCCAGCAGAACAGCTCCGCTGTAGCCCTAGATTGGTTCCGCCAAGGTTCCGCCTCGTGGAGGCGGAGTTTCGTCCCGCAAGCTTGCTTATGATTTTTTCCAGGGTAAAAGACTTCATATAGCAGAATATGGACATCGGAGGCCTGCCAGGGGGCCCACGAGGCAGGGGGCGCGCCCAGGGGGTAGGGCACGCCCCCCATCCTCGTGGCCAGGGTGTGGGCCCCCTCTAGTATTTTCTTCGCTCAGTATTTTTTATAATTTCCGAAAGTGACTTCCGTGGAGTTTCAGGACTTTTGGAGTTGCGCAGAATAGGTCTCTAATATTTTCTCCTTTTCCAGCCCAGAATTCCAGCTGCTGGCATTCTCCCTCTTCATGTAAACCTTGTAAAATAAGAGAGAAAAGGCATAAGTATTGTGACATAATGTGTAATAACAGCACATCATGCGATAAATATCAATATCAAAGCATGATGCAAAATGGACATATCAACTCCCCCAAGCTTAGACCTCGCTTGTCCTCAAGCGAAAGCCGAAATTGAAAAATATGTCCACATGTTTAGAGATAGAGGTGTCGATAAAATAAAATACGGACATGAGGGCATCATGATCATTCTTATAACAGCAACATATATGCATATTGTCATATGAATTCTTATGATAAAGTAACAATCTATTCACAATGTCAAGTATGAATCAGAAACTTTATTGAAAACTAACAAACTATAATCTTAGTCATTGAAGCAATTGCAATTTATCATAACCTCGGAAAGAGTCTATGTAAGAGCTTTTCAGCAAGTCCACATACTCAACCATCATTTAGTCTTTCACAATTGCTAACACTCACGCAATACTTGTGGTTACGGAGTTTTAATCGGACACAGAGAAAGACAGGGGCTTGTATATATAGGGTAACGCTATTCTAAGCGTGAGTGTAGAATAGCTTATTCTACACCCCCTAGTAACGCTATATACAAAATCTAGTAAAACGATGTATAAAATGTAGTAATTCGGAAAATATTTTTTTATCACACAAGTTTGTAATTTACTACATTTTTACGAAAATTACTACATTTTACATAGTGTGTTACTATATTTTGTATGTACCGTTACTGGGGTGCAGAATAAGCTATTCTACACTCACGCTTAGTTTAGCATTACTATATGATAACACCCTCTAGAGTCTTATTCTGCACACCAAACCCTTATTCTGCTAACACCCGGTCGCCCACCCGAACAGACAAAAACAAACAACCCACCTCCACCCACGCGCACCCCACTCCCCACCTTCTTCCCGATCCCCCACCCGAACTTCTTCCCGCACCGTCGCCTCCCAGCAAGCCACCGCCCCGGCCATCACCCCCCGGCACGGAGCCCCCCAACCCCCACCTTCTCCCTGCACCATTGCCTCCCAAAGAAGCCACCGCCTGCCATCACCCCGGTGGCGCCCCCACCCCCACCTTCTCCCCACACCGCCACCTCCGAGCCATCCATTGTCCCCAGCCTCCCACGACGCCCCCCACGCAGCGCACGGGTAGCCGACCACCATCGTGCCACCCTTCAGTAGGTCGCCGTCCTGCCACCTCTCCCCATGCCGACAGGAAGCACCTGCCCGCGAGCACCGCGGCATCGGGCACCGCTATCCCCTGCCGCCCCGGTGACCTCCTTCTAGGCCGCGGCAACCGGATCCATCCTTCCCCGCCCCTGCATCCTCTCGTTGCATCGCTGACCGGATCAAAAAAGCCCCCGCAGATCCGGTGGATCCACCGTCGCCGTCAGCAACTACTTTGGATCTGGGGAGTCCTGCCGCCTCCCGATGCAGGTGGAGTGCTGCGTCGCCGGATGCCCCTGCCTCCTACTTTGGCGACTCGCTGCTTCACGGAGCCCCGACGCACCAACCAACCCGATGCATCGGCCTCCCCTGCTTTCTCCCCACTGACGAACAGGCAACCATGCCATTGTTTGAGATTGTTGCAGTTCATTTTTTAATTTTTGGAGGAAAATTAGTGCTCTGCAGTTTGTTGTTCCCATCGATGAGATTTGCGTTTTTTGTGTTCTTCTCAAGACAAAAAAGTGCAAATGCAGTCCATCGTACTTTTGCTCTTGAGGTTCATTTTACTCTCTCTTTTTTGCAGAAAAGATAGGTGATGCAGTCCGCCGGCCTCCTCCCACGGGGAATTTGGGCGGCGCACGGCCTCCTACCCCTTTGGGTGTTTTGCGGTGAATCTTGTAATGCCACTTTGAAGTGCCTGCTTCTTTGGGTGCACGTGGATCGGGCGGCTGCCGTGCAGTACTCCCCACAATGTCGTGCGGCAGGGCGGCGCATGCCATGCGGTAGGTTGGGCCATGAAGTGCAGCGGGGCGGCTACCTGCTGCCTCGATCGAGAGACGCCCCTGGCCTCCTTTCCTCGCAGGCGCAGGCCACCACCACACCGGCCCGGGATCCCCCTCCTTTGCTCCTCTCCCTGCTGTTCTCCGCTGAGGGCAAGCAGTGCACGAGCAGCCCAAGAGTATTGCTGGAGAAGTTCGCTACTAAAGTCACGTTCTAGTGTTTTTTTTTTTGGAGAAAAGAATGAGTGGACTTCAGTTAGCTATTGTCCGTTCCTCCGCTCATCTTACTTTCTGTTGCAGGATAAGTGGACATCTGTTCGCTAGTGGAATTCAGCAGTGAACTTGGAAGAGTAGTGTGCTTGATGAATAGAAGAAGTCATACTGTTATTGATTTGAGAAAAAAATGCAGAACAAATTCGGTGGTTGCCCAGGGCGAGGGGGCCCTCTCCGCGGCTCACTGAAGTTTGTTTTGTGGCTCACTGAAGTTTGTTTTGCAGCTCGCTTGCTGAGTGCAGTACGTCCGGCGATTGCGTGCGGTTCAGCAACGCAAAGCATTTTAATTCTCGCTATGTTTAATGTGTGAAGTACATTTTATAAAGAAGTGCAGTTGGGTTGTATTTTGTGGGTGATTGTAATGTGGAGACAGAAAAAAGGACTTTGTGTGGATTACTTAGTTTGTAAAAAAAACTTTGTAAAGGCAGTGCGCTCGGTGAACCTAAGAAGTACATTTTTTCAAATTGTTGTACTTCATTGTTAAAATCTTTGTGGTTCCCTTATTGCAGTGCACACGAAAGTAAAATTGCATTGGGAGTTGCAATGCACTTGGTTGTTGCGTACACACAATGATTTTCAGTCCGTTTGATGCAGTGCGGTTTTGGTCCGAAACAGTGCACTTCGTTTGTCGCGTATCCATGACAATTTTGAGTCTGTCAAATGCAGTACGGTTTTCAGTCTGAAGCGGTGCACGCATCTATCTGATGCAGTGCATTTCGTTCGTTGTGTATGCATGACAATTTTTAATCTGTCAGATGCAGTGCGGTTTTCGATCAAGCAAGCACTCATCCGTCTTCGATGCAAAGGCACGACGATTTATTTGGGTGTCACGAAAAACAGAGAGTACGCATTTTTGTAAAATCGAAACTGCTCTTAAACCATAAGGAATTAGCGGGAGTGTTCTACATAAAAAAAGTGGCGCCTCGTCGATATCTTTCCAACGGCATATCATTTAAATCATTTCGACCAGCGCTTTGTAAATTTCACCAAAAACGGCCGCTGCCTCTAGTCGTCAATCGCACGATTTTCAAAATTAACTTAAAACCGTAAAGAATTTCAAAAATATTTCAACATATGAAATTTGCGCCTCGTCCATAGATTTTCAACGGCGTATCACACGCCTCGTTCCAACAAACGGTTAAAAAACTGGAGCGAAAACAGTACCGGAAATTTTAAAAAACTTGAAAAACAGAATTCCGCGATTTAGTAAATTTGAAACTGCTCTTAAACCGTAACGAATTAGAGAAATATTTATATATGAAAAAGATGCGCCTCGATGATATCTATCCAACGCCGTATCATTTGCTTCATTCCGACAAGCGGTTTAGAAAAAAACGCGAAAAAACGCTCGCTGCCACTCGTCATCCGCCGCACCATTTTCAAAACTGCTCTTAAACCGTGTGGAATCTCGAAAAGTGTTCAACATGTCGAAGTTGCGCCTAATCCATAGCTTTTCAACGGTATATTACACGCCTCATTCCGATAAACGGTTAAAAATTAGGGCGAAAACAGTACCAAAAAAATAACGCGTGCAGTTTTTTCCGACGAGAAGTTCACTCGTGTGAGTACTGCAGCACACTTGGTTCAAAGAATGACGTGCACTTGCGTTCAGCTTGCAGTTCGGGCTGGACTATTCTGTTACCCCTCGGCCCTATAAGGGTGCCACGCTGTAGAAACTCCCCCGGTCACCCCGAACCTAACCCACCTCCTTCCGCCGGAGGCAGCCGTCGTGGGCGAGCGAGCGACGGCGGCAGCCGGAGCGAGGGAGCCCGCGGCGCCGTGACTAGCCGCCGACGGATTCACCTCCACCATCTCCTTCCTCGCTGCTTTCACGCCCCTGCCTCCCTGCTTTCACGCGTTGTCGACTCCGCCACCTGCTTCTACCCACCGTCAGCGCCGCACCTCTGCTTCCACCACACCACCGGCCTGCCTCCCCGCTCCTCCCACCGGAGCGCCGCCCCCTTGTTTCCACCGCGCTGCCCGCCCACCTCCCCGCTACTTCCACCGTGCCACTTGCTCGCCTCCCCGCTGCTCCAATCGGAGCGCCGCCCCCTGCTTCCACCGCGCCACCGGCCAATCTCCCATCGCCGCGGAAATCTCCCATCGCCGCGGAAATCTCCCCACAACAGCCTTCGTGGCCACACCCATCGCCATCATCGGTGACCCGCCCCACCGCCGCCTCGGCCACCTACCCTCAACTGCGTCGCAACCCTGGCCTCATATCACCTGATCCCACGACAAAAGGCTAGGATACCGCCGCTGCTGCCCGTGCGTCTCCGGCCACATTTCGACGCCATCCCGATGCGCTGCCACCCTCCACCGACCCATCTTCCCCTTTCCCCCCACCGGCCATGGCCTCTCTCTCTCTCTCTGGGCATGAGCTTTGACCAGTGCACACAATGTGCTCATCCAAATGCATCAGCGCCTGAAGTGCTAGTACTGTGTTCTTCTCGTGGAGCTTCTCGAATATAGATGTATATTTGAGACTAACACCGATGGAATGAAATACAAAAGAGTTCAATTGTTCTAATTCGTGTAGTTCCCATTAGAAAATTTTGATAGTTCAGGTTGCTAATTCTTACTGTGTATAGTTTATTTTTGTTTTTTTTGCAGCAGTTATGTCAATATTCGACAAGAAAAAATATCAAGGTTTGCTCCGATCTTCGCCAAAACAGTTCAACCACTAAGCACACACAACAAGGACACCATCACTTTGTTTGCACATTCCCTTCTGAAGTTCTGATGCATGCTCAGTTCAAATTATTATCTCACTGCTGCTCTGCGGGACTCTGTATTTTGTTTTCTGTATTGCTATGTTGTCAGTCCAATGTTTGGAGAAAAAGATGGAGTTCTGGGTGCACGGATGATGCGGTGTGTGGCTAGTCAGAGGTTTACTCTAGCACCAATACTCTTTCACAAAGAAAAAAAATCTCTTACCACTGATAGAATTATGTGCATGTTGATGCTCACGACAAACCATGGAATGGTTGGCTTTTGCAGGGTGCAGTACCTGACCACCCGCTACCCTGCTCGTCGCCCCTTCTCCTACCTGTAGCTGTTCCACTTGCATTCATGTGAGGTTTGCACTGATGAAACTTGAATTTTTGAACTGTTCGCATAGACTTGGTAGTGGGTATTGTCAGTTCAATTCTCCCCTACATGACAACAGTACAATGATAGAAAAAAATGAGTTAAAAAAATACGCTGGAGGTTGTCAGAATGACAGAAAATGTCAGTTCAAATTTTCTGCACCATCAGTTTTATTCCTTAATGTTGTAGTCACTTGTTTTCTTGATGCCATCAGTTGTTTGTTTAAAATACTTCAGTTCAACAAAAAGCTCCAGAAAAGTTCAGAGTAAAAAAGCTCCATGGTGTTTCTTTGGCTGCAGCATACACATGCATCCCTACAAAAAAAATGGTGAGCATCCCCCCATGTTGCATGATGTTGCCGCAGGCTCTGCATTTTTCTTCTTGGAGCTAAGCTATTGTTGCTAATGCGTTTGGATTTGGACAAAAGTAACTTCCCCTGTTCCATAGAAGATTGAGTGAATTTTTTAAATATCTTTTAGAAAATAAGTGTACACAAAGTAGCTCTCTCTCTTTCTATTACTCTGTCTCATGTGATGTTACTACTCCTAGTATGTGAAATTTCCTGCCATATTGACAAAATGAGTGAAATCTTATGGTGTTCTCTGTGAAATGGAGATACCTAGTCTAACCAGAGTTCAAGTATAGAAAATGTGACAGTGGCAATTTTCAAAACCTTTAACTATTGAAGTACATAAGAAACACAAAGTCCATTCTACAAAAACAACAGCAGACGTGATGTTCAATTTTGCTAAATTCTGCAAGTGGTAATTCATATGGGTTTCCTTTGTGGTGAAGATTTCATCAGTACTGATAGCTTAACTTATTATGTTAATTCTAGTGCGGCACTAGCGAAGGTAGAAATGTACTGAATGTTCACACTTTAATCTTTTCATTTTGTGAACACGCATCAGTTCAGTATGAAAAAGGAACATAATAAGTTAACTTTGCAAGTGAATCAGTTCACCTTGAATAAAATACAGAAGTGCACCATCAAGTTCTCCATCAGTTCGCTTATAAAAAAATAGAAAGTTGGTTGTGTAAAGAAAATCGGAGAACTGATGCGTGTGTAAGTTGGTTGTGTAAAAAAAATATCGGTTGAGCAGATGTTCACTCGTGCAAAAAAAAGTGGAAGTTCATGTTTGGAAAATTTGAATGTTCAAAGACATAAACCTCATATGTTCAGGACTGAGTTTCAATTTTTTTTCTAGAAGCTCATATATGAAATCTGAGAAAAATTGGAGATGAACAATAAATAAGTATAAATAAAAGAAAAGAAAAAACTGTAAAACAGTATGACAAAGTTCACTACGTATTCCACCATCAGTACATAATGAAATATCACATGTGTGCGTTGACATGCATATTTGGGGATGGCTAGTATACATAATGAAGTATTCCACCATCATACTTTTTGGGCATCATTCGATCTAGATTCTGGACCATATTTGCTGCAGGTTGAAACCAGTGAAAATGACTGATGAATATCGACTTGATTGAAAATGTAGTCGATTATTTAGACCCTTCTAGTCCTACATATAGAAGTTGTGCCTGATAGCCATAC
Source organism: Aegilops bicornis (assembly GCA_021605145.1). Lineage (NCBI taxonomy): Eukaryota > Viridiplantae > Streptophyta > Magnoliopsida > Poales > Poaceae > Aegilops > Aegilops bicornis. The sequence continues at coordinate 671,975,700 of CM038673.1, read as the reverse complement.
ACGAATTTTCTCTCTGTTGTGCTTCAGTTAGAAGATCTCTGATGTTATTTGCTTCAAAGTTTGTCAGCTGTTTCAGCTTTTGTTTTAACCTTATTGGTTGTAAACTCTGTAGATTTTTTTGCTTAAAGATTGTCGGCATTATACTTGTACTGGGGCTGGAGTTCAAGTATTAATTCCAGGCAAGTTAAAAATATAAACCATAGCAAGTTCTTTGTTCATTTAGCAAAATAGGTCAACGATGTCAATTCCCTATTTGTACCAGGGAAGCTGTCTGTGTGCGCGGTGCCACTGTATTTTGACGAGCGACTCCGTCGTCGGGTAACCAGTCACAACCGTGTGTTCTTGCTAGTGCTCATACACGCATGGGTAAATATACTAGCTGATCCTTTGGCTGGAGAGTACTACTTGCTTGTGGCATTGGTAGCTTGCTAATTAAACTTTGTTGGAAGTAGTTGTACGGCCCGTCGCTCAAAAACCCGCGTGTAGTCCCAGTGGGCACCCTTTGCTGCTATTGTTTTCTTCACTGTGTGGCTCATAATTTGTCACTGCAGTTTGTATATGGGATCCTCAACCAGGACTGCAAGCAGAGCAGTAGAGCGACATCCTCGCCATGTGCCAACACGGCTTGTGCCGCTGGTGCTAGTGTGGATGAGTAACATGTTCGACTACCAGTCCACACCAAGTTCAGGTATGTTGCGAGTGCACCAATGAGTCCACAGAAGTACATGTATTGATGCCCCGGAGTCCATGTATTGTTACAAAAAAATAGTTTAGTTTTTGTTATAGAATAGTTTACTACAAGTTCAATTGTTATAAAAATTGCTTGCACCTGTTTCGTTCCTGCATGTATGTATAAGTTCAATGTTTTGAGATGGCTCTGTTTAGATTACTTCCAACTCTGAAGCTTTACATGCGTATTTGGGTATGGGATTTTTAGGTACTAGTTTGAAACTGTATCTAACCCATACCAAAATGTTTCAGCGGTTCGACAGGGGCGCAAGGTTCAGTTCAACAACGACGAGCCAGGCAGCCGGCCTTCGCATCAGGAACTGGTGCAGTTCGATCTTGTGCGAATTGGAAATTTCCTAATGCTGAGTGTGTCAGTACAACCATACGCTACAAGGCACGCGCACATCAACTTCACGTGTTAGTCAACAGTATTGTGCATTTGCTTGGCACCTTTGCACTGTAGTTACATATGACTTGCTAAATAAAAAAATGTTATTCACTTTTCTGTGTTTTGTTGAATAATTCTCATGCTTTCTTTTGTGAGGGCTACAAATCATAGTGCTTAAAATACCGATGTGTTCTTAAAAAGTTACATGAGAAAGTACCCCTATTCCATTACTTTGAGAAGTACAGGTACACATTTCTAAATAGTACAGTGCATGATCGGTGCTCGCCCTGCATAAATGGAGCCTTCAGCTCACCATGCTACCTCCCACCGGTGGGGCTCCGTCGCTGCATCGCCCCCCGCCATTCACTGCCACCAACCCAGGCCGTTCAACAAGACAGCGCCAAGCCGTTCGACGCCGCAGCTCAAGAGGCTGCATCCTTTCCCTCCCTCCACTGCGCTGAACCTAAAGGTATTGTTCAGCTTTAATTTTGTTCTTAGCTTCATGGGACAGAGCTTTTTCTCAACAGTTGTATGAACTTGTGCATGGCCATGGAAGTAGAGGAAAGCAAACATCAGTCCAGCTGGTAGACGTGGAAGTGATTTTTGAATCTAAATATGTAACCTATATAATTTATGTTTGTTCAGACTTCTTGTTTCTCTAAAGCTGCCAAATCCCGGTGCACCTGGTAGTCCAAACTTACACCAGATGGCCGGTGACCAACTTCCCTGCCTCTACAAGCTCCTCGAGGATGACTTGGTGGTAGCTGGGATCCCCTAAAGCGGCCAAATCCCGGTGCACCCAGCCGCCGCTCGTGATCCCCTCTCCTTCAGCTCCACTACGTGGCACTGTCAGTCCACAGGAGTAGGGGCAGGTGCCCATCAACAAAAAGGAACAAACGGTATATGCTTGGAAACTTAAAATTCTGTACACATTTGGGAAACAGATGTTATAGCTTCTTTCAAAGTTCAAAACAGATGGTACAGGAAGTACATGTATTCATGTGGGTGCTTGAAAGTTCTGTACCGGAATAGGCCGATGATTTTTGTGCTATGGATAATATGATTTATGTACATGTATTATATGTGTGGAAACAATTTCTGTGAGATGATGAGAGGAAAAATGGTTTGAATTAAAAATATTGATCAGTACGAGTTAAAAACGGTGGTCCGTTCGGAATAAAAACTTAAAATATGTCGTGGTTTGTGGGGAGGTTCTGCTCACCACCGGGTGGCACCATCTCTAGCAGTTCGGCAGGGACGCGTCCCTCAGTACTACGATGTCGAGGCAGACATCCGCCTTCTTTGTGACCTGCTGCTATTCCTCATCTTGCACTGGCGGACTGATGATGCGGGAGCCGCCCTCTTTGCTACAACCCCACGTGGATCTCTTTCTTTCTTCTCTCTCAAATTCGTTGAAAAACTTGGTTGCTTGTTCTTGATAAAAAAGACGCTGAGACACGCGACAGCCACCCCAGTTCAGGCGTAGTAAGTACCTCTGTAAGAGTTAAAAACGGTGGTCCGTTCGGAATAAAAGAAATGACAGTAATTCAAATTGTAAAGTTCAAGCAAAAAAAGAAACCCCATGAAAATCCTGCTTAGTAAGTATCTCAGTACAAGTCGTAAAATGAGAGAAGTTCAGAACAACGTTGTCAAAAAATGTCGAGTTAAAAAAAAACAAAACAAACACATATTATTTTTGAATAAAATATAATTCTGTTCGATGATACGAACCATACAAGTACAAGGGCGACAATACAGTAAACTGTTGAAAACTTATGAGAAAAATATTACCCAAAAATCAGAGCAAAGTCTAGTTAGTGAAAACACGCTTAGTACAAACCCATGCAAGCATCAGTACAAGTACCCTTTTTCGGAACCATTCAAAATTACTCTACAAAAAATAGCTCAGTACAAACATACACATATATCAGTACGACTACTCTGTTTTTCAGACAAGAAAACAGCAAGATCCGTCATGCCGTATTCTAAATTACTCTTAAACGGTTGCGAAGTAGAGAAAACATTCAACATGACTAAGTTTCGCATTTCTGATAGCTATCCAACGGTGTATTATTTGCCATATTTCGACAAACTTTTTTAAAAAATCGTGTTCAAAATCAAATTTGACCGTATTTGAATTCGGTTTTAAACCGTAACGAATTAGAAAAACATTTCTATACGAGAAAGTTGCGTATTTTCCATAGCTTTCCAACGCCGTATCATTTGTGTGAATCCGCCAAACCGTTTGCCAAAAATCGCGAAAATACGTTTCACCCAGAATTTCACCGTTTTTCAAATTACTTTTAAATCATATAGAATTAGAAAAAAACAGTACATATAGGGAAGATGCGGATTTTCACCAGCTTTCCAACGCCCTCTTATTTGCTCAATTCCAATAAACGGTTTGAAAATTGAGTCCAAAATACGATTCACGTTTTCGGTTTTGAAAAAACGGTTTTTTCAAAACTGCTCTTAAACCATAATGATTTTGCAAAAACGTTCAATATACTTGAAATATGGTTGTCAAGAACTTTCCAGCGATATATTACACGTCCCGTTCCGACAAAAAATTTACAAAAAAAATTTGAACTAAAGAAGATGATCTGTTAAACACAACTGAAAGCATCAGTTCAACCGCTTCGAAAACATCAGTACAACCACCTGAAAACGTATGTTCAAAAAGGGTAACAGAATAATATTCTGTTACGCGTAACAGAATAGCCTATATATATATATATATATATATATATATATATATATATATATATATATATATATATATATATATCAGGATTGTTCCAACACAATGTGCTTGCCAAAGGATAAAATGTAAAAAGGAAAGGTGAAGATCACCATGACTCTTGCATAATGTAGAAGATAAAAGTAAAAGATAGGCCCTTCACAGAGGGAAGCAGAGGTTGTCATGTGCTTTTAAGGGTGGATGCACAAGATCTTAATGCAAAAGAACGTCACTTTATATTGCCACTTGTGATATAGACCGTTATTATGCAGTCCGTCGCTTTTATTACTTCTACATCACAAAATCGTATAAAGCTTATTTTCTTCCACACTAATAAATCATACATATTTAGAGAGCAATTTTTATTGCTTGCACAATGACAACTTACTTGAAGGATTTTACTCAATCCATAGGTAGATATGGTGTACTCTCATGGCAAAACTGGGTTTAAGGGTATTTGGAAGCAGGAGTAGTATCTCTACTTGGTGCAAAGAATTGGCTAGCATGAGGGGGAAATGCAAGCTCAACATGTTGGATGATCCATGACAATATACTTTATTTCAGATATAAGAAAACATAACCCATTACGTTGTCTTCCTTGTCCAACATCAACTCTTTAGCATGTCGTATTTTAATGAGTGCTCACAATCATAAAAGATGTCCAAGATAGTATATTTATATGTGAAGCCTCTCTTTCTTTATTACTTCCTATTAATTGCAACGATGACCAAAACTATGTTTGTGAACTCTCAACAACTTTTAATCATCATACTCTTTATATGTGAAGTCATTACTCTCCATAAGATAAATATGATCTCTTTATTTCTTTTTACATCTTTCTTTTTCTTATTAATCACCCAAGATCATCGCAAGATAATCAAGCCTTTGACTCAACACTAATCTTTATTATATAGCTCACTGACTCGATTACAAAGAAGGATCATAAAGCAAAACTCAAAACTAGATCATCTAAAACTTTATTCTACTAGATCAAGATATTACCAAAAGGATCAAACTAAGAAAAACGGTAAAGATAGGAGTGTGATGGTGATACGATACCGGGGCACCTCTCCCAAGCTTGGCAGTTGCCAAGGGGAGTGCCCATACCCATGTGATTAAGTCTCTTTCTTCGGAGACGGAGAAGATGGTGGTGATGGTGGATAGTCGCACATCGAGAATAAGAGATCTTCCAACTTGCGAATGATGCCCTTGAGTGCGACGATATGCTCCTTCAACAAAATATTTTCACTTTTGAGATACTTGTTTTGTATTCGAGCTAACTCAATCATCTTGAAAGCTTCAATCTCAGTCGGGGTGAAGAGAGGTGGAAGGATGTCTCCTGCTGCAGGAGCTTGCTCCTCCATGGCCTTCTTGATCCCATCATCCTTGTTGATCTCCCCGGGTTCTTATCTCTTCAGCTCTATCTTCATTAGCCAAGCATCGTCGTCACCATTGTTGGAGGAGGGGGACGACATGATGCTCGGCCTTGACAAATCTGGCAAAAAACAGCTCGAAACAAAGACAGAGGATATTTGCGTGATACGGTGATCAAAACCTTCAGGAGATTATATAAAAAAAATTACCGATCGAAAGAAGTCCGTGCAAGAAAACGGAGTCCGGAGAGCGCACGAGGTGCCCACGAGGCAGGGGGCGTGCCCAGGGGGGGTAGGGCGCGCCTCCCACCCTTGTGGATGCTTCGTGTCCTTCCCGCACTGCTTCTTATTTTCCTATTTTCTTAAATATTCCAAAACAGAGAAAAATTGCCATTAGAACTGTTTTGGAGTCGGTTTACTTACTGCACTAATGTGACCTATTCCTTTTCGGAGTCTGAAACATTCCGGAAAGTGTCCTTTATGTATTCCTCCGGGGTCACGATTTCAATAATATTAGTTTCAACATTTATGGGATTACCTGAGATATAATGTTTGATTCTTTGACCGTTCACCACCTTCAGATTTGTGCCTTCGAAGTTGTTGATTTTTATGGCACCGGAACGATAGACCTCCTCAATAACGTAAGGACCTTCCCATTTAGAGAGAAGTTTTCCTACAAAAATTTTAACGAGAGTTGAATAGCAACACATAATCACCTACATTAAACTCACGCTTTTGTATCCTTTTGTCATGCCATCTTTTAAATTTTTCTTTAAACAGCTTTGCATTTTCATAAGCCTGGGTTCTCCATTCATCAAGTGAGCTGATGTCAAATAACCTCTTCTCACCGGCAAGTTTGAAATTATAATTGAGCTCTTTAATATCCCAATATCCTTTATGTTCAAGTTTGAGAGGTAAGTGACATGCTTTTCCATAAACCATTTAATATGGAGACATACCCATAGGATTTTTATATGCAGTTCTATAAGCCCATAATGCATCATCAAGTTTCTTAGACCAATTCTTCCGGATCTATTAATGTCTTTTGCAAAATTAATTTAAGCTCTCTATTACTCAATTCTACTTGACCACTAGACTGTGGGTGATATGGAGATGCAATTTTGTGATTAACGTCATACTTAGCAAGCATTTTACGGAAAGCACCATGAATAAAATGTGAACCACCATCAGTCATTAAGTATCTAGGGACTCCAAACCTCGGAAAAATAACTTCTTTAAGCATCTTAATAGAAGTGTTATGATCAGCACTACTAGTTGGAATGGCTTCTACCCACTTAGTAACGTAATCAACAACAACTAAAATATGTGTATAACCATTAGAGGCAGGAAATGGTCCCATATAATCAAAGCCCCAAACATCAAATGGTTCAATAACAAGTGAATAATTCATAGGAATTTCTTGACGTCTACTAATATTACCAATTCTTTGACATTCATCACAAGACAAGACAAACTTACGGTGCATCCTTGAAGAGAGTAGGCCAATAAAAACCGGATTGCAATACCTTATGTGCAGTTCTATCTCCAAAGATGGTGTCCTCCATAAGCTTCGAGTGACACTTATGTAGGATCTATTCCTGTTCATGCTCAAGTACACAACGTCTAATAACACCATCTACTCCTTCTTTATAAAGATGTGGGTCATCCCAAAAGTAATGTCTTAAATCATAGAAAAACTTTTTCTTTTGCTGGTATGTGAAACTAGGTGGTATAAATTTAGCAACAATGTAATTAGCATAATCGGCATACCATGGAGCAAGACTGAGAAGCATTTATGACGGCTAATTGTTCATCAGGGAAGCTATCATCAATAGGTAGTGGGTCATCAAGAACATTCTCTAACCTAGACAAGTTGTCTGCCACGGGGTTCTCAGCTCCCTTTCTATCAATAATATGCAAATCAAATTCTTGTAGCAAGAGAACCCATCTAATAAGTCTAGGTTTAGCATCTTTCGTTTCCATAAGATATTTAATAGCCGCATGATCAGTGTGAATAGTTACATTAGAATCAACAATATAAGGTCTGAACTTATCACATGCAAATACAACTGCTAAAAATTCCTTTTCAGTAGTAGCATAATTTCTCTGGGCACTGTCTAGAGTTTTACTAGCATATTGGATAACATTTAATTTCTTATCAACTCTTTGCCCTAAAACAGCACCTACAGCATAATCGCTAGCATCACAAATAATTTCAAAGGGTAAATTCCAATCAGGTGGCTGAACGTGTCGGGTGGGAGGTGCGACATATGCCAACGGGTGGCTTATCATTATGGGAGCCAATAAGACATCGCCGGTGCCTGGAAATGGGATGAGGCGAAGACATGCACGCCGGCGAATCTTACCCAGCTTCGGGGCTCTCCGGGGAGATAATACCCCTCATCACGCTCTGCGGGGTCTCCGCATGATCACTAGATCAACAAGTAGCTACAAGAGGCTCCTTCAGCTATTCGGTGAGAGGAGGAAGAAGGGCAAGGCTAGCTCTCTTCTCCCCTCAATGTGGTGTCTAAAACTCTCAGAGATCAACCCTTTGCATGGGTGCCCTGGGGGGTTTATATAGGCCTACCCCCCAGGGGCACAATGGTAATCCGGCTGGGCACGGGCCCTAGCCATCAGTGTCTATGTTTGCCGGCTTCTCCGCGGGCCGCTGGGGCCTGCCGACTGGTGGGTCCCGCCGATTGCCGGCTTCTTGGTCGACAAGCGGGTCCCACCGCTTGGGGGTCTTGTCGGGGGCTGGTTACTATTGCCTCACCCTTGATGACGAGGGCTTTGTCGAGGTAAGCATGGCTACAGTGCCGCCGCCTGGCGGGCGTTCACTGTAGCCTTACCTCGTCTTGTCTCCTTAATGGGGCGCCTCCTTCGAGGGAGGGGGCAAGCCGGCTGCTGGGAGCCGGCCACATCTCAGGCCGACTGGGGGAGGCCTGGCCGCCTTCGGGCGTCTCCTCGATCAAGGGCCCGCCGCGGGCCGCATCGACAGCTTGTCGTGGGTGACATCATCATCAATATGGCAACAGTGTCGCGCCGGACGGGTGGTGGCTGCCCAGACGGGCGCACTATGCGTACTCCGGGATTCGGGGGTGGCAGGCTTCACTGTAGCCACGCCCCGTCTCATCGCCGTTATGTGGGTGCAGAGTTTGAGGGTACGTCCTTGGCCGCCTGCTAGCGGCCGGGTTCGTGGAGTCGGCCTTCTCGTGGGCGGCTTCTTCATGAGGGTTTAGGGCCGGGCCGCCTCCCGGTAGTCGGCCTGAGAGACAGCCGGCCAGGGGAAGGCGGCCCCACGCCTTGGATGCTTGAAAGCTCGACCGGCCCGTAATTTTTCTGAAGAGCCAGGGGGAGACAGCCAGGCTGCCCGTGGTCATTTACTCCGACAGTGGTCCCCGAAGCTGGTTGGGCTTCAAGGCTGAAGAAAGGACGAGAAGCTCAGTCAGCTTCCTATCTTGAGGAGCCGGCAGCTAGGAGCCGGCTTTGTTAGGTGCGCCATCCTGGGGAGGTCTCGAAATCTGAAGGCGGGAGCCAGTGCGCGCGAGCCAGGCTGCAAGCTGGCCGCTTGCCGCCTGTGTGCCACATGGCACCCTTCGGCTGGAAGGGCCTGCCAGCCCATGCGCGCGACGGGACGTCACCATAGACCGGGCCCGCCACTCCTAGGCCTCGGCCCAAGTGCGGATCTTCTGTGGCCCAAGCAGGCCGCTCGCCTTCCAGCGGCAGTTTCCGCACGCCGTTAAGGCGTAATAATCGCGGGACGTGGGGGAGTGGGCTCAGTTAATCTCACGTCCCCCCACGCCTCGCCTCCTCGGCTTCGCCGCACGAGGCTATAAGTAGTAGGAGGAGGGGGAGCGGCAGACGCTCGCACGCCCGCCCTCGCTCCGCCATTTTCTTCTTCTTCTTCTTCCTCCTCTCCGCCGCCGCAGCGCCTCGCCGCTGCGCTGCCCTTCCGCCAATCCTCTTGGTGCGCCGTAGCCTCGCAACAGCTGAATCGCGTGCCCCCGCCGCCGTGCCTTTCCCGTCGCCTCTCCATCCTCATGGCGCTATCCAGCTCCTGGGATGGCTCCAATGTCCACGAGGACCACCTCGACTTCCTCCGCAAGACGCGGCGGTTGCCGGGCACGGACTACGTGCGGGTCCGTCTTGCGCCGGAGAAGGAGATCTCGCCGGCGCCGGAGGAGGACGAGCGGGTAATCTTCCGCTCGCACTGCCTGCGCGGCGTCGGCCTGCCGGCGAGCGGATTCTTCCGCGCCTTTCTCGAGTTCTATCATCTCCAGCCGCACCACCTCACTCCAAACACGGTGATGCTGCTGTCGGCCTTCGTCACTCTGTGCGAAGGCTTCCTTGGCGTCCTCCCCACCCTCGAGCTCTGGGGGGAATTCTTCAAGTGCAAGCTCGGCACCATTGTCGCGGGCGTGCCCGCCCCATGCGATGCCTTCATCGCCATGCGGAGATCGGGCGACAATCCGTTTCCGCCCATTGTGTTGATCCAGTCGGTGAAGCTCTGGCAGAAATCTTACTTCTACGTGAAGAACGTCGCATCGCAGGGCGACTTCGTCAATCTGCCGGCTTACATAGTCGGCCCGCCTACTGGGAGGCAGCCTTCATGGTCCTACCGAGCCAGGACGCTATCTCCGGCTGGGGCCGCCGCCGTTGCACGGCTCCGGGTGATGGTCCAACCGGAAGGCCTGATCGGGGCCGACCTGGTAGCCGCCTTCGTGGAGCGCCGGGTGCTCCCACTCCAAGGCCGACCTCATATGATCAGCCAGATGAGCGGTCGTTTCGACCCAAGTCGGCTAAGCACCAAGGAGATGCCTCATGACGAGGTATCTTACATGGTGAATTATATTGCCAACTGCAATCTCACCGAGGAGTGGCGGTACGGCAAGGAGCCGTACTCTCGCGCCAATCCTCCGCCTTCGGTAAGCTTCCCTTCTTTTCTCTTCTCTTGTTTTGCCATGATACGTCTCCAACGTATCTATAATTTTTGATTGCTACATGCTACTTTATCTACTGTTTTGGACTATATTGGGCTTTATTTTCCACTTTTATATTATTTTTGGGACTAACCTATTAACCGGAGGCCCAACCCAGAATTGCTATTTTTTGCCTATTTCAGTGTTTCAAAGAAACGGAATATCAAACGGAGTCCAAACGGAATGAAACCTTCCGGAACGGATTTACTCACCGAACGTGATCCAGGAGACTTGGACCCTACGCCAAGGAACAAAAGAGGCGGTCACGAGGGTGGGGGCGCCCCTCCTAGGGCGCGCCCCCTGCCTCGTGGGCCCCCTGTTGCTACACCGACGTACTCCTTCCTCCTATATATACCTCATTGCCCCCAAACGATCGTAACAGAGCCAAAAACCTAATTCCACCGCCGCAACTTCCTGTATCCACGAGATCCCATCTTGGGGCCTGTTAGGAGCTCACGGAGGGGGGCATCCACCATGGAGGGCTTCTACATCATCACCATAGCCCCTCCGATGAAGTGTGAGTAGTTTACTTCAGACCTTGGTCCATAGCTAGTAGCTAGATGGCTTCTTCTCTCTTTTTGGATCTCAATACAATGTTCTCCCCCTCTCTCATGGAGATCTATTCGATGTAATCTTCTTTTTGCGGTGTGTTTGTTGAGACCGATGAATTGTGGGTTTATGATCTAGATTATCTATGAATAATATTTGAATCTTCTCTGAATTCTTTTATGTATGGTTGGTTATCTTTGCAAGTCTCTTCGAATTATCCGTTTGGTTTGGCCAACTAGATTGGTAGTTCTTGCAATGGGAGAAGTGCTTAACTTTGGGTTCAATTTTGCAGTGTCCTTACCTAGTGACAGAAAGGGTTGCAAGGCACGTATTGTATTGTTGCCATCGAGGATAACAAGATGGGGTATTTATCATATTGCATGAATGTATTCCTCTACATCATGTCATCTTGCTTAAGGCGTTACTCTATTTTTAACTTAATACTCTTTATGCATGCTGGATAGCGGTCGATGAGTGGAGTAATAGTAGTAGATGAAGAATCGTTTCGGTCTACTTGTCTCGGACGTGATGCCTATATACATGATCATACCTAGATATACTCATAACTATGCTCAATTTCATCAATTGCTCAATAGTAATTTGTTCACCCACCGTAGAATACTTATGCTCTTGAGAGAAGCCACTAGTGAAACCTATGGCCCCGGGTCTATTCTCATCATATCAATCTCCATCACTTTAATACTTGCTTTGTTTTTACTTTGCCTTTTACTTTTTACTTTGCATCTCTATACCAAAAATACCAAAAATATTATCTATCATCTCTATCAGATCTCACTCTCGTAAGTGACCGTGAAGGGATTGACAACCCCTAATCGTGTTGGGTGCGAGGAGCTAGTGTTTTGTGCAGGTACGGGGGACTTGTGCCTGGCCTCCTACTGGATTGATACCATGGTTCTCAAAAACTGAGGGAAATACTTACGCTACTTTGCTGCATCATCCTCTCCTCTTCGAGGAAATCCAACACAGTGTCAAGAGGTAGCAAGAAGAATTTCTGGCGCCGTTGCCGGGGAGGCTCACGCAAGAGCAAGTCAAGACATACCAAGTACCCATCACAATCCCTATCTCCCGCATTACATTATTGCCATTTGCCTCTCGTTTTCCTCTCCCCCACTTCACCCTTGCCATTTTATTCACCCTCTCTTTTCCTTTCGCCTTGATGTCTTTCTTGGCTCGTTTTCTCGCTTGGTTGAAATAGTTGAGTATTTATTCCTAAACAGAGAAGCTAAGATCTATGGATCCTCATCCACTTGCCAATCTTTTTAAGAGATCCAATTATGATGAACCAATTCCTAGTGATATGGATGCACTAGATTATCTTTATAAGGTTTTGCCTGAAATCCGTGAAGTGAATCACGATAGATCTTTGAATAAAAAGCATGATTGCAATGATTCTATTATAAATTCTTTGATGTCAATTGTGCTAATAAGATGCAAAACCCTAAGCTTGGGGATTCTAGTTTTGCTATGTCTACTACTTGTTGCAATGATCATGATTGGGGTGATTCTTCTTATGATCTTGAAAATTTATTTAAGCCCCATGATGAATATGAGATTGATAATATTGTTTGCAATAATATTGAAAGTAGGTTCAGAAGAGTGTCAACTTTAGATCCCACATATTTGGATAATATTCAATCTTATGAAATTTTTGATATAAGTGGGCTTGGAGAAATCATGACTTTAGTTAATGATAATCCACTATTTTGGAAGAGTGTCAACTTTGCATACATGTGGATCATGTTAAGAATATGTTATGTGATAGCTATTTTGTTGAATTTGCTTATGATCCTACATGTAATTATTATGAGAGAGGAAAATATGGTTATAGAAATTTTCATGTTACTAAATTACCTCTCGTTATGTTGAGATTGCTATTGTTCCTTTCCGCTTCCTTGCATATGATAGTTTTTGCTTGCTACGATAATTTGTTTGCCTATAATACGCCTATGCATAGGAAGTATGTTAGACTTAAGTGTGTTTGTTACATGTTTTATGATGCTCTCTTTGTGCCTCAATTCTTGTCTTTCTTGTGAGCATCATTGAAATCTCATTGCCTAGCTAAAAAGGCTTTAAAGAAAAGCGCTTGTTGGGAGACAACCCAATATTTTTCCTTGCTGCTTAGTAATAAATAATCCATCTAGCCTCTGTTTAGATGTGGTTTTATGTTTTAATTAGTGTTTGTGCCAAGCTAGACCTATTGGATCTTCTTGGATGATAATTATTTGATCTTGCTGTAATTTCCAGAAACTTTGCGCCAAGTGCCCGAATTATTAAAAATCACCAGAACGTGATAAAATACTGATTCCAATTGCTTCTGATCAATAAGAAAATTTTCTAGGTCGTCTAATTTTGGTAGATGTTTTGGAGTTCCATAAGTTTGCGTTAGTTACAGATGACTACAGACTGTTCTGTTTTTGACAGATTCTGTTTATCGTGTGTTGTTTGCTTATTTTGATGAATCTATGGCTAGTAAAATAGTTTATAATCCATAGAGAAGTTGGAATACAGTAGGTTTAACACAAATATAAATAAAGAATGAGTTCATTACAGTACCTTAAAGTAGTCTTCTGTTTTCTTTCTCTAACGGAGCTCACAAAATTTCTATTGAGTTTTGTGTTGTGAAGTTTTCAGGTTTTGGGTAAATTCTTTTGATGGATTATGGAACAAGGAGTGGCAAGAGCCTAAGCTTGGGGATGCCCATGGCACCCCCAAGATAATCCAAGGTAACCAAAAAGTCAAAGCTTGGGGATGCCCCGGAAGGCATCCCCTCTTTAAATCTACTTCCATCGGTAATTTACTTGGAGCTATATTTTTATTCACCACATGATATGTGTTTTGCTTGGAGCGTCTTGTATTATTTGCGTCTTTGCTTGTTAGTTTACCACAATCATCCTTCCTGTACACACCTTTTGAGAGAGCCATACATGAATTGGAATTTGATAGAATACTCTATGTGCTTCACTTATATCTTTTGAGCGTGATAATTTTTGCTCTAGTGCTTCACTTAGATTATTTAGAGAGTCGTTAGTTGCATGGTAATTTGCTTAATATTAATATACTTGGTATTCAAGATATGTGAAATTATTTTGAGCGCGTTGAATACTAAGAAAATTTTGATGCTTGATAATTGTTTTGAGATATGAAGATGGTGATATTAGAGTCATGCTAGTTGAGTAGTTGTGAATTTAAGGAATACTTGTGTTGAAGTTTGTGATTCCCGTAGCATGCACGTATGGTGAACGTTATGTGATGAACTCGGAGCATGATTTATTTATTGATTATTTCCTTATGAGTGGCGGTTGGGGACGAGCGATGGTCTTTTCCTACCAATCTATCCCCCTAGGAGCATGCGCGTAATACTTTGCTTTGATAAATTCTAGATTTTTGCAATAAGTATATGAGTTCTTTATGACTAATGTTGATTCCATGTATTATACTCACTTTTCCCATCCTTACTCCATTACTAGCCTCTCTAATACCGTGCACTTTTCACCGGTATCATACACCCACCATATATCTTCCTCAAAACAGCCACCATACCTACCTATCATGGCATTTCCATAGCCATTCCGAGATAATATTGCCATGCAATTTTCCACCGCTTCGTTTATTATGACACGCTCCATTATTGTCATATTGCTAGCATGATCATGTAGTTGACATCGTATTTGTGGCAAAGCCACCGTTCATAATTCTTTCATACATGTCACTCTTGATTCATTGCATATCCCGGTACACCGTCGGAGGCATTCATATAGAGTCATACTTTGTTCTAAGTATCGAGTTGTAATTGTTGAGTTGTAAGAAAAATAAAAGTGTGATGATCATCATTATTAGAGCATTGTCCCAAGTGAGGAAAGGATGATGGAGACCATGATTCCCCCACAAGTCGGGATGAGACTCCGGACGAAAAACAAAAAAAAAGAGAAAAAAGAAAAAGAAAAGAGGCCATAAAAAAGAGAAAAGGCCCAAATAAAAAAATGAGAGAAAAAGAGAGAAGGGACAATGCTACTATCCTTTTACCACACTTGTGCTTCAAAGTAGCACCAAGATCTTCATGATAGAGAGTCTCTCATTTTGTCACTTTCATATACTAGTGGGAATATTTCATTATAGAACTTGGCTTGTATATTCCAATGATGGGCTTCCTCAAATGCCCTAGGTCTTCGTGAGCAAGCGAGTTGGAAGCACACCCACTTAGTTTCTTTTGTTGAGCTTTCATATACTTATAGCTCTAGTGCATCCGTTGCATTGCAATCCCTACTCACTCACATTGATATCTATTGATGGGCATCTCCATAGCCCGTTGATACGCCTAGTTGATGTGAGACTATCTTCTCCCTTTTTCTCTTCTCCACAACCACCATCCTATTCCACATATAGTGCTATATCCATGGCTCACGCTCATGTATTGCATGAAGATTGATTTTTTTTTGAAAATGTTAAAGTATAAACAATTGCTTGGCTTGTCATCAGGGTTGTGCATGATTTAAATATTTTGTGTGGGGAAGATGGAGCATAGCCAGACTATATGATTTTGTAGGTATAACTTTCTTTGGCCATGTTATTTTTAGAAGACATAATTTCTTAGTTAGTATGCTTGAAGTATTATTATTTTTATGTCAATATGAACTTTTGTCTTGAATCTTTCGGATCTGAATATTCATACCACAATTAAGAAGATTTACATTGAAATTATGCCAAAGTATCACTCAGCATAAAAAATTCTCTTTTTATCATTTACCTACTCGAGGACAAGCAGGAATTAAGCTTGGGGATGCCTGATAGGTCTCCAACGTATCTATAATTTTCGATTGCTCCATGCTACTTTATCTACTGTTTTGGACTATATTGGGCTTTATTTTCCACTTTTATATTATTTTTGGGACTAACCTATTAACTGGAGGCCCAGCCTAGAATTGCTGTTTTTTTGCCTATTTCAGTGTTTCGAAGAAACGGAATATCAAACGGAGTCCAAACGGAATGAAACCTTCGGGAATGTGATTTTCTCACCGAACGTGATCCAAGAGACTTGGACCCTACGCCAAGGAACAAAATAGGCGGTCACGAGGGTGGGCCCCTGATACGTCTCCAATGTATCTATAATTTTTGATTGCTCCATGCTACTTTATCTACTGTTTTGGACTATATTGGGCTTTATTTTCCACTTTTATATTACTTTTGGGACTAACCTATTAACCGGAGGCCTAGCCCAGAATTGCTGTTTTTTTGCCTATTTCAGTGTTTCGAAGAAACGGAATATCAAACGGAGTCCAAACAGAATGAAACCTTCGGGAACGTGATTTTCCAACCGAACGTGATCCAGGAGACTTGGACCCTACTCCAAGAAGTGCTGAGGCGGTCACGAGGTGGAGGGCACCCTTTGGGGCGCCCCTACCTCGTGGGCTCCCCGAAGCTCCACCGACGTACTCCGTCCTCCTATATAAACCTACGTATCCCCAACAGATAAGAGACGGAGCCAAAAACCTAATTCCACCGGCCAAGAACTTCATGTATCCACGAGATCCCATCTTGGGGCCTGTTCCGAGCTCCGGAGGGGGGCATCTACCACGGAGGGCTTCTACATCAACACCATAACCCCTCGATGAAGTGTGAGTAGTTTACTTCAGACCTTCGGGTCCATAGCTAGTAGCTAGATGGCTTCTTCTCTCTTTTGGATCTCAATACAATGTTCTCCCCTCTCTCGTGGAGATCTATTCGATGTAATCTTCTTTTTGCGGTGTGTTTGTTGAGACCGATGAATTGTGGGTTTATGATCCGGTATTATCTATGGAAAATATTTGATTCTTCTCTGAATTCTTTTATGTATGATTAAGTTATCTTTGCAAGTCTCTTGAATTATCCGTTTGGTTTGGCCAACTAGATTGGTAGTTCTTGCAATGGGAGAAGTGCTTAGCTTTGGGTTCAATCTTGCGGTGTCCTTACCCAGTGACAGAAAGGGTTGGAAGGCACGTATTGTATTGTTGCCATCGAGGATAACAAGATGGGGTTTTTATCATATTGCATGAATTTATCCATGTACATCATGTCATCTTGCTTAAGGCGTTGCTCTGTTTTTAACTTAATACTCTAGATGCATGCTGGATAGCGGTCGATGAGTGGAGTAATAGTAGTAGATGCAGAATCGTTTCAATCTACTTGTCTCGGACGTGATGCCTATATACATGATCATTGCCTAGATATACTCATAACTATGCTCATTTCTGTCAATTTCTCAACAGTAATTTGTTCACCCACCGTAGAATATCTATGCTCTTGAGAGAAGCCACTAGTGAAACCTATGGCCCCGGGTCTATTCTCATCATATCAATCTCCATCACTTTAATACTTGCTTTGTTTTTACTTTGCCTTTTACTTTTTACTTTGCATCTCTATACCAAAAATACCAAAAATATTATCTATCATCTCTATCAGATCTCACTCTCGTAAATGACCGTGAAGGGATTTACAACCCCTAATCGCGTTGGTTGCGAGGAGCTAGTGTTTTGTGCAGGTACGAGGGACTTGTGCGTGGCCTCCTACTGGATTGACACCATGGTTCTCAAAAAATAAGGGAAATACTTACGCTACTTTGCTGCATCATCCTCTCCTCTTCGGGGAAATCCAACGCAGTGCTCAAGAGGTAGCATTGCCGAGTTCATAATGGCCGACTCTTGATCAGTCGTCTTGTTTTTAGCAGAGCCCCCTTCTTCGACCGGCGGCCGGAGCCGCGGGGGTGGAGCGCCAGTTCGTTCCCGATCGCGTGGCGGATGACTTTGACGATCCAGACTTGGGGGCGGCCGCCCTAGACGACGACGTCGTGGGGGGAGGCGGTGAGGCAAGCGGCCCCGAGCTCGGAGCCGGCTTCGGGGACTGGTTGGATGACGACGAGGCTGAAGTTGTTCCGCCCTGTCACCGGCGTCCGATCATCAAGGCGCGGGCTCATCTGCCGCGCCGGCTCTTCGTGGTGGC
This sequence comes from Aegilops bicornis, assembly GCA_021605145.1. NCBI lineage: Eukaryota > Viridiplantae > Streptophyta > Magnoliopsida > Poales > Poaceae > Aegilops > Aegilops bicornis. The sequence goes on along the minus strand of CM038673.1, from coordinate 671,957,949 downwards.
GCGCAAAAACGCCGGGCCGCGCCGACTCTCTTTGGCAGTCGGCTGAAGAATCCCAAGGGTTCTGCGGAGGTGACCAAGCGGGACGAGGCGGCCGGGAAGGTGGCCCGCTTCCGCAAGGTGGTGAAGCAGCCGCGGGCGGTTTCGGCGTAAGTGTTAATTTTCTCACGCCTTTCTTTTTTCACTTTGCTTGATATTCTTCTAAGCCTTTTCCTTGACTTATCAAACAGGGCCCCGCTTTCTCTCAAGCGGGCCCCTGCCGCCTCCATAGTTGGAGAGGCGGGAGGGTCATCAAGCGCCCGCCGCGTGGATCCCCGTGCCGAACTCCTAGCGGCGACGGAGCGGAACGCGCGAGAGGTGCGGGAGGAGTGGGAGGCGGAGGAGCGGAGGGCAGCTCAGGAGACGACGGAGGCGCAAGCCGACGCGGCGGCCAAGGCCCAGGCGGAGGCCGCGGCCGCAGAGAGGGAGGCGGAGGCCCTACGTAACCAGCCTCCGCAGCTCATCACCCCCCTTCGCACCGTGGCCCCCGATATCCCAGCGCCTCCGCCGGAGGAAGCCGGCCGCGACCGGCCGGTGATGGAGAGGGAGGAGGGCGACGCAGTTGTCCTGGAGGGGGAGGCGGCACCGCCGCCGCCGAGTGGAACAGGCCAAGGCGGCCGACCTGACGTGCCGCCTTAGCAGCCGGCTGGAGGCGAGCCGACTGTGAGGGCGGATCTCGTGGTTCTGTCCCCGTCTCGTCGGCGCGCGGGGGAGGCGACTTCGGCGCCGGAGCCGCAGAAAGACGCGGGCACTAGCTCATCGGCCCAGGATCTGGAGGCGGCCAGCGCCAGCTCGTCTGGGTGGACGCCCGGCGGTTTGACGGCCGAGCTGAACGTGGCGACGCAGGAAGTCCGGAGCCGGCTTCAGGCCCAGGCCGCTGCGCTGAAGCAGTATACCCAAGAGTTCCTCACGACGCGGACGGTCATTCGGTTGAGTCCTCCCGCTTTTCATCGATTGCTCTTGATTTCTTTCGTGGGGGCGCGTCAGCGCACCCACTGGGTGTAGTCCCCGAGTTTCGTGTCGGCTGCTGAGCAGGCGGCTTGGAACTTCTTAGTAGACTTCGATCGTTGTCTTGTTATTACTCGCACCTCCGTCCTATTTGCAGGAATATCACAATCTCCGCGCGGCTGCTTACAACTCCCAGGCCCAGGAGATGAACCAGAAGACCGCTGATCTGACTGAGAGCCGGAGTAAGTGCTTCATTTTTTATCTCATGTGGGGGCGTGTCAGCGCACCCACTGGGTTTAGTCCCCGAGATTTGGGCCGACTGTTGAGCAGTCGGGTCGGATCTTTCCTGATGACTTCTTCCTTATTTCTTTTTTCTTCTTCTTCATATCTACAGGGGCCAATGCCGACTTGAGGGAGCAGCTAGGCGGGGTCCAGACCGCCCTTCGCGCCAAGGAAGCCGAGTGCAACGCCTTGGCTCAGGAACGTGACCGCCTGGACAAAAAACTGGCCGACCAGGAGGAGAGCCATAAGGCGGCCCTGAAGACGGCGCAGGACAGCGAGGCCGCCCTCAAATCCGAATATGAGACCGAGGCGGCGAGCTGGGCTGAGGCGAAGCAAGCGTTGAGCAAAGGCTATGGCCGGATTGAGGATTTGATTGACGGTAGGCCTTCTTCTTCTTCGTCCCTTTGCTTGCCCCTTGTCATCTGATTTGTCTTCTGACTTTGTGATACTTCTTTCTTCTTTGTGCAGATTACTTTCCTGGTTACTCCGTTGCCGCCAGCCAAACCATCGAGGCCCACCGCGATGCACGACGACAGGCAGGGGTCGAGATCGCACCGGATGCTAGCCGGTCACTTGAGGAGCAGCTTCTAGCGATTCAAGCCCGTCTGCAGCCGGCACACCGCATGCTCCGCCGTCTTCAGCGTGCCGGAGCGCAGGTGCTGGCCGCCCTCTGGCCCGGTGAGGCGGTTCCCCGCACCCCCAGTCAGACTGCCGACTGGTTGGAGGTAGCAGTCGGCCGCTTCGAGGCCTGGAAGGCTTCTGCAGCTTGGTCCGGTGCTAGGCGGGCGCTGGAGTTCGTTCGAGCTTGGTATCCTGGGCTGAACTTGGCGGTGAGCACTGGCGGCGGGGAGGCCGACGAGGAGGCTGAGGCGGTGCGGCCGGCTATCATCCAAAGGCGCCTCAGCGGCCGACATTAATCGACACGTGCCTTTGCCCCTGAGGTAAATGATGACGGCGTCGCTCCGCCGGAGGAGTGGTTCAGGCTGAACCCGGCAGAAGGTGAAGACTCGGCGGAGGAGATCGCTTCCAGCTACGAGGGCGAAGAGGAAGAGGGGGAGGATGGTGAAGACATCATGCCAGACGGCGAAGTGACCAGCCAGCCTCAGCTTGACCGTGCCTCCAGCAACGGTTCGCGTGCAAGCGCACCGCCTGCAAGAGGTGACAATCATGCCGAGACTCGCCTGCCAGCCACTCCTCCAGCCGGCACTGCCGTCTCCACCAACCTTCCCGACTCGCCTGTTGCACCCTTGGCCTGATCCGCCGTCTTTGCTTTCCTACTTGTTACTCTTTGAACAACTTTTATTAAATTTGCGCAGTTCCACCCACTGGGGGTGTATTCAAACTATGTTGAATGCTGGCCTTTCGAAGGCCTTTTCTGTAAACATAATCATGCATGTGCTTGGCTTCCGTTCATATTTGCTTTTCATCTTTTTGGCTGTTTCCTTTGCCGCCTTCCCCTGGTCGTAGCCTTCCTAGCCGGACAGCTGCTCTGTAGTCTGTGGCTGGGGAAGGGCTTGGGCGTTTGGGAAGACAAGTACTCGAGCTTTCTAGATTGTAGCAAGGTGAACGGGAAGCCGGCCAGCCGGCTGCTCTGACAGCCGGTCGGCGGGGTGGGAAGCCGGCTTGTGTTATATAAGTTTGTTAGTCCTTAGCTGTTTTTCATGTGGGCATCCTTTCCTGCCTTTGGCTCTTGCCAGCCGGACAATTGATTCTTCGAGCTGCGACTTTTGACAAGAGAGGGCTTGGGTGCTGGCACACTACTTGTCTGACTGCAGGTAGAACTTGGATATAACTCAAGGCGGCAAGTCCCCGGGCCGACTGGTCGAACCCGGTGCCGGACGAGGAAACAAATGTAGTAACATAATCATAGGCATGATACTCATCATTCATAGATAAAGGAGGGTAGTCCCCGAGTGTTCCTCGGGGAGCCCGTTGTCTCGTACTTAATACAAAAGGTAGCATGGTACATACTGCATTTTAACTGTAAAATCTTCGGAGGAGATTGGCGTTCCATGGTCGTTCCGACTCCTTACCGGAATCATCTCTCTTGCGTGCCTTCGGCTTCCGCGCGTCGATCAGGTAGTAGGAGTCGTTGCCTAAGGCTCTGCTGATGACGAAGGGGCCCTCCCAAGGGGCTGAGAGCTTGTGCTGGCCGGCTGTTCGCTGGATCAGCCGGAGCACAAGATCACCCTCTTGGAAGGATCTTGGCTTGACCTTCCGGTTGTGGTAGCGGCGTAAACCCTGCTGGTAGATGGCGGATCGGCTGAGGGCTAATAGCCGGCTTTCTTCCAGCAGGTCGATGCCGTCTTCTCTTGCTTCCTTGGCCTACGCCTCCGTATACATGGTGACCCGAGGTGAGTCGAACTCCATGTCAGTTGGGATGACAGCCTCGGCACCATATACAAGGAAGAAAGGGGTGAAGCCGGTTGACTTGTTTGGGGTAGTGCGCAAACTCCAGAGGACGACCGGCAGCTCGTCGAGCCAACAGCCGGCCGAACGCTCCAGTGGCACGACCAATCGGGGCTTGATGCCGGAGAGGATGAGGCCGTTTTCTCACTCGACTTGGCCGTTTGACTGCGGGTGGGCAATGGACGCTAGGTCCAGTCGGATGCCCTGTGTCGCGCAGAAACGTGCCAGTGCTCCCTTGGCAAAATTCATGCCGTTGTCGGTGATGATGCTGTGTGGTACTCCGTACCGGGTTGTGATATCTGCAATGAATGTCACGGCGGTCGGCCCATTCAGTTTCTTGATCGGCTTCGCTTCAATCCAGTTGGTAAAGTTGTCCACAGCGACGAGCAGATGTGTCATGCCGCCGGGCGCCGTCTTGAATGGGCCCACCATGTCCAGTCCCCAGACGGCAAAAGGCCAGGTGAGGGGAATGGTCTTGAGTGCAGAAGCCGGCAGGTGTTGCTTAGAGCTGAAGACTTGGCACCCTTTGCAGTGTTTGACTAATTCCTTGGCGTCATCCAAAGCAGTCGGCCAGAAGAATCCATGGCGGAAAGCTTTGGCAACGAGTGATCCTGAGGCCGCGTGGTGGCCACATTCGCCTTGGTGAATGTCCTTGAGGATTGCTATGCCCTTCTCTGGCTCGACGCAGCTCTGGAAAACTCCAGTGACGCTGCGCCTAATGAGCTCTTGGTTTACTATCGTGTATGCTCCGGCTCGGCGTTGGACTTGCCTTGCCGAGATCTCGTCAGTTGGCAGCTCTTTGTTTACCAGGAAGTTGAGGATGGGCTGGGCCCATGATGGAGCTGTGACTTCTTCTATTGCCAATCTGACTCTGACAACTGGGCGGGTGGGATGGGTGGTGAAGAGTTGGAGTCGGCCACCGCCTGTTGTGTCGATGCAGTCCCCGGGCCGACTGCCGTAGTCCCCGGGCCGGGTGCAACTATGGCAGTCCCCGACCCGCCTGTCGAAGTCCCCGAGCCGCCTGTTTGGTTCCCCAAGTTGGATCCGACTGCGTCTGGGTCAAGCGGTACGAAGATGGAACCAGATTCTGGAGACGGCTTGACAGACAGCTTGAGGAGGCATTGGAGAGAGACACCGGTTGGTATGGCTTGTCGGGTGGAGCCTATTCGTGCCAGGGCATCTGCTTGCTCGTTGTCGGCCCGTGGCACATGGAGGAACTCGCACCCTTCAAAATATCCACTGATTTGCTGAGCGAGGAAGCGGTAGCTCACCATGTTTGCGTCCTTGGCGTCCCAGTCGCCAGATGATCCGGCGTATGCCGAGTTCTTTGGCTAGCCGGAGCCCATGTATGAGCGCCTCGTACTCGGACACGTTGTTGGAGGCGGCAAAATGAATTTGCAATGTGTATCTGAGCTTGTCGCCCTTGGGAGAGGTGAGGACGATGCCGGCTCCCAAGCCGGTGCGCATCTTGGACCCATCGTAGTGCATCCTCCAATGAGTGGAGTCGGGGGCCGGCAACAGGTACTGGGTCTCGGCCCAGTCAACAAGGAAGTCGGCCAAACCCTGGGACTTGATGGCGGTGAGAGGCTGGTAGAAGATTGTGTAAGGAGCCAGTGCAATGGCCCATTTTGCCACCCGGCCAGATGCATCCCGGCTGCCTATGATCTCGGCTAAGCGGGCAAGACATATCTGACCGTGATGGGGTGCTCTTGAAAGTAGGGCTTGAGCTTCTTGGCGTGAAGTACACACCATAGCACATCTTACGGTAGTGCGGGTAGTTACGCCGAGGTGGGCGATGCCGCTCAAATAATACACCGCCTCTGGACTAGCTGAGCTCGGCCTTCTTCTAGACGCTGAACCACGATAACGGTGCTGACCACCCGGCTAGTGGCGTCAATGTATAGGATCATGTGCTCTTTCTTAGTCGGTGCCGCCAAGACAGGCGGCGTGGCCAGCATCTTCTTTAGCTCGTGGAAAGCTTGGTCTGCTTGGTCGTTCCACTCGAAGTGAGTGGACTTCTTCATGAGTCGGTAGAGGGGGAGAGCTTTCTCTCCTAGCCGGCTGATGAAGCGGTTCAGGGAGGCTAGGCATCCGGTAAACTTTTCGACATCTCGTAGCTTGGTAGGAATCTCCATTCTCTCTATGGCCTTGATCTTCACTGGGTTGCATTTGATGCCGCGTTCGGAGACCAGGAAGCCTAGAAGCTGGCCGGCTGGTACTCCGAACACGCATTTCTCGGGGTTGAGCTTGATCTAAAACTGGCGCAAGTTCTCAAATGTCTCTGTGAGGTCTTCCAGCAAAGTGCCACGCTTCTCCGTCTTCACCACAATATCGTCTACATAGACGTGGGCATTTCTGCCGAGCTGCTTGAGGAGGCATTTCTGCATGCAACGCTGAAAAGTGGCACCGGCATTTCTCAAGCCGAATGTCATAGTCGCAGCGTAAAGCTCGAATGGTGTGATGAAGGCGATCTTCAGGCGGTCAGCTGGATCCAACTTTATCTGGTGGTAGCCTGAATAAGCATCCAAGAAGCTCAACATCTCGCATCCGGCTATGGAGTCTATCACTTGGTCGATTCGGGGTAAGGCGAATGGATCCTTGGGGCAGGCTTTGTTGAGGCTGGTGTAATCTATGCACATGCGCCACTTGTTATTCTTCTTCAACACGAGGACCGGGTTGGAAAGCCACTCTGGAAAGAACACATCCATAATGAAGCCGGCTGCCAGAAGCCGGGCTATCTCTTCTCCTACAATCCTTCTCTTTTCCTCCGACAGTTGGCGGAGGGGCTGCTTGACTGGTTTTGCATCTGCTCGGACGTGTAACTTGTGCTCAGCGAATTCTTTCAGAATACCCGGCATGTCCTTGGGGGACCATGCGAAGATGTCCCGATTCTCACGGAGGAAATCGACGAGCTCGCCTTCCTATTTGCTGTCCAGGTTTGCCCCAATGACGGCAAACTGTTCTGGGTTCTCTGGGTCCAGAGGTATCTTCTTCGTTTCTTTGGCCGGCTCGAAAGAACCTTGGGCATCATATTCCTTGGGGTCACGGGACAGGGCCGACTGCTTGCCATCCATGGCCACGACTCGATCCAGCATCTTCTTCTCTTCAGCGATCACGAAGGACCCGGCCAGCCGGCTGCTAGCTGCTGCACACTTGGAGGATTTCTTGTAGTCTCCGGCTACTGTGATGATGCCCTTGGAACTCGGCATCTTCATCTTGAGGTAGGCGTAGTGGGGCACAGCCATGAATTTGGCCAGAGCAGGTCGGCCAAGCAATGCATGGTAAGGGCTCTCGGATCCACTACTTCAAACCATATTGCTTCTCGTGGAAATGATCCTTGTCCCCAAAGAGAACATCTATCTTGATCTTGCCGATTGGTGAGCAGGACAGGCCGGGTACGATGCCATGGAACACAGTCCGACTAGGCATGAGCTGCTTCGTCTTGATGTTCAGTTTCTCCATGGTGTCATGGTACAGTATGTTGATGCTGCTCCCACCATCTATCAGCACGCGGGAGAAACGGGCAGATCGCCTTTCTGTCGTGAGGGTGGCGTCCAAAACCAATGCGTAAGAGCCGGGGGACGGCATCACCTCTGGGTGATCGGCCCGGCTCCAGCTGATAGTCCTTTCCGACCAGTGCATGAACTCAGGGTTGTTGGTGGCGACCGCATTGACTTCTTGGTGCTGTTGGCGCCGGCTGCGCTGGACTTCGGGCTGGCTTGTAAAGACAACGTAGGCGGCATGCTCGTCGGGGAACTCATCTTGAACAGCCCCGACTGCTGGTCGAGCGGCCGGCTGCTGAGGGGCCGGAGGCGGCTGACCAGCAGGCGGAGGCGGCACCAGCCCTTCGCCTTCGGAGATTCGTGTGAGCTAGTGGCATTTCTGAGCCGTATGGTTGGACGGCTTCGCGCTGCTGTGGAACTTGCAGGGGGCATCAAGGGCCTGCTCGTAGGAGAAAGCCGACTGCCAAGCCGGCCTGCCGCCCTTCTGCTTCTTGGGCGTGGGCCGCCCTTCGGGTTGTTCGTCTTCGACCGTGGCTACCTGCCGACTGGTGGAAGGTGGCATAGGCGTCTTGGGAGCCGGAGCGAGCACCTTCCCGGAGGCGTCTACTCGGAGCTCGGTCTTCAACGAAGAGTCGGCCGTGGCGTACTTGTCTGCTATGATCAGCAGCTCGTCGAGGGTAGTCGGCTCGTCGCAGAGGAGTCGATGCTTGAGGAGGGTGCCTTCTCGGCATCCGACAGTGAAGTACTCTATGGCCTGAACCTCGTGCACCCCTTCGCAGGAGTTGCTGAGCTCGGCCCAACGCGTGAGGTAGTCGCGAGTTGATTCATTGGGCCCTTGAACGCACAAGGAGAGCTGTTGGGGCTTGGGAGCCCATTTGTAGGTGCTGGTGAAGTTGCGGATGAAGGCTTCTGTGAAGTCTAGCCAGCTGTTGATGCTGTAAGGTTTGAGGCTGTTGAGCTAGGTGCGCGCCGTGCCTTGGAGCATGAGGGGGACGTATTTCACGGCAACACGCCTGTTGCCGTTTGCTATGCGGACTGCGGTAGAGTAATCGATCAACCAATCTTCCGGCTTCACGGAGCCGTTGTACTTGGGCGTGTCTCTTGGGAGTGAGAACCCTTTGGGGAAGGGCTCGTCACGGATGCGGGGGCCAAAGCAAGGCGGGCCTTCTTCTAGCGCCAGGGATCGCGCTAGGCGGTCGATCCGATGGCGCGCGTCGTTCTCACCGACTCCTTCGCGGCAGCCTAGTCGGTCGCTGAGAGTCGGATGCGTGACAGGCGGCGGGGTAGGATATCTCTCCCCACGAGGCGGAGGAGGAGGTGGGTTGCCTCGTCGTTCCACGGCTGGTGGGCGGCCTTCTGCGTCGCGCTCGATGGAGATTCGAGTCCGTCTACGGCTAGCAGCCGGTTCCTTTTCTTGCCTTGCGCGGGTGTTGCCAGCAGTCGGCGTCCGTGATGTCGCACCGTGCTCTCGCTGTGGGGGTGTGCTTTCCGCGCGGACGCCGGCTTCATGCCGCTCTGCGGCCGCATCGATCAGCTGCTGGATGCGTCTGGTCATGTAGGGGAGCTCGTCAGCCCCCAGTCCATTCAGCTCGTCCAGGGCCGACTGGGCGGCGCGTAGGTTCTCGAGGGGCGTAACATAAACCGGGCGGTCTGCTCCAAGCATGTTGGCGATGGCCGCGCCATGCTTCTTGACGATGCCGACTCGGCTCGGCCCGTCAGGGGGCGGCGTGCCGGAGGCGGCGCGGTCGACTTCGTACTGGTGAGCCTCAGTGAGGCGTCTCATGGAGGCTATCTTCTGGCCCTCCACAATGAGGGCGAGGCGGCGTGCCTCCAGTGTCTCGGCGTCGGCGTCGGCCGGAAGGGGGACAGACAAGTCGTGCAACACCGTTTTCAGGGCGTCGTGGGCGTTCTCGCCAGAAGAGACACCGTGGCTGATGACCAGTACCTCGGTGATGGCGCTGCCACAGCTGTCGGCTCGAGGAAGAGGGTCGTTGAAGATCACTATGTTGGCGGGGAAAGCGTCAAGCGATGCCGTGTCGGAGTCGACAAGCATCGGGTCGGTGGAGCCAACCGACTCCAAGTCCGCAGCAGGCTCGCTAGAGACGCGGAGTTGGTCGAGGAGGCTGACGAGGTGGCTCTCGGGGCAGCCTGTGCCCGCGTCTGATGCGGGCTCGTCGGAGATGCGGGCCTCGCCAAGAAGATCGGCAAGGCAGCTTCGCCAGCGGCGTCGTGACGCCTTGCAGCGCGTCGGGGCAAGCGCCATCGGGCGTGCCGGGCTGGCTACACTCGCTGTGAAGAAAAAGGGTTCCCGTCCAGAACAGGTCTCCGGACGACGGTGCACCTGGCCCCACGGTGGGCGCCAAATGTCGGGTGGTAGGTGCGACATATGCCAACTGGTGGCTTATCATTGTGGGAGCCAATAAGACATCGCCGGTGCCTGGAAACGGGATGAGGCGAAGACATGCATGCCGGCGAATCTTACCCAGCTTCGGGGCTCTCCGGGGAGATAATACCCCTACTGCTGCTCTGCGGGGTCTCCGCATGATCACTAGATCAACAAGTAGCTACAAGAGGCTCCTTCAGCTATTCGGTGAGAGGAGGAAGAAGGGCAAGGCTAGCTCTCTTCTCCCCTCAATGTGGTGTCTAAAACTCTCAGAGATCAACCCTTTGCATGGGTGCCCTGGGGGGTTTATATAGGCCTACCCCCCAGGGGCACAATGGTAATCCGGCTGAGCACGGGCCCTAGCCATCGGTGTCTATGTTTGCAGCTTCTCCATGGGCAGCTGGGGCCTGCCGGCCCAGTGGGTCCCGCCGATTGCCGGCTTCTTGGTCGACAAGCGGGTCCCACCGCTTGGGGGTCTTGTCGGGGGCTGGTTACTGTTGCCTCACCCTTGATGATGTGGGCTTTGTCGAGGTATGCATGGCTACAGTGCCGCCACCTGGCGGGCGTTCACTGTAGCCTTACCTCGTCTTGTCTCCTTAATGGGGCGCCTCCTTCGAGGGAGGGAGCAAACCGGCTGCTGGGAGCCGGCCACATCCCAGGCCGACTGGAGGAGGCCTGGACGCCTTCGGGCGTCTCTCTGACTGAAGGGGCCCGCCACCTGCGGGCCGTACTGACAGCTTGTCATGGGTGACGTCATGGTCAACATGGCAACAGTGCCGCGCCGGACGGGTGGTGGCTGCCCCGTACGATGCACTGTGGCCATGCGTACTCCGGGATTCTGGGGTGGCAGGCTTCACTGTAGCCACGCCCTGTCTCATCGCCGTTATGTGGGTGCAGAGTTTGAGGGTACGTCCTTGGCCGCCTGCTGGGGGTTGGGTTCGTGGAGTCGGCCTTCTCGTGGCTGACTTATTCATGAGGGTTTAGGGTCGGGCCGCCTCCCTGTAGTCGGCCTGAGAGACAGCCGACCAGGGGAAGGCGGCCCCATGCCTTGGATGCTTGAAAGCTCGATCGGCCCGTAATTTTTCTGAAGAGCCAGGGGGAGTCGGCCAGGCTGCCCGTGGTCGTTTACTCCGATAGAATGATAGGTGCAGAAATCAAAGCTTTCTTAAGTATTTCAAATGCTTCTACACAATCGTCATCAAAGACAAAAGGTATATCTTTTTGTAATAGATTAGTCAGGGGCCGAGAAATTTTTGAGAAGTCCTTAATGAACCTCCTATAAAAACCGACATGACCAAGGAAACTTCTTATACCTTTGATGTCCTTGGGACACGACATCTTCTCAATAGCATCAACTTTAGCTTTGTCAACTTCAATACCTGTTTCAGAAATTTTATGCCCCAGGACAATGCCTTCATTAACCATAAAGTAACACTTCTCCCAATTCAAGACAAGATTAGTTTCTTCACATCTCTGCAAAACTCGATCAAGGTTGCTCAAGCAATCATCAAAATAGGATCCGTAAACTGAGAAATCGTCCACGGAAACCTCACATATCTTTTCACAAAAGTCAAAGAATATAGCCATCATGCATCTTTGAAAGGTAGCAGGTGCATTACATAAACCAAAGGGCATACGTCTATAAGCAAAAGTACCGAAAGGGCAAGTAAAAGTGGTCTTTGATTGATCATCAGCTGACACAGGTATTTGAGAGAAACCAGAGTAACCATCTAGAAAGCAAAAATGTGTTTGTTTGGATAATCTTTCTAGCATTTGATCAATAAAAGGTAAGGGGTAATGGTCTTTTTTAGTAGCCTTATTTAATTTGCGGAAATCAATTACCATCCTATAACCTGTAATAATTCTTTGTGGGATCAATTCATCTTTATCATTAGGAGCAGCGGTAATACCTCGCTTCTTAGGGACACAATGGACATGACTTACCTTGACTATCAAAGAACGGGATAAATAATACCTGCCTCAAGGAGCTTTAGTATTTCCTTTCTTCTTTGCTTCTTTCATCTTAGGATTTAGCCGTCGTTGGTGATCAATAACTGGTTTGGCGTCTTTCTCCAAATTTATTTTGTGTTGACATAGAGTGGGACTAATGCCCTTGAGATCATCAAGAGTATATCCAATAGCAGCGCGGTGCTTCTTCAGAGTTTTCAATAATCTCTCTTCTTCATGCTCTGAAAGGTTAGCACTAATAATAACAGGATATGTCTTCTTTTCATCGAGATAAGCATATTTAAGAGTATCAGGTAATGGTTTAAGGTCAAACACGGGATCACCCTTGGGTGGAGGAGGATACCCTAGGATTTCAACAGGCAAGTTGTGTTTCAGAATAGGTCCCTCTTTAAAGAATACTTCATCTATTTTCCTTCTTTCATTCATAAACATATCATTTTCATGGCCAAGCAAATACTGTTCTAAAGGATCATTAGGAGGCACGGCAATAGAAGCAAGGCCAATAATTTCATCTTTACTAGGCAATTCCTCATCACGGTGTTGTTTACTAAATTTAGCAAAGTTAAACTCATGAGACATATCATCCAAACCAATAGTAACAATATCCTTTTCGCAGTCTATCTTAGCACTAACATTATTCAAGAAGGGTCTACCAAATATAATGGGACAAAAGTTATCTTGTGGGGAACCAAGAACAAGAAAATCAGCAGGATATTTAGCTTTCCCACACAAGACGTCAACATCTCTAACAATCCCAATTGGTGATATAGTGTCCCTATTGGCAAGCTTAATGGTAACATCGATATCTTCTATCTCAGCTGGTGCAATATCATGCATAATTTCTTTGTATAAGGAAATAGGTATTGCACTAGCACTAGCACCCATATCACATAAGCCATGATAACAATGATCTCCTATTTTAAAAGAAATAACATGCATGCCTACAACAGGTCTATGTTTATCTTTAGTACCAGGTTTAGCAATTCTAGCAGCTTCATCACAGAAGTAAATAACATGCCCATCAATATCATCAGCCAAGAGATCTTTAACCATAGCAATATTAGGTTCAACTTTAATTTGCTCAGGAGGTGTATAAGTTCTAGTATTACTCTTACGAACTACAGTTGAAGCTTTAGCATGATCCTTTATTCTAATAGGGAAAGGTAGTTTCTCAATATATGTAGTAGGAACAATAGGATCATTATAAGTGATAGTCTTTTATTCAACTTTAATAGGTTCAACTACTTTTACTTCTACGGGAGGATGATATTTAAACCACTTCTCCTTAGGGAGATCAACATGAGTAGCAAATGATTCACAGAAGGAAGCTACTATCTCAGAGTCAAGTCCATATTTAGTGCTAAACTTACGGAAAACATCAGTATCCATAAAAGATTTAACACAATCAAACTTAGGTGTTATACCTGACTCCTTACCTTCGTCGAGATCCCAATCTTCAGAGTTGCGTTTAATTCTTTCCAATAAATCCCATTTGAATTCAATAGTCTTCATCATAAAAGAGCCAGAACAAGAAGTATCGAGCATGGTGCGATTGTTGTCAGAAAGCCGAGCATAAATTTTTTGAATAATCATTTCTCTCGAGAGCTCATGATTGACTTAAGCCTCCCCCAAGCTTGAGCGATGCTTTCTCCTTCGCGAGGCCAAAAATTATATATATAATGACGATCACGATGAACAAGATGCATAGGATAAAACTTCTGATGAAATTCCAATTTCAGTCGCTTGTAGTCCCATGATCCCATATCATCACATAGCCTATACCATGTCAATGCATCTCCCTTCAAAGATAAAGGAAGACCTTCTTCTTGATAACATCATCGGGCACACCCGCAAGCTTAAATAATCCACAAACTTCATCCACATAGATTAGGTGTAAATCGGGATGCAATGTTCCATCTCCGCAAAAGGATTAGCTAGCAGTTTCTCTACCATACCCGAAGGAATTTCAAAGTAAACATTTTCAGTAGGTTCAGTAGGTTGAGGAGCAACTCTTTGCTCTACTGGACGGGGTGAAGATACCCCAAACAAGCCCATCAAAGGATTACTTTCCACAGCAACAAGTGACAGTAAATTTCAGCACACTATATAAATTTTTCCTTACCAAGTTCCACTTACCAAAGGCGATTCACTCTCCGGCAATGGCGCCAGAAAAGAGTCTTGATGACCCACAAGTGTAGGGGATTGATACGTCTCCAACGTATCTATAATTTTTGATTGCTCCATGCTACTTTATCTACTGTTTTGGACTATATTGGGCTTTATTTTCCACTTTTATATTATTTTTGGGACTAACCTATTAACCGGAGGCACAACCTGTAATTGTTGTTTTTGCCTATTTCGGTGTTTCAAAGAAATGAATATCAAACCGAGTCCAAACGGAATGAAATCTTCGGGAACGTGATTTTCCAACCGAACGTGATCCAGAGACTTGGACCCTACTCCAAGAAGTGCCAGAGGCGGTCACGAGGTGGAGGCGCGCCTGGGCGCGCCCCCTACCTCGTGGGCCCCCTGACGCTCCACCGACGTACTCCTTCCTCCTATATATACCTACGTATCCCCAAACGATCAGAACAGGAGCCAAAAACCTAATTCCACCGCCGCAACTTCATGTATCCACGAGATCCCATCTTGGGGCCTGTTCCGGAGCTCCGCCAGAGGGGGCATCCACCACGGAGGGCTTCTACATCAACACCATAGCCCCTCCGATGAAGTGTGAGTAGTTTTCTTCAGACCTTGGTCCATAGCTAGTAGCTAGATGGCTTCTTCTCACTTTTTGGATCACAATACAATGTTCTCACCCTCTCTCTTGGAGATCTATTTGATGTAATCTTCTTCTTTCTGTGTGTTTGTTGAGACCGATGAATTGTGTGTTTATGATCCAGTAATATCTATGGAAAATATTTGATTCTTCTCTGAAATCTTTTATGTATTAATGAGTTATCTTTGACAGTCTCTTCGAATTATCCGTTTAGTTTGGCCAACTAGATTGGTAGTTCTTGCAATGGGAGAAGTGCTTAGCTTTGGGTTCAATCTTGCGGTGTCCTTACCCAGTGACAAAAAAGGTTGCAAGGCACGTATTGTAATGTTGCCATCGAGGATAACAAGATGGGGTTTCCATCATATTGCATGAATTTATCTCTCTACATCATGTCATCTTGCTTAAGGCGTTACTCTGTTTTTAACTTAATACTCTAGATGCATCTTTGGATAGCGGTCGATGAGTAGAGTAATAGTAGTAGATGCAGAATCGTTTCAATCTACTTGTCTCGGACGTGATGCCTATATACATGATCATTGCCTAGATATACTCATAACTATGCTCAATTATGTCAATTGCTCAACAGTAATTTGTTCACCCACCGTAGAATATCTATGCTCTTGAGAGAAGCCACTAGTGAAACCTATGGCCCCCGGGTCTATTCTCATCATATCAATCTCTATCACTTTATTTACTTGTTTGTTTTTACTTTGCTTTTACTTTTTACTTTGCATCTTTATACCAAAAATACCAAAAATATTATCTCTATCAGATCTCACTCTCGTAAGTGACCGTGAAGGGATTGACAACCCCTAATCGTGTTGGTTGCGAGTAGCTATCGTTTTGTGCAGGAACGAGGGACTTGTGCGTGGTCTCCTACTGGATTGATACATTGGTTCTAAAAAACTGAGGGAAATACTTACGCTACTGTGCTGCATCATCCTCTCCTCTTCGGGGAAAACCAACGCAAGCTCAAGATGTAGCAGGGATCTATCGTAGTCCTTTCGATAAGTAAGAGTGTCGAACCCAACGAGGAGCAGAAGGAAATGACAAGCGATTTTCAGTAAGGTATTCTCTGCAAGCACTGAAATTATCGGTAACGGATAGTTTTGTGATAAGGTATTTGGTAACGAGCAACAAGTAACAAAAGTAAATAAGGTGCAGCAAGGTGGCCCAATCCTTTTTGTAGCAAAGGACAAGCCTGGAAAATTTCTTATATAAAGGAAAACGCTCCCGAGGACACATGGGAATTATCGTCAAGCTAGTTTTCATCACGCTCATATGATTCGCGTTCGGTACTTTGATAATTTGATATGTGGGTGGACCGGTGGTTGGGTGTTGCCCTTACTTGGACAAGCATACCACTTATGATTAACTCCTATTGCAAGCATACGCAACTACAAAAGAAGTATTAAGGTGAACTTAACCATAACATGAAACATATGGATCCAAATCAGCCCCTTACGAAGCAACGCATAAACTGGGGTTTAAGCTTCTGTCAGTCTAGCAACCCATCATCTACTTATTACTTCCCAATGCCTTCCTCTAGGCCCAAATAATGGTGAAGTGTCATGTAGTCGACGTTCACATGACACCACTAGAGGAGAGTCAACATATCAAACGAATACCAAATTCACATGAATACTAATAGCAAGACTTCTCCCATGTCCCCAGGAACAAACACAACTACTCACAAATCATATTCATGTTCATAATCAGAGGGGTATTAATATGCATTAAGGATCTGAACATATAATCTTCCACCAAATAAACCAACTAGCATCAACTACAAGGAGTAATCAACACTACTAGCAACCTACACGTACCAATATGAGGCTTTGGAACAAAGATTGGATACAAGAGATGAACTAGGGTTTGAGAGGAGATGGTGCTGGTGAAGATGTTGATGAAGATTGACTCTCTCTCGATGGGAGGATCGTTGGTGATGACGATGGCGATGATTTCCCCCTCCCGGAGGGAAGTTTCCCCGGCAGAACAGCTCCACCGGAGCCCTAGATTGGTTTCGCCTCGTGGCGGCGGAGTTTTGTCCCGCAAGCTTGCTTATGATTTTTTCCAGGCTAAAAGACTTCATATAGCAGAAGATTGCCACTGGAGGCCTGCCAGGGGGCCCACGAGGCAGGGGGCGCACCCAGGGGGTAGGGCGTGCCCCCACCCTCGTGGCCAGGGTGTGGGCCCCCTCTGGTATTTTCTTCGCGCAATATTTTTTATAATTTCCGAAAGTGACTTCCGTGGAGTTTCAGGACTTTTGGAGTTGCGCAGAATAGGTCTCTAATATTTGCTCCTTTTCCAAATTCTGTAATTCCAGCAAGATTCTCCCTCTTCATGTAAACCTTGTAAAATAAGAGAGAAAAGGCATAATTATTGTTACATAATGTGTAATAACAACCCATAATGCGATAAATATCAATATCAAAGCATGATGCAAAATATACGTATCAACCATTTTTACTAAAAAAGATCAGATCTATATTTAATCTTACCAAAAAGTAGAATACACAGACAATGCCAGTGCAGAAGTGTAGCCCATTGCTCTTGTCAAGACATTTTGTCTGTAATGCTTGAACTTCCAGGGATAGGTAGTTGATTATGTAGCATCAAACTGCATCTTATCTTCATTATCCTCTATCCCTCCCATTATTATCATATCTATAATTACTCTCTACAAAATGTGGAGTACATGCAATGCTTATGAAGAAGATTCTGCGCTGAAACTCTTGAGTTATCCTTCCCTTGACATGGAGAAGGGCATTATAAAGCCGATGTTAAGTGTTAATGCAAGTCAGTCCTTCTAAAGCCTTTATCCTCAACTGTTGTTTAATTTGCTCATACTCCCTATCGTTTACTACTGTTTAGTTTGTTGTTTCTACCAAAATGCATGTTTGCAAGAACCGCAAGTTCTAAGTTTTACTTGTAAAACCAAATTCCTTATTCATACCATGCACATTACTCAATACTCCCTATATGTATGCTTGTTTTTATCTATAATCCAGTGTGTGGTGAAGCAGCCCACGTTTGCACCTTGTCATCTCCTGTTTTATCTTACTGATGTGGATGACAATATGAACAACATGCCATGCACATTAACCAAAATAGATACAATGATTTTCTTTGCCCTTCATCTATGCTTGTTATGTTGACATGCTAATCCAGTAGTGTGGTGAAGCTCCCCGCATTATGAACAATGCCAAATTATGCTATTGATATTTTGAACTTACTCTTTATTTTATAATTTGAAATTGGATGGAATTGACAAAGACAGCTTATCATCTTTGTTTATACACGTGCAAAACACATCATCTCTCTCGCTTTGTTTCAGGTGATATGCACGATGGCATGCACAAGTCTCTTGAAGGTCGTGAGACAAACCCAACATATATTGTAGCAAAGAAGGCAAAACATTTTGAAGATAGCGAGACAACCCCAAAGTCTTGTCTTGATGCGGTGTTCAAGTTACTTGAGACTAGCAATCGAGAAAAGCTTTAATTCGTTATGCGAATCAGTTCGACTTCTTGAGTCCCAAGTTCTAGCGTAAAGGCATTCTGCAACTCAATTTCGACTTGAAGTCCTATCTCTAAGAAAGATTGCGGAGAACACCAATGAGAACCTCATCACTAAACAGCTACACCTGGAAGCTATGAACGACATGCTAGGCCGGTCTCACAGCCTTGCTCAGCAGTTCCCGCGCAAGGCTAACCTTTCTTGAACTGTCTTGGAAGTGATCTCGGTTCAAGATATTATTTTATTCTGTTGCAATGGTGCTCGCTTTTGTAATCTGCTTCTTCGTTGCGCGTTATGATCACTGGTGGCGAACTTCGATGCCCAGTGGATGTAATATACCATAAATCCTTTATTGTATAGTGTAGGTTTATTCTTAGTTACTATGCCGTAATTTCTTTATTGTTAGAGTAGGTTTGTTCTTGATTCTTACTAGTTACTGCCATCATTCGCTATCTAAAAAAATCAAATGTAGTTGACCGGGCCGAAACATTCGCCTCTAACGGGTCTGGTGTTTAGCGGGCCACAATTGGGCCGGCCTGGATCTTTCTTGGGCCCAAAACATTGGGGCCTTCACACTTTGCGTGGGGCCCACAACTGACACTGGCTTATATTTGAGTTGGGCCTTTTGTGGACCCAGAGCTTAGTTTGGCCCAGGTTGCGTTGCGCCATTAACAGGCTGAATATTGTACTGGCCTGTTACGGCCCAGATGAAACCATGGGCCTTTAGTAGGCCAAAATGCATATTGGGCCTCAATTTTCACTAGTCGTCGACGGGCCTTCAGCAGGCTTAAATGTGGATAGGGCCTTTTTGGGCCCAGTTATATCACGGGCAGTTACCAGGCCGAAACATATCTCAGGCCTTAGTTGGCCCACTGATATCATGGGCCTTTAAGAGGCCGAAAGCTTAATACAGACATCAACGGGCCAAATTATGCGACAGGCCTTTAACAGGCCCAAAGTCACATTGGGCTTAACTGTTGCCACCTTTATCACGGGCCGTTAGTGGCCCGATGTCCTGTCGGACCATATATGGCCCATGGGCAGCACGGGCCATTCCCAGGCCGAAAGTCACACCGGGCTGAAACGGGCACATGTCTACATCAGGCCTCTAACTGGCCGAAAGTCACTGGGCTGTAATTGGGCCCAAATATTCGCGAACAATTAACGGGCCAGATCTGGCTTCGGGCCGTAAATGGGCCCAAATATTCGGTGAACAATTAACGGGCTAGATCTGGCTTCGGGACGTAAATGGGCCTTTATTAATGTGTCGTTATTGGGCTGGCCCACTAGTACCTGAGTAAGTACTACGGGCCTTTGACTGGGCCGGCCATTTTAACCTATATGGGCCTCTGTTGGGCCATGCCACGTGTCGACGTGTCATAGGCACTTTGGGTTCAATGAGTGGATGACATCTGTCCTAACGGTGAGCTGACACGTGTTTCCTCCAGCCAATGATGAATTTACACGTGGAAAATCCCCATTGGTCGGGGCTGTTAACGGGTTATCGAATCCAAAACCGGACCCGGTGGCTGAACGGCGTTCCATTACGGTGGATGCCACATGTCAGTCACCCTTGACGAAAGCACTTCTGTGACGCGCGATTTATCGTCATTGAAGTGGACACTTCCGTGATGATAATTTTGGTAATGTCATGGAACACTTCTACGACAGCACAGGTATGACTACCTTGATTCTGTCATAAATTTGTCATGGATGTACATGCATGATAGAAAACATGACCTACTGTGACAAACACGTATCATCACGGAAGTGTATTTTTTTGTAGTGCATGGCCATGCGACAAGGATTATGAGATAATCCGGATAGTGGTCGGCATCACTGGAACGAGAAAGAGGTCGGGCTAGCACAAGGATGAAAGACTCGCCTTGAGCCCGACAACATATATCGTGTGGCAAAAGGAATGAAATTGTGATGTACAGGTTCGCCTAACCAGCTTCATAGTCTGCTTGGTGTTCGGCATGCCTTGCTAGAGGCCGCTACATAAATGCGATTCGGAGGTGATCCGAACTGCGTCCAAGCCGACTTGAACCTAAGGGGCCGCGCGCTTAAGGGAAGGAACCTACGAGGTCGGATCCGAGGACACTGGTCGGATGTGATCCGAGCTGTATTCGGATTGTGGCCGAGTAGACTAGTGGGCTTTAGGGTCCGTGCGAGGCCCAAGTGTTGAGCCCACGACAGATGCCTATATAAAGTCGAGGTGCGGCACACTCATGCGGTTGATCGCTTCGGCGCTGTCACTAGGGTTTGCATGTGTTGTGAATAGACACCTCCACTCGCCGCCGACTGTGTGATCGGACCTAGCAGTCCGCCGCACGGTGTTGCTCCTGCACGCATGTGACGCCCGGGTAATTAAGATACAATGAACCTCTGCTAATGATGCCACGTCACCTCGGTTATTGTTGCTAATCTCGCGTTAGTTCGAACCCGATTCAAATTCAAATTCAAAATCAAGCAAACAATAAAAGTTTTCATATATTAAAACTAGGATTGTGCGAAATAATGCATAGATAATTATGGCGGAGAAACCAAATTTTTACAAATCGTTTAAGTTCTCAAAAATGATTAAAACAGTGGCTTAAGCGATTATATAAATGCCTTTCATAATTTCTAAAATATCAAACTAAATTATTTGAGTACCAAACTTTTCGTGGTGGAGGTATATTTAATTATACTGATTTAGAAACTAGTTTTGTATTTTATTTTAACTAAAATAATGTGAAGTTAAAAATAAATAGAAAAGTTTTGAAAAGAATAAAAGAAAACAAAATGAAAGTAAAAAAGAAAAGGCCAGGCTGCACTGTGCACTTGGCCCAGCCGCTCAACACTGCAGCCTAGTCCAACTCCCCCTCCCTCCTCGTCCTCCTGTTCATAGGAGGCACTGTGGACGCCCCTGCGTCGTCCATGGCGCGGAGGCCACGCCGTGTCGGCCATCCCCGACCTCCCCGCCCCCCTTAAGAGGGCGATTTGATTATTTGCCACCGTTTACTTTGGGCTTTGGTATTTTGCCACAGATTACATTGTAATTGATCAGATGCCACCCCTTAGTTCGCACTTTGTTCTTTTGCCACTTGTGTACACAAAAATAATCTTTGCAAAGAAGAAACAACTTAAGTGCACAAAACAGCGGACACTTTTGCCCTTTTACCTGTTTGACTAAAACACACAGTCTCCTCCCTCAATCGGGAAGAACCCTAGCCCGTGCTCGCTCCTGACACAGCTGCCACCGCTGTCGTCGCCCTGCTGCTCCCCGGAGGCCCCTGCTGCCCCGCCACCACCTCTCCCTCTTGCTCCTCTTGCATCTCCTCGCCTCCCCCTGGTGCTCACGGCGTCTCCACGAGCTGCTCTTGCCGGCCGCCACTGCTCCCCGTCTCAACGTGCTGCTGCTCGAAGGACTAGTGGTGTTAAGCTTGTGAAGTAGTAGTTGTTAGTGTTGTTGCAATAGATGCAATCAGATTGTAAGAGTTATGTAGTAATGCTTTTTCTTGGACAATACTGTATGTACGCCATGATGCCAAACTTTGTCATTTGAGAGTGTTTTATCATATTGAAGTTGCTCTCCAACCATTGATCCAAATGAGCTGCAAATTTCCCAGAATATTTATTATTAGATTGTTAAATTTCTGTAATTTTTAGAATTTATTCTGAGAACTTTCGAAATTTGGTCAAACTAGTTGATCTGAAACTTGAAATGCATGGAAACGTTGAACCTTTGATCGAAATAAGTTGAAAATTTTCCAGCATAGTTAGAATTCATTGTTGAATTTCTGTAAATTTTTGAATTTTTTCAAGAACTTCCAAAATTTGGTCAAAATTTACAACTGAAAAATTGAATTTGAATTTCCTCCAAAATGGCTCATCCAAATGAGCTCAAATTATACCAGAATAGTCACACGTATATGGTTGTTTTTATGGAATTATTTCAATTTTTCTGGGTTGTTCAAAAAAATGTTCAAAATTTGGGCAGCATTTTGGCCCAATTTGGACATCATTTTGGTTGTTTTTCTGACTTTTCACAAAAAATTATACACATATCATCCAAAATATAACATATCTTTTGAGATGAACATATTCATGTACCATCACACAATTTGAACACAATATAGCATAAAACAGATATTTCACATGTCCATACATCATCCATTTTCATACATCATCTAACATAAGGTTGTGATGTTGCACAAATTAGTAGGGGCTGCCAAGTCTGACATATTACAACCAAAAGCATAGAGAACATAGAAGATGATGCACAACACTAGATCTTCCTTCTCTTCAGGGTCAACTTCCTAGCTTTCGAGGTTGAGGCCATGTCATAGCCAACATCCTTCATGTGTTGAGAAATATAAGATTTGGAAGGAAAAATTAACATTACAAAGAACAGTTGATGTGTTTACCTTCTAGTCACAGGATTGGGACTGCCTTGAAGATTCGGTGGCATAGTGATCATGTTCCTATTGGGAGTCACAACAACTTCAAATTGTGCGGCTACCACTTCAGGTTCCGGTGCCAAGGCATCATCATCAGATGGATACCTTGTTGCTCTCTTCTTTCTTTTCCTGCACGTAAACAAGTCGGCCACGTGGGTCACTGACCCGGCCCAAAAGATTGAGGCCAATGGGCCAGGTGGGTTGTCCCTAAATGATATACGGGTCAGTGGAGCCGGCACCGTGCGACCCGATGGATCAGATGGGTTGACCCAGCAAATCACTATGCGTAGTCGCCGCCCCCGAGCATCTCTGTCGTTGCCAGCCATCCCAAGCATCTCTGCTGTTGCCGGCGTTCCTCCTGCTCCTTGTGCACCTCCCGGTCGCCGTCGTATCGCTCGCCGTCTCACGGTACTGGTCGCCGTCAAGCTCGCCGTCCCACAGTCCCGGTCGCTGTTCCGTTCCTCTCCGACTTGTCCAGCTCGTCATCCCGGTGGCCTTCCTGGTCTCCAGATTGTGCTCACTCTTGCCTGCTTCCTCCCCTTCCCAGTCCAACTGCAGGCCAAGCACACGTGAGACTAGATTGCCCCGTTTTGGTTATTGGTCAGTGCATATATGTGTAGATTCTGTAGTAGGAGTTTCAGTTTAGTAGATTCTGTAAAGTACTGCAGAATTCAGTGTACATCTAGTACAAGTTTCAGTGCGTAAATAAGGATTCTGGAGTTTCAGTGCGTACAAGGATTCTGCACAGGTGAGACTACTATAGCTTCAGTGTAGATTCTGTAGTAGTTTCACTGTTGGTTGTGCAATAGTTCCACTGCGTATGTCTATAGGAGTTTTTGTCAATCTCCTAGACTGCATACATGGCATTTTGGGGTGCTGGTAAAGAGTAAAGACTACTCCTTTCATGCAGCTTGGTGTACCATAGGCATTTTTTCAGCAGAATTGTGAATTCACTGAATTTTGGGCCAGCCTTATGTACCCAATGGGTCAGTGAAGCCACAATTTTTGGATGAAATGGGCGACCCATGGCCTCACATATTGACCTTGGGGCCATGGGGCCAGGTCCGGGTCGGCCCATTCCCATCTTGGTGCACGAACAATTGAGGGTAATACTATGCATACAGTGTTGTTTTGCCTTGGTTTGTGTTAATTTTGTTAACTGAGGACATAAACAGCGGTTGCACTAATCTCAATCCTGGCTTCTTGCTATGGGGCGCTCCACTCTATCCTCGGCCCTTGGTTATTCCCAAGCAGCAGCGGCGGCTGCACACAGCAGAGGCGGCGGCTAAAGACTGGAGGAGCGGCGGAGGCATAATCAGCAGCACATAGCGCGGCACCAGCAACAGCAGCACATAGCAGCGGCACCGAGAATCACGAGCACAACCCAGCCGGCCGCCGCCGCTCTGCGTGCTGGTCATCCTAACCCTAGGTCGCCGGGGAGAGGAGCGGGAGAGAGGGAGGGAGCGGGAGAGAGGGACTCACCTCCTGGCCGGGATGTAGCCGCCGCCGTCGAGTACCACGAGGGCTGGCGCGGTTGACGACCAATGGTCCGAGTCACGTCCAGTAGCCGTCGCCGTCTCCTGTGCGAGAGAAGGGGATGAGAACGAGAACGATGACCGAAGCTCTCGAGCGATTCCTGGTCAATTGATTGGCAAGGGTATTTTGGTATTTTTTTTGCAGGACCCACTTGCCAGAGGGCAAATTAGCAATGTGCCAGGTAAAGGGTGTCATGGGATAAATTACAAAGTAAGAGATGGCAAATTATCAAAGTACAAAATAAGTAGTGGCAAAAAAAAAATCAAATTCCCCCCTTTAGATCACCCCCACACCCCTCGACAGAAACCCTAGCTCCTAATTCTATCTCCCCTTTCCTCGTTTGATCTAGAACTCGCATTTGAACGTAGCCGTCACCGCTTCGCCGTCATCGTCATGGCCACTGCCATCCCCGCCGGCTGAAACTTTGCCAGGAGACTCGTCGGCCTCGTCTACTTTGACTACGACCACCAGATCGAGCTGGGGCACCGTTAAGCTTCGGGATCGACGACTTCTTCCCGCTTCGGTCGCCGGAGTTCCACTAGTAGAAAACGGAGCTTTAACACCGGTTCATAAGGGCCTTTAATACCGGTTTTGCAACCGGCACTAAAGAGTGGAGACTAAAGCCCCCCCCTTTTAGTACCGGTTCGGCACGAACCGCCACTAAAGGCCCACCACGTGGCGTGAGCTCGCGCCGTGGTATGTGGGACCTTTAATACCGGTTGGTGTTACCAACCGGTACTAAAGGTATTTTTTTTGAATTTTTTTTTGAAAATTTTGAAATTGTTTTTTTTCGATTTTCAATTTTCTGAATTATTTGATGATTTAGTCTGTAATCGCGCCTCTTAACTACTCAAGTGTGGATCACTCATTCCAAGTCGTCTAACTTCCCGACCGGTCACCCATCCTCTCACTCCCCCAGCCTGAGCACGCTTAACTTCGGAGTTCTATTCCCCATTCTTTCCAAGTCTGCACTTGTTGTTTTCCTTATAAATGTAAGGTGTAAATCCTATTAACCCTCAGCAGTTTAGCTTGAGCATTAGGTCACACATTTCACCGTTTGAGTTTGAAACTATTATTCTAAAAAACAGTAATTATTTAGTAACATTAATATTTCTTAAATAAGTTTGACCATAGTTTGACCAGATTTGACCAAAATGCAAAAAATTGAAATAATTATTGAGTAACACTAATATTCTTGAATAAGTATGTAGTAAACATTAATACTTCTTGAATAAGTACTTTGACCAGATTTAACCAAAATAAAAAAAACTTAAATTTGAGCATATCTTTTTCTCCTTTTGGAATTTGAGGATTCTAAAAAATTCTAAACAGGCCATAGGCTGTCAAAATCGGATGCGGATTTTCGTGCTGAATTTTTTGATATATTATACGTTTTTTCCGACATCGTATGCAAAAGTTATAGCCGTTTTACATTTTCCCTACACTTTTTGCAAAACATGTCCAAATTTAAGTTTTTAATTTTCCTAACTAGTAGATGTAGTAATATAACTACATCTCAAGAATTTTATTTTTGAATTTTTTATCATTTTCTTTTGTATTTTTCAAAACTGAAATGGCGATATACGTGAGGTGGGGTGGTAGAGATTGAAAATTGCCCTTTAGTACCGGTTCGTGCCACGAACCGGTACTAAAGGTAACCCCTTTAGTACCGGTTTGTGCCATTTAACCGGTGCATTAAAGGTGATCGCAGGCCCCCGACGCCACTGCCACCACCCTCTTTAATACCGGTTTGTGGCGAACCGGTACTAAAGGTTCAAAACGAACCGGCATTAATGCATAGCCGTTCGAACCGGCACTAATGGTACCATTAGTACCGGGCCAAAATCGAACCGGCACTAATGTGTCTCACATTAGGTCCTTTTTCTACTAGTGTTCCTCACCGAATCCATTGCATCTACTGCTCCTAAGCCGCTCACTGAGCCATCTTATGCTCCACGGTGAGCTCCTCGACGTTTCCCCTATGCTCGTAGCTCGATCCTGTGTCTGTAGCTAGCTGTTCTTGTCGCCGCGCCCATCCGCCCCTTACTGCAGCTCCGCCCGACCGCGCCTGGCCACTCTGCTCCGCACCCTCGCCCTCCCTAGCCGCACCGGAGCTCGGCTCTTCTGCCCCCACATGCCCACACGCTTGCCTTGCGCGCCCTGTCAGCGCCCTCACGCTGGCGCCCGTCGGCCTCCCGCCATTGCTATCGCTATATCTGCCGCCTTCACGCCAAGACATCCGACGGCCGCTTGCTCGCCCCTCATGCCGTGCACGCCCGCGGTGGCCACGGATGCCCTGTGCCGCTGCTGCCCTCGCCTGCGTACACCATGGCCGCCCGTTGCCTTGTTGCCCGCTGTCCGCTTCTTTGTTGCTCGCTGCTCGACGCTGCGCCGCTTCTGCTTGTTGCTGGCTGCGTTACTCGATGCCTGTTGCCATTGCTAGCCGCCGGTCTTGCTACTTTGTTCGCCGCTGCTCTTGCTTCTGCTACTACTCGCTGCTTCTCCATGGCCGTGTGTGTGTGCAGCCATGTGTGTGTGTGGCCGGTTGGGTCTCTGGATGAGATCGGGCCCTGTTTAGGGTAGTAGCTAATTAGTAGTTAGGCTAATGAGTGGTTAGGTGTAGTGTATATGACATGTGGGACCTCCCTGTTAAATCACCTTTGATATAAGTTGTTCCTATTACATGCCGGCCCACCAATATATAAACGCATTTAAATAAATCTGTCAACTGAGCTTCCTCTGCCTCGGTTTACATTGCCGGCTCGCGAGGCAACATTGGCGGTTCAGCTCCCCCCGCCTCCCCCCCACCCGCCGTGCGCCACTCCGGCGCCGGCGTCCACCGAGCTCAGCGCTGGTCGCTCCGATCATGGGCGGCCACCTCCTCTTCCCTCCACCTCCCCTCCCCGCCCGCTCCCTCCGCCGCCCACCCGCGCCATGGCGGCTAGCCCGAGATCGGTCACCTCCACGTTCCGGCCACAGGACGAGCGCCCGGTGGTCTCGGGCCTGGGGATTTCGTTGGAGTCTGAGGGCTCGGAGGTCCGGGGGCCGGGTGCCCTTGCGGCGCGGCCGGAGGCGGCGCCAGGTTCGGAGGCGCCGGCTCAAGACAAGGAGACATGGGTCCGCCCGCCACCCACCAAGAAGGAGTTGTGGAGGATGCGGCATGGAGTTGGCGTGCAGATCGAGCTGGCACGCGCCTGTCTTGTGGCGCCGCGCGAGGTTTCGCCGGAGATGAGGGACAAGTTCTTCCGTTGTCTGGAGAAGGGTCACTACAAGTCCGACTGAACGAACGACATCGTCTGCTTTCGCTGCGGTCTCCCAGGGCATGGTTCCCGGACTGCAGCGCCATGGAGCCCCTCCCGTCCAACGAAGCCGAGACGGGAGGCGGTGGCCAAGGTGGCTCGCCGGTCTCGCCGAGGCTTCCCTGAGCCAGGGGCACGGGCTGCGCCCCCCCTCCCCCTCCCCCCCTGGCGTGCCCGGGCATCCAGCCGGCGTCGGCAGCGGTCTGCCGCTTGATTGGCGCCCCAGCTGCCTGTGTTTCGCCGAGGTGGAGGATGGACGGCGGAGCTCTGCATCACGAGGCGCCGGGGGTTGTTGCGGATCTGGAGCGCCGGCTTCAGTTCGCCATGGTGGCATATGTCGCGGGAGCAAGGCGGGTTCTCTCGACTGACAGGGTGACGGAGATGCTGGAGGGCAGGTTGGAGATTCCATCGGAGCTGGTCTCATCCACCGCCACCGCCGGAGGATTTCTGGTGGTGTTCGCCTCGGCGGAGATCCGAACAGGGTTTCTGCCTGCCGTCGAGTAGTCTGAAGGAGATCGTCTGATTTTCAGGCCTTGGAATCGACAATCACAGTGTGCACTCGATGCCGGGTTTCAAGGTGTGGCTGGAGCTTGAAGGGATCCCGCCCCATGCGTGGGATCGCTCTGTGGTTGAAGACCTGCTGGGTTCGTCGTGCAAGCTCGACGCCGTCGCGCCGGAGACTGCCTCCCGGGCTGACCTGTCCTCGTTCAGGGTTACGGCATGGACGGCTGACCCACAGTGGATCCCCACTCTGCGCTGGTTGGCGGTGCCGGAGCCGGGAGAGGAGAGGCCACCGGCGATGCTTCAGTACAAGGTGCTCATTCACCTGGACGGGGTCATGGATCTGCGTGAAGGAGGCGAGCCGTGGTTCATGGAGGGTTCGTCGGACAGTGGTCAAAGCGGGATGCCGGATCGGAGTGGAGGCTTCGGCGGGTCTGGTCACCAACGGCGCAGCTTGCCGTGGCAGTTCGGGGTCAGAGACAGAAGGGGCGGAGGTTTCGACGGCGGCAGGGGTGTGCGCACCCACGGGACGACGGGGGGCCATGCCTCCTCCTCGCCTGGTTGGCGCCTCCCTCCAATGGCCGCGGTCGTCGAGGACAGGCAGGAGGCCCCACGGATGAGGGCAGCGGACGGATAACGCGCCTTGATCGGCTTTGACCGGATCACCCCGGTGCAGGGGCCCGCAGAAGAATCGATCGGCACCCGAGGCGCGTTTTCAAATCAACCCGGCGGGAGGTTGGACACGACAAGAGTTGGCGGAGCGGAAATTGAGGGGCACGTGACATCTACCCCGTGCCCCAATCAGCGGAGCGGAGGGTTACGGACGGGGGCTACTCCAGATCCCGACGCACAGGCGCCCCCACAGGATCGGCTGCTGCAACGGGCAGAGCCTGAACCTCCAGCGGGAGAAGGGTCTGGTGGTCTGGAAACGCGGGTCCAGGACATGCAGACCGCGCGGTCGGTGACCCAGGGGGTAGGCGACAAGGAAGGTCAGGATGTGAGTACTGACTGTGTGGGTCGTGGCAATGTCAAGGCCAATTGGGACCGACCGCACCGGGTCTACCGGCCTTGGCACGCTGGGATCTTGGTGGGGCCTCGGTCGCGCGCACCCCGAGCACGCACACCCAGCCAGGCGCAGTGGAGCCGAGCCATTCGACTGAAATAAACAAAGCCACGGGAGAGGAGACACGCCTGGTGGGTTCGGTGGGGACCCAGGCTGATGGGAATCATGCACATGCACGTTGCATGCACGTCCCGCAGCAAGTGCTGGCTGTGGAGGGCCTGGAGTTGATCAGAAACGATTGCACTACGATAATCTGTGCTCCGCAGAGCTGCGAAACGGTGGGGATGACTGCAAACGAAGCGGCCGCATATGGCAAGCTGAAAACCTTCGCTCCAACATCATCAAGCGGCTAGCTCCACCGCTGCTCAAGGAGATACAGGCGTCTCAGCTCAGGCCAGAAGCGGAACCTTTCACGCCAAAGAGGACCACCAGGGCATCCAAGAAGACTACGGCGACCAAGAGGCCACGGGACGCACCGGTGGAGAACGTTCTGCTCCATGCTTTGGGCATGGCCCCGGACAATCTGGAGGTGGACGACGGAGTGGTACACGAGCTCAAGGAGCTCTTTGATTCGCCGCTGCGGGAACAGCACGTCAGGATCATCGCGACACTCTTCGGCAAGGTGATCCCGTCCGCAGAAGAGAGGGAGGCACAAGATGCGGTCACGGTGTGCGCCTAGTTGGGGCTGCACTACGGAGAGGGGGTTGTGATTCTTCATGGATTTACACCCACAGGTGATCTGCTTTGGAATGTTCGAGGTTTGAACAATCCAGCTAAGCGCAAGCGGTGAGGGAATTCGTGAGCTCTCACGGAGGTCAATGTAGCTTGCCTACAAGAGACGAAGTTAGATGTAATAGATAGCTATCTCGTTATGCAATGTTTGGGACCATCGTTTGATGGTTTTGCTTACTTGCCGGCTATTGAGACCAGAGGGGGCGTGCTTTTAGCTTGGAAGAGCTCGCTCCTGGAGGTGGAGGCCATCCAGATCGATACTAACTTTCTGACGGGGCGTGTGCGGTCTAAAACTAGCGCGCCGTGGTGGATCTCTGTGGTCTACGGGCCGCAAAGCGACGAGCAGAAACTCTACTTCTTGGAGGAACTTAAGTTAAGGCGGGTGGTCTGTCCTGGGGCGTGGCTTGTCCTAGGCGACTTCAACATGATCCTCCGAGCTTCTGAAAAGAGTAACAACAATCTTAACAGGACCATGATGTATAAATTTAGAGAGTTTGTGGACGATCACCACTTGCGGGAGATGTACATGCACGGGAGAAAATACACTTGGTCTAATGAGAGGGACTCGCCTACCCTCACCAAGATCGATAGAGTACTCATGACGGTCGATTGGGAGCTGGACAACGCGGAGCACTTTCTGCAAGCGTTGTCTACAGGAGTCTCTGATCATGCGCCATTGCATCTCACCACGAGCGCGGGATTTTGCCCCAAAAAAAGGTTCAGATTTGAGCTTTTCTGGACGAGGCTAGAAGGCTTGGAGGAAGCGGTGAGGGAGGCTTGGGTGTCTGACGACGCGATTGTTGATCCATTCAAGAGGTTGGATGCGCTCTTGCGCAACTCCATGAAAACTCGCAAGCACAGGGTCAGCATAAAATCGGCAATGTCAAACCTATGATGAGAGTGGCTAATTGGGTTATTCAGAGGCTGGACGTCGCAAGAAGAAAACCGCTACCGCACCCCTTGAGACTTGGCTTCGTCGTACTCTCAAGCATGCTCTGCTTTGGGCATGGCGGCGCTCGAGCGTACCATTGATAGGCAACGATCCAGACTTCGTTGGATTAAGGAAGGAGACGCCAACACTAAATTGTTCCAAGCAGTGGCTAATGGCAGGAGATCCAAGAATTTTATCGCTCATGTCAAGACTGACACGGAGATTGCTACCGATCAGGAGAGGAAAGTAGAGCTTTTCTCAAATGCGTTTGAGAGGCTGTTGGGGACTCTTTGGAGCGAGCACACCCTTGATTTGCAATACCTGGGGCTGGAGGCCATTGACCTGCAATGCTTGGAGCAGATGATTACAGAGGACGAAGTTTGGCAGACTATCAAGGCTATGCCGCCAGACCGCGCGCCGGGGCCGGATGGATACATTGGCGCTTTCTTCCAAAAAGCTTGGCAAATAATTAAGCACGACGTCATGGCTGTTATGATAAAACTGTTCGTGGGAGATGGCCGGGGGTTTGCTAAGCTGAACAAGGCCAACATTATCCTCATCCCAAAGAAAGCAGAGGCTGAAGAAATTGGAGATTACAGACCTATCAGTCTGATACACAGCATCCCTAAATTGTTTGCCAAGATACTTGCGAACCGTCTTCGGTTGCATATGCATGAGCTTGTTGGGATGAATCAATCCGCCTTCTTTAAAGGACGACAACTACACGACAACTTCCTTTTGGTGCGCCAAGTAGCGAGGAAGATTCACGCGAGAAAAACGCCAGGAGTCTTCATCAAACTGGACATATCCCGTGCATTCGATTCTCTCTCCTGGCCTTTCCTGTTTGAGGTGATGAAAGCAAAAGGTTTCGGGCAGAGGTGGTTGGACTGGATGGCGGCGCTTCTAAATCTTGCCGAGGGGTGGTGGTCAACGGGGTGCCAGGAAGGAAGATCATTCATGCTTGTGGACTAAGGCAAGGGGACCCAATTTCCCCCCTATTATTCGTGATTGCCATGGACGCCCTTTCGGCCCTGGTGCAGAAGGCCACGGAGGTGGGAGTTCTTACCTCCTTTGCCGGAATCTCGTCTGCACAAAGACTGTCCATTTATGCCGACGATGTCGCCATGTTTACTAGACGCACTGAGAACGACCTGGGGGCTGTCACCGAGATTCTAAGGGCATTTGGAGCTGCGTCGGGCCTCAAGGTGAACTACCGCAAATCCACGGCTGTGCTCATCAGAGGTAGTGAGGAGGATAGGGCCAGGGTGGCCGGTTTGCTACAATGCGACATCTCCGAGTTCCCTTGCCGATACTTGGGACTGCAACTGGCGATAAAGAGCTTGACTAGAGCAGAATGGCAACCGATGCTGGACAAAGTACGACACTTCATGCCTGCTTGGCAAAGAGGGCTGATCCAGAGACCCAGTAGGCTGATTACAGTGCGATCGATGCGGGCACGACCTGTTCACCACCTTATGGTCACCGAGGCGCGGAGTGGGTGCTTGAGGATATGAACAAATGGATGAGATCATTCTTCCGGGCGGGCAAAGACAAGTGCAATGGGGACAATGCCTAGTAGCACAGGATAGCATTTGTCGCCCAAAGTCATGCGGTGGTTTGGGCATTAAAAACCTGAAGTGGCAAGCGTTAGCGCTTGGTCAGTGGGAATGGCTAAAGCGGACTGACTCCCAAAGACCATGGCAGGGCCTTCCAATGACACCGGATGAGGAAGCTAGAGCGGTGTTTGATGCGTTGGTCAGTATAAAAGTGGGTTCGGGCAATAAGGTTCTTTTCTGGAAGGATAAGTGGATCCATGGAGTCGCGGTGACGGAGATTGCACCATTGATAGCGCCATTGTCCCGACGAGAACGGGCGTACAGACGACAAAGGCGCTGAGCACTTGAGGATGGCGCTTGGGTGCATGATTTCGAGCATAACACCTCATTCACAGCCCTCATGTAAAGATATGCACCTTTGCCAAGCGCTTGGCACGGTGGAGAGAGACCCGTCACTGCACGATAGTTTCACTGGCGAGGTCTCCGACGAGCACATACGGCTAAATCAGTCTATGAGTACCTTTGCTCGGAGCTAGTTCGTTCATACGGCCAAGTGCACTTGGAGATCTTTGGCGCCACTCAAATGCAAGCTGTTCATGTGGCTCGCCCTTGAGCAGATAGAGTTTGGACATCCGGCGGGAGGGCTAGACACGGTTTACAAGATCGAGGCGTCGGCCTGTTACACGTGCTTGCGGGCGGTTGACAATGTGGAACACATCTTGGCTAACTGCACGTATGCTCGGGAGGTGTGGTACAAGGTATTTAACCTCATTGCGATCCGGTGCAGGAACCAGGGGAGTTGGATGAGTTCAAAGACTGGTGGCTGACGGCGCGGAAGAGATTCAGAGGGTTGGACCGCAGAGGTTTTGACACGCTGGTGACGGCGGTGGCGTGGGCCCTCTGGAAACAGAGGAATGCTAGGGTCTTCAATAGGTTCAGCGAGCAGATAACAGCGAGCGAGCTCCCATTCCAGATACTAGACGAGATCGCCGAGTGGAAACTAGCTGGCGTAGGAGAAGGAGGCCTACAAAGATTTGTGAGGAATTAGCCTAGGATAGTCGGGTGTTGGAGTGGGTGAGTTGTTCCCCGACCTCTGTGCTTGCACATCGGCCGGCACTCTTGTAATTACTTCTCTCTCTTCTATAAAGCTAAGGTACGCTTTTGGCGTACTCTCGAAAATAAAAAATAAAAAATAAATCTGTCAACTTCAGCCAATGGCAGGTGGACCCCCACGTGCCAAGTTGACTGGTCAACATTGACTTTGACTGCTGACTCAGCACACCCCTGGGTCCCATTGCCAACCTCACAAGCACACTGCGGTGTACATTCTCTATGTACACTTAGCATTTAACATTAAATGATTTTCGAATTAATTTATATCCAGGAAATTTAGAAATTCATTTAAACTTTAGAAATTCATATAAAATAATTCGTAACTCGGATGAAAATACTTTGTACATGAAAGTTGCTCAGAACGGCGAGACGAATCTGAATACGTCGTCCGTTCGTCCGCCACACGTCCCTAGCATAGCGAACCTGTAACTTTTCCCCTCCGGTCCGTCTGTCCAAAAATACCAAGCTTCGAGAAAACATTCCCCGATGTTTCCCCCTTCGCCAGTATCGCCTACTACCGTGTTAGGGCACACCTAGAAACGCTCATTTTCATGTCATGCATCGTCATGCATATGTTTGCATTATACTTATTGTTTCTTCCCCCTCTTCTCTCGCTAGACACCGAGACCGACGCCACTGCTACCCAGTACGACTACGGTGTTGGCGACCCGTCCTTCCCGGCTGAGCTTCCAGGCAAGCCCCCCCCCCTTGATCACCCGATATCGCCTATTCCTTCTCTCTACTGCTTGCATTAGAGTAGTGTAGCATGTTACTGCTTTCGTTTAATCCTATTTTGCTGCATAGCTTGTCATTGTTGCTACAGTTGTTACCCTTACCTGCAATCCTAAATGCTTAGTATAGGATGCTAGTATTCCATCAGTGGCCTTACATTCTTGTCCGTTTTCCATGCTATACTACCGGGCCGTGATCACTCGGGAGGTGATCACGGGTATATACTTACATACATATTATATGATACATGTGGTGACTAAAGTAGGGTCGGCTCGTAGAGTACCCGCAAGTGATTCCAATGTGGGGGATGAAAGGACAGGTGGCTCCATCCCGGTAGAGGTGGGCCTGGGTTCCCGACGGCCCCCTACTGTTACTTTGTGGTGGAGCGGCAGGGCAGGTTGAGACCACCTAGGTGAGAGGTGGGCCTGGCCCTGGTCGGCGTCCGCGGTAACTTCATAATAACACGCTTAACAAGATCTTGGTATTTGATCTGAGTTGGGTCATTGACCTTATACGCACTAACCGCCACGTGGGACAAGATATGGGCAACCGGCGTTGTGGTATCAGCCGAAGCTCTTTTTGACGTCAACGTTGGCGGTAGCGTGCGGATTAATTTGGGCCTTTGCTCTTGTATTAGGGAGGCTAGGTGCTTCGCCGCCTCGCATAGCGTCTTGGTGTGCAATGGGCGATGGGCCCAGACCCCTGCGCCATAGGATTTAGACCGACGTGCTGACCTCTCTGTTGAGCCTAGGTAGGGCTGCGACGTGTTGATCTTCCGAGGCCGGGCATGCCCCAGCAAAGTGTATCTGGCCAGAGGGATCGAGCGTGTCGGGTAATGTGGTGCACCCCTGCAGGGAAGTTGATCTATTCAAATAGTGTTTCCACGGTAACAGGCGATCCTGAGTTGTACCTTGACCTTATGACAACTAGAACTGGATACTTAATAAAACACACCCTTCCAAGTGCCAGATATAACTCGGTAATCACTCTCACACAGGGCGACGGGGGGAGGATCGCCGGGTTGGATTATGCTACGCGATGATACTTGCTGAACTTACCATCTACTCTCTTCTTTATGCTGCTAGATGGAGGCTGCCAGAAGCGTAGTCTTTGATAGGACTAGCTATCCCGTCTTATTCTGGCATTCTGCAATTCAGTCCACTGACATTGCGCCTTTACACAGATACCCATGCATATGTAGTGTAGATCCTTGCTTGCGAGTACATTGGATGAGTACTCACGGTTGCTTTGCTCCCCCTTTTCCCCCTTTCCTTTCTTCTCAGTTGTCGCAACCAGATGCTGGAGCCCAGGAGCTAGACGCCACCGTCGACAACGACTCTTACTACACTGGAGGTGCCTACTACTACGTGCAGGCCGCTGACGAGGACCAGGAGTAGTTTAGGAGGATCCCAGGCAGGAGGCCTGCGCCTCTTTCGATCTGTATCCCAGTTTGTGCTAGCCATCTTATGGCAACTTGTTTAACTTATGTCTGTGCTCAGATATTGTTGCTTCCGCTGACTCGTCTATGATCGAGCACTTGTATTCGAGCCCTCAAGGCCCCTGGCTTGTATTATGATGCTTGTATGACTTATTTTATTTTTAGAGTTGTGTTGTGATATCTTCCCGTGAGTCCCTGATCTTGATCGTACACCTTTGTGTGTATGATTATTGTACGATTGAATCGGGGGCGTCGCAAGTTGGTATCAGAGCCGACTGCTTGTAGGAATCCCCCTTCCAAATCCTTGGCCGAAGTTGAGTCTAGTCACTGAAAAACTTTTACTAACATGGCTGTGTGGCTTACGGGCCCACATCACCATTGGGTGGTATTAGGATCTTTTATTCCTCGTCTATACTCTGGGACTCTGATCTCTCTTCTATTCGGGTTAAATGAATTTTACTAAATCTAACATTAGGATCTAGTGATCACTTTCACCCGGAGAGCCCCTTCATTCCAGATGATCGGCTGTTTCACCAGAAGGTTCCGAAGATACTCTCCAATGTTCTCCCAAAACTTTGTGCCGTATGCTTTTGCATTTTCCTACCACCGACATATCCTTATGGATAACGTCATACACTTGTCGTTCATACAATCATTCTCCGTTTCTCTTGTTATTACAAAATGCCCCGAAATACTCTCCGTTGCCCCGGGGATTCTTTGAGCTTACTGCTTTGCAATTCTTTGCCGCATGAATACCCCTACGGATAAGTCCTTGAACTTATCGAGTATTTGCTCATTCCCAGTTGTTCATGTGTTTTGCAAAAGACTTCAAAATACCATTCGATCTTCCGAATATCCTGAGCAACCTATTGCTCTTGAAATTCTTGCTTGCTTGCATTATGGTTAATCCCATAAGTCTCATAATCTTATTGACATCCCTTGTCTTTATCATTTTAAGTCCGTTGACTCAATATGTTGAGGATGCTCGCATTCCTCAGTCGAATCCTAGAATTCATCCTTCCGGCTCAGGTGTCATTTTGACCAGGAGCTGGTTCTCAACTAATCAAATTACCGTCGATTGTATCCCTAAGTCTACTCAAATTATCCATCCTTAATCAGAGCGTTTGCTTCTGAGCTCTTGATTTGAATATCACAATTCCTTTGCATTTGAGCTCTGAATTAGTCAGTTGTTTCTATAATCCAATGCCTTTGCATGGTTACTTCCTCTGGTTGTGTGCCGATACTCACATAAGCTCCATTATGGACTGGCAGATCCTTTGTTGGATTTTATCCAACAACGTCCTTCATATTCAATAACCTTGTGAGCCTTCCCTTGTATACATAATGCCTTTGGTAAATTGTATCCTCTGCTTTCTCAACCATGTTCTGCTTTCGAGTTGGTGGTATTTACTATTGAAGCTTGTGGTATATGTTTCCACGATACCCTGATGGGTTGTACCTATACCTTCCTTAATATGTGTGAACTCGAAAGTTTTCACGAGTCATACCCTTTTGGTATTTTGCCAGATAAAATTTCAAAACTACAACTTCTTCGAAAGTGAGAAGTGAATGAAAGATTATGCATTGGAGAAGTGGGAGTCGACCTTGAACTTTGTGTTCATGCCCATGGACATGATGTAGATCGTATCATTGAAGCTTCTCTTCAATTAAATATTCCCTTGGTATAAGTTCATCTTATATCTGGGATATGGCCTTTTGCAATCGTGGTTCCGACCATGTTCTCCTTTAAATACCATTTCTCGGACAAGTTGAAGTACTTGTCTTCTGCAGATCATTGCACCTGTCCTACTTTTACTTTGATCTACCGTCGAGTATTACACTCGGGTATCTCGAGAACATCATGGAACTGCATAACTTCTTATGTGTTCTTCATCAACTGTTATTTTTCATTGATTCCAATTTTCTTGGGTTCTGGGTTGTCGTCAACCGAGAACACCGATATGTGAACCGATTCTGTATTCCGGTTCGATAACCGTAAGTAACTTTTGTTGCTTATGAGTTTCATAATCCTTCAAATCACTCCTAACCTGATCGGCTATATCATTATCGTGCTGATTTTAACTGTGCTACCTGGTACTTACTCTCAGAGCACAACTTTCGACGATGAGCTAAGCTTACGTTGATTTCCTCGTCTTATCGTTTTACCTCGAACAACAAACTTGATTCTGAGTTTGTTTCCTATCTGTGGTTCCCATAATTTTTCGCTACATCAGTCCTTTTTGCTTGAAGCAGTCGTTGTTCGGTTGCTTCTTCATGGAGCCTCTCGACCAAATTGTAGTGATCTTCTTTAACAATTGGACTCTTTCCAGTATATCAATCAAATTCATGATGATAAGTACCAACCTCGTCCCTTGGTAATCTGAGTTACCATTGACAACATCCTTACCTTCTTTTTGTCACAAACTTGTTCATGTTATGTATGCAACTTGCTATCCAACTTGTAGTATGTTCTACCTTGAAGTATTACTGTCTTTTATGTCAAGGATGTTGTGAGGACTGCTCCACCTCTTAAGGAATTCTTGGTATTGTGATACTTCTCACCCTCACCATTCTTTCTTGGTCCCCGTGTTGATTTTAACCGGGATACCAACACGTGAACCGTGCTGCTTGGATTTTGTACTTCTAGCAACCATATTGCTTTGAAGCTCATGGTCGACATCTCATTCTTAGACCATTGTTTATCGAATCACCATTCTAACTTTGATTATGCTACCTAAGCCCATATTTCAGATGCACCTTTCAACCAATGTTTAAATTGGGCATGTTTTCCTCGAGCATACCTCATTATATTATTTGATTCGACAAATGTTATCTCCTTGTTCACATAATTGTGGAAATCCATCTTTTTGGAAACTTCGATGAATTGCCACTGAGTAGCCACCTCCTCATCCTCTCCATGGCTTAATGATGAACTCTTGATTTGGGACTCGCTTCCATAGTTCATTTCCCGAGAATCTTATAATGTCATCTCGTCAATTTGTGTTGCACCTTTTTCTTCTCAGGCATCCTGAGTCTGACATATCCTGGCACCAATCAGATCTGAATCTCGAGCAGATATGATGGTTGAAACTCTGTCCAAGAGTCATAACATTGGTCCTTATATGACCCGGTAAGGTGATGTCATCCTAGCACACCTGGCCGGAGGACCTATTGTTATAGTTTCCTTTTTAACAAGGTTAACCATTTTTCCATGAGGAAATTGAATGCCTTGTTTAATAAGTTTATCCTGATGGATCCTTTGTGTATCCAAAGTCTGACCTTTGCTTGAAGACCATGTCAATGCAATCTCGAAGCATGTCTGTGGTACTCTGATTTTCAGTAAGAACATTTGAAGCACAATGCTAAATTTTCTTTATAAATTATCCAAACACCGTTGTATGGGTAATGTTATGGAATTTCCCTCCCCTTACCTAAAGGCTTTTTCTCATTTCTATCCTGTCATCGATATCATGTTCTGCTTGTCCTTGGAAAGGATATACCCCTGAAATGTGTTTTCCTTTTCATTATTCTGTTTAATCTGATGATCAAATTTTCCTTTCCATTGTTTTGTTTAACCTTTCTTGTGATCAATATGATCTAAGCAGTAACATTCTTCTGCTAATGTAAACACCTTGGAGAACAACCGTGTCAGTAAGACCCTGTTGCTTTTGATGATGGCATTTCGATAAGCACCGACGGACGAGAACCTTGCCTATTGGTCCGCCTCGTTCAACGAGCAGGAAAATGGTTCTGTTTGTCACTCGCCCTTGGTACCAACGTTGTTGCCAACATAACTGATAGGCTATCCTCTGACATACCTTGCTATTTTAACCATGCAAGATGTCATCGCTCTTTCTACTTTTAACCCACATGGTGGGCCCATAACCCACAGTTCCACAGGATCAAAACCTGACTCTCTTATACAACCCCCTGTTGCCAAAGTTATCCCTTATGCTTGGCTTCGTATGTAATTCACGAGCTAATTTCCCTGCCATATTTCATTCCGGTATCGGATGCAACATTTTTCTTCATTGCTCCGAACCCCTTTCACACTCTGTTTCAGGCAACAAACGATTGCCTATCCGCTTGAAATTTTTTATTGCACCTTCTTACCTTGCTCTCGATGACTCTCTTGAATTTCATATCGAGAGATGCCTCTATGCCTCGTTCACTGAGATAGCCCCCAGGTACCTAGCATGTGCTGAGCCCCGTCCTTCCCGAGTCTCCCTCCCTTATCTTTTCCATAAGTACGATGGAGATCCTGAAGAGAAGGATGCCGGCTTCATCATGATGACCTGGAGCAGAAAAATGAAGACATCAACGTAGTGGATCGACCTCTTCGAGAAGAGCAACCAAGACCAAGAAGATCCGTTAGAATTTCGTAACCAAATCTTTCCCCCTTTCTCTACCTCCTAAATCTCGGGACGAGATTTCTTGTAGTGGAGGAGAATTGTGATGCCCGGGTAATTAAGCTACAGTGAACCTGTGCTAATGATGCCACGCCACCTCGGTTATTGTTGCTACAATTGTTACCCTTACCTGCAATCCTAAATGCTTAGTATAGGATGCTAGTATTCCATCAGTGGCCCTACATTCTTGTCCGTCTGCCATGCTATACTACCGGGTCGTGATCACTCGAGAGGTGATCACGGGTATATACTTACATAAATATGATATGATACATGTGGTGACTAAAGTCGGGTCGGCTCATAGAGTACCCGCAAGTGATTCCGATGTGGGGGCTGAAAGGACAGGCGGCTCCATCCCGGTAGAGGTGGGTCTTGGTTCCCGATGGCCCCCTACTATTACTTTGTGGCAGAGCGACAGGGCAGGTTGAGACCACCTAGGTGAGAGGTGGGCCTGGCCCTGGTCGGCGTCCGCGGTTACTTCATAATAACACGCTTAATGAGATCTTGGTATTTGATCTGAGTTGGGTCGTTGACCTTATATGCAGTAACCGCCACGTGGGACAAGATATGGACAACCGGCGTCGTGGTATCAGCCGATGCTCTTTTTGACGTCAGCGAGTAAGCGGCGCGTGCCGGATTGGACTAGAACGCCTGCTCTTGTATTAGGGAGGCTAGGTCTGCTTCTTGCCGCCCACCCAACGTGCAGGTGTGCAATGGGCGATGGGCCCAGACCCCTGCGCCATAGGATTAAGGCCGGCGTGCTGACCTCTCTGTTGAGCCTAGGTAGGACTGCGACGTATCGATCTTACGAGGCCGGGCATGACCCAGGAAAGTGTGTCCGGCAAGAGGGATCGAGCGTGTCGGGAAATGTAGTGCACCCCTGCAGGGAAGTTGATCTATTCGAATAGCCGTGTCCACGGTAACAGGGGACCCGGAGTTGTACCTTGACCTTATGACAACTAGAACCGGATACTTAATAAAACACACCTTTCCAAGTGCCAGATATAACCCGGTGATCACTCTCACACAGGGCGACGAGGGGAGGATCGCCGGGTAGGATTATGCTATGCGATGATACTTGGTGAACTTACCATCTACTCTCTTCTACATGCTGCAAGATGGAGGCTGCCAGAAGCGTAGTCTTCGACAGGACTAGCTATCCCCCTCTTATTCTGGCATTCTGCAGTTCAGTCCACCGACATTGCCCCTTTACACAGATACCCATGCATATGTAGTGTAGATCCTTGCTTGCGAGTACTTTGGATGAGTACTCACGGTTGCTTTGCTCCTCCTTTTCCCCCCTTTCCTTTCTTCTCGGTTGTCGCAACCAGATGCTGGAGCCCAGGAGCCAGACGCCACCGTCGACGACGACTCCTACTACACTAGAGGTACCTACTACTACGTGCAGGCCGCTGACGACGACCAGGAGTAGTTTAGGAGAATCCCAGGCAGGAGGCCTGCGCCTCTTTCGATCTGTATCCTAGTTTGTGCTAGCCATCTTATGGAAACTTGTTTAACTTATGTCTGTGCTCAGATATTGTTGCTTCCGCTGACTCGTCTATGATCGAGCACTTGTATTCGAGCCCTCGAGGCCCCTGGCTTGTATTATGATACTTGTATAACTTATTTTATATTTAGAGTTGTGTTGTGATATCTTCCCGTGAGTCTCTGATCTTGATCGTACACATTTGCATGTTTGATTAGTGTACTATTGAATCGTGGGCGTCACAACGCGCGGATACCGTTAGAGGCGGTGCACTTGCGTAGCTCCGGCGAACCTGTTCGCTAGATCCGATCGGCTACGTGGGAGACCGGCAAGGAGGAGAAGACTCCGGGAAAGCGAGGCGACTCCGGGAACGCACTGCCCCAACTCTACTTCCACTGCAAGCACTGCGCCTCTAGTGGTAACGAACTGTGATCCATCTCCCATAGCATGTTCCTGGTTGTTCTGCGCGTAGAAAATTTTTAATTTGCAGTCGACGCACCCTACCGTAGAGCCCAACACTGCTACGTCGGGGGCATGCCGAGTCTTCCTTCGCCGCCAACTCGACGTCGTCTACTGCTACATGTGCCGCTGCTTGCTCGGCCATGGTTCATTGTTGCAGAGAGACCGATCGACCAGTATGTACGTACACGTTCGCAACAACGACGTACACTACGACCGTCTGGGTCCCAGCTGTCAGGGAGGATAAGGATGCACTTCCTTGCGTGCGAAGCTATACCTGGTGGGTCCCGGCTGTCAGGGGGAGGAATCATTTTTATTTTGTGAGTAATAAGGAGGCACTTCCTTGGTTTCGAAGATGTAGCTGGTGGGTCCAGCTGTCAGCCTCACAACATAAAGTCCACTTCCGATGGCTGTCGTTCCTTGACCTCACCACGAGGCGCCGATCTCATCAAGGCGATGGATGACGGCGAGGCCTAGGAAGGGAACGACGAGGAGCCAAAGAAGATGAGGCGGGTGGATGCCCACGCGGACGGGAGTATGAGGGTTCACTCGTTCGGCTGCTGCGTAAGTCCGCCGTCGCCGGAGAATAACAGGGGGTGTGGGTGAGTAGAGGGAAGGTCTGACCAATCGTAGTATGGTCGGTCCGTGAGGCCTGCGCGGCAGCACAGCCGGCCACGGGAGGCTGGAGCAGATGGTACGGCGGGCCTAGTTTGGGCTGCTGGAGCAAGAAGACCAGAGGTTGAGAAGCAGCACGACCGTTGATTTAACATCCAATGGTCAGTGCAGCTAGAATCGTTTTGACTAAGTTGACAAAGCCCGTACGCGTCAACTTAGTTGGCCCAAGTCAGCCTCCAAATCTGGTGCGTCCCAGCTAGCAGGGGGAATCATTTTTTTTTGCTCGTAATAAGGTGACACTTCCTTGCGTGTGAAGATGTTTTCTGGGTTTTTTAGTTTCTTCGTTTTCGAGTTAGAATAAAAAGAAAACAAGTTAGCATCTTTGTTACAATCTATATTTTTGGAAATGGATCATAATAAAGCTGGTGCGTCCCAGCTGTCAGGGAGAGGTAACTTTTTTTCCACGTAATAAAGGAAACACTTCCCTGCGTGCGAAGATGTAGCTGGTGGCTCAAACCTGTCAGGGGGAGAAATCATTTGTTTTCGCATAATAAGGAGGGACTTGCTCGCGCGCAGCCATGGGCCATGCGGGTCCCTACTATCAGCCACTCCACGTTCATGCCTATTCTGATGTTTGTCATTTGTTGACAAAGTTGGCCATGCCGCGTCGAGAGAACCAACACGGTGGACGATGGAGAGGCCTAGGAAGGGAACAACCCGGAGCAGGCGAAGACACAGCAGTGGATGCCCATGCGGAGGGGAGTACGAGGGTTCACTGGTTCGGCTGCGGTGTGAGGGTGTCGTCGTCGGAGAATAACAAGAGGTGTTGGTGAGTAGAGGAATGGCCTGGACGGTGATGGGAGTAGGGTGGGCCGATGAGTCCTGCGCGGCAGCACAACCGGCCACGGGAGGCGGTAGCAGGCGGTACCACTGGCGGTGGTTTGGGCGGCTGAAGCATGAATATCCGAGATTGAAGAAGCACCACAACCATTAGATGGACATCCAACGGCCACGACTAATAGAATCGTGTGTTGACCTTAAGTTACCATCACATCTGTGGCAGAGAACATATAGCCCATTTGTGATTTTTTATAATGTGCAACCCATTTTTTAATTCTAATGGAATTTACTCAGCCCATTTATTGTTTGTTAAAATTACAGCCCATTTTCTAGCCAGTACTTTTTAATAATTTCAGCCAACCGCTCAAAACAAATTCAACAAAATTTCCAACATTTTGATGGGATCTGAAATTTAGAGTCGGATTAAATATAATTTCAAAATAAATTTGTATTAGGTAAAAATCCAATGAAATTTTGCGAGCGCAACAAGTAATGAAATTAAAAAATGTACCTTTTTTGGAAAAAAAATTACCTGTTCGGTTCGTTTTTTATATTTACAGCCATTTTTTTAATTACAGCTCATTTATTATTTCTTAAAGCCCATTTTCTTGGCAAATCTAATGCGGCCCGGAGAATAACAAGTTGACCTGGGTTGGGTATTCCGCAAAAAAAGAATAGATGGGCTAGCCATTTTCACATTTAAATAATAATATCTGGGCTAGATATTTGGTCGACATAAAATAATAGCCTAGGCCAGACAGGCCACAGCCCGCCCAGTTGATACCCTGCTCCTCTGAACAACAACAAAAACATCGCTCAAGAAAAACTCTGCTCAAACCTCAAAAACACAAATACTGCTCAAGCTGCTGGGTCCCAGCTGTCGGCCGCTCCTTGTGCAATTCTCTCGTTTATTGACTATATAGGTTGACGATGGTGTGGGACCGTGATGTCAGGAAATGCTACCTCTTGAGCATGCGTTGTTTTTCCCTTGAAGAGGAAAGGGTGATGCAGCAAAGTAGCGTAAGTATTTCCCTTAGTTTTTGAGAACCAAGGTATCAATCCAGTAGGAGATAACACGCAAGTCACCTAGTACCTGCACAAACAATCAAGAACCTTGCAACCAA
Organism: Aegilops bicornis; assembly: GCA_021605145.1. Taxonomy (NCBI): domain Eukaryota; kingdom Viridiplantae; phylum Streptophyta; class Magnoliopsida; order Poales; family Poaceae; genus Aegilops; species Aegilops bicornis. The sequence goes on along the minus strand of CM038673.1, from coordinate 671,913,843 downwards.
CACGATAAAGGGGTTGTCAATCCCTTCACGGTGACTCTCAAAAGTGAGATCTGATAAAGATAATAAAGTAAATATTTTTGGTATTTTTGTTGTATAGATTTGAAAGTAAAGATTGCAAAATAAAATAAATAGGAAACTAGACTTGTAGATCGGAAACTTATATGATGGAAAATAGAAGATTATATGATGGAAAATAGACTCGGGGGCCATAGGTTTCACTAGTGGCTTCTCTCAAGATAGCATGTATTACGGTGGGTGAACAAATTACTGCCGAGCAATTGATAGAAAAGCGCATAGTTATGAGAATATCTAGGCAATGATGATGAACATAGGCATCACGTCCATGTCAAGTAGACCGAAACGATTCTGCATCTACTATTATTACTCCACACATCGACCGCTATCCAGCATGCATCTAGAGTATTAAGTTCATAAGAACAGAGTAATGCATTAAGCAAGATGACATGATGTAGAGGGATAAACTCAAGCAATATGATATAAACCCCATCTTTTTATCCTCGATGGCAACAATACAAATATGTGCCTTGCTGCCACTAACATCCTTTGGGAAAGGACACATAAGATTGAACCCAAAGCTAAGCACTTCTCCTATTGCAAGAAAGATCAATCTAGTAGGACAAACTAAACCGATAATTCGAAGAGACTTGCAAAGATATCAAATCATGCATATAAGAATGCAGAGAAGAACAAAATATTATTCATAGATAGACTTGATCATAAATCCACAATTCATCAGATCTCGGCAAACACACCACAAAAAAGGTATTACATCGAATAGATCTCCAAGAACATTGAGGAGAACTTTGTATTGAGAATCAAAGAGAGAGAAGAAGCCATCTAGCTAATAACTATGGACCCGAAGGTCTGCGGTAAACTACTCACACATCATCGGAGAAGCTATGGTGTTGATGTAGAAGCCCTCCGTGATCGATTCCCCCTCCAGTGGAGCGCCAGAAAAGGCCCCAAGATGGGATCTCTCAGGTACAGAAGGTTGCGGCGGTGGAAAAGTGGTTTCGTGGCTCCCCCTGATGATTTAGGGTATAAGAGTATATATATAGGCGTAAGAAATAGGTCGGTGGAGCTCCGTGGGGCCCACGAGGGTGGGGGAGGGCCTACCCCCCTGGGAGGACCCTCCTGCCTCGTGACTGCCTCGTAGAGTTCCAGACTTCAACTCCAAGTCTTTTGGATTGCGTTTGTTCCATCACGAAGGTTTCATTCCGTTTGGATTCCGTTTGGTATTCCTTTTCTGCAAAACACTGAAATTGGCAAAAAAACAGAAACTGGCACCGGGCCTTCGGTTAATAGGCTAGTCCCAAAAATAATATAAAATAGCATATTAAATCCCATTAAACATCCAAAACAGATAATATAATAGCATGGAACAATAAAAAATTATAAATACGTTGGAGACGTATGAGGAAACCAGGAGGAAGCAATTTTTTTATAGTTGTATATAATAAGGAGGAACTTGCGTACGTATGGCTAGGGCCCTGGTGGGTCCCTATTCTCATCCTCTCCAGGTAATGTCATCTCCTGATTCCTCATGTTCGTTGACCATGTTGACAATGCACGGTGCCACGGCGAGCACAACAACTCGAAGGACGATAGTGAGGGCCTCGCGGGCCCTACGGATGGTCTGATACAACGCCCGCTGCTCATTCAGGAAGCCAGGATCATTGGATACCTATGAGCACCTTCGAGAGACTGAGCCAGCATGAAACGGTAAGGCCGCGCTTTGGAGCTCTGGGTTGTTTCACACCTGTATTAAGATACAAGTGTAATTTACTCGTCACCGGAAACAACGCGTAAAATACAAGCATAATTGTTGGGGATATTACTACTGGGCATAAACCGGCCAGGAGAGGCCGGGTTAACCCCATAGTGGTTCACTGTATCTGAAGCCCATGAAGACAAAGACGGTGAAGCTTTATGAAGGCCTAGGGCCCTAAGCCGGTTTAAGGCCTGTAGACATAAACCGACATTAGTATGTAAATTTGTGTTGTAAGATAGAAAGAGCAGAGACCAAGCCGGACACGTTTATGAGCCGGCCTCGGGATTCTGTAAAATGACGGGAGTCAACCCATGTATATAAGGGGACGACCCGGCAGCGGTTCAAGGACGACAGACAACAACTCGAGACTCAGGCAAAGCGTATTTTCTCCCTGGTTATCGAAACCCTAGCAATTCCACAACAACTGGATTAGGCCTTTACCTTCACCGCAAGGGCCGAACCAGTATAAACTCTCTGCGTCCCTTGTCCGATTTAACCCCTTTAAGCTAACCCGTCGTGATGGCTCCACGACTAAGTCCTATCACGAGGACATCTGCCGTGACAAAACCAGGACAGTTGGCGCCCACCGTGGGGCTATCGCACGATGGTTTCGAGTTCTTAGAGGGCAACTTCGAAGGACTCAAGGGATACACCTTGGGCCGGATGACCAAGAGTCGTCACGGCAAGATCTACATCGACGATGCAGGCTGGGGCCCCGAGGCCGGCTCAATCGAGTACGGGTACCGGGTCCCCTTCGGCGGCATACACGTTTTCATTGGCAAGATCGGTGAACCGGGCCTTGAGCTGGACATCTGCACCGACATCATCGAGACAGCTCATCGTGCGAGATCTGCCCGAGTTAAGCCTGCCATGAAGCGTGCCTTCGTGGGAGTCATCCACGGAGTGGAATCTGAGAATAGATCGGAATCTGGTGGTGAGACCGTCGTTTACTCCGGCGATGAGTCATCGACTGTGGAGACCGAGTCAATGTACCAGTTGCAAGATGGTCGGATCGGGGGCTGTTCCGATGGCGACTGTATTCGGGACCCCTTTGATCCGCCAAACTGGGTGGCGATCTTCATGGCCGGTACGCAGCCAGCACTCCACTCTTCGACCGCGGCGGCGATGATTTTCGGATCAGTAGCAACGATGGCAGCCAGGGCAGGAGGCCCTGTGCCATCGCCGGATCAAGTTTTATCTGACTTATTTATCGCATTGGCGACACTGATGGCGGAGGTTAACCCGGCGGATCAAGATGCACATAATGCGGAAATTGCGAAAGTGAAAGATCGGATCACCCAGGCCAAGGCAGACTTAGCACCTGAGGATACCAGGATGGCTATGGAATGGGCCACATTGGATGCACAGGCTTACCGGCTTATGCTGGATCAGAATGCGTCAAACGATGTCCTGAAGAGGAGGTACCGATATCGCCTGCCAACGGTTTATGAGGCAAGGAACCTCTTTAACACCCCAGTAGCGGGGACCAGTAATCCGCCGATGGTAAACCGGGCGGAGGCACCTGGAGCGGGGGCGCCTGTTCAGCCACGCTTGGTGGATCCGCCTCGTTATAACAACGTTTCGACACATCATGTCCCAACACCACCGGGTCATTATCCTAACCCGATGGACAACATTGTCGCTGCCGCTTCACGGCTGGCGGCCCTCCCGATCGAAGGCGAGTCTCCGGTGGCAGTTGAGACACGACGGGCTAGGGAGCTTCTTCAGACAACTTTGGTTCAACAGCAGGCTTATTCATATAGTCGTGAGAGGATCCATTCTACTCCTCGCCCGAGCCGGAGCTACAACAGGCGCATTGATGAGCCGGCCGTGTCAAGCAATGCGCCGAACCGTGATCCGCCCCGTGGCTATAACCCGACGGGTGGTGGTGGTGATGCTAAGGAGGTGGTGGATCGCGCTAGAGCTCGTCGAGAGGCCGAGTTAGCAGCACAGCATGCGACCCGCCAACTTACTCCGGTTCGTCCAACCACGTCGGTGGAACCAGGAGTTACTTCTAGCTCTTTGGGAGTACCGTGTCTCGTCCCAGCACTGCGCAACGTGCGCCTGCCCAAGGATTTCAAGGGCCCACGAAAGGTGCTGAATTACATCACCGATTTATCCCCCTAGTCATGGGTTGAAAGCTATGAGATGGCAATGGAGATGCTGGATGTGGACGATGCGGCGTGCGCTAAATACTTTACCATGATGCTGGATGGAACGGCTCGCACTTGGTTGAAAAACTTGCCAGCTAACTCCATTGGGTCATGGGCCGAGCTGAGGGCCCGGTTCATCCAGAATTTCAAGGATACATGCAAGCAGCCCATGTCAATTGTGTACTTAGCTGCCTGTGTCCAGGAGGAAGGGGAATCAACAACCCATTGAGTGCACCGGGTTTCGGAGATTTTGCATTCATCAGACCGCATTAACGATGATACAACAGTTTTAACATTGGAAGGCAATTGCCGGTTTGCACCTCTGAAGCTGAAGTTGGGACGGCTTGAACGCCACTGCAATGACATGGGGACTCTCATGGCTTCTCTGGTGAAATATGTCGACTCTCATAGTACCAAGGACCCCGAGTCTGACGATGACAAGGCAGGGAAGGGAAAGAAGAGCGGCAATACCAAGGGGCAGCAGCACAACCGGGCGGGCCATGGAAACAACGGTAAGCGTAAAGCGGATAACAGTTTGGATTTTGTGGCTAATACCAATGCGCAGGACAAAGGCCAACGGCGTAAAGGTAAACCGCCCTAGCATGGTGGAGGACCGGGTCCTAACCCGGACCGCCTGTCTTATCTGTTGAACCAGCCTTTCCCAAAGCACGGGACGAAGGAGAACCCGTCCACGCACCCATGGAAAGATTGTTATATCATGCAGGAGTTCAAAAATTCTGATTCTTTTCGGTATGATCATGGACCGGGTGGCGGTTCGGGCCCCGGGTCTCATGGGCCGGGTTATGGTGGAGGCAGTTCTGGTTCAGGTTTTCACGGTAACCAGAGTGGACATGGCAATCAGAGCAATCAGGGCAACCAAGGTGGTTATAATAATCTGGGGACTCAGCAACAACAGCAGCAGCAGTCGGGTTACCAGAGCAACCCGAAACAGTTGAATAGCGGGCAGTATCATGTCTTCACCACTAGCCTGGACAAGCGCGATCAGAAGCTTCATAAGAGGGCAGTGAATTCTGTTAAACCGGCGGTTCCCCGATATTTACGCTGGTCTGAACAGCCTATTGTGTGGAGTCGAGAGGATCATCCACCCCGGGTTGACAATCCGGGTCATCTGGCGCTGGTGGTGGCACCTCAGGTGGGAGGTTATAAGTTCACCAAGGTACTCATGGATGGGGGGAGTAGTATCAATATTCTTTATTATGAAACCTTCTGTCGCATGGGGTTAACAGATAAAAATCTTAAACCGTCCAACACGGTCTTCCATGGTGTGATACCTGGTAAATCGGCATATCCCGTTGGTAAGATAGCTCTGGAGGTTGCTTTTGGTGATGAGCATGATTCAAGATCAGAGGCATTGATCTTTAAGGTGGTGAAAATCAAGAGCCCATATCATGCCTTGTTTGGACGGTCGGCTTATGCTAAGTTTATGGCAAGGCCCTGTTATGTCTATCTGCAGCTCAAAATGCCGGGTCATAAGGGGACTATCACAGTGCACAGGAGCCGCAAGATCGCTTTGGAATGTGAAGAAGGTGATGCGGCATACGCTGAGTCGGTTTGTGCAACCGAGGAATTGAAGTTCTATAAGGACAATGTTGATCCGGCGGATATGACTTTTTTGAAAAAGCCAACTACAGAGCATGAACCGGCCTTGAAGTTTAAAACGGCTGATGAGACTAAGCTTGTTGATTTCGTTCCTGGCGATTCATCCAAGCAGTTTAGCATCAGCACTAACTTGGATCCGAAATAGGAAAGCGCGCTCATCGAGTTCATCCATGAGAACCGGGACATCTTTGCATGGAAGCCTTCCAACATGCCAGGTGTACCGAGAGAACTCACTGAGCACACTCTTAATGTCGATCCCAAGTATAAACCGGTTAAGCAGTTTCTTCGTCGGTTCAATGAAGAAAGACGCAAGGCTACCGGTGAGGAAGTAGCCAGACTCTTGGCGGCTGGATTTATCATCGAAGTTTTCCATCCTGAATGGTTGGCTAATCTGGTGCTGGTCCTTAAGAAGAATGGCACTTGGCGTATGTGTGTGGACTACACAGATCATAAAAAGCTTGTCCAGCAGATCCTTTTGCCCTCCCTCGTATTGATCAAATTATTGATGCTACGGCGGGTTGCGAGCGTTTGAGCTTTTTGGATGCATATTCTGGTTACCATCAGATCAAAATGGCAGTTAAGGACCAGGAGAAGACAACCTTCATAACTCCCTTTGGAGCCTTCTGCTATGTGTCTATGCCCTTTGGGCTCAAGAGTGCCCAGGCGACTTATCAACGGTGTGTGCAGAATTGTTTTCATAATCAGATTGGCCGCAATGTTCATGCCTATGTGGATGATATTGTGGTGAAATCCAGAAAGGAGGAGACATTGATTGATGACTTGAAGGAGACTTTTGATAACCTCCGGGTTTATAAAATGATGCTTAATCCGACCAAGTGTGTCTTTGGTGTATCGGCAGGAAAGCTCTTGGGTTTTCTGGTGTCTAACAGAGGCACTGAAGCTAATCTGGAGAAAATCAAGGTTCTAACTTCTTTGGCTAAACCGAAGTGCATTAATGATGTTCAACTCCTGGCAGGCCGGATTTCCGCGTTGAGCCGGTTTATCAGTCGCCTTGGTGAGAAGGCCATTCCTTTATATCAGATGCTGAAGAAAACGGATAACTTCGTCTGGAGTAACGCCGCCAATGAAGCGTTTGAGGACTTAAAGCGACAGCTTGCTAATCCGTCGGTGCTTGCTGCTCCTGTTGATAAAGAGCCCTTGTTGCTATATGTGGCAGCTAACGCCCGGGCTGTTAGCGTGGCTATTGTGGTGGAGCGCAAGGAGTCCGGAAAGGAGTATCCGGTTCAATGGCCAGTTTATTATATTAGTGAGGTACTTATTGAATCCAAGTAAAGGTACTCGCATTGGGAGAAGCTGGTGTATGGAGTTTTCATGGCAAGCCGGAAGCTTAAGCAATATTTCCAAGGCCATCCTATCACGATGGTCAGCTCTGCTCCTTTGGGGGATATAATCCGAGCGAGGAAGAATCGGCCGGATTGCTAAGTGGGCTATTGAGCTTGGGCCTCACGGATTAAAATATATGCCCCTGACGGCAATCAAATCTCAGGCACTTGTGGTTTTCATCAATGATTGGACAGAACTACAAGCGCCAGAGGAGAAGCCGGATCATACTTATTGGACTATTGATTTTGATGAGTCCAGGCAATTGGAAGGCTCAGGGGCTGGAGTCGTTTTAACTTACCCATGAGGTGATAAGTTTTGTTATGTTCTCCGTTTAATATTCCCTTGCACTAACAATGCGGCTGAATATGAGGCTTTACTCCATGGTCTTCGGATGGCTAAAGAGATGAATCTCAGCCGAGTTAAGTGCTTTGGTGATTCGGACCTGGTGGCTCAACAAGTGTCCGACACTTGGGATTCCAAGGACCCACTCATGGCGGCATATCGTCGTCAAGTGGATATTGTTGTAGGTCACTTCAAAGGTTATCAGGTGGATCATGTGGACCGGCGGAAGAATGAAGCGGCGGACGCTTTAAGCCGTTTGGGTTCCCAGCGTAAACCGGTTCCACCTAATGTCTTCCTGGATGTGCTGCATAATCCGTCCGTCAAGCTCCCTGGTGAAGAGGATTTGGTTGTTCCTGATCCAGAGGCTCAGTTGGTGGCCGCTCTTCATGTTATCCCGGATTGGACGATTCCATATCTGGAGTATATGAACCAGCGTGAGTTACCAGAAGATGAAACTTCGGCAAGGCAGATAATCCGGCGGTCCAAGTCCATGACTATTATCAATGGAGAGTTACATCATTGCAGTGTGATAGGGGCGTTTCAACACTGCGTATCTCCTGAAGAAGGCCGTGAAATTTTGCGTGAGATCCACGAAGGAGATTGTGGTCACCACGCCGGTTCAAAATCTCTTGTGGCCAAGGCGTTTCGTCACGGTTTCTATTGGTTGACAGCTTATGCTGATGCCGAGGACTTGGTCAAAAGATGTGATGGCTGTCAAAATTTCTCAAGGCACGCTCATGTACTGACTCAAGAATTGAGGATGATTCCAATCACCTGGCCGTTTGCAATTTGGGGCCTGGATATGGTTGGGACCTTTAAGAGATCCAAGGACAAGAATACCCACCTTTTGGTGGCGGTTAATAAATTCACCAAGTGGGTAGAGGCAGAGCCAGTCAGTAAGTGTGATGCAGCTATGTCGGTTCAATTCATCAAGAAGGTGATCTTCCGGTTTGGCTTTCCACACAGCATCATAACTGATAATGGTACCAATTTATCCAATGGTGCTATGAAGGAGTTCTGTCAACATGGGCACATCCGGCTTGATGTGTCGTCGGTGGCTCACCCCCAATCCAATGGTCAAGCGGAGAGGGCCAACCAAGAGATCTTGAGAGGCATCAAACCCCGGCTTATGGTTCCTTTGCAACGGACCTTGAGGTTGTTGGGTTGAGGAGTTACCTTCTGTGTTATGGAGCATCAATACCACACCCAACAGATCGACGGGGTACACACCGTTCTTCATGGTTTATGGAGCGGAGGCGGTGCTCCCAAGTGATATCCGTCATGATTCGCCTCGTGTGGCGGCTTATGTTGAAGCTGACAATGAGAAGGCACGACAGGAAGCGCTTGACTTGTTAGATGAGGAGTGTGACATGGCAGCAGCCTGTTTGGTGATTTATCAGCAAGATCTACGTCGCTATCACAGCTGCCGGGTTAGAACCAGAACCTTTGAAGAAGGCGATTTGGTGCTCCGACTCATCCAGGATCAGACAGATATGCACAAGTTATCCCCACCTTGGGAAGGACCTTTTGTGGTCAGCAAGAATCTGCACAACGGGTCATACTACCTTATAGATGTTCGAGAGCACAAAGACTCGCGTAAATCGGAGGAGGAGACCCACCGGTCGTGGAATATTGCTCATCTTCGGCCCTACTATACTTGAGCCATAGGCTCTGCTTATGTACATATTATGACAATGCATATATTATGATAAATATAATAAACCGGAGCCTCAGCTAAAGCGGGGTATCTGTTGTTTTTCTTACATCATGTGTGGTTACATGGGGGCTTCTGTTCATAAAGCGACGTCCGGTTTACCCCTTAATTCAGCTTGTTAAAGCTTTATATAAGGGTCACTTGGGGGCTTGGTCGTATTCGAACCATAGTCACACCTCTTGATCAGTGCAATGCCACAAAATCACTTGGGGGCTTGGTCGTATTCGAACCATACTCACACCTCTTGATCGGCTCAAACGCCAAAATTACTTCGGGGCCAAAGAGTGTTGCGAAAGAGCAACTCAAACATAGGCACCCACTGAGCACAGCTCAAAATAAACATTTGGGGATTCTTTGTTGTCGCAATGAACAAAGAATCTACACTTGTAATAGGCTATCAAGCCATGGCTTGGAAGCCTGGTGTATACACCTAAACGCCCGGGTTAGCCTGCCTATTTTAGTAAGTCACTCCGCCCAGGTAAACCTGGTATGACCCTTCAAACTTTGACAAGTTACTCTAAATAAGACCCTGAACTTGTCAAGTTAAAATGATGATTGGTTAAGGACTGAGGACCATCTTAAAAGGCTTTGTGCAATGGTTTAGCTCAGTGGCCTGGTAGCCCATGAAAAGCCTCAAATTTGGGGCCTGGCAGCCCGTGAAAAGCCTCGACTACAAATTTTTATTTGCTTTTTGCCAAGTTTTTCTTTCTTATGACGTTTTTCTTAAACCGGCGTTCATTAACCCGACTTGAATTTCAACTACAAGTTGTCAGCACATTATCAATTATTATCTGGTGCTTATTAACCCGGTTCGGTTGGACTATAAGTCACCAATATTATAAACCGGCATAATATGCAAAGAGTTGTCAGTACTCATGATCAGGGGCATTACCCTTATTCTAACAGTTGGTCAACCAACGATGTGATTCAAGGTCACAGGTATCATTTATCTTCATATTTGATTATCCTTGTTTAGCCTCGGTTATAAACCATGGTTTTAAATATATGTTTGGGCATTATGACCCGTCCGGCGATAAACCGCCAGGATGCGTTCCACTTCTTCTATGCAGGAGCAGCTACGGATCATGCATATCATACATCGTAAAGCATGGCGAATTAACAAGTATCAGACAAAATAAATATGCGCAAAGGCATAACAGACCAAGTACTTGCCCTAGCCTATTACAAGGCGTTTCAATGCCCAAAAGAATAATTGTTTTCAGCAAAGTATTGTGGCTTGCAGAAGGTTAACCTGATCTCTGGATCATGACTCATCACCAGCTTGACCTGAAGGCTGCGGATCATCTTGCACCGGTTCATCCTCTTCGTTGCTACCCAGCGGCTGGAAGTCAACAGTTGTCCAGTCGATCCCAGTTAAAGCTTGAAACACAGCTTTGTCGCTTATAAGGGTTGGCGGTTCGATGTCAGGGGCATAAGTGTGCTTACGGATTGGAGGGATCAGATTCTGAGCTTCAGGAGTCGGTGCAGCAACCCGTTTGTTATTGGTGTCATAACACGCCTAGTAAAATGAAAGATCAGCTTCTTCACCCAGTTGACAAGCCAGTGGATGTACTTTCCGGTTTATGGCGCGGAGATAATCTTGATCAAATTCTGATCCGTCTTCTTTTAAGATGGGATAGCCTTTAGCCACTTCCACCGGATCAAGGTCAGGCACCCATGCTTTTGCCCGGGTTAGTGCGGTCAGAGCACCCGCCCTTGCAGCAGACCTCTTTAGCTCTTCTACCCGGGCATGCAGCATAGACAACCTTGCTAAGGTTTCCTTAATTAAAGTGGGGGGAGGCGTGTTGTGTGAAGCGATGATCCGTTGTGCACCAGTATATAACTGCTCTATAAGGGTATATGCAGCCTTCAGCTTCTTCTGAAAATCAGAGCCCAAATGACTAATGCGAGTTCCTGCATCATTGTAAATATCAGTAAACCGGCAACACATGGGAAGATACATTGAAAGTATAAGGAAAAGATGTTTATCGAACACAGCAGCAGTCATGGCATGAATCTGCCGCTCTACGCCAGTCAGCTCATCTACCACCGGTTTAAGAGCTGCTTCTGCGTCTTCGGCCCTTTTTCGCAAAGCGGATTTTTCTGTCTCCCAATCCGCCCGCTCCTTGTTGAAGCTCTCTTTCCGTTTTTGAATAGCGTCTAGAGCGCAGGTCAACTCTTCCTTTGCCTTGGAGGTTTAGGTTTGCTGGGACTTGATGTTCTCTTGCAGATCAGCGGTTTGGCTTTCCTTCTTGTTCAGCTTAGCCTATAAAGAGACAAATGTATAATAAGTTGACAGTACATATTGGAAGTACCAAGCAGATAAGAAGTTATGCCCTTGATACTTGGGGGCTAATGCATATTTGCTCCTTATCAGAAATTTCTACAAGTCCCAAGCACAATACACGTATTAATCTTGGCACTTGGGGGCTAATGTGTGTTTGCTCACACATAAGAAAAATAGTTGTGTGGTTACCTCATATCGCTCCTTCATCAGATTTACTAAACCGGCTTCATAATCACGACTGGTGTACAAACGGTTCAAGAAGCGAGAGTGAATATCTTGGGTGTTGAGATGGGCGTAGCTAGACAAATCGGTGCTCCATCTGCCTTTACCCATAGCAGCAAGCTCATCCTTGGCGCTATGTTTGGATAAAGCGACCGGGTTGCCTGGAGCGGTGTGGCTGACGCCGGTAATCACAACGTCATCCTCTTTCCCATCAGCAGCTTTCATTGGAGTTGGCGGTTTATCAGTACCTTTAGCTGGACTGGCCGATTATTCAGCATGGCTTGTGGTGTTAATTTCTACTTGTTTAGTAAACAAGTCATGGTCTTGAGGCGGCGGATTATTCAGCATTGCATCAACATCGGTCTCTTCTGGATCTGGAGTTTTTTCCGGTTCAACAGCCACGTTATCATCAGCCGGCATATTTAACCGAGCCTTATTGCTGGGTCTAGGCTTGACGCTGAGAAAAGTAAACATGAGGATCGATACAATATGTAACAATAATACATCAAAAATAAAAACAACTGCATAGCTCACCCAGGAACTGTCTTGAGGGGTGGAAGCTTTGTGGCCGATGACTCGCCATAAGATGAGTGGGAAGTGCCCTGATAATTTGAATCAGACGGATTAAGAGGCTCTCGGAAACAACCCGCCTTGGGGCAAGAAGTGTCAAGAGTATAAGAGACCTCTGATCGGCATTTCCGAACCGGAGTGTTTGGTAAACCGGCGGAGGTAACTACCTGGCCGTTGTGCCGGATCGTGCGGCGAGCTTCGTGTTGCTGCGTCTTCAAAAGAAAGTTGGGGTCCAAGTAAGCAAGAGGGTGAGAAAATTTTACTTTCCGGTTTGCTTGAAGGATTTTCGATGTCGGCAGAGGATCTGAATCGGAGGAAAGAATGATTACCTCTACATCATCAGCTTGACTGCCTTCAGCATCGTCCTGATAATAGTCATCGACAATAAGGTGTATGAAAAATGAACCAAGAGAGTCAAGTTCTACCTCTAAGTCTGGATTAGCTAAATCGTCATCAGCATTTGGCTCGGAAGACGCAGTGGTTCTTTTCTTGGCAGGTTTTTTAACAACCTTGGTCTTCGGGCGACGTGGCTTGGCCGGTTTATCTTGTGCCTTTTATTTCCAGAACAGATCATCGCCCTCTCAAGAGATGGACACGATTTTTTATAAGATATTTCAAAAGAAGCAAGTTAAAGTAAAAAAGGGCATATGATCCTTACCTTTGGCGGTTTATTGGAAACACAGAAAGGGCTTAATCCCGTCTGGCTACAGACAGCCTCCGGTTCATTCAGTATCTTTTTCACAGCCTCAGTAACTTCTGCATCTATAAGCTGAATATCAATGTGTCGTTGAGGATCCTTCAAACTCCCTGTGTATTCACACATCAAACTGGGGCGGCGGCTTAAGGGCATAATACTCCAGCTTATCCAACAATGAGCAATGTCAACACCTGTTAAACTGTTCGCCATGAAGGCTCTAAGCTTTGACAGTTGTGGGGCATATTTGGACCTTTCCTTTGCAGTCAACCTCTGAGGAAAGGGATGTGTATTGCTAAGACGGTGAGGCCGGTTATAGCAAACCCTAGCAAAGGAACGCTGAGCCTCCAGCGTGTGCGTATATGTATATATATATATATATATATATATATATATATATATATATATATATATATATATATATATATATATGTAGTGCGGCGAGAGTGTGGAGAGTGCAAACCCTAGCGAACAAGCGCTGAGGCTCCAGCTTATATAGTACTTATATAGTACTCGTGTATACTACTAATATATAGTGGAGTGGTTTTCTTTTTCTCTCCATAACAATCATTTTAAATTGTGTAAGTACGAAACAAAACTCTTTATTTAACATAGCAGTGAATAAAACTGCTTACGATCAACTAATGATCCACGCGTCCTGGTCGCGCTTCCCGTCCTTCACGTGCGGTACACTACCCTCCGTTAAGTGAACAACCACACACACGCCAAATTATCGGAAAGGTGTGAGAGTGTGTACAAATAAAGAATTTTAATTTCGATTATCAGAAAGGTTTGAGAGTATGTACAGTTTGCCCTCTCTCAATAATTATGGTTTGTTGTGTTCGGCCTAAAATTGGTTAGACTTTAAATAGTTTGACTTCAGTCAAATCTAATATTTAGAGTAAATAAAAACGGAGGGCTACTACGTCCATCCGGGTTTTTAGTCCACACCATATTTTTAATCAAAGTCTGACCACATATTTAGTTAATAGCTGGAAAAATAAAATTACAGGGGAGCTGAAGACAAAGTTGTGAGAAGGCTTAGAAATCAATACAAAACTTATGCTATTAGTACCAACATCGATGCTTCTTCGAGGAAACATTTGGTTCATAGCCAATTGTGTGATAAAATTGCACCAGCGTGAAAGACGACTGTGTCTCCAAGGCAACCAAGGTGAACTGATGAAGGATATCATCTTTGTGGGTAACAAGCAAAGAGCGCTGATGGAAGACAGCTTGCTTTTCATCGAAAATCGATCAGCTTCACCAGCCAATGCAACCATGAGACGCAACCATGAGCATCGATAGGTCATCGTGGTGATGCATTGTCCATTTGGCATCAAGTTTGGGTGAGGCACCAACGAAGTTCGACAAATCCTCACTATGGTCTGTTTCTTCTCGGTAATCAAGCTCGAGGAAGGAAGAACCACGTGGCAGTGGACAATGAGGCGGAACAACAATGGCCATCCAATTTTGTGCAGTTCCACTAAAATTGAGGAAGACATGCCCGGGTATGGAGATACGCATCGTTGTTTGCAAAAAATTAAAAAAGGGATATGGTGTTGTTACTTTGTTTTGGCAGTGGTACAAGATTAACAGCGACATCTCAATTTTCAATAAGAATTAATGAAAAGTACACCAACAAATAGAAGCATCATGATTATCTTGATGGGAACTAAACCAGGATACCCGAGAAAAAAAGCAGGACCGAAGCATTTATCGACGCCTCTGGATTGACATCAGCATTACTTAAAAGGGACGTCAATTTACCATGGGCATTGCTTCATTTAACCAGTGATAGTATTAGATTAGCAGGAGCAATAGGAGCATATGGACAATGACCGCACAACCACCATGTACTTTTTGTCAAAACAACATGTATACATCCACCGAGGCATAAACTAGGACAACTTTTTGAGTGGCCTTTCCTCTATAATAGTAAAAAATAGGTGATGTTGGACCAGCCGATGAATTCTAGCTACTGTACATGGGGAGCTGGGGAGTAGTGGCATAGAAGAAAACCCGCATGCAGCGACCTGGGGAGCTGGACCAGTATAATGAAGCATGAAATCCAAAAGAAGTTATACCTCAGGTGGGCGAGATGTCACTTAGGTGGGCGAACAGGATCTGCCCACATGACGGCAGCGAACAAGGGCGCGGAGGACCTTCATCCGCGCCAGTGCCAGCTTAGAGAGACGATGCGCATCGGCTTCCTCCATCACCGACGGCGACAACGTCAACGCTGCACCTCCTCACCTCCCGCAACCGACGGGATTCGGCCGGATCTGTGACCACCGGGGAGGAGAGAGATAGAGTGGACACTGTCATCTTGTTTAGATATGGAGAGGGTGACAAAGCGAGACGCGAGAAACCCTATCAAACAAGAGGCTATATATACAATGGAGTAAAAATGCTCTCCATAGCAGTGGTTTTAAATAGAATACGCGCGATCCCTGAAAAAGAAATGAAAACTGGCGCAAATCTTTTTTTAACATACTGAGGGAGTCCTGGATTAGGGGGTGTCCGGATAGCCAGACTATAACCTTTGGCCGGACTCCTGGACTATGAAGATACAAGATTGAAGACTTCTTCCCGTGTCCGGATGGGACTTTCCTTGGCGTGGAAGGCAAGCTTGCCGATACGGATATGTAGATCTCCTCCCATTGTAACAGACTCTGTGTAACCCTAGCCCTCTCCAATGTCTATATAAACCGGAGGGTTTTAGTCCGTAGGACGAACAACAATCATACCATAGGCTAGCTTCTAGGGTTTAGCCTCTTTGATCTCGTGGTAGATCTACTCTTGTACTACCCATATCATCAATATTAATCAAGCAGGAGTAGGGTTTTACCTCCATCGAGAGGGCCCGAACCTGGGTAAAAACATTGTGTCCCTTGTCTCCTGTTACCATCCGCCTAGACGCACAGTTCGGACCCCCTACCCGAGATCTGCGGTTTTGACACCGACATTGGTGCTTTCATTGGCAGTTCCTGCGTAGCCGTCATCTTTAGGCCCGATGGCTCCTCCGATCATCAACAACGATGCGGTCCAGGTGAGACTTTTCTTCCTGGACAGATCTTCATATTCGGCGGCTTTGCGATGCGGGCCAATTAAGCAGCCATCTGGAGCAGATCGAAAGCTACGCCCGCCATCAGGTCAGATTTGGAAGTTTGAACTACACGGTGACGTCCGCGGAGACTTGATCTTGACGGGTTCGAAGCTTCTGCCGAAGCGCGCCGCACTATTACGATGGGCATGATCTAGCTCTGCCGCCGAACAGTGCCCTGGAGGCCGCACCCGTGTCCGCTCCGACCCTTAGCTCGGAGCCGCCTGCGCCAATCAAGGACGGGTGGCTGGACACCGCCTCGGGGGCTGCAATCTCTATAGCGGTCGAGCCAAACACCAGCCTTTTCCTCTGCGAAGTTTGTGACTCCAAGGTGCCGGACTCCTCTCTGGACTCCGAACCTTCCGTGCCCCTGCCGATCGAATCCGATTGGGCGCCGATCATGGAGTCCGCCGCCGCGGACATCTTTGACACTAAGCCCTTGGCGACATTCTGAATTCACTAAAGTCTCTCTCTTTATCGGAGAGCCTGGCGGACTATGGTCAGCAAGGTTGGGATGCGGATGATGAAGAAATTCAAAGCCCACCCACCACCCACTTCGTAGCCACTGTCGATGATTTAACCGATATGCTCGACTTCGACTCCGAAGATATCGACGGTATGGACGCCGATGCAGGAGACGACCAAGAACCAGCGCCTATAGGGCATTGGAAGGCCACCTCGTCGTATGACATATACATGGTGGACACCCCAAAAGAAGGGAAGGGCGATGGAACAACGTAGGATGACCCCTCCAAGAAGCAGCCTAAGCGCCAGCGTCAGCGGCGCCACTCTAAATCCTGCCAAAGCAAAAACGGCGATTCCGGCATGGGAGATAATAACACCACGGACAGTGCCGAAGACAACCCCGTCCAGCAGGATTCAGCACAGATGATGGAGAAGCCAGCCCTCATGAGAGAGCGGTAGACAGAGAGGTAGAGGACGATAATTACATGCCTCCCTCCGAAGACGAGGCAAGCCTCGATGACGACGAATTTGTCGTGCGTGAGGATCCCATCGAACAAGAGAGTTTCAAACGTAGGCTTATGGCCACGGCGAGCAGCCTCAAGAAAAAACAGCAACAACTTAGAGCTGACCAAGACTTGCTAGCTGACGGATGGACTGAAGTCCATGCGGACGAAGAGTACGAACTCGAACGCCCCTCCAAGAGCTACCCAAAGCACAGGCTGCTACCACGATTAGAGGAGGAAGCACCTAAACCTACATCACCAGCGCACGACGCAGCCGACCGGCCACCTCGTGGCCGTGACAGAGAGGCCTCTCGGCCCTCCACTCAAGTCGCACTCCAGCGTCGCTCAAAAAATACCAAGGCACGGGGAAATGCGCCAGACCTGCGAGATATATTGGAGGACAAGGCAAGGCAAACAAGATCGATCTACGGATCGCTTGGGCGCCCCACGACACGTGACGATAACCGTCATGCCGGATATGGCAAATCCGGGCGGGCCGAACAAAGTAGACAAAGCTCATTTGAGCTACGTCGTGATATAGCCCAGTACAGAGGTGCCGCTCACCCACTATGCTTCACAGATGAATTAATGTATCATCAAATCCCTGAGGGTTTCAAACCCGTAAACATCGAATCATACGATGGCACAACAGATCCTGCAGTATGGATCGAGGATTATCTCCTTCATATCCACATGGCCCGCGGTGATGATCTACACGCATCAAATACCTCCCACTCAAACTTAAAGGGCCAGCTCGGCATTGGCTTAACAGCTTGCCAGCAGAGTCAATTGGTTGTTGGGAGGACCTGGAAGCCGCATTCCTCGACAATTTCCAGGACAGCTATGTGCGACCACCAGACGCCGATGACCTAAGCCACATAATCCAGTAGCGGAGGAATCGGCGGAACAATTACGGACACGATTCCTAACTAAGAAAAATCAAATAGTCGACTGTCCGGACGCAGAGGCCCTCGCAGCCTTCAAACATAACATCCGCGACGAGTGGCTTGCCTGGCACCTAGGACAGGAAAAGCCGAAATCCATGGATGCCCTCACAACACTCATGACCCGCTTTTGCTGTCACGCCCAATATGCGATACTATCCTAAAGAGACTCGAAGGTCCCACCAAGGATAGAACCGCATATTGAAATGCTTTTGCAAGGTGGATATCATTACATCAACATTACATAATAGATGGGGATACATACAAGAGGCATACAATGCCACACGAATACAACATCACAATACATAAGAGCACCATCCGACTATGGATGAAACACAAACAGAAACTCAAACGACATCCACCCTGCTAGCCCAGGCTACCAACCTGGAACCTATCCCCTGATCGAAGAAGAAGCAGAAGAAGAACTCCAAAACAAGTAAAAAAATCGCTCTCGCGTCATGATCATCGCATAACCTATACCTGCAACTGTTGTTGTAGTAATCTGTGAGCCACGAGGACTCAGCAATCCCATTACCATGGGTATCAAGACTAGCAAAGCTTAAAGGGAAAGGAAGGGGAAAAGTGGTGAGGTTGCAGCAGCGACTAAGCATATATGGTGGCTAACATACGCATAAATAAGAGCGAGAAGAGAGCAAGCGGAACGGTCGTGAAGCTAGCAATGATCAAGAAGTGATCCTGAACTCCTACTTACGTCAAACATAACCCAAAACCGTGTTCACTTCCCGGACTCCGCCGAAAAGAGACCATCACGGCTACACACACGGTTGATGCGTTTTGATTCGGATCTGGTGTCATGTTATCTACAACCGGACATTAACAAATTCCCATCTGCCACATAACCGCGGGCACGGCTTTCGAAAGTTTATACCATGCAGGGGTGTCCCAACTTAGCCCATGATAAGCTCTCGCGATCAACGAAGGATATTCCTTCTCCCAGGAAGACCCGATCAGACTCGGAATCCCGGTTTACAAGACATTTCGACAATGGTAAAACAAGACCAGCAAAGCCGCCCGGATGTGCCGACAAATCCTGATAGGAGCTGCACATATCTCGTTCTCAGGGCACACCGGATTGTCCAAACTTCCGGTAGGCGAGCCCAGAGTTGCCCCTGGTGGCCACCGGCGGCTGACAGGTTAGACCAACACACACGACGAGCGCTGGCCCGGGGGGGCGGGGTAAAATAAGATGACCCTCAGGCTCCGGAAACCCAAGGGAAAAAGGGGCTAGTAGAGGCAAATGGTAAAACCAAGGTTGGGCCTTGCTGGAGGAGTTTTATTCAAAGCGAACTCTCAAGGGGGTCCCATAAATCACCCAACCGTGTAAGGAACGCAAAATCCGGGAACATAACACCGGTATGACGGAAACTAGGGCGGCAAGAGCGGAACAAAACACCAGGCATAAGGCCGAGTCTTCCACCCTTTACCAAGTATATAGATGCATTCATTAAAGAAGAGATATTGTGATATCCCAACATAATCCTGTCCACCATTGAGGAATCTTCAACTTCACCTGCAACTAACAATGCTGTAAGAGGGGCTGAGCAAAGCGGTAACATAGCCAAGCAATGGTTTGCTAGGAAGGGTGAAAAGGTTAGAGGCTGACATGGCAATTTGGGAGGCTTGATAAACAGGTGATAGGTAGCGCAGCAAAGCGATAGAACGAAGCAACTAGCATAGCAATGATAGTAGTGAGATCCAGGGTAGCGGTCATCTTGCCTGAAATCCCGCAAGGAAGAAGAACGAGTCCATGAAGAAGATGAAGCCACGAAGACGAACCAAACGTGAGCGAACGAATCCTCACGAACGCATAGTAAACGGGAACTATCTAAAAGAAGCACACAACATGGTAAACACACCACACATAGACAAGACATGATGCACAACAAGCATGTTGCATGACAAAGCTACATGAAGCTACTCATGGCAAGAGATGATGCATACAAGAGCAACACATCAAAGCAAGTTTAAATGAGGTCGGAAACAACGTATAACAATTCCGGTAAGTCCTCATATGCAAATTTCGAAATTGGTCCAGATCTGAACAAACATTAAGTTGGAGTTGTTAAACAGCAAGTTAAGATACACCAAGATGATCTACACGAAATTGTAGTCAAGTTTCATATAAAGTTCAATTAGTTCGGAGCTACGGCCTAGAAGATATGAGCAAAACAAGTTAAACATGGCATTGATGCAAAATGCATCCAAACATCAAGCAAACACCTCAAAACAAGGATGGAACATGATAATATGAAACTACATGCAAAATCAAGCAAGTTTCATATAGAGCACACTCAAAACGGAGCAACGGTTCAACACATACACTATACAAGTTTAAAGGACAAGTTGTCCAAAACAGCAACTAGGCATATTGCAAGCATCAAAACAACATGCTACATCACCCCAACATGAGAACACAAGACATGTACATGATGTACAGGTGAAGAATAACAAAACATGAACACTGAGCTATCTCCAGAAATCACTAGAACATGCTCAAAAAGACATGGCACGATTGCAAATAATAACAGTTCAGACTTGGCAGAAATAACATCAGGTTGCAATGTTTAGAGCTATCAAACAACATGTTACAGGAACTTATCATGGCAAATAAAGGCATGTCATGCTACTACTGAATGCGTAGGACAAAATTCCTTTACTGACCATGAGCCAAAAAGAATAAGAAGATATGATGGCACCCATGTAAACATGGCAAGTTATACGACAGATTCATACATGGCAGAAACAGCAATAAGTAGGCATGATGGTGAGCATGTACCACTCACCACAGAGCATTACATGGCATCACAAGGCAACGAACAGTAATAAAAAATGTTTATGAAGCTAAAAATGGCAATTTCAAGTTCATAGGGTGCATGGATCACTAGGAAAACGCATGGCAAAACTGAACTTAATGTTAACAGGCTGACTGCAACATTATTTAGCAACTTTGGAGCAAGATTACAACAAGCTACAGAAGGCTATAAATGCAACCAGGGGCATGGATGGATAGAACATGACATGTATAACAAATAATCCTTAATGAACATCTCCATATTATGCATAGAATGACTTGTAGCAGCAGGTTTACATAGCATCACGAAATAACAGATTCAGCCTAGCATAACAGCAAAACAGCAAGTACCCTACTTAACAAGCTTGATGCACTCAATACAAGACCCACAAAAATAAATGGATTGCACCTCTGTAAATATGGAATGACATAGCTCAAAACACATGTATACATCAATCTAATAGGATGCACACATCAAATGCAACAAAAATGACAAATCACCAAGTTATATCAGTTTCAGCAGACTAACATCATATAGCACTCTTGCAACGATGCTTCAGGCATCAAGATAAACTCAAATGAACATGGTGCAATGGGATGAAATGTATAACATCTCACAGCGAACATTTTTATATATTACACGCATGAAACGGAGCTACGGATGGAGAGTTATGATGCGATGAACAAGGCATGAAAATATGCAACAATCTCAGGACTTAGGGAAAATTTGGAGGTCAACTTTGCAGATCCAGATCGGGCACGGTTAACGAGGTTCGCCGGAGAGGATGCGGTGGCGGCTGGATCTTGAGGAGACGGAGCGGAGAGGGCCGGGGACGGCCGGAGGAGGCCGGATCTGGCCGTCTCCTGCCTGGATCCGGCGGGAGGAGGCCGGCGGCGAGGCGCGGAGGCGAGGCGGCGGCGCACCGGCGCGGCCGGGCGGCGGCCGGCGCGTGCGTGGAGCGGCGACCTCGGGTGGTGTCGGGGATATACCCCGCTGTGTAACCCGGCCGGACTTGGAGACTCACTAATGACCCGCCCTGGCTGGACGACACACTAAGTGACTCGCCCGATCCTGGCGACTTATGGGTGACCTGGCAAGCGGATCAGAGGAGAGAAAAAACCCGGGGGCCCAGGAGGCTCAAGGCCCAGAAGGCCGGCTTACGTTATGGTAGGCCGGCTCAAGAGGAAAGACGTGAGGAATATCTTCCTTACAAGGAATCAAGACCCGGACTTGTATCCGGCTTGTAGTAGAAGATAGGCGAGTCCTACTCCTATTTGGACTCCACATGTAACCCGCCCCTCTAACTTATATAAGGAGGGGCAGGGCACCCCAAACAGGCGACAAGAAACAATATCTAGGGCTAGACACAAGGAGGAGAGCCGGCTTACGGCGACTCCCTGATGATCATAATGAGACCTAGCCACAAACAGCATGTAGGGTTATTACCAGATGATGTTTCCCGGGGCCCGAAGCTGTCTAAATCCTTGTCTTGTGTTGCGTCTCTCGATTCCGCCCAACCCCTCTCAAGTTACCACATAGATGCGTTGGCCTCGCGACTAAGTCCTGACAGTAAGGACATCTGACGTGACAATTCCACGATAGTTGGCGCCCATCGTGGGGCTCGCGCACAGTGGTGTTGAGTTCTTGAAGGGATCTCTCCTAGGATTCGAGGAGCTCGCAATTTCGGTGGATAGGGAAGAGCCGACAAGTTCATTCGTTTGGTGATCTGGAACATAATTAACTTTGCAGGCGGTGTATATATCAAGGAAGATTAGGGTTACGTTTGCGCATCCGCTGCCGCGGTTTGTGATACATCAAGACAAAGAGAAAATCGATCTTTGCTGCTGCGGCGCTCCATCAAATCGCTGGGTCACCAATGGCACAAACGCACGCGCGTAATCATCCGGACGTTCGTATGTATGGCCATATACACGTGCATGAAGTCCCGAGGCATATCAATATATGCTGTTTCTGCTACTTCCACGAACATGGAGTGAAGATTGAGGGGAAAATACTACTTCAAGTACTAGTAGTCCACGTGATCAAATCTCAATGTGATTTTGTCTGTCTAGTATTAATCCTAGTATGGTTCTGATTCTTTATCCCATCTATCGACGGAAGCCGGCAGCCAATTGCGATTTGTTTAATCCGATCTAGTAAAAAAATAGAGAGAAGACCACGACCCGGAGAGGGACGTGGACGTGGGCATGTTTTCTATCCGCGGTTTCCATCCTGGGCCAAGCGTCGGATCGCCTCCGCTGTAGACGAGCCGCCGTAGCGGCCTCCGCTTCTGTCCGGGGAGTTTACAACATTGATGCGGTCAAATTGATGTGGTCAGATTGCCCCAACGAAGTTACTGGTGTTACAACTACTACCATCAGTACTGCTGCTATGTGCAAAGCTCCATGCACGATTTCCAAACTTGATTGATGCTTTTTCAACTCCTACGTGAAGGCCAAGGAATTTACCAGCTCACAGTAAAGTACTACTTACTACAAGTGCATCTCAAGTAGCGTCTGCGGTTCATATGACCTGACCGTCACTACGATCGTCATCCAATGTATTTACGATCTGCTGCCATTGACACAATGTCCGCAATAGAGCAGATCCAACCCGACGGTCCTGCGGTTTGTTCATGCCCGGTGTTTGAGCCATCAGCGCCTCCATCCCGAAGTCGCTTTCATCGCAAGCCGTCGTGGCCCTGCCTATGAGTCGCTTTGACGGCCGCGAGCCGGGCCGCCTCTATCACCGACCGCAAGCCGCCGCTTCACCTCACCTCACCCGGTCTCACCGCCCACCGGCCTCCGAGTCCGCCGATTGCCATCAAGTTGCAGCGCCTCCGGCTGCCATGAGTCGCCGACCGCCGTCTTATGTTAAGAAACCGCCCCTCGCTTCATACGCCCGAAGCCACCGCTGGCAGGCTGCTGCTGCTCTCCTCAGCCAGAATCGCCATGACCCTCTGCGGTCTCCGCCTCTGCCGAGCCCGCCCGCCCGTTCCGCGTCGCGCCCTTACCGCTGCTGCTTTACTAGGCGCTTCTCCGCCGCTGTTGTGTTGAGACGCCAGCGCCGGACCTCAAGTCCCTCAACTCCAAGTTGTTAAGCCGCCCCTGCCATGAAATAGCCTTGGCTGCTGTTGCTGTTTCCGATGAGCATCGATGAGTCACCGACCTGCCTCACAATGCCGCCACTTTACCTCTAAACCGCCAACACCGGTTTACCTTGCTGCCGTGCCTTCGAGCTGCCCCTGCCGATGGTCCACCCCGTCGCTCCTCCTTAAAATCGCCGCCGGGCCGGTCGTCGCCGTCGCGCCCTCGTCGTTTGACTCGCCGGCACCTCTCCGGCTGCACCACGAGCAGTTTCACATCAGCCGCGACAGGGCCGAGCCGCCGCCTGCCTAAGTCGCCCCGCGACCATCGAACCGCCGGCACATATTTATTTTTTGGCATATATTTATTTTTGTCAAAGAACAATTACTTTGGTCTGTATATTTTTATGTGCAGCAAAGGTGGTGCCGTGTTGTGCCTCTGAAGAGTACGTCAGCACCATCACGCACCGGCGTCTGCACCCGCTTACTGATGGAACAGGTGTGCGCAAGTCGCCGCCCGTGCAGCCTAATCTACATCAACCCGCCGGAGCCGCGTTGAGCCGCTCCTGTCGCTTGAGCCGCTGGGATTATATTAAGCCGCCGGTCAGCCTGAGCCACCAGAACTATATTGAGCAACCGCGCCACCTTCTGTCGCGATAAATGGATCATCCTCGTCCAAACAAATCAGGTGATATCCATCCAAGTTTGTTTTATTATCACATGTTGTTTTTGTCAAAGAACAAGTTTATCTTTGCCTTGGTCTACAATATTGTTTATGCAGGGTAATTGTTTATGACAAAAGGTGATATTATACCGCGGAGATGGTGGCACGCCAACATCTTTGGCACAGGTGGTTGTCGTTACTCAACGAACTCCCGCACCGGCTTACAATGTCGTGGCCGTCTCTCGCAACCGCGCCGGTTTACAATGTCGTGGTCGTCTCTCGCGACCACGCCGGCTTACAATGAGGAGGACAACTTGCCCGTCCGCACCGGCTTACAATGCCACAGCCGGTTCATCTGTCTATGCCGCCTCTGTTGTTACGGTCGTCTTTACCGTTCGTCTCTCGCGGCCTGGTCTACATCAACACACCGGGTCGCGCCTGTCTGCATGAGCTATTTATTGAGTATGAGCAAGTCGCTGCTTGGGAAGCCCGGTTTTCTTCCAACAAATTGGAGGCTAATTATCATGTATTATCAGCCGCCGTCTGCACTGGATGGCTTAACGGGCAGATGCACAAGTCGCCGCCACTATGGTTTTGTTAACTTCAAACAGCCAGTTGGAAGAAACCATTGGCCGAGTTGCTGACACGGTTTATACGGGATCATTTATAACCCACCGCAGTCACCTCAACCTTATGTGGATTCACATCGCGCTGTCAACGACAATGATATACACCTTCTGCTATGGTCAAATATGGAGAATCTCAAGCCAACTCCTTGAATCATCTTGAGACTCGGGGGCTACAATGGTACGACTCGGCAAAATTAACCGGTTTCAATAGATTCAAGAACTCCGGGTCATTGGAGGGAAGGTAACCCGGTTCCAGAGGCTACCGCGATATTGGTGAAATTTTTTAAGGCTGTCAGAAAATTTCCGGCTTAAAAAGAAGGACTCTGGTTTAAAATCTGGTTCAAGAGACACCTCTCTCCCACAAAAGCACTGACACTCTTAATATCTGGTTTAAAAACCGGTTCAGGGGAGATTTATTTATCGCAAGGCTTTGAAGCTCTCAAATCCGGTTCAAATCCAGCTCAAGGTAAATTCATCTCTCTCAAAGTTTGAAGCTTACAAATCCGGTTTAAACTCCCGGTTCAAAAAGAATTAAATCTCTCACAAGTTCGAGTTCTTAGAAAGATTAAAGGGTGCCAAAAAGAACTTGCTGCCATGATGCGCGGTTCAAACATAGGTATCATGCCTTACGCTTATCTTATTATGGTCACTTGGGGGCTTCCTGTTCAAACATAGGTCGTATTCGAACCAAAGAGAACATAGCTGTCGATACCCTTTTGATTAGCAAACTGCTGAACCTACTTGGGGGCTTCTTGGTCGTATCCGAATCATAGCTCAACCCCTTTGGGAATCGACGTGGATCGTATTCGAATCAGCGTCGTTAACAATTCTCATGGTAACTTGGGGGCTTCCTGTTCAAACATAGGTCGTATTCGAACCAAAGAGAACATAGCTGATACCCACTTGATCGGCATCGCCAAAGCCACTGGGGGCTATATGATAATATTCGAATCTTAGCTTAACCCCTTTGGAACGGTTTACTGATTGTATTCGAATCAGAAGCCTCAAAATTTTGTCTGTTTCTTGTACAGCTTTATACAATCGCAAGTATTTGAGTTGTCACAAATATCGTATGTGCTGGCTCTTACAGAGTTCAGTTATCAACTTCACTGTCCGGGTCACATAAACCGGCGGTATCATTCAAAGGATCACAGGGATCTTGTGATCTACTTGTGTGCAGAATATGACTACATTTGGGTGGTTACCCGCCCTGGCTTTTGACGTTAAGTCGCTAGGGCGTATGTTGTCTAAACTCTGTGCAGGATTTGCAGAACTATGACTTATATAAATGCTTCAGTCCAAGCTCATCACTGAAATTGGTGTCTCAAAAGGGTTATCAATTATTGATTTTCTCAAGGGCTATAGGCCATCGGGTTACAAAAATTCCGGCTTACAATGAATGCGGATTAAGTCGTCATCGGCCAAGAGCCGCCAGGTATTTGAACTCTGGATTTACTTGTCAACCGATGAGGTATTCAAATCTTTAATAGCCAAAACTGGCTGGATTTTCATGATAATATTGAATGATTGAGGTTTTCATACCGGATTATATTGTTCAAATCTTAAATTGCCAATATGGTTGGATTTCTATTTTGATTATCAATAACCAGTGCTGTGATTGAGGTTTTCAAAGTCGCTTTAGCGCAACGTATACTATTTTTATCAATGGATATGATTTATTCTAGAATGGAAGAAATAGTCCCGAGTCGCTGCAGGCTTACGACCCGGCACTTGGGGGCTACATTATTCAGATTGGGATTATATCAGATATGCAAGTCCCATGTCACTGCCAGCATGCACCATGGCACTTGGGGGCTAATGCAAAGTAATTTTTTGCTCAACTTATTGAAGACCCGACTCATCACATTCTAAATGAGTTGGCCCTTGGGGGCTACCAGTTGCTCCTGTCAAAAATTCAAGGTACATAAGTATTAATCCATTATATTGAACAGTCCACTATTCAGTTGGTGGAGTACAAAGCTCTTAACCTTGTGGACGTGGGTTCAAGCCCCATGGTGGAGACTATATTATATGATGTTATGATCAATTATATACAAAGTCCCAGCTCGATTATCTTACTAAGCCGGCCCTTGGGGGCTATACATTGTTGTTCAAATTTACATGGTTATATCTACAAAGTCCCTGCTCATTATTTGCATAATGACCCGGCCCTTGGGGGCTACACTGGTTGAAGTTTTCATGAGTATAAAGCAATTACAAGTCCCAGGTTGCTGCAAGCATGACAAACCGGCACTTGGGGGCTACATGTGTGGAATATTCAGTTTATATGATTGAGATGAATAAACCGGATTTCTTCAAGGTTGCAACATTTATTGGAGCAAGTCTTAAAGCATCACTTTGTTCTGCTCAAGACTTGGGGGTTACATGTAATATGGATATAAGGGAGAAAAAAATCTTCAAATTATCAGTTTTGAGCAAATCAGGAGGATCAATTACATAAACCGGTGTCAACAACAATTATGACCCAGCATCGTGTGTTTTATAATCAGGCAGTTTTTGGTAATGATAAACCGGCAAGTTTTACATCTTCAAGCCGGCTGAATATCAGATGAGTATTTGAAGACCAAAATTATTTAACCCGACGCCTTTGAAGCCGACTCAAGTGGATTATTCTTCAAAATATTTTTCTGTGAGAAACCAACATCAGCAGATTGAGTATGAGGCTAGCTTATTTGACCCGAATTTTCTAGAAGAAGGAAATAACAAGGACTTAAGGATGTTCAGGTGCCGGTTTACAAGAATTCTTAACCCGGAGCACAACCTGTCAAATTTGTTCTTGTGTTTATTTTACAGCATAAGTTTACCATGGATAAATCCAAACTAAACTTGGGGGCTAATGTCGGGGATATACCCCGCGGTGTAACCCGGCCGGACTTGGCGACTCACTAATGACCCGCCCTGGCTGGACGACACAAAGTGACCCGCCCGATCCTGGCGACTTATGGGTGACCTGGCAAGCGGATCAGAGGAGCGACAAAACCCGGGGGCCCAGGAGGCTCAAGGCCCAGAAGGCCGGCTTACGTTATGGTAGGCCGGCTCAAGAGGAAAGACATGAGGAATATCTTCCTTACAAGGAATCAAGACCCGGACTTGTATCCGGCTTGTAGTAGAAGATAGGCTAGTCCTAATCCTATTTGGACTCCATGTAACCCGCCTCTAACTTATATAAGGAGGGCAGGGCACCCCAAACAGGCGACAAGAAACAATATCTAGGGCTAGACACAAGGAGGAGAGCCGGCTTACGGCGACTCCCTCATGATCATAATGAGACCTAGCCACAAACAACATGTAGGGTTATTACCGGATGATGTTTCCCGGGGCCCGAAGCTATCTAAATCCTTGTCTTGTGTTGCGTCTCTCAATTCCGCCCAACCCCTCTCAAGCTACCACATAGATGTGTTGGCCTCGCGACTAAGTCCTGACACTAAGGACATCTGACGTGACAATTCCACGACAGGCGGGGTCGCCCTCGTGCGGCGGTGGCGGGGAACGGCCGGGAGGCAGCGGCGGTGGAGGCGGATCTCGCCGGGCGGCGGGACGCCGGGCAAGGCGGCGCTGGGCGGCGGAGGCCGAGGCGACGGCCACGGCGGGCGGCGCGGAGCGGGCGCGGGCAGCGGGGCCGGGACGGCTCGGGCCGGGCACGCGAGGTGGCTGGGTGGCCACGTGGCGTCCAGCCACTAGCTGCGGGGCGGCGGCGACTTTTGTCCGGCGTGTCCGGCGGCGCGGAGGGGAATTTTAGGGTTTCGGTGGAAATCATCCGCGAATTTGGACGAGGAGGGCATATTTATAGATTCTGGGAGCTAGGGGAGTCCAAATGGGGTGTGGTTTTCGCCCACACGGTCGTGATCGAACGGCCGAGAGCATGGAGGGGGTTAGGATGGGTTTTGGGCCACTTTGGAGGGGTGTTGGGCTGCAACACAAAATAGGCTTTTACGGTTACCCAGTTAACCGTTGGAGTATCAAACGTACTCCAAATGGCACAAAACTTGACAGGCGGTCTACAGGTACCCAGTCCACCATAGACAATCGGTAGGAACATGCTCGGATGCATGAGACAAAAACGTATGCAAAATGAGATGCACATGATGACATGGCAAAATGCAACACGCAAGAAAATGACATGGCAACGACGGCGAATAACTGGCAGACACCTGGCGCATCGAATCCGGGGCGTTACATTTGCGCAGGTGAAGACAGCTGGCTAGCTCGTAGTAATAACATGACCAAGAGCCCTGGTAATTCAGATACCAAGGACAACAATGGCAGGTCGCGTCGCAACAAGCACAAGCGCCGCATTAACGACGACACTGCTGAGGATACGGTAGTTAATGCCAGATTCAGAGGCTCTAAACCCGGTCAGCGGAAAAAGCCATTTAAAAGAAATACTCCGGGCCCGTCCAGTTTGGACCGAATACTCGATCGCTCGTGCCAGATACACGGCACCCACGAAAAACCAGCCAATCACACCAACAGGGGTTGTTGGGTGTTCAAGCAGGCAGGCAAGTTAAATGCCGAAAACAGAGACAGGGGGCAGCATAGCGATGACGAGGAGGAGCCCCGACCGCCGAACAATAGGGGACAGAAGGGCTTCCCCCCACAAGTGCGAATGGTGAACATGATATACGCAACCCACATACCCAAAAGGGAGCGGAAGCGTGCACTCGAGGACGATATGCGTTGGACCGCCGCCCCAAAGTTCAACCGTGGTCCTCCTGCCCGATCAATTTTGATCGAAGGACCACCCACTAGCATCCGCCATGGCGGATTCGCCGCATTGGTTCTACACCCAATCATTGACGGATTTCACCTCAAGAGAGTCCTTATGGACGGCGGCAGCTTTGAACCTGCTTTATCGTGATACAAGGCAAAAATGGGCATAGATCCTCAAGGATTAAACCCACAAAGATGATCTTTAAAGGCGTCATACCAGGTGTAGAGGCCAATCAGACATGCTCGATTACACTTGAGGTGGTCTTCGGATCCCGGATAATTTCGAAGCGAGGAGTTAATCTTCGACATAGTCCTGCTCCGCATGATGGCTATCACGCCTTGCTTCGGACGAACGGCATTTGCAAAGTTCAATGCGGTGCCGCACTACGCATACCTCAAGCTCAAGTTGCCAGGCCCTCGAGGAGTCATTACGGTCAATGGAAACACCGAACGCTCTCTCCGAACGGAGGAGCATACAGCGGCCCTCGCGGCGGAAGTACAAAGTAGCCTCTCAAGGCAATTCTCCGGTCCGGCTGTTAAACGTCCGGACACCGTCAAGCGCGCCCGGGGTATCCTACAACAAGACCGCCTGGCACGTTCCGAGCAAGCGTAGCAATGCGGCCCCAACCCCAGCCCCCGTGAAATTGCGAAACCAGTACTACGCGTACATAATTACGCTCTGGAAATACCATGGGCATAGGGGGAGGGGCATGACCACGGCATGCCCAAAATTCGGCTCAACCGCACTAGGGGCTCCCGATTTTGTCATTCTTTTTTTACTTTCAGGACTCCACTCTCCGGAAGGCCTGTCCGGCAGTACAATCGCCGAACACACGATGCAACAGCCAGGGAGGCAGAAAGCTACGTCGAATGTCCAGGTGGTCTCTATAACGAGCTAAATACCTGTCTTACATACAGTCTCGCAGCTTGCCCCTGGAGGAGGACATGTCAAATAGTCCCATCTCTTGCTTATCGCACTATTTGTATCGTTCTGCTTTCACAGCAGCCTTTTAATAAACAATGCTCAGCTTCGGCTTATTATTGCATTTTCTATTTATTTCTTTTTCAATACATATGTTCAGTTATGACATTTAGCACCCGTACACTTTGGTACGGCCAAATACGCCAGGGGCTCAAGTACCCCATAATACGACGTGAGAAGTCCGAACACTTTAACAAGTGCGGCACCCCGAACTTATAAAATTATATGCATCAGCTCTGAATCATGTCTTGGGTCAATAGTTGGGTTTGCCCGGCTCCTATGTTTTGGTACCTTACTTTCCGTTATATCGGCTAAGGTAGCGCTTAGGAGAACTATCTGCGATTGTGCCTCGGTTGAGCTGGGTTCAAAGACCTCAAGAGAGAAAGCTAAACTGACCGTCATGATAGGGCGAGAGCTGGTCACTGTTCGAGAGGTTTCGAGTCCTTAAAGACTTATGCCGCTTAGAGCGAGGAGTCGGCTTTGTCCGGCCTAGGCGTGGATAGCGCCCCGAACTCGGTCTTCCGAATACTAGGGGCTTCACGAAATTTAAAATTATAGAATTCTATGGCTAAGTGAGAGTGATAAAGCATTATAGTCTAATTGCCTTGTTCGTTGTCTTTGGCGCCTCCCTCGAAGGACCCAAGAATGGGAACAAGAGCGCTGTGTTTATCGAACACCCCAGCCCTCGTGGCATGGGGGCGGTTTACAACTCGCCATCTCTCAGATTTAATAAACGGCCGCACAGAAGGTAATATTTTAAATTCAAAAAGCATTGCTTAGCGCATATGAACAAGTTTTCGGTGCACAGGATAACACGAGCGAGTTTACTCATAAATTACATCCTTGGAACATTCATCCGGCATAAGGCGGGCACCCTTGAGGACGCCCTCATAATACATCTCGGGCTTGCGATGCGCCTTGCCCTCTGGTGGCCCATCTGTCACCAGCCTCTCAGCATCCATCTTGCCCCAGTGTACTTTAACACGGGCAAGGGCCCTACGGGCGCCTTCGATGCACACGGAGCACTTGATGACTTCAAGGCGTGGACAGGCATCCGCCAGCTGCCTCACCAGCCCAAAGTAGCTCCCAGGCATGACCTCCCCAGGCCATAGCCGGACTATAAGGCCCTTCATGGCCTGTTCGGCCACCTTATGGAGCTCGACCAGCTGCTTCAGCTGGTCGCTCAAGGGCACCGGGTGTCCGGCCTCAGCATACTGAGACCAGAACACCTTCTCCGTCGAGCTCCCCTCCTTGGCCCGGTAGTATGCGGCAGCGTCGGACACACTGCGGGGCAGATCTGCGAATGCTCCTGGAGAGCTCCGGACTCGGGTAAGTAACAAGTAATTCACTTTCACGTGCTTGCTTTGCATAAATAATGCCTTACCCGCCGCTATCTTCTTCATTGCCTCAATTTCCTAGAGGGCTTTTTGGGCTTCGGCCTTGGCAGATTTGGCGCTCTCAAGGGCCGAGGCAAGCTCGGACTCTCGAGTCGTTGAGTCAAGCTCCAAACTCTCGTGTTTTTCCACAAGAGCCTGGAGCTCTTGCTACACCTCCGCCACCCGCGCCTCCGGCTTTTCTCACTCGATGCGCTCCACGGCCACATTGTCTTCGGCCTTGGACAGCGCTTTCTTCAGGGTTGCCACCTAGGTTTTGGCCCCTGTAATACTCACGTTGGTCCTGTCATTTTTTGCAACCGCATCTTTTTTATATACTTACACAAGGTATTACTTACCTTCCTTGTCCTCGAGCTGCTTCTTGGCAAGGCCGAGCTCGTTCTCGGACCGCCGAGGCTCGCTTCAATGCATCGACCTCCATGATCGGTCTGGCGAGAGGTCGAGCGCAGCCTGCACTCCCATATTGACATACTTATGTTAGACTCCTGCGTATATCTTTTAGATCCTCAGTTCGACTTTTCTTTCCGAACACCAAACTGAGCATCAAGGGCTACTGTCTATGCGGTAATATTTTACATATCTTAAATACATACCTCAAAGCCTGTTAGAAGGTCACGAGCTTCAGTCAGCCCGCTCTTGGCGGACTGAACCTTCTGGATCACCGCACTCATAATAGTGCGGTGCTCCTCGTCGATGCAGGCGCCTTGAAGCCCCTCCAGCAAATTATCTGGTGCCTCCGGTTGGACGGAGGTTACCGGCGTCGCAGGCTTGCCCTTCTTGCTAGGGGGCCGCCTGCCGGACTCCGGAACCATTGAAGGTTCCGGTGCGGTGTCCGGCCTGGGGCCGGACTTGGAGCCCTTGGGAGTTTTGTCCCCTTTGCGCCTGGAGTCCGGGAGGTCGCCTTGCGGCACCTCCAGGACCACCTCCCCATGGCTTGGACCCTTTGGGACTCCACCTCGGCATCGTCCGTAGGGCGAGGGGAGGTAGCGGTCGGAAGCGAATTCACATCTGACGAATCCAGGGAGCCGCTCGACGAAGCGTCGAGCCGGGCCTTGGGCGGACTGTATGATTATATTCGGCGTCAGAAGATACTGTGCAATAAAGGAACACCATGAGTCACTCTGGTGTCTGAACACTTACGACTTTGCCAGGGGCTTGGCCCTGGGCGACAACTCCTCCTCGCTGTCGGCGACGTTGGTGGAGTAATCCGGGGGAAGGGTTCTTCCCTTCTTGGACCCTCCGGCCTCCTCAGTTGGGGTGGCTTTCCTTTTCTTTTCTTCCCCTGCTAGAGAAGAAACCTCTGTTTCCTCCTCCTCGCTTTCGTGGGAGGAGTGCGCCTCGGAGTCATCAGACGACGAGTCCGGTTCCACCGGGCGCCGGGAGCTATTCCGGGTTCCCGCGGCCTTCTTATTGGCCTTCTTCTCCGGCACCACATAAGGTGCCGGAACCAGCAGCTTCGCCAAGCGGGCATCTGCTGGGCCTTCGGGCAAAGGAGCCGGATAGTCGATCTGTCCGGTCTTCTTCTGCCAGTCCTGTCAAAGGAACGGGAGCTTAGATCCCGCATAGAGTCAAACTATGAAAAAACAAGTATCCCGTAAAGGGTAAAACAAGCTTACTAAGCTGGCTTGGCGCTTCGCGCAGAATCCGCGACCCTCGGTAATGGGAGGGGGAACCTCGGTGCCCTTGAATAGCACCTTCCAGGCATCCTCTTGCGTTGTGTCAAAGAGCCTCGTCAGAGTTTGGTGCTGGGCCGGGTCGAACTCCCACAAGTTAAAAGCCCGTCGTTGACACGGGAGGATCCGGCGGATGAGCATGACCTGGACCATGTTGACAAGTTTAACCTTCTTGTCCACCAGGTTTTGGATGCAGGTTCGGAGTCCGGTCAGCTCTCCCGAATTACCCCACGACAGGCCCTTCTCTCGCCAGGAGGTGAGCCGTGTGGGGATGCTAGATCGGAATTCGGGGGCCGCTGCCCATTCAGGGTCACGCGGCTCGGTGATGTAGAACCACCCCGATTGCCACCCCTTGATGGTTTCCACGATGGAGCCCTCGAGCCATATAACGTTGGGCATCTTGCCCACCATGGCGCCTCAAGACTCCGCTATGGCCGCCCACAACCTTTGGCTTGACATTGAAGGTCTTCAGCCATAAGCTGAAGTGGGGCTTGATGCGGAGGAAAGCCTCGCACACGACGATAAACGCCGAGATGTTGAGGATGAAGTTCGGTGCCAGATCGTGGAAATCCAGGCCGTAGTAGAACATGAGCCCCGGACAAATGGGTGGAGTGGAAAGCCTAGTCCGCGGAGGAAATGGGTGAGGAACACCACCCTCTCATGGGGCCTGGGGGTGGGGATGAGCTGCCCCTCGTCTGGGAGCCGGTGTGCGATGTCATTGGACAAGTATCCGGCTTTCCTCAGCTTCTTGATGTGTCCCTCCGTGACGGAGGAGACCATCCACTTGCCTCCCGCTCCGGAGATGGTTGGAGAAGGTTGAGGTGGGGTATGCGGACTTGGGCGCTGGAGCTCGAGTGCGCGAAAATGGATAAGCAAAGGAGGAAGAAGGCGTAGATGAAAAAGGTGGATCCTTATCCCCTTATATGGGCGGACGAAACTATGTGCCCCCACCAGCCTCGTAAAACTTGCTTATCTCCCAAGCGCCGTAATTAATGGCACGGTTGGGTTACGCATGCCCTTATTTATGAGAATCCCGGAGTAAGGGGACACGATCTCTGCTTCGACAAGACGTGCCAAGGAAACCGCCTCGCTAAGTGCGCTGAGGTGGGATAGTAAAAACGATTCGAATAAAGGCTTGGCCGTGGTGTGATGTCACGCTGCGGAATACATCAGCAGATTGGATTTGTGTAAATATTATTCTCTCTACGGTGGTATGTGGAACTTATTTTGCAGAGCCGGACACTATCCTTCAGTTCAAAATCTTCTATGAAGTATTTGGAGGAGGAACCCGCCTTGCAATGCCGAAGACAATCTGCGCGCCGGACTCGTCGTCATTGAAGCCTGGTTCAGGGGCTACTGAGGGAGTCCTGGATTAGGGGGTCTTCGGATAGCCGGACTATAATCTTTGGCCGGACTCCTGGACTATGAAGATACAATATTGAAGACTTTGTCCCGTGTCCGGATGGGACTTTCCTTGGCATGGAAGGCAAGCTTTGCGATACAGATATGTAGATCTCCTCCCATTGTAACCAACTCTGTGTAACCCTAGCCCTCTCCGGTGTCTATATAAACCGGAGGGTTTTAGTCCGTAGGACGAACAACAATCATACCATAGGCTAGCTTCTAGGGTTTAGCCTCTCTGATCTCGTGGTAGATCTACTCTTGTACTACCCATATCATCAATATTAACCAAGCGGGAGTAGGGTTTTACCTCCATCGAGAGGGCCCGAACCTGGGTAAAAACATCGTGTCCCTTGTCTCCTGTTACCATCCGCCTAGATGCACAGTTCAGGACTCCCTACCCGAGATCCGCCGGTTTTGACACCGACACATACCAAGAAAGAAAACTCGATCAAAAACACGCCCCCGCTTCCAGGTCGCAGTTTGTACCGCTCACGTGTGGTCTCCGACCCTCCATTATTAAGTGAACAAATTAAAGGGTCGAGTTATTACGTACCTAAGCTGCCTCTTCGTGTACAAATGCGCTCCATCGTTTACTCATGGGTATCTCAGAGGCAGAGTGAATTCGTGTACATTTCTTCTTGTACGTCGTACTCCATTTATCTCACTACATATTGTTTCCCACTCATATGATATTCCTATCCTAGGAATAAAATGAGGCGGTACTAAGTTTGTGTGTGTAGGGAGAACAAGACATCGATGGTGTGTACGAGTAGTCGCGAGAGTCGTCGCGCACACACACATAGACATAGACATGCATATCCATGTTTATGTAAAATACCATCTCCATCTCCACCTCCATCTCCAATCATATTTGTCCAACTGGCACATTATTTACGTTATTAATTATATACGCATCAATATTTATGTACAACATCTCTTGTTTGCGGGTGTTCGGACCGCTGCCACGCCCGCTCCTGACCAACCCGAACCCTCTTCATCACCCGCGCGTGCTTCCCGCCTGAAACGGGCAGTGCCGCATTCATGCCCGGCCAGAGCAGACGCGACCTCTCACTGGCACCGGCATTGAAGCGGCGCGCCGGCCGAGAGAGCGCCGCCCGCGCCGCTTCCCGGTGCATGCGACTGCTCCGCGTTCAGAGGTCGCCACGGACGGCCACAACATGCATGTAAAAGGTTCTTGGGAGTCCGTGCTATAGCTAGCTGTCCTCCCCTCCTAGTCAATCTCTTCCAGTAGTGCTAGTACTCCATGGCGCGATCCATCGACAAGCAGGCGGGAAAGTTATCGTATACTCGGTTTGCGGTGAGTGGCATGCCGAGCGACTGTGTGGGGTGGAGCCATGGAGGAGGGTGAGACACGAACGTGACACACGTGATTTAAACGTTGGTTTTGCTCGATGGTGCGATCCAACAAAAAGAAACGTTGGTTTCTCTCCGTTTCCATTTTTCTTTGGAAAAACAGAAACTTTCCACTCCATTTTCATTCCTACTCCAAGGTTGCCCCGTTACAACATTCCATCAAATACAAAGGAAAACTAACACGCATGCTAATGCATCTCAATGATTCACAGATCATAGCCAATATTTACTTCACAAATAAAGACAAAAGTTGTGAGAGTGTGTACAAAAAAAACTACTGATGGGGTCACTACAACGTAAACCCTAAACAGAATTTAATTTCATGGCTAGGTAGAACCTGTCAAAGGAAAGACGGCTGGCACCCTCGGATCATACTATGCTTTTGTGCAGTTCCACTAAAATCGAGCTGAGCATCCCTGTTGGCAAAGATATTGAAGAATTGTGATTAGAATAATAGTACTGGCACTAGTTCATGTGACATAAACTCATCACAAATAGAAGCCGGTAGAAGTAGAGAAAGATCCATATGGAGATGGAGCTACGTGGGGAGCTGCGACAGTGGAGAAACACAGCTCCAAATGGAAGTTGTACCTAGGACGTCTGTCGATGTCAAAACCGGCGGATCTCAGGTAGGGGGTCCCGAACTGTGCGTCTAGGCGGATGGTAACAGGAGACAAGGGACACGATGTTTTTAGCCAGGTTCAGGCCCTCTCGATGGAGGTAAAACCCTACTCCTGCTTGATTAATATTGATGATATGGGTAGTACAAGAGTAGATCTACCACGAGATCAGAGAGGCTAAACCCTAGAAGCTAGCCTATGGTATGATTGTTGTTCGTCCTACGGACTAAAATCCTCCGGTTTATATAGACACCGGAGAGGGTTAGGGTTACATAGAGTCAGTTACAAATGGGAGGAGATCTACATATCCGCCAAGCTCGCCTTCCACGCCAAGGAAAGTCCCATCCGGACACGGGACGAAGTCTTCAATCTTGTATCTTCATACTCCAGGAGTCCGGCCAAAGGTTATAGTCCGGCCATCCGTACACCCCCTAATCCAGGACTCCTCAAGAGCTCCCTGAACCAGGCTTCAATGACGACGAGTCCGGCGCACAGATTGTCTTCGGCATTGCAAGGAGGGTTCCTCCTCCGAATACTTCATAGAAGATTTTGAACACAAGGATAGTGTCTGGCTTTGCAAAATAAGTTCCACATACCACCGTAGAGAGAATAATATTTACACAAATACAATCTGCTGAAGTATTCCGCAGCGTGATATCACACCACGGCCAAGCCTTTATTCGAATCGTTTTTACTGTCCCACCTCAGCGCACTTAGCGAGGCGGTTTCCTTGGGACGTCTTGTCGAACAGAGATCGTGTCCCCTTATTCCGGGATTCTCATCAATACGGGCGTGGGTAACCCAACCGTGCCATTAATTACGTCTCTTGGGAGATAAGCGAGTTTTACCAGGCTGGTGGGGGGCACATAGTTTCGTCCGCCCATATAAGGGGATAAGGATCCACCTTTCTCATCTACGCCTTCTTCCTCCTTTGCTTATCCATTTTCGCGCACTCGAGCTCCAGCGCCCAAGTCTGCAAATCCCACCTCAACCTTCTCCAGCAATGTCCGGAGCGGGAGTCAAGTGGATGGTCTCCTCCGTCACGGAGGGACACATCAAGAAGCTGAGGGAGGACGGATACTTGTCTAACGACATCGTGCACCGGCCCCCATACAAGGGGCAGCTCATCCCCACCCCCAGGCCCCATTAGAGGGTGGTGTTCCTCACCCATTTCCTCCGCGGACTAGGTTTCCAACTTCACCCATTTGTCCGGGGGCTCATGTTCTACTACAGCCTGGATTTCCACGATCTGGCCCCGAACTTCATCCTCAACATCTCGGCGTTTATCGTCGCGTGCGAGGCCTTCCTCCGCATCAAGCCCCACTTCGGCTTATGGCTGAAGACCTTCAATGTCAAGCCGAAGGTTGTGGGCGGCCAGCAAGCGGAGTGCGGAGGCACCATGGTGGGCAAGATGCCCAACGTTACATGGCTCGAGGGCTCCTTCGTGGAGACCATAAAGGGGTGGCAATCAGGGTGGTTCTATGTCACCGAGCCGCGTGACCCTGAATGGGTAGCGGCCCCCGAATTCCGATCTGGCATCCCCACACGGCTCACCTCCTGGAAAGAGATGGGCCTGTCGTGGGGTAATTCGGAAGAGCGGACCGGACTCCAAACCTGCGTCCAAGACCTGTTGGACAAATAGGTTAAACTCTTCAACGTAGTCCAGGTCATGCTCATCCGCCGGATCCTCCCGTGTCAACGACGGGCTTTTAACTTATGGGAGTTCAACCCGGCCCAGCACCAAACTCTGACCAGGCTCTTTGACACAACGCACGATGATGCTTGGAAGGTGCTATTCAAGGGCGCCGAGGTTCCCCCTCCCATCACCGAGGATCGCGGATTCCGCGCGAAACGCCAAGCCAGCGTAGTAAGCTTATTTTACCCTTTACGGGATACTTGTTTTTCATAGTTTGACTCTATGCGGGATCTAAGCTGTCGTTCCTTTGACAGGAATGGCAGAAGAAGACCAGACAGATCGACTATCCGGCTCCTTTGCCCGAAGACCCAGACGCACCTTGACGGGAGCTGCTTGGTTCCGGCACCTTACATGGTGCCGGAGAAGAAGGCCAAGAAGAAGGCCACGGGAACTCGAAAGAGTTCCCGGCGCCCGGTGGTGTCGGATTCATCTTCCGATGACTCCAAGGCGCACTCCTCCCACGAAGACGAGGAGGAGGAGGAAGAGGCCTCTCCCCTCAAGCGGGGGGAGGAACGAAAAGGAAGGCCGCCCCAACTTGGGGGGGCGGAGGGTCCAAGAAGGGAAGGACCCTTCCTCCGAACTACTCCACCAACGCCGACGATGGCGAAGAGGAGTGGCCATCCAGGGCCAAGCCCCTGGCAAAATCGTAAGTATCCGGATACCAGAATAACTCATGGTGTTCCTCTGTTGCACAGTATCTTCTGACGCTGAATATAATC
The DNA here is from genome assembly GCA_021605145.1 of Aegilops bicornis. Classification (NCBI taxonomy): domain Eukaryota; kingdom Viridiplantae; phylum Streptophyta; class Magnoliopsida; order Poales; family Poaceae; genus Aegilops; species Aegilops bicornis. The sequence continues at coordinate 671,874,303 of CM038673.1, read as the reverse complement.
ATGCAGTCCGCCCAAGGCCGGGCTCGACGCTTCGTCGAGCGGCTCCCTGGGTTCGTCGGATGTGAATAGCACTTCACTTCCGGCCGCCTCCTCCCCTCGCCCAGCGGATGATGCCGAGGTGGAGTCCCAAAAGGGTCCAAGCCAGGAGGAGGTGGTCCTGGAGGCGCGGCAAGGCGACCTCCCGGACTCCAGGCGCAAAGGGGATAAGACCCCCAAGGGCTCCAAGTCCGGCCCTGGGCCGGACACCGCACCGAAACCTTCAACTGTTCCGGAATTCGGTAGGCGGCCACCCTAGTAAGAAGGGCAAGCCTACGACACCGGTGACCTCCATCCAACCAGGGGCACCGGATAATTTGCTGGAGGTGCTTAACGGCGCCTCCATCGACGAGGAGCACCGCACTATTATGAGTGTGGTGATCCAGAAGGTTCAGTCCGCCAAGAGCGGGGCTGACTGAAGCCTGTGCCAGCCTTCTAACAGGCTATGAGGTATGTATTTAAGATATGTAAAAATATTACCGCATGCACAGTAGCCCCTGATGCTCAGTTTGGTGTTCGGAAAGAAAAACCGAACTGAGGAACTAAAAGATATACGCAGGAGTCTAACATAAGTATGTCAATATGGGAATGCAGGATGCGCTGCTGACCTCTACCGCACTGACTGCGGAGGTTGATGCATTGAAGCAGAGCCTCGAGCGGTCCGAGAACGAGCTCGGCCTTGACAAGAAGCAGCTCGAGGATAAGGAAGGTAAGTAATACCTTATTTAATTATATATAAAAAAGATGTGGTTGCAAACAAAAATGACAGGACGAACGTGAGTATTACAGGGGCCACAACTGAGGTGGCGACCCTGAAGGAAGCGCTGTCCAAGGCCGAAGACAATGCGGCCGTGGAGCGCACCGAGCGAGAAAAGCAGGAGGCGCGGGTGACGGAGGTACGGCAAGAGCTCCAAGCTCTCGTGGAAAAACACGAGAGTTTGGAGCTTGACTCAAAGACTCGAGGGTCCAAGCTCGCCTTGGCGCTTGAGAGCGCCAAATCTGCCAAGGCTAAAGCCCAAAAAGCCCTCCAGGAAATTGAGGCGATGAAGAAGATAGCGGCGGGTAAGGCATTATTTATGCAAAGCAAGCACGTTAAAGTGAAGTACTTGTTACTTACCCGAGTCCGGAGCTCTCCAGGAGCATTCGCAGAACTTCCCCGTAGTGTGTCCGACACTGCCGCATTCTACCTGGCCGAGGAGGGGAGCTCGACTGAGAAGGTGTTCTGGTCCCAGTATGTTGAGGCCGGACACCCAGTGCCCTTGAGCGACTAGCTGAAGCAGCTGTCGGGCTCCATAAAGTGGCCGAACAGGCCATGAAGGGTCTCATAGTCTGGCTGTGGCCTGGGAAGGCCATGCCTGGGAGCTAGTTCGGGCTGGTGAGGCGGCTGGTGGATGCCTGTCCATGGCTTGAAGTCGTTAAGCGCTCCGTAAGCATCGAAGGTGCCCGTAGGGCCCTTGCCCATGCTAAAGTGCACTGGGCAAGATGGATGCTGAGAAGCTTGTGACGGACGGACCACCGCTGGGCAAGGAGCATCGCAAGCCCGAGATGTATTATTTAGGGCATCCTGAAGGGTGCCCGCCTTATAGAGGATGAATGCAACAAAGATGTAATTTTTGAGTAAACTCGCATTTGTGATCCTGTACGCTGAAAACTTGCTCATATGCGCTAAGCAGCGCTTTTGAATTTAAAATATTACCTTCTCTGCGGCCGTTTATTAAATTTGAGAGATGGCGAGTCGTCAAACTTCGCCCCGTGCCACGAGTCTTTGGGGTGTTCGGGATAAAATTGAGCTCTTTTTCCCATTCTTGGGTCCTTTGAGGGAGGCGCTCAACACAACGAACAAGGCAATCGGACTATAATTCTTGAACACTCTCACTTAGCCATAGAATTCTATAATTTTAAATTTCGGCGAAGCCCCTAGTATTCGGAAGACCGAGTTCAGGGCGCTATCCATGCCTAGGCCGGACAAAGCCGACTCCTCGCTCTAAGCGGCATAAGTATTTAGGGACTCGAAAACCTCTCGAACAGCGACTAGCTCTCGCCGTATCATGACGGTCAGTTTTAGCTTTCTCCACTGAGGTGCTTAGCCCAGCTCAACCGGGGCATAATCGCAGTGGTTCAACCAGCGCTACCTTAGCCGATATAACGGAACGTAAGGTACCAAAACATGGGAGCCGGGCAAACCCAACTATTGACCCAAGACATGATTCGGAGCTGATGCATATAATGCTATAAGTTCGGGGTGCCGCACTTGTGAAAGTGTTCGGACTTATCACACCGTATTTTGGGGTACTTAAGCCCCTGGTGTATTTGGCCGTACCAAAGTGTACGGGTGCAATATGTCATTAATGAACATATTTACTTAAAAAAGGAATGCAATAATAGACAAGAGCTATGTATTGTTTATTCGAAAAGGCTGCGGTAAGAGCAGAACGATACAAATAGTGCGATAAGCAAGAGATAGGACTATTTAACATGTCCCCCTCCAGGGGCGAGCTGCGGGATAAGATGTGAAACAAGTATACTGCTCGTTATAGAGACCACCTGGACACTCGACGTAGCTTTCTGCTTCCCTGGCTGTTGCATCGTGTGTTCGGCGATTGTACTGCCGGACAGGCCTTCCGGAGAGCGAAGTCCTGAAAGTAAGAAAAAGAATGACAAAATAGGGAGCCCCTTGTGTGGTTGAGCCGCATTTTGGGCATGCCGTGGTCGTGCCCCTCCCCCTATGCCCATGGTATTTCCAGAGCGTCGTTATGTACGGCGTAATCTTGGTTTCGCAATTTCACGAGGGCTGGGGTTGGGGCCGCATTGCTACGCTTGCTCGGAACGTCCCAGGCGGTCTTGTTGTAGGTTACTCCGGGCGCGCTTGACGGTGTCCGGACGTGTAATAGCCAGACTGGAAAATTGCCTTGAGAGGCTGCTTTGTACTTCCGCCACGAGGGCCGCCGTAAGCTCCTCCGTTTGGAGAGAGTGTTCAGTGTTTCCATTGACCGTAATGACTCCTTGAGGGCCTGGCATCTTGAGCTTGAGGTATGCGTAGTGCAGCACTGCATTGAACTTTGCAAATGCGGTTCATTCGAGCAAAGGCGTGATAGCCATCATGAACGGGACTATGTCGAAGATTAACTCCTCGCTCGGAAATTATCCGGGATCCGAAGACCACCTCAAGTGTAACCGAGCCTATACTGATTTGGCCTCTACACATGGTATGACGCCTTTAAAGGTCGTCTTTGTGGGTTTAATCCTTGAGGGATCTATGCCCATTTTTCGACCGTATCCCGATAAAGTAGGTTCAGTTGCTGCCGCCGTCCATAAAGACTGTAGTGAGGTGAAATCCGTCAATGATTGGGTCTAGAACCAATGCGGCGAATCTGCCATGGCGGATGCTAGTGGGGTGGTCCCTTCGATCAAAAGTGATCGGGCAGGAGGACCATGGGTTGAACTTTGGGGCGACTAGCTCCAATGCATATACGTCCCTGAGTGCACGCTTCCGCTCCCTTTTTGGGATGTGGGTTGCGTATATCATGTTCACCGTCCGCACTTGTGGGGGGAAGCCCTTCTGTCCCCTATTGTTCGGCGGCCGGGGCTCCTCCTCGTCATCGCTATGCAGCCCCTTGTCTCTGTTTTAGGCACTTAACTTGCCTGCCTTCTTGAACACCCAACAATCCCTGTTGGTGTGATTGGCTGGTTTTTGGGGGGTGCCGTGCATCTGGCACGAGCGATCGAGTATTCGGTCCAAACTGGACGGGCCCGGATTATTTCTTTTAAATGGCTTTTTCCGCTGACCGGGTTTAGAGCCTCTGAATCCGGCATTAACTGCCGTATCCTCAGCATTGTCGCCGTTAATGCGGCGCTTGTGTTTGTTGCGACGCAACCTGCCATTGCTGTCCTTGGTATCCGAATTACCGGGGCTCTTGGTTATGTTATTACTACGAGCTAGCCAGTTGTCTTCTCCCGCGCAAAAGCGGGTCATGAGTGTTGTAAGGGCTGCCATGGATTTCGGCTTTTCCTGTCCTATGTGCCGGGCAAGCCACTCGTCGCGGATGTTATGTTTGAAGGCTGCAAGAGCCTCCGCGTCCGGACAGTCGACTATTTGATTTTTCTTGGTTAGGAACCGTGTCCAGAATTGTCTGGCCGATTCCTCTGGCTGCTGAATTATGTGGCTTAGGTCATCGGCGTCTGGTGGTCGCACATAAGTGCCTTGGAAATTGTCGAGGAATGCGGCTTCCGTGTCCTCCCAAGCAACCAATTGACTCTGGCGGCAAGCTGTTAAGCCAATGCCGAGCTGGTCCTTTAAGCTTGAGTGGGAGGTATTTGATGGCGTGTAGATCATCACCGCGGGCCATTTGGATATGAAGGAGATAATCCTCGATCCATACCGCAGGATCTGTTGTGCCATCGTATGATTCGATGTTTACGGGTTTGAAACCCTCGGGGATTTGATGATCCATTACTTCATCTGTGAAGCAAAGTGGGTGTGCGGCGCCTCTGTACTGGGCTATATCACGACATAGCTCAAACGAGCTTTGTCTACTTTGTTCGGCCCGGCAGGATTTACCATATCCGGCATGACAGTTGTTGTCACGTGTCGTGGGGCGCCCACGCGATCCATAGATTGGTCTTGTTTGCCTTGCCTTGTCCTCCAATATATCTCGCAGGTCTGGCGCATTTTCCCGTGCCTTGGTATTCTTTGAGCGACGCCGGGGTGCGGCTTGAGTGGAGGGCCGAGAGGCCTCTCTGTCAGCTGACCACGAGGTGGCCGGTCCGCCGCATCATGCGCTGGTGATGTAGGTCTAGGTGCTTCCTCCTCTAATCGGGGTAGCAGCCTGCGTTTTGGGTAGCTCTTGGAGGGGCGTTCGAGTTCATACTCTTCGGCCGCAAGGACTTCAGTCCATCTGTCGGCTAGCAAGTCTTGGTCAGCTCTAAGCTGTTGTTGTTTTTTCTTGAGGCTGCTCGCCGTGGCCATAAGCCTGCGTTTGAAACGCTCTTGTTCGACGGGATCCTCAGGCATGACAAATTCGTCGTCGTCGAGGCTTGCCTCGTCTTCGGAGGGACGCATGTAATTTTCGTCCTCTACCTCTCTGTCTGCCGCTCTCTCATGAGGGCTGGCTTCTCTATCCTCCTACGCTGAATCCTGCTGGAGGGGGTTGTCTTCGGCACTGTCCGGGGTGTTATTGTCTCCCGTGCCGGAATCACCGTTTTTTCTTTGGCGGGATTTAGAGCGGCGCCACTGACACCGGCGCTTAGGCTACTTCTTGGAGGGGTCATCCTCCGTTGTTCCATCGTCGTTCCCTTCTTTTGGGGTGTCCACCATGTATATGTCATACGACAAGGTGGCCTTCCAGTGCCCTGTAGGCGCTGGTTCTTGGTCGTCTCGTCAATTGGCGTCCATACCGTCGATGTCATTGGAGTCGAAGTCGAGCATGTCGGTTAAATCATTGACAGTGGCTACGAAGTGGGTGGTGGGTGGGCATTGAATTTCTTCGTTGTCTGCATCCCAACCTTGCTGACCATAGTCATTGGAGTCGAAGTCGAGCATGTCGGTTAAATCATTGACAGTGGCTACGAAGTGGGTGGTGGGTGGGCATTGAATTTCTTCGTTGTTCAGATCCCAACCTTGCCGACCATAGTCGGGCCAGGCTCTCCGATAAAGAGAGAGACTTTAGTGAATTCAGAATGTCGCCGAAGGGCGAGTGCTGAAAGATGTCCGCGGCGGTGAACTCCATGATCGGCGCCCAATCGGATTCTATTGGCAGGGGCACGGAAGGTTCGGAGTCCGGAGAGGAGACTGGCACCTTGGAGTCGCGAGCTTCGCAAAGGACAAGGCTGGTGTTCGGCTCGATCGTCGTAGAGATTGCAGCCCCCGAGGCGGTGTCCAGCCACCCGTCCTCGGTCGGCGCGGTCAGCTCCGAGCTAAGGATCGGAGCGGACACTGGTGCGGCCTGCAGGGCACTGTTCGGCGGCAGAGCTAGATCATGCCCATCGTGACAGTGCGGCGCGCTTGGCTATGGCTCGAACCCGTCGAAGATCAAGTCTCCACGGACGTCAGCCGTGTAGTTCAAACTTCCAAATCTGACCTGATGGCAAAGGGCGTAGCTTTCGATCTGCTCCAGATGGCCAAGCAAATTGGCCCGCGGTGCAAAGCTACCGAATACGAAGATTTGTCTGGGGAGAAAAGTATCACCCTGGACCGCGTCGTTGTTGATGATCGGAGGAGCCATCGGGCCTAATGATGACGACACAGAGGAACTCTCAATGAAAGCACCAATGTCGGTGTCAAAACCGGCGGATCTCGGGTAGGGGGTCCCGAACTATGCGTCTAGGCGGATGGTAATAGGAGACAAGGGACACGATGTTTTTACCCAGGTTCGGGCCCTCTCGATGGAGGTAAAACCCTACTCCTACTTGATTAATATTGATGATATGGGTAGTACAAGAGTAGATCTACCACGAGATCAGAGAGGCTAAACCCTGGAAGCTAGCCTATGGTATGATTGTTGTTCGTCCTACGGACTTAAACCCTCCGGTTTATATAGACACCCGAGAGGGTTAGGGTTATATAGAGTCGGTTACAAATGGGAGGAGATCTACATATCCGTATCGCCAAGCTTGCCTTCCACGCCAAGGAAAGTCCCATCCGGACACGGGACGAAGTCTTCAATCTTGTATCTTCATAGTCCAGGAGTCCGGCCAAAGGTTATAGTCCGGCCATCCGGACACCCCCTAATCCAGGACTCCCTCAACGTCGGTCTATAACTAGAAGGGCGGTTGGGAGGCGACATCAGCCCATACCGCGGGGACCCCCAATCGGGACGCACCGACAGTGGGTTTTCTCCCTCGCTGCTATCGACCGCGTCTACGCAGAACATCGTCCCCTTCCCCCAGTAGTGGTATCAGGCCGGATCTGTGACCAGCGGTGTGGCCACCGTCGTTTTATGCTTGTGAAGAGAGCAACCCAAGCAAGCAGGCTTGTAGCTTAGGCTCCTGCTAGTGTATATATAGTGGAACGGTTTTCTTTTTCTCTCCATATCAACCATTTTATATTGCGTACGTGTCATGGAAGAGTGAAATGATGGTTGCTTCTTCTGACTAACTTACTGTGTGATTTGACTGCTCCTGAGTGGCCCCTACACATAGCCCCCTACGTGTATGACCGTTCCTGAGTCTTGCATGACACGCAGACATGATGCGCATAGAGGAATTTTGTTTCTGCATGTTGTTACGTAGTACTACTAGTACCTACTCCCTCCTTCCGGTTCACTACTAGTACTCCCTCTGTCCTGGCTTATTAGTCCCCTTTGTACTCAATTCATGGGCTCATTTTCCTCAAGAAATTGTCTTTACCAACATATTAATATCGGGAAATGCAAGCGTGAACAACGAATGATTAAACCTTGCATGCAACGTTTTGACAAAGCATTGACTTATGAACATGTGAATGTGAGGGACTACAACCTCTTGCATGCATGCAACAGTCACACGTACACATGGATGAAAAAACGCGCGTGACGCCCTAATGCATGCATGTCCGAGCACATGACGGAACACACATGGTCACGCTCAAGTGCTCAACCTACACATGCATGCACACACATATGATACGTCTCCAACGTATCTATAATTTTTGATTGTTCCATGCTATTATATTTTCTGTTTTGGATGTTTTATATGCATTAATATGCTATTTTATGTTATTTTGGGGACTAACCTATTAACCTAGAGCCCATGCCAGTTCCTGTTTTTTCCTTGGTTTTGAGTTTCGCAGAAAAGGAATGCCAAACGAAGTCCAAACGGAATAAAACCATCACGATAATTTTTCTTGGACTAGAAGACAACCAGGAGACTGGGAGATGAAGTCTGAGGAGCCACGAGGTGGCCACAAGGACGGAGGGCGCGCCTAGGGGGGTAGGGCGCGCCCCCACCCTTATAGGCCCCCTGTGACCCTCGTGACCTAATTCTTTCGCCTATATATTCCCATATATCCCCAAACCACCAGAGGCATCCACGAAAACACTTTTCCACAGCCGCAACCTTCTGTACCCGTGAGATCCCATCTAGGGACCTTTTCTGGCACCCTGCCGGAGGGGGATCCGATCACGGAAGGCTCCTACATCAACTCTATTGCCCTTCCGATGAAGCGTGAGTAGTTTACCACAGACCTACAGTTCCATAGCTAGTAGTTAGATGGATTCTCCTCCCTCTTTGATTCTCAATACCATGTTCTCCTCGATGTTCTTGGAGATCTATTCGATGTAATACTTTTTTTGCAGTGTGTTTGCTGAGATCCGATGAATTGTGGATTTATGATCAGCTTCTCTATGAATATTATTTGAATCCTCTCTGAATTCTTTTATGCATGATTTGATATCTTTGTAGTTCTCTTCGAACTATCGGTTTAGTTTGGCCAACTAGATTGGTTTTTCTTGCAATGGGAGAAGTGCTTAGCTTTGGGTTCAATCTTGCGGTGTCCTTTACAAGTGACAGTAGGGGCAGCAAGGCATGTATTGTATTGTTGCCATCGAGGATAAAAAGATGGGTTTTTCATCATATTGCTTGAGTTAATTCCTCTACACCACGTCATCTTACTTAATGTGTTACTCCCTTCTTTATGAACTTAATACTCTAGATGCATGTTGGATAGCGATCGATGTGTGGAGTAATAGTAGTAGATGCAGAATCGTTTTGGTCTACTTGACACGGACGTGATGCCTATATTCATGATCATTGCCTTAGATATCGTCATAACTTTGCGCTTTTCTATCAATTGCTCGGCGGTATTTTGTTCACCCACCGTATTATTTTCTATCTTGAGAGAAGCCTCTAGTGAAACCTATGGCCCCTGGGTCTATTTTCCATCATATAAGTTTCCGATCTACAATTTTGCAATCTTTTACTTTCCGAACTATAAACCAAAAATACCAAAAGTATTTACTTTATTGTTTATCTATCTCTATTAGATCTCACTTTTACAACTAACCGTGAAGGGATTGACAACCCCTTTATCGCGTTGGGTGCAAGTTGTTTGATTCTTTTTGCAGGTATTCGGTGATTTGTGCGTCTCCTACTGGATTGATACCTTGGTTCTCAAACCGAGGGAAATACTTATCTCTACTTTGCTGCATCACCCTTTCCTATTCAAGGGGAAAACCAATGCAAGCTCAAGAAGTAGTAGGAAGAAATTCTGGCGCCATTGCCGGGGAGATCTAGGCCAAGTCAAGACATACCAAGTACCCATCATAAACTATCATCTCTTGCATTACATTATTCGCCATTCGCCTCTCGTTTTCCTCTCCCCCATTTCTAAAATGATTTGTGAAAAGATTTGCCTTTTCTTCGCCCCTCTTCCGTTCGTCTTCTTCGCTCACTTTTTGTTTGCTCGTTCGTTGGATCATTTGTCTTGCCTTCATGGCTAGTCCTCCCATCATTGTTAGCACTCCCGACAATGAAGTCCTTAACTTTAAACAAAGGGAGGGACAAAATTTAAAAGATGCTTGGTATAGAATTTGCAATGCTCAAAATAGATCTACTCGAATGCAATCTACGGCCGTTCTTCTTCGCAATTTTTATGTAGGCGTTACTCCTTGGAATAGATATGTTCTAGAAACTATTTTTTTGGCAAGCAAGGCAACAGCCTCACAATTCTTTATTGAAAAAGAACCAGAGTAGTTACAAAGTTACAAATTACAAGGAAAAGAACAAAGGGATACTTACAAAGAGTAACTAAGGGAGAGCAGCTATCCAGGAAGTTAGACTATTCCTATATTTACATTTGATTCTATGAGCTAAAAGAGAAATGTCATGGATAAAATTTATCCTCCAAGCTCTAAAGGAAGGTAGCTCATTTCTGAAGATCTTCCCATTCCTTTGAGTCCAAATATTCCATTTGGCAGTGAAGACCAGCTCTGTGAAAAAGGGGAAGCCAAAATCCTTCCTTGCAGATAAAGCCATGTCATAGGTAGTCTGGGTTTGGTTGGAGGATCCATGAAATGCCAAGGTAATTCCAAACACATTGACTTAAGTTGAATGGAAAGAAAAGATGAGCTCGGGTGGATTTCTTGGGGAGCCATACTTTTTATTCTTACAATGCCATGATAGATTTATTAGGCCTGCCACCTCTTTTGATCAATGGAACTGTTTTAACCTTGGAACATGTGATGAAAAGGCTTGATATTATTGAGAATAAAATTGCTACCGTTGAGTTGATTGAAAATTTAGATAAGAATATTCATAATCAGATTACTCAATATGGATCTAAGGTATGAGTTACTTTCAAGAATATTAGAGAAAAGGAACCCATAGTTAATGAAAAGATAGATCAAGATTCTACTAGAATTGGCAAACTAGAGGATATTATTACCAACTTGGGTTCTGCTTTTTCCTCTGTTAAAACTACTCAAAATCTCCCTCATACTAAGACTGCCAAGTTTATTTACGTTCCTAAGAATAAGGGTGAATCTTCTAGTAAAGAAAATTAAGATCTCAAAACAATAAGTGTTCACCCCAATTTTTTCGATGTTATTAAGGAACCGATTGCCACGAGTGAATTTCTTGATTTCTTGCCTAGGAGATTGATCATTGATAAAACCAAAGAATCTCCTAAGGATTACAAGTGTGCAATTGAAGAATTGCATACCACAGATGACAATACCTAGATCTATTCGTGTTTTATGCCTAGCTAAGGGCGTTAAACAATAGTGCTTGTTGGGAGGCAACCCAATTTTATTTTTGTTTTTGCTTTTTGTTCCTGTTTTGCAATAAATAATTCATCTAGCCTCTGGTTAGATGTGGTTTTGTGTTTTAATTAGTGTTTGTGCCAAGTAAGACCTTTGGGATAGCTTACGGTGATAGTTGTTTTGATCTAGCTGAGAAACAGAAACTTTTGCACCCAGGAAAATAATTGTCATAATTCACACAAGCGTGCTTTTGATCTGATTCATTTTGCACTGGATTGGTACACAAAATTGCCCAGGTTTTCATAATTTTTCAGAATTTTTGGAGTTACAGAAGTATTCGAGAGTTACAGATTACTACAGACTGTTCTGTTTTTGACATATTCTGTTTTCTATGTGTTGTTTGCTTATTTTGATGAATCTATGGGTAGTATCAGGGGGTATGAACCATGGAAAAGTTGGAATGCAGTAGATATTACACCAATATAAATAAAGAATGAGTTCACAACAGTACCAAAAGTGGTGATTTATTTTCTTATACTAAGGGAGCTTATGAGATTTTCTGTTGAGTTTTGTGTTGTGAAGTTTTCAAGTTTTGGGTAAGGATTTGATGGACTATGGAATAAGGAGTGGCAAGAGCCTAAGCTTGGGGATTCCCAAGGGACCCCAAGGTCATATTCAAGGACAACCAAGAGCCTAAGCTTGGGGATGCCCGGAAGGCATCCCCTCTTTCGTCTTCGTCTATCGGTAACTTTACTTGAGGCTATATTTTATTCACCACATGATATGTGTTTTTCTTGGAGCGTCTTGTATGATTTGAATCTTTGGTTTTTAGTTTTCCACAATCATCCTTGATGTACACAGCTTTTGAGAGGGACACACATGAATCGTGATTTATTAGAATACTCTATGTGCTCCACTTATATCCTTTGAGCTAGGCAATTTTGCTCTAGTGCTTCACTTATATCTTTTTAGAGCACGACGGTGGTTTTATTTTATAGAAATTGATGAACTCTCATGCTTCACTTATATTATGTTGATATCTTTAAACAGCATGGTAATTTGCTTTGGTTATAAATTTAGTCCTAATATCATAGGCATCCAAGAGGGGTATAATAAAAACTTTCATATAAAGTACATTGAATACTATGAGAAGTTTTATTCCCTATAATTTTTTTGAGATATGAAGATGGTGATATTAGAGTCATGCTAATGAGTAATTGTGAATTTGATAAATACTTGTGTTAAGGTTTGTGAGTCCCATAGCATGCACGTATGGTGAACCGTTATGTAACGAAGTTGGAGCATGAGATATTTTTTGATTGTCTTCCTTATGAGTGGCGGTCGAGGACGAGCGATGGTCTTTTCCTACCAATCTGTCCTCCTAGGACCATGCGCGTAGTACTTTGTTTTGATGACTAATAGATTTTTGCAATAAGTATGTGAGTTCTTTATGACTAATGTTGAGTCCATGGATTATACGCACTCTCACCCTTCCACCATTGCTAGCCTCTCTAGCACCGCAAGAACTTTCGCCGGTACCATACACCCACCATATACCTTCCTCAAAACAGCCACCATACCTACCTATTATGGCATTTCCATAGCCATTCTGAGATATATTGCCATGCAACTTTCCACCATTCCGTTTATTATGACACGCATCATCATTGTCATATTGCTTTGCATGATCTTGTAGTTGACATCGTATTTGTGGCAAAGCCACCGTTCATAATTCTTTCATACACGTTACTCTTGATTCATTGCACATCCCGGTACACCACCAGAGGCATTCATTTAGAGTCATATTTTGTTCTAGTATCGAGTTGCAATTTTTGAGTTGTAAGTAAATAAAAGTGTGATGATCTTCATTATTAGAGCATTGTCCCATGTGAGGAAAAAAGGAAAAGGCAAAAAAGAGAAGGCCCAAAAAATGAGAGAAAAAGAGAGAAGGGGCAATGTTACTATCCTTTTTCCACACTGGTGCTTCAAAGTAACATCATGATCTTCATGATAGAGAGTCTTCTATGTTGTTACTTTCATATGCTGGTGGGAATTTTTCATTATAGAACTTGGCTTGTATATTTTAACGATGGGTTTCCTCAAATAGCCCTAGGTCTTCATGAGCAAGCAAGTTGGATGCACACCCACTTAGTTTTCTTTTTTGAGCTTTCATAAACTTATAGCTCTAGTGCATCCATTGCATGGCAATCCCTACTCACTCACACTAATATCTATTGATGGGCATCTGCATAGCCCGTTGATACGCCTAGTTGATGTGAGACTATCTCCCTCTTTTTGTCTTCTCCACAACCACCATATTCTATTCCACCTATAGTGCTATGTCCATGGCTCACACTCATGTATTGAGTGAAAGTTGGAAAGGTTTGAGAACATCAAAAGTATGAAACGATTGCTTGGCTTGTCATTAGGGTTGTGCATGATTTGAATATTTTGTGTGATGAAGATGGAGCATAGCCAGACTATATGATTTTGTAGGGATAAGCTTTCTTTGGCCATGTTATTTTGAGAAGACATAATTGCCTTGTAAGTATGCTTGAAGTATTATTGTTTTATGTCAATATTAAACTTTTGTTTTGAATCTTATGGATCTGAACATTCATGCCACAATAAAGAAAATTACATGGATAAATATGTTAGGTAGCATTCCACATCAAAAATTCTGTTTTTATCATTTACCTACTCAAGGACGAGCAGGAATTAAGCTTGGGGATGCTTGATACGTCTCCAACGTATCTATAATTTTTGATTGTTCCATGCTATTATATTATATGTTTTGGATGTTCTATATGCATTAATATGCTATTATATATTATTTTTGGGACTAACCTATTAACCTAGAGCCCAATGCTAGCTCCAGTTTTTTCCTTGTTTTTGAGTTTCGCAGAAAAGGAATACCAAACGGAGTCCAAACAGAATAAAACCTTCGCGATGATTTTTCTTGGACCAGAAGACAACCATGAGACTTGGAGATGAAGTCGGAGGAGCCACGAGGCGGCCACAAGGACGGAGGGCGCGCCTAGGGTGTAGGGCGTGCCCCCACCATTGTGCCCCCCCCCCCCCAGTGATCCTCCTGACCTAATTCTTTCGCCTATTTATACCCATATATCCCCAAACCACCAGAGGCATCCACGAGAACACTTTTCCACTTCCGCAACCTTATGTACCCGTGAGATCCCATCTAGGGACCTTTTCCGGCACCCTTCCGGAGGGGGATTCGATCATGGAAGGCTTCTACATCAACTCTATTGCCCTTCCGATGAAGCGTGAGTAGTTTACCACAGACGTACGAGTCCATAGCTAGTATCTAGATGGCTTCTTCTCTCTCTTTGATTCTCAATACCATGTTCTCCTCAATGTTCTTGGAGATCTATTCGATGTAATACTTTTTTGCGGTGTGTTTGCCGAGATCCGATGAATTGTGGATTTATGATCAGCTTATCTGTGAATATTATTTGAATCTTCTCTGAATTCTTTTATGCATGATTTGGTATCTTTATAATTCTCTTCGAACTATCTGTTTGGTTTGGCCAACTAGATTGGTTTTTCTTGCAATGGGAGAAGTGCTTAGCTTTGGGTTCAATCTTGCGGTGTCCTTTCCCAGTGACAGTAGGGGCAGCAAGGCATATATTGTATTGTTGCCATCGAGGTATAAAGATGGGGTTTTCATCATATTGCTTGAGTTAATTCCTCTACATCATGTCATCTTACTTAATGCGTTATTCCGTTCTTTATGAACTTAATACTCTAGCTGCGTGCCGGATAGCGGTTGATGTGTGGAATAATAGTAGTAGATGCAGAATCATTTCGGTCTACTTGACACGGACGTGATGCCTATATTCATGATCAATTGCTCGGCAGTAATTTGTTCACCCGCCATATTATTTGCTATCTTGAGAGAAGCCTCTAGTGAAACCTATGGCCCCCAGGTCTATTTTTCATCATATAAGTTTTCGATCTACTATTTTGCAATCTTTTACTTTCCGATCTACGAACCAAAAATACCAAAAAATTTGCTTTATTGTTTATCTATCTCTATCAGATATCACTTTTGCAAGTAACCGTGAAGGGATTGACAACCCCTTTATCACGTTGGGTGCAAGTTGTTTGATTGTTTGTGCAGGTATTCGGTGATTTGTGCGTTATCTCCTACTAGATTGATACCTTGGTTCTCAAACTGAGGGAAATACTTATCTCTACTTTGCTGCATCACCCTTTCCTCTTCAAGGGAAAAACGAACGCAAGCTCAAGAAGTAGCAACATACTCAGCCTGGGTGAGCTAGTGACCGTGTAAACAACGGAAAATGTATATATTGAGCGCAATGAGCGGTATATGAAATCCACTGACCGTATTTTTACAAATATACAATGGCAGACAGTGTATTTATCTTGTTTCAAATTAAGCCATATTAACCGGAAAGGAGGCAGTATGGACTAGCATTACTTTGTTGTGTCCCGTCAACTTGCCGAACGAGGAGAAGCTTGCAGGACGGAAGAAGCTTGCGCGTCGTGTCTCGCAGGACAAGGATAAACTTTTGACTAATGCAAGCTCTCCCTCGCTCAGGCGATGGACGGGCAACAGTTAATTTGGTGTCAGATTGCCAGAAGCATACACTGTACTAGTACCATTATTGTTCGACTTCCCGAAGAGGCGAACAGCCAAGCGCAAAGTTTACTACTAGTACTACTATACAGGTATGTACTAGTTCTAGGAACCGGATGGTGGAGCGTCTGCACTCTTATTTTACTTTAATCTGTGATAAACCAATCATCAACACATTTGGCTCACTTCGAGTGTTCTCGCATGTGATAATGGAAGCTGATTGCATGTAACACTCGCCACAATTCTCGCTTAATTCTGGCTCCTGTCCTGTTAGAAATAGGACCGCTCGATAATATTTTCTCTTTTTTGTTATTCAGCATGTAAACAGGTTAGCAAACCTTGCGGCGCATCTTTGTGCGAACCGTGCTTGCTGCACTTTGAATGTGACCAAGAGCTGGCTTGATGAAACACCTCGCTTCCTTCTTCTCTTTTTGCGGGGTACCTCGCTTCCTAGTGACCAGTCTCTTGGCTGATCGTCCTAAGAATGCTTATATATGAATAAAGCTCTCTCATTTACTCGCAAAAAAGATTAAGCCATATTAACCGAAAAGGAGGGAGTATGGACTAGCACTACTTTTTGGTGTGTCCCGTCAACTCGCAGAACGAGGAGAAGCTTGCAGGATAAGGTGAAGCTCGCTTATGCCCTCTCCGTCTACCCCAAGCCTGGTGGCTCGCAGGACGACGAGAAGCTTTTGACTAATGCAACCTACCCTCGCCCAGGCGGCGGACGTGCAACAGTTCATTCGGTGTCACATTGCCAGAGGCATACACTATAGTACCATCATTGTTCGACTTCACGAAGAGGTGAAGAGCCAAGCGCAAGGTTTAGTAGTACGAGTAGTACTACTACTAGTATACAGGTACTAGGAACCGCATGGTGAAGCGTCTGTACTCTTATTTTATTTTAATCTGTGATAAAGTACACATTTATTCAGGAGAAATGCGGAAAACGGCAGCCCAATAGTACTATTAAAAAGCATCAAACATGTAATGATGATATTGATCAATCATGCTCGACTATATCTTGGCCTCCGTGCGAGCCCGTCTGTTGGCCATTTTTGCCGTCAATTGAGATCGGTTTGCTCACACTCCGGTCCCACATGTCAGTGATATGCCAAGAGGAAGTGCGTTGACCGACTGGCCATACGCGTACTTGGTTTTGCACCTTCATACTACTCCTCCCTCCGTCATAGTTTATAGGGCGCGCTCCATTCTCATGTATTTCTCTCCATGCATTTCCACCACCAGAGAGATTTTAGACGCGTTTGGTTTAATGCTCAATTAATTAGGGCGTGGTAACTGCAATCAAGTCCACAATTTACTCTCGGTGTAGGTGTGTACGCAGAGTGGAGTAAGTGCATGCATTTGTGTACCTGGGGTGGAAGCACTGCATGCATGTGTGTACGCATTATTTTCTCTAGTAATAGACGCCGTGCTATAACTACCAATGCTATTTTTCAGGCCGATCGCTAGTCGCCTTGGTCCCAGAGATTGTTGAAGCGCGCTCTACAAACAGTGACGGAGGGAGTAGTATGAGCGGATTCAAATAAGAGCGTATTGATGGTTGCTTCTTCCGAGCAACTTACAGTGGGATAGGTGGGGCTTATGATTTGACTGCTCATTAATTACTATTAGTGCGGCACAACGACCGGACTGAGTCTCCCATGCAACTGTGCACTACTTCCTCCGTTCTTAAATATTTCTCTTTCTAAAGATTTCAACGAGTGACTACATACGAAGCAAAATGATTGCATCCACACTCTAAAATATGTCCATTTGAAATTTCTAAAAAGACGAATATTTAGGAATGGAGGGAGAATAATTTTTTGCATGGCACATGGACTCGGATGCTGAAGAGGCTTCTGGCAATGCTATGAAGCTTCCAACATTTGTTTACATAATTGACATACTATACAAATAATTGTCCAGCGACATGAAATTGTACAATGCTCTGAGCTTTCAGCTTTTGTTTCGTGTGTCTTGCCATCCATGTTCTTTTGGAAAAAATAAAAAAAAACTAACTTCCTTGCTAATGCATCTCAATGATTAGCATATCAGAGCTAATATTTACATCACAACTGAAGAAAAAGTTGTGAGAAGGTGTTAAATTAAAATTGATCCATGCTTTCATTGGCAGCAACTTCCTCCCAGCTCTATCTAAATCAACAAGGCATGTTGGGAAAAAAGTAGCTGTCAGGAGCATGCAACATTCCGATCATTTTGTGCAGTTCCACTAAAATAGAGCTGAGCGTCCCTGTTCCAAAGATATTAAGTATGATTACAATCATAGAGGACTGTTGATGAAACAATAAACACACAAATTGAAGCCGGTCACCTTTGCAGTCTCTCTTAAGACTAACTAGTTGGAGAAGATTAAGCAAATAGTTGGAGAAGATTAGGCTCGGAGTTGGATGAGGAGGATAGAGCAAAACCAATCTCCCTTTGTGCGCTTGAATCGAATGTAGAGATGTTGCCCGTGTGACATTTTAGTACAACTGGATAAAACACTCTTAAGAAAAAAAGTGATTTGTGCAGTTCACCAAAAGGTCGCAACAGCAACGAGGTGAAATGGGTAGCCCTATTTGCAAGAAAAGAGGTAGAAAGGAAATAATTACTGGCCAATAACAGTTGATGACACATACGACGACAAAAAAGAAGCATATTCCTTGTCCTAAGGGAAGATAAGAGCACGGTTGTGTTAATCTAAAACAGTGTGAGGACGAGATTGCAATATGGAAAGTACACCGAACGAGCTACGTTTTGCGCAAAGAGAACTAGGGAAGATCCACATGCAAGATTTTCCACATGCAGCAACGTGGGAAGATGGGCAGTGGAGCAAGGCCGGAGGGTATACCTGGGGGTCGTCGGGATGTAACTAGGAGAGCGGCGACGGGCGAGACCTGCCCATACTGCGGCAGCAAGCAAGTGGTGTAGGCCCTACCGCGTCGGAGCTTGGTCACAGAGAACAGCGGGTACCGCAGATCAGGACGTGCTGCATCAGCGCCGTCGAACAGAGAAACAATGCACATCCTCCCTTTCCGCCGACGGACGGGGTGCGGCCGGTTCAGTGACCAACGGTGAGAGAGAGATAGAGAGAGAGAGAGAGGCCACCGCCGCCTTGTGTGAGATACTCTGAAGAGCGACAAACCCCAGCAGGCAGGCTTCATTGTATATAGTGGAGCGGACTTCCTTTTTCTCCATAAAAATCATTTTGTATTCTATGTACGTGCCATTGAGCGATATAACTTTATTTAAAAGTAACGCGCCAACGCATCAAGTCGAACTTTGTTTTGTGCACGCGTGGTACACGACCTTAGTAGGTAAACAATCGCTACACGCGCTCAAATTAGCACGTGGCTGCCATTTCATACAGAAATGAGCTCCACCGTGTACCCGCGCGGGTGTGGCTGGGCACGAACGGTGAGTACGTGCACCTATTCTCTTCGTGTACGTACACCACCTACGTGGGTTTGTGTGAGAGAGATACATACATAGAGAGATATAGTGTGTGGGTTCGTGAGTTTTTTTCTTGGGGGGGGGCATGAGAGATAGACAGGGAATATGTGTCGATGATATTTCAATCAAAAAATGTAACATATGCAATGTGTGTGAAACATAGGCCTGGATATATCATATATATAGAGGGGGCGATCCACGAGAAGAGAGTGGAGGTATCATCGGCATGAGGTATCCATAGAATCGAGGAGAGGGGTGATGTGGGTGTGTGCGTGGTCGATAAAGAGTGCCATCGAATTTGGGTGTGCCCATGTCAAAGATATAGGGTTCCTGGCCTACTGGAACATGAGAGGGGATAGGTGCAGTTTGTCTCTGTGGCATGGATACCTACCTACAGCGCTCGACTATCGGTGTGGGGGGAGGGCAGAGACCTAACTATAGAGGTACAATGGTTGGTATATGTGTGGAGGAGGAGAGATACCTACTTTATGTATTGAGGGAGATCGATCAGCATCCATGCATATGTGTAGGAGAGGAATAAGGTTGGGGGAGAGACAGAACTAGAGTGTCGGAGGGGTTGGTGGTGGAGTTGCTTCTCACAAATGGTGGGAGAGGCTTGCTAGACAAACGGAGGGCACGCCTGCAATATCAATAAGAGAGGGGATGCCTGACTGTCTGTGCACGTGTGTGTGAGAGATGGGTCAAGAGGCATGTATGAATGATGAGGGGGGACGATATGGTTGTGGTAAGCAGACGTAACTACATAGGAAGATCAATCGTCCTTTCTCGGAGAAAGGAGAGACATAACTTGTGAGGTACATCGATCGATGCGTGGGGAAAAATAGTTAAAGTTGACCTAAGTATATGTAGGGAGATCGATCGGTATATATTCATGTATGTGTTAGAAGCAAATAAGGCCCGGAGAGAAGGATAGAGAGAGAGGGGGACGCAACTAGGAGGTGGTGCGAGAGGCATACTATATCGAGGGGGAAGGAGTGTGCGAGTACTAGATCGATGAAAAGATGGGCGGGAGTGAGGCATGGACGATGATAAGAGAAGAGGGAAAGCTTGTGTTTGTGGTAGGCACACTTAGCTAGAGAGGCATATCGACCGGTGTGTGCCGGAAAGAAGGAGCTGGGGGGCCTACACACACCATGGGTGAACGACCTAAAGTGAAAAGACGAATGCGCGATGGAGCTAGAGAATGCTGAGGGAGGGTGAGAGGGAGGTGGGCATGTGCATGCATGAGAGAAAGTTAGCGCTAGCTACAAAGATAATAGGATTGTGTGGATGTAAAAGACGAATAGAGATCATGATTAATTATAAAAGGTGAATTCGAATATTTGAAGAATTTATCATAGTGTTTTAAACTGATGCATGCGTGAATATATATAACGGTGATACGCATTGTGTGGTTAGGAACATGTTATACTACATATAATATTATATATATATATATATATATATATATATATATATATATATATATATAGGGTGGGTCTATTATGATAACACCCCTTAAGACTCTTATTCTAATAACACCAGCCTTATTCTACACACCACCAACAGATCCCGCCACCGCCCCTCCCCTCCCGGCCTTCTACCGCGGCAGCGGCCTGGGAGCGCCGCCAACCCTCCCCTCCCGACCTTCTACCGTGGCAGCGGCCTAGGAGCGCCGCTGCCCCTCCCCTCGCCTTCTACCGCGGCAGCGGCCTGGGAGCGCCGCCGCCCCTCCCCTCCCGGCCTTCTTCCGTGGCGGCGGCCTGGGAGCGACGCCGCCTGTCGCCTCTCGGCCTTCTTCCGCGGCAGGCACCGAGCAACACCAGCCTATCGGCCTTCTTCCACGGCAGCAGCTCGGTGGCGCCGCCACCGATATCCTCCGGGCCTGCAATTAGCTGTACTTCATCAGGTGTGGATTGGTGCTACCTCGACATCAAACCAATTTGAGCAAGGAGGAGTGTGCGCAAGGTTGCTTCATCCATGGTAGCTTCTTGGAATAAGTCTGCATCGACCTTCAGAGCAAATCCTTCTTCCCCGTTCACCTTGAGCAATGTCTAGACCGCTCATGAACTTCTGAACGGCAAGTGGACTGCACGGGCGAACGTGAAAGTTGTGCAGACGGACGATAAGGCAACTTCCTCCTGTAAACGCAAGAAATCACTACAACACGAGGTAAGCAATACACTTCCTCAACCATCTCAGTGTAGTTATCTTAGACAAAGCAGTACAAGCAGTACAGCGCGCCTACAAAACCTATGCAGTGCGGTTGCTTCGGTTCGTTGTGGGGGAAAATGCAGTGCACTTACTCGGTTATGCAGTACGCTTGTATAGGTTCATTACGGATAACGATGCAGTGCGGTTGCTTCAGTTCACCTTGAGGTGATGCAGTCAGCCTGCAATGCTTCGGCAGTGCCATTTTGAAAACATTGCAGTTCGCATGATTCAGTTCATTTAACCTGACAATGCAGCTCGGTCATTTTGTGTGCAGGAAATGATGTTCAGCAGATACAAAATGCCGCGCATAATTGACAGCACCGAGAACAACAACTTTCAGAAGAGTGGAGCTTCTTCTGAAAGAGATATTGGCTGGGTTACCCCTGAGATTCCTCGAGGATTCTTCACAACGACAAACAGGGTGCAGTACTCTCTGGAAGAAGATTTTTTCCAGGAAGAAGATGTAGTCGAAGATGATGATAATGTCACATTCGTCTGGGAAGGCACTCACCAACGGGATGATGAAGACGATGACGATGAAGATGAGCCAATAACAGTTCTCAAACCAGAGTATAAGCACGAGTTCACTATGTTTGGACAGCATGTCCGAACAGACAATGATGACGCAGTTGAACATGATGTTGCAGTAGATGATGATTATGTCTATGATGACGTGCCACTGCTCCAGAATTTTCAAACCAATCCACCAAGACATCGTCACAACACTGGATTACCACCACGTCCACCTCCCGCACCCCATAACAGAACTCAGCCCACCCGCCGCAGACCGAAAAACAGTAGCTCCAAGGCACCCGCATCAACTTTGATGCTGCGACCACCAACGGTGCCTCGGTCAAAAGTAAACAGCAGGTACAAATCCTCCTCACTATTGCCGCCGCGAGATCCTCAACTACACAGATCTGCTATAACCCCGCCATGTCCAATACAACCCGGCGAGCTGCAAACACCATCGGGCGAACGACTCTACACACATGTAAGTTTATGTTCTGAAAAAAATAGTTGCAGTCCTATCAGATAACATTGCAAAGGCACATCGATATTTCTTGTGAGGTTTGACCTAGCATCTAATACATTGGATTCTTCTGAAAACTTAGGAACATTGCAATGCTTTATTAAACTCGTATGCACTCCTCTTATTTAAAAAACAGAACAGAACAAATTATCTCATAGAGCATTGCAATTAATGCGGGATAAAAACATGCCGCTGAACCTCATACATGCTGCTGGAATGAAGTTCACCACGTACGACAAGGCATGGGACTTTTACAACAATTATGCAAGATGTGCAGGGTTTGGCATACACAAGAGGGAAAAACACTGGACAAATGCCTACATTGTCTGCTCAAGAGAAGGGATGCACAAGCAGACTATGTCAGATTATCACCTTGTACGTTAGAGGACATCAAAAAGGATTGGCTGCAATGCAAGGACTAGAGTCAAAAAAAGGAAGGATGGCAAATTTGTGACAGAAATGGTTCAACTCAACCACAATCACATGATGCTGGAAAGCCCTGCAATGCTTTTGCACATGCGATCGCACAAAAAAGGCGATCCTTTGATAGACCAGTTAGTGAAACACATGCAACTGGACAACCACACACATGCTCGATGATGTCGACTCTGTCGCGTATGTACGGTGGTCTGCAGTACATGGGACATACTAGCCGCGACTGGGTAAACAAGTTAGCACGTAACAGAGCATATCTCTTGAGCATTCTGTCGGTAATTATTCCCTGTTTAATTAGATGAGTTTGCATTGTGTCTGAAAATGCAGGAAACAGAAGTTTGCCAGAGAAGAGTCTGAAGATGATGTCAAGAAACTACTGGATTTCTTCGAGAAAATGCAGAAGATAAACCCAGAGTTCTTCTATGATTATGACGTTGATGCAGATAACCATGTAAGAAACGTCTTTTGGGCGAACGCAAGTTGCAAAGGATCGTATGAAGATTTTGGAGATTGCGTTACATTTGACACGATGTATAAAACTAACAAATTCCACATGCCGCTGGGAGTGTTTGTGGGGGTGAACCATCATCTACAGAACACCATATTTGCTGTTGCACTCGTGCGAGATGAAACAATACCATCATTCGAGTGGGTTTTCAAAACCTTTCTAAGGTGTATGAACAACAAGCCTCCAATCTGCATGCTCACATGTACAAAAAATAAAAAACACCTGCATACTTACGTTTGTTTGGTGGACTTATATTTCTTCCATCTATCTTGCACACACACAAACAACTTAATAAAAAAACACTGTTTGTGACTTCTCAGACCAGTATTCTTTGATGAAGGCAGCATTAAAAACTATCCTCCCAAAAACTCTGCATAAGCTGTGTCGGTGGCATATCATGAAGAAGTACAAAGACCACCTCGCCTTGCTGTATAAGGCGCACGAGAAGCTCAAGGATGAACTCAATGCGGTGCTGAACCACCCACTAATGCCGTCAGAATTTGAACAAGCATGGAAGAACCTCATTCAGATGTACAACTTGCAAGGCACGTAAGTGATGAATTATTTGTGGGATGACAGCACGAGTGGATCTCGGCTTACTACAAGGAAATTTTCTGTGCTCGTATGACTTCCACACAGAGAAGTGAGAGCATGAACAGCATACTGAAGAAAAATTTTGTCAGGGAGAAGCATGATCTCAATCTGTTTGATCAGCAGGTGGATAAGTGCATTCTGCACTGTGAAGGCCGTCGAGCATGCAGAGACAAGAGCAAATGAGGTAAACAAAATGTCAATCAAAAACTGCTAAAATATGACTACAAAACAAACAATTTTTTCATTTCTCCGGTTCAGAATAAAGGCATTTGTAATCATGCGACAGAGGTAAAAACAACAACCAAGTTTGGGTTCAAGTTCAGCTATCAAAAGTGTATACAAGGGCGGTGTTTGCAGATTTCAAAGAAACACTCTACCGTAGTAATCGCATTCAGAGCGTAACGGTGCCACGAGAACCCGACAAAGTATCTCGTACACCACTACAACAGATCAGATGCATTTGACTGGGCAAGGCATAATTTCCAAGTGGTCGCCGATGAAAAGAAAGGTGTCTACGAATGTGAGTGCAAACTCTGGACACACACAGGTGAGACTCCTAGCAAAAAAATTCTAGATTCTTATAGTCATGCACAAAAGCTCACTTACTGAACTTTAAAAGTCCACATGCATGAGTAATTCACAAAAACCAAATGAAGTTCACTGCTTTAAAAATGAACAAATAACGAAAAAAATATGTGTTTACTAGTTTCATGCAGTTCACTTACAAAAACAAAAGAAATCGTGTGTTTGTCTGCAGGGCTCTTTTGCGTCCACGTGTTATGCATGCTTTCTCATTTGAGAGTACTCAAGATTCCTGAGGTGTACATCATGAAAAGATACACCCGTAACGCAAGATCAGATGCAACGTTTGACAGAAGAGACTACGAACAAACAGCACCAGATGGAACCTCGCTTTTTTGCCGTAGAAAATTGCTGACAAAAACAACAATGGACCTTGCAAACAGAGCGACAAGGTCCGACGCTGGGTGCCACAGAGCGTTGTCTGGTATGAGGGCACTGATCGAGGAAGTTGACGTGCTCAACGAAGAAGAAGAAGAAGAAGAAGAAGAAGAAGAAGAAGAAGAAGAAGAAGAAGAAGAAGAAGAAGAAGAAGAAGAAGAAGAAGAAGAAGAAGAAGAAGAAGAAGAAGAAGAAGCAAAACGAAAGCAAGCAGAGAAATCCCAGCATGACAATAATGCCGAGCAAGTAGAAAATATTGAACACAACGGAACTGGTGCTATAAAAAAAGAAACAATTCTTCCACCTCCTGTTTCAAACACAAGAGGAAGGAAGAAAGGGATCGACGCAACCCAGAAAAAGGTGGCATGCAAGGAGAAAAATAATGACAAAATAAAGAAGCCACACTGAAATGGATAAAGGATGGTCACCCACTGGGAGTAAGAATGTGCAGAACATGTAATGAAATCAGCAGCCACAATTCCAGGACGTGTACAAAAAGAACTGAACAAGAAAAACGAGGACATGGCGATTCACAACAAAACAGAAATTCCACTCACAACACTAAGAAATGGACGAAACCGAGACGTTGTAGCATCTGCAAAAAGAGGAAGAGACACAATTCAAGAACCTGCCTCAAAATAAAAAGAAAAAGATCAGAAAATGAGGAAGATGAAGAAGGTGAGATCAAAGAAGAAGATGGTGACACAACTGAAGAAGAAATGGCTTATGAAGAAGCAGATGGAGAAGAGGAGGAAGAAGAAGAGAGTGAAGAGGATGAAGAACATGAAGAAACTGAAGAAACAGTGGCTTATGAAGAAACAGATGATGAAGATGATGAGGAGGAAGAAGAGAGTGAAGAGGACGAAGAACGTGAAGAAACTGAAGAAACAGTGGCTTATGAAGAAACAGATGATGAAGATGATGAAGAGGAAGAAGAGAGTGAAGAGAGTGAAAAGGATGAAGAACATGAAGAAACAATGCCAACAAGACCACCCTAAGGAAATGTTGTTGTACAGAAAAAACCGAGAACAACACCACTTTCAAAAAACAAGGTAGGAGCAAAGAAGGATGCAGTTCACAGCGCTAGAAAACGAAAACCACCATCAACCAGCACGCGGGGATCAAAGAAGGATGCAGTCCACAACACTGGAAAATGAAAGCAGCCAACAACCAGCACGCGGGGAGCAAATAAGGATGTAGTCCACAGTGCTGAAAATCCAAAGCAGCCATCAACCAGCACGCATGAATCAAAGAAGGATGCAGTTCGCAGCACTGAAAAACCAAAGCAGCCATCAACCAGCACGCGGGGAGCAAAGAAGGATGCAGTTCACAGCGCTGAAAAACGAAAGCAGCCATCAACCAGCACGCGAGGGGCTACAAACACAAAGGTGCAGAGACAAGAACCAACAACACCGCCACAGAAAACAAAAGGAAGTGCGACATTAGACACACTCCAGTCACCGCGCAGAAGCAGCAGGTTAACGACCAAATAGATGAACTTCAATAAATTAATCATATGCAAAGCAGTTTGCTTATCTCTATGACTTATGTATCAGTTTAAATTTTGTGTAAACACAAATTTCCCGTTGACTATGAGTTATTCAACTAAACCATGTAAAGAGAAAATGGTATATAGAGTATACCATATATATATAGCAGTCTAGAGTAAAACATTGACACATTTTGATTCAAAAACCATGTAAAAAATGTTGTTAGCTCACTGCATGATCCAACAAGCAAGACAGATAAAACACATTTCAATATGCATTATGGAACTTGCAAATATGCAGTACGCTTCGAACTATCATGCAAAGATTAGAGACTAGCTACATGTAGTACACACCATACAAATTGGGAAAAATGTGGAAACATGTACTGCTCAGCTAATATATAAGCAGTTCACATATTGTAACCATGTAAACACAAATTTCCCGTTGACTATGAGTTATTCACTGGCAGCATGAAGTTCAGAATAATAATTGAAGCGGTTCAGATCACAAAAGTACTTATTACAAAACACATCAAAAAGATGAAGCGTTCAACACGCAAAAGTACTTATTACAAATCAACCTCATAACCTTAGCCAATCACGCCAAACGTGATTCTAACCAGACGATCCTCGAGTTCAAAGAAGTTGAGGACAACAACTTGCTTTCGATTTCGTGCCACTATCAATGACAAATTCCTTCCACCCTTCTGCAGAACCACCGTCAACGCCTACACTGTACTTGGCTGGTTTAAGGTATCCATTACTAAGAAAAACTTGAAGAATTCCTTTCTTCTTGAGCCGGACATACCTAACAGCTCGTTGAGGAATTTTCTGCAAAAAATAATAAAACTGTTTGAGAACGATACTAGCAGTACAATTCTCATACTGTGCACAGAGCTAGATGAAGTGCACAACAGTCCAACAAGCAGTACAGATAAAACGCATTTCAATATGCAGTATGGAACTTACAAATATGCAGTACGCTTCGAACTATCATGCAGTACTGGAGACTAGCTACATGTAGTACACACCATACAAATTGGGAAAAAATGTGGAAACATGTAGTGCTCAGCTAATATATAAGCAGTTCACATATTGTAACCATGTAAACTAAAACACAAGCTACATGCACACAAGCAAAAAAATAAAAACAAGAAATAAGAACACATTGCAGTACACTTCAAAAAACAAAAAAAGTGCGTCCCTAAAATACTAAAAGTTCATAATACAATGGAATTATACAAAAAAACACAAAGAAAAAAACATATCTAACGAAACTTACCATCTTGTAGTGAGTCTCCACATCTCTTGGCGTAAGATGATGGACAAAAGGACCCGTGCAGCCAAGGCCACGGCGAAGCAGCGCAGAATAGAACGCAGAAACGTTGATCTGGCCCATATCCAATCCTTCCGTGAATACTGTACCATATGCAAGCTGCTCGGCTCGCCCAGTTCGGCATAATACCTTCCCACCACGACGAGCACGACGGGTCTGCGAGCAAGCTGAACAATTGCAGTGCATCGGCACACCACAACCATGGCCGCAACAGAAGAGATACGCGCAGGGGCCTGGAGCCATCACAACAAAAACCTAGAAAAGCAAAATAATAATTATAGGCTGGAGAAAGGAGAGAACTTGCGGCTAGAGGAGAAATGGAATGCAAAGGAAGGGTATAAGTTAGCCTTCATTTATATAAGAGGAATGCAAAAAAGGTCAAAACTGAAAATTAAAGGGGACTTAATGAAAATTATGTTCCCAAGAATAAAGGACAATCAATAAAGGCTTATGTTACCAAAGAAAAAGGAACCAAAAAACAAGGTGTACTTTGACTGCAGCAATTCCCACGAACAAAAATGCAGATCATTAAATAATAATACTCTAAAAATTATAATCCACAGACCATTTTATGTGTGCAGTTCTCCAAATTCCTACCAGGAAGTTCACTATACGTGTACATGAAGTGTAGTACATGCTCAAAATGAAGCAAAAGAGAAGCACTTTCGCGCAGTGCACAAAGCAGAAATTACAGCACCTGATGTAATCATTAAATGTAAGTCATGAAGTCCATGACGTTAGCATAGCCATCACAACTTTTGGCACAAAGAAGGATGCACACAAAGGTAAAATGTGTACACCGCAAAGACAGGACTATGACGAATGCAAAGGCGATAGGGGCACAAAAGCAAAGGCACACTCGTACACTAAGAAAAAGGATACGTAAGAGGAAAAACAATAAAGAAAAATGATACCCATGCAGTGCACAAAAAATGTAGCGCAAAACACGTGCAGTACGGAATGCGTGCACATGCAGTACTGAAACTAAATCAATGCAGTGCAAGGATGATTTACTAAAAAGCAGTGCACGCCCCAGCATTGAAAAAGACACAAAAGGAAAATATTGACCACCCAGGTGAGCCGGCCCCAGCCAGTCTCGTAGTAGGTCTGCGCCCATAGAAGGCGAGTCGTTCTGAGTCACAATGCATGGTGCCGGCCACACATGGGCCCACAGGTCAGAGAGGATATAGCTGCGAGCGCCGTGTATAAGCGCCCAAATAAGTAACCAGAGGAGTTCGACCGGTATGCCTCGCCAGCGCTTATAAACAGGTCGGGCGCGCCTTCCGCGGGCGAGGTGGGACTAAACATTAGGACGCACACAATGAACCAGAACCAGCAGGTGCTCACAGCCGACTTGGGCCCAAACGCGTCTCTTCACTACTTAACACAGCCCATCAAGGCCGACTAAGAAAAAACAATAAGTTCAAAAAAGTGGGGGCCCCCACCCCCCTTCCCTACCCCTCCCGTGCAGTGGACTGCGATGAAATACTGAGCAAAAACAAGATGCAGTACGTGGCGGTAAAAAATGCAGTGCATTCCGTTACGCGATGCAGTGCGGTATGGCAATCCAGTTCCCGATTACCTACATGAATCAATACACGGCATAGAACACAGCGAAAAACTCGTAAAATAGCGGAATACATTGTACTTTTTTCAGGGGCTGCACCAAGGACACGCAAAAAACAGTGAAGTACGCACATGTATACACAAGTGCAGTTCTGTATTGTAGAAGATGCAGTGCAGGACTATAACGAATGCAGTTCATTATCATGCAGTATACATATATAAAACTTGACAAAATGCCCGTTCGCACAGAAAAGTGGTGGTTAAAAAAATTACTAATCAAAAATAAAATAAAACCACCTTAAAAACCCCACGTTCGCATACAACCACCCAATCGGAGCAGTTCCATCGCCACAAGCCCACGATCACAGATGCAACACCAACCCACGATCTGCACAACCGCATCGGCAGCGTGATCGTGCAGTTCATCCGACGCGGCCATACCACCCCGCGCCCTCCCCTTAAATTCAGACCACGCGGAGGCCTTCTCATCCACAACAACACAAGTATCCATTGCGCTGCCACCAAATCGCCCCATATCAACGCAAAAGCACCAAGCCCTGCTACCGGCGATGACGTTCACCAACGAGTACAAGGGCGACAAGGCCATGGAGGCGCACGGCAACACCAAGTTGCACGTCACCCACACCAACGACAAGAAGCAAATGGTGATATCCCTCGCGCAGTACGAGCGCCACCTCAGCCTCCAGCGCCACAAGATCGTCGGCATTGATCTCGAGTACGACAACGAGCCTGAAGCGACGCAGAAACCCGCCCTCTACCAGCTCTCCATCGGCAAGAATCACCCGGTGTTGCTCTTCCAAATGAGCGCCTCTGAAAGGTGCACCATCTTCGACAACTTCCTCGCCGACCCCACGTACACCTTCGCAGGCTTCTTCATCGACGGCGACATAACCAGGCTGGAGCGCGTCAAACTGGAGGTCGCCAACTTCGTCGACATCCAGAAGGAGTGGAGGGTGCCCGAGGCAACCAAGGCGTTGGACTCCCTTGGTGACGTCTCCGGCATGCTCATCGATGACTACTACAACAACATGAAGAAGAAGATCACCGACGATGAGCACAAGCGCTGGGCCACCCTGCCTCTGTCCATGAGGCACATCGAGTCTGTGCAAAGGACGCCACGCAGCGCATTTGAGATATGGAACCGCATCACCCTCACCCAGGACGGCCTTCGCCGTGCAAAGCTGGAGAAGGAGGAGCCCCCCAAGAAGCGCGCCGGGAGCAGCTAGGGATGGGAAGAGCCTAACTGGTGAAGAAGAAGATGGTTCCGGCCAGGAGCCAACAATGCCAGCGTCATTTTAGAATTATCATCAAATTTACTTTATGTTGTTTGCTTATGTATCGTTAGTTTGCTTGTGTGCTGAATCTAGTTTGCTTGCCATGCACAATCGCTTGTAATGATGAACTTTCATTATGTTAGTTTGCTTTCTGTTCAACTTAGTTTCTTTGGTGATGAAATTGTCGTCTGAGAATGCAAACAGACGCATGCAAGGTGCAAGTTGTGTACGAATGCTGATGAGACTACATCGAATGAAGTATTAACATACCCAACAAAGCAGTGCACGAACCTAAATTTGAAAAAAGAATACATAAGAGCAAAAACACAAAAAGAAAAACACAAACGCGTAAATAATTCAATACAGTGCGGAAGTACACAAACGTGCAGTACATAACCATAATGAATGAACTACATGTATGATTTACTAAGCAGTGCACTCTCATACATTGGAGAAAAAAGACTATATAATAGCAAAAACACGGAAACAAAAAATGAGAAATGTACATGCATTACGGAATGCATGCACATGCAGTACAGAACCCTAATCAATGCAATGCACGCCCCGACATTGAAAAACACCTAAGAACGTGCAGTACGGAAGTACACAAATGTGTAGTACAGAACCATAATGAATGAAGTACAAGTATGATTTACTAAGCAGTGCACTCCCATACATTGGAGAAAAAAGACTATATAATAGCAAAAACACGGAAACAAAAAATGAGAAGGCCCCATACATGCGATGCAGAATGCGTGCACATGCAAGATCAGAACTACGATCAATGCAATTACGCCCCGACATTGAAAAAAATACCTAAGACAGAAAAATACAAAGAAAAAAAATTAACCACCCAGGTGCTAACGGCCCCAGCCAGTCTCGTAATATGTCTGCGCCCAGAGAAGGCGAGTCGTTCTGAGTCACAATGCATGGGGCCGGCCACACATGGGCCCATAGGTCAGAGAGCATACAGTTGCGAGCGCCGTGTATAAGCGCTCAAATACGTAACAAGAGGAGTTCGATACAGCGGCCTCGCCACCGCTTATAAACATGTCGGGCGCGCCTTCCGCGGGCGAGGTGGGACTAAACATTAGACCGCACACAACGCATCTGGAACCAGCCGTGCTCACAGGCCGACTTGGGCCCAAATGCGTCTTCACTATCCGAACACAGGGCCAAGAAGGCCCACTAAGAAAAAACAATACGTTCAAAAATAAAACATCAAAAAGAAAAATGAGAAACATTTTTTAAATGAATAACAACAAACATAAAAAAATGTGCGTCGGCACTGCCAGAGACTATTAATAAATAAAACGCAGGAAGCTTGATGTCAATGTACAAATGCAGTCCGCGACGTACAATAATGCAGTTCTCCACGTGGAAGCACAAAGTATTTTTTTCTGAATTGCAGTTATCTTCACTCTGCAATGCAGTATGGTTAAAATGATGAATGCAGCCCTGTTACTTAAGCAAAGCAGTCCGACACCCCTACCCACACTACCCTCCATCCACACAAAAGATGTATTACCACAAAAATCAAGAGAAGAAAAGAAAGAACTCCATCAAGAGAAGAAAAGAAAGTACATCTGTGTGAATCCTAATCCGATATAATGCAGTACACTATGTGAATCTGAGCAGTTCGGTTCTGATAGCAAAGAAGTGCACTGACTTGGACAATTCACCGAAAACACAATCATCACATTTTCTTACAGTTGCGTCAATACATTGAACTAATCACGGAAAAAGAGGCAACGACGTTCCGGATTTCCAACGCACTAACAGAGCCTCCTCATAGCAGAACCTATCTGTAGTTGCCACGTAACTTAAAACAGAGCCCCACCACGCTACCGCCCCGCTCCACCTCTCCCACATCCTGTCAAGGAGAGCAGAGGAGAAAACACAACTACTTCGTCCCCCAAAAACCCCATTGCATCTTCTTCTCCGCTCTTCCTTTCGCTAACCTCTCTCTCTAGAACAAACACCAGAGAGCAGAGGAGAATCATGGAGGATGCACCTCTGTACAAGCAGCGCCGCAAGTACACCAGGTAGCTCCACGACGTCCACCTCCACGGCAATCACAAGCTCCACGTCCTTTGCACAAGCAAGTCAAAGACGTGGACAAGATGTTGTCCACGTTCAGGAGGAAGCTCGGCGGAATGCCCGTCAAACAAGTCGGCATGATGTCGAGTACACGCACTACGAGAAGCCACCGCGGGAAGCAGTGCTCCAGCTATGCATAGAAAAAGAATGCCTTGTCTACCACATCTCTGCAGCTAAAGAGAGGTAAGAATAACTATCAATCTGTACTATTGCTTGTCAATATTGATTTTAAATTTTCTTCACTGCAATTGCCAAATATTTAAACTTTGGTTCTCATTTTTGAAAAGCATGGCAATTCATTGACAATTTTAATCTTGAGTTATATGATCTAGCAATACACGTAGTTTAATTCTGTTTTACCAAATACAAATTATTTGGTTGAACAATAGAAAACTGCAACATTACCATACAAAACATGTACGAAATTAGGTTCAAGAATACAAGCATACACAAAACATGTATTGTTTATGCAATCTATTATTAGATTTACTAGTTATGTTGAACAAAGTATTAGCAACTGCTCAATGCAACAGATTCAGATATTCATATTGCGATTCAGTTCGGAAAAAAACAAAAAACATTGGTAGTTCTAAAGAAATAAACTATATTCACTCTATACAAATATATTGCAGGCCAATGGAACTAGACAAATTCCTCATGAATGATGAGTACACCTTCGTCGGATTCGCTATTGAAGGAGACAAAAGCAAGCCGAAGGTATCTGGTTTGGAGATCAACTCCGACAACAACATTGATATTCAGGTGGAATGGAGAGACCCATACAATAAAAAGAAGTTTGACTCTTTGGCTGATGTTGCCGGCAGGATGATAGACATTCACTACCATGACATGAAGTAAAAAATTAACCGCAAGGAGGACCATACTACGTGGGAATTTTGCCCACCGCCGTAAAAAGCTTATCAAGTATGCAGCAATAGATGCATTCGCAACATATGAGTCATGGAGAATCATCTACGATGTCATAATGGGACTGGACAGGGCAAAAAGAGACAAAGAAGCAAAGAAGAAGAAGAAGAACAAGGCTGTAATCCAATACAACAACTAGAAAAAAATCAGGGCTATGTTTAGTTTCACTTTACTTTAGTCATTGTGTTGTTCTTTGTTTCATGTATGCAAGCTTTTGATGATGTACATTGCTTCATATCGAACATTTCTTTTGTAGAAACAATGTCAGTTTGCTTGTGATCAATTCCTTTCGCAGAAATTAGTTTGTATTAGAACAAGTATCTACACAACTTTGAAAAATTTAATGTGTGATACCAAAACATACTATTCACATACAAAACATATTCAAAAACAACATTAAACAAAAAAAATTAGGTAATCTGACTACAAACTCATACATAAAAAAGAAAAGATTAATGCAGTTCACAATGGTAAAAAATAGAGTACACATGTCTCCACATGCAGTCCACAAATAGTAATTATAGAAAAAGAAAAATTAATATTAATATTTCTAAAAATATATAATACGCATACCATTCTAAACAAACGTGAATACAGTTCACAGAACAAAGATATAAGGCAGTTCACAAAGTGTATACATGAAGTGCGGTACATGCATAAATGTAGAACGACAAGGGCCGCAGCAACTTTCGTGCGGTTCCCAACACATAGACTTGCTACATGAAGTGCAGTACTCAACATTGGTGCAAGCAGTACAAATGACATCATCTGTACTACCACGAAAAATATATATCATCCAAAAAAAGAAAAAAATGCTTCAAATAAGGAAAAATAATAATCACCCAGCTGCAACCAAGCCCCAGACATTCTGTTTTTCCATCAAATGGGACGCACGCAACCCCAGAGCCACACCCCTAAGATAGACAGGCGGCAGGGGTGTATCGACTTCGCTTACGCATGCGGCGCCACGGCAAGCCGCGTCGCCGCCTGCTCCGGCTCATTCTAGGCTCGGCCTCGCAGGGGGAGGGGGAGGGGGTCACGACCCCCCCTCCCCACCCCCTGCTCGGCCTCACGCTAACGCATGCGGTGCGCTTGGTTGACAGGCGCAGTGTGGATATTCTGTTTTTTCATCAAATGGGACGCACGCAACCCCAGAGCCACACCCCTAAGATAGACAGGGGCGACGGGGTGTGACGATTCGCCTCACGATGCGGCACTGCGGCAAGCAGCGTTGCCGCTGCTCGGCTCGTTCAGGCTCGGCCTCGCAGAGGATGGGGAGGGGTCACGACCCTCCCCACCCTCGCTGCTCATGCTTAACGCACACAAAGGCGCATGTGAGCAATACAAATATATAGACAACTAAAAAAATTGGGGGCCCCCCAATCTACCTTACCTTACAAACAATAAAAAAACCAACTGCAAAACGCAACTTTAGGCAAAAGCAGTGCGTTTTGTTGGGCAAAAAAGCAGTGCGGTTTCATAAAGCAATGCAGTTTAAATCATGCACACAGTGCTTGTTGAACTTGTAGACAAAAAAATGCAGTGCTTTTGTTGGACAAAGAAGTTTGGCATCAAATGTGATGCAGTTTATCGAGCACATACCATACATATAAGCGTGACAAATGCCAGTTCACACAGAACGTGGTAGTCAACAAAAAATAAAAATATACACTTATATATATAGTATGAGTTATTTATATAAAATACACATACACATCCAAATTCATCCACATATACTGCTGCAAAAAAGAACAAGAAAAAACACAACGACAGAAAAAAAAGTATTTTTCATACATTATCTACCTTAGCCAGCACACACATACACAACATCAAACCCTAGTTCTTGTCCACGCACAGGCCTTTGCCCCCAGTAGAAAACAATGCCCAAATGACTGTTACTGCGTGTGCGACTGCGTCTGCAATTGCGACAGGGAAGTGAGCCCGAGGTCCGCAATCAGATGACGCCGCTCGAGCGGCATGTCTTCATAACACAACATGTTCGAAGGATTGAACAGCAGTTGGAACATGTACTCCGCCTTCCAATCTTCAACAGCAGGCTGAAAAAATAAAAATAAAAAAATGCAGACCAGTGATGAAAAAAGGTTGTCATAAAGAACAAAAAAGTGAAAAAATTAAAATAATAAAAAAAGTAACAAGAAAAAGAAGAAAACAGAGAAGGTGTTACGTCGGATTTCAAAATTTTCTCAACTAGACGTTGGCCGTCATACAACTGCGTCATCCTCAGAACATAGATTCCGCACTCATTTGCTCCCTGCGCTGGCACGACCGGGTAAGAGGGCTTCTCTGCCAATTTAACCCAGTCAGGGTGGTTCTTCGATATGTACATTTTTTTCACCATAACGCTTCTTCAAGAAATTTGAGAGTCACCCTCCTCATCTGGCAAAAAAAGGAAGCACAAGGTAAAAATAACACACATCACGGATCAAAGTTGCTATTCAGACGAACCAGAAAAAAATAGAAGTTGTTCTCAAACGCCTAGACAATCCCTCTTTTAAGTGCACGCGAGGTCATTTCCCATTACCCTTTTTTACACAGATTATGGGGGGTGTGAGAAAAATGCAGTTCTGTCGCGCATATGTTGCAGTGCACTACATAAACAATTATGGTTCTATGTGTGCTAAAATTTACATGTGCTGTTTATGAAAAAAATGCAGTAGGAGAAACACAAAAAAGCTTTACACTTGGCAACAAAAAATAACATACCACTTCAGTGCAATCTGCGTGGTAGTCAGTCCTGCGCCACCTTGTCGTGACATCAGGATGGCCAGTGTACTTCCTACTGTCATGGATATCAAGCGTCTGGCGATGCTGGTTCATTGTGTATAAGGAATAATGACCATCCTTGAATCGCGGCATCATAATCTGTTCGCATCAAAAAAACAAAAATGAAATGAAAACTTCTTTCGACACGTAGCACCAGGACCACTGTTCCAAAAATAACTATAAAAAGAAATGCAACAAACCAGGAAAAATAAATAACAAAAAATGATGAACTTACCAGTTTTGCATCCAACAGGTTTGCGTCGTCGCTCACAAAAAACAACTGGTTAACTGCATCTTCTAAAACAAACGAGCTATGCACAACTGGCAACACAGAATTTCCGTCATTATCTCTCGCCACAAAAGGTTTCCATTTGAAGAACGTACTACACAGAAAAAAGAACAAAAAAAGGACATGAAAACACAAGAATAAACAATGCAAGCAGGCATGGACATGAAAACGCCAGTGCAATAGGAAAGAATGACAGCAAACGTTTACCGTGATAAATAAAGGTGAAAGTAGCACACGTTCACCGGATTGATAAACTAAACCCAATTCAGGGTCTTGCTTATAGTACTTGATGAAAAAATCCATGAGATACGAATCCATTAAAGCTCCTTTGACAAATGTATCATAGATATAGTCGACATTGTAAGTATTGACATCACCAAAAGGACCATGCACCATAAAGAACGTGTTCATGTAGTAAACATACACAGATGGGATCAACAAAATTAGAATTAAAATCAGAACACACAAAAAGGATGAAGGGCACACACATCACATAAAACTTACTCGCGGTATTTGGTTACAAAATCTTTGCTGAGAACAAGATCCTTTATTTTAATCGCCTCATCAATATATTTGAACCTCGGAGGCTTCAGTTTCTCTATAGAGCATCTAAACTTAAAAGCCCTCTCACCTGCCCTCTTGTTTGAAAATACTTCAACCTCATCCAAAGGAGGACGATTAATTGCTGCACTCCTAGTCCTAGTGACACGTGCACACGGCGTAACAAAATCATCATCATCAACATAATATACATCGTGTGGAGAGCTAGGTCGAGAGACACTTCCACCATCAGGTCCAGACGCCACATTTGTGTTCAAACCATCTCCGGCCAAAGAACGTAATTATCTGGAGAGATTTCAATGACACAATCCTCCATAACCACCTCAGAACCCTGGGACTCAAACAATGACGTACAGCCTTCATGAAGCCCCCCATCAAAACCTAAAAACATGCAGAAAAAACATGGAAGCACTCAGCACAAAACACAAAAACCAAAAAACATGTATACATAAAAATAGAATGCAGTCTACTTGTATACAGCAATGCAGCCCACTTGTATACAGCAATGCAACACACTTCTCTACAGCTATGCAGCCCACTTGTATACAGCAATGCAGCACACTTCTCTACAGCATTGCAGCACACTTCTCTACATCAATGCAGTCTAATTGTATACAGCAATGCAGCCCACTTCTCTACATCAATGCAGTCTAATTGTATACAGCAATGCAGCCCACTTGTCTACAGCATTGCAGCACACTTCTCTACATCAATGCAGTCTAATTGTCTACAGCATTGCAGCACACTAGTCTACATCAATGCAGTCTACTTGTATACAGCAATGCAGCCCACTTGTCTACAGCATTGCAGCACACTAGTCTACATCAATGCAATCTACTTGTATACAGCAATGCAACCCACTTGTCTACAGCATTGCAGCACACTAGTCTACATCAATGCAGCCCACACTTCTCTACAACAATGCATCCCACATATAAAGAACAATGCAGCTCACTTGACAATAAAAAAACGGAACCAAGCAGTAGACAAAAATATAAATAAAGGGAGGATAAAGAAGTTCAATAAAACAACCTTTATCTGCAAAAAATTAGAAGTGATGTTAAATCAAGGCAACACTTCCTTGATGTTAGCCAGCTATAGAGCATGGCCTTTCTAATGTAGCCAATGTGCTCCACCCCAAACTTAGCAACTCGAACACCATCCCAGGTCTGCAAGAATTGAAACATATAGAATTCACAATCATGCCTGCAATAAAAAGAATAAAAAAACTTGAGCAGTATGCTAGAGAAGGGCTGTACAGAACGCACCCATTTGGCTACATTGGACAATGACATGTTTCAACACAAATCCATCAAGTGTAGGAGGATTTACTGGTGTTGGAAATATGCCCTAGAGGCAATAATAAATTAGTTATTATTATATTTCCTTGTTCATGATAATCGTTTATTATCCATGCTATAATTGTATTGATAGGAAACTCAGATACATGTGTGGGTACATAGACAACACCATGTCCCTAGTAAGCCTCTAGTTGACTAGCTCGTTGATCAATAGATGGTTACGGTTTCACGACCATGGACATTGGATGTCGTTCATAACGGGATCACATCATTAGGAGAATGATGTGATGGACAAGACCCAATGTTAAGCCTAGCACAAAGATCGTAGTTCGTATGCTAAAGCTTTTCTAATGTCAAGTATATTTTCCTTAGACCATGAGATTGTGCAACTCCGGAAGCTGTAGGAATGCTTTGGGTGTACCAAAGCGTCACAACGTAATCGGGTGGCTATAAAGGTGCACTACAGGTATCTCCGAAAGTGTACATTGGGTTGGCACGAATCGAGACTGGATTTGTCACTCCGTGTAAACGGAGAGGTATCTCTGGGCCCACTCGGTAGGACATCATCATAATGTGCACAATGTGACCAAGGGGTTGATCACGGGATGATGTGTTACGGAACGAGTAAAGAGACTTGCGGAAGCGAGATTGAACAAGGTATCGGGATACCGACGATCGAATCTCGGG
Source organism: Aegilops bicornis (assembly GCA_021605145.1). NCBI lineage: Eukaryota > Viridiplantae > Streptophyta > Magnoliopsida > Poales > Poaceae > Aegilops > Aegilops bicornis. The sequence continues at coordinate 671,835,438 of CM038673.1, read as the reverse complement.
CAAGTACAATACCGCTAGACAAAGGGAATTGTATAGGGGATCGATTGAGTCCTTGACATCGTGGTTCATCCGATGAGATCATCGTGGAACATGTGGGAGCCAACATGGGTATCCAGATCCCACTGTTGGTTATTGACCGGAGAACGTCTCGGTCATGTCTGCATGATTCCCGAACCCGTAGGGTCTACACATAAGGTTCGATGGCGCTTAGGGTTATAAAGGAAGTTTGTATGTGGTTACCGAATGTTGTTCGAGTCCGGATGAGATCCCGGACGTCACGAGGAGTTCCAGAATGGTCCGGAGGTAAAGATTTATATATGGGAAGTCCTGTTTTGGTCACCGAAAAAGTTTCGGGTTTTTCCGGTAACGTACCGGGACCACCCAAAACAGTTGGGTATACCTCCTATCTCAGATCCGGAAGCAAAAGTAATTGTTTCTTGAATCAGGTCCTTTCTCGAGGAAAAGTTTGTCTCGAAAAGTTGAGTGGGAGGATGGTGGAGACTTGATATGGTTGTTGAACCGTCACTACAACTAGTGTGTAGCAGGGCACGTGAAGTTGTTCTGTGGCACCTCCACCAATTGAAGTAGAAGCTTATGATAGTGATCATGAAACTTGGATCAAGTCACTACCGAACCTCGTGGGATGACAAGGACGCAGACGTCGCTTGAGTGGTACGGGCGATCCTGTCTTGAAGGTCATGTTGCTAGACAACAATGAACCCACGAGCTATGGAGAAGCGATGGTGGGCCCAAATTCCGACAAATGGTTAGAAGCCATGAAATCCGAGATAGGATCCATGTATCAGAACAAAGCATGGACTTTGGTGGACTTGCCCGATGATCGGCAAGCCATTGAGATGAATGGATCTTTAAGAAGAAGATGGACGTGGATGGTAATGTCACCGTCTATGAAGCTCGACTTGTGGCGAAGAGTTTTTCACAAGTTCAAGGAGTTGACTACGATGAGATTTTCTCATTCATAGTGATGCTTAAGTCCGTCAGAATCATGTTAGCATAAGCTGCATTTATGAAATCTGGCAGATGGATGTCAAAACGAGTTTCCTTACCAGTTTTCGTAAGGAAAGGTTGTATGTGATACAATCAGAAAGTTTTGTCGATCCTAAGGATGCTAAAAGGTATCTTTGGCTCAAATGATCCTTCTAAGGACTGGGGTAAGCATCTCGGAGTTGGAATGTGCACTTTGATGAGATGATCAAAGATTTTGGGTTTATACAAAGTTTATGAGAAACTTGTATTTCCAAAGGAGTGAGTGGGGAGCACTATAGAATTTACGATGAGTATATGTTGTTGACATATTGATGATCGTAAATGATGTAGAATTCTGGAAAGCATACAGGGTTATTTGAAAGATGTTTTCAATAGAAAACCTGGATTAAGCTACTTGAACATTGAGCATCGAGATCTATAAGGATAGATCAAAATGCTTAATAATACTTTCAAATGAGCACGTACCTTGACATGATCTTGAAAGTGTTCAATATGGATCAGTCAAAGAAGGAGTTCTTGCCTAAGTTGTAAGGTACGAAGTTAAGACTGAAAGCTCGACCACGGCAGAATAGAGAGAAAGGACAAAGGTCGTCCCCTATGCTTGAGACGTAGTCTCTATAGTATCTTTGTCTTTGTGTACCGCATCGGAAGTGTGCCTTGCCATGAGTCGATCAAAGGGGTACAAGAATGATCCAGGAATGGATCATTGGACAATGATCAAAATTGTCCTTGGAGTAAATAAAGGACATGTTTCTCGATTATGGAGGTGATAAAGAGTTCGGCGTAAAGGGTTACGTCGATGCAAGCTTTAACACCTATCCGAATGACTCTGAGTAGCAAACCGGATACATATAGTGGAGCAACCATTTGGAATAGCTTCAAGTGGAGCGTAGAAGCAGCATTTACAATATGACTTAAAGATTTGCGAAGTGCATACGGATCTGAATGTTGTAGACCCGTTGACTAAAACTTCTCTCACAAGCAAAACATGATCAAACCCCAGAACTCATTGAGTCTTAATCACATGATGATGTGAACTAGTTTAATGACACTAGTAAACTCTTTGGATGTTGGTCACATGGCGATGTGACCTGTGAGTGTTAATCACATGGCAATGTGAACTAGATTATTGACTCTAGTGCAAGTGGGAGACTGTTGGAAATATGCCCTAGAGGCAATAATAAATTAGTTATTATTATATTTCCTTGTTCATGATAATCGTTTATTATCCATGCTATAATTGTATTGATAGGAAACTCAGATACATGTGTGGGTACATAGACAACACCATGTCCCTAGTAAGCCTCTAGTTGACTAGCTCGTTGATCAATAGATGGTTACGGTTTACTGACCATGGACATTGGATGTCGTTGATAACGGGATCACATCATTAGGAGAATGATGTGATGGACAAGACCCAATGTTAAGCCTAGCACAAAGATCGTAGTTCGTATGCTAAAGCTTTTCTAATGTCAAGTATATTTTCCTTAGACCATGAGATTGTGCAACTCCCGGAAACTGTAGGAATGCTTTGGGTGTACCAAACGTCACAACGTAACTGGGTGGCTATAAAGGTGCACTACAGGTATCTCCGAAAGTGTCTGTTGGGTTGGCACGAATCGAGATCGGATTTGTCACTCCGATGTAAACGGAGAGGTATCTCTGGGCCCACTCGATAGGACATCATCATAATGTGCACAATGTGACCAAGGGGTTGATCACGGGATGATGTGTTACGGAACGAGTAAAGAGACTTGCCGGAAACGAGATTGAACAAGGTATCGGGATACCGGCGATCGAATCTCGGGCAAGTACAATACCGCTAGACAAAGGGAATTGTATACGGGATCGATTGAGTCCTTGACATCGTGGTTCATCCGATGAGATCATCGTGGAACATGTGGGAGCCAACATGGGTATCCAGATCCCACTGTTGGTTATTGACCGGAGAACGTCTCGGTCATGTCGCAGATGGTTCCCGAACCCGTAGGGTCTACACACTTAAGGTTCGATGACGCTAGGGTTATAAAGGAAGTTTGTATGTGGTTACCGAATGTTGTTCGGAGTCCGGATGAGATCCGGACGTCACGAGGAGTTCAGAATGGTCCGGAGGTAAAGATTTATATATGGGAAGTCCTGTTTTGGTCACCGAAAAAGTTTCGGGTTTTTCCCAGAACGCATCGGGACCACCGGAGGGTCGGGTGTCCACCAAGTGGGGCCACCAACCCCGGAGGGCTCGTGGGCCAAGTGTGGGAGGACCAGCCCGGTGGGCTGGTGCGCCCCACAAGGGGCCCAAGGTGCAGGGAAGAGTGGGAGGGCAAACCCTAGGGCGAGATGGGCCTAAGGCCCACCCCAGCGCGCCTCCCTCTCTCCCCTCCGCCGCCACCCAGATGGCATCTGGGGCTGCCGCCACCCTTGGGGAGGGTACCCTGGGCAGGCGCAGCCCCTCCCTCCCCTATAAATACATGAGGTCCTGGGGCTGCCCAACACATGAGAACATCTCCCTCTTGGCGCAGCCCTACCTCTCTTACTCCTCCTCTCCGCGGTGCTTGGCGAAGCCCTGCTGGACTACCACGCTCCTCCATCACCACCACGCCGTTGTGCTGCTGCTGGATGGAGTCTTCCTCAACCTCTCCCTCTTTCCTTGCTGGATCAAGGCATGGGAGACGTCACCGGGCTGTACGTGTGTTGAACGTAGAGGTGCCGTCCATTCGGCACTAGGATCTCCGGTGATTTGGATCACGACGAGTACGACTCCTTCAACCCCGTTCTCTTGAACGCTTCCGCTTAGCGATCTACAAGGGTATGTAGATGCACTCTCCTTCCCTCGTTGCTAGTTTCTCCATAGATAGATCTTGGTGACACGTAGGAAAATTTTGAATTTAAGCTACGTTCCCCAACAAAGTGGCATCATGAGCTAGGTCTATTGCGTAGATTCTTTGCACGAGTAGAACACAAAGTAGTTGTGGGCGTTGATGTTGTTCAATATGCTTACCGTTACTAGTCCAATCTTGTTTCGACGGTATTGTGGGATGAAGCGGCCCGGACCGACCTTACACGTACACTTACGTGAGATGAGTTCCACCGACCGACATGCACTTGGTGCATAAGGTGGCTAGCGGTGCCGCCTCTTCCACTTTAGTCGGAACAGATTCGATGAAAAGGGTCCTTATGAAGGGTAAATAGCAATTGGCACATCACGTTGTGGTTTTGCGTAGGTAAGAAACGTTCTTCCTAGAAACCCATAGCAGCCACGTAAAACATGCAAACAACAATTAGAGGACGTCTAACTTGTTTTTGCAGGGTATGCTATGTGATGTGATATGGCCAAGAAGAATGTGATGAATGATATGTGATGTATGAGATTGATCATGTTCTTGTAATAGGAATCACGACTTGCATGTCTATGAGTATGACAACCGCGTGAGCCATAGGAGTTGTCTTAATTTATTGTATGACCTGCTTGTCATTGAACAACGCCATGTAATTACTTTACTTTATTGCTAACCAAAGAGCCATAGTAGTAGAAGTAATAAGTTGGCGAGACAACTTCATGGAGACACAATGATGGAGATCATGATGATGGAGATCATGGTGTCATGCGGTGACGATGATGATCACAGAGCCTCAAGATGAAGATCAAAAGGAGCAAAATGATATTGGCCATATCATGTCACTATTTGATTGCATGTGATATTTATCATGTTTATGCATCTTATTTGCTTACAACGACGGTAGTAAATAAGATGATCCCTCATTAAATTTCAAGAAAGTGTTCCCCCTAACTGTGCACCGTTGCGAAAGTTCGTCGTTTCGAAGCACCACGTGATGATTGGGTGTGATAGATTCTTACGTTCACATACAACGGGTGTAAGCCAGATTTACACACGTGAAACACTTAGGTTGACTTGACGAGCCTAGCATGTACAGACATGGCCTCGGAACACAAGAGACCGAAAGGTCGAGCATGAGTCGTATAGTAGATACGATCAACATGAAGATGTTCACCGATGATGACTAGTCCGTCTCACGTGATGATCAGACACGACCTAGTTGACTCGGATCATGTAATCACTTATATGACTAGAGGGATGTCTATCTGAGTGGGAGTTCATGAGATGAACTTAATTATCCTGAACATAGTCAAAAAGGATCTTTGCAAATTATGTCATAAGCTCACGCTTTAGTTCCACTGTTTAGATATGTTCCTAGGGAAAATATAGTTGAAAGTTGACAGTAGCGATTATGCGGACAGAAGAAAACTTATGTCCTTAATGCACCGCTCAGTGTGCTGAGCCCCAAACGTCGTCTGTGGATGTTGAGAACATCGAACATACACGTTTTGATAACTACGTGATAGTTCAGTTAAACAGTTTAGAGTTGAGGCACCAAAGACGTTTTTTCGAAACATCGCGAAACATATGAGATGTTTCGAGGGCTGAAATTTGGATTTCAGGCTCGTGCCCACGTCAAGAGGTATAATACTTTGACGATTTTCTCAGCCTGCAAACTAAGGGAGAAAAGCTCAATCGTTGAGCTTGTGCTCAGATTGTCTGAGTGCAACAATCACTTGAATCGAGTGGGAGTTGATCTTCCAGAGATAGTGATGTTTCTCCAAAGTCATTGCCACCAAGCTGCTTGAGCTTCGTGATGAACTATAACAAATCAGGGATAGATATGAAGATCCTTGAGATATTCGCGATGTTTGACACAGCGAAAGTAGGAATCAAGAAGGAGCATCAATTGTTGATGGTTGGTGAAACCACTAGTTTCAAGAAGGGCAAGGGCAAGAAGGGATACTTCATGAAATAACAAATCAGTTGCTGCACTAATGAAGAAACCCAAGGTTGAACCCAAACCGGAGACTAAGTGCTTCTGTAATAAGGGGAACAGCCACTGGAGCAGAATTACCCTAGATACTTGGTAGATGAGAAGGCTGGCAAGGTCGATAGAAGTATATTGGATATACATTATGTTAATGTGTACTTTACTAGTACTCCTAGTAGCACCAGGGTATTAGATACCGATTCGGTTGCTAAGCGTTAGTAACTTGAAATAAAAGGCTACGGAATAAACGAAGACTAGCTAAAGGTGAGCTGACGATATGTGTTGGAAGTGTTTCCAAGTTTGATGTGATCAAACATCGCACGCTCCCTCTACCATCAAGATTAGTATTAAACCAGAATAATTGTTATTTGGTGATTGCGTTGAGCATAGACATGATTGGATTATGTCTATCGCTTGTCTGATTATTCATTTAAGGAGAATAATGGTTACTCTATTTATTTGAATAATACCTTCAATGGTCTTGAACCTAAAGGAATGGTTTATTGAATCTCGATCGTAGTGATACACATTTTCATGCCAAAAGATATAAGATAGTAATGATAGTACCACTTACTTGTGGCAATCGCCATGTAAGTCATATTGGTATAAAAGCATGAAGAAGCTCCATGTTGATGGATCTTTGGACTCACTCGGTTTTGAAAAGTTTGAGACATGCGAACCATGTCTATTGGTGTATACGCATGAAGAAACTCCATGCAGATGGATCGTTTGGACTCACTTGATTTTGGATCACTTGGGATATGCAAATCATACCACATGGACAAGATGACTGAAAAGCCTCGGTTTCAAAGAAGATGGAACAAGATAGCAACTTGTTGGAAGTAACACATTTTGATGTGTGCAGTCAAATGAGTGCTGAGGCATGCAGTGGATATCGTTATGTTCTTACTTCACAGATGATTTAAGTAGATACTTAATGAAACACAAGTCTGAATTATTGAATGGTTCAAGTCATTTCAGAGTGAAGTTAAAGATCATCGTGACAAGAGGATAAAATGTCTATGATATGATCATAAAGATGAGTATCTCGAGTTACGAGCTTTGTACGCAATTAAGTCATTGTGGAAATTGTTTCACAATAAATACACCTGGAACACCATAGTGTGATGGTGTGTCCGAATATCATAGTTGCACCATATTGGATATGGTGCGTACTATGATGTCTCTTATCAATTTCCACTATCGCTCATGGGTTAGGCATTAGAGACAACCGCACTCACTTTAATAGGGCACCACGTAATTCCGTTGAGATGACACCGTGAGAACTATGGTTTAGAGAAACCTAAGCTGTCGTTTCTTAAAGTTTGGGGCTGCGACGCTTGTGTGAAAAAGTTTCATCGTGATAAGCTCGAACCCAAAGCGGATAAAATGCATCTTCATAGGACACCCAAAACAGTTGGGTATACCTCCTATCTCAGATCCGGAAGCAAAAGTAATTGTTTCTTGAATCAGGTCCTTTCTCGAGGAAAAGTTTGTCTCGAAAAGTTGAGTGGGAGGATGGTGGAGACTTGATATGGTTGTTGAACCGTCACTACAACTAGTGTGTAGCAGGGCACAGGAAGTTGTTCCTGTGGCACCTCCACCAATTGAAGTAGAAGCTTATGATAGTGATCATGAAACTTCGGATCAAGTCACTACCGAACCTCGTGGGATGACAAGGACGCGTACTGCTTCGGAGTGGTACGGCGATCCTGTCTTGAAGGTCATGTTGCTAGACAACAATGAACCTACGAGCTATGGAGAAGCGATGGTGGGCCCAAATTCCGACAAATGGTTAGAAGCCATGAAATCCGAGATAGGATCCATGTATCAGAACAAAGCATGGACTTTGGTGGACTTGCCCGATGATCGGCAAGCCATTGAGATGAATGGATCTTTAAGAAGAAGATGGACGTGGATGGTAATGTCACCGTCTATGAAGCTCGACTTGTGGCGAAGAGTTTTTCACAAGTTCAAGGAGTTGACTACGATGAGATTTTCTCATTCATAGTGATGCTTAAGTCCGTCAGAATCATGTTAGCATAAGCTGCATTTATGAAATCTGGCAGATGGATGTCAAAACGAGTTTCCTTACCAGTTTTCGTAAGGAAAGGTTGTATGTGATACAATCGAAAGTTTTGTCGATCCTAAGGATGCTAAAAGGTATCTTGGCTCCAAATGATCCTTCTAAGGACCGGGGTAAGCATCTCGGAGTTGGAATGTGCACTTTGATGAGATGATCAAAGATTTTGGGTTTATACAAAGTTTATGAGAAACTTGTATTTCCAAAGGAGTGAGTGGGAGCACTATAGAATTTCTGATGAGTATATGTTGTTGACATATTGATGATCAGAAATGATGTAGAATTTCTGGAAAGCATATAGGGTTATTTGAAAGATGTTTTTCAATAGAAAACCTGGATTAAGCTACTTGAACATTGAGCATCGAGATCTATAAGGATAGATCAAAATGCTTAATAATACTTTCAAATGAGCACGTACCTTGACATGATCTTGAAAGTGTTCAATATGGATCAGTCAAAGAAGGAGTTCTTGCCTAAGTTGTAAGGTACGAAGTTAAGACTGAAAGCTCGACCACGGCAGAATAGAGAGAAAGGACAAAGGTCGTCCCCTATGCTTCAGACGTAGTCTCTATAGTATGTCAGTCTTTGTGTACCGCATCGGAAGTGTGCCTTGCCATGAGTCGGTCAAGGGGTACAAGAATGATCCAGAATGGATCATTGGACAGCGTCAAAATTGTCCTTGGAGTAAATAAAGGACATGTTTCTCGATTATGGAGGTGATAAAGAGTTCGGCGTAAAGGGTTACGTCGATGCAAGCTTTAACACCTATCCGAATGACTCTGAGTAGCAAACCGGATACATATAGTGGAGCAACCATTTGGAATAGCTTCAAGTGGAGCGTAGAAGCAGCATTTACAATATGACTTAAAGATTTGCGAAGTGCATACGGATCTGAATGTTGTAGACCCGTTGACTAAAACTTCTCTCACAAGCAAAACATGATCAAACCCCAGAACTCATTGAGTCTTAATCACATGATGATGTGAACTAGTTTAATGACACTAGTAAACTCTTTGGATGTTGGTCACATGGCGATGTGACCTGTGAGTGTTAATCACATGGCAATGTGAACTAGATTATTGACTCTAGTGCAAGTGGGAGACTGTTGGAAATATGCCCTAGAGGCAATAATAAATTAGTTATTATTATATTTCCTTGTTCATCATAATCGTTTATTATCCATGCTATAATTGTATTGATAGGAAACTCAGATACATGTGTGGGTACATAGACAACACCATGTCCCTAGTAAGCCTCTAGTTGACTAGCTCGTTGATCAATAGATGGTTACGGTTTCCTGACCATGGACATTGGATGTCGTTCATAACGGGATCACATCATTAGGAGAATGATGTGATGGACAAGACCCAATGTTAAGCCTAGCACAAAGATCGTAGTTCGTATGCTAAAGCTTTTCTAATGTCAAGTATATTTTCCTTAGACCATGAGATTGTGCAACTCCCGGAAACTGTAGGAATGCTTTGGGTGTACCAAACGTCACAACGTGAATCGGGTGGCTATAAAGGTGCACTACAGGTATCTCCGAAAGTGTACATTGGGTTGGCACGAATCGAGACTGGGATTTGTCACTCCGTATAAACGGAGAGGTATCTCTGGGCCCACTCGGTAGGACATCATCATAATGTGCACAATGTGACCAAGGGGTTGATCACGGGATGATGTGTTACGAACGAGTAAAGAGACTTGCCGGAAACGAGATTGAACAAGGTATCGGGATACCGACGATCGAATCTCGAGGCAAGTACAATACCGCTAGACAAAGGGAATTGTATACGGGATCGATTGAGTCCTTGACATCGTGGGTTCATCCGATGAGATCATCGTGGAACATGTGGGAGCCAACATGGGTATCCAGATCCCACTGTTGGTTATTGACCGAGAACGTCTCGGTCATGTGCATGGTTCCCGAACCCGTAGGGTCTACACACTTAAGGTTCGATGGCGCTTAGGGTTATAAAGGAAGTTTGTATGTGGTTACCGAATGTTGTTCGAGTCCGGATGAGATCCCGGACGTCACGAGGAGTTCCAGAATGGTCCGGAGGTAAAGATTTATATATGGGAAGTCCTGTTTTGGTCACCGAAAAAGTTTCGGGTTTTTCCGGTAACGTACCGGGACCACCGGGAGGGTCCCGGGTGTCCACCAAGTGGGGCCACCAACCCCGGAGGGCTGCGTGGGCCAAGTGTGGGAGGGGACCAGCCCCAGGTGGGCTGGTGCGCCCCCCACAAGGGGCCCAAGGTGCAGGGAAGAGTGGGAGGGGCAAACCCTAGGGCAGATGGGCCCTAAGGCCCACCCCAGGCGCCTCCCTCTCCCCTCTGGCCGCCACCCAGATGGCATCTGGGGGCTGCCGCCACCCTTGGGGAGGGTACCCTAGACGGGGCGCAGCCCCCTCCCCTCCCCCTATAAATACATGAGGTCTGGGGGCTGCCCAACACATGAGAACATCTCCCTCTTGGCGCAGCCCTACCTCTCTTACTCCTCCTCTCCTTGGTGCTTGGCGAAGCCCTCTTTGGACTACCACGCTCCTCCATCACCACCACGCGTTGTGCTGCTGCTGGATGGAGTCTTCCTCAACCTCTCCCTCTTTCCTTGCTGGATCAAGGCATGGGAGACGCCACCGGGCTGTCACGTGTGTTGAGCGTGAGGTGCCGTCCATTCGGCACTAGGATCTCCGGTGATTTGGATCACGACGAGTCTGACTCCTTCAACCCCGTTCTCTTGAACGCTTCCGCTTAGCGATCTACAAGGGTATGTAGATGCACTCTCCTTCCCTCGTTGCTAGTTTCTCCATAGATAGATCTTGGTGACACGTAAGAAAATTTTGAAGTTCTGCTACGTTCCCCAACAACCGGCTCATCAGAACTTGAGCTTCCTTCTTTCCATGCACGCTTGATATTTTTAACCATCCTCCAAAAAACCCTGACCGCATCAGGGCTGCCAGGTTTGTTGAGCGAGTCAAGAAATTCAAACCGCCTTTCTTTCACATTTAAGGCAACTATACAATAATGACCAACGCCATCTCTCGTATCTGGCGGATCAAAACTTGCAAAAAGGACCTGTTGGAAGCATGAAAAAATAAATAAAATTATTATAAGAAGAAAAAGCAGAACACTATAAAAACAAACAGACAAAATATAGTTTTCAACACATAAAAACGTCTCTCACCATATCCTTTTTATCAACACGCTCCTCGGCTTTTGAGGAGAACATCATTTAACACTCCCCGCCACAAGTACCACCATTCCAAATATTTGTCTGCGAAAACAAAACCAAAAATCAAATAGTGCTCAAGTAAACAGGTCGTCGCACGAAATCAGAGAAGAAAATCAAAAAATAAAACAAAAATTTCTGCATTCTTACACAAATATGGTACGGGACAACCATTGACGGAGATCCCTTAAACTTATCTCCCAGAAAAGAAACCCCTAGATCTACAAGCCTTGTAGTGAGCATCCCTTTATCACAAAAGGATTGACCAACTTCGCCAATGCTAATATCACCCATCTCAGTTTTAAAAGCAATCATGTCCCTGAATTTTTCATGAAAAACTGAAACATAAGATACTAAAAAAAATAACAACAAAGAAAAAGGGGTAAATACAAAAAGGGACATTTGCATTTGTGCCCCTAACTCGAACCCACTACTCAGATTTGCCCCTAATTTGGAAGCATGCTCAAATTTGCCCCTCCGTCGTTAGTTGCACTTATAGAAATACCCTTCCATGCCGTTTCCGTCTAGTCAAAGCCGTTTGACTGTTATCTGGCCGTTCCTTTGACATTTTTGCCCCTGTCTCAATGTGTCACTTGTTGGTGGGACCCACTCTCAAAAAATAAAACAAAAAACCCTTTCTCTCACCCCCTCTCCCTCACACACTTACAGGTGGGGCCAATCAAGAAAGAAGAAAAAGAAAAAGACTAATCAAACTAGGTATTGGGCCCATTGTCATTGGCTTAACAATATTTCTGAATAGTTTGTTTCAGTTAACTGTTGATTAGGGATGAATTCTTCGTAACTCGCCGGAGCGAACGGCGGCGACCATTCCCGCGGTGGCTTTGGGCAGGGCAAGTGGGGGGCCTACGATGCAAGGGGAGAGAGGGGAAGGCTGTGTGACATTAACAAGCTCACTAGGAGCAAGACGGAGACGCCGCTAGGGCTCGGGGAAGACCAGAGCGAGGACTTCGACCATGGCGGCCATGGCAGATCTGGTGCTCGCGGGGAAGACGACCCTAGATCATGGGGCTTGCTATGGATGATGCCCATGGCTTCTGCTGTACATCAGGACGCCCGGGGAGCGACTGGGATCAGCCGACGTGCTTCAACGACATCCAATCGAAGGCGGCGGTCCGAGGCCTGAGGCGGGGAAGATGCGTCCGGGCGCTCGGTCCTGGACTTGTCTATTCAAATTGGTAGGTCGGAAGACGATGTCATGTTGTAAGATCGTCCTGGTGAGGTGGTGAAGCTTGGGGCTGTCGTTGGCGATGTGCTGGACAGACAACGGCGATGGGGCGGCCTCCGACGAGCTTGCGGGATAGGGCTAGAGGAGGGGAGAGAGAACGAGGGAGAGTGGCGGAGAGAGAAGGACGGCGAGAGGGCTGCGGCGACAGGGGAGACAAGCGGTGGAGGCGGCACCCGTTCGGCACTCTCGCCGGAGTTGAGAGAGACAGTGGCCGTCGGCCCGTCGTTGGGAAGCGAGGGAGAGGTAAGAGAGAGAGAAATATTTTTTTTAGATTGGCACCTGTAAATGTGTGAGGGAGAGGGGGTGAGAGAAAGGGTTTTTTTATTATTTTTTGAGAGTGGGCCCCACCAGCAAGTGACACATTGAGACAGGGGCAAAAATGTCAAAGGAACGGCGGATAACGATCAAACGGCTTTGACTAGACGGAAGCAACGGAAGGGTATTTCTATAAGTGCAACTAACGGCGGAGGGGCAAATTTGAGCATGCTTCGAAATTAGGGGCAAATCTGAGTAGTGGGTTCGAGTTAGGGACACAAATGCAAATGTCCCATACCAAAATTAGATAATACATATGAACAAAATAGTTTCTAAAAAACCATACTTCTTCTTCTTGTCCTTCCGAGCCCTCGTAACAGCAGCATACAACTCATTGTATCTTTTTAGAAGAGCTAGATCAATGCTCGACGGTGTCACAACAGGAAGTTCGTCATCTGTAATAAAAAAAGATGACGTTCACTTATCCAAATAATGAAGTTTAAATATTAAGATAAGGAAATTCTGCTAGCTATTTTGAAAATCATAGACAAAAGATCAAGTTTCACTTATCATTAAACATCTAATACAGATACCATAGTAATTAAACAACATGAATGAGAAAAACTTCAAACCTGACCTTTGTTAAAAAACTCTTGCCTTGATGTCGAGTCTTCAGTGCTTGTTCTTGAGCTGAGCAAAATATTTTCTTGCATAGGTTGCGACTAATCCACCACAACCTCACTGGACTGCCCTTCTGCAGCAACATCAGCATTCTCTAGATTTACAACGGGTCAACAAAGAACGCCCTTAGATACTTCAGCTACATGAGGCTCCACTCTCGATACTTCCTAACATCGTTGGACACCGCATGCATAGGAAGCAACAACACTAGCGGCGGGGCAACATTCTCCGGTGACTTTTCAATGCCAACATCGAATCTTCATGCCGATCGGTGGGAACAAAGCATCATAGGATCCTTGAGCTACGAGAAGGATCTGCACGATCCAGCAACCGATGCGAAGCATCAACATCGCCACGGCCATCAACAAAGACAATCGCCTGATTCAGATCAACGTGAACTTCCACGTTTTCTTCTCCAACCTGTGGAAAGTTTAAAAAACACACAGTAACACAAAAATGAGCATGGGGATAATTAAACAACACACAACACACTTATGTCAAAGATTGCTGACAGCATACACAGAACAACTATAGTCCACATATGCAAAACAACTGCAACACATGTGTGTCAAACACAACTACAACTTCAACCCACATATACGTAAAAAAAAGAACTGCAGTTCACTTTGTCAAACGCTGCAGTTCAGTTATGTTAAATATTGAAGCTCACGTATGTAAAACAGTATGGACCGCGCATGCGAAAAGAACTGCAGTTCACTTCAGTCAAACAATGAAGCTCACACATGTAAAACTATTGAAGGTAACATATGTAAATGAAAATGCATATGGGTGAACATAACAGCGTACATCAAGTTTATAACAAAAAAACAAAAAATTAGATTACAACCCACTAACAGAACAAGTAATACAACTATACCTTATCAGCTACAACATCTAGAGGGGACGATGCATCAGCCAATAACTCATCCTTCCTAGAGCCATTGTAGGTCTCTTTGTGCACATCACAAGCAGCAAAACCAGTCTACGAGCATAGAACAAACCAAAAACGAGAAATAAGATGGTACCGACCAAAAAAGAAAAAACTTCAACTATGCACAAGCAGTACACACTCCACAACAGTGAAGTACACAAAAAAACAATAAAAATGGGAATACAAATGCAAGTTCAAAGAAAAAGGGATGCATGGCAGAACAGACATGGCAGGAGTATTTGTCCTGACCAACTCCATCGTCTCTAGTTCCATCGACACCAGAAGATTCCACTCCAGCCTATAACAAAACTAACAAAAATAGCGAGGAGCAGTCAACATAATACACAAAAAAGAGTTTCAAAGCCGCAAAAAACCTAGAACATACATTGTCAGCGCCAACGCCAGCGTCCTGACGGGTCCTTTTGTCCAAAATATGCCCAACATCCTTCTCATACCAACCGCATTTTTCTTCCTGTGAATGTCTCTATTGAGGATACGAAGACCGAACATTCGTCACTGCAATCTTCAGGCTTTCAATCACGCCACAATCAAAATTGTGAGCAGCAACAGTATCTTCATCTCGTGGGCCATGGCCAACAGGGAAAAAACCAGCAACTGTCCTCAACCTATCACCGGAGGTTGGAAAAACTTCAGTCAGCTTCAAAACCTTCAGAAGGAGCTCATCAATCTCCTCATGTTTTTTGCCGCCAAAAAATGTCTGTTTATAAGAGCTTGTATTATCAAACATCTGTCGAGGCATGAAACCACGAGTATGCGGCACCTCATCATCACAGTGTGAAGGCGGCTATAGATAGGCTCATAAAACCTAGCATGAGTGCTAGGCCCTCAAGATCGAGTATGGTGTACAAGCGCAGCAGACGGTTGTACACGATATCACCTGACGCCTTCCACTGCAAAAGAAGACAACAGGCAAAGAGAAGTACGCATGTGAGTACTAGAAAAGTTCACATTTATAATGGCTGCACATTTTTTTTAAATCTGATATTAAAAAATCAGCTGCACTAACCGGCAGCTTCCCAAATTTGTAACTTTCCAAGTAAATCTTTCCCTTCACAAGCACATCCTCATTGTAAACTTCATCAGGTCCTTGGTCGTCAGGTATGACGCGCGTGGCGTCAACGTGTGCATGACTGAAAATTTGCGAAGCTTCAAGCAGTCAAGATACATAATCAAGGGGACAATGGCACAACCCTGCACAATTCGCTTGCTTCCTTCATTCGCCACCTAACCACGGATATGCGCAACTCATCAACAACAAGCTGGCAAAAGTCCATCTGAGCCATAGCCGCATAATCCATGTTCTCTACCATCACAGCAACTCTACCCAAACGAACTGCAGGCCCTGGGCACAGCAAATTCTGGTAAAGTATAAGGAAGAACACCTTCACAGCAAGGTCAACAGTCACATAATCATCTTCCTCCACCAACACCTTCAACTTCTCAAGCAAGTCCTTGACACCTATACTTTTTGAACGGTCAAAGCCAAGCTCATCCTTGAGGGCAGTCAACGATTCATCATGACCGCCGGAAGCAGGCATGGGTGCAGTGTGACGTCCCATAGGTAAATCAAAAATGTGATGAACTGCATCACGATTGATTCGAAGAACCCTGCCATTCCCAAAGTCCATTACCATGGTGGCAGGGTCAATCACTCCCATCAGATAGCACATAAGAATGCGTGACACATTTTTCTTTACTGTCAGATCAAAGACAACACCAAATCCAGCATCCCTAACATGGCTACAATGCGCCTCTTTCAACAAAGAATTAGCCTTGCAAACAGTGGGAAGCGACAACCGCACGGTCTTGTTAAATCGAGAATCATCTCCCTCAGCATCATCTTCAGTTGCATTGCTCTTACTAGACTTCTTCCTTTGTGTAAAGGGAAATGCAGTCCACATTAGAAGACTAGCCATAAAAAAGAGACATAGAAAATACAGAAAGAATAACAATGAAGGAAACAAATGCAGTGCACTTCAACAAACCTTTGGAGCAGCATCCACCTCCTCGCCAGAGTCACTACCAACATCTTCGTCGACATCATCACGGGCACGCTTGGGTAGACTCTTAGATGAACCACAGTCTTTGCTTCTACAAGGATGAACACCCTTCACATAATCAGCAAGCACAAAGTTGTCGTCATCGGAGTTGGGACCTTCAGTAACATGTAGTCGCTTGCGCTGAGGATCATCATTTCCACCAGCTTCAGTAGTTCTCTTGCCAAGATTCTTCTTCATTCCAACAACACGTGGACTCCGCCGAGGTGTACCACCTTCCTCAGCAACAGTACTCAACCTCTTCTTCTGCAAAGAAGGCTGCTTCACCTTGCCAAATTTGCCACCCTTGGCACCATCTGCAGATCTCTTCGCTTCTCCTTCTCCATAAACTCTTTTGACTCAATTTCAAACCTCAACTTCTTCTTGCTTTGCTTCAACTCATATTGACGAAGCTGTTCCGGGACCATCCAATCCTGTGTAACTTCCTCTGTACCATCAACAGACTGCGACTGTGTTTCAGACAAGACAGGACGTCTCTGATCAAAGCTCACACCAACATTACCCTCTGCAAAATAATGGTCAATCAATTGAGTAACCTCCTCAAACCCAGGCGCCCCAGCATGGAAAACAGACACTGCGTCAAAATGAAGTTTGACTATGCTCGTTAAAAAGTGCACAAAAAGAACAAATGCGGTATAGTTAGACATATAAATGCAGTTCTCCAACCATAAACTCAAAATAAAAAATAGTGCATTGTACAAAAAACTTGAATAAAACAACAATGCAGTTCACACATACATATAGTGGAGTTCACATATACAAATAAATGCAGTGCTGCATACAGTAACTTCACGGTTGTTCGCAACAAAATGTCGTACTAGATAAAACAAGGCAACACCAATTTGTACAAACATCAAGCAATCAGCATACACAGAAATAAACAAATCAATCACATACCAGAAGGAGGGGCCACACTTATGGGAGAAGATTCAATCGGTAATTCACTTGATGTCCTCCCTCGACACCATGATCCTTACCACCAGGACAAGGAGAGTCAATTGGTGTATCATTATGAGCACTGCAATCACCTACTGGATTCAAAAAAACCAGAAAACAGAAATTACAAAACATCACATGACAAAATAATGCAAACGAACGCTGACAACTAACAGAGCATAAACCAATATGCAGGATGAATTAGGAAACTAGATAAACATCAAACAAAATAAACAAAGCCTAAAATAAGCACTCCACATACCCTGAACTCCTTCTCCCACTCTGCTCGGCGAAGACATGGCGTTTCCCTGCAGCACAAGGACGAAGTGACAGACATAAGCAACAAAATCGGCAAAAATCTCACGAAACCCTAGATCCACATTGCTACACACGACTATCGACTTCAAAACGAGATAAAATCGACTGCCTACGAAAAAATTACACAAGCAAAAAGAGCGACAGCAACTACGAGAATTACAAAACAAGACGAGGGGACGATCAAGACCGAGGCCCAGCGGAACGTACCACAAAAAAGGGTGCGGCGACGGTGGCGGGATGGGGGGAGGGGGCGGCGACGGGAACAGACAGGAAAGGGCTGCGGGAGCGCAGCGGCAAGGGCTCACGGAGCGGACAGCGACGCGGAATGTAGGAATAAGGACCTCTTGAGGGCGGCGGTTCCCCAGGCGACGGCGGTTGCTGCGCGCCACGATGGTTTTGCTCGAGGGAGAGATGCCTCGGGACAAACTACAAGAGAGGAGAGGGGATTGTTCTCGGTCTCTCTCCCTGACAGCGGAGCAGTGGAATAGCCTGGAAGGGATACGTAGGAGGCCCGCGTGTCGCAAAAAGGGTCACAAAAAACGGGCCGGCCCAAAAACGGCCAGGATAAAATAAGCCATACTACATCAAAACGCACATATTACTAAAAAACAAAAAAACAAAAAAACAAAACGCACATGATGCAGTTCTTTGTGAAGAATCATGAAGTTCAAACGGTAAAACAAAAATAAAATACATATAGTTCGTAAAAAAAGTTAAAATCAAAAACAACACGCATGTTAAGAAAACGCATCCGAAAAAAAGTCTACCTTCAAATAAGTGCCACACAAAAAAGTGGGGGCAACCCTCCCTCCCCCTCTCCCCTAAACCTCCCGTGACAAAGGCAAGAAGCATAGGCAAAAAACAAATGCAGTACGCAGCACTAGAAAAATGCAGTGCATTTCGTTACGCGATGCAGTACGCTATAGCAATCCAGTTCTGCATTATGTAGATGAATATATACACGACATAGAACACAGAGATGAAGAAAAACGCGAACACGAAAATAATAAATGCAGTGCGGAAGTACACGAACGTGTAGTACATAACCATAATCAATGCAGTACAATTGTAATTTGCTAAGCACTACAGTCTCATACAGTGGAAAAACAAGATTACAAAAAAGCAAAAGCACGGAAACAAAAATGAGAACTGTACATGCAGTAGGGAATGTGTTCACATGCCGTACATAACCCTGATCAATGCAGTGCATGGATGATTTACCAAAAAGCAATGCATGCCACGACATTGAAAAAATACAAAGAAAAAAAATTGACCACCCAGGTGCTACTGCCCCACCGGGTCTCGTAGTAGGTCTGCGCCCACAGAAGGCGAGTCGTTCTGAGTCACAATGCATGGGGCCGACCACAAATGGGCCCACAGGTCAGAGACAATAAAGCTGTGAGCGCCGTGTATAAGTTCCCAAATAAGTAACCAGAGGAGTTCGACCGGTATGACAAACAGGACGAGCGCGCCTTCCGGCGGCGAGGTGGGACTAAACATTAGAGCGCACACACAGCAAACCAGGAACCAGCCGTGCTCACAGGCCGACATGGGCCCAAGTGCGTCTCTAAACTACCCGAACACAGGCCCAACAAGGCCGACTAAGAAAAAACAATAAGTTCAAAAAATAAAGTGGGGGGAGGGGCACCCCACCCCACCCCTCCTTCCCCTACCCCTCCCGTACCAGGGAGTGCAGTAAGTACAAGCAAAAACAAGATGTAGTACGTTGCGGTAGAAGTATGCAGTGCATTCCGGTACGCAATGCAGTTCGCCGTAGCAATGCAGTGCAAATACGTAGCGGTAGAAAAATGCAGTGTGTTACGTTACGCGACGCAGTGCGGTATGGCAATCCAGTTCCGGATTACCTACATGATTAAATACACGGCATAGAACACAAAGAAAAACACCAAAGCCTATAGCAAGGACACGCAAAAAACGAACGATGAAGTACACACATGTATACACAAGTGCAGTTCTGCTTTGTACCTGATGCAGTGCGGAAGTATAAGCAATGCAGTTATGTTCTCACGTAGTATACATATATAAAACATGACAAAATGCCCGTTCGCACAGAAAAGTGGTGGTTAAAAAAATACTGATCAAAAATAAAATAAAACCACCTTTAAAAAAACCCATGTTAGCATACAACCACCCAATCAGAACAGTTCCATCGCCACAAGCCCACGATCATAGATGCAACACCAACCCACGATCTGCACAACCGCGTCGTCAGTGTGATCATGCAGTTCATCCGACGCGGTCATCCCACCCCGCGCCCTCCACTTAAATTCAGACCCCTGCCAGAGGCCTTCTCATCCACAACAACACAAGTATCCATTGCGCTGCCACCAAATCGCCCCATATCAACGCAAAAGCACCAAGCCTTGCTACCGGCGATGACGTTCATCGACGAGTACAAGGGCGACAAGGCCGTGGAGGCGCACGGCAACACCAAGTTGCACGTCATCCACACCAATGACAAGAAGCAGATGGCGATCTCCCTCACGCAGTACGAGCGCCACCTCAGCCTCCAGCGCCACAAGATCGTCGGCATTGATCTCGAGTACGACAACGAGCCTGAAGCGACGCAGAAACCCGCCCTCTGCCAGCTCTCCATCGGCAAGAATCACCCGGTGCTGCTCTTCCAAATGAGCGCCTCTGAAAGGTGCACCGTCTTCGACAACTTCCTCGCCGACCCCAGGTACACCTTTGCAGGCTTCTCCATCGACGGCGACAAAACCAGGCTGGAGCGCGTCAAACTGGAGGTCGCCAACTTCGTCGACATCCAGAAGGAGTGGAGGGTGCCCGAGGCAACCAAGGCGTTGGACTCCCTTGACGTCTCCGGCATGCTCATCGACGACTACTACTACAACATGAAGAAGAAGATCACCGACGACAAGCACAAGCGCTGGGCCACCCTGCCTCTGTCCATGAGGCACATCGAGTACGCGAAAAAGGACGCCTACACAGCGTACGAGATATGGAACCGCATCACCCTCACCTGTGATACCTTCGCCGTGCAAAGTCAGAGAAGGAGGAGCCCCCCAAGAAGCGCACCGGGAGCAGCTGGGGATGGGAAGAGCCTAACTGGTGAACAAGAAGATGGTGCCAGCCAAGAGCCAACAATGCCAACGTTCTTTTAGAATTATCATACAATTTGCTTTATGTTGTTTGCTTATGTATCGTTAGTTTGCTTGTGTGCTGAACCTAGTTTGCTTGCCATGCAGAATCGCTTGTAATGATAAACTTTGATTACGTTAGTTTGCTTTCTGTTAAACTTAGTTTGCTGGTGATGAAATTGTCGTACAGAATACCTGTGATAACTTGTTTTCTGTTGTCTGCTCATATATCATTAGATTCGAGCAGTGCACAAAACAAAAAATAAGTTGCAGTGTGCAAGAAGGACGCATGCAGTGCAAATTTTGTACGAATGCAGTACAGATTATGGTGAATGAAGTTTTAACATAACCAACAAAGCAGTGCACCAACCTAAATTTGAAAAAGAATACATAAGAGCAAAAACACAAAAAGAAAAACGCAAGCACGTAAATAATCAATGCAGTGCAGAAATATATGAACGTGCAGTACAGAACCATAATCAATGCATTACGCGTATGATTTACTAAGCAGTGCACTCCCATACATTGGAAAAAAGATTACATAACACCAAAAACACGGAAACAAAAATATGAGAAGCTGTACATGCGATGGAATGTGTGCACATGCGACAGAACCACGATCAATGCAAAGGTACTGCGCCCGACATTGAAAAAAACACCTAAGACAGAAAAATACAAAGAAAAAAAATTGACCACCCAGGTGCTACCGGCCCCAGCCAGTCTCGTAATAGGTCTGAGCCCACAGAAGGTGAGTCGTTCTGAGTCACAATGCATCGGGCCGGCCACAAATGGGCCCACGGGTCAGAGACAATAAAGCTGCGAGCGTCGTGTATAAGCGCCCAAATAAGTAACTAGAGGAGTTCGACCGATATGCCTCGCCAGCGCTTATAAATAGGTCGAGCGCGCCTTCCGGCAGCGAGGTGGGACTAAACATTAGAGCGCACACACAGCAAACCGGGAACCAGCCGTGCTCACAGGCCGACTAGGGCCCAAGTGCATCTCTAAACTACCCGAACAAAGGCCCAACAAAACCGACAAAGAAAAAACAATAAGTTAAAAAAAAGTGCGGGGGAGGGGGGGCACCCCCCTTCCCTACCCCTCCCGTACCAGGGACTGCAGTAAGTACAAGCAAAAACAAGATGCAGTACGTGGCGGTAGAAGTATGCAGTGCACTCCGTTACGCAATGCAGTTCGCCGTAGCAACAAAATCAGCCGTGCTCACAGGCCGACTTGGGCCCAATTGCGTCTTCACTACCCGAACACAGGGCCAACAAAAAAAAAGAGGCCACTGAAAATTAAAAAAATCCTACATACCATACACAAACACAGGCCCAACCACGCGTTCACAGTTCGTCGTGATATGACAATGCAGTTCGCTATTTTCAAGTAAGCAGTCCTGTTGCTTCTCAAATGCATTCGTGTACACTGAATCAGAACCAATCCACCACCTAACACCAACCACACCATTTATTACATCCATTGCTCAATTGGTTGAATAAAAACTTATCCATTCGGTACTCTGCATCAACACAACTCCTCCCCCGTTCCTCATTTTCTTCAAATCATAGATCTAGGGTTCATCCCATCCACAGCTCTTCTCCGGAATTCCTTGAACCCGCCATGGACTGTAAGTGTGGGTGCTTGGCAAGGATGGCGCCGGTAGCGGACACATGCGTGTATGCAGAAGGTCTAGAGCTCACCAACACCGAGTGGCGCAGCATGCTTGGGTGCCTGATGATACCCAACAGGGGGTTTCGTGGGCCATTTCTTCATCGCCTCACAACCGCAGATCTCCAGGAAAGTTGGGTATGTTTTTCCCCTCAAAATTTTGGACGTAATCTAGCCTGCAAATACACATCTGAATATATAGTTCAATCAATTTTTTTAGTAGTGTCAACAAAAAAACAAAACAAAATCTGTATTGTTGTTCAGATTTGTTAGCTATTAAGACTAGATGCTTCCACCTATCTTTTTTCAGTACCACACCAGGTATCGACACTAGTTAGATCAGAATCCCAACAGACGAACAAAAAAAGGATCAGTAGATAAGTGTTGCAGTTATCTTAACATGCTGGAGAAGTACACTATTACTGACATTACAGTGCAACCATGTTGCAGTATAATATATATCCCAGTAAAACGAGGGGTCAATTGCGTATATAAGATTGTTCATACATTGCAACTACTTTAGAAAATAGCAGTCATATATATATATATATATATATATATGTAACTATTTAAGTCAACATAAACATATCATACTAAGTATAAAAGAAAAACATTTGTT
Organism: Aegilops bicornis; assembly: GCA_021605145.1. Taxonomy (NCBI): domain Eukaryota; kingdom Viridiplantae; phylum Streptophyta; class Magnoliopsida; order Poales; family Poaceae; genus Aegilops; species Aegilops bicornis. The sequence continues at coordinate 671,812,440 of CM038673.1, read as the reverse complement.
GTTTACTTATAAAATTCTTTTTCCACCCATTCCAATATGCAGAAACTGCCATCCACAATAAAATTTCATGCTCCAAGTTCAGGAAAGGTTACTTTGGAGACAGAACACAAGAATGGGTATGCAGACATGCAAGCTGACTACCACATCAACTCTGAAGACTGCATCAACATAACTACTGGTTGGAAAGATTTTGTCTCCCAGAATGGCTTTGAGGTCGGAGAAGTGGCCATGGTGTTTTTCTACAAAGAAGAAGACTCCATCAAGTTTACAATATTTGCACTCTAGGCTGTCTAATATGAAGCAACCAATATTTCTAATGCTTTGGTTATGCTGTATGCTTTTAAAATTATGTCCATCAGACAATTTGAACGATGCGTATTTAATGTATGCAACGTCAACTGCCTCATTTTATAATCCTTTTTAGACAAAGTTGTTGTTGGCAGTAATGCAATTCTCTCAAGCACATAGTGTGGTACTAACAGCCCTCTGAACAGTAACAATGAAATGCAAATGGTTGACACTTTGCAGTTAACATATCATGTTCAAGAACAATTGTCATAGTATGCAGTTCAAAAAAATTCTTATAATTACTATTCAGCTAACAAAAGTGTATAATGGACCATCCATTCTAATAGCAGGATTGAACATTAACAACACTACTAATGTAGTACGTAAATGCATATTATGCAGTCATCTAGAACACAGAATGCAGTTTAAGAAAAGATGAAATCTCATAAACAGCCATAACCACTGTAATGCAGCTACAACGAAGTACACTACCAAAGAAAATGCAGTGCACTACAACGTATGCCACGACTACAAAAAATAAAATTAAAGCATAAAACTACAGACATGTGATAGACTAACAGAGGTGTCAATTTCACTCGCAATTCCATAACTCGCCTAAAAATTGTACAGCCACTAAACTATAGAAAAATACCCCCGAAAAATTTACACGGAAGACACGGCAACGGGACGAACAGCATCAGCTTTCATTTCAAGAATGCGATTCAAAAAATGACAATTATACCCACAATACAATGAATTCAAACCTATAGCAACAGTAATTACAATATTCAAACACGCATGGACGAGCAAAACCAAAAAAATCGACAAGAACAGAGGAGCGGTCGAAGCTCACCCGCCGCAACAATCAAAATAACAAAAAATTGAAAACTAACTCCTAAAAATTAACAAATTATAGAGTGAACGGACCGATTAAAACGAACGCAACCAAAGAATTCCTACTAAAAATAACATACGACCACAAAAAAATCGCATCTGACGCGAACACGAACGAACAAAGAAAGCTCGTCCGCCAAATCCCTCGATTTGCAAGCACTTTAGTAGATTTTCCTGTAAATTAGAAAGAATAAAGCTAAAATGACATGCAGACACAAACTGAATCATCCCGCAACACCCGATTCCACACAGAAAACGCGGGCGGAACACCAGAAAATGAAGCAGTTCTCCCGTGAAAGCATTGCAGTGCCCGGAGTCAAGAAGATGCAGTGCACTTGCATTGAGCGTGCAGTGCGGAAGTGTTATTAGAATAGTTATTCTACTAATATTAGCATAATAGACTGTCTGTATATATATATATATATATATATAGAGAGAGAGAGAGAGAGAGAGTTGGTGATGATGGTGTGCCTGCCATCCTGCAATATAGGCCGTCCGATTTATATCTGACGAATAGGAAGGAAACTATGGCAATTTTGAAAAAATATACCCACACCCCTCTCCACATTTGCAAATAAGGCCTTCCCTCATTCATCCTTTTCTCCCACAGGATAAACTACTCATACAAATGCATCTTGACGTTTGGTGCAACACATGGGCATCTTACTATTACTACATATAATATATAGAACATTGATTATAATTTGTGATAATGTGTGGCTTTTTCAGCTCAGGGCTAAATAATTGTCATAATGTAGGGGGCGGGGCACTATACTTTGTGTGATAAACACGGTGTACGTATGGAACATGGTTTAGATTATGAAGATCTAGTTAGTACATCAAATGTACTATTATTTGGAATCAACATCAAGTGTATTCAGAAATTTGAATTCGAGTTCATATAATACACATAGTTCATATCTATCTCTATGGTAATCATGTGGTGTGTTGTTAAGATAATACACGAATGATGGTTTGAGTTGGCAACGATCATGATTGTAGATTCTTATTCAAATAGAGAAACGAATTCAAATTTAGTTCGATTTTCAGCGGTAGTATAGACATTTGGAATGCACTAAAATGTTGGTATGAGTAGGTTACATGCATTATACAGCGAGTGAAAAAATTCAATTGGACATAACATGGATTCATAGCTTTGAATAGCATTTGTACAGTAAAAACGGGACAAGACTCTCTCTTTGTGTGGTGTGAATAGTTTTATTTTTTTTGTTTTTTTCATTGAGGGAAGTGCGAATTGATTTGGTACGTACAATATTACACGTTAGGCTTGTCCCTAAAATTCAACCCGCGCCTTGCTATATCCCGAAAATTCAGATACAGTGCTCCCAAAACTCGCGCCTTCACAACCTCCCTTGCTATCCCGAAATTACAATGCGCGCGAAAACTCCCTCCAGCTGCCAAATCCAGACACATGAAATCCCCCTTCTAACCCTGAGCCGAAAAGGCCGCTAGTTCAAATTGGTGGGGGTACTTTTGTAACACACCCTACATTTTGGATAAGAGCGTCCCTAAGTCATGGTCCCCCCTCCCATCGCCTCCTTTTCGCCATCCGAAATCCTAGGCCGCCATAACCTCTTTGCTCCAGTCGCGAAACCCCACCCTCCTCAGTCCGCCACCTCACTGTTTCCCAGTCAGAGCGTCTTCCCCGACGGTGTCGTCCACCGCAACAGCTCGACGTCCCTCATCCACCTCCCCGGATGAGGATCCGTCGTCGATCTCTTCGTCCCGCAGGTTCAGCCGCCCCGTCCTCCACCTCCAAGGAGCTGCTTCGACGATCGCCTCGTCTATCGTGGCTGCTCCATCCCCACAGCGCCGCCTTAACCTCCTCTACCGGAACCACAGTATCCTCATCAACTCCTAGGATGAAGCCGAGGCCTACTCGGTGCCACCAAAGAGGTTTTACACTCATCGCATCGCACCTTCTCCTTAACTCGACCTCCCGGCACCGACTGTGCTCCATCCCGCACCCCCATGGCGCGGCTACCTCGAAGCCGGCACCGCGGGCGACATCTCCACGGCGGATCTACTCCAGTGTGAGGCCCCTTCGGCAGCAGCGTCCATACCAGCCAGATCATTCTTTGTAGCTCGGCTCTCGCCGCTCGTTCACGTTCTTCTGCTTTGCTCCGCTCCCGCTCACTGCGTTATTCTTCTTCTGCTCCCGCTCTCGCTTCGCTCCTTTCGCTCTGCTCTCCCTCGCTTTCGTCTGCTTTCTGCTCCCCTCGCTCGTGCTCTTGCTCTGCTCTTGCTCTCGCTTCATGGCTAGCGATCTTTGGTACAGACTCTGCCTTCTACGAGTTCTTTGCTCTGGCTCTAGTTCGCTGCTCCTCCAGTATTTCTTTGCTCATTGCTATCTGCTCTTTGTGTTCCCCGTGGATCGCCTGTTGATTTAGATCACTGTTTCTCTACTACTAGTGCTCGAGCGGCCTAAAATACATGTGAAGTGCCTCTCTGCTATCAGTTTGTTCAGTTTTGACAGAAACATTCAAATTCCACAGTAAATTTCAGTTTCGACAGTTAAGTCTAGAGTCAACAGTTTTTACCTCATCTATTGTAGTCAGGTGTTTTTTGGTGATGTAAATTTTACATCTATCACTTTTTGGTAATGTATTTTACATCATCTATTGGAGATGCTATTAGAATCCCACTTGAGATTAACGATGTATGTCTTGTACTACTTCAGCCTCGACGTCTTACGGCTCGCCGGAGCTGCTCCAACGATGGAACCATCCATCACAACAGAGCAGTGCCCTGGACGCCGTCTAAAGATTCCTCAGATCTTCCTCCACACCTCCGACAGCCACCTCTGTCTCAACTTCTTCAGGGACCAACCCAATGATGTCGAGGTCGACACAACTACGGCAAATAGGTTGTGCACTTGTTGCATCACTTATTACTCTACATTCATGTCGATCCATCAGGGCTATTTTGGTTCAAAGGAAAAACTGAAGGAAAAACGTAGCAATAGGAAATTTTCCTATGGCACTCTACTATTCAATTATTCATGCATCTTGTTGAAAGGAATGGAGCAAAACATCCACCTGGACCTACTTTTCAAAATCCTATGCATGAAAACAAGACCAAGTGCATTAGTGGCAGAATAACATTCTAACTATACATGCTTTCATATGGTTTCACTTTAATTTGGCCATGTTTCTTTGCATTCCTCTGCTCTTCCAATTCCTGTAAACCAAACACCCAAGTTGACAGAAATCATGTGTTTACAAATTTTCTGTTTCCCACGTGCATTCCTATCCTATTCCGGTGTTTTTCTTATCCCTGCATTTTTAGAATCCTGCAAGCCAAAGGAGCCCTTACAGAATTACTTCAGTTACAGGTAGGTGTCAAAGAAAACTTTGTGTGGTTTTTCCTTCTCCTGCCGCGACGTCGTCCACCTCACCTGAGCTGCTCCATCGATAGAAGCATCCACCAAACCAGACATCACGACTCCTGACCATCTTTCGTCGCCTTAGATCTCCTTCCCTGCCGCCGGCCCCACCGCAACGGCATGACCATCATCGACTCAGCAGATGAACCTGAGGAGTACACGGGTCCATAAGAGAGGTCACACTCTTTTGTTTCTGCTTATGTTATGCATTGCTTAATATTACCTACTACTTTATCGTCATGTTCACCTCTTAGACTCCAAGTCAGGCCCAAATTAATGTTCAAACTTGAGCTTTAAAATTAGTTGTGGGGCACATATCGAGGCAGCAATGAATAGTATCTCTGTCTATTATCTGGTTCACCTAGGGTATGCCTATGTTGTTCATCTTGGGTGGGAAACAAATAGTAAAGCAATCATCATCTGTCTTTTTATTAAATTAAAGCTATCATCAACCTGCTATCATTATTTTTGTATCCATCCGCTGGTTGTTACCATCACTCTAGATTTCTGCATGCTCTCCTTACATAATCTCACTAAATTTTTTCGTATGCATGTCAAATATTGTACACAGTCATGCTGAACATGTAGAAAAAAAAGAGAAGAGTTTTGCGCGGCAATACAATGTCATGCAGACATCGCTTCATGGTGGGTTCAATGGAAAACCCTCCCCCCTCTCCAGATTGTAATCCAGAGGAAGATATCTGTTCTGAGGCGGATTCAGACATAGCTGACCACTCCTATTTACCCCCCAAGGTGTTTGCTCTAACTTGGCATGATGATGTTAGTCATATCATGCATATGTTGCCTTGCAGTGCCTACTTTCGACATCATATATGTCATCTGCTTAGTTTAGACATGTTCTGTAATGCCACCTGTTAGTTTTCTATATCATATATGGGAATTGTGCAGTCTCATATCTTTTAGCCAACCATAATATATGTGAAATATGCAATGCCATCATGTTTAACCAGGCATCATATATTTGAATGATATCTTGCCCATCCTTTTCTTTATTACATTTCCATTTTTCGACAATGTTTGTACATTAAACTACTCTTCCTATGAATCAGCCATTTGAGTGGGTGATGGAAAAATCTGGAGAAAACAAGGTCTTCGTGAGCGATTGCTACTGTCAAAGCAGATCTCTTGCTGGGTCCCGATAGCTCCTCAGAGATGGATTCAGAGATAGATGACTAGTCCTATTCCCCCACCGAGGTGTATGCTCTAACTTGGCATGGTTATACTGCTCATATCATGCATATGATGTCTTGCATTGCATGGTTTAGACATCATATACACAATATTCAACACCATGTTCTTAGTTCAGACATCATATATGTGAATGCCCTCTGCTTAGCATATAAATCACATATGTGAATTAAATCATGTGATCCTGATTACTTAGATAACATGTATGTGAATTATGTCATGTGAACCTGTTTACTAAAGACATCATATAATTATCTCATGACATCGTGTTTAGTTAGTCATCATATCTTTGAATTATGTCATGCTATGCTATCCAGTTTAGATAGACATCATATATGTGAAATTATGTCATGTTATCCTTTTTAGTTAAACAATATACATGTCAACTATTTAATGCCCTCTTTTTCCACACTATCTATTGCATCTGTCTCTCATACAATGTGTGTACATTCAACTATGTTTCCTGTTTATCAGCTTTGAATTGGAGCGGGTGATGGCAGTATCTAGCGGAGTAAAAAGACGGTCTTCAAATAAAACAGTGATACCTCTTGGTGGAGATAGCACCCCGGTTGTACATGCACGAGAACCAGCCCTACCACACATAACCCAGACTCTCGCGGATTGTACCCCTATTGCGATGGACAGAGAACCAGCTTCACCCAATCTAACCCCAACCCCAGCAGATAGTAACCCAGTTCCTGTTGACACAGCACCATCTCCACCATAGAGCTCCCAAACAAGAGCAGTTAGTAAGGCAGCTCCAGTGCCCAAAGCGCCAATACTACCACGGTGAACCCCAACTCCACCAGTTAGTACACCTATTCCTATGGAGGAAGCACAACCAACCATTCGTAGTTTAGCATCTATCGCATTTGATGTTGTTAAATCCTATGTGTGTATCTTCCCATCATGGAAATATGATACTGAAGATGAAGGAAAATGCCAGTTGCGGGTGTTTGTCCAGGAGTTATGTGTAAGTAATGTTATTCATGGCAATTACTTTGCTTTGTCCCATACATTCTACCTCCATTTAGAGATATTAAAACTGAGCACTTTTCCTGCCCTCTCAGACCATTAGCATTTTGAGCCCTAGGATCATCAGTTTAAGGCATTTCTGGCCGTCAGATTTGCTCTCAATCGCCCCTGGGCAGGTTTAGTTTGCTGTTAATGAGCGTGAACCTTTATGGGCCGCTGCTCTGGTCACATTTTCTCGCATATGTCGTAAACTTTGGCTTAATGGGCCTTTGCACCCTACCTTACAGGCATGTATGTGTCTTCCCTAAAAAAAGTTTTCTTGGTCAGCAAATTCGTAGACCTCCCACCCCTTCGCGTGGCGGCTCTCTCTAGAGGTGACTTGGCCTGGGTCAACGACCGATGCATGGCCGGAGCAACGGAGCCACGCCGACCACGCTGGTTTGGGTAGTGCCTCGCCGGGCGACGGGGCACGGGGCCGCCTCGATTTCCTCAGTCCGTTCGATTGCACGGCATGGCAGGATGGTCTGTAGCAGCAAACGGGCACACGTAAGTTCTATCGCCAATCCAACGCTAATTGATCGATAGTTTAATCAGCCATTACTAATAGTCGATGCACCGGATGCCGATTATTGCATCATTTACAATTGGTGATTTATAATTTTCATTCAATTCATGCACGCCCATATAATCCCAACCTTGCCGCTGCTCCTTCCCCACTCTCCTCACTTCGCCAAATCACTCTACAGCAACGATGGGTGATTCTTAGGTTTCCAATTCGTTCCAATTGTCCCTCCCTCCCGCATCTCCTCTTCTTGCAATTCTTCCTCCATCTTTGTTATTTGTTTTCTTTATTGATTTTGTTCTTTGTGTTGACAAAAAATGTGGGTTCTGTACAAGGAAGGACTATTGGGTTTCTTACTCTTTTTCACTTGAATCTTACGGCATACAATGGCTAACGGACACGTTAGTATCAGTGTGCTCTTTTGCCTCAGTTACCTAAATTTATGCGCCATCTCACATGCGGAAGTACTCACAAATGAATGCAGCTTCTCTAGCTTGATGATTTTTTCCTTTTTCATATTGCTCTTTATACTCACAAGTTGTCTGAGTCTGTAATCAGCGTGCTGCCATGTTAGTTTCATATGAAAGGAAGACCAACTGTGTGTGTTGGTTATATTTGTGGTGAACTCTCGGTGTGCTGACTGAAGAAATAGTAGCTGAATAAACCTGTAATATAGAGTTTATTTTTTCTTTTGAGAACACTAAAAAATTAAGTGTTTGAAGGGCATCGTGCTCTGTGTGGCCCAGTCCTAAAAGTATTGCTTAGTTGAGATGGTGGAATAAATGTTCCATCATTTGAAGAGTTAAATTCTTTGCAAGAGCAGAAGGTGTTATCCTTTTGACAGGGAAAATGTGAAAAATAAATAAACCTCACAATGCGTATCAGGAGATGGCAATTCAGAGTTTTGTTTAGTATTCTGGGTAACCGAAGGTTCCAAAGTGGCAGCCATTGCACCATCAGAGAGCATACTATTCAAAAAAGAGAACATTCATCACTTTGTTTGATAGATTCAGTCAAGTAAACAAAATTACGAATCCAAGAAAGAAAACATACCTGCTACAGTACATCTCAAGACTCATTTATCTTCCAAGAAGAAACTATCTATAACATAGGGGTATGTTTGCTCTCATGAGGAGCGTATATGGCCTTACATAAACATCAATTACCACAAAGAGAAAATGAAACAACAGTTTAGGTACCCACGCATGGCATTAATAAATGCTTTAGTATTAAAGCTCCCATTCATAATGTTCTGTAACTCGATTCTCAATTTCAGATTAGCGTGGCACAATCTGATCATGGAAGTCGTTGGCACCCGTCAGGTTCCAAAATATGATTGGCTATGGGGTAATAAGTTATTAGGAACCAAAAAATAATGTTTTTTAGCAAGCATGCATTTGATCAAGCCAAGGGCGCATGATTACTTTGATCAACCAAGCATATGCATTACAAGCCTTTTCATAAATTGAGAAATGGAACATTTAAAATTGGACAAAGTTAGATAGAAATAAGCCAACCAATTAGAAGATTAGGTGATCAAAATTAAGGCCTAGCTGATGAAGCATGTGAGTCCTATACGTAGGGAAGGCAAAGAACCTGCATTGCAATAGAAAGATTAGGGTGTCTTCTTTTTATTTATGACGATGTATGTGATATCACTTGTATTCTGAAGTTGTATACAGAAGAACAAATATTGTCTATATCAGTCCCACAATCTATAAAGATGCCTAACCCCATGAAATAGATTGAACTTTGAAAAAAAGTATGCTTAGCCTTTCCTGATAGTACCAACATGACCACTAGTAGAATAGCCTTATAGCAGAGTGATTCATTTACATCATTCAATTTCTAACTAAAAATTAAAAAAATCAAGGAGGATGACATAAGAGACGGGGAAGAAATTTGAGTTAGTGAAACTTGGGCAATGGAGACCTTCTAGACTATAATATTGTAAAAGTAACTTGCTAATGTTAGTTATAACTAATATCATGTTAGTTGTAATGCATATTGTGATATGTGGGTGCTCTTTTTTATGTTAGGGCTCAAGGGAAGTTACTCGATGCTTTATTCCCTTTTTATTTTGTGTATACATATTTAGGAACAGACTGATGGACCAATGGTGATAGTGAAAAATTGTCATTTTAATTCTGAAGGCACAGTGCTCATTATTACTGTGAGAAGAGATGTTAAGGCAGTACGGTTATGTTCTGCTCTTTGGTAGGCTATGATCCAATGGTCGTGCTTGAAAATTTCTTCTAAACAACCTTTTACACTTGAAGGGGCTAACTTTCATTTGTTTTTGTTTTGACTTGCAAACAATAACCTTAGGTTTCATTTTTGTGCTAAAGATATAGTGCATAAGCGGTTAGCTTTCATGGAATGAATGGTTATCTTCGTGGAAGGAAACTCTAGCATATCACTTAGAGATATGAATGTGCTTCTTGCAACTCCTTGTGCTTCTCCTCCAATATATTTCTGATGATTCTCGAAGTCTGTGTAGTAGGCAAATCCTTCTTGCATTTCCAAACCTTCATGTACTATCACATGATCTGTTGTGTGTGCTGCTTTGGCAACACATAGTTTGAATACTAGATGTTATCCTTTCTTTTTATGAATTATGTGGGTTGATTTTTGCAATCTCATATCATGGGATTTTCATGAACTGCAGCCCATTCATGCGTTCTCTTATATATATTCCTAACCTACTTGTGGTTCATCGAGATGAATGTGCACATGCCAATAAACACCCACTCATCCTTACTGCCACACAATTTTGTGGAAAACCTAATAAAGTTTTAGTATAACTTATCAATGTAGGCACAACTTATGGAAATTCAGTTTTTTTTCATATGTCAAACTATCATTATATTTACAAGAGTTCCTACCATTCTATTGTAAAAATAGATGGGCGCAGCAACGCGCGCTGGCACGATCTAGTGATGGTTATAATACAAAAAAATTCCCATTTTTCTCTATAGAGAAGGACTGATTTGGAAACTCATGATGAGGTAACCTGTGCTAATACCTCTGCTATCTTCAAGAATGCTTGGTGGCAGTATCGGAATTACCTGAAGAAAACGTACTTCACTGGCAAAGAAACTCATCAAATTCCCTTACGTTCTCCCGAGACACATTTACTGGACGATGACTGGGAATGCCTTGTTCTGTACTGGTCCCGAACCAAGAATGTGGAAAGTTTTATGAGCTCATTTTTATTTTAAGTATTATATGCCTGCGTCTTACAATACTCTGTTCATGTAGAACAAGTGCTTAAACCTTAAGAACAACTGTTCTCATTTAAGATTCCATTGTTATCATGCATACTACTTTGCTCTTGTATCACTGTATTTACTCATACATACTTATTTTTAAATTGAAGGATCCAATCAAAACTCCAATGGCACAACATGTATGTTTACGCATGTTTCTTTAACAGGTTTGCTCTTATAAATAGCTCTGTTGATTTCAATTTCAATTGTGTATATAATTGACTTCTCATATCATGCACATTACTAGCATCACAACCGATCCAATAGTGTTGTTGTACATGTAGACCCGTGGTACCCATCTGAAATCTTGTTGTGCCGTGTAGTTTCCCACGCTTTGTATTCTTTCAGTGCTGCTTTGTCTTGAACTGATATGATTTGAACCGTGTCTTTATTTTGATTTGGCAAGACAATGCAGTGACCATAGGACATAGATATATGTTTGTTTGATGTTTTTATTATGTACTACTTGGCAAAAGAAGACTTGGTAGTTTAATCCTGTCCACCTTACTAATTAACTGATTCACCGAAATGAGTTTCATATACTAGTACATGCTAAACATGTTATGTGTCTGCTTGTTTCTTCGTTTAGAATGCTGGCAGAATATTGGGGAAGAGTGCCTTATTAAGCAATGGTAAAGGAAGTAATGCAGATAAGGTTCAGGATAGTGATACATCCTTGTTGGTCTCCAACAAAGCTGATAAAACAGCTAAGGAAAACTATCTTGAAGACAGTGAGACAACCCCAAAACCATGTCTTGGTTTAGTGTTCGAGTTACTGGCCACTACCGCTGGCACAAGCTATTCAAACTCACTGTCTAAATTAGTCCAATTTCTTGAGTCTCAACTACAAGCTGAAAGACATCGATCAATTGTGTTGCGACAAGAAGCCGAAGGACTGCGGAAGTCCCTGGAGCATTCAGATGCATAATTTCTAGTGCAACAGCAGGCGTTGGAGGATTTTAGCCAAACAGGACAAAGTTAATAAGCTTGCTAAGCTTATTGCCAGCATGGTGGATACCCAGGATAGCGTTTCCTGAGCTCTTCTGAAGTTGTTTCAGTTATGGACTTGTTTTGCAGCCGCGTTTATTTGCACTGGTGGCCAATTTAGACGGCCAGTGTATGTAATATGCTGCTTTGTTCCCTATATTTGCACTGGTGGCGAACTTTGATGCCCAGTGGATGTAATATGTGAAGGAAATATGCCCTAGAGGCAATAATAAAGTTGTTATATTATATTTCCTTATGTCATGATAAATATCTATTATTCACGCTAGAATTGTATTAACCGGAAACTTGATACATGTGTGGATACATAGACAAAACACAGTGTCCCTACTAAGCCTCTACTAGACTAGATCGTTAATCAAAGATGGTTAAGTTTCCTAACCATAGACATGTGTTGTCATTTGATGAACAGGATCACATCATTAGGAGAATGATGTGATGGACAAGACCCATCCGTTAGCTTAGCATAATGATCGTTAAGTTTTATTTCTACTGCTTTTTTCATGACTTATACATATTCCTTTGACTATGAGATTATGCAACTCCCGAATACTGGAGGAATACCTTGTGTCCTATCAAACGTCACAACGTAACTGGGTGATTAAAAAGATGATCTACAGGTATTTCCGAAGGTGTTTGTTGCGTTGGCATAGATCGAGATTAGGATTTGTCACTCCGAGTATTGGAGAGGTATCTCTGGGCCCTCTTGGTAATGCACATCGTATGAAGCCTTGCAAGCAATGTAACTAATGAGTTAGTTACAGAATGATGCACTACGGAACGAGTAAAGAGACTTGCCGGTAACGAGATTGAACTAGGTATGAAGATACCGACGATCGAATCTCGGGCAAGTAACATACCGATGACAAAGGGAATAACATATGTTGACATTGCGATTCGACCGATAAAGATCTTCGTAGAATATGTGGGAACCAATATGAGCATCCAGGTTCCACTATTGGTTATTGACCGAAGAGGTGTCTCGGTCATGTCTACATAGTTCTCAAACCCGTAGGGTCCGCACGCTTAACGTTCGATGACGATAGGTATTGTATGAGTTATGTATTTTGGTGACTGAAAGATTGTTCGGAGTCCCGGATGAGATCACGAACATGACGAGGAGTCTCGAAATGGTCGACAGATAAAGATTGATATATTGTAAGGTTATATATGGACACTGGAATGGTTCCGAAGAGGTTCGGGGATTTTTCGGAGTACCGGGAGGTTACCGGAACCCCCGGGAAAGTTAATGGGCCGCATGGGCCATAGTGGAGAGGAGGAGGCAGGCCACGGGAGGTGGCGCGCATGCCCAAGCCAATCCGAATTGGACAAGGGGTGGGGGGCGCGGCCCCCCTTTCCTTCTCCCTCTCCACCTCTTTCCCCTTTCCCCCTCTTCGTAAGAAGGAAAAATAGGGGGGTCGAACCCTACTAGGTGTGGAGTCCTAGTAGGACTCCCCCCTCCTTGGCGCGCCCCTTGTGGCCGGCCTCCTCCCCTCCTCCTTTACATACGGGGGTGGGGGGGCACCCCAAAGCACATCAATTGTTTAGCCGTGTACGGTGCCCCCCTCCACCGTTTACTCCTCCGGTCATATTGTCATAGTGCTTAGGCGAAGCCCTGCGCGGATCACTTCACCAACACCGTCATCACGTCGTCATGCTGACGGAACTCATCGACTCCTTCGTGCCTCTACTGGATCAAGAGTTTGAGGGACGTCATCGAGCTGAACGTGTGCAAAACTCGGAGGTGTCATACGTTCGGTACTAGATCGGTTGGATCGTGAAGATGTTCGACTACATCAACCGCGTTAACCTAACGCTTCTGCTTTCGGTCTACGAGCGTACATGGACATACTCTCCCCTTCTCGTTGCTATGCATCTCCTAAATAGATCTTGTGTGATCGTAGGAACTTTTTTGAAATGGCATGCTACGTTCCCAATAGTGGCATCCGAGCCAGGTCTATGCGTAGATGATATGCATGAGTAGAACACGAAGAGTTGTGGGCGATAATAGTCATACTGCTTACCACCAACGTCTTATTTTGATTCGACGGTATTATTGGATGAAGCGGCCCGGACCAACCTTACATGACCATGTTCATGAGACCGGTTCCACCGACAAACATGCAACTTGTTTTGCATAAAGGTGGCTGGCGGGTGTCTGTTTCTCTAACTTTAGTTGAATCGAATTTGACTACGGCAGGTCCTCTTTGAAGGTTAAAACAGCACACTTGACGAAAAATCGTTGTGGTTTTGATGCGTAGGTAAGAACGGTTCTTGCTAGAAGCTCGTAGCAGCCACGTAAAACTTGCAACAACAAAGTAGAGGACATCTAACTTTTTGCAGGGCATGTTGTGATGTGATATGGTCAAGACATGATGAGATATAAATTGTTGTATGAGATGATCATGTTTTGTAGAAGTTATCGGCAACTGGCTAGAGCCTTATGGTTGTCGCTTTATTTTATGAAATGCAATCGCCATGTAATTGCTTTACTTTATCACTAAGCGGTAGCGATAGTCGTAGAAGCAATAGTTGGCGAGACGACAAACAACGCTACGATGGAGATCAAGGTGAACCCGGTGACGATGGAGATCATGATGGTGCTTTGGAGATGGAGATCAAAGGCACAAGATGATGATGGCCATATCATGTCACATATTTTGATTGCATGTGATGTTTACCTTTTATGCATCTTATTTTGCTTAGTACGGCGGTAGCATTATAAGATGATCCCTCACTAAATTTCAAGGTATAAGTGTTCTCCCTAAGTATGCACCGTTGCTACAGTTCGTCGTGTCGAGACACCACGAGATGATCGGGTGTGATAAGCTCTACATTCACATACAACGGGTGCAAGCTAGTTTTGCACGTGCAGAATACTCGGGTTAAACTTGACGAGCCTAGCATATGCAGATATGGCCTCGGAACACTGAGACCGAAAGGTCGAACGTGAATCATATAGTAGATATGATCAACATAGAGATCTTCACCATTAAAAACTACTCCATCTCACGTGATGATCGGACATGGTGTAGTTGATATGGATCACGTGATCATTAAGATGACTCGAGGGATGTCTATCTAAGTGGGAGTTCTTAAGTAATATGATTAATTGAACTTAATTTATCATGAACTTACTCCTGATAGTATTTGCATATCTATGTTGTTGATCAATAGCTTGCGATGTAGCTCCCCGTTTATTTTTTATATGTTCCTAGAGAAAAATAAGTTGAAAGATGATAGTAGCAATGATGCGGACTGGGTCCGTGATCTGAGGATTATCCTCATTGCTGCACAGAAGAATTATGTCCTTGATGCACCGCTAGGTGACAGACCTATTGCAGGAGCAGATGCAGACATTATGAACGTTTGGCAAGCTCGGTATGATGACTACTTGATAGTTTAGTGCACCATGATTTACGGCTTAGAACCGGGACTTCAAAAATGTTTTGAACGCCATGGAGCATATAAGATGTTCCAAGAGCTGAAATTGGTGCTTCAGACTCATGCCCGAGTTGAGAGGTATGAGACCTATGACAAGTACTTTGCCTACAAGATGGAGGAGAATAGCTCAACCAGTGAGCATGTGCTCAGAATGTCTAAGTACTACAGTCGCTTGAATCAAGTGGGAGTTAATCTTCCAGATAAGATAGTGATTGACAAAGTTCTCTAGTCACTATCACCAAGTTACTGGAACTTCGTGATGAACTATAATATGCAAGGGATGACGAAAACGATTCCTGAGCTCTTCGCGATGCTAAAATCAGCGAAGGTAGAAATCAAGAAAGAGCATCAAGTGTTGATGGTTAACAAGACCACTAGTTTCAAGAAAAAGGGCAAAGGAAAATAATAATGGGCCATTAATGGGTATAAAGCGATACACTGTTCATTATGGGCCAGTTTCGTCTCGTGCCTTTAATGGGCCCGGAGTTACAAAGGGCCTCCTATGGGTCGAAAGACGTCATGGGCCATACATGGGCCAGAAGTTACAACGGGCTGGAATCATATTGGACGGCCCAGATGACACTACCAGACCAAATTCCGATAGGCCGTAACGGGTCGTGAGTTAGCGGGTTGTACATGGGCTATATGCGAACATGCCGTTAACAGGCTTTCCTTGGGCCGGCCCGCTACCTTTTGACCAAGTCAAAGGGGCCAGCCTTTTCACTGGAATGGGCCTCTGTTGGCCGGTGCCACGTATCGATGTATCATAGGCGCCTTCGGTCCAATGAGTGGATGACATCCGTCCCAACGGTGAGCCGACACGTGGTTCCTCTAGCCATTGAGAATTTTACACGTGGAAAATCCCCATTGTTCCGGGTTGTTAACGGGTTATCGGATCCAAACCGGAACCCGATAGCTTAACGGCGACCCATTACGATGGATACCATGTGTCAGTTACCCTTGACGAAAGAAACTCTATGACGCGCGATTTATCATCATGGAAGTGGACACTTTCGTGATGATAATTTTGGTAATGTCACGGAACACTTCTACGACAGCACAGGTATGACTATCTTGATTCTGTCATAAAATCGTCATGGATGTACATGCATGACAGAAAACATGACCTACTGTGACAAACTCGTATCATCACGGAAGTGTATTTTTTTGTAGTGTTTTTTTACCCTCTCGGTTAGGGTTTTGATACTCCAGTGGCATCTCGCTCCTCGCCGTGATATTTTCGTCCATTATCGTTACTCGGCTGCCACACCGGTTGTCCCTGGCAGCTCGTGTGTTTGCAGGTGTGTCTGCTTCACCCTTTGAGGGAAACCCTAGTCATGGCGGCATCAGGATCGGCTCCAGGCAAGGCATCTAGTTCATCTACGGTGAAGGGAGATGATCTCGGGGAACTACTAAAGGGGCTTGATCTCTAGTCCTCTGAAATTGACAGTAGATGGCAAGGACGAGGTTCCAGAATCTGAATCTGCTACTAAGAAGAAGCTAGATATGACCGAGGGAGAACCATCACATGCTACAAGTGCAGATTGGCGGGGAGGGGGGGCGACCCTTACTCCTCCCCCCATAGTACATCTATCCAAGGGAAAAGAAGAAGATGAAGAACGCTAACTCACCATCAAAGAAAACCAAACAATTGGCACCATGGGCGTCCTCCCGCGAGGAGGGTCGCCACGCCAAATGATTCTTCTCAGTTGGAACTCCCGCGAAGCTGGTAATGTTGCAACAATTAGAGAGGCCCGCGACATTGCAGCCAAGTTTTCCCCTCTATTTTTTTCTTACTTGAAACACAAACCAATAAGGAAAGAGTAGAGGGTTTGGCTGGTGCATTAGGGTATGATAATGGATATGCCATCGGTAGCTCGGGTAGAAGTCGCGGAATCACTGTCTTCTAGAATAAAGAGATAAATTTGACGGTTCTGGGCTCGTCTAAGTATTAATTCTATAAAGGATGTTGGAGTACCCACCTCACTGGGCGCCTCAGGGGCAAAGAGAGCCTCCTGGCCATCCGTTGTCGGGTGGCTTGCGGCGGGAGGCTCTCGGGGCGGCTCCGGGCCGTCTGACCTGTTCAAACTCAATTCCTTGCATTGTCGTTGTTTGTTCAAGCTCCCATTTTGCCATCTTCTCTTGCCTCTCCAGTTTTACTTTATTCTTCTTCAAGTTGAACCTCTCCCGGTCGAACTCCATCTTCTCCCTTTGCACATCTATGAACATCTTGTACCTTTCCACCTTCACCTTTTGGCGAAAGAAAATGCCGGTCCAAGTGGAGGACATTTTTCTTGTCGCACCATTACGTGTGATCCTCTCCTTCTCCCACGTGTTCCCCATCACCCGTCAGTTTCTCTGTGGCACGGTGCCTTGTAAGTACGCTCCACCATTTTCTTCTTCGTCGTCATCCAATCCAATTCATTGAGCGGAGCTAGACCCAGCGTTTTTTCATCGTATTCATGCCGCTTTCAATCTCCTCGAGGAAGGTTTGTCGACAAAGTTGCATAGGTTTGCACTCCAATGCCGCTTTGGTTCTGGTCAACAACTTGTTTGAGAAAACCAACAAATTTGCTCACATTCTCTTTGATGGTGGACCATCTATGTTGGAGAGAGCACGAACCATGGTGGGCACAAATTGGGTGTGGCTTCAGATAGTGCTTTTGCTCATCATAAATTTTATGAATTTTCCCCAATATTTCTCACCTTTTTTTCTTGGTTCCATATATCAGATCCATGCTAGTGTTCAACCAACTATCACACGACAAAACATCTTCAAATTGCCTGAATATCGGACCTCTTGGCTTAACTACCCAACTTCAAACGCAAAGGAATTGGCATCCCCATGTTAAATTGCAAAGGCTCTGGCCACCATTTCATCATGTTCTACAAAAATTGTTCATACAATATGCATCGCAATTTAATTATCGTCCTACAAGTTTGATCCAATGGTATGTGCAACAAATGAATCTACGGATGCAAATGTCAAAGGGGCAAAGATTGTACCGGGTCTTGGTTGGACGTTTTGTCGAAAAACATGTGGGCATGCCCGGAACCAGCATTGCCCGATGCCGCCCGATGCCTTTGGAGTGGCGGCGAGTCGGCCATCGTGGCCGCGTCCGGGGCATCTTCTGTAAAGCTCAAATCCGGGACGCCCTTCCACCGGGAGGGCAGAACGGATTCGGGCTCGGACGACAAGTTGTTTTTCCTCGCGGCCATGAAGGACGGATTGGTCTATTCCATCACACCGCTCGCGCCAAAGTCCATGCCGCTACCTTCGCTGCTGCTTCACGCTCGTGCTGCCTTCGGCAGCTGTCCTTCCGGGCAAGGTTCTCCACCTTGCAAGGATCTGCCATGGGGCCCAACCGATTTCGTCGACGAATCATCCGTGTCGATGGTGGCAGACAGGGCTGTCGGTGACGGTGGACGAGGATGAGTACACGGACGGCAAGCAAGGAGGGGATGGGCCGCTATACGGAGGCAGGAAATGGAGGACGGAGACGGGGGAGTGAGGCCAATGTGATGGACTAGTCAATTTTGAGAGGATTTGAAATGTGTCCATCTTCTCGCATTCAATGTGGTGGGCCTGTCTGGGCGTCCCATATCCGCCTCAGATATGTACCGGATATGGGAAGTGTCGATCAGTCCAGACGTTTGGTCCGGATTTGCCAAGTCATGTCCTTCCTGAGCATTTGAGGCGGATATGACGACTCTAGTTGTAGATGCTCTAACTACTCAGTAGAAATCTCTTAATACTACCCATAGCTAATCCCTTCGTCTCATTATATAAAAAACATTCTTATATTATGGGACAGAGGGAGTAGAAGCTAGCGTTGCGACCGTTGGCTGTTGAGCATGCAACAGAACGAGCGCTGGCGTGTGTGTAGTTCCCTGAAGACCGGTACCAACATAAATAGTTACTCCATACAAAACATTCCTGATTGCAAGCAAAATTACAGATTGCTGGTTCAGTGCTACCACAAGATAGCTACGGCTAGTCGTTCTTACAAAACCCTTATACGTTACGAGTAATTTACAGATGGTAGCTAGCCTGACTCTGCTCACAAAGTCACAAGTTTATTTGCTACGACATCAGCACGCCAGCAGATCATACCTTATTACGCCAGCAAGTTCGGCGATCAGAGGCTCTGAAGCACGACGCGCATGGCCGGGCGCGGCCTGCACACGGCCTCCAGCGGCACGACCTTGGGGATAGTGAGCCCTCCGCCCTCCGTCATGTCCACCTCCGCGCCGTCCACGCGCTCCCAGTCGAAGCACTGCACCAGCGTGGCCAGCACCATACCAATGGTCCGCAGCGCCAGCGTCTCCCCGGGGCACCGCCGCCGGCCCATCCCGAACGGGATCATGAACCGCCCCTCGGCCTTCCCGTCCTCGAACCGCTCCGGGACGAACTCCAGCGGCCGCTCCCACGCCGCCGGGTCCCGGTGGATGGCGTACGCGTTCACCATCAGCATCGTGCCGCTCGGCACGTTGTAGCCGCCGACCTTGCAGTCCGCCGAGGACTGGTGCGGCAGCAGCATCGGCGCCGCCGGGTACAGCCGCAGTGTCTCGCTCACGATGCACTGCAGGTAGGCGAGCCGCGGCACGTCGTCGGCGGTCACCAGCCGGGAGGTGCCCACGGCCGCGTCGATCTCGGCCTGCGCCTTCCTCAGCGCCGCCGGGTGGTTCAGCAGCAGCGACATCGCCCACTCCGTCGTCGTCGACGTGGTCTCCGTTCCTGCCCCAAATAAGTTCTGCACATAGTTCATTGAGAAAACGAGGGTTATTGGTGAGATCGTGGCGTGAGTAATTGTGCAGAGAATTCACCGAGAAAATGAGTGCAGTGAGATCGTGACATGAGTATGATAGCCTCCACGAGTTTTAGTTTATCAGATTGGGGAGAAAGAGACATAACAATCGTCGGTGTACTGTCACAAAGCACAACAGCCAAAGTCTGCTCACTTGCGTACAGACATGACATGTTGGATCCATCCAACCAAGTGATATGGCGTTATCTACCGTGCTGGCTAGCTAGTGACCCACTGACCGCTGAAGTACTGAACCCATATACACCACGATAGTATTCTGGTCCCATATGCTCCTGCAGTCCCTACGTCGCGTGGCTTCTAGTATTTCACGATGCATGATAAATAAAATATTAGAGTGATGGCTAGACTGACTCTCGTCGTGCTGCTGTCTGTCTGTTGACTTAATCTAAAAGGATGTATTAATCCCTCCGTTTTAAAATAGATGACCTAGTACAAAATTGGGTCGTCTATTTTGAAACGGAGGGAGTACCTCTGTTATGGTTTATAAGTCATATTTGTATTTTATGTCAATTTTTTATTAAACATTTAACTAATAAAATATTAACATTTTGTTGGTTAAACTTAAGGTTAAATTTTGGCACGGAATACAAAAAGGACTAATAAACTAGAACGAAGGTAGTAATTGTCTTGGTGAAGAAAAAACTAGGACAAAGAAGGATCTGTCTTTAGATGTGCGCACATATAAAATGAGTCAATAAAATTAGAAAGGAAAAAAAATCTTGTATGAATCTTAACGTAAAATCAATGATACAGGACTTAGATATGCAATACTTAAAAAAATGTGCTTTAGCAAAATTATAATAGTAATTAACGTGGATTAGAGAGAGACCAAACGAGAAGAGGAGGTGGAAAAAGGATAGCTCACCGCGCAGAGAGCCGTGATCATGGTATCGGTGTACACCTCCGGCTCCGTCTTCTGCAGATTGAGGAGCACGGCAATCATGCTCTTCTTGTCGCCTTCGGTGCCGGCGTCGTCGAGCCTCCGGCGCTCGTTGTCGATGAGACGATGCAGGAAGGCGTCCCTCCTGCTCACGGCGGCCAGGATCTTGTTCCTCACGCCGAACACGTCGAACCACCGCAACACCGGCAGGTAATCCCACGTGTTGGCGGCGCCGAGGTAGGGGATGAGCTCGTCCACCACCTTCTTGAAGTGCTGGGCCTCCACGGACATGTCCGTGTCGGCGTCGGCCTCCAACCGGGTCCCCTTGGTCTGGGCGATGGTCTCCATGAGCACGCTGAGGGAGAGCTCGAAGAGCCTCCGCTTCAGCTGGACCCGCGCGGCGCCGTCGCCGCCGGGGGATGCCGCGGCCGCGCGGAACAGCCGGCGCGCCATGGCCCGCACCTCGGCGGCGATGACGCCCGACATGCAGGCGACGCGGTGCGCGGAGAGCAGCTGCACGGCGGCGACGCGGCGCAGGTTGCGCCAGTGCGGGCCGTAGCTGGACGTGGCGAGCGCGGAGCCATCGAAGGACACGAGCAGCTGCGAGGGGAACCGGGGCCGGTTGGCGAACGTCACGTCGTGCTCCGTGAAGCACTCCCTGGCGCACTCCGCCGAGGACACCACGACGGCGCGGCGCGAGCCGAGCCGCAGCGAGAAGACCGGGCCGAGGCGCGCGGCGAGGCGGAGCAGCGCGGCGTGGAACGGCTTCTCCACGAGGTGGAGGTGGCCGAGGAAGGGGATGGCCGGGGGGCTCGGCGGCAGCTGCATGGCGCCCCTGCCGCGCCTGCCATTGCTGACCTTGCCTAGAATGTAGTGGAGCAGGAAGAGAAATGCGATGGTGAGGATGGCAATGTACGCCTTATCCATGGCTACCCGTGGTCCGTGGGAGGTGATGTGTCCAGAGTCGTGACACTTGAGGTCTCGGGTTGATTGGATGTGTGTGCTGTGTGGCAGTGGCAGCATCCTGCATGGCGGCCTATATATATATAGCACGCTTGCTTCGCCTTGTTCTAGAAGGCTCAGCGTAGCGCCATGCCTGCGGTACAGTTTGCATACGCCATGCCTGACGTCCATGGCGATGAGGTGGGCTCAGTCAGAGTTTTTAGGGCCCGTGTCACGATGGTTCGTACGTGGAGGCCGTGGCTTTGTCTTGTTGCTCGTGCGTCGCTGGCTCAAGATCCCTCTTTCCTCTCGGTTGCAAAGGCCAACTCGAACTGGATCTGGTGGGGATTTTTCTTTGGAAGCAAGCAACTCTCAGCGAGAACCATGTCAGTGAGGTGGTCTAAATCGGGGGTTTTAGCGCTCATGTCACAATGGTTCGATCGTGGGTCGTACATGGAGGGCGAGGCCATGCCGAACTGGATCTGGTGGGCTTTTCCTTTGGAAACAAGGAACTCTCAACGAGAACCATGTCGATGAAACAAAGCATGTGCACCGTGTGCAGATCCAGTCAATTTTGTTGTGCTGCGCACGCTAGATTAAAAGAGGTGTGAATTCCATTTTTCACCCCCAGCTGGGCAGCTATGAGTTCTAAAGGCCAGTTCTTTTGGGCAATTCTTTCAGAATTGACCCCCTTCCCAGCTTCTTCCAGAATTGTCATTTAATATTTTTTTACAATTCCTAACTAGTTAAGGTCTAATTAGCTAGGAATTGTAAAAAAATATTAAGTGGCAATTCTGGAAGAAGCTGGGGAGGGGGTCAATTCTAGGAGAATTGTCAAAAAGAACTGGCCTAACACTAGTAGAAAAAGGGTCAAACGTGAAGCGCATTAGTGCCGGTTTGCATTTGAGCCGGCACTAGTGTATACATTAGTGCCGGTTCGAACAGCTAGCCGGGCCGCTTTCATTAGTACCGGTTTGTGGCGAACCTTTAGCGGATTCGTGCCACGAACCGTACTAATGAGAGTGGCGAGGATGTTGTCGGCTGGGCCCCTCGGCCCCTTTAAATCTTGGTTAGTGGCACGAAGGTGCTAAAAGTAAATCCTACATAAACCCTTCGTCCACCCGAGCTCGCTCTGTTCTTCCCCTTTCCCCTCTCCTCTCTATTCTTCCCCTCTTCCTCTCGAGCTCATCACACATTTTGCCCAAAATTTGTCAAGATTTGAAGGCCCCCATCCATCCAAATGATCACAAAGGTTAGCAACTTTGTCCTTTCATTTCTCATTGCTAGATTAGCTCTTGCAATGCTTTATATAGTGATTAAATTGTGAGTTTAGTAATTTGGGAGGAAATATATATATGTGCTATTATTTGATTTATATGCAATTTGAGGTCAAAAATAACACTTAGTTTGCATATGTAGGTGTGTTTTACTTAGTGCCTTCTAAATCTCCGTCGTAACCACCGTCGATCGCTCAAATCCGTCTCGTCACGGCACCACCTTGTGGTGAGCCTCTTATTCATGAAATTTTATATAAAAAATTTATGTTTGTGTGATTTGGATATATAGTTACTCGTATAATTATCTTACCCGTACGTTGTTTGTTATACATAGTGCCATGGTTTTTGATATCCGTCCCTGTCGGCCCTCGTCCTTGTTATGATTCAGATGTGGTATATTCTTTTTTAAAACTATTTGTTGCATTTCGTGTTTATGACAAATTATGCCCATCAAGTTGACATAGATATTTTTATCTAGGAGGTATGTGAACCGGAAATTCCAACCGACCCTATTGTCAAGAGGTTAAATTTAGTTGAAAGAGAAAACAAGTACTTGAAAGAAAAATTGAAAAGAATTGAGGGGGAGAAGATGAAATTGGAGTTGCATGTTGCCGATGTCGTCGATGATCACAAGATCAAGATGGAGAAAATGCGCTTGAAGATTAGAAAGATTAGAAAATATGCCATCGATAGTGAGGCTTGGTATCATTATGCTGTTGGATCAATTGTTACCTTAGTTGGCGATCTTGATCGCATTTGTTGTTGCATTTAAATGCTTTAGCTAGAGAGTTATTGGTTTGTTGCATTTAAGTGTTCTATGAACTTTATGTATGAACTTGTATTAATTTGGTCTATTCGGTGTTGTGTAATGAAGATGAGCCGGCAATGGATGTACGATGACCGATGCTCTCCCAGTTCGTTGAGGGCGTGCATACTTTTCTCGCTTGGCCGAGGCAAACAAGCGAGCGGATGGTTTTATGCCTTGTCCATGTGCTGGCCGTAAGAATGGTCGCAATTACTCTCGTCAAGAACCATTCACGTCCCACTGTTTGAGTCCGATTTCATGCCCCACTATAATGTTTGGACCAAGCACGGAGAAAGAGGAGTTATGATGGAAGACAATGAAGAAGAAGAAGAGGCGACGACAGCTATCCTGGCCATGGGTTCCCTGAATACGATGATACAACAATGGGGGAAGAAGCTGAGCCGTGTAATGCGGAAGAAGTGAAGAAGAGGCATCGAGATGAGCCTGTTGATGATTTAGGTCAGGCCATTGCCGATGCAAAGATAAAGCTACGCAAGTGATTTGGAGAAGAAGAAGTTGCAGCATGTTAGAGGATCACAAAAATTGTTGTACCCGAATTGCGTAGGTGACAAGAAAAAGCTGGGCACCACCTTTGGAATTGCCGCAATGGAAGGCAGAGAATGGTGTATCGACAAGGGATTTGGTAAGTTCTTTGGTAATGATAAAGGATATGCTTCAAAGGACAACGAATTTCACGAGAGTACGTCTGAAGCAAAGAAGGCTGTACGCCCTCTAGGGTTAGAGGTGCAGAAGATACATGCATGCCCTAATGATTGCATCCTCTACCGCGGTGAGTACGAGGATTTGAACGCTTGCCGGTATGTGGTGCATTGCGCTATAAGATCAGCGCGATGACCACTGGTTATGTCGAGATGGCGCCCAGGAAGAAGATTCCTGCCAAGGTGATGTGGTATTCTCCTATAATACCATGGTTGAAACGTTTGTTCCAAAACAAAAGAGCATGCCAAAGGCGTCACGATGGCACAGAGAAGACCGTAAGAAAAGGCGGAAAGTTGAGAGTACTCGACGGGTCGCATGATGGAGAAAAATCGAAAGAAAGTACGGGAAGGAGTTTGCGGATAGCGCAAGGAGCATATGGTTTGGTCTAAGCGCCAGATGGCATTAATCCTTTTGGGGAGCAGAGCAGCAACCATAGCACCTGGGTGACTCTATGTTTGTATAACCTTCCTCCTTGGTTGTGCATGAAGCGGAAGTTCATTATGATGCGGTGCTCATCCAAGGCCCTAAGCAACCAACAGCGACATTGATGTGTACCTAAGGCCATTAGTTGAAGAACTCTTACAAGCTGTGGAATGGAGCAGGTGTACGTGCGTGGGATGAGCACATGGGGGAAGAATTTGACCTAAAGGCGTTGTTGTTTGTGACCATCAATGATTGGCTGCTCTCGGTAACCTTCGTGAGACGGACAAACAAGGGATACCGCGGATGCATGCACTGCTTTGGATGATCTTGACGATATATTTGAATAGTTGTAAGAAGAATGTGTACACAGGACATCGTCGATTTCTTCCGGCGGGCATCCGTAAGAAAGAAAGGCAAGCATTTCAAAGGTAAGGCGGATCACCGGACGAAGCCTACGCCACCGTCTTGGTGCTGATGTACATGATATGGTCAAGGATTTGAAGGTGATATTTGGGAAGGTCTGGCGGACAACCTGTTCGAAGGACGCCGTGACGCGCACCCATGTGGAAGAAGAAATCTATATTTTGGGACCTACCATATTGGAAAGACCTAGAGGTCCGCTCCGCAATCGACGTGATGCACATGATGATGAATCTTTTCGTGACCCTGCTTGGCTTCTTGGGCGTGTATGGGAAGACAAAGATACACCTGAGGCACGGGAGGACCATCAACGTATGCATGGAGAAGACGGCATACATCAGGGTCATGCAAGCTACGCTCTTACCAAAGAAGAGAAGGAAATCTTCTTTGAACGCACCTTTCGATATTAAGGTACCGGCTTCGCTTCGTCGAATATAAAGGGAATAATAAACATGGCAGAAAAAGTTCGAACCTAAAGTCTCATGATCGCCGCATGATTATGACGCATAGCTGCTTCCGGTTGCATTGAGGGGCTTCTACCGAAAAGCGTTGGATTAGCCATTGTGAAGCTATGTGCATTTCTCAATGCAATCTCTCGGAAGGTAATGTCGATCCGAGAAATCATACCAAGGTTCTGAGAATGATTTGGTGCAATGTCTTGTCGATTTCGAGTTGGTGTTCCCACCATCCTTCTTCAACATCATGACGCACGTCCTAGTTCACCTATGCTTGAAGAGATTAACGTTTTGGGTCTGTATTTCTACACAATATGTTCCCCTTTGAGAGGTTCATGGGAGTCTTAAAGAAATATGTTCATAACCGTGCTAGGCGGAAGGAAGCATCTCCAAGGGCCATCAAAATGAGGAGGTCATTGAGTTTTGTATTGACTTTATTCCTGACCTTAAGCCGATTGGTGTTCTGAATCGCCGCATAAGGGCGGATTGGATGGAAAAGGCACGCTAGGAGGGAACAAATAATATGTATGGACGGACGTTCTCTCCTTTGAAGCACACTACACGCTTCTCTGAAATTCCGCCTTGGTGGCTCCGTATATGGATGAACACAAGAATTTGCTACGCTCCAAACACGGAACGGTATGATGACTGGATTACACGTGAACAAACCAGGGAGTTTCGCCACTGGTTGCGGAACACGTACCATGCATGACACCTCTATTGAAGATGACATGTACTTGTTGTCCAGTTACCATCTTGAATATAATGACTTTCAAAGTGCACGAGATAAATGGTAATACATTTTACACGATCGCCCAAGATAAGAAGAGCACCAACCAAAACAGTGGTGTCCGCTTTGATGCGAGAAACCAAGACGGGAAAGGAAACATATTATGTTTATATACAGGACATATGGGAACTTGACTATCGACGTGGTTTAAAGGTCCCTTTGTTTCGGTGCAAATGGGTCAATATGACACGAGGCGGGTAACGGAAGACCCGCAGTACGGAATGACAACAGTGGATCTCAACAATCTTGCGTATGCAGACGAACCATTCGTCCTAGCCAATGATGTGGCACAAGTTTTCTATGTGAAGGACATGTCTACCAAGCCAAGAAAAAGAAAAGATAAGGAAGCAAATGCATCGTACGATGAGCCAAAGCGGCACATAGTTCTTTACGGGAAGAGAAACATCGTGGGAGTGGATGACAAAGACAGACAAGTCGGAAGATTATGAAAAGTTTGATGAAATTGCTCCATTCACGGTGAATATTGACCCGAGCATCCCGTTAAATGATGAAAATTTTCCATGGTTACTGGCGCAAAGGACACACGCTTGAAGAAAAAGTTTCACACCCAAAGATTTGGGATGTGATCGGCTTCACTATCATCACTTTCTTACGTGTTTCACACCCGGAGGAATCTACTGTAATAGTTAGGGTAGTTATGTGTTTTGGCATTTGAAGCGAAGAAATTTTATGTGCAAACAAATTCTTTCATGCCTTTACTGATTTTTAAAGTTAAATTATTCACAAACTAGTGATTCACACTAATTTCAAATAATTCAAAATTTAAACTATTCAAATTTGAAAACTACGGGCACTAACAGAAAGTTTGTAATTTTTTGTACCTAAAGCAAAAATATTCACAAAGAAACTCTAAATACACAAAAAAACAACACAAAAATAAATAAAGCAAAAAAAAATAAAAAAAGCCCGCCTACTAGGCCAGCAGCACTGCATACGACTAGAAACCCAACTTTGTTGTTGGGCAGGATGCAGGCCCGCAAAGGCAAGTGGGCCTGAGGCGACAAAGAACACGTAGGCCCAGTAGGCCTACTTTGGAGAGGAGCTCGAGAGAGCGACCGCCGCGAGGTTTATAAACCCGGTCACGGTCGCCCCTCGGCTAGCGAGGTGGGACTAAACTTGCCGCACCGCTTTCTTGGCGCACCCCCTTTAATCTTAGGGTCGTGGCACAAACCGGTACTAAAGGGGGGCCTTTAGTACCGGTTTGTGCCACGACCGGTACTAAAGGGGTCGCTTCCCGCCGCTGGGCTGGCAAAACAGACCTTTAGTACCGGTTGGTGGCTCCAACCGGTACTAAAGGTGCCTTCTATATATACAACACTTCAAAAATTTCATTCTCCTCTGTTTCTTCCTCTGTTTCCCCATTGAAGCACACTTTGCCCGATCGATCGGCCGTCGCCGCCCGTCCCGTTGCCGCCCGTCCCCATCGCCGCCCCGTCCCGTCGCTGCCCTCGTCTCCTTCGCCCGGGCCCGTCCCCATCGCCGCCCGTCCCGTCGCCGCCCTCGTCTCCTTCGCCGCCCAGGGCCCGTCCCGGTCGCACCGTCCCCGTGACACCGTCCCCGCGTCACGCCCTGGCCCGTCGCTGCCCCCGGCCGTCGCCTCGCCGTCGCCGTCGCCCCGTTGTGAGCTCTCCCCCTCTAACCCCTCTCCCTCGCCCCCGGCGGCCCCCATGGGCGCCGCCCTCCCGAGCCCATACACACACACACAAGCATGATGAACACACACACACACACGTATATATGTATGAATGCATGTATATATTAGTATATCACGTATTTTGTATGTTTAATTAGTTTAGATTTTTAGATTATTATTTTTTCACTAGTATATATGTATGAATGCATGTTAGATGGATATAATTAGTGTTTAATTAGTATGGAATTTTTTCATATAATGTTGTTTTTTGTTTTTTAATGGATGTATAGAAGTTGTTTTTTCTGTTTTAGTGTTAGATGCTTAATTAGTATGAAATAGCAAATAGAATTTTGACATATGCAATGATAGCATAATTAGTGTTATATAGAAATGTTAGAAATTTTAGTTATCAAAATCCAATCATTAAAAAAATGTTACTTTTTGCGGGCATATAGCTAGTATTTGTTCTCGACGATGCCCGACCCGCATCCTCGCCGTCGACACGTCCGCGACGACGTCCGGCTGACCCATGTCCGGGACTGGGCTCCGCCGGGCTGGCACTGGGAGGTGCTGCCTGGAGAGGCGCGCCGCTTGATGAGGAACCCGGCCCCAGGTCCCGTCGTCGACCCTTATCTCGTTTGGTGGCGTTCGCGTGGGCGATTTGATGCGGAGGAGCGGCCCGCGCCGGAGGTGGTACGTCGCCGTGTCGAGGAGGAGGGCGAAACCGTCCATCGCTACATGGTTGCGTTAGAGGCGGCGAGTTCTCCAATACGGCAGTTTGTTCGAGGATCTCACTTCAGCTATGATCCGTGAGGTTCCTTCTCTTTGGGTGTCCAGAGTCGCGCCCGCAGAACCGCGAGTGTCCTAGATTCTTCTGTAGTATTCGATCTTTATTAGCTACCTAGCCAGTGATGTATTCGAGATTATATCTAGCATTTGAGACGATGTATTCGAGATTATATCTATTATTCGAGACGCTGTTTTCGAGATTATATCTATTATTCGAGACGATGTATTCGAGATTATATCTATTATTTGAGACGCTGTTTTCGAGATTATATCTATTATTCGAGACGATGTATTCGAGATTATATCTATTATTCGAGACGATGTAATTTGAATACTAAATTGTTTTATATTTCTTTTGGATTAGTTAAATAAAATCTATGGCGGACAATACCGTGAGAGAGGGAGAATAGGCCATGTTCGATATGATACGCCATCCTAACGGGCGGATGATGATCGAATGAAGAAGATTATGGCGACTCGAATTTCTAAACAACACCGGAGAGGGTGATATGATATTCGATCGCGACGACCGAATTGATGAAGTCATGAACTATGATTATGAGGATGACGAAGAAAATGTTGATCTTGAAACAACAAAGACCGGCAAGGTATATATATTTATATAAGCAGGCATCTGGTGATCATCACATGTTTTAAATGACTTGAAGATATATTAACGAATCGATCTTTGTTCTTTCAGCCATCCGGATCGAGCAAATATTGAGGCAAAAAGGCAAACGAGGCCGAAAAGAAAGTTGAAGGAGGGCGTAAAGTACAATATCGAGGCAATCGGACCTAATGGCGAACCATTAGCGCCTAAGAAGATTGCGGACAAGTTCGTTAAATCGGTCTGGAGTTGTTGTGAAGGACCAACTCCCGATCTCCCTTCAAGAATGGAGAGAGCCAGCAAAAGACAAAAGACAAAAGACAAAAGGACGCTGCTCCACGTCCGGATGTTACTTTTGTCGACAAAAGACAAAAAGAACTGCTTTGGGATACTCTCATGGAACATTTCACCCTACGGATCATTTCACGAAGCAAATGTGCGAGAGAAAGTCAAGGACGCTGATCTTAGGAAGATGGCGGTTGCATTCAAGAACCACAAGAATCGTGAATGGGACAAGTACGTCAAGGGAGGAAGGAAGACTCCGATTCGAGGGAACACTAGAGAACCAACGTGCTCATTGGGACGATTTCGTGAAATTCAAGGATTCGAGAATTAGCTAAGGCAGTCGAGAATAAACAAGAAGAATCTTTGAAAAAAGGATAAGTTCCATAAAATTTGGGGCGGTGGCTATCACGGTGGCAATGCCTAAGTGGGATAAGTCTGAGAAAGAGATGGAGGATGCGGTGTCACTCCGGTTAGTAGAGCTGGCCCCAGTGCAGGACTTGGTTCTATGCGCATGGGGGGGAGTTGGACCCGAAGACAAGCAATGTTTCCACGAGGGCAAGTCTGAAGGGAGCCGACGATGCGATACTTGTTGCAATTGAAGAGGCACGAACGGGGGTGTTCCAGCCCAACAGAGAGAACGACGAGCTTACGCTGGCTCTGGGAAATCCACGAACACGGGAAGAACACGAGGCAAGGGCGCTATTCCGTGGTATGAGGGGTTTTCGGTGGAACAACGACTACGAGAACCCGTGCGAGAAAGAAGATTGCGGAGGAGAAGAAGAGGAAGATGGAGGAGGAGCGGAAGGCGGGACTATGAACGCCTTCAAGGACTAGAAGCAAGTCAAGCGGAATTGGCGGTCAAATTCCGGTGGCGGGAAGCAGATCGACTCACTTAGCCAGCAAAGGGGTCTCGGAATGCAGCTGACTAGCGGCTGATCCGGCATTGGATAGCACCGCCCCATCCATGCCGAAGAAGCGTGGGTTCCGCCCGACGACGCAATGCTTTGGATAGATACCCGTGGATGACATCACGGATAACACTTGCTGCGAGCTACACGTCAAAATGAAGAACATATCCATGAAGGTGGCGGACGCCGTTGCTTTTACAAATCCACCCAAGGCAACCTTCCAGTGCAACCCGATTCCAGCGGGCTATGCTCGTGTCGTGGGTGATCAGGTGGTGGACCCATATTGGACCTAGAGCTTGACATTCACGGAGGTGACGACGAGCACTTTCTCGGAGAGGCCAAACATCGTGTCATCCTATGGAAAAAGGATTGCATCATCTTTGAAGGCCACCGACACCGCATCAGCCCGACTCCTCGTCAAGTCCGCCACCGAGTCGTGAGACTCCGCTCCTGCAAGTCCACCAAGTCCGGGAAAAGTGTCAGCCACTCCTCCTCCAAGTCCGGCAAAGTGTCGAGCCACTCCTCCTCCTCCAAGTCTGCCACAGCGTCGGCCGTCCACTCCTCCTCCAAGTCCGCACAACCTCAGGCCACTCCTCCTCCAAGTCCGGCAAAGTGTCAGCCACTCCTCCTCCTCCAAGTCCGCCACAGTCGGGCGTCCACTCCTCCTCCAAGTCGCACAACCTCGAGCCACTCCTCCTCCAAGTCCGGCCTGACTTGAGCCACTCCTCCTCGTCCAACTCAGCCCGTCGGCCGTCTCGCCGCCTCATCAATCGTAAAAGAGACACCCCGCAGCTTTGGTGCGTGGCACGAGTCGAGGTAGTACAGGAAATACAAAGTGAGGCAAGCGATATAAATATGGTCCAAGCCTCACGCCTCTTCCGCGGAGGCCTTGTGACAGGTCCGAGGAGGAAAACGCAGCCATATCGAAGGCCCAGGTGGAAGCCCATTTTGCACCAAAACCGCAACCGCCGCCAAGGGAGAAAGTGCCTAAGGAAGCGATTGACCACTTCATTCGTATGGCTCAACCACCAGCTCCCAAGCACTGTTGACACAGACTATGAGCGCCACATCGGGAAGTTAAATCGAGCACGCGTCTACGTAAGGAGGCGAGCTCGGGATCGAGCAAACAACAAGCGGTTGTCGAAAAATGCGGAAAACCATTCCCAATTTGGGGAGAGCGGTAGTAATCGATCCCTCGCTTGTTGTGCCAACAACACGTGATAAAGATCTGCGCCCAATATTATTGTGGGCAAACAGTTTACGTTCGAGGTGGGCAATGTGGTAATAACCAAGGACCATATAATGCGAAATTTGAAGTTCTCAACATCACTTGTTGGACAACTCCTCGAGATCGAGCCCATGCACGTGCTTACAGAGGATGAAATAAAGCGGAAATATGTCCGGGGCCAACCTTTGGTCAAGCAGGACAAGGTCAAGAACCTCCCAGCGAGAATGTATGAATTGCATCAATGGTACATGAACATTACCAAGATTTCCAATCGATTGTCCCTCATGGTGAATGTCAAGGAGGAGCATTCCTTCCATGAGAAAGCTCTGTCCGTTGAGTATTCTGAACTGTTTCAGTTATACAATCAAGACGCACTTTTCGACAAATCTATAAATGGGTTGCTATCGTATGTAAGTGATTTCTTACTGTAATTTAAGTCTCAAGCTAGCTGTAGTGAATCTTTTGATCAATCATTACCTGTAATTATCCTCACTATATTGTTTTCTGTGGTATTATGCAAGATGAAGATGTATGAAATGAGAAAAGGTGGACGCTTTGGCATTGGGTTCATTGACCCAAACACCGTTAATGAATACACATGGAACATAAATGCACATCATCAAAAGGCCGTAGAGGACAACATGCTAGAGTTCTTGAAGAGCCTCAAATACAATGAAGATATACTACTTCCTTACAACTTCCAGTGAGTCACACTGTCTTGTACTACAAATTTTCTGTTTTTGCCTACTAGCTAGCTACATGTTTTTGCTTACATATGCCCGCTTAATTAAGACATGCAAACGTGTGTGCATGCAGATTTCACTGGATCTTATGTATCATTAAAGTTGACGCCGGAACAGTTGAAATACTGGACTCGCTACTCAAAGCAAATACTGACTATAACATCTTGTTTGGGATAGTCAACAGGTAGATTCAATCATTATTAACTATATATCTCGGCCTATTTAGTTCTTCATTTCATGATATGAACTATTTAATAACCCCTTTATTCATTTTCTTTGTCGACGGGCAGGGCTTGAGCAAGGTTCATCAGCGTCACGGAAGGCGAATGGAAAAAAAAGCTTAAATGGTTTCGACCCAAGGTAAGTAATTAAGTAGTACTAGCTAGCTAGCTACCTGCCATCTCTTTAATTATCATGCTTGATTAATTATTATCTGATCAAATTCCATTCTCGTAAAGGCCACAGCGGTAGGGGGACTGATCTGTGTGCATTCTGCGTTTGCGAGAACATGCGCATGATGGCGTCCGAAAGGAGCAGATCTCAAAGCGAGGAATGGGTACGCTTGTCGAACACTATTAACAATTTTTACACCATTATCGATATCTAGTCACACAACTAATACACATGCATATTGATCTCCTTCTTAACAGATCACAGAGGTGCGGGACAAGCTCCTAGAAAGCGGAGCGTAGAAGCACTTCAAGAGGAAATAGCGGGATTTTTGCTCGACCGGTCATAAATCCAAAGGAGAATACTATTACCCGCTACACTTCCCCATGAAAACCACTTCCAATTGTCATCGTGCTCAAGGCACCAATTAGGCTAATGCGGCGGCTCAAGGCAACATGCATATGTAGGAGAAATTGTATATAGCTATACATGTGTGTATGTGTGAATTAATTAATATGGTGGTTTGTGAGACATTGATGATATATATATGCATGATTGGTTCTACTATAAATTCTATATATATATATATATATATATATGTATATATATATATATATATATATATATGCATAACGTGTACAATGTGTAGTATCGTAAAATACCAGCAAACGAAAAAGAATTAAAATTGATAACACAAATTTAATTGAAAAACAAAAAATAAAACAGAAACCCACAAACATTTAGTACGGTTGGTGTTACCAACCGGTACTAAAAACTCCTCGCCTGAGGCGCCTCGTGCCACGTGGTTGGCCTTTAGCACCGATTCGTCTTTGAACCGATTACTAAAGGGGGGCTTTAGTGACCACACTTTAGTGCCGGTTGTGGACCCGGCACTAAAGGGCGTTACGAACCGGTGCTATTGCCCTGTTCTGCACTAGTGTAGGCATCTCCAACACTGTAACGCCCCGGATACAACTTTCCATATTAGTAACTCCAACTCTTGCCATTTCCGGCTATGTGATATGTCATTTCCTTCGTGGTTGGGTTTTTTGTCTTTTGTTTTGCATTTTGTTCATGTCATGCATCTCATCTCATAGCATCATGGGCATTGCATCTGCATGTTTTCATAAAGCTTGCATCCGTTCGTAGTTGCCGCGTTCCCCCCTTGCCTTCGTTGACCGATTCGAGTCCAATCGGGTTTTCGCTCCTTTTGGCCGTGACCACCTAACCTCTCTTGCCGATTACGCCGACCCCTCGCTCGTCCGAAACTTCCTGAACCCGACCCGCTCAGTTATCACCGTTGAATTCAGATCATCCCCAAACATCTATAAAATATCTGTGTTTAGTTGTTGGACTCCCCTAAGCCATTTATCTCCACCGTTCGATTTTAATCGGATGATCCAAAAATCCCTTCTTTTCCCTATATAAAGACCCCTAGTCCAAATATGGGCAAACCTAACTTCTAGGGAGATGTCCCATCCCGCCGCCGCTCCACAAAATCCTCTCGGGATCCCCCTCCCTCGATCCCACAGCATCCTCCCTCCTAGTATTACCTACCTGCTATATAAACAGATGAACCCTAGATTCTAGGGAGGTTGTCCCATCTGTCCCGTCCTAGCCGCCGCCTCTGTTCTCCATCCCATCACCCAGATCCGTCGCCACCCACCTCCTCGTTTTCCTCTCCTGCCCAATCCACCACCGACCAGCCTCCACCTTCATCGGGATCCATTCCCCAACCAGCTAACCAGCGGTGATCTCCTCGATCCACTGCCCGATCCCATCCATCCCCCGACCACCTCCCTTGTTCTTCGCGCCTCCTCCTTCCGCAGTGCCGCGCAGCGCCGCAAGGCCCGAGCGCCTCGTCCCCTCCTCCTGTGCTTCGATCCAGGACAGATCAGAAGCAGCGCCCGACGCCTCCTCAGCCTCCTCCCGAATCTCGTCGGAGCAAGCCGGCCTCCTCCTCGGCTCCATCCCCGCTGCCTGCGCCTCCCTCCCGAGCTCCTCCCGAAGGCCAGCAACGAGCACGCCGCCCCTCCGGGTCGACCTTCGCGCCCTACCTTCTCCTGGAGCCCCTCCCGTGCTCTCCTCCTGCAGCTCGCCTCGCCGGAGTTCGGCGCCACCGGAGCACCACCACCAGGGACCTCAACCACCAGGCCACCCCGACCGTCTCCGGCAAACCCAGCAGGACCAGCCTCGTCGCCCCTC
This sequence comes from Aegilops bicornis, assembly GCA_021605145.1. NCBI lineage: Eukaryota > Viridiplantae > Streptophyta > Magnoliopsida > Poales > Poaceae > Aegilops > Aegilops bicornis. The sequence continues at coordinate 671,777,038 of CM038673.1, read as the reverse complement.
TCCTTCCTTCCTCCATTTCTTCCCTCTCGCTCTCTCTAATGGTGTCGCGACGCCGCCGTTTTGCAGGAACCTGCCGCCCATGGAGCTCCTGGAGGTTCCCGTCGCCTCCGCCTCGTTCCAGGGAGGGAAGCCCGCGCCCGCTCCTCCCGTCTGCCCGAGCTCCGCCGCCTCGCCGAATCCTCGCCTCCACCTCTCCCCTGCGTCAAGGTTGCCAGCGCGCCCGTCGCCCTCGCCTTCTCTCTTCTTCCCCTTTCCGTTCTGCTTCTCTGAATATCTCTCTCTCCCTCCTTTCTTCAGGTAACAGCAACAGCCACCGTCCTGCCTCGTTCCACGCCTGCGCCCCGGATCCGGCCCTTCCGTCCAGACCCGTCGTCTCCGGCCCTGCCCGCCGGCGCGCCTCCCTATGCCCCGCAGCCCCGCCGCGTCGCGCCTCTGCTTCGTTCCAGAGGACGAGCGCCTCGACTCTGCCCCGCCTGCTCGTCCTCGAGCGTTGACCGCATCAAACCAGCGCCAGCGCGTGGGTCGCGCCAAGGCCCAGCGCCTCTTCCACCGACTGGGCCGAGCCCATGGGTGAGCAGCCCGTCCAGCCCCTCTCATGTACACTGCTGGTCCAGCCAGATTCGGCCCGATTCATGTTTTTTTCCGCGGAACGATTTTAGCCTTTTATCCAGAAAACTGCATGTTTACAGATTAGACCCTCATCGTCATGCATTTAATAACTCACAAACGGTGCATCGGATTAAAATGATTTTAACATGTGAAATGCTTGGAATTCTGTCTAGTTTCACAATATGCTGCTTTCATCCATGTTAAAATGTTTAAACTTGCTGTTTGTTTAATTTTGCATAAATGCCATGTTAAAATGATTTATTTCATAACTAAATAACCGTAGCTCGGTTTTAAATAAACTTTATATGTAAATGGGGTGGAAAAATGCATAGATTAACATGGTGCAGTTTATTTTCCTGTTTAACAACAATAAAATATGTTTTAGGGCAGAACAGTACCGAATCTAAAATATGCAGATGGGGATTTTCCGGAATTGTTGTTTGATGTTCCGGCCTCATTTAAACTTGCCTAAATAGATAGTTTACTTATGCTTCACCTCTTGCCTTGTTTAACAACATTTAATATTGTTTGGTAGCTTAAACGAGATCAAACTAAATAATTGCATGTGGTGTTTTGTCAATATGCAACTCGTTGCATATTGAGCTCCACTTAATTGATAGTATTGTTTGTTGCACTTTGCCATGCCATGCCTCATTAAACCGGACATGCATCATACTTGATTGTGCATCATGCCATGTTTATGCTTGTGCATTTATCATGTTGTTTGTTTCTTTCCGGTGTTGCCTCTCGATTCGGTAATGTTGCGATTATGAGGATTCATTCGACTACTCCGTTCATCTTCTTCATGGACTCGTTCTTCTTCCTTGCGGGATTTCGGGCAAGATGACCGTGCACCTTGGATCTCATTACTATCATTGTTATGCTAGTTGCTTCGTTCTATCGCTATCTTGCGTTACCTACCGCTTGCTTATCAAGCCTCCCAAATTGCCATGAACCTCTAACCTTTGTCACCCTTCCTAGCAAACCTTTGTTTGGCTATGTTACCGCATTGCTTTCGGCCCCTCTTATAGCGTTGCTAGTTGCAGGTGAAGATGAAGATTGCTCCATGTTGGATTATGTTTATGTTGGGATATCAACATATGTCTTATATTATTAATGCATCTATATACTTGGTAAAGGGTGGAAGGCTCGGCCTTATGCCTGGTGTTTTGTTCCACCCTTTCCGCCCTAGTTTCCGTCATATCGGTATTATTTTCCCGGATTTTGCGTCCCTAACGCGGTTGGGTGATTTATGGGACCCCCTTGATAGTTCGCTTTGAATAAAACTCCTCCAAAGAAGGCCCAACCTTGGTTTTACCATTTGCCTCACCACCACCTATACCCCTTCCCTTGGGTCGGCCAACCCAAGGGTCGTCTTTATTTTAGCCCCCACGGGCGATTGCTTCTCTAAGTCTTTGGTTCGAACCGAGTCACTTCTTGGGCCACCACGGAAACTCGAGGCTGGTTTTACTCGTAGCTTTGTCTCATCCGGTGTTGCCACGAGAACGAGATATGTGCGACTCCTATCGGGATTGTCGGCGCATCAGGCGGCTTCTTTGGTCTTGTTTTATTCTTGTCGAAATGTCTTGTAGTCGGGATTAGGGGTGATCGGGTCTTCGGGAGAAGGAATATCCTTCATTGATCGCGAGAGCTTATCATGGGCTAAGTTGGGACACCCTGCAGGTATAAACTTTCAAGAGCCGTGCCTGCGGTTATGTGGCGTATGGGAATTTGTTAATATCCGGTTGTAGTAAACTTAAAGTAAACTCTTCTAAAATACACCAACCAGGTAATGCGTGTAGTGAGTGTCTCTTTTCGGGTTGATCGAGAGGAGAACCGGTTTACGGGTTATGTATGACGTAAGTAGGAGTTCGGATCACTTCTTGATCATTACTAGTTGACGACCGTTCCTTTGTTTCTCTTCTCGCTCTCATTTGCGTATGTTAGCCACCATATATGCTTAGCCTTCTTTGCAACCTCACCACTTTACCCCTTCCTTACCCATTAAGTTTTGCTAGTCTTGTTACCCATGGTAATGGGATTCTTTGAGTCCTCGTGGCTCCTGATTACTACAACAACGATTGCAGTGCGAGTTTCGATGATCATGACGTGAGAGCGATGTTTGCTTGCTTTGGAGTTCTCATACGCTTCTTCTTCGATCGGAGGATAGGTTCCAGATCGGCACTGGGCTAGCGGGTGGATATTGTTTGAGTTTCATTTATGATTCATCCGTAGTCGGATGTTCATCTTGTATGTTGCATTGTTGTATTCATGTGTCATTGTATGTATTGGATGTATCCCCACTATTATGTAATGTTGATGTAATGATATCCACCTTGCAAAAGCGTCTTCAAGATGCGCTTCTATCCTTGGTGGGACCTTCGAGTTCCTTTAGGATAGGGTCGCATCTTGGGCGTGACAAACACCGACCCGTCCGGACCGTGGAAGCCATCCAACACGGTCATGTATTGATCCGTCACGTGGTCCGGACGCGATTTCTCCCGCAAATCAGAGACAAACATGACGGGTTTTGCAGAAGTTCGGACCGGTCCCACGCCCACTTCTGACCTCCTTGACCCACCAAAAGCCCCTCCCCCCTCACGTGCATTTTCGTCAGCGCCGCTCCAGAGCGTCAGCGCCTGAATTCATGCCCCGCCAAAGCGGACGTGGCTCACTGACGCCAACATTGAAGCGGCGCACCAGCCGAGAGAACACCGCCTGCACCGCTTCCCGCTGCATATCCATCCGTCTGCCAGCCACATTGGTGGCACGCGATTGCCGAGGCGTCTCCTCCGGCGTCACCCATGTGTCCCTCTGCCACCCACCATTGCTATATAAACCGCTGCCTCAGCTATAGTCGCAGTCATCCGCCTCCGATCCCTCGCCGCACCACTCCCACCATGGATTCCTCCCCCGCCAAAGCTCTATAGGGGGCTGGCGTCGGACCAGAAGAAGGAGATGACCGCCATTGTTGCCTGCTGGCTGGCCAACAGGCAGCTGGAGGACAACGATGTCCCAATGGAGGACGCTACTGACGATGAACCGACGCGCCCTCCTCCTCCGCGCCACCCTCGCCGGTGCATTGCACCATGACCATCGGCGAGGCACGTGCCCATTACATGAACATGGTACGGGAGGAGCAGTTCCGGGGGGCGCAGGCTGACGCCGCCTACAACAACCACCTCCTCTAGGAGCACGTGCAGACGGAGGAGTAGCTCGCCGCCAGCAGGGCGGTCGCGCTGGACGCGGACCTGGCAGAGCAGGAGGCGTTACTCGAGTCCTATCGCTCCGCCTGCGAGATCCGCCTCGCCCACTGGCGGTACCACCAGGGGGTGGCGGACACCTACAAGGAGAGCGATGACACGTGCGAGGCTGTGTTCGGTGAGACCGACGATGACTAGGAGGAAATCGCCGAGTCCGCGCCCCAGCATGATGACCATGAAGCCGACACGTCCGCAGGTGCCACCGGCAGCGAGGAAGAGTAGTGCATGGTAGGTCGCCGCAGCTTGTGTCCCAGGAAGGCCACTGCTCCCCCCTCCCTTGACGCCAAGCTTCGTGGGCTCAGCATCGTCGGCCGATTAGTCGCTTGGTGGCGAAGTGGAGGCGGCCAGCTTCACTTCCCGGGCCTCCGGAGACGGAGGTTACGGAGGCGGAGCTGGAGAGCGCCGAGGCGGAACTAGAGAGCGAAGCTTCAGTTCCGAGGCTCATGGCTGGACACGGGGAACGGGCGCCCGCAACCATTTAGATTAGGTATTAATTATACCTCCAGAGCCGTACTAGAAATGCTTTGATACAAAGGTAATGAAATTCGTCATGTTTATATGAAAATCCGGACGTGTTTATATGAAATGCGCCCCGTTGGATCGAAATTCGTCCGGTTGGTTCGAGTTGTAGTCAAAATACATGCGGCTATGGTTGGATGGCGACCTCCCACACCCGTGTTCGCGGACTGGTCCCCCCTGTTCACGGATGAATGCGGGAGGAAATTTGCGGGTTGCGGTTGGAGATGCCCTAACATAAGTTTCCCTGTTTAATGAAAATTTCTCTAAACTACTATCCGATATAAAGAAACTTTTTTGATTTTAAACCGGTTTTTCTATTTCTCAAATAATTGCTTTTTTTACGTTTCACTCACTTGGGTGGAGAAGAAACAAGGTAGAAATGATGTGGGTATCTGTCTTTGGAGACAAGGACGACGCGATTAGGCATGTGACAATGTGAAGCGGAGGAGCGACACATGGCTGACAGGTTTTGAGTCGGAGTGCGGAATCACCAACAAAAAATTTAAGGGGGGGGGGGGGGATGCGGCAGATCGAGTATGGTAGGGTGGCGCGGTGGTATGGGCGGGGGCACATGGATTGATGGTGGATAGAGTATTGGCAAATCCAAAAGTTCGCACCCTAAAAAACATCGTTTGGGAGAAAGTCAACTAAAACGATTCGTTTTCATGGCAACTGCTACATTGACAATCCACTTCTAGCACATTTGACCAATCTCCCTGTTCTACATGGTGGAGCCCATGTGTCGTCTTGATGTGGCAAGGTGACTGGGCAGCTGTACCAGAGCCTTATTCAAGCGGAATCTTCTAACATGGCAAGATGCAAGGTGCTCGAGCAGGTTAAGGCACATTCGCTCCCTTCATTCAACGTGTGGAAGGAGTTAGGAAAGCATAGGCAGCCTATCGAAGGGATCAACGGGGTATTTTTTGGGAGCAAGATTTAACATCCTAATGAGAAAAGCAACACAACAACCACCTAGTCGTTTCCCTTTTTTGCCCTCTCCCACTTGTCATCTTGAATCACTTACCATAACCAACGATTTAGAGAGTGTTGGGTTAGGGTTTGGTGTAGGTTGGATACTGCTTAACTTGGTTGGGCGCACCACTCACCATGCATATTACCACGTCGGAATCAAATGCTTTAGGCCTTGTTTGGTTAAACCTCTGAATTGGAGAGGATTGGAGGAGATTTGGAAGATTTAATCCACCTCCATCCTTCTCAATCCCCTTCAAATCAATCTCAACCAAACAAGTCCTCAACATGATATTCTAGTAGACATGCTTCGCAAATGCACAACTAGGGTGTAACATGTGGAAATCACTAAAGAAATTTTGTGAATCATCCACAATTTGGAATCATAAGGAAATTTCCAAAACATCAATCTAAACGCCTCTAAACGTCCGGACATCATGGTCTAGACGCTTTGTGTCATCCAAGGTTGTGCATCAAACATCCATGGACGCTTGTTTGAATTCTGCCTAACTGGGAACAAACTTGTTGGAGGGTTTCGAGGGAGTCCGTACGGCCGCTCGTCGGACTCCAACACAACCGATCCACCCAAAAAAACCTCCTGGAGCCCTATCCGACTCCGTCCCTCTCCCTTACCTTGGATCCGCACCCACCAAGACCGTCGTTGCCCCTACACCACTCCGGCCATGCTCAGTTCTTGTCGGACAACCGTTGCTCCACTGAGGCGCATTGTACTTCGCCATCGTTGCACCCCTAAATCCGTTTGCAGCCCAGGTACCGTATGCCCCCAGCCAACGCTAGCCAAATGCCATTGAGTTTTTTTTTACTTTCTCCTTGTTTAACACGAAACAAGCACGATGGCAAGATACTAAGTGAGGAAGTTGGTCATAAGTGTGGGGTTCGTAGCTATGAAGCAAAAAGGCATAACATTTTGACAACATGTGCATCTTGGTTTCATGAGCACAAGCACACTAGGCACCCTACAAATTGGATGTGATCCATGACCGCAATGCGAAGTCGCTACTCAACCGGTGGCAGTGGCGGAGACAGGACCCAGGGCGGGGGGCCTGGGCCCGGGGCATGAGGATTTGTTTCCTCAGTGACTGTAGCGATTTTACACTATTGAGCACTGTAGCTATGAAGCAGGCCCGGGGTGCTGTGTTAGCCTGGCTCCGCCCCTGACCGGTGGTACACCTTTTCAGACACCATCATGAAGTATTACGGTGCGATTGCACAAGTGAAAAGAATGTGGCCAACGAGTGCGTTAATGATGATGGAGATCGTAAGTTTTGCTTCTTGTTACTCTACGTGTTGGTCAATTATTTGATCTACTCAATGTTGCGACCTGATGATCAGGTCAATATATAGCCCGGACATGCTTTTGTGATGTACCAAAGGACGGGGGGCAAGTCCTTCACATTGAAGCATTGTTGGATGAAGCTCAAGGAGTAGCCAATTTGGGTGAACAACATGCATCGATAGCATGGCTTCCCAGGTGTCTGGCTACGGTTTGTGATGCGGCCTTCATGCTATGTGTTCTACCTCTTCGTCATTCATGTCTTGAACATGAACAAGGCGAGCGGTGTGTCGTTTTTTTGTTGTTGTGGTGGTGTGGTTGCTAACCTCTTGGTTTAGCGTTATATGCGGAATTTTTTTGTATCAACCATCTTCACTCCCCTTTTATATTATTATTGATGCAGCTCTTCATGATGTATCCTTGAAAAACATGCATCGATGAAGAAGGTCAAGCTTGAGGAGAAAAAGCTTGAGACGAAGACCACTTTCGAGGAGAGCATGGTTGAATTTGATATCAATGAATTTTAAAAACTTGTTGAACATTCGACGCTTTTATTAAATTTAAATGTATAATTGAATTGCTATCATCTAAAGTGGGGCTGCATGATGGACAATTAGTTTAATTTCTTTTTTGAAAGGGATATACATTTGGTGTAACGGATTTGATGGTCGTCCCTTATCCGCTATCCGGATTTGTTTTGATGCATTGGCGTTGAAGATGCCCTGAAACTCGTTGCAAGCGTGTACAATTCTTTTGCACACACGCACGTGCTAATGCAACGACATGTTCAATCAGTCACAAGCACTGCGCGCACTAGAAACTGGATGTGATCCATGACCGCAATGTGAAGTCGCTACTCAATCGGTGGTACACCATTTCAAACATCATCATGAAGTATTGCGGTGCGATTGCACAAGTGAAAAGAATGTGGCCAACGAGTGCGTCAATGATGATGGAGATCGTAAGTTTTGCTTCTTGTTACTCTACGTGTTGGTCAATTATTTGATCCACTCAATGTTGCGACCTGATGATCAGGTCAATATATAGCCCGGACATGCTTTCGTGATGTACCAAAGGACGGGGGGCAAGTCCTTCACATTGAAGCATTGTTTGATGAAGCTCAAGGAATAGCCACTTTGGGCGAACAACATGCATCGATAGCACGGCTTCCTACGGTTTGTGATGCGGCCATCATGCTATGTGTTCTACCTCTTCGTCATTCATGTCTTGAACATGAACAAGGCGAGCGGTGTGTCATTTTTGTTGTTGTTGTTGTTGTTGTTGTTGTTGTTGTGTGGTTGCTTACCTCTTGGTTTAGCGTTGTATGCGAAAAAGCTTTGTATCAACCATCTCGACTCTCCTTTTATATTATTGATGCGGCTCTTCATGGTGTATCCTTGAAAAACATGCATCGATGAAGAAGGTCAAGTTCGAGGAGAAAAAGCTTGAGACGAAGACCACTTTCGAGGAGCATGGTTGAATTTGATACCAATTAATTTAAAAAACTTGTTGAACATTCGACACTTTTATTAAAATTTAAATGTATAATTGAATTACTATAATTTAAAGTGGGGCTGCATGATGGACAATTAGTTTATAGTTTCTTTTTTGAAAGGGATATACATTTGGTGTAACGGATTGGATGGTCGTCCCTTATCCGCTGTCCGGATTTGTTTTGATGCATGGCGTTGACGATGCCCTGAAACCCGTTGCAGGCGTGTACAATTCTTTCGCGCACAGGCACGTGCTAATGCAACGACATGTTCAATCAGTTACAAAAAATGAGCTCCAAACAGAGGCCAACAGCGTGCGAATCACTCAGCCTGTGTACTACTAGTCCCCAGCTGACCAAGTTAATTGTTCCAGCCCACGGCTGATGTCAGGCATCGCTTCCTTCTGCTGCCATCACCATGGATATGGATCACCCGTGACCCGCCGGACGATTTGCGCCACCCCGCGTTGCCAACGAGGATAGACACGCCACCGCTGCTTGCCGAGCAGACCTCGCGCGCGCACTCGTCGGCGTCGTTTTGCTCGAAGTCGCGGACGGATGGCCCCGCCGGTGGCTACTGACTTCCGTCGCGAAAACGACTCTGCATGCGGGTTGTTTCGGGGTTGGAACTTGGAAGTGATTGGATTGGATCATGCGGCGGTGCATCTCCTGCGAGGATTTTTGTTTTTTGCGCTAACGGCATCCCGACCCTTAAACAGTCCGTATTTGTCCGCACACAGCTGTGTGGATCCAGCGAACCTGACCATCATCGTCCGTGGAGCAGTCCAGACCATAAATTTTCGTCAAAACCAAACCAAACTAGGGTGACTTTAAAGGAGTCCAGACACAAGCCATATAAGACTTCGACACTCCCGGTCCACCCAAAACTGAGGCAAAGCCCGCGCTTTTGTACCTGATCGCAATGTTTCCATGGCAAAATCCCGCACTATCTTCTTCCATCCTGCCGCTCTGCACCCAGTTCGCACTCTCTTCTTTCTTCCCGCCACCGAAGCATGGAGCCTGAGGAGACGATGGTGATGGAGGATTCAAGCATCACGCTCACCGGAAAGATCAACCCAGCGGCACGACAAAATCGCCACGTCAAAGTGAAGGCCGCAAAGGCGGAAACAGTCAAGAAGCAGAAGGTCGGCGGAGGGCGTGGTGGTGGCGGACGTGGAGGTGGGCGTGCTGGTCGCAGACGTGGTGGAGGTGGTGCCCCGCCGCCATCATCAACCATGTAGACGCCGCCATGGCCAGAGCATTACAAAGTTCCGTACTACTAAGCCGCCAAGTAGCTGAGTATGTAGTCCCTGGGATCTGGGACTGGGCATGTGACCTACACCATCGACGTCAACGCAGTGCCATTGCTTTTTTCAGAGTATTCATCGGGTGCCCACATGATGTTCGCTGGTATGCCTAAAGCAGGTGAGCCGGCGTATGATGTCGCGGACAGGGAGATGTTTGGCATCATCCACGAGAGAGGCGGAGGAGGAGGTGGCTATGAGGACGGGCAAGTGAATGATTCGGAGCCCACCCAGTCCAGTACATACACCCATCCGGGCATGCAGCAGGGGTACACCCAGCCCGACACCTACACCTAGCCGGGCACGAATCATGACTACACCCAGTCTGGCACCTACACCTAGGGTGTGGACACACAGCAACAGTATTGGGCCGCCGGACATCAGCAGGAGAAGGAGCACGGTGAGGACCAAGATGATTTTGGTGGTGATCTATAGAAGGGTAGAGTAGAGAGCTTTAACATGTGGGAGGACGACCTATTGTGCGATGAATGGTTGGCTACTAGCCTCTATCTGATCCATGACACTAAGCAAAAGGGCATAATTTTTTGGGCCAACATTCACACTTGGTTCCATGAACACAAACATTCCACACCCTACTCTGACGCGGTCATCTGTAATCGTGAATCAAAGTCCCTCAACCATCGATGGTACACTATATATCCAAGAGGCAGTTTCAAAGTATTGCGGCCACTTGAGGCAAGTCACCGCACGGTGGCTTAGTGGCGCGCAAATCATTGAGCAGGTAAGTTGTTAATATGTGCACATCACTTGCCAGATATGCATAATTTTGTAGCCGATTTTGCATAATTTTGTAGCCAGAATGCATAGTTTTGTAGCCGGATATGTATGCATAGTTTTGTAGTTGGATTTGTATAGTTTTGTAGGCGGATATGTATGCATAGTTTAGTAGCCGGATATATATGCATACTTTTGTAGCCGGATTTGCATAGTTTTTATATGCAATGTTGACAATATTTTATTATGTAGCCTTCTCATGCGTGTAGTGTGTTCAAAAAGCTGGAGATTAAAAACTTCACCGTCATACAATATTGGTTGAAGTTGAATGGACAACCTAAGTGGAACATATACATTCCAAGAACGTCAACCAAGGCACGAAGGAAGAAACCCGTGACCCAACCGACCCAACAAAAGAACCACCCAAGAAGATTAGAAAAGGGTTCCGGGGAAAGTAGTGTGAGGTGGAAAGGGCGAAGCGAGAAGGTGCAACAGTCAAGATGACGAAGAGGTTCGAAGACAACTTGACAAAAAAGGAGGAGACATATGTTAAGCACTCCGACGTCAAGGAGGAAAAAAGATGGAGATGTTTGACATGTTGATGAAGGTGACTGAGAAGAAGCTCAAGCTCGAAGAGAAGAGGGCCATGATCGAAGAGAAGAAGGTCATGCTTGAAGAGGGGAAGATGAAGATCGCAACCACTGTGGAGGACGCGAAGATGTTGAGCCTTGAAGGTGGCGGATTTGGATGACGACGCAAGAATGATCATGCATGCCACCCGTTTCAAATGTTGCAGTGGCAGAAGAAAGAGCTGGAGAGGGCGGAGCAGGAGGAGATGGATGTGGCGGAGGAGGCGGCGGATGCGGCCTACACGGTAGCGACAATTGGATTTTTAATTTCATAAAAGTTAGAAAATCGAGACGCACATCAATCTTTCAAGGGCGATCAATCACAACATGACACCGAGATTTTTTTATGATCATTATGCATTTTGATTACACATGCTAATCGTATCATCAACTTTGACTCTAAATAACAACCCCCATGGTGACATATTAGGACATAAATGGAGAGACTATGGTTCAAGGATAACGTGTGTTCACTAAGTGTTATTTCGTGGTCTCGCAAATAGACCAGCTTGATTACCTTTTGAGCCTTGCTTCGCTACACCCCTCGCTGGTATACCCACCTCCGCATGTGACACGTACTAGTTGTACGTAGACATACACAAACCGTAGGCAAGGATAACGTACTTTTCTTGTTGTGCATTTTCTTGTTGTGCATTTTCTTACTATGGTTTTTTTGTTTTGTTTGTCTTTTTTTTCCTTTGATTTTACTCGTTTTTCATTTTTATTTATTCTTCTTCTTTTTCTCTGTCCTTTTTTCCCTAAATTCACGAACATCTTCTTAAATTCATGAAAAAAATTCAAACCCATGAACCTTTTTTCAAATTAATGAATGCTTTTTTAATATCATAAAATTTTATCAAAATAGCTATTTTTTGTCCAATTGACGCGATCAGTTCGGTTTTTCAGGTCACAAAGAATTTTGATTTTATAAAGATACAAACCGATCGGTTTCTATACAACAAGAAAACCAAATTTTATTGAAAGAAAATTCGGTTCGGTCAACGGTTTGACCGAACAAAACCAAAATTTAGGCAAACCCTCTTATGTTTACACGTTTTGGTACGGGCAGGTTCAGACGAATTTGATGGGTAAGCAGCTGCCTTTATAGTCTTTCACACGCTTCTTTCATCAAGAGCAATCTGAGGTGGTACTAAACCAAAACGTGTAGGTGGAAAAAAAACGGAGATGAGAACAGGACAGAGAGGTTTAGACAGGTGTGTCAGGCAGCTGGGTTGGGGCCGCCGGGATATGCAATACAATGCCACTGGGATTTTTTTAAATAATATGTATTTTCTGTTTTCTAGGTATTTTCGCTTAATCAAGTGTAAAAAACAAATTTACCTAATAAATTCCGGTTCTATAGATTTAATGACCGAAATAAACACTGAAAATGTTGGTTTCGGTCCCTGTTCTTTCGTTTCGGTACATCGGTTTTCGATTAATATGCCCACCCTTACTTCCTGCTTCCTTCCGTGTAACTAAGAGCAACTCTATCAGACCCCACAAAACGCCCCGGCCAGCAAAATAACCGCCAAATTGCGGGTCGGGGCCAGATAATCTGCACGACCAGACCTCGCATCCCACACCGGCCCGCAAATTTTTTTGCGGGGCGCGGCAAATCTTCTCCCCCAACCTCTATCTTCACGGGCTGGGAGGCCGACCCGAGCTCAACCCCTATCCGCGCGCCCTTTCCCGCTCCCCGCACCCTCCGCCACCATTGCCCCCCCTCCGCAAGCTCCGGCCGCTCCTCCCCGGCCGTCCCTCGCCGCCATGGACGACCCCATGTTGTCCCCCGTCACCGTCGAGGTCGCGCACGCCCCTTCCCTCGGGCAGATCTCGTCGCCCGGCCATGTTGGCCCTGGCGTCGCTAAGCACACGTCCACGCCTGCACCGCAAGCGGTAGGGCAACGTGGTTGTGCCAGCGAAATCCGGCTGCCCCGCCGCGATGGCCAGCGCTTTCGGCGCCAATGCGCGATCGCGATCGGCCGGCGGCGGAGAAGGCCAGCAAGGCCGCGGGCGCAAAGCGGAGGAAGGTTCCGGCTTCAAGGAAGCCATCTTATTCAACCTCTCACTCCATCCCCCCGCAAGGAGGTGCTCCGGCGATGCCGTTCAACGGTGTCGTTCCCCCGGCGAGCGAGGTGTTCGACGAAATGGCTGGAAGGTATATCTCTTCGGTCTTCGGCGATTCTCTTTCTTTTTTCGCCATTGTTCTCGATAGCTCGTGACTTGTTATCGTTCACTATAGCGGTGGTTCGAACAATGAAACAACCGAGTTCGTGAACTTGTTGGACACGAACGCGGGTGACATTGATCAAGCCCCTTTTGAACCATTCGACTATAATGTAACGGAGGGTGGCGTGGACGATCATGGTTGTGCAGATGAGTTGGAGGAGATCGAAGCGGAAGCGTTTGAGAAATCACAAGAAAAAACTGGGAAAAGTCAAAGATCGAAGAACTACACGATCTTGGAAGATCAAGCTTTGATCAAAGCATGGAGTGCGGTGTCTCTTAATGCATGCACGTGTACTTCTCAAACCGCCTAGAGATATTGGCAAAGGATCGAAGATCAATACTTCCGCATTATGAAAAACTACCCAATAGGACTCCACACACATTCCGGTCACTTCAAGGTCGTTGGGAGAACATCAAGCCTATGTGCAGCCGTTGGGCAGCTTGCTTGGAGCAAGTACACAATGCACCTCCAAGTGGCACCGTGGAGTCCGACTATGTGAGTTTGCTTTGCCTTTGTTCAAGTTGTGCATCATCATAACGTATCATGAGAAATGATTGCATCACTTTGTTCACATTGTGTAGGACAAGATTTCTCAACATAGATACAAGGACATGGAAGCTTCGGAAGGCAGATTCTTCAAATTAGAGCATTGTTGGGAGTTGCTCCAAAAGTGCGAGAAGTGGAAGTTGATCGACAAAGAATCCCCACCAAAGAGAGGCCCACTTACAAACATGGATGAAGATGAGGATAATGATGGCCCAAGAAATTTGCACAAGCCCTATGGTGACAAGAAGACTAAAGAGAAGATGAAGAGAGAGCAAGAGCATTGAGCTTGAGGGAGAAGATTGATGCCATGGTGCAATCAAACGAGTTGATGTTGTTGAAGTCGTTGGAGATCAAGAAAGAGTTGGCCAAGAAAAAGGCAAAAGAGAAGCAAGAAAAATGGCAAATGCTCAAGGAAGAGGGACTGCGCAAACTTGCCATTGAGGAGAGAAAAGCACGCGCCTCTGAAAACAAATCGATGTCATTGTTGCTCGCCGAAGAGAACAAGATCATGTCAATGAACCGTAATGACATGGACGACGTCACCAAAACATGGCATGATATGACAAGGAGAGAGATCTCGAAGAGGAGAATGGTCACCTTGGCCGGTCCGTCTGCCAGTTCCGGCGATATTTTCTCTGCTCCATATGGTGGCAATGTGGATGATTTCGGTGTGGGAGTTGGAACAAGCGACGGAGGTGGCTACGGTGGCGCCGATGAACTTCAAGATGGACTCCATGGCGCGGGGTGAAGATCGACCCCCAAGATGATGCCGGACATGGGCCCATACCTTTGCATGCCCTCTTCTGCGTAATGAACTTCGCTTTTGAAAGTGCGTTATATCGACTAGAGGGGGGTGAATAGGAGATTTTTAAGAATTCTTCAATGAGGAATTTGCCAGTGAGGAAATTCCTAAGTGAAGAACTACTTGCAATGAATAAGTACTCAAGTAAGCATAAGAGAATGCGGGCATGGTCATCATGATGAAATGAAGACAATCAAAGAGTACAGAAAGCGTAAACACAGGATAGCACAAGATGAAGACAAACAGACTGAAGAAATTGAACTGAGGAAATTGAGAAAGTCTTCAGTCAAAGTCTTCAAACACAGATATAAACGAACACTCAACACAGTAATGAGGAAATGAAAGAGTTGAGGAAATAGAACCAGTTAGGTTGGTGAAGACAATGATTTGGTAGACCAGTTCCAACCATCTCTGGGTTGTACGTCTGCGGTTGGAGCGGCTGAGTATTTAAACTCGAGGACACAGTCCGGACACCCGATCGCTGAGCACGCAGCTCAGGACACCAAGTCCTCACCGTATTCTCCTTGAACTAAGGTCACACGGACCTCGTCCAATAACTCGTGGTAAGTCTTCAGCGACTTCCAAACCTTCACAGACTTGGTCACCAAATGATCCACAATTCCTCTTGGATGCTCTAGACCATGACGCCTAACCGTCTGGAAGAAGCACAGTCTTCAAAGGTAACAAGCGTCCGATCCACGCAGGATCAATCTCTTCAGTGATGCTCAATCACTTTGGATTTGTAGGGGTTTGGTTTTTAGGTTTTCCCTCACTCAATGATTTTCGCTCAAAGTCCTCGGAGGATGGGTTGCTCTCAAATGAAAAGTGTCAAGTTCTCTCGGAGCAGCCAACAAGCTAGTGGTTGTAGGGTGCGGCTATTTATAGCCTAGGAGCTGCCCGACATGATATGACATAAATGCCCTTCAATGATATGACCGTTAGGTGGATAAGATATTTTGGGACAGCCGGCGACGGCACAACAGAACGGTCGGAAATTTGACTCTCAAATTCCTCGGGGCTATCATGTTCCTCCTTTGTGTAGGCAATCCGCCATGGCGAATTCCTAACTCCTCGGTCGAACAAATTCCTCGGCGACCGGAAGAACTTCGTCTACATCCTTTGAAGAAATTGATCGAATCGTATGAGATTTCCAAAGGCTTCACTCGAGGGGATTGGTAGGTGTAGGATTTTGAGTTGAGCATCACATGGAAATTTTTCCTTAGTATTTCCTCGACCCCTTTAACGATCAAAGTGTTTCCTATGACTCAAGAAAGAGAAAACGAAACTACGAAAACAAAAGTCTTCACGCTTCAAGTTCCTTAAATGAATACCAAGTCTTCAAGGTCACACCAATTTCTTCACTTTCAAAGTCTTCAGAAAGTCTTCAGAATATCAAAGTCTTCATTTGAAGAACTTCATTTTTAGGGGTCGACTTTCTCTGTAAATATCAAACTCCTCATAGACTTATAGACCTGTGTACACTCATAAACACATTAGTCCCTTAACCTATAAGTCTTCAATACACCAAAATCACTAAGGGGCACTAGATGCACTTACAATCTCCCCTTTTGGTGATTGATGACAATATAGGTTAAGTTTTCAACCAGGATAAACATATGAAGTGTAAATACTGATATTGAGGAATTTGATTGCAAGATATAGAAGAACTCCCCACGAAGATGTGCATAGTGAGGAATTTGCTTTTGAGGCAATGCACATTTGAAGAGTTGAATCATGGAGATCTCCCCTATATCTTGTAATTCATACAAGCAATTGAAATATAAAATCAAGAAATTGAAATGCATGATGAAATATGGTGACTGATGTAATTCAGCATGCGTGAATTAACATATAATGAGGAATAAGCATGCAGAGGAACACATCAAAAGTATCAGAGCACCATCGGTTTTAAGATTACAACTCGATCCAATAAAGTTTCAGCAGAACGAGAGTTGTAACTTAGCAAAAAAACGCCCATATAGTAGACCCGCTTGAAGACTAACTCACATTTCTCCCCCTTTGTCATCGAATGACCAAAAGGATCGAAACTGAGGACTAACGCCCCTGAAGAATTTCAAGTTGATGAAGGGCGCCCGGCGTTGTTGGGGTCGGTTGTCGTAGTAGGGCCTGCTGCAGTGTCATCCAAGTCTTCATTTTCATCAGTGTCTCGCGATGAAGAATAGGAGCTGGCCACCAAGGAAGGAACTTTGACCTTCTTGTATTTCTTTGGTGGAGGTGCAGACCAGTCAAAGTCTTCCTTGAGACCCATTGTCTTGATTCTTCATGTTGTAGACATTAGAAAGAACAGCCCAGTGCGGTTGAAGGTTTCATGGAGGTAGTATTGATTTTTCTTCACTTCATTGTGTGTAGAGGTCATGTTGTGAAGAATTGAACCAAGCGACGCTTGACCCATCTATGATTGCGATCAACCTTCGATGAAGGCGAGGAGTAACTCACGATCAATCATCACCACAGGTCTTTGTGGCTTGAGGATTTTGCTTGGCTGAGGTATTGGCGGCATAGTCATGTGTGGCAGAGTCATCATTGGTGGAGTAGGATGCAGCTTTGCGAAATTGACCATCCAATGGACGAATGCCTTCATCTATCACAACAGTTTCCTTGCCCTTGTCATCAGCTGAGGAAAATGTCCGTTTGAGGACTTCAATCGGGGGCAAGTAGCTGCAGTGGTTCAGAGTATTGGCCTTGTAATTGAGTGAAGACCTTGTTCTGATGAACCTCATAATCCATGGTGCATAAGGCTTCAGCTCAAATGGTGACATAGCAATGTTCGCCAGAGTCCTCATGAAGAAATCATGGAAGTTGACGGGAACGCCATGAATGATATTCAAAAGCATATTCTTCATGATGCCAACGACTTCTTCATCATTGGAGTCGTGGCCTTTGATAGGACTCATTGTCTTCGTCAGAATGCGATAGACAGTCCGAGGCACATACAATAATTCCTTGACGAGGAATTTGGTTCTTGGGGCCTGCCCTGGCTTCAAAGGCTTCATCAGCACTTGCATATAGTGATTTGAAAGCTCAGTTCGTTGTAGATACAACGAGCACCATCAAGGGGAGGACCGAGTGGTAGGGCACGAAGCAATTCAGTTCTTTGGTGCCTTGTAGTGAGTATTTTCGGACATCCAGTCCAACACCCATGAGTTCACATCTTCAGCGTCACCGGTGATGTGCAGCGTCGCATAGAATTGAAGAATGAGTTCTTCATTCCAATCCTGTATGTCTGCAGAAATTCCAAGTCCCGCATCGTGAAGAACACCGAGGATCGGCTCGAAGTTCGGCAAAGATTCCATGTCCACATGAGGAATATGTGCATGATCGAAGACTTTGTCTCTGTTGAAAACCTGAGGAATAGAAGTTGGCTTGACTGGCAGTCCAGAAACGCCTCTTCCTTATGCGAGCAGAGTCGTATGGGTTGTAATCCGTGAAGAAAATGTGCTCGCCAAAGAAGTCTTCAGCCTTGAACTTTTGTTTCGTTGAGAATGGATTCTTTGGCTTTGGCAATGGAGTGTCGATGAGTTGCATCACGACCTCTGGAATCGCAATCTCGGGTTCTTGGTGAGGAATTTTGGTTCCTCTACATGTGCAGTCCGAGGATCAAGAAGAAGAGGTTCATCGGCGCTAGTGGCTGGAATTTCTTCATGTCTGAGATGAAGTGGGATGAGTTTCTTGAGCCCATTTGAACTATTGGAGCAGGGGGTGAGGAATCTGTTGGATTGGGGTGAACAGTGGAGAATTTGGATCTTGACTTTCCCAAAAGTCATCGTTCATCACCGGGCGTTGTGCTTCCAATATCCACATCTTCTTCAATTTCCCCAACACCGGCCTCTTCAGCTGTGAACTGAGGCATAGGCGAGGAAATGATTGGGGTTGAAGGGATTGCTTCCACTTCAATTTCTTCATCAATCTGCTCTGACGAAGTAGCAGAGTGATTTTCTTCATCAGATCCGCTTGGGATCTCATAATCTTCACCAAAAGGAACAAGGTCCTTTGATGGCATGGAGGAAATTTGAACAACATCAATGGGATTGTCAAATGAGCTGGTCATTGTCTTCATCTTCTTCGGGGCTGAAGAATTTGAAGCAGTAGATGCTTTCCTTTTCTTCACTGCAGCTCGCTCGCAGCCTTGGTCTTCTTCACATCGATGCGGATGGAAGGATTGGAGTTGGTGTAGGCGCAGGAGGAGCCGAGGAATCTGGTTGAATTTCCTCAGCGCAATCGATGCACGATTGCCCTGACTTCTTCAGTTTCTTCAGGCGCACCACTAGTGGATGCCCTGGCAATTTCTTCAGCGGCTGGAATGGAATCATCAGCCTGGAACTAGCATTGTCTTCAGCAGCCTGAACTTCATCAGCGGTACTGGCATGTTCTTCGATCGGTGAGAGGCTCCGGCTGAGGAATTTCTTGTTGCGTTGGGGCTGCAACATTTGAGAACTTCTTTGTCGATTGACAAATCTGACTTTGGCTCCTTGCCAATCAGCATAATATGAGTCAAATTTGTCGAGGGCTTTGATGTCACCGCATCTTGATAAGTTCTTGATTGTCATCTTGACAACATTTTTCTTCAGCAGTTTCTCTTTTCAGATCATGCGATTTCTTGATCTCTCTGGCCGTATCAAATTTCCATTTCTCCTCTTGGATGAAATGAGTCGACATGTGACTTTGGCGGTGTCAACTTGAAGTCGAGCATAGGAGTGTTTGGGTCCTTGTGCGAGATCAATGTAGTCTAGGATCGCTCTTGGATCCAGCAATGATGTACAGGTGTGCCTTTGGCTCTAGCGGCCCTTTCTTGTCGGTCTCGATGATTTCCACAAGTTCATCATCATCAGCCTCATCATCTTCGTGTGGCTCTTGGAAGGCGACCTGTTTCTTCTTGGGACTTGGCCGAGGACCTCGTCCCATTGTGGCCTTAGTCTTCAGCAGAGTTAGAGGCGAGATGAAGAATTTTGTGCAGTGAGGAACTTCTTTGAGACACCAGAGGCAATGGAGATGATCGCAGTCCTCGGCATGTGGCCGGATGCACAGTCTTGAGGACTTTGTCGGAACTACTGAGGACTTTGTAGGAGCTGCTGAGGACTTGGGAGGAGCATGAGCAGCATGAGGAATTGGCCGTGAGGGCACAGCTGAGGAACTTGGCCGTGAGGGCACTGTTAGTGAAGCACTTGGCTTGTGTGCGGGCTTCTTTGCCATAGATTTTCTTGGCTTGACAGAGGCCACGGTGGCAGCAGCAGATGTGAGTCCTCATTAAATTTCCTCACTGCCTCGTTGGCTTGTCTTGCCAATTTGGCTTGGCGCTTGGCCCATTCTTCAGAAAGTCCTCACCACGCTTGATCTTTGGTAGGGTCGACTTCTTGACCAGGTGCCAATGGAGCTCTTGGGCATGGAGGATTGAGAGCGAATTTCTACATGTACTTTGGAGTAACATATCTGTACTCCCTCCATTCCCTTGCCCATCTCCTTTCAATCCTTTGAATTCGCACATTGCGCTGATTTTTTTCTTTGCGAACTCGGCTTCATCAGTGTGCAATAATCAGCATAGATGTCCTCAGGAATCTCAAACGCAGTCATGACCTCGTGCCTCTTTCCTCCTTTCTCGTGGCTTCTTTCCTTACATCATATTCTTTAGTGAGGAATTTGAACAATCGAATTCTCTGAAGAAGTGTGCAACTTTTCTTCGAGAACGCTGCAAATGAGTTAAGTTGATGAGAACCTAGTGATTCAGCAGCGGACATGAGTACCTGTGAGCAGAGTATAGTTGCGAGGAATTTGGAGAGGTCATATGCGTTCTCAGAAGGTTTTTCAAAAAGAACTATTTGAGGAATTTGACCAGATGAGCCTTGAAGAATTTCACTAAGCGATCTTTGTCTTAGGTTCCAGAGTTGTATAGATCGAGGATCCACACAATTGAGAAATGAATCAAGAGCACATTTTGTTTGAGGTGTTCATATGTGTGAAGATTTCAAGAATAAACACCTTTGAAGATTTTCAGGAAGGTTTGAGAATCAAAGCGAGTAATAAAAGTAACTTTTAATTACTCGAACTGAAGAACACGACGAATTGAGAAGAACAGATGGGAAGTTCGTCTGGTTAGATCTTGCACGCCCTAACTTGGCGGAGGAAGACAGCTTCTGGCGGCGGAGTGAAAATTTCATGATCGGTGCGAGTACGACAGTGACGAGGTCGAGGCAGTGAAGCTCTTCCTCACCGGCGACGATGGAGTAGCGGCGGCACTAGGGTTTGAGAAGCTCGAGCGAGAGAGAGAGCGGTCGAGCGGAGTAAAGGAAGTGAGGAAGGGGAGAGGGGGTATATATAGCCACGGTGAAAAACTGTTCACCCGAAGATTTGGGACGAACGTGCCCCTGACCCTTCTCATTCGCTTGACATGTGTCACCCACGTACTGAGAAGTGGAGATTGTGTTAGATTCTGGGGGAATAGATAAATCTATCGTGGGATGCGGAACGGTTTGAGCGGCAAAAACGAAAGTTTGGATAAGATCAGTTTTAAAGTTCCGTTCGCAATTTCTTCAGCTGACAAGGACATAGTGAAGATTTTGAACGAGTTTCAAATAGAACACACATGAATAATTAGTGAATAGATTGGGTTGAGTATAGCATAGAGGGGGAAGGGTCCGATCACATTCACTTAGCAGAAAAAGCGACTTGAAGAAATAGCCATAAGTGAATGCTGTAGAGGACATAAACACACACACACACACACATATATATATATATATATATATATATATATATATATATATATATATATATATATATATAGTCAATGAAGAAAAACAACGGAAACAGTGAAGATTTTGAAAAGTTGAAGAATTTGAAAAACTAGAGAATTTCAAAGCGAGGAAAAACTCAAATTGAAGATTTTCAACTTTGGTGGTGGCGTGACCCACGGATAAGAATGATGATTTCAGACACCGCGTATAATTGTCGTGAGGGTTCTGAGAATCAAATTCTTCATTAATTTCTTCACACTTAGAGTGTTATTCTTCATTGATTGAAGAAAACGCTTTCTTCATGTGTTGCACATCTAAGTCATCAATTTTGCATATGTGTCGATGTGTGTCCTTTTCAAAGAACATTCAAGATTCTAAGATATTTAGCTCACACCGCAACTTGCTAAATCTCTTCTCATCCAAGGGCTTTGTGAAGATATCGGCTAGTTGTTCTTCAGTCTTCACATGCTCGATGGAGATGTCGCCCTTCAACACATGATCACGAAGAAAATGATGACGAATTTGAATGTGCTTTGTCTTCGAGTGCTGAACTGGGTTGTGAGCAATCTTGATGGCACTCTCATTGTCACAGTAGAGAGGCATATTCTTCACGTTGATGCCGTAGTCCTTGATAGTTTGCTTCATCCACATCAATTGAGCACAACAAGAGCCAGAAGCAATGTATTCAGCTTCCGCAATAGACAGTGATACGCAGTTCTGTTGCTTCGAGGACCAACAGACCAAAGATCGTCCGAGGAAATGACAAGTACCAGATGTTGACTTGCGGTCCACACGATCACCAAAGATAGTCGAGTCGAATATCCAATGAGATCAAAAATAGAGCCCTTGGGGTACCATAATCCTAGTGTTGGTGTGTGAGCTAGATATCAAAGAATATGCTTCATGACCTTATGGTGTGATTCCTTGATTGTAGCTTGAAATCGGGCACACATGCAAACACTAAGCATTATATCTGGCCTAGATGCACATAAGTACAATAAAGAACCAATCATGGAGCGGTATACCTTGTGATCGAAGTCAATACCATTTTCATCAGTGCATAGATGGTCATTTGTGGGCATAGGAGTTTTGACACCTTTGCAATCTTGCATGCCGAATTTCTTCAGGGCATCTTTGAGGTATTTCTCCTGAGATATGAATATGCCAATGTGTTGTTGACGAATTTGAAGACCTAAGAAGAATTTCAACTCTCCCATCATAGACATTTAATATTATTCACTCATCATATAGGCAAATTCATCACTATAACGTTGGTCAGTACAGCCAAAGATAATATCATTAACATATATTTGGCACACAAACAGTTCACCATCATATGATTTAGTAAAGAGAGTAGGGTTGAGTGAACCGGGTGTGAAGCCATTCTTCACGAAGAATTCCATCAATGTATCATACCACTCCCGTGGGGCTTGTTAGAGACAATAGAGGGCCTTGTTGAGTCTGAAGACTTTGTCGGGATTCTTTGGATCTTCAAAACCTGGGGGTTGAGCAACATATACTTCTTCCTCAAGCTTACCATTAAGGAATGCACTTTTCACATCCATTTGATATAAAGTGATATTATGATGGTTAGCATAAGCAAGTAGTATGTGAATAGCCTCAAGTCTAGCAACAGGTGCAAAAGTCCCATCGAAATCAATTCCTTCAACCTGTGTGTAGCCTTGAGCTACAAGTCGTGCCTTATTCCTCACCACAAGGCCATTTTCATCTTGCTTGTTGCGGTAGATCCACTTTGTGCCAATGATATTATGCTTGCAAGGATCTGGACGTTTGACCAATTCCTAGACATTGTTGAGCTCGAATCGATGTAATTCTTCTTGCATTGCTGAATCCACTCGGGCTTGAGAAATGCTTCATCTACCTTAGTGGGCTCTGTGATAGAGACAAAAGCATAGTGCCCACAAAAGTTAGATAAATGTGAAGCTTTTGAGCGTGTGAGAGGACCTGGTGCTTCAATGTCATCGATGATCTTGTCAACTTGCACTTCTTTTGCAACGCGAGGATGAGCTGGTTGTCGTCGAGGAATTTGATCAACATTTTCTTCAAAGACCATTTTCTTCACATTATCTTCAGTGCATCATTTCGACGTTCTTCGTCTGGGGAATGAATTCTTCAGCAGATTCTTGATAGGGAATGACATCCTCAGTTGCCTTGAACTTGATAGATTCCTCAGGTGCTGGTTCATCTAACATAGAAGGTAGGTGCTCTCTTTGCGAGCCATTAGTTTCATTGAACCGCACATCTACAGTATCGACAATCTTGTGAAGAGCGATGTTGAAGACTCTGTAGGTGTGCGAGTCCTTTCCGTAACCAAGCATAAAACCTTCATGTGCTTTCGGTGCAAATTTAGAATTGTGATGAGGATCTCTAATCCAACATTTAGCAATCAAGACTTTGAAATAACTCACATTGGGTTTCTTGTCGGTGAGGAGTTCATAGGCAGTCTTCTTGAAGAATTTATGAAGATATACTCTGTTGATGATGTGGCACGCGGTATCAATTGCATCAATCCAAAAAGCGACTAGGCGCTTTTGTATTCATCAAGCATAGTGCGAGCCATCTCAACAAGAGTTCTGTTCTTGCGCTCCACGACGCCATTTCTTTGAGGAGTATAGGGAGCAGATAACTCATGAGTAATACCAAGTTCATCAAGATAGGCATCAAGACCGGAATTCTTGAACTCGGCCCATTGTCACCCCGATGTGTCCGATCTTCACACCAAACTTAGTTGAAGCCCTCGAGGAAAATCGTTTGAAGACTTCACGCACTTCATTTTGTAAGTAACAATGTGTACCCATGTGTAACGAGAGTAATCATCAACAATAACAAAGCCATATAGAGATGCATCATTAGTGACTGCTGAGTAATGATTAGGACCAAAGAGGTCCATGTGAAGCAATTCGAATGGACGAGTAATGGTCATGATAGTCTTCGCTGGATGCTTGGCCTTGGTCATTTTTCCAGCTTCACAGGCTCCACACAAGTGACCCTTGAGGAATTTGACATTTTCAATGCCAATGACATGCTTCTTCTTCGCATGGCGTGCAGTAAATTCCTCATGCTGCGTGAACAAGTCGCCGATGCCATAGCCAGCCTTACGAAGCTTTTGCAAGTAGACACACGGCTGGTTGTGGTCCTCAGAGAAATCAACAATATACAAGTCTCCTCTCCTAAAGCCTTCAAGACTTTGGAATTGTCGACTTCCATGATCACAACACAACGATACTTGCCAAAGACAACAACCATATCAAGATCACAAAGCATTGAGATCGACATGAGGTTGTATCCTAAGGACTCAACAAGCATGACTTTTTCCATGTGTATGTCCTTAGAGATCGCAACCTTACCAAGACCCAATACCTGAATTTTGCCTTTGTCAGCAAAGATGATATGCTTCAGATGTGACGGTGATAAGGGAGCATCCATCAATAGATTCTTGTCACCAGTCATGTGATTTGTACATCCACTATCGTGGACCCACTCATTGGCTTTGGGTTGATCATCCTGCAGATGAATTAGTTCAACTTACGATCTCATATACTTCATCAGTGAAGAATATGGTATCAAGTTCATCAGATGAATTTCATCAGCAAAGATAATGTATAAGCAGTATGAGGACGTGTGAAATGAAAGTTCATTTATTCATGATTAACCTGCGTCCTTTCAGGCATTTTTGTCAGGCTCCCATCAAATTCTTCAGACGTTAAAGCACGTCTGGAGACCTGATCCTACAGAGGAGATTAGTTCCTTTTCTTCACCACCCACATCTGAAGGGGTGGCAAAGAGTTCATCACACTGCGAGCTCCATATGAGAATGGTGGCATAGAGGCCAATCCATTTCGTTTTACATAAGAGTGGTTAGGGTAAGCATATGTATAAGCAGAGAAATTCTTCGAGGACTTATGAACATATTGGTTTGAAGAATAATGCACATATTCATAGCCCTTAGTTCTACCCTGTGAAACAGAGTTGTTAGCACGATGATAATCATATGAGGACTTTGATCCTTTTGAGGAATTTGATCCACGTGAGGAATTTGGTCCGTATGAGGACTTGGATCCATATGAAGAATTTGGTCCATATGAAGAGTTTGATCTGGGGTTCCTTTTCTTCACAGGTAGTGTCATGAGGACATTCACCTGAAGACTTTCAAGGCACTTCTTGGGAACCCAGATTTTCTTCATAGGGGAACCGTTCCTGCAGTTAGTGCCAACATATCTAGCAAATACTTCACCATTATGATTTTTGAACAGTTTATAGTGTGAGTCAAATGACTCATCAGAAGAATGAGGAGATTCGCATGTAAAGCCAGATAAGTTAGATGGATCAACTGGAGGTCCCTTTGCAGCAACCCATGAGGTTTTGGGGTACTGCTCAGGCTTCCAATATGTTCCATCAGCATTGAGTTTCCTCTCAAAGGCAATACCCTCTTTCCTAGGGTTCCTATTGAGGATCTGCTTTTTAAGCACATCACAAAGAGTCTGATGCCCTTTGAGGCTTTTGTACATGCCTGTCATGTACAATTCCTTCAGCCCTGCATCGTCAGTGATACTAGCAATGTCCTCAGATGAGGAATTAGTGATAGCAGGAGCAGGTGAAGAATTTGTAACAGTTGAAGCATTTGAACATTAGGTGAAGAATTAGCGATTCACGTTCAATGCACTTTAAGCATGGAGGAACAAATTCTTCCTGAGAAGCACTGATTTGTTGAGCAAGTAATGAATCGCGCTCCTTCTGAAGATCTTCACAACTCACTCTTAGCTTCTCAAGATCTTGCTTTCTTTGAAGAAATTCATAAGAAAGTTTCTCATGATCAGACAAGAGAGAGTTATGATGACCTTGAAGGCTGTCAAACCTAGACTGAAGTCTCTGAAGATTTTCAGTCAGGGCTTTAGTGCGATCCATTTCTTCACCTAACATATCATCACTTTTATCTAGCATGTTTTGAACCTTTTCAAAAGCCCTTTATTGTTTTACAAAAATCTTAGCAAGTTTTTAGTAGCTGGGCTTTAGATCTTCATCAGATTCATTTTCACTAGATTCAGAGGAGGTATATTTGAGTACCTTGGCACCCTTTCCCATGAAGCAAAAGGTGGGAGCGTAGTCATCACTATCTTCATCAGCTTTGTTGGTGAGTTCATTTTTTTCAGAGTTGAAGATGGACTTGCTGACGAAAGCAGTAGCGAGAGCCAGACTCGCCACTCCAGACTCGGATTCTTCTGATGCCTCCTCTTCCTCATGTTCCTCAGATTTTCCTTGCCAATGAATGTCCGAGCCTTCTTGGAGCTGCTCTTCTTGCGATAAGAATACTTTGAGGATTTTGATGATGAAGATTTCGACGATTTCTTCTTCTTCTTAGCGCCATCGTAACTGTAATCCTTGTATTTCTTCTTCTTTAATTCCTTTTCCCATCGAGGACAATCTTGAATGTAGTGACCTGGTTTCTTGCATTTGTGGCAAAGTCTTCTCTTATAGTCATCGGATGAGGAATCATCGCTCCTTGAGGATTTTCCAAAGCGACCACGTCTTGAGAACTTCGGAATTTCTTCACGAGCGGTGCTAGCTCTGGCTCAATTCTTCAGGATCTCCAAGGCTACTACCGTAATCTTCACAATCAGATTCAGACACGCCTTGGCCTTCGTGGCATGTGATTTTCCATAGCTAGACCCATAGAGATCTCTCTTTCAAAGAAGCTGGAACTCATGAGTATTTAGCCTCTTGAGGATATCAGCTGGATCAAGTGACTTGTAGTCGCCGCGCTCTTGTATCATCGGTGCGAGTATCATATGAGGAATCAAGCGATCTCAACTATTTCTTCACCACCTCATGGTCGGTGATGTCTGTGGCACCAAGCGCTTGAAGCTCATTTGAGATGTCAGTGAGGTGATCGAAGGTTTGTTGAACATTTTCGTTGTCGAGTCTTTTGAAGCGGTTGAAGAGATTGCGAAGAACATCAACTCGAGAATCACGCTGAGTTGAGACTCCTTCATTTACTTTGGACAGCTCGTCCCGGATGAGCTTAGCAGTTTCCAAAGCACTCACTCTTCCATATTGTCCTTTGCTCAGATGGCCACTTATGATATTCTTCGCTTGAGAATCGAGTTGCTTGAATATCTTCACATCGGCAGCATTCAGAGAAGGTGTGACTGAGGGAACACCATTTTCCACAACATACCAGAGATCGTTGTCAATTGCCTCAAGATGCATTCGCATCTTGTTCTTCCAGTAGGGGTAGTTCGTCCCATCAAAGGTAGGACACCCAGCTGAGATCTTGATCATACCTGCGGTCGACATAACTAAAACTCCAGGTGGTTAAACCAAAATCACATAGAACAAGGGAGTACCTTGCTTTGATACCAATTGAAAGTGCGTTATATCGACTAGAGGGGGGTGAATAGGCGATTTTTAAGAATTCTTCAATGAGGAATTTGCCAATGAGGAAATTCCTAAGTGAAGAACTACTTGCAATGAATAAGTACTCAAGTAAGCATAAGAGAATGTGGGCATGGTCATCATGATGAAATGAAGACAATCAAAGAGCATGTAAAGCGTAAACACAGGATAGCAGAAGATGAAGACAAACATCTTGAAGAAATTGAACTGAGGAAATTGAGAAAGTCTTGACCAAAGTCTTCAAACACAAATATGAACGAACACTCAACACAAGAATGAGGAAATGAAAGAGTTGAGGAAATAGAACCGATTAGGTTGGTGAAGACAATGATTTGGTAGACCAGTTCCAACTGCTGTCTCGGTTATGCGTCTGGTTGGAGCGGCCGAGTATTTAAATTCGAGGACACACAGTCCGGACACCCGATCATCGAGCACGCAGCTCAGACACCAAGTCCTCACCATATTCTCCTTGAACTAAGGTCACACAGACCTCGTCCGATCACTCGTGGTAATTCTTGAGCGACTTCCAAACCTTCACAGACTTAGTCACTCGGCGATCCACAATTCCTCTTGGATGCTCTAGACCATGACGCCTAACCGTCTGGAAGAAGCACAGTCTTCAAAGGTAACAAGCATCGGATCCACGCAGGATCAATCTCTTCAGTGATGCTCAATCACTTTGGATTTGTAGGGGTTTGGTTTTTAGGTTTTTCCTCACTCGATGATTTTCGCTCAAAGACCTCGGAGGATGGGTTGCTCTCAAATGAAAAGTGTCAAGTTCTCTCGGAGCAGCCAACCAGCTAGTGGTTGTAGGGGCGGCTATTTATAGCCTAGGGAGCAGTCCGACATGATATGACATAAATGCCCTTCAATGATATGACCGTTAGGTGGATAAGATATTTTGGGACAGCTGGCGCACGGCACAACAACGGTCGGAAATTTGACTCTCAAATTCCTCAGGGCTATCATGTTCCTCACTGTGTAGGCAATCCGCCTTTGGCGAATTCCTAACTCCTCGGTCGAGAACAAATTCTCAGTGACCGGAAGAACTTCATCTCATCCTTTGAAGAAATTGACTGAAGCTGTATGAGATTTCCAAAGGCTTCACTCGAGGGGATTGGTAGGTGTAGGATTTTGAGTTGAGCATCACATGGAAATTTTTCCTTAGTATTTCC
The DNA here is from genome assembly GCA_021605145.1 of Aegilops bicornis. Lineage (NCBI taxonomy): Eukaryota > Viridiplantae > Streptophyta > Magnoliopsida > Poales > Poaceae > Aegilops > Aegilops bicornis. Next base: position 671,748,305 of record CM038673.1, on the reverse strand, counting down.
TCGACCCCCTTTAACAGTACGGTGTTTCCTATGACTCAAGAAAAAAAACGAAACTACGAAAACAAAAGTCTTCACGCTTCAAGTTCCTTAAATGAATACCAAGTCTTCAAGGTCATACCAATTTCTTCACTTTCAAAGTCTTCAGAAAGTCTTCCAAATATCAAAGTCTTCAGTTGAAGAACTTATTTTTAGGGGTCGACTTTCTCTGTAAATATCAAACTCCTCATAGACTTATAGACCTGTGTACACTAATAAACAGATTAGTCCTTTAACCTATAAGTCTTCAATACACCAAAATCACTAAAGGGCACTAGATGCACTTACAGCTTTTATTTACGTGCAAACTGTTTATGTCATTTGAATTTGAACTTATTTGTGGAACCCTATGACAAATTTTAGATTTGCAGTTTTTCTGTTTGCGGGTCGTTGCGTCGGTGCCCGAGCAAAACCCGTATAGCCGACCCGTAAAAAAATATATTCCACAAATATACTTTTTTACAGGTCCGTTTGGGGGTCTACATCCGTGCCAGCCCGCACCGACCCGCAAAAGCGGTTTTGCGCGAACTGCAAACGCATTTTACGGGACGGTGTTTTGCGGAGTCTGCTAGAGTTGCTCTAACATGGTGGGATTAAAACCACGAACGGCACATCGTGCTGCCTATAGGTATATACATGCATGCTGCAACAAAAAGTCCGAAAATAGTTTAGGCCTTGCATGCAAGTGATCAGCTTGGCTCATGACGTCCCAGCCACACGTGCACGGTGGTCAGTGCATGTGGCATAAATTTTCCAACACCAGCACAAAAAAGAAAATTTTGTCTTTTTAGTTTCGGTATCGGTTCGGTTTTGGTTTGTCTGTTTTCATGCCCGCCCCTAGCTCCAAGGAGGAAAAAAGTTCGCGAAATTAAAAGAGTTCATCTATTTGAATGTTGTTTTCACGAATTTGAACAAAATGCATCGATTTGAAAAAAAGTTCATGAATTAAATACCTTTTTCACAAGAGTCCGCCCGACTGAGCCGGTCCATTGTGTCCGTTTGTGAGCACTTTCTTGGCATCCTTCAAATGAACCTAATTTTATTTCATTAGCTTATATGACCAATTCAAAGAACCATGCCAAGTTGTTTTAGTTTCCGACAAATTCTGCATTTTCTGGAGTTTTCTCGGTCCAAAAAGGCCGATAAATGGGCAGACGTGTCGTAACTTGCATTCGGTGTCGAAAATTGTTCAAACCTGATATGGATGCCTACCATGGGTATGCCCACCTTCCTGCCAAGGTTGAGGTCATTTGATGGATGTCAAAAACTAAACCATGTTCAACCTAGGGTGTTTGGTAGCCCAGAAGGCTCCGTCTAAGAGCCCATTGTTTCTCAACATTCTTGAAATGAAGCTAATTTTTTTGATGGCCTTCTATGAACAATTCAAGGCACCATGCCAAGTTGTTTTGGTTTTTGATAAATTCTATATTTTTTTAGAGTTTTCTCGATCAAAAAGAGGCTGATAAATGACTGGTGTATCGCAACTTGCATACGATGTTGAAAATCGTTCAAACCTGACATGGATGCCTACCATGGGCATACCCACCTTCCTGCAAAAGTTGGATTCATTTTAAGAATGTCCAAAAGGAGACCATGTTCAACAGAGAGTGTTCGGGCAGGCCTGAAGGCTCCGTCTGAGAGCACGTTGTTTCTCGACATCCTTGAAATGGCCCCATTTTTTTCATGGTCGCATATGACCTATTCAAGGCATCATGCCAATTTAAGGCACGAAGTTTTGTATATTTTAAATTTTTAAATTGTGTATGAAAATTTCATAAACTTGAACACTTTTTAAAAAATTGTAAACAAATTCCAAACAATATATGTTGTACACAAATTAAAAACCACATACTTTTTTCTAAAAATTTATCAACATTTTTCAAAGCACAAACATTTCTTAAATTTGTGAAAAATAAAATAAAAATTTCAATAACATTTTCCAAATATATAAACACTATTTGAATAGAAGAACATGTTTTGGTATTCCAAAAATACTTCATATTACAAAACAGGTTTCAAAACGAATAACAAAGTTCAAAAAGGAGAAAATGAATTAACAATAAAAGAAAATAAAACGAAAAATTAGAATAGAAAAAACAATTACACTCAGACATTGGCCCAACTAGGTGACGACATCGCTTCCATCGCGTTCCTATTGGGCCGGTCCAAGCAGTTGCTGAATTCAGAAAGTTCACAAATTTTGAAAAAAATGTTCATGATTTTTTTTAAAAAATTGCGGCTTCTTTAAAAAAAATTTAGTACTCCCTCCATCCCGAAAAACATGTCGCGGGCGCAGTTCATTGTTGATTTTGCAAAAAAGCCCTTGTAGTTTTAAAATCGTCTGAAACAAGCCCCTCCGTCCCCTGTCTTCTTCCTCCGCCGTCGATAGGGGCCGGCGCGCCTAGCTACACGACTCGCCGTCCATCAGGAAGTGCTCCGCCGCCCTCGCCACCTACCTGCTCCGCTGCCGCCGTCGTCAAGTACCTGCTCCGCCGCCTCCCCCGCTCAGACCTGCGTCGCCGCGATCCACTCCCGCCTCGATTACGTGCGGGCATCATCGGGACCTCCGGCCACGTCCTCCTCGAGCTCGCGGGCGTCCACCTCGAGCTCCCGCGCATCCTCCTCAAGCTCCAGCGCATCTTCCTCAAGCTCCAGTGCATCCTCCTCGAGCTCCCACGCGTGCGCCGCCGCAATTCATCCCGGCCGCGATCCCCTACGGGCGTCGTCGGAATTGCCTTCACGATCCGGTGGACCCAGAGCTCGCGCGCGTCCTCCTTCTCCCCTTCCCGCGCGCCCTCCTCAATCTCCTTGAGCCGTGCGTTGCTTCTCCCCGCGGCGCCCGTGCTGCTTCTCCCTACCCGGTCTGCGCTCGTGCCCGTCTGCCACGTGAGCTCCTTCTCGTCGAGAGGAAGAAGGTACCGTAAGGAGTTGCTCCTCTGCTCCCTGTGCTGAATATGATCAGTGTACGGGAGTTGCTGCTCTGCTCCTGTTCGTCAAGAAGAACTGCTCTGCTACTGTTAACTGAATATGATTAGTGTTAATTGAATAAAAATTAGTAGATATCAGGGGGGGTGGAGGGAGCAAGCTAGAAATAATTTGCTCTGCGTCTTCTATCTTCTCAGGAAAGATCTTGTAGAAAACATAAAGAGGTGATGTGCCTAAATCTCCAAACACCACACCAAGGCTTTGGAAAGCTAGTTGTAGCATCAAAACTGTTGGGTAGGTCTGCACACACAAGAGGAGAAAACAGGGCAAAAGCAAAATTACTTATCATACCGTGGCTGTTCATTTTTCTTGAAGTTCAGAGTAAAGACACCAAATGACTGCATCTTAGGCAACATCTCAAAATCCTTGCATAAAGACAACTACCGGGGAGAATATACTGCTGAAAAGAATGTGCTCTGAAACACAAAATTGTGATCCTCAATGCTAAAGCCATGTTCTTAACACAGGACATTAATTTTGTATCCTATTAGCTAAGATTCAGATACAGAAACTGACAAATACTTGGATGATGATAGTAATCACCTTTTCTCTGTACATATTCCTTAGTCTCCCGGCCTCTGCGTCCATGGGCTGATCAAGGCTCTTTTCCAGCTCCCACATCGCCCCCTTGCCGGTGTCCTCATTTGTCGAAACGGTCTCCATGAAGTTCAGACTTCAGAGCAGTCAATCAACATCAGAAGTATGTCACAAACTGCAGGCATCAAGAAGTCAATCAGTCTAAATGTATTTGTCTTTCCCTCTTACAAACTCCAACAAAACACATGCTGATTGCTGCACAGAGTACATGACAACCAACGACAACATATCCCATTTTGATTACTGAATCTAATCGAGAACATGTAATTTTGATAATTCAAGCAAATTAATTGAACCTATCTATGCTTGACATGGCACAGAAAAAATCAGTAGATGCAGAGCAATTATGATCTGAACAAACACTGTCTCTAGAACTGTTACTAGAGGAACTACTATAAGTAGAGTAAAATTGGTGGTGAATGAAGGGAAAAAAATGGGTCAGTTGAATTTATTCTGTTATGAATATATTCCAGTAACAAAAGACTGGCTGCTATCACTCTCTAGTTATTATTCCCTTCCCACTCTACCTTGTGGGAGGAATATCATGAGGATTTTTCTGTGCATTGTGCATTGATTGACATCAGAAGAATGTACTAGGAGTAGCTGTGAAATTGTGAAGCCTTTTTTTTAAATGAGAATGTGGATCTTGTTAAGTCAGTGAGTAACAAGATGATTTAGTGGCATTAGCACTTTAGCAGAGCACATCACAGTTCTAGAGGAACAAACAAGAGAATGGTTGTAGAAACTACTGTAAGTAGAGTAAATTTCAGTTAAAACTACTGTAAGTAGAGTAACTTCAGTTAAAACTACTGTAAGTAGAGTAAACTTCAGCAAAACTACTCTAACTAGAGTGAAATTCAGCAAAACTCCTGTCATTCTACTCATTTTTGTGTGTGTATATCCTTGTTATGGTACCATGATGTACTCATCTTTTGTCATTGCTAGCAGGAGTATGGATTTGAACTTGATGCCTCAAGAGGAAGACGATGAAGGTATTAATTTGAATTTGATGCCTCAAGAGGAGGAACCTCAAGTGGCAAAGAATGGAACTATGGATTTGAACTTGATGCCTCAAGAGGAAGACGATGAAGCTATGAATTGGATGCCTCCAGAAGATGAAGGGAAAGAGGACGAAGCTCAAGAGGAAGAGGATGAAGTTATGAATTGGATACTTCAAGAGAAGAGAAGAGAATTGTCAGATAAGGAGAGGCATGGTGTTTACTCCGCTTTGCTGGTAATCAAGCTCAGATGGGCCGAAAGAGAAAGGAGCTGGATCTAGAGAGGACCTCAACAATCCCACTAAATAAAAGAAGGAAAATTCGATCTCTGGCACGGTCTCTAGGTGTGGCCCGATCGACCCTACATAAGAGGTTCCAGTTGAATGAGCTCAACCGCATCACAAGCACCGTGAAGCCTCACCTCAAGCTAGAGAACAAGCTTGCGAGATTGAAATTTTGTATGTCCATGGTCGATGACAATTCAATCTCAACTTATCGGGCTATGTTAAAACCAATGACGAATATGGTTCACATCGATGAGAAGTGGTTTGACATGACGAGAGTGAAGAATAGTTACTATGTACTTCCAGGAGAACCTGAGCCGAAGCGCACCATGTCAAACACTCACAGCATTGGGAAGGTGATGTTCCTAACTGATGTTGCCAGGCCTCGATATAACAATGAGGGGGAGCTAACATCTCGACGGGAAGATTGGCATTTGGGCATTCGTTGAAGAGATCGAGGCGAAGCGGACAAGTCATAACAGAACAAAGGGAACAAAAGTGTTGACATCGGTGAAAGTAACTAGGCACGTGTGCAGAGATTATCTAATCAATAAGGTTATCCGGCAATTCAGGATAAGTGGCCCGACGATGACGAGGGAGCAAAAATATTCATCCAACAGGATAATGCAAAGCCCCATGTCCTTCCCAATGATGTAGCTTTTCGAGAAGTCGTGGAACAAACTGATCTTGACATCCGATTGCTACAACATCCCCCAAATAGCCCTCGAGTTAAATTGTTTGGACCTCTGCTTCCATACCTCTCTCCGCCTCTAACCGATTGCAGGTCACCTACAAACATCCAGAACTGCATGGGTGTGGAAGAGGAATTCGAGAACTACGATCCCGACAAGTTGCATGTAAGCTTTATCACACTAGAAGCAGTTATGTTTGAAGTTATGAAAGACAAAGGAGGAAATCAATATAAGTTGCCCCACTTGCACAAGGATCGCATTGAGAATCTTTGGCAGGGAAATCATCGGTGTATATTATGACGGTCGGGTAGTTGTTGATACTAGGGCCATTATAGAAGAAATGGAAATTGCAATAGGAAAAGAAAATGAAAGGGAAGAATTGGCTAAAGAAGGGAAAAGAAAAGAAAAGTAAAGGGAAGGGAAGGGAAGAAGTGGCGGAGAAAGAATGTAGTCAAGAGGGGCAAAGAGGCCCTTATGTCATGTAGTCAGTGCTCCTTGTGTATGTCTTGTGTAATCTTGTGTCAAGAGGGGACAAAATGCCCTTATGCCATGCCCTTGTGTATGCCTTGTCTAATCCTTGTATATCAACTCCTTGTTGGAATTTATTGTAATTATCTGGGTTATTTGGCTTAATTATTTGAATTAATTTGGGTCATTTGGATTAATTAAATTAATTGGATTTATTTGGATTAATTTGGATTATTTGAATTAATTTGTGTTATTTGGATTTATTTGAATTAATTAGAATTAATTTTGGTTATTTGCATGGTCTATTTGCTTTCAGTGTTGTTCCTTTTACTTCTTGGGTTTCCCTAGCCATCAATCTTTCTGCTCTCTATAATATGGTGAACACCTCCCCTTTTCCTAGCATTTAAAAAGAAAATGATCACCTAGTCTAGTCTGTGATGTGACAAATGGAGGGGCATCAACCTGAACCTGTCTGATGATGCATTTTTTGGGGTTCACATATCATACAAGTTCAGAGATAAAAACAACATCTCCTAACAATCTACTCTAGGATAAAAATATCACATATCAAATGGAGTAACTCTGTTTAGAGCTAGCTTTCTTCCTAACAAAGTTACTGCTCCTAAATATGGACACGCATTTTTTTGATTTACAGCTACTCCTATTCCTTCTTCTAAATAAGTTGCAGATTTCATGCACAAAGTGCTAGACAGTAGACATATCGAGTGAGTTTTTTGCTCGTAAATCTGCTCTTGCTTAAGCAAGTTTTTGACTGAAACGCCTTCAGTAGACACCACAAATCATGGCCTCACCTTTGGAGTACAAAATGTCTATCAGAATAAATAGGAGTACATGCTCTAGAGGTATCTGGTTCTAGGCACCAGTCACAGTATCATCCAGTATTGTTAAGCTTACAAAATTGCGCTGTCTGCTTATTAACAGATCCACAGAAGTGCCAAATAAGATTATTGGGAAACTACATGCTCTAGAGGCTGGTTAGTTGCAATCTGGTTAGTTGAATTTGTTTTTGATAAGAATAAACATAAAGGACAAGAAACTTCACTGGAACTAAAACTGAATTTTTGATACACACAACAAACATAACTTTTCTCGCAATCCTCATGTAATTTGAAAAGAGGCTGATTTGTTAGAGCAGAGTAAACCTTGGAGAGGCCCTTGAGATTGGTCTTGCCATGTGCATCCTCCAGCACCAGGACCTCCTGCTCCTTGGGCTCCAGCAGATCGAAGACGTGGGTGTCCTGCACCACCGATGGACGCCGCGAACTGCAGGATATCCTCCATGGCGATGGTGATCAGGCCCGGGTGGTCCTGCGACCCCTGCGAGAGACAAACAGAGCTGAAAGTAAAGTGGTTTGACAAACAGAGTAGAAATTCGAAATTAGATATGCATCTGATGCCCTGCATATGGTCTCTCTGAAATTGAAATGGAAGAATGGTGGGCGCGTCTGATACCTTGAAGAGGTGGTCTTTGGCGGCGCTGGCCGGGCCGGATGCAAGGGGCCGACGGCGAGCACCACTGGGCGAAGTTCGACGGTGAGCTCCTCCACCTTTTTTAACACGGTGAGCTCCTCCACCTTGAGCATGTAGCCGTCCGTGGAGTGGAGAAGGGGCACCCGTGCTTTCTAGTGCTCGGGTCGATGGCGTCCATGGAGGGGGCGAGCTTAGTGGTCGACGATGGACAGATGCGGACAGTGGTCTCCAAAAATTGAACCTTGAAGGGTGGTAGCAGAGGGGAACGATGCGGCGGGCGGAGGGGAGGGAAACGAGGCGGAGGCGTGGGGTGCCGGGGAAGAGGGGGGCGGCGTGGGGCGGTGGGAAGGGGAGCCGTGAGCGGGGGCGGGCGGCGGGGCCGTGGGGGGGGGGGGGGGGCGACCAAATCGGCCGGCGTCGGAGAAGAGTGAGGAAGGAGAGAGAGGACCGCGGGTTTGGTCGGGAAAACAACGAGGGGTAAATTGTAAAAACGGCGCTGCGACATGTTTTTCGGTACGGAGGGAGTAGTTAATAAGAGTTCATGAATTTGGAAAAAGTTCACGGATTTGAAAACAAAGTTTGCGAAGTTAAGAAAATGTTCACAATTTTGAAAAGTGCACGGATTTAATAAACATTTATGGTTTTAAAATGATTCGAGATTTGTTTTAAGAAGATAAAAATAGAGAAAAGGAAAAAATAAGGAATACAGGACAAATGAATAAATCCACAATTTTTTAAAAAAATTCATGTTTCATAAGATGTTCAGAAATTGTTCATGTTTTGAAAGATATTTGGAAATTTGGAAAAAAATACATGTTCTAATTTTTTCTCAAATTTAAGAAAACATTTCTGTTTTTTAAATCATAATTTCAAAAACTATTCATCATTTGAAAATTTTGCTCAAATAGCACATGAATTTGGTAACAAGGAACTGTAAGGGCTCCTTTGATTCAAAGGGATTTCATAAGATTTTCAGAGGATTAGAGTCCTTCGGAAATTTTTTTCTATGTTGGTCCTTTGATTCTTACGATTAATTTTATAGAACTGTTTCTCTAAAGAATCATTTGTACTACATTTCATAAAAAATCTAACATTCACTACAACCTCTTTTCAGTACATTTTCTTTGTTTTCTCCGTGGCATCAGACACTCTTTGGTATGCCATAGGATACACAAGTAGGCACGTCACTCCAGTTTTATATATTTTTTCTTTTTGTTCTCGCGTTTTCAGTTTCGTGCGAATCAAAGAGGCCCTAAGGAGAACTCCAACTGGCCAATGCAAACAGACACAATTTTTTGCCCGCTTCTCCTCCAGCGCGTGGCCCTTCCACTCGGCAAGGTACGCGTTCTCCTCCTCCTCCTCCGTCGCGCCCAGCCAAACAGGTGGCGCAGAGACCCACTCCCATACGACCCACCCACTGGTACGTGTCCAGCACGGGCGCGTGTGCGAGCGGTGTCGGTGGTGACGGCGGTGGCGATGGGTAGACGTGGTCACCGGCTGTCGAAAGTTAGAGTGCCTCGTCTAGGCCAAGCCATCGGCGTCCTCCCCGTGTTGGGACTCCTTGATGGCGCACTGGATCGCCTCCTCCAGTGCCTTTAGGAATGTCGCCTCCTCTTCCTCGTCCTCACGCCTCACCATCGACAGCGGCAGCGGAGGGCAGGCGTCGATCTGGACGGCGGCGCACGTCATGCTCAGTCGTGAACCAGACATCCCAGTTCAAGGAGTGGGGCGCGTACGCTGGATCACGGCGTTGCTCCGGCATGAGGAGAGCACGCCGGCTGCGGATCTCGGTCGTGTGAGCGCTCAGATTGCGGCACGGCCGACACCGGAATGTGGTGGGGGTCGAGGTGCCAGTCGTGCAAGAGGTTGACGTTCGGCCATGACAGCGGGACACGGTACTCAGAGTGGTACTCCGTGCGGTGCACCGGGATGTACAGCCGGTCGTGTGGCCGTGATGTCCCCTCCCCCTATCGTGGTGCCAAGGTGAAGTTGGCGGGCCTCACGATGAGCCGACCTTGTGATCGTGCTTGCCATGCTCGCCACCTTTGCTGAAGGAGTCCCTTGCGATGGTGGCGGACTAGGGTTTGTGTCGGCTGGCGAGGGAACACGCGTGATCAGATGTGGACTGGAGTGAGTAAGGAGAAATGGATGAGGCCGCCCCCTTTCCCGCACGCTTGCCATTTAAAAAGGACGTGGCCTGGACGATTCCAGTGGCTGCCGTGCGGGTCACGACTGCAATGGTGGTTGATTGACCAACACGCGTGCCTGAGGCGGACATCAAAAGGATGTGCGACGCGTCCATCTCATGTCCTTGTAGACCCAAATCAAAAGGTAAGTTTGGGCTGAAAATGCGTTCAGACGGACGCCAAACATAAGTGATTTGGATCGTGATTTGGATTTGCGTCAGCGCATTGGGCTGGCGTTTCTGTCTGGACATGCGCGGATCGAAGGTCTCGTGCGTTGGAGTTACCCTAAGGATAGTCATTATGATGGACTACAGAGACTCTAGCTTGTGCAGGCAATCACAGATGATGGTAAGGTTATTATACTCAGAAGTCGCAACACGTTTATTCGGTACATCAAAACGGTATCGAGCCATGCATACGGCACGATGCTACTGGAAACTACTGTACATATGGGATGCCAACAAGTTCGATCCTCAGAGCTTCTGAAGGACATCGCGCATGGCCGCGCGAGGCCTGCACACGGCCTCCAAAGCCACGGCCTTGGGCATGGTGATCCCCACCCCCTCCGTCATGTCCACCTCCACGCCGTCCACCCGTTCCCAGTCGAAGCACTGCACCAGCGTCCCGAGAACCACCCCGACCGTCTGCAGCGCCAGCGTCTCGCCGGGGCACCTCCGCCGCCCCATCCCGAACGGCATCAGCAGCAGCCCGTCGGCCTTGCCGTCCTCGAACCGCTCCGGCCGGAACGCCCTCGGGTCCTCCCACACAGCCGGGTCCCTGTGGATGGCGTACGCGTTCACGATCAGCATCGAGCCGCTCGGCACGTCGTAGCCGCCGACCTTGCAGTCCGCGGAGGACTCGTGCGGCAGCAGCAGCGGCGCCGCCGGGTACAGGCGTAGCGTCTCGTTGATGATGCACTGGAGGTAGCCGAGGCGGGGCACGTCGTCGGCGGCGACCATGCGGGAGGTCCCGATGGACGCGTCCATCTCGGCCTGGGCCTTCTTGAGCGCCGCCGGGTGGTTCAGCAGGAGCGACATCGCCCATTCGATCGTGCTTGAGGTGGTCTCGGTTCCGGCCACAAAGAGATTCTGCGAGAAATTATTGGAGAAAATAAATTCTACTATATTCGTGTAGAATATTCAAAGCGGATTCATATTTTTTTTTTCAAAGATTTAGAATACTGCACAAATCCTACGAAGGCAAAGAGAGCCTTAACGTCAAGTACCCGAGTGGGAAAAGGCCAAAATTACTAGTAGAAATAAACATGTGGGAAGTGGGATTCATCCAGCTAAGTGACATGGCCGTGTTACTCGCCTACGTTGAGTGGCCACTATCTGATTAGATATATGATAATAAGATGGATAAAAAGTGGAGTACTGGACTAACATAATAACTCTGGTCGAGTTGTTGCTATCTGATGACTTAAACGAGTCAAACATCTACTGCTGATGCCAAACTGCCAATGTCCTTAATGAAGAAAGGACACTGACAGTTGAAGTACTCGGGTATGTGAGAAGCAACCAAGTGGAAGAGTGACTTACCGCACACAGAGCGATGATCATCTGATCAGTGTACAGCTCCGGCTCTGTCTTCTGCAGAGTGAGGAGCACGGCGATCATGCTCTTCTTCTCGCCCTCGTCGCCGCCCTCCTCCATCCTCCGCCGCTCCGCGTCGATGAGCCGATGGAGGAAGGCGTCCCTCCTGCTCACCGTGGCCAGGATCCTGCTCCTCACGCCGGACACATCGAACCACCTCATCGCCGGCAGGTAGTCCCACACGTTGGCCGCGCCGATGAGCGGGATGATCTCGTCCACCACCTGCTTGAACTCCTGCGCCTCCAGGGACATGTCCGTGTCGCCGTCCGCCTCCGACCGGGTCCCCTTGGTCCGCGCGATGGTCTCCATGAGCACGCTGAGGGAGAGCTCGAACAGGCTCCGCTTGAGCTCCACCCGGGCTGCGGCGCCGCCGGGGGACGCCGCGGCGGCTCGGCACAGCCGGCGCGCCATGGCGCGCACCTCGGCGGCGATGACGCCCGACATGCCGGCGACGCGGTGCGCGGAGAGGAGCCGCACGGCGGCGACGCGGCGGAGGTTGCGCCAGTGCGGGCCGTAGCTGGAGCTGACGAGCGAGGTGCCCCCGTAGGAGACGAGCATCTGCGATGGGAACTGGGGCCGGTTGGCGAAGGCCACGTCGTGCTCCGTGAAGCACTCCCTGGCGCACGCCGGCGAGGACACCACCACGGCGTTGCGCGCGCCGAGCCGCAGCGAGAAGACCGGCCCGTAGCGCGCCCCGAGGCGGCACAGCGCGGCGTGCAGCGGCTTCTCCACGAGGTGGAGGTGGCCGAAGAACGGGACGGCCGGGGGGCTCGGCGGGAGGTGCACGGCGCCCTTGCTGCCATTGCTCTTCTTGCCCAGAATGTAGTGGAGCAGGAAGAGGAAGGCGAAGGAGAGGACGGCAATGTATGCCTTATCCATGGCTGACTGCTCCGTGGTCTGTGGGGATCTGTCTTGAGGTGGCTGACTGATTGGATGTATGTACCCTGCATGGCGGGCCTATATATCACGCGCCGCGCCGGGTCCCCATGGCTTGGCTTGGCTTGCGGTGCAGCTTAAGCTGCACAATACGCCATGCCTGACGTCCATGGCGGTGGAGTTTAGCGCCCATGCCAGTTTGATTAGAGTTGATGACAGAATTATTTGGCGTTCCCCGCGCGGCGCTGGATCCAGAGTTCCAGACCCCTTCCTTCGGAGTGCAAAAGGCCAACTCCAATTGGGGTTCTGCATCTTGCGACCTTTCCTTCCGAAACAAGAAACTCTGATGGATTAAAATAGAAAAAAGGCTCTGACGTAGTTGTCCACTCACTGACTTTGTGAGCAGCTTCGTTTACTTGCAGAGTATATATACAGGTGGTGAAATTATTCAGCAGAACTGTGTACTTCCTCTGGGACCTAGGTGGTTATCTATTGGTTGTGAGATAGATTTTAAAAGATAAGATTCACACTACGCATTTACATGTAAATAGTATATCAATCTTAATTAGCTACTAAAAATAAATGCAATACGTCATAAACCTTGTCTATTATGGAAACGCACACAAATTTAACTATACCTTCTAAACTGTGACGGAGGAAGTACCTCATGCAAATGCAACCACTGCACATCTGTAATTGTAATCCGGCCTGTCGCGGTCCTGCATGGACAGCTTTTCTCATGCCCAGCCAGCCAACCAAAAACTAGCCCCGCGCAGAGGCCAAAAAACGTGCCAAGGTGGAAGTCAATCTCTGGCTATCAGTCTCCACAGCTGACCGAGTTAATTGTTCCGGCCAGGACGCAGTGAAACGGAGAGCCAATCGCCGATGTTGTCCACGACGATTTCTGCCGGCAGCGTCACCGTCACCGCCGCGGCCTAGACACGCCATCGCTAGTGTGTGCTCTCCCTGGCGCAAAAGGGCTGCCACAAGTTAAGCAGGTTTATCCATAAGCGCATGTACAATGGTTGATAAGACAGTCTTATCTTAAGTCTTACATGTAATTTAGAGATGACAAAAAATTATGTCTACAATGGGTTATGTCTTAGTCTTATCTTCAATAACTAGTCATTTCTTAAAACATAGTGAGACAAATTGTGCTAAGAGATTATCTCTTGTCTTATCTTAAATAAGAGAAGGCAAGCCTTTTCTTATAAGTTCTCTCTCCTCCACCTCATCATTTATCCTACGTGGCACTCGTAAGATAGCACCATTGTACATGCTCTAAGGCCGTTCCGCGCCGACCGTAGCTGACACTCGTACATAAGCAGTGGTTGTAGACAACTTAGAGCATCTAATACCGGAAGTACCGAACTACGGGCGGCCATCAAAACGCTCGTAGACGTGCCGAGACAGCACACACACAAAATAATAATAATCAAAGTCACAACTGAATACCTCATTTTCGACGTCCTCAGCGGCAACATCCGCCTCGCGGGCTCGTCCGGCTCTGCTATGTCCATGTCCGAGGTGGTTGCGGCGCTCGAGGTGGTCGTGCACCATACACGGCGCCGGAAAGTGCGACTCCGCCTCGGCAACGTTTGTCGCGAGGGCTGTCGCCGCCTCCCGCGCCCACTGCCTTGCACGATGGGCACGCCACGCCATACTTACATTGGATGACGCCCATGCGTTCACCTCTGCCTCGGCGCACCAACACAGCGGTTGCGCATCCACTAGCGAGTTGGGACGCCAGACTAGCCACACTGTCTCCCATGAGGCAGCGGCAGCACACCTCACACCGGATCCAGCGGCATTTGGGTGGACGCAATGGATTTTCGACGGAAGGACTCCGACCACTGTCGTCGGGCTGTCTCATCCCGGGAGCGGCTCCGCGCCAGGCAGATGTCCATCTTCTCCTGGGGCCCGCGCGGGACGAGCACCAGGCCACTGGATATTTTTTCATGCATTGTTGAATGATGTGGTTAGTTTTTTTCCATGCATGATTGCATGTTGAGGTAGGCATTATCGATTCCTAATTGTGTGGTGAGTGACATGCTTACATGATAAATAAGTTAATGGGATTGACTCTTTTAGGTATACTAGATGATGCCCTGCGCGTTGCTGCGGGAAGTTTGAACAAATAATTTGTAAGGAATAAATGCCAACTACATGATATACATGTGAAAGAAAATAATGTAATAAAGCAGAAGCATCATGTTGTGTTATCAGTGCATCAAATGGTGTTTCGAACATTGAGAATAATTCAGTTCATCAAAAAAATGTGGCTCACCCGCAAAAAAAGTGGCTAATAAAAAATGATCTTTTATGTCCATGCTTCAAGTTAGGCTAAAGGTTTCAGTTACATTACATCCTCTCAGCCATTTAGATGTTTGTAGATGTTGGTGCAAAATAGATCACATTTAGATACAACACATTCACAAATGCTTGTATTACATGACAATAAAATGAGTAAGTAACATTTGTTGATATTATGTACACGCATCAATAGATTTTGCCAGTCACTAAATGATACTCCCTCCGTTCAATAATACATATATAGTTATGGAACTGAGGGAGTATTCCTGAAGCCTTCGGATGACCATCATTACCAAGTGTATAAAAGTTTGTTCTCTCTCTCCAATTTAGTCTCAATACTGTGATATGGAACGAAAAAAGCAATATATTATCAGTAAGTATTGGGGAAAAGGGAATCGTCACCTGGAATCAAACAACTTCTACTTATATCTGCTATAACATAACTTTACTACAATAGGTGCTATACTTGAGTTACTATCAGTATAAAAATGGCCATTTCATAAACCTGTATGAACCCCTGTATGATCTAGTTGACGGAATAAGATAGAGGGAATTAACTTGGACAAATCATTGCAGACGTATAACTGGTTAGAGCAAGCAGAAATAGCTACAGCTAGGTGACAAATATTATAAATGTTAAAAAGGAGAGAAACATATGTACCTTCGCAAGAATTCCAAATTTGGTTCATAGCAGACTTCTTACCACACATCATTAGGAAACATATAAAGCTTGAATCAACATTTTTAAAAATAGAAATGTATAGAATAAGCATCAATTAGTAAATTCTTGAGAACCAAAATCGGAGTACATTCATGTCAGAAGATGCCATGGTCCAAGTTGTAGCATGAGCAGGGAACAAAAACAGATTTTCAGATTAATTAGAAAGTCATCGGAGAGGAAACAACGGTTGTGGGATCAGGCAGGCATGCCATTGATGCCATGCTTGGAGGAGACTGTAAGTGGTGTGTGGTGTCGGCGACAGATGCGGTAATGTTAGCTCTTACACAGAGACCGGTCACAAGAATTCAAATGAACTCTGAATTTGTAGTCAAGGAAACAAATAGTAGACACGAAATGGATCTGACATCACTGGGCAAAGCCTGAGCCATTATGCTCTCACGGTTTATTTGATAGTTTTGAACTTCTTTTAAACAAAATTGAGATTATTGAAATTGTACATAATACTGCTGAAAAGAAACTACACGATAATTCAAGTGGTTATGCCCTCAAAGTATGCAAAGAGAGGGCATGTGAAACGGTTATAATCTTCTGCAGGTGACCGATGAAAAGAAATGTTTCATTATCAAATTTGCCATTCATGAAAAAACAAAATTCATATAAGTAAAGCTCACACTAAAGATATCACATATTAAGCAGCCAATGATGTTGAAAAGTTATCCGTCAGCAACCAAATGGATTGTATTCTGGTGAAATCTCTAACAACAATGAAGATCTCTAGAAAGGTAGCCCCAAACACACAGTACACATGGTACTTGTATAGAATGCAAGTTTACATATCCAACCAAAGAAATATTAATTCAGATTTGAATGAAGCAACAAAAATGCAGAATTAGCAATGGAGGGGAACTTGGGAAGAATATACCAGTAGGAGACAAAAATCTACAGAGTATGCATATGCAGTGATCGGTCCGACCAAGATGACTACTTGGTTGTCGTACAACACGCACCACCTGAGATCACGGGAAGAGGAAGTGAAGCACCATCTCGGATATTATTAGGAGAGGAAGCGCCAAACATCAATTACTGAATACCTGCAACAAAAGCTATAGATGAGAGAGGTTGTTGTTTCTTCAGAAGTAGGCTGTTAAATATAGAAGGCAGAAGGCATAAAGCAGTGGGTGTGTACGCCTGTACGGTTCGTGTGATATCTTTTGAAAAAGATTTCTTTTGAAGATAGAATACCAAATACGTACTGAAGAACAGGTACTGAACCTTGCAAATCCATCGATGATAGAAAGGAGCCAAACTTCCTGCGCAGATGCATGAGGTCAGCTTGCCCCAAAACAAAAAAGGCACCATTGCTGCAGTAGAACGTCACTTGCCAGGAAGGGCCACCATTGCCGCAGTCAATGTCGTCTCAGATCGGTCGGCGGCACTGCGTGCGTCGATCTAGCACTCCTGCAAGTCATGGTTATCAATGCCAATGGAGGCCCTACCCGATGTCACCACCAGCCCAACCCTTCGAGGACGAAAAGAAAAACTTCCACCGGCTGGAGACCTCCCCGGCGCGACGTCCACTCCATGGTTGAGTTGCCGGGAAGAGCGTCCATCCAGGCGAGAGCCCAGCGGATGCGTGGTGGGGAAGTTGAGCGGCACCGAGAAGGGTTAGCAGCTCCACAGGAAGCCTTCACGGCCTTCTGTCGAGGCACCCGACACACGACGGCAAGGTAAACGCTGAGAGTGGTTGGGGTCGATGTCGGCAAGATGGCATCCGGCCATGAGGCCCTCTTCTTCAAGGCGGGGCCCTACGCCGGGGAAGCCGGAGCGGTGCTTTCGGACGACCGCGTGCGGATCTCGTTGGTAAGGGGCACACCTCGCCATCACTTACCTTAACAAATCGCAAGCGCTCCGGATAGAAATACTACCAGATTGTAAGAGCAACTGAATCGGCAGAGTAAATGTGTAGTGGGATTTGATGGAGATTGGAGAAGACGAAGAGGAAGGGGAATCCGCTGCCGTGGGGAACTGGTGAGGCGCTCTGTTGGGAAGGATGCGATGGGAATCGCCACAGACGGAAATAGACGTGCGTGGGCAGCCTCTCTCACCGGTCTCTCGCCGGTCCTACCCGCATTAACTGAAGCCAACATGGCTGTTTTCTAGTGTGGTTGGTCCCACATATAATCCTCTAACTAAACACTAATGTGGCACTGATGATGATGTGGATAGTTTGCATGTTAAGAGAAATAGGATAGTGGGGATGAACTATTTAGGTATTATAGATTATAGATTATAAATATGATACATGGCAATAAGAAGAACGAGAACAAAAGGAAAGAAGAAAAAATTAGAAAAAGAAAAGAAAAAAAATGAGATGATGAAATTAAAAAAATAACATATTTCTTAAAATTCAACTCATTTGCAACAAAATGGTTTAAAAAAATCATGTAATTAAATTGGAGAGTGAAAATTAAACAAAAAAATGAAAAGAACAAGAAACAAAATTACAAAAGGAAGAAGAGAAAGGAAGGACATAAAACTAAACACAATTCTTTAAAAAAAATTCAACTCATTTTACAACAAAATGATTAAAGAAATCATGTAACTAAATTGGAAAGTGAAAAATAAACAAAAAACGCAAAAAGAACAAGAAACTAAATTACAAAAAGAAAAAGGTCTAATTGATTTTGGAGGCCACAACCATCAGGTCGGCATTGAAATCCACAAAACTGACAACTGAAGAACCTTGTCCCAAAAAAGATAAAAACTGAAGAATCCTTTTATTATTCAAAAACACTAACGCCCACATGTGTGGGCGTTTGCATCTCGCCCACACACGTGGATCCGCGTCCGTTTGTGAGAGCACGAATCTTGGCATGTTTCTAGTGCCACGTAGGACTGGGCTGGTGTGTGGGCACTCATCCGGTCACCCACGCGGCCGTTTCAGTACACGGAGGGGCCGGTGTGTAGGCGTTCAGCAGTTCGCTCACACGCCACTTTCCACTAACGCACAGGGGCTGGTGTGTGGGCATTTGCCATCTCGCCCACATGTTCGTCTCCTCTCCCACATCCAAGCTGCTAGTTGCCATGTGTTTTGCAGTGTACATGGCAACTGCCCTAGTAGTGCTTGTAAGCATATGGCAACTCTCTTTGTTCTTACCCGAACATGTCAGTGGCCATGTGTTTTGTAGGGCACACGGCAACTGCCTAGTGTGCACGTAAGCAGATGGCAACTCTCTTTTACCCGAGTTGCCATGTGTTTTTGCATGGTACATGGCAACTGCCCTAGCTTGCACGTAAGCAGATGTCAACTCTTCCTTTTACATGGCAACTGCCCTAGCGTGCTTGTGAGCACATGGCAACTCTCTCAACTGCCTATGTTAGCAGGTGGCACCTCCTAAAATTTTGAAATCATGGCAATTGCAGTAGATCAGACCATACATGGCAACTGCAGTTGAGCAACCATGGCGACTGTAGTTGTCCGACATGGCAACCGTAGTTCAGCGACATGACAACTGCAGTTAAACGAACATGGACGAGGGTCTGGACCATGGCAACTGCGGGCGCGCGGTGACTGTCACACGGGGCGTGCGGGACCACGAGGTACGAGGCCTGACGCACGGGACGTGTGGGCGTTATCTATTTCGCCCACACGCACGCGTGTGAGAGGGATCGGGAGAAAAAAAAGAGGTGTGTGGGCATTACTTGTTTTGCCCACACATAGGTGTGTGGGCTGTTCCTCTTATACACCACACAAAATGTGTGGGCAGTCCTCCTAACGCCCACACGTGTAGCACTTATTGGCGTCCTTATTATTAAGACCAGCCCTGCAGTAACCGTGTCCTTAAAAAAAAGTAGTACAACCGCAATTTGGACTGAAGATATTGGTTTGCTGGAGATGCTGCCATGATCCGAAGCACATAGTTCCAGTCTCAAAGTTTCTCCTCGTTTGTCCTGGGCTACGTTAATTGATATGTCCATGACGTATTGGCGTACGGTTAGGATGAGAATGCCTTGCCATGGTCAGGCCAATTGGTGCTTACATTGTCTGAAGTCTGAAAAACCTTGGATGTTGCGTATGGCACTCCAGTTCGGCCATTGGCTTCGTATCCAAAACTTACGAGCCAAACTACATCGAGGACCTCAAATCTTTTGCCTCGTTTCAATACTATCGAGGACCTTATAAAATACCGCGCAAACAAGCCACTGAATCGACCGGGAAACCAGCTCTGCTCCTTCTAAGTTCCAACGGCATGAACACCGTCACCGCCCTCGCCGGCGCGGCCGCCATTTTCATCTTCATCACCTCACTACTCCGTCTACGTCACCCACTCCTCGGCCTCGGCAAGAACAAGAGCGCACAGCTGCCGCCCAGCCCCACCGCCATCCCCTTCCTCGGCCACCTCCACCTCCTCAAGAGGCCGTTCCACGCCGCGCTCTCCGGCCACGCCGCGCGCCACGGCCCGGTCTTCTCCCTGCGCCTCGGCTCGCGCCCCGCCCTGGTCGTGTCCTCAGCTGCGGGCGCCAGGGAGTGCTTCACGGACCACGACATCACCTTCGCCGACCGCCCGCGGTTCCCCTCGCTGCAGCTGGTGTGCTTCGGCTGCACCACGCTCCCGACGTCCCGCTATGGCCCCTACTGGCGCAACCTCCGCCGCGTCGCCACGGTGCAGCTCCTCTCCGCGCACCGGGTGGGCTGCATGACCGCGGACATCGCCAGCGAGGTGCGCGCGATGGCGCGGCGCCTGTCACGTGCCGCCGCGGCCGCCCCTGGCGGTGTCGCGCTGGTGGAGCTCAAACGGAGCCTATTCGAGGTGTCCCTTAGCGCCTTGATGGAGACCGTCGCGCAGACGAAGACGTCGCGCCCCGAGGGGGGCGAGGACACGGACATGTCGCCGGAGGCCCAGGAGTTCAAGGAGTCGCTGGACGAGATCGTACCGCTGCTCGGCGGGGCCAACATGTGGGACTTCCTGCCGGTGCTACGGTGGTTCGACGTGTTCGGCGTGAGGAACAAGATCGTGGCTGCGGTGAGCAGGAGGGACTCGTTCCTGCGGCGGCTCATCGACGCACAGCGGCGGAGGCTGGGCGACGTCGTCGGCGAGGGGGAGAAGAAGAGCATGATTGCCGTGCTGCTCGATCTGCAAAAGACAGAGCCGGAGATCTACACGGACAAAACGATCATGGCTCTGTGCATGGTAGGCGATTCCCTCTCTCTCACGCTCTGCCCTGTGACTCTCGCAGAGCTAGAGATCTACACGGAGTATCTCAACGATTTGACTGATCAGTGGCGGTAACCCTTGTCTTCCTTGGCAGACCATGTTCAGCGCGGGGACAGAGACAACGGCGACGACGGAGGAGTGGGCGATGTCGCTGCTGCTCAACCACCCGAAAGCCCTGGCGAAAGCGCAGGCCGAGATGGACGCGACCGTCGGAACCACCCGACTGCTCCGCGCCGACGACCTGCCGCACCTCGGCTACCTCCACTGCATCATCAGCGAGACGCTCCGGCTGTACCCGCCGGTCCCGGCGATGATCCCGCACGAGTCCTCCGCGGACTGCACGGTGGCGGGCTACCACGTCCCGAGCGGCACGACGCTGCTCGTGAACGCGTACGCCATCCACAGGGACCCAGCGGCGTGGGAGCACCCGACGGAGTTCAGGCCGGAGCGGTTCGAGGAGGGGAAGGCCGAGGGTCTGTTCATGATGCCCTTCGGGATGGGGCGGCGCAAGTGCCCCGGCGAGGCCCTCGCGCTGCGGATGCTGGGCCTGGTTCTTGGCACGCTGGTGCAGTGCTTCCATTGGGACAGGGTTGGCGATGCTGAGGTTGACATGGGTGAAGGAGGTGGGCTGACGCTCCCCAAGGCGGTGCCGCTGCAGGCGATGTGCCGACCCCGGGCAGCCATGGTCGATGTCCTGCGGGGGCTGTGACCGCTGGGGAGGCGCGCGTCCTGGAGGTAAATTGTACTACCGGGCCATGGATTTATTGAGCCTTGCTCTGACAAGCACTAAGAGCATCTATAATAGGCCCCTAAAAACTGCTCTTCGCCCTAAAATTTGAAGAAAAAAAAATTGGCGCCGGTCAGCTCCCGCAGAAGCTGTAAATGATACGCGCGTTAAAAAAGTTTAAGCACGCGCTAAAAAGCACTATGACATGCTGCAAATTTAGGACGCCGGATCACGCGCTTCATAATTTGCCCTGCACGTGTTTTTGGCGCGCGTTTTTGGGTATTTGGAAAATCAATGTTGGGTCTGGTGCGCTAAAAGTGCTAGAGTGGCGCGCCAAAACTATTTTAGCGCGCGAAACTTTTGTGTGCCTGTTGGAGATGCTCATCTACAGCCAAACTTACAAATCCAGTCCCTCAGACGCCCACGGGCGCGCTCGGGCGTGTCCGCATGCACTGACTGGGCACCCCTCAAATAATGTAATTCACATCCGGACACTTCTATTATCCTATCTCAAATCCATACAAACTCATTCAACTACGTCGATGCACACACATCGTCCGGCTACTCCATCATTACTAACTAAACATGCCATCGGACTACCAAAATTTGGAATGTTTGGCTATGGCGGAGTTCATCCACGGCTGCCTTTGCCCTTTCCGACACCCTTGCCGTCCTACTCGGGGAAGTACCTGTCAAAGACGCAGTACGGATCGAGACGGATCTACTCGTCGTCATTGTCCGCCTTCTCCTCCTTCGGCGGCAGTCCGGCCATGGCACCGACCGCCCGATTCTGCTCTCGGACGAGGGCACGCGTGTTCCTCCGCTGCCATTTCTTCATAATGTGGGCGCGGATGGTTTCCTCCTCCGCGGTCGCCCGCGCCGCCGCCTCCGCCGCCGCCATTTCCGCCGCGAGACGGGCCTTGGCAACCCTTATCCTCTCCTTCCTACGGTGGGCCGCTCGGTCCCGATGGGACTCATACTCTGCCCGACCAGTGATGGCGAAGGAGAGGGATTTCGGCTGCCAGAGACCGCGAGGATCCAGCCCCGGAGGACCCGAGCGCCCGATGAGCCGACGCTATGGAGTCGTGGTGGACAGATCTGTCCGTCGGCCAGGCGATGTCCTCCCGGAAGCGGCGGAGTGCAATGTGGACTGCCATTGCCTCCTCCTACCCGCACGGGATGACACCCCAGTCGACGGGTCCGGATTGGTCGGAGTCTGATCCGCTGCCTACCATGACGGAGAAGGCCGAAGGAGAGCTCGGGTGGCAGAGGGGAGTGGAATGAAGTGGCTAGGGTTTGCTCTGGCGAGCGGATGGGGATGAATATATGTGGGGTCAGGTGGTCTAGCATGGGCCAGGTCCGACGTGGCGGGCGTGCTCGGGCGCTCTATATCCGTCCCATATATGATGGATATGAGGGGTGCTAGTCAGCCCGGGCGTTTGGGGATCGTTTGAGGCGTTCATCTTGAACAAAAAATCATGACCGATCAGTAATCGGATGGCCTACCAGGACGTTTGAGGAGGGTTTTGGGCGCTCGGCTGTAGATGCTCTAACTCCTCCACTTCCTCGTCGCTGGTCTCGCTCCCTCGCCGCTGCCGGATGACGCTCGTTGGCAAAGCCCGTGTGGCTGACGGTGGCGGCGGGGCTCCGGTCGGTTCTGTACGCAGCTAGTGGTGGCGGTGACGTACGACGACAGCTTTGAAGCGATCTACATGCAGGGGCAACAATGCATGGTGCAGAAGCAACGATCCACACCGGTGGCAAGGCATTGCAGCAGCAGGGCGGCGATCAAGGCGTGTTGATGTATGACCTCCGCCCTTTGTTCTGCAGTGAACCAGACCTCCATGGTGGTGTGCGTGGGCTGGACGTGGAGTTGGTCGTCCCTGGACAATTCTCGTGGCACTTCTGCTTCGGTACACCCTCCCTAAACACATCAATGGCTGAGTTTAACCCATACCCTTTCATAATGAAGGGCATGATGGTCTTTTTTAAAAGTACGTCGTATGCGCCGATACATTACATTTCCACCTCCGCCATGGGCTGGCCTATTTGCGCATGTTTAAATTTTAAAAAATCAGCACCCAAGGGGATTCGAACTCAAGACCACCACACAAAATGCTAACAGTCGTAACCAACAGGACACCTTAGTTGTATTGATTTTATTAATCCCTCCGACACTTTTTATCTTGCCTAGTTTTCCTTTTTGCCTATTTACTCTGTGCGCTCCCGGTTTGTAGCACCTTTTTCCCAAGCCTGCTCCTATTGTTGTGCATGCGGTTGGAATCATGCTTCCATTAGAAGATAAGAAAATGTGTGCTGCTTTGAAAGGAAAGAAATCAATATATATTCCTTGTTTTATTTCTTACCATGCAAGGAGTTGGCAAGGAATAGTCCCTCCGATCCTTTTTTTATACTCCCTCCAATCATTTTTATTTCTTACCATGCAGATTTTTAAACTTGGCGTGCTGCCTTAGAATGGTGATACAAGGCCCTAGAAAAATTTCGTCAATTTGAACAATGTCATAAAAATGTACTCTGAGACGGAACCTTCCGCCCAACCCGAACGCTCTACCCGAATCTTTTTCCATTTAAATTCGTGAACATTTTCTTAAATTCGCAAACTTTCTTTTCAAATTCATGAACTTGTTTCCATATACGGGAACTCTTTTCAACTTTTACAAACATTTTATAAAAACCATAAAAAATTTCAAATTCATAAACATTTATACAAGCATGTTGCGTCATTTTCGGCTAGTGTTTCGGGGCTTTTCATGAGGAAAACCCTAGAAAATGCAAGAAATGTCAAAACTCAATTAAATTTATCATGGATGCTTGGCATGGTGGTGAAAAAAAATTGGGTCCATTTTATTGATGTGAAAAAAAGTGCATCCAGACTTGCCCTACCGGCCTACCCGAACCACCACAATCAAACATGGTGTTCTTTTCCCCTAAAAAAAAGAACATGGTGTTCTTCTTTCCATGCATGAAATGGCGCAAAATTTTGCCAGCATGTGGGCCTGCTCACTGCAAGCCTCCATGCAAAATTCAAAGGAATTCGGGCACATAACGCACGTTGCGTCACGTTCGGCTAGTGGCTGGGGGGGGGGGGGGCACCGGGAAAAACCCTAGAAAATACATAAAATATCAGAACTCGATGAAATTTATCTTGGATGCTTGGAATGATGATACTAGTGTGTGGAAAAAATTTGGGTCAATTTTCTTGATGTGAAAAAATGCATCCAGACTTGCCCTACTAGCCTACCTGAACCACCACCCTTGTACATGGTGTGCTGCTTTCCATGCATAAAATGACACCAAATTTTTCTAGCATGTGGGCATTCTCATGGCAGGCCTAGATGCAAAATTTGACATAACTCGGACACCAAAAGACATGTTGCGTCACGTTCAGCTATTGTTTTTGGGTTTTTCACCGAGAAAACCCTAGAAAATGCATAAAATGTCAGAACTCAAATTTTTTTATCATGGATGCTTGGCATGATAATACTAATCTGTGGAAATTTTTTGGGTCCGTTTATTGATGTGAAAAAAAGTGTCTAGACTTTCCCTACCGACATATCTGAACCACTACCTTTGAACATGGTGTGCTTCTTTCCACACACGAAATTACAGAAAATTTTGCCAGCATGTGGGCATGCTCATGGTAGGCCTCCATGCAAAATTTGAAGAAATTTGGACACTGAACGCACGTTGCGTCATGTTCGACTAGTGTTTTAGGATTTTTTTTTTCACCGGAAACCCTAGAAAATGCATAAAATGTCAGAACCCAATGAAATTTATCATGGATGCTTGGCATGGTAATGCTAGTGTGTGGAAAAATTTTGGATCTGTTTTATTGATGTGAAAAAGTGCCCTATCGGCCTATCCGAACCACCACCTTTTAACATGGTGTGCTTCTTGCAAAGCACGAAATTACATCAAATTTTGCCAGCATGTGGGCATGCTCATGACAGGCCTCGATGCGCATATAACCAAGAGGTGTAGGTTTCAAGAAACATTTATGCTTCCTACACAGTTCAACAAAATTTCGCTTAGATATTAATCATGCTTCAAACAACAGCACACTAGGCTTCCTATGCGCCCAAATAAATGAAATTCTCTTACTGCCTGATGCTTCAAGGGATTACATTTTGCCTACAACCCAATGTTTCAGTATAGGCGTCCTAGTTTCAATCGAGAATATATACACTTGTTTTTTGGTTGAGAATATATACATCTGGAACAAATTTTTGAAGTAACTTTATTTTTGAAGCAGTTTTTTCTGAATAATATATCTCCACAGCATGTGCTTCCATAAAAAAAAGTTTCCATGGCACGTTGCAAAGAAAATAAAATCCAGAAGCAATTAAATATCTTTATTTGTTTATTTATCGGAAGCAAATCTGTCCCGCGACGGAAGCAAATATGTAATTAGTGGGAAGCAATATTTTGCGTGTTTGTTTGTGGGAAGCAATTAATTATCAATGCTGAGATTTTCTTTGGAGAGATTAGCGGGAGGAGATGCTATATATAATATACGTGGGGAGTACTAGAAGCACTGATTTAGGAAGGAGCGTGTCAGATCGGACGAACAGCGCAATGTTAATCCAACTGACACCGAGACGGACGTACTAAGACCGTAGTCATACCAGAAATTGTCACAACTCCTATGGTGATCTGTTGGTACCGCGGTTTATACGACGGAGGGAGGTCTTGAGGTCGACGCTTGCCTCGTGCATAATTTTTGAACATTGACTTAATAGTAAGAGAAAAAAAAAGGTGTAAGTGGGCCGGCCCAGGGTTAACTTAATAGTAAGAGAAAAAAGGTGTAAGTGGGCCGGCCCAGGGATAGGGAACGAGTTGACGCATTTGATAGACGATCCATCGTATACATACGAAAGTGAGTATGATTGTCAAAAGTCCATATTACCCTTTATACGTTTTGTGAGGGAGGTGTACTGAAGCGGGTCTCTTCTCGTGGATCCGACGACTTGGTGCGAGTACGATGATAGTTATTGACAGTCGATTGCATCAGTCGCGTTGTTGCCTCCTACGGAATTGGCAAGCAGGGGTCGGATCCGGTTGGCCATGTCAGCTAGGGCATCAGCAATCTCTCTCGCATCGGTTGCTCGGGTTGGATCCAATGATCTGACCATGGCGGCATCGACCAGCCCTCGAGCCCGCGGGTCATAGGACACAGAAAACTCTCTCCAGATCTACGAGATGCAATCTATGAACAACGGCTTGACGTAGAGAAAATGGTTGTGCAGTGGCGGCAAATGAAAATTCTGACCCAACGCATGTAGCTGCTGGGATTGCGGAAAGTGGTGGCGACAATACATGATTGACTTTGATTTGACGGTGCTTCTCGAGTACCCAGTCTGGATCTTCGGGGTGAAAACTCAAGGTATGAACCGAGTTGGTTTTACTTGGCAATGACGATGTTTTTGTGTCGTGACCTTGTTGAAAGTATTGCTCGGATATGTTCGGACTTGTTCTTCAGGATGAAAAGCTAGAATATGGCCTTTAATGGTTGGATCCGGTAACGGCGACGCTTGAGCATCGTTCTCTTTCTGAAGGTGTTACTGTTGAAGATTCTCTCGTTGTCCTTGTGGCGTCAACAAATGATTGGTACGGATAAGGTCGTTGTTGTAGTTTGTCGGTCGATGCATTGATCGCTTCAGTTTTTTTTTCTCGCTAGGCAAAGCTTTGGTTTCATATGACATTACTATTTGTCAACGTTGTTGGTTGTGTATATTCTAGTTATACAAAGATCAGATGTATTTATTGTGTTTGTATCCCCTTAATGCTTCATTTTAAGGAATAAAACCCGCCTTTTATCAAAAAAGGTGCTCTATGCTCTTGCTTTCCATGCTAGTCTGTTCGTGCAGGTGCTATATACAAACAGTTGTAAAAGGTAACTCGTGACGCAAACGTGCCCTTCTAGTCCCGATCTCAAATGCTACTATATGAACATTAAAATTGAAAATAGATAGAAACAGTCTATTTAACATGTGCCTGAAAAAAGTTTCCATCATTTTTCTTGACCGCCGGATCAATATTCGGCGCCCTCAATCACGCCACGGGCTGTTCATCTTCTTCGTCCTGACGGCAGTTCCACCTCCCCACAGCCCACCCCACCCATCCACTTGCGCTACCCCCCGCGACCGGCGGGCACTACAGCGCACCACCTAGCCGCCCCGCCCTCCCATCAACCTCCCCTACCGCTATTGTTGGCTACCTTCCCGGCCATCTTTCTAACTCCCGCACCACCGAAGAAAACCTCTGGTGATCCCTTGCACCCCCACCCCTAAGATAGATAATGGGGTTGTGACCAAGGTTTTGGATCCTGAGTGGACCTTTTTTCTCGAGGGGCACCGGAATTTGCGGTTACCACGGTAACTATGAAATACCGAAAAAAGTTTGGATGAAATTTAAAATCAAATTTTGAATTCAATTTTCTTGAAGTCGGTATAGATATGTATTTAACTCTTACATATCGTAAACCTTGTCCTCGTGTAGTGGCTGCTCAACTTGAGCTGCCGCTTGCTCAAATGTCGCGAGTCCAATCCCTGGATGCTCCAACATTTAGGCAGCATTTTTAACTTTTGCATCCTCGAAATAAAAAGCATGAGACAAGACTCGAACCCGCGACCCGCAGTTGACGAAAGGATGGTCTGCAACTAGGCCATGACCAGTTATGTTGTTGTAGATGAGATAGACTCTATTTAGCTATAGTGTGTGTGTGTTTGACTTCAAAATTTTCAAGATGTTTTACTCGGTATGACTGTTTCCCGAGGGGGCCCGGTAAACGAGGTAACCGCGTGAAATCCTGAAATTTCGTTCAGTAACCAAAACGGTGGTTGTGACTCCCTCCTAGTGAGGCCACGGCTTCCCTCTAAGATAGATAGTGGGGCTATGACTTTCTCTGGCGAGTTCCCTTCTTCTCTGGCAAGCACATGAAGAACTAGAAAAAGTTACAGACGCGAAGAAAATTTCCAGGCACCTAAGTTATAGCAAAACCGAAATAAACAAAAATAAAATTCATATAATTATTATTTTTGTGAGAAATTTTGATTTGTTTTTACAACATACATTGCTTAGTTTCTTTTTGTGAGCCAATTTTCATGATGAAAACATATTTGTAGAGGTCTGGATAAAAATAACAAAATCAGCACTTCAAAATGGTTGCAAAATAGTCATTTTGAGCATTGATTTAGATTATTTTTCCCAGAGGAATTTCCCATCATATAGTCTAAACAAGACAATAAAAAATTGTGTACAATGACATATCGTTTAGTCTTATATGGTAACTAGATATTTCTAAATACGCGGTGAGGGACATTGTTGCTATGAGAAGAGAAGTACTTTCTTATGGTTTTATCTCCATCACCTAATCATTTTTCCTACGTGGTACTTCAAAGACAACACCATAGTACACGCCCTAAGAGAGCATAAAAAGTTCTATACATAGCCAAACTGAAAGAACATGCGGTGCCCCCATGTTTGGTTTTGGTAATTGATGACAATCTCTATGGACTAATGGTTGCCTTGAGTTATATTTGAAGGATTTGTCCATAGGCTGTTCTTGAAGTCCATGTGTTGGTTCCAAGGAGTTTATGAGTTGACCAAGGTGCTATTAAGTAATTATCCAAATATTGGTCATGTGAGTGTTGAGCTTATTGCAAGCATGTCTTGAAGAAGAAGATTGTGTGATCATTGATGTTTACCTTCAAGACATCATCCAAATGAAGAGAGTTGGAAAGATTTAAGGTTGATCAAGACTAAGTCAAGAGTGAACCAAGTTGATCAACTCACAAAGCGTACAAGATGTAGCAAGGGATCAAGTGATCCCATGGTATGGTAAGCATTGTCCATTACGCTTTGTATGCTAAACCATGGTATTCGTGAGAGTTCTTTGTGGGGTTAGGTTGCGGTGTGCAAGTTCAAGTGGAGCATCACGAAGAGATCAAATGCTTGAACCTTGCCGTCCATTGTGGTAACAATGGATTTGTGAAGATGTGCGGAAGAGTGGCTCACCCATAGTGGAGTATGGGGGAGCAATCAGCTAGTCTTCATCGAGCCAACACAATCAAGAAAGGTGGTCCAACTTGAGGGAGTCAAGATCGTCATTATCTAGCTCAAGTGGACCATGTGCAAGGCAAAGGTTTGCCCTTGATAGGTTTTCTATTTTACCGGTCTCATGGTGGTAGTTGGGAGATCGGGTTATAGGATCGATTGTCGTACTATCAAGGGGGGCTCTCGATGAGTAGCTTGATCGTATTGTTCATAGAGAGCTCAAACCATTGCATTCTTGCATCATCTTTCTTGGTTCTTGTTTGGTTCTCTTTGTGAGATTTGGAGCTTATGGTCATCTTGATGACAAGCTTGAGTTCATCAAAAGCGGAGTTCACATGCATCTTCTATGATGTTTTCGACGTTGGAGGTTCTGCCGGTTCTTCTCTGTTGGAGGTTTCTCTCCTCTTTTTTGTTAGGCATACCTCCTCTGTTGGAGGTTTCGAGTTCACATGCTGTTTTTATGCTACTCGTTGTTTTGTATCCAACAAGCTTGAGTTTGCTCAATTCGGAGCTCATTTGCAGAAGTTATGGCAGTTCTGGTTTATTGGATCCGTCCGTTGTCTTTAGCTGCGTTTTGTAGGCATCCAAGTGCTAAAGCCTCTGTGGCATGCGGTAGTACTGCTCAACGGAGCGGTAGTACCGCAGGGGCCAGCGGTAATACCGCTCCTTGTGAGCGGTAGTACCGCTGCCTCTAGCCCAGAACGCTGGCTTGCACGGAAGTAGGAGCGGAAGTAATTTTTTACTTCCGCGCCCTACGCGGTAGTACCGCTCCTGGTGAGCGGTAGTACTGCTGCCTCGTGTCCTGGCGCTGATGCGTGCGGTAGTAGGCGCGGATGTAATTTTTTACATCCGCCCCTACGCGGTAGTACCGCTCCCTGTGAGCGGTAGTACCGTGCCGACTTTTTCTCATAGCTAGCTCCAGCGGTTGTAGGCGCGACAATTTTTTTTCTTTCGTGGTCGCGCAGTAGTACCGCAAGGGCAGGCGGTAGTACCGCTCCTGCTGTAGTAACGCCCTGTTGCCCCTTTGCAGTGTTGTTTCACTGGGCTTCTGCCGCCCTAGCGGTAGTACCGCTCGTAGGAGCGATAGTACCGCTCTATGCGGGCTGTGAGCATAACGGTTGGTTTTCCCCCTCCTATAAAAGGGGTCTTCTTCCCCAATGAACCTTATCTTTTTGAGCTCGTGTTCTTCCCCCATTGTTGACCTTCTTCGAGCTTGCTATCTCTCAATCCCTCCATGGATTCTTGCTAGTTTTTGGGGGAAAAGAGAGAGGAGATCTAGATCCACATTCCCACCAATCACTTTCTCCTCTATGTGAGGGGGACCCCTTGGATCTAGATCTTGGAGTTCTTGGTGTTCTCCTTCTTGTTGTTCCTCTCATTTTCCTCCCTAGCATTAGTTGCTTCGGTGGGATTTGAGAGAGAAGGACTTGGGCACTCAGTGTGCCCTTGCCATTGCATTTGGTGCATCATTTTGAGTTCTCCACGGTGATATGTGGAAGTTACAAGTTGAGAAGCTTATTACTCTTGGGTGCTTGGTACCCTTGAGCTTGTTCCTCTTGGGTGCTTGGGCGCCTTAGACGGTTGGTGGTGTTCGGAGCTCAATCATTATGGTGTAAAGCTCCGGGCTAGCGTCGGGGTCTCCAATTAGGTTGTGGAGATCGCCCCGAGAAATTTGACGGTACCGTGACCGCCCCAAGGGTTGCCAAAGTGTACGGGTTCGGTGACCGCCCCCAAGGGTTGCCATTTGTACGAGTTCGGTGACCGCCCTCAAGGGTTCCTTAGTGGAATGACTGTTGGGGAATGTAGTAATTTCAAAAAATTTCCTACGCACACGAAAGATCATGGTGATGCATAGCAACGAGAGGGGAGAGTGTTGTCTACATACCCTTGTAGACCGAAAGCGGAAGTGTTAGCACAACGCGGTTGATGTAGTTGTACGTCTTCACGATCCGACCGATCAAGTACCGAACGTACGACACCTCCGAGTTCAGCACACGTTCAGCCCGATGACGTCCCTCGAACTCCGATCCAGCCGAGTGTTGAGGGAGAGTTTCGTCAGCACGACGGCGTGGTGACGATGTTGATGTTCTACCGGCGCAGGGCTTCGCCTAAACACCACTACAGTATTATTGAGGTGGACTATGGTGGAGGGGGGCACCGCACACGGTTGGGAGAAATCAACTGATCAACTTGTGTGTCTAGAGGTGCCCCCCTCCCCCGTATATAAAGGAGCAAGGGGGGTGCGGCCGGCCAAGGGGAGGGCGCGCCAGGAGGAGTCCTACTCCCACCGGAGTAGGACTCCCCCTTCCTAGTTGGAATAGGATTCGGGAGGGGAAAGAGGAGGAGAGAAGGAAGGGGAGCCCCTCTCCTTGTCCTATTCGGACTAGGGAGGAGGGCGCGCGCCCAGCCCTGGCCGCCTCTCCTCTTCTCCAGAAGGCCCACTAAGGCCCATTTACCTCCCGGGGTTCCGTAACCTACGGTACTCGGTAAAATCCCGATTTCACGGAACACTTCCGATATCCAAACATAGGCTTCCAATATATCAATCTTCATGTCTCGACCATTTCGAGACTCCTCGTCATGTCCGTGATCACATCCGGGACTCAACAACCTTCGTACATCAAAACATATAAACTCATAATATAATTGTCATCGTAACATTAAGCGTGCGGACCCTACGGGTTCGAGAACTATGTAGACATGACCGAGACACGTTTCCGGTCAATAACCAATAGCGGAACCTGGATGCTCATATTGGCTCCCACATATTCTACGAAGATCTTTATCGGTCAGACCTCATAACAACATACGTTGTTCCCTTTGTCATCGGTATGTTACTTGCCCGAGATTCGATCGTCGGTATCTCAATACCTAGTTCAATCTCGTTACCGGAAAGTCTCTTTACTCGTACTGTAATACATCATCCTGCAACCAACTCATTAGTTGCAATGCTTGCAAGGCTTAAGTGATGTGCATTACCGAGAGGGCCCAGATATACCTCTCCAACAATTGGAGTGACAAATCCTAATCTTGGAATACGCCAACCCAACAAGTACCTTCAGAGACACCTGTAGAGCTCCTTTATAATCACCCAGTTACATTGTGATGTTTGGTAGCACACAAAGTGTTCCTCCGGTAAATGGGAGTTGCATAATCTCATAGTCATAGGAACATGTATAAGTCATGAAGAAAGCGATAGCAACATACTAAACGATCGTGTGCTAAGCTAACGGAATGGGTCATGTCAATCACATCATTCTCCTAATGATGTGATCCCGTTAATCAAATGACAACTCATGTCTATGGCTAGGAAACATAACCATCTTTGATCAACGAGCTAGTCAAGTAGAGGCATACTAGTGACAATCTGTTTGTCTATGTATTCACACATGTATTATGTTTTCGGTTAATACAATTCTAGCATGAATAATAAACATTTATCATGATATAAGGAAATAAACAATAACTTTATTATTGCCTCTAGGGCATATTTCCTTCAGTCTCCCACTTGCACTAGAATCAATAATCTAGATTACACAGTAATGATTCTAACACCCATGGAGCCTTGGTGCTGATCATGTTTTGCTCGTGGAAGAGGCTTAGTGAACGGGTCTGCAACATTCAGATCTGTATGTATCTTGCAATTTTCTATGTCTCCCACTTGGACTATATCCCAGATGGAATTGAAGCATCTCTTGATGTGCTTGGTTCTCTTGTGAAATCTGGATTCCTTCGCCAAGGCAATTGCACTAGTATTGTCACAAAAGATTTTCATTGGACCCGATGCACTAGGTATGACACCTAGATCAGATATGAACTCCTTCATCCGGACTCCTTCATTTGCTGCTTCCGAAGCAACTATGTACTCCGCTTCACACGTAGATACCGCCACGACGCTTTGTTTAGAACTGCACCAACTGACAGCTCCACCGTTTAATGTAAACACGTATCCGGTTTGCGATTTAGAATCGTCCAGATCAGTGTCAAAGCTTGCATCAATGTAACCATTTACGATGAGCTCTTTGTCACCTCCATAAACGAGAAACTTATCCTTAGTCCTTTTCAGGTATTTCAGGATGTTCTTGACCGCTGTCGAGTGATCCACTCCTGGATTACTTTGGTACCTCCGTGCTAGACTTATAGCAAGGCACACATCAGGTCTGGTACACAGCATTGCATACATGATAGAGCCTATGGCTGAAGCATAGGGAACATCTTTCATCTTCTCTCTATCTTATGCAGTGGTCGGTCATTGAGTCTTACTCAACTTCACACCTTGTAACACAGGCAAGAACCCTTTCTTTGCTTGATCCATTTTCAACTTCTTCAAAACTTTGTCAAGGTATGTGCTTTGTGAAAGTCCAATTAAGTGTCTTGATCTATCTCTATAGATCTTGATCCCAATATGTAAGCAGCTTCACCGAGGTCTTTCATTGAAAAACTCTTATTCAAGTATCCCTTTATGCTATCCAGAAATTCTATATCATTTCCAATCAGCAATATGTCATCCACATATAATATCAGAAATGCTGCAGAGCTCCCACTCACTTTCTTGTAAATACAGGCTTCTCCAAAGGTCTATACAAAACCAAATGCTTTGATCACACTATCAAAGCGTTTATTCCCACTCCGAGAGGCTTGCACCAGTCCATAAATGGATCGCTGGAGCTTGCACACTTTGTTAGCTCCCTTTGGATCAATAAAACCTTCCGGTTGCATCATATACAACTCTTCTTCCAGAAATCCATTCCGGAATGCAGTTTTGACATCCATTTGCCAAATTTCATAATCATAAAATGCGGCAATTGCTAACATGATTCGAATAGACTTAAGCATCGCTACGGGTGAGAAGGTCTCATCGTAGTCAATCCCTTGAACTTGTCGAAAACCTTTCGCGACAAGTCGAGCTTTGTAGACAGCAACATTACCGTCAGCGTCAGCCTTCTTTTTAAAGATCCATTTATTCTCAATTGCTTGCCGATCATCGCGAAAGTCAACCAAAGTCCACACTTTGTTCTCATACATGGATCCCATCTCAGATTTCATGGCCTCAAGCCATTTTGCGGAATCTGGGCTCACCATCGCTTCTTCATAGTTCGTAGGTTCGTCATGGTCTAGTAACATAACTTCCGTAACAGGATTACCGTACCACTGCAGTGCGGATCTTACTCTGATTGACCTACGAGGTTCAGTAACAACTTGATCTGAAGTTTCATCATCATCATCATTAACTTCCTCACTAATTGGTGTAGGTGTCGCAGAAACCGGTTTCTGTGATGAACTACTTTCCAATAAGGGAGTAGATACAGTTACCTCATCAAGTTCTACTTTCCTCCCACTCACTTCTTTCGAGAGAAACTCCTTCTCTAGAAAAACTCCAAATTTAGCAACAAAAGTCTTGCATTCAGATTTGTGATAGAAGGTGTACCCAACAGTCTCCTTTGGGTATCCTATGAAGACACATTTCTCCGATTTGGGATCAAGCCTATCAGGTTGAAGCTTTTTCACATAAGCATCGCAGCCCCAAACTTTAAGAAATGACAACTTTGGTTTCTTACCAAACCATAGTTCATAAGGCGTCGTCTTAACGGATTTTGATGGTGTCCTATTTAACGTGAATGCAGCCGTTTCTAAAGCATAACCCCAAAATGATAGCGGTAAATCAGTAAGAGACATCATAGATCGCACCATATCAAGTAAAGTACGATTACAACGTTCGGACACACCATTACGCTGTGGTGTTCCGGGTGGCGTGAGTTGCCAAACTATTCCGCATTGTTTCAAATGTAGACCAAACTCGTAACTCGATATTCTCCTGCACGATCAGATCGTAGAACTTTATTTTCTTGTTACGATGATTTTCAACTTCACTCTGAAATTCTTTGAACTTTTCAAAAGTTTCAGACTTATGTTTCATTAAGTAGATATACCCATATATGCTTAAATCATCTGTGAAGGTCAGAAAATAACGATATCCGCCACGAGCCTCAACATTCATCGGACCACATACATCTGTATGTATGATTTCCAACAAATCTGTTGCTCTCTCCATAGTTCTGGAGAACGGTGTTTTAGTCATCTTGCCCATGAGGCACGGTTCGCAAGTACCAAGTGATTCATAATCAAGTGGTTCAAAAAGTCCATCGGTATGGAGTTTCTTCATGCACTTTACACCGATATGACCTAAACAGCAGTGCCACAAATAAGTTGCACTATCATTATCAACTCTACATCTTTTGGCTTCAACATTATGAATATGTGTATCACTACTATCAAGATTCAATAAAAATAGACCACTCTTCAAGGGTGCATGACCATAAAAGATATTACTCATATAAATAGAACAACCATTATTCTCTGATTTAAATGAATAACTGCCTCGCATCAAACAAGATCCAGATATAATGTTCATGCTCAACGTTGGCACCAAATAACAATTATTTAGGTCTAATACTAATCCCGAAGGTAGATGTAGAGGTAGCGTGCCGACCGCGATCACATTGACTTTGGAACCATTTCGCACGCGCATCGTCACCTCGTCCTTAGCCAATCTTCCCTTAATCCGTAGCCCTGCTTTGAGTTGCAAATATTAGCATGAACCAGTATAAAATACCAGTGTGCTACTGCGAGCATTAGTAAGGTACACATCAATAACATGTATATCACATATACCTTTGTTCACCTTGCCATCCTTCTTATCCGCCAAATACTTGGGGCAGTTACGCTTCGGTGACGGTCGCTTGCGATAGATGCACTCAGTTTCAAGCTTAGATCCAGACTTGGTTTCTTCTCCCGAGCAGCAACTTGCTTGCTGTTCTTCTTGAAGTTCCTTCTTCTTCCCTTTGCCCTTTTCTTGAAACTAGTGGTCTTGTTGACCATCAACACTTGATGCTCCTTCTTGATTTCTACCTCCGCAACCTTTAGCATTGCGAAGAGCTCGGGAATCGTCTTTTCCATCCCTTGCATGTTATAGTTCATCACGAAGCTTTTGTAGTTTGGTGGCAGTGATTGGAGAATTCTGTCAATGATGCTATCATCCGGAAGATTAACTCCTAGTTGAATCAAGTGATTATTATACCCAGACATCTTGAGTATATGCTCACTGACAGAACTATTCTCCTCCATCTTGCAGCTATAGAACTTATTGGAGACTTCATATCTCTCAATCCGGGCATTTATTTGAAATATTAACTTCAACTCCTGGAACATCTCATATGCTCCATGACGTTCAAAACGTCGTTGAAGTCCCGGTTCTAAGCCGTAAAGCATGGCACACTGAACTATCGAGTAGTCATCAACTTTGCTCTGCCAGACATTCATAACATCTGGTGTTGCTCCTGCAGTAGGCCTGGCACCCAGCGGTGCTTCCAGGATGTAATTCTTCTGTGCAGCAATGAGTATAATCCTCAAGTTACGGACCCAGTCCGTGTAATTGCTACCATCATCTTTCAACTTTGCTTTCTCAAAGAACGCATT
Organism: Aegilops bicornis; assembly: GCA_021605145.1. Classification (NCBI taxonomy): domain Eukaryota; kingdom Viridiplantae; phylum Streptophyta; class Magnoliopsida; order Poales; family Poaceae; genus Aegilops; species Aegilops bicornis. Next base: position 671,711,607 of record CM038673.1, on the reverse strand, counting down.
AAAATTCAACAGAAAAACAACACGGGCCATCTATCTACAATCAAAATAGACAAGCAAGATACTATCAGGTACTAAGTTCATGATAAATTTAAGTTCAATTAATCATATTACTTAAGAACTCCCACTTAGATAGACATCCATCTAATCCTCTAAGTGATCACGTGATCCGAATCAACTAAACCATGTCCGATCATCACGTGAGATGGAGTAGTTTCAATGGTGAACATCACTATGTTGATCATATCTACTATATGATTCACGCTTGACCTTTCGGTCTCCGTGTTCCGAGGCCATATCTGTTATATGCTAGGCTCGTCAAGTTTAACCTGAATATTCCGCGTGTGCAACTGTTTGGCACCCGTTGTATTTGAACGTGGAGCCTATCACACCCGATCATCACGTGGTGTCTCAGCACGAAGAACTTTCGCAACGGTGCATACTCAGGGAGAACACTTATACTTTGATAATTTAGTGAGGGATCATCTTATAATGCTACCGCTAATCAAAGCAAGACAAGATGCATAGAAGATAAACATCACATGCAATCAATATAAGTGATATGATATGGCCATCATCATCTTGTGCTTGTGATCTCCATCTCAAGCACCGCCATGATCACCATCGCCACCGCCCGACACCTTGATCTCCATCGTAGCATCGTTGTCGCCTCGCCAATCTTATGCTTCTACGACTATCGCCATCGCTTAGTGAGAAAGTAAAGCATTACAGTATGCATTGCATTGCATACAATAAAGCGACAACCATATGGCTCCTACCGGTTGCCGATAACTCGGTTACAAAACATGATCATCTCATACAATAAAATATAGCATCACGTCTTGACCATATCACATCACAACATGCCGTGCAAAAACAAGTTAGACGTCCTCTACTTTGTTGTTTCAAGTTTTACGTGGTTGCTACGGGCTTAGCAAGAACTGTTCTTACCTACGCATCAAAACCACAACGATAGTTTGTCAAGTTGGTGCTGTTTTAACCTTCGCAAGGACCGGGCGTAGCCACACTCGGTTCAACTAAAGTTGGAGAAACTGACACCCGCTAGCCACCTTTGTGCAAAGCACGCCGGAGAACCGGTCTCGGCGAAGCGCACGCATAATGTCGGTCCGGCCGCTTGGCCCAACAATACCGCCAACCAAAGAATGACATGCTGGTAAGCAGTATGACTTATATCACCCACAACTCACTTGTGTTCTACTCGTGCATATGACATCTACGCATAAAACCAGGCTCGGATGCCACCGTTGGGGAACGTAGTAATTTCAAAAAAAAAATCATACGCACACGCAAGATCATGGTGATGCATTGCAACGAGAGGGGAGAGTGTTGTCAACATACCCTCGTAGACCGAAAGCGGAAGCGTTAGCACAACGCGGTTGATGTAGTCGTACGTCTTCACGATCCGACCGATCAAGTACCGAACGTACGACACCTCCGAGTTCAGCACACGTTCAGCCCGATGACGTCCCTCGAATTCCGATCCAGCCGAGTGTTGAGGGAGAGTTTCGTCAACACGACGGCGCAGGACGATGTTGATGTTCTACCGACGCAGGCTTCGCCTAAGCACCGCCACAAGATATCGAGGTGGACTATGGTGGAGGGGGCACCAGACACGGTTGGGAGAGATCAACTGATCAACTTGTGTGTCTGAGGCGCCCGCCCCGTATATAAAGGAGCAAGGGGGGTGCGGCCGCCAAGGGAGGGCGGCGCCAGAGGAGTCCTACTCCCACCGAGTAGGACTCCCCTTCCTAGTTGAAATAGGATTCGGGAGGGGGAAAGAGGAGGGAGAGAAGGAAGGGGGGGCGCCGCCCCCCTCTCCTTGTCCTATTCGGACTAGGGGGGAGGCGTGGCCCAGCCCTGGCCGCCTCTCCTCTTCTCCGTAAAGGCCCACTAAGGCCCATTTACCTCCGTGGGGGGTTCCGTAACCTCCTTGCATCTAAGAAAATCCCGATTTCACCCGGAACACTTATGATATCCAAACATAGGCTTCCAATATATCAATCTTCATGTATCGACCATTTCGAGACTCCTCGTCATGTCCGTGATCACAACCGGGACTCCGAACAACCTTCGGTACATCAAAACATATAAACTCATAATATAACTGTCATCATAACATTAAGCGTGCGGACCCTACGGGTTCGAGAACTATGTAGACATGACCGAGACACGTTTACGGTCAATAACCAATAGCAGAACCTGGATGCTCATATTGGCTCCCACATATTCTATGAAGATCTTTATCGGTCAGACCGCATAACAACATACGTTGTTCCCTTTGTCATCGGTATGTTACTTGCCCGAGATTCGATCGTCGGTATCTCAATACCTAGTTCAATCTCATTATCGGCAAGTCTCTTTACTCGCATCATAATACATCATCCCACAACCAACTCATTAGTTGCAATGCTTGCAAGGCTTAAGTGATGTGCATTACCGAGAGGGCCCAGAGATACCTCTCCGACATTCGGAGTGACAAATCCTAATCTCGAAATACGCCAACCCAACAAGTACCTTTGGAGAGACCTGTAGAGCTCCTTTATAATCACCCAGTTACGTTGTGATGTTTGGTAGCACACAAAGTGTTCCTCCGGTAAACAGGAGTTGCATAATCTCATAGTGATAGGACATGTATAAGTCATGAAGAAAGCAATAGCAACATACTAAACGATCGTGTGCTAAGCTAACGGAATGGGTCATGCCAATCACATCATTCTCCTAATTATGTGATCCCGTTAATCAAATGACAACTCATGTCTATGGCTAGGAAACATAACCATCTTTGATCAACGAGCTAGTCAAGTAGAGGCATACTAGTGACAATCTGTTTGTCTATGTATTCACACATGTATTATGTTTCCAGTTAATACAATTCTAGCATGAATAATAAACATTTATCATGATATAAGGAAATAAATAATAACTTTATTATTGCCTCTAGGGCATATTTCCTTCAATCACGACATCTTGCATTCTGCGAGGGCGTGAGGAGATTACGGTGGTCCTAGTGGCTTCTTGGGGAGCATTGTGCCTCCACACCGCTCCAAACGGAGATTAGCACCCGCAAGGGTGTGAACTTCGGGATACATTGTTGTCTCCGCGTGCCTCAGTTATCTCTTACCCGAGCCCTTTACTTATGCACTTTACTTTGTGATAGCCATGTTGTTTCTTGTCTTATATCTTGCTATCACTTAGTTGTTTATCTTGTTTAGCATAGGTTGTTGGTGCACATAGGTGAGCCTAGTTGTTGTAGGTTTTGTTCTTGACAAATTAACCGCTAGGTTTATTCCGCATTTGTTCAAGCCTAAACCGTAATTATTTTAAAGCGCCTATTCACCCCCCTCTAGGTGACATCCACGATCTTTCACAAACATGTAAGTGTAAGTGTAAGTTGTTGCACATTGCGTAAAAGTGCCATCACGTCGGTCGCCTAAAAATTTGTGTCGAATTTCCCAAAGCCGTTGGGTTGGAATCCAATGATTTAGCCTCTTCTTCCTCCTCCGATAGTCCTCCTCTTTCATGTGGTCGAGCCCCGCTCATCCCTACATCTCCTCCCACTGTGCGACGCACCGGCAAACCGCGATGTACCCTCTTCTAGCAAACCATGTCATGACCATTTTCGGTGAGGTCTTAGCTGGCCCTCACCGGGGACATCGCGACAAGCCGTGTCGTACTCACCACCCGCAAGATCTTGAATAATGATTCCAAAATATGTAGGTATTTTTACAAATACCAGGCATTGAAGGATGAAACTATTGGAATATAATTTGGTCTTAAGATAAAGGTGAGGAGACGAAGATTGAATATGTTTAGACCATGTAATACTTGACTTGTACTCCAAGCCTCTACCCCCTCATGTACTCTCTATATACCCCACAAGGAGCAGATCAATACAATATATTTATTGAGCTTTCCTATGATTTCAAATGGAATCAGAGCGGTTAGTCAAACGAAGACACACCTTCCTTCTAACCATCCAACATGCGGCTATAATCAACTTGCTTCCTACAACTCAATTCCTTAATCCACGTGAGTGTGATTTTTGTTCCGTTAATTTATTACCTTGATAATATATCAACGAGACAATATGAGATAAAAAGAACACTGAGTAGACAGTAGAGACATCTCAACTCTTGGCTAAACCTAAAACAACAATAACAACTACAAATGTGCATTCATACAAAAACATAGTTCACATCGAAAAAATAAAATGTGAGTCCACTCGTAATTTGATTTTCTATGTAAAAAAAGAAGGCCGCTTATAAATAATCAAGCCCAATGTTGGGTAAATCATAATTCTCACCCCATCAACCATGTGCAGTGTATTGCAACCATTCACCACAATATACCCAGGTAGATATGATTTGTTTTGTTTGTCTTGTGTGGGGCGCAACCATGCAGTCTTCCTTATTTGATGAAGCTTAGTCCCCTCATAAAAAAACCCTCGATTAGATACATACATGAATGCAATGGAATCAAATTGGTATTAAAAGGTTGCACCGGAACGGTGGATTCTTATAGAAAGGGGGGGGGGGGGGGAGAGTTGATGAGCTACCTCTCTGGATACAATGATATCTAATTAAACCCATTAAGCATCGCAAGATTGGCGGCCAACCAGCTATGCAACATGGCGCAAGCTGGTTGGCCGCGGTGAGAAAGCTTTTGGATTATTTTTTAGATAGATGTGAGGATTTTTTTGAAATGTTTTTTTAGATGGTGGTCACAATCCCACGTATTTTTTTTAAATGGAAGGTTATGCAAAGTGGCGCTCGCCAGTAGGCTACAGTGGTAATTTTTTTCATTTCTTTTTTAAATGGAGGTGAGGATTTTTTTCTGAGATGTTTTTTTAAATAGAGACGAGGACCACATGTTTTTCTTAAATGAAAATGTACGCACAACTTCCTCTCAAGCGGTACACAGAGTGGCCCCCCAACCACTAGTTAGGATTAAAGGGTGCTTGGAACACTGAAGATTTGATGGAACAAAGGCATCTAGCGCAATTCTATGGCATGTGGGTAGCAAAAGAGACTTAGACAAGAAGCATAAGAGAATGAGAATGAGAATGAGTAAACACGGGTGTGGCTTTCGGAATCAGACCGCCACATTAACAACACTTGAAGTCTAACGAATTGTTCGACAGGGACTCGTGGTAGATGTCTGGAGTGGATAGGATGACGCCAAGACATATATAGATAGCAAAAGAAGTACAAAAATGATGTGGTTGCTTTAGAGTGTATGAAAAAAATAGTTAGTTGTTATTTATGGTGGACTGCATGGCATGAAGAGTTGGTGGGAGAATGCGCATGAAAAAATATTGGGAGACCATTTTTATATGGTGAACCTACTTGATGATGTGCGTAGACTGTATGTCAAGATAAATAAGATAATATGGATAAATCTCCTAGGTATATATGATAAGGCTACTCATAGTGGGGAGTATCATCAAGAAATAAGAGATGAAAGCTCCTACAAGCCTCCTCAGAGATCAGCGACTCTCGGCCGTCGGATCGATTTGCCTGATGCGTTTCTGGGCGTCGGATCAAGATCTGGATGAACCCGGGCCATTGGATCTGAGATGAACACTGCTGGAATGAATATTAATGGCAGCAAAATGTAAATACCGTGCCCCCACCGGGGTATTTGGTCATTCTGCGTACAGGCGTATAAAACCAACACCTCGCGTGGACAGCTCCTCCTGCACTCGCGCAGCATCCCGATCCTTTTCCTCACGCAGCTCCCTCTCCTTCCCCTCCCAACCCTAGCCGCCGCTACCTAGCAGGCCCTGCGGCCGCCGCCGCGCTACCCTCCTCTCCTCCCCGTTCCTCTCCAGCCCCCGAGCTCGCCGCCACCGCTGCACTCCGGCCAGATCCTCTCCTCACGACCGCGAGCACTCGCGCGCGACCCCTTCCCGCGGCTAGGGTTTGGCCGCCTCCAACTCCGGCGAGGTGAGCTCTCCTCTTCCCTCGATTCATGCCCTCTCCTCTCCCCTTCTTCCTTCTCTCCCCGCCCCACTCGCTTATTTCTTCGATTTGGTCCAGCAGCCACCATCCTCCCATGGACGAGGACGACCACCACGGCCCGCACATGGTCGAGCTCGCCGCCATCTGCTCTGGTGCGGTGTTGGGCCAACGACCTCCGCTTCTCTTCTCCATGGACAAACTTCAAAAGGCAACAGCAAGCCATATCAAGGGAGGGGACTGAAGTCACCCCACTTCAAATCCATGGGCGCCATCCACAAGAACCGCGGCCAGGACAAGGAGGCGGACATCTTGGCACTGTTGTTGGCGGAGGGCGACACGGATTTGCAAGCCTTGTGGCGCAGGTAAAAATTCCTCACTCCCTTTTCTCTTTTCGTGTCTTCTTATTTCCCATGAGAATATGAGTATTTGCTGCTCCATCCCTTAATTTGGGAGAGAGATAGCTAGAACTTGTTGAAGTGAGCATATGAATATTTGCTGCCCCATCCCTCAATTTGGGAGAGAGATAGCTAGAACTTGATGAAGTGAATTATAAAGAGTAAATTGCTAAAAGAGGGGAGGTATAGGCGCCTTGTTCTGAACCCAGGGAATTATCTAGAGTCCCATTCAAATTCCCAGGCATGTAACTCAATGATTCAACTCCAACTATATGGTACTATAGTCCCTTCTTTAGGTGATCTTCGGCTAGCTGCATGTTGGGATATCACTGCCTCCTAACGAGCTCCAGGCTTTAGTGTTTTATTTTGATGGACCAATGTGCATCTTCTCCGAGACAGAAAATTAGGGGGAGTGATAGCTCTTGGATAGTATAGCCATTATGATAGAATAATAAATAAAAATGTCGGTTAATGGCTTATTGCACTGGTCTTAATAATAGAATTTCAGCATTGTAAGAACACCCAAACATGCTTGTGGAAACACCCAAACATTCATATGAAGAAGTACATTGGAATTGTTTATCTCAGTGCATCAGAATTGTTTCTTTGGTGCTGACCCTATATGAAAATATTGGATTGTGTAAATACTGCATCACATAGTTTTTTTGTCGATAAACATTTTTTGATGTATAAGCACTACCAAATCAGATTTTGCAGGACTAAGAAATCTACTGCTCGCTCCAGTTTAGTTGTAGTTCTGGATCAGGCTTTTAATTGTTTCCTATTGCTTGTTATTTAATTGTTTTCGTATCTGGGCTACTAAAATTAGTCTACTTAAATTGTCTACTTAATTATTACAGGCCATTGCTTGAGTCCAGGAAAATTATGTAGGAAATTCCATGCAGACATGCTAAGCAGAAAGTGAATCTTTCTGTTGCAACTTTGTTTGCAAGTAATGATAGAGAATTGTTGTGCTACAGAATGAAACAAATTTTTGTAAGCAATCTGCTATGCATAGGGTGCTTCTGCTCTATCCCAACATGAACAAAAACTTCACCCTCTCCTTGAACCTCCCCCTCTCATTACAAAATTGAAAATTTGGTCCATACAAAGAAGTGATCACCACGTTGAGCCATGGCAAATAGCTAAAATCAATCTAAATCATGAAATGGTATATTTTTTTATATCCTCGAAGTCGCCGAGGATTAGATTTGGTATCACATATATTTTGTGTGTCATCATTTATCAGTTCTAAAATTTTAAAATCGTGTCTAATCAGAGGTGAGTAAAAGCTAGCAATCTCAAGGATAGATGCCATTCTAGGTTTTGTTGCCATTTTTAGGTTTGAAGTAGAATCACCACATTGCCGGTTGCTTTTGTATATGACATGTTCTGTTTCTTGGTTTGCCTTGTTTTATTTCTTGGTTTTTACTTTCTGCTTGATAGCTTGTTTCATTTTGGACGGGGCCTCTACGTGCTCATCTCGGTCTCCTCGCCCCGGGTCTTCATCTTCCCCATCTCCGTCGTGGCAACGCGGGGCGAGGGCGACGAGGGCAGCGCCGGGTTTGACGTCGGACGGGGCGGCAGGGGATGAGGGCGGCACTGTGTTCGACGCCGGGCTTAAGTACCTCGAGGCCTTCAACGGAAACATGCTCGTGTATCCCAGGTTCATCATGGATCCTTTCACGGTTAGTGCCTCTCTCTATTTTCACCCGATTTGAGACTTCTTTTTGCTTGGACTTTGCAACAGTTGTTTACTGTCAGAAGAATCACATGACGGGCAGATTTCACTAGACACGATTCTCTGGCGGGTAGCTGCACACAACCACAGGAGGAGGTGGTGTTGTGGAAGAATACGGCCTGGGTAAAGCCATACTCTTGCATCTCTTTCAACTGGTAAGATGCTCCCTTCTCTCTCAATCCTTTTGTCGATTATTAAGTTCAAATTTCCATTGTTGTAATTTAAATGCCTCTGAATCTAACGAGCAATGCAAGGAAAGTGAGTCAATAATTCATAGAATTATTCCACCAAACATATGCTCGATTAGCGTACTACAGCTAGAAGAACAGGAAAAAAATTTGTTTGGGGCAAGTGGTTTGATTGCTTGCTTGTGTAAAAAACATGCGGATGCATATGACTGTTGCCTTTCCTGTGTGCCTGCAGCTGCTGGTGGTAGCAGTGTAGCCTCCCTCCCTTTCTCTCTCTCTCTCTCTCTTGTGTGTGTGTGTGTGTGTTCAAATTTGCTGTTCATATGCCCAGGACTCTGCTTTTTGATATAATACTGAGATTCAAGTTGTGGTTTCCTGCTTTATCTACATGATATGTGATTTGCACTGCATCAAATTGAGGGAGTCTTAATATTGTTTTTGTTGTTGGTGCGGGTATGACATGGACATTTGTATGATGGTGGACAGGCACCTTAACGGAAGTGACTTATTGAGCCTCGCTGCCACCTGCCGTTGGTTTCTCCGGCTCCTCATGAGATTTGCTGCGTTGTTAATCAAAAATTCTGATTATTTGTTTTGTTTGATAGTTCACCAAATACCCAAATTGTAATTTCAGGAGCCATTTGTTTTCTTGTGATAATATAGTTGATCTACAAGCAACAAGCAAAATTGTTGTTAAAAAACTTATCTAAAGGCCAACATGAATCATCAAGACTGCCAATTGAGACTAGGCCATACCTTTTCCAGGTCAAGGTATGTATTTACAGTACATGATACATTTTTGCTTTCATCAAGATGAGGATACTGTGACTCTTTGTGTGCGTGCGTGCTTGCCGGAGGTGTTAAATCAACTAGATCTGCCTTGCCTTGCCTTGCCGGAGGTGCCCAGAAGAGATTCGCTGAGCATGATGAGGTTCTATGCTCAAGACAATGTAGATTCATACTTGCTTTAATTATGAATATACGTCGACTTACATGGAGCTTTCTATAACATTCTCGCTTTTACTCGGTTTGGATGGGTTTGTTATTTTAGACTATAATTATGAATATACGTCGACTTACAGGGAGCTTGCTCGCTCTTTAGTTCTTTTAGCTACGATCGTGGTCCGGTCTGCAGTTCCTGTTGGCTGTGCTGATGGCCCTGCCGCTGTGATTGACCCTGATGTCCTTCTGCAGCGGCAGATGTTTCACACCAGATTGGTCTCGATAGCGTGCAATACTTAGTTTTAGCTTTACTATGTGAGTTGTTTCTATTTTTCTGGTTTTCCATTGCTCCTAAAATGTACATTGAAATCAGTGTGGCCGTATTCAGAGATATGAGCTACTATGTAGACATTATTTCATTATTTGTTTTTGCTATGTACTTGGTTACTTAATAATCATTCTTGATATTGAAAAGGGACAGAAATAAGCCGAGTATTGTACCTGATGAGTAGTGTCTGCCAGTTAACACATCTATGTTATTGGACCTGAATTAGCCGAGTATTACATGTTATAGAAAGTCTTAAGTACTACAGTAACTTTGCCCTTTTATGCTATTTTTATTAAGTGGTGATGGTAAAGAACTGGAATTATCTGAACATGTTGATACTTTCATACCTTAAATTATATAATCCATTTTGGTGGGAGGTCCACTTTTTAAAATTTCTATTGTATATGGTTCATGTTGGAGAGACGACGGAGTCACCGTATTGAGGAAAGTTAGTCTGGCATCAGATTTTATATGGTCTGATGCTCAGACACGACTGAATTTCATCATTCTGTTTGTAAAATTTCATTTGATGATACATCATGTGTACCTGTCAAGAGTCATAGGTTACTAGATATATGAGGTACTGCAGTAATGCCTTTGCTCTGTATGCCTATTGCCTAACTTGTATTCTATCTTACTTATGATATCCTGAATTGACGACTTTCATTCATTCATAGAAAAAGAAGAAGAGGGAAGAAGCATCAAGATATCATGCAAAGGTACTTGCATTATGAAATATAGCTGTGGTGCATTTGGCGCTGATTTGAATAGTTGCTAATACATTAGTCTCTTCCTTCCTGGATAAAGCATCCGGCGCTTATTTGGCGCTGTTTTTGTAGTTCTATTTGTCTATCTTTGCCTTGCACACTCCAGAAAATGCATCATTCTATCTCTGAGATTTTTCTTAGTCGTATACACTTATTATTGTTACTTCTATTAGTTAAAGACAATTGGAAAAGTGATTTTGGTTTTGTTGTGATTTCTCTCAAGTTACCGACCATATATTGCTTTCCAAGTTGTTCATATTCCTGTGACTCATAAGTCATAATGCAAAAAATAATATGCGTCCAAAGAAGCAGGTAAGTAGAAGACTCACAACAAACCGCCTTACTGTCCATGACCCAACGACATAATACTTCGAGCCTAGGTGAGAAGTTGCTAGCCCTGCATTTCAAGCCTAAGAACCGAGTTTGTGTCTACTTCTATGATTAGTTGCTTGTGCTTCATGGTATCTAGGGAAACACAATATGATGCCTTGTTGGTTGCCTGAGCAAGTGAAATGATCGAGATGGACCTAGAGGGGGGGTGAATAGGTACAAATACAATTTTTTAATTTGTTACTTAGCAATTTTAGGCAATAGTGCGGAATATGAAAGTGCGCCTAACAATTGCTAGTGTGATGCTAAGAGCTAAACAAGATATACAAGTAATACAAGTAGATGAGTAAGCTAGCACAATATGATATAGGTGCAAACGAGACAAGTAACCACAAGTAGAGAGTTAAGGTTAGGGATAACCGCAACTCCGAGAGACGAGGATGAAAGCCGATGTTCACTTCCTTGGAGGGAAGCTACGTCACCATTTAGAGAGGTGGGTGTTACCACGAAGGCACACCAATGCCACGAAGGCTCACCCTATTCTCTCTTTGAGACAACACCAAGAAGGCATTTCTCAACCACTAGTGGTAGACCTTGGGGTGGTATCCAAACCCTCACAAACTTTTTCGGGGGTAATCACAAGGGTCGATTCCACTACGAAAGACTCCTACCGCCTAGGAGTCTCCAACCTCCAAGAGTAACAAGAACGATGGGGAAAAGCTCAAGACTTGCTCAAGTCACAAATTCCTTTGGTGCAAAGAAGGGGAAGGAGTGGATCTATCACTTGATCGGACAACTTCTCTCAAATGCTCTCAAATCCCTTGGGGATCTAAGATTTGGTGTGAAGGAGTGAGAGAGAGAGAGAGAGTGTAATGTGTTCTAGGGTTTGTTCAAAGTGAGTGGTCCACCCTATCCCGTGGGGGAAGAAGGCTATATATGGTGGTGGTGAAAAGCTAGCCGTTTAGCCACTTAAGGCACAGGAGCTGCCGGACGTTCGGTGGGTACCGGACGACCGGTGACACAGATCAGACCGGACATCCGGCCGGGCAGCCGGTCGTCCGCTCGCTGGAGTATAAATCTGACCGCGAAAACAACACAGGTAGCAGACGTCTGGAGAGTAGCGGTCGACCGCTGACCGGACGTCCGGAAAAACCGGAAATCCATTAATATGAGTTCTGTTTAGATGTACCGGACATCCGGAGAAACGGGACATCCGGCGACCGGTCATCCGGAGAGATCAGACATACGCTAATAAGTGTTCTGTTGAGAAGTACCGGTCATCCGGTGGGCGCCGGATGCCCGGTCAGTTGTGAGGGCTGGTCCAACTGATTTGTCAGGACCCCGATTCCAAGTCATATCAATCTAGCCGGTAACACCTCATATCACTTTGCGGCCTCACGCACGGTATTCCCACAGGTGTCGCCTTACCATGGCCCGAGACCGTTTGTGCCTTTTGGGTCACGTATATGATAGTGTCGCTAGCATCTATATGACAGAGAACCCGGGCCGACATGGCTAGTTGTGAACCCAAAGCGACACTAACCCATGGGGACAGGCATACATGAATAACCTTCGAGCATGTCGGTCAGCAGCGTGTGTATCCGGGTTGTAGCACTGGGCTAACAGGACTCCGGGAACCCGGGCTCTAGCAGGCTAGGCAGGACTCCGGATGTCACCGCGTGACATTTCCCCGAAGGGACAGACACAGGAACGAAGTGAAACACATGCCGCCGATCAAGCGCCCCAAGCGGTAGTCTTTGGGCTAGCAGGACTCCGGTGAACCGGGCTGTAGCGGACTACTATGGCTCAAGGAAGCACTAGACTACATTTCCCCATAAGAGAGGCTGCCAAGTATAAACAACTAGATTGTCGGATCCCACACATACCAAGCATTTCAAACATACACACAATATGCTCGATATGTGTAAATACAACATGGCATCACAACATAACTCTCGACTCAAGTATTTATTCATTAGGCTCCGAGGAGCGGATATTACAAACATGGGTCTCATGACCCAACACTCGTGAGCATACAAGTCAAAGCACAAGAGGAAGCTTAACATGTCTGAGTACAGACATCTACAAATGAAAAAGGCTGAGAAGCCTGAATATCTACCAGATCCTGCCGAGGGCACAAGATCGTAGCTGAGGTAACAAGCTAAACGTCGAAGTCCACTCGGAACTACTAGCGAGACTGAAGTCTCTCTACAAAAACATAAAATAGGCAAACGTGAGTACAAATGTACCCAGCAAGACTTACATCAGAACTAACTACATATGCATCGGTATCAACAAAGGGGGTGGTGGAGTTTAACTGCAGCAAGCCAGCTTTGACTCGATGGCTATCCTAAACTACGACTGCAAGTAACTCTTTTGAGGTGGCGCACACGAGTCCACATATTCACCATTTCAATACACCACTATGGATCCGATCCCGTCTCCCTACGAGAAGGCCATCCATAACACTCACACTTATCTTGCGCATTTTAGAGTATCCACTTTCACTTATCTATGAACTGATATAGGCAACCCAGAAGTCCTTTACCGCGGACACGGCTATTCGAATAGATGATGTTAACCCTGCAGGGGTGTACTTCTTCACACACGCTCTCACCACTTACCGCCGTTTACACGACATGTACTCGACAACCTTCAAGCGGAAGCCCAACAAGGGTGTCGGCCACCACCTGACTAACCACACAAGTCTCTAGTCCAGGTTTATCGCCTATTCGGGTTCCATCCGCGAGGAGATCCGGCCGGAGTTTCGCTCACAACCCCAAACGATGTGTGCAGGGTTCCGAGACACCAAACGGGCGCCCGGTACACCGTGCCACGGTGTATCTACCGCATCATAGCCCACCCCTAGGGTCAACGCTACGCACGGCCTCCAACACATATCCTACAAACACCAAAAACTAGTTGCAACTCCTGGACAGAGGGCGAGGGCAGTTAATAAGTCGAGAGGGTCCATTGGTTTCGGGCCCAATGCGTGGTAGTAGCTGTTCATGGATCACAAACACAGAACTCAGTTCCTAAGGACGGTTTCAATGAGACAACCCACCATGTACTCCTACATGGCCTCTCACCGCTACCTTTACCAAATCGTGTTCACACACTTAGCTCTCAACGATGGGACATGTTCACACACCATCCTCGATGAATCGGACCCGACACAACTCTAAGCGATAGCAGGCATGACAAACAAGCATGAATGAGTAGGCACATCAGGGCTCAAACAACTCCTACTCATGCTAGTGGGTTTCATCTATTTATCGTGGCAATGACAGGTCATGCAGAGGATAAGGGGTTCAACTACCGCAGCAAATAACAGATGAATCGTTGTTGTCCTAATGCAGTAAAAGAGAGCAGGAGCGAGAGAGTGGGATTGTATCGGAATGAACAAGGGGATTTTGCTTGCCTGGCACTTCTGAAGAGAGTATAACTCTTCATCGGTGTCATCGATCTCATCGTCGGAATACGTCTATCGAGAGGGGACAACCACCGGCAACAGAGAGGGAACACAATCAATGCAATGCACAATATGATGCATGATCATGACATGTGAATATGCTGTGATTTGAGGTAATGCAACAGAAGGTCATTTTGATTGAAGTAGAATTCAAAACTAGATCAAATTCCAACTCCAAATCTATTATCAAATTTGTCCTAATCATGTTTCATCCAAAACAGTGAGGTTAACTTTCTCAAACATGCATGAAAATGATACATATGGATAGATTGCATTTTTCTGATAATTGTTCATATATAATTTGTTTGATTTGGAGTTACGGTTGAATTACTATGAATTTTAGAAGTTTAGAGCATTTTCTGCAATTTCTGGATTATTTAAAATTAAGCTAAATCCAGAAATAGATTTATCACACAAGATGACATCATCATGACGTCAGCAGGTCAACCGAGTTGACTAGGTCAAACCTGACCGATGGGGTCCACCGTCGATGACCTAGTGCTCTCTGACGTCGATGGCGGTGGGTCCGGGTCAACAGACACGTCAGCAAGTCAATACTGACGTGTGGGGTCGGTCAACGTGTGACGTGGCCAGGTCAAACTGACCTGTGGGGCCCGTGGGAGTTAGTTTAATCTAAACGCAAACAAATCCCGATTTAGTTAGGGCGTGGGGCCTAGCTGTCATTGTCCTAGGGTTAGACTAATGATATAATTAGTACTACTCTAATCCGCCACGTCAGCTTGCCGGAGTATGGCCGGCGGCGACCTCAAACTGCGGCGGCGTTCTCTCGGGATTGAGCTACGGGTGACCATTTGCCTCACCGTTTGCGTCTAATGGCAGCGGTGAGTGCGGCGCATCCAGCAGGGCGGACGCCGGAGGCTGGTATGGCCGAAGTAGGCGGCGGCGGGGAGCTAGGCGGAGGCCGGAGTTCGGTGATGGCATGGGCGACCACTACGGGGCACGGGAAGGATAGCTAGGGGTGTTTTAGTCCCCTGAGATCATCCCGAGCATGATTACATGCTCAGGTTCAAGCTATGGCGCCTGTAGCCGCGACGGCGCCATGGCCGGCGGCACGGGCTCTCGGCTCCGGTGGCTAGGCTGGTTAGGGGAAGAGATTCACTGCGGGGAGAAGGGGGAAATGCTCGAGAGCTCACAGCGGGGTAGAAGACGGTCTCGGAAGGCTCGGGGAGGCGCTGAGGACGACGAATCGGACGGCGGCATCCGTCGGCCGTGGACGGGGAAGAAAGGTCGGGGACGGTGCTTCGGTGCCCTTCCGGTCGCGTGGAGCGGTGGTGAGGACGTAGACGAGGCGGCGGAGCTCTTGGATACGTCGGGGAGGTGTGGGGTGACCGGTGGCCATTGCTATGGTGGCCGGCGGCTGCGGCTGCGCTCGGGTGGGTGCGCGCGAGAGGGACAAGGGAGGGGATGAGCAGGGGGGTGAGAGGGCCTGGGGGTGCGTGGCGTCTCCAGCCAGCTCCAGGCGGTCGGCGGCAAGCAGGAGGAGGCGTGGCGAGCTCGGCGGTGTCGCGGTGTCCCTCCTCTGCCTACTGGCAGAGGTAGGCGATGACTGGCACCAGGCCAGTGGGCTGGGCCGTGCTGGGCCAGGCCAGGTAAGCGCCAGGTAAGTGCTTTCTCCGCTCTGTCTTTTCTAGTTTTGTTCTGTTTTCTATTTTTACGCTCTTGCTTTTGGCTTTAGTAAAAATACTAAAGCATTTTGTAAAATGCTACAATAATTTGTGGACACTCTATGGATTATTCCAGTTGCCCACATTTAAATTCAGCATTATTTGAGCATTTAAATTATTTATAGTGTTTAAATGCCCAAATTCAAATATGATATGATTTAATTCAAAAATCCATGAATGACCTTGAAACATGTGCATCATTTTGTCGGAGGTTTTAACCTTTTCTAAAAATGATGAACATTTTAAAGGCATTTTGGGTTTATTGAAAAGACTTATGGTTGACCCTATTTGATTTAATTTTGGTGCTAGGGTTTGTCATCCCCATTTCAACTTTCTGAGAAATTTAAACATGATGACATGAATGCCTTAATGCAACTAATAACAAGCAAATTCTAGGGCTGTGACATGATTCAAGAACACAAAGAGACCGTGCACACATGGTGAAAACTAAGAGATGATAGACAAAGTGTTTTGTGGATTTTGAGCAAGTCTTTCACGTTACCCAATGATCCCTTCTTAATAGTGCGGGATCCCTATACTCAAGAACAAATCGAAAGAAAGGGCCAAAGCCATTTGTCTTGTGTTCTCCGCTCTTGAGTAATATATACCTCTTTGTTTGTAGTCATGATCCACACATATAGCACTTGAAACATAATACCGAGATATACTTAATAAACATGATTAGTCCCGAAAATGCATGTTGTCATCAACATCAAAATAAGATTAAGGGCATGATTGCACTTTCAATCTCCCCCTTTTTGGTAGTTGATGACAACATACATGCACTTTGATTTTTGAATAATCTTTGAATATCGAAAGAATTAAAAACATTTAGTATCGAAGGATATGATGTGGAGCTCCCCCTCAGGATGTGCAATAACTAATAGATAAGCATGAGAGGAGCTCCCCCTCAATATGATACCAACACCACCGAAACTCATACACATGATAATCAACTCCAAAGCTTCAACACTCGTAGCATATAACATAAATAACAGGTAGGCTACTAACATAGCATGAGTTCGATAACAAGTTAATAACATAGCATCATCACATTACATAAATAAGTGCCTACTCCCCCTTGGTAGCAAATACCCAAAAGGGAGGAATCAAAGCAGCATCAAAGAGCATCATCGTCATCATTGTCACGAGCACCACTACCACCAGCCTCATCAAGGAAGTCAGCCCACTCGGGACCTGAAGGAAAACCGAAATCAGAAGGTGGAGCATCAGGAAGACGTTCATCGTCACTCACATCGTAAACTCCGGATTCTCGCAGACGAGCCTTCAGAGCATTCTTGGAAGTGACCAAGCGTGTGACAACGGTGTGGTTTTGGGTGCAATGAAAGGTAAACATCTTCATCATGGCAGAGTGAGCCTTCCCAAGAAAGCAAGAGATGCGGCCAAAAGGTGCGGAGCCGGAAGAAGTAGACCGAGTGGCGGAAGAAGGAACACTAGCCGGGGTACGACGAGCAGGAGCAAAAGAGTCCTTGGGAACCCAATCATCCGCCATGTGAGATGGAATGACCCACCGTTCATGCAAGTGAGTGCGGGCAATGGGAAACGGAGCAACACTCTTGATAAATGCCTGAAGAAAGGGGGCATGAGGAAAGGCTCGCTTGTGGTGAAAACAAGCTTTACGGATCTCATGCCACAGAAAATGAGGGATATTTATCTTCCCTTTGGGAAACGCATAGAGGCGATGCATGAGATCAATGCAGTAGCTGTTACATGACCCCTTGTCACCCATCTTGGGATAAATGGTGCGAATAACACACTGAAAAATGATGTAGAAGAGTGAGCGCCAAATTGAAACTTGGTTCAGGCCCTTTTGTTTCTCCTCATTAGACATTTCACTGATGGGCTTGAGAAGATCCGCACAGACCTCTATGCCCTTGGTCCTATGGTTAGGGTCATCCTTATGGATTTTGAACCCTGTGTCAGGAAAACCAAGAGCAGCAACAAATTGAGCATATGATGCCGTGAGCATGGTGTCGGAGGTCATCCAAGTGACAGTTTTATCGGGACCAAAGTAACAAGTGGCATAGAATTGATGAATTGCAGCTTGGTTAAAATCATGCTGGAATTCAAATGGTGCAGCAAGATTTGAGGACTCAATGAGCTCAGTAGCTCCCAGATATTTCTCCGGATGAGTGCGGACATGCTCTAAGTCGATGCACCAATGGAGAGATAAACCTTTAGGAATGACTATAGTGGTGAAAATGTCGGCTTGGACATTTGTGCGAAAACGAGCATCCTGTGAATCGCTAAGAACAGTGTATTGATCTACATCATGACGAAGCTTAAGGTAAGAAGCGATGGGAACCTTATTGAACCGTTTAACGGTGCGGCCGTGAGGGAGTGGAGGTTCAAGAGAGATGCGACAGACAACACCTTGAGGTTGTACCGGAGGAGAAGGAGGCTTGAATGTGGGCCGACGAGTTCCAGGCTTGGGTGCAGTGGTGCGAACAGTAACATAAGCGAGTTCCTCAATTTCTTCCAATTCATCCTCGTAGTCGGATTTTTCCAATGAAGAGGCGCTAGTGGAGCTGCGAGGGTGAGCGGCACGCTTCCGAGGACGAGCGCGCTCCTGCGAATCATCGGACCCACCACGACGAGACAGACGAGAGCCCCCATCGGTGACCTCCTTGCGAGCAGAGGGCTTTGTCCGTGGCATGGCTACCTCGGAAGGTCGAGGAGAAAATGCGACGGAGAAGAAGTTTCCCCCGATGTCGGCCGGGTCGAGAGAAGGGCGGCCGGAGGCCCGACGACAGCCGGAAGGGCCCAACGGGGTCCCGGTGGCGAGGGGCCCAGCCCGTGAACACAGCAAGGAGAGAGTGCGGCGGCGGCGGCGAGAGGAGTAGTGGAGAGGAATTAGGTTTAAAAACGACCGGACCGCACACCCCAATATATATAAGTGGACGAGAAACGTACCGGACATCCGGTGTGAACCGGACGTCCGGGGCCTGAGAGGAGTAGCGGACGACCGGCAAAAGCGGACGACCGGCGCATTTAGGCAAAGCAGTAAATAACGGAAGTCCGGTTACAGCGGACGACCGGCAATAGGACACCAGAGAAATTTTTACGGATGACCGGTACGGATCGGATGACCGGTGCAAGAGCACCAGAAAGGATTTGACGGACGTTCGGTATTGACGGACGTCCGGTGGCATTTTTTTACGAGAAAGATTAGAATGCCATAGTTGGTGCTAATGACAATGATGGAGAGATGATGAGTGAAATAAGTAGTAGGATGCGAGGACACTCTAGGTGAAGCAATGAGTTTCCTAAACCAACAATAATAAACACACATACTGCTCACATGTTGTTCTAATGACAAGGCGGTGGCTGATGCCATCATGTATGAGTATACGTGACATGACACTGCAAAGATTTGAACTTTGGGTCCATAATCACTACGCCATCATTGAAAGCACCATTGTTAGATTAACATGGTAGCTTTGAGAGTGTTTGTTCTTTTTATGCATTTCATAGGGTGAGAGAACGCATGAGTTGAGTGTCTCCCCCTAAATATATGCCTACATAGAGACATGACATTATGACAATGCATGCATGAGTACTAGTTTTCACATAATGTTGTCAAGCTCCAAGATACCAAGTTCACGCCTAAGTCGACAAAACCTTGCTTCATCCAATGGTTTAGTGAAAATATCCGCCAGTTGCAAATCTGTACCAATGTGATCAATGTGAATATCACCCTTCTCAACATGATCTCTCAAGAAGTGATATCTAATATCAATGTGCTTGGTGCGGAGATGATCTTGGGGTTCTCAGCAATGTTGATGGCACTTTCATTATCACATAGAAGAGGCACATGTCTGTAGGTGATACCGTAATCCTTCAAAGTTTGCCTCATCCATAATAACTGAGTTGCACAACTCGCGGCAGCAATGTATTCAGCTTCGGTGGTAGAGAGGGCAATACAATTCTGTTTCTTTGAAGACCAACTTACCAAGGAGCGTCCAAGAAACTGACATGCACCGGATGTGGACTTACGATCCACTTTGTCTCCAGCCCAATCCGCATCCGTGTACCCAATGAGATCAAACTTAGCATCCTTGGGGTACCATAGACCAAACTTTGGAGTGTGAACAAGGTATCTAATAATATGCTTAACCGCCTTATGATGACTTTCCCTAGGGGAAGCTTGAAATCTAGCACACATGCATACACTAAACATAATGTCTAGTCTAGATGCACAAAGATAAAGCAACGAACCAATCATAGAGCGGTATTTAGATGGGTCAAAAGGAATACCGTTTGTGTCTTCGGTGAGTGTTATTTTGGTTGGCATTGGTGTCTTGCATGGGCTAGCATCAGACATACCAAACTTCCCTAGAATATCCTTGAGGTATTTTGCTTGAGACAAGAAAATTCCTTCTTGAAATTGTTGAATTTGAAATCCGAGGAAGAACTTCAAATCCGCATTGAGTGACATTTCAAAATTCTTGGTCATTGAAGCCGCACACTTCTTGCACAAATGAATGTTAGGAGAACCAAAATGATATCATCTACATAGATTTGGCATAAGATCAAATCACCCTTATCCCTCTTAGTAAAAAGAGTGGGATCGATCACCCCTCTCACAAAACCATCATCGGGTAGAAACTTCTTTAAATGATCATACCAAGCACGAGGTGCTTGTTTGAGGCCATACAAAGCCTTATGAAGTTTGTGTTGGAAATATGCCCTAGAGGCAATAATAAAAGGATTATTATTATATTTCCTTGTTCATGATGATTGTCTTTTATTCATGCTATAACTGTATTATCCGGAAATCGTAATACACGTGTGAATAAATAGACCACAATATGTCCCTAGTGAGCCTCTAGTTGACTAGCTCATTGATCAATAGATAGTCATGGTTTCCTGACTATGGACATTGGATGTTGTTGATAACGGGATCACATCATTAGGAGAATGATGTGATGGACAAGACCCAATCCTAAGCATAGCACAAGATTGTGTAGTTCGTTTTTCTAGAGCTTTTCCAATGTCAAGTATCTCTTCCTTAGACCATGAGATCGTGTAACTCCCGGATACCGTAAGAGTGCTTTGGGTGTACCAAACGTCATAACGTAACTAGGTGACTATAAAGGTACACTACAGGTATCTCCAAAAGTGTCTGTTGGGTTGACACGGATCGAGAGTGGGATTTGTCACTCCGTGTTACGGAGAGGTATCACTGGGCCCACTCGGTCGTGCATCATCATACTGAGCTCAAAGTGACCAAGTGTCTGGTCACGGGATCATGCATTATGGTACGAGTAAAGTGACTTGCCGGTAACGAGATTGAACGAGGTATTGGGATACCGACGATCGAATCTCGGGCAAGTAACATACCGATTGACAAAGGGAATTGTATACATGATTGTTTGAATCATCGACATCGTGGTTCATCCGATGAGATCATCGAGGAGCATGTGGGAGCCAACATGGGTATCCAGATCCCGCTGTTGGTTATTGCCCGAGAGCCGTCTCGGTCATGTCTACGTGTCTCCCGAACCCGTAGGGTCTACACACCTAAGGTTCGGTGACGCTAGGGTTGTATGAATATAAGTATGCAGTATACCGAATGTTGTTCAGAGTCCCGGATGAGATCCCGGACGTCACGAGGAGTTTCGGAATGGTCCGGAGGTAAAGAATTATATATAGGAAGTGGTATTTCGGCCATCGGGAAAGTTTCGGGGTCACCCGGTATTGTACCGGGACCACCGGAAGGGTCCCGGGGGTCCACCTGGTGGGGCCACCCATCCCAGAGGGCCCCATGGGCAGAAGTGGGGAGGGAAACCAGCCCATAGTGGGCTGGTGCGCCCCCCTTGGCCCACCCCCTGCGCCTCAGGTTGAAACCCTAGGGTGGGGCGCCCACTTGCCTTGGGGGCACTCCACCCCTTGGCCGCCGCCCCTTGGGAGATGGGATCCCCAAGGGCAGGCGCCCCCTCCCAGGGGCCGATATAAAGGGAGGGAGGGGCAGCCTCACCACCTGAAACTCGCGCCTCCCTCCCCTCCTACACCTCTTCCTCCTCCGTCACGTGCTTGGCGAAGCCTGTAGAATCTGCCTGCTCCACCACCACCACGCCGTTGTGCTGCTGCTGGAGCCATCATCATCAACCTTTCCTTCCCCCTTGCTGGATCAAGAAGGAGGAGACGTCTCCCGTCCCATACATGTGTTGAACACGGAGGTGCCGTCCGTTCGGCACTCGGTCATCGGTGATTTGGATCACGGCGAGTACGACTCCATCATCCACGTTCTAGTGAACGCTTCCGCATGCGATCTACAAGTGGTATGTAGATGCAATATCTCTCCGATGACTCCTTGCTTCGATGAACTCATAGATGGATCTTGGTGAAACCGTAGGAAAATTTTTAATTTTCTGCAACGTTCCCCAACAGTGGCATCATGAGCTAGGTCTATGCGTAGTTCTCTATTGCACGAGTAGAACACAATTTTGTTGTGGGCGTAGATCTTGTCAACTTGCTTGCCGTTACTAGTCTTATCTTGCTTCAGCGGTATTGTGGGATGAAGCGGCCGGACCAACCTTACACGTGACGCTTACGTGAGACCGGTTCCACCGACTGACATGCACTAGTTGCATAAGGTGGCTGGCAGGTGTCTGTCTCTCCCACTTTAGTTGGAGCGGATTCGATGAAAAGGGTCCTTATGAA
The DNA here is from genome assembly GCA_021605145.1 of Aegilops bicornis. NCBI lineage: Eukaryota > Viridiplantae > Streptophyta > Magnoliopsida > Poales > Poaceae > Aegilops > Aegilops bicornis. The sequence goes on along the minus strand of CM038673.1, from coordinate 671,689,094 downwards.
GGGTAAATAGAAGTTGACAAAATCAGGTTGTGGTTATTCGTAGGTAAGAAAGCGTTCTTGCTAGAACCCAATTGCAGCCACGTAAAAGATGCAACAACAATTAGAGGGCGTCTAACTTGTTTTTGCAGCAATTGTCATGTGATGTGATATGGCCAGAAGTTGTGATGAATGATGAATGACATATTGTGATGTATGAGATCATGTTCTTGTAATAGGAATCACGACTTGCATGTCGATGAGTATGACAACGGCAGGAGCCATAGGAGTTGTCTTTATTTTGTATGACCTGCGTGTCATTGAAGAACGCCATGTAAATTACTTTACTTTATTGCTAAACGCGTTAGCCATAGAAGTAGAAGTAGTCGTTGGCATGGCAACTTCATGAAGACACGATGATGGAGATCATGATGATGGAGATCATGGTGTCATGCGGTGACAAGATGATCATGGAGCCCGAAGATGGAGATCAATGGAGCTATATGATATTGGCCATATCATGTCACTACTATATAATTGCATGTGATGTTTATTATGTTTATGCATCTTGTTTACTTAGAACGACGGTAGTAAATAAGATGATCCCTTACAACAATTTCAAGAAGTGTTCTCCCTAACTTTGCACCGTTGCTAAAGTTAAATGCGTTTCGAAGCACCACGTGATGATCGGGTGTGATAGATCCTTACGTTCACATACAACGGGTGTAAGACAGTTTTACACATGCAAAACACTTAGGGTTAACTTGACGAGCCTAGCATGTACAAACATGGCCTTGGAACACAGAGACCGAAAGGTCGAACACGAGTCGTATGGAAGATACGATCAACATGAGAATGTTCACCGACGATGACTAGTCCGTCTCACGTGATGATCGGACACGGCCTAGTCGACTCGGATCGTGTAGCACTTAGATGACTAGAGGGATGTCTAATCTGAGTGGGAGTTCATTAAAAAAATTTGATTAGATGAACTTAATTATCATGAACTTAGTCTAAAACCTTTGCAAATATGTCTTGTAGATCAAATGGCCAACGCTCATGTCAACATGAACTTCAACGCGTTCCTAGAGAAAAACCAAGCTGAAAGATGATGGCAGCAACTATACGGACTGGGTTGAACACGAGGATCATCCTCATAGCTGCCAGAAACAATATGTCCTAGAAGGACCGCTAGGTGATGCACCCATCCTGCAGAGAACCAAGACATTATGAATGCTTGGCAGTCTCGTCTTGATGATTACTCCCTCGTTCGATGCGGCATGCTTTACGACTTAGAACCGGGGCTTCAAAAGCGTTTTGAGCAACACGGAGCATATGAGATGTTCGAGGAGCTGAAACTAGTTTTCCAAGCTCATGCCCGGTCGAGAGATATGAAGTCTCCGACAAGTTCTATAGTTGTAAGATGGAGGAGAATAGTTACATCGGTGAGCACATACTCAAAATGTCTGGGTTGCACAACCGCTTTGTCCCACTGGACATAAACCTCCGGACGAGGCGGTCATTGACAGAATCCTTGATCGCTCCCACCAAGCTACAAGAGCTTTGTGATGAACTACAATATGCAGGGGATGGTGAAGACCATTCCGAAGTATTCTCAATGCTGAAGTCAGTGAGAGGTTGAAATCAAGAAATAACATCAAGTGTTGATGGTCAATAAAACCACTAAGTTCAAGAAGGGCAAGGGTAAGAAGAACTTCAAGAAGGGCGGCAAGGATGTTGCGGCGCCCGATAAGCAAGTTGCCGGGAAGAAGGCAAAGAATGGACCCAAGCACGAGACAGAGTGCTTTTATTGCAAAGGGAAGGGCCCTTTGGAAGCGGAATCGCCCCAAATACTTAGCGGACAAGAAGGCTGGCAACACTAAAGGTATATTTGATATACATGTAATTGATGTGTACATTACAAGACTCGTAGTAACTCACAGGTATTTGATACGGTGCCGTTGCTCATATTTGTAACTCACAGCAGGAGCTGCGGAATAAGCGGAGGCTGGCGAAGGGCGAGGTGACGATGCTTGGCGTCGGGAATGGTTCCAAGGTCGATGTGATCGCCCGTCGCACGCTACCTCTACATTTACCTACGGGATTAGTTATAAACCTTAATAATTGTTATTTGGTGCCAAGTTTGAGCATGAACATTGTATCTAGATCTCGTTTGATACGAGATGGCTACTCATTTAAATCTGAGAATAATGGTTGTTCTATTTATATGAGAGATATGTTTTATGGTCATGCCCCTATGGTCAATGGTTTATTCTTAATGAATCTCGAGCGTAATGTTACACATATTCATAAGCGTGAATACCAAAAGATGTAAAGTTGATAACGATAGTCCCACATACTTGTGGCAATCGCCGCCTTGGTCACATTGGTGTCAAGCGCATGAAGAAGCTCCATCTTGATGGACTTTTAGAGTCTCTCGATTATGAATCATTCGACACATGCGAAGCATGCCTTATGGGCAAAATGACCAAGACTCCGTTCTCCGGAACAATGGAGCGAGCAACCAACTTATTGGAAATCATACATACCGATGTGTGCGGTCCAATGAGCGTTGAGGCACGTGGAGGATATCGTTATGTTCTCACTCTCACAGACGACTTAAGTAGATATGGGTATGTCTACTTGATGAAACACAAGTCTGAGACCTTTGAAAAGTTCAAGGAATTTCAGAATGAGGTAGAGAATCAACGTGACCGAAAAATAAAGTTCTTACGATCAGATCGTGGAGGAGAATATTTAAGTCACGAATTTGGTACACACTTAAGGAAATGTGGAATCATTTCACAACTCACGCCGCTGGAACACCTCGGTAATAGAACGGTGTGTCCGAACGTCATAATCGCAGTCTATTGGATATGGTGCGATCTATGATGTCTCTTACAGATTTACCACTATCATATTGGGGATACGCCCTAGAGACAGCTACATTCACTTTAAATAGGGCACCGTCTAAATCCGTTGAGACGACACCGTATGAATTATGGTTTGGGAAGAAACCTAAGTTGTCATTTCTAAAAGTTTGGGGATGCGATGCTTATGTCAAGAAACTTCAACCTGAAAAGCTCGAACCCAAATTGGAAAAATGCGTCTTCATAGGATACCCTAAGGAAACCATTGGGTATACCTTCTACCTTAGATCCGAAGGCAAGATCTTTGTTGCCAAGAACGGATCCTTTACGGAAAAGAGTTTCTCTCGAAAGGAGTAAGTGGGAGGAAAGTAGAACTCGATGAAGTACTACCTCTTGAACCGGAAAGTAGTGCAGCTCAGGAAAATGTTCTTGTGGTGCCTACACCATCTGGAGAGGAAATTAATGATGATGATCAAGGTACTTCGGATCAAGTTGCTACTGAACTTTGTAGGTCCACTAGGACACGTTCCGCACCAGAGTGGTACGGCAACCCTGTCCTGGAAATCACGTTGTTAGACAACGGTGAACCTTCGAACTATGAAGAAGCGATGGCGGGCCCAGATTCCAACAAATGGCTTGAAGCCATGCAATCCGAGATAGGATCCATGTATGAAAACAAAGTATGGACTTTGACAGACTTGCCCGATGATCGGCGAGCGATAGAAAACAAATGGATCTTTAAGAAGAAGACGGACGCAGATGATAATGTCACCATCTATAAAGCTCGACTTGTCGCTCAGGGTTATCGGCAAGTTCAAGGGATTGACTACGATGAGACTTTCTCTCCCGTAGCGAAGCTTAAGTCCGTCCGAATCATGTTAGCAATTGCCGGATAATATGATTATGAGATATGGCAGATGGACGTCAAAACAGCGTTCCTTAACGGTTATCTTAAGGAAGAGCTGTATATGATGCAGCCGGAAGGTTTTGTTGACCCTAAGAATGCTAACAAGGTATGCAAGCTCCAGCGATCCATTTATGGGCTGGTGCAAGCATCTCGGAGTTGGAACATTCGCTTTGATGAGATGATCAAAGCGTTTGGGTTTATGCTTGAGACTTATGGAGAAGCCTGCGTTTACAAGAAAGTGAGTGGGAGCTCTATAGCATTTCTCATATTATATGTAGATGACATACTTTTGATGGGAAATGATATAGAACTCTTGGACAGCATTAAGGCCTACTTGAATAAAAGTTTTTCAATGAAGGACCTTGGAGAAGCTGCTTATATATTAGGCATCAAGATCTATAGAGATAGATCGAGACGCCTCATAGGTCTTTCACAAAGCACATACCTTGATAAGATTTTGAAGAAGTTCAAAATGGATCAGTCCAAGAAAGGGTTCTTGCACATCTTTGCAAGGTGTGAGATTGAGCTCGGCTCAATGTCCCACCACGGCAAAAGATAAAGAAGAGATGAGCGTCATCCCCTATGCCTCGGACATAGGATCTATTATGTATGCCATCTGTGTACCAAACCTGATGTAAACCTTGCCGTAAGTTTGGTAGGAAGGTACCAAAGTAATCCCGGCAAGGAACACCGGACAGCGGTCAAGAATATCCTGAAGTACTGAAAAGGACAAAGGACATGTTTCTCGTTTATGGAGGTGACGAAGAGCTCGTCGTAAAGGGTTACTTGACGCTAAGCTTCGATACAGATCTGGATGACTCTAAGTCACAAACCCGGATACGTGTATATGTTGAATGGTGGAGCAGTAGCTGGTGCAGCTACAAGCAGGCGTCGTGGCGGGATCTACATGTGAAGCGGAGTACATGGCAGCCTCGGGAGGCAGCGCATGAAGCAATATGGGTGAAGGAGTTCATCACCGACCTAGGAGTCATACCCAATGCGTCGGGGCCGATCAAACTCTTACGTGACAACACCGGAGCTATTGCACTTGCCAAGGAGCCAGGTTTCACAAGAAGACCGAGCACATCAAGCGTCGCTTCAACTCCATCCGTGAAAATGTTCAAGATGGAGACACAGAAATTTGCAAAGTGCATACGGATCTGAATGTCGCAGATCCCGTTGACTAAACCTCTTCCATGAGCAAAACATGATCAACACCGTAACTCTATGGGTGTTAGGTTCATCACAATGTAACTAGATTATTGACTCTAGTGCAAGTGGGAGACTGTTGGAAATATGCCCTAGAGGCAATAATAAAAGGATTATTATTATATTTCCTTGTTCATGATGATTGTCTTTTATTCATGCTATAAGCGTATTATCCGGAAATCGTAATACACGTGTGAATAAATAGACCACAATATGTCCCTAGTGAGCCTCTAGTTGACTAGCTCGTTGATCAATAGATAGTCATGGTTTCACGACTATGGACATTGGATGTCGTTGATAACGGGATCACATCATTAGGAGAATGATGTGATGGACAAGACCCAATCCTAAGCATAGCACAAGATCGTGTAGTTCGTTTTGCTAGAGCTTTTCTAATGTCAAGTATCTCTTCCTTAGACCATGAGATCGTGTAACTCCCGGATACCGTAAGAGTGCTTTGGGTGTACCAAACGTCACAACGTAACTGAGTGACTATAAAGGTACACTACATGTATCTCCGAAAGTGTCTGTTGGGTTGACATGGATCGAGACTGGGATTTGTCACTCCGTGTTACGGAGAGGTATCACTGGGCCCACTCGGTAGTGCATCATCATAATGAGCTCAAAGTGACCAAGTGTCTGGTCACGGGATCATGCATTACGGTACCGAGTAAAGTGACTTGCCAGTAACGAGATTGAACGAGGTATTGGGATACCGACGATCGAATCTCGGGCAAGTAACATACCGATTGACAAAGGGAATTGTATACGGGATTGTTTGAATCCTCGACATCGTGGTTCATCCGATGAGATCATCGAGGAGCATGTGGGAGCCAACATGGGTATCCAGATCCCGCTGTTGGTTATTGCCCGAGAGCCGTCTCGGTCATGTTTACGTGTCTCCCGAACCGTAGGGTCTACACATAAGGTTCGGTGGCGCTTAGGGTTGTATGAATATAAGTATGCAGTATACCGTATGTTGTTGAGTCCGGATGAGATCCGGACGTCACGAGGAGTTTCGGAATGGTCCGGAGGTAAAGAATTATATATAGGAAGTGGTATTTCGCCATCGGAAAGTTTGAGGTCACTGGTATTGTCACCGGACCACCGAAAGGGTCCCGAGGTCCACCGGTGGGGCCACCCATCCGGAGGGCCCCATGGGCTGAAGTGGGAGGGAACCAGCCCATAGTGGGCTGGTGCGCTATGGCCCACCTGCGCCTAGGGGTTGAAACCCTAGGGTGGGGCGCCCACCTGCCTTGGGGGCACTCCACCCCTTGGCCGCCCCTTGGGAGATGGGATCCCCAAGGGCCGGGCGCCCCTCCCAGGGGCCTATATAAAGGGAGGAGGGGCAGCCGCACCTGCTGAAACTCTGGCGCCTCCCTCCCCTGCTACACCTCTTCCTCCTCCGGTCATGTGCTTGGCGAAGCCTCGCCGGAGTCTTCTTGCCTCCACCACCACCACGCCGTTGTGCTGCTGCTGGAGCCATCATCATCAACCTTTCCTTCCCCCTTGCTGGATCAATAAGGAGGAGACGTCTCCCGTCCCGTACGTGTGTTTAACACGGAGGTGCCGTCCGTTCGGCACTCGGTCATCGGTGATTTGGATCATGGCGAGTACGACTCCATCATCCACGTTCTAGTGAATGCTTCCGCACGCGATCTACACGTGGTATGTAGATGCAATCTCTCTCCCATGACTCGTTGCTTAGATGAACTCATAGATGGATCTTGGTGAAACCGTAGGAAAAATTTTAATTTTCTGCAACGTTCCCCAACAGTTTGTACACATAGTCTTTGTGATCGGTATCAACGAACCCAGGTGGTTGTGACACATATACTTCTTCTTGTAGAGGACCGTTAAGGAAAACACTCTTCACATCCATTTGATGTAATGTAAAGCCATTGAAAGAAGCATAAGCCAGTAAGATGCGAATGGATTCAAGACGGGCAACGGGGGCAAAGGTCTCACCAAAGTCCAAACCTTCAACTTGTGAGTACCCTTGTGCCACTAACCTTGCCTTGTTGCGAATGATTACGCCATTCTCATCTTGCTTGTTCTTGAAAATCCACTTTGTTCCAATGACGTTGTGTTCCGTAGTTGGCCTCTTGACTAATGACCACACTTGATTGCGCTCAAAACTATTCAACTCTTCTTGCATAGCAATGAGCCAATCGTTGTCTATCAACGCATCTTGTACCTTGAGAGGCTCAACACTAGACACAAAAGAGAAGTGAGCACAAAAGTTTGTCAATTTTTTACGAGTGACTCTACCTTCCGTTATGCAGGTGATGATTTTATCAACATCAACACGACCGGCCACTCGAGGCATGATGGAGGTTAAGGTTTCGCGAGGTTCAACTTCATGTCCATCATCCACGTCCTCAACATATGGATCATTAATGTGTGGTGGAAAAACTTCTTCTTCTTCTTGCATTTGTTGAGGTTCATTGTCAATGATTGCACTTTCTTGTTCTTGCCCTTGAGGATGATCTTGTTCTTGATGATTATCATGAAGAGGAACTTGATTATCATCTTGTACTTGGACTATGGGCATTGATTGAGTAATAGGGGCTTGTGGTGGTATGGGCGTGGAAGTAGTTTGATGGTGTGTGAGGCCTTCATCTTCTTCTTCATCATCATGAGAGTCTTGTTCCATTGGAAGAAGTGCACCAACACCCATCGTCAAGATATCTTGAGAAGAATCTTCTTCACCTACATCACTTAGATCAACTTGCTCCCCATGGGAGCCATTAAATTCATCAAACACCATGTCACCAGTTTCTACAACACATCCATTGGATTTGTTCTAGACTCTATAGGCGTGAGAGTTTGATCCATAGCCAACAAATATGCCCTCAATGGTTTTAGATTGAAATTTTCCTAACCGCTCTCTTTTGTTGAGGATGAAGCATTTACACCCAAATACACGAAAGTACTTGACATTTGGCTTGTTCCCGGTTAGGAGCTCATATGGAGTCTTTTCCAATACCGTGCGTAGGAAGAGCCGGTTTGATGCATGACATGCAGTGTTGACGGCCTCGGCCCAAAAACTATGTGGTGACTTGTATTCATCCAACATGGACCTTGCCATCTCCACAAGGGTGCGGTTCTTCCTTTCTGCAACACCATTTTGTTGGGGAGTGTATGGAGCTGAATATTGATGCTCAATCCCTTCATCACTAAGAAATCCTTCCAAGGTGTAATTCTTGAACTCGGAACCATTATCACTTCTTATTGCCATGATTTCTTTGTCAAACTTGCGTTGTGCTTGCTTGGCAAAATCAATGAAGGTGATCTTCGTCTCGTCTTTGGACTTGAGGAAAAACACCCATGTGTATCTTGAGTAATCATCCACAATGACAAGTCCATACTTTTTTCCCACCAAGACTATCCCATGAAGGAGGCCCAAACAGATCCACATGAAGGAGCTCCAAAGACTTGAAGTAGACACAATATTCTTGGGTGGGTGCTTTGATTGATGTTGCTTCCCGGCTATGCATGCACTACACACACGATCTTTCTCAAAAGAGACATTTGTTAGTCCAAGGATGTGATTTCCCTTTAAGAGATCTTGAAGATTTCTCATGCCGACATGAGCTAGCCGGCGATGCCATAGCCACCCCTTGTCGGCCTTGGCCATTAGACAAGTTGCATGGAATGTGCTCTCTTTCGAGAAATCAACCGTGTAAAGGTTGCCATCCAACTCTCCAACAAAGGCCACTTCGAGAGTATCTCTCTTAAAGACTTTCACATCCATTAGTCCAAATAGTGTATCATAACCAACTAAAGCCAATTGGCGAACAGAAAGCAAATGGTATTTAAGGGATTGGACAAGCATGACATTTGCAAGAGATATGTCATTTGTGATAGCTACCTTACCCAAACCGAGTACCTGTCCTTTTGATCCTCCACCAAACATAATGCTCATAAATGGTTGAATAGCTTCCATGAAATCGTAGAACAACTTGCTATCTCCGGTCATATGATTGGTACATCCACTATCAATCACCCATTTTACTCCACCGGAGAAGGCAACATACACACAATTATTACTTGGTTAGAGGCACCCATTTTGCAATGGGACCTCTCAAGTTAGTCACAAGGGTCTTAGGGACCCAAATAGCATAAAACCGAAATGCATTTCGAGGACCAACAAACTTTGCATAAACTTCTCCATCCTTAGTCTTACGAAGAACATAGGATGGAGGCATGAACTCTTTTGGCTTGTTGACAGTGGGCATGCCCCTTGTGGCCTTCCCACAAACAACCTTACCTTTCTCCTTGTGCCCTTCTCGTACAAAAGTTTCTTTTAGAGGGGTGGTGCACTTTTGAAATGATGTCTTCTTCTTGCTTGTGCTTGGGTCAAACCCGAGTCCTTCTTTGGCGAACACTTCATTGTGTTGGCTCAACACCTCATTAAGGTTCTTTTGCCCTTGAGCACATGTCATGAGCCCTTTCTCGATTTGAGCTTTGAGAAAGCGATTCTCCTCAAGAATAGATGCTAGATCACTACTAGAGTTAGTAGTACAAGCATCAACATTGATAATAGGAGAAGAGTAAGCCTTGGCTAGAGTTTCAAGATAAGTAAGCTTGAGTGTCTCAAAACTCTTTGTAAGAAGAGTGAGCTCTTCTTCCTTGGTCTTGAGGGACACGGATAGGAGCTCACAATCCTTAGAGAGAGAAGCATTAGACTTTACAAGCTTACTTTTATCATTCATCAACTCTTCGCAAGAGTCGATAGCCTTTTTCAAGGAGGCAAGATCTCTAGTATGAACATCAATGTTTGCACCAATTTTTAAGCATAGTTCATCATTGCGTGCTTCCTCATATTGGAGTTTCCGCTCAAGGATTTCATATTTTTCCTTTTCCTTGGTGGCGAGGGTTTCGAGTTCCTTAATGGAAATGGTGTGCTTACTCACCATCTCCATAAGCATACGAAACATAGTGAGCTTCTTTCCTTTAAGAGAGCACATGAACTTATTTAGTTTAGCAAGCATAGGATCATTTATATCATCATCCTCATAACTATCCTCCGCATCAAGATACTCATCACTAGGAGTAGGAGGAGTGAAAAGAGGAGGGTTTGATCGTGGGGTTACCTTGACCTTGTCAGGAGAGTGTCGGTCCTCTCCATCTTCTACCACAGCCTTCGCCATGAGGCACTTGTGAGCGTTGCCCTTGTAATCCTTCATGTAGTTGTAGGTGACAACTTCACCACTCTTGTTGAGTAGCCTCAATGTGTTTTGAGAATCTTGAGCAACTCCGGCAACACCACTAACATCATCCGGATCGGATTCTTCTTGAGCAACCATTGCTTTCCCATCTCTCTTCTTGAGCTTGGAGTTCAAAGGATTTGGCAACTTCTTCTTGGGAAAGGTCTTGGGAAACCTTGGTTTATCTTCTCTCTTCTCATAAGGGCACTCGTTGGAGAAGTGGTTGGTTTCTTCACAGTTGTAGCATTTTCTTACTTTCTTCTTTTGAAACCTTCCCTTGAATTTTCCCGCGCTAAACTTCTTGACAAAGAGAGCCATGTCTTCATATGAAGGGCCCTCATCGGATTCAACCTCATCGCCATCTTCTTCATCAACATCATCATCTTCTTCTTCACTTTGCTCATCTTCACATACATGCTTGGCCTTCAATGCAAGATTGATCTTCGACGAGGGAGTACCATGCATGGCAAGATGTTTTGTAGCATTTGCCTTTGACTCTTCAAATAGTTGGAAAGTGGATATGATGTCATATGTAGTCATTTCCTTGAAGGCATGGTGTTGTCTTATGTCCCATACCATCTGATGGTGATATGGAGCAAGAGCATGGAGCAACTTGTCCACAAGGAATCGCTTAGTCATGTTAAATCCATATTTTTGTCTTGTCACACTCACATGACTCAATATCAGCGGTGAGAGTCATGAGACGCTCAAGGAGTTGATTTGGAGTTTCACCTTTCTCCATACAAATTTTTTGCAATTGCCCCTTGGTAATTTCATATTGAGCACTCCGGAGGGTGGAGGTACCGGTCTTGGATCTTATAATACTTTCCCATAATTCCTTGGCACTTGTGATGTGTATGAAAGGAATCCTTTGCTTTTCAACCATACCTCTCCTTATACACATGATTGCCGTGTCATTGAGATTCTTGTCATAAATTTCTCTTGGTGTAGGATTCTTTGGATCAACCACATGGTAACCATACTCCAAGATCTCTAGCATCTCATCTTTTCCAAATCGAAGATGATCCTGCATAGCAACTCTCCACAAAGCAAAATCGGAAGTGGAGTCAAGTAAAGGAGATTTTCCTTGAGAGTTATATTTTGGTTTCTCAACTTGGGGTCTTGCATAAAGCCAAGGAACACTAGAGTGTTCATTGCTAGGAGGTTGTTGACCAAGTGACGGAGTAGGCACGCAGTTGGTCTCAAGCCGCTTTCACCAAAGTGGTGCGAGCACCGTGGACAATGTGGCTATCCTCATTTGGACCAAGGCCTCGACAAAAGCATCATGCTCCTCCTTTTGCTTAGCAAGGGCCCGTTCTAGATCCTCAGAAGTAAAGGTCTTGATTTCAGAAGAAGCCTCGCCTTTATCCTTTGGATCTACAACAAGGGGAGTCCCATCGGGGTTCATCTCGCTCTAGGGCGGTTAAGCCACAAGAATAGAGCACGAGGCTCTGATACCAATTGAAAGGATCGAGATGGACCTAGAGGGGGGTGAATAGGTACAAATACAATTTTTTTATTTGTTACTTAGCAATTTTAGGCAATAGTGCGGAATATGAAAGTGAGCCTAACAATTGCAAGTGTGATGCTAAGAGCTAAACAAGATATACAAGTAATACAAGTAGATGAGTAAGCTAGCACAATATGATATAGGTGCAAATGAGACAAGTAACCACAAGTAGAGAGTTAAGGTTAGGGATAACCGCAACTCCGAGAGACGAGGATGAAAGCCGATGTTCACTTCCTTGGAGGGAAGCTACGTCACCGTTTAGAGAGGTGGGTGTTACCACAAAGGCACACCAACGCCACGAAGGCTCACCCTATTCTCTCTTTGAGACAACACCACGAAGGCATTTCTCAACCACTAGTGGTAGACCTTGGGGTGGTCTCCAAACCCTCACAAACTTTTCCGAGGGTAATCACAAGGGTAGATTCCTCTCCGAAAGACTCCTACCGCCTAGGAGTCTCCAACCTCCAAGAGTAACAAGAACGATGGGGAAAAGATCAATACTTGCTCAAGTCACAAATTCCTTTGGTGCAAATTAGGGGAAGGAGTGGATCTATCACTTGATCGGACAACTTCTCTCAAATGCTCTCAAATCCCTTGGGGATCTAAGATTTGGTGTGAAGGAGTGAGAGAGAGAGAGAGAGTGTAGTGTGTTCTAGGGTTTGTTCAAAGTGAGTGGTCCACCCTATCCCATGGGGGAAGAAGGATATATATGGTGGTGGTGAAAAGCTAGCCGTTTAGCCACTTAAGGCACATGAGCTGCCGGACGTCCGGTGGGTACCGGACGACCGGTGACACAGATCGGACCGGACATCTGGCCGGGCAGTCGGTCGTCCGCTCGCTGGAGTATAAATCTGACCGCGAAAACAACATAGGTAGCGGACGTCCGGAGAGTAGCGATCGACCGCTAAACGGACGTCCGGAGAAACCGGAAATCTGTTAATATGAGTTCTGTTTAGATGTACCGGACGTCCGGAGAAACCGGACATCCGGTGACCGGTCATCCGGAGAGATCGGACATCCGCTAATAAGTGTTCTGTTGAGAAGTACCGGTCATCCGGTGGGCGCCGGATGTCCGGTCAGTTGTGAGGGCTGGTCCAACTGATTCAAGAACACAAAGAGACCGTGCACACATGGTGAAAACTAAGAGATGATAGAAAAAGTGTTTGTGGATTTTGAGCAAGTCTTTCACGTTACCCAACGATCCCCTCTTAATAGTGCGGGATCCCTATACTCAAGAACAAATCGAAAGAAAGGGCCAAAGCCATTTGTCTTGTGTTCTCCGCTCTTGAGTAATATATACCTCTTTGTTTGTAGTCATGATCCACACATATAGCACTTGAAACATAATCCTGAGATATACTTGATAAACATGATTAGTCCCGAAAATGCATGTTGTCATCAACATCAAAATAAGATTAAGGGCATGATTGCGCTTTCAGCAAGGCCTTTTGGGACTAATCTCTCTCTCTCTCTAATGATAATCAAAGCAAGATTCATGCATACTCCCGTAAATGATATCAGAGAGCAGACAACTGTAGGTCTGGTTATTAGTTGAAGTATAGTAGCTGCTAGCTATTGTATATGCAGCACAACATATTGAATTATCCAATAGAAGTTAGGTTCATGTTCAGACTACTTAGATGGCTGATTGTAACATATGCAAACCCCTGATGTATATATGGAAGTGTTAGTTCATTAGTATGGCAACATGTGTATAGATGTGGTTTTGTATATTTCATTTTCCTTATGTGGAGCATATTTGTATAGATGTGGTTTTGTATATTTCATTCTTTTTTCATCGAGAAAACCACATACTGCCAGGAAATTATTTATTATATTCTTACTTCAGCTTTTCTTTTATTGCGTTGTAGGAGGAGCTGGACATGGATGGACGGGGAAGGAGGAGCTAGACATGGATGGCGCCAAAGCGGCCAGACCCGAGATCGCCTACCCCTGTTGTACGAGGACCACGACGTCGCCTCTTGCGTGCATCTTGAAGAGAACCCCTTCGAGCCCCATGGTCGGTACCCCCAATTAACCTGTTGCTTCTTTGATTATTAATTAGAGGGACAAGATTGATGGATTTCGTATTTTGTTTGTGTATGTAAGTGTGTCTAGCTGTAGGTTTTACCTTTGTTTGTGTATGCACCACATGTGCCTGAGTATGCCCATAAAACAAATCAGATGTGAGCAACCTTGCTGACCTCTCTCTTTCTCTTTCTCCTCATCTTCCCTGTCCTGCCACACAATAGTTGAGGCTACAGTGGCAATTTCTAATTACAAGAAGGTAACATGAAATAAGTTAAGAGACATACAATCTAATTAAATATTGCCTGTAACATAATCACATTGCAAATATCCTATATATCTGCAGCCATAACAACATCTTTCAAATTCTACAGTTTTATCCTAATGGTAGCAGTGCCTTTGGTAGTTCTTGCGTCTGGTTGCTCCAATGCCAGCAAAACAGTGGATGAGCTGCTTCCCTTTCAGTCTCTAACCGCCGTAGAGACAGTGAAAATGGCCGAGCTCCTGCTTATACATGGGTTTCAAATGATGTTTTATCGTGTGTTCTTTTCTCAAACATACTACTATTTTTTATAGAAATGGTGGTCGGATATGATATGATATGTTCATTTGCAGGGTTGAGGGGGATCGGGTCCTAGGGGTAGAGATGCAGTCCTCTAGAGCTGTTGGGAAGAACAAGATGGGTAAGCTCCTCCTATTGCTCTTCTATGTTGATTTAGTAGAAGAAAATAAAATTAGGAAGAGTATCTGTAGATCTATTTTGATGCTCTCAGTCTCATTCATGATTTATCCTGTAGCTAAGTCTCTTTCATGTGCATATCCTATGTTTAGTGAATTGCCCGCTAGCTGTTGATTTACTCTTTGTTGTAAATTGGTTAGAAAAAAATACTTTATTACCATGGTTCTGATTGTGCACCTTTTTGGCTTAGAAAAAAAGAATAATTTCTTGAGCATGAGCAACTGATTTCCAAGCTGATTGCAGGTACTGATTTCCGTCTTGGCTCCATGCAACGACTCAGCGATCGATTCGATCCAATTTTCTGAGCTCATATTAAAATATTTTTTGAGCAGCATGCCTCGAGTATATTGGACTCAATTGTGATCTATATCAGGTGAGTAAATCATGCTCAGTAATATAATTATGTTGTAAACTGGAGAAAGATGGTGATGTTTTAATTATCGAGGTTGTACACCTGTATAGCTAATGATGGTGTATTCTTATGTTAGCTAAAACTGCTTCTGCTGTGTAGTTCATCTAACCAAATTTTTAGCGACATAAAAACATATATTGATATGCAATATTTTACCGAATACAAAAACAACATCAGCATGACAAACTGTCATGCTGATTTAATCCCTCCCCCATTTATTTTGATTTAATTCCCAGAATCCCATTGTTATTTGTGCATATTATCTACGTCCATCGCCCATATTTTTTATTTTCATGTTCATTGATATGCGATATTGTGCTGATTACAAAAACAACATCAGCATGTCAGATTGTCATATGAGAAATATAAGATAAAAGAACAGTCTATTGCTTCTCTCCGATTGCACTTGGATACTTTGATTTTGAGGTGCACTTGTGGTTTCAGTTATGACATAATCTTGGTTGACTGAAGAATTAGTTCTGATGAACTGTCAGGGTGCTTAGTTCAGTTAAAAAGATCATGCAATGTTGTCGTTCTCTCAAAGCATTTGTTCATTTCAGTGAGTGGGCTTATTTCGGGTTATATTTTGTGGGTGGCAGGATGTTTGCTATGGTTCCTATATACATATGTTGGATGTGGTTGCCTCCCGGTGTTGCCGTTCCATTTGTACTTGAGATTGATCATGGACGATGGGGTCGTACTCGGAGGAGTCGAACTCGAAATTGATGTTCCTGGAAGCGATTCCCTGACTATGAGGAGGTTTTTTGGGCTCAAGACAGTGTAGATTCTTTCTCGCTTTACAAGAAGGACGCTTTCCAAGCTTTTGCTTTTTACAGAGTTTGTATGGGCTTGTAATGTAGGACTATAATTATGAGTATATGTCGATTTACAGGTAGCTTGCTCGCTCTGCAGTTCTTTTAGCTTTTTAGCCGCGACGCTGGTTTGGCCTGCAGTGCCTGTTGGTTGTGTTGATGGCCCTGCTGCTGTGATTGACCTTGATGTCCTTCTGCAGTGATGTACTATTATTAGCAGTCATCTAAATACTCTACAGTTCCAGTTATAGATGAACCGATTTATCAAATATGCACTGATTTCTGTCTTGCCTGGCCCTCTTTGATTACGTTATTTTGTTATATATTACTCCTTTCGTTATTAAATATAAATCTTTGTTGAGATTCCACTATGGACTACATACAAAGCGAAATGAGTGAATCTACACTTTAAAATGCGTCTATATACATCCGTATGTGGTCCATAATGAAATATCTACAAAGACTTACATTTAGGAGCGGAGGGAGTAGATGTTTATTCGCCTGTTGTAAAAGCATATCTGCATTGTTTATATTGTTTGATCTGTATTTTGTGCACAGTCACTTGACTGTTTGACACATTCATAATACAACTTGCATGATTAGTTCACTGCACAGTCATAGGACAATCAGTATTTTTTCTATCCACATCTCTCACTGACAGCCCCCTCACTAATGCAACACGCGTTTTGCCGCACCCCTGCAGGTTGTTGTCCTATTACATGTGCTAAACTTGCCTTCCTACTAATTCATCATGTGGTTTGGTCTATTACCGTTTGGACATATCGGTTGAACCGGCACCCTCGCGCCAAGGCGCGTTGCCGATCTAGTGTACTAGTATCATGCATATGATACTAGTGAATGATACTACCTTCTTAGTGCATACTCCCTCCGTCCCAAAATTCTTGTCTTAGATTTGTCTAAACATGGATTTATCAAGTCACGATTTAGTATTAGATATATTCGTATCTAGACAAATCTAAGACAAGAATTTTGGGACGAAGGGAGTAGTATATAGAGTAGTATCATAGATAATCTTATTTATTGTCATGCATGACACGAAGTAGCATACTCCTTCTCTCTCAGTTTACAGGGCATGCGCGTATCCCTAGGTCGTCAATTTGACTAACCTAATACAAGTCATATATTACAAAAAACTATCATTATAAAATTTAGATGTTCTATTTTCAAACCGTATAATTTTTATGTTATATAGTTTATATAAGGATGCTAAAATTGGCAACCTAGGTATACGCGCAGGACTTGTAAACTGAAATGGAGGGAGTATGTTATTCTAACCCTCTCTCTCTTAATTATTTTTTTGTCACATCAGCATGTTTCCTATTTCCAAGTGCATGATACCGGCTAAGTTACCATCACTATGGCCAGACTACCCATAGTGGGAGTAATATAGATGACACCTAAGCAAAAAAGATGATATCACAACTAATTAATGAGAAGAGAGACAAATTGGGTAACATAGAGTAACATCACACATACCAAGACAAGATGGGTCTACAATCTAATAAATGAAGTGTTGCATGATATCGCACATATATTATTCCCCACTATAGGGACATGTTAATAAGGTGATGTAAGCGGGCTGTAAGGATTTAAATATTGTATTATTGCTGATTGGAAGAGAGAGAAGAGGGGAGAGAAGGGAAGCGGGCTGTAGACTTACAACCGGCTATAGCACGAGCTCCAAGAAATTTTGTGAGAGTGAAAGGTGGACCATATGTTGATGAAATAGTACTTTCTTATAGCCAACTATTATACGTGTTAGCTATTACATTGGCTATAAATGACATGGCAACATGTTATGGCCAACAACTGGCTATATTATTAACCATGCTCTAAGTACCTCACTATGAGTCACTATGAGTAGTCTTACTGAACCTATTTATTTAAACATCCGTGCTGGATGATTAAAAATTAAATGGGACTCGTACATAATCCCCTTGTGATAGTGGACAGAATCAGCTGCGTAACATACTCCCACCTGCTCCCGCTCCCACCTGCTCCCTCCCGCTGGCGGCCACTCCGGCCCCGGCGTCTACTCCCCTTGGCGTCGGCCGTCCCGACCGCGCCGCCCAGCCCGTGGCCTTGGCCATGGCCTCGTCTCCCCCACCCTCCGCCGCCGTCGGGCGCTCCCGCGAGGACAGATGGCTCGAGTCGAGCCCTTCTTCCGCCGGGTCGCCGCCCACCTACCGCCAGGTCCTCTGCCGCCCGCCCTCGCCGCCCCGGGCGCCATCCCCTCCCCGTTCCCCTTCCCCTGCGCCATCTCCGACGAGCCCGGCTCCGCCGCCTGCCCCGCGCCCACCTCTCCGCTCCGATATTTGCCGGATGCCTGGGGAGGAGGTGGATCTGCGTCGCGTCGCCTGGCAGTGGTGCAAGCATAAGCGGCCCGGCCGTCTTGTATGAGGCAACCGCCGGCCACAGCGTGCGTCCCGTCCAAGGCCGTCTTGGCTCCGCGAGGGGGACTGCCCCCGGTGCTTGGGTTCGGGTCATCCCCTCTCCGACTGCAGGGAAGACATTTGATGCCATCGCTGTCGATTCTTTGGCCACAAGGCCAAGTCTTGCTCCCTCCCCCGGGCCGTCGCGTCGTCCTCCGATGGATCGACCCCTCCGCTCCGGCGCCGCGTCCCGGCTCCGGTCGCCGCGGATGGCCATCCCTCGTCCTCAGAATCCTTGGCCGCCATGCGCACCTCTTCTGGCCTGCTCACGCCCGCGTCGGGCGCGTCTGGGGCTGCCGCACCCGTGTTCTCCGGGCCTGCCCAGGGCGCCGGTTCGTCCGTGGGTCGCGCGTCCCCCGTGTCCTCCGGGTGGACCGTGGCGGCGTCGTCTCAGGCCGCCCTACCGTCTCCTGCCACCTCGGCCCCCGCGACCTCCTCGCGACCCTCTTCGCCGTCCTCGGTCGCCTCCTCTGTTGCCACGCCGCTCTCCGGGCACCCAGCGTTTCGCCCCGCGGCCGCTGTGTGCTACCTCCCGCGTTCCCGGGAGGTCATCGACGCGGAGCCCAGCGCCGCTGGAAGCGCCCAGCGCTGCTTTCGGGTGCTCGTGGCGGGATGCCGCCGCAGGCGTGTCGTGCGAGGAGGTTCTTGACACCATTGCTCCCGGTGTGATCTTGCTGCCGATGAGTTCTCCATCCATAGGCATGCTCACGAGACTTCCTCCTCCGCTTCTCCAACATGGAATCCCGTGCCCGTGTCGCCATGAGCCGTGTTCGCACCTCCCGGTTCAGGCTGATCTTCCACCAGTGGGGCCGCGATGCCGGCTCTGAGCCCGTTAAGGCGCTCTTCCTCGTGTCGCTCGAGATCTTCGGCATCCCTGATCATGCTTGGCACTGGGTGGCCGCCGAGACACTGCTTGCACCCTTCTGCAAGGTCGAGCATCTTGCCCCCGAGACCTGCAGCCTCGCCGACATGTCAGTCTTCCGTTTGAGTGCGTGGACTATCAACCCGGACGTGATCCCGCGCTCCTCCGAGCTCCTCCTGCCAGGCGGCGACGCCGTCGAGCTGGACGCCGACCCGGATCACGCTGAGCGCCTCGCGCTCGGGCTCGCGCGTTTTCTCGTCCGGATCCACGTGGCGTCCTGCGTCGATTACCGCCGGCCGCCCCCGCCTCCGGCTCCGCCTGCTTCCTATGATGATGGAGCGGCGCGAGACTCGCCTCCGCTGCCGCCGCGCTAGCCGCAGCACCATCAGTTCCCCCCTGCTCGCGCTGGTGGCTCGCGGAGGCGCAATGGCCGGGGTAGCCGCCGGCGTGGCCGTCGCCAGGCGCACGTTCCTCCTCTGTGCCGGGGTTGGGAGGGAATCTTGGGGCCCCACCCAGGTGCTTTTCCCCCCGCTGACCGGGTCTCCGCGCGGCTACGATTGGGCGTCCGTCCTGCGCTGGCCAGTGGTGGGCCACGTGATGCGCCATCCCCTGCGCTGGAGGCCAGCCCATCCGACCCTGCGCAGACCGCTGGGTCCCAGGTCTCCTGTGAGGTTTGCATTTCAAACGGGTCAACCGATGCAGCGCCTCCCTGCCAAGACCCCGTTGGACCATCCCCCGCGAGCCCAGCTAGCCAACCAGGCGTCGACACCACCCCTCCTCCTGACGTTGGACCCTCGGTGTGCGTGCAGGTGGGTACCTCGAACGGGCCCTGCCGAGGCCCTACTCCTGTTGCTGATTCGACCGACGCAGGGCGTCCGTTGGTAGCCAATCCCTCGCCTCCCCTCCCCCTGTCCCCACGCGGTCCCGATCCCGGGCCGACAATGGCCCCACCTCGCTCGATCGTGGCCTCTCCTGGCGCGCCCTCCGACCGCATGCACCGCGCCGATCCCGAGCCGTCGGCGGGCCAATCATGCATGGACATGGTGCTGCATGCTGCTCCCAACGGGCCGGTTGATGGCAGGTCGGCCCCACCGCCCATGCAGCCCATGCATGCAGCGGGCGATACCAGCGCCGGCGTGAATCTTTCTTCCTTTGTCGAGGCCATCTCGGTTAGGCGTCTTCGCTGCTTCGGCGCGAAACCTGCGCCGTCGTGGAAAGAGCTACCGGCCAACTTCACTCCTCGCGGAGTTTCCGCGCCAGCGTGCGGACCAAGGGCTCAACTCCGAGATGAAGGCCAAGCGGGTTTTGCCCGCCGCCTCGGTCTCATCTCAGCGGCGATCGCCAATCTCCGACGAGGTGCTCGGCAAATACGCCCTCCTCTTCGAGCAGCCATTGGCGGTAGATGTGATGCAAGCTTTCGCGGATTTCTTCGGGTGGCAACTACCTAGCTCGCTGCCTCCTCCTCCGGGGCAGCTAATTGTAGCCTAGGGGGCTGCCTCCACGTCTCCGCTAACGTGCCCCCTCCTTCCCCATGGATTGTAACCTAAAGACAATTTTTTGGAATGTCCACGGCCTTAACTCGGGCGCTAAGCGCACCGCCGTCCGCAGCGTGATCTCCGCTGCTGCACCTACCATAGTGTGTCTCCAAGAGACGAACCTCGCGCATGTCTCCGACGCCATTGTTTTGGAAACGCTCGGTCCGTCCTTTGAGGACTTTACTTCCTCCAGCGGATGGCACACGTGGTGGCATCCTCCTTGCTTGGCAACGATCTACCATCTCCCTCTCCAATCCCCTCATTGGTGAGCATCACGTGACGGCCTTGGTCTCCCCCTTGGCCGGCGACGGGCATTGGTGGCTCACCGGGGTGTATGGGCCTCAAGATGATGACGCCAAGCTTGAGTTCCTTGCCGAGCTGCACGACGTGCGCGAGTCCCGCGTCGGCCCATGGCTTGTCGGTGGGGACTTCAACATGATCACCTCGGCCTCGGAGAAGAACAACTCTAACATGAACCGCTGCACGATAAGCAGATTTAGGCGCTTCATCGCCGATGAGGAGCTTCGCGATCTCTACATGCACGGCCGACGATATACTTGGTCCAACGAGCGTGACACCCCTACCCTTGTGCGCAACGACCGCATCCTTTGCACCTCCGGTTGGGAGACCGCCCACCCGCACTGCCTACTCCGCTGTCTCTCCTCCGTGGCCTCCGATCACTGCCCGCTCCTTGTTGACTGCGTGATCCACCCTCCGGGAGCACGACGTTTCCACTTTGAGAGATATTGGCCGAAATTGGAGGGTTTTCACCATGTGGTTGCGGAGGCTTGGGCGTCTACTCCGCGGACGCGCCGATCCTTCAGACGGATCGTGACCGTCTCAAGGCAACGCGGCAAGGAGGCTTCATAGCTGGGCGCCCGCCGCGATCGGCAACGTGTCATTTTAGCTTACGGTATCACGCGAGCTCATTGCGAGACTTGACGCTGCTCAAGATCTTCGTCCGCTTTCCCCCCTCGAGACCTGGTTTCGCCGGAAGCTCAAGGCGTCCTACCTTGGCCTTGCATCCCTCGAGCGATCCATCGCTAGGCAGCGCGTACGGATCGCTTGGCTCCAGAGCGACGACGTCGCGGTCTCCTATCTCAAGGTGCATGCGTCCCATCGCAAGCAGAGAAATCATATGACGAGCTTGCGCGTCGGCACCCAAATCGTCACCGACCACGATGAGATGACCGAGGTCGCCTTCACCCACTTCTCTAGCGCCCTTGGCAGCACCTCCGATCGGGACATCACGCTTGATCTTCATGCCCTTCGGGTGCCGCAGTTCGATCTTATTGCGCTTGATGCGCCTTTCACCGAGGAGGAGATTTGGAATGCCGTTAAGAGCATGCCGACGGGAAAGGCGCTCGGCCCCGATGGATTCACTGTCGAGTTCTTGGTTGCCTGCTGGGATACGATCAAGCCCGACTTTCTTGAGGCTTTCGGCAAGTTCCACGCCATGAATGGTCGTGGCCTTGAGCTCAATGAGGCCCTTCTTCTGCTGCTGCCCAAAGCGTCTTGATGCACACTCCCTCTTCGACTACAGACCCATCGGTCTCATACACATCTTCGCCAAGCTGGTCGCGGCTTCTTTCTCTCCGTCTCGCTCCTCGGTGAGCACCATGGTCTCCACCAACAGGGCGTGTTTATTGCGGGCGATGCATCCATGACAACTTTACGCTGCGTGCAGTGACGGCTCGACTCCTACACAACCTGAAGGCGCCACGCATGCTTCTCAAGCTTGACATTGCTCGTGCGTTCGACAGTGTTTCTTGGCCATTCCTCCTGCAACTTCTGCAGCACCTGGGGTTTGGCCCACGCTGGCGTGAGTAGATTTCCATGCTTCTATCCACGGCTTCCACGAGAGTCCTCATCAATGGCCACCCAGGACCTCCGATTGATCACACTCACGACCTTCGTCAGGGCGACCCGGTCTCGCCCATGCTCTTCACCTTGGTCATCGACGTGCTGAACTCCATGCTGCTGCGTGCGGTGGATCTTGGCCTCCTCCATCGCTTGACCACCCGTCATGCAGCGTCGAGCATATCCCTATATGCCGATGATGTGGTCATCTTTTGCCACCCGGACTCTCACGACCTCGCCACGGTTCGCAGGCTCCTCCACGTATTTGGCCTCGCTTCTGGGTTGCACACCAACTTTGACAAGTGCTCGGCCACTCCTATTCAATGCACCGACGATCACATTGCTGCTATAGCCGGGGAGTTACAATGCCCCGTCACTCACTTTCCCATCACCTACCTCGGGCTGCCCCTCTCAGTCCGCAAGGCCTCTTCGACGAGCTTGGAGCCGATCATTGACAAGCTTGGGCGCAAGCTCTCCACATGGTGGGCGTGTATGCTATCCAAGGGAGACCGCCTATCCCTTGTGCGCCACGTCCTTAGTGCCATCCCCACGCACTTCCTCATGGCCATCGCCTTCAGCAGCACTGCCATCAAGAAGGTGAACCAGATCATCCGCGGATTCCTATGGGCTGGATCGGATAAGGCCAATGGGTGTCAGTGCCTTGTCAACTGGCAGCGTGTGTGCCGGCCGATCTCCCTCGGTGGCTGTCGGTGTCAAAACCGGCGGATCTCGGGTAGGGGGTCCCGAACTGTGCGTCTGGGCGGATGGTAACAGGAGACAAGGGACACGATGTTTTACCCAGGTTCGGGCCCTCTTGATGGAGGTAAAACCCTACGTCCTGCTTGATTAATATTGATGATGTGTCTTACAAGAGTGGATCTACCACGAGATCAAAGAGGCTAAACCCTAGAAGCTAGCCTATGGTATGATTGTTGTTCGTCCTACGGACTAAAACCCTCCTGTTTATATAGACACCGGATAGGGTTAGGGTTACACAAAGTCGGTTACAAAAGTAGGAGATCTACATATCCGTATCGCCAAGCTTGCCTTCCATGCCAAGGAAAGTACCATCCGGACACGGGACGAAGTCGTCAATCTGCTATCTTCATAATCTTGGAGTCTGGTCGATGATGATAGTTCAGCTATCCGGACACCCCCTAGTCCGGAACTCCCTCAGTAGCCCCCGAACCGGGCTTCAGCGACGACGAGTCCGACGCGTATATTGTCTTCGGCGTTGCAAGGCGGGTTCTCCTTCAATCTTCATGTTCCCGTCGAATAGTGCCCGGCTTCTTTATAAATGTTGCGCTCCTTGGCTTCTACGCCCAATAATGGCCTTCTTCCACGTGTCGTACAAATGCGAAAGGCTGGGATATTTTTACATTTTACCCCCTAGCCATGCGAACGAGCCGCCTATAAGAGAGGCAAGGATCTAGATCCAGCTCACACCATCCTCCCTCCGCAAGTTCGCATCAAAGCGCCTCTGACAAAAATCCATTCCATCGTGGATAGCCGACGCGGCTCCTCCTCTCGCGCTCCCAGCCCTAAGCCAGGAGATTGGCGGAGATGCTCAGTTCCACATAGCGAGCTAGTGGTACTCCAAACCGAGGGATATCTTCCCCCAGCATTCATGGTTCCGTTTCGAGCAATATGGGTGAAGGAGTTCATCACCGACCTAGGAGTCATACCCAATGCGCCGGGGCCGATCAAACTCTTCTGTGACAACACTGGAGCTATTGCACTTGCCAAGTAGCCCAGGTTTCACAAGAAGACCAGGCACATCAGCGTCGCTTCAACTCCATCCGTGAAAATGTTCAAGATGGAGACATAGAAATTTGCAAAGTGCATACGGATCTGAATGTCGCAGACCCGTTGACTAAACCTCTTCCGCGAGCAAAACATGATCAGGCGTCGACACCACCCCTCCTCCTGACGTTGGACTCTCGTTGTCCGTGCAGGTGGGTACCTCGGACGGGCCCTGCCGAGGCCCTACTCCTGTTGCTGATTCGACCGACGCAGGGCGTCCGTTGGTAGCCAATCCCTCGCCTCCCCTCCCCCTGTCCCCACGCGGTCCCGATCCCGGGCCGACAAGGGCCCCACCTCGCTCGATCGTGGCCTCTCCTGGCGCGCCCTCCGACCGCATGCACCGCGCCGATCCCGAGCCGTCGGCGGGCCAATCAGGCATGGACATGGTGCTGCATGCTGCTCCCAATGGGCCAGTTGATGGCAGGTCGGCCCAACCGCCCATGCAGCCCATGCATGCCGCGGACGTACCCGCGCCCGACGTAGATCTTTCTTCCTTCGTCGAGGCCATCTCAGTCAGGGCGTCTTCACTGCTTCCGGCGCCGAAACCTCGCCGTCGTAGGAAAGAGCTACCGGCCAACTTCATTACTCGCCGGAGTTTCCGCATCGCGCGCGCGGACCAAGGGCTCAACTCCGAGATGAAGGCCAAGCGGGTTTTGTTTCGCCGCCTCGGTCTCATCTCAAGCGACGATGCGCCAATCTCCGACGAGGTGCTCGGCAAATACGCCCTCCTCTTCGAGCAGCCATTGGCGGTAGATGTGATGCAAGCTTTCGCGGATTTCTTCGGGTGGCAACTACCCAGCTCGCTGCCTCCTCCTCTGGGGCAGCTAATTGTAGCCTAGGGGGCTGCCTCCACGTCTCCGCTAACGTTCCCCCTCCTTCCCCATGGATTGTAACCTAAAGACAATTTTTTGGAATGTTCACGGCCTTAACTCCGGCGCTAAACGCACCGCCGTCCGCAGCGTGATCTCCGCTGCCGCTCCTACCATAGTGTGTCTCCAAGAGACGAAACTCGCGCATGTCTCCGACGCCATTGTTTTGGAAACGCTCGGTCCGTCCTTTGAGGACTTTTACTTCCTCCCAGCGGATGGCACACGTGGTGGCATCCTCCTTGCTTAACAGCGATCTACCATCTCCTCTCCAATCCCCTCATTGGTGAGCATCACGTGTGACCTTGGTCTCCCCCTTGGCGGCGGCGGGCATTGGTGGCTCACCGGGGTGTATGGGCCTCAAGATGATGATGCCAAGCTTGAGTTCCTTGCCGAGCTGCACGACGTGCGCGAGTCCCGCGTTGGCCCATGGCTTATCGGTGGGGACTTCAACATGATCACCTCGGCCTCGGAGAAGAACAACTCTAACATAAACCGCCGCACGATAAGCAGATTTAGGCGCTTCATCGCCGATGAAGAGCTTCGCGATCTCTACATGCACGGCCGACGATATACTTGGTCCAACGAGCGTGACACCCCTACCCTTGTGCGCAACGACCGCATCCTTTGCACCTCCGGTTGGGAGACCACCCACCCGCACTGGCTACTCCGCTGTCTCTCCTCCGCGGCCTTCGATCACTGCCCGCTCCTTGTTGACTGCGTGATCCACCCTCCGGGAGCACGACGTTTCCACTTTGAGAGATTTTGGCCGAAATTGGAGGGTTTTCACCATGTGGTTGCGGAGGCTTGGGCCTCTACTCCGCCGGGGCCTTGATCCTTCAGACGGATCGTGACCGTCTCAAGGCAGCGGCGAGGCTTCATAGCTGAGCGCCCGCTGTCGGCAACGTGTCATTTTAGCTTACGGTATCACGCGAGCTCATTGCGAGACTTGACGCTGCTCAAGATCTTCGTCCGCTTTCCCCCCTCGAGACCTGGTTTTGCCGGAAGCTCAAGGCGCCCTACCTTGGCCTTGCATCCCTCGAGCGATCCATCGCTAGGCAGCGCGTGCGGCTCGCTTGGCTCCGGAGCGACGATTTCGCGGTCTCCTATCTCAAGGTGCATGCGGCCCGCCATAGCGGTGAAATCATATGACGAGCTTGCGCGTCGGCACCCAAATCGTCACCGACCACGATGAGATGACCGAGGTCGCCTTCACCCACTTCTCTAGTGCCCTTGGCAGCACCTCCGATCGGGACATCACGCTTGATCTTCATGCCCTTCGGGTGCCGCAGTTCGATCTTATTGCGCTTGATGCGCCTTTCACCGAGGAGGAGATTTGGAATGCCGTTAAGAGCATGCCGACGGGAAAGGCGCCCGGCCCCGGATTCACCGTCGAGTTCTTGGTTGCCTGCTGGGATACGATCAAGCCCGACTTTCTTGAGGCTTTCGACAAGTTCCACGCCATGAATGGTCGTGGCCTTCAGAAGCTCAATGAGGCCCTTCTTCTTCTGCTGCCCAAACGTGCTGATGCACACTCCCTCTTCGACTATAGACCCATCAGTCTCATACACATCTTCGCCAAGCTGGTCGCGAAGCTTCTTTCTCTCCGTCTCGCTCCTCGGCTGAGCACCATGGTCTCCACCAACCAGAGCGCGTTTATTGCGGGGCGATGCATCCATGAAAATTTTCTGCTCATGCAGCAGACGGCTCGACTCCTACACAACCTGAAGGCGCCACGCATGCTTCTCAAGCTTGACATTGCTCGTGCGTTCGACAGTGTTTCTTGGCCATTCCTCCTGCAACTTCTGCAACACACAGGGTTTGGCCTGGCTGGCGTGAGTGGATTTCCATGCTTCTATCCACGGCTTCCACGAGAGTCCTCATCAATGGCCACCCAGGACCTCCGATTGATCACGCTCACGGCCTTCGTCAGGGCGACCCGGTCTCGCCCATGATCTTCACCTTGGTCATCGACGTGCTGAACTCCATGCTGCTGCGTGCGGTGGATCTTGGCCTCCTCCATCGCTTGACCACCCGTCATGCAGCTTCGAGCATATCCCTATATGCCGATGATGTGGTCATCTTTTGCCACCAGACTCTCACGACCTCGCCACGGTTCGCGAGCTCCTCCACGTCTTTGGCCTCGCTTACGGGCTGCGCACCAACTTTGACAAGTGCTCGGCCACTCCTATTCAATGCACCGGCGATCACATTGCTGCTATAGCCGGGGAGTTACAATGCCCCGTCACTCACTTTCCCATCACCTACCTCGGGCTGCCCCTCTTAGTCCGCAAGGCCTCTTCGACGAGCTTGGAGCCGATCATTGACAAGCTTGGGCGCAAGCTCTCCACATGGCGGGCGTCTATGCTATCCAAGGGAGACCGCCTATCCCTTGTGCGCCACGTCCTTAGTGCCATCCCCACGCACTTCCTCATGGCCATCGCCTTCAGCAGCACTGCCATCAAGAAGGTGAACCGGATCATCCGCGGATTCCTATGGGCTGGATCGGATAAGGCCAATGGGGGCCAGTGCCTTGTCAACTGGCAGCGTGTGTGTCGGCCGATCTCCCTCGGTGGCTGTCGGTGTCAAAACCGGCGGATCTCGGGTAGGGGGTCCCGAACTGTGCGTCTGGGCAGATGGTAATAGGAGACAAGGGACACGATGTTTTACCCAGGTACGGGCCCTCTTGATGGAGGTAAAACCCTACGTCCTGCTTGATTAATATTGATGATGTGTCTTACAAGAGTGGATCTACCACGAGATCAAAGAGGGTAAACCCTAGAAGCTAGCCTATGGTATGATTGTTGTTCGTCCTACGGACTAAAACCCTCTAGTTTATATAGACACCGGATAGGGTTAGGGTTACACAAAGTCGGTTACAAAGGTAGGAGATCTACATATCCGTATCGCCAAGCTTGCCTTCCACGCCAAGGAAAGTCCCATCCGGACACGGGACGAAGTCTTCAATCTGCTATCTTCATAATCTCGGAGTCCGGCCGATGATGATAGTTCGGCTATCCGGACACCCCCTAGTCCGGAACTCCCTCAGTAGCCCCCGAACCGGGCTTCAGTGACGACGAGTCCGGCGCGTATATTGTCTTCGGCGTTGCAAGGCGGGTTCTCCTTCAATCTTCATGTTCCCGTCGAATAGTGTCCGGCTTCTTTATAAATGTTGCGCTCCTTGGCTTCTCGCCCAATAATGGCCTTCTTCCACGTGTCGCATTTAATGCGAAAGGCTGGGATATTTTTACATTTTACCCCTAGCCGTGCGAGCAAGCCGCCTATAAGAGGCGAGGATCTAGATCCAGCTCACACCATCCTCCCTCCGCAAGTTCTCATCAAGCGCCTCGACAAAAATCCATTCCATCGTGGATAGCCGACGCGGCTCCTCCTCTCGCGCTCCCAGCCCTAAGCCGGAGATTGGGGAGATGCTCGAGTTCCACACAATGAGCTAGTGCTACTCCAAACCGAGGATATCTTCCCCGGCATTCATGGTTCGGTTCGAGCGGACTAGCCACCTACAAGGGTGGAAAGCGTGCGGAGGCGTCCCCAACCCTTCCAAAGGGAGGCGGGTATGCTTTGTCCCCTATCTAATAAGGGGACTCGGATTTCCCATACATCCGCTTTCTCCGGGGTTCCTAGAGTTCTCACGGACTCCAACTTCACCATCTCACGCCCGCCTCCATTTTGCACATCGGGCGTCGTAGCTTTTGCGAGCTGTTCTTGGGCATCGAGCCCCATTTTGCCCTGTGGAAGAGATTGTTTTGTCTCGTACCCGTTCTCATGAGGGGTCAATATATCAAGTGGGCGGAGCGAAATATGGCGCATCGCCGGGACCGGATATCTATCCGGCACCCGAAAAAGGCGTCCAAGACCGGCCTTGAATGGTTCTACATGGAGGATGCCCTCTGCCGGATCCAGTCCGGATCGGCCTCCCGGAGTTCAACAATGCTCCCTTGAAGAAAGCGCCTAAGTTGGCGCCATGAGCCCTCAGCGGGAAGATGATAGGGCGTCCATTATCGATGGGCGGATTAGGTTCTTGGCCCACTCCGGATGACCATGATTGGAGTCATGGCCACGTGCATTATGCGAGGGTGCAGCCACTCCAATATAGGGGCCACCCTATGTGGGATTTCAACGGGAAGATGGCGCCACCCGTCATGGGCGCAAAGGGCCAGGCTCGGCGGCCGATCTGGCGAAGATCCTGTCCGGCTTGTACAAGGAGAGGAGGAGGACTTCCTCGCAAGAATCCATTGAATGGATTTTCTATGAATAACCCTCGGAGCTGGGTAAGCGGATGTTCATCTACCCGATCCATACTTTTTAAAGTCAAGTATCTTACTCTGCGATGTCGGCGCGAGGCTGCGCCGGAGACATGGAGGGCATCTGAAGCCTAACTCCACAGCCGAGGACCGGAGCGATCCCTTGATCCGACCTCCGAAGAGGATCCGGACATAAAGGTGGAGCTGGTTGACGGGGTGTTCCACCAACGTAGCATAGACAATGCCCTAGTCGCCATTATGGCTGACTACCCCGGTTTGTTTCCGGCCTCCCAGGTGACTACGACCAAGGTCTTGACACCATTATTTGATCCACGCTCGATTCGACCATCCCATACTGATGGTGCATCGCGAGGCGCCTTTAAGGTGGGAAGCGAACCAGCGGCGGCCGCCAACAAGGGTCGATCCGGCCCGGCGGAGGGGAGGAAGGGCGACGCGAACGAAATGTCGCCGCAGAACGATGCAGAGCACCGCTATTTTTAAGGGAAGGATCCCTAGGAGGTATATTAATGCTCATAACTTTTCGAGAAAAAGCGCTCGCCGGACGGTGTCGGAGAGGTTGCCAATCAAGCCTCACGGACATGCTCCAACGCATGATCCGGGAGGAGGCGAATACAAAGCGTGAGTCGGACGCTCCTCCGACGGAGGATGCCGAGAGGCTGTCCGCCACCCGATGCGAGGTGGAGAGCGCCATGAATCACAGGCGTCGCCGGACAGTTCTTCGTGACGTGTTTCTCCCGAGGCGTTAAATGCCTTTGAAGCGGGAAGCAGCACCTCCGTGCCGCTCAAGATGGGTTAACGAGCCACGGGCGGTATGTGAAAGACATACGGGTAAGTAATTTTAATAGTTATATATGCCAAGTGGCCCGAGACTTAAAATAGTTGAAATAACTGATTTAAGGATCAATTATTATCTTGAGGTCTTACGGACAAGAATACCCATCTGTCCCGGGAGCTCCAAGAGTGCAAGGCCCAACTTGAGGCCGCCTTGGCCGCCTGAGGGAGCCACAGAGACCCCCGCTGGTAAGACGTACTTTGAAAAAATAATTATTTAGCAAAGTGCGGCGTGAATCTGACAATAATATTGCAGAGGGCGCCGGACTAGATCCGGACAAGCAACAGCTACTGCGTCAGCTAAAAGCCAACGAGAGGGTGCTTATGAAGGTGCAGCAGGAGAGAAACAAGCTCCAAGATGCCCACACCCAGCAAGGAGAAGAGCTGAAAGGTGTTCGGGCCCAAATATGCAGCTCCGTGAAGGAGAATCAGCGGCTTCGTCGCGGCATTTATAGTAAGTGCTTGAACAAATTCCTTTAAAAAGAAGAATTCGTGAGGAAGTCGATTGGCAGAAATATGTCTTTAGGTGTGCTCACAGTGCGCCTGCGGAGAAATGCTGAGTCAACGGGTGACCAACTTCCCGAGCTAGTGCAATTGCTCGAGCGTGTTCGGCAGAGGCGATGAGTGGCGTCGTTCATGCTTTATGGCCATCCGTCTCCCTACCGGGGCCTTGGTGAGCTTAGTAAGAAGCTTGAGGAGCTGGCGACGCCTCCGTTTGTGGAAGATATCGGCCTGCCGTCAGGCGCCAGGAGGCTGGGCCATGGTGAAGACACGTTACAAGTCCGACCCAAACCACATGGCCGAGGTCGGACTGCGGGGCACGATGGGAAGGAGATCCTGTGAGCTTGATGTGCGGCCAAGTAGAACTGGCGCAAAAAATATTCCCAACAGATCGTAAATTAGACGGCTGTTAGATGGGATTGAGGAGGAGTACAATCGGTCGGTTTGGCGATGTAATTTGAAATGACATGTAAAATGCCTTCTAGCCGGATTGTAGATCGTTTGTCTTTGTGGACCGTTTCGCTTCAACCTCGGGACCCAACAATCCGGAGTGTGTCCGAATACCCTTGCGGTTATAAAAGAACCGGGGCATGCATGGAGACAAGGCGTCGGGGTCATAAGTGCTTTATCAGACAAGTGCCCAACTAGTTATGTTATATTACATGGTTAGTAAGAAACATCTTCTAGGGAGAATAGTTCCGTTAGGGGTTCCTTTCCCTGGGAGGCATGCCCTAAAGTGCAATGCCGGACTGCGAAAATAGCAGAAAAAAGCATCTGGGGGCAGATAAATAAGTAAGTAATAAATCATCTTTCAAGTCACCGACCGAGTATTCTCATAAGAATGCTAGCTTTCGGCTTCACCCATTCTGAGGTACACATCTGGCTGACCCGACAGTAACAATCGCAGAGGTGCTCCCTTTACCTCCTAGCCGAACAATCGGGAACGTAGGGGTAAGCACGGAGGCGAGCAACCCAGCTTGGCCAAAACTTAAGTCATATCGATGCATATAATGGTGAATAAAAGGTACATGCGGAAGTATGATACATGTGTTGGGCATGAAGCCCGTATGAGTAAGCTTCGTAAAGAAGCCCCCAGGTATAATGAGTGCCAGGAGCACATCAAGTGTGTGCGAACAAAGCGCAAATCAGCCCATAAAAGGTATTGAAAAAAAGTGGGAAGAAGGAGGAGCATGAGAGACAGTAAATAAAAAAAAAGGGGTGGACGGGGGAGTGAGACAAACCCGGAGTCCGGCGCTAGGCGTAGAATCTTCGGAGACGGGCTGCATTCCATGGGTTCGGCTCGAGTCGGTTGTCAGATGCGTTACGTAGACGGTATGCTCCGCGGTCGAGGACTTGGTCGATGATGAAGGGACCTTCCCACTTGGGCTTAAGTTTGTCCTTTTTCTTGTCCGTGAGCGTAGAACAAGTTCGCCAACATTGTAAGTTTTGGCCCGTGCTTCTACGCTTTGATATCTTGAGCCTGCTGGCGATAAAATGCGGAGCGAGCCTTTGCCACGTCCGCTCCTCCTCTAAGGCGTCGGACTGTCCTGCCAATCCAACTCGGCTTCTCTTTCTTCGTACATACGCTTTGCGAGGTGAGTCATGAATTATATCACGAGGCAGAGCGCCTCTGCGCCGTATACCATAAAAATGGTGTGAATCCAGTAGTTCGGTTTGGCGTGGTCCGCAGCCCCAGTACGGAGTCGAGCTCCTCTACCCAGTGCGTGTTAGATTCCTTGAGGACCGCACTAATGCGGGTTTGATGCCGCTCATGATTAGACCATTTGCTCGCTCAACTTGACCGTTAGTTTGGGGTGATAGGCTGAAGCGTAATCGAGCTTGATGCCCATGTTTTTGCACGAGTTTAACCTCGTCGGCCGTGAAGTTCGTGCCGTTATCGGTGATGATGCTGTGCGGGGCGTAAAATGGTGTACTACCCGGATATGAAGTCTATCACGGTCCGGATTCTGCCGTTTTAACCGGCTTGGCCTCAATCCATTTGGTGAATTTGTCCACCATGACCAATAAGTATTTGTGCTTGTGGGTTCCCCGTTAAGGGTCCAACCATGTCAAGCCCCAGACGCATGGCGGCGGGTAATGGGTATAGTTTTGAGGCGGTGGGTGGCATGTGGCTCGATTAGCAAAGAGGCGGCAACCGACGCATCGTTGGACTAAATCACGAGCATCTGCCCGGCTGTCGGCCAATAAAATCCTGTATGGAAGGCCTTGCCTACAAGGGCCCGGGCTGCAGCGTGGTGCCCTTGAGTCGGCGTGAATTTCAGCGGTGATTTCGCCCTTCCTCTTGGAGATGCACCTTTGAAGGACTCGGTTGTGCTTTTCTTATAAAGTTCTCCCTCATGGACCTTGTAGGCTTTAGATCGCGAACTATGCAGCGGGCCTCATTTTGGTCTTCGGAAGTTCTGCCGCATTAAGTAGGCTAGGAATGGTTACATCCACAGGGCAATTACTGCCATTATTTCGTGAGCTGAAGGTGTTATTTCGTTGGCTGAGCCGCCGATTGTGTCAGAATGGTCTGAGTTAGGTGATGCAGCTGGCTCCGGATTGTTATTTCCGGACTCCTCTTCCCATAATACGGATGGCTTAAATGCCCATGGAGATTGCGAGGTTTGAATCCCCGCGCACCTCTAGGCGTTGAATGCCCATGGAGATTGCCATCCGGAGGCCATGTAGAAGGGCCTCGTATACGGCTGCGTTGTTGGAGTCCGTGTACATTATTTGAAGTACGTATTGGATTGTGTCTCCAGTTTGGGACGTTAGGACGACGCCAGCCCCCAAGCCAGCCAGCATTTTGGATCCATCGAAATGCATGATCCAGTTGGAGTACGCGCCGTACTCTTTAGGGAGTTCAGCTTCGGTCCATTCGGCGACGAAGTCAGCCAGAACCTGTGACTTTATAGCTCGCCGTGGTTTGTAGGTTATGTCAAATGGTAAGAGATCAATAGCCCATTTTGCAATCCTGCCCGTTGCGTCGCGATTGTTTATAATATCGTTGAGAGGTACTTCGGAGGCCACCGTTATTGAACACTCTTGAAAGTAGTGTCTCAGCTTCCGGGATGCCATGAACACCGTGACACGCTATCTTTTGATAATGTGGGTACCGGATTTGCATGGAGTTAGAGCGGTGGATCGTAGTACACTGGTTTTTGAAGAGGTAATTTGTGCCCTTACATTTCTCGTTCAACAGCGAGTACCGCCTTGACAACTTGATGTGTTCTGTGACATATAAAATCATAGGTTCGCCCGGGTTGGGCGCGGCGAACCAGTTGTTGCCGGTATGGCTTTTATTTCTTCGAGTCGGCTGTGGCAGCATCCGTCCATTGAAATGATCGGTCTTGGAGGAGGAGGCGGTAGAGGGCGAGCCTTTTCTCCCAAGCGGGAGATGAAGCGACTTAAGGCCGCTACGCATCCGGTTAGTTTTTGTATCTGCTTGAGGTCTTTTGGAATATCCAATTGTGTGAGCTCGGATTTTGGCTGGGTTTGCTTCAATTCCTCTACGGATCTGATGAAGCCCAAGAGCTTTCCGGCTGATGCGCTTGAAGACGCATTTTCGGATTGAGCTTAATGTCATATGCTCGGAGGTTGTCGAATGTCACCCTCAAGTCTTCTACTAGAGTTCCGGCGTGTTTGGTCTTGGCGACCACATCGTCTCACGTATGCCTCTACTGTTTTGCCTATCTGGGTAGCGGACATGTTTGAATCATGCAGCGATGTGTTGCGCCCGGCATTTTGAGTCCGAAGGGCATTGTGTTGAAGCAGAATAGCCCATATGGAGTAATGAATGCCGTTGCGGCCTGATCTTTCTCCGCCATCTTGATTTGATGGTATCCAGAGTATGCATCGAGGAAGCACAATGAGTCGTGCCCTGCGGTAGCATCGATGATTTGGTCGATCACGAGGGAGGGAAAGGGTCCTTTAGACAGAGCTTTGTTAAGGTCTTTAAAATCGACGCAGAGGCGCTGTGGATTTGTCCTTTTTGGGTACCATTACTAGATTGGCTAGCCAGTCCGGATGTTTTATATCTCGATGAATCCGGCTTCTAAGAGTTTGGCTAGCTCCTCTCCCATTGCACATCTTTTGGGTTCGGAAAATCGCCGAAGAGCTTGTTTGACAGGCTTGAATCCTTTTAGGATATTTAGGCTGTGCTTTGCCAGCCTGCGTGGGATTCCTGGCATGTCTGAAGGGTGCCAGGCCAAAATGTCCCAATTTTCTCGAAGGAATTCTCGTAGTGCGGCTTCGACATCCGGACTTAATTGTGCCCCAATGGAGGCCGTCTTTGTGGGGTCCGTTGGATGGACCTGAAATTTGACTATTTAAATCTGCTTTGGTTTAAAGAGGTGGACTTGGACCTCTTATCGAGTATCACATCGTCCCTATCCACCGTGGAGCGCAGCATAGTTAGTTCCTCTACCGCTAGGGCTTCGGACAATGCCTCTAGGGCCAGTGCGGCTGTCTTATTTTCAGCGCGGAGTGCTGTATCTGGATAACTGGCGAGAGTGATTATCCCATTGGGTCCGCGCATTTTGAGCTTCATGTACCCGTAGTGGGGTATAGCTTGGAAGATTGTGAATGCCTCTCACCCTAACAAAGCGTGATATCCGCTGCTGAATGGGGCCACTTGAAACGTGACCTCCTCGGACCTGTAATTGTCCGGTGAGCCGAACACGACATCTAGTGTGATTTTTCCTGCGCAGCGTACTTCTCGACTAGGGATTATCCCTCTGAAGGTTGTGCTGCTTCGCTCATTGCGGCTCCAGTCAATTTCCATTTTTTGAAGGGTTTCCTCATATAGGAGGTTTAATCCGCTGCCGCCATCCATGAGTTCCTTAGTAAGACGAAAACCGTCAACTATCGGACTGAGGACCAATACGGCTGGTGCTCTAGCTGTTCGGAATTTAGGTTCGTCGCTGGAGTTAAAGGTGATAGCCGTGTTGCTCCATGGATTTGTTGTTGCTACTTGGTAGACTTCGGCGAGGCTGCGGATTGTTCGTTTCCGCATGTTATTTGATGCGAAAGTCTTGAAGACTGTTAATACCGTCTTTGATGCTTCTTTGGGTAGGTTGCCGGGGCTAAAAAGCCTATGCCACTTTTGGCCACCTGCCGTAGTATCCAACACGCTCGAAGGCTGTGTGTTGGAGTGGCGCCCTCCGTCTTGTGGATTTTGCGAGTGCATTAAGCCAACCCTCGATGCGGTTCCATTACCCTTTATGGGTTTTGGTTTTTGGTATTCAACCGGGTGCTTGATAATGGCGCACCCGTTTGTTTCGGACTAGGGATGTATTCGGGCGGATTATCCCAAAATTTACTTTCGGTTTTCAGACGCTCTCCATCGCCTGATACTTTTGTACTATGGTCACCAAGTCGATAAAGCGTGTAATTTCGCGACGACTTATGGCGTTTAGTATTCCCTTGTCCGTGCAATTATTGCAGAAAATTGGGATTGCGTCCTCCTCTCGGCAGTCCTTTATCATGTTCATAATCAGGAGGAATCTAGCCCAGTAATGATGTACTGTTTCATCGGGCTCTTGCCGAATTTGAGAGAGATCGCTAATGTTTGGGTGGGCGGGTAGAACTAGATCCGGAACCCCGTCCAATTTAGGACTCAAGGGCCGAGAAGTTTCCGAACTTGGAAGTTTGGATTTTTGAGTGTTATCCCATGAGTCCAACCCACCGCCTGACTTTAAGTTCAGGGCTTGATCAACGTCCGTCCCTCTGCGGGAATCCGGCATGGAGGGATCGGGAATCCGGACGTAACTAGTCCTTAAGATACAAGAAGAATCGCCGCATTGCTGCTCTATCACAGCAACATGATGGGTAGCACAGGAGAGTTGATCTCTCTCAGATCGGTTTTAGGCCCGATCCGGTCGTAGTCTGTGGCGACTCCCAGGGCGGCGATGCGATCCAAGAGCTCGTTTATGGAGGAGAGCTCGATCGGATCTAACTGTTCAGCAAGTTCCGAATTAACCTGCTTGATTAATATTGATGATATGGGTAGTACAAGAGTAGATCTACCACGAGATCAAGGAGGCTAAACCCTAGAAGCTAGCCTATGGTATGATTGTTGTTCGTCCTACGGACTAAAACCCTCCGGTTTATATAGACACCGGATAGGGTTAGGGTTACACAAAGTCGGTTACAAAGGTAGGAGATCTACATATCCGTATCGCCAAGCTTGCCTTCCACGCCAAGGAAAGTCCAATCCGGACACGGGACGAAGTCTTCAATCTGCTATCTTCATAATCTTGGAGTCCGGCCGATGATGATAGTTCGGCTATCCGGACACCCCCTAGTCCGGAACTCCTTCAGTGGCCTTGGCATCCGTAACATCCAGCATACGGGCATCTCTCTCCGCGTTCGCTGGCTATGGCTGCAACGCACCGATGCTACTCGCCCATGGAGCCACCTTCACATCCCCCACGATGCGGACGCGAGTGCTATTTTCAGAGCCTCCACGACTTGGCAACTGGGAGCAGGAGATTCTTGCCGATTCTGGACCGACAATTGGATCTCCAGCAGGTCCGTGGCGAGATTGCCCCCTCGTTACGGCTCTTGTCCCGGCGCGTCGGAAGGAGAGATGCATGCGAGATGGGCTGCAACAGCGCTCCTGGGTGCAGGATATCTGAGGTGCGCTCAGGCCGGCGGCCATGGTGCAATACGTCGAACTATGGCGTTTGGTGAGACACATTGAGCTCTCTAACGAGCCGGACACGCTACGCTGGCGTTGGACCCCCTCTGCTACATACACGGCAAGCTCCTGCTACAAGGCTCTATTCTTTGGAACCTGTGAAGACCCCTTCTGGCGGCTCACTTGGCGGCCTTGGGCTCCTCTACGCATCAAATTCTTCCTGTGGTTGGCCATGCAAAACCGTTGCTGGACCGCGGAGCGCCTGGCTCGCCTGGGATTACCCCACAACGACGCCTGCATCTTGTGTGACTAGGAGGATGAGACCATGAACCACCTTCTTACCGGATGCTCTTTCTCTCGCCAAGTTTGGCACGAGATCCTAGGCTGGGCACGCGTGCCCATTAGCCTCCCGGACCACGACACGCCATTTCAATTGTGGTGGCAATCCTCTCTCGACCTCGCGCCCACTTCCATGCGCAAGGGCCTATCCTCCCTCATCATCCTCTCCGCCTGGTTGATTTGGAAGCAGCGAAATGCTTGCATCTTTGACGGAGCGACGCCATCGATTACCTTCACCTCCGACACCATCAAGGACGAGGCGTCTATGGGCCAAAGCGGGCGCTACCGGACTGCAAAACATTATCCCGGTAGCGTAGTCTCTAGTTTCTAGCCTTGGGGCCGGGCATACCCCTTTCTGTTATGCTCCTTCGCTTGTTCACCATGCCTAGTGACGACATGGCCTTATGGCGTTGTAATCCCATGCTTGTACTCTCCTTCTATCAATACAAAGATACGCAGTTTGCGTATTCGCGAAAAAAAAAACATAATCCCCTTGTTCCATACTCCATGCGGTGTTCCATGCTCCCATGCCATGCTCATGCATGATGTGTCCCAGATAACTTGATTATGTCAAGTAAAGTCAAAAAACAGCCGGCTGTGTCCCAACCCCCTTGTTCTCCACGAATATGCAAATTCTTCCCGTGGCTGGTTGTTGTAAGATATTTTGCTTGCCGCAACAGGCTTAGATATCTCCGTCACTCACTTGATTCATCACAGCCAACGAAAGCTAGTGTGTAGTGATAAAAGCAACAGAAGTGAGAGGTGTCCATGGAGAGCAGCAAGGCTAGTCCATTTCTTGAGCATCGCGGCTAGTCTCTTACTAATTAGCACGCTACACACGTATCACAATCCATGGTTGAGATGGTCAAGTCTGTCATTGTTGGGGAAGCAGTGAGCCGGATTATTTCTGGTATTTTCCCCACCAGCAAAAACGAGGACAAATCATACGAGGAGTCATCAGGAGGAGGTGGCATAGAGAGGCTGGAGATGGCGCGCATCAAAATGGAGGCCGCGCTCCAGACGTCCAACAAGTGGCAGATCACCGATACATCGATGCTCCATTGGCGAAAGAAAGTGAAGCACTTTGCCCAGGACTGCGACGATGTAGCGCGCAGATGCAGGCAACATTTCCGGGAGGAAGACTGAGGCAGAGCAGGTGGCAAGGAAATCCTCATTTCCTAGACGGGTCGCTCACACAACCAAGACATTCGTCTCCTCTTTCATCGGGCGCGGCAATGATCATTGCTCCGCGGGCAGAGTCACCGCTGCTGCCGTTCGAAGATTCGAGAGGCTCGCAGATGATGCTGGTGAATTTATGAGGTATGTGCAGCTCGGCGGGACACCCCGCCATCACCTGTTCTTCGACCCTCTCATTGGGCATATCTTCGCAGGAAAAACATTGACCTACCAGGTGTTGCATCCCGGAGGTCAGTACCACTTCTTTCGCTTACGCTCAGTTGGCTTCAATGATCGTGGGCTAGAGGCCACGATAACTTTTATCTACGAAGATCGCAAGGTGCCCAAGAACAATTTTAGACTCGGGGTCATGATGCGTCTTTCGGAGAGTACAGACATAATCGGAACTACAGTCAAGTGCTTGCGGCTAGTGACGCCGCACTTCAAGTGCAAGGCCGACATTGTCATCAGAGAGATCACCCATCTCCCTACACAAGATTTCTCCTTTTTTACACACGTGCAACACTGTGACCATATCCACAGAACTTTGACTGGATGGTTCCGTCCAGATCTATTATGTTGTCAAGGATACGACCACGACGTGGTGCCTTCTAGGCTTCTAGCCATGGTGGTAGCAACTGCAACAATGGAGGTGGAAACAAATTTAGATTTTCAAGCATATTTCCTGAATCATTCTGCGAAGTGTTTTTGTTGCGCCCCATGTCACTATCCGATTACCTGTCGGGGTCAACCATAGTTACTGGTCATGACGACACATCTTCTTTGGAGAATTTCCCGCCTTTGAAGCTTGGGATTCTACTCCTGCCCCATGACTCTTTGGAGGACCCCAAATCTCCCTGTCCCGCGACAGAGGTGATCGATGGAGAGAAGCAACACCTCACCCATGTAAATGTTCACCCAGACCAACTCGACAAGATCTTGTTACCTAAGGCAATAGATTATCTTCATCATAATGCCGAGGCTATGACATACCAGGTATGTTGGAGGTCTAACCATGGCAGCGCGCACCTAGTGTGGAGAAGACAAGCTTGGAAAGAACATCTGGGGCACGCAAAGCCACACGACAAGGTAGGAGCATTAAAAGTACTATGATGATTCGCCGAGTGCAGCAGGATCAGCTGATGCATAATTGGAAGACGGTAGCCGAAGCTTTTCTAAAACTATGGGTTGTGTGTTCCTCTGAGAAGTTGCGGAGATCATTTACCTCTTGGGTCAACGTGTTAGGACAAAACTAGTGATTAATAGCTTAGTTACATAGCAAGCAATCGGATGCTTTACCACATGTTCTCTTTGAAACCATCAGCGCCAAAGCGAGCAGGTCATTTGTTGAGTTGTATCTTTTCTATGCATATCATTGTGTTTTTATTTGGGTCACATTGTTGTGCTCGTCAATAAGAGAAATATGTCAAAACATATATATGAGAAATAGTTATTCTTCACCCCTTCTCTATTTTGACGTCAATGCACCGTATTTTTAGGTTTCGTAAATTTCGTCTTATTTCATACGTAAAAAGAAAACGTAAGAAAATATATACTCACCGTAAAAAATATTTTATGTACGTAAAATTACGAACGTAAAAACGTAGTGTAAAACATACATAAAATGTGTTATTTCTGGTCTTATAACCTTTTTTTGTTTTTTATACCAAATTTTACGTAGTGAATCAATATGAATGTAACTTTTTCTATTTCAAACGTAATTTATTTATGAAGCGATCTTTAAATTACCCCGAGTGAAGAATTACTTATTCTGCATCTTGAGTGATGAATAGCATTACTCTCTCTCTCTCTCTCTCTATATATATATATATATATATATATATATATATATATATGTATATATATATATATATATATATATATATATTGTTTGTGTTTCTAACAAAAAATTGTTTGTAACTTCGGGAGGCAATGTTACAAGTGAAAATGATAAAATATGTGATGATACTTAGGCGTTAATAATACAATAACAAAAGCGCACTCTAAATCATGATGACTACATAGTACCAACTGCAGCCCAATGGTTTTCAAATCTCTCGGTCATGAGATGGAGTCTGTCTGATAAGGTGGAACTTCATTTGATATGGAGATGGGTGAAACGGAGCAGACTCAGTTGGATAATGCTAATTGTTTTTGAGATTTGGAAATGACATGAATAATGGTCGGATGTGAATTGAAATACCGGATTATGTTGGATTTAAATACGGTACAGATTCAAAATGGTGGTATGCCACATGCATATACAATAAATATATAATCTTTGGCTCATGTATCTAGCGATCTTTTAGATGCCTCACTCCTAGGCACCGTGCATATATTTGCAGAGATCCTTTTCGGTGCTCCTGCTATTTCAAGAACGGTCACCGTGCTCGCGAGTGACGCAATTCCTAGCGTCCACTAACTCCCTGGCATGCTATGTCGTGTCATCCGTGTCCCATCGCGACATCGAGCATCGTCAGGCTCCAAGTTCATGTGAGGGTCCAAAGAAGTCTGGGCTCCCCTTTGAGGCACTTCGTCGTGTGTCTTGGGCACCAATCGTCTTTGTTACCACTGGCATGGAAACTCCGTCTGATGTGATGTTGTAGTCTGCTATGGCAGATCAGACTGAGCTGCTGCGAGTCTGGCAGGCATAGGCAGGGAGCTTTCTAGAGCGAACGGAGGTCGCTTTGAGCAAGCTCTCCCTTGTGCCGGCTATGTTGTAGACCACTTCAAAGGCACTTTCTCCTCATATGTTTGGTGTTGGCTCCGCGGAAGACATGGGTGGAGCTATATCGTGTTGGGGACAATTCGTCGTGGATGTTTGCCTTGTCCCCTGTGTTGTCTACCTCTGAGGGTGAATCCATCTTTTTTTTTGCGATGGTAAAAGAGTTTTATTCCTCATTCATAGGGTTACAATCTAATGGCAACAGCTCCTCCACACATGGAGGGCCCTGCCCAAGCCACACATCGGTAGTTCTCTCTGTGCGACTATACATAGCCAAACGATCTGCTACTCTATTTTGTTCTCGCTTAATTTTCAAAGGAATAAACTCTCTTTCACCCAACAGATGGCGAATCTCTGCAACTAGGTGGCCATATGCCGACCGGGATAGACTCTCTCCTAACAAAGCTGAAAGAGCCTGGGAGGAATCCGATTGAACAATGATAGGAAGATTGCAGTGCTGAATTGCCAATGCCATTCCTTGCATTATTGCATGTAGTTCCGCCTCGAGTGCATCATTGCAATTAAAGATATATCGGTAGGCTGCAAAGATCACCGACCCATCATGTCTTCTTAGTATCATGCCTACTGCCGCTGAATCATCCGGAGCTAAGAACGATCCATCGACCGAAAGCGCGAGTTGGCCCTCCGCAGGACGTGGCCATGGTGCCTGGGCCGCCTCCCTGCGTGGCCTGATCGGGTCTTCACATTTCATTGGCATCTTCCCCTTGATGATCTCCTCAGTAGAGTACCTCCTAGCCAGCTGTAACGAGTGCATATAGCTTTGCAAGTAGTCAGCCGTTACTGCCGGAGCCGGTACCTCTTTGCCATGCGCCAGATCCGACCGCAACGTCCAGATCCTCCAAATTACCATGATAGTGCAATCCCGCATAGCATCATCACAGTGCATAAGGATATTCAGGAGCCATTCATTACCTGTATCGCGTAGCAGTATAGGATCGGGGAGGTTCCATAGTGGCGCATCTGCGTCCACCTTTGCTCGAGCATGATCACATGTAACCAGCGCATGGAAGCTGGTCTCTTTTTCCGTAACACAGAGAGGGCATGTATCACGCGTGGATATGTGCCTATATTTCTTGCATTGGTTAGTAGCTAATGCTCCTGACACCACCTTCCACGCCATGATCCTCATTTTAAGCGGCAGCCAAGCATCCCACACTCGCAGCCATATGGTTCTGTGTCCATTAGGGTTAGTGCTCGACGATCCACCAGCTTGTGCCCCATGGGTTTCTGCTGCTAGATGATAGGCGCTTTTGACAGTAAACAAGCCGCTCTTTTCTGGAAACCAAGCCAGAAAATCCTGGCCTTGGCGCGGTGACGTCCGGATCTTCATGATTTCGCGGACGTCCATCTCCCAGAAGTATTGCCGTAGCATCTGCAAATTCCATGCACCTGCCTCATCAAGGAAGTTTGCAACCCAATTATATCTACAGTTCCACTTGGGGGTGATTGGTTTGAAGTCATGCCTCCTCAGGATCCAAGGATCCCTCCAAGTCCTTGATTAGTGACCCATCACCCACCCGCCAAATAAGGCCCTTCTTCAGCAGTTCAAGTCCAAACAAGATTCCCTTCCACACAGCAGATGAGCTAGAGGGAAGACTGTATCGAGAAGATTTCCATTGGGAGAATATTTAGCCCGGAGTAGGCGTGCACATAAGCTGTCCGGGCTATCGAGCAATCTCCAAGCTTGCTTTGCAAGTAAAGCCTGGTTAAACACCCTCATATCTCTGAATCCCATGCCTCCCATGTCCTTGGGCAGGATCATTTTCTCCCAGCTAAGCCAAGCCATCTTCCTCTTGCCTTGTTCAACACCCCACCAATATTGTCTCATCATACGTGTCAGATCATCACACACAGAAGCCGGTAGCCTGAACACACTCATAACATACGTGGGAATTGCTTGTGCCACCGCTTTGATCAAGATTTCTTTATTGCCCGACGAGACATATTGCTCACTCCAATCGATTAATCTTTTTCTCAATCCTTCCTGTAGTGATTCAAAATTCCCCTTATGCATTCTCCCTTCCGGAACCGGAAGACCAAGATACTTTGGCTCAAACACCTGTTGCGTAACCTCAAGTATGCTCTTGATCTCATCTGCCTCCACAATCGGACAATTGTCTGAAAAAATAATGGAACACTTCTATGGGTTAATGAGCTGACCCGTTGCTGAAGTATAAGTGTTCAACAGTCCCTTGACAATGCTCGCCTGTTGGCCAGACGCTTCAAACATCAACATAGTATCATCCGCAAAAAGCGGGTGGGAGATAACTGGTGCACCACGACATATAGACACTCCCTTCAGGGATCCCTCCTCAACTGATTTTGAGAATAAAGCAGATAGGGCATCAGCAACAAAAAGAAATAAGAATGGTGATAAGGGATCACCTTGCCTCAATCCTTTAGAAGGGATGAACTTCTCCAGCAGCTGTCCATTGAATTTGACCGAGTATTTGACAGACTTCACACAAACCATAATCCACGAGATCCAT
This sequence comes from Aegilops bicornis, assembly GCA_021605145.1. Lineage (NCBI taxonomy): Eukaryota > Viridiplantae > Streptophyta > Magnoliopsida > Poales > Poaceae > Aegilops > Aegilops bicornis. The sequence goes on along the minus strand of CM038673.1, from coordinate 671,645,031 downwards.
TGTTGGGCAAAGCCCCACTTGCCAAGAGCTTTCTCCAAAAAGTCCCAATCGACACGATCATATGCCTTCGATAGATCAAGCTTATAAGCACACGCTGCCTGCCTGGACTATTTCAATGATTGTATATGATGAAGGCATTCAAAAGCAATTATAGAGTTGTCAGAGATAAGCCTCCCTGGGACAAAGGCACTCTGATTTTTTGATATTAACTCCGCAAGCATCGGCCGTAGCCTGTTGACCAAGCACTTTGAAACGATCTTATAGAGAACATTACATAGGCTTATCAGTCTAAAATCCTTTAGTTCCTTAGGAAAGGGAACTTTCGGAATAAGAACGATAGCCGTGTCATTCACCCCCTCAGGCATAGTTCCAGTCTTAAAGAATTCTAGAACCGCCGCTATAATTTCAGCTCTCATCACGGCCCAATTTCTTTGGAAAAATCTAGCCGGGAGACCGTTTGTTCCAGGCGCTTTGAGTGGGCCGATCTGAAACAGAGCATCAGACACCTCCTCCTCCGAGAAGGGTGCACAAAGCAAGTCGTTCATACCTTGAGTAACCTTTGGTGCAATAACCTCCAATACACTCTCCGGCGTCAAAGTTGGGTCCTTTGTATACACCTCCTAAAAATAGGACGTGGCCATACGCTGCATCTCCGTCGGGACAGAGCACCAAGTGCCATCCTATCGTCGAAGACGTTGAATATAGTTCCTTTGAGCCCGCCACACAGCACGCCGGTGGAGGTATGCCGTATTACGTTCTCCTTCTTTGAGCCACGTGATCCGCGATCTCTGCAACCAAAGCATTTCCTCCCTATAGAGGAGTTCATCCAGTTGATGCATTTTCTGTTTGATCAAGCTCCTGTCCGCATCATGAAGTTGCAGGTCTGCCAACTCCGCACGTAGCTTCTCCAGATCTGAGATGACATGACCGAAATTTTCTTTACTCCACGATCGCATCTTGTTCATCATCTCTTTCAGTGTGTCCCGTACCGCACCTAAGTTCCCAGCTGGGGGACAGCGCTCCCAACTATCAGCCACCACCGAAGATAGACCAGGGTGCCTCTCCCACATGATTTCATAGCGTGACGCCGGTCGAGTTCTCGGTGGTGCTAAAAGTAACTGGACTAGGACCGGGCAGTGGTCCGAACAAGAAGTCACAAGGTGCACCACCTGCGAGAGGGGGAACAGGTCCTTCCATGCCTCGTCCGCACAAGCCCTATCCAGACGAACCCGTACATTCCTCACCCCATACTGGCCATTATCGTATGTGAAAGGAACGCCACTGAACCCAAGATCCATCAGTTCACATACTACCAGACAATCACGAAACACTTGCATTTGATTTTCAGACCGCTGAGATTGAGAGAAGTGCTCATGTTGCCACATAGCTTCATTAAAATAGCCACACACTAACCATGGTTCCGCGGAAACTGCCCTAAGGTTAGATAGTGTGCTCCACATGCGATGCCGATTCTCCACTCTCGGCTCGCCATACACAAAAGTTGTCCTCCATGATTTATCATTTGCTGCATCCACAATTCGCACATCAATGTACCGTACACAAGCATCCAAAACTGTCACTTGCAGACTCTCATTCCAGTACAGAGCCAGGCCACCACTCAGACCCTGGCTCGATACCCCCACAAAACCCTTCATCTGTAATCTCCACTTAAGACGCTCCATCTTACTTGAGGCTTGTCTAGTTTCAGATAAGAATATAAGCCCCGGGGAATTGGCTTTAGAGAGGGCCAATACCTCACGAACTGTCCGGCGGTCCCCCCCCCCCCCTCGGCAGTTCCAACATAACAAACTCATTGTGCCCGGCGGTCCTCCCCCAAGGAGGTCGCCGATCTATCGCCAGATATGTTATCTGAGTTAGTCTTTGCTCTCTTACTTCCATTGCTGCTACTAGGAGAGTTGGTCCCATCATCCTCTCCTTTCCCAAGTGTCACCGCAAGAACCTCATCCGTTGGCTTCTGGGCTCCATGCACCGCATCAGCACCCACCACATCCAAGGCTAATCTCTTTCTGGCCGCCGGATCCACCTGCATGGAGGTACGGCCAGTTTTTGACGGACTTGTAGCTGTATCTACTGTTTCAGGATCAACCGTCCCCTTCCCTGACTTATTCCCCAGCTGGGGTGTGGCCTCATATTGCCGTGTGCCTCCTCTCGCAGGCATTTCCTCCTGACGCTGTCTATTGGGTCCATCCGCGTATAGCCATGCCCCGTATTTCTTGTCCTTGTCCTCATGAATGCCGCTGCCACATTCTTTGTACTAATGGCCAATTAGGCCGCAGACGCTGCAGAATCTGGCCAGTTTCTCATACCGAACCAGAAACACCTGTCTCTCCCCGCCTCTGACGATGCTAACAAATTTTGTCAAAGGCTGTCTAATATCATGGCGGATGCGAATTCTTACATAATCTCCTCTAGTATTTCCATTAAGCCTCATCTCCAGAATCTCACCCGAATTCCGCAGCAGATGTTGCACAATCTTTCCCTTACAGAACCCTTCAGGAAGTTTGTGGATTTGTAGCCAGATTGGCATGAAATCCATTGGCACTTCCTCGGCCTTAGTGAAACCATCATATGAACACATTAACACAAGCATATTCCTGAATAGCCATGGCCCTTGGTCGATCATGCGCTCCCAATCTCCCAAACAGGAAGCTTGCACGACGAATAGATTCGGTCCAACCGGCCGAAACCTAGCCGGCTAGGCTGTATTCCACGCCGCGCGCATCTCCCTGTAAAAAGCTGTCTGGCTAAAGGACTTATCAGTGTGAACCCTAGCTAGGGCAAGCCATCTGACGCTTTCGTTGATTTCAGGATCATCCTCATCGATGACCAGGTCATCGAATTCTTCTTCTTCCAAGTTCAACTGTTCCAAAAAATCTCCCAGATCTGACTTCACAGTAGCGCTACCACCATCGCTTGTTCCCGATTGGGCGTCCGCCGCCGACGCCATCACGACCGGATTGACGGAGAAGACGGCCACGAACCCTCCGAGAGGGGTGCGTATTTAGCTGCGGAGGACTCGCTGGCGTTTGCCCGCCAGGGAGGAGGAGTTGGTGTTGGATAGGGACTCGCCGGCGATCCGATCGCCAGGAGGAAAGAAACCCTAGCCGCAGCGTAGGGGAAAAAACTTTTTGCACACAGCGTAGGGTGAATCCATCGTCGTGCTCGTGGCTTCGGTGGTGCAGATCATGCCCGAAATTTGAGAGCTATGCATTGGCCCTACTTCACCTCTGTCAGTACGTGGAGCATATGAAGGTCAACTCATCGGTTACCTCGTGTGAGGGACATGATTCACCTCTGTCATGTGAGCAGCTAGAGGCGTATATATCCATCATGTCAGTGGTATCTGAGGTTAACGATGTGGTGGCGACCAATATGTTGGCAAAGGTGGCTGCAGACGTGGAGGCCGTTGCTCTTGACATTGCTGCCACACACTCGCCTGAGACCATTAGGCAGGTGCTTCACGTGAGTGATGATGTTCATGTGGATGATGATATTGTTCTGGCCGGTATGCCGGAGCCTAACCTCGAGGACTTGTTCGCCATCAAGCTTGTTAAATACCTATCTAACTTGAATGCTTTTGAGGCAGAATGCATCGAGGGACAAATGTAATAAGGATGATGTTCACCCTCAATCAGCAAGAAGGGTGGCGACGATGGGAGGTGCAAGTGCTTTCATGATACTATTGTCTAGGCTGCAACTGTGGGCTCAAATGTGTTAATTTTTTTAGGAAAGGAGGACAACCCTGGCCTCTGCATCTGAAAGATGCATGCAGCCATTTTATTAATTATTTACGAAGACCTTACAAAGCACTACATCAATATGTCTGAATGCGTCATCTAAGCAACATCTGTCGCAATCCCTATCCACTAGATGAAGGGGTGCAGAATACCGAGCCAAATATCCAGATATTCCTAAGCCTAACATCTAAACCCGGAGGCCCCAGCCCAGCCACATACCGGGTCTGGGACACAGACTGGTCCAACGCACCCTCGAGGGTCGTCACCGCCGACTTCCACCGGTCCAACTTCAGAACAAGTACTGATGCATCAGCCTTGCCAGGCTTCCCATCGACGCCGCCACGGCGCCAGACAGCTCCACCGCCATGCGCTCGTCCATCCAGCCACATCCTTCGTCGAGGTCTAACTGCAAAATGCCGCCAATACTCGTCGCCATCGACGCGGTAGATACAACGCTGCTCCTCCTGTCAACCACCACACCGTCGCCGCTGCTGGAGCTACGCGGAGCCCACCACCCATAGCAACTCTCCCCCGAACAATTGAGCCTCCCAAGACGGCGCCTCATGAAGGTTACGACGTGTAGGACGCCGCCGCCACCCAATCCAGTCTGAATTTTAGACTTTCGGCCGGGAGGTGTTCGGAGGTGGATAGGAGGGACCTCGGCTTCGCCTACAGGAAGGGTAACGACATTGAGGGACGCCGCCGATGCCGGGCCGGACCAGCCGACTAAAGTTTCCTCCGGCCCCTAGCCTATACTATCAAACCTTCGTCTGCTCCGGATCCGGCAGCGAGCCATGAACTGAAACCTACAAAGATGAGAGTGCCATGGGGCTCAACCCAACAGGAAGAAGGATCGAGAAGAACATCCATAGTACATATACAGGCGCCGCATCAACTGATCCGACGTTGTCAGCGGCGAAGAACACCACCCCGCGCCGGCCGACCGCGTCCAGGTGTCAGATCCAGAGATCCGATCTGAACACGGCGGCGCCCGCGACCTCCTGCTCGTGCCCACCACGCAGCCATCACCACGCCGCGAACTCAAATGTGTTAACTATCTCTGAAGTTCTAGTGAACCGTTGGGGGTTTCATTCGTGGCTTTGTGTGGGTGCGTCTGATGGGTGGTCATGTGGCTCCATAGCTCAGGAGTAGTTCACATAAGTAGGCAAATTTGTGACGGATTTTGTCCGATTTTACTCAGACAACTATGTTCTTTTTAGTTAATGAATGAGGCAAAAACATTGGACCGCTAGCCGGAGCCCGTGCGGTTTACTGTTCATATACTGTTTTGGCCCGATTTGTCTTTTTTGCTGAGAGCTTCGCATATGTTCAAATGACTTAAAATTTAGAGCGGGCCTCACGCATCAATTTGTCTACCACACAAATTTTATTTGGAATTTTTTTGAATTTATTTTGAATTTTTTACGATTTTTTTCTAACCGGGTGCAGATGAGCCTGGGCATCAAAACACCCTACTCCCAAAGTAGCAACTAGGAAACAACTCTGAAAACATTCGAACAGGAAATGTGCAAGAATACGAAGATACAAATGCATGCGCAAACAGAGAATCAGAGAACACATATGTTTTGGGTTGGTCAACAGGAAAAGGAAACACATACAGGGATTCTTCTTTCTTTTTGCTATAATAAACAGTCTCTTTCTCTCTCGCGCGTACACAGAGTAAAATCAAACTCAAACTATATTTTCAAAAAAAAAAAATCAAACTCAAACTCCAAGAAGATACTCCCTCTATTCCTTTATATAAGGCCACAAACTTAATTTACAGGTACCAAGGTAAAATTTAATGACTGCTTTACAAGCCAACTTTTCTTCTCGTTAACCGGGATTATTAATACATCGGCATGCATGCAAGGAACAAATGAGAAGGAAGTAGCACAATGTCATTATTAATACATGCATGCAAATATTAAATAAGTTAGTAGTATGAGGAAACATCATTAAATTTTAATCGGAAGATTTGGTACTAGGGTTTTCTTTTTCCCCTAGGGTTTCCCTGGGGTCCAACTCCTCCTTCGGCGGCGGCGCCGAAGTACACCAAGATCGACGTGGAAATCATCGCCTGACGACGGGGGCTCGAGCGAAGGACACCGAGGAAGTGTCGGGACTCGCCTCCGACGACTGCATGAAGAACTCGTGTGGCCAGGAGGTGCGGGGTGGGATGGAGAGACAGGAAGTAGGGGCGGCTAGGGTTGAAGATCTAGAGGCGGCTAGGGCAGAAGAACTAGCGGCGGGTACCGGGCTTGGTCCGGGCATTGGGATGATGAAGGGAGATGATGTGGATGAGAGTACGATCGGCGTGAAGGTGGCGGACGTAGAGAAGGGCGACGAGGATGAAGATTGGGATCAGTATGAGCAGGGCCACGATCTAGAGGACGCGTTTGAGAACCTCAAATTGCAAGGGGAGGAAGAAGAAGATTTGGATCTTTCTGGGGAGTTTGAGGACTTGATCAAGGACGTGCGTTGGATGGCGCTTTTTAGGGTTCATACCCTTCGGTCGTTTAGCCATGCCTCCCTGTTAAACTCCATGAGGAACGTGTGGGCTTGTGCGCAGGGGGTGACTTTCAACATTAAGGGCCCCAACTTGTTCTTGGCTCAATGTCATTGCTTGGGGGACTGGAAGCGTGTGATGGAAGGGGGACCATGGCAGTTCAGGAGAGATCTAGTGGTGTTAGTTGAATATGATGGTTTTTCGGATGTTGAAGAATATGAGCTAAACATGTATCCCCTATGGGCAAGAATAAAAGGATTGTCGGATGGGTTGACGAGGAAGAAGGAGTTGGCTGAAAAAGTAGCAAAGAAGGTGGGAGAACCTCCCTTTACAGTCAGAGTGAATGAAGGAAGGATCAAACCATCAAATTTCTTGAGAGTTCGGGTGTTTGCTAATGTTACTAAACCATTAGTAAGGATTGTGCATATCACCTTGAAGGAAAGGAAGAGGTATTCGGTGTTCTATGAAAAACTCCCAGATTTCTGTTTTTTCTGTGGGCGTATGGGACATGTTGTGGAGGAATGTGGAGATGGTGTACATGATATTGCACTGTGCGAATGGGGAGACTGGCTACATTGGGTCAGTGAACCCGTGGAGTTACGGTGGTCGAGGAGGTAGAGGTGGAGGGAGTGATGGAGGTAGAGGAGGCGCCGGCCCGATAGGGGGTGGGTCGGGGAGGATGACGAGGCGGCCGCGGCGGGGGATCCAGGGGAGGTAGAGCTGAAGTTTCGGAGGAGAGTGACAATGTGGAGATGCAACGAGAGGGAGGTTTGGAGCTGCAAGTGGGGATGGATATCATGCAGTTCAAGATGATGAAATCAGCTGAGGAGCGTACAGCAAGGAAGAGGTTAGTGGATGATGATGGGGTGGCAAATGTGCGTGATCCGGGCGGGCAAAATTTGGGAGGAAAGGTGGCTGATGCGGTGCTGCGTCTGGAGTACGGGGAGTCGATCAGTTCGGGAAGCCGGTCGGATCCTAAAGACACACCGGGTAAGAACCCCATAGTGAAGCGAAGGAAGCAAGGAGAGGCCGGGGTGGAGGAGAGCGAGGGAGTTGATATGGACACATCTACGCAGGCGGCCTCCGGCGAGGAGGACCGCCGGGCCCAATGAATTGCCTCAGTTGGAACTGCCGGGGAGGGGGGAACACCCGGACAGTTCGTGATCTAGCGACGTTGTGTAAGTCGCGTTCCCCCATGTTGGTATTTTTGTGTGAAACAAGGCAAAAGGGAGAGAAGATGAAACGGTTCCGATCTAAACTTGGTCTGAAGGGCTTTTGTGGGGTGGATAGTAATGGATTAAGTGGTGGTTTGGCGCTTTATTGGAGGGAAGATTGTGTTGTGGATGTTTTGGACAAGGATGGCAGATTTATTGACATCGTTATCAGAGCTCGAGAAGATGCTCCGGAGTGGAGAGCTACTTTCGAGTATGGGGAGCCACGGGTGGAAAACAGACACCTAATGTGGACTAAGTTATGCAACCTGAAAGTTGCTAATAATCTGCCATGGTTGGTTATAGGGGACTTCAATGAAGCCATGTGGGATTTTGAGCATTTATCGGTCACGCCAAGGGCGGAAGCACAGATGATAGCCTTCAGGGATACCTTGGAGGTGTGTGACCTTGTTGATCTAGGTTTCACGGGGCTGCCTTTCACATATGATAATAAAAGAGCGAGGTCGGCTAATGTCAAGGTGAGGTTGGACCGCGCGGTAGCTACAAACGATTGGCGTAATCTGTTCGCCTTTGCTACGGTGGAGCACATACCGTCCCCATGCTCAGATCACCTCGTTTTATTTCTCAAAGGTGAACCGGACCAGGGACCGGTGAAGGAGAAGTGCAGGAGGTATGAGGTTTTTTGGGAGAGGGACGCGGCATTGCCAAAGGTGGTGGAAGATGCGTGGGCTGCGGTAGGGGAGATTCACAATCTTCCGCAATTGAAGGAAGCTCTGTCTAAAACAATGACTGCTTTACGATCATGGAGCAAGAAATTTGGCAATGTGACTCGGGAGGCGGCTAAGTCGAGAAGCCAACTGGAGGAGCTTATGAATATGAATGCGGACAGGGAAGATATAAGGAGAGTGACGGATAAAATGAATGAGATGTTGTATCAAGAAGAGATGATGTGGATGCAAAGATCGAGAATTGCCTGGCTTAAGGAAGGAGATCGGAACACAAAATATTTTCATAGTAAGGCAGTTTGGAGGGCGAGGAAGAATAAGATCAGGGAGTTAACGGACAGCATTGGAATAGTGCATACGGAGTTTACAGAAATGAGCCAGATTGCTAATGAGTATTTCCAAAATATTTTTGCTGCGGACAGTAACTTGAGGGCATCCGAAGTAGTAAACTTGTTTGAACAAGTGATCACACCGGCTGATAATGACAGGTTGTGTGCACCGTTTACTGGTAAGGAGATATTTGATGCCTTGTTCCAGATTGGGCCGTTGAAGGCACCTGGCCCGGACGGGTTTCCCGCTCGTTTCTTCCAACGGAACTGGAGTACGGTGAAGGAGGGTGTGATGGCTGCAGTCCGGGATTTTTTCAGTACGGGGGTCATGCCTGAGGGTGCTAATGATACCTCCATTGTGATTATCCCAAAAAAAGCTAACCCCTTAAAGATGGCGGACTATAGGCCTATAAGTCTTTGTAACATCACATATAAGATAATCTCCAAATGCCTGGTTAACAGATTAAGACCCTTGTTGGATGATATAATATCGGTTGAACAAAGTGCATTTATACCAGGCAGGATGATTACAGACAATGCATTGGTTGCCTTTGAATGTTTACATTATATTAAACAAGAGAAGGATCCTTCAAGGAGTTTTTGTGCGTATAAGTTGGATTTGTCCAAGGCTTATGATAGAGTGGATTGGGCTTTCTTGAAGCAGGTGATGCAAAGGTTAGGGTTCTCCCATCGATGGATTGAATGGATAATGGCGTGTGTCACATCGGTGAGGTATTCGGTAAAATTGAATGGAACTCTCCTGGATTCATTTGCACCCTCGCGCGGGCTTCGGCAAGGAGACCCACTCTCTCCGTTCTTATTCTTATTTGTGGCAGATGGACTTTCAGCTATTCTGAAGAATAAAGTGCAAGTTGGCGATATTGCTCCAGAAAAAATTTGCAGAAGAGCTCCGGGCATATCCCACTTGCTTTTTGCAGATGATACCATGCTGTTTTTCCAGGCTTCGAGGGACCAGGCGGAGCAGGTAAAAGCAGCCTTGGATCTATACAGCACGGCCACGGGACAAAGTTTGAACTATGAGAAGTGTTCGATATTTTTTGGCGAGGCGTGTCCGGTTACGAATCAAGAGCATGTAAGAGACGTTCTAAACGTCACAAGTCTGGTTTTTGAGGAGAAGTACTTGGGTCTTCCCACGCCGGAAGGACGAATGTCGAAAGGCAAATTTCAAAACTTGCAAACAAGCCTTACCAAGAGACTTGTCCAGTGGGAGATGGTTTTTGGCTCAACTTTGGTAGAGAGGTGCTTATCAAGTCGGTCGCACAAGCTTTACCCACGTATATAATGGGTGTCTTCAAGCTACCGTTTTCGGTGTGTGACGATCTAACAAGAATGGTGAGGAACTTCTATTGGGGCTCAGAGAAGGGGAAGAGGAAAGTTCATTGGAAGGGGTGGGATCATCTTATGCAGCCAAAGGAAAGAGGTGGGATTGGTTTCCGAGATTTTCGCCTATTTAACCAAGCCCTACTAGCTCGTCAGGCATGGAGATTAATCACAAGGCCGGATAGCTTGTGTGCTCGTTTACTCAAAGCTAAATACTACCCGCTGGGAAGTTGGAAGATATGGTGTTTTACGGTAATGCATCATCGTCACAGTCGGCCATTAGTCATGGTTTGGAGCTCTTGAAAAAGGGTTTAATTTGGAGAATAGGAAACGTGAGAAGTATCCGGGTGTGGCGGGATAACTGGATTCCACGCCCCTACTCGTATAAACCAATCACAAGGCAGGGGGTGTCGCATCGAGATATGTTTCGACCTCACGAATGAGAACGGCTCTGGAAAGCTCAAGTCCTGAACCAATATTTCATGCAAGCTGATGTGGCTGAGATCTTAAAGATCAGAGTTTCACCCAGGCAAAGTGAAGATGTCATTGCATGGGGGCCAGATAAGTTGGGGGTCTTCTCTATGAAAAGTGCGTACCAATTGGCGTTCGACGAGGCGCACAGATCCAGTGCAGTGTCCTCTAGTTCGATGCCTTCCGGTGCGAGGCAATGTTGGAATTTCATATGGAAGTGTGGCGTGCATAGCGGTGGCAAATTTTGCTTGGAGAGTTGCAGATGATGGGTTGCCAACGTGGAAGAATAAGCATAAGATTGGCTTGGAGACCACAGTATTTGTCGATCTGTGGAGTAGATACTGAGAGGACAATTTTCATCCGTTCTTGAGATGTCAACTAGGGCCGAGATCTTTATTTGAGTATGGCAAAAATTTGGAGCTTACCCCGGCTTCAGACAATTACCAATTGTGGGAAGGAGTGGCTCTTGCAACTGTTAGCCCCTAGAAGTGAGATGGATCGGTGTATGATTCTGCTTGTGTTCTGGAGAGCTTGGTATATTCGCAATGAAGTGGTGCACTTTAAACCGGCACCGCAGATGGAGGCATCCGTAAGATATCTGCAGAGCTACCTTTCCTCTCTTATGGCCATCAAAATTGACAGTGGTGCCGATCCAGTGAAAGGGAAGACATATTATACAATGGAGAAAAGGGGCCAAAGTGATATTCACATGGTAGATCGGCCTGGATGGAGAAGCCTAAGCACGGATGGGTTAAACTAAACACAGATGGAGCCTTTGTGGCATGTGATAATGCGGTGCTTGGCATGATCTTGAGGGATGAGTTTGGCAAAATAATCTTCTCCGCTTGCAGGACACTACAATTCTGCAGAGGCAATTGGAGGCCGAACTATATGCGTGCTTGGAGGGGCTATCTTGGCGGTTCAACGAACTTCATTATCGATTCACGTTGAGATGGACTCCTCTGTTGCAGTTTCTATGATCACAGGCGGTGAAGTTGATCGTTCACTTTATTCGTCGGTGGTTAATGAGATTAGGGGTTTAATAAATATTCATCAAGCTTGTATTACTCATATTGCTCATTCACAGAATAAAGCGAGTGATAATCTAGCGTCTTTTGGTCGTTCTAATAATAGAACTATGACTTGGTTAGGGTCAGGTCCTCCTGAAGTTTTGGAGATAGTTGCTGAGGATTGTATTCATAATGTGATGAGTAATACAAGTGTTTGAGATCGCAAAAAAAAACATCATTAAATTTTGCCTCGATTACTGTTAGTGGCCTTGTATAGATGCAAAATGTATTTTTCATAATGGCCTTGTATAAGGGAATGGAGGGAGTACAGTATATTATAGGATGCTCTTGTGTGCCACTAAAGAATTCGTTTTTCATACTTATATTTTGCGCATTTTCATACTTCATGCATTAGAATTCTCAAAGAACACACCAAGTGTACTGCAAAATTTCTGCGTTTTTTCTCTTTCAAATTGAGTTCAAAGAATGTTTTTTTTTGCTTCATTCATGTAAACCAATGGGATGCATACTATTGTCAAAAGACACATCCTATTTCTATGTGTTTGCTCCACTTTTTCTATGAACAAAACAGGCCTAAGTATGTACTCCCTCTGTAAAGAAATATAAGAGCGTTTAGATTAATAAAGTAGTGATTTAAACACTCTTATATTTCTTTACGGGGAGAGTACACATCAGTTGTTCTTAGCAATCTGCGGGTCTGTCTGGTTCTTTGACCACTTCATTTTACTAGCAATAGACCACTGTAATTGTAAGTGTGCATCTCTACAATGAGGGCAGGGGGTAAGGTTGAAATAATTTTCTAATTACAAATCAGTTGTTGTTATTTTACTAGTAATAGACCACATCAATTGTAAGTGTGCATATCAGTTGTACCAATGTGCGGGTCTGTCCGGCTCTTTGGCCACTGGGGGGTTAAGGTCAAAATAATTTGTTCAGAGTTATCGTGCTTAACTTTAAATGTTTCAACAGAATGGAAGGCAATGCAAGTGCATACAGCAAAGACCCGCAATAAACAAAGGATTTATCAGAAAAACCAAAGGCTTTTCCACATTTTGCGTCCCTTTTCATTGCATTACCTTCCCGAATGGAGAAACTAACTATTGTAGTGCCACTATCCTTTCTCCGAGGCTCCTTTTGCACAACTGCGGCATGGAAAATTTTAAAATTTTAATAATAAGAGAGTCGCTATATTCATACCAATCACAAACAACTACTACCTTTGTTTTTAAATATATGACATTTTGATAGTTTAAATTAAGGTGTACTAAATACTTTCTCCATTTGGTATAGGAAGGTTACCGTATTTGTAGATAACCAATTTGACAAACAAAATGTGAGTTATATACTCGTTAATTTGAATTCAATGGTATACCTTTTGTATAATATAATCCATATTTCGCTAGTCAATGATGATTTAGGGCATCTCCAAAGGATACCCTCAAAAGTCCGGTATATGTACGAAGTGCCAACTTTTGTCATCCAATGAGGACCCCTATCGATCCATGAAACTGTCCGAACGTCCATTTTCCGGCAAACTCGAACCAAGGGGGAGCTATGTAGGAGTGCAGACATCTACTTGACCAACAAAAGGCACCACGTGGTCCTCTCTCTTTTCTCTCTCCAGACATGCATGGTCCCGCCTCCTCTCTCTACTCCCGACCAGACAAATAAGGATTAATTTGTGAAAACAGTTGGATGGCTCTCTCCTGCATCATGTCCGTGAACCACGTCCAGACATAAAAACAGACATTTGTTGGTCAGCTTTGCAGATGCCCCTAGGAACTCAAGCAGGGTTTCTATATCGAAAAGAGGTAAACAAATGCCCACAGAAAGGAACATAAACAAGAAAGAACTAACCCTGAACGAAGGGTATTACTAGAGCTTTTTGAAGGGTATGATTTTTTATGCTAGATGATTGATTAGCATATCTAACAATAATACAGAGATTTAGAATTTTACTAACATATTCACAAGAGATACATCTAGCATATGTCAAATTTTACATGCTAATTTGACTCGCAGCTCTAAAAACAAAAACAAATTTGACTATGAATTGTACTCCCTCCGTAAACTAATATAAGAATGTTTAGATCAGATCTAAACGCTCTTACGGAGGGAGTATGTTACGCTCCCACTTCAGGATTCACTCACTGGGTCTAGGATACAAGAATTCGGCCGGGGTTTGGGGTTCTAGAGGGAGGAGGAAAGGGGATCGAGAGAGGGGAGCCGCCGCCTAGCCAATTACATCATCGCCGCCTCACGCAGGAGGGGAACCGGTGGTACTTAACCCTAGCGCGCGGTGTCCCAGACTTGGGCCGTCAGCCGGCTGCTGGGCTTGACTTGTCAACGGGGCCGTTCCGGCCCTGCGGGTGTAGTAGTGGTTGGGGCCCCAGCGTGGGTGGTGATTGGGGCCGGGGGAACGGAGGCCGTAACACCCCCTCCTCCTGGAGACACAGCTTGCCCCCAAGCTGGTGCCCTGGGAAAATGCTGTCGAAGCTCTTCTGCATCCTCCTGTGTCGCGAACTCGTGGTTGATCGGTCCAGCGCGCAACAGCTGCGGCACTTCCGGCGGCAGCGTTGCAGAGTCCGACGCTCCAAGATCTCCGCTGGAACTGGGCTTGCCGCTGCGGTCGCCGGAAGCTGGTCTTGCACCTGCTCCGTTGGCGGGAGAGCTTGACGTAGCTGTGAAACATGGAAGACCGGGTGTATCGAGCTGGAGTCTGGGAGTTGTAGCTTGTACGCGACCGCGCCGATGCGTTGAAGAACCTTGTACGGCCCGAAGTAACGGAAGGCCAGCTTCTGATTGGCACAGTGACCACCGAGCGTTGCACATATGGTTGCAGCTTGAGGAAGACCCAGTCATCGACGGCGAATACCCGATCAGATCGACGCTTGTCGGCGGAGTCCTTCATGGCTTGGCGTGCCCGGAGAAGATGCTGACGGATCAGAGCCTCCATTTGCGCGCGGTCTTGCAGCCAGTCCGACAAGTCCGGGGAGGCACAGGCGATGGGGTCGATGATGCCGAAGTAGCGAGGCGCACGCCCGTAGAGAACCTCAAATGGAGTGGAACCCAGAGCAGAGTGTGGTGAAGTGTTATACCAAAATTCACAAGAGGCAACTAGGCATACCATTTTGTAGGGCACGCGTGAACGAAGCAGCGAAGGAAGGTCTCAAGGCACTGATTGACCCGCTCAGTTTGCCCGTCGGTTTGCAGGTGGCGTGCCGTGCTCATCCGCAGCTTGGTATGAGTGAGACGAAACAGTTCCTTCCACAGTGTGCTCGTGAAAACTGGATTTGATCCGGAGACAATGGACTCGCAGCCCATGGAGCTTGTAGATGTGAGCCACAAGCGCTGCGCCACCTGGAAGGCTGTGAATGGGTGAGATAAGGCGATGAAGTGGGCATAGCGGGAGAACTTGTCCACAACCACTAAGATGGAGTTGCAGCCCGAAGAGCGGGGAAGACCCCCCACGAAATCCATTGTGATCATTTGCCATGCTTGGTTGGGTACTGGCAGTGGCTCCAGGAGGCCGGGGTAACGGACCCGTTCGGCTTGGCTTGCTTGCATGTCGGCATGCCTCCACGAAGAGTTTGACATGGTGTTTCAGTCCAGGCCAGGTGAACAAGCGTCGAACTCGTCGGTAGGTTGCATTAAATCCAGAGTGGCCCCCAATTGCTCCTGTGTGTAGTGCATCCAATACTTGTTTCTGCAAGTCCAGATTGTCACCAAGCCAAATGCGCCCATGTTGCCGAATGATGCCTTCCTGTAATGAATACCCATCCAGGTTTCCTTCTTTGTGTGGCTGCGAGCCAGCAGGCATTGAGCCGCAGGATCGCCTTCGTACCCTTGCTGAACTGCTTCAAGCCAGGCTGGTACTGCAGTGGTAATGGCTGCCAAGTCGCATACAGGGAGGCCCCTGCACGCGAGAGGCGTCTGCGGCGTGATTGTCAAATCCTTTTTGTACACAATGCGGTAGCGCAGTCCCAACATTTTGCCATTATCTTTTGTTGCCACGGGTGGCTGCGTTGATCTTCGAGGTGGATGAGGCTTCGTTGATCGGTATGCACAATGAACTCATCGCTCGGAGGTAGGTTCGCCATGATCAACTGCCATCAGGATTGCCAAGCCTTCCTTCTCATATGTGCTCAGAAGCCGGTTGCGTGGCCCCAACGCACGGCTCAAGTACCCGATCGAGTGCCCATCCTGGGAGAGGACTGCCCCAATGCCTTGATTGGATGCGTCTGTCTCCGGCTCGAAGGTTTTAGTGAAGTTGGGTACTGCCAGCACTAGTGCCGTAACCAGCGCCTACTGAAGGGCACGGAAAGCACCATCTTCGAGGTCAGTCCAGCAAAACACGACGCTTTTCTTGAGCAAATTTGTGAGTGGTCGGCTGGTGACTGCGAATCCTTGAACAAACTTGCAGTAATACCCTGCCAGGCCTAAGAACCCGCGCACTTCCTTGATATTGTCAAGCATGTGCCATTGCTTGAACAGCTAGAATGTTCTTGTGATCGGTGCGAACACCATCCCCACTGATTTCATGGCCCAGGTAAACCAGTTTTGGCTGCGCGAAGGAGCACTTGCTAAGCTTGACTTTCAGGCTGTGTTTCTGCAAGAGTTGGAAAACTTGCTGGAGCAGGCTGAGATGGGAATCCTCGTATTCGATATGTACCAAGATATCATCTATGAAAACCAGTACGCCCTTGCAGAGCAGTGGTGATAGGACAATGTTCATGCCTCCTTGAAAGGTTGAGGGACCTCCCGTAACACCATACGGCATCACCTTGAATTCGAAATGGCCGTGATGCATCTTGAAAGCCGTCTTGTGCTCGTCCTCCGGCCTCATGCGGATCTGATGGTAGCCTGCTCGTAAGTCCAAGCTTGTAAACAACTGAGAGCCTGCCAACTCGTCCAAGAGTTCCTCGATGATCGGTAAGGGTAACGATTCTTGATGGTTACCGCATTGAGGTGCCGATGTCGACGCAGAATCGCCAAGTAAGGTCTTTTTTCTGTACCAACAAGACGGGAGACGCGAAAGGGCTCACGCTGGGCTGAATGATGCCCTATGCTAACATCTCTGCCACTTGCCTCTCTACCTCATCCTTCTGTGCTGGGCTGTGTCTGTATGGGCGCAGATTCACTGGACGCGCTCCGGGAACCAGCGGAATCGAATGGTCAAAGGCTCTCTGTGGTGGTAACCCTTTTGGCTCTTCAAACAACACACCATACTGCTCGATGAGATCCCCAATGGCTGCCGGTAACGGGGGTTGCTTCATATCTTGAACAGTAGCACATAGTTGGACCACCCTGGTAACTGCCTTTTGCTCGATCAGGTGATGCAGCTCCACTCCCGAGATGAGATCACATCGAGTAACATCAGCACGGGCACCGCAGAGATGCACGGGAACTCCATCGTATTGGAAATCCATTGTCTTCTCCAGCCAATGCACCCGCATCGGGCTGTGGCAAGCCAGCCAATCGATCCCCAATATCACATCGTAACATCCCAGGGGTAAGACTTTCAGGTCTGTGGCGAATTTGACCCCCTGGGAACGCCATTCGCACTTGGGTATCTCCAGGTCACTGCGAAGAACACCTCCATTAGCGACGCGCACCGATAGTGGCCGGCGCGCGCTCTGGACCCCTTGCAGATGATGAGCCAAGGTCGAGCTGACAAAGCTATGGGAGGAACCAGAATCCACCAACATCAAAACCTCTCGGTCCTGCACCCAGCCGTGCAACCGCATTGTTGTTTGTGATTCGACACCATCGAGGGCTTCCTGTTGGAAATATGCCCTAGAGGCAATAATAAAAGTATTATTATTATATTTCCTTGTTCATGATAATTGTCTTTTATTCATGCTATAATTGTATTATCAGCAAATCGTAATACACGTGTGAATACATAGACCACAGTATGTCCCTAGTGAGCCTCTAGTTGACTAGCTCGTTGATCAACAGATAGTCATGGTTTCCTGACTATGGACATTGGATGTCATTGATAACGGGATCACATCATTAGGAGAATGATGTGATGGACAAGACCCAATCCTAAGCATAGCACAAGATCGTGTAGTTCGCTTTTTGCTAGAGCTTTTCCAATGTCAAGTATCTCTTCCTTAGACCATGAGATCGTGTAACTCCCGGATACCGTGGGAGTGCTTTGGGTGTACCAAAGCGTCACAACGTAACCGGGTGACTATAAAGGTGCACTACAGGTATCTCCGAAAGTGTCTGTTGGGTTGACACGGATCGAGACTGGGATTTGTCACTCCGTATGATGGAGAGGTATCACTGGGCCCACTCGGTAGTGCATCATCATAATGAGCTCAAAGTGACCAAGTGTTTGGTCACGGGATCATGCATTACTGATGCGAGTAAAGTGACTTGCCGGCAGCGAGATTGAACGAGGTATTGGGATACCGACGATCGAATCTCGGGCAAGTAAAATATCGATTGACAAAGGGAATAGTATACGGGGTTGTTTGAATCCTCGACATCGTGGTTCATCCGATGAAATCATCGAGGAGCATGTGGGAGCCAACATGGGTATCCAGATCCCGCTGTTGGTTATTTCCCGAGAGCCGTCTCGGTCATGTCTGCATGTCTCCCGAACCCGTAGGGTCTACACACTTAAGGTTCGGTGACGCTAGGGTTGTATGAATATGAGTATGCAGCAAACCGAATGTTGTTCGGGATCTCGGATGAGATCCCAGACTTCACGAGGAGTTCCGGAATGGTCTGGAGGTAAAGATTTATATATGGGAAGTCTTATTTTGGTCACCGGAAAAGTTTCGGGCATTATCGGTATTGTACCGGGAGTGCCGACCGGGGCCGGGGGGCCCCCGGGGGGGGGGGGGTCCACCTGCCCCGGGGGGCCACATGGGCTGTAGGGGGTGCGCCTTGGCCTATATGGGCCAAGGGCACCAGCCCCAAGAGGCCCATGCGCCTGGAGATAAAGGAGAGGGAAGAGTCCAAAGAGGGGAAGGCACCTCCGAGGTGCCTTGGGGAGGATGGACTCCTCCCCTCTTGGCCGCACCCTTCCTTGGAGGAATGGGTGAGCTGCGCCCTCCCCCCCTCTCTTGCACCTATATAAAGGGAGGGGAGGGAGGGGTGGCCGTACCCTGAAGCCCTTGGCGCCTCCCCTTCCTCCTACACCTCCTCCTCCTCCCGTAGTCGCTTAGCGAAGAACTGCCGGAGTTCTGCTGCATCCACCACCACGCCGTCGTGCTGCTGGATCATCATCAACCTCTCCTTCCCCCTTGCTGGATCAAGAAGGAGGAGACGTCATCCGCTCCGTACGTGTGTTGAACGCGGAGGTGCTGTCCGTTCGGCACTAGGTCATCGGTGATCTGAATCACGGCGATGCGACTCCATCAACCCCGTTCCATTGAACGCTTCCGCCTGCGATCTACAAGTGGTATGTAGATGCAATCACTCTCCCATGACTCGTTGCTAGATGAACTCATAGATGGATCTTGGTGAAACCGTAGGAAAAATTTTAATTTTTTGCAACGTTCCCCAACAGTGGCATCATGAGCTAGGTCTATGTGTAGTTCTCTATTGCACGAGTAGAACACAATTTTGTTGTGGGCGTAGATCTTGTCAACTTGCTTGCCTCTACTAGTCTTATCTTGCTTCAGCGGTATTGTGGGATGAAGCGGCCCGGACCAACCTTACACGTACACTTACGTGAGACCGGTTCCACCAATCGACATGCACTAGTTGCATAAGGTGGCTGGCGGGTGTCTGTCTCTCCACTTTAGTTGGAGCGGATTCGATGAAAAGGGTCCTTATGAAGGGTAAATAGAAGTTGACAAAAATCACGTTGTGGTTATTCGTAGGTAAGAAAACGTTCTTGCTAGAACCCAATTGCAGCCACGTAAAAGATGCAACAACAATTAGAGGACGTCTAACTTGTTTTTGCAGCAATTGTCATGAGATGTGATATGGCCAAGTTGTGATGAATGATGAATGACATATTGTGATGTATGAGATCATGTTCTTGTAATAGGAATCACGACTTGCATGTCGATGAGTATGACAACGGCAGGAGCCATAGGAGTTGTCTTTATTTTTTGTATGACCTGCGTGTCATTGAAGAACGCCATGTAAATTACTTTACTTTATTGCTAAACGCGTTAGCCATAGTAGTAGAAGTAATAGTTGGCGAGCAACTTCATGGAGACACGATGATGGAGATTATGATGATGGAGATCAGGATGTCATGCCGGTGACAAGATGATCATGGAGCCCCGAAGATGAAGATCAAAGGAGCTATATGATATTGGCCATATCATGTCACTACTTTATATAATTGCATGTGATGTTTATTATGTTTTATGCATCTTGTTTACTTAGAATGACGGTAGTAAAAAAAGATGATCCCTCATAACAATTTCAAGAAAGTGTTCTCCTAAGCGTGCACCGTTGCTAAAGTTCGTGCGTTTGAAGCACCACGTGATGATCGGGTGTGATAGATCCTTACGTTCACATACAACGGGTGTAAGACAGTTTTACACATGCAATACACTTAGGTTAACTTGACGAGCCTAGCATGTACAGACATGGCCTCGGAATACAAGAGACCGAAAGGTCGAACATGAGTCGTATGGAAGATACGATCAACATGGAGATGTTCACCGACGATGACTAGTCCGTCTCACGTGATGATCGGACACGGCCTAGTCGACTCGGATCATGTATCACTTAGATGACTAGAGGGATGTCAAATCTGAGTGGGAGTTCATTAAATAATTTGATTAGATGAACTTTATTATCATGAACAATAGTCTAAAATCTTTGCAAAATGTCTTGTAGATCAAATGGCCAATGCTAATGTCACCATGAACTTCAACGCGTTCCTAGAGAAAACCAAGCTGAAAGATGATGGCGAAACTATTCGGATCGGGTCCGGAACCCGAGGATCATCCTCATAGCAGCCAAGAAACAATATGTCCTAGAAGCACCGCTAGGTGATGCACCCATCGAGAGAACCAAGACATTATGAATGCTTGGCAATCTCATCTTGATGATTACTCCCTCGTTCGATGCGGCATGCTTTACTGACTTAGCACCGGGCTCCAAAAGCGTTTTGAGCAACACGGAGCATATGAGATGTTCGAGGAGCTGAAAATGGTTTTCCAAGCTCATGCCCGGTCGAGAGATATGAAGTCTCCGACAAGTTCTATAGTTGTAAGATGGAGGAAAACAGTTACATCGGTGAGCACATACTCAAAATATGCAGGTTGCACAACCGCTGTCCCAGTGGACATTAACCTCCCGGACGAGGCGGTCATTGACAGAATCCTTGATCGCTCCCACCAAGCTACAAGAGCTTTGTGATGAACTACAATATGCAGGGGATGGTGAAGACCATTCGAAGTATTTTCAATCTTTGAAGTCAGCAGAGGTTGAAATCAAGAAAGAACATCAAGTGTTGATGGTCAATAAAACCACTAAGTTCAAGAAGGGCAAGGGAAAGAAGAACTTCAAGAAGGACGGCAAGGATGTTGCCGTGCCCGGTAAGCCAGTTGCCGGGAAGAAGTCAAAGAATGGACCCAAGCCTGAGACCGAGTGCTTTTATTGCAAAGGGAAGGTCCTTTGGAAGCGGAACTGCCCCAAATACTTAGCAGACAAGAAGGCGGCAACACTAAAGGTATATTTGATATACATGTAATTGATGTGTACCTTACCGATTACTCGTAGTAACTCACGGGTATTTGATACCGGTGTCGTTGCTCATATATGTAACTCACTGAAGAGCTACGGAATAAATGGAGGCTGGCGAAGGGCGAGGTGACGATGCGCGTCGGGAATGGTTCCAAGGTCGATGTGATTGCCGTCGGCACGCTACCTCTACGTTTACCTACGGGATTTGTTTTAAACCTCAATAATTGTTATTTAGTGCCAAGTTTGAGCATGAACATTGTATCAGGATCTCGTTTAATCTGAGATGGCTACTTATTTAAATCCGACAATAATGGTTGTTCTATTTATATGAGAGAAATGTTTTATGGTCATGCTCCGATGGTCAATGGTTTATTCTTAATGAATCTCGAACGTAATGTTACACATGTTCATAGTGTGAATACCAAAAGATGTAAAGTTGATAACGATAGTCCCACATACTTGTGTAATCGCCGCCTTGGTCACATTGGTGTCAAGCGCATGAAGAAGCTCCATCTTGATGGACTTTTAGAGTCTCTCGATTATGAATCATTTGACACATGCGAACCATGCCTCATGGGCAAGATGACCAAGACTCCGTTCTCGGAACAATGGAGCGAGCAACCAACTTATTGGAAATCATACATACCGATGTGTGCGGTCCAATGAGTATTGAGGCTCGCGGAGGATATCGTTATGTTCTCACTCTCACTGATGACTTGAGTAGATATGGGTATGTCTACTTGATGAAACACAAGTCTGAGACCTTTGAAAAGTTCAAGGAATTTCAGAATGAAGTAGAGAATCAACGTGACCGAAAGATAAAATTCTTGCGATCCGATCGTGGAGGAGAATATTTAAGTCACGAATTTGCTACACACTTAAGGAAATGTGGAATCGTTTCACAACTCACGCCGCTGGAACACCTCGGTAATGGCGGTGTGTCCGAACGTCCGTGTCGCACTCTATTGGATATGGTGCGATCTATGATGTCTCTTCTTGATTTACCGCTATCATTTTGGGGATACGCTCTAGAGACAGCTACATTCACTTTAAATAGGGCACCGTCTAAATCCGTTGAGACGACACCGTATGAATTATGGTTTGGGAAGAAACCTTGTATCGTTTCTAAAAGTTTGGGGATGCGATGCTTATGTCAAGAAACTTCAACCTGAAAAGCTCGAACCCAAGTCGGAAAAATGCGTCTTCATAGGATACCCTAAGGAAACCATTGGGTATACCTTCTACCTTAGATCCGAAGGCAAGATCTTTGTTGCCAAGAACGGATCCTTTACGGAAAAAGAGTTTCTCTCAAAAGGAGTAAGTGGGAGGAAAGTAGAACTTCGATGAAG
Source organism: Aegilops bicornis (assembly GCA_021605145.1). Classification (NCBI taxonomy): domain Eukaryota; kingdom Viridiplantae; phylum Streptophyta; class Magnoliopsida; order Poales; family Poaceae; genus Aegilops; species Aegilops bicornis. Next base: position 671,622,674 of record CM038673.1, on the reverse strand, counting down.
TACTACCTCTTGAACCGGAAAGTAGTGCAGCTCGGAAAATGTTCTGTGGTGCCTACACCGATCGGAGAGGAAATTAATGATGATGATCAAGGTACTTCGGATCAAGTTGCTCTTGAGCCGTGAGGTCCACTAGGACACGTTCCGCACTGCAGTGGTAATGCGGCAACCCTGTCACGGAAATCATGTTGTTGAACAACGGTGAACCTTGAACTATGAAGAAGCGATGGCGGGCCCAGATTCCAACAAATGGCTTGAAGCCATGCAATCCGAGATAGGATCCATGTATGAAAACAAAGTATGGACTTTGACAGACTTGCCCGATGATCGTGGCGATAGAAAACAAATGGATCTTTAAGAAGAAGACGGATGCGGATGGTAATGGTACCATCTATAAAGCTCGACTTGTCGCTAAGGGTTATCGACAAGTTCAAGGGATTGACTACGATGAGACTTTCTCTTCCGTAGCGAAGCTTAAGTCCGTCCGAATCATGTTAGCAATTGCCGCATACTATGATTATGAGATATGGCAGATGGACGTCAAAACGGCATTCCTTAACGGTTACCTTAAGGAAGAGCTGTATATGATGCAGCCGGAAGGTTTTGTCGATCCTAAGAATGCTAACAAGGTATGCAAGCTCCAGCGATCCATTTATGGGCTGGTGCAAGCATCTCGGAGTTGGAACATTCGCTTTGATGAGATGATCAAAGCGTTTGGGATTATGCAGACTTATGGAGAAGCCTGCGTTTACAAGAAAGTGAGTGGGAGCTCTGTAGCATTTCTCATATTATATGTAGATGACATAATTCTGATGGGAAATGATATAGAACTCTTGGACAACATTAAGGCCTACTTGAATAAGAGTTTTTCAATGAAGGACCTTGGAGAAGCTGCTTACATATTAGGCATCAAAATCTATAGGGATAGATCGAGACGCCTCATAGGTCTTTCACAAAGCACATACCTTGACAAGATTTTGAAGAAGTTCAAAATGGATCAGTCCAAGAAAGGGTTCTTGCCTGTTTTGCACGGTGTGAAATTGAGCACAGCTCAATGCCCGACCACGGCAAAAGATAAAGAAGAGATGAGTGTCATCCCCTATGCCTCAGCCATAGGATCTATTATGTATGCCATGTTGTGTACCGGACTGATGTAAACCTTGCCGTAAGTTTGGTAGGTAGGTACCAAAGTAATCCCGGCAAGGAACACCGGACAATGATCAAGAATATCCTGAAGTACTGAAAAGGACAAAGGACATGTTTCTCGTTTACGGAGTTGACGAAGAGCTCGTCGTAAAGTGTTACGTCGACGCAAGCTTCGACACAGATCTGGATGACTCTAATTCACAAAACGGATACGTGTATATGTTGAATGGCGGAGCGATGGTGGTGCATTTGCAAGCGGAAGCGTCGTTCTTGGGATCTACATGTGAAGCGGAGTACATGGCAGCCTCAGAGGCAGCACATGAAGCAATATGGGTGAAGGAGTTCATCAACGACCTAGGAGTCATACCCAATGTGCCGGAGCCGATCAAACTCTTACCGTGACAACACCGGAGCTATTGCACTTGCCAAGGAGCCCAGGTTTCACAAGAAGACCGAGCACATCAAGCGTCGCTTCAACTCCATTCGTGAAAATGTTCAAGATGGAGACATAGAAATTTGCAAAGTGCATACGGATCTGAATGTCGCAGATCCGTTGACTAAACCTCTTCCATGAGCAAAACATGATCAACACGAACTCTATGGGTGTTCGATTCATCACAATGTAACTAGATTATTGACTCTAGTGCAAGTGGGAGACTGTTGGAAATATGCCCTAGAGGCAATAATAAAAGTATTATTATTATATTTCCTTGTTCATGATAATTGTCTTTTATTCATGCTATAATTGTATTATCCGGAAATCGTAATACACGTGCGAATACATAGACCACAGTATGTCCCTAGTGAGCCTCTAGTTGACTAGCTCGTTGATCAACAGATAGTCATGGTTTCACGACTATGGACATTGGATGTCATTGATAACGGGATCGCATCATTAGGAGAATGATGTGATGGACAAGACCCAATTCTAAGCATAGCACAAGATCGTGTAGTTCGTTTGCTAGAGCTTTTCCAATGTCAAGTATCTCTTCCTTAGACCATGAGATCGTGTAACTCCACGATACCGTAGGAGTGCTTTGGGTGTACCAAGCGTCACAACGTAATCGGGTGACTATAAAGGTGCACTACGGTATCTCCGAAAGTGTCTGTTGGGTTGACACGGATCGAGGCTGGATTTGTCACTCCGTATAACGGAGAGGTATCACTTGGGCCCACTCGGTAGTGCATCATCATAATGAGCTCAAAGTGACCAAGTGTTTGGTCACGGGATCATGCATTACTGATGCAGTAAAGTGACTTGCCGGCAACGAGATTGAACGAGGTATTGGGATACCGACGATCGAATCTCGGGCAAGTAAAATACTGATTGACAAAGGGAATAGTATACGGGGTTGTTTGAATCCTCGACATTGTGGTTCATCCGATGAAATCATCGAGGAGCATGTGGGAGCCAACATGGGTATCCAGATCCCGCTGTTGGTTATTGCCCGAGAGCCGTCTCGGTCATGTCTGCATGTCTCCCGAACCCGTAGGGTCTACACACTTAAGGTTCGGTGACGCTTAGGGTTGTATGAATATGAGTATGCAGCAAACCGAATGTTGTCTCGAGTCCGGATGAGATCCCAGACGTCACGAGGAGTTCCGGAATGGTCCGGAGGTAAAGATTTATATATGGGAAGTCTTATTTTGGTCGCCGGAAAAGTTTCGGGCATTATCGGTATTGTAACGGGAGTGCCGAAAGGGGTCCGGGGTCCACCGGGGGTCCACCTGCGAGGGGCCACATGGGCTGTAGGGGTGCGCCTTGGCCTATATGGGCCAAGGGCACCAGCCCCAAGAGGCCCATGCGCTGGAGATAAAGGAGAGGGAAGAGTCCAAGGGGAAGGCACCTCCGAGGTGCCTTGGGAGGATGGACTCCTCCCCTCTTGGCCGCACCCTTCCTTGGAGGAAGGGGCAAGGCTGCGCCCTCCCCTCTCTTGCACCTATATAAAGGGAGGGAGGGAGGGTGGCCGTGCCACAGAAGCCCTTGGCGCGTCCCCTTCTGCTACACCTCCTCCTCCTCCCGTAGTCGCTTAGCGAAGCCTGCCGGAGTTCTGCTGCATCCACCACCACGCCGTCGTCTTCTTTGGATCATCATCAACCTCTCCTTCCCCCTTGCTGGATCAAGAAGGAGGAGACGTCATCCGCTCCGTACGTGTGTTGAACGCGGAGGTGCTGTCCGTTCGGCACTAGGTCATCGGTGATCCGAATCACGGCGAGTACGACTCCATCAACCCCGTTCCATTGAACGCTTCCGCACGCGATCTACAAGTGGTATGTAGATGCAACAACTCTCCCATGACTCGTTGCTAGATGAACTCATAGATGGATCTTGTTGAAACCGTAGGAAAATTTTTAATTTTCTGCAACGTTCCCCAACACTTCCTTGGACAGAACACAGCAGTCCGCTTCGCTCGGTGTTGTTTCCCGTTGCTCTTGATCGGTAGGCTGGCCTTGGAGCATTTCAAGAAGCTCTTCGACGACATGAAGTTGTACCGTAGGGGCGCACCGGTGCTCGCGACTCCACCGCTCGCCGCAGGTGAAGCAAAGCCCCTTGGCACAACGAAAAGCACGGAGAGCCGCCAGCTTGTCCTCATTAGCGGTGGACTTGTTGTTGTTGTCGTTGTCGCGACGATCCTCGCGTCGCGCATCCGGTACGTCGGCCTTTGGCCGGCGGGGGTATGGAAAGCGGCAGCGCCCGTGCGTGGCGTATACGCCCAACCGCTGGTAGCGACGATGGAAATGAGTGACGCCGATCATCCCGCCGGAATGAGTCCACCACCTCCTCCTGCAAACATGCGAGATCCACAACAGTATCCAGAGTTTTTGGTCTATGCAAAACAACAGCTGCACGAATATCACTTTGCAAACCCTCCATGAATTGGGTAACAAAAAATGCAGGATCCCAAGAGGGGTGATGTGCTAGGAGGTGATGCATAATTTGAGTAAATTGCTCTGCATATTCTGCCACTGTGCTAGTTTGTTTCAACCTGTTAAACTGCCTTAACAGGTTCTGGAATTCCTCACGCCCAAACTGGGCGCAGATCGCGGCAGCAAAACCCCCCCAATCTGGATACTGCAGGTGAGCTTGGGAGGATTGGAGCCAAGTGAGAGCCCCATCTGTGAAATACATGGCGGCGCAACTGACCCAAGTGTCAGGGCTAAGAGTGCAAACGCGGAAGTAAGCTTCCATTTTAAGACGCCAAGCCTTCGGGTTCGTCCCGTCGAAAACAGGAAAATCGAACCGCGGCGGTGGTGGCAAACGGTGATATCACCGGTCCCCTGAGAACGACTGCTCGCCATACGGAAGGAGATCGGACGTACCAGTGGCCGGAGGCAATCTTGGGGTGTGAATCTCACCCACTGATTTCCCCCGAAGATCATGTACGACGCCGTGGCCATCGGGCCCGTGACCGCTGTCACCGCGAGCTTGTGGCCGCTCGCCTGGTCGATGGAGTGACGTGCCGGCCGTGTCGGGAAGCAGGGGCGGCAGGTCGGAGAGGCGGATCGGGGGCGCCGCTTCCTTCAGCAGCGCCGGATCCGGCGCCTGCGCGGCCGCTGGGCGCGGTGCCTGGATGTGTTGGCGAAGATCGGTCACCTCCGCCCGCAGCTCTTCGACGGATCGCTCGATCGCGGGGCGCCATCCTTGGAGCTCGAGAACCACCGGGTGGATCTCACTGATCTGGGCGGATATGCCACTGATCGCCGCCGTCAGGTCAGCCAGAGCCTTGTTGATCTCCTCCATAGCACCTCGCCTCGACTGGATAATCAAGGGGAAACGGCCGGCCAGATTGATGGTGGAGAGAAAAAATTGGTGGTTGGATCGGAACGGCTCTGATGCCACTTGTTACGCTCCCACTTCAGGATTCACTCACTGGGTCTAGGATACAAGAATTCGGCCGGGGTTTGGGGTTCTAGAGAGAGGAGGAAAGGGGATCGAGAGAGGGGAGCCGCCGCCTAGCCAATTACCTCATCGCCGCCTCACGGGAGGGAACCGGTGGTACTTAACCCTAGCGCGCGGTGTCCCAGACTTGGGCCGTCAGCCGGCTGCTGGGCTTGACTTGTCGACGGGGCCGTTCCGGCCCAGCGGGTGCAGTAGTGGTTGGGCCCCAGCGTGGGTGGTGATTGGGGCCGGAACGGAGGCCGTAACAGAGTACTAATGTGATAATGTTCATTCAAGATTTAGATACTAGCGCAGGGGGAATTAATGCCAGTGGGCTACTTTTTTCGAAATACAATAAAAAAAATCTTGAAGCTTTCCTTCCATGACCTCACCACGCCTTTGTCGGCGGCATGAAGCCGGAACAGAGCTTGGCCCACGCAGGCGCAGGGTCACCTGATCGAAAGCAGAACAAGGGGGAAGCAGCCGAACTGGGTCGAATCGCTTACCAGTGATTCGGCGTGGCCTAGGTGGCAGGGCTCGTCGGCGACAACGTCTCCGCCGAATTTGCGGAGCTCGGCGTCATCGGGGATGGTTTCCTTCCAGGTCCAGGGAGTCTCGGCTGGGATGGAGGTGGCCGCCGCGGGCAAGAGCGGCCGCGGCGCCTGTGGGGCGTTCGGGAGCTCGCTCATCTCGCCTAGAGATTTTCCCGGGCTTGCAATCTGGCCATCTGGGGATCCTTCCGTAGTTCCGTTGACTTGTTGATCACTTTGCCACCGGGTGGATTAGGTTCAGCGGTTTGTTTACTCTCCCTCCACTAGTGCTGTGGTGCATGCGTCGTCATATTCTGCCTCCCGGTGAAGTGTGTCCTTATGCTCCTGAGCTCAAATGAGCTCAGTGAACTATTAAATCGAAAAAAAATCAGGAAAGTTTCAAAAAAAAATGATTTTTTTCACAAACATTGACAAAAGCATCAAGCGCTTGCAAAAATTCCTCATTCAATCACATTCCTGTAAGGCGTGTCAAAAAAAAATCGCTACTTCAAAATGCTTAAAACTTTTGTCAAAAAAATCAGATTTTTTTATTTTGTTTTAATTTACTAGTACAAATGACCGTGCGTTGCAACGGACGAAAAAAAAATAATCATAAAACCTGCCCTTTGTGCGATTACGCGACATTTCATATATGTAGTTTTGATAAACATCGGTAATAAGATTACACCATTATCGCTTTTTGAAGCATGAAGTATGGATGTGAAAAAGCCACCTTAATGTCTTTCATCTGATGAAAGAGTAGTGGTGCGTGAAATAGTCTGTCAATCGGTTTTATCTTTTTATTTTTTGAAAAAGCATAAATATTTATTTACTGTTTTAAATTTGGACAATTGATAAAAAAAATAAAGCAGGTACGTAGAGCTTGAAGATGGCGTCTGCCTCTTCTACTACTTCATCTAGTTGGAGCACGATCCAGAGATCGTCAGCGAATCCGTGGGCTAACTTCTGCCGATCGACGCCTCGGCCTTCGCCTCTGCACATCTCCAGATCCACCTCCACCTCCACCCACTTGCCTGCACATCTCTGCTGCATCACGCCAACGGGCCGCTGGTCCGCCCGGCCTACTCTACTCCGGCTTGTCGCCCCCCCCCCCCCCCCCCCACGCACCTTCCCTTCCTCTATCGTGTATTCCTTTGCTCCATCTTCATTCTTGTGGGATTACTTCCTTCGTTCTGTTCCTCTCCTACTCTTGTTGATTTCTGATGGGGCAAAATCGACCGTGTATATAAATTAATTGATTATATGCAAAGGAATGAGGTGGGACTATTTCATCAACAAGTTTCTTGCATAGAGGCACTGTAAGTTGGGCTATGTGCATGTATGGAAGGAATCTCATTTGCATTGAAATTGTGTGAAGTGTCGGCGATCATTGAGGTGGATGCCTTGGAGGTGGTGAAGATGGCCTAGAATGATGACCATGATAGGTCTATCTATTCCTCTTTAGTGGTTGAGTTCAAGTCCCTAATGGCTTCTTGTCAAACTTGTATTATCATGCTAGCCGTAGTCAGAATACAGCTAGTCAATATTTAGCAAATCATGCAAGTATGGAGGGTAGACCTATTGTTTGGCTTAGATCTGGTCCTCCCAATACAGTCAAACTTTGTAATGAAGAATGCAAGCCCGAGAGAGAATTGGTTATAAAAAGTTTTCCCACAAAAAATAATGAAAAGGAAGAAAAATCATTCCAATCTTTATGAACATTTTCATGGTTATATTTCTGTCATATATGTGATTTTGGTTTTTTAATTGAGCATGGATGGTTCATCCACAATTGTTTTCATTCATGTTCTTGATTTTTGTTCATAAGCATGGAAAATAAACCATGGCTTGACCATCAACAATTGTTTTCGTTTCTGTTCCAGATTTTTGTCCAGAAACATGGAAAATAAACCATGGATTGACCATCAACAATTGTTTTTGTTCCTGTTCAAGATTTTTGTTCATAAACATGGAAAATAAACCATGGACTTCCCATCTTTGTTGGATCTAGTAGATTTGAATATTTTGTTGATCGGCAATGTGTGGATATTTTCGTTTGATCAGGAATGGATCCAATGTTTCCTTTCATGATGACAATTATTACGTTTTGATTTGATTTTGAATGTGTGAATATTTTATTTCATCAGGGATAATGGATAATTTTTTCTATTTTCTTATCAAAAATAGATCCAGTTTTTTTCACGATGACAATTGTGATGTTTTTGTTTGATTGTTAATCTATATATGAATATTTTTTGGGTCAAGAATGGATCCAATTTTTCTATTTTGTTTGATTAGAAAAAGATCATATTTCTTTTGTGTGAACTCAATTGTGATGCTATATACTAATAAAAAAATAGGATCACTAGAAATTCTCATGAAAAGCAAAAATATCTGGACATCACTGTGGTTGAACTCTATATTTTTTATCAAATTACAGAGGTTGAACTCTATCCAACCTTGTGTCAATTAGCAGGACAAGGAGAAAAATTCTCCCTCTCTACACCGCACTGCTCTCTCTCTCTCTCTCTCTCTCTCTCTCTCTCTCTCTCATCAATTTGCTTCAAAAATTCATCAGCTTCAGCCCATTATATGTGCGTTTACAGAGGTGGGGGAAGGGAATGCCAGAAAAAACACGCAGAGTTTAGAGTGAGGCTTAGAAGCTTTGAAGCCAAGCTACAAGAACATATTTACAAATCAAGCGTTTTACATGACAACATGAAACTGGTAAAATGGGAAAACATATAACTAAAGAGAAGTTTACAATCCTCTATTTTTAAACTGGTACATGCTTTATATATGAAGCAAAACGAACCAAAGTACACGGCCAAAGGATACAATATGATAGGGAGGCCTCTTACAAAGGAGATCAAAAGATACAACATAAACATAGAACAAGCCTAACACTTTGTTGAGGCCCGACCAAAGACTCCCGAACTCCATGACTACGTCCCAAGAGGATGATGGCACGAAGCGTCGCCGCTGCCGACTCTGACCACAAACAAAGGTTTTAATTCACTTAAAGACCTGGCACAAGAACGAGATCCACGACGGTGTCTTCAAGAAGCAAGCGACGCCCACAGGGTAGACCTAGAAGTAGTTTATGCATCGTGTACAGGGCAGCTATAAGACGTGCCGGCGCCCAAGTTGAGCTCACTGTCCGGTTTCCACCAGTGCCGGAGATCATGCGCACATTCGGGCTCAAACCTGCTTTTCCACAGCGTCACCGATGGCAGGAGGTGCGGCCGCTCCTTGTCCTTGCCAAGCAGGGCCCAGGGGAGCACGTCGCAGTGCGAGAGTGCCATCGACCAGATGCCAACACGGGCGAAGATTTTCTTGAACTTGTCCCGGCCCCCGAAGTGGTCCTTGAACCAGATGCCAACACGGGTTAAGCTTTCCTTGAACTCCTCCCGTGCCTCAAAGTAGCCGATGAAGCCCCGGCAGATCCAGTCATGCTCGTGCACGTACAGATTCGGCACCCAAGCGGAAACCCGCTTGAACGAGTTCTCCCTGCGCTCCCGATGGGAGACCAAGACCAATCCCGCAGCGGCCTTCAAGAGGCTGCTCGCGAAGTAGAAGTGCCTCTTGGCCACCGGATCGGCCTTCAAGAGGTTCAGCAACTTGATGGAAGTTATAAACGCCACGTACGGTGGGTTGAAGAGGAAGGCCTGGAGGTTGAGCGGCTTCTCCCGCTCCATCATGCACCGTCCCACGACCTGCGCCACGGCCGCTCCGAGAGAGTGGCCGGCGAGCCAGATGCAGCCGTCTTGGCCCTCCTCCCGCATAAGTCCCTCGATCTTGGCGCACGCTTGCACGCAGCGCGTGTGTTTCTCCAGTTTGTTCATCACGATTTTCAAGTCATAGTAGTAGTCTCGAATATTCGTCCTGGTGCCCCTGAAGGCGACGACATACCGTGGAGCGCCCGGGTGGCTGGCCGTGTGCTCGAAGCCTCGAAGATGGCGCCGTAGATGGTGCTGCTGTACTTGGTGTCTCTGATCTCATCCTCGAGGCGGAAGCCAAAGCTTTCCCACCACGCCGGCGCCAGCTTAACCGCCCTGTCCTTCGCTCTGTCGTTCTCGTGGACGTAAACGCCTTTGACGAGGCAGGCGGCGATGCGGCGGCAGTGCTCCTCCTTGGCCCTGTGATATATATATAGAGGGAGGGAGAAATCAACCTAGGCAGTGCCTCCCCTTTGGATTTCCATTACAGAAATCACGCGGTTCACCTAAGAAGAAGCTACTGCAGCAGAATTGAAAGGTTTTATTATCAAGATTCAAGACCAAGCTAGCTACCACTTCGCAAGAGGACGATCCCCCGGGAGAAACAAAAGTGGAGGAGAGACGACAGCGCCAACCAGGTTCGAGAGCATATATGCAACGCTAAATAACGTGTACATACATACATACTTGAGAGACTCGAGAACTCGCGCCACGCGCGAGCACCATACGTAAATCGGGCTTGCGCATATAGAGAACATACATACGTACCAGTCAATCTCGTCGAGGTCCATCATATCCTTCAGCCGAATGAGGTCGAAGCGGTCGAGGTCGTCGGCGGAGTTTGAACCCTTACGTATACCCATCGGCCAATATGATGCGCGCGCTTGATCGACCTAAGCTAGCTAGCTAGCTAAAGGTCTAGAGGTGGCAGAAGCAAGCCTACTTTGCTACATCAACGGACTAATACGGGGTTTTACGGGGCTTGGCACCCACCCCACCAGTTAGAATTAGGGGGCGGCCGGTTAATTAGGAGGGAAGGTTAATTAGCCCAATTAGAAAAGGACAGATCAGCTAATCCGTAAAGGCCTGTTGATTTATTCCGTGTGTGTAGCATTTTTGTTACAGAGGTGGGGGGATCAGAGAGAAGGGAATGCCGAAAGACGCAGAGCTTGCAGTGAGGCATAGAAGCTTTGAACCCAAGCTACAATAACATATTGATAAATCAAACGTTTTACAAGACAACAAGAAATTTGTAAAATGGGAAAACTTATAACTAAAGAGAAGTTTACAATTCTCTAGTTTTAAATTGGTCCCTGGTATCACCAGGTTCCTGTGGTTTAATAACATGAAAACGTTACGATGATGAACTTCATTTATTAAAAAAAAATCAAATAAGAGATAAAAACTGACTTCGACAAGGAGCAACAGCTAAGCCGGCATAGAAGTAGAAGTAGTTTGTGCTTCAGGTACAGGGTAGCTATAACGCGTGCCGGCGCCCAAGGAGAGCTCGCTGTCCGGTGTCCACCACTGCTGGAGACCGTGCGCAGGGAGTTCCCTTTGCGCGCTCTTCCATAGCGTCGCCGATGGCAGGAGGTGCAGCCTCTCCTTCTTCTTGCCGAGCAAGGAGAAGAACATGTCACGCTGCGAGAGTGTCATCGACCAGATGCCAACACGGGGGAAGCGTTCCTTGAACTCCTCCCGGTGCTTGAAGTAGTCGATGAACCCCTTGCAGATCAAGTCGTCCTCGTGCACGTACAGATTCGGCACCCAAGGGGAAAGCTGCTCGAACAACTTCTTCATGCGCTCCCGATGGGAGCGCAACACCTTTCCCGCACCAACCTTTAAGACGTTACTCGCCAAGTGCAGGCGCCTCTTGGCCACCGGATCCAGGTTCAGGAAGTTGATCGACGTTATAAATGCCACGTGCGGTGGATTGAAGAGGAAGGTCGGGAGGTTGAGCGGCTTCTTCTGCTCCATCATGTACCGTCCCACGACCAGCGCCACAGACGCTCCGAGAGAGTGCCCGGCGAGCCAGATACAGCCGTCTTGGCCTAGGCTTGCTTGGTCCTCCTCCCTCATAAGTTCGTCGACCACCGTGCACGGTAGCTGGCAGCGCGTGCGTTTCTTCAGTTTGTTGGTCACTACTTTCAAGTTATGGTAGTAGTCTCGAATCACCACCGTCCAGTAGGGGTTATCCGGCATGGTGCCCCTGAAGGCGACGACATACCGAGGAGCGGATGAGTGTGCGGGCACGTACTCCAACTCGAAGACGGCACCGAATATGGAGTAGGCGCCGAGCACGTCATCCACGAGTTCCTCCTTGAGACGGAAGTGAAAGCTCTCCCACCATGCCGGCGCGAGCGCCGCCGTCCCGGTCCTGCCCATAGCTCTGTCGCTCTCAAGGACGTAAGTGCCTTTGACGAGGCAGGCGACGATGCAGCGGCGGTGCTCCTCGTTGTCCCTGTGACATTGATTCATATAGAGAAATCAGCCTATATATGCTGTGGAATGTGCCTATATAGCGCTGCCGCAGATAGAATCTAGATACATGAGTCGGACGCATATAAACATACCAGTCAATCATCGCTGCAGAAGAACCGGCTCCCGTGATATGCTCCAGCTCACTGGCGTCGAAGCGGTCGAAGCGGTCGGCGGTCCCTGAATCCATCCCCATCGATCAGTAATCAGTATGATGCCCTTGAACCTTGATCCACCTAGCTACCTAGAGGTGTAGTAGACGCAGAAGCTAGCTAACCGATCCTCGACCGTTGTTAACAGTCCTGATGAGCTTGTTTCTTTTTTCCGTGGCACTACAATAGTAGTACTAGTAGTACTGAGCTTCCAGTGTTTTGCTTGTGCTTAACTTGCCATGAGAACTTACTTATATACTAGTACTCCATTGACAAGTTTAGATGTAGCTGATGGAGCTAATTAATGATGGTTTCTCAGAATGAGTCCACTCGTTATTCTTCCGGGGGAAAAAGGAGAAGGTAGCAACTGAACTCCTAACTGACCCAGTCACTCACGGAAGTGGATCCTCTGACATTTAGGAGGAAAGTCACCTAAGGTACAATTTCGTAACTTTCCTCCTTCACTTCCATATAATTAAGACTAAAATGACTTAAATTAATTTGCAAATTACAAATCTACTTTATACATTTACAAAAAATACATACAAACAAAATTATGGTGCAATGAAATTAATTTTAAATTTATTTATATCAGCAGTAACTTTGTACAATACCAACTTAAGTAGATTAGGTGACTTTGTACAGTACATGTGACTTTTCTTCTCTGTTGTACACTAGCTTGCGTTGTAGATTAGGTGACTTTGCTCCTTTGTGTTAGAGGATCCAGTGTCGTCACTCACATGCTCGTGCAGTGTCGTATGTACTCTTCGAACACACGTATAACGCCAGTCAAATGCTCGTGTTAGGTTCATTTCTGACGTGCCATGAAGACATGCACCCCCCGTGTCCACTTCGACGTCAGCCGTTAGGTGCCCCTCCCTCATCCAATAATTGTTCCCACATGCAAAAACCCATTGCACCAAAAATTAACTTATTTTCTTTGCCAGAATACGACATTCTCATATGAATGAGTCTAAATAATTAATTCAGACTGGGACCAGAGTTAGGCTAGTCATAGTGTGGAGTAACTTAGACTAGTAACATACATATGTTATTAGTCCATGTTACCACCTTCATAGTAGGAAGTGTCATAGGTGTAGTAACATGCATATCTTCATTTATTGCTTTGTAGACTCATTTTGTATTGGAAACCGCTATGTAATGGTAACATATTATGTTATTCTATTTGTCTCTCTCCTCTTTAATTACATGACACGTCATCTTTTTTGCTTATGTGGCATCTATGTTACTCTCATTATGACTAGCCTTAGTAACTTGGAAGAGGGTAGCTAACTAGAAACCAGAAACCAACTTTTTGACAAATTCCCACCCGGGCAATAATGACCGAGAAAAGCCAGATATCTAGTAGAAGTTTCTGAGTCACGGCATATGTTCATACATGGTATATCCCTCTCTTAACACATTGTGTAATAAAAAGAGCAAGACAGACACATGCCTTCTGTCAAAAGTTTTCGATCTCCGTGTTTGTACCATTTACATATGTAATATGTAGTAGATCTTGGGTAAAAAGGTTACATGTTGTATCAACTAGGTCGAAGATTTGAATTTTGCTTGAGCTTAGGAGGTGGCCCCTATTGCACCTCAAAGGTGCTTGCCACCACAAAAACACGCCATCCAGCTAAGCTCGCTCAGTCAACGGTGGTGGCAGGGGATTCTTTCTCTCTCTTTGCAGCGTGGTGATGGCCCTAGCCGGCACGGCTAACACGGGATTGTTGCCCGAGAGGCAACCCTGACACTGATGTGATAGGAGAAGCAAGTGGCGCGTCAGACAGTTCCAAGCCCGGTGACGATGATAGTCCAGCTCTCGGCACAATGGTAGATCCTTCGTCCATCGCCCCTCCCTTCCCCGCAATAGGGATCGAAGGTGCTGCGACTATAGCATGATGTAGGGAGGCGAGGCCCTCAACCTATTTCGGCGCTTTCTCCAATGGTTCAGGTGGCCTTGAACTCTCTTGGCGCAGGAATCCGGTTCGGAAGAAGGCGCCACCAAGCAGAGACGTTGTTGGCAATGATGGGTTCGACAACAAGTACTACACAGATTCTTGGGTGAAAATAGTGATCTCACCCTTGCTAGATCATGCATTGTCTATGTGCATGCATCATTTGCTTGTTGAAGATGTTGGCTCGAAACACGGCTTGTGAGTTAAGAATTCGAAGTGCGACTTCCGGTTGGATCGCTTTTTGTTGTTCAATTACATACTCCCTCCGTTCGAAAAAACTTGTCCTTCAAATGAATGTATCTAGCATCAAGTTAGTGCTAGATTCATCCATTTGAAGAACAAGTTTGAGACAAGTTTTTTCGGATTTGCTAGTGGATTATAATCTGTGGCCATAGGGTTCGTGGTAGGTTAGTGGCCATAATACTTTCACAATCTCAGAGAGGTCAACGTAGGTCAGTCGTCCTACGAAACATTAACTATATTTTCTTTGTGAGAATCCGACATTCCTGTGGGAATAAGAGGAAATAGCTAATGAGACTTTCTCAAAATAATTAGTTAATGGGAGTGAAACAGAATTAATGTTGAAGTCTACGTGACTTAAAACCAGAAACCGACTAGCTTGACAAATTCTCAGCCTAGGTATAAAGACGAAAAACCATATTTGCTACTAATTAACATGGATGCACAAAGCCGCTCCAAAAGAACAACATGCGCACTTATTAAAGTAAAACTCCAAGATGATATATTATTAGAATGCTCTCGTGCCACTAATGAATTCGTTTTCGTACTTATTTTTGCGCAGAATTCCTTTTTATATTTCATGCATTAGAATTCTCAAAGGACACACCTAGTGTACTGCAAAATCTCTGCATATGTCCACCCGTTTTTCTTCAGGGGGAAAAGGAAGAAGGTGTAGCATGACTGAACTCGTAACTGACCCGGTCACTCCACGTGCTCGTGCGGAGATAAGCATAGGCGTACGTACGTACTCTTCAAATACACGTACGACGACGGACGCCCAGTCAAATGCTCGCGTTGATTAGTTCCTTTCTGACGTTGCCATGCAGACATGCACGCCGTGTCCAGTTCGATGTCAGCCGTCCGGTGCCCCTGGTCCGATTGCTCGCGTAATCTCGGATAGAACTCCGGTCAGTCGCCCAACACCCCATTCTACCAAAATTTAGCTTATTTTCTTTGTGAGAATACGACACTCTCATACTATTAATGAGTGGAAATACAGTACATGTTACTGAGACTGGGACGGAATTGACGTGTGAGAGTGTGACTGACTTGTAACCTGAAATCGAGTCCTTTGACAAACTCTCAGCCGGGGTATAATGACCGAAAAAGAACCAGAGATAGAAATTTCTGAGTCGCATTGGCATGTGTTCATACATGGTATTTTCCTGTCTTCACACAAATTGAGCACCAGGACTTGAACCTAGGTGGGTTGTGGATACCACTATCCACAGTCCACATAACCATCCAACCACATGTTGGGGCTGTTTGGATTGTGACTGTCTTTGTCATATGTTGCCATATGATTTTTACCACACTTGCATTACTTGAGTTGCTTAAATTGTTAGCCACACTTTGGCTTGCCTAAATGAATCTTGTCACACTTTGTATGTATATGACATGTGGGGTTTACTGCTCATAAAAAATTCCTTGCCTCAAGTGTGGCTAAAACCAAACACCTATCTAACTTGGTCAAATTTGCCTAAGGTTAGGTGTGGTAAAGTGGGGCAAGGAACCAAACAGCCCCTGTTGGTTTGTTCTTTGGTAAAAAGCCAACATGTTGTATCAACTAGGTCCAAGATTTAAAAGTTTGTTTGCGTTTAGGAGGCAGACCCTGTTGCACCCCAAATGTGCTCGCCACCACAAAAACACACCGCCTAGATCAGCTCGCTCAGTCAACGGTGGTGGCAGGGGATTTTTTTTCTCTCTTTGAAACATGGTGGTGGCCCTAGCAGGCGCGGCTAATATGGGATCGTTACCCGGGAGGTGGCCCTGACGGGGATTGATCTGTGGCGATGCTCCTCACCAACACAGCTCCGGGGCCGGCGGTGACAATAGTCGAGATATCGGCTCGGCGACCAACATACGCATCTTGGCATGGACGAGGGGAGTCAAGCGGGTAGATCCTTCGTCCACCTCCCCTCCCTATCCCGACAATGGTTGTCGAAGGTTGTGCAATTGGGGCAGGATGAAGGGAGGCGAGGCACTCAACCTATTTCCGGAGCTTTCTGCAATGGTTCTGGTGGGCCTTGAACTCTCTCGATTGGATCACTTTCCGTTGTTCAATCACATACTTACTCGTCACATATTTACAGGTGGAATATAACCTATGGTCATAGGTTTCGTGGTAGGTTAGTGGCGATAATGCCCTAAGTCTCGGAGAGGTCAACTTAGGACAGCCGTCCTATCAAACATTAACTATATTTTCTTTGTGAGAATACGACATTCCTTAGGAATAAGAGGAATTAGTTAATGAGACTAAGACGGAGTTGTAGGTGACTTGAAACCACAAACCGACTATTGACAAATTCTCAGCCTAGGTATAAGGACTGAAACCAAAAAGATAATCTTGGAGAGGCCCTACGAAACATTAACTATATTTTCTATGTGAGAATATTTCCCGGAGGGATAAGAGGAAATAGTTAATGAGACTGAGATGGACTTGGCGTGGAAATGTATGTGATTTGAAACAAGAAACTGACTAGTTTGACAAATTCTCAACCTAGGTAAAACGACTAAAAACCAAAAAGATGAATTTGCTAATTCTTAGTAGATTAGAAACTAATTGAGCTTCAGTTGACTCTGTAGCCGTTGGATCCATGAATTGTGTAGTACTCTTGAGTTTTCCCTCACAAATGAAAGACATGTAACTTTATTCATATTCAAAACCATTACAGGTACTCCCTCCGACTAGATACATAGAGTGTCAAAGGAGTTGCATTGCAACTTAGGCGCTTGAAGATTGGACGGAGGATATTAAAAACGGAAAGTTAATTGCAATAATGACTTTTGTTGGGCCCGCCAGGAAAACTGTAAGGAGCTAACCAGTAATTTTCTTTCCCCATCCATTAATTTCTAAATTCTCAATAGGATATCCTAATAGCTAATGGAGAGAGCAGCATGTAAATCAGATTATTTTTTAAACACAGTACAAACACATGTACTCACATACATGCACATACGCCCACCCCTATGAACACACACACTCTACCGATATGAGCACCTCCAAGATGCTGAGCTGGCACAACATCTTGAGAATGGTGAAGTCATCATAGGCGCCTCATTGTCGACGAGAACATCCCCTCCCTCTGAACAAACATTGCCAGAGAAAGTCTGAAATAAATTCAGGAAAATGTGAACACGGTGCCAAGTCTAGGACTCAAACCCTGGTGCTGGTTCCACCGCAAGGAACCTAACCATCTGAGCTACACTTGGTTCGCGATCAGAAATTAATGATCACGAAATAAGGGGCTCATCCCACGCATGACGGCCTATATACATATATATGAATATCTGATTTTCATTAGATGCCCTATGCACCTGGATGAAGGGAGTATTTTGCTTGAATCTAACATCGAAGAAATTACGAAGTAACTCCCCACAACTAAAAAATACAATAAAATCTTTTGGAGACATCTTCTCTATGGTATCATCTTTGCAAGATGAAACACCGTCAAGATTTTAGTAAATAGATTGCAATTGGACTAAGCAGTGCTACTGCTACTCTGTTGGGAAACATAGTAGAAAACAAAAAAGTTCACACCTACGCACAACCAGGACCAATATGAAGATGCAGAACAAGGAACAAAAAAATTGCCGTCACCGAGTTGCAGCGGAAGAAGAACGTGCCGGTGTAGATCGTATTTGGAGTCCCACGAACCGTCAATGAACGATCTCACGAACAACCCCTCGAACAAAAGACCGAAAGCACGGTCTCTCTACTTGGTGGCAAGCGTGCCTTCACAATCCGGCAACGCTCCGCCATCCAAAGCTAATCGTCGCCGGAGAATTAAAACAATGAAACTAGAACCACACTGGACTCCTAACTATGAGGATTAGAGAATTGGGCTAGCTCTAATTAGTCAACTAGAACCAACTTGAACTAGAGGGACTAGAGAAGGCTCCAAACTTGTGTATTCAAAAGAGCACCAAACCTCAAGTATATATAGGTTAGAGGGGAGAGGGAGGGCTGCCACCAAGGGGGAGGGAGTCCCCTTGGTGTGCCGGCCGGGGGGAGGAGTCCGACTCCTTCTCCACCCCAATTCGGCCTCCATCCATAGGGAAGGGAGGCGCCTTCCCACTTGGGCCCTTGTGGCCCAAGTTGCCTTCCACCTCTTGGCCTTTTAAGACTCGTTGATATCTAATTAAATATAAAATTGTTCTAAATACTTTCAGACCATTTAATATATAATTTGACATCTCCGGAAACATTTTTCACATATATATTATTTATCCCGGTATTACCCGATATTCACCGAAACCCTTCCGGTGACCCCGAAACGCTTCCGGATCCTCTCGAAACTATTTCGAATATTAATGAAACAATTCCAAATTATATTCTCATCGCCCCCATCCCGCTAACACTTGGCAGATCCTGATTTCCTTAAGCTTGTGACCTAGTAGGTTCAGTAAATCATAGACACGAACTGAACCCCTTCGTTCAATGTCCGACAGCGAAACCGTGGATGTCCATATCGATCCCTATGATTACACGAATAACATTTCAGTGAACCTTTGGTTATCATGTGATGTTCCCTTTGCTTAGCGACACTTTACAAAACCTGGGATGTGTCGCTATCCTCCTCAATCATCACCATGCTCACTATATCGTTATCCTCGTTACATGTTTTGTTCTTTTTTCTTGTTGTTGGGTTCCAGAATCCCCATGACGTTGTCACCTGTCTCTGGCCAGACGATGATGGATGACGTCACACCAAGAGGGACCTAAGAATATATCTCCATCTCGGAGGAGCAAATCCCACTCTAGATCTATCTAGTCCCTTGTCAAACTTTTCGATGAGCCTGTAAGTTGTCGTTATGATCACTGTGTTATAGGTGACGTTCGAGCAACCCCAAAGTTCACTGTATGGCAAGAAGTGATTATGTTACTCTCATGGTCTAAGGAGCGCAAAATCACACGTTAACACTCCATGTTATTACAATTGATTACAGACGATATTAACTCAAACAGACAAGTTTGAGTCGATTCAATATGATCGTTCTTCTAACATCATAATATCAATATTGTTTTAGGACTATCGTTACACTTAATGACATCTTAAGATCCAGAAAATGTGATCACCAACAACACTGCTAGTCCTAGGCGCAAGACTAGGAATCTTTTATTTAACCGTTTATCATTCCACACGTGCATATGAGTTTTCCACTGAATCACATATTCCAGGATCATATCAGTTATAGCATAGAATATAAACTCTTTAACTATGAATACAGAAATATAATAATACAAATATTATTGCATCTAGGGTATATTTCCAACAATTTCCCACTTGCACTAGAGTCAATAATCTAGTTGCATGCTTTTCTTAAACCAATGGCTATATGGTGTTGCTCATGCTTTGCTACTGGTAGAGCCTTCGTCACCGGATCTGATAGTCTTTAAATCCTAATATTAATTGTGTCGGTGATATGTGGTTTTTTAGTGTAATCCTTATGTTACATCAATGGTAATACTATATCTTTATAAAGTCCATTTTATAGTAACACTATATCTCCATATAGTCCATTTACTATATCTCCATATAGTCAATTTTCATTTGGAACTACACCATAGTCTATCCATAAACCTTTATTGATCCAGATTATATTATATTGAAGAATTCTCAACCCTCAATCTACATCATTTGTAGAATCCACAATCATGTTTGTTTTCTGAAAATCTATTACAAAACTTATAGCTCGATAATTGTTCAAAAGAAACTTTTAGCCCGATAGTTTTATTTATATCTGTCATGAAGTTATCTTGTGTAACCTTTACAACAAACAATTTGTGTAACTATTACAACAATCTCTTCAGCTCCTCTATGGACAAGAAACAAAAACTTTGTCCAACTGAGGTACTTTAATCTTGAAGCAATCCCCCTAGGGAACCCCTCCTAGGATCACTATGGTACTTACTACTGAAAGTTAGTTTATACGAAACATATGGCTTTGTACATTTCATAGCATACGTGACGATTTCAATCTCTAAAGCAAATTGAACTCTATTCATCCTCACATGCTCAGCAACAGCTGATTTCTACGTAGTGTTATGCTATGTGACTTTTGAGTTTTGAGAAAATATTTTCTCCTTTAAACTTCTCTAAAACTTTGTCACAATACATTCCTTAGCATAATCATATGTTTCAATCTATCTAGATAGATTTTCATCCAATAATACTAAGCCCCTTTTAGAAACATGATCTTAATCGTTTGTGCTAATATTATTTCTGATCAAGTGATATGCCATATATATGTAAGATCAGAAATGTCATAGAGCTCCCACTAAACTTCTTGTCCACAATCTTTCTTGATAAAGTTTAAATTCTGCAATTACTTCATCAAATTCTAGCTACTTGATATTTTATTTCAAATCATACACATGACTTGAAAATTTATATCATTCCGGTATTCCTAACAAAACATTTTGGTTGTACCTTATATACATCCGGTTTGAAACCATTTTCAAAATAGTTTTGTTACTTATCTTGTTATATATCAATAATATATAACATTCACCATTGTAATCCATTCACACTTGTTAGTATTGCTAAATCATTTCCTCCGTTCCTACAAAACTCTTTCGTAAGACTTTTCTTTTAGGATCTCTATCCATGAACGTTCGGGCCAGTTCAATGTCTCTGGTTCGGTCCCTTTAGCAAGCAGGTTGTTCTCAGCTTTGTCCCATGTAGGCCGGGCAACCTTGTAGCCACCTGATACCGTAACATGGTGATATAGCTTCTTTATAGCATTTTTCTTATGTATCTGTGACCTTTTCTTAGCTTTCTCCGATTTTTTGTACGCCACAAATGCGGGCCAGTGATACTTTATCTTCGCCTATTGACCGGTGAATTCTGGAGTCTTGTCTTTCTCGACAAACTGTTCGTTCAATCTTTTCTTCCAGTTCTTGAATTGTTCTGCCATTTTCTTTAGAGCCCACACGCGCCTTGACTTTTCGTTGTATAACTGAGTTATTTGGATCCTCATCTGGCGGTAGGCTGAAATTTGTCATGAGCGAGTTCCAAAGTTCATATTTGCATCTATCGTCGACATAAGAAACATCATCGTCCTTCTTCTTATTCCATTCTTGGATGCTGATCGGGACACTGTCCCTAACAACAACTCCGCACTGATGTATAAATCGGTCTTGGGTCCACTTAGGAACAGTCGGTTTGCCATCTGGAGCGACTTTTTTGATCGTGAACCTTTCATTCTCGCCCAACCTTTTCTTCGGGCCTCGTCTCCTTATAGAAGGTTGGCTCGATCCAGAGGGCTAAAATAAGAGAGAAGCATTAATATATGTACATACAAAAAAATTAATGCATCTAGTCAGCAGAGGCTTAATTAATATATATACCTCTCCGGACTTTGCAACAGTTAAGGCTGCAACACCGGCGGAGCCGTCATCTCCTCCCTCCATTCGATTACCGGAGTTGTCATCCTCTCTTCACTCACCATCAATGTCGTTGAGAAACTGTGAGGTGATATCATCACATCCGTCGCAGATTATATCCCCAACATCTCTTCTTTTTCTACTTTCTTTAAGTTTATTTTTCAACTGTTATATTGTCAATTGTCTAGGTTGTCTCAGCTTAGGAAAGCTCAAATCTAAATGATATGTCTACACATTCCTCAAAGAAATTATTTGCTGACCCTAAAAAATCATTTGCTTCCTTTTTTTCAATGGAAAGCATGCCAACTTTCTAATTAATGTTTAGCTTTCCCAATAGGTAAACATTTACAACCGGTGCGCCGGCAGAACGTGCGGCCGGTCATGTCGTAAGTGTTCAATCTACTGGTCTTACGTCCTCCTACGTCCAGTTTTTCCCCCTTATCTTCCCGATCCCCCTTTTCCTCTTTCCCCGACGAGCACCACCGGCTAGTGGGCTCGCGCCCAGCTGCGCGCCCCATCGCGCCCGCTGCTAAGCAGCACAAAAACCCAATCCCGCTGCCTTCTTGCTGCAACCTCATCGCCATGCCCACGCCCGTCGCCATGGATGCACCCTCGTGCTGCTCATGTCGCCATAGCCGCGCGTGATGGGGCGTGGAAGAGGCGGCGGGGGCAGACCTCAGGGACGACGCAAAGATGACTTGCAGCGTTGTGTTGGGAGAAGGCCGGGCGGGCGAGGCTGGCCGGGAGGAGCTGTGTTTCCGACGTGCTGCAACCGGTGATCGTGGAAGCTACCACCGGTAATTTTTTTGCTGCAATCATTCAAAATTAGCACGAACCCGTGATGGCGGTGATGTCCTTTTTGCTGCTACCATCATCTATTTTTGCAACCATCGAAGTTTTTTTTTGCTACATCCATTACGACATAGCTGGCGACCACCCGACGACGAGACTTTTGGGAAACCGGGGCCACCAAGGGGTGGCGGCGGCCTCATGCGTATCGCACGGGCTAGCCCCTCCCGTATCCCTTCTATTTCTCACCTTTTGTTTGCAGATGATTCTCTTATTTTGATGAGAGCGAATGATCAGAATGCAACTACTCTGAAGAGGATTCTAGACACTTATTGCACAAGTTCAGGGCAACGTGTAAGTACAGCAAAATCAAGTATTTTTTTCAGCCCTAACACCGGTGTCATGGTTAGGGAAAGCGTTTGTGGTATATTGGACATCTTAACGGAAGCTCTGTCAGACAAATATCTTGGTCTTCCAACCACTGTGGGAGTGGACCGAAGTGATTGCTTTCAGCACCTTATTGACAGGGTATGCCAACGCTTAAAAGGATGGAAGGAGAAAACACTGTCAGTACAAGGTAAAGAAATTCTATTGAAATCTGTTGCACAAGCTATTCCGTCCTATGCCATGTCGGTATTTAAATTGCCTAAAGGAATTTGCAAATCAATTACCGATGAGATATCGCGTTTTTGGTGGGGAGATGAAGAAGAAAAGAGGAAGATGCACTGGTTTGCCTGGTGGAAAATGTGCGTTCCGAACAAGAAAGGTGGAATGGGGTTTAGGGACCTTCACAGCTTTAACCTTGCTATGTTAGCAAAGCAGTGTTGGCGACTTCTCCAAAACCCTGAATCTTTATGTGCGCGAGTCCTAAGAGCCAAGTATTTTCCGGATGGTGACATACTTTCAGCTGGTCCAAAGAAAGGGTCCTCCTTTACTTGGCAAAGTATTGTTGCTGGTATTCAAACTTTCAAGAGAGGGTGTATATGGCGAGTCGGTTCAGGCTCAAATATCAAAATTTGGGAAGACCCTTGGATTCCATCTAGTGAAACAAGAAGGGTCATTACCAACAGAGGAGTAACTATGTTGTCCAAGGTGGAAGAACTTATTGACCCTCAGACGGGACAGTGGGACGAGGAGCTTATTCATGATGTGTTTTCACCTGTTGATGCAAACAGAATTTTGCAAATCCCGCTCCATGTTGAGGCTGTAGAGGACTTCGTGGCTTGGCATTTTACACGTTCAGGTACCTTTTCAGTGAGGTCGGCTTACCATGTGGAGTTCAACCATCAGTTTGGTCACCGCTTTGCTAGAGCTAACTGTCCTGGGAGATCTCAGTTAAACCCGGTCTGGAAAGAACTATGGCATATGCGCATTCCTGGAAAGATTAAGCACTTTGGATGGAAGGTGCTCAAGGGCGTCCTACCACGCTTAGGAGTCCTAGCGGGCAGACAAATTCCACTAGTGCCTCAATGCCCACAATGTAAGGTTGGTTTGGAGGACATACAACACTGTCTATTTACATGTTCACGTGCAGCTGATGTTTGGACTGAATTAAAACTGGCGGAAACCATCAAGTTTGCAGTGGCTCAGGACCGGTCGGGCTCAATAAATCTAGAGTTTCTTCTCCAAGATCGCTCCGTGGTCTGTGAGCTACCAGCAGCCGAGTTGATCGTTGTGGCCATGTGGTACATTTGGTGGCAGAGACGACAAGGCGTGAAAGGAGAGACTGTCCAGTCCCTGGAACGTACAGCAATGTCTATCCTTGTTCTTGCTACTAATTTTATCCGCAGTTGTACGCCGAACCAGCCTACCCGGAAGATCGATCATGTCTGGAAGAAACCGAGCAGTGGGGTTGTGAAAATCAACGTCGATGCATCATTTCATGCTGAAAACTTGTCAGGTGCTTGCGGTGCTGTGGCGCGCGATGAACACGGAATCTTTATTGCAGCAGCAACCTGGACGTTACCCCATGTATCTTCTGCGGAATCAGCGGAAATAAAGGCTATCCGCAATGGAATGATCCTAGCAGCTAATATTGGATGCTCTCAGGTGGTCATAGAATCCGATAGCAAGCTCGCTTTAGAGGCAATCTCAAACCCGGAAACTTATATGGGTCCAGATGTTCCGGTGATCACGGAAGCCTCCCTCCAGGCGTTGGACTTTTCCAGTGTTTCCTTTGATCATTGCTGCAGGGAAGTTAATTTAGTAGCAGATAGTCTAGCAAAACACTGTTTTAATTCTAGATTGTCTGAACATTGGGATGACAATGCACCTGACTTTATTCTTCCACAACTTGTAATTGATATGGCAATCATATGAGGAATAAAGTTTGATACCTTTCAAAAAAAAGTGGGTACTTATCCGTTGACCCCTAGTCCCTATATAAACCAACGAGGAGCCATCATTGTAACACCCTGATCATTGGTTAATAAAGCTGGTCTCCTCTATATCTCTTCGTGTCATTTACTTTCGCGTGTTCGACTACTTCGTCTACGACGCTTGCTCTCGCTCTGCAACCTCGGACCGGACTCGCCGGCGGAGTTGCACAACACGTTATCAGCACGCTTCGCTCCATCAACTCTCCGTCAAGCCTGCATCACGCAGGCTTTCGTCGATCCCGCGGAGGTATAAGATCCGATCCCCACTTTTGCAAAAATGGATTCCTCTCGTTACTACGATTCCGTTTTTGCGATTAGATTATTTTTCGGATAAATCTACCTATGGTGTGGATTTCTCTCCGAAGAACTGAGCGGACGAATACATCGCCGACCAATGTCGATGTTTTTGGATCACGATAGACTTGTTGACTACACTATACGGGAGTCGGTACATATCATGATCCAGATGATCACGGTACCGCTGCAACACACCTGTTGTGCACGCGCCGTCGATGTTCCCGATGAACACGATGATGTTTTTGATATCCCGACGCCGACGTCCAGATGACGCCGTCCCAAGCCGCTGGCCGTGCGTTCGATGCACGCCAGGCCGCCGAAAGTGCCCTGGCTTGCCGCCGCTGGCCGCGCTGCATCGCTGCGTGGTAGCCGCGCCGGCGTGCGTGATCAGATCGGGCGCTTGGTCGTCGCCTCGAACGGCGTACAGGTAGCCGCGCGCGGCGTGGCCTAGCGTTGGCCGCCAGACGGCTGCTGGGCGCCTCAGGCGTCTGCTGGTAGCAGCGCCGTGGCGGGCTGGCTTGACACTTGGCGCCGCCGCCGCGTGATACGTCCATTTTGCATCATGCTTTTATATCAATATTTATTGCATTATGGGCTGTTATTACACATTATATCTCAATACTTATGGCTATTCTCTCTTAGTTTACAAGGTTTACCATGAAGAGGGGGAATGCCGGCAGCTGGAATTCTGGCTGGAAAAGGAGCAAACGTTGGAAACCTATTATGCACGGCTCCAAAAGTCCTGAAACTCCATGAAACAACTTTTTAGAATTAATAAGAATTTCTGAGCGAAATAAATACGCCAGGCCCACACTGTCCCAGAGACAGGCGCCCCCTATAGGGCGCGCCTCATCTCCTCGGGCCTGATGGGCCTCCGGCGTCCATCTTCTGCTATATCATCACTTTTACCCTGGAAAAAATCATGGGCAAGCTTGCAGGACGAAACTCCGCCGCCACGAGGCGGAACCTTGGCGGAATCAATCTAGGGCTCCGGCGGAGCTGTTCTACCGGGGACACTTCCTTCCGGGAGGGGGAAATCATCACCAACGATCCTCTCATCTAGAGGGGGTCAATCTTCATCAACATCTTCACCAGCACCATCTCCTCTCAAAATCCTAGTTCATCTCTTGTATCCAATCTTGTATCAAAACCACAAATTGGTACTTGTGGGTTGCTAGTAGTGTTGATTACTCCTTGTAGTTGATGCTAATTGGTTTACTTGGTGGAAGATCATATGTTCAGATCCTTTATGCATATTATTACTCCCCTGATTATGAACATGAATATGCTTTGTGAGTAGTTACGTTTGTTTCTGAGGACATGGATGAAGTCTTGCTATTAGTAGTCATGTGAATTTGGTATTCGTTTGATAATTTGATGAGATGTATGTTGTCTTTTCCTCTAGTGGTGTTATGTGAACGTCGACTACATGACACTTCACCATTATTTGGGCCTAGAGGAAGGCATGGGGAAGTAATAAGTAGATGATGGGTTGCTAGAGTGATGAAGCTTAAACCCTAGTTTATGCGTTGCTTCGTTAGGGGCTGATATGGATCCATATGTTTAATGATGTGGTTAGGTTTACCTTAATACTTTTTTTGTAGTTGCGGACGCTTGTACTAGGGGTTAATCATAAGTGGGATGCTTGTCCAAGAAAAGGCAGTACCCAAGTGCCGGTCCACCCACATATCAAATTATCAAAGTACCGAACGTGAATCATATGAACGTGATGAAAACTAGCTTGACGATAATTCCCAATGTGTCCTCGGGAGCTCCTTTCTCATTATTAGAAATTGTCCAGGCTTATCCTTTGCTACATAAAGGATTGGGCCACCTTGCTGCACTTTATTTACTTTATTTACTTGTTACTCGTTACCATTTATCTTATCACAAAACTATCTATCACCTACAATTTCAAAGGCTTTGCAAGAGAAAACCTTACTGAAAACCGCTTATCATTTCCTTCTGCTCCTCCTTGGGTTCGACACTCTTACTTATCAAAAGGACTATGATTTACCCCCTACACTTGTGGGTCATGAAGACTCTTTTCTGGCGCCGTTGCCGGGGAGTGTAGCGCTTTTGGTGAGTGGAACTTGGTAAGGAAACATTTATATTGTGTGCTGAAATTTTCTGTTACTTGTCACTATGGAAACTAATCCTTTGAGGGGCTTGTTTGGGGTATCTTCACCCCAACCAGAAGAGCAAATAGTTGCTCCTCAACCTACTGAACTTTATGAAAGTATTTACTTTGAGATTCCTTCGGGTATGATAGAGAAACTGCTAGCTAATCCATTTGCAGGAGATGGAACATTGCATCCCGATTTACACCTTATCTTTGTGGATGAAGTTTGTGGATTATTTAAGCTTGCAGGTATTCCCGATGATGTTGTCAAAAGGAAGGTCTTCCCTTTATCTTCGAAGGGAGATGCATTGACATGGTATAGGCTATGTGATGATACGGGATCTTGGAATTATAAGCGATTGAAGTTGGAATTTCACCAGAAGTTCTATCATATGCATCTTGTTCATCGTGATCGTAATTACTAGATAATTTCTGGCCTCGCGAAGGAGAAAGCATCGCTCAAGCTTGGGGGAGGCTTAAGTCAATGTTATATTCATGCCCCAATTATGAGCTCTCTCGGGAAATGATTATTCAAAACTTTTATGCTCGGCTTTCTCTTGATAATCGCAACCTGCTCGATACTTCCTGTCTTTGGTTCTTATATGCTGAAGACTATTGATTTCAAATGGGACTTATTGGAAAGAATTAAATGCAACTCTCAAGATTGGGGTTCCGACGATGGTAAGGAGTCAGGTATGACACCTAAGTTCAATTGTGTTAAATCTTTTATTGATACCGATGCTTTTCGTGGATTTAGCACTAAGTATGGACTTGACTCTGATATAGTAGCTACTTTCTTTGAATCTTTCGCTACTCACGTTGATCTCCCTAAAGAGAAGTGGTTTAAATATAATCCTCATGTTGAAGTGAAAGTAGTTGCACCTATTACAGTCGAAGAAAAGACTATTATAGTGATCCTATTGTTCCTACTGCTTATGTTGAAAAACCTCCTTTTCCTGTTAGGATAAAGGATCATGCTAAAGCTTTGAATGTTGTTCGTAAGAGTAATACTAGGACTTATACACCTCCTGAGCAAATTAATGTTGAACCTAGTATTGCTATGGTTAAAGATCTCTTGGATGAGGATTTAGATGGGCATGTTATTTCTTTCTGTGGTGAGACTGCCAATATTGCTAGACCTGATACTAAGACACGTAGAACTGTCGTAGGCATCCCTGTTATTTCTGTTAAAATAGGAGATAATTGTTATCATGGTTTATGTGATATGGGTGCTAGTGCTAGTGCAATACCTTATACTTTATATCAAGAAATTATGCATGACATTGCACCCATTGAATTAGAAGACATTGATGTTACTATCAAGCTTGCTAATAGGGATACCATTAAACCCTTTGGGATTGTTAGAGATGTTGAAGTTTTGTGTGGGAAGGTTAAATACCCTGCTGATTTTCTTGTTCTTGGTTCCCCACAAGATGATTTTTGTCCCATTATTTTGGGTAGACCCTTCTTGAATACAGCTAGTGCTAAGATTATTTGTGAAAAGAATATTGTCACTGTTGGCATAGATGGTATGTCTCATGAGTTTAATTTCGCTAAGTTTAGTAGACAACCTCGTGAAAGGGAACCACCTAGCAAGGATGAAATTATTGGTCTTGCTTCCATTGTTGTTCCTCCAACTGATCCGTTAGAACAATATTTGCTAGACCATGAAAACGATATGTTTATGAAGGAAAGGGAGGAAATAGATGAAGTGTTCCTTAAACAGAACCTGTCAAACATAACCTTCCGTTGAAATTCTTGGGCATCCCCTCCACCCAAGGGTGACCCGTGTTTGAACTCAAACCATTACACGATAATCTTAAGTATGCTTATCTTGATGAAAAAGAAATATATCATGTTATTATTAGTGCTAACCTTTCAGAGAAAGAAGAAGAAAGATTATTGAAAACTCTGAAGAAGCACCGAGCTGCTATTGGATATACTCTGGATGATCTTAAGGGCGTTAGTCCCATGTTATGTTAACACAAAATTACATTGGAGGACGATGCCAAACCAGTTAGAGATCCTCAAAGACGATTAAATCCCAAGATGAAGGAAGTGGTAAGAAAGGAGATATTAAAGCTCATTGAGGCAGGTATTATTTATCCCGTTGCTAGTAGTGAATGGGTAAGCCCTGTCCATTGTGTTCCTAAAAAGGGAGGTATTACCGTTGTCCCTAATGATAAAGATGAATTGATCCCGCAAAGAATTATTACAGGTTATAGGATGGTAATTGATTTCCGTAAGTTAAATAAAGCTACTAAGAAAGGTCATTACCCTTTACCTTTTATTGTTTAAATGCTAGAAAGACTATCCAAACACACACACTTTTGCTTTCTAGATGGTTATTCTGGTTTCTCGCAGATACCTGTGTCAGCGAAGGATCAATCTAAAACTACTTTTACTTGCCCATTTGGTACTTTTGCTTATAGACATATGCCTTTTGGTTCATGCAATGCACCTGCTACCTTTCAAAGATGCATGATGGTTATGTTCTCTGATTTTTGTGAAAAGATTTGTGAGGTATTCATGGATGACTTCTCCGTCTATGGATCCTCTTTTGATGATTGTTTGAGCAACCTTGATCGAGTTTTGCAGAGATGCGAAGAGACTAGTCTCGTCTTGAATTGGGAAAAGTGTCACTTTATGGTTAATGAAGGCATTGTCTTGGGGCACAAGATCTCTGAGAGAGGTATTGAAGTTGATAAAGCCAAAGTTGATACTATTGAAAAGATGCCATGCCCCTAGGACATAAAAGGGATAAGAAGTTTCCTTGGTCACGCCGGTTTTTCTAGGAGGTTCATTAAGGACTTTTCTAAGATCTCTAGGCCTCTGACTAATTTATTGCAAAAAGATATTCCTTTTGTCTTTGATGATGATTGTGTAGAATCATTTGAAGTACTTAAGAAAGCTTTGATCACTGCACCTATTGTTCAAATTACCGATTGGAATTTACCTTTTGAAATTATGTGTGATGCTAGTGATTATGTGTAGGTGCTGTTCTAGGGCAAAGAGTCGATAAGAAATTGAATGTTATCCGTATGCTAGTAAGACTCTTGATAACGCCGGAGAAATTATGCTACTACTAAAAAAGAGTTCTTAGCAGTTGTGTTTGCATGTGATAAGTTTAGACCTTATATGGTTGATTCCAAAGTTACTATTCACACTGATCATGTTGCTATTAAATATCTTATGGAAAAGAAAGATGCTAAGCCTAGGCTCATTAGATGGGTTCTCTTGCTCCAAGAATTTGACTTGCATATTATTGATAGAAAGGGAGCTGAGAACCCCGTTGCAGATAACTTGTCTAGGTTAGAGAATGTTCTTGATGACCCACTACCTATTAATGATAGCTTTCCTGATGAACAATTAGCGGTCGTCAATGCTTCTCATACTGCTCCTTGGTATGCTGATTATGCTAATTACATTATTGCTAAATATATACCTTGAGTTTCACATACCAGCAAAAGAAAAAGTTCTTTTATGATTTAAGACATTACTTCTGGGATGATCCACACCTTTATAAATAAGGAGTAGATGGTATTATTATACGTTGTGTGCCTGAGCATGAACATGAACAGATCCTACGCAAGTGTCACTCTGAATACTATGGAGGACACCACTTATTTGGAGATAGAAGCGCACACAAGGTACTACAATCTGGTTTTTATTGGCCTACTCTCTTCAAAGATGCTCGTAAGTTTGTCTTATCTTGTGATGAATGTCAAAGAATAGGTAACATTAGTAGACGTCAAGAAATGCCTATGAAATATTCTCTTGTTATTGAATCTTTTGATGTTTGGGGCTTTGATTATATGGGACCTTTTCCTGCCTCTAATGGTTATACACATATTTTAGTTGTTGATTACGTTACTAAGTGGGTAGAAGCTATTCCAACTAGTAGTGTTGATCATAACACTTCTATTAAAATGCTTAAAGAAGTTATTTTTCCTAGGTTTGGAGTCCCTAGATATCTTATGACTGATGGTGGTTCACATTTTATTCATGGTGCTTTCCGTAAGATGCTTGCTAAGTATGATGTCAATCATAGAATCGCATCTCCTTATCATCCGCGGTCTAGTGGTCAAGTAGAGTTGAGCAATAGAGAGCTCAAATTAATTTTGCAAAATACTGTGAATAGATCTAGAAAGAATTGGTCCAAAAAACTTGATGATGCATTATGGGCCTATAGAACTGCATACAAAAATCCTATGGGTATGTCTCCATATAAGATGGTTTATGGAAAAGCGTGTCATTTACCTCTTGAAATTGAACATAAGGCATATTGGGCTATTAAAGAGCTCAACTATGACTTCAAACTTGCCGGTGAGAAGAGGTTGTTTGATATTAGCTCACTTGATGAATGGAGAACCCAAGCATATAAGAATGCCAAGCTATTCAAAGAAAAAGTCAAACGCAGGCATGATAAGAGGATACAAAAGCGTGAGTTTAATGTAGGAGATTATGTATTATTATTCAACTCTCGTTTAAGATTTTTTGCACGAAAACTTCTCTCAAAATGGGAAGGTCCCTACATTATCGAGGAGATCTATCGTTCTGGTGCTATAAAAATCAACAACTTCGAAGGCACGAGTCCAAGGGTGGTAAACGGTCAAAGAATTAAACATTATATTTTAGGTAATCCTATCAATGTTGAAACTAATATTATTGAAATCGTAACCCCTGATGAATACATAAGGTACACTATCCAGAATGTTCCAAACTCCAAAAAGGTATAGGTATGTGGTACGATAAGTAAACCGACTCCAAAACAACTCCAATGGCATTTTTTATCAGTTTTGGAATATTTGAGAATTTTAGGAGGAAAGAAGTAGTCCAAAAGGGACACGAGGCTCCCACGAGAGTGGAGGGCGCCCCCCCCCCCCCCCTATAGGGCGCGCCCCCCTGTCTCGTGGGCACCTCGTGTGCCTCCTGGACTCTGTTTTCTTGCACATTACGTATTTTGGTCGTTCAAAATTCATTATATATACTCCCGAAGGTTTTGGCCACCGTATCACGCAAATATCCTCTGTTTTCATTTCGAGTTGTTTCCATTGCAGATCTAGAGCACCATAACTTCACCCTCCTCCAACAACGAAGATAAGGATGCTTGGCTATTGAAGATAGAGCTGAAAAGAGAAGAACTAGAAGAGATCAACAAGGACCAAGGGATCAAGAAGGCCATGGAGGTTCAAGCTCCGGCAGTGAAAGAAGAAGACATCCCTCAACCTTTACTTAACATTTTCACTCCAACAGAGATTGAAGCTTTCAAGATGATTGAGTTAGCTCGCATACAGAACAAATATCTTACACAGGAGAATATTCTGTTGAAGGATCATATCGCCGGACTCAAGGGCATTATCCGCAAGTTGGAGGAGCTTTTACGCTCGATGTGCGATTATCCACCGTCATCATCACCACCTCCATCACCTCCGAGGATATAGTCACATGGGCACTCCCCTTGGCAACCGCCAAGCTTGGGGGAGGTGCCCCGGTATCGTATCACCATCACACTCCTATCTTTACCGTTTTATTCAGTTCGATCCTTTTAGTAGTATCTTGATCTAGTAGATTGAAGTTTTGATATCAAGTAGTTTGAGTTTTGCTTTGTGATCTCTTTTTGTAATCGAGTCCGTGAGCTATCTATAATAAAGATTAGTGTTGAGTCAAGGGCTTTGCTATGTTGCTATGATCTTGAGAAAGTAGAAAGAATAAAAGAGTTCATATTGATCTTATGGATAGTGATAACTTCACACATAGAAAGTATGAGGCATAAAAATTGTTGAGAGTTGATGAACGTAGCCTTGGTCATCGTTGCAATTAATAGGAAGTGATAAGGAAAGAGGGGTTCACATATAAATATATTATCTTGGACACCTTTTAGAATTGGGAGCACTCATTAAGTATGACATGCTAAAAGAGTTGACATTGGACAAGGAAGACAATGTAATGGTTTATGTTTTCCGACATGTCGGTTAAAGTATATTGTCATTGACCTTCTAAACATGTTGAGCTTGCCTTTCCCCCTCATGCTAGCCAAATTCCTTGCACCAAGTAGAGATACTACTTGTGCTTCCAAATACCCTTAAACCCAGTTTTACCATGAGAGTCCACCATACCTACATATGGATTGAGTAAGATCCTTCAAGTAAGTTGTCATCGGTGCAAGAAATAAAAATTGCTCTCTAAATATGTATGACTTATTAGTGCAGAGAAAATAAGCTTTGTACGAACTTGTTGTGGAAGTAATAAAAGCGATGGACTGCATAAGAAAGGTCCACATACAAGGGGCAATATAAAGTGACGTTCTTTGCATTAAGATTTTGTGCATCAACCCTAAACGCACATGACAACCTCTGCTTCCCTCTGCGAAGGGCCTATCTTTTACTTTATGTTTTTACTTTATGCTTGAGTCAAGGTGATCCTCACCTTTCCCTTTTTCATTTTATCCTTTGGCAAGCTCCTCGTGTTTGAAAGATCATGATATATATATCCAATTGGAAGTAAGTTAGCATGGGCTATTATTGTTGACATCACCTAAAGGTGAATACGTTTGGAGGCAACACAATAAGCCCCTATCTTTCTCAGTGTCCGGCTGAAACTCCATAACCACAAGTATTGCGTGAGTGTTAGCAATTATAGAAGACTACATGATAGTTGAGTATGTGAACTTGTTGAAAAGCTCTATTGTTGACTCTTTCTAATGTTATGATAAATTGCAATTGCTTCAATGACTGAGATTATAGTTTGTTAGTTCCCAGTGAAGTTTTTGAACCATATTTGACATTGTGAGCTTGTTACTTGAGCATAAGAAATCATATGATGAAATCTATATATGTTGTTGTTATAAGAATGATCATGATGCCCTCATGTCTGTATTTTATTTTTATCGACACCTCTATATCTGAACATGTGGACATATTTTTTGATTTCGGCTTCCGCTTGAGGACAAGCGAGGTCTAAGCTTGGGGGAGTTGATACGTCCATTTTGCATCATGCATTTATATCGATATTTATTGCATTATGGGCTGTTATTACACATTATATCTCAATACTTATGGCTATTCTCTCTTATTTTACAAGGTTTACCATGAAGAGGGGGAATGTCGGCAGCTGGAATTCTGGCTGGAAAAGGAGAAAACGTTGGAAACCTATTCTGCGCAGCTCCAAAAGTCCTGAAACTCCACGAAACAACTTTTTGGAATTAATAAGAATTTCTGAGCGAAAGAAATACGCCAGGGGGCCCACACCCTGTCCAGAAGACAGGGGCGCCCCCCCCCCCCTATAGGGCGCCCCCTATCTCCTGGGCCCCCTGGTGGGCCTCCGGCGTCCATCTTCTGCTATATCTTCACTTTTACCCTGGAAAAAATCGTGGGCAAGCTTACGGGACGAAACTCCGCCTCCACGAGGCGGAACCTTGGCGAAATCAATCTAGGGCTCCGGCGGAGCTATTCTGCCGGGGACACTTCCCTCTGGGAGAGGGAAATCATCACCAACGATCCTCTCATCGAGAGGGGGTCAATCTCCATCAACATCTTCACCAGCACCATCTCCTCTCAAAACCCTAGTTCATCTCTTGTACCCAATCTTGTATCAAAACCACAAATTGGTACCTGTGGGTTGCTAGTAGTGTTGATTACTCCTTGTAGTTGATGCTAATTGGTTTACTTGGTGGAAGATCATATGTTCAGATCCTTTATGCATATTATTACTCCTCCGATTATGAACATGAATATGCTTTGTGAGTAGTTAAGTTTGTTCCCGAGGACATGGGTGAAGTCTTGCTATTAGTAGTCATGTGAATTTGGTATTCGCTCGTTATTTTGATGAGATGTATGTTGTCTTTTCCTCTAGTGGTGTTATGTGAACGTCGACTACATGACACTTCACCATTATTTGGGCCTAGAGGAAGGCATGGGGAAGTAATAAGTAGATGATGGGTTGCTAGAGTGACAAAAGCTTAAACCCTAGTTATGTGTTGCTTCGTTAGGGGCTGATATGGATCCATATGTTAAATGTTGTGGTTAGGTTTACCTTAATACTTCTTTTGTAGTTGCGGACGCTTGCAATAGGGGTTAAGCATAAGTGGGATGCTTGTCCAAGAAAGGGCAGTACCCAAGTGCCGGTCCACCCACATATCAAATTATCAAAGTACCGAACGCGAATCATATGAACGTGATGAAAACTAGCTTGACGATAATTCCCAATGTGTCCTCGGGAGCTCCTTTCTCATTATTAGAAATTGTCCAGGCTTATCCTTTGCTACATAAAGGATTGGGCCACCTTGCTGCACTTTATTTACTTGTTACTCATTACCATTTATCTTAGCACAAAACTATCTATAACCTACAATTTCAGTGCTTGCAGAGAAAACCTTACTGAAAACCGCTTATCATTTCCTTCTGCTCCTCGTTGGGTTCGACGCTCTTACTTATCGAAAGGACTTTGATTTACCCCCTACACTTGTGGGTCATCACCGCGCCATGGCAGCGGCCGCGGGTCAGCTGGGCCCACTGGTCCGCACCGTGGCCGCCACGCCACGCCGCCTCGCTGGTCAAGGCGCCGCCCACTTGCCACGCCACGCCGCCCGCCGCTGGTCGGCCGTGGCCTGCTACGCCTTGAGCTTGCGTTGGTTTTCCCCAAGAGGAGAGGATGATGCAGCACAAGAGCGTAAGTATTTCCCTCGCTTTTGAGAACCAAGGTATCAATCCAAGAGGGAGGCCACGCATAAGTCCCTCGTACTGCACAAAATGATAGCTACTCACAACCAACGTGATTAGGGGTTGTCAATCCCTTCACGGTCACTTACGAGTGAGATCTGATAAAGATAATATTTTTGGTATTTTTGGTATAAAGATGCAAAGTGAAAAGTAAAAGGAAAAGTAAAACAAAGCAAGTATAAAAGTGATAGAGATTGATATGATGAGAATAGACCCGGGGGCCATAGGTTTCACTAGTGGCTTCTCTCAAGAGCATAAGTATTCTACGGTGGGTGAACAAATTACTGTTGAGCAATTGATGTAATTGAGCATAGTTATGAGGTTATCTAGGTATGATCATGTATATAGGCATCACGTCCAGACAAGTAGACCAAACGATTCTGCATCTACTACTATTACTCCACTCATCGACCGCTATCCAAAGCATGCATCTAGAGTATTAAGTTAAAACAGAGTAACGCCTTAAGCAAGATGACATGATGTAGAGGAATAAATTCATGCAATATGATAAAAACCCCATCTTGTTATCCTCGATGGCAACAATACAATACGTGCCTTGCAACCCTTTACATCCTTTGGGTAAGGACACCGCAAGATTGAACCCAAAGCCATGCACTTCTCCCATTGCAAGAACTACCAATCTAGTTGGCCAAACCAAATGGATAATTCAAAGAGACTTGCAAAGATAACTCAATCATACATAAAAGAATTCAGAGAAGATTCAAATACTATTCATATATAAGCTGGATCATAAACCCACAATTCATCGGTCTCAACAAACACACCGCAAAAAGAAGATTACATCGAATAGATCTCCACGAGAGAGCGGAGAAAATTGTATTGAGATCCAAAAGAGAGAAGAAGCCATCTAGCTACTAGCTATGGACCCAAGGTCTAAGTAAACTACTCACACTTCATCGGAGAGGCTATGGTGTTGATGTAGAAGCCCTCCGTGGTGGATGCCCCTCCGCGTGAGCTCCTAACAGGCCCCAAGATGGGATCGCGTGGATACAGGAAGTTACGGCGGTGGAATTAGGTTTTTGGCTCTGTTACGATCGCTTGGGAGTGCACGAGGTATATATATAGGAGGGAGGAGTACGTCGGTGGAGCTTCGAGGGGCCCACGAGGCAGCGCGCCCCCCACCCTCGTGACCGCCTCTCTGGTTCCTTGGCGTAGGGTCCAAGTCTCCTGGATCACGTTCGGTGAGAAAATCACGTTTCCGAAGGTTTCATTTCGTTTGGACTCCGTTTGATATTTTGTTTCTTCGAAATACTGAAAAAGGCAAAAAACAGCAATTTTGGGCTAGGCCTCCGGTTAATAGGTTAGTCCCAAAAGTAATATAAAAGTGGAAAATAAAGCCCATTATAGTCCAAAACAATAGATAAAGTAGCATGGAGCAATCAAAAATTATAGATACGTTGGAGACGTATCAGGCATCCCCAGGCTTAATTCCTACTCTCCCTCGAGTAGGTAAATGATAAAAAGAGAATTTTTGATGCGGAGTGATACTTTGGCATAATTTCAATGTAAATCTTCTTAATTGTGGTATGAATATTCAGATCCGAATGATTACAAAATAAAAGTTCATATTGATAAAAGAAATAGTAATACTTCAAGTATACTAATCAAAGTAATCATGTCTTCTCAAAATAGCATGGCAAAAGAAAGTTCATCCCTACAAAATCATATAGTTAGGCTATCCTTCATTTTCACACACAAAGATGTTCCCAACTTCTATACCCCGATGACAAGCCAAGCAATTGTTTCATACTTAAATAATCTCAAACTTTTTCAACCTTCACGCAATACATGAGCGTGAGCCATGGATATAGCACTATGGGTGGAATAGAATATGATGATGGGGATTGTGTGGAGAAGACAAAAGGAGAAAATCTCACATTGACGAGGATAATCAACGGGCTATGGAGATGCCCATCAATTGATGTCAACATGAGGAGTAGGGATTGCCATGCAACGGATGCACTAGAGCTATGAATGCTCAACAAAAGAAAACTAGTGGGTGTGCATCCAACTTGCTTGCTCATGAAGACCTAGGGCATTTTGAGGAAGCCCATCGAGGAATATACAAGCCAAGTTATATAACGAAAAATTCCCACTAGTATAGAAAGACAACTTATGAGACTCACTATATGAAAAACATGGTGCTACTTTGAAGCACAATATATGAGACTCACTACATGAAGAACAAGGTGCTACTTTGAAGCACAAGTGTGGAAAAAGAGATAGTAGCATTGCCCTTTTTATTTTCTTTTTTGGGCCTTTCTTTTTTTCTTTTTGGCCTTTCGCTTTTTTTTATTCGGGCAATGCTCTAATAATGATGATCATCACACTTCTATTGATTACAGCATAAGGATTACAACTCGAAACTAGAACAAGGTATGACTCTATATGAATGCCTCCCGCGGTATACCGGGATGGTGCAATGAATCAAGAGTGACATGTATGAAAAATAATGCAAGGTGGCTTTGCCACAAATATGATGTCAACTACATGATCATGTAATGGCAATATGACAAAAGTAAAGTGTGTCACGATGATGATGAACGGAACGGTGGAAAGTTGCATGACAATATATCTCGGAATGGCTATGGAAATGCCATAATAGGTAGGTATGGTGGCTGTTTTGAGGAAGATATAAGGAGGTTTATGTGTGATAGAGCATATCATATCACGGGGTTTGGATGCACCGTGAAGTTTGCACCAACTCTCAAGGTGCGAAAGGGAAATGCATGGTACCGAAGAGGCTAGCAAAGGCGGAAAGGTAAAAGTGTGTATAATCCATGGACTCAACATTAGTCAAAAGAACTCATATACTTATTGCAAAAATTTAGAAGCCATCAAAAATCAAGTACTACACGCATGCTCCTAGGGGGATAGATTGGTAGGAAAATACCATCGCTCGTCCCCGACCGCCACTCATAAGGATGCACAAGCCAGGTACACTTCATGTTTCAAATTTGTTACACAACTTTAAACATACGTGCATGCTACGGGATTTGCTAACTTCAACACAAGCATTTCTCAAATTCACAACTACTCAACTAGCACGACTTTGATATTATCACCTCCATATCTCAAAACAATTATCAAGCATCAAACTTATCTTAGTATTCAACTCACTCAAAAGAAAGTTTCACATATCTTGAATACCAAGTATATTAACATTAAGCAAATTACCATGCTATTAACGACTCTCAAAATAATATAAGTGAAGCATGAGAGATCAAGTTTCTTTAAAACAAATCCACCACCGTGCTCTAAAAGATCTAAGTGAAGCACTAGAGCAAAAATTATCACGCTCAAAAGATATAACTGAAGCACTATGAGCAAAACTATCAAGCTCAAAAGATATAAGTGGATCACATAGAGTATTTTATCAAATTTCAATTCATGTATGACTCTATCAAAAGGTGTGTACAGCAAGGATGATTGTGGTAAACTAACAATAAAAGACGCAAATAATACAAGACGCTCCAAGCAAAACACATATCATGTGGTGAATAAAAATATAGCTCCAAGTAAATTACCGATGGAAGTGGATTTAAAAGAGGGGATGCCTTCCGGGCATCCCCAAGCTTTGACTTTTGGTGTCCTTGGATTATCTTGGGGTGCCATGGTCATCCCCAAGCTTAGGCTCTTGCCACTCCTTGTTCCATAATCCATCAAAAGAATTCACCCAAAACTTGAAAACTTCACAACACAAAACTCAATAGAAATCTCGTGAGCTCCGTTAGAGAAAGAAAACAAAAGACTACTTTAAGGTACTGTAATTAACTCATTCTTTATTTATATTGGTTTTAAACCTACTGTATTCCAACTTCTCTATGGATCATAAACTATTTTACTAGCCATAGATTCATCAAAATAAGCAAACAACACATGCAAAACAGAATCTGTCAAAAACAGAACAGTCTGTAGTAATATGTAACTAACGCAAACTTCTGGAACTGAAAGAATTCTACCAAAATTAGAAGATCTGGACAATTTGTTTATTCATCATCAGCAATTAGAATCAATATTTTATCATGTTCTGGTGATTTTTAACAATTCGGGCACTGAGCGCAAAGTTTTTGGAAATTACAGCAAGATCAAATAACTATCATCCAAGAAGATCCAATAGGTTTAACTTGGCACAAACACTAATTAAAAGATAAAACCACATATAAACAGAGGCTAGATGTATTATTTATTCCTAAATAGAAACAAAAACTAAAAATTAAAAATAAAATTGGGTTGCCTCCCAACAAGAGCTATCGTTTAACGCCCCTAGCTAGGCATAAAAGTGAGGATATATCTAGGTATTGCCATCTTTGGTAGGAAATCCATAAGTGGCTCTCATGATAGATTCATATGGTAATTTCATTTTGTTTCTAGGTAAGTGTTCCATGCCTTTATTTAAAGGAAATTGGAATCTAATATTCCCTTCCTTCATATCAATAATTGCACCAATCGTTCTAACGAAAGGTCTACCAAGAATAATAGGACATGAAGGATTGCAATCTATATCAAGAACGATAAAATCTACGGGCACATAATTCCTATTTGCAACAATAAGAACATCATTAATTCTTCCCATAGGCTTTTTAATAGTGGAATCCGCAAGATGCAAATTCAGAGAGCAATCATCAAAGTAACGGAAATCTAGCAAATCACACAAAGTTTTGGGAATAGTAGAGACAC
Source organism: Aegilops bicornis (assembly GCA_021605145.1). Lineage (NCBI taxonomy): Eukaryota > Viridiplantae > Streptophyta > Magnoliopsida > Poales > Poaceae > Aegilops > Aegilops bicornis. The sequence continues at coordinate 671,582,174 of CM038673.1, read as the reverse complement.
TAGCACCCAAATCACACAAAGCATGAAACTCATAATCTTTGATTTTAATTTTGATAGTAGGTTCCCACTCATCATAGAGTTTCCTAGGGATAGAAACTTTCAACTCAAGTTTTTCTTCATAAGATTGCATCAAGGCATCAACAATGTGTTCGGTAAAGGCTTTATTTTGACTATAAGCATAAGGAGAATTTAGCACGGTTTGCAACAAGGAAATACAATCAATTAAAGAACAATTTTCATAATTAAATTCCTTGAGATCCAATATAGTGGGTTTAGCAATATCTAGATTTTTATTTCTTTCAATCCCACTTTTATCAATTTCATTATCAAGGTCTAAAAACTCCGAATTCTTAGAACGCCTTCTAGGTAAAGGAAGACCATATTCAGTTTCATCAAGATTCATATTGAAAAACAAAGATTTAATAGGGGACACATCAATAACTTTTAGATCTTCATCTTGATTTTCATAGGGATTAGAAGAACACGCTTTAATAAAGGCATCTTTGGAAGCACGCATCCTAGCGGTTCTTTCTTTGCACTCATCAATGGAAATTCTCATAGCTTTGAGACACTCATTGATATCATGCTTAGAAGGTATAGATCTAAGCTTTAAAGAATCAACCTCAAGAGAAATTCTATCAACGTTCCTAGCCAAATCATCAACTTTAAGCAACTTCTCTTCAAGCAAAGCATTAAAATTCTTTTGTGAATTCATAAACAATTTAACACTACTCTCAAATTCAGAGGACATCTTATTAAAATTTCCATAAGAGTTGTTGTAGGAATTTCCATAATTATTAGAAGGATTACTAGGATAAGGCCTAGGATTAAAATTCCCTCTATAATGCGTTGTTACCAAAATTATTCCCACCAACAAAATTCACATCCATAGATTCATTATTATTCTCAATCAAGGTAGACAAAGGCATATCATTAGGATCAGAAGAAACACTCTTAGTAGCAAATAATTTCATAAGTTCATCCATCTTTCCACTCAAAACATTGATTTCTTCTATAGCATGCACTTTTTTATTAGTAGATCTTTCAGTATGCCATTGAGAATAATTAGCCATAATATTATCTAGGAGTTTAGTAGCATCTCCTAAAGTGATTTCCATAAAAGTGCCTCCCGCGGCCGAATCTAAAAGATTTCTAGAAGCAAAATTCAATCTGGCATAAATTTTTTGTATAATCATCCACAAGTTCAAACCATGAGTAGGACAATTACGTATCATTAATTTCATTCTCTCCCATGCTTGTGCAACATGTTCATGATCAAGTTGCTTAAAATTCATAATATCGTTTCTAAGAGAGATAATCTTAGCGGGAGGAAAATACTTAGAGATAAAAGCATCTTTACCCTTGTTCCAAGAATCAATACTATTTTTAGGCAAAGATGAAAACCACGCTTTAGCACGATCTCTAAGCGAAAAATGAAATAGCTTCAATTTAACGACAACATTATCGACATCTTTTTTCTTTTGCATATCACATAAATCAACGAAGCTATTCAGATGAGTAGCGGCATCTTCACTAGGAAGGCCGGCGAATTGATCTTTCATAACAAGATTCAACAAAGCAGTATTGATTTCACAAGATTCAATATTGGCAAGAGGAGCAATCGGAGTGCTAAGGAAATCATTATTATTGGTATTGGTGAAGTCACACAATTTGGTAGCATCTTGAGCCATCGCGACAAACAAGCAATCCAATACACGAGCAAACAAAAGGACGAGGAAAAGCCAACGGGAAAAAGAGAAGGAGATTGGGAAAGAGAGGGCGAATAAAACGGCAAGGGCGAAGTGAGGGAGAGGAAAACGAGAGGCAAATGGCAAATAATGTAATGCGAGAGATAGGGATTGTGATGGGTACTTGGTATGTTGACTTTTGCGTAGACTCCCTAAGAACGGCGCGAAATCCTTCTTGCTACGTCTTGAGCTTGCGTTGGTTTTCCCGAAGAGGAGAGGATGATGCAGACAAGATGGCGTAAGTATTTCCCTCAGTTTTTGAGAACCAAGGTATCAATCCAGTAGGAGGCCACGCATAAGTCCCTCGTACCTGCACAAAATGATAGCTACTCACAACCAACGTGATTAGGGGTTGTCAATCCCTTCACGGTCACTTACAAGAGTGAGATCTGATAAAGATAATATTTTTGGTATTTTTGGTATAAAGATGCAAAGTGAAAAGTAAAAGGAAAAGTAAAACAAAGCAAGTATAAAAGTGATAGAGATTGATATGATGAGAATAGACCTGGGGGCCATAGGTTTCACTAGTGGCTTCTCTCATGAGCATAAGTATTCTATGGTGGGTGAACAAATTACTGTTGAGCAATTGATGAATTGAGCATAGTTATGAGGTTATCTAGGTATGATCATGTATATAGGCATCACGTCCGAGACAAGTAGACCGAAACGATTACGCATCTACTACTATTACTCCACTCATCGACCGCTATCCAAAGATGCATCTAGAGTATTAAGTTAAAAACAGAGTAACGCCTTAAGCAAGATGACATGATGTAGAGGAATAAATTCATGCAATATGATAAAACCCCATCTTGTTATCCTCGATGGCAACAATACAATACGTGCCTTGCAACCCTTTACATCCTTTGGTAAGGACACCGCAAGATTGAACCCAAAGCCATGCACTTTTCCCATTGTAAGAACTACCAATCTAGTTGGCCAAACCAAACGGATAATTCAAAGAGACTTGCAAAGATAACTCAATCATACATAAAAGAATTCAGAGAAGATTCAAATATTATTCATATATAAGCTGGATCATAAACCCACAATTCATCGGTCTCAACAAACACACCGCAAAAAGAAGATTACATCGAATAGATCTCCACGAGAGAGGGGGAACATTGTATTGAGATCCAAAAAGAGAGAAGAAGCCATCTAGCTACTAGCTATGGACCCGAAGGTCTGAAGTAAACTACTCACACTTCATCGGAGGCTATGGTGTTGATGTAGAAGCCCTCCGTGGTGGATGCCCCTCCGACAGAGATCCTAACAGGCCCCAAGATGGGATCGCTGGATACTGAGGAGTTACTGGCGGTGGAATTAGGTTTTTGGCTCTGTTACGATCGTTTGGAAGTGCGAGGTATATATAGGAGGAAGAATGCGTCGGTGGAGCTCGAGGGCCCACGAGGCAGCGCGCCTCGTGATCGCCTCTCTGGTTCCTTGGCGTGAGGTCTAAGTCTCCGGATCACGTTCGGTGAGAAAATCACGTTTAGAAGGTTTCATTCCGTTTGGAATCCGTTTGATATTCTGTTTCTTCAAAATCTTGAAAAGGAAAAAAACAGCAATTACGAAATTTGGGCCTCCGGTTAATAGGTTAGTCCCAAAAGTAATATAAAAGTGGAAAATAAAGCCCATTATAGTCTAAAACAATAGATAAAGTAGCATGGAGCAATCAAAAATTATAGATACATTGGAGACGTATCATGGCCGCGCGCGTCATGGCCGTCTTGCACCGTGCGTCGCGTCTTGAACTGTCGAGGTCGCCGCCGCCGGGCGCTTAGGGTTGGAAACCCTAGCGACCCCTGACCTGGCAAACGGGCCGGCCCAGCGGGCTGCACGCATGGGCCTCCTTTTTCCCTCCATAAAAAAAAGAAGAAGAAAGGGGGAGGGCGGTTGGGCTGGCTACACGGCCGACGGCCCATTTTTCGGCCTGCAGACGAACTCGGCCAGGCCAGAGAGAGCGCGCGCGCATGGTTATTCGCGGTTTAGCCCCTTTAGTTTCCTGTTTTTACGTGTAATTTATTCCTGCTATAATATTTCGCATAGAAGCCCCTGGAATTGTCTGTTTTCTCTTAAAACGCATATTTGGGCTTAAAAGTGCCTCGGGAATTCAATTTTTGGACTAGTTTTCACATACTAGATGCGCTTAACATGCTATCTTTTCTAACATGATATTATTGTATGATTTTACTGTTGTAGATTAATTGTTTAGCACTCTTAATCATTTAGTAAGTCATATAATAGCACGTTTTAAATAATGGAACACTATTTTTTATTGAATAAGTTTATCAACATCGCTTTGTGCAAAAGGTTACCTACTGTAATCTCATGATTTTTGCATAAATCGCAGATGGCCGGAATTGTCAACAAGGAGTTTCTGAGTTGGCCTGCATAAGGCTGAACTACTGTCATGGTCCTCGGATGCGATATCTTTCTCTGTGGCAAAACCCTCCCGAGGGTGATCGGTAGGGGCCCAGCTAGCCGCCACTGATCCCAAGTTCGAAACTGAGAATGCGCAAGCTCTGCACTTTCTCCGTCATCACCTGTCACCTACTCTGAAAGATGAGTATATGGCTGAGCGCAGTGCTTCTGGCCTTTGGACCGCTCTTAAGCAGCGGTTTGAGCGGCTGAAGTACACTGTGAAGCCACGTGCAGAGGCAGAGTGGGTCCGTCTGAGGTTTGCGGACTTCAAGACGGTTGGGGAGTACAATTCGGTTCTGTACCGGATTTGTACGACTCTTCTTGTGTGGTACTGAGATTACCGACTCCCAGAAGATTGAGAAAACCCTATCCACTTTCCACCCTGACGCAGTCCAGTCCTCACTGAACTACCGCCAGGGGAACTACACGAGGTATACAGAGTTCATTGACGTCCTCCAGGTGGCGAAGGCGCAGGACGAGGTTCTCAAAAAGAATTTTGTCGCGCAACCACTTGGGGGGAGTTCTCGCTCTCAAAGTCCGCAAGCCTCAGCAGAAGAAGAGGGGCCGGAAGGGCGAGAAGAAGGGCCCTCACCCCCCCCCCCCCCGCCCCGGCTAAGCAGAACAAGCCGGGCAAGGGAGGGCAGAGGCCTCAGGACTGCTTCCGTTGTGACTCGGTGGAGCATTTCTCCCACCAGTGCCGCGCACCACAGGAGGTCGTTGATGCATATAAGGCTTGGAAGGCGCGTGAGACGCACCTCGCCTTGGTTCAGGAGGGAGCACCACCGGCGCCCGTGGCGGCACCCGTGATGATCTCTACGCCCCTTGCTGTGCCCATAGAGGCGACCCCCGTGGTGCCCATCGCGGCGGCTTTGGCGGTCTCTAATGACGCCCACGTTGCCATGGAGGTTGACCACATGGTCGCCTCGGCGGTGCCGCAACTAGATGTTGATGCTGCCTCCAAGATGATTTCTAAGGAGGATCATCTCACTAGTATGGAGATTGCGGCTGAAGTCAATGGCTTCTACACCGAGTCTACTTAGCATACCTCTTTGGTTATCATGATTATGTGATTTTATACAACAAATTCGAATAAATTCGATTTGGTTGTAAGCTCTATGAGAGCATAAACTTATTCTTTACTTTGGCGATTGGATGACATTTATTCATTTATTCCATTATTTATACATGATAGTATGTTATGTTCTGGAATGTGTGCATTTATTATTAATGTAGCGTCTTCCTCATTACATTAATTATATGTCATATTTTAGGATGCGTGTGGCGCCCGAATGGAGGAAACGTGCCTTGCCGATAGCGCAACCACACATGCCATTTTACGAGAAACTAAGTACTTTGAGTCTATTAAAAAATCTCCGGAAAGTATTATGACAATCGCCGGCTGCGGTTCGCACATAGTTGGCTCCGTACGAGCCACTATTATACTTCCTATGGGAACAACTTTGATGCGTTGTTGTACCCGGAGTTGACTCGTACTCTTTTGAGCTTTAGAGATATCCGCGCCAATGGTTTTCATATTGAGGCCGATGATGAGAATGGCAAGGAGTGCCTACTTATCACAAAGCGGGATGCAAATGGTAAACATGTTATCGAAAGGCTTCCTTCGTTTGACACACGGCTAGACTACACTAAGATAGTAGCACCGCCCGTGTACACTACCCTCAAGACCGTCTTTAGAAGCTCTGAACTCTTTTGCCTATGGCACGATAGGTTAGGCCACCCCGGACTTAGGATGATGAGAAATATAATTAACAACTTGCATGGCCATAATGTTAATGTGAAGAACTTCCCGAATCCCGACGATTTTGTGTGCTCCGTATGCGCTAAGGGGAAGTTAGTCATTAGGCCATCGCCCCTCAAGGTGAGGGATGAAATCCCCGCGTTCTTGGAACATATCCAAGGGGACATATGCGGTCCAATTCATCCCCTCACGGGGCCGTTTCGGTACTTTATGGTGCTCATTGATGCTTCCTCTAAATGGTCCAATGTTTGCCTGCTGTCAACACGAAACCATGCCTTTGCAAAGTTGATCTCTCAGATCATACAAGTGAGGAATAATTTCCCGGATTATCGTATAAAGTCTATTCGAATGGACAACACCAGAGAATTTACTTCAAAGGCGTTCGATGATTATTGCATGGCAATGGGAATCAAAGTTGAGCACTCGGTACCACATGTTCATACACAAAATGGACTTGCTGAGGCATTGATTAAAAGAATTAAATTCATTGCCCGACCGCTCCTTCAGGGTTGCAATTTACCAACTACATGTTGGGGCCACGCGGTGTTACACGCGGCTAATCTCATCAACTTTCGACCGTCGGCCTACAACATCCACTCTCCTGTTCAACTTACGCAAGGTTCAGCACCGAAAATTTCCCACCTTTGTAGGTTCGGTTGCTAGGTATATGTACCAATACCACCCCCTCAGCGATCGGTGATGGGCCCGCTCCGTAAGTCGGTGATATACGTTGGTTATGAGACTGTGTCCATAATCAGGTATCTGGACCCCATGATGGGTGACTGTCACACAGCCCGTTTTGAAGACTGCATTTTTGACGAGGATTTTTTCCCGACTTTAGGGGGAGAGAATCAACCCCTTGATGCTAAAAGTCGATAAATCACATGGCAAGCCACGGGGATCCACGCTCATGACCCGCGCATTCCTGATACTGAGAAAGAAGTCCAAAAGATAATAGATTTGCAGTCTTTAGCAAATCAACTGCCTGACCACTTTAGTGACTTAAAGACTGTGACAAAATCGCATGTGCACGCACACAATGCACCGTAAAGGGTTGAAATACCGAAGAAAAATGATGGTATACCCGCTCCCGTCCAAAGGCCTAAAAGGAAGAGAAATCCGGCTTCTCAAATCCCAAGTACTCGGGGACACCTGACGAAAAAGGATAAGAGAGATTTATTACAACCTGTCGCCAAAGTACCCCAAATTGAAACGGGGAGCCAGTCGAGACCTGGCACAAGTACAGAAAATTCAGTGCACAAAATTCCGTACTTAAACTTTCCCATAGGGGAAACACCCAGTGGAGATGTGAGCACACACATCGGCGCGGGAAATCTAAAGGACCTTGCTCCCATAATGGGAAATTTAATAGAGCAAGTGTTTGCATCGGATGCGCTCCATGACGAAATGGCCATAAATTATATTTATACGGGGGAGTCCCTGAACCGAGCAACGGTGATTGTCGACATCAACTTTGCTAAGAAAATTGCCTCAATCATAGATCTTGACCATGAGCCTAACACACTCGCTGATTGCAAGAAAAGGTCGGATTAGAAAGATTGGCAGCAGGCAGTTACTGCCGAATTATTATCTCTCAACAAAAGGAAGGTGTTCGGACCAGTTTGTCGTACTCCTCCCCACATTCACCCTGTTGTCCATAGGTGGGTTTTTGTTAGAAAGAGAGATGAAAATAATAAGGTAGTACGGTACAAAGCAAGGCTCATCGCTCAAGGGTTCACTCAACGACCAGGTGTCGATTTTGAGGAGACTTATTCCCCGGTCATGGATGGAGTTACCTTTGATACTTGATCTTGATGGCAGTAAACATGGGCTTGAAAATGAAACTAATGGATGTTGTCACTGCTTACTATATGGTAACTTGGATTCGAACATATACATGAAGGTTCCAGAAGGTATCCCTGTTCCGAACCATGATAGAGCAGACAGGGGTCTATACAGTGTTCAACTTCAAAAGGCATTGTATGGACTCAGACAGTCTGGTAGAATGTGGTACAATCGCTTAAGCGATTTCCTTCATGAGAAGGGCTACACAAGCAACAAAGATTGCCCATGTGTTTTCATATGGCGACCCCAAGATGGATTCTGTATAATCTCGGTGTACGTGGACGATTTAAACATAATCGGTACACCTGAGGATATTGAGGAAGCGAGTTCCTACCTGATGTCGACATTCGAGATGAAGGATTTGGGTAAAACCAAGTTCTGTCTAGGTGCGCAACTTGAACATTCCACGATGGGATTCTAGTGCATCGATCGGCCTACACCGAGAAGGTGTTGGAAAGATTTGGATTTGATAAGGCATATCCTTCTAAGACCCCGATGGTCGGGAGGTCTTCTGACCGGACAAGGACCCGTTCAGGCCAAAGGAAGAGGGGGAGGAAACTCTGGGACCAGAAGTTCCTTACCTGAGTGCAGTTGGAGCACTCATGTATCTCGCAAACTGTACACGGCCAGACATTGCGTTCGCCGTCGGTTTTCTTGCGAGGTACAATTCTGAACCTACCAAAAGACATGGGAAAGGTATCAAGGACATCTTCCGTTACCTGCAAGGGACCAAAGATCTGGGCATGTTTTATGAAAGGAATCAAGACCTATCTATTATAGGCTATGCCGATGTTGGGTACCTATCGGACCCGCATGATTGCAAATCGCAGACTGGATATGTTTTCCTTTGTGGTGGAACTGCGTTTTCCTGAAAATCGTCCAAGCAAACTCTTGTGTCGACTTCCACGAACCACACGAAAATCATGGCACTATTCGAAGCGTAAAAAGAATGTGTATCGCTTCGGCGGATGATCGACCACATTCAACAGACATGTGGGCTGAACACCGTACAAACCCCTACCATTATCTATGAAGATAATGCTGCTTGTGTTGCACAAGTCCAGATAGGTTATGTGAAGAGTAACCTCACAAAGCATATTAGTCCCAAGTTCTTCTACGCACATGAGCTGCAGCAGTTGAACGAGGTGAGAGTTTTGCATACTAAGTCATGTTACAATCTTGCTAATATGTTCACTAATGATTACCTGCATCAACCTTAGAGAGGTGTGTGCGTGGAATCGGTATGATGATACTTAGAGAGATGCAAGGTTCAGGGGGAGAAACTTCAAAAACTCATCGCTAAAATCTCAATCCTGATGATCGAGTACTCAACTTGATGGTTGAGTGGATTGTACTCTTTTTCCCTTGAGTGAGTTTTCCTGATGTTTCTCACACGAGGTTTTCGACGAGGCAATTCGTGCAATACAACAACATATATTGTGTGCTCTTTCTCCATATTTTTTCCCACTAGGTTTTTCGGAGTTTTGAGGCATGGATATACGGATAATTACCCAAGGGGGAGTGTTGGGAAAATGGGCCAACGAGGGGTGGCGGCGGCCTTGTGCGTATCGCACGGGCTAGCCCCTCCCGTATCCCCCACTTTATGTTAAGTGGGTACTTATCCCTTGACCCCCTAGTCCCTATATAAAGCAACGAGGAGCCATCATTGTAACACCCTGATCATTGATTAATAAAGCTGGTCTCCTCCATATCTCTCTGTGTCATTTACTTTCGCATGTTCGACTACTTCTTCTACGATGCTCGCTCTCGCTCCGCAACCTCGGACCGGACTCACCGGCGGAGTTGCGGAACAGAGACGATGGTTTTTGTTTCAACAACGTCTTGATTTTGCTACTACCGGTAACGTTTTCTCTACATCCTTTGTACACGAATGGCGCCTCACCGGTCACTGGGGATGGCGATCAAATATGCTACAATCGGTGGGTGACGATGAAGTGTAACCGGGCATGTGACCGTGGAAGGTGGTGCTGCGGTTACTGCAACCAGCAACGAGAAAGCTACCACAGGCGACCAGATGTGCTGCAACCGGCGATGGTGAAGTACGGTCGTCAAAGACGGCGCCGTGATTTGCTACAACCGGTACCACCGTAGATGTGTTGGAACTAGCGCCGGCGATGGTGAAGTATGGGCGTCGACGATGACGTTGTGATTTGCTGCAGCCGGCACCGGCGCTGGAGGAGACTAACGAGGAATGCTTCGACCAGTGGTCAATTTTGCTGGAACCGGCAGTGTGGATTGCGGCATAGGGGTAGGCCCACGCGGGCACCAGCAATGCAGCAATGAGCGGCCAGACAAGCTATGCCACTGCGCGCGGGAGCTTCAATCGAGGGACCGTGGGGGAGGCGACAGAAGCAAGCATGCGCAGGGGGAAGAAGACATGTGTGGGGTGCAGGCTAAGGCGAATCGTACGGCTGCTAGCGCATACATCATGTGGCTGCGAGTTGACCGGCCCAAATTTGGGCCGGGCACCGGTGCAGAGTGCTACCCATCCCAATAAGAGATTCTCTGACGCAAACTATGCTTTTTTTTTCTATACCAAATAATAAGCTTCTAACGGTACGTCACGTAAATTGCCCCCAAATTTGAAAAACTAGAAGATACCTCGCGCATTGCGGCGGGACATTCTGCCTTCCATTGGAGTTTAAGGGGAAAAAATAGAGATGGCATTAAAGTAAAGATCTTCATGTTTACATTTAAAATGTAGTACAAAAATAGTTAATTCTATGGACTTGTGCTAAAAGTACACTAATACACAGTGACCAGTTCAAACTTTTGAAGCCATTCTATTATGTACATTGAGCAATGGGCATTCGGGTGGTTTGGAGGGGGGGGGGGGAGTAAGGCGATAAAAGAGAGATAAACGATGCATGCACTTCTTTTAGTCCTGAAGCAAGTATACCTCCATAGTTTTTCAGAAAAATAGTATACTTCCATATATAATCCAAGGAATCCCTACTATTGGTCTTGACGTCCACATGGTAACATCTGACCTGAATAGTAATATTAAATTTCATTCTAGCTCGGCTAAATGAAAGACAAATCTAGTACATAAAGAAAACTCAGCATGTTATAGATAGTTTCTACACACAAGGCAAGATTAATTGTTGTATTTTTTCTGTCTATATCTAACATAACTGTAATCGAGGCAAAAATTAATGATGTTTTCTCGTACTACCAACTGTTTTGATACTTACATGCATGTAATCATAATGAGAATGTGCTACTTTCTTCTAATTCCTTCCTTGCATGCATGTGGGCATATTAATGATCCCGCTTAACGAAAAGAAAAGTGAACTTGCAAAGTTGTCATTAAATTTTACCCTGGTACCTGTAATTTGAGTTTATGGCCTTGTATAAGGTAATGGAGGGAGTATGTAATGTGAGCAAAAAAAATTACATCACAGATAAAAACTGCTATCAGTGGCTTGGATCAAATAGGTTACAGAAGTCCAATGATAATTAATGGGAATGAACCATGTACGGTCTTATTTACATCAAAATATGGTAGCATATGTCTGGTTATTACTAACTCGGGCATGCGGATATTGCTGTAAAGCTTTGCCTGAAAACTAAATATGGACAAAAGTTTAGGAATGATATAGAAATAGATCAATGTTTCCCATGCCCATAAATCATGCATAGTACACTTCTGTTTCTAGTAGCTATCAATAAAGTAAGAGTACGTTTTATTTAGCTTTAGTTTGTAAGCAAAAAATATATAGTGCCAATATGTCGGTAGATCAATTATTCCACCAATTCCATTTGCTAACTCCAATCCGACTACCTATAACCTGTAGGTACCAAAAGAGTATGGAGCAAGCTTAAAATTCGAAGGAGGCCCCATACAATCCAAACCACAAATATTATTCAATTTCAAAAGGAGTGGTTTTTCTACGGAAGCAAAGTATTTGGAACCTATTCAAAGAATGAACTTCTTTTAGACTAAATAGGAAATAAATTACTAAAAGCCAGATTATAATTAGAGATTAAAGTACTATGCAACTCACTAGGGACACCTGCAATCAAATATTGATCTCCCTGACACCAGTTCTGATTTCTTTTGATCATCTGGATCTGATTTGAGTCAAAAGACTAAAAATCTTTCTAAAGCCACAAATGATCAGAAACTAAGCTGGTTTATTTGGTGTGTTTGCCTTCAGGCCATTGAGAGGGTGCTTGGATACGTTTTAGTCTCATGACTAAAAGTAGTGGGACTAAAACTTGCTAGCCTCATCCATGCTTGGATCCAAATACTAAAGAGACTAAAATCAAGTTATTGAGCATTTATTATCCTCCAAACCCTCCAATCCAGAACTCGCATGTGTTAAAGGAGAGGAATTAAATAAGGAGAGAAAGGGCTAATACATATTTTAGTAGGTTTCCTATGACTAAAAATTTTTAGCCTCAAGACTAGTCCTAGTCTCTCTTTAGTCAGGGGTGCTTGAATTTAGCCTCTAAAAGAGACTATTTTTAGTCAGACTAAAAATAGTCCCTTGAATAAGACCGAGCAATCAATCTCCAGAATAACATGACCCTGTAAATTTTCGACAGTGCATTCAAACCAATCAAAGCGGGAGCATTCAAACCAATCAAAGCGGGAGCAACCTCTGCCTTTTAAGTTTCAGCGAACTGAGTAAGGCCCTTCCCAGTGCTCCACCGTGGACAGGTGCTAAGCATGCCACATAAGCAAAAAAGTGACATGGCACAACATTTAAAGAGGGAAGAGAGTACTTTGGTGACCCCAGGAAGAACCAATGCCAAGCGAAGCACCAGGCAAACCACTTAAATGAAACAATTTGGCCAATGCATGAAAGACTTTAGGTGCTAACTCATTAAATAAAATGTGCTTAGCAACAACAAGTTAAGCATCTATGCATTGGGGACTTGAGTTGCTAAGGTATTTAATGCACTTAGCACCGCATCTAAGCACTTTGCATTGGGAGAGGTCTAATGCTTCGCCCGAGGGAATAGAACACCATGCCACGTTGTGATCCCTGGCCACCATACCTAACTAGTAGCTCCCGTATCCGGTACGAAAGAAGCATCAGTACGAAATTTAACCTTACCAATGTCTGGGACCTGCCAATGGATGACAGCCGCAACACCTGTCTCTTGGTCCCTGTTCGCAATTATGCTGCCTGTTATTACCTGCTATGTTGACAATCATATCTGATCCCAAGGGATCCCTTGCAGCTTCTCCATGTGGATCACTCAAATCAGTACAGGAAGGGATGTTGAGAAAATAGGATCGGTTAACCTCAGGAACACAAGTCTAGGAATTCCAGTATTAGTTTGCTTCCTCCAATTAAATCCAAACACTCTGAATCTGGTGCATGGTCAAATCGAATGGCAGGATGCAAGAGTCAATGGATCGCGGATTAAAAAAATCACCATCCTGCTATAGGAGTGAGCAGCTTATAAGGGAGGAAGATGTACCTGTAGAAGCATTCAGATTCACCAAGCACGCATCCGCGGCGACGCGGCAGGGGCGGCGATGGCTTCCATTTGTCCTGTCCAGCACATGTGGCAGCGGAAGGAGATAAGCGTCGACCGTGGGAGGATTCAACCCGCGCTGACCTTCTAGGAGAGAAAAGTAACGAATCTGGCCTTCCCCCGTCCCTTTCATGTGTGTTTCTGGTGGGGAGATCGATAGTCCAGGGGATATCGAGAGTCGGGGGGAGAAGCAGAGAAGATCGAGAGCCCTTGCGGAGATCGAGAGTCTGGGCAATTAACACAATCGTGAAGGGTTAGAAGATTTGTGTCGTTAGCAGGTGGGCTTAGCGCTTCTGTCAATGGACTTTACCGAGTTGTTCACAAAACGGAACAGATGATGTGGCATCATGCAGAGGAGCAGTTGCTGATGATGTGGCGAGCTTGCTGATGTGGACGGGCTGCATGTCAAAAGAAATAGGTTAGTAGGAATCAATTATTTAGGTATTATAGATATTATCCACCAATGCCACCTATAAATGATTAAAAAAACATTTCACACAATGGAATCCGCCTTCTGGGCCGGCCCATAGAATGGGTACCTCTACTGCGCTCTACGCGCTGTGAGAAGGCTAGCCGCCTATTTGGGCCGACCCATATCCGGGTAGCCTGTTTCTTGAATTTCGTTTTATTTTTTTCTTTTTCCTTTTCATTTTTCTACTATAATTATTTTGGCAGTCCAAAAAAGTTAAATATGAGAATTTTTAAGTAAATTTTTAAAAAATTATAAAATGTTTGTGTATTCAAAAAAATCGTGATTTTATAAAAAGATGTTTGCTTCTTCAAATAATATTCGAAATTTTAAAAATAAATGTTCGGGAAATTAAAAAATGCTTGTGATTTTTTTAAAAGTTCATGTATTAAAAAATGTTAATGAAATTGAACAAAATTTTGTACATTCAAAAAATGTTCATTTATGGAAAAATATCCTAAAAATTCGAAAACTGTTTGTGACATACCAAATAGTTTATTCATACATAAATTGTATGTTGATTCAAAAATGATCATGCTTTTCAAAAAATGTTCTTTAAACCAAAAAATGTTCTACCAATTTCAAAAACAATGTTCTTCCATTCTAGAAATGTTCGCCAATTCAGAAAATTGTTAAAAAAATGTTTGCAAATACTATAAAATGTTCATGAATTAAAAAATCGTTCTTAATTTTCGATTTTTTTTAAAAAGTGTTCATGAATTTAAAAAATGTTCATGATTTCAAATATGTTCCGGAGTTTAAAAAATGTTCATGATTTGAAGAAATTGAGAGTGATAGTATCTCTCAGATGCAACAAAATGTGATCATGGCCACTGAAAATTATAATATATTTTTTTCTCCCATTGCGATGCACGTGCGCTATTGTTTGTTTATTTTTAGAGGACTTACATAAATCCTAAGAAATTCTCAAGTGTAACATTGGAATTTATAAGGATTGTTCTGCATTCACGTCCACTCAAATCTCTATAAAGTTTATCTATTTCAGTTGTTGTATGCCAAACACTTATTTCCAATAATTTATTTAGTTTTCTAATCATCGGATTCAAAGTACATAATACTTCCTCCATCCGAAAATAAGCAACTTTTTATGAAATCAGCGACACTAATTTTAGGATTGGAGAAGTATATACGAGAAGCTGACGCCCGCTTCACCGTGCCGATTATTGCTGTTGGATTTATTGTGTGGTTTTTTTTATTTAGTCATTTCATTATCATTTGTTTCTCACAGTATAAACGCGGACGCTCATACAACAAACACACATACAGTCATCCTACAAAAGCACGCATGCACACTAAATCCCTATGAGCACCTTTGATAGACTGAGTCGGTACATCATCTTTAGATTGACAAAGTAGTCGCAGACGCCTTCATAGTCTACAAGAATGTCTCCTCTAACTCAACGCACATCGTCAACAGGAATGTCTCCTCTAACCATGTATGGCCCCCCTTGTTGATTGTCATTTGCAATTGTTGGATGGACAAAATCGGTACAACATCCCCGCTGCCTCTTTCAAACCAATGCATCAGTGGATGCATCCCCTCATGGGATATATACGTGGAAATCATCATAATAAAGTGACTGTTGATTGCCATTTGCAATTGTTCTAACACAAAACTTACAACTCACTATAGCTAAATTGGTACCTAGGAATTTAGTATAACTATTTTCTTGTGATTTACAAGAAAACGTTCCGATGATAAACTGCACTTGACAGCTTGCCAGCATATATAGAACTAGAAGTAGTTTATGCTTGAGGTACAGGGTAGCTATTGTTGGAAATCTTAGAATTTTTCCGACTAATCTAATCCACGAGTAAACAGTAAGCATGGTAAATACGGTATGCATCTCATACCGATACCTAAGCATGTGAGCACGTACATTACATAGGACCGAAACATCTATGAACAACATATATATACGGCTAGCACATGAACGAGCAAATATGGGATGAACGAGTCATACCCTTCGTTGGCTTGGCCAACGCCAGCAGCGGCGTGATAGCAGCAGCCTCGGCATCAGCCAAGGCCTTCTTCTTGGCGACTTAAATGCGTTAGTCATGGAGTCGATGTAGAGGAAGTAGTGGAAGCAGGCGGATGAAGACGGGACGGATCGGGAGCGATCGCGTCGAGACGCCTCCCAAAACCTTATTGCCGTTCTCCGGGCAGGATCTCGAGCAGCGAGTTCCGGAGGCACCTGCTCTCCCGATCAACCGTGCACCCGGTCGTCGGGATGGGATCGCCGGAAGCAGCACACCGAGAGGAACAGTAGATGACGGCTAGGGTTGTACGAGAGGGAGTGAGTGAACTGAGTTAGGGTTCACTCCAGCGGCGCCTTCTTATATAGGCAGTCAGGTGGATGGGCCTGGGCCAGGCCCACGACCGAGTACGCGAACAGCCCATGGTCCAACGTCTCGGACAGTGGCGCTTTCGTAAGCGACTCGTTAATTGATTAACAATTAATTAACCATTCCTGAGCGGCAAAAATAAGCTCCGGCTCGGCTCATTCACGCAACCAGCGGCGCGCGCGCGCGTCGTGACGAGACGAGGCGGGCGGCGGAGGAGGAGGAGCGCGCGTGTACAACTCCTATTCCCAAGCTCCCAATAGCAAGTGGTGGAGCAGCCCTTATAAAGAGGTCTCACTCTTCTTACTATAGCAGTATGGGACTAAACTTCCCACACTTCCCACCACTTGCCGTACACATGCATGGGCCTTAGAGATTAACTAGGGATTATTGTCTTATATGGGCCTAAGCCCATCCATAATCCATCAATCCCCCACCAGATCTCGAGGCACATAAGTTTGTCAATTGTTCCAAACAATGTTTGATATACCAGAATTTTCAGTGGAGACTGTTAAGTTGAACTTCCACCTAAAGCAATAGGATTAGACTTCTTCACAACTGAACAATGGACTATGCCTTGAATTGTCAGTTTGGCGTGTAGAAGTTTCGCCTATTGTCGCTGATACGTGGCTGCCGAAGGCTAAACCCCACGAGTGGAGCTTATTAGTCATACTCCGTACCTTCTCATGAGCTTCCTAGAGATCACCCAATCTCATAGACTGTGACCAGCAGTCGGGCTCACATAGGTGTGTTCCTCCAAAGAATGCTCTGTAGGTTAGCATCTTGCTTACATAAGCTTTGGAACACATTAAGACGAAAGTCAGCCTGCCTTACAGAATTGAGAGTATTATTGCATCTCCAACGGAGTGGGATAATTAAGGATACTCTCCTCAGTTGACCGCTGGATTGTTTTCCCAGGTCCTAATTCACGGAATCTCCGATCACATAGGTTGGGTTACCCCCATGGCAACTTACGTGGGTCTCATACCCATCTCCCTCGATGCATTTCTATCACAATCCACGATAGCCCTTTCGTAAAAGGGTCTGCCAAATTCTTAGCCGTCTGGATATAATCCAACGCTATTACTCCGGAGTTTCTTGATTTTCTGACAGATTTCAATCTTTTTCTTATGTGCTTTGTGGATTTCATGTTGTCCTTTGAACTCTTAGCCTTGGCAGTCACTGTTTGATTGTCACAGTTCATAAGGACAGCCGCAATCGGTTTATCAACCACCGCAAATCCATCAAAAGCTCTCGGCCATTACGCTTCGACGCATGATGTGTCTAATCTTGTGAGTTACTGCTTCCATAGTCGATCTGGTTAAGATCGCCCGCTTGCAAGACTTCCAGAAACAGCACCGCCACCAAGTGCGAAGACATGTCCACTTGTGGCTTTCATCTCATCGACATCGGATATCCAATTTGAATCACTATACCCCTCAAATCTTTGTCGGGTACCAGAATAGTGAATCCCATAGTTCGCGATACCTTGCAAGTAACGCATCACTCGCTCAACAGCATGCCAATGCACATCTCCCAGATTGGAAACAAACCGGCTCAGTTTGCACACATCAAATGAGATGTCAGGACGAGTAGCACATGCTAGGTACATCAGTGAACCAACCACTTGAGAATATCTCAATTGATCTACAGCCGTGCCTTCGAACTTTCGAATCCACACGCTAGGATCATATGGTGTTGCAGAAGGTTTGCAGTCCGAATATCCAAAACAGCTCAAAATCTTCTCAACATAGTGGGATTGCAAAAGTGTAATTCCATCCTCAGTATTTCTCAGTAGCTTGATGTTCAAGATAACATCAGCCACGCCCAGGTCTTTCATCTCAAAGTTATGAGATAAAAAAGCCTTGACCTCCTCAATTACTTTGAGGTGGGTCCCAAATATCAGAATGTCATCAACATACACACACAACATAACTCCTTCGCCCCCACCATAGCGATAGTATACACATTTGTCAGCTTCGTTTACAACAAAGCCAATAGATATCAAAGTTGTATTAAACTTCTCATGCCATTGCTTAGGCGCTTGTTTCAGGCCATACAAAGATTTCACTAACTTACACACCTTTCTTTCCTGACCATTTACTACAAAGCCATCTGGCTGTTGCATGTAAATTTCCTCGTCTAGCTCTCCGTTAAGGAAAGCCGTCTTAACGTCCATCTGATGAACGAGAAGACCATGCGAGGCAGCCAAAGCGAGTAACACTCAAATGGTTGTCAGCCTAGCTACAGGTGAGTAAGTATCGAAGAAATCCTCTTCTTCCTTTTGGGTATAACCCTTGGCCACAAGCCTAGCCTTGTACTTCTCAACAGTACCATCGGGCCTAAGCTTCCTTTTGAACACCCACTTACATCCAAATGGTTGGCAACCATAAGGACTATCGGTGATCTCCCATGTCCCATTAGCCATGATGGAATCCATCTCGCTACGGACCGCGTCCTTCCAGTAGTCAGCATCCTGAGATGCATAAGCTTCTGAAATGGAACTGGGAGTGTCATCATCCACAAGGTACACGAGGAAATCATCACCAAAATACTTTGCAGTCCTTTGTCTCTTGCTCCTAACAGGAGCTTCCTAAATCATCCTCGATGAACTTTCATCACTTTTGTGTTCATAATATTCCATCGAATGGCAGGTTCGAGAGTCTCATCGATTCAGGTCTAGAACTGCTTTGCATATCTCTCATGGGGAAAATATCCTCAAAGAATGTAGCATCCTTAGACTCTATAATTGTACCGACCTTCTGGTCAGGTGCCTCAGATTTCACTACTGGAAATCTATAGCCAACGCTATTCTTAGCGTAGCCCAAATTAACGCAGTCCACAGTCTTTGGTCCAAGCTTACGCTTTTTGGGGATCGGCACATTGACTTTCGCCAAACAGCCCCAAGTGCGCAAGTAAGAGATGTAGTTATTTTCTTTTCCCATTGCTCATAGGGAGTAGTCTCATTATCCTTTTCGGGAACTTTATTCAGGACATGACATGATGTCAATACAGCCTCCCCCCACCATGCCTTAGATAAACCCGATGTATCTAACATGGCATTAGCCAAATCTGTTAGAGTGTGGTTTTTCCGTTCGGCCACCCCATTTGACTGGGGTGAATAGGGAGGCGTCCTCTCATGAATAATACCATGTTCCGCACAGAATAAATCAAACTCACTAGAAAAGTACTCTCCACCACGATCAGACCGGACTCGTTTAATTTTCTTCTCAAGTTGGTTCTCAACTTCAGCCTTATAGATTTTAAAGTAGTGTAGAGCCTCATCCTTGTGTTTAACAAATACGCATAACAGAATCTAGTGGAATCATCAATCGGATTCATGAAGTATTTCTTTCCACCTTTAGTCAACACACCATTCATCTCACAGAGATCTGAATGTATGAGCTCTAGTGGTGCCAAGTGTCTCTCCTTCGCAGGCTTGTGAGGCTTACGAGGTTGCTTTGCTTGCACACACGCATGTCACTTAGAGCCTTTGGCTAAAGTGAAACTCGGAATTAGATTCATCTTAGCTAGCCGCCTCATACAACCGAAATTTATGTGGCAAAGACGTGAATGCCAAACCTCACATTCGTTCACATTAGAATGAATTTGGTTCACAACTTTATTACAGAAATCCTCCAGGGAAAGGAGGAACAAACCACCACAATCATATACTTTTCCAACAAATAGTCCATACCGAGATACGACTACTTTGTTAGACTCAAATACTAACTTAAACCCTTCTTTACATATAAGGGAGCCACTAACGAGATTCTTCTTGATGGCGGGGACATGCTGCACGTTCTTCAGTTGCATGATCTTTCCCGAAGTAAACTTCAGATCTACTGTGCCAACACCATGAACAGAAGCATGCGAGCCATTCCCCATCAGGACGGAACAATCTCGTGCGACCTGGTAGGAAGAAAACAAAGACACATCAGCACACACATGAATATTGGCCCCAGTGTCAACCCACCAATCGGTGGACTGACAAACTGAAAGTATGGTAAACAGATTACCATACCCAGATGCCGCATCATTGTTGCTCAGAGTGACATTCACAGACTTGGAGTCCTGTCTTTGGCTTCTTATACTTGTTTGGGCACTTGTTTGCCCAATGTTCATCTGAACCACAAGTGAAGCAGTCATCTCTCTTTTGTCTTTCTTCTTACCCTTCTTCTTAAAGGTAGTATTCTGCTGGATGAGTTCTTTCCCTTGAACTTGTGGAAGTTCTTCTGCACCACATTGGCGCTAGAAGAACCCTTTGCCCCTTTCACGTGTGAGTCCTTTGCTCTCGAGTTCTGCTCAACACTGAGATGACCAATGACATCCTGAACAGAGAATTCACGTCTCAAGTGCTTGAGAGAAGTAGCAAAGTTCCTCCAATTAGGAGGGAGTTTTGCAATAATGCAACCCGCGACAAACTTGTCCAGTAACTCGCACTTCAGGAGCTCCAGCTCCTTAGCGATGCATTGTATCTCATGGGCCTGGTCCAATACAGAACGGTTATCAACCATTTTGTAATCATGGAACTGCTCCATAGCATAGCTTCCAGCATCGGTTGCGCCGAACTTAGCTTCGAGCGCATCCCACAAATTCTTGGCAACGCGCATATGGAGATATGCGTCGACTAGCTTGTCTCCGATCACAATAAGAACGGCTCCAACAAAGATGGTGGTTGCCTCCCTAAACGCATTCTCCTGTTCAGGAGCAATCGTTACCGTGGGAGACACACCGCCAACCCAGAACACGTTCATTGCTCTGCCAACGCTTAAAATGCGTTCCAGTAAACTTTTCCGGTTTCAGAGTAGCGGCGAAGCCATGAGTCGAGAAGTGCCTAAATTAAGGTTTTTGGATTGTTGGAAATATTAGCACTTTTCCGACTAATCTAATCCACGAGTAAACAGTAAGCATGGCAAATACGGTATGCATCTCATACCGATACCTAAGCATGTGAGCATGTACAGTACATAGAACCGAAACATCTATGAACAACATATATACGGCTAGCACATGAACGAGAAAATATGGGATGAACGAGTCATACCCTCCGGTTGGCCAGGCCAACGCGACAGCAGTAGCAGCAGCCTCGGCATCAGCCAAGGCCTTCTTCTTGGCGACTTCGTCGTCATCCATGGAGTCGATGTAGAGGAAGTAGTGGAAGCAGAGACGGATGAAGACGAGGACGGATCGGGAGCAGTCGCGTCGAGACGCTCCCCAAAAACCTTATTGCCGTTCTCTCGGGCAGGATCTCGAACGACAGGGTTCCGGAGGCACCTGCTCTCCCGACCAACCGTGTACAGCTCCTATTCCCAAGCTCTCAATAGCAAGTGGTGGAGCAACCCTTATAAAGAGGTCTCACTCTTTTTACTGTAGCAGTATGGGACTAAATTTCCCACACTTCCTACCACTTGCCATACACATGCATGGGCCTTAGAAATTAACTAGGGATTATTCTTTATATGGGCCTAAGCCCATCCATAATCCATCAGCTATAACGCGTGCCGGTGCCCAAGCCGGGAAGAAAATCCTATGGGACGGGGCCTCATAGTGTCCCTCCCGGGGCCCCTCCTCAGATTTTGACACGTCATCAATGGCACACATCTTAAAGCGAGCCTAATTCCCTAATTAGTTGGTACGTACATCAACTAGATATTGCACAGTATTCGTACGATACAATATCAATCGGATCGATACTTTCCATCTAACGAAAGAGAACAAACACGGCGATCTTCTCGCTGTCTCGCCGCTGCATCAGACCTCGGCGCCATCGCGCCTTATCCCATGGCGACCCCTCCATGCGCCGGTGACGACGACCCTCACGGAAACGGCGCCGCCGTCGTGAGCTCTCCCTGCGCCGGTGACGCGGACGTGATCGTCGTCCCTCGCGGAACCAACAGCAACAGACACATAATGATGTCCACCGTCTCCACCACAAACCTGCCAGCATCCAACTCGTTCGATGTGAGGAGGTGCATACGGAAGCGCGGGCTGCTTCCTTTTCGTCCCCGGCCGCCGCCGAGACTTCGGGACGTTGACCTTGTCACGACACACGGCCCGCCGGTGGTAACAAGATGACTGTTTTTTGACGGGTTCCATGTTCCTTGCATCCTCCATGATGCAATCTGAAGCTTCAATGCCATCAGCTTCTACTCCAATTTCACATGTACATAATTGATGTCTAAACTATTGCCTCTTGATGACGAAATTAGATCAAATTTAATTTTTGTATGATTGTACCGCAGGAGAAGGATGTAAATGCTAAATCCATCATTGCCACCGCCTCCACACAAGCCGTCAGTGGTGGCGAGATGACTGTTGCTTCGACAGACTCCATGTTTGCTGCAACCTTTATGCAATCAGAAGCTTCAAATAGTGAACACATACAACATTTCGCAATGCCATCAGCTTGTACTACAATAACACAGGTATATAGTTGATGTGTGAACTATTGCCTGTGCATGACAAAATGATATGAATTTAAATTTGTGTATGAATGTACGTACTGCAGGAGGAGGATGTAAATGATAAATCCATACCTACAGTTGGAATGGCATTTAAGTCTGAGGATGAGGCATATGATTTTTATAACCATGGCTTCATCATTCGAAAGAGCCACACGAAGTTGAGACGAGATGGAACACTTTATGAGAAACATTTGGTTTGCAGCAAACAAGGTGAACGAGAAACTCATTCATCGCATGACACCAAGAAAGAAAATGCCACCATAAGGTGTGATTGTGATGCCCGTGTTCAGCTCAGTATTTCTCGTGATGGTGTTTGGAATGTGCAAAAGGTTATTCTTGAGCACAACCATGGTTTGGCAAGTCCAGATAAGAGGCACATGTTGAGGTCGCAACGTCGTATTGCGGCGTCTGATAAACTTATGATTGGTGAGATCGTGAAGCGAATAAAGCCAGCCGAAGTGTACGGTTTTTCAAGCAGTGGTATAAAGGACCCCATAATGTACCTTTCTTGCGGATGGATTCCAATAACCACATTGGTCGTGGCGCAGGAACTATCTGGAAGTTAATGATGCACAAACATTGCTGGAATTCCTAAAGAACAAGCAGTTAAATGATCCTTCTTTTTTTTATGCTATACAATTATATGAAGAGGATTGCCGGATAGCTAATTTCTTTTGGGCAGATGGTCAAGCTATCATGGACTATGATTGCTTTGGTGATGTTTTGTCCTTTGACAGAACATCTCAGACAAATAAGTTTGAAATGCCTTTTGCACCAATACTTGGAACAAATCATCATAAGCAGACCATTCTTTTTGGAGCTGCGTTGCTATGTGATGAAACCACAGATTCATTTATCTGGCTCTTCAACACATTCTTAACCGCCATGTCTGGCAAGGCACCCGCAACAATATTCACCGATCAGTGTGCTGCCATGGCGAAAGCAATCAGGATTGTTCTCCCAAATACAAAGCACCGTCTTTGTTTGTGGCGCATTTATCAAAATGCTCCTAAGCATCTTAGCCATGTAATTTCAGACCATCCTAAGTTCCTTGCTGATTTTAAGAGATGTGTCTATGAGGAAAGGTCAGTGGCATACTTTGAAATGAAGTGGCAAGAATTGTTGACTGCTTACAACCTTCAGGATAACACATGGTTACAACAACTATATGATCTGCGTGAGAAGTGGGCTACTGTCTACCGCCGTGATTCCTTTTGCGCCAAGATGACTTCAACTCAAAGGAGCGAAGGTATGAACAATGTGTTTAAGAAAAGATTTCGTAAGAGACTTTGCCTTTCAGAACTCCTAGTAGAATATGATAGGTGTGCCGCTAGCCTTCGGGAAAATGAACTCGACGAGGACTATAGATCACGTCAGTCTAAACCGGTCACCTGCATTAGAAACTTACCTATGTTGAAGACTGCTGCCGAATCGTATACAAGAAGCCTTTATTCTGAATTTGAGGAGCAGTTTAAGCAGCAATTTTGTGCCAAGTGTTAGTTAGTATCCACTGAGGGGACAGTCAAAACTTACATGGTGTCACCTATGAAATATGAGGATGAGGCACTGGTTGTCTTCAATTCTGAGGATGTCACCATTTCATGTTCTTGCAGAAGGTTTGAATCCATAGGTACGAAAAAACATTTTGGCATCTTAGTAGTTTACATCATAGTTGTCATTAAATATGTACTAAAGTATGAATTATGGATAGGTATTCTGTGCAAGCATGCTCATGAAAGTGTTGAACATCAACGAGGTTTTCACTTTGCCATCTCAATGTATACTACACCGATGGATGAAATATGCAAAGAGAGGATTTTCGACAAAGACCATCAAAAGTGAGAAGGAATCTTTGCAGACACGTGCGGCACGCATTATAGCTCGGAAAGCAACATCTACTGCAATGAAGTGCTCAGTTTCAGAAGAACTACTTACAAAATTGGAGGAAGCTATAGATAAATTAGATCTGGAGGCAGATGATTTACTAAGCGAAAAAAGGCGTGCCAAACATGAGAATATTCCTCAGAATACTAATGAGCATGCTTCCAACAATATACCTCAAAATACTCAAGACATATTAACAGGTAAAATATCATTCAAAGTCCCTAAAGCGATAAAAGGTCCAAAGGGAAAAAGATTGAAAGGTCCACTTGAAAAGGCGAAACTAAAGAAGTCGAAGACCACCCAAAAGAAAGGTACTACAACCACATTTATTCTTACTTTTGACCTCTGGTTTTTGAATAGACATTAATGTATTGCACATTCATATGTATGAGCAGGAGGAGGTAAAAAGAAAGTAAAAAAAATGATCGGCTGAAGAAGGACATGAAAAATCAATTGTAAGACAACTTACGCAATGTTCTTTTATGTCTTCTAAAAATAAATTTGTGGTAAGCAGTTTCCTACTTACTTACACACAGGGATTTGGAAACGAAGTAACAACATATGATTTTGCTGCAGAAGGTCCTCAACAGTATACTGTAAGACAAATTGCTTTCTTGA
This sequence comes from Aegilops bicornis, assembly GCA_021605145.1. NCBI lineage: Eukaryota > Viridiplantae > Streptophyta > Magnoliopsida > Poales > Poaceae > Aegilops > Aegilops bicornis. Next base: position 671,557,082 of record CM038673.1, on the reverse strand, counting down.
ACATATTTCAGGCAATTTAATTGTACCCCGAAATCTCTAAACATTTTTCGTTTTATTATGAAGCAGGGATATTCGGAGGTAGCCGCGGTGATGTTGTACATGGTTGAGAATACGGTGCACTCGTACCAAGCTGACAAGCTCACCGTCGGGTGCATGGCCGACACACGTTCAGTGAAGATGTGATGCTGGAATTCAAGATCAATGTCCACCATGACAAGCTCCAAGAGTGGTATCCTCTCAAGGAGTCGAGCATGGTGGAGGAGTACAAGCGCAAATTTTTGATCAATTGGTGTATCACATCAAATTGTAGGATCTTTCTGTTGGGGAACTCATTGCTAAATCAGTTCATTATGGGATTGAAACTTGAATTATGCGGGCATTTGGAGACGCTGTTACCAGAAGTAGTGGCCCACGTTGCCACTTTTGCCATGGTACAGGAAGGTGATTTGGAAAGACCTGCAGTTTCAGGAAATAACTGTTGGAGATATGCTCTCGAGGCAATCATGTATGATGATAATTCATATGTGTTTATTGTTGAAAATATGCCTTAGAGGCAATAATAAATATATTATTATATTTCCATGATTATAATTAAGTTCATATTTCTACGTTATATTTGCATTGATTCTTAAGTATGAGATTCGGAGGAAAACTCAATTGCATGTGTGGAAACATAAACACCAATAGGATCCCTTGTCATGCCTCTAAGACTAACTACTATATTAATGATGATCTAGTTTTTCTGATCATGAGCATTGTTAGGATGCTATCAATAATGGGAACGCCTTGTTATCTGAACAATGGAGTTGGAAAGACCCAACTTATGACTTACTACAAGATCACATAGTTATTATGTTATCAGTATCTTCATATAAAGCATTGACATAGTTCCTTAGACCATGAGAATATGGTATACTAACATACCGGATTGTTACTTTGGGTTCATTGAATGTCACTCTGTAACTATATGTGAAAAACTTACTTATGGTTATACTGAAAACATATGTCTCGGTATTGAAAGTTCAAGACTGTCATTTGCTCCTCGAACGATAGAGAGATACTCTCTAGGCCCACTCGATATTACTATATCATTATTGTTTGGCCAGACACATGTGATTAAGGTCACAGGTTACCGGAATACAAATACAAGTAATTAAAAAGAACAAAACAAGTCACGGGTTACTGGTATAATGATGAAAGTATTGATCACGGCGGTTCCGATAATATCTCACCTTGAGTTTTGTGGTGTTTTACGGAGCAAAGGGAATGACATTCGTAAACAAAAGGTTTGCTCGAGAACATTGTAAATATGTGTGAGTTAACAACGGTGTCTAGATCCTGTTGTTAACTATTGACCCGGAACACATTCTGGGTCATGTCTGCGTATTTCCAAACATATACGGTCACACGCGAGTACTCCATCGGTCCACAAAAGAGCACACATCTAGTATTCAAAATTGTCTAAAAAAAGTGCACAGTGCTTTCAGTATAGTCATCCTTAGTTGACTAATGCAGCAACTTGTGGCCTAATTATTGGTTGCATGCTCACTTGAGTCGTGAAGAGGAGGACGAGTCCACCTCTTAGTTCCACCTCCTTCCTCCTAGTTCGGCGGAACTAAGAGGAGGACTCCTTCTAGTCGGCTGCCCCTTCTATATGTGGGGAGCACACACGCAAAATCCTAAGGGGATCTCTCCCACATAGCTAAGCTCCAATTAGATAGACTCTAATCCTGGTCTATAGGTCTAATTAGATTAGACTCTTTATTACTCCCTCCGTTTCGAAATAGATGACTCAATCTTATACTAACTTTAGTACAAAGTTGGGTCATCTATTTTGAAACGGAGGGAGTACATGGGAACGCTGCTAGACTCCTAATTAGACTCCTAATTAGACTCCTAATTAGAATTCTCCGCATACGAGCCATTCATCCCCCTTGTAAAGGTTTATGAGCGATCATCTCCGCAAAAAATTCATCCTTAACTTATGCGACATTGGCCACTAGACAGTGGCAACTCTGAAGGAGTTTTCCTCATGAGCATGTTTGATGGTCGCTGATAAACAGAATGTGCCGATGCACAAATCAGTGACCACAATTTGGTCCTCATTGCATAACACTAAGATAACAAATCGGCCCCCGGTGGCAGCTCATTGAGCAAAGCCCTGCAGGCGGTAAACACTTCCGACGCGTTTGGTTCGCCAATTTCGCACCGCCTCCCGATTACATCGCTTCCCGAAAACGTTACGGGCGTTTGGTTCGGTTGGGCCGGTTTCCGTTGCCGTGTAATCGGATACGTCGCTTCGAAAAGCCGAAAACAGGGCACACCGAGTGAAAACAGAAAACGCTCGTCTCCGTAATCAGATCCACTTTCCCTTCCTCCGCTCGTCCCGACCTCACCCCCACCATGAGCTCTCCCTGTCGCCGCCACGACCTCCCCTCGCCGTCGGAGTAGGAACGCCGGCCTCTCCCTCCTCAGCCGCAAGATCCAAAGCCGGACCTCTCCAAGCTCCGCCCTAAACAGCTAGTCCCCTTTCTTTCCTCGACGCGAACCTTCCCTGGATCGGCATCTTCGACAAGAACCACGGTGCGCCACCTCCCCTCTTCCCTCCCTCCTCTTCTTCTCGTGCTCCAGTGCCCGGATCTATCGTTTCCTTTCTCCGAACTAGAAGATCCAAGCGTTTTGGCCGAACTGTACTCTGGTTAGGGCTTCAGACTTAGTCGACTAGTTGAGATTTGGGTACTGTTCATGGATGTGCGCATGATTTGGAATATTTTGAGGGATTCTTTGGTGGAATTAGTAATTTTGCTTCCTCGTCATACTGTGATTTGTTGTCCCCAACAAATGAGGTGGTCAGATCCTTTTCTCTGTTGGATATAGATAAATAAAGTAGTTGTATTGGATCACACTGCATTGTACTGTGCTTATATAGGCTGCTTGTTGTTCAATCAGAATTTGATGCTTGAGAATTGCATGGATTGCTCACATTGTATTGTACTGTACTATCTCACTGTAAATCTGATGCTTACCGCATTACCTAGATTTTCTTGTGCCCTTTTGTTTTGCGAGGGTGATACTATAAGAGAATAGCTATGGAGGAGATAATATGAATAATATGAGTCATGCATGCCCTTGATAGGGAAGAGGCTGTTTGTTATTTAAAGAATAATTTGATTCTACAGTTTCTTGTGGATCACATATGCTGTACTGCACCGCTGTTGTGGCCTCAGTGAGAGTGTGTGATGTATCCTGTTTTAGTTTGTTAGGTTGCAAAAGAAACATGTTTGGAGCTGTCTTTCCTTTTCATCTCTATAGCTTTGCACTTGCCCTGTGGTGAGGCTGGTTGTTAAAACTCTGTTACTAGTTGTAGTTCCTTATCTTCTAATTGCATCATCTAGCACATCATTGGACCAACAAAAACTTGTCATTTCTCTAAACAAGACATGTTGTAGTTCTGAAGAATTGCAAATGTAAAAGCTTTGCATATATGATTTGCCATGAAAAACAAATCTTGAATGCCCCAGATCTAAGAAGGATATTGTAATAGCAAGTTGGATTTCATCTGTTCATGACAACACACATGAAATCTGCCTAACAATAAACAATAAAAAATGACATGGCAGTGTTGGACATTTCTGACATAAATCAATGTGCATGGCCTAGTTATTGGAATCTATACAAGCAAGTTTAGTCGCATCACATGGGTTTTGTTCAACAAAGGTATGACATATAATAGTCAAGTATTGCTCAGACTATTCTTTTTAAGAGAGAAAGAACAAGATAACAGCACATAACTATCACTTAACATCAGAACAAGATAATAGTGCATGAATTTAACTTACCAAGCGTTTTCTTAACATACTCCCTCCTCAGATTCTGCGGGAGTGCAAGCATCATATGCATTTCTTCTGGAGCTTTGGCAAATATGCTGGCAGCATTCACGATTTCAGTCCCAGTGAATCCAAGCCTTGATAATTCATTGATAGCTTTCTCTTTAAACTTCTGTCTAGGATCTTCCTCCATTGCTTTCTCTTGGGCAATAGCTTCGCGTTCCATTGTTGCTGCCATTTGGCCGACATTCTGAGTGACACTCTTCAGCTGGCTGTTTACATCTCCAAACATGGTGAGAAAAGGGTCCGTTGATTACGACCCTCTGAGACCCGTTACCTTTCTTTCTCTTCTTAGAGTTTGTAGAATCAGCGGTGACATGGCTGTCAACAGACCGTCTAGGTGTCTCTCTTGACGCTCTGTCATCTTCCTCTTCATCATTCATCTCATCCTCGATGACAATCTCATTCTGCAAATTTGTTATAGCTTCGCCAAAACCTTCCGCGCCCTCCCCAGTAGCTATATCTTTGCTATAAATTGCAGCCAACTTATCAAAATAAGGGAACGACACACCATACAAGCCCTTGGCCTCATTGTGAAGCTGCAAAAGACAATAAGCATGGAAATCATATTTTGGTTAACTCTACTACAACCATAATCAATAGATAAAATATTGTTCAAGAAGTTCCATACGTTCTCAGTTTTCTAGGTCATGCGGTGCGACAACTTACAAGGTAAAGAAAAATCATGCGGTGAACCGTAAAAGGCACTTTCTCCAATCTATATCTATGAAATAATGTATTTGGAAGGAAAGGAGGTATCCAATAGGACCTCACTTCTAGCAGAAGTAGTAATACAAGAGATGTCAACTGGATAATCCATATGGCCACAAGTAGAAAATGTAATGCAAAAGTAATAGGCATCTGGAGTTATATACCTTACAATGTTCCTCGTATGATTGCTTTTCACACTGGATCATTTTCCTATTCTCATCCCAAGAAAACCCACTTCTTTTAAGCATAACTTCAATTGCTCCATACTTGGTCCTAAAGTATCTCACCCTTGACTCAATGTGTGGGGCAGCACTAAGACCACAACCAGGTACCTTTTCAGCCAACCTACTTTCCAAAGACCGAGGAATACCCATTCTTGAAACCATTATCACCTTTCCACCGTGGATCCAATGACAGGTCATAGAGAGCATTGACTAGCTCGTCGTCCTCCATTGTTGTCCACTTTCTTTTGTTTTTCCCCCTGCCACGTGCAACACTTGAGCTATCCATGTTGTCCATACCTACAAAATGAATAAGTTAAATCAGTTCATGAAATATTCAGATTTCTATAATTAAAACAAGCATGTATGTACATCTGCAATCATCCACCGAAACACAAACCTTAGTGGCCTCTAGCTCTATAGCTATTATACATCCCTTGAGAAAGAGTATTCCGGAAATTAGTCCACTCATTAGATGTTGATATATGAGTGATAAATTCAGGTTCATCGTTCTCTCCTCCAAGATTTCCATGTTATCTTGCATCATCCCATCCTCACCAAATGAGTGGATCCTCAGCCATATTTTGTAGAATCAGATTGTGTAATAGAGCGCATGCCATTATAATCCGGCAATGAGTTTTGATAGGAAAATATGATGGAGACCTCAAAATCGCCCACCGGCCCTTGAGTCTTCCAAAGCATCTCTCAATAATATTTCTAGCTCTAGCGTGCAGCATATTAAAATATTCCTCTGCGCTGCGTGGTGGGTTTTGTGCAGTCCAACCACCTAAGTGGTACCTTTGACCTCGATAAGGAGCTAAAAATCCATTTGCATTTGTGTAGCCAGCATCAACAAGGTAGTATTGTCCTTGAGGGACTCGAAACCCATCCAACCTCGAAATAGCATCTCTAAGAACACGACCATCATGTGCCGAACCCTCCCAGCCAGGTAATATATAAATAAACTGCATGTCAGGTGCACATACACCCAAAACATTTATATCAATATCAGCCAGCCTTGACCTATACCTCCCTCTTAGATTAGCTGGGACGGTAACCTTGACATGTGTACCATCTAATGCACCCAAACAATTCTACAACATGAACATCATGAGTGATATTAGTGTGTTATACTGCTAATAAGATTATATCATGTGACCGACACTAAAATTTTCATGCAGAGATAATTTACCTTGAAATACTTTCAATTATTATCTGTGCAATCTTCGGGTATAGGCTCTGGTTTCTTAAGTAGCAGGTTGTGTAGCTTCAAAACAGCCAGCAAACATTTATTGAAATTTCTGCTTATCGTCTCACCACTTCGATAAAAGAACTTCTTGATTGTTCTTTTTTAGATGGTGTGATATTATGTAGAGAAATGTAGCCACTATCTCTTCCAGTGATGTGTTCCTTGTGCCCTCTAGACCACCAGTAACTCTAACCATCTCACACAATTTGTGGAATGTCCTCCTGTCCATGCGAAGCTCCTGTATGCAAGCTACATCACTCTCGCCAATGAGTTGGTACAAATGTGCGGCTCTAAGTTCTCTATTTCTAATCCTCTTTTCTATCTTCCACAACCTCCTTTTGTAGACTAGTGCAAATAATAACCATATATAATAGTACATAAGCATGATGCTAATCGAAATATTCCTAAATGCTAAATTCCTTCACGAGATCTCGTGGTGGCCAAAGGAAGACGAGCCATGATGCTGAAAATAAAAATGCAGCACAAAATTATAAATATTGTGTATCTTGAAGTCATATGAGTATATATCAATATATATATGAGTATAGCTTAGCTCATGAAATTACTCTCAGCAAAACAAAGGGCACAAGAATTATGAAGCGTCAAATTCTGCTTAAATAGCAAGCAACCTACATGAGTACAGTACAGTACATCATATATATATTTTTCGATAATAAGGGTCAAACCCCCGGCTCCAATCAATTAAGAAAGAAACCAAACGAGTAACAGAGTTTTAACAACCAGCCTCACCACAGGGCAAGTGCAAAGCTATAGAGATTAAAAGGAAAGACAGCTCCAAACATGTTTCTTTTGCAACCTAACAAACTAAAACAGGATACATCACACACTCTCACTGAGGCCACAACAGCGGTGCAGTACAGCATATGTGATCCACAAGAAACTGTAGAATCAAATTATTCTTTAAATAACAAACAGCCTCTTCCCTATCAAGGGCATGCATGACTCATATTATTCATATTATCTCCTCCATAGCTATTCTCTTATAGTATCACCTCGCAAAACAAAAGGGCACAAGAAAATCTAGGTAATGCAGTAAGCATCAGATTTACTGATGAGATAGTACAGTACAATACAATGTGAGCAATCCATGCAATTCTCAAGCATCAAATTCTGATTGAACAACAAGCAGCCTATATAAGCACAATACAATGCAGTGTGATCCAATACAACTACTTTATTTATCTATATCCAACAGAGAAAAGGATCTGACCACCTCATTTGTTGGGGACAACAAATCACAGTATGACGAGGAAGCAAAATTACTAATTCCACCAAAGAATCCCTCAAAATATTCGGTCATGCGCACATCCATGAACAGTACCCAAATCTCAACTGGTCGACTAAGTAAAGCCCTAACCAGAGTACAGTTCGGCCAAAACGCTTGGATCTTCTAGTTCGGAGAAAGGAAACGATAGATCCAGACGCTGGAGCACGAGAAGAAGAGGAGGGAGGGAAGAGGGGAGGTGGCGCACCGTGGTTCTTGTCGAAGATGCCGATCCAGGGAAGGTTCGCGTCGAGGAAAGAAAGGGGACCAGCTGTTTGGGGCGGAGCTTGGAGAGGTCCGGCTTTGGATCTTGCGGCGGAGGAGGGAGAGGCCGGCGTTCCTACTCCGACGGCGAGGGGAGGTCGTGGCGGCGACAGGGAGAGCTCATGGTGGGGGCGAGGTCGGGACGAGCGGAGGAAGGGAAAGTGGATCTGATTACGGAGACGAGCGTTTTCTGTTTTCACTCGGTGTGCCCTGTTTTCGGCTTTCCGAAGCGACGTATCCGATTACACGGCAATGGAAACCGGCCCAGCCGAACCAAACGCCCGTAACGTTTTCGGGAAGCGATGTAATCTGGAGGCGGTGCGAAATTGGCGGACCAAACGCGTCGTAGAGTTCAGAATATCAACTTTGGAGGACGGGGAGTCGACCCTTTGGTTGGGCAGCTGGGGTTGCTGCCAGTCCACCCAAGTTCGAGTCTCGGCTCGGACGCACGGTGCTCGCGGAGTTTCTTCTATAAAAAATGCTGACGAAGGTTGGACTTTGGGTTGGTCTCATTTTTAGAATATCAACTTGGCACACCCAGGATCTTGAACAAACGATTTGCTAAGATAGAAATTGCATAGAGATAACATCAGCATCCCTTCAAACTTGAAACTGAGGGGAAAAAGAAGCTACTAAGAGAATCTACAGTCGGGCGTCCCAAACCGGCCTCAAACGCCCGGGCGGCCCGCCCAGTCACTAACCAGTCATGAAAATGTGATCCTGGCCGGGCGCCTCAAATGGGCCTCAAAAGCCCGGGTTGATCGGCACCCCTCATATCCAGCCCAAATATGAGGCGGATATGGGGCGCCTGGGCGCTTCCATCACGTCGGACGGCGTCGGGGTCCTACGCGGAATCGCTCGGAAATCAGGCGGTCTGATGGACATCTCCTCCGTAGCCTCGGTGTGAACGTCGTGTGGCATCGCTCCCACTTGCCGCCCGAGGCCAAATTCGGCTATTTAAGCTAGCCGGTGTTCCCCAACCCTAGCCCATCCACCTCCTCCCTCTCTGCGCCGCAACCCGAGCCCGTCCACTTCCTCTCCTCCGCTCTCCCCACGCTCTCCAGCATCGCCATGGTCCGGTAGAAGATCATCACCTACGCTATGCTCACGCCGGAGCGCCGGTACCAGATTGCGGAGGAGGAGGAGGAGCAACCAGAGCCGATGGTGGTGGCGGATCCGGAGGAGGACGAGGCGGAGCAGGCCGCGCCGGGCTTCAACATGGAGGACACGGAGGTGGAGTTCGCCGTCGCCCCAGTCGCGGAGATGGCGGAGCAGCAGGTCATCCTGGAGTCCATCGAGGATGAGGCCTATGTGGAGGCCCACTGGTAGTTCCTCCGGCAAGAGCGGGCGGCGACCGCCGCACTCTTCGCCAAACTCGACACGGAGATAGAGGAGGAGGCCGGAGCGGAGCAGACGGAGGCGCCGGAGCTGCAACTACCACCCATGTACCCGGAGCCGGGCACGTAGATTGTCGACATCTCTGACGAGGAGTAGGGTAGTTGATCTACTTAGAACGTAGGTTTTTTCTTTGCATGCTTTTGTATCGATTTAAGAATTCTAGTATGAGGTGGCCGGATGCAGTTGCGCAAATTTGAGGTCTGATCGTTCACTAAGGGGTGCCGGTGCTGACCTGCATTTAAAACGCATGGCTGGGTTGAAATTTTGTGGGCCCATCTGGACGTTTGCGGAGGGTTTTGAGTGTCGGGCTGTTAGGCCAACTCCACCGCACGACCCCAAACGGACGTCCAGTTTGGCCGGATTTTGTCCGATTGGGGCGCCGATGGATTCGCCCGTGTCCGGCTTTGTCAGATGGGTCGTGCGTGCGCCCACCGCGTGGCCGCACCCCAAATCATGTCCGGGGTGGACGTGAATAAAAAATATAAAAACTAGAATGAAATAACTAAAAAAAGTAAATAAACACATTTACAAAAACATAAAACATATATAGGGGTCGGCCACAAAACGGCCCAGTTTTCACGGCCACTTAAAAGGCCCGGTTTCATAATTAACATATAAAAAAATAAAAACGCCTCCCGCGCGCTCCTGCCGCGCCCATCGGTGTCGTGGCCGTCGCCGTCTTCACTGGCCGCCGGTGTCATCGTCGTCGCTGACGAGGTCGACGTAGGTCGGCGGCGTCCACAGGTGGGGCGGCGGTGCGTGGTAGACGGGGGCGGGCTGGACGGCCGGAGGTGCCTGCACCACCTCCTCCCGCGGCGACGCCTCCCGCTGCGGTGACCGCGGCGGAGTGGGGCACCAGTTCACGCCCACGCCGGCGGCCATCTCCGGCGCAGTGCAGGACCAGCCCCACCCCTGGCCCAGCAGCTTCTCGAACGCCGGCGGGTCCTCCTCCATCGCCTCCTCCCTCCTCTCCTCCTCCTTCACGGCCACCATTTGCAGCTCGGGGAAGGCGACGTCGCCGGCGGCAGAGAGTGCGATCGCCTCCTCCAAGCCGTCCCATTGGCGCTCGTCGTGGGTGTACATGGAGTCGTCCATGACACACTCCACGAGCCGGGCCTCCTCCGCTGTCATGCGAGGAGGTGGAGGTGGTGACGGAGATGGGGAAGGCGACGGCGTGGGCGTAAGGCCGCGCATGCGCGTACGCCCGCGCACCTCTCGACGTGGCCGCCGCGGCCCCGACACCGTGCCGGCGAAGTATGACGCGCGGCGCGTGTCGTGCTCGTCCCGGAGCCACGTGTCCCACAGGTTGGAATCTGGGGCGTACCTGGTCGTTGTAGAACAGGTCGTCGGGGAGGAGGAGGCGGCGGCGCTCGATCTCATCGCGGCGCGCCCGGCCGATCGCCGGCACAGGAGGGATCGGGACCCGGTCGGCGCTGAGGTGCCATCCGTTGGGGAGGTGGACGTCACTCCATGGGACCGGCGTCCTCGTCTCCCAGTACCTCCGGCACACGTCCGCCGCGAGGTACTGCCGGTCGCGCTCGCCGGCGGGCCTAGGGTTGATGGTGAAGGTGGCCGGGGCGAGGGCTCGACGGGAGGAGCGCGGCGGAGACGCGGGCTCCTCCTTCTTCACGGAGCCGCGGCGGCGCCCCGAGGAGGAGCCGGCCTCGCGGTCGTGCTTGCCCTTGCGGTTCCAGAAGCCCATGGCGAGGTGGGCGGCCGGCGAGCTTGAGGACAATGGAAGGCTAGGGTTCGGCGCTGTCGGGGTTCGAGGAGGCCGCGGGGTGGCGTGGGGCAGTGTGGACGACGACCCGTCCACGCGTCCCACTTAAAGAAGGACGACGACCGTTCGACGTGCGGATGACAGGTGGGCCGCCCGCTCGTGCGCATTGATGTGGGCGGGTGGGAGGTAGGTGGCCGCCTGCCACGCGGCCCCGACGCGGACGAGGCGCGCGTCCGTTTGGTGTCCGCCGCGACCCAAACCCGGCGCAAGTTTGCGCTCGAAATGGGTCGTCCCGGACACAAAACGGATAGAATAGGTCCGGGCAGTCGCGCGCTGGGTCGCCTTGTTTGTTTCTTTTGCCCCAAACAAACAGGACCGGAAAGGATCGGGCCGCGTGGTGGAGTTGACCTTAGTTGGTTGAATGGCCGACGCACGGCCTACTGTCCGGCAGACACTCGGTGACGATGATTTGGTGACTAGCCAGCCGTGGAGTTGCCCTCGCCCCAGCAAATTAGAAAATTGCAGATAGTGTGGGATGGCACATTGTGCAAGGTCCTGCTTCCAAGAGAGACGCATGATACCAGGAACAAGACAGCATATTCATTTCATGATCTGACGGAGCGTATCCCCGATGCAGACCACGGATACCGGAGCCTGTCGTCGCACCGCTCCCTAGCATCAACATGGACAGACACAAGCTCTAGACTAGACGTCTAGCTACACATCCACGCGCACAAGTTAAACACAGATATCAAAGCCTGTCCACAATCCTTTTGACAAGCACTACCATTCACTGCCCTGCCGTGACAGCACGGAGCCATTCGTGGCATCGTGTCCGAGCGAGCATCTCGGTCTCGGCCACATCAAACCTTGACGAGTCTTTCGACGCTGAACACAAGTTGGAATTTGGAGCAGCGTTGCTACAAAAAACGTCGGAAACACCGCTGCATATGCACACTTGGTTCGAGCCACCTTTCTGCCGGAACATGGTTACATGGATCACGGCCACGGCCCGTGCACCTAAAAGAAGGACAAAAAGAAGCTCATGGAGTCCTACCACCGCGCATTAACCTTGACGAGTCTACCTGACGTCTAGAGTAAACCCAGCTGAAGCTGTAAATTTAACTGGAGCTAAGCTAGGCCAGCTGCCTAGGATGATGATCCCGATCCCCGCGAAGCATCCCAGCAGCGACCGCGTACTCCTCCTCCGCCGTCGCCGGCATGCCCATCGCCGGCACCGACGACCAGACGTCGGCGCCGTTGCCGCTGCCGCCGGCGACGTGGTCGGTGCAGGACACCGGCACCAGGCACAGCCCCCGGCTCCGCAGGTCGCCCGGCTCCACCACCGCCTGCACATCGTCCGTAAAACCACACGTCAGATCACGTACGCATAACCAGACAGCGACGCGACACAAAGCGCCGCGGTAAAACTCTGATGGCGCCGGGTAGCTTACCGGGAGTGGGGCGGGCGGCGCGGAGGAGGACGGCGGCAGGCGCTGCATGTACGGCGAGCTGAGGACCTGACACCAACCAAGGAAGAAGAAAAGCGACGACAGTGTTAGCATGCATGCGGCGCGGAAGCGGTACACGCACGGCAACAGCTACGGCGTAGAGTAGCTAGCTCATCTCCTCGCTCGGCGTCTGCACGTACTCGTACGTACACAGCACTGTTGAGTAGAGACAGTATAGACTGGGCCTGCTGCTGTCGCGGCAGCGATTTAATTTTTAATTTTAACTTTAATAATAATGGACGTAGGTAGTAGCTGGTGCGTAGTGTACGTACCTGAACCTGGTCGTGCAGGAAGCGTATGTAGCCGAGCGCCTCGTGCAGGACGGAAGCCGTGTCGGTCTGCATCGGCAACGCCAGCGGCAGGTTAGGTTAGGTGGGTCAATGCAGCAGCAGCAGCAGCTCACATATCATCCACCCGTCAGTCAAAGGGTCAAAAAGAGGAGAGACAGCAGCTTCAATGACCCATGGTCTGCCTTAATTAGTGTACTATCAGTCCACTAACATGCAAGAGGAAACTACAGTGGTCTATGTTAACAATGCCTGCGAGCGCGCGTGTGTGTGTGTCAGCCTCTACGCTTCTTTGACCGCTTAGTTTGATCTGATCTACGTGCGTTTTTTACAGCAAGATGTGCGGATTTTATCGCGGGTAGTTTCAGCCGTTGCACCGGCATGGAAAGGCAGGCGAGGCAGGCACGTAGTACAGCAGATGAGGAGAGGGAAAGAGAGATGATAAAGAGCGTATCGCCAAAAGCGAAAGGCTTTGCCAGCTTTTGCGATCTCCTTTTCCACTGTCTTTCTTACCTTCCCGAACGGAGAAACCAGCTGCTGCAGCGCCAGGATCCTCTCCCCGAGCCGCTCCTTCCTCGCCTGCACAAGCACAACACAACCAAGCAAAGGTTTTTACTTTTCATCTTCGTTTTTTCACCGGACCATGAACTCAAACTCGTTCGTCAAAACACCCTGATCTTAAACTGATCAGCTTATTAGCGCAAGAACAACTCACCCTGGGTCTCTTGTTTGAGGTGGCAGGTGGAGCGGCCTTTCTCGGATCGCTGCTGCCTCTTGATCCCCTCTTCTGAAGAACCAGAATTAACATGCCCATCAGTTAACTTAATAATCGTGCAAAAAAGATGGATATAACTTGGCAACAACCGGTCAACCATCGGTTAATCTTGGGAGAACATTCACCAGAAACTAACAATGCAAAGGATGTTGACAGAGTTGGTAGCGCGCGCAGTACACTGTACACGCACCTTGGCGGCCTGTGGCTTGGAGGTGGAGATGGCCGAGGCGGCGGTGGCGGTCGGCGAGGAGGACATGGAGGAGATGGAGGAGGAGCAGTCGGTGGTCGGGCTGGACTTCTGCGGGACAGCCACCGGGACCGCGTGGGCGCCGCCGTAGTAGTAGTACTGGAACCCGAAGACGTCGCCGCCGTGGTACTGCTGCTCCGCCCGGCCGCCGAAGCTCAGGACCTGGTGACACGGCGCCGCCGGAGGAGGCAGGTACGAGGCGCAGGTGGGAGAAGCGACCGTATGAGTGCTGGCGCTGGTAGTGGTGGTGGTGGAGGAGACGGCGGCGGAGGAGAGGTAGGAGGAGGTGGACGGCGACAGGCAGAGGAAGTAGTCGGCCATGGCCTCCTCCCCGAGCCCGAGCATGTCCAGGTACCCCCTCCCTCCAGCCTCCGCCATGACCTCCTCTTCTTTCACCATGATCTCCAGCGCGCACTGGCGCACCACGAGCAAGACGCGCACGGGATTAACTATGAGCACAGGAAAGAAAGAAACAAACAAAAGGATTCATCGAGGAAGATTGGCGCCCCGTACCACGCCTTCCGCCGCTGCTTGGCTCTGGTCACAAAGGGGCTTCGCGCCTTCCGCCGCTGCCGCGCTCTGGGAGCTCTGTGCGCGGCCAGAGTTCAGACCTCGCACACACGCGAGCTTAAAAACGCTTCCACTTCTGAGTGTGGGGAGAGGGGACTGAGACGGAGGAGGATGTGGGAGTGGACCATGGTCTCGCTGTCTGGCTTCTCTCCTCCTTTCTCTAATGTAGAGGCCGCCGAGGCCGAGGCCAGTGTACAAGTACGACCGACCGAGAGGACGGGCGGCTTTGCGATGCGTGCCGGGACAGGGCTGCCAGAGGCACATACCAAACCAAGATTTGGAGAATCAATGCACTGGCCGTGTGTAAAGTGTGTGTTCTTTCCCAGTACCACTGTGCAGTGTGTTGTATCGAGTCAAACTTATATAAATTTTGATCAAATTTATATAAAAAATATCAACATCTATAGTACCAGATATACATAATGCGAAACTACATTTCATAATGAATCTAAAGATATTTCTTTGGCCTTGTAAATGTTGATACTTTTTTTTATAAGTTTGGTCAAAATAAAGATACTTTGACTTCAGACTAAAGTTATACGCAGACTAGAATGAAACGGAGGAAGTATCTATCATTTCGCCGAAAGAAAAATGAGCATGTATCTACCATCCAGAAGTTGTTAAAATAGCTCGAAACAGATTAAAGGCTGGCCTGGTTGTAGACATCGCTTCCGGTTTGGCTCAGAAAGGCAATCATCAATTGGGTGTTTTACCTGGTTTCTTTGACCAAAGCACCAGTATATTCATTCCTAAACGGGACTATAACATCTACTACATGTCTAAATTTGCAAATATTTATCTAAAAAATATGAATTCAGGACTACTAAATCCGACAAGCACTTCCCTCGACCCGCCGGCGCCGGCAAGGGTTTCTTTGGGTTTCGCCAACCGCTACAGCGACCGAAGGGTTGGGGAACCCCGGAGCTATGTTTCATTTCCGTGTCTCATAGAGTCTTTGAGTTCAACGTTGCCGGCGAAATTCTGCCGGGGACGAGGATGGGAATAGTGGATGCTTGGCTTTCTTCATGTCAATGTCTTTCATCAGAGTACTGTTGACGAGTTGGAGGGTAGTGCCGATCGTGTGCCATTCTGTTGTCGTGATTAGTGTTTGTCCATGGCGACGGCGGCCTGCGGATGGGTTGGCGTTGCCACGTATTTTTATACTCATGTTCATCAATGTCGTCTGATGAAGATGCGGCTTCGTCTAATGAACTTGTGACATGGGAACGTCTGATATCAATTGAAAGGATCGATATAGTTGACTAGAGGGGGGGGGCTGAATAGGCAACTAACAATTTTTAAGCTTTTCTTTACCAATTTAAACTTTGCAATAATAAAGGTTGTCTAGATGTGCAACTAGGTGGACAACCTATATGATGCAAACAACACAAGCACAAGAGCAAGCAAGGATAGGAACACAAATAAACTTGCACAAGTAAAGGGATAAGATAACCAAGAGTGGAGCCGGTGGAGACGAGGCTGTGTTACCGAAGTTCCTTCCTTTTGAGGGGAAGTACGTCTCCGTTAGAGCGGTGTGGAGGCACAATGCTCCCCAAGAAGCCACTAGGGCCACCGTAATCTCCTCACGCCCTCGCACAATGCAAGAGCCGTGATTCCACTATTGGTGCCCTTGAAGGCGGCGACCGAACCTTTACAAACAAGGTTGGGGCAATCTCCACAACAATTGAAGGCTCCCAACAACACCACGAAGCTTCACCACAATGGAATATGGCTCCACGGTGACCTCAACCGCCTAGGATGCTCAAACACCCAAGAGTAACAAGATCCGCAAGGGATAAGTGAGGGAATCAAATCTCTTGTGGTGGAAGTGTAGATCGGGCCCTTGTCACCCAATCCCGAGCAAATCAACAAGTTTGATTGGCTAGGGAGAGAGATCGGGCCAAAATGGAGCTTGGAGCAACAATGGAGCTTGGAGAGAGAAGAGGTGGTCAACTAGAGGTAGAAGACGCCCCTTATATAGTCGTGGGAAAAAATCCAACCGTTATCCACATGTTCAGCCCGCGATGCACGGTACTACCGCTCCAGGTAGCTGGTATTATCATGAGGCTGCGCGGTACTACCATGGAGGACCACGGTACTCAAGGGCAGCAAAGACAGGCCGGAACTTGCTCGACTATAAGGGCGATTACCGCTATGCTGGTACTACCGCTCCCCTTGCGGTACTACCGCAAGGCAGGAGAGTCATGGCACGAGAAGGCGCGGATGAAATAAATTACATCCGTGCCAACTTCCGCTGAAAGCTGCGGTGGTACAAAAATCCGACGCGCGGTACTACCGCCCCGAGGAGCTTGTACTACCGCTATGGGCGCCTACTACCGTGAAACTACGGTACTAGGTAGGAGGGCCACGGTACTACGGCTCCTAGGGAGCAAGATTACCGTGGGCCCCAGCGGTACTACCGCTACCGACGAGCGGCATTATCAGGGGGCGCGGATGTAAAATTACATCCGCCTTTACTACCGCACCGAGCGGCACTTAGGCTCGGGAGTCAGCGGTACTACCGCCTGCAGGAGCGGTACTACTGCGGACACCCCTGATCACAGGTACTTGCGGTACTACCGCAAGTAAACAGCAGAGTCGCCAGATTTCCGCACAACCAAGATAACGAAGGGAAGCTCCAAAATGCAGGGAAAGGAGGGACAAGTGTACGTGTTGATTCCGCCCAAACCTTTCCGACGCGGACCCCCTCTTAATAGTACGGCTCTCCTACGACTCAAATCCACCAAAAAGAAACGTAGGACGACGCCGTCTTCAATAGTCTCCGAGGGGCACCGAATCGTCTCGTGCCTAGTGATGAACCATCTGAGGAACTCAAAGCATACGATTAGTCTGCAAAAGTATCGTCATCAATCACCAAAACACTTACAGGATAAATATGCCCTTACAATCTCCCCCTTTTTGGTGGATTGATGACAATACGGGATTTGCACAAAGATACAATAAAATAGAGCAAGGGCAAACCCCTCCTCTCCAAAATATAGACGGGCTCCCCTAGATGTGTGCACTGGATGAATGCTTTGGACTGCATAGCACACGTACTAGGATCACCACTCCCCTATATTTTAGAGACAAAGGCTCAAGAATAACATCTAAGCAACATATAGCACGATATAACACAAGCTTGCTAAGATAGATAGAGTGCATATGTCTTACACCATATGAAGGAAAAGCAACTAAAAGCGAGGTTCAAACGAGGTTCAACCGAAACGCATAATAAACACACCAAACACGAACACGACACAAGACTGCAAGAATCTCACGCTCTCTCCCCTTTGGCATCGAGACGCCAAAAAGGCAGAGAGGACACCTACACACAAGCGGTGGCTCAAGCAGGAGGGAACTCGTCCCAACCCTCTCCGTCGAGAATCCTCGGAAGCAGGATGGACTCCTCGGCGTCCTCCTCGAATCAGTCCACTTG
Organism: Aegilops bicornis; assembly: GCA_021605145.1. Taxonomy (NCBI): domain Eukaryota; kingdom Viridiplantae; phylum Streptophyta; class Magnoliopsida; order Poales; family Poaceae; genus Aegilops; species Aegilops bicornis. The sequence goes on along the minus strand of CM038673.1, from coordinate 671,539,518 downwards.
TAGCCTTGCTTCTCCATCCACTCGGCCTCTGGAGTGATGTGCTCCTCAGACCATTGAGACACATCCTCACCATAGAGCTTCAAGATCTTCTGTCCCGGCTGACGACTCTCCTTGGATGCCACGTGAGTCCTGTCGCCCCTTGGCTTGCATGCGAAAAAGAGTCTTCATCTTGTCCTTCACCGTGGCCCATGAAGGCATAGAGGAGCTCTGGGAAGGCCTAGCAGCATGGCCCTCAAAGAACATTCTCGGCGCAAAGATCCTCCTCTCCAACGGCAGCCCTAGCAGCAGACGCCTCGGCACGCAGTATTAGTGTTGGCCCAGTTGGGTTTGACACGCAGACAGATGGGGTCATGGCGAATCCGGTCGAGGGCAAGGAACTCCTCACTGTGGGAACATCTTCTCCTGTGCCCTCGAGATCAGCGAAAGCAGATGGGGCCCGTGAGATGGGCACTGCGGTTGAACACCGCAAACCGTAGCTCACAACACATGATGTGTGAGACATCAAGTGGCTGAGTCTGAGACAAACGAGCCTCCTCGCAGATGGGCATCATATCAACCATATAGGCATGGACCTTGTCCTTGTCACCAATGCGAGGGAACAAGGAGTTGCGGAAGATGCGGTACATGATATCCAGAAAAGAGTTGAGCACCAACCCTATCTTGCCACTTAGAAGCGTCTTCTCAACATAGTACGGTGCAAGCCTTGTCCTTGTTGGCAGAGTCGAGTTGGCATGGGGCGAACACCCACGGGAGAGTCGAGCCCGTCATCGTGAACTTGGAGAAAATCCATGAACTCCTTCCGTGTAGCGATCGACTTACGGCCATTGGTCATCGGTCATCTTCCTCTCCTCATTAGGGTGAAAGTAAATCGAAGCAAAGAACTGACCAATGAGCTCAGGATCATAGTCAAGGTGAAAGGATATCACATGCTCAATGCCAAACTGCTCCACCAAGTCCAGAGCCTCTCCAAAGTAGGCACGGAACTTGTCCTTCCTCAAGTGATGCATGTCAATCCACTTCACATCCACATAGGTATTCTGCTTGTTCTTGATGACATCCAGATAGACGTTGGTTTGATGCTTGTTCCAGAACAGCTCACAGCCCCTGACAGAGGAACGAGGGGTCACGTACGGGTCAATTTGCCTGAGACGGACGTAGTCAGATTGGGGCATCTCATCCATGCCCTTGGCGGGCTCCTTGTACTTGCTAGCAGTTGTCTTGACATGGCGCTTGGGGGCAGAGGAGGAGCCCTCTGGTGCTTCACCGGGTTGCGCAGACGCTTGGAGCCAGTGTCACGGCTGGGATTGGACGGCGAGAGCCACTTTGAGACACACACGCAAAGCACCAAAGACGCAAAGAAGATCAATGCAAAGGCCACGAAAAAGCACAAGAAACACATAGGAGACATATGAGAAAGTTGGCATGCGATAGGTGTGAGTCACGGTAGGATCAAGATCGGGCTGCACTAAAGCATTAATCTTGCTCCAAACGCAGCGGTAGTACTGCGGCGAGGTCACGGTAGTACCGTGGTTGGAGCGGAAGTAGAGCTTTAGTGCCGCACAGAGCGTTGTAGTACCGCACCCGAAGGGCGGTAGTACCGTGCAAGCGGTAGTACCACGTCGCAGCAGATCCAACTAGCGATTTGAATCTGAAAAGAACCGCGAAACAACGGCGGTGCTACGGTGATCAGATCTAGCGCATGACAACAATACAAATATAAATCCATGCAATATCACACTCCTTCATCCTATTCTTGCAGAGATTAAGCCTATCAATCTCAAGAACACACAAGCCTCCCCCAAAACCTAGAAACACCAAACACCATCAACACGGAGAGGGAGTTGGGGAAAACATGGGTCCATAGCAAGAGCACGTGGTGGGGAACGATCCCACCGGTCGGAATCATGGGAGGGCAGCCGGTGGAGGAGATCCGGCGAAGAACGCCGGTTCCGTTCTTGAGCAAGGGAGAGAAGGAGGCGACGTGGAAAGAGGACTGCGAATGGGTATGGGGAGTTAGGACTCCCCCTGCCCGTCCTTATCCCCATGCCCCCGAACCGGCGGGGTAGTACCGCGTATCGTCGCGGTAGTACCGCTCGGGCGGAAGTTCCGCACCGAGGCGGTAGTACCGCTCAACCAGGTGGCAGTAAAAAATTACTACCGTGTGGTCGCGGTAGTACCGTGCTCCCGCCCGCGGTAGTACCGTGAACTCAAGTCACCGCAAGTTTCAAAAACGAGAAGAGGGACTTTGCAAGGAAACTTTTCACACACAAGAAATCACAAGATCTAGCACAAACCAGAGGCAAAAGACAACAAGAAATCACCAAGCGACAAGGCCTCTCAAGGAGAGAGGGCGGTGGCCGAAGCCACCTATGTTTGAGTTGGATGGTATGGCACATGAAGAATTATCCTTGGGCCCATGACCAATACTCGTCTTTGGAACACAAGTACCATCAAAAATGGCTAATGTGAAAGAGGTGATCGATTTATGCATAATGGGGGGAGGGAGAGTTCATTTAGAGAACAACACTCCCCCTATGTCCATGCCTACACCTAAACTAGACAACAAGTTGAGTGTGGTGGGAGTGCACGGCTCAAGTCACATTGCTCAAATCGATGATATTTAGCTCATGTCTTAACTCGCGAAATCTTGCTTCATCTAAGGGCTTCGTGAATAAATCTGCAAGGTTATCCTAAGTGTTGACATACTTGAGCTCGATCTCCCCTCGCCGAATGTGATCCCGGATGAAGTGATACCGAATCTCAATGTGCTTCGTCTTGAAGTGTTGCACCGGGTTGAGAGAAATCTTGATGGCACTTTCATTATCACACCAAAGAGGCCTTTGTGTCACAAATGACACCGTACTCCTTTAAAGTTTGCCTCATCCATAGGAGTTGAGCACAACAACTACCGCCGCCACATATTCCGCTTCGGTGGACGAGAGAGACACACAACTTTGCTTCTTGGAAGACTAACTTACCAAGGAGCAACCAAGAAATTGGCACCCTCCGGAAGTGGACTTCCTATCCACTTTGTCTCCCGCCCAATCGGAATCCGTAAATCCTTCAATCTTGAAGTTTGCTCCTCTTGGGTACCATAAGCCAAAGTTTGGGGTATGAGCCAAATATCGAAAGATTCGCTTGACCGCCACATAGTGGCTTTCCTTCGGTGCGGCTTGAAACCGTGCACACATTCCCACACTCAACATGATATCCGGTCTAGATGCACAAAGGTAAAGCAAGGAGCCAATCATGGAGCGATATACCTTTTGATCCACCGCTTTACCATTGGGATCAATGTCAAGTTGGCACTTGATGGGCATTGGTGTAGTAGCCGGCTTGACATCACTTAGCTTGAATCTTTTGAGCATGTCTTGAGTGTATTTGGCTTGGTTGATGAAGGTTCCTTCTCTTCTTTGTTTGATATCGAAACCAAGCAAGAACTTTAACTCTCCCATCGAAGACATCTTGAACTTGGAGGTCATGAGAGCGGCAAATTCCTCATTGAAAGCTTTGTTAGGAGAACCAAAGATAATATCATCAACATATAGTTGGCATACAAACAACTCCCCATTGACCTTCTTAGTAAAAAGAGTGGGATCGATTTGCCCCACTTCAAATCCACGATCTTGTAACAACTTCGGTAAGGTGGTCATACCACGCACGTGGGGCTTATTTAAGGCCATAGAGTGCCTTATCGAGTTGATACACATGATCCGGGAAGTAGGGGTCCTCGAACCCGGGGGGTTGCTTGACATAGACCAACTCATTAATGGGACCATTAAGAAAAGCACTTTTCACATCCATTTGTTGCAACTTAAAGTTGTGATGGGAAGCATAAGCAATCAACAAACGAATGGATTCAAGACGAGCAATGGGAGCAAAAGTTTCACCGTAGTCGATACCCTCGACTTGGGAGTAGCCTTGTTCTACCAATCTTGCCTTGTTGCGAATGATGTTCCCATGAGCATCTTGCTTGTTCTTGAAAATCCACTTGGTTCCAATGACGTTGTGGTTCCCCGATGGCCTTGGCACCAATCTCCACACCTTGTTGTACTCGAAGTTGTTGAGTTCTTCATGCATGGCATTGAGCCAATCCGAGTCTTCGAGCACCTCATAGACCTTTTGGGGTTCAACACAAGAGACAAATGCGTGATGTTCACAATAGTTTGCCAATTGTCTATGAGTGCTTACCCCTTTTCTTAGGCTTCCAACCACATTCTCCATGAGATGACCTTTGGTGGTGAGTTTGGAAGCAATCTTGGCGGCACGACACTCTAATTCCTCCTCGGAGGTGAGATGAGGAGGGGTCACTTGATCATCTTGAGCGCCGTCTTGAGCATGATCTTCATCTTGAGCATGCTTTCGGAGAGAGAACTTGACCTTGGGCATCATTTGGAGTGTCATCATCGTCTTGAGCACGATCTTGCCCTTGGTCTTGTTCATGAGGTTGAGGGCCTTCACTTTGTTCTTCGGAAGCGTGTGGGCCTTGGGTTGGTGATGGCTCCACTTGAATGGAGCATTGTCCTTCTCCTTCGGCCACAAGGGGTTCCTCAATGGGTAGGATCAAACCAACTCCCATTCTTCTTATGGCTTGGGGAGGAATTTCATCACCTACATCACAAGTGCCACTTTGCTCCACTTGGGAGCCGTTATTCTCATCAAACTCCACGTTACACGTCTCCTCAATAAGTCCCGTGGATTTATTGAGGACACGGTAAGCATGAGAGTTTGTAGCATAACCAACAAATATGCCCTCATGAGCTCTAGCTTCAAATTTAGACAAACGAACACCTTTCTTGAGAATGAAACACTTACACCCGAACACCCGGAAGTACTTGAGGTTGGGCTTGTTGCCGGTGAGTATCTCATAAGGAGTCTTGTTCAAGCCTTTGTGGAGATAAAGCCGATTGGATGCATGACATGCGGTGTTGATGGCTTCGGCCCAAAAGTTGTATGGAGACTTGAACTCCGCCATCATGGTCCTTGCCGCATCCATCAACGTCCGGTTCTTCCTCTCCGCAACACCATTTTGTTGAGGGGTATATGGTGCAGAATACTGATGCTTGATCCCCTCATCACTAAGAAACTCATCCAAGGAGTAGTTCTTGAACTCGGTGCCGTTGTCACTTCTTATAGTCAAGATCTTTGCATTATGTTGACGTTGAGCTTCATTTGCAAAGTCGATGACGGTTTGTTGAGTCTCACTCTTCCTCTTGAATAAATATACCCAAGTGTATCTTGAATAGTCATCCACAATCACCAAGCAATACTTTCTACCTCCAAGACTATCAAATGATGGTGGCCCAAAGAGATCCATGTGAAGGAGCTCCAAGGGTCTCTTTGAGTATATGATGGTCGTGGGAGGGTGAGCCTTCTCATGAAGCTTTCCTTCAATACAAGCAATCGCAAGCACGGTATTTGGCAAAACTAACATTTGTTAGTCCACGGACATGGTCCCCCTTGAGAAGACTTTGCAAAGATCTCATATTGACATGGGATAAACGGCGATGCCAAAGCCATCCCATGTCAACTTTAGCCATTAGGCATGTCGCGATCTTAGTGGGTCGCTCCGAAAAGTTAATCACATAGAGACCGTTCTCGACATGCCCAACAAAGGCTACTTTAAGAGTCTTGCTCCACAAGAGGGCTACGGTATCAATGTCAAAGAAGGTAGCAAAACCCATGATAGCAAGTTGACGAACGGAAAGCAAATTGTATGCAATGGACTCAACAAGCATGACTTTCTCGATCGTAAGATCATGAGAAATGACAACCTTGCCGAGACCCAATACCTTAGAATGTGATGCATCACCCCACTCGACATTGGTGGGCATAGATGGAATCTCTTGCACGTCCACCACCATGTCCTTGCTCCCGGTCATATGATTTGTTGCTCCACTATCGAGCAACCATGATCCCCACCGAAGCAAACCCCTACAAGAGATCAATGCTTGGTTTTAGGTACCCATTTGGTAATGGGTCCTTTGATGTTAGTAACGAGGGTCTTAGGAACCCAAATAGACCATTCAATGTACTCATAAAATGAACCAACAAATTTAGCATAAACATGCCCATCACTAGCACGGCGCAACACATATGAGGGGTTAAAGTCGCCGGCTATGTTCATGGGGATGACGTTGTCCTTCTTGGCATTGCCACCCTTTGCACGGTTCTTCTTCTTCTTGGAAGCACCCTCTCCCTCCCTCACAAAAGTTTGCTTGAGAGGGGGGGTTGCTTGGTCTTGTCATTCTTCTTCTTGCTCTTGGGCTTGGGCGCGAACCCAATCCCCTCCTTGGCCACAACTTCCTTTTGATTACTCAAAAGGTCGTTAAGGTTCTTCTCACCTTGTATGCATGTGACAAGGCCCTTTTCAAGTTGCTCCTTCAACTTAGCATTCTCCTCAACAATATGCACATGCGCACAACAAGGGTTAGTAGCATTTGCATTATCAATTAATATCATATGAGGAAAGGTGGCTTTCTCCTTGGTTAGCTTCACTTGGAGTTGATCATGAGACTCTTTGAGACTAGCATGAGCACCCTTCAAGACTTTGTGAGCCTTGTCGAGAATGTCAAAGTCCTCGTTGAGTCTAGCAAGATCAACTCCAAGCTTTGCCTTCTCGGAGCTAAGCACACGAGACACAACAAGAGCATGATCAAGGTCTTTCTTTAATTTAGCATGATCATCGTTGTATGACTCCTCAAGAGCCAAACGAAGACCACGCTCTTCCTCAAGAGCATTGGAAAGATCCGAAATCTCATCGGCATAGTCACGACTATGCCCTTCCATCTTAGAGATGGTTTCTTCATGAGCCTCGATCATGACATTGGCTTCACCAAGTTGTTCCAAGAGAGCAACGAAGTGCTTCTTGGATTTGCCCTTGAGTTTACTCATAAAGATCTCAAACTCATTCTCTTCCACATTAGTCCCCTCATGTTCATCAATGCAATCCGTCAAAGAAGCATGATTGATGATGGTAGTTTTGATGTTGGGGGTTACCTTGTTGGTGGCTTTAGCCATGAGGCACTTGGCGGTGATGCTTTCATTGGGTGAATCGAAGAGAGACACCCGAGGAGTCGTTGCAATGGCAACGGAGGCCATGGCGACCGATTCACCATCCTCATCATCGTCATCATCCTCATTGTACTCTTCTTGAACCACCAAAGCTTTGTGAGGAGTCTTCTTGGTGAAGTTGCTCTTGGTGGGGAAAGACTTGGCCTTGTCCTTACGGATGAGCTTGCCACCATTGTCTTCCCTCTTCTCATATGGGCACTCCGCAACAAAGTGACTCACATTGCCACAATTGAAACAAGTCATCACTCGTTGCTTGCCCTTAGTGCCACTTGAGTTGATCTTGTTGAAGTTGGGCCTTGAGTTCTTCTTGCTCCAAAATTGTCTTGAAGCAAGGGTCATGTGTTCATGATAGTCATACTTTGTATCTTCGAGGTTGCTCTCTTCTTCTTCCTCCTCTCCATCTTCTTCGACACAAATCTTGGCCTTCAAAGCGAGGTTGGGCTTCTTTGCTCTTTGGGAGCGAAGCACCGCATTGTCGGCGGTCTTGTCCAATATGCTCATAGCCACAAACTCATCCAACACATCACTTGAGGACAGGTGTGGAAGTCCGGCCGTTGACGGATGAGGGAGGACATGGCTTTGTGGTAGGGCATCATTGCCTTGAGAAATTTGCGCTTGATCCAGTTGTCATCCGTGTCCTTACTTCCATGATCCCGGAGGGAGACTGCAAGCTTGGTTACTCTCCGATAGAGCTCACGAGGTTCTTCTTCTTCTTTCATTGCAAACTCATCGGCTTCATCTTGGACCACTTCATAATTGAAGCGTTGAATGCTTGCGCTTCCTCGATAAAGGGAAACCACCTTGAGCCAAGCATCTTTGGCAAGGGAGTAGGGCGGAGATGAGGGAGGTCTTCGGGAAGGATTGCTTCTTGGATGATGAAGAGAGCATTCTCATTGAATTGATGGTCCATGACCTCTCTTGGAGAAAAGTTGCTCGGATCATGCGGATAGAAACCTTCTTCAATGATTCTCCAAAGGTTAGTGTTCACATGATTTAAATGACACTTAAAACGATAAACCCAAGAATCAAAATCCTCCTTTTTATCAATCTTAGGTGGTGGAACGGCATGATTCAAATGAGTGGAAGGAATCGGTCCACCATAAACGGGAGGTTGCACATGGGCAAAGATGCCGGTGCCATTCTTACCACTAGACGAGGGGGCTTTCTCACTAGTAGCTTCCCCTTATCGGAGTTAGCATCCGCCCCCGTGTTGGCGGGATCACCCACTTTCACGGGTGCGGTGGAAAGTTTAAGCCCTTCTAGGAATTCCTTAAACATGTCCTTGACCTCGGTCGTCATGGAGTTTTTCAATGTGTCCAACGCCACATTGAATTCCTCATGAGAGATCGAGGTACCCCCATCTCCCGTAGATGATATCGGGTTCGCACCGGAGTGCTCCCCCACATCATCTATGACATCAACCATACTCTTCGGACGGTAAAGTCCTTAAAAAGAGACGAGGCTCTGATACCAATTGAACGGATCGATATAGTTGACTAGAGGGGGGTGAATAGGCAACTAACAATTTTTAAGCTTTTCTTTACCAATTTAAACTTTGCAATAATAAAGGTTGTCTAGATGTGCAACTAGGTGGACAACCTATATGATGCAAACAACACAAGCACAAGAGCAAGCAAGGATAGGAACAAAAATAAGCTTGCACAAGTAAAGGGATAAGATAACCAAGAGTGGAGCCGGTGGAGACGAGGATGTGTTACCGAAGTTCCTTCCTTTTGAGGGGAAGTACGTCTCCGTTAGAGCGGTGTTGAGGCACAATGCTCCCCAAGAAGCCACTAGGGCCACCGTAATCCCCTCACGCCCTCGCACAATGCAAGAGCCGTGATTCCAGTATTGGTGCCCTTGAAGGCGGCGACCGAACCTTTACAAAACAAGGTTGGGGCAATCTCCACAACTTAATTGGAGGCTCCCAACAACACCACGAAGCTTCACCACAATGGAATATGGCTCCACGGTGACCTCAACCGTCTAGGATGCTCAAACACCCAAGAGTAACAAGATCCGCAAGGGATAAGTGGGGAATCAAATATCTTGTGGTGGAAGTGTAGATCGGGCCCTTGTCACCCAATCCCGAGCAAATCAACAAGTTTGATTGGCTAGGGAGAGAGATCGGGCCAAAATGGAGCTTGGAGCAACAATGGAGCTTGGAGCGAGAAGAGGTGGTCAACTAGAGGTAGAAGACGCCCCATATATAGTCGTGGGAAAAAATCCAACCGTTATCCACATGTTCAGCCCGCGACGCACGGTACTACCGCTCCAGGGGCGCGGTACTACCGCGAGGCTGCGCGGTACTACCGTGGAGGACCACGGTACTACCGCGGCAGCAGCACGGGCCAGAACTTGCCTGACTAAGGGGCAGTACTACCGCTTGCGCGGTACTACCGCTCCCCCTTGCGGTACTACCGCAAGGCAGGAGAGTCACGGCACAGGAAGGCGCGGATGAAATAAATTACATCCGTGCCAACTTCCGGCGAAACTGCGGTGGTACAAAATCCGATGCGGTACTACCGCCCGAGGAGCGGTACTACCGCTATGGCGCCTACTACCATGAAACTACGGTACTAGGTAGGAGGGCCCGCGGTACTACTGACTCCTAGGGAAGCGGTACTAGCGTGGGCCCTCGCGGTACTACCGCTTTGGGCCAGCGGTACTACCGTGAAGCGCGGATGTAAAAATTACATCCGCCCCTACTACCGCGACCGAGCGGCACTAGGCACAGGGAGTCAGCGGTACTACCGCTCGGAGGAGCGGTACTACTGCGTGACACCGTACTACCGCGTGTACTTGCGGTACTACCGCAATTACAGCAGTAGTCGCCAGATTTCCGCACAACCAAGATAACAAAGGGAAGCTCCAAAATGCAGGGAAAGGAGGGACGGGTGTACGTGTTGATTCCGCCCAAACCTTTCCGACGCGGACCCCCTCTTAATAGTACGGCTCTCCTACGACTCAAATCCACCAAAAAGAAACGTAGGACGACGCCGTCTTCAATAGTCTCCGAGGGGCACCGAATCGTCTCGTGCCTAGTGATGAACCATCTGAGGAACTCAAAGCATACAATTAGTCCGCAAAAGTATCGTCATCAATCACCAAAACACTTACGGGATAAATATGCCCTTACACTTGTTTTACTTTCTTTGTCATTTGCCTTCTCTTTTTCATCCCTCCTCCTCTAAAATAATTAAAAATACCAAAAATATTTGTGTTGCTATCTTTGATTGAATTGCTATCATGTCTGATCTTAAAGAAGTTATTATTGAAAGTGATAGTGAAGATAGTCCTAGTGAAACTCATGAGGAAGAACATGAATTACCCAATCTTGATAATAAACCTCATGATAACGAATCAATGTTTATTTGGAATACCAAAACTTTTCGTGTTGCGAGCGGAAATATTATTGGAAAGAATGTTAAGAGGAATTCTTTACTTGTACGGGAGTCATACCGTCCACTGGTAGATCTATTCTTGAAAGAACAAATAGTTATGTGGGTGTATTGTTATGCTTCTGGTTAAACTTGAAAGATTTTTTTTTTGCATATTCATCAAATCTTACAAAGAATGATTTTCGAGCTTCCTAATATCCATGATCCTAGAGCTAAAAGTTAGGCACTATTGTCCCTATGAATGAATTTGATTATATAATCCAAGAAGCTAGAGACATCTTTGTCTTTTATGAAATAAATTTTGAACATCCCCTATAGAAAAAATTCTTCATCAAGATGTTATGCGTAGGATGGAATTTAAAGATTGCCATGCTTTTGGTGAGAATGCTAGAAAGAAAGTTCCGCAATTGGATTTACTCCAAAAATTGTTTAATAATACTTATGATAAATTTGGATGGATTTTTAATGGGATTAATGAAGAATTTAATGAGTATTGGTTTGTAAATACCGCTAGAGATCCTATTGATGATGAAATTTCTATCTTATACAAAGATCTTTATGGAGATGATCCAATTCCCCAAGAGTTTGAAGTTATGAATGTTAAAATCACTAAATATTGTCCCTTTAATCATTTGAGTTCACCCACAAGAAAATTGGAGATTGATAAAAGGGAACTCTTGAGAAAAATTTGGGGTGAGTTAGTTCAAGGAGAGTTGAAAGATGACAAGACATGATACTATGAATTATCCCTAGCTAGGGGCATTAAACAATAACGCTTGTTGGGAGGCAACCCAGTAGTGATCCTTTATATTTTTGTGTGTCAGCATGATTTTTGCTATTGTAACGATTATGTTTGTATCTTTGCTTTTGATTTTGTGCCAAGTAAAGCCTTTAGGATGATTTGGATGCTTGTTGATTTGATCCTACGCAGAAATACAAACTTTTGCGTCCAGTAGTTGAATTCTTATTTTGTACTAGAGCGTGATCAATTCCTGAAAAATTTATACTGTATTGGGCTGCAAATTGTTTACCTTGTCTTAATGTTTTAGATTTTTTCGAGTTATAGAAGTATGACTTAAAATTACATCATTACATATTGTTTTGTTTTAGAGATATTATGTTTTTATTGCATAGTGTGCTTATTTTAAAATTTCTATGGATTGTATCGAGGTGTATAAGTCATGTAGATGATAAAATACAGTAGCTAATAGGCAAGGAAAATTATGAATCTATCTGTGGTAGTACCTAAGTTAATGATTTATTTTATTATACTAATGGATCTCATGGGGTTTTTTTGAGTTTTATGTGGCCGAAGTTTTCAAGTTATGATTGATGCAAGAACAAGAAGCGGCAAGAGCCTAAGCTTGGGGATGCCCAAGGCACCCCAAGGTAATATTCAAGGAAGACTCAAGTGTCTAAGCTTGGGGATCTTTCGTCTTCAATCGATCGGTAATATCACTTGGTGCTATTTTTTTCATCACATGATATGTGTTTTACTTGGAGCGTCTTTCGATTTTCTTAGGTTTGTTTGTTTATTTATACAATCATTGTTTCCTGATCACACCAATTATGAGAGACCCATATTCATCACAATTTATAGAATGCTCATTAAACTTCACTTGTATCTTTTGAGTTGATCCAATTGCTCGTGTTCTCCACTTATATCTTTTGAGCATGGTGAGAAATATTTTATAGAAATCATTTGCACTCTCATGCTTCACTTATATATTTTTGAGATTTGAATAGGTAGTGATATTTGTACGAGTTATATGTTTGGGCCAAAAATGATATGTATACAAGGATGGTATATTAAAAACTTGCACGTAGATCACTGAATATGTTGCGAATGATAAATAATACTGAGGTTATAATATGAAGGTTTACTAATTGATAATCATGATCTAGTAAAAATATCGGTGTTAGGGTTTGTGATTTCCCACTCATGAAAGTGTTGGTCATGTCATGTCTAGGAAATTGGAGCGTAATTTATCCTTGATTAATACCCTTTGTGGTGTCTGGATCGGGGGCGTGCGATGGTTCACTCCTCCCAACCTCCCTCCTAGGGGCATGCGAGTAATACTTTGCTTCGAGGGCTTCTAGACTTTCACAATAAATACTGGAGTCCTTTATGACTATTTTGAGTTTTTAGACTATAAGCACTTCCGCCTATTCATTTTTCGCTAGCACCTTCCCTACCTTGCATTGCCCGTTCTCACCTCGAGACTTGGTGCAAAATTCATGGGTGCATCCAATTCCTGTGAAATGACTCACTCTTTCACACATAAGCCTTATATACCCTTCCTCAAAACAACCATCCACCTATTATGGCATTTCCATAGCCATTCCGAGATATATTGCCATGCAACTTCCATTGTCATTTTGTTTTGCATGATCCACTAGTAGAAAAAGGGTCAAACGTGAAGCACATTAGTGCCGGTTTGTAAAAAAAACGGCACTAATGTGATCAATAGTGTCGGTTCGAATGGCTATGCATTAGTGTCGGTTCATAATGAACCTTTAGTACCGGCTCGTGCCACGAACCGGTACTAAAGGGGTGGTGGCGTCAAGGCCAGGCCTTCACGAGCCTTTTTAGTGACGGTTTGTGACACAAACCGGTACTAAAGGTTCTAACCTATAGTACCGGTTTGCGTCACCAACCGCACTACAGAGTCTTAACCTATAGTCACGGTTGAAGACACAAACCGGCACTATAGGGCAATTTTCAAACTCTACCCCCCGGTGTATCGCCATTTCAGTTTTGACAAAATCAAAAGAAAATGATAAAAACTTCAGAAAATAAAATCTTTTGAGAGGTAGTTATATTACTACATCTACTAGTTAGGAAAATTTGAAAACTTAAATTTGGACATGTTTTGCAAAAGTGTAGGGAAAATGTAAACGGCTATAACTTTTGCATACGATGTCGGAAAAAACGATATAATATATCAAAAAATTCAGCACGAAAATCCGCATCCGATGGAGACCGCCTACGGCCTGTTTGGAATTTTTTAGAATCCTCAAATTCCAAAAGGAAAAAAGATATGGTCAAATTTCAGTTTTTCTAAAAAAAATTGGTTAAATCTGGTCAAACTACTTATTCAAGAAGTATTAATGTTACTACATAATTATTCAAGAATATTAGTGTTACTAAATAATTATTTCAATTTTTGAATTTTTTTTAAATCTGGTCAAACTATGGTCAAACTTATTCTAGAAATATTAGCGTTACTAAATAATTACTGTTTTTTAGAATAATAGTTTCAAACTCAAACGGTGAAATGTGTGACTTCATGCTCAAGCTAAACTCATGAGGGTTAATAGGATTAACATCTTACTATTGTCGGAAAACAACAAGTGCAGTCTTGGAAGCGAAGGAGAATAGAACCCGAAAGTTAAGCGTGCTCGGGCTGGAGTAGTGAGAGGGATGGGTGACCGGTCGGGAAGTTAGATGATTTGGAATGAGTGATCCACACTTGAGCAGTTAAGAGAGGTGATTAGAGACTAAATTATCAAATAATTCAGAAAAATTAAAAATAGAAAAAAAATCAAATTTTTTTTCCAAAATTTTCAAAAAAAAATAAAAAAAACCTTTAGTACCGGTTGGTAGGTTGGTAACACCAACCGGTACTAAAGGTCCCCCATACCAGGGCGTGAGCTCACGCCACGTGGTGGCACTTTAGCGCCGGTTCGTGCCGAACCGGTACTAAAGGGGGGGCCTTTATTGCCCACACTTTAGTGCCGTTTCCATAACCTGCACTAAAGGCCCTTACAAACCGGTTTTAAAGCTCTGTTTTCTACTAGTGATCATATAGAGTTGACATGATATTTTTGTAACAAAGCCATCGTTCATTATTGTTATACATGTTACGCTAGATCATTGCACATCCTGGTACACTGCCAAAGGCACTCATATGTAGTTATATCATTCAGTTTATCAAGATCTAAGTAAATTTAAGTGTGGTGATCATCATTATTAGAGCATTGTCCCAGTGAGGAAAACAATGGTGGAGACTAACGAGTCCTTGATATGTCCCAAACGTATCTACTTTTCCAAACACTTTTGCTCTTGTTTTGGTCTCTAATTTACATGATTTAAATGACACTAACCTGGACTGGCGTTGTTTTCAGCAGAACTACCATGGTATTATTTTTGTGCAGAAATAAAAGTTCTCGGATTGGGTTGAAAATTTACGGAGATTATCTTCAAAAAATATAAAAATTATTGGCGAGGAAACCTACTAGAAGGGGGCCACAAGAGAGCTACGAGCTCAGGGGCGCGCCCGGTGAGCTCATGGGTCCCACAAGCCTCCATTAGCCCTAACTCCATAAGTACTGTCTCGCGGAGAAAAAATCAGAGAGAATGAATCATCGCATTTTACGATACGGAGCCGCCGCCACCTCCTGTTCTTCATTGGGAGGGCTGATCTGGAGTCCGTTCGGGGCTCCGGAGAGGGGGATTCCTTGTTGTCGTCATCGTCAACCCTTCTTCATCAACAATTCCATGATGCTCACCACCGGGAGTAAGTAATTCCTTCATAGGCTTGCTGGACGGTGATGGGATTGGATGAGATTTGTCATGTAATTGAGTCAATTTGTTAGGGCTTGATCCCTTGTATCCACTATGTTCTGAGAATGTTGTTGCTATGACTTTGATATGCTTAATGCTTGTCACTAGGGCACGAGTGCCATGATTTCAGATCTGAACCCTTTAGTTTTCATGAATATAAGTGTGTTTTGGATCCTATCTTGCAAGTTGTATGCACATACTACGTGTTATGATCCACAGACCCCAAAGTGATAATAGTTGGGATTCACTCCGGTGATGATCGTAGTATGAGGAGTTCATGTATTCAGTAAGTGCTAATGCTTTGTTCCTGTTCTCTATTAAAAGCAGGCCATAATATCCTTTAGATTTCCTTATGGATCGTGCTGCCACGGGAGGGTAGGACAAAAGATGTCATGCAAGTTCTTATTATAAGCATGTATGACTATATACGGAATACATACCTACATTGAATTGATGAATTGGAGCTATTGTGTATCGCTCTAGGTTGTGACTATTATATGATGAATGTCATCCAACACAAATATCCATCAATGCCTACGCTTTTCTCATATTGATCTTTGCTAAGTTACTACTGTTGCTGTTGTTACAATCACTACAAACTACTTCTGTTATTGTTCCAATTACTATTGCTACTGCTACTGCTACTTGTGGGTTATCGGTCCTCAAAAATTGGGGATGAGATCCATGATATTGTGCTAAATAGTGAGAGAAAAATAGAGAAAGGGGCAATGCTACTATCCTTATAACACACATGTGCTTCAAGGTAGCACCATGATCTTCATATAGGGAGTCTCCATGATTTGTCACTTTCATATACTAGTGGTATTTTTTACATTATAGAACTTGGCTTGTATATTCTAATGACAAGTTTCCTCAAACGCTCAAGGTCTTCATGAGCAAGGAAGTTGGATGCACACTCACATAGTTTCATATAGAGAGATTTCATACACTTATAGCTCTAGTGCATCCGTTGCATGGCAATCCCTACTCCTCACATTGATGTCGATTGTAAGGCATCTCCATTGCCCAACGATCCGCCTAGTTGATGCGAGACTCTCTCAAAATCTCAAAAATTTGTCTTCCCTTATAAACCATAATCATCATTATCTTTGCCATCCAAAGTGTTAAGTCCATGGCTCATGCTCATGTATTGAGTGTAGTTAAAAAAGCTTAAGCAAGAAAATTTATGATCAGTTGCTTGGTTTGGCACCTGCGTGTTCAGATTTATACTTTATGTTAGGACGACCGAGCTATGCCATGCTTACATGATTACATGACTAGGAAAAACGTTCTTTCATTAGCATTCTTTACTTTGAAATAAAATGATTATTTTCTAGTATTCTTGCATATTATCGTTTTGAAATCAAATCAATGAAATAGTACCTTAAATCAATGCTTACCAATATTCATACCATAAAGGATTACATGATTAAAACATGCTAGGTAGCATTCAACATCAAAAATTCTATTTTCATCATTTACCTACTCGAGGACGAGTAGGAATTAAGCATGGGGATGCTAATATGTCTCCAACGTATCTATATATTTTGATTGTTTCATGCTATTATAATACCATTCTTATATGCTTTATATGCCATTTTACAATATTTTTGTGGACTAACATATCAACTTAGTGCCCAGTGCCAGTTTCAGTTTTTTGCCTATTTCTTTGTTTTGCAGAAAAACCATACCAAACGAAGTCCAAACACGATGAAATTTTATGGTGATTTTTTCTGGACTAGAAGATACCCTAGAAGCTTTGGGGAGGCACCAGACAATGATCGAGTGAGCTTGTGGGTCCCCCCTTGGCTCCATTTGCCCTAATTCCACTCTATAATTCACAAATAATTGAAACCCCCAGAGTGAGACCCAAAATAATTCTTCTGCCGCCACAAGTCTCATCGATCCCATTTCGAGGCCTTTTTTGGCACTCTGCCGAAGGGGGAAACCATTAGGGAGGCAATCATCATCGACCTTGCTGCCTCCATGATGATGTGTTAGTAGTTCCCACTGGACCGATGGGTCCATAACAGTAGCTAGATGGCTCTCTCTCTCTCTGATCTTTAATACAATGATCTATTTGGAGATCTTTTCGATGTAATTCACGCGGTGTGTTTGTTGGGATCCGATGAATTGTGGGTTTATGATTAGATTATTCATTGAAAGTATTTGAATCCTTTTGATATCTATTTATGTGTGATTTTATAGCCTTGTATTTTGATACGTCTCCAATGTATTGACTTTTTCAAACACTTTTGCTCTTGTTTTAGACTCTAATTTACATGATTTGATTGAAATTAACCCTGGTACGTCCATTTTGCATCATGTTTTCCTACTGTTATTTATATTTTTTTATCCATAATAATGTTTTTTGGAGTAATTCTAATGTCTTTTCTCTCATAATATGCAAGGTACACACAAAGAGGGAGAATTCGCCAGCTGGAAATCTGGACCTGAAAAGGCTACGTCAGGCTACCTATTCTGCACAACTCAAAATGAGCTGAAACTTTAAGGAGATTTTTTATGAAATATATAACAAATATTGGAGCCAATAAGTACCAGAGGGGGCCCACCAGGTGGGCACAACCCAGCTGGGTGCGCTAGGGAGCCCAGGCGCGCCTTGGTGGGTTGTGCCCTCCTCGGCCCACCTCCGGTGCCCCTCTTCCAGTGTATAAGTCATTTTGACCTAGAAAATATGAGGAGAGGACTTTCGGGCCGAAGCGCCGCCGTCTCGAGGCGGAACTTGGGCAGGAGCACTTTTGCCCTCCGGCGGAGCGATTCCGCCGTGGGAACTACCCTCCCGGAGGAGGAAATCATCGTCATCATCATCACCAACAACTCTCCCATCTTGGGGAGGGCAATCTCCATCAACATCTTCAACAACAACATCTCCTCTCAAACCCTAGTTCATCTCTTGTGTTCAATCTTTGTACCAGAACTATAGAGATTGGTGCTTGTGGGTGACTAGTAGTGTTGATTACATCCTGTAGTTGATTACTATGTGGTTTATTTGGTGGAAGATTATATGTTCAAATCCAATATGCTATTTTAATGCCCCTCTAATCTTGAGCATGATTATCATTTGTGAGTAGTTACTTTTGTTCTTGAGGTCACGGGAGAAATCTTGTTGCAACTAATCATGTGAACTTGATATGTGTTCCATATTTTGATTGTATGTATGTTGTGATTCCCTTAGTGGTGTCATGTGAACATCGAATACATGACACTTCACCATATTTGGGCCTAAGGGAATGCATTGTGGAGTATTTATTAGATGATGGGTTTCGAGAGTGACAGAAGCTTAAACCCTAGTTTATGCGCTATTCCATAAGGGACTGATTTGGATCCAAAAGTTTAATGCTATGGTTAGATTTATTCTTAATACTTTTCTCATAGTTGCGGATGCTTGCGAGGGGGTTAATCATAAGTAGGAGGTTTGTTCAAGTAAGAACAGCACCTAAGCACCGATCCACCCACATATCAAATTATCAATGTAGCGAACACAAATCAAACCAACATGATGAAAGTGACTAGATGAAATTCCCGTGTACCCTCAAGAACGCTTTGCTTATCAGAAGAGACCATTTTGGCATGTCCTTTGCTTCAAAAGGATTGGGATACCTTGCTGCACTTTTGTTACTATTATCGTTACTTGCTCACTACCAATTATCTTGCTATCAAACTACTCGTTACTTATAATTTCAGTGCTTGTAGCCAATACCTTGCTGAAAACCACTTGTCATTTCCTTCTGCTCCTCGTTGGGTTCGACACTCTTACTTATCGAAAGGACTACGATTGATCCCCTATACTTGTGGGTCATCAAGGCTCTTTTCTGGCGCCGTCGCCAGGGAGTGAAGCACTCTTGGTAAGTGGAAATCGGTAAGGAAAAATTATTACTACGTGCTGAAATTTATTATCACTTGTTACTATGGAATACAATCCTTTGAGGGGTTTGTTTGGGGTATCTTCACCTCGACCAGAACCACAATTAGTTACCTCTCAACCTACTGCACCTACTGAAAATATTGGTCATGAAAGTCCTTCGGGTATGATAGAATAACTGCTAGCTAATCCTTATGCAGGAGATGGAACCGAACATCCTGATATGCACTTGATATAAGTAGATGAAATTTGTGGATTATTTAAGCTTGCAGGTTTACGCGGAGATGAAGCTAAGAAGAAGGTTTTCCCTTTATCTTTGAAGGGAAAAGCATTGGCATGGTATAGGCTATGCGATGATATTGGATCTTGGAATTGGAATCGATTGAAATTGGAATTTCACCAAAAAATGTATCTTATGCATCTAGTTCATCGTGATCGGAATTATATATATAATTTTTTGTTGGAAATATGCCCTAGAGGAAATAATAAATAGTTCTTATTATATTTACTTGTTCATGATAATTGTCTATTGTTCATGCTATAATTGTATTAACCGGAACCCTAATACATATGTGAATACATAGACCACAACATGTCCCTAGTGAGCCTCTAGTTGACTAGCTCGTTGATCAATAGATGGTTGTGGTTTCCTGACCATGGACATTGGATGTCGTTGATAACGGGATCACATAATTAGGTGAATGATGTGATGGACAAGACCCAATCCTAAGCATAGCACAAGATCGTGTAGTTCGTTTGCTAAAGCTTTTCTAATGTCAAGTATCATTTCCTTAGACCATGAGATTGTTCAACTCCTGGATACCGTAGGAGCGCTTTGGGTGTATCAAACATCACAACGTAACTGGGTGACTATAAAGGTTCACTACAGATATCTCCGAAAGTGTCTGTTGGGTTGGCACGAATCGAGACTGGGATTTGTCACTCCGTATGACGGAGAGGTATCTCTAGGCCCACTCGGCAACGCATCATCATAATGAGCTCAATGTAACTAAGGAGTTAGCCACGGGATCATGCGTTACGGAACGAGTAAAGAGACTTGCCGGTAACGAGATTGAATGAGGTATAGGGATTCCGACGATCGAATCTCGGGCAAGTAATATACTGATGGACAAAGGGAATTGTATACGGGATTGATTGAATCCCCGACATCGTGGTTCATCCGATGAGATCATCATGGAACATGTGGGAGCCAATATGGGTATCTAGATCCCGCTATTGGTTATTTGCTGGAGAGGTGTCTCGGTCATGTCTGCATGGTTCCCGAACCCGTAGGGTCTACACACTTAAGGTTCGGTGACGCTAGAGTTGTAATGGGAATAGTATGTGGTTACCGAAGGTTGTTCGGAGTCCCGAATGAGATCCCGGACGTGATGAGGAACTCCGGAATGGTCCGGAGGTGAAGATCGATATATTGGACGAAGGGTATTGGAGTCCGGAATTGTTCTGGGAGTACCGGGTGACGACCAGCATGACCGAAAGGAGTTTCGGAGGCCCCAACAAGCGTTGGGGGGGGGCCTTATGGGCCAAGGGGAGGGGGCACACCAGCCCACTAAGGGGCTGTGCGCCCCTCCCATCCCATATCACGTAACCTGGAGAGGTGGGGGCGCCTCCCCTAGGGCAGCCACCCCTCCCGGCTTGGGGGGCAACTTTCCGATGGGTGGGGGCGCCCAAACCCATCTAGGGTT
Organism: Aegilops bicornis; assembly: GCA_021605145.1. Taxonomy (NCBI): domain Eukaryota; kingdom Viridiplantae; phylum Streptophyta; class Magnoliopsida; order Poales; family Poaceae; genus Aegilops; species Aegilops bicornis. Next base: position 671,518,887 of record CM038673.1, on the reverse strand, counting down.
TCCCCTGTGGCCGCCGCCCCTCCCCTAGGGAAACCCTAGGGCGCCTCCTCCTCCCCCCTTACCCCTATATATAGTGAGGGAGAGAGAGGGCAGCCGCACCCCCTTCCCTGGAGCATCCCCTCTCTCCTCCAACACCTCCTTCTCCTCTATAGTGCTTGGCGAAGCCCTGCCAGAGAACCACGAGCTCCACCACCACCACGCCGTCGTGCTGCCGGAGTGCTCCCTCAACTTATCCTCTCCCCTTGCTGGATCAAGAAGGAGGAGACATCCCCGGGTTGTACGTGTGTTGAACACGGAGGCGTCGTCCCTTCGGCGCTTGGATCGGATCTTCCGGGATTTGAATCGCCGCGAGTACGACTCCATCAACCGCGTTCTTGTAACGCTTCCGCTTAAGCGATCTTCAAGGGTATGAAGATGCACTCCCTCTCTCTCGTTGCTAGCATCTCCTAGATTGATCTTGGTGACACGTAGGAATTTTTTGAAATTATTACTACGTTCCCCAACAGTGGCATCATGAGCTAGGTCTATGCGTAGATACTATGCACGTGTAGAACACAAAGTAGTTGTGGGCGATGATTTGGTCAATTTGCTTACCGTTACTAGTCTTATCTTGATTTGGCGGCATTGTGGGATGAAGCGGCCCGGACCGACCTTACACGTACTCTTACGTGAGACTGGTTCCACCGACAGACATGCACTTGATGCATAAGGTGGCTAGTGGGTGTCTGTCTCTCCCACTTTAGTAGGATCGAATTCGATGAAGAGGGTCCTTATGAAGGGTAAATAGCAATTGGCATATCACCGTTGTGGCTTTTTCGTAGGTAAGAAATGTTCTTGCTAGAAACCCATAGCAGCCACGTAAAACATGCAACAACAATTAGAGGACGTCTAACTTGTTTTGTAGGGTATGCTATGTGATGTGATATGGCCAAAAGGATGTGATGAATTTTATATATATATATATATATATATATATATATATATATATATATGAGATTGGTCATGTTCTTGTAATAGGAATCACAGCTTGCATGTCGATGAGTATGACAACCGGCAGGAGCCAAAGGAGTTGTCTTTATTTATTGTATGACCTGCGTGTTAATCAAAAACGCCATGTAATTACTTTACTTTATTGCTAACCGTTAGCCAAGGTAGTAGAAGTAATAGTTGGCGAGACAACTTCATGAAGACACGATGATGGAGATCATGGTGTCATGTCGGTGACGAAGGTGATCTTGCCGCGCCTCAAAGGTGGAAATCAAAGGCGCAAGATGATATTGGTCATATCATGTCACTTTATGATTTGCATGTGATGTTTGTCATGTTTACATCTTATTTGCTTAGAACGACGGTAGCATAAATAAGATGATCCCTCACTAAAATTTCAAGAGATGTGTTCCCCTAATCGTGCACCGCTATGAAGGTTCGTTGTTTCAAGCACCACGTGATGATCGGGTGTGGTAGATTTTAACGTTCGCATACAACGGGTGTAAGCCAGATTTACACATGCGAAACACTTAGGTTGACTTGACGAGCCTAGCATGTACATACATGGCCTCGGAACACAAGAGACCGAAGGGTCGAACATGAGTCGTATAGTAGATGCGATCAACATGGAGACGTTCACCATTGATGACTAGTCTGTCTCACGTGATGATCGGAAATGACCTAGTCGATTAGGATCATGTATCACTTAGACGACTAGAGGGATGTCTATCTGAGTGGGAGTTCATTAAATAATTTGATGAACTTAATTATCATGAACATAGTCTAAATTATCTTTGCAAATTATGTTGTAGATTAATAGCTCGCGCTTTAGCTCCCTGTTTTAATACGTTCCTAGAGAAAGACTAAGTTGAAAGATATTGTAAGAAATTGTGCGGACTAGGGCCATAGTCTGAGGATTGTGCTCACTGCTACACAGAAGGCTTCTGTCCTTGATGCACCGCTCGGTGTGCCAACCCCTCTGGCGTCGTCTGTGGATGTTGTGAACATCGGGCAGACACGTTCGGATGACTAGCTGATAGTTTAGTGCACCATGCTTTACGGCTTAGAGTCGGGGCTCGAAAAGTGTTTTGAATGCCATGGAACATATGAGATGTTCCAAGAGCTGAAATTGGTATTTCAGGCTCATGCCCGTGTTGAGAGGTGTGAGACCTCTGACAAGATCTTTGCCTACAAGATGGAGGAGAATAGCTCAGCCAGTGAGCATGTGCTCAGAATGTCTGGGCGCTTCAATCGCTTGAATCAAGTGGGAGTTAACCTTCCAGATAAGAGAGTGATTGACAAAGTTCTCCAGTCACTATCACCAAGCTACTAGAGTTTCGTGATGAACTATAACATGCAAGGGAAGATGATCCCGGAGCTGTTCGTCATGCTTAAGGCCGTAAAGGTAGAAATCAAGAAGGAGCATCAAGTGTTGATGGTTAACAAGACCACTGGCTTCAAAGAAGGGCAAGGGCAAGAAGGGAAACTTCATGAATGGCAAGCCAGTTGCCGCTCCAGTGAAGAAACCCAAGAACCCAAACCCGAGACGTAGTGCTTCTATGAGGGGAACGGTCACTGGTAGCGGAACTACCTCAAATACTTGGTAGATAAGAAGGCTGGCAACTTCAACAAAAGTATATTTGATATATGTGTTATTGATGTGTACCTTACTAGTACTCCTAGTAGTACATGGGTATTAGATACTAGTTCAGTTGCTAATATTGGTAACTCGAAACAAAAGCTACAGAATAAACGGAGACTAGCTAAGGGCAAGGTGACGATGTGTGTTGGAAGTGTTTCCAAGGATGATATGATCACCATCACGACGCTCCCTCTACCTTCGGGATTAGTGTTGAACCCGGATAAATGTTGTTTGCATTGGTGTGCATGTTGAGCATAAACATGATTAGATCATGTTTATTGCAATAAGGTTATTCATTTAAGTCAGAGAATAATGGTTATTCTGTTTACATGAATAATACCTTCTATGGTCATGCACCCAATGTGAATGGTTTACTGAATCTCGGTCGTAGTGATAGACATGTTCATAACATTGATGCCAAAAGATGTAGAGTTGATAATGATAGTACCACTTTCTTGTGGCACTACCGCTTAGGTCATATTGGTGTAAGGCGCATGAAGAACCTCCATGCCGATGGACTTTATAAGTCACTTGATTTTGAATCACTTGACACATGCGAACCATGCCTCGTGGGCAAGATGACTAAAACCCCGTTCTTTGGAACAATGGAACGGGCAAGTGACTTGTTGGAAATCATACATGCTGATGTGTGCGGTCCGATGAGTGTTGAGGCGTGTGGTGGATATCGTTATTTTCTTACCTTCACTAATGAATTAGGTAGATATGGGTATATTTACTTAATGAAGCATAAGTTTAAAACATTTGAAAAGTTCAAGCAATTTCAGAGTGAAGTTGAGAATCATTGTAACAAGAAGATCAAGTTCCTACAATCTGATCAAAGGGAGAGTATCTGAGTTATGAGTTTGGCAATCACTTAAGACAAGGTGGAATAGTTTCACAGTTGACGCCACCTGGAACACCATAGCATAATGGTGTGTCCGAACATCATAATCGCACCCTATTGGATATGGTGCGATCTATGATGTCTCTTACCGATCTACCGCTATCATTTTGGGGTTATGCATTAGGGACAATTACATTCACTTTAAATAGGGCACCATCTGAGTCCGTGGAGACGATACCGTATGAACTATGGTTTGGCAAGAAATCTAAGTTGTTGTTTCTTAAGGTTTGGTGCTACGATGCTTATGTCGATAGGCTTCGGCCAGAAAAGCTTGAACCCAAAGCGGAAAATTGTGTCTTCATAGAATACCCAAACAAGACGATTGGGTATACCTTCTATCTCAGATCTGAGGGCAAAGTGCTTGTCGCTAAGAACAGGTCCTTCCTCAAGAAAGAGTTTCTCTTGAAAGAATTGAGTGGGAGGAAGATATAACTTGATGAGGTTGTTGAACCTTCACTTCAACCAGAGAGTAGCACAGCACAGAAAGATGTTTCTGTGGCACCTACCTCAGTTAAAGAGAAAGCTAATGATGATGATCATGGAGCTTCAGATCAAGTTACTTTCAAACCTCGTAGGTCGACAAGGGTGTGAACAACTTCTGAGTGGTAAGCCTGTCTTAAAGGTCATGTTGTTGGACAACGACGAACCTATGAGCTATGGAGAAGCGATGGTGGGCCCGGATTCCAACAAATGGCTGGAAGCCATGAAATCCGAGATAGGATCCATGTATGAGAACAAAGTATGGACTTCGGTGGACTTGCCCGATGATCAGCAAGCCATTGAGAATAAATGGATCTTTAAGAAGAAGACAGACGCTGATGGTAATGTCACAATTTATGAATCTCAACTTGTCTCAAAGAAGTTTCCGACAAGTTCAAGGAGTTGACTGTGATGAGAATTTCTCAATCATAGCGATGCTAAAGTCTGTTAGAATTATGTTAGCAGTTGCTGCATTATCATTTATGAAATCTGGCAGATGGATGTCAAACAAAGTTTCCTTGACGGTTTCCATGAGGAAAGGTTGTATGTGATACAACCAGAAGGTTTTGTCGATCCTAAGGATGCTAAAAGGTATGCAAACTCCAACAATCCTTCTATGGACTGGACCAAGCATCTCGGAATTGGAACATATGCTTTGATGAGGTGATCAAAGCATTTGGGTTTATACAAAGTTTGCAAGAAACTTGTATTTGCAAGAAAGTGAGTGGGAGCACTACAACATTTTGATAAGTATATGCGGATGACATATTGTTGATCAGAAATGATGTAGAATTTCTGGAAAGCATAAAGGGTTGTTTGAATGGAGTTTTTCAAAGGAAGACCTGTGTAAAACTGCTTACAAGTTGGGTATCAAGATCTATAGAGATAGATCAAGACGCCTGATAAGAATTTCACAAAGCACATACCTTGACATGATCTTGAAGGAGTTCAAGATGGATCAGTCAAAGAAGGAGTTCTTGCCTAAGTTGTAAGCTGTGAAGTTAAGACTTGAAGCTCGACCACGGCAGAAGAAAGAGAAAGGACGAAAGTCGTCCCCTATGCCTTAGCCATAGGCTCTATATGATATGCCATGTTGTGTACCGTGATGTGACTTGCCACGTGTCTGGCAAGGGGGTATAAGAGTGATCCAAGAGTGGATCATTGGACAACGGTCAAAATTGTCCTTGGGAATAAGGAAATGTTTCTCGATTATGGAGGTGATCAAGAGTTCGGTGTAAAGGGTTACGTCGATGCAAGCTTTAACACCTATCCGGATGACTCTGAGTAGCAAACCGGATACGTATAAAAGAGCAACCATTTGGAATAGCTCCAAGTGGAGCATAGTAGCAACATCTACAATATGAAATAGAGATTTGCGAAGAACACACGGATCTGAATGTTGCAGACCCGTTGACTAAAACCTCTCTCATAAGCATAACATGATCAAACCCTAGAACTCATTGAGTGTTAATCACATGGTGATGTGAACTATATTATTGACTCTAGTAAACTCTTGGGTGTTAATCACATGGCGATGTGAACTAGATTATTGACTCTAGTAAACTCTTTGGGTGTTTGTCACATCGCAATGTGAACTATGAGTGTAAATCACATGGCAATGTGAACTAGATTATTGAGTCTAGTGCAAGTGGGAGACTGTTGGAAATATGCTCTAGAGGCAATAATAAATAATTATTATTATATTTCCTTGTTCATGATAATTGTCTATTGTTCATGCTATAATTGTATTAACCGGAAATCGTAATACATGTGTGAATACATAGACCACAACATGTCCCTAGTGAGCCTCTAAATGACTAGCTCGTTGATCAATAGATGGTTGTGGTTTCCTGATCATGGACATTGGATGTCGTTGATAACGGGATCACATCATTAGGAAAATGATGTGATGGACAAGACCCAATCCTAAGCATAGGAGAAGATCGTGTAGTTCGTTTGCTAAAGCTTTTCTAATGTCAAGTATCATTTCCTTAGACCATGAGATTGTGCAACTCCCGGATACAGTAGGAGTGCTTTGGGTGTATCAAATGTCACAACATAACTGGGTGACTATAAAGGTTCACTACTGGTATCTCCGAAAGTGTTTGTTTGGTTGGCACGAATCGAGACTGGGATTTGTCACTTTGTATGACGGAGAGGTACCTCTGGGCCCACTCGGTAATGCATCATCATAATGAGCTCAATGTGACTAAGGAGTTAGCCACGGGATCATGTGTTATGGAACGAGTAAAGAGACTTGCCGGTAACAAGATTGAACGAGGTATGGGGATACCGACGATCGAATCTCGGGCAAGTAATATACCGATGGACAAAGGGAATTGTATACGGGATTGATTGAATCCCCGACATCGTGGTCCATCCGATAAGATTATCGTGGAACATGTGGGAGCCAATATGGGTATCCAGATCCCGCTATTGGTTATTGGCCAGAGATGTGTCTCGGTCATGTCTGCATGGTTCCCGAACCCGTAGGGTCTATACACTTAAGGTTCGGTGACACTAGAGTTGTAATGGGAATAGTATGTGGTTACCGAAGGTTGTTTGGAGTCCCGGATGAGATCCCGGATGTGACGAGGAACTCCGGAATGGTCCGGAGGTGAAGATCGATATATTGGACGAAGGGTATTGGAGTCCGGAATTGTTCTGCGAGTACCGGGTGACGACCAACGTGACTGAAAGGAGTTTCGGAGGCCCCGGCAAGCGTTGGGGGGCCTTATGGGCCAAGGGGAGGGGGCACACCAGCCCACTAAGGGGCTGTGCGCCCCTCCCACCCCATCTCACGTAACCTGGAGAGGTGGGGGCGCCTCCCCTAGGGCAGCCACCCCTCCCGGCTTGGGGGGCAACTTTCCAAGGGGTGGGGGCGCCCAAACCCATCTTGGGTTTCCCCTGTGGCCGCCGCCCCTCCCCTAGGGAAACCCTAAGGCGCCTCCTCCTCCCCCCTTCCCCATATATATAGTGAGGGAGAGAGAGGGCAGCCGCACCCCCCTTCCCTGGCGCGGCCCCTCTCTCCTCCAACACCTCCTTCTCCTCCGTAGTGCTTCGCGAAGCCCTGCCGAAGAACCAAGAGCTCCACCACCACCACACCGTCGTGCTGCCGGATTTCTCCCTCAACTTCTCCTCTCCCCTTGCTGGATCAAGAAGGAGGAGACGTCCTTGGGTTGTACGTGTGTTGAACGCGGAGGTGCCGTCCGTTTGGCGCTTGGATCGGATCTTCCGGGATTTGAATCGCCGCGAGTACGACTCCATCAACCGCGTTCTTGTAACGCTTCTGCTTAGCGATCTTCAAGGGTATGAAGATGCACTCCTTCTCTCTCTCATTGCTAGAATCTCCTAGATTGATCTTGGTGACACGTAGGAATTTTTTTGAAATTATTACTACGTTCCCCAACATTTTTGGCCTCGTGAAGGAGAAAGTATCGCTCTAGCTTGGGGGAGGCTTAAGTCAATGTTATATTCATGCTCCAATCATGAGCTCTCAAGAGAAACTATCATTCAAAAAATTTATGCTCGGCTTTCTCATGATGATCAATCCATGTTTGATACTTCTTGTACTGGTTCCTTTATGAAGAAGACTATTGACTTCCAGTGGGATCTTTTAGAAAAAATTAAACGCAACTCTGAAGATTTGGAACTCGATGAAGGTAAAGAGTCAGGTATTAACCTTAAGTATGATTGTGTTAAATCTTTTATTAATACCGATGCTTTCAAAAGTTTAGCATTAAATATGGACTTGACTCTGAGATAGTAGCCTCCTTTTGTGAATCATTTGCTACCCATGTTGATCTCCCTAAGGAGAAGTGGTTTAAATATCACCCACCTATTAAAGAAGAAATTAAGGAACCGGTACCAGCTAAAGATGAAAATATTATCTATAATGTTGATCTGGTTGTTCCTAATTCTTATATTGAAAAACCACCTTTCCCTGTTAGGATAAAGGAACATGCTAAAGTTTCAACTGTGGTCAACAAAAGTTATATTAGAACTCCCAAACCTGCTGAAAAAATCAAAGTAGAACCTAGTGTTGCTATGGTTAAAGATCTCTTGGTAGCAAATATAGATGGGCATGTTATTTACTTCTATGATGAAGCTGCTAGAATTGCCAAACCCAATGAAAAAGATAAACATAGACCTGTGGTTGGCATGCCTGTTGTCTCGGTTAAAATAGGAGATCAGTGTTATCATGGTTTATGTGACATAGGTGCTAGCGTGAGTGCTATTCCTTTTACCTTATATCAAGAAATTATGAATGACATAGAACCCGCTAAAATAGAAGACATATATGTTACTATTAAAGGTGCTAATAGAGACACCATCACACCACTTGGGATTGTTAGAGATGTTGAAGTCTTGTGTGGGAAAATAAAATACCCTACTGATTTTCTTGTTCTTGGTTCCCCACAAGATGACTTTTGTCCCATTATCTTTGGTGGACCTTTCTTGAACACCGTCAATGCTAAAATAGATTGTGAAAAACAAACCGTTTGTGTTAGTTTTGGTGATGAGTCTGATGAGTTTAATTTTTCTAAGTTTAGTAGAAAGCATCATATGAAAGAATTGCCTAGTAAGGATGAAATAATTGGTCTTGCTTCTATTGTCGTGCCCCCTACTGATCCATTAGAACAATATTTGCTAGACCATGAAAATGATATGCATCTTCATGAAAGAAATGAAATAGATAGGATTTTCTTTGAACAACGTCCTCTGCTTAAACACAATTTGCCTATTGAAACTATAGGAGTTCCTCCTCCACCTAAAGGTGATCCTGTGTTTGAATTAAAACAATTGCCACACACTTTTAAATATGCTTATCTTGATGAGAAAATTATATATCCTGTTATTATTAGTGCTAACCTTTCAGAACATGAAGAAGAAAGATTATTGAAGGTTTGAAAGAAGCACCGAGCTGCTATTGGATATACTCTTGATGATTTAAAGGGCATTAGTCCCACTCTCTGTCAGCACAAAATTAATATGGAGCCTGATGCTAAACCCGTTGTTGATCACCAACGACGTTTGAATCCTAAAATGAAAGAAGTGGTAAGAACTGAAATATTGAAGCTTCTGGAAGCAGGTATAATTTATCCTATAGCTGATAGTAGATGGGTAAGTCATGTTCATTGTGTTCCTAAGAAAGGAGGCATTACTGTTGTTCCTAATGATAAAAATGAACTTATTCCACAAAGAAAATAGTCACTGGTTATAGAATGGTAATTGATTTTAGAAAATTAAATAATGCTACTAGAAAAGATCATTACCCTCTGCCTTTTATTGATCAAATGCTAGAAAGACTATCTAAGCACACACACTTTTGTTTCCTTGATGGATATTCTGGTTTTTCTCAAATACCTGTTTCACAACCTGATCAAGAGAAAACCACATTTACTTGTCCTTTTGGAACTTATGGTTATAGATGTATGCCTTTTGGTTTATGCAATGCACCTGCTACATTTCAAAGATGCATGACTGCTATATTCTCTGACTTTTGTGAAAAGATTGTTGAGGTTTTCATGGATGATTTTTCCGTTTACGGAACTTCTTTTGATGATTGCTTGAGCAACCTTGATCGAGTTTTGCAGAGATGCGAGCAGAATAATCTTGTCTTGAATTAGGAGAAGTGTCACTTTATGGTTAATTAAGGTATTGTCTTGGGACATAAAATTTCTGAACGAGGTATTGAGGTGGATAAAGCTAAAGTTGATGCAATTGAGAAAATGCCTTGTCCTAAAGATATCAAAGGTATTCGTAGTTTCCTCGGTCATGCTGGTTTCTATAGGAGATTTATTAAAGACTTCTCTAAAATTTCTAGGCCTCTTACAAATCTTTTACAAAAGGATGTTCCATTGTTTTTGATGATTGTGTAAAAGCCTTTGAAACACTTAAGAAAGCCTTGATTTCTGCACCTATTGTTCAACCACCTGATTGGAACTTGCCTTTTGAAAGTATGTGTGATGCGTGATTATGTTGTTAGTGTTGTTCTAGGACAAAGAGTTGATAAGAAATTGAATGTTATTCATTATGCTAGCAAAACTCTAGACAGTGCCCAACGCAATTATGCTACTACAAAAAAAGAATCCTTAGCAGTTGTGTTTGCTTGTGATAACTTTAGATCTTACATTGTTGATTCTAAAGTAATTGTTCACAACGATCACGCTGCTATAAAATATGTTATAGAAAAGAAGGATGCTAAACCTAGACTCGTCAGGTGGGTTCTGTTGCTACAAGAATTTGACTTACATATCACTGATAGAAAAGGAGCTGAGAACCCCGTGGTTGATAACTTGTCTAGGTTAGAGAATATTCTTGATGACCCACAACCTATTAATGATAGTTTTCCTAACGAGAAATTAGCTGCAATAAATGTTTCCCATAACACTCCTTGGTATGCTGACTATGCTAATTACGTTGTTGCTAAATACATACCACCTAGCTTCACATACCAACAAAAGAAAAAATTATTCTATGATTTAAGACTTTAGTTTTGGGATGACCCACATCTTTATAAAGTAGTAGATGGTATTATTAGACGTTGTGTACCTAATCATGAACAGGGACAAATCCTACGGAAATTCCACTCTGAAGCTTATGGAGGGCATCATGCGGGAGATAGAACTGCTCACAAGGTATTGCAATCTGGTTTTTATTGTCCTACTCTCTTCAAGGATGCCCGATCTTGTGATGAATGCCAAAGAATTGGAAATATTGGTAAGCGTCAAGAAGTTCCTATGAATTATTCACTTGTTGTTGAACCATTTGATGTTTGGGGATTTGAGTACATGGGACCTTTTCCTTCCTCTAATGGGTATACTCATATTTTGGTTGTTGTTGATTATGTTACTAAGTGGGTAGAAGCTATTCCAACTAGTAGTGCTGATCATAACACCTCTATTAAAATGCTTAAGGAAGTTATTTTCACAAGGTTTGGAGTCCCTAGATATTCAATGACTGATGGTGGTTCACATTTTATTCATGGTGCTTTCCGTAAAATGCTTGCTAAGTATGATGTTAACCATAGAATTGCATCACCTTATGATCCTCAGTCTAGTGGTCAAGTTGAACTTAGCAATAGAGAAATAATGTCAATTTTACAAAAGACTGTCAATAGGTCCCGGAAGAATTGGTCTAAGAAATGATATGATGCATTTTGGGCTTATAGAACAGCATATAAAAATCCTATGGGTATGTCTCCTTATAAAATGGTTTATGGAAAAGCTTGTCATTTACCTCTTGAGTTAGAACATAAAGCATATTGGGCAATTAAAGAACTCAACTATGATTTCAAACTTGCCGGTGAAAATAGGTTATTTGATATTAGCTCACTAGATGAGTGGAGAACCCAAGCTTATGGAAATGCCAAGTTATTTAAAGAAAAAGTTAAAAGATGGCATGATAAAAGAATCCAAAAGCGTGAGTTAAAAGTTGGAGAATATGTCCTTTTGTACAACTCTCGTTCTAGATTCTTTGCAGGAAAACTCATCTCCAAATGGGAAGGACCCTATGTTATCGAGGAGGTTTATCAATCTGGAGCGATCAAAATAAATAATGCCGAAGGTACTAACCCGAAAGTTGTCAACGGGCAAAGAATAAAACATTATATCTCAGGTACGCCCATTAATGTTGAAAGCAATATTATCCAAACTATGACACGAGAAGAACACATAAAGGAAACCTTCCAGAACACTCCAGAATCATCAAAAAGAGGAGGTACGTGATACGGTAAGTAAACGCACTCCGAAAAATCCGCAAAAATATTTTTTGTCCGTTTTGGAATATAACAAATATTAGGAAAATAAGAAACAACCAGGAAGGTCACCCTTGTGGGCACAAGACACCAGGGCGCCCCTGGCTTGCCAGGCGCGCCCAGGTGGGATGTGCCCACCTCGGGTACCTTCCGGACTCTGTTTTTCTTCCGTTTGCTTGTTTCCCAAGATAAGAAAATCTTTATATACCCCCCGAACCTATTGACCACCGTATCGCGGATAAATCTTCTGTTTTCTTTTCCTTGTTGTTTTCTGACAGATTCAATCCACCATGGCTGCTTCAAGCTCCTCCAAGGACAAGTTTTCCGATAACGTCATCAAGCCATATTTGTGGGAGCTGATGTAGCACCCTCAAGCTATCCAGATGCATGAGGGGGTGCTCTACATCCGCAATATGCAAGGCCCCAAGGGGGCGGGATCCGTGGAGGCTAGGCTTGAAGCTATGGAGCAGGAAGTCTTCCGGCGCAAAGGGGATGGTGGAACATGGACTCAATGCCAATCACCTCATGATCGCGGACTATACCTGTGATCTCAAGGTCGACGGAAAGTCCACGAAGGACATCATCTTCGCCCTCAACGAGCAAATCAACTTTCTCCAAAGCCAGATTTACGATCTCCAAAACCAAGTCTTTGAATATGAGGCAAGGTTCAAAGGTATGAGTTTGGCTGCCAGTTGCAGGACGCGCGAGACTCACTCCTCCTATTATGATGGTGAGCCCCTGCCATGGAAACTCGAGGATAAGATTGCTACTACTTCATCACCACCACCTCCTTCATCACCAAAGGAAAATTGAGTATCGGGTATGGGCACTACCCTTGGCTTGTGCCAAGCTTGGGACATATGCCTCAATATCGTATCACCTCCACTATATTTTGCCTTTACTTATCTTAGTTCGATCCATAGTTATATTTTGCTATAGATGAATAAAAGTTTAGTTCGATCCTTTCTTTTCGAGTGTTTTCTTAGTGATCTATCCTTGTAATCGTGTGCGAGATATATAATAAAGTTTAGTTTGAAGTTTTGTTTTATTTATTTTCATGTTTAATAAAAGAAAGGAAATAAATGAAAATAAAATATGCTAATCTTATGGGAAGTAATGACACCACATAAGGAAAAGCATAAATAGAAAATTTTATTGGATATTTACAAACATAGTATTGGTCAATGATGCAATTCATGAAAGAATTACTCCCTCCTTTTCGGTTTATAAGGCTTATCTCAATATTTTAGTTTTCCCGTTTTATAGGGCTCAATTTGGTTGTTCCCCATCACATGTTCAGATTTCAAGGTGCATTAACATTGCATGTAAGTATTAAAAGAAAATTGACCAATGCATGTGCTTTATGCATGCATGCACTGCAATTAATGCATTGGTAACCACAATTGTTTGAGGAAAACAAGCGCATTAGTTGAGTGGTTTTGCAAACTACAAAAATTATTCCACCACTTATCATCTACCTTGGTTGGTGAGATTTTTGAATTGAGCCCTATAAACCGGAAAGGAGGGAGTAATAAGGGAAGAGAAGATTCACATGCAAATACACTATCTTGGACATCTTTTGTGATTGTGAGTCCCCATCAAAATAGTATATGCCAAAATTGTTGACGTTGGACAAGGAAGACAACGTAATGATTTATGTTTATTCATATTCACATAGAAGTTATATTGTCATAGATCCTTCAACATGTGGTGCTTGCTCCCTATCTTTGCTAGCCAGAAATTCTGCACTAAGTAGAGATACTACTTGTGCATCCAAAAACCCTTAAACCCAAATCTTGTTTTGAGAGTCCACCATACCTACCTATGGATTGAGTAAGATCCTTCAAGTAAGTTGTCATCGGTGCAATAAGGCAATAAAAATTGCTTCGAAAAGTGTTAGATCATTTAGTGTAAGAGAAAATTGAGCGTTGTACGAACTTGTGATGGCAAAGAATAAAAGCGACAGACTGCATAATAAAGGTTGCTATCATAAGGGGCAATATAACGTGACGTTCTTTTGCACCAAGAGATTGAGCATACAAACGAAAAGAGCATGGCAACCTCTGCTTCCCTCTGCGAAGGGCCTATCTTTTACTTTTATGTATTTACTTTTATGCAAGAGTCAAAGGTCTTCTCTCTATTCCTTTTTATTTTCTCTTTTGGCAAGCATCATGTGGTGAGGAAAGATCTAGGCACATATATCTAGTTGGATATGGGTAGCATGAGTTATTATTGTTGACATCACCCTTGAGCTGAGTATGTTGGGAGGCGAAACTATAAGCCCATATCTTTCTATGTGTCCGGTTCAAACTTTTTGCTCATGTGTATGAGGTGAGTGTTAGCAATCATAGAAGACTATATGATGGTTGAGTATGTGGACTTCCAAAAAGGCTCCGATACGTGACCCTTCCTGAAAAGGTGATGAATTGTAGTTCCAAAGTTGACCAAGAACATAGTTTGTTGGTTTCCAATAGAGTTTATGCTTTACACTTCGATGTTGTGATGAATTGTTACTTACTCATGAGAATTCTATGATGAAAGTTTATGATAAAAGTTATGTGATAAAGTTTTATGTCAAAGTTTGTTGCTGTTATAAAAATATACATGATGCTTCTATGTTCGTATTTTGTTTTCATCGACACCTCTCTCTCCAAGCATGTGGACATGTTTTCGATTTCGGTTTTCGCTTGAGGACAAGCGAGGTCTAAGCTTGGGGGAGTTGATACGTCCATTTTGCATCATGTTTTCCTACTGTTATTTATTTTATTTTTATCCATAATAATGCTTTTTTAAGTAATTCTAATGCCTTTTCTCTCATAATATGCAAGGTACACACAAAGAGGGAGAATTCCGGCAGCTGGAAATGTGGACCTGAAAAGGCTACGTCCGGCTACCTATTCTGCACAACTCCAAATGAGCTGAAACTTTACGGAGATTTTTTATGGAGTATATAAGAAATACTGGAGCCAATAAGTACCAGAGGGGGCCCACCAGCTGGGCACAACCCACCTGGGCGCGCCAGGGAGCCTAGGCGCGCCCGGTGGGTTGTGCCCTCCTCGGCCCACCTCCGGTGCCCCTTGAAACGTCTCCAATGTATCTATAATTTTTGATTGCTCCATGCTACTTTATCTACTGTTTTGGACTATAATGGGCTTTATTTTCCACTTTTATATTATTTTTGGGACTAACCTATTAACCGGAGGCCCAGTCCAGAATTGTTGTTTTTTGCCTTTTTCAGTGTTTC
Organism: Aegilops bicornis; assembly: GCA_021605145.1. Classification (NCBI taxonomy): domain Eukaryota; kingdom Viridiplantae; phylum Streptophyta; class Magnoliopsida; order Poales; family Poaceae; genus Aegilops; species Aegilops bicornis. The sequence goes on along the minus strand of CM038673.1, from coordinate 671,503,871 downwards.
GAAGAAACAAAATACCAAACGGAGTCCAAACGGAATGAAACCTTCGGAAACGTGATTTTATCACCGAACGTGATCCAGGAGACTTGGACCCTACGCCAAGGAACCAGAGAGGCGGTCACGAGGGTGCCCCCCCCCCTAGGGTGCGCCCCCTACCTCATGGGCCCCATGTTGCTCCACCGACGTACTCCTTCCTCCTATATATACCTACGTACCCCCAAACGATCAAAACAGGAGCCAAAAACCTAATTCCACCGCCGCAACTTCCTGTATCCACGAGATCCCATCTTGGGGCCTGTTCTGAGCTCACGGAGGGGGCATCCACCACGGAGGGCTTCTACATCAACACCATAGCCTCTCCGATGAAGTGTGAGTAGTTTACTTCAGACCTTCGGGTCCATAGCAAGTAGCTAGATGGCTTCTTCTCTCTTTTTGGATCTCAATACAATGTTCTCCCCCTCTCTCGTGGAGATCTATTCGATGTAATCTTCTTTTTGCGGTGTGTTTGTGGAGACCGTTGAATTGTGGGTTTATGATCCATCTTATCTATGAATAATATTTGAATCTTCTCTGAATTCTTTTATGTATGATTGAGTTATCTTTGCAAGTCTCTTTGAATTATCCGTTTGGTTTGGCCAACTAGATTGGTAGTTCTTGCAATGGGAGAAGTGCATGGCTTTGGGTTCAATCTTGCGGTGTCCTTACCCAAAGGATGTAAAGGGTTGCAAGGCACGTATTGTATTGTTGCCATCGAGGATAACAAGATGGGGTATTTATCATATTGCACGAATTTATTCCTCTACATCATGTCATCTTGCTTAGGCGTTACTCTGCTTTTAACTTAATACTCTAGATGTATGTTGGATAGCGGTCGATGAGTGGAGTAATAGTAGTAGATGCAGAATCGTTTCGGTCTACTTGTCTCGGACGTGATGCCTATATACATGATCATACCTAGATATACTCATAACTATGCTCAATTCTGTCAATTGCTCAACAGTAATTTGTTCACCCACCGTAGAATAATTATGCTCTTGAGAGAAGCCACTAGTGAAACCTATGGCCCCGCAGACTAAGGCATAGCCTAGTGGTGGGAAGGGGCTGATGCCTTCCCACCCACCCAGGTTCAAGGCATGGTACTTGCAATTTGGATTTGTTGCACCAATTATACTGTAAGGGGTTCCCTTACAGTCTTTCTGTCAAAAAAAAACCTATGGCCCCCGGGTCTATTCTCATCATATCAATCTCCATCACTTTTATACTTGCTTGTTTTTACTTTGCCTTTTACTTTTCACTTTGCATCTCTATACCAAAAATACCAAAAATATTATCTCTATCAGATCTCACTCTCGTAAGTGACCGTGAAGGGATTGACAACCCCTAATCGCGTCGGTTGCGCGTAGCTATCGTTTTGTGCAGGTACGAGGGACTTTAGCGTGGCCTCCTACTGGATTGATACCTTTGTTCTCAAAAACTGAGGGAAATACTTACGCTACTGTGTTGCATCATCCTCTCCTCTTCAGGGAAAACCAACGCAAGCTCAAGACGTAGCAAGAAGGATTTCTGACGTCGTTGCCGGAGAGTCTATGCAAAAGTCAACGTACCAAGTACCCATCACAATCCATATCTCTCGCATTACATTATTTGCCATTTGCCTCTCGTTTTCCTCTCCCCCACTTCACCCTTGCCGTTTTATTCGCCCTCTCTTTCCCAATTTCCTCCTCTTTTTCCCGTTGCCTTTTGTTTGCTCGTGTGTTGGATTGCTTGTTTTTCGCAATGGCTCAAGATGCTACCAAATTGTGTGACTTCGCCAATACCAATAATAATGATTTCCTTAGCACTCCGATTACTCCTCTTGCCAATACTGAATCTTGTGAAATCAATACTGCTTTGTTGAATCTTTTTATGAAAGATCAATTCGCCGGCCTTCCTAGTGAAGATGCCGCTACTCATCTGAATAGCTTCGTTGATTTATGTGATATGCAAAAGAAAAAAGATGTCGATAATGATGTCGTTAAATAAAAGCTATTTACTTTTTCGCTTAGAGATCGTGCTAAAGCGTGGTTTTCATCTTTGCCTAAAAATAGTATTGATTCTTGGAACAAGTGCAAAGATGCTTTTATCTCTAAGTATTTTCCTCCCGGTAAGATTATCTCTCTTAGAAACGATATTATGAATTTTAAGCAACTTGATCATGAACATGTTGCACAAGACTGGGAGAGAATGAAATTAATGATACGTAATTGTCCTACTCATGGTTTGAACTTGTGGATGATTATACAAAAAAAATTATGCCGGATTGAATTTTGTTTCTAGAAATCTTTTAGATTCGGCCGCGGGAGGCACTTTTATGGAAATCACTCTAGGGATGCTACTAAACTCCTAGATAATATTATGGTTAATTATTCTCAATGGCATACTGAAAGATCTACTAATAAAAAGTGCATGCGATAGAAGAAATCAATGTTTTGAGTGGAAAGATGGATGAACTTATGAAATTATTTGCTACTAAGAGTGTTTCTTCTGATCCTAATGATATGCCTTTGTCTACTTTGATTGAGAATAATAATGAATCTATGGATGTGAATTTTGTTGGTAGGAATAATTTTGGTAACAACGCCAGATAGAGGGAATTTCAATCCTAGGCCTTATCCTAGTAATCCTTCTAATAATTATGGAAATTCCTACAACAATTCTTATGGAAATTTTAATAAGATGCCCTCTGAATTTGAGAATAGTGTTAAAGAGTTTATGAATTCACAAAATAATTTTAATGCTTTGCTTGAAGAGAAATTGCTTAAAGTTGATGATTTGGCTAGGAACGTTGATAGAATTTCTCTTGAGGTTGATTCTTTAAAGCTTAGATCTATTCCTCCTAAGCATGATATCAATGAGTCTCTCAAAGCTATGAGAATTTCCATTGATGAGTGCAAAGAAAGAACCGCTAGGATGCGTGCTTCCAAAGATGCCTTTATTAAAGCGTGTTCTTCTAATTCCTATGAAAATCAAGATGAAGATCTAAAAGTTATTGATGTGTCCCCTATTAAATCTTTGTTTTGCAATATGTATCTTGATGAAACTTAATATGATCTTCCTTTACCTAGAAGGCGTTCTAAGAATTCGGAGTTTTTAGATCTTGATGATGAAATTGATAAAAGTGGGATTGAAAGAAACAAAAATCTAGATGTTGCTATACCCACTATATTGGATCTCAAGGAATTTAATTATGAAAATTGCTCTTTAATTGATTGTATTTCCTTGTTGCAATCCGTGCTAAATTATCCTCATGCTTATAGTAAAAATAAGGCCTTTACCGAACACATTGTTGATGCCTTGATGCAATCTTATGAAGAAAAACTTGAGTTGAAAGTTTCTAGCCCTAGGAAACTCTATGATGAGTGGGAACCTACTATCAAAATTAAAATTAAAGATCATGAGTTTAATGCTTTGTGTGATTTGGGTGCTAGTGTCCCTACTATTCCCAAAACTTTGTGTGATTTGCTAGATTTCCGTGACTTTGATGATTGCTCGCTAAACTTGCATCTTATGGATTCCACTATTAAAAAGCCTATGGGAAGAATTAATGATGTTCTTATTGTTGCAAATAGGAATTATGTGCCTGTAGATTTTATCGTTCTTGATATAAATTGCAATCCTTCATGTCCTATTATTCCTGGTAGACCATTCCTTGGAACGATTGGTGGAACTATTGATATGAAGGAAAGAAATATTAGATTCCAATTTCCATTAAATAAAGGAATGGAACACTTTCCTAGGAAGAAAATAAAATTACCATATGAATCTATTATGAGAGCCACTTATGGATTGCCTACCAAAGATGGCAATACCTAGATCTATCATTGCTTTTATGCCTAGCTAGGGGCGTTAAACGATAGCGCTTCTTGGGAGGCAACCCAATTTTATTTTTTTAGTTTTTTGTTTTTGCTTCTGTTTAGGAATAAATAATCCATATAGCCTCTGTTTAGATGTGGTTTTATCTTTTAATTAGTGTTTGTGCCAAGTTAAACCTATTTGATCTTCTTGATTGATAGTTATTTGATCTTGCTGTAATTTCCAGAAACTTTGCGCTCAGTGCCCGAATTGTTAAAAATGACCAGAACGTCATAAAATATTGATTCCAATTGCTGCTGATGAATAAACAAATTGTACAGGTCGTATAATTTTTGGTAGAATTGTTTGAGTTCCAGAAGTTTGCGTTAGTTACACATTACTACAGACTGTTCTGTTTATGACAGATTCTGTTTTGCGTGTGTTGTTTGCTTATTTTGATGAATCTATGGCTAGTAAAATAGTTTATGATCCATAGAGAAGTTGGAATACAGTAGGTTTAACACCAATATAAGTAAAGAATGATTTCATTACAGTACCTTAAAGTAGTATTTTGTTTTCTTTCTCAAACGGAGCTCACGAGATTTCTATTGAGTTTTGTGTTGTGAAGTTTTCAAGTTTTGGGTGAATTCTTTTGATGGATTATGGAACAAGGAGTGGCAAGAGCCTAAGCTTGGTGATGCCCATGGCACCCCAAGATAATCCAAGGACACCAAAAGTCAAAGCTTGGGGATGCCGGAAGGCATCCCCTCTTTAAATCCACTTCCATCGGTAATTTACTTGGAGCTATATTTTTATTCACCACATGATAAGTGTTTTGCTTGGAGCGTCTTGTATTATTTGCGTATTTGCTTGTTAGTTTACCACAATCATCCTTGCTGTATACACCTTTTAAGAGAGCCATACATAAATTGTAATTTGATAGAATACTCTATGTGCTTCACTTATATCTTTTGAGCTTGATAGTTTTGCTCATAGTGCTTCACTTATATCTTTTGAGCTTGATAATTTTTGCTCTAGTACTTCACTTATATCTTTTAGAGCACGGTGGTGGATTTTTTTTAAAGAAACTATTGATCTCTCATGCTTCACTTAGATTATTTTGAGAGTCGTTAATAGGATGGTAATTTGCTTAATATTAATAAACTTGGTTTTCAAGATATATGAAACTTTCTTTTGAGTGCGTTGAATACTAAGATAAGTTTGATCCTTGATAATTGTTTTGAGATATGGAGGTGATAATATCAAAGTCGTGCTAGTTGAGTAGTTGTGAATTTGAGAAATTCTTGTGTTGAAGTTTGCAAATCCCGTAGCATGCACGTATGGTTAAAGTTGTGTAACAAATTTGAAACATGAAGTGTACCTGGCTTGTGCATCCTTATGAGTGGCGGTCGGGGACGAGCGATGGTCTTTTCCTACCAATCTATCCCCTAGGAGCATGCGCGTAGTACTTGATTTTTGATGACTTCTAAATATTTGCAATAAGTATATGAGTTATTTTGACTAATGTTGAGTCCATGGATTATACGCACTTTTACCTTTCCGCCTTTGCTAGCCTCTTCGGTGTCGTGCATTGCCCTTTCTCAACTTGAGAGTTGGTGCAAAATTCGCCGGTGCATCCAAACCCCGTGATATGATACGCTCTATCACACATAAACCTCCTTATATCTTCCTCAAAACAGCCACCATACCTACCTATTATTGCATTTCCATAGCCATTCCGAGATATATTGCCATGCAACTTTCCACCGTTCCGTTCATCATCATCATGACATACTTTACTTTTGTCATATTGCCATTGCATGATCATGTAGTTGACATCGTATTTGTGGCAAAGCCACCATGCATTATTTTTCATACATGTCACTCTTGATTCATTGCACCATCCCGATACACCGCCGGAGGCATTCATATAGAGTCATACCTTGTTCTAGTTTCGAGTTGTAATCCTTATGTTGTAATCAATAGAAGTGTGATGATCATCATTATTAGACCATTGCCCAAAAAAAGAGAAAGGCCAAAAATAAAAAAGAAAGGCCCAAAAAATAAAAAAAAATAAAAAGGGCAATGCTACTATCTCTTTTTCCACACTTGTGCTTCTTCATGTAGTGTGTCTCATATATTGTGCTTCAAAGTAGCACCTTATTCTTCATGTAGTGAGTCTCATATATTGTGCTTCAAAGTAGCACCATGTTTTTCATATAGTGAGTCTCATAAGTTGTCTTTTTATACTAGTGGGAATTTTTCATTATAGAACTTGGCTTGTATATTCCTACGATGGGCTTCCTCAAAATGCTATAGGTCTTCATGAGCAAGCAAGTTGGATGCACACCCACTAGTTTTCTTTTTTTTGAGCACTCATAGCTCTAGTGCATCCGTTGCATGGTAATCCCTACTCCTCATGTTGACATCAATTGATGGGCATCTCCATAGCCGTTGATTATCCTCGTCAATGTGAGACTTTCTCCTTTTGTCTTCTCCACACAATCCCCATCATCATATTCTATTCCACCCATAGTGATATATCCATGGCTCACGCTCATGTATTGCGTGAAGGTTGAAAAAGTTTGAGATTATTTCAGTATGAAACATTTGCTTGTATTGTCATCGGGGTTATAGAAGTTTGGATAATCTTTGTGTGACGAAAATGAAACATAGCCTAACTGTATGATTTTGTAGGGATGAACTTTCTTTGGCCATGTTATTTTGAGAAGACATAATTGCTTAGTTAGTATGCTTGAAGTATTATTATTTTTATGTCAATATGATCTTTTGTCTTGAATCTTTCGGATCTGAATATTCATACCACAATTAAGAAGATTTACATTGAAATTATGCCAAAGTATCACTCCGCATCAAAAATTCTCTTTTTATCATTTACCTACTCGAGGACGAGCAGGAATTAAGCTTGGGGATGCCTGATACGTCTCCAACGTATCTATAATTTTTGATTGCTCCATGCTACTTTATCTATTGTTTTGGACTATAATGGGCTTTATTTTCCACTTTTATATTATTTTAGGACTAACCTATTAACCGGGGGCCCAGCCCAGAATTGCTGTTTTTTGCCTTTTTCAGTGTTTTGAAGAAACACAATATCAAACGGAGTCCAAACGGAATGAAACCTTCGGAAACGTGATTTTCTCACCGAACGTGATCCAGGAGACTTGGACCCTACGCCAAGGAACCAGAGAGGCAGTCACGAGGGTGGCCCCCCTAGGGCGCGCCCCCCTACCTCGTGGGCCCCCTGTTGCTCCACCGACGTACTCCTTCCTCCTATATATACCTACGTACCCCCAAACGATCGTAACAGAGCCAAAAACCTAATTCCACCGCCGCAACTTCCTTGTATCCACGAGATCCCATCTTGGGGCACATTAGGAGCTCATGGGAGGGGCATCCACCACGGATGGCTTCTACATCAACACCATAGCCTCTCCGATGAAGTGTTCGTAGTTTACTTCAGACCTTCGGTTCCATAGCTAGTAGCTAGATGGCTTCTTCTCTCTTTTTGGATCTCAATACAATGTTCTCCCCCTCTCTCGTGGAGATCTATTCGATGTAATCTTCTTTTTGCGGTGTGTTTGTTGAGACCGATGAATTGTGGGTTATCTATGAATAATATTTGAATCTTCTCTGAATTATTTTATGTATGATTGAGTTATCTTTGCAAGTCTCTTCGAATTATCCGTTTGGTTTGGCCAACTAGATTGGTAGTTCTTGCAATGGGAGAAGTGCATGGCTTTGGGTTCAATCTTGCGGTGTCCTTACCCAAAGGATGTAAAGGCTTGCAAGGCACGTATTGTATTGTTGCCATCGAGGATAACAAGATGGGGTATTTATCATATTGCATGAATTTATTCCTCTACATCATGTCATCTTGCTTAAGGTGTTACTCTGTTTTAACTTAATACTCTAGATGCATCTTTGGATAGCGGTCGATGAGTGGAGTAATAGTAGTAGATGCGTAATCGTTTCGGTCTACTTGTCTCGGACGTGATGCCTATATACATGATCATACCTAGATATACTCATAACTATGCTCAATTCTGTCAATTTCTCAACAGTAATTTGTTCACCCACCGTAGAATAATTATGCTCTTGAGAGAAGCCACTAGTGAAACCTATGACCCCCGAGTGTATTCTCATCATATCAATCTCCATCACTTTTATACTTGCTTGTTTTTACTTTGCCTTTTACTTTTCACTTTGCATCTCTATACCAAAAATACCAAAAATATTATCTCTATCAGATCTCACTCTCGTAAGTGACCGTGAAGGGATTGACAACCCCTAATCGCGTTGGTTGCGAGTAGCTATCGCTTTGTGCAGGTACGAGGGACTTGTGCGTGGCCTCCTCTTGGATTGATACCTTGGTTCTCAAAACTGAGGGAAATACTTACGCTACTGTGCTGCATCATCCTCTCCTCTTCGGGGAAAACCAACGCAAGCTCAAGACGTAGCACCCCTCTTCTAGTATATAAGTCATTTTGACGTAGAAAATATGAGGAGACGACTTTCAAGACAAAGCGCCGCCGTCTCGAGGCGGAACTTGGGCAGGAGCACTTTTGCGCTCTGGCGGAGCGATTCAGCCGGGGGAACTACCCTCCCTGAGGGGGAAATCATCGTCATCATCATCACCAACAACTCTCCCATCTTTGGGAGGGCAATCTCCAACAACATCTTCGACAGCACCATCTCCTCTCAAACCCTAGTTCATATCTTGTGTTCAATATTTGTACAGAACTATAGATTGGTGCTTGTGGGTGACTAGTAGTGTTGATTACATCTTGTAGTTGATTACTATATGGTTTATTTGGTGGAAGATTATATGTTCATATCCAATATGCTATTTAATACCCCTCTGATCTTGAGCATGATTATCATTTGTGAGTAGTTACTTTTGTTCTAGAGACACGGGAGAAATCTTGTTGCAAGTAATCATGTGAACTTGATATGTGTTCGATATTTTGATGGTATGTATGTTGTAATTCCCTTAGTGGTGTCATGTGAACGTCGACTACATGACATTTCACCATATTTGGGCCTAAGGGAATGCATTGTGGAGTAGTTATTAGATGATGGGTTGCAGAGTGACAGAAGCTTAAACCCTATTTTATGCGCTATTCCGTAAGGGACTGATTTGGATCCAAAAGTTTAATGCTACGGTTAGATTTATTCTTAATATTTTTCTCGTAGTTGCGGATGCTTGCGAGGGGGTTAATCATAAGTAGGAGCATTGTTCAAGTAAGAACAACACCTAAGCACCGGTCCACCCACATATCAAATTATCAAAGTAGCAAACACAAATCAAACCAACATGATGAAAGTGACCACATGAAATTCCCATGTACCCTCAAGAATTCTTTGCTTATCATAAGTGACCATTTTGGCCTGTCCTTCGCCTCAAAAGGATTGGGCTAGCTTGCTGCACTTTTGTTACTATTATCGTTACTTGCTCGTTACCAATTATCTTGCTATCAAACTACTCGTTACTTAAAGTTTCAGTGCTTGCAGACAATATCTTACTGAAAACCACTTGTCATTTCCTCATGCTCCTCGTTGGGTTCGACACGCTTACTTATCGAAAGGACTACGATTGATCCCCTATACTTATGGGTCATCAAACACGGACTGGCTTTGTTTTCAGCACAACTACCTTGGTGTTGTTTTTTGTGTAGAAATAAAAAGTTCTCGGAATTGGAGGAAATTTTACGAAGAACAATTTTGGAATATATAAAAAAGTACTGGCGCAAAGAGTTACCAGAGGGGACCACCACAGAGCCACAAGTTTGCCCCCTAGGGCGCGTCACCTGAGCTTGTGGGCCCCACAAGACTCCATTTTCCCTACCACCAAGTCCATAAGTACCGTATTCTCAAGAAAAAAATTCTAAGAGAAAATCTCATTGCACTTTAGGATACGGAGCTGCCACCACCTCCTATTCTTCATCGGAAGGCCTGATCTGGAGTCCGTTCAGGGCTCCAGTGGGGGAAATTCATCGTTGCCGTCATCAACAACCCTTCTTCATCAACAACCTCATCATGCTCACCATCGGGAGTGAGTAATTTCATCGTAGCCATACTGGAGGTAGATGGAGATGGATGAGATTCATCATGTAATCGAGTCAACTTGTTAGGGCCATGATCCGTAGTATCCAATATGTTCTGAGATTGATGTTGCTATGACTTTGCTATCCTAAATGCTTGTCACGAGAGCCCAAGTGCCATGATTTCAGATCTAAACCCATTATGTTTTCATGAATATATTTGAGTTCTTGATCCTATTTGCAAGTTATATGCACCTGTTATTTTTCTGAATCATAGAGCCGAAGGTGACGATAATTGGGATACTCTCCGAGGATAACTATGTCTACAGCGGCTGCATGTGCTGCAACTGGTAACCGTTGTGGTCGGAGGCGATGACACTGGAATGCTGGAGACATGGTAATCATGTGCCAGAACTCACCGTTGTCATCACTACAACCCCGGCTAAAAATTGTTTGAACTTCCCGACGTTGTCGCTGCAACCGTGGAAAACAATTACTGGAATCGTCTAGCAAGAGAGCTTCAACCTCCAGCGGCAAAGCTGCAAGAACTAGCGCAAATGCTAGAACCCCGGGGCAGCAATGTTGTAGTTGTCGACTATCGTGCACAAGGGTGGTGAGGGGTGGACACCACGGAGTTATATGACAAGTAGGCAGTGCTATGAGTCCATGGGCACCACACCATCGGTGATGTTGTAACATCGAGCGGTGGTTGCTGCGACCGGCTGGGGTGCTATGACGAGCTGCCATATTGGCGGATGATGCTGCAATGACACCATGATGGAGTTGCGAAGGCGACCCAGCGAGCAGAGATGCGGTGCTGCGAGGCTAGCTACTGCTGCTGCAAGCAAGGGTCGGAGCCAGACCGTTGTGAGCCATGAAGTCTCTCCAGAATTTTTGCACCATCATTGACTATCCCCTTGCGTATGTGATGAGATGCGGTTTGAGTGAGATGAAAGGAACGACAAAGGGGTAGATCCGATGGTTACGTCCATATTGATAGAACGGCTCGGACGAGGACCGAGCCTGCGATGGTCAGTTGGCGCAGAGTGTTGCACTTTTAAAAATGGAGGGGATGTATGGCTTGGCTTGTGCGCTAGTGCTATACCTAGACTTTGCAATTAGATGCTCAAGTTCATGTTTGAGTCACCCTGTGCATTTTAGAACCGAACCAAAAAACCATACTAGAATATACCAAACCAAACCGAATTTATGGTTTTTATGGTTTTTGGTATGGTATGAAATTTTCTTATCGATTTGAATCTCAGTTTTATGGTATATACCAAAAAATGGTTTACCAAATTTAAAATGTATTTATAGTTCTTGAGCAAAAAACCATACAAGTAGACAATCGGTATTGTCCAACGTAGTCATTTTCCTCTTTTCTAAAAAGGGAAGGCGCACAAAGTGCCAATTGTTTCATTCAAAACCACGCTCAAGTACATGCGACAACATGAATTACATAACCTTGGCAATCCAACTGAAACAAGAGAGGAAGAAAACTACATGAAGAATGCCTATGAGTCTAATTGCTGCACGCATAGACCCCCACAAGTAGATAGAGCCTGATGAGTGCAATCGTGCGCAACACCATTAAGGTCTCTCTTAACATGACAAACATGATAATTTATTTGGTTGGTATTGCAAAAGAAATCCACCAACTGGTGCACTATTTCCCATCTAACATCAGTAGAAATGATGTTTCTAACAACAACAGCTTTGGCGAGGGTGAGATTGTCTGTGAAGAAGGTTGCTCCCTGTATGTTGATACGTCTCCAACGTATCTATAATTTTTGATTGCTCCATGCTACTTTATTTATTGTTTTGGACTATAATGGGCTTTATTTTCCACTTCTATATTATTTTAGGACTAACCTATTAACCGGGGGCCCAGCCCAGAATTGCTGGTTTTTGCCTTTTTCAGTGTTTTGAAGAAACACAATATCAAACGGAGTCCATACGGAATGAAACCTTCGGAAACGTGATTTTCTCACCGAACGTGATCCAGGAGACTTGGACCCTACACCAAGGAACCAGAGAGGCGGTCACGAGGGTGGGGGCGCCCCCCCTAGGGCGCCCCCTGCCTCGTGGGCCCCCTGTTGCTCCACCGACGTACTCCTTCCTCCTATATATACCTACGTACCCCCAAACAATCAGAACAGGAGCCAAAAACCTAATTCCACCGCCGCAACTTCCTGTATCCACGAGATCCCATCTTGGGGCCTGTTTTGGAGCTCAGACGGAGGGGGCATCCACCATGGAGGGCTTCTACATCAACACCATAGCCTCTCCGATGAAGTGTGAGTAGTTTACTTCAGACCTTCGGGTCCACAGCTAGTAGCTAGATGGCTTCTTCTCTCTTTTTGGATCTCAATACAATGTTCTCCCCCTCTCTCGTGGAGATCTATTAGATGTAATCTTCTTTTTACGGTGTGTTTGTTGAGACCGATGAATTGTGGGTTTATGATCCAGCTTATCTACGAATAATATTTGAATCTTCTCTGAATTCTTTTATGTATGATTGAGTTATCTTTGCAAGTCTCTTCGAATTATCCGTTTGGTTTGGCCAACTAGATTGGTAGTTCTTGCAATGGGAGAAGTGCATATGCTAGTTTTTGCTTGCTACGATAATTTGTTTGCCTATAATATGCCTATGCATAGGAAGTATGTTAGACTTAAGTGTGTTTGTCACATGTTTTATGATGCTCTCTTTGTGTCTCAATTCTTGTCTTTCTTGTGAGCATCATTGAAATCTCAATGCCTAGCTAGGGGCGTTAAACGATAGCGCTTGTTGGGAGGCAACCCAATTTTATTTTTAGTTTTTAGTTTTTGCTTCTGTTTAGGAATCAATAATCCATCTATCCTCTGTTTAGATGTGGTTTTATCTTTTAATTAGTGTTTGTGCCAAGTTAAACCTATTTGATCTTCTTGGATGATAGTTATTTGATCTTGCTGTAATTTCCAGAAACTTTGCGCTCAGGGCCCGAATTGTTAATAATCACCAGAACGTGATAAAATATTGATTCCAATTGCTGCTGATCAATAAACAAATTTTCCAGGTCGTATAATTTTGGTAGAATTCTTTGAGTTCCAGAAGTTTCCGTTAGTTACACATTACTACAGACTGTTCTGTTTTTTACAGATTCTGTTTTGCCTGTGTTGTTTGCTTATTTTGATGAATCTATGGCTAGTAAAATAGTTTATGATCCATAGAGAAGTTGGAATACAGTAGGTTTAACACCAATATAAATAAAGAATGAGTTCATTACAGTACCTTAAAGTAGTCTTTTTTTTCTTTCTCTAATGGAGCTCACAAGATTTCTATTGAGTTTTGTGTTGTGAAGTTTTCAAGTTTTGGGTGAATTCTTTTGATGGATTATAGAACAAGGAGTGGCAAGAGCCTAAGCTTGGGGATGCCCATGGCACCCCAAGATAATCCAAGGACACCAAAAGTCAAAGTTTGGGGATGCCGGAAGGCATCCCCTCTTTAAATCCACTTCCATCGGTAATTTACTTGGAGCTATATTTTTATTCACCACATGATAAGTGTTTTGCTTGGAGCGTCTTGCATTATTTGCGTCTTTGCTTGTTAGTTTACCACAATCATCCTTGTTGTACACACCTTTTGATAGAGCCATACATGAATTGGAATTTGATAGAATACTCTATGTGCTTCACTTATATCTTTTGAGCTTGATAGTTTTGCTCATAGTGCTTCACTTATATCGTTTGAGCGTGATAATTTTTGCTCTAGTACTTCACTTAGATCTTTTAGAGCACGGTGGTGGATTTGTTTTAAAGAAACTATTAATCTCTCATTCTTCACTTATATTATTTTGAGAGTCGTTAATAGCATGGTAATTTGCTTAATAGTAATATACTTGGTATTCAAGATATGTGAAACTTTCTTTTGAGTGTGTTGAATACTAAGATAAGTTTGATGCTTGATAATTGTTTTGAGATATGGAGGTGATAATATCAAAGTCGTGCTAGTTGAGTAGTTGTGAATTTGAGAAATGCTTGTGTTGAAGTTTGCAAATCATGTAGCATGCACGTATGGTTCAAGTTGTGTAGCAAATTTGAAACATGAAGTGTACCTGGCTTGTGCATCCTTATGAGTGGCGGTCGGGGATGAGCGATGGTATTGTCCTACCAATCTATCCCCCTAGGAGCATGCGCGTAGTACTTGATTTTTGATGACTTCTAAATTTTTGCAATAAGTATATGAGTTCTTTTGACTAATGTTGAGTCCATGAATTATACGCACTTTTACCTTTCCGCCTTTGCTAGCCTCTTGATGCCGTGCATTGCCCTTTCTCGCCTTTGAGAGTTGGTGCAAATTTCGCCGGTGCATCCAAACCCCGTGATATGATACGCTCTATCACACATAAACCTCCGTATATCTTCCTCAAAACAGCCACCATACCTACCTATTATGGCATTTCCATAGCCATTCCGAGATATATTGCCATGCAACTTTCCACCGTTCCGTTCATCATCATCATGACATACTTTACTTTTGTCATATTGCCATTGCATGATCATGTAGTTGACATCGTATTTGTGGAAAAGCCACCATGCATTATTTTTCATACATGTCACTCTTGATTCATTGCACCATCCCGATACATCACGGAGGCATTCATATAGAATCATACCTTGTTCTAGTTTCGAGTTGTAATCCTTATGTTGTAATCAATAGAAGTGTGATGATCATCATTATTAGAGCATTGCCCAAAAAAATAGAAAGGCCAAAAATAAAAAAGGAAAGGCCCAAAAAAAAGAAAATAAATAAAAAGGGCAATGCTACTATCTCTTTTTCCATAGAATACTTATGCCTCTTGATAGAAGCCACTAGTGAAACCTATGGCCCCCGGGTCTATTCTCATCATATCAATCTCCATCACTTTTATACTTGCTTTGTTTTTACTTTGCTTTTTTACTTTTCACTTTGCATCTATATACCAAAAAATACGAAAAATATTATCTATCATCTCTATCAGATCTCACTCTCGTAAGTGACCGTGAAGGGATTGCCAACCCCTAATCGCGTTGGTTGCGAGTAGCTATCGTTTTGTGCAGGTATGAGGGACTTGTGTGTGGCCTCCTACTGGATTGATACCTTGGTTCTCAAAAACTGAGGGAAATACTTACGCCACTCTGCTGCATCATCCTCTCCTTTTCGGGGAAAACCAACGCAAGCTCAAGACGTAGCAATGATCATCATTTAATAGAGCATTGTCCCAGAAAAAAGAGAAAGGCCAAAGAAAAAAAGAAGGCCCAAAATAAGGGGGCAATGCTACTATCCTTTTTTTTCCACACTTGTGCTTCAAAGTAGCACCATAATCTTCATGATAGAGAGTCTCTTGTTTTGTCACTTTCATATACTAGTGGGAATTTTTCATTATAAACCTTGGCTTGTATGTTCCAACAATGGGCCTCCTCAAGTGCCCTAGGTCTTCGTGAGCAAGCAAGTTGGATGCACACCCACTTAGTTTCTTTTTTTGAGATTTCATTCATTTATAGCTCTAGTGCGTCCGTTGCATGGCAATCCCTACTCCTTACATTAACATCAATCGATGGGCATCTCCATAGCCCATTGATTAGCCTCGTTGATGTGAGACTTTCTCATTTTTTGTCTTCTCCACATAACCCCCATCATCATATTCTATTCCACCCATAGTGCTATATCCATGGCTCGCGCTCATATATTGCGTGAAGGTTTATAAAGTTTGAGATTACTAAAGTATGAAACAATTGCTTGGCTTGTCATCAGGGTTGTGCATGATGAGAGAATTCTTGTGTGACAAAAATAGAGCATGACTAAACTATATGATTTTGTATGGATGAACTTTCTTTGGCCATGTTATTTTGAGAAGACATAATTGCTTAGTTAGTATGCTTGAAGTATTATTATTTTTATGTCAATATTAAACTTTTGTCTTGAATCTTTCGGATCTGAATATTCATACCACAATTAAGAAGAATTACATTGAAATTATGCCAAGTAGCACTCTGCATCAAAAATTCTTTATTTATCATTTACCTACTCGAGGACGAGCAGGAATTAAGCTTGGGGATGCCTGATACGTATCCAACGTATCTATAATTTTTGATTGCTCCATGCTATATTATCTACTGTTTTGGACCATATTGGGCTTTATTTTCCACTTTTATACTCCCTCCGTTCCTCAATATAGGGTGTATAGTTTTTGGCACGGAAATTAAAGAACGCATGTGGAGGGAAAATTTCACAAGTTTTGGGAGAGATTACACCTGACTAATTGACATGAGAAAATAGAGGAGCTTGCCCTATATAAGGAAATGTAATCAAATCCCTTAAAAATTATCCAAACAAGTGATGCAACACAATAAACCTTATATTTTGTACTTTTTCTCAAAAATCTATACACCTTATATCAAGGAACGGAGGGAGTATTACTTTTGGGACTAACCTATTAACCGGAGGCCCAGCCCAGAATTGTTGTTTTTGCCTATTTCAGAGTTTCGAAGAAATGGAATATCAAACGGAGTCCAAACGGAATGAAACCGTCGAGAACGCGATTTTATCATCGAACATGATCCAGGAGACTTGGACCCCCCGTCAAGAAAGCCAGGAGGGGGCCACGAGGGTGGGGGGCACGCCCTACCCCCTGTATGCGCGACTGCCTCGTGGGCCCCCATTGCTCCACCGACGCGTACTCCTTCCTCCTATATATGCCTCACGCACCCCGAACGATCAGAATCGGGGCCAAAACCTAATTCCACCGCCGCAACTTTACGTATCCATGAGATCCCATCTTGGGGCCTGTTCAAGCTCTTTGGAAGGAATCCACCATGGAGTGCTTCTACATCATCATAGCCCCTCCGATGAAGTGTGAGTAGTTTACCTCAGACCTTCAGGTCCATAGTTAGTAGCTAGATGGCTTCTTCTCTCTTTTTGGATCTCAATACAATGTTCTCCCCCTCTCTCGTGGAGATCTATTCGATGTAATCTTCTTTTTGCAGTGTGTTTGTTGAGACCGGTGAATTGTGGGTTTATGATCAAGTTTATCTATGAACAATATTTTGAATCTTCTAAATTCTTTTATGTATGATTGGTTATCTTTGCAAGTCTCTTCGAATTATCAGTTTGGTTTGGCCTACTAGATTGATCTTTCTTGCAATGGGAGAAGTGCTTAGCTTTGGGTTCAATCTTGTGGTGTCCTTTCCCGATGATGATGGGGCAGCAAGGCACATATTGTATTGTTGCCATCGAGGATAACAAGATGGGGTTTTTATCATATTGCATGAATTTGTCCCTCTGCATCATGTCATCTTGCTTAAGGCGTTACTCTGTTTTCATTAACTTAATACTCTAGATGCATGCTGGATAGCGGTCGATGAGTGGAGTAATAGTAGTAGATGCAGGCAGGAGTCGGTCTACTTGTCTCGGACGTGATGCCTATATACATGATCATACCTAGATATTCTCATAACTATGCTCAATTCTGTCAATTGCTAACAGTAATTCATTCACCCACCGTAAAATACTTATGCTCTTGAGAGAAGCCACTAGTGAAATATATGGCCCCGGGGTCTATTCTCTATCATATTAATCTTCCACCACTTTATTATTGCTTTACTTTTTACTTCTCTTTCTATTTTACTTTGAATCTTTATACCAAAAATATTATCTATCATCTCTATCAGATCTCACTCTCGTAAGTAACCGTGAAGGGATTGACAACCCCTAATCGCGTTGGTTGCGTGGAGCTATTTGTTTTGTGTAGGTACGAGGGACTCGCGCGTGGCCTCCTACTGGATTGATACCTTGGTTCTCAAAAACTAAGGGAAATACATACGCTACTTTGCTGCATCATCCTCTCTTCGGGGAAATCCAATGCAAGCTCAAGAGGTAGCAGCTGCGAGTTCATCATTTTCACCACCCACAATAGGTTCACAGAGTACACCAACATCTTCCCCACCGCGTCCCACATGCACACTCTTCCGTACCCCATCGACAATGCCCTGGAGGAGCGGTAAAGGGCGCCCGGAGAAGGAGCGAGGTGGAGAAGGCGGCGGCTAGGGTTCTAAACCCTCTATCTTTTTTTTAGTCTGTGTTATGTTAGGTTGTAATTGAACTACGTTGGAGTTGCTATGGGCTTGTTGGCCCTTTTATTAAGTTCTATTATTAAGTTCTCTATCTATACTATTATTAACTTCTTCCTAGTTTGAACTATGTGATCATGCTATGGGCTTGTTGGCCCTATCTACATATTGGGACTACATATTTGTTGATTGTTTTCTTAGAGAGCTCGCTTTTTTAGTAACCACCTAGTGCATGCAGCCACAACGAACCCTTCTCTTTTTTTACACAAGCCACAAATATGTAGCCACCTAGCTAGAAGAGAGGAACCAGTGGCAGTGACCGTCGCTGCATCCGTGGCGGCTGGCATGCAAGAAAGCTGCTTGGTTAGTGCATCGTGGCGGCACGCATCGGCGCATGCAGGCTCTGTCGGCGCATCGTGGCGGCATGCACCGACGCATGCAGGCAGGCTTTGCTGGGTGCATGCATAGCAGGCTTCTGTCGTGGCGGCGCGTGCAAGCGTTTAATGCAAGGGACGGCCCAATGAAACCACGGCCAAACGGTCGAACAGTGACACCGCCCAACGCGGCCCCGCTTGTCAGGTCCAACGGACAACACAGTCCAGCACGGCCCCACTCGTCAGAGTCAGAGTTAACGGTCAAGCCATTGACCCAACGACAATATCCGTTGTGACCAGTTCTGAGGGTTTCGGGCAAGGGGCAAAAGTTAAGAGCGCGGGGATGAATGAGTAGAGTTAAGGAACCAGGGGTACAGATGTAAAAAAAACCTATAAAAAATACTGACGCAAAGAGTTACCAAAGGGGACCATCCCACAGCCACAAGCTCACCCCATAGGGTGCGCCATCTGAGCTTATGGGCCCCACAAGACTCCATTTTCCCTACCTCCTGTTGGGGAACGTAGTAATTTCAAAAAAAATCCTACGCACACGCAAGATCATGGTGATGCATAGCAACGAGTGGGGAGAGTGTTGTCCACGTACCCTCGTAGACCGAAAGCGGAAGTGTTAACACAACGCGATTGATGTAGTCGTACTTCTTCACGATCCGACCGATCAAGTACCGAACGTACGGCACCTCCGAGTTCAGCACACGTTCAACCCGATGACGTCCCTCGAACTCTGATCCAGCCAAGTGTTGAGGGAGAGTTTCGTAAGCACGATGGCGTGGTGACGATGTTGATGTTCTACCGACGCAGGGCTTCGCCTAAGCACCGCTACAGTATTATCGAGGTGGACTATGGTGGAGGGGGGCACCGCACACGGTTGGGAGATATCAACTGATCAACTTCTGTTTCTAGAGGTGCCCCCCTGCCCCCGTATATAAAGGAGCAAGGGGGGGGGTGCGGCCAGCCAAGGAGAGGGAGCGCGAGGAGGAGTCCTACTCCCACCGGGAGTAGGACTCCCCCCCCCCCCTATCCTAGTTGGAATAGGATTCGGAGGGGAAGAGGAGGAGAGAAGGAAGGGGGCGCCACCCCTCTCCTTGTCCTATTCGGACTAGGGGAGGGGTGCGGCCCAGCCAACCGCCTCTCCTCTTCTCCGTAAAGGCCCACTAAGGCCCCTTTACCTCCCGGGGTTCGGTAACCTCCGGTACTCGGTAAAATCCCGATTTCACCCGGAACACTTCCAATATCCAAACATAGGCTTCCAATATATCAATCTTCATGTCTCGGCCATTTCGAGACTCCTCGTCATGTCCGTGATCACATCCAGGACTCCGAACAACCTTCGGTACATCAAAACATATAAACTCATCATATAACTGTCATCGTAACGTTAAGCGTGCGGACGTAGGGGTTCGAGAACTATGTAGACATGCCCGAGACACGTCTCCGGTCAATAACCAATAGCGGAACCTGGATGCTCATATTGGCTCCCACATATTCTACGAAGATCTTTATCGGTCAGACCGCGTAACAACATAAGTTGTTCCCTTTGTCATCGGTATATTACTTGCCCAAGATTCGATCGTCGGTATCTCAATACCTAGTTCAATCTCGTTACCGGCAAGTCTCTTTACTCGTACTGTAATACATCATCTCACAAATAACTCATTAGTTGCAATGCTTGCAAGGCTTTGAGTGATGTGTATTACCGAGAGGGCCCAGAGATACCTCTCCGACAATCGGAGTGGCAAATCCTAATCTCGAAATACGCCAACCCAACAAGTACCTTCGGAGACACCTGTAGTGCTCCTTTATAATCACCCAGTTACGTTGTGACGTTTGGTAGCACACAAAGTGTTCCTTCGATAAACGGGAGTTGCATAATCTCATAGTCATAGGAACATGTATAAGTCATGAAGAAAGCAATAGCAACATACTAAACGATTGTGTGCTGAGCTAACGGAATGGGTCATGTCAATCACATCATTCTCTTAATGATGTGATCCTGTTAATCAAATGACAACTCATGTCTATGGCTAGGAAACATAACCATCTTTGATCAATGAGCTAGTCAAGTAGAGGCATACTAGTGACAATTTGTTTGTCTATGTATTCACACATGTATTATGTTTCCGGTTAATACAATTCTAGCATGAATAATAAACATTTATCATGATATAAGGAAATAAATAATAACTTTATTATTGCCTCTAGGGCATATTTCATTCAGTCTCCCACTTGCACTAGAGTCAATAATCTAGATTACACAGTAATAATAAACATCAGGTCTGTACACAGCATTGCATACATGATAGAGCCTATGGCTGAAGCATAGGGAACATGTTTCATCTTCTCTCTATTTTCTGCAGTGGTCGGGCATTGAGTCTTACTCAACTTCACACCTTGTAACACAGGCAAGAACCCTTTCTTTGCTTGATCCATTTTGAACTTCTTCAAAACTTTGTCAAGGTATGTGCTTTGTGAAAGTCCAATTAAGCGTCTTGATCTATCTCTATAGATCTTGATTCCCAATATGTAAGCAGCTTCACCGAGGTCTTTCATTGAAAAACTCTTATTCAAGTATCCTTTTAAGCTATCCAGAAATTCTATATCATTTCCAATCAGCAATATGCTATCCACATATAATATCAGAAAGGCTACAGAGCTCCCACTCACTTTCTTGTAAATACATGCTTCTCCAAAAGTCTATACAAAACCAAATGCTTTGATCACACTATCAAAGCGTTTATTCCAACTCCGAGAGGCTTGCACTAGTCCATAAATGGATCGCTAGAGCTTGCACACTTTGTTAGCTCCCTTTGGATCGATAAAACCTTCCGGTTGCATCATATACAACTCTTCTTCCAGAAATCCATTCAGGAATGCAGTTTTGACATCCATTTGCCAAATTTCATAATCATAAAATGCGGAAATTGCTAACATGATTCAGACAGACTTAAGCATCGCTACGGGTGAGAAGGTCTCATCGTAGTCAATCCCTTGAACTTGTCGAAAACCTTTCGCGACAAGTCGAGCTTTGTAGACGATAACATTACCGTCGGCGTCGGTCTTCTTCTTGAAGATCCATTTATTCTCAATTGCTTGCCGATCATCGGGCAAGTAAACCAAAGTCCACACTTTGTTCTCATACATGGATCCCATCTCAGATTTCATGGCCTCAAGCCATTTTGTGGAATCTAGGCTCACCATCGCTTCTTCATAGTTCGTAGGTTCGTCATGGTCTAGTAACATAACTTCTAGAACAGGATTACCGTACCACTCTGGTGCGGATCTTACTCTGGTTGACCTACGAGGTTCAGTAACAACTTGATCTGAAGTTTCATGATCATCATCATTAACTTCCTCACTAATTCGTGTAGGTGTTGCAGAAACCGGTTTCTGTGATGAACTACTTTCCAATAAGGGAGTAGGTACAGTTAACTCATCAAGTTCTACTTTCCTCCCACTCACTTCTTTCGAGAGAAACTCCTTCTCTAGAAAAACTCTGAATTTAGCAACAAAAATTTTGCCTTCAGATTTGTGATAGAAGGTGTACCCAACAGTCTCCTTTGGGTATCCTATGAAGACACATTTCTCCGATTTGGGTTCGAGCTTATCAGGTTGAAGCTTTTTCACATAAGCATCGCAGCCCCAAACTTTAAGAGCGACAACTTTGGTTTCTTGCCAAACCATAGTTCATAAGGCGTTGTATCAACGGATTTTGATGGTGTCCTATTTAACGTGAATGCAGCCGTCTCTAAAGCATAACCCTAAAACGATAGCGGTAAAACAGTAAGAGACATCATAGATCGCACCATATCAAGTAAAGTACGATTACGACGTTCGGACACACCATTACACTGTGGTGTTCCGGGTGGCGTGAGTTGCGAAACTATTCCGCATTGTTTCAAATGTAGACCAAACTCGTACACAAATATTCTCCTCCACAATCAGATCGTAGAAACTTTATTTTCTTGTTACGATGATTTTCAACTTCACTCTGAAATTCTTTGAACTTTTCAAAAGTTTCAGACTTATGTTTCATTAATTAGATATACCCATATCTGCTTAAATCATCTGTGAAGGTGAGAAAATAACGATATCCGCCACGAGCCTCAATATTCATCAGACCACATACATCTGTATGTATGATTTCCAACAAATCTGTTGCTCTCTCCATAGTTCCGGAGAACGGTGTTTTAGTCATCTTGCCCATGAGGCACGGTTCGCAAGTACCGAGTGATTCATAATCAAGTGGTTCCAAAAGTCCATCGGTATGGAGTTTCATCATGCGCTTTACACCGATATGACCTAAACGGCAGTGCCACAAATAAGTTGCACTGTCATTATCAACTTTGCATCTTTTGGCTTCAACGTTATGAATATGTGTATCACTACTATCGAGATCCAATAAAAATAGACCACTCTTCAAGGGTGCATGACCATAAAAGATGTTACTCATATAAATAGAACAACCATTATTCTCTGATTTAAATGAATAACCGTCTCGCATCAAACAAGATCCAGATATAATGTTCATGCTCAACGCTGGCACCAAATAACAATTATTTAGGTCTAATACTAATCCCGAAGGTAGATGTAGAGGTAGCGTGCCGACCGCGATCACATCGACTTTGGAACCATTTCCACGCCAAGATCGTCACCTCGTCCTTAGCCAATCTTCGCAATCCGTAGCCCCTGTTTCGAGTTGCAAATATTAGCAATGTAACCAGATATCAAATACCTGTGTGCTCTGCGAGCATTAGTAAGGTACACATCAATAACATGTATATCACATATACCTTTGTTCACCTTGCCATCCTTCTTATCCGCCAAATACTTGGGGTAGTTCCGCTTCCAAAGTGACTACCGCTTGCAGTAGAAGCACTCAGTTTCAGGCTTAGGTCCAGACTTGGGTTTCTTCTCCTGAGCAGCAACTTGCTTGTTGTTCTTCTTGAAGTTCCCCTTCTTCTTCCCTTTGCCCTTTTTCTTGAAACTAGTGGTCTTATTGACCATCAACACTTGATGCTCCTTCTTGATTTCTACCTCCGCAGCCTTTAGCATTGCGAAGAGCTCGGGAATCGTCTTTTCCATCCCTTGCATGTTATAGTTCATCACGAAGCTTTTGTAGCTTGGTGGCAGTGATTGGAGAATTCTGTCAATGACGCTATCATCCGGAAGATTAACTCCCAGTTGAATCAAGTGATTATTATACCCAGACATCTTGAGTATATGCTCACTGACAGAACTATTCTCCTCCATCTTGCAGTTATAGAACTTATTGGAGACTTCATATCTCTCAATTCGGGCATTTGCTTGTAATATTAACTTCAACTCCTCGAACATCTCATATGCTCCATGACATTCAGAACGTCGTTGAAGTCCCAGTTATAAGCCGTAAAGCATGGCAACTGAACTATCGAGTAGTCATCAGCTTTGCTCTGCCAGACGTTCATAACATCTGGTGTTTCTCCTGCAGCAGGCCTGGCACCTAGCGGTGCTTCCAGGACGTAATTCTTCTGTGCAGCAATGAGGATAATCCTCAAGTTACGGAACCGATGCATGTAATTGCTACCATCATCTTTCAACTTTGCTTTCTCAAGGAACGCATTAAAATTCAATGGAACAACAACACGGGCCATCTATCTACAATCAAACATAGACAAGCAAGATACTATCGTGTACTAAGTTCATGATAAATTTAAGTTCAATTAATCATATTACTTAAGAACTCCCACTTAGATAGACATCCCTCTAATCCTCTAAGTGATCACGTGATCCAAATCAACTAAACCATGTTCGATCATCACGTGAGATGGAGTAGTTTCAATGGTGAACATCACTATGTTGATCATATCTACTATATGATTCACGCTCGACCTTTCTGTCTTCGTGTTCCGAGGCCATATCTGTTATATGCTAGGCTCGTCAAGTTTAACCTGAATATTCCGCGTGTGCAACTGTTTTGCACCCGTTGTATTTGAACGTAGAGCCTATCACACCCGATCATCACG
This sequence comes from Aegilops bicornis, assembly GCA_021605145.1. Classification (NCBI taxonomy): domain Eukaryota; kingdom Viridiplantae; phylum Streptophyta; class Magnoliopsida; order Poales; family Poaceae; genus Aegilops; species Aegilops bicornis. The sequence continues at coordinate 671,479,496 of CM038673.1, read as the reverse complement.
TGGTGTCTCAAAGACGAAGAACTTTCATGAACGGTGCATACTCGGGGAGAACACTTATACTTTGATAATTTAGTGAGGGATCATCTTATAATGCTACCGTCAATCAAAGCAAGATAAGATGCATAAAAGATAAACATCATATGCAATCAATATAAGTGATATGATATGGCCATCATCATCTTGTGCTTGTGATCTCCATCTCCGAAGCACCTCCATTATCACCATTGTCACCGGCGCGACACCTTGATCTCCATCGTAGCATCGTTGTCATCTCGGCAATCTTATGCTTCTACGACTATCGCTACCGTTTAGTGATAAAGTAAAGCATTACAGGGCGATTGCATTGCATACAATAAAGCGACAACCATATGGCTCCTGCCAGTTGCCGATAACTCGGTTACAAAACATGATCATCTCATACAATTAAATATAGCATCACGTCTTGACCATATCACATCACAACATGCCCTGCAAAAACAAGTTAGACGTCCTCTACTTTGTTGTTGCAAATTTTACGTGGCTACTACGGGCTTAGCAAGAACCGTTCTTACCTACGCATCAGAACCACAATGATAGTTTGTCAAGTTGGTGTTGTTTTATACTTCGCAAGGACCAGGAGTAGCCACACTCGGTTCAACTAAGTTGGAGAAACTGACACCCGCTAGCCACCTTTGTGCAAAGCACGTCGGGAGAACCGGTCTCGCGTAAGCGTACGCGTAATGTCGGTCCGGGCCGCTTCGTCCAACAATACCGCCGAACCAAAGTATGACATGATGGTAAGCAGTATGACTTATATTGCCCACAACTCACTTGTGTTCTACTCGTGCATATGACATCTATGCATAAAACCTGGCTCGGATGCCACTGTTGGGGAACGTAGTAATTTCAAAGAAATTCCTACGCACGCGCAAGATCATGGTAATGCATAGCAACGAGAGGGGAGAGTGTTGTCCACGTAGCCTCGTAGACCGAAAGCGGCAGCGTTAACACAACGCGGTTGATGTAGTCGTACGTCTTCACGATCCGACCGATCAAGTACCGAACGTACGGCACCTCCGAGTTCAGCACACGTTCAGCCCGATGAAGTCCCTCGAACTCTGATCCAGCCGAGTGTTGAGGGAGAGTTTCGTCAGCACAACGGCGTGGTGACGATGTTGATGTTCTACCAACGCAGGGCTTCGCCTAAGCACCGCTTCTGATATTATCGCGGTGGACTATGGTGGAGGGGGCACCGCACACGGTTGGGAGAGATCAACCGATCAACTTGTGTTTCTAGAGGTGCCTTGCCCCGTATATAAAGGAGCAAGGAGGTGCGGCCGGCCAAGGGGCGCCAGAGGAGTCCTACTCCCACCGAGTAGGACTCCCCCCTAGTTGGAATAGGATTCGGGAGGGGAAAGAGGAGGAGAGAAGGAAGGGGCGCCGCCTCTCCTTGTCCTATTTGGACTAGGGGGGAGGGGCGCGCGGCCCAGCCCTGGCCGCCTCTCCTCTTCTCCGTAAAGGCCCACTAAGGCCCCTTTACCTCCCGGGGTGTTCCGGTAACCTCCCGGTACTTCGGTAAAATCCCGATTTCACCTGGAACACTTCCGATATCCAAACATAGGCTTCCAATATATCAAGCTTCATGTCTCGACCATTTAGAGACTCCTCGTCATGTCCTTGATCACATTCGGGACTCCGAACAACCTTCGGTACATCAAAACATATAAAGTCATCATATAACTGTCATCGTAACGTTAAGCGTGCGGACCCTACGGGTTCTAGAACTATGTAGACATGACTGAGACACGTCTCCGGTCAATAACCAATAGCGGAACCTGGATGCTCATATTGGCTCCCACATATTCTACGAAGATCTTTATCGGTCGGTCAGACCGCATAACAACATACGTTGTTCCCTTTGTCATCGGTATGTTACTTGCCCGAGATTCGATCGTCGGTATCTCAATACCTAGTTCAATCTCGTTACCGGCAAGTCTCTTTACTTGTACTGTAATACATCATCTCGCAACTAACTCGTTAGTTGCAATGCTTGCAAGGCTTTAAGTGATGTGCATTACCGAGAGGGCCCAGAGATACCTCTCCGACAATTTGAGTGACAAATCCTAATCTCGAAATACGCCAACCCAACAAGTACCTTCGGAGACACCTGTAGAGCTCCTTTATAATCACCCGATTCGTTGTGACGTTTGGTAGCACACAAAGTGTTCCTCCGCAAACGGAGTTGCATAATCTCATAGTCATGGGAACATGTATAAGTCATGAAGAAAGGAATAGCAACATACTAAACGATCGTGTGCTAAGCTAACGGAATGGGTCATGTCAATCACATCATTCTCCTAATGATGTGATCCCATTAATCAAATGACAACTCATGTCTATGGCTAGGAAACATAACCATCTTTGATCAACGAGCTAGTCAAGTAGAGGCATACTAGTGACAATCTGTTTGTCTATGTATTCACACATGTATTATGTTTCCGGTTAATACAATTCTAGCATGAATAATAAACATTTATCATGATATAAGGAAATAAATAATAACTTTATTATTGCCTCTAGGGCATATTTATTTCACCTCCAAGTCCATAAGTACCGTCTTATCAAGAAAAAATTCTAAGAGAAAATCTCATCGCGCTTTACGATACGGAGCTGCCACCACCTCCTATTCTTCATCGAGAGGCCTGATCAGGAGTCCGTTCTGGGCTCCAGAGGGAGAAATTTATCGTCGCCGTCATCAACAACCCTTCTTCATCAACAACCTCATGATACTCACCATCGGGAGTGAGTAATTTCACCGTAGGCATACTGGAGGTAGATGGAGATGGATGAGATACATCATGTAATCGAGTCAACTTGTTAGGGCCTTGATCCCTAGTATCCAATATGTTCTAAGATTGATGTCGCTATGACTTTGCTATGCTAAATGCTTGTCACGAGAGCCCAAGTGCCATGATTTAAAATATAAACCCATTATGTTTTCATGAATATATTTGAGTTCTTGATCCTATTTGCAAGTTATATGCACCTGTTATTGTTCTGAATCGTAGACCCGAAGGTGACGATAATTGGGATACTCTCCGGGGATGACTATGGATACATCGGCTGCATGTGCTGCAACTGGTAACCGTTGTGGCCGGAGGCGATGACACCGGAATGCTGGAGGCGTGCTAATCATGTGCCAGAACTCACTGTTGTCATCACTACAACCCCGTCTAAAAATTGTTTGATCTTCCTGACGTTGTCGCTGGAGGCGTGCTAATCATGTGCCAGAACTCACTGTTGTCATCACTACAACCCCGTCTAAAAATTGTTTGATCTTCCTGACGTTGTCGCTGCAACCGTGGCAAACAATTACTGGAATCGTCTAGCAGGAGAGCTTCAACCTCCAGTTGTAAGTGCATCTAGTGACCCTTAGTGATTTTGGTGTATTGAAGACTTATAGGTTAAGGGACTAATGTGTTTATGAGTGTACACAGGTCTATAAGTCTATGAGGAGTTTGATATTTACAAAGGAAAGTCGACCCTAAAAATGAAGTTCTTCGATCAAGACTTCGGTGATTCTCAAGACTTTCAAGACTTTGAAAGTGAAGAAATTGGTGTGACCTTGAAGACTTGGTATTCATTTGAGGAACATGAAGCGTGAAGACTTTTGTTTTCGTAGTTTCGTTTTCTCTTTCTTGATTCATAGGAAACACCGCACTGTTAAAGGGGGTCGAGGAAATACTAAGTAAAAATTTCCATGTGATGCTCAACTCAAAATCCTACACCTACCAATCCCTTCAAGTGAAGCCATTGGAAATCTCATACAGTTCAGTCAATTTCTTGGATGTAGACGAAGTTCTTCCGGTCGCCGAGAATTTGTTCTGACCGAGGAGTTAGGAATTCGCCAAAGGCGGATTGCCTACGATGAGGAACATGATAGCCCCGAGGAATTTGAACCTCAAATTTCCGACCGTTCTGTCTTCTTGGCCACTGTCCCAAAATATCTTATCCACCTAACGTTCATATCATTGAAGGGCATTTATGTCTTATCATGTCGGGCTGCTCCCTAGGCTATAAATAGCCGCCCCCTACAACCACTAGCTGGTTGGATGCTCCGAGAGAAACTGGCACTTATCATTTGAGAGCATCCCATCCTCTGAGGACTTTGAGCGAAAATCATAGAGTGAGGAAAACCAAAAACCAAACCCCTACAAACCCAAAGTGATTGAGCATCACTGAAGAGATTGATCATGCGTGGATCCGACGCTTGTTACCTTTGAAGACTGTGCTTCTTCCAGACGGTTAGGCGTCATGATCTAGAGCATCCAAGAGGAATTGTGGATCGCCGAGTGACCGAGTCTGTGAAGGTTTGGAAGTCGCCTGAAGACTTACCATGAGTGATTGGACGAGGTCTGTGTGACCTTAGTTCAAGGAGAATACGGTGAGGACTTGGTGTCCTGAGTTGCGTGCTTTCAGCGATCGGGTGTCCGGATCGTGTGTCCTCGAGTTTAAATACTCAACCGCTTCCAACCAGACGCATAACCGAGACAGCAGTTGTAATCGGTCTACCAAATCATTGTCTTCACCAACCTTATCGGTTCTATTTCCTCAACTCTTTCATTTCCTCATTACTGTGTTGAGTGTTTGTTCATATCTGTGTTTGAAGACTTTGACTGAAGACTTTCTCAATTTTCTCAGTTCAATTTCTTCAGTCTGTTTGTCTTCATCTTGTGTTATCCTGTGATTACGCTTTCTGTACTCTGTGATTGTCTTCATTTCATCATGATGACCATGCCTGTATTCTATTATGCTTACTTCTGAGTACTTATTCCGCTGCAAGTAGTTCTTCGCTAAGGAATTTCCTCACTGTCAAATTCCTCAGTGAAGAATTCATAAAAATCGCCTATTCACCCCCCCCCCTCTAGTCGATATAACGCACTTTCACCAGCGGAAGAGCTACAACAACTGATGCAAACGCTACAACCTCGGGGCAGCAGTGCTGCAGTTTTCGACTGTCATGCACAAGGGCGGTGAGGGGTGGACACCGCGGAGTTCTATGACAAGTAGGTTGTGTTATGAGTCCATGGGCACGACGTTGTTGGTGATGTTGTAACATCGAGCTGTGGCTGCTGCGACCGGCTGGGGTGCTATGACGAGCTGCCATATTGGCGGATGATGCTGTAATGACACCATGATGGAGTTGCGGAGGCGACCCAGCGAGCGGAGATGCGGTGCTGCGAGGCTAGCTACTGCTGCTGCAAGCAAGGGTCAAAACCAGACTGTTGTGAGCCACGAAGTCTCTCCAGAATTTTTGCGCCATCATTGACTATCCCCTTGCATATGTGATGAGATGCGGTTTGCGCGAGATGAAAGGAACGACAAAGGGGTAGATCCGATGGTTACGTCCATATTAATCGAACAGCTCGGACGAGGACCAAGCCTGCGATGGTCAGCTGGCACAGAGTGTTGCGCTTTTAAAAATGGAGGGGATGTATGACTTGGCTTGTGCACTGGTGCTATGCCTAGACTTTGCAATTAGATGCTCGAGTTCATGTTTGAGTCACTCTGTGCATTTTAGAATCGAACCAAAAAAATGATACTGGAATATACCGAACCAAACCAAAATTATGGTTTTTATGGTTTTTGGTATGGTATAAATTTTTCTTACCAATTTGAATTTCAGTTTTATGGTATATACCAAAAAATAGTTTACCAAATTTAAAATGTATTTATAGTTCTTAAGCAAAAAACCATACAAGTAGACAATCGGTATTGTCCAACATAGTCATTTTCCTCTTTTTTGAAAAGGGGAGGCGCACAAAGCGCCAACTGTTTCATTCAACACCACACTCAAGTACATGCGACATCATGAATTACATAACCTTGGCAATCCAACTGAAATAAGAGAGGAAGAAAACTACATGAATGCCTATGAGTCTGATTGTTGCACGCATAGACATGCTCCTCACAAGTAGATAGAGTTTGATGAGTGCAATCGTGCGCAGCACCATTAAGGTCTCTCTTAACAAGATAAACAGGATAATTTATTTGGTTGGTATTGCAAAAGAAATCCACCAACTGGTGCATTATTTCCCATCTAACATCAGGAGAAATGATATTCCTAACAACAACAACTTTGGCAAGGGTGAGATTGTCAGTGAAGAAGGTTGCTCCCTGTATGTTTAATTGCTTCGCCACTATCGCTGCAAAGTTGAGAGCAGTTGCCTCTACTATCAAAGGAGAGGTGGATTGTTCTGTGGATGTGTGAATCATGACCTTATTGTTGACCTTGCCACCAGGTAGATCAAGACAGACACCAATTCTTATTGTCTAGAGATGTGCTGGTATGGAATGATGCTTCCAAGTAGCATCAGAAAAATTCTTGGACCTGCAAAGAAGAGAGAGTAGCACCCTGTTATAGCCGCCCATGGTTTAAACTGATTGGTTGATCATGCACCTCTGATGGAGTGATGCTTTGTTGTTATTCCCATCTTTATGTTAGAGTAATTGCTTCCTCCACTTGATGTACCTGATGAGGAGCCCCGTTCTTTCTCTAAAAAACACGGTCGTTCCTAACCTTCCATGTACACCACAAAAAGGTTAAAACATTCTGCATAGAAGCATAAGGATGATTCATAGATAATATGTGTTGTAATAAATATTGAATGGTGTCATGGACCTGTACAAGAACATCCGTCTTTAAAAACCAAGGGGGAGAATACCAAGCCACTCTAACAAAATGGCAGAGCAAGAATGAATGAAATTCATCTTCAGGCTGAAATTCATCTGCAACATGTTTGACTTGAAAGATAATTTGCTAGATCTCATACTTGTTGGAAGTGCTTTCCTAAATAATCTCGAAGCAAAAGTCATGATTTTTGGGGGAATGGACCTGTCTTTCCAAACTTGCTGAAGTATGCTTTTAGTTTGTTGGGAAATCTGTGTTGGTTGATTGGCTGGTAAAACCTGCATATCCTGCAAACTAATCCTACATGTAATTTTTCAATTGCATTTACCATTAGGAGTAAGATCCCAGCAAAGATTGTCAGGCCCATCATCTTGGAGAATGGGCGTTTGAATGATGGCTGATGTGGTGGGTTCAGAGAAAAGTTGGTGAATGATGGGTTCATTCCAAGATTTCTGGTTGGGAAGCCAAAGGTCATCCACTTTAGCCGGATAGATGTAGTTTGGTGGCTGAATGATAAGATGGTCATACATTGAGGTCCATTGAGTGCACAGGGGGTGCTCCATAAAGAAATATTACCCTGAGTAATATGATAGAAGGAACGAGCCTTTAGTTTGGGGAGTATTTTCAAAATTGAAGTCTAGAAAGCAGATTTAGGGATGTTCGAGCTTGCTATCCAAATGGATGAGTCGCTGAAATATTTGGATTCGAGGATGAGATGAAGATGAGAGTTGGAAGAGTCCACAATTCTCCAAGCAGCAGCAAGAATGAGACCCTAGTTCATAGCCTGCAAGTTTCTAATTCCTAATCATACTTCATGTTTAGAAGTACATGTGTCTTTCCAAACTCTAAGACAAAGGCTTTTTGACCGATTACCTTCAGTTATGCCTGTCCATTACTTGGGTCGGGCCAAAACAAGCCCGCAACAGGAAACCTAGGCCCGGGCCAAGCCCAGCCCGACATTCGGGCCTAGATTTCAGGCCCAAGCCCGACCCATTAGTGGAAAAGCCTGTCGGGCCTCGGGTCAGGCCTTTTCCCTAAAACGCATGTATGTTAAGTCCAAGCCTGGCCCGACCTGGAATTCGGGCTCAAAATCTAGGCCTAGGCCCGACCCGTGGGCAAGGTCGGGCCAGGCCGGGTCAGGCTATTTTGGGCGGGTCTGGTCAGGTATACATCTTTGGTAATCCCTTTCCACTAACAAGTTCTAATAATGACAGTCAGTTTTGCAATGAACTTTTTAGTAAAGAGGATGTTTGACATATACTAGTAGACAAGAATAGTAGAAAAACAAATTTAATGTGTTCAAGCCTCGCACCGTGAGAGAGAACATTAGCTTTTTAGGCTGGAAGCTTAGCAACAAATTTATCCAGAACAAATTGTAAGCTACAGTTCTGTTCTTAGCAGGGAGGATGCAAGGATGATCAAGATGGGTAAAAGAGGCATCCATGTCATTAACAGGGAATATAGCCTTAATTTGCCAAAACAAAGCATAATTAACATTAACACTAAAAAAAAGCCTATTTTGCCTAATTAGGAGTCTGACCTGAGGAATGACAAAAGTGAGAAATGATTTGAGCCATCGAGTTTGCTTCATGCCAACTTGCTTTACCACACACAAGAACATCATCTGCAAACAACAAGGAGCGAATAGGAGGGCAATTTGGTCTAAGCAGGATTCCTTCCAAGGTGTTTGCAGCCATGGCATTAAAGAGCAATAGAAAGCTTCTTTTCTTTTGCGGGTGAATAGAAAGCTCATTCATGGCCAGAACTAAATGTTAAGCACGTCTATAAACAACGCAAAGTGTACAGCGCACATTTGCATGCACGGCCAGCCATGCATATATAGTTATATATATTGTTTTGTATATAAATGTATGTATTTTGGGTAGTAAATTTGTAAAATATTATTATGTCATCTATAAATTTACGTCAACTTTGGCCATGGTATATAACGAAATTCAATCATATTTTAATTGCATACCGTATTTACAAAAATATCAATGCCATACAAACCAAAAACCATACAAACCGAACCTTATAAAAACCAAATAAACCGAATGCACACAGTAAGGTTTGGATGTTTGGTCGGTCGAGTTAACTCTAGGCTTGTCCTTTTCAGAAAGGAAAATAAAACTCTAGCCTTGTCCTCGCCTCGTCGACGACGAAAAACAAACAACCGGGCCGACGGAGGAGACATGCGTGCGTAGGACTTGTCGCTTCCCGGAGAGCTTCGCCCGCGCTCATCATACAGGGCCGACGAACACGCAGCCTCGGGCCTGGGCTTCTGCTATTTTTCTCCCGCCGGGTTGGGTTGGTCGCGGGGCCCTCGGAAACCGTGGGGTCAAAGCCGACACGCCCGAGAAGGCCTGCCTGGAACAAGGCGTCGTCGTCCTCGGGTCGTCGCCGCCTGTCGCGTACGTACGTCCAAGTTCCAACCTCGCACGCGTCGCCGTCCATGTCCATGTCGTCTCCCGCCTGCCACTTTTCTACCTTCATTCATCCCTGTCGTATTTCTACGTGGTGTGGATGTGTGGTCATGGCATGCGAAAATAGGCGCAGCCCTCTAGAGGTACTACCTACGAGATGTCATTTCTGAGAGCTTATACACAGGCTCATAATGCATTTTTCTATGGTACTCAGGCCTTTTAAATAGAGAATAGATTATGCAGACCCATGCGGTACTACTAGCACGAGAGAGTGACGGACGATCTATTGATTGGTGGTCAAGGGCAAGTTGGGTGGAAAGTCAGATCATAGTCAGAGCGTAAATTCTACTCTAATTCGTTGGCCTAACTGAGACGGCAGAGCACGGGCTCAGAATCTTGTGGAGATGCAATGCACCCGAATCATGCAAAAAATAAGCGCACAGTCCAAACATTATTCCTTTTCTTCTCGACGAGCAAGACTCTAAACACGATCAGATTACGGCAAACAGCATCTCCTATTGTCCATTGTTACATTTTTCCTACCAATGTCTTCTCTGTTTCGAAAAAAAATTGGTTTGGTGCTTCTTTTCTTTGAAGTGATGATGAAAGAAAGGGCAGATGTTTTTATTTTGCTTTTCGCAAGAAAAAGGGCAGATGAAATTGAACTCGCCCATTTTTCGCACTTCCACACGCTCGCACGCAGGACACTGCCACACCGATGGTTTGTTGTTGTTGTTGTTGTTGTTGTGTGGGTGAACAACTTGTCTTACTCAATCACAATGTCATTACAATCAACCCTTGCTAACTCGACTACACTTGGAGGACCCGAGCCAATCCAAGTCAAATAGTTCTACCTTTCAGTCGAGCAAAGCTAGCTAAGCTATCGCTACCCCTACTCTAAGAGCCGTTACACCGATGCCAACTCGCAAGCAGGTAGGCAGCTTACGAGCTTTCGTTAACTCGAACCTTTGGATTACAAGCAGGGCCCCATCACAAATAGAGCGCAAACAGGGCTCCCGAAGGATCCGTACCGAAAGATGCCCCTGCCAATTAAGCGTTCTTCACGCCATGATAATTAACGATCGTCGAACAGTGACCCATCATTCACCATTGACGACAAGCCAAAATTGTAAATATATACTACCAAGAGATCGTTCGATTCTTGTGACACAAAGAACCAAAACTGTAGTCCTCAACAGGCCCAGGGCAGCAGTACTCTGCTCGTACATCCCAGTCACAATTTGTTAGAACTTACAGCTCCGGCGATTTGGACGGGCTACAAAAATAGTTGAGGACTGGAGAGCAACCACTAGAGTACTAGTAGATCACAGTCCAGGATCCAAACAGACGATCCGCGAGATGTGTGTGCTGTGTTATTAGTGATACTAGTAGGCAATCATTAGGCACCGGACGAAAGTAAAGTCCAGTTAGTAGGGTCCATTTCGGCACGGCTACGAGCTCCTAGTTTTAGCGGCTTGTGAGGGGGCTCATGTGGGATGAGAGCGATGCCGCACGGATTTAGCTGGCTAATTATACACAAGTTGACATCAGGATCAGGAGGAAGAGACTGTGAGGTTGTCCTTGCCTGTGTTGTGTTTGCTGGTCGCCCTCCGTTTGGGTTTATCTGCGCGAGATTTGTCTTGTTTTGGTGCAGGTATGGCCCGACGGATCACGGGTTGGCCGTTCCGTTCGATTGCCTGCTCGGCTTGAAGTTGGGCAAAAGAAGAAGAAGAAAATATGCTGCTCTGCCCACGTTTAGAAACTTGTAAAAAGGGACTGAGCAAAGAAGTGTCTGAAATTTAGAGGGCAAACACGTTTACTCTTTCAAGCCTTTGAATTTATTTTTATTTTTGACTGTATATATGGACAGCACAGTATCGCCCGTAAGAATAACGTCGTAGTACCCTGCGGAAATAACTTTTAAAAAATAATAGCATCATAGGTTTTCTTTTAGATAGCATCCTATCTCAATGAAAAATTGGCGAAAAGAATGCCAATGCCTCAGCTAAAATTCTGCAACGCTTCCAGAGTTCTAGGTCTACTCTTTTAGAGAAAAATGTAGTACTTTTTTTGGAAGAAATAGGGGTACTTTTAAGTTCCCGGTCTACTTAAGACAGGCCCATTAGGAATGGCCGTATCAGGCTGGCAATGGGCTTAGAATGAGGCCGCAGAACATCAAGCCACATCCAGCCCAGCTGCAACCGAACCGTGCAAGAAATCGATACCGTGGGAAGAAAGCATAGACGTGCAGAAACATTTTTTCTTTTCTTTTTTGCAGTGAGTACAGATACAATCTTTATTCCATTTCATTAATGACAATCGCAGGTTCTGTTAGCACTAAAATACTGTAGATAAACAATGCAATGATTGGACTGCATTTTCTATATAAGCAAGAAATATGATAGGCACCACCTAAGTGAATGGAATCCCACTATTTCGCTGGTCAAACAAAGAGAATGGGCTGCCACTTACGTGATACACCACCGATGCAGCTGTCTCTCCAGCAGGTACAGGGTATTGGACATCTGCGAGGCTCCCACGTCTACAGTTCAGCACTTATCGGTAGAAGAACAAATCGTCTTTAGTCTTTCTTCTTAGACTAATAACAATATAGTATAGCCTATTATACTCGTCTTGGAGAAATGGCCAAGAACTTGGGCAGCACAATTTGCTGGAACAATACTGATGCGCATGCCAAATTGACAAGGAACAAGATCGGTGAAAATGTTCTTCTGTGAAAGGTTAATTTGTTTGATGCCAGGACTGACAGGCCAGAATATTCTCAAATAGCCCCGCATGATTTCTGGAACCAAACCATATCCAAGGAAGGCGAAAGTAGTAAAAGAAAAAAAACATACTACACCATATGGGGCAGCCATGGCGTTTAGAGCAATGGTGGGACAATTAAAACTCCGTTCGGAACAGCTGTGCTGAGTGCTGACAACCTAGCCTCCTTGTGAAAAGTGTTTATTTCAGCTGTAAATATACTCGAGTCATTAGCTTGCTAACATCCAACTGTTAGTCCGCCCACTAATTTAATATCCTACATCAAGCCCGCCCAAATGATATCGTCAGATAAAGATGCAAGACCTCGGAGATCGAATTGAATAACCACTAAGATTCAGCGATCTCAATATATAGATATGATACCTGCACAGTTCTGCTTGACTGATTCTTGTCTAGCTGCGGTGCTTTGCAGCGATTGTGTTGGTCGGCCTGCTTCCTGTCAACGCACAGTAAGGCATCCACCTGTCATTTCCGTGGAGGAGCTCCAGAAAGAAATGCAGATATACTAATAAGTTGCTCATTCGGCATGATATTTAAAAACGCGGACTGACTGATTCTCAGCTGGACGTGCATCCAACCAACATCTTCTCTATTACGAACCAATGCATCCCCTCCCAAAAAAATACCAATAAAAGACTACTTCATTCGTCCCTGCGTCCTTTCCCTCTCCAATCCAAAAGAGCACTTCCCTCCTCCCATGAGAGGCCACCAATAGCTCTTGCTGCAAGCCGGTGCTTCTGATGCCAGCATTGGCAATTTTGGCCAGAAGCATGGCTCTGTGCAAGAGAGTGCTGATGTTCTTAATTCTCCTCATCCTTTCCATTACTCGTGTAGCCACCACCAATGCAATTGCATCAAAAGTAGATCGGTTCGTGCCTCAAGACAACTACCTCCTCAGCTGCGGGGCATCCGCTGCTGTGCAGGTTGACGATGGCAGGACATTCCGCTCTGATCCTGAGTCGGTATCGTTTCTGTCAACCCCGACCGACATCAAGATCGCCGCTAAAGCATCCCTGGCTTCTGCTTCACCATTATCCCCACTTTACCTTGATGCAAGAGTATTCTCTGATATCTCAACCTATAGCTTCTTCATCTCCCAGCCTGGTCGCCATTGGATCCGGCTCTACTTCTTACCTATCACCTATAGCCAATACAACCTCACCACTGCAACATTTTCCGTGTCCACTGATAGCATGGTCCTTCTCCATGATTTCTCCTTCATAGCCAGTCCTCCAAACCCTGTGTTTAGGGAGTATCTTGTGTCAGCACAGGGAGACAACTTAAAGATCATCTTTACCCCAAAGAAAAACTCGATAGCATTCATCAATGCTATCGAGGTCGTCTCAGCCCCACCAAGCCTTATTCCAAATACCACCACCAGAATGGGTCCTCAGGACCAGTTTGACATATCTAACAATGCATTGCAGGTTGTCTACCGGCTGAACATGGGTGGTGCACTGGTTACATCGTTTAATGACACACTAGGCAGAACCTGGCAGCCAGATGCACCTTTTCTGAAGCTTGAGGCAGCAGCAGAGGCAGCTTGGGTTCCTCCTAGAACCATCAAGTACCCTGATGACAAGACTCTCACACCCCTCATCGCTCCAGCAAGCATCTACTCAACAGCACAGCAGATGGCCTCAACAAATATCACAAATGCAAGATTCAACATAACATGGCAAATGGCTGCAGAGCCGGGGTTCAGGTACCTTATCCGCCTACATTTTAGCGACATTGTCAGCAAGACACTCAATAGCCTCTACTTCAATGTCTATATTAATGGCATGATGGCTGTTGCCAACCTTGATCTATCGAGCCTGACAATGGGGCTTGCAGTAGCCTACTACAAGGACTTGATTGCTGAGTCTTCCAGCATCATCAATTCCACCCTTGTAGTCCAGGTTGGCCCAAACACAATCAACTCCGGCGACCCCAATGCCATCCTTAATGGCCTTGAGATCATGAAGATAAGCAATGAAGCAAGCAGCTTAGATGGCCTTTTTTCACCAAAAACAAGCTCAGAAGTTAGTAAGACGACACTGACTGGCATAGCAATTGCTTTGGCAGCAACAGCTGCATTGGCTGTAGTTATATGCTACAGGCGAAACCGTAAACCAGCATGGCAGAGGACAAACAGCTTCCATTCTTGGTTTCTTCCACTGAACTCGTCCTCAAGTTTCATGAGCAGTTGCAGCAGGCTCTCCAGAAATCGCTTTGGCTCCACAAGGACCAAGAGTGGATTTTCGAGCGTGTTTGCATCCAGTGCTTATGGATTGGGGCGCTATTTCACCTTCGTCGAAATTCAGAAAGCCACGAAAAACTTTGAAGAAAAGGGTGTTATTGGTGTTGGTGGCTTCGGAAAAGTTTATCTTGGTGCTACTGAAGATGGCACACAGCTGGCTATCAAGCGAGGCAATCCATCATCTGATCAAGGTATGAATGAGTTTCTGACTGAAATTCAAATGTTATCAAAACTTCGCCACCGGCACCTGGTTTCACTCATTGGCTGTTGTGATGAGAACAACGAGATGATATTAGTTTATGAGTTCATGTCAAATGGTCCACTAAGGGATCATCTGTATGGTGACACAAACATCAAGCCTATCTCTTGGAAGCAGCGCCTTGAAGTTTGCATTGGGGCAGCAAAGGGTCTGCATTATCTTCATACAGGTTCAGCTCAGGGCATAATTCACCGTGATGTCAAGACTACCAACATCCTACTTGATGAAAATTTTATCGCCAAGGTCGCTGATTTTGGCCTATCAAAAGATGCTCCATCCCTCGAACAAACTCATGTGAGCACTGCTGTCAAAGGAAGCTTTGGGTATCTTGACCCAGAGTACTTCAGACGTCAACAGCTGACAGATAAGTCTGATGTATACTCTTTTGGTGTGGTACTCTTTGAAGTGCTGTGTGCAAGACCGGCCATCAATCCATCTCTTCCAAGAGACCAAGTGAATCTAGCTGAGTGGGCCCGTACATGGCACCGCAAGGGGGAGCTTGGTAAAATAATTGATCCCAATATCGCAGGGCAAATCAGGCCTGATTCACTTGAGATGTTTGCTGAGGCTGCTGAGAAATGCCTTGCTGACTATGGAGTCGACCGGCCAACAATGGGAGATGTGTTATGGAAACTTGAATTTGCCTTGCAACTTCAAGAGAAGGGTGATGTTGTTGATGGCGCCAGTGATGGGATCCCAATGAAGAGCTTGGAGGTGTCCAATGTGGATAGTATGGAGAAATCTGGTAATGCTATCCCATCTTATGTCCAAGGAAGATGAAGATACCATGGTATCATCACAGTATGTAAGGGTATTAAGGAAGTACTGTAATATCTTGTTCGATCCCATCCAGACATCACTACTACTTTAGTAGAAGGGATTTTGCCTTGATATATATGGTACAGGAAGAATTTGTGATAGGCTCCTAACAGCAGAACATGTATTTCTTGTATTTTTTTACTTGAACATCCAGGCATTGTGTGCTATGATAAAGGATGTATGTTTTATGCAATTAGGGTACATTGTTGGACGGTTTGTAAACTAAACCATGCCTTCAGTCCTGATTATGATTATTATTTGATGCTTGGAGATAAGGTAATTCCATCATCAGCTGAAGGTAAGTAATATTGTATTGTATCATTCCAACGTAGAAAATGTTACTGAATAGAATGGCTAGGTAAACGTAGAAATTGTGCCACACAGCTACCTATATCAGCATACAAGCATAGAAATTGCAACCAAACAGAAATTGAACTAACGGACAGCAGTTGCAAATCCTTATAGAATTAAGTTATAGTTTACACCCACGCGTCTTAAGATGTCCCCTTGTAGAAGCCGGTCCTAAAATCGTTGGGGGCTTCTAAACTAGTTAGCCGAAGCCCAAAAAAAATTCGGGGGCGGCTTCTAGAATAAGTTGGGGATGGAGCGGCTTATGCCATAAGCCACCATAAGTTGTCAAAAGAACTGGACCATAGAATGTCCACCCTAATGCAATCAACTACGGCATCAATACACTTTTTAGGTTCAATTTGGAACCATGGTGACATGGTGTTATGCTGCATTATGTTGTGCAGGAAGCCAGTGAGGTAGTTGTAACTTGTAAAAAATGTTTGGTATATTTAGAAGGGTCTCTTGTTATATGAGCAGTCAACGATGGCCACATCCAAGAACGATGTTCGCAATAATTTTCTGAGGGCACAATAGTGCCAAACAGTCTTTACTTCCACAATCATGTAATAGTTAGACCATATAACTGCAGTTGAACACTACCAAACAGCTAGTGAATAGCATTAACTTGAATACCTTGAGCAAAATAAGAACATCACCTACATTCAATCCTATTCTTTAACCATTAACATAATTTGTTTCTGTACTGTATCATAACTTCATAAGTCCTTGAATTAGTGAATTACTGCTTCAATACAGCTTGGGGAAGTTGAACACCCACAAGCTTGTAAGCGAGTACGCGGCATGGCAATTGGCACATACAATTCTTGCAGGTAATTCTCAATGCTCAATTTATCATGAGTGTTCAAAATTAGTACTTGGAGGCGAAAGATCATACCTTGTGATTATCTTGACTACCCTACTTGATCAGAAGGATGGTACTTTTAAAGAAAAGATCAATCAGCCATCACATCAAAGCATTGTCAATCAAATCAATCGTGAAGGGCCCTGTGATTTGTCACTGGCAAACTTCAAACCAGCCAGTCAGAATGCATTAGTAAAACAAAGAATGGGCCATATGCAGATAAATGTGGATAGGAAATGCTCCATAACCTGTGTTAACTATTAAGGATCACGCATATACCAAAAACGTAGACCATCAGTTCGTAAAGAAGTATAATGGTTGGCAAAATGGAGGTAATTTGGCTTCATCATTGTAGCATTAAATTAAAAATTAGACATTTTACTTCATTATTTACAAAAGAGATCACCGAAGTTAGGGATGTCGGCATACAGCTCAATTGACTAATAATAGAGGACTGGTTCAGTGATTGTATACTGCACGTGTTTCTTAAAAAAAAGGATAATTTAGGGAACTTGAAACGCATAAACTTTTTAAACTGTCCACGCATCTAGAGATGATTTGTGAGTTCAATTTTCACATAAAGGAGTTGTAGTGAAATACATAATAGCCCCATGAGACAAAAAAGTATGTGTAATGTTTAATCAGCTGACAGGAGCAATACGTCATATACCTCAAGAGCTCAATGTGAAATTTTAAATATGTTTGACATGAAAATAAGCTGTGGCAGTTCAAATGGTTCCATTGGAACAGGGATTGGTTGTGAAAAAGTTGGTAATGAACGAGATACAGATAAATGTAACTCGTTAAAAGAATGGGTATGATTTGTCAAAGACAGAATTATGCTATTGCATATTGACAGTAATGGTCTGCAGATTCCGAAGAGAGAAATTTTGGCAAGTAAGACAAAAAAATCCTGTTACGACCACATATTATTGATAATCAAATCAAATAGCCGAGATAATACAAGTCATGGGACATCGAAAGCTCACAGATAACAAATTACATAAAATTTAGGACTGAGTACCATACTCAATCTTTCAAGGGGCAGCATAAGCTAAATTTTTTAAAGCAACAAGGAGCATCCAACACTTGCCTCGACACTTTACAATCAAGGCAACTAAACAGATCTCAGCAGATCATATTAGCATCTAGAGCAATCAAAAGTAGTTTTTGTTGCCTAGACTACAGATCAAAAGGCTATCTTCTGTACATGTACTTTGAGAGAGGGAAACCGACGCTCCTGGCAACCTGTGAAATAATAAAGTAAGCATTCAGAAAACTGAGAGCACAACGTAAGAGTATTTAACAACATAGTGGTACTGTATGGTAGATGTTACAAATGAATGTTAGGAGATATTCACCTTGAGAGCTAAATCTTCATCAATGTTGGATCGATATCTAGCTGAGCCTTCTAATGGGCAGCTCCGACTTTTAAAGAGGAAATTAGAATTGCACAGCGTTGACAATTGTAGCAGAACATCGGACATTAAAGCATTCGTTCCACTTCCGGCCATCATGCTGTCTGGGCATTCAACTTCATCAAGCACATCTTCTGATACTGATGTGATGCACTGAAATATGGCCAAGAGCCTCTCAAGAGGAAATGTGCCAGGACCTTTCATAAGTACCTCTTCAGCCATGGTATCCTTTCTGTCTATCGAGGCCTGGGAGCTCCTGCATTAAAAACAGCAATGTTAACATCTAAAAAGTCTCCAAAGTTTGGGCGAGCCTAGAAATGATATCATGTGGCATACTTTCTCTTGCGGTTACGGGTATCGGAACCTCCAGTGGAATCGAACAAAGCCGCATCTAGAGTAGCGGGGTTCCTTGAAGCCAAGAAAGCAGATAACAGTAGGTATTTCGCTGATACGGACATGTGGAACTCCAATTCACTCGAGAGACCATCTCTACCACCAAACTGCCTTTTAACACTAGCCTTTCCACCAGAACTGTCATCTTTGCACTTGTCCACTGAAGCTCTCATGGGGACACTGAATGTCTCATTCAACGCCACAGCCAAATGTGGTTGCAAATGCTCAAACAATCGCCTCCTCATACCCTCATCAGGAACCGCCTGCAAGTCCCCAATGGCTCACAGTACCTCCTGAAAAGCGGCTCCAGCAGTGCTGCCAGCTCATCAACCCTCCTTGTCACCCGGAATAATGGCTTCAGCACCACACTGCACAAAGCATCAGAATAACAAAAGAAAAAACTTCATTAAGTATGCTGCTCATGATGCGAAATACGCCACAATCCATTCGAGGCAGAATTAAACTGACACGGAGGAAGGAAGAAGTGCATTACCTCAGGAACGATGAGTACAACTTCGGATTGGATTGGCCCCGCATCAGGATGTCGCGGGCCTCATCCACCGTGTAATCCGGGAAGTAAACATGATTCGGCTCAACAGAGCCGGTCATGGTGTAGTAGGCGTCAGGCGTTGCGCTGCTCACGTACACGAGCACGACCTGCGGCAACCGGAGGAGATCGTGGAGGCGGAGGAGAAGGGAAAGAAGCTGGCCGCCCTTGTCCCAGCCCCTGGCAACCTCCAAGTTGTCGAACACCAGATAAACAAGCTCGCCCTGCGCAACAACGCCAGCAAGGGCGTCGCGGAGCGCAGCGATGAAGTCGGATGGCTTGTCAGGGACGCGCTGCCGCGAGGAGCTCGAGGACGATAGCGCGTTGAGCTGGGAGAGGATGGAGGCGAAGAGCGCGCGAGGGGAGGGGAGGGACCGGAGCGCGGCGTAGACGAGGCGCGGGCTGGGGCGGAGGTGGCGCAGCGCGAGGAGGAGCGCGCGCGTCTTGCCGGTGGCGGCGCCGCCGTGGAGCAGGACGGGGAGCGGGGGCGGGCGCCAGGAGCCGGAGGAGGTCCGTCGCCTGCGCGCGGCGGCACGGGAGCGCAGCGAGGAGCGCGTCGAGGGATTTGCCCTCGTTTGGCTCGGCGGCCGCCGCGAGGAGTTGGCGTCGGTGCGAGGATTTGGGCCTGGATTTGGGAGGGGAGGCCGGCGAATCGGGAGCGAAGGCGGCGCCGCGGGTGGTGCGGCGAGGGGTGGTTGGCTGGGACATGGTGGCGGGTGCGGAGGCGGGCGCGGCTAAGTGGCGGCCGGCGGCGCGGGGAGGTCGTCGGAACCCTAGGATCCACGGGACGGAGAGTGGAAGGGGAATGGCGACGGGGAGCGGGAATTGGGAAGCTTTTGGGGCGGGAGAAAAGGGCTGCGGAATGCGGCTCCGATTGGGCCGTCTTGATCGCTCTATCTATACGCAAGCAAGGCCCAGATAAAATTGATTGGGCAGGCCTAGGTTTTTTTTCGGGGGTGGGCAGGCCCAGTTACAGCGATAGGACAAAATTAACCATTTTCAGTACCCTAAAAAAATACACAATCATTTTCAGTAGGAGAAGAAGTTTAGTGACACCTATGACGAGTCTGAACTTTATTAGACGACGTGTGAGTTTGTGTGTATGATAGTGCTGTGCATGCATGTATACATTCATGTTGTACTCGGTGATTAAAGAAAAACACTAGTACTATGTAGCCATAGTTATGAAACAAGTCCATCTTTAGATTTTACCTGCTGCCTCTCGATGTTCATCTTTTACCATTCGTATATAACCCAAAACTCAGACTGGGATACGATAAAATCCTACCATGACATTAAGCTCGGGGGAGACTTGTGTGAGATCTCGCATTAGGTGAGATCTATGAGATCTTTTTCTTAAAGAAAAAAAATATGTTCAAACATTCTAAAAAAAAAGTGGACACACATCAATGTTTGATGTACAGCCTCAAGAAGTTTCAACTCACAATGATAGAAACAAGGTGATGCTATTCACATTCGATTTTGTCTTTTTTGAATCTTCAAATGTACATCGAGTTTTGAGCTGGTTTTTTTTTTTCCACAGTTGTAGACATACCCCACACGGGCGTTGGAAAATAATTTCAGATTTTTTTTGAAATGTCTAATATGTCTTTTCAAGGTTGATGTCACGATCTCACCTAAATGTGTGATCTTATACAAGTCTCCTCCATTAAGCTCAACCCTTCAAAGTCCAAACCATATGATACGGATTAATACTCGACAGAGCATCATCTCTCCATGTTTTTCTTCGTTCTATGAGATTCTTTTCTTGTTACCCTATCCTGTGTGATGTACTGATGTTGCCCTTGCGTGGCACCGTTTCTACTTTCAGTGTTCAGATCAATGCAGGGGAATAGTCTGCCAAACAAGAAAAGAAATTAACATCTCTATCGTCTCTCAGTGTCGTCCTGCACGTGGCAATTCAGTCCATGACCTGATCACTTGGCCAAACCTCGTGATGTGTAGTAGCTGCACACAGCTAGTACGTCACAAAATTAAAGTCGCCGAGGCACTGCAAAATGCTGTGCCGAACAAGAAGCGCGGCTGGCGTTGCTGCCTCGTGTCTCTGTATTGCCTTTCCAGCAAAATGATGAACGCGGTTAAGTTACTCTCGCCTACTAATTAAGTAGGAGTAGCAATGGACCGAACATGCCAAGGATTCTTGTTGCTATTTATTACAGAGACCTCGACGAGGCTATAGGTAGAAACCTCGGTCGCAACTTAGCACCCAAGTAAGCTTAGATTAATTATCTTGTACTAAGTGGACAAATGGCGGCCAGTCACGCACGGCATATGCTGATGGAGACTGCTGGCTAGCTTAGCGTTAGCTTGGCTTGGCTAGTATCTCGCCAATCATATCGCGTGGCCTGGCCTTTCCACATCACCATGATTACAAGGCGACGGAGGCGACAAAAGTGTCAAGCGACAAAAGAAGCAATGCCACAGTGCGTCAGTAACTTCCATTCCCTGCTTGATGCTGTCGATCAACAAGTGTTGTTTCATAACTTCCGTTCAAATCAGGCGGGATCTCGCTGGCGTTCATTCCAGTGCGACGTTGCGGGCGAGCGGAAGGAGCTGCATTTTTAAAGAAAAAAGGAGGATTATCCCGGCTCTGTATCTGGACGATGCATGCAGCCATTTTATTAAGTATTCACAAAGACCTTATAAGTAGTACATCAGATAGTCTGAAGTCATCATCTTATCAACATATGTCGCTACCCCTATTCATATGATGAAAGAGTGTCAATAGTCCGAGCCTAATACTAAGACATCGCACAAATGCCTAACATCTAAAGCCAGACCCCAACAAGCCACATACTGGATGTGGGGCACAAACCGGTCGGACCCACTCTCATGTGGCGTCGCCACCATCTTTCACCAATCCATCTTCAGAGCAAACTAACGCACCGACCTTGCCAGACTTCTCTGCCATCGACGCCACCATGACGCCAGACAACATCCCCCCTGCGCGAGTCCATCTCCGTGCATCGGACATCGAGTCTCCACAGCGCTACGTCGCTGATATCCCGCTTCATCATACACATTGTTGGTGACGGATCTACGCCGCTGATGTCCCGCTTCATCATACACATTGTTGGTGAAGGATCTCGTGCACGGAGCATCCTCCATCTCTCGTGCACGGGCCACCGCCATCCCTGCCGGGATCAGGATGATCCAGGCCGCCGCTGCCAGATCCCAACAAGGAGAAGCATGCGAGGGTTTCTTTTGATGGATTTCTTGCGGAAGGAGCTGCATGGATTTTTTTTCTCTCTATAAACATAAACATGGAAGTAAAACCGGTACAAACTTTGAATCGAGCTTTGAAATTCCGAACCGTTTCCACGGCCATGCTTGCTTCTTGCATCATTACCTCCGAAGCTATAGATGATGTTTAGGGCACGCTCTTCATGTACCATATTGACTTTGTATGCACCAAACAATTCGTGGGTATAAATAAATCAAGATTGATGTAGAAATACGTGGAGTGGGTACATTCGGACACCCGCTGCCACCGCAGCTACTGCTGCCCATGCTTTTCGAAATGATGATTGTAGTGCGGCTTTCTCTCTCTGTCTCTCTCAAACAAGGCGATGTCTTGATACAAAGCAGGTCCGTCTCTTTCCGGTGACAGTGGCGCGCGTGCTGACCAACAGTAGAAGCGTACATGTCCATCGGTCGGTCTTCCTTCCAGATGTGTTGAACAGCAGAGATGCGGCGAATGTGGAGAAGACGAGACAGAATAATAACATGAGTGAGTGAGTGGGGGTTGATCAACCGCTCCTGCACTGCATCTGTTCCTCGCCCGGTGCCCTTCACTTTCCAACAGAGAAATCGGCACTTCAGTCCGCAGAGAATAATAATAGTAATAATTAGAGAGAAAGAAAGAAAGAAAGAGAAGCACTGACCACGAGCACCATTGCACCAAACTCGTCGCTCTCGCTCGCCCTTCTCGTGCGTAGCTTTCAGTTAGCATGTGTTCATCGGGGTCTCTACTTTCTTCTACCAACGATGGCCGCCATTTAAAAGATGATACTCCACCATGCACTAAATTATTGGTTAATATAATCTCGAGACAGAAGCAACTCCGCCATGCAGTGCACGGTAGGGCACAGCCGCTCTTTCTTGAACGAACATACGAGTATACGACACACGTCCAAGATCTACCAATCCGCACCGTTCGTTCTCTCGCCGGGAATATTAACCGTGTCCGGAAAATCACGCAGCTGGAGCCAACCCAAGAGAAATCGCCGGGTCTAAGCAGACTCGCCGTTGATCTATCTATCTATCTATCTAAAAGGAAGAATTTATTCAAAAAAAAAAGATCTTAAATAAATTCTAAAGGGAGGTGTTCGATTCAGATTCGTCGAGTCGAGACGTAATTCGCGACAGCGAAAACGGGCCAGAAATTCTCGGGACCGCGTGCTGCGCCGGGTACGCGGTCAAGTCTCCCCGTCCGTCGATGCCGGAGGCCGCACCCGGCCCACCACGGCGTTCCGCGGCTGCACGCACGCACGCGTCCCCGTCGCCGATCCTCTTTCGTGCTCGCTCCTGAACGCACTCAGTCAGTCAGTGCGGTGTGTACATCACAATTCACAAAGCAGAATCTGCACCAACGCACACTACCGCCGAGAGAGAGAGCATTATGCTACTCGCCTAGTACTCCTAGCTTCTTCGGGTTTTCATTCTCTCCCAACCAAGTCTATAAATATCCCCGCCCGCCGCCTAATAATTATTCTTGTTCAGGTTTTCATTTCTGCCTATACATATACTCCCTCTCCGGTCCTTTTTTACTCTGCATATTAGGTTTGTTTAAGATCAATCTCATCCAACTTTGACCAAGTTTATATAAAAAATTATTAACATTTACATAACAACACCAATATCATTAGATTCATCTTGGAATATATTTTTATATTATATTTATTAGATATTATAGATGCTAATAATTTCTAATATAAATTTGATCAAACTTATCTAAGTTTGACTTTCGGCAAATCTAATATACAAAGTAAAAAGGACCGGAGGGAGTACTACATACGTTAGCGTCGTCACCACCTGCTCCTCCTGTCAGTTGTTCATCAACAAAGCCATTGCCATTATAAATTACTCGGCACCATCTGGTGTGTGTGCGCCAAGACGAGGTGATCCATCGCTTCCTCTACCTTATATAAAATCACACTGTTGGGCTCCTTTGTTGTTTATATGGACATGATACTGCTTCACATTGTATACGCAATGTACGTGGCGTCGGTGCGTATTTTTCTTCTCTTGATTGAAACCTGCTAGCTATAGAAAAATACGCGCACACACACACACACACACACAAAAAAAAACCTGCTAGCTACAGAGAACGACACGCCGCAGGGCCATGCATTCATCACGCCCACTACGTTCGGCCATTCGCTGCCTGACAGGTTGCGCGTATGCATCACACATCCGTCCATCACACACAGATGTTTTTTCCGGCCTCTCTTTTTCTTTTTCCGGGATTGTGATTTGACGGTACATGGGTTTTATTTATGGGCCGTGGTCCAACATGGGGAGCACACCAGCAGACAGCAAAAGAAAGTACGGAGTATGATTGATGAGACGATGTGTGCTCTGCTCCTCCTCCCGCTGATATGAAAAGGTCACGGCTTGGACCGGTTGCATTGTTTAGTGCTCCCCCGTTGCATTCATAAATAAAACTGGCATGAGCTTTATTAGTATGTTGCTCTAGTTGATCAGGTTGGAGGGGGGCCTTTTTCAAGTGCTACTAGCTGTTTGGAGTGCCATTTGTTTGTTTGGCACTTGCTGATTATCCCCTCCTTTTTTGTTGTTATACATACATTGGCGTGCAAGCTATGTCTAAGAAAAGCAAACCATTTTATACTTTCTATCAATAGTTTGTTTAAAGGGGTATAAACACAGGATCTCTACATATCATATAGTGCTACTCAATGGGATTTTGTGTCTACGCAAATCATGTAAAAGTGTCCCTTCTTGTCTATAAATGCAAGTCGCTTGGAAATCTGGCATACTCTTCAAGGCGAAACTTTGACCATCGATTTATACACATATACATACAAAAGTATGTCAGTTCATATAAAAGCATATCACATTAGAAAGGCAATTTTTATAACAGATGTGGTATTTGCAATTTCATGCTGGAAATGCTTGGGTAATATTTGTTGTGGTGACCCAAATTGTAAAGAGAAAAAAATTGAGACCAACCCAAGAGCTAACCCTCGTTGGCATTTTTATAGGAGAAACTCCATGAGCACCACGTGTCCGAGCCGCGACTCGAACTCGAGTGGGCTGCCCAGCCAACAGGTCGATGCCCCGTCCTAACCCAAATCGTAAAGAGGACCTACATTTTCTAGTGGGAAGGAATACATGACATATACTTTTTGGCAACCAATGCCGTCAAAGAGTTCACGCACATCATTGTAAGAGGAAAGAGTTGTGATGTCGATTAAAGAAAATCGTAAGAAGCAAGCGAGCCTTGAGCACCACCAGTCTATCAAGCAAAGGCAACAAGTATAACTCAAACCCAACGGAGGCCACACGATGTCGGCCACACCACCATCGTCGACATCGCCCATCGCGGCCGCAATCTATCGACTCCAACGTCACCTTAGCCCCCCGAACCGCGAAACCGAATCCTTACAACCTCCTCTTTTTTTTTTTTTGTGAGGAACCTCCTCGGTAGTGAGCCCAAGACCACCAATGCTGTCGACCGCGGAGACAACAACGACGACAAGGCGACTCCGATTTTAGCGAGAAGCAAAGCTTAAAGCGCATGCACGCACCACCCATAAAAAGAACGAAAACCGCTCGCTCAAACACGATTCTTTTTTGTTTTTTGAAAGGTACAAACATGATATTTTCTTTACATGTCCGCATCAGTCGCGGTCCGTCGCTTTGCATATATGTCACACATCGAATCTGAGGATTTTGTTTTGCTTGGGGGGCATGTGTTTGCGGAGATTTGGAAGCAAGCCATGTCAAAACGATCAACAGGGACACGATTTTCTCCTAGCAGCATTCCTTGTCTAGACAAGCCAGACGGAGCTTCCTCCGTGACCGAGTACACGCGCACTCACCCGCAGTTTGACCACCTTAAACAAACCAACCCAAGCAAACCTGGATCGACCGAGCCTCGAGCAGCAGTCGAACCACCTAACCATTATTCCATCCCTCCATAGAAAAAACAGGTGAACGGAACGGAAGCTGAGAAGCTTCATGGCCGGATTAATTAGTGGAGCCAGTGGCACTGTTGCGACCCCGCTTAGTTAGGTTGGGTTGGGCTGGGTTCCTGGAACACGCGTGACAGAGACCGGGCAGTGCCCCGTACCCTCCCCTCCCCTCCGCCTCGGAATTCTTTACCCTTTCCCGGCGATTCATATGCCGCGCCTTTGCGGAGCAAGAAAGATGAGCGGATCCATCCATGGATGATCAACACGCTTTAGGCCGGGCACGGGTCAATTAACTAAGTGGCATGCGCGTCACGTTCTCGCCTCCCTCCCCTCCCATCCCATGATTAGGACGATGCTTACAGCGAGGTAGTGGTACAAGTAGAGGGTCGCTTGGGGTGGTGGTAGGCAGCTGGAGACTGCGGAATTGTTGGCGGCCGGGCTCCCGTGTCCGAGACGAACCCCTTTTCTCCTGGCATTATCCGCTGACAAGTCTGAGATAGTAATTGGAGGTCGCTACTAGATTGATTGATTGGGTTGATCGATAAGGGTAGGTAAAGCTCTTTGATCCGTCCCTTGGGTCTCCCAAAGCGCGGTATATATCCGTCCGTCGAGCTTCGAGCCGGCCGTCCCTGAGTTGCTAACTCTGCGAGGTGTGTGCTTCTTGGTTTGGTCCGTTCAGGCCTGCGTGCGTGCTCGCTGGCCATGGGTTCTTGCGTGTCGACGACGAGGCGGCGGCGGAGGTCCTCCAGGA
Source organism: Aegilops bicornis (assembly GCA_021605145.1). Classification (NCBI taxonomy): domain Eukaryota; kingdom Viridiplantae; phylum Streptophyta; class Magnoliopsida; order Poales; family Poaceae; genus Aegilops; species Aegilops bicornis. The sequence continues at coordinate 671,452,796 of CM038673.1, read as the reverse complement.
AGCTGTCGGCCACGGCCACCAAGTTCCGCCGGAAGGTGTCGGCCGCGATCGCCGGCGACGCCGCCGGCCGCTTCGCCGCGCGCCACGGGGTCGTCCGCGTCGACGGCGCGCCGCCGGCCTCCGGCGTCACGCTCCACCTCACGCAGCTGCAGTGGCAGCACAGCCAGATGGACGCAGGGAATGGTGAGACACCAAACCAAACGCCTCGTGTTCTCCGGCCGGCGTCGACCTGCTCGACCAGAGCACTGAATTTTCTTTTCTTGTTTTTGCAGTGATCTGCGACGAGGCGTGGTACGACTCCGTCAGCATGCTGGGAGACTCGGCCGGCTCCGACGACGACGACAACGATTACTCCAGCGTCAGTGGAGGTATGGCGCTCGCCCCCATCTTTCCTGCCCTGCAGTGCAGTTCCAGGCTCGCGGTGCTCACCCTCTTTGCAAAATCCAGATCCTCTCCCGCAAGACGTCGCCGGCGGCACGAGCGCGTCGCCGTGCAAGGACGCGGCGTGCCTGGCGGACGCCGTGCACCGCCTCCGGAGCATAGCGGACGCGGAGGCGTGCCAGGGCGACCCCCCGGAGAAAGGCGAGGACCCCGGCGCTGCTCCTGCTCCTGGTCATGCCGCTGCTGGTGGTAACCTGAAAGAACCGCAGAGCGCGGCCTCCTGCTCGCCTCGGCCTCTCCCGGGCTCGGTCCCCAGCCACAAGGTGCAGCCGATGCCGGTCGCCGGGTTCAGCCCGCACCACCAGAGGAAGAAATCGGCCGTCGTCAGGCTCTCCTTCCGGAGGAGGTCGTACGAGGGCGATGAGATGACCGAAATGAGTGAGTCAACACCACCACGTTCACCGCGTTTAAATTGTTCGTCAGCATTTCGTTCCTGCTTCGCTGACGAAATTGACGATGATATTCAGCTGGCTCGGCGAAGTACCTGTACCGGCCGAGAGCGGGCCTGACGCTGCCGTGTGCGGCCGGCGAGAAGCCGTCGGAGGGCTGCTGGTCGGCCCTCGAGCCGTCGGCGTTCAGGGTCAGAGGGGAGGGCTTCTTCAAGTAAGAAGCAATGTTACTGAAACTCCTGATATGCACTGTGTATTTCGTCTGCCAGTATGCCTGACTGAAGCTCATGAAATTTGTTGCAGAGACAAGAGGAAATCCCAAGCCCCAAACTGCTCCCCCTACACCCCGATCGGAGCTGACATGTTTGCCTGCCCAAGGAAGGTGCACCACATCGCGCAGCACATCCCGCTCCCGTCGCTCAAGCCCCACGACTCCTTCCCCTCGCTCCTCATTGTGAACATTCAGGTAATTCGCTCGTGTTTCTTGACCTACCACTTAACAAGTGGTACTTGATCTACCACCTTTGTGTATTGATTGGTTAGGTCTGAACTTAACAAGCTAACTGATCTGTACAGTTGCCTACCTACCCTACTACCATGTTCGGCGAGAACGACGGCGACGGCGTAAGCCTGGTCCTGTATTTCAAGATATCCGATAGCTTCGACAAGGAGATCTCTCCTCAGCTCAAGGACAGCATCAAGGTGAGCCAAATTGATTACATTTCTATTTCATTTTACAATCTAACAATTTTCAGTACCTTGGAGGCTTGGACAAGTTTCTGATGAGGAATTGGTTATGCAGAGTGTTATGAACGAGGAAATGGAGAGGGTGAAAGGGTTCCCGGTGGACAGCAACGTGCCCTACACAGAGAGGCTGAAAATCCTGGCCGGCATTGTAAACCCTGAAGACCTGCAGCTCAGCGCGGCCGAGAGGAGGCTTGTGCAGACCTACAACCAGAAGCCGGTGCTGTCTAGACCCCAGCACAGATTCTACAAGGTACTGTACTAACCAGTTATGCTGTCTCACATTTTCCTCCATGTGCTCAAATTCAGAAATTCTTCATGTCCTGGTCCTGACTGAAACGTGTGCGTCCGTTTGTTCATTGTGATGCAGGGCTCGAACTACTTCGAGATCGACATCGACGTGCACCGGTTCAGCTACATATCGCGAAAGGGCCTCGAGACCTTCCGAGAGCGGCTCAAACATGGTGTCATCGATCTTGGGCTGACCATTCAGGTACTTAATATTTCCCCTCTGTTCTTGGCCTTTGGACCAGTTGGCTTGAGGGATATTTTGTTGGCTGAAAATCTGAACCTTGCCATCTGGGTGCAGGCGCAGAAGGCCGAGGAGCTACCTGAGCATGTATTGTGCTGTATGAGGCTGAACAAGTTGGATTTCGCAGACAACGGTCAAATACCGACGCTCATAACTTCCAGCGATGAATGAAGCTGGAAAATGTACTGACTTTGAGAGTGAGAGAGACAAGTTGTATATATCGGGAGATAGATGTAGGAACTAACGCAAATTTGTTGGGTAACGGTGTATTGATCGTGCAAATAATCTTGTGCACCGAATTGCAATTGGAGCAGTTGCAGTTCTGCTGTCTAAAGTTGTTCAGATGTTCCAATAGCCTGCATGCCTTTCTCAGAACATGGAAATGCAAGATTGCCTAAGTTGCCAAAGTCGCATTGTACATAACCTTGTGCACCCAAAATTCCCCCCAAAAAGTTCGACGGATTGTAGCACGCATCTCAACGAATTGGACTCCCAGGTAATGAGCAAGAATCTCAACCAATTGGACTCCCGTGTAATGAGTTCGGGTGCATAGGAGTGACGAAAATCCACTCTTGCTCACGGAAAAAAACGCGTGCTCACTTTGGTCATGTACAAGTACAATCAAAGCGTTTAGAGCGATATATCCGCTATTAAAAATGAGTTGATGTTTGTACGACTCCAAATGCAGTTTTCGTTTCGTCCCCTTTTCAGTAAAAACAATATGTAGTTTCGTCCCCTGGTTTGGAAAAATAATCTAAACCAAGTCGGTGTTTTCCTTGTGCTACTGGAAACCATGTCTGATTAACTCAATTAATCTTATCAAAACAATGTCTTGTATTAAATCAGTCAAATCAAATAAAATTTTGACAAAACCTTATCTAAATCAAAACTTACTTGACTTCCCCTACGCGTATACCCAAATCAAGTCTTATCAAATCTCAACTAAATCAAAAAAGTAAATTCCGGTCTTCCCCTATCCAAGGGCGGCCTACGCAAGGCCGAATGAGCCGTGGCCCGCACAACATTTTGGAATTTATACACTATACATTTACTTTTGGAACACCAGCCCACATGCTTTTTTCCTTCTGTTCGGCCTCCCCGACCTGCCCATCAATGAGCTTTAAGCTTCGCAACTGCCCCTACCAATACTCAAATCAAATAAAATGTTACCAAAATATAGAATATGATGGGTGTATCGTATATGTTGGACACGATTGATGTTGAACCACTAGAATATGTATGTCTACTTCGCAATGCACTGACAATTAGCTAGTGCTTATTAAAACACAACTTTATCTGAAGCACCAATGCTTATTTACACCGTGGAGTTGTCTAATTAAGCACATAAACCCTAGAAATAAACATACGTGATTAAGCAAAAATCGATATATTTTTCCAATCGCCACTAGACACCCAATTAGACAAACAAGGAGTTTGGTCTTTAGCAGGCAATGAGAGAAATGGGTTTGATCTTTTTTTTACGTCAAATGGGTTTGATCTTTAACGGGTAAGCGAGTTCTGCATAGTTGGTGCCCCAGGTGGTAGTTGTGCCCTGAACCAGATCCTGAGGCCCTCAGACAACCACGATGGGTCTCCCCTTCGTGGTAGGCTCGGTAGCTAGGCTTCCTCGATGAGATGCGATGGAGAGACCGAACGAAAGCTCAGCGTGTGTCTACGTCGGTGATGGCTAATCCTTTGGGTGTCGTGTCCTCTTGGAGCATGGTCATTTTTCCTTCCTACCCTTGTTTAAGCTTTGGGCGGAAACCCTGAAAGACAGTCGGACTCGGCAATTCGTAACCCTCTTGGGAGTGTTATTGGAGAGATTGGTTCTTTTTTGGTTGCGACACACGGACTTATTTGGGTGGGCATGGATCATGACCTGAAACATCTTTATTTCCAGTGTGACGGCAACTCACTTTGTCCTCTGTCTTGTACACGCGGTATCATTGGCAACTGCCCTAACCCCTTCTGCTTGCTACAAGGTCGACGCTCCTCGATCCGGAGCGAGAATCGAGATGGCCGGCGGCTCTCTCTGGCGGCATATTTGTGGGCGTTGCGACATATATAGTCTGATTGTCTAATGTAGGAGACGTTCGCTGATGTTCGGCTCCTTCTACTTCTAGTTGTGATCTCGCAGCTCCGGTGATACTGCTCGGCAGCAAGCTGGGGGCGTCCAATAGTTCCTCTCAATCTTTAGTCGAGTGATGTTTGATTTGCTTGTCTTTTTAGCTTAGTTTATTTATTCTCGTCCCTCTGTAAAGAAATATAAAAGTATTTAGTGCTTTGTAAGAGGGTTGTCTCAACAACATGTATTGTGCCGTGTTAGTACATTCGGGCGCAGGTTTTGGGCAGTTGCCATGTGCGTCAAGCGGTTCATGGCACGATAGAAATCTGGAGTGCCGAGCTCTAAAATTGCCAACAAAATCAGATAATGCCAATCTGTACTAACATGCGTTGATGTATCTATAATACCTAAATAGTTCATTCCCACTATGTTATTTCTTTTAACATGCACCTTATCCACATCAGAAAACTGCCACATCATCATTTAGTTTGTCATTAACTAATTTCTATTGGCTCTCAGTTTGCAGACTTAAACTAGCACAGAAGTCGTATGGTCTCCATTCGCGCACAGACCAACCCCTTCTCCTTCCTTCCCGTACCATCCCCTTCCCCTACCGGCTCCTTCCTTCGTTCATTTATCACAACCGAACAGGCGTTGCTTCACCTCTCCACGATGTAAATATTTGCCTCATGGCAGTACCACTTGAAAAGCAAAAGCTCCATCATAGCGCTACTCCTATTCCGGCTGCCCCTCTTCCTGCCTAAAATCAAAGTGTACGATCTCTTTTTGTTGTCTCTGATGTTGTTTGTGCGGCTGGTGACGCCCTCCTTCATCTCTTGGTTTGGCTGCAGGTCATGTACAAGGTGTAGATGGTGTGGAGTAACTCCATGATTGGAGGGGAATGGAAATCATGCCAGGCTATTCATATTGTTTGGTGGGGCGGATCAAGCAAGGAAGGGTAAGGATTTGATGTAATGATGGATCCAGATGAGGCAGGAGTGTAGCTATGGGGTGGTTTGTGTCGAGGATGAGCTTGATTGCCTTCTCTGCAGGCTGGATCTGACGCCTGGTCGCCGCCATCAATCCCACCCCAGCGGTGGATGGAAACTGCCCTCCACCGACAGTCTCCTCCTTCCTGCTTCTCTCCCTGGAACTTCTTCCTTCAGTTTGTTGTTTTTTGTCCTCGCTAGACAGAGTTTTGAATGTATGTAAAAGTGATTAGAGTGCAGATCCACGTTGGCATGTGCAACTGTCTGGCGCAACACTGTCCATTCGTCCGATACTCCGATTTGGATGCCATGTACACCAACACGCATGGAAGAATGGATGTATTTGTTCATTGTCGTACAAGAGAGAGAATAAGCCGAATAGTTTCCCTTTTATGTATGGAGAGGAAGAAGTAGAAGGTCATCACTCTGGAGTCTGGACTAGAGCCTATACAAGATTGTATACAGGGCCTTTGTCTCTGATTCATGTGATTTTTTATCTACAAATTCTGTCAAATTAGTTCACACATCTATTTAGTCACATTATATACTTCATATGTAATTATGAGGGTAAAAAGTAATGCATGTTATATCTTTTGATAACAGCAAAATAGAAAAAAACATTTTCTATTCATATTCATGAACCTACTTTGTTCACATCCCTTTCTCTTATTATAGAGGCCTGATGTTATGGACTCCTCTGAATGTTTCATATGCAGCTCACATATACATGTTGCATTGTTCTCTATCATTTCTTTTAGAATTTTCTTATGGGACAACCTCACATGCTACATCGTGAACCACACATGTAGCTTCTTACAAAATACACTATGACTTCTACCTAAAATTAGTAGTTATGCTGCCCAATTTAGAATTACTTATCAGTAAAGTGGCTGCATTTGTTTGTAATCAAGGAAAACTCTCATTAGCACTCTTTGGTTAGTTTCTACTTGCAGCTGTGCCATACCAAATCCCTAATATATTGTAACTATCTATAGTGTAATCATTTTGATCTGTCTTTTTTGTATTCTCTACACACGGTATGTCCGCATTGCTACAAAATTCCCGCAGCAACGCGCGGGGCATCATCTAGTATTTTATGTTTTTCATGCCCTCGGTTTCAAAATATAAGGTGTATTACTTGTTCAAAAGTTAGACATGTGCATGGTTGACCAAGGTTTAAGACAAAAGTATCAATATCTATAATACCGAATTTGAACCATTAGATTCATCACGAAAACTATTTTTGATATTTATTTAATTGGTTTTCTAGGAGTTGATATATTTTATTTTACAACATACATAAGTTTCCTCGAAAAAAATACATAAGTTTGATTTACATGAAAACCAATGCACCTTATATTCTGGAACAAAGGGATTACTTGGTATATACGAATATATGACCTAAGATTAAGGTTAGTAATGTGCATTATTAGGTCTGCAAAACTGTATATCAAGGATGGAGCCGCCTCAAGCTCGGGTGTGGAGGTGAACCGTCTTTTTTTTCTTCTTCTTTGGTGGCTGCTGCGGTGGTTCATCGATGGAATCCTTCACAAGCCACCGACTTGTTTCCCCGACTCTTGCAATGACCAATTTGACTTTACACCCAACACGAGTGATATTCCGTGGCCTCCTCTTCCTCTTCATCTGCTTCTTTTCACGACTACAAACGAGTTTCCTCAAAATTACCTTCATGTTGGCTTCATCCCACTCAACATAGCCTTTCATGAAGATATTTTTTTAGGAAATTTGTGTGTAATCACAGAAGATTGTCACGAAGAGAAACACATGAAAAGGAAGAGGAGGCCACAAAATATCACTCGTGTTGGGTGTAAACCCAAATTGGTCACTGTAAGTGTCGAGGAAACATGGTGGTGGTTTGTGAAAGATTTCATAGATGAACACACCCCATCCTCTGGTCCCACGGGATCTTTCTTCTCTATTGCGTTCACACAAACGAATGAGCGACGAGCTGAAAGCGAGCATTGTAGAGATGGAAAATTCTGGGATCCTCAAACACAAAATCATGGATATCTTGCAAATTCAATACGGGGATATGATCAGGTTCAATGCACGACGAGATACATTTATAATTTTTGCTATCTCTACAAGCAGGAAACAATCATTTTCGGTGATGCTCAAACGGTGATCCATTACATGATGGTGCGACAAGAGAGAGATCCAGATTTTTCTTCAAGTACTTGGTTGATAAAGATGGGCATCATAAGGAATTGTCCTGCTCCGATAGACAATCTGGCTTGACTACGAGGCTTTCAACGATCTTTTTTCATAGCACATACATGACCAATAAGTACAATTTGCCATTTGTGCCATTTGTCGGGTTGAATAACCACCGCAACACTGTTATTTTTAGATGTGTGATTATTTCTCATGAAACAATCTAGGTGAAAGGATCGATACGGTCGACTAGAGGGGGCGGGGGGTGAATAGAAGACTACAAATTTTAATCTTTCTTGTAGATTTTAAGGTTTAGCGGATAAAAGAGTTCACTAGATATGCAACTAGGCGAATGCAACCTATATGACAAGCAAGCTCCAAGATAAAAATGCTAGGCAATAAACTACTTAGCAAGCCAACAAGCATACAACAAGGAAAGGTGCGGGAAAGGATTAACCACAAGTGAGACGAGGACGCGGATTTTAACCCGAAGTTCACTCTTCCTTGGGAAGAGCTAATCTCCGTTTGAAGCGGTGCCGGAGCCAAAGCTTGCGGAACGCCACCAAAGGTTCACCGTATTCTCCTTCGAGTCACCCCTAACGGATGAGCCTCGAAACACTCGGGGTTGGTCTTGAAGGCGACCACCACACCTTTACAAACTTCTCCGGAGCACACCACAAGCAAGGAAGCTTCCGGAGGAACCTCTAGCCGCCTAGGAGCCCAAGCTCCAAGAGTAACAAGTCAATGGGGAAGAAATGTTGCGGGGAACATGATTTGGTTTGGTCAAGATGTAGATCGGGTCTTGCTCTCCCAATCCCCAAAGTTTCAACAAGTTTGGGTGGAGGGATTAAGAGTATTGAGCAAAAGGGGGTGTAGCAATGGTGGAGCTCAACAAGACATTAGGGTTAGAGGTTGGAGGTGGAAGAAGGGCCTTTATATAGTGTTCAGGGGCTGGTGGGGATTTACGCGTTGGACCCGCGCAAGACGGCTAAGTCAGCCCCAGGCGCACGGGTACTCAGAGACAATCACGCCACCCGTGCAAGCATGGGGGTCAAAAGACCTGCATGCATGGGTACCCAGAGAGTTACGCAAGACCTGCAAGACGGGGTCAAAAGACCCCGTGTGCACGGGGTACCCAGTAACTTTCGGTTGCAACTTTCTGAGTACCACAACATACACACTAGGTTCTTATTAGGTGGTCGGAGTGGGAAGGGTAAGAGAGTAAGGCTCAGCAATGGCATTCCCACACGACATTTATCCACACAAACCCCTCTTAATAGTGCGGTCTTTCCTATGACTCGAAGCAAACCAAAACTAAACCTTCGAAGTGTCGAAAGACAACGCCTTTGTCCTTTTTGAAATGGGAGGGGGGGTCGCACATCTCCATCGCGGGCACTTAGAACCAATAACCCGAGATAAACTTTAGCAACCGATATTAGTTCAACTAACCACATTGTCATCACACCAAAATAAAGCATAAGTGCCACTAGCACTTTCAATCTCCCCCTTTTTGGTGCATTGATGACAACGTGGTTAGAGCATGGCATAGAGGATAAATAGATAGAAAGCCATGGAACAAATAATGATCATGATAGCTCCCCCTATATGTGTGCCCGAAAACAAGAATGCATCTAGAACACCCATAGGAGGTTCGACCAAGATCATTATTGATAAGTCAATGAGATTCAACAAAATAAACCTATAGCGGTGCCTAGAACTCATGACACAGTGTGGTGAGCAAATAAAGTGAGACCCAATAAGCATACGAGGATAATGACAAGGTTCAATAATAAAGCTAGAGTCTCACAACCACACAGACAGAAGGTAAATAAGAGTATCTCAAGCCAACTAAAACCAACCAACAGCGAGAAACACGAGGCTTGAGATCTCAACACACCCACGAACGCACACCACACACCACTTCTCCGCCTTTGTCATCAAGACAACAAAAAGGAGACAAATGGCGACATGAGACCCATTAGACAAGAGGAGGAGCACTCGAGGCATCATCACCATCATCAAAACGCCACCCGGCCATTGGGAAAGACCGAGCAGTGGCCTCACTGTCGACGCCCTCCTCGAACTGGACCGACCTCCTCACCAAAGAGCCCTTGCTGCCTTCTGCTCACGTCGAACAAGCTTCTCCTTGTTGATTTCCTTGATCTGACGATGCTGAATCGACTGACACATCTTGAACATGTTGCTCAAGGTCTTGAACAGTGACTTCTTCTCTCCCTTGGCAAAGATGGCCTCAGAGCCAACAGACTTGGCCCGACCACGAGGGATCCGTGTAGTAGAGGACATGCCTGGAGTGTAAGTAGCACGATCCTCAGGCCTAGGGTTGCGCCCCTTCTTGATAGGCACATAGGGAGCAGGAGCAGCTGGGGTCCAGTTGGAGTTGCGCTTGGGAACAGAAGTCTTGAAGGCGGCAATGTACTTTCTTTGGGACAGATGGTCTTAGTCAACGCTTTGTATGAAAGGAGCATAGATCAAGGACTTGTTCTCTTGTACACCTTGGCGCAGCTTCGTAGTACATGAAATCCAGAACATCCACTTTCTTCTTCTCGATGAAGATACACAAAGACATCAAGCATGGAGCTCCGAATGTTATGGGAATCCCCAGCCTTTGGAGTGAGGGTATACCTCAGGATATGGCACATGGTATCATAGAGGGGCAAGAGGTCTTTGATTGACCCTGTGACAAACGACTTCTCTTGTTTGTAAGCAAAGGCAATCTCATCCTTAGTGCGCTGCCCACTTTCCCGAACAACGCCAAACTCATCAGAAACGGTCTCTTCATCCATGAACGGGTAGGGAATGATCTCGGAGAACTTTGCCATAGGAGCTGAGCAATCGATGCGATCCGGACATCCATGTGAGGGTACGGCGTAATCATTGGAGAAGTACAGTGGCAAAGAACTGCATCACTAGATCTTCATTATAGGGGTGGTTGAAGGTGACAAACGGAATCAGACCCGGTCGTCCAAGAGCGGAGTACACACGGGATATGAGATGATCATTGTCGCGCAAACTCTCAGTGTTGACTTGCTTGTGAGGAGCAAACTTCTTTGACTTGGTCATAAGAAGCTCATGATAGACCCTTTGCTGAAACTCATTCTTGAACCGAGGATCCACTCCCGTACCAGTGGCAGCAACATACGGATGGCTCTGTCTCGGCCGGATCTCCGGCTTGGTCCACTTGACAAGAGGCAAATTCCGGAGGTCACGCCCGCCCGGAATGGCTTGCTCCGGACTAGACTCCTCATCCTCTTCTTCATCTTCCTCACCAAGATCATCTTCTTCTTCTATCTCATCATCATTATTGGGATTGGCGTAGTAAGCATCATCTTGCTAGTCATATTCTTCCTCGTAATTATCGGAAGCCTCTACAACGGGCGCTTTGAGGCTGACGGCGAACACGGCCCTAACTGACCCAGACCTGCACGACCCATGCCTTGAGACGGTGACGACGAGCAATGGTGAAGTCCTTTGATCCTCTTTTTCCACGCTTGCGTGAAGCTCGAGACCTCTTGTCAGCGGAGTCTGAAACACACGCAAATACCCAACAACACAAAGCACGAAACACAAATGAGTACAAGTGCAAGATGAATGGCAAGGAGATAGACAAACATCTAGGCAAAAGTTCCTGGATAGCCCGTGCACACGGGGGTTTAGACCCCATGGGCACGGGGGTCCCGTGCGCACGGTACAGGACCGTGGGCACGGGGCCCCGTGCGCACGGGGGTCAAATACCCCGTGGCCACGAGGGTCTCCCAGCAGCAGCCACTACCAGAATGAACTCCGGGAGTGGGTGTAGCAGAGGGACCAGAGGATCTAAGCACTAGAATTCTATCTACAAACTAGTTGAGGCCAAACAAATCTGGGGAGCAAAGAAACCCTAAAGCTAGAGAAAAAGATAGGAACTCAAGGAGATAGACCAAGGAGGCAAGACCAACTGGAGGAGGACCCCATCTGGATGCAGATCCACTGAGGAAGAACCCCGACGAAGCCCGGAGGAGCTCCGGCGAGTGGAGGCGACAGCGGCGGCGCTGGAGGCTTCCTGGGGAGTGGAGGGGGCGAATGGGTGGAAATGAACCCGAGCCCCCCACGCCCACCTCCTCAGGACCAGAAACCGCAGACCCCATGCGCACGGGCTAAGAGAGCCCCGTGCGCACGGGGGTCCCGTGCACACGGTACAGAGCCCGTGGGCACGGGCCCTGCAGTAGATGCTGCAAGACGGTGCACAGTGTGCCTGCAAGCACGGGTAATCAGGAACTTTGACATGATTGGATTTGTTTTAAATCTGAGGGCTGAGTGTATACTCTTACCCCTACTACACAAAGCACTCGGACTACATTTCTGAATACGCCGCGAGGAAAGACCTATCACTATGGAAAGGGTATATGTGGAGCACTTGTACCAAAAGAGAAGCGAGGAGAACCAAACAAAACAAAAACAAAAACAAAAAAAAGGAAAAGAAACAACACACCACACAAGCGAAACAAACACGGACACAACCCTCAAGCGAGGGCGGTGGCCGAGGCCACCATGTTTGAGTTTACTTGGTATGGCACCGCGAAGATATGAACCTTGGGCCCAAGACCAATACTCATCTTTGAAGCACAAGTACCACCTAAAGTGGCTAATGTGAAAGATTGAGTTTGTTTTATGCACTTCTAGGATAAGATAGCTCATGGGTTGAGCTAGCTCCCCCTAGACATGTGCCTACATCTAAGCAAGATAATACATGAGTATGTGTGTATGAGCAAGAGTTTCATCCGAAGTTACTAATATCCATGATATTTAGCTCATGCCTTAACTCACGGAATCTTGCTTCGTCAAGGGGCTTGGTGAAAATGTCTGCTAGTTGATTCTCGGTGTTGACATGGAGTAACTCAATGTTTACCTTGGCCACATGATCTCTAATGAAATGATGACGAATCTCAATATGCTTGGTCTTGCTATGTTGAACCGGATTCTCGGCGATCTTGATGGCACTTTCATTGTCACATGAAAGAGGCACTTTGTCACATTGACACCATAATCCATCAAAGTTTGCCTCATCCATAATAATTGGGCACAACAACTTCCGGCAGCAATATACTCGGCTTCGGCTGTGGAGAGAGATATACAATTTTGCTTCTTTGAAGACCAACTTACCAACAACCTCCCTAGAAATTGACATGAACCAGAGGTGGATTTGCGATCAACCTTGTCTCCGGCCCAATCCGAATCCGAGTAACCCATTAACTCAAATGATGATCCCTTGGGATATCAAAGGCCCAAGTTTGGGGTATGAACCAAATATCGAAGGATCCTTTTCACTGCCGAATAGTGGCTCTCCTTAGGAGCGGATTGAAATCTTGCACACATACACACACTCAACATAATATCTGGCCTAGATGCACAAAGGTAAAGCAAGGAACCGATCATAGAGCGATATACCTTTTGATCCACTTCTTTACCATTTGGATCAAGATGAAGTTGACCATTTGTGGCCATGGGTGTCTTCTTTGGCTGGATATCTTGCATTTTGAATCTCTTGAGCATGTCTTGGATATAACGAGATTGATTGATGAAGGTTCCGCCTCTCAATTGCTTCACTTGAAAACCGAGAAAGAACTTCAACTCTCCCATCATGCTCGCCATAAATTCCTTAGTCATAAGATTCTCAAACTCAATGTTAATAGCATGGTTAGTTGACCCAAACATATTATCATCAACATATATTTGGCAGACAAACAACTCTCCTTTTACCCTCTTTGTAAAGAGAGTAATCTATTACCCCAATCTGGAACCCTTTCTCGCTTAGGAACACCATAAGGTGATCATACCAGGCACGAGGTGCTTGTTTGAGTCCATAGAGTGCCTTATGGATTTCATAAACGTGAGAGGGATGATCGGGGTCTTCAAAACCGGGAGGTTGCTTGACATACACTAACTCCTTAAGAGGACCATTAAGAAAAGCGCTCTTAACATCCATTTGATATAATTTGAAATCATGATGAGAGGCATAAGCAAGCAAGATGCGAATGGATTCGAGACGGGCAACGGGGGCAAAAGTTTCACCAAAGTCCAAACCTTCAACTTGGGTGAAACCTTGTGCCACTAACCTTGCCTTGTTCCTTATTACTTGTCCATATTCATCTTGTTTGTTCTTGAAAATCCACCTTGTTCCAATGACATTATGAAATTCCTTGGGTCTTTCTACAAGGGTCCACACTTTGTTGCGTGTGAAGTTGTTGAGTTCTTCATGCATGGCATCTATCCAATCCGGATCGTCAAGTGCATCTTCCACCTTAAGGGGTTCAACACAAGAGACAAACGAGTGATGTTCACAAAAGTTTGCCAAACGTCTACGAGTAGTTACCCCCTTTTTGATGCTTCCGTAGATGTTCTCGGTGAGGTGTTGAAGATGTTTCAGCTTGGCGGCCACTTTTTGCTCTTTGCGGTCAAGCTCTTCTTCACTTGGTTTTGGACTTGATGAAGAAGCTTGCCCTTGAGATTGCTTTAACCTTGGAGACACTCTTCTCTTTGCAACCATAGGTTCTTGCTCAGTAGGAAGTGATGACGATGAAGACACATGAGGTTGGGGTTGATCTTGATCATGATCATGACTTTGAGCTTGATCTTGAGCCTCAACGATAGGTTCTTCATTATTCGGAAGAGTTTGCTCTTGATCTTGCTTAGGAATATGAGGGTCTTGATCTTGTTCTTGGAGAGGTTCATTATTTCCCGAAGCACCTTGGACAAGTGGCATCGGTGATGACTTCCCTTGTGGAGAATCCTCAAGAGGGGCTCTTACTCCTTCTTCTTCTACTTGGACATGGGGTGTTTCTTGTGGGAGAATGTGGCCTATCCCCATTGTCCTTATAGCTTGTGAAGGAGCCTCATCACCTACAACACTAGGAACAATTTGCTCCATGCGGGAGCCGTTATCTTCATCAAACTCCACATTTACCGTTTCCTCAATGCATCCGGTGGATTTATTGAGAACTCGGTAAGCATGAGAGTTTGATGCATATCCAACAAATATGCCCTCATAAGTTCTAGACTCAAATTTAGCTAACCGGGATTTTTTGTTTAAAATGAAACACTTACAACCGAATACCCGAAAGTATTTGACGTTGGGCTTTCTCCCGATTAGGAGCTCATAAGGGGTCTTGTTCTTGAGCTTGCGAAGATAAAGCCGGTTTGAAGCATGGCATGCGGTGTTGATGGCTTACGCCCAAAGCTTGTATGGTGATTTGTACTCATCAAGCATGGTCCTAGCCATCTCAATAAGAGTCCGATTCTTCCTCTCCGCAACACCTTTTGTTGGGGAGTATATGGTGAGGCATATTGGTGCTTTATCCCTCTTCACTCAAGAAATCATCCATTGTATAGTTTTTGAACTCGGTGCCATTGTCACTTCGGATTGCCTTGATCTCACAGTTATGTTGACGTTGAGCTTCTTTGGCAAAGTTGATGAAGGTTTCTTGAGTTTCATCTTTAGTCTTGAGAAAGAACACCCAAGTATATCTTGTGAAGTCATCAACAATGACAAGGCAATATCTCCTTCCTCCCAAACTATCATATGTTGGAGGCCCAAATAGATCCAAATGGATAAGCTCGAGGGGCCTCAAGGTGGTGATGATAGTCTTCACTTTGTGAGCTTTTTCATGAAGCTTTCCGGCAATGCAAGCACTACAAGGACGATCTTTGGCAAAAGACACATTGGTTAGTCCAAGAATGTGCTCCCCCTTTAAGAGAGCTTGTAAATTTCTCATGCCCACGTGGGCTAGCCTACGGTGCCATAGCCACCCCACGTCGGCCTTGGCCATTAGGCATGTTGCAAGATGAGTTTTCTCTTTCGAGAAATCAACCACGTAAAGGTTGTCTTCAACATGCCCAACGAAGACCACTTTGACATTGCTTCTCTTAAAGACGGTCACATGGAATTCACCAAAATGTGAATCATATCCGGCACGAGCCAATTGAATAGTTGAAAGTAAATTGTAGTGAAGGGATTGGACAAGCATGACATTTGAAAGAGATGAATCATTAGAGATTACCACCTTGCCCAAACCCAATACCTTGCCCTTGCTATTGTCACTGAAGGAGATGTTCAAGAGGCCTTGAGTGAATCAACGAACTCCACGAGCATCTCCCTTTCTCCGATCATATGATTGGTGCATCCACCGTCGATCACCCATTGAGTTCCACCGAGACATAGTCCTACAATAATCAAGCTTTGGTTATAGGTACCCATTTTGCAATGGGTCCTGGTGAGTTAGCAACAAGGATCTTGGGAACCCAAATAGTCCAAGCATAATCATCACAGTTAGTTCCAACAAATTTTGCAAAGGTATAGCCATCATCTCCTCTCATGAGAACATATGATGGATTGTTCTTGCCGGCAAAATTCTTGGGAATGGCCTTGTCCCTAATGACCTTTCCATTCCCAACACCCTTCATTTCCTTCTCCTTCTCCTTGTGCCCTTCTTGCACAAACACTACCTTTGGGGAGGGAATAGTCGGACCGATCTTCTTGTTGTTCTTCTTCTTCTTTTTCTTACCACTCTTAGATGCGGGATTAAACCCAACTCCCTCCTTGGCAACACACTCCTTTTGGTTGCTCAAGAGGTCGTTTAGATTTTTCTCCCCTTGGATGCATGATACAAGCCCTTTCTCAATTTGAGCTTTCAACTTCTTATTTTCCTCTTGAAGGAAGGTGCAATCATGAGCAAAGTTAGCAGTACAAGCATCATCATTTAAATCAATATGAGGTACGCAAGTGAGAGCCTTAATGGTTGTAGCTTTTAGTTGGGCATAAGACTCGGTGAGGGCAATGAGGTCACCTTTGACAACCTTGGAACTAATCACAAGGAACTCATGCTCCTCAACAAGTCTTGTATGGTCAACTAGAAGCTTTTCAACTCTAACGTTAAGAGCATCTTTATTCTCAAGAGCAAGTTGCAAAGCATCATTGGTTTTAACAAAGTCAATTTGATGAGCAGATAGGGCTTCCTCAAGTGATGCTCTCATGACACTCTCTTCATTAAGTTCATGCTCGAGGAGATCAACTCTCTCTTTTTCCTCTATAAGGAGGTTCTCAACGTTCTCAATAAAGTCATCGCGTTCGGCAAGTGACTTAAGGAGATCGCCAAAACGAGCACGAGCTTCACCATGAAGAGTTTTCATGAAAGCCATTAAGGATTCCTCATCATTATCCACACCCTCCTCACACTCATCCTCCACTATCTCACATGAGACATTGGGAGTGTAGTTGTCGGGTTTCTTGGGTTTGGACTTTGTTTTTACCTCTTTGGCCATGAGGCACCGATGAGTGAATGGCTTGTCCTCGTTTGGAGAGTCGAAGAGGCCGGTGGTGGAGGAGGAGGTAGTGGCATGCATGGCAAAGGCGGCCGTGCCCACTTGATCATCATCACCGTCATCTTCATCTCCAGACATGTATTCTTCATGAACAAGAGCCTTGTCATCCTTCCTCTTTGCAAACTTGGTGAACTTCTTCTTCTTAAGCACAAGCTTCTCAGACTTGTCTTCACGTCTCTCATATGGACAATCATGAATAAAGTGTCTTGGGCTATCACAATTGTAGCATTTCCTTCGTCCAAAAGATCTTCCTTGAAGATTTCTTCCTTTGTTTTCCATGGTCCCGGAGTACTTTTTGACTAAGAGAGCCAAGTCTTCCGCAAAATCATTTGCCGGACATGAGGTGTCATTATCCTCCTCACCTATCTCTTCACTCACTTCTTCCTCCCTTGAGGGTTGGCTCACCACTTTCTTGGCCTTCAAGGCAAGATTGGAGTTCTTCGTTGCTTGAGCTATTGCAAATGTTTTCTTGGACTTGGTTTCCAAAAGAACATGGGTAGAGAAGGTGGAAACAATTTGAGCCAAGTCACTTGTGATAGTCCGGACGTTGATGAACCATCATGACCATGGTATGTTCCATGAGAACCATAGCATCTATGAACTTGTCCTTGATGAAGTCATCATTTGCCCAAGTGCACCCAAAGGTTCTCAAGTTGAGCACAAGAGACTTCAACCTTGGTAAACCTCTTCATGCGGACTCACCCTCATTCCTCACAAAGAGATTGACTTCTTGTTTGAGCAAGGCCAACCGAGATCTTCGAATTGCTTCATCTCCTCCAAGAGCCTCCTCAAGGCAATCCCAAATTTCCTTTGCGGTTTTGAGAAGAGCAATGGAATCACTATAGTCTTCAGTCACAGCGTTGCGAAGCATGTTGTGTGCGGTAGCGTTGAGTTGATCGTCAATCGCTTCCCTTGGAGTGAGATTCATTGGGTCCTTGGGGTTGAATCCATTGACCACAATCCACCACAATTGAGTTGAAGCAATCGCGCATGTGAGACTCCATATCTAGCTTCCACTTAGCAAAGGCATTAGCTTTCAAAGGCGGAGGCCCAACAGGATTAATCTTGAGGGATGTTGCAAGGGTTGGGGAGAGTAAAAGGGTTCCACGGCATTGTACTTGGGAACTTGAGTACGAGCCGGAGAAGCAAGAGGTTCCCTCGAGTCATCCGCATCATGAACTTCATTTGGATTAAACGAGTTTGATGCGGACGTTGATGGCTTTAGGCTGGCATCAATTTCCTCCTTGACCGAGGCCCGAACCTCTTTCAACATAGAGACTTTGAGGTCAGAAAACATTGAAAGAAGATCGGCCACGGTCAAGGGGACATTCGGGTTAGTAGGAGCAGCGGGAGCAACGACAGGAGCACCAAGTGTCTCGGTCGCGGCGGGGGGTTGGTTTTGACCATCCTCCGCAACGGGTAAGCCACCTCCCTCATTCCCTAGATCGACCATATCCTCTAAGGTTGTAAAACCTTATTTTAAAGCATGAGGCTCTGATACCAATTTAAAGGATCGATACGGTCGACTAGAGGGGAGGGGGGTGAATAGGAGACTACAAATTTTAATCTTTCTTGTAGATTTTAAGGCTTAGCAGATAAAAGAGTTCACTAGATATGCAACTAGGTGAATGCAACCTATATGACAAGCAAGCTCCAAGATAAAAATGCTAGGCAATAAACTACTTAGCAAGCCAACAAGCATACAACAAGGAAAGGTGCGGGAAAGGATTAACCACAAGTGAGATGAGGACGCGGATTTTAACCCGAAGTTCACTCTTCCTTGGGAAGAGCTAATCTCCGTTTGGAGCGGTGCCGGAGCCAAAGCTTGCGGAACGCCACCAAAGGCTCACCGTATTCTCCTTCGAGTCACCCCCAACGGATGAGCCTCGAAACACTCGGGGTTGGTCTTGAAGGCGACCACCACACCATTACAAACTTCTCGGAGCACACCACAAGCAAGGAAGCTTAGGAGGAACCTCTAGCCGCCTAGGAGCCCAAGCTCCAAGAGTAGCAAGTCAATGGGGAAGAAATGTTGCGGGAACGTGATTTGGTTTGGTCAAGATGTAGATCGGGTCTTGCTCTCCCAATCCCCAAAGTTTCAACAAGTTTGGGTGGAGGGATTGAGAGTATTGAGCAAAAGGGGGTGTAGCAATGGTGGAGCTCAACAATACATTAGGGTTAGAGGTTGGAGGTGGAAGAAGGGCCTTTATATAGTGTTCAGGGGCTGGTGGGGATTTCTGCCCGTTGGACCCCGTGCGCACGGGCTAAGTCAGCCCCGTGCGCACGGGGTACTCAGAGACAATCACGCCACCCCGTGCGCACGGGGGTCAAAAGACCCCGTGCGCACGGGGTACCCAGTAACTTTCTGTTGCAACTTTCTGAGTACCACAACATACACACTAGGTTCTTTTTAGGTGGTCGGAGTGGGAAGGGTAAGAGAGTAAGGCTCGGCAATGGCATTCCCACACGACATTTATCCACACAAACCCCTCTTAATAGTGCGGTCTTTCCTACGACTCGAAGCAAACCAAAACTAAACCTTCGAAGCGTCGAAAGACAACGCCTTTGTCCTTTTTGAAAGGGGGGGTGCACATCTCCATCGCGGGCACTTAGAACCAATAACCTGAGATAAACTTTAGCAACCGATATTAGTTCAACTAACCACATTGTCATCACACCAAAATAAAGCATAAGTGCCACTAGCACTTTCACTAGGCATACGAAAAATCAATTGATTTCATGTTACCGAAAGGTGAGCACATACATGTTTGTGATCACGAACAAGGACCTTGCAATGATTGGTACACCTGCCCAAGTGCATTTGTGTATTGCTTGAAGCATTCAATATTTTTGATCACTAACAGGGACCTTGCAATGCAGAGGGCAATCAGGGTAATCTATCCTGACTGAAACCATAGGTTGTGTGTATGGCACATTCAACAGAACATTGTACATCCTCTACATGATGACGCAGTTAGGGAAGAATTTAGATCTTTCATATATGATGATTCCTATTCCATTCAAGAGCATGAAAAAAAATGGATAGAGTTCTTAGAAAGGAGTCAAATAATAAGCGATGAGTCAAGGCTGCATCACATGTATCAAATGAGGAAAGTGTGGTGTGCTGCATATATGGCGGGCGATGTTTATTAGCACTGAGCAGTAATCGACGAAGTGAGAGTCTAAACTCTGGGTTACATACGCATCTTGAGGGTAACATGACATTGTTTCAAATGCTAGAGCACTATGAGCATTGCCTTTCGGGACGACATTTGAATGAGGCGAACCTAGACATCGTGGCCCTGAAGTCCGTTCCATTTACAGGGCGGAGATGCTTCAAGTTTTGAGAAACACACTTCAAAAGTTTTCACACCTTGTATGTTTTAAATGTTATCAACAATTGTTTTATCAGGGAGATACTAGATGCATGTGATTTGACTATGTATGTTGTGGCTTAAAGGATAGAAGACAGAAGAAGTTCAAAGTGCACTATAAGGAGAAAGAATGTTCTTTGTATAGGACCCGTTGTTCTTGCCATAAAATGGAATGCGTAGACACACCATGTTCCCACATATTGTGCGTATTCGGGATATTACAAGTAAAACGACTGCACAAGTGTTGTCCATCGTTGTCATGATTTATGATTTTCGAATGCCAAACACTTGCAATTTTTATTTCCATATATGATTTCCTCAACCACGAGCTACTTCATGTTGTTCATCATCGGCTGACATGTTTGGACTTAATTTGTGTATTGCTTGAGCTTGAAAAATCAAATGATTTTATGTTACCGAAACCAAGCACTAAAAGAAGCAAAACCGCCTGGAATGGCGAGCTTTATTTTAGGCATTGTAGATTACCCATGACTCTATTAGTGTTCCATCAAGTCCAAAGAGGCGACTTCATCTAAAAATTACTGCAAGAATTTTATTTTATTTTTCATATACATGAACCCGACTAGTTAGTTTATTTCTTGTGCGCACTCATGAAAGGTGAGCAACCAAATCAACTGCTTTGCAGGGTTGGTATTCTACATTGCACACTCTTACATATTACCACGTGAAACCTTGATGATAGTGCATATAGTGCTTATGTAGGATAGTTGCGAACTAAGCAAGCAAGTATTGGTACACCTGCCGAAGTGGAACAAAAATGAAGGAGAACACAACATCATTGTAGTTGTAAGATAATTTTTTGGTTGTGTTCGTCCGTCAGAAATAATCATTCATAAGATATAATTTGGTATGTCCATAGTTTCTATGCGTAGGAATAGGATGTTGAATTATACCAATAGTAGTAGTCCAAGGAAAATGGACGAGAATAGAACCATTGTGCGCAAATTAACCATTCTAACAAAAGATAGATGCTTGAATAACTTGCATATTGTTTTTCTGCAACAGTGAGGATAACCATTTTTTCATTCAAAACCTCAGCGTAACAAACAAATGTATATCTCATACAATACAAATTAAGCCATGAAAAGCCACCAACATGTGCGGCCAAAAAGGATATGTCAATTCCTCTAAAACAAATGTTGTCAAATTAATCACAATAAACAACAATTAGCCAGCAGAAAAACCTGCCCAAAAGAATAAATAGTGCAACTCTATTATTCACACGAAGGAAACACCACGCTCGAAATCCATTAAAAATGTGTTAATCCCGGTTCTCCTCTTTCAGCTGATGAATGCCACTTGGCTGGTGCAATGTGCTGCCGGACGGGTTCACTGCGGATGGCACGGGATCAGAGGAGGAGCCGCCGCCTGCCCCGGCGGCGGCGGCGGCTCCAGCTCCCCTGCCCGGTGGGTCGTGGTTGTGCCGCCCGGTGTATGTTGTTAGGACACACCTAGGGTCGGTGGAGGCCCTCTCGATCTGCTTGCGCACATTGCAAGTCTCGGCGGTGCACTTGTAGTAGCTCCTGCATGGATTTAAAAAATTCAGAGGATGCAAATAGACACTTAAGTTTTGAACCACCAGTCTGTAATGTCATTGTAGGTAATCAAACTTGCCCAGCTGGATAAATAACGTAGGTCTTCTAAATCATCAATCATGTATCCATTTCAAGAAGATGGGTCTTTTTAATAGGCAAAGTAAATAACGTAGCTGGATAAATAACGGACCTTTCAGGACTAACTTTTGAACAAACCTTTCAGAACTATTAGCACGTCCACATGGGTTAGTGACCAAGGAATGGCATATTACATCGCACATTTGATTCTCACATAATTCCCCAAGGTTTTGGATTTTCAAAATTTTATTGTCGTTCCAAACCACCACGCACTGACAAGACTAAGACTTTGTACGATAAGGTAACATGAGAGTGAGAGAGAGAGAGGAGGCAAAACATGCATGATTTTAGACCAATTTACTAGATGACATCTCTTAGTCACACATTTTCTAACTAAATTTACTCACTATATAATTTTAGGATGTGTGCAAATATTAATTGCTAGAGATGACGTCAAGAGATATCCCATTGTGTAAGATGTTTTCATTCTTTCATTGTCACCTCTACACGAGAATTCTATCTTTTCAACACCGTGCATGACGTGTGCCTAGGTGGTGATTGTTACTTCCTCCGTTCCTAAATATAAGTCTTTTTAGAGATTTCAAATGGACCACCACATACGGATGTATATAGACATATTTTAGAATGTAGATTCACTCATTTTACTTCGTATGTAGTCATTTGTTTAAATCTCTAGAAAGACCTATATTTAGGAACGGAGGGAGTACTTTAGATAACCCTCCCTTGTATTTGACTCTCATAGGGATTCTTTCGTTTGAAATTCCTTTTTAATAGGCAAAGTAAATAGCATGCAAGAAAATCTAACCCATTTTCACGGCCGGGCGTGGCTGTGAAAATCCGTGATGACCAAATTGGGGATTTGGTTGTGGTTGCGGATGTCAGTGCATATGATTTTTTTTAACTCGGTCAGCTCGAACGTTCTAGATTTATAGGTTGTATTGCTATGGAATAGACTTACATATGTATGATGATACTGACCATTACTTTCAGACAAAAAAAGGACTACGACAGGGTGACGCCATATTCCTAATATTATTTAACATTGTGGCTGACATGTTGGCTATTCTGATTGAGCGCGCCAAACAGGACGGACAAATTACAGGAGTAGTGCCACATCTAGTGGATAGTGGTCTCTCTATTCTGCAATACGCCGATGACACAATTCTCTTTATAGAACATGACCTAGACAAGGCTAGAAACCTGAAACTTCTGCTGTCAGCGTTTGAGCAAATGTCGGCTGCCTCAACGGCTTTGGCTATGTACAAATGATGTTATTTTTAATGACAAAAATGTTTCTCCTTTGCAGGTTATTTTTCGTTGTACGCACTCGCTTCGTATGTGGTGTACGCTACAACGAGTGGAGTACCAACCGTTGTGTGTACGCTGTTGGAGCAGGTGGCTATGGAGGTTTTTACCCAACATAGATGGCAACATAATCTCCGGGTAGGTCCCCCATCTGTTTCGACATAGGCATAGTGTCAGTCTATGGACTCCACTGTTGCCGAATTGTTGGTCTTTTATCTTTCTGTTTATCAGACTACTGATGTTTGACTATGTGTCATCCTAATTATGTAGAGGCCGGGTGATACTCTTAATGCTTTGTATCACTTTGATGCTATATTTTGAGATAACAAAAGCGCTTTATCAAAGAAAAAAAATTGCCCTTATCTGTACTGATCTCTCGCAGATTTTCGAGCTAACCCCCCTGATTTTTACTGTTAGCCTCCACGCCATCCCAGAAGTTCCTTCTGTAAGGAAAGCTCGTTGGCCTAGTGGTCCCGGGCCACGTGAAGTCCACCATGCACTTATCCCTCTTCTTGATCGCCATTTACATGAGGGTGTGGTAATCGCATCATCCTCGTGTTGGACAATTAGAGCTTATTGGCACTTAATCAAGGAAATGGAAGCAACAAAGGCATTTTGTCCAAATATTCTTGTAAGGTGACCCGTATCACCATATTTGGTTTTCTATTTCGCAACAAAAGGATCATCAAGAATGCTAAAGACGAGGGGAATCTTAGAAAATTTGAGTGGCATCCAAGTAGTGTCACCTGCTCCCATAGTGAAGCATCTATTAGACTATTATTTGATGATGTCCGTCTGTTGTTTGTCAAGGCATGTGTCGGAGGGTGTGGCGGGCATCACCGATATTTTAGAAACCTCTCTTTATGCTTCGGGAGAAAATCTTTCATAAATTTCAACATGAGGTGCCCTAATGCACTCAGAATGGATCAAATTGACACTTAATGTGATAAATGAGTCCATGTAAGAAAAGTACCAAGGCATGCCCACCGATGTAGCAGATATAAAAATGAAGATTTCACGTATTTAAAGATAGTGTGGAAGCTTGTCCAAGGGTGGATGGCACAAACCTTTCCTTTTGAGCCAAAGATGTTCTCATTAAAGTTGGTTACCCAACCTATTCCATGTCATGCTTCAGGCTCCCAGTGGGATTACGTGATCCTCAATAATACACAACTTTCAGCATGGAATCAAAAGAGGCAAGGAGAAGCCATGTAGGGCTTAGGGTTTAGCGTGTGTTTTTTTTACAAGTTAAAACCTCTAGTTTTTATGATGCGAATGTGAAAAACGCATACGAAGGACCATCAATTTTGCGCCAATTTGAAAAACGCCTAAGAAACATCAACCGTTTTAAGTTGAGTTTTAAAAATGCTTATGAACAGCATGTATTTTCAGAGGAATTTGAAAAGAAAAAAATACCACCTCAACAACCCCTTCAATTTGATGAGTTATTAAAACTTCTTCAAATACTAGCTAATAACCTCGTATGTTGCAATGGGGGCATGCATATTTTAGTAATTAACATCAATTGTGTCTCGCATATCCCTTCCACCCACTATTGCCGCCTCCCCAATTCAATCCTACCACCTATGTCAATGGCTCATCCTTGCACAATTCCACTTCCACTGCCATCCACGCACACTTCGGATTTTAAATACAAAACTGTGTAGTTGCATATATGCGAAAATTTTAAGAAGGAAAAAAGAACTATACGTAAGAGGTCGCCGATATCCATCTAGCCTATGCATGGCAGTAGGACAAAAGGAAAATTGAAGACATAGGAACCTAATGTTGGTCTTGCGAAAGCAAAAGCGGAGAAACACATGAGCTCACAAGTGGACCTGAAGGTATGGTAAAATCATGTCGAAAAGAAAATGTGCCTCTTGAACAAATCATAATGAATAATAGTATTAAGCAAATGGGTAGTTAAATGCTCGGATAACCAGTTTCCTTGAGTATACTTTATCAACATTTACATTTTACAACACCCTTCTTAAACGTTGGCCTTTGCATAGAACAATTGCCTTCTCACAACGTTTTTTCATAAAAAGACTGTAAAGGAACCCCCTACAGTATAATTGATGCAACAAACCCAAATTGCAAGTGCCATGTCTTGAACCTGGGTGGGTGGGAAGGCATCAACCTCTCCCCACCACTAGGCTATGCCTTAGTCTGCGCCTTCACACAACGTTGATGGATCGCCGGGGCTTGGACGCACTCGTAAGAAGATTTAGTACAATCAGAAGCGTGTGACGCGAATGCTGCGACCGCCTAGAGCCCTTGCTACAATAGTGTGTCACAAATGCTGGAACCGACAGAAGTCGGAGCTAGAACCAGCATATGGGGTTTCTGCAAACCAAGAGCGAAGCTAGAACCAGGAGCTGGGCTGCAACCGACTGAAGCCGGAGCTAGAACCAACAACTGTTTTTGCTACAAGGTCTGGGGTGTTCTCTACGGTGGTGATGGATAGAATCCTAATTTGTTGCAACCGGCTACCGCAAAAGCTACTACCGACAAGGTTTTTGTTTTGCTTCTATGGCGACGGGCGAAATCCTGATTTGTTGCAACCCACAACCGCAAAAGCTACAACCAGCAAGTATTTTTTTGCTTCGATGGTGACAGACGGAAGTAGCGACCAGGAGATGGTGGTGCTGGGAGCGGCGTGCATCCGCGCGGAGGGTCGTCGGCGAAGGGGCGGGGCGATGGTGCTGCAATGACTTGCAAACCGGCAAGCGCTGCTACGAGACGGCACGGGGCGACGACAATGATCGCTCGCTGCAAATTTGATGCCAAGGCGTGCTGTAATGGTGATGCATCTGGGTGCCGCATCGGCGGTGGTGGTGCCACTACCAATGACGAGACCTGCTGCAGGGGTAGGGTCGTTGTGCGTCGGCCGAGGGGGGGGGGGGGAGGGGGGGATGGGAGACCACACGGCTAATTACAAGGGAAGACGGCGACGGGAGGAAGACAACATTGGGGGATCTAATCCTACGGCAAATTACACGTAGACCGAACGGTTGGGGAGACGGCCTGCTGAATGTTGGGCCATGCAATCTATTTATTTTTTTAAAATTAAACCAGTGAAAGGGGGTGTGAATTGATGGGAAATGAGTAGAAACGATGGAAGCGAACGGACCTACTAACTCCCCTTTAATAATCAATCAACTCCTCTTTAATAATAGATAGATACTTCCTCCGTTCTAAAATGAAAGACGTTTTTTGATACTATGATAGTGTCAACCAGCGTCTTACATTTTGGAATAGTGAGAGTAGATAGATGGATAGACAGATGGAAATAGAGATAGAGATTAGAGATGTTGATCGAGAATTATTATTTTGTTCCAAAATTCTCGAGGATAACCCCTCTAAACCATGGACTATAGCTACGCGGACTAGATGCATGGTTGAAAGCAGATAGTGTCTGCAGGTACTCAGTTCATCGTGCGTGCAACTAGTGTGGCATAATTAACTAGCATTTCTGATTAATTGATGTTAATTAATAGTACCTCGGACGGGGGTTGCCCTTGACCACTTTCTGGCCGTACTTGCGCCACCGGTAGCCGTCGTCCAGCAGATCAACCTCGCTCGGCGTCTGCAGTATGATCTTGTGCTTCCTCACCACCCTCTGCCCCGCCGGACCACCCGCGCCGCTGATCAACACAAATGTACCGGCGTCCCGGCCGTTAAGTTCCATTGACTGAAGAACAAAATTCCATTCCAACGAGAACGTGCATGCATGTAGTGCAGGTGCAGCCCACACCCACCTGCCAATGTCGTGGCCCTCCTCGCCGTCATCCTCGTCGTCGCTCAGTTCGTCCTCCTGGGCGCCGACGGCGCTGCTGGGGGCGGCGACGTCGTCCGCTCCGGCGCGCCGGGGCTCGGGGGGCCGCGGGTGGGTGTGGCGGCCCTTGTAGGTGATCTCCTTGATGCAGCCGTCGAAGGAGCGCTCCACGATCTTCTTGACGGGGCAGGCGTCCCTGGTGCACTTGTAGTAGCTCCGCGGCGACTCGGCGTCCTTGAGCTGCTTCTGCCCGTACTTGCGCCAGTTGTAGCCGTCCTTGGCCGGCTGCTCGATGGGGGGCGCCGGCGCCGCGTGCGGGCCGCCCAGCGCCGCCGCGCGCAGCAGCTGCATGTGCATCTGCTGCTCGTGGTGGTGCGGGTACGCCGGCGTTTGGTGGACCGTGAAGTTGCGGGGCAGCAGGGAGGAGGAGGGCGACGGCGCCATTGCCCGCGGAGGCCATTGCGGCAGCGGGTCGGCCTGGAAGTAGGACGACGACGACAACGGGTAGGGGTGGAGGTTGGCGGCGAGGGGTGAGACGAAGGATGCAGCCGTCTGGTGGTGCTGGTACGACGACGTCGGCGCGTAGTTTGCCTGCATAAAGAAGACCACTGGATGATCGACAAGAAACTCCCAACTAATCCGTAATCCCATAGATTCTATGAAGTTGCTGGTATATAGGTAAAGACGAAGTTGGGTAAGGTAAACAAGAGGATGAAGGCTGGCTATGATCCTATGAAACAAATTGCATACGAAATCGTTGAGCAAAGGCTCGCAATAGTCCGATCAATGCGCAAAAACTACGAAGTAAACATATTCAGATTCAGGATTCATGATCCAAGAAATGGCATCTGGAAATAGGTTTCAAGCAAATACAAAGCATCTCTGTATATTTCATTGACTTGCCGTGAGGGAGTGCAACACCAAAATTAACTAAGAGTAGATCGATGCCAAGTTTGAATTACCATGGAGAACTGCGGCGTCATATTAATCGTCGCCGCCGTGGTGACCTCCTCAACTGCCCACGGCGGGGGCTGGGGGTTGACGCCGGTGCCGAGAAGCGCCATGTAGGATGATCCAGGATCATAATCATTCCCGAACGCCGACCCGCCGCCACCGCCGCCGTCGAAGACCCTCTCCTGGCCAGACGAGAACGGGGGCTGCTGGCTCATGTGGTCGCCTCGCCGGTCGCCCATTTCTTCTTGCCTTCTCAGGACACAGAGAAGGGAGAAGAAGAAGAAGACCGTGCAAGTGCAACGAAAGGGACACCTGCACGCGCCGACCAGAGGGAAATTGGTGAGGCTACGCTGGACACCTGGACTCCGCGCTCTCCAAGCCGCGACCGCGAGCCGTCTTCTCAGAAGCTTCAGAGATCAGCATGCTTGATCATACTGGCAGCTCGCAGCTAGCAGTGCAACAATTCAGAGGCCTGTGCTCGGTGGTACGTATAAAGTATAAACCCATTTCTCCGCGTATTAGTTTATGCGACACGACGACGCCCCCAATTTTTTGCCAAATGGACCTGCCTGCTGTGGACAACTAGGCGTGATTATTCTGAACTGAGTCACACCTAGCTTCTGCTGGGATCGACTTTGATCATCCCAGATTTGCGACGCTAATGGGGAGCATGACCAAACTGCGCTAGCTAGCTGCCCACAGTGCCGGGCCACAACGTGGACCAATGTTCTAACTGCCATTAGTCGTAACCTGTACATGTGGCATAAAGCAGAAGACATTTCGCCTTCGCTATTCGTTTACGCGCTCCATCATTTAAATTTTTTTTCTCAAATATGCACGAGTGTGCATATCATATATTGATAGAAGAAAGGTAAAGAGCGCCTCCACCACCATCATCTAATTTTCAAGCTATGGAAACTTCTTTTTACCTGTAATTTAGTTCTATCAAAGCGGATCTCAACTGTTTTCTTAACTAGTATTTCAGGCATCTTTCCTTTACAGCCATTAGGGTCAGATAACATAAACATTTCTTTGACAACACATGAGCTTTCGCCAGCTCAGTGCCAAATAAGCTCTGTTGCTGCAATTGGTAGCAAAACAAGACTTGCGCTTAATTTATCTCTTAGTCCATAAGATCTCTAGTTCTTAATCAACTTCTAGCTATCAATCCCTGTTCGTTATAATTGAAAAATAAAACAAAACGGAATTATGGAAGTATTAAGGTTGAGCAAAATACTCCTCTGGATTTCTGTCACACCAAGATAGGTTTCCTTCCGTGGAAGTAAATTAGAGGGTGT
Source organism: Aegilops bicornis (assembly GCA_021605145.1). Taxonomy (NCBI): domain Eukaryota; kingdom Viridiplantae; phylum Streptophyta; class Magnoliopsida; order Poales; family Poaceae; genus Aegilops; species Aegilops bicornis. The sequence continues at coordinate 671,423,722 of CM038673.1, read as the reverse complement.
TTGGATACTCTCTAGTCATGTGACTAGTAGTAGTCAGACTAGAAGTTTTTAGTCAGGCCCTGTTTGGAAGGTGACTACTACTAGTCAGCATTAAATGTCTCAAGATTAAATGTCCTTGTGCAACACCAATTAAAGGAGAGAGAGGGGACTTGATCAGTAAATTTCAGGGGTGTTTGGAGGTTTACTGACTAAAGGTGACTAAAATTAGCCTCTAGTCAGTAAAAGTTGGGGGTGGGGTGACTAGGGACTAAACTAGTTTTAGTCACCCACTAGTCAGGGGTGTTTGGAGGTTTACTGACTAAAGGTGACTACTATTAGTCTCTAGTCTCTAGTGATCCAAACACCCTCTTAGTACTTTGTGGCAATTCTTCAATTCATATGCACACAAATCCTAGCTATGCTACTTTATAAAGTTACATTTAAGATGGTTTAGAGTTTGTACTTTGTAGCAATTCTTTCCATGTAGCTTGCTAGAGTGCTAGAGTGTGAGTGCCTAAATCAGTTCTTCGCTACTGGTTTAGAGTTTGTATGTCTTGACTTCTTTTCCCCTATAATGCAAAGGCAGAGCTTCTGCTATTCTTGTCAAAAAACATTTAAGATGGAACTAAAGTTCCTTACATTATATACTATAAATCCATCATTCATGATGCATTAACATCTACTATATTCTGTCTGGAAATAGGTTGTTTGGAAAGTGTGCGGTCAAACTTGTCTAATTTTGACCACATAGCTGACTTGGGTGATACCACTTTCCCCTTTGTTTCATGTTGGGCCAACATCGGACATTACTAAAAGTAAGAAGGCACCAGAGGCAAGAGGCCCGTCATTCTCAAGCCATGAGGATGTATTGTTGTGTGATGCTTGGTTGGCCAAAAGCAAAAGGGTGACAAGTATTGGAAAATTCCCAAACATTACCATGAACACAAGAACTATGTGGAATTGCACCCTGTCCATACCACCCACAATGAGGGCTCTCTCCAATATAGATGGTCCATCATCCAAGATGAGCGTCAACAAGTTTTGCGGTTTCTATTCACAAGTGGTCGTCCAAGAACCAAAGTGGCATTGGAGTCAATATTCATGTAAGTTTGACTTGCTTCACATTGTCAACACTTATATGTTATCGTCATTTGTATTGCTAGCCTTGTTTGTTGCATTGTATTGGGTGATCCTTGTTTGCTAAAAGGGGCTAACGACAGAAATTCAATTCGGCTCTTGGGAGCATATGCTCCTGCCCGCAAAAAAAGTTTTTTGTAAATGTCAATTTTTTTTTGAAAAAAACTAGATGTGTTCATTATCAGACCCAAATGCTACCTGCAATTTTTTAGTGGAAAAACTTAAGCATTTTGACCTGTGCGAAAAAAACAAATCAAACACCAAATGTTACATTTAATTTTACTTTTTTCACCGATAAAGCACTGTTATCCCGTTTCACATGAAAATTGTCAAGTACGCTTGTTAGACTAACATGAACATATCCACACAAAAATAAGAATTTTAAATTTTATTTCATATTTATTTTGAATTTATTGTCCATCCGGGAGCATATGCTCCCCAGAGCCAAAACGTCCCTCCCGGGCTGGCGGCCACTTTCTGCAACCAAACCGAGGGCAGCGATTCACTTTGTCCCATTGTTGCTTGAAATAGAATGGGAAACCAAAGTGGCAACTAGTCGTTGAAGAGCTCAAAACCCCCAACCAAGAAGATGAAGAAAAATGATGGCTCAAGCACCCAACAGTCTATTAGATTGGATGACGACGACGAGCAAAGTGGAGGGGCAGACAGACAAGCGACAGTGCCTAAGAGGAACTGGTAGGTGATGGGAAACAAGTGGGAGAAGGAGAGGGTCGCGCATGACAGTGCGGCAAGCAAAATGTCCGCCACCTGAACGAATATTTTTTTCCACCAGACAAAAAAGGAGGCTCTGTATAAGCTCTTCCTATATGTGCAGAGAGAGAGGATAAAGTTCGATCGAGAGAGGGTGTGAGATTCATTGATGATTGAGAGGGAGAAGATGGACATGGAGAAGCAAGAGAAATATGCAAAATGGGAGATTGAAATGGTGAAGACAATGCAAGCTTGCGAGGGAAACAGGAGAGTTGAGAATCATGTTGCAGGACACTGGCCTCTTGGATGAGGAAAGCAAGAAGTGCCTGATCAACATAAAGAAAAGGATCAGCGAGGTAATAATGGAGGCGTTTGATACATTCTGTATCGCCTATCTATGTATGAATTGTTGAACTCTATTTTGGCATATGTTGAATTGTTGTATCGTGGTTTAATTTTGTTTGTTGAATTGGTGATGAATCTGTGCTATATGATCTTCATGCATGTCTTTGCATGAAAATGAGGGTTTGAATTTGAGAGGTGTAGCTGACCGGGCAGACAAATGAGGGGTCGGGTGGCACTGTCCGCGGACACGTTCGGTGTTGAGATTTGGCCAGGTCGTGGATGTTCTACCGTGCATAATACTCCCTCCGTTCGGAATTACTTGTCTTGAAAATGGATATATCTAGAACTAAAATACGTCTAGATACATTCATTTTTGCGACAACTAATTCCGAACGGAGGGAGTACTGGACAAGGACGAGGCGGACCACACAACGTGGACCAAAACCTACACAACGTGGACCAAAACCTCTTTGAAAGATCTTAACGTGGTATACAGTCAAACAGCCATAAGAGGTGGGGATGACGTTGCGATCCTACGTCAGTCCTACGATCCCCGTTCTCGTTCGTTAGCGCTGTACACCATCAGCCATGAGACGCTCTTTTGTAAATTTGTTTCCATCACACCGTGATCTGAACTGTTTTTATTACTAATAATTCAGGCCTCTTCCAGACGGCTGCCCAAGTGTACTTTGCAGCCATTGACGGCCAGACATTTCTTTGACCAGCCACAGCTCTGTCCAGCTCGGTGCCAAATAGGCTCTTTTAGCGCGTCTGGTGCTGCAATTGGTGGACAAATAAGACTTGCGCTCGATCTGTCTGTCATTAATCCGAATGATTTTTCTAGTTTTTAATCACCTCCTAGCTGTCAATCCCTGTTCATTATACAATTGATTGAAAAACGAAAACAAAATGGAAGTAGTAACGTTGAGCAAAATATCCCTGGATTTCTGTCACACCATAGGCTTCCTTATCACGTCAAAAAGGAAACAAGATAGGCTTCCTTAAGTAGGCTTCCTTAAGGACTGGTCGGTTCAAGGGGTTTTAACGAGGATTGACAGGGATTGTGGTCGATTAAATACCCTACAACAAATTTCCCCTCCAATCCTCTCCAAACCCTCGGGGGGAGGTTGAACCGAACAAGGCCTAAGTGTGAGTTTCTTCAATTCATATCACGCAAACCCTAGAATAACGATGGCTCCTTGGCAGCATTATGAAGTTCAAATTAAAAAGATGGAATTCAAGCTCCTGGTTTTATATAAATCCATCGTTCATGATGCATTAGCTTCTACTATACCTCTGTTTGGAAACAGATTACACTCGGAAATTGTGCAGTCAAACTTCTCTAACATTGACCACATGTATAAATATATTTTGGTTCGGCAGATGGAAGTAGTATGGTTATACTTCACATGTAAATCATCTTCATAATATAACCCTGTTGAAATGTTACAAACATCTACATTAAATTTTGCACTTGTCAAAAACATCATCTATTTACAAACGATGAGGACCTTCTAGACCTGTTTCCAAATGATCCACTACATTCCTTGACCAGACTTTCTTACTCCCAAGGTTTGAAACAAAGATAGAGGAACCAAAATACCAGTTCAGATATAGATCACAGCCCAGTAGTCAGAAAAAACAATTCCATTGGAATATGCCATTTGAAAGGGCAAAGACAAATATGCAAATATAAAGTTTACTAGTATGTATTTCTATGCCAAAGTAGAAACAGAAAATTTGTTGGTTTATGAATGTAAATAAAAAAAAATTAGCCAAGGAAGAAAGAAGCACCAGCTCGATACTTTAATTTTTTTTGCCATAGAAACAATATATATTTATCTATCGTGTATTGTACAATGTACGACAACACTAGCCAGTGACATAACTGGAAAGCTCACAAAATTGGTGCATTACATTTTGTACACAGAAAGGCTTTAACTCACTGACTCATACTTTGGTCTCTATGAAGTAGGTCGTTTAAACAGCCAGGCCAGCCGAGTCGAAGGTCCGCACGAGTCGCTGCCTCTTTCCTGGCGATTCCATCCAACAAAACTCCAAATTAAAAGGATCTAACTGCTCAATGCACTTGCTAATGTCTGATGGATACCCCATGTACATCCCTCCAGGTAGCAAAGTCATCTCATATCCTCCATCAAACTGAAGCAAGTTGTTATTCGCTACTCCTGTCCAGTGGATCGTTGTTGTCGTGCTAGTTCCAGTTTTCGTTGATATGTTATCCTATGAACATAAGAAACTATTGATACACAAGTCTTCGACCAATTTTTTATATATAATAAAGTCTTTGAAGAAAATGGAGCAACACTTAAAAAAACATTTCTTCTGCAGTACCTATTGACATTGATAAAAAAAATACTACATAATTTTAGCGTCGTCTAACCAGGAATTATTTTAGTGCTTATAAGACACACTGTTATGTAATAGATGTTGATGTCCGCATGGATAAAGATAAGACACCAATCCACGCATGCCATGCAACCCTTGAAATCCATTAGCTACAAGTTCAGCTCCAGTTATCTAGATCCATTTTTCCAAAACATTTGTTGGAATTACCTCAACCATAGACTCTGAAACATACCTGAACCAGCTGACCATTATTGTCCATTTCAAGGAGGACAACCGTATCAGCCTCATCGAGCGTTGCTCCATACACCCCGCTCCTCTTCGTCACAGAATGGCCCTCCCACCTTCCAAGCAGAGCATTTATCCTATCGTTGCTGGGATTCTAGTGACAAAGGATAAATGGTATACCTTTTCATGACCCTGTCGTAAGTTCATCGATACGAAGATTACAGCACTTGACCATGAGAACTCACCTCTGGATCATCAGTTGAAGAGTGTGTAAGTGGCACTATGGAGCCCTGATTTTCATGAAAAACAATAAGTGTATCGAGCACTCCATTTGGGTCCATTATGTGGAAAGCTCTTACTCGACCATTGCCATCAAGAGAGTAAATACAATTCTCACAGACAATAGATGGTTTACGAGAAGGGATCTTCAAGTTTCTGTTTGAAGCCAAAACAGATACAGTACATCGCACTATAAGGGCATCATAATAATGCAGATAAACGCCGAAGGTAGTGGAATCATAATAATTTTTACTTGGGGGATTCTTCACCAGTATCATCTTCTCCGAGCACACCTGCTCGAAGGACAGTCTCCAGCATTCCAGCGGTCTGATATCTCAACGCAAATGCCTTCTGGTCAGGGAAGAACCCAATCTGTGCACTAAACAATATAACTCGTTAAAAATGCTCGGAACCAAAAAAGTAAAAACATTATAACCAAGAACGTCAGTCCACCTGCTGATATTTGTCTACAGTAAACATGTTGGTCTCTTTGATTTTGTACTCTGCCCACTCTGGTTCGGGATCCTCCTCGTCTGCAAATGTTATCCCAGACGAAGCCTGCTTGATATACAGCCTACAAATCACAATTGCAGATACATCAAGTGAGGGGTCAGGGCCCGGGGATAGGATCCGAAACAGCAATTTAGGCCATGGATGGTCAAAATGCTTGCAGAAGTAAGCTTAGAACTTCACTAGACTGAAAATGGAGAGGAGTGAACATTGTAGCTGAAAGGCATGAGAAGTGAAGCAAGCAGGATTCGACATTGGGGGTAAATATCAGTATGACAGTATCACCGGGAGCATTACGATTGCATGAGGCTGATGAGGTCGCCCTCTCCGTAGGTGCTGGCGGACAGGCGCGTGCTGATCTCCTGCTGCACCCTCCCGTGCGCGTCGAATTGCTGCACAGAGACAATACTTGAACCAAAAATTACGGACCGGAAGCAGGGAGGCTTTGGGGATTATAAAGGGCGGAGGGCGGCGCGTACGTACGTAGAAGATGCCGTTCCACTTGCCGACGTTGAGGTCGAAGAAGCTGCAGAGGTTGTCGATGCTCATGGCCTCGTCCTCGTCCACCTCCGGCGCGCCCATGACGGCCGCCCGGGCGCAGAGCCGGCCGCGCCGGAGCTGGGGGAGGCGGTGGTGGGTCGGCGCGGCGGCGCAGGGGCGTCGGCTGCTCCGTGGATGCGGGACCGCGGAGGCGGCCAGCCGGAGGCCCACCAGGGTTTCCGCCATGGCCAGGGGGGGAGTGAAGCGGGAGGACAGGTGTTCGTGTTTTTGTGTTCAGCTGCGCTCTGAACCTTATCGATTCTGACCCGCGCCGATGGTGAAGACGTATTGCGCATGTTACGTATTCGCCATGGCGAAGCGCGTTTTCCGTTTCCTACTTCTAACCTGGTATGCGGCTTCTAGCAGAAAAAGGAAAATACAACGTTGCACCTGCAGGACCAAGCTCAACTCTACACTTCCATCCGATTAACAAAGTTGCAACTCTACACAACTGCATATGAAATACAATCATCTGTTCGAGTCGAGTCAAGGCACACCAGACGTACAGCAGGCGATAGATGGTAATAACATATGTAATGTAACAACAACAATGCCTAAACATACATACAACAAAACACAACATACGATGGCATGAATGCTTCGCTCTGCCCAGCTCAACAATGTCAAGGGGGGGAAGACTACAGCGGCAGGGCTCGATTAATTGTACAAGTAGTCGGCTGGACCGGTCTGGGTAAGAAGAGAGCTTCTACTCTCAGGGAGACTTTCTCCTTTTGGAATCCCGCATCGTTTCGATAAATATCTGGTGCCCCTCCACCTCCAACCTGACCAACAGAAACAAAACATACAAGGGTGTTAACTGGTTACCAAAAACGGACTAGCGCATGCTTTCTTACAGAAACGAAAAGAGACGTGAGGATGAAACACCAGTGACCATAGTGCTACAATAGACAAATATGCCATGTTCGAGATAGAAGCAAAGCAGACACCAAACCCAAGGCAGATGCCAATCATAAGCCCGCAATGATCAATGTGCAGAACACCCGGGCTAAGACTATGGCAACTATGTAGCCAAAATCAGGAGAGGGTATTTTGTCGACGAGGTAGCAAGAACCATGTTTAGCATAAAGTTTCAGGCTGCCAACAAGCTCAATAATGATGAGGAAACATTTTTTGTAGGGCCCAGTCGACATGTGCACACTGCACATTAAACTCGCAAGTGCAGACATATCTAATCCATGCTAATCTCATTGGCAGTCTTTTTTTCATACATAATTGAATATAGGTGAAGGCATGTGACTATGTCAATTATTTTTAGCAGCAGCATCTCAATGGTAGTTGTTGTGCTTTACGAATTCAAGATGAATCTAATGTTACTAAGGATAAGGCAATAAGAAAATTTGTGATTTAGTAACCACTCACACTCTGTCTGCTCCTTGATGAGTATAGTTTGAAGCAACTGCCAAAAGTTGACCGGTATGGTTATATGCCATTGACGCCACACTGCCCGAAAAGCTAGGAAACTGCAGGGATAAAATGATTATACTTTCAAATTACGAACCGGGGAACAAAAAAGGAAGTGCAGTGTTTGATAGTAAAAATACAGTTGAAAAGGGCCCAAAAGTTTACTTTTATGTTTATTTGCCCTTGGCAGCATCAATCATGTAATATGTGCAATCTTAGGTTCAGATATTTAGAACGTGTTCAATGCTTTAGAAACCTTTTGAAGAACTAATGAATAATATTGATCAACCAGATGTTTCTTTAAAATATAAAAGAAACAACCCACCTCTTTCTGTCTGCAGAACATTGTGTTCTTCTAAGGGTAGTTTTGTATTTGTGTAACATATGTCCAATGTGTGTGTAACATGTGAACTAGTCTTTTTACAATGGTTTCTCAGAAAAATTAATACTACTAATACTCTAATAGGCGTGCTACTCTTACCATGATGCTCATATTCCCCAGTCTATCCATGGCAATTACTTAGCTAACAGATAAAGTTTAGCAGGAGTGCCCATGGGTAAAACGCCCCACTCTCAAGTGATGTGATGCGTTCAGTAAATTTTCCACCCCATGTAACTACTTCCTTTTTAGGTCAAGGAGACTATAATAAAGATGCAATTTTTAGAAGAACCAGATATTACCTCAAGCAGCTTCTTTTTTGATAAAGCATCCCAGGCAATGGCATATCCTTCATTATCTCCAGTAACAAAAGTTTGCTTGCTGCCAACCAGAGCATAAGATTTAATTTTACTTTGAGAAGAATTGTAGTAGGAAAATGTACAAAATTAAAAGACTTACGATGGATGAACTGCTATACTATTTATGGAAACCAAACTGGAGGTTCCATCTTTCGATCTTGGATGACATCGAAAAGTATATCTGCAAAAGCACAAATATCTCAAGAAATTACATAGGTAATTGGTACTTCAGGTGCATCTACTTTTTTCTAGGCTTAGATTAGTCCCTCTACTTTAAAAATGCCAATTATGTTCCACAGTCGGCCCTTCGGTGAATGAATAGAAGATGGACAGGAAACTGAAACATATGAGCAACCACTTATCTACTTTAGATAGAGGTTACACATGACATAATCAGCAATTTTGGCATATATTGTTACTCATGTTGATTTCTATTTGATTGCATTACACATATATGCATAATAGATACTTCCATAAGTAACAAGTGAAGCAATATGAGAAAGAGACTTAAAATGTCAATTACGGTTGTACATCATCCCAATGCAAATAAACCGAACAAAAAAGAGCAGAAAGGAAGTACCAAAACTAACCCCATGTCATTGTCTACTTTATGGTCAAAATACTTCAACGCAACAGTACCATCCAGAGATCCAGCCGCGTAACCTAATAAAAAGAGTGTATCCAGCCATCAGTCAGAACTCAGAAATTGAGATGTCTGTAATTAAAAAACAGATATACTTCAGATCAACAAATAGCACTTATTCAAGTCATTAAGCATTCAAGAAACAGCTAATTTACAATAGGCAATCGCCCCGTAAATAAGTAAACCGCATGAACTATTTTCTTGACAGCGGTAAACCACATGAACTTAACTCCACCATCATCCCTTTTAGGATTCTGCTTCAAACATACTTCCTCTGCCCGGAATTAGTTGACGCTCAACCGAATGTATCTAGCACTGAAATACATCTAGATACATCCGTTTGAGCATCAACTAATTCCGGACGGAGGGAGTAATAACTAGCAGTTCCTAAAGGAACGTGAAATATCCATACCATTCCACTCTGCAGAAGCACAAAGACACCGTATATGATGCTTCAAGGGGGAATCTTTTGCCTTAATCGGCCCTGTTAAATTCCTCATGTCATACCAGTAAACATCACTCTCAACTGTGACTAATATATACATGCCACAGACTGAAAGTGATACCACCACTGAATCCAACATGAAAGTGTGGTTAGGGTTTACACTTCTTGTGTGTGCATCCCAGAAAAGTAACTTCTTGTCAAGGCTAGAAGTTACCAGTTGACCTGAAAGCAACGTAGAAGGTACTATTAGTAAATGCAAGCTCCAATTGTGGAAGTAAATACATTAAGAAGCAACTTCGGCTGTTTCGATTAATGAAAAAATCAGTACATAGACATTTCCTATTAATCAGTAATGTCATAGTTTACAACTAAAAATCTACGATATCAAGCTAAACCATCACAACACCACAGTATAATTTCCTATTCAGTAAATGAGGATACGATACACACTGTTTTATGAAGGCATCTAATGCTCCCGGAAAAACACCCAAGAAATCGGAGAGGAGATCATTAAAATTGGCAATGCAACTTACCAGTAATCTGGGAGAACTCAGTGCTGACAACCACATCGTCATGCAGACCCACTGTATCTCGAGCCCCTGAATTCAAGTCATACCTGGGAATATTCTCATCAGTATAAATACTAATGCATGTAGTTCCCATATAAAATAGAGAAGGCTGGGATTGAGACATTATTTTTCAGTGCAAAATGTAAAACAGCAGTGACAGGGAAACACCAAATTTTCCTACTTCAGTTCTGATGTATATTCAATAGTGTTAATGCAGTGAATTTGTAAAAACCCAAGGCAATTTATCTGTTTGAGCTTGTTGGCTTGTAAAGTTTTACGTCTGAATTTCATGTAAGGGGTGGGTGTTGGAGTCAAAAAGAAAATTGGTGGAGGAAGGGCTGAGGGCTGATGAAACTAGTCATAAACCCATGCATCTGCTTCATCTGCACGGGCTAGTTTTTCAAGGACAAACAAACAGTAAAGAAATGGTGTGCTTACAATGTAGCATACAATTGCACATAGGAATGTGAAATGTACGAAAAACATGTTCTAATATATTTTCAAAATATTACTCTTCAAAACTAGAAAGAGATGAATAAAAAACAAAAATAAAAGCAATTAGCATAAGTTACAGTTGATCCAGTATAGGTGTGGTATTGTTTGTTTTCTCGCTTAATGTGGAAACTTCTGAATCTATTTATAAGGCCAGATGGAAATAGATATACTGGAGACAGGGAAGCGACTGCTTCATGTTCTGAACATTACATTTATACACATATAACATAAATAACACAACCGGGATTCATTAAATCTAACATGTCGATAAATTGGATCTTCTAATGGCCTCCATCGCCAGTATTTGCTCTACACTCTTTCTCTTTTCTATATGCAGTTGGCATGCAGCATTAAATTTCAACTTTCTTCTGCCCAATACTACCTAAAACAGATAGCTAAAAGCAAAACACATAAAAGTGACTCAAACAAACTGTATTATCAGAATTTCACCCATAAAGCCAAGCAGCTGACATATATGGGATTACATTTGTTTTGTCTAATTTTTTTCATTTTCATTGTATGCTTCAATTGATCTGCTAAAATAAAGTACATAGATATGTAACTGAAATTATTCTAATTTCAGAGTTTAACTTAAATAATTACAAAGGAAAATAAGACAATTCCTACTGCCATACTCTGAACGAATTCTACCAGGCTTTATGAAGTGTAACACGTCGATACAAATAGATCTTTTAGTTGGATGGGTCAGATTTTATTTCTAGTTTTGTCTCTTAGAATTAATATGGAGCCTCGAAGGGGGCTCTAATCAGAATAGAGGACAGTGCCCCTACATTTGGAAAAGAAAAACGCTACAAGCATTATGTTTCTGCCATGTTAAGCACATGGATTTCCTGAAGTGTTGCAACTAATTGTATTGATACCTTATTACAGATCCATCCGAACCGCCTGCGAACGCCACAGACTCATCCTTGAAGCAGCAGTCCAGAAGTGCTGCCTCAGAATTCGCCTCCAGCCGGAGAATGGATTTGTCTGCATCGTACAGCCGCAGCCCCTGCAGAACAAAGTTCCACGCGAAACCCTGTCAGGCACCTCCTCCGCAAAGATAAAGCGCCCTTATTTCATCTCAAATAAATGCATCAAATTCGGAAGCCAGGATAAGCTAACTTGGGCAAGAGTTACAGAGAATCTGCCCCAAAAATGTTCGAGGAAACACACACTTGGCAAATTGCGCCGCCCTCGAATCTGAACAAACCACAAGTAGAAGCGTGCTACTACCACCAAGAAATGGCGAAGCCAAAAAAATATAAGGAGGGGGGAGAGAGATCTCACCGAGTCCCAGGAGGAGACTATGAGGTTGTTAGAGGACGGCGCGAATCGAACCCTGGAGACGGCGCCGGCGCCAGCCGCCAGCCCGCGCCTCGCCATCGCGCGGTCTCAGAAAGTAGGAGCGAGGGTTTTGGGAGTTTTGAGTTCTCCCGGCGCGCTCCTGGGAAGATGGCAGCGCCGCCGCTTCTTGCCGCTACCTTCCCCCGAACAGCTGGCTGCGGCGTCCCGCGGCGATGGAAGAGACGGCAGGCGCGCGGAGGAGTTGCGCCGAGCCGGAGCGCTGCCGTCGGCCGCGGCGTCCCCCGGTGTGGCGGGGAAGGCGACGGAGCAGGCGGAGGTTGGCTTGCCTCCAGAGGGTGCGGCGGCGGTTGGGGATGAACGGGATGCGCGACGGCGGGCGCGTCGGGTGAATTGAATTTGGGTCGACCTGGGCGCGGGATGGCTTGTGTTTCTTTTCTCGTTCTTGAAAATTTGCTCATTCGCCACAAGGGTAAGGTGGTATTTTCATATGCATAGCCAACTGTATTCTCCATACATTGGTTAATTCCACACCTAAAAACTTACTGTAGTTGGAAAGAACTTGATGTAGTCGTAGGCTCGTAGCTAGTACTCTACTCCCTCCGTTCCTAAATATTTGTCTTTCTAGAGATTTCAAATGGTCACCACATACAGATGTATATAGACATATTTTAGAGTGTAGATTCACTCATTTCGTTTCGTATGTAGTCACCATTTGAAATCTCTAGAAAGACAAATATTTAGGAACGGAGGGAGTATTAGCTAATGTTTGCCTATTTTCCCAAAGTAACGAGTCTTCCAAATTGGAGATACCAGAAAAACGGCTCGTGTCACCCGTGACGCCCGTGTCTGGCGGCACGGGGAAAACCCTAACCGCCGCCGTCGGTAGGCCTTCTCTCCACCCCCCACGCCCACATCGCCGGCCGGAGGGCCCGCCAAGGCAAAGTTGCCGACTTGGGAAGGTGGTGGCACAAAGAAGAATATTCGTGGCGAGGCTCGCACAGTATGGCGCCAATGATTGTGCGAGGCATGTGCTTCCTCTGCAACGGCACGACATCTCCAACATGGCTTCCTCCTATCTCTTCTCTTCCCTCCCTCTGAATCTTCGCCCTAGTGCGGGACGCCACCATGGGGCGCAGGGGCGCCGCCAGGAGGGCTGCAACCTGCCAGTAGGGCGCAGTGGCCGGAGCCGCTACATCCTCGGTGCCCCCACTTCCGCGGAAGGGGATGCGAGGAGGCGGTGGGTGCGTCGTTCCCAATCAAATCCAATCATTGATGGAGCTACCGGCATGTGGTCCTGGTGGTTGGTTCCCTAGTAACGCGGTGAAAGTGCAACTATCCCTAGGTGGTTTTGGTAATTCATAACAACATATAGCTCATTGAGCTAATGCTATTCCAAAGAAAAATTCAGGAAAGCTCAATGAATAGCATGGCATGGATGATGAAAGTGGATCCCTCAAAATATTAAGGACAAAGGATTGGCTCAAGCTCAAAAGCTCAAGACTCTACATTTTACATTTTAGTGATCCAAGATCACATTGAGTCTATAGGAAAAGCCAATACTATCAAGGAGGGATGAGGTGTTGCTTAATGAGCCTCTTGCTTCATGTGCTTAGTGATATGCTCCAAAAATCCTCAACTACTTTCTCACATCCACATATGACCTAAACCTAAAGTCAAAATCGATCCTACCGATTCTTTCTATCCGGCGCCACCGAGTTCAAATGTCATAGCCACTGCCACAAACCCTAGGCAAATCGGTTTCACCGATAGGGATCTCGGTCTCACCGAGACGGGATTGTAATCTCTCGGCTTCCCTACCGACCGCTTCGGTCTAACCGAGATGAGAGATCGGTCCCACCGAGATTGCAATGTAAACTCTCTGCTTCCTTTCGTAACATTTCGGTCTCACGAAAAGAGCGAATCGGTCCCACCGAAGTTTACTCCGACCAACTCTCTGGTTAGCTAATTACCAAAATCGGTCTCACCAAGTTCGTGTAATCGGTCTCACCGAGATTACGTTATGCCCTAACCCTAACCATATCGGTCCTACCGAGTTGCATGTCGGTCCCAAGAAAACCCTAACGGTCACTAGGTTTCTTGAATCGGTCCGACCGAAGTTTGTTGATTCGGTCCCACCGAGTTTGGTAAATTGTGCGTAACGGTTAGATTTTGTGTGGAGGCTATATATACCCCTCCACCTCCTCTTCATTCGTGGAGAGAGCCATCAGTAACAAACCTACACTTCCAACTTGCCAGCCTCGAGAGAGAACCACCTACTCATGTGTTGAGGCCAAGATATTCCATTCCTACCATATGAATCTTGATCTCTAGCCTTCCCCAAGTTGCTTTCCACTCAAATCTTCTTTCCACCAAATCCAAATCCTGTGAGAGAGAGTTGAGTGTTAGGGAGACTATCATTTGAAGCACAAGAGCAAGGAGTTCATCATCAACACACCATTTGTTACTTCTTGGAGAGTGGTGTCTCCTAGATTGGCTAGGTGTCACTTGGGAGCCTCCGACAAGATTGTGGAGTTGAACCAAGGAGTTTGTAAGGGTAAGGAGATCGCCTACTTCGTGAAGATCTACAGACTAGTGAGGCAAGTCCTTCGTGGGCGACGGCCATGGTGGGATAGACAAGGTTGCTTCTTCGTGGACCCTTCGTGGGTGGAGCCCTCCGTGGACTCGGCAGAACTGCTACCCTTCGTGGGTTGAAGTCTCCATCAATGTGGATGTACGATAGCACCACCTATCGGAACCACGACAAGAACATCCGTGTCTCCAATTGCGTTTGAATCCTCCAAACCCTTCCCTTTACATTCTTGCAAGTTGCATGCTTTAAATTCCGCTGCTCATACACTCTTTGCATGCTTGCTTGAATTGTGTGAAGATTGCTTGACTTGTGCAAAGATAGCTAAAATCTGCCAAAGTCTAAAATTGGGAAAAGGTTAAGTTTTTAATTGGTCAAGTAGTCTAATCACACCCTCTAGACATACTTCAAGGTCCTACAAGTGGTATCGAGCTTTGGTCTCCATTTGCTTTGATTTCCATAGCTTTGGTGGTCATAGCCTTGGTTTCACAACCTAGGAGAGTATGGCGTCTAGTGAGGGAAATTATCACCGTAGAGTTCCTTACTTTGATGGCACTAATTTTGCTAGTTGGAAGCATAAGATGAAAATGCATATTCTCGGACATAACCCCGCCGTTTGGGCTACTGTGTGTATTGGCTTGCAAGGTGAATTCTTTGATGGGAGAGAACCGGACCGTGAAGCTAGTGCGGAGGAATTGAAGATGCTGCAATACAACACTCAAGCTTGTGATATCCTCTTCAATGGCTTGTGCCCCGAAGAATTCAACAAAATCAACCGACCGTCTTGAGAATGCAAAGGAAATTTGGGATACTTTGATTGATATGCACGAAGGTACCGACTCCGTCAAGGAATCCAAGTTGGATGTGCTCCAAAGTCGACTTGACAAGTTCAAAATGAAGGATGGTGAAGGTGTCATTTGAAATGTACTCTAGGCTTGCTCTTATCACAAATGAGATTGCCGGCTTAGGAAGTGAAGGGATGACCGATGATTCATCATCTAGAAGATCCTAAGAGCATTGGATGCAAAATATGATACCGTGTGCACATTGATCCAAATGATGCCAAATTACAAAGATCTCAAGCCAACGGAAGTCATTGGAAGAATTGTTGCTCATGAGATGTCACTCAAGGATAAGGAGGAACTTCACAACAAGTCAAGTGGTGCTTACAAAGCCTCATGTGAATCCCCCACATCATCAAGTGAGAAACAAACCTTCAATGAAGAATTGAGCTTAATGGTGAAAAACTTCAACAAATTCTACAAGAGTAGAAGCAAATAAAGAAGCTCTAAGTCAAGGTCCTACAATGAAAAAAGATCTTCTAGTCGAGAGCGCAATTGCTACAATTGTGGGAGACCCGGACACTATTTCAATGTGTGTACGACACCCTACAAAAGAAGAGAAGATTCTCCAAAAAGAAGAAGTAGAAGAGAAGAATCACCACCAAGAGAGAGAAGGAGTAGAGATGATCGTTATGAACGAAAACCCTCACGGAGAATCAAGGATTAGGAAATGAAAGAAAAGTCATCAAAGAGCTACACAAAACGAAGACATCAAGCTCATGTTGGTGAATGGGTATCCGGCTCCGACTCCGACAATCACTCCGAGAGAAGCTATCACTCCGACTCCGAATATACTCAAGATGAAGGTGTTGCCGGTATAGCACTTATGTTAACCAACTCCTACGACATATTTGACTCACCAAATGAAGGAATTGGAAGATGCTTCATGGCCAAAGGTCCTAAGGTAACACACCCCGAGTATGTTGATTTTAATAGTGATGAAGATGACTTGTTAGGTGATGATGATTTACTTATTGACAACTCTAGTGATGAATACTATGATGAAACGTCAATTAATCATGCTAATCAAGATGAAACGAATGACAATGATAAGGAGAAGATTGAGCTTCTAACTAAAGAACTAAACACTCTTAAGTTAGCTCATGAAACTATCTTCGAGATCATCGAGAACCTTTAAGGCCTCGTGAGAAGTTATGCTTTGAAAAGCTCAATCTTGAGCAAGAGCATGAGTTCCTAAAGGCAATCAATGATGATCTCCGTAAGAAAAGTTCTTCTTACATTGCCAAGCGTTTACTCTTATCTACTTACATGCCTCAAGTCAAGTCTAGTAACAAGAACAAGAAAGATTCTTCCTCTAGTAGTGACAATAACAATGCTAAATCCAATATTGTTGCTTCTAGTAGTTCTCTTGATTCCACTAATGATTCTCTTAGCCAAGTTACACTTGAGCAAGAAAACAACTTATTGAAGGGAATTAAGAGAAAGGTGTATACAAGAGCCTTGCCGGGAGTAAGCAATTCGAGGAAATTTTACGCAAGCAAGGAAGGCACCGGAAGAATCAAGGTGTTGGTTTTGAACGAAAGTTCAATGCCAATGGAGTTGAGTGGGAAGAAGATCAATACCCCAAGACGAAGTTTGTTCCTCAACAAGAGAAGTATGATCCTACTTCCCTCAAGGGAACACAAGCACAAGATGATCTTCCACCACAAGACCATAAGAACAAAGGCAAGGACAAGCTTCAAGAGGAGATTGATGCATTTGAAGAAGCACCTAAGGCCTTGGTCAAGTGGGTTCCCAAGACTGCGTCAAGTTCTACTTCATCAAGTACAACTACAACACCAAGGATTCCCATCAAGATGATGTGGATCCCAAGAAGAAGATTTAGAGTGTTCTTGAGGGTGACTCCGCCAACATTCTTCACTCATATCATTATGGCAAGGACAAGTGCAATCATCTTCCATATCTTGCACTAGTTCAAGGAGTCACAAACCCTCATGTTGGTAAGGCAAGGGACAAGGTAACCTAATGTTTTCATGGACATCATCTTGTGTGTGCATCACTCTATGTCTATGGATATTCTTGTTTGTTCCTTGTGGGACTAACCCATGCAGGTATTGAAAGTGCAACTCACTCCAAATGATTGCTCCAAAAGATCTACATCAACATTGAGCATCCACATCTTCAACGCCTACATGAAGTCATCATCGACAAAACCCAAGGTTAGTTCATCCCTATAAGGGGGGATCTCACATCTAGGGGGAGCTTAACTCTAAGAATTGAGTCAAAGCAACTCTAATGATGTGAACACATAAATGCTTTATGTAAAAGTGGTAACCCCACTTGAGCTTAAGCGATGAGTATGACCTATGATCAAATGTTCTCATTTGACTCCTAAGTCAATATACTCATATATAGATGACCTAGTCATCGCCAATTGTTTGATAGATGCTAGAATTGTTTGTGCATGCTTTGTCACATATTTCATTTGTCATTTTATTGTGTGAGCATGTTGGTAGCATATCTTACTCATTCGAGGACATCCACTTGTTGTTTTGATTGATTTGATTCTTTTCTTTGGCCAAGTGGATGGACAAGAATGCCTAAGAACCTTCTCTAGCTATCTATGCTTTACTCGTCTCAAACTCTATTTATGCTATATCACAAAATTTGATCAAGTCAGATCCGAACCACTCTGTGTGAGGAGCACTCGGAGTCCCCGATTCGTCATAGACTTAAACTTCCAAAACTTCTTTGTGCTTTTCGGTCTGGTCGATTCCTCCATTTCGATCATACCGAGATCACTAAGTCGATCTAGGTTTTCATCTCGGTGCAACCGATTTGAACTTTTCGGTCACACCGAGTTGCTGTAACTATCAACAGTTATGCATCTCGGTGCCACCGAGTTGTTCCACTCGGTCACACCGACAGTGTCGGGCTATATATTCACACGGGCAAAATTTTGGAAAACTTTCTCCGAACCTCTTCGCGCACAAGATAGCTTGCTCGCCTTCTAGGTCTCCGGATCGTCGACTTTCGCTTGACCCGCCTCCTATCGCTGGTCTCTTGCCGCCGTCAACGGATTTCATCTCCGCCGTTGCCAGAAGCGAGTTCATAGCCGAACTAGGGTATGAACTTCGATCACGATCTTATCCTCGCCTGATTCTCAGCACATTGTGTTCATTATGATTCTTGCTACGATTGAAACACCTCTGTCCAGTCAAAACAATCCTTAGAATATATGCAATTCGAAAATTTAGGGTTAGGTTTCCGCCGAAACCATCTCGGACCCACCGAGTTGAGAAACTCGGTCCCACCGGTTCGGCTAACGCTATTGCACTAGTAACTCTCGGTCTGACCGAGAATTGCTAATCGGTGTGACTGATTTTAGAACTTTGTGAAACCCTAGCAGTCTCGGTGCCACCGAACCGTGACTCGGTCTGACCGAGTTCACTAGTTTAGGTTCCAAAACTGCTTCGGTATCACCGAGTTTGAAAATCGGTTGATCCGAAATGCTTTCTGTGGAAAACTAAAACTAAGTTTTTTGAATCATTCTTTTGCAAAAATCTCTGCATTTTGTGATGCTCATCCACTCTATCTCATCTATAACTATTCACGTGGTCGATCGATTGTGTGCGGCATGTCGGACCAAAGTGACGGAACAAGTCGGAGGAGCAGAATCTGAGATGAGTGAGGGCACTAGTCCCTCTAGCAGCTCAGATGATGGAAGCGAAGCACTCCGACAATTTGCCCAAAGCTGCCACCAGGACAAGGAAGAAGAGAACCTCAGAATCCGAGGATGAGGATTATGTGGCAATAGAAGATGAGGCCATTTCAAAGAAGAAAGTGCTCAAGAAGGAGTATAGCTCAACTGCAGTAAAGCCAGGGATGAAGATCAAAAGGCCTGCAGGAAGACAACCAATGTCTAAAGCGAGTCTCCACTCAAGCATCTTTGGAATCCCAACCCAAAGAGCCTTTCTGAAGGAAAGAAAAGGAAGGAAAGGGTCAAGAAGACCATGGCGGAGTGATTGGAAAGCCTTCCATGATGGAAGAAGAAGAAGAAGAAGAGGTTGCTGCACCAGCACCCAAGATACAAAAGCTGATGGGTGATGCTATAAAGTCAGGGGCTGCAACATCAAAGCCCAAAGTAGCACCAAAAGCTGCCTCCAACCCAAGAGTGCACCTAAGAGGAATATCAGGAGTATACCAGTTGCTGAAAAGAACAAGGCCCCAGTGCCTGATGTTGCTGCTGAGGAAGAAGATGAAGGACAAGTCCTAAGGAAGCTCAAACTCAAGATTCCAGACCACAATGATGCTCATCATGTGGCTGAGAACAT
Source organism: Aegilops bicornis (assembly GCA_021605145.1). Classification (NCBI taxonomy): domain Eukaryota; kingdom Viridiplantae; phylum Streptophyta; class Magnoliopsida; order Poales; family Poaceae; genus Aegilops; species Aegilops bicornis. Next base: position 671,404,285 of record CM038673.1, on the reverse strand, counting down.
GAAGATCAGGAGAGACTTAGGGTTGAGGCTATGGAGAGAGTCAGATCCATATGCCACTAGGAGAAGGACTGCTGTTGATTACAGGTTCCACACAAAGGAACATCAGGATTTCTATGAGACAATCTTGTTGGACAAGAAGCCCATAGTGTGTGATATGAGGTGGGTCGACTGGACCTACATAAAGGAGAATGAAGAACATTATCCTGGAGTGTATGACAACTTCAGTGCGTGTGGAGTTGCAGACTTTGTTGGGCGTAAGCTCACAAACCGGAATGACGAGCTCATTATGCAATTCTACTCCACGGCACATTTCTATCCAGATGGCATGATAGTTTGGATGTACGAAGGAATGAGATACCAATCAACTATTGAGGAATGGGCAAGTCGATCAATGCCCCAAAGGAGAGTGAAGATGACTTGGACGTTTATGCCAAGAAAAAGATGGATCACAACTCTATGTCACATATGTACAAGGAGATCCTGACAAAGCTCTTGAGACTTTCAAGCTTGGGTCAGTCCATTTTCTTACATCAGGGCTGCCAATGATCAAGCTGGATCCTAAGGCACACTCTTTTGCCCAAATCGGTGACCACAACATGATCGGAGGGCATGCAATTAATTTGCTACACATATTTGATGTGCCACAGAAATTCAAGGTCACGAGCCTCATGGTTGAGACTATCACGAGGACGGCAGACCAAAAGAGAAGTTGTGGATATGCCCCACAAATTCAGGAGTTGATTAACTCAAAGATGGAGCGCAGGAAAGTATCTGTTGGATAAGGAACACTTTGTTCTCTATCCTGACTTTGAGGACAATCAAGTTGTGATGAATGAGAATTAACCATCATCAATACAAGCTCAAGAGAAGAAGGAGAAAGCAAAGAAAGAGAAGGCTGCCAAGATGCCAACACAAGAGGAGGCATCTGAGTACTTTTGAAGAGCAAGAAGGACCAGCTTAGTTACTTGATAGCATCAACTCGAGGATTGAGAAAGGGTTGGCCACCCTAACTCAAAACCAGGAGAGCACTGGAAAGAATCATGGAAAAAATTCTATGATCTTGATGTCAAAGTAACTGAGATTGATCGGGTTAATGGGAGCAGCTACAGGATGACATGCGAGGAGAGGAAGAGGCAGGACAACCATCGATGCATTTGCGAGTGCCTCGAGCTCGAGAGATCAAATTGCGGCCGATAATAGACACTAGAGTCACTTCATCTTCTCCAGCTACAGCTCCAGCGCAACCAGCTCCAGCACCAACTCCTTTAGCTCCTTCCACATCAACTGAATTCTTCGTCCAAGGAGCCATCTCTACGCCACCAACTGAAGACCAAGCCTGAGAGACGATATCATACTATGCATTTTCTAGGAACTTTTTGGTAACTTGTTGCCAAAGGGGGAGAAAAATGTACAAATCATAGGCTTCGAGAGAGAGAGAGTTTGCTTTTGTTCTCTCTTGTCTTCTTGGTTGAACTTTGTTTGCTTTTGATTGCTTAAGATACTATGCTATTATCTGTGAGACATTGATGAACATGTGTTTGATCATAAGCTACACTTATGCTTGTTTGATGATATTATATTACTTATCCTTATATGATCATTCACTTTGCTTGGTGATGAGTGCATGTATTCAATCTTTATTATTTTGAGCGCTCCACCAAGATGTATGTGACATGGAAGAGTAACCCATGAGCCTAATTGCTTGTGCATTTGCAGTCCAAAGAAAATCTTAAAATATGCACAAATTTAGGGGGAGCTCTTGCTTATCACATACTTCTCAAAGCGACGATGTTTTTCAATCTTATTATCATTTGTCGAAGCTTTGATCTATATGTTGTCATCAATTACCAAAAGGGGGAGATTGAAAGTGCAACTATCCCTAGGTGGTTTTGGTAATTCATAACAACATATAGCTCATTGAGCTAATGCTATTCCAAGACAAATATTTCAGGAAAGCTCAATGAATGGCATGGCATGGATGATGAAAGTGGATCCCTCAAAATATTAAGGACAAAGGATTGGCTCAAGCTCAAAAGCTCAAGACTCTACATTTTACATTTTAGTGATCCAAGATCACATTGAGTCTATAGGAAAAGCCAATACTATCAAGGAGGGATGAGGTGTTGCTTAATGAGCCTCTTGTTTCATGTGCTTAATGATATGCTCCAAAAACCCTCAACTACTTTCTCACATCCACATATGACCTAAACCTAAAGTCAAAATCGATCCTACCGATCCTTTCTATCCGGCGCCACCGAGTTCAAATGTCATAGCCACTGCCACAAACCCTAGGCAAATCGGTTTCACCGATAGGGATCTCGGTCTCACCAAGACAGGATTGTAATCTCTCCGTTTCCCTTCGTAACGTTTTGGTCTAACCGAAGTGAGCGATCGGTCCCACCGAGATTGCAATGTAAACTCTCTGTTTCCCTTTCGTAACATTTCGGTCTCACCGAAAAGAGCGAATCGGTCCCACCGAGTTTACTGACCAACTCTCTGGTTAGCTAATTACCAAAATCGGTCTCACCGAGTTTTGTATGTCGGTCTCACCGAGATTACGTTATGCCCTACCCTAACCATATCGGTCCTACCGAGTTGCATGTCGGTCCCACCGAAAACCCTAACGGTCACTAGGTTTACTGAATCGGTCCGACCGAGTTTGTTGATTCGGTCCCACCGAGTTTGGTAAATTGTGTGTAACAGTTAGATTTTGTGTGGAGGCTATATATACCTGAGGGAGTCCTGGACTAGGGGGTGTCCGGATAGCCGAACTATCATCACGGCCGGACTCCAAGACTATGAAGATACAAGATTGAAGACTTAGTCACACGTGTCCTGGATGGGACTTTCCTTGGCGTGGAAGGCAAGCTTGGCGATACGGATATGTAGATCTCCTACCATTATAACCGACTCTGTGTAACCCTAACCTATCCGGTGTCTATATAAACCGGAGGGTTTTAGTCCGTAGGGACGAACAACAATCATACCATAGGCTAGCTTCTAGGGTTTAGCCTCCTTGATCTCGTGGTAGATCTACTCTTGTACTACCCATATCATCAATATTAATCAAGCAGGAGTAGGGTAATACCTCCATCAAGAGGGCCCGAACCTGGGTAAAAACATCGTGTCCCTTGTCTCCTGTTACCATCTGCCTAGACGCACAGTTCGGGACCCCCTACCCGAGATCCGCCGGTTTTGACACCGACATTGGTGTTTCGTTGAGAGTTCCTTTGTGTCGTCACCTATAGGCCGATGGCTCCTTCGATCATCAACAACGACGCGGTCCAGGGTGAGACTTTTCTCCCCGGACAGATCTTTGTATTCGGCGGTTTTGCACTATGGGCCAATTCGCTAGGCCATCTGGAGCAGATCGAAAGCTACGCCGCCATCAGTCGATTTGGAAGTTTGAACTATACGGCCGATGTCCGCGGAGACTTGATCTTCAACGGATTTGAGCCACAACCGGCGTGCCGCCTTTGTCTCGATGGGTATGACTTAGCTCTGCCGGCCGAGCGATTGCCACGGAGGTCACCGACATCCGCTCCGACCCTTAATCCGGAGCGGATCCCTGATCGAGGACGGTTGGTTGGACACCGCCTCGGGGGCTGAAATCTCTACGGCGATCGAGCCGAACACCCTCCCTGTCCTTTGCGAAGCTCGAGACTCCCAGGTGCCGGACTCCTTGTCGGACTCCGAAACCTCCGCGCCCTTGCCAATCGAATCCGATTGGGCGCCGGTCATGGAGATCACTGTCGCGGACATCTTTCAGCACTCGCCCTTTGGCGACATCTTGAATTCACTAAAGTCTCTCTCTTTATCAGGAGAGCCCTGGCCGGACTACGGTCAGGAAGGTTGGGATGCGGACGACGAAGAAATTCAACGCCCACCCACCACCCACTTTGTAGCCACCATCGAAAGCTTACACGACGTGCTCGACTTCGACTCCGAAAACATCGAGGTATGGACGACGATGTAGGAGACAACTATGAACCAGCACCTACAGGATGCTGGACAACAACCTCACCCCATGATGTATACATGGTGGATACACCTAAAGGAAGTGACGACGAGGAACAACGGGACGCTACGAAGGGTAAATCCTCGAAAAGCGATCAAAACGGCAACGTAACGCCGCCTGAGTCCCGCCTCGACAAAGACCCAGCCATAGAGCAGGGCGAACCGGTGGACGACGAACATGCTATCGAGCAACCGTCCGAACAATACAACTCGGATAAACAACCCGTCCCCGGCGAAGATAATAGTCCGGACGATCTCACGCCGGAAAAATTGTTGGAGCAGAAGAACCTCCACAAAAGGCTCGTCGCCACTGCGCGTAGCCTGAAAAAGCAGAAGTGGAAGCTCAAAACAGCGGAAGATGCACTCAGAATCATATGGAGCAAAGTATTCAACACCGTTAGACAAATACGGCTGACGATACGAACAAAGAGCTACCCAAAGAGAAAACTACTGCCCAAATTTGATGAGGAGGCCGTAGAGCCCCCACAATCAAGAAGTAAGAAGGCCACCCGGTCGGATGGACGACCCCACGGCAAAAAGAGAGCGGCAAATGGCGCCAAGACACAAGCCGATACGCGATCCGTGACACGGATTCACATCAAAAGGATGGCCAGTTAGGTCCATCTATGGGCCGAGAAAGCAAGCTCTTCAAAGCAATGCAACACGCCAAATATCCGAACATCACGGCACACCCAAATATAGGGGTGCCGCACACTTCGTGTTTCACCGATGAGGTGCTGAATCACGAATTCCCAGCGGGATTCAAACCCGTAAACATAGAGGCATACGACGGAACAATAGACCCTGGAGTCTGGATCGAGGATTACATCCTCCACATACACATGGCTAGAGGAGATGATCTCCACGCCATCAAATACCTACCCCTCAAGCTCAAAGGGCCAGCCCGGCATTGGCTCAAAAGCCTCCCTGAAAATACCATTGGAAGTTGGGAAGAGCTCGAGGATGCTTTTCGGGCAAATTTTCAAGGGACTTATGTCCGCCCTCCGGATGCACGACGATTTAAGTCATATAACTCAACAACCCGGAGAGTAGACCGCAAATTCTGGAACAGGTTCCTCACCAAAAAGAACCAAATAGTCGATTGTCCGGACGCTGAAGCCTTAGCAGCTTTCAAACACAACGTCCGAGACGAATGGCTCGCCAGACACCTCGGCCAGGAGAAGCCGAGAACCATGGCCGCATTAACAAGCCTCATGACCCGCGTTTGCACGGAGAGGATAGTTGGCTGGCAAGATGCGATACCAATGACCCAAGTACATCCGAAGTAAGGGATGGAAATGGAAAACCACGACGCAGCAAGGACCCGATCTTTGGATTAAGAGGAACGGTCCAAAGAGCGCTGGCGATCAACGCCGGATTCAAAAGCTCACGGCAGAACAATAAAAAACTGCCCTTAAGGACAATAGCGATGAGCTATCCAACTTAAATAAAATCTTGGACAAGATATGCCAAATCCACAGTACTCGGGAGGCACAAACCATACCCACAGATTGTTGGGTCTTCAAACAGTCCGGCAGACTCAACGCCGAACACAAGGGGCTCGACACACCAAGTGAAGATGATGACGAGCACCACAAGTAGAGCCCCGGAAAACAAAAGAATTTCCCACAAGAGGTTAAAACAGTAAACTCACTTCACGTGATCAAAGGGAAAAACAGAGCGGCGCCCACTAAAATGCGCGCCGCACAAACTACCCTAGCGGAGTACCAACAAACCAATCACCTTCGACCATCAGGACTATTCCGAAAGTATCCGGAACGCAGGATGGACTGCCTTGATATTGGATCCTATAATTGACGGATTCCAATTTACACAAGTCCTCATGGATGGCGGCAGTGACATAAACCTGATATATCAGGACACAATCCACAGAATGGGGATAGACCCAACCAAACTTCGCCATAGCAACACCTCCTTCGAAGGGGTAATGCCAGGCCTGTATGCCCATTGTACGGGCTCCCTATGGCTAGAGGTTGTGTTCGGCTCATCCGACAACTTCCGCCGCGAAAAGTTAACCTTCCACATCGCCCCATTCGAAAGTGGCTATCAAGCACTACTGGGGCGCGAAGCTTTCGCCCGCTTTAACGCAATACCGCATTATGCATCTCTTACACTTAAAATGCCTGGTCCACGCGGCATCATCTCATTAAAAGGGAGTATTAAGTGTTACTCGAGCACGGAAGAACGTGAGACTGCCTTGACAGCCCCACACCTATCCGGCTCCGCTAATTAAAGCACCTGAATAGGTCATTCGAACCTCGGACACGGCTAGACGAGTCCGGCGCCTACTAGCGGCATACCCCCATACAAGGGGCTGCACGCATGTACAACACGAGACAATAAAGCTCAAATTTATTCACTTTTCGAATTGTATTCTGTTCATTTCATAAAAAGTACATTTTTCGCATGATCTTTTTTTCTTTTCAACTAAGTTCCTCTCTTTTACAGATGAACAACGTGCTACACCCATCCAGAATACGGCACAACGGAGACACAGGCGCATACGTGCAGTAGGGACCCGTTGCAAGGATTCTTTTCAGATTAAGACCCTATGTAAACCTTTTTTACTGTCTCTTGTTGATACACATCCCCCGGTTTATTGCTATAACCGAGGTGGAGGCTGGCGTCTTGGCATCGGCCGCACAGAATTTTTGCACGCACGGACACCGGGGCTTAGGGCATTATTCTACCCGTTTTTATAAAGACCGAATACCTTAGGGAGTGTTCGGTGTCTCGAGTTAGGCCTTATATGCATTAGCTCCGAATCATGTCTTTGGTCAAATGTTGGGTTTGCCCGGCTCCTGTGTTTTGCTGCCTTACGTTCCGTTCTATCGGCTAACACGGCACCAGGAGAACTACTGCGATTGTGCCCGGGTTCGGCCGGGCGAGCACCTCAGTAGAGAAAGCCGAAAACTGACTGTCATGATATAGCGAGAGACTGGTCAACCACTCGATGAATCACTGGAATGTTTAGAATTCCTCCGCATTAACGAAGAACCGTTTTTCGGTCAGGCACATACGCACCCCGAATTCGGGAGAGTGTGGTGCCCCCAGGGGCTATATAGTAGCCCCACCCTCGAACTCCTATGGCTAAGTGAAAGTGATAAAGCATTATAGTCCGGTTGCCTAGTTTGCTACGCTACCACCTCCTTAATAGGACCAAGACGTTGGATTAAGTGTGAAAAAGCGCCTTCTTTGCAAACACCCCGCACTATGTGCGTGGGGGCTGAAGCCAAGGACTGCCATCTTCGTGTTATATATACATATACCTCGAGCGGCCGACAGGAGTAGTTTACTACTTGAACGCACAAGTATAAAAAGCCCTTATATTATATTGAAACATTGTTTTCACAAATCATACATGTCATTTAAACATGATATCCTTGAAACCGCATTTCTATTAAACGAGCGCCTGTAGGACTTCCTCAAAATAGTGCTCGGCAGGTACTCGGCTTTTGTCCGAATCTTGGGATGCAACGTCGGTGGCCTTCATCTCCACCCAGTATGTCTTGACACGGGCCAGAGCCATCCGCGCTCCCTCAATACACGCCGACCGCTTCATTGCGTTGATACGCGGTACCGCACCAAGGAACTGCTGCACCAAACCAAAATAACTCTTGGTGAGGTCCGCTGGCCACAAATGAGTCATGACATGCTTCATGGCAAGTCCGGATAATCGATTCAGCTCGGCCCATTCGACCGACCGATCGGTCAATGGAAGAGACGCTCCGGACTATGGAATTGCGACCAATATAGCTCTTCCCTTCTGTGCCCCTTCTGGCCTGGGAAGTGCTCAATCGCGTCCGCAACGCTCGCCGCTAAGTCCAGATAAGCATCCTCCGAACTCCACAACTTGTCCAACTGAGCATACTTCGGATCCGTATATTTCCTCCGCAGCAGAAACTGTTTTCCAGCCGCAATAGCCCCGGCCTGACTCAGCTCCTCCTTGGCAGCTCTCAAAGCGGAACGGGCATCCTTGGATTCGGCGGTGACCTTTTTCAGGCCCTCTTGCTCCGCTTGACGTTCCTTTTCAAGAACCTCGCAGCGGTCGGTAGTATTCTTCAAATTTATGGCCATATCGGCCATTTCCTCTTTGCTTCGGCAAAGGAGCAGCCCGTTCGCTTTTAGCTCTTGGCCGCCCTTAAAGCGCCGACATTACTATTTCGGCTTGCTCCTTCGCTCGGCGAGTTCCGCCCATGACTCCTCCACAGCAGCGGCACCACCTGCATTAAGCATACAAGTAGTAAGGCATGGGCGTCAAGCTCCCTTAACAGTGTCCGCATAGAAGTCGCATACCTTGTGACTCGTCAAACCGTTTATTGATCGGCGATGTCCGTGATCCGCCTCGTCAAGTGCCGCTTTAGTTCGGCATATTCATCGATCCACTGGCCACGGACGCCCGCCACCTATTTAGGAGCGGCGATATGTTATAATCGAGATTATGATCCTCGACGCAGCTGTTAATTTTGACAACATACCGAGTCTCGGGGCTACTATCTATACAGCGCATTCTATATGCATAAGCGTCAAAAGGTACATCATTTTTGCGTACCTCGAACCCGTCACAAGAAGCTTCGACGGCTTCATGCAATCCGCTCTCAGCGGATGCAATTCTTTCAATCACCGTACCCATTAGCCCACGGTGATCTTCTGAGATAGCCGCTCGCCCGAGCAGATCCTTCAGCTCCTCCGACTACATGCCAGTTGGCGCCGGACCTTCCGGCCCCGCCGGACTTGGGGAAACCCTCCGCGACGACACCTCAGGGTTGTCCGCCTCGCATGAGGGTGCGACAGGTGGAGGCATTTCGCTCTCCATCATCTCCGGAAGAAGATCCCCCGAAGACGAGCTCTGCTGAGAAGGGCTGAGATCCGAACTACAAGGTACAATTTTGGTTATCTTCAGAAATAAATACAGGGATGTTCCTTATTTACAAGACCCCTTCTTTTTTACTTACGGCTCGCTAGAGGGTTGATCCCCTTGGGGAAATAGTGCGGCTGGGATACTTCCCAGCGCCGGACTCTCTGACGAAGATTTCTTTCCTCTCTTTGAGGCCTTGACCTCCGGATCTTCCGAAGCGGTCCTCTTCTCTCCTTGGAGGGTGGGACTTTTGATCCCTCCTTCCTCAGAAGCCTCCTTCGTGGAGGCGATTGCTTCCTGCTCCCCCTTCGCCTTCTTTAAAAGGCGCGGCCTTCAACATCTTGGTCAGCATGGGATCCGGCGTGGTCTCTGGGAGGGGAGCCGGACACCTTATCAACTTTGCCTTCGCTATCCACTCATGTTCACGAAACAGCTCCTTTAAGGGCAAGTTTACGATAAATGAGCAGACTGACTGTCCGGATCTGAGACTACTTACTTGAGTATCTGGGCGATTGCAGCTTAGTCCCGCGTCCTCAGTCAGGTCCGGACACTTTTCTTGTGATCCGAAGAACAATTTATACATCTCCACGGGCGTCGTACCCATAAAATGTTGGAGAGCGCGTGGTCCCTCCGGATTAAATTCCCACGGAGAGGAGGCGGCGCTTGAGGCAAAGGCCGAATCAACATAACTGCGCGCCACTGCGACCAGATTGATCTCTATTTCTTGGAGGTCTCGAATACGGCCCTGCAACAGAGGAACATCCTTGGACGGACCCCAGTCGAGCCCTTTGTTGACCCATGACGCCAGCCGCTGTGGTGGACCTGAGCGAAAGGCGGGTGGCGCCACCCATTTGGTGCCCCTTGGAGCGGTGATATAAAACCACTCCCATTGCCACAAACCAAGCTCCTCTTGAAAAGAGCCCTCGGGCCACGGAGCATCAGCACACTTGCTTATGACCGCCCCTCCGCACTCTGCTTGTTGCCCCTCGATCATCTTTGGCTCCACCTTGAAGGTTTTGAGCCACAATCCAAAGTGAGGGGTAATATGGAGGAAGGCCTCACATACGACGATGAATGACGAGATATGGAGGATGGACTCTGGATTCAAGTCATGAAAATCCAGCCCATAATAAAACATGAGCCCTCAAGACAAAGGGATCCGTCAGGAAGCCTAAACCCCGAAGGAAGTGAGACACAAACACCACGCTCTCGCCGGGCTCGGGAGTGGGAATGACCTGCCCTGGAGTAGGTAGCCTATGCGAAATCTCGCCGGTTAGATACCTGGCGCCTCGCAGCTTTAGCACATCTTCTTCTGTGATGGAGGAAGACATCCGTCGGCGATCTTTGGTGAAGCCGGACATCGTCGAAGGTCAAAGCGCCTAAATCTGAAGCTTTGGGTGTTAGAACTCGAAGCGCGAGGCGAACTCGATGGAGGGTGGAAAAAAGAAGAGGGCCTTGGTCTCATTATAAAGAGGTTGAATACCAAGAGCCCTCCGTGTGGTTGATTAGGACTCGCCTTCGATAGAGGAGGCGTGCCAACAGGCACGGTTGGGTTACCCACGTCCGTATTGATGGGAATCCCGGAATAAGGGGGCACGATCTACGCTTTGATAAGACGTCCAAGGAAACCGCCTCGCTAAACGCGTGGAGGTGGAACAGTAAGAAAAAAGATGATTCATATAAAGGCTTGGCCGTGGTGTGATGTCACGCCGCGAAATACATCAGCAGATCTGTGCAAAAGTTATTCCCTCTACGGTGGTATGTGGGACTTGTTTTGCAGAGTCGGACACTATCCTTGTGTTCAAAACCTTCTATGAAGTATTCGGAGGAGGAACCCGCCTTGCAATGCCGAAGACAATATGCGCGCCGGACTCGTCGTCATTGAAGCCTGGTTCAGGGGCTACTGAGGGAGTCTGGACTAGGGGTATCCGGATAGTCGAACTATCATCACGGCCGGACTCCAAGACTATGAAGATACAAGATTGAAGACTTCGTCCCGTGTCCGGATGGGACTTTCCTTGGCGTGGAAGGCAAGCTTGGCGTCTGGATATGTAGATCTCCTACCATTATAACCGACTCTGTGTAACCCTAACCTATCCGGTGTCTATATAAACCGGAGGGTTTTAGTCCATGGGATGAACAACAATCATACCATAGGCTAGCTTCTAGGGTTTAGCCTCCTTGATCTCGTGGTAGATCTACTCTTGTACTACCCATATCATCAATATTAATCAAGCGTGAGTAGGGTATTACCTCCATCGAGAGGGCTCGAACCTGGGTAAAAACATCGTGTCCCTTGTCTCCTGTTACCATCCGCCTAGACGCACAGTTCGAGACCCCCTACCCGAGATCCGCCGGTTTTGACACCGACAATACCCCTCCACCTCCTCTTCATTCGTGGAGAGAGCCATCAGAACAAACCTACACTTCCGACTTGCGAGTTCTGAGAGAGAACCACCTACTCATGTGTTGAGGCCAAGATATTCCATTCCTACCATATGAATCTTGATCTCTAGCCTTCCCCAAGTTGCTTTCCACTCAAATCTTCTTTCCACCAAATCCAAATCCTGTGAGAGAGAGTTGAGTGTTAGGGAGACTATCATTTGAAGCACAAGAGCAAGGAGTTCATTATCAACACACCATTTGTTACTTCTTGGAGAGTGGTGTCTCCTAGATTGTCTAGGTGTCACTTGGGAGCCTCCGACAAGATTGTGGAGTTGAACCAAGGAGTTTGTAAGGGCAAGGAGATCGCCTACTTCGTGAAGATCTACCGCTAGTGAGGCAAGTCCTTCGTGGCGGCGGCCATGGTGGGATAGACAAGGTTGCTTCTTCGTGGACCCTTCGTGGGTGGAGCCCTCCGTGGACTCAGCAAGAACCGTTACGCTTTGTGGGGTGAAGTCTCCATCAACGTGGATGTACGATAGCACCACCTATCGGAACCACGACAAAAACATCCGTGTCTCCAATTGCGTTTGAATCCTCCAAACCCTTCCCTTTACATTCTTGCAAGTTGCATGCTTTAAATTCTGCTGCTCATATACTCTTTGCATGCTTGCTTGAATTGTGTGAAGATTGCTTGACTTGTGCAAAGATAGCTAAAATCTGCCAAAGTCTAAAATTGGGAAAAGGTTAAGTTTTTAATTGGTCAAGTAGTCTAATCACCCCCCCCCCTCTAGACATACTTCAAGGTCCTACACGCGGTAGACGCGCGTGGCTTCATGGAGGATCCCTTGCCACTCCAGCTAGCCCCGACGCTCGTGGAGTTGCATCCCCTCTAGTGTCCATGGCTCGCCGATGTCCTTTGTTGGTGCAACTCTGACACCGGTGCTCTGGAAGTTGTGTTCCCCTCCGGCTCCCTTGGCTCGTCGGCATCCTGGTGGTGGGTCCGGTCTCGGCTGTCTGAATCTGCGTCCCTCCAGATCCGCGCTCGTCGGCATTGCTGGCTGCCGTCATAGGCTCTGCGTTGGCTCTCTCCACCTTTTAGAGTCTCCAACCTTTTCCATGGCCCCGTCTCCCGCCATTTCCAAAGCTTGCGTGTTCGATGGTGCCTAGTGCCACCTTCTTCGGCTGCGGGCACAACTCCCTTCCTCAGGTGGCAGCTCTAGCCAGTGATTTGATTTCCTTGTCTTTAGATCGTGCTTCAGAGGCTTTGGGATTGCTCGGACATAGGCCAGGGTGATATCCCTGCTCAGCTTGTTAATGCTGGCAGCGGCGACACTTGAGGGTGTTGTCCCTTCTTAGAGGCGATGACATGGCCTATATCCGTGCATGATATCCTACAAGTGCATAAGGTGTTGTAACAATTTCATGATAAGTACAGTGTTGAACCCGCATGGAGCAAAAAGGATGACACTATCAACCCCGTAATCAGTTTGTCACCTACGCAGTTTCGTACACACCCAAACCGGAGTTTGGTAATAGTCTACTTTTATCAAGTCCTAGGGAAAACAAACAAAGAGAGGTTTTTTATACGTCTTTGGCGTATCTATAATTTTTGATTGTTTCATGCTATTATATTATCAATCTTTTAATATGTATATACCATTTTATATCATTTTTGGGAACTAACTTATTAACTCGGTGCCCAGTGCCAGTTCTTATTTTCTGCTTGTTTTTTGTTTTTCAGAAAATCCATACCATACAAAGTCTAAACACAATGAAACTTTTTGATGCTTTTTTCTGGATAAAGAGAGACCCTGGAAGCTTCGAGAGGAGGCTAGAAGACATTTGAGGGAGCCACAAGGTAGGAGCGAGCCATGGGGGATATGGCGTGCCACGGTGCCTTTGTGGCCCACTCGTTGCTCCGTTTGACCTAATTCCGACGATATAAATTCCCATATATCCAAATAAACCAGGAGAGGTCCCAAAACAATGCTTGCACAGTTGCAAGCCTCTATTCTTCCGCGATCCCATCTGGAGGCCTTTTCTGGTACTCTGTCAGAGGGAGTTCCATCACGCAGGCCATCTTCATCAACCTTGTTGCCTCCATGATGATGTGTGAGTAGTTCCCACATGACCTATGGGTCCATAGCAGTAGCTAGATGGCTCTCGGTCTCTCAATCTTCAATACAATGATCTTATCTGAGATAAATCCAATGTAACTGTTGTGGTGTGTTTGTTGGAACCCGATGAATTGTTGGTTTATGATCAGATTATTCACTGAAAGTATGTGAGTCTTTTTTGAGATTTATTTATGTGTGATGCTATAGCCTTGTATTTCTCTCTGATCTATCTATCTCTTTTGGCCAATTAGATTGATTTATCTTTAGTGGGAGAGGTGCTAGGTAGTGGGTTCAATCTTGCGGTGTTCTTACTTTGTGACAGGAGGAGTTTCAAGGCACATATTTGTATTGTTGCTACTAAGGGCAAAACGATGAGGTTCGAACGTATTATTTGATAAGTATTATTCCTACTAGGACAGAGGAGGAATGTTAGAAGCATAATTGCACTGATTTAGAGATGAGGATATAGAGATATAATAGGTTTAAAGCATGTATAGCTTGTCTTATACTCCAAGTCTATCTCCCTCGCATTGTACCCTATATATACCCTGTATGAGGGTTAGATCAATATAGTACAGCCGAAATATTTAGCTTTCCTACAATTCCACAATCCCAAGCAAGGGACCCTAGCAATCCCGCAAATATGAAAGAGTCTAGGATGCTGATGAGGCACATGGACAATAAAGCACGGAAGGCGACACCGTCGAAGAGGAGCTAGCGACACCATTTTCCACTGGACGGCGGCAACTTGTCCACCCTCTTCCTGGAGGCAAGGATCCACATGGCGAGTGTGAAGTTGCCCGCCTAGATGGCACAGGAGATCACGACCATGAAAAACAGGACAAGCACACCGTGTTGTATACGACCATGCAAGTGGCGCAAGCGACCGAGAGCATGTAGGCCGACTGGTGCAGCGGGCAGTGCGGAGGCACATGCTGTTGGGGAACGTAGCATGCAATTTCAAAAAAATTCCTACGATCACGCAAGATCTATCTAGGAGATGCATAGCAACTAGAGGGGGAGAGTGTGCCTACGTACCCTCGTAGACCGAAAGCGGAAGTGTTAGCTTAACGCGGTTGATGTAGTCGAACGTCTTCATGATCCAACCGATCTTAGTACCGAACGTACGGCACCTCCGTGTTCAGCACACGTTCAGCTCGATGACGTCTGAGGGAGTACTGGATTAGGGGGTGTCCGGATAGCCGGACTCCTGGACTATGAAGATACAAGATTGAAGACTTCGTCCCGTGTCCGGATGGGACTTTCCTTGGCGTGGAAGGCAAGCTTGGCGATATGGATATGTAGATCTCCTCACATTGTAACCGACTCTGTGTAACCCTAGCCCTCTCCGGTATCTATATGAACCGGAGGGTTTTAGTCTGTAGGATGAACAACAATCATACCATAGGCTAGCTTCTAGGGTTTAGCCTCTCTGATCTCGTGGTAGATCTACTCTTGTACTACCCATATCATCAATATTAATCAAGCAGAGTAGGGTTTTACCTCCATCGAGAGGGCCCGAACCTGGGTAAAAACATCGTGTCCCTTGTCTCCTGTTACCATCCGCCTAGACGCACAGTTCGGGACCCCCTACGCAAGATCCGCCGGTTTTGACATCGACGACGTCCCTCGAACTCTTGATCCAGTAGAGGGTCAAGGGAGAGTTCCGTCAGCACGACGACGTGGTGATGCTGATGGTGATGTGATTCACGCAGGGCTTCGCCTAAGCACTACGACGCTATGACCGGAGGTGTAAACTGCGGAGGGGGGCACCGCACACGGCTAAGAGAACAATTGATGTGCCTTTGGGGTGCCCCCCACCCCCGTATATAAAGGAGGAGGGGAGGAGGCCGGCCACAAGGGGCGTGCCAAGGAGGGGGGAGTCCTACTAGGACTCCACTCCTAGTAGGATTCGCCCCCTCTATTCCTTCTTACGAAGAGGGGAAAAGGGGAAAGAGGTGGAGAGGAAGAAGGAAAGGGGGGCCGCGCCCCCACCCCTTGTCCAATTTGGATTGGCTTGGGGGGCGCTCCACCTCCCGTGGCCTGCCTCCTCCTCTCCACTATGGCCCATGAGGCCCATTAACTTTCCCGGGGGGTTCCGGTAACCTCTCGATACTCCAAAAAATCCTCGAACCTCTTCGGAACCATTCCGGTGTCCGTACATAACCTTCCAGTATATCAATCTTTACCTCCTTACTATTTCGAGACTCCTCGTCATGTCCGTGATCTCATACGGGACTCCGAACAAACTTGGTCACCAAAACACATAACTCATAATACAAATCGTTATCGAACGTTAAGCGTGCAGACCCTACGGGTTCGAGAACTATGTAGACATGACCGAGACACATCTCCGGTCAATAACCAATAGCGGAACCTGGATGATCATACTGGTTCCTACATATTCTACGGAGATCTTTATCGGTCAAACCGCATAACAACATACGTCATTCCCTTTGTCATCGGCATGTTACTTGCCCGATATTCGATCGTCGGTATCATCATACCTAGTTCAATCTCATTACCGGCAAGTCTCTTTACTCGTTCCGTAATGCATCATCCCGTAACTAACTCATTAGTCACATTGCTTGCAAGGCTTATAGTGATGTGCATTACCGAGAGGGCCCGGAGATACCTCTCCGATACACTGAGTGACAAATCCTAATCTTGATCTATGCCAACCCAACAAACAGCTTCGGAGACACACAGTAGAGCATCTTTATAATCACCCAGTTACGTTGTGACGTTTGATAGCACACAAGGTGTTCCTCCGGTATTCGGGAGTTGCACAATCTCATAGTCAGAGGAATATGTATAAGTCATGAAGAAAGCAATAGCAATAAAACTTAACGATCATTATGCTAAGCTAACGGATGGGCCTTGTCCATCACATCATTCTCTAATGATGTGATCCCGTTCATCAAATGACAACACATGTCTATGGCCAGGAAACTTAACCATCTTTGATTAACGAGCTAGTCAAGTAGAGGCATACTAGGGACACTCTGTTTTGTCTATGTATTCACACATGTACTAAGTTTCCGGTTAACAAAATTCTAGCATGAATAATAAACATTTATCATGATATAACGAAATATAAATAACAACTTTATTATTGCCATTATTGCCTCTAGGACATTTCCTTCAGTCTCCCACTTGCACTAGAGTCAATAATCTAGATTACATAGTAATGATTCTAACACCCATGGAGTCTTGGTGCCGATCATGTTTTGCTCGTGGAAGAGGCTTAGTCAACGGGTCTGCAACATTCAGACCCGTATGTATTTTGCAAATCTCTATGTCTCCCTCCTTAACTTGATCGCGGATGGATTTGAAGCATCTCTTGATATGTTTGGTTCTCTTGTGAAATCTGGATTCCTTCGCCAAGGCAATTGCTCCAGTATTGTCACAAAAGATTTTCATTGGACCCGATGCACTAGGTATTACACCTAGATCGGATATGAACTCCTTCATCCAGACTCCTTCATTTGCTGCTTCCGAAGCAGCTATGTACTCCGCTTCACACATAGATCCCGCCAAGACGCTCTGCTTAGAACTGCACCAACTGACAGCTCCACCATTCAATATAAATATGTATCCGGTTTGTGACTTAGAGTCATCCGGATCAGTGTCAAAGCTTGCATCAACGTAACCATTTACGACAAGTTCTTTGTCACCTCCATAAACGAGAAACATATTCTTAGCCCTTTTTAGGTATTTTAGGATGTTCTTGACTGCTGTCCAGTGATACACTCCTGGATTACTTTGGTACCTCCCTGCTAAACTTATAGCAAGGCACACATCAGGTCTGGTACACATCATTGCATACATGATAGAACCTATGGCTGATGCATAGGGAATGACATTCATTTTCTCTCTATCTTCTGCAGTGGTCGGGCATTGAGTCTGACTCAACTTCACACCTTGCAACACGTGCAAGAACCCTTTCTTTGGTGATCCATTTTGAACTTCTTCAAAACTTTATCAAGGTATGTGCTTTGTGAAAGTCCAATTAAGCATCTTGATCTATCTCTATAGATCTTGATGCCCAATATATAAGCAGCTTCACCGAGGTCTTTCACATTGAAATATTCTTATTCAAGTATCCTTTTATGCTATCCAGAAATTCTATATTATTTCCAATCAACAATATGTCATCCACATATAATATTATAAATACAGAGCTTCCATTCACTTTCTTGTAAATACAGGCTTCTCCAAAAGTCTGTATAAAACCATATGCTTTGATCACACTATCAAAGCGTGTATTCCAACTCCGAGATGCTTGCACCAGTCCATAAATGGATCGCTGGAGCTTGCACACTTTGTTAGCACCTTTTGGATCGACAAAACCTTCTGGTTGCATCATATACAACTCTTCTTTAAGAAATCCATTAAGGAATGCAATCTTGACATCCATTTGCCAAATTTCATAATCATAAAATGCGACAATTGCTAACATGATTCGGACAGACTTAAGCATCGCTACGGGTGAGAAGGTCTCATCGTAGTCAACTCCTTGAACTTGTCGAAAACCTTTCGCAACAAGTTGAGATTTGTAGACAGTAACATTACCGCACTGGTGCGCGTCGGTCCTAAACAAATGGTTTTTAACCCCTTTTCGCGATGGCATTTGGAACCGTCTCCAAGTGAGTGTGGGCGATAGGGGGTTCCTTCCCACACGACCCGAAAACTGTCGGGGATATGCCCTCCTGGCATACACGTTCGGCAAAATGAGGTCGTGTGCGACCGACGAGCGCTCAAATACGGAAATACGTACAGTAGAGTTAAAAAAATACAATTATATGGCAAAATTGTTTCCGGTCGCAAGTACACCCCACACATTCAGTCCCTGCTAAACGTTTCCGTTCGTATGCACATCCCACACAGTCGCTCCAGGGAAAACATTTTCGTTCACAGGTACATCACACACAATTTTTCCCGTTAAATCGTTTGCGTTATTGAATGTATCACACACGCTCCATAGAAGAAACTGTGGCAAAGGTTGTCCATCACACACAGTTTTTATGTGGTAAACGTTTGCGCAAGGTGGCCTAACGCAAACCGTTTTCAAGAGAAAGTCGCGTGTGATTGTGATACATCTCCAACGTATCTATAATTTTTGATTGCTCCATGCTACTTTATCTACTGTTTTGGACTATATTGGGGTTTATTTTCCACTTTTATATTATTTTTGGGACTAACCTATTAACCGGAAGCCCGGCCCAGAATTTCTGTTTTTTTGCTTATTTCAGTGTTTCGAAGAAACGGAATATCAAACGGAGTCCAAACGGAATGAAACCTTCGGGAACGTGATTTTCTCACCGAACGTGATCCAGGGGACTTGGACCCTACTCCAAGGAACAAAAGAGGCGGTCACGAGGGTGGGGGGCGCGCCCCCCCTAGGGTGCGCCCCCTGCCTCGTGGGCCCCCTGTTGCTCCACCGACGTACTCCTTCCTCCTATATATACCTACGTACCCCCAAACGATCAGAACATGAGACAAAAACCTAATTCCACCGCCGCAACTTCCTATATCCACGAGATCCCATCTTGGGGCCTGTTCTGGAGCTCCGCCGGAGGGGGCATCCACTGATACGTCTCCGTCGTATCTACTTTTCCAAACACTTTTGCCCTTGTTTTGGGCTCTAACTTGTATGATTTGAATGGAACTAACCCGGACTGACGCTGCTTTCAGCAGAATTGCCATGATGTTGTTTTATGTGCAGAAAACAAAAGTTCTCATAATGACCTGAAACTCCACGGAATATCCTAGAATAAATAATAAAAAATCCTCGCCAAAGATGAAGACCAGGGGGCCCACACCCTGCCCACGAGGGTGGGGGGCGCGCCCCCCCTCCTGGGCGCGCCCCCTACCTCGTGGGCCCTCTGGAGACCTTCCGACGCCAACTCCAACTCTATTTATTGGCTTTCGGGGAGAAAAAAATCAGGGAGAAGAAATCATCACGATTTACGATACGGAGCCGCCGCCAAGCCCTAATCTCTCTCGGGAGGGCTGATCTGGAGTCCGTTCGGGGCTCCGGAGAGGGGGATTCGCCGTCGTCATCATCAACCATCCTCCATCACCAATTTCATGATGCTCACCGCCGTGCGTGAGTAATTCCATCGTAGGCTTGCTGGACGGTGATGGGTTGGATGAGATTTATCATGTAATCGAGTTAGTTCTGTTAGGGTTTGGTCCCTAGTATCCACTATGTTCTGAGATTGATGTTGCTATGACTTTGCTATGCTTAATGCTTGTCACTAGGGCCCGAGTGCCATGAATTCAGATCTGAACCTATTATGTTTTCATGAATATATGTGTGTTCTTGATCCTATCTTGCAAGTCTATAGTCACCTACTATGTGTTACGATCCGCAACCTCAAGTGACAATAATCAGGACCACTCCCGGTGATGACCATAGTTTGAGGAGTTCATGTATTCACTATGTGCTAATGCTTTGTTCCGGTTCTCTATTAAAAGGAGGCATTAATATCCCTTAGTTTCCAATAGTACCTTGCTGCCACGGGAGGGTAGGACAAAAGATGTCATGCAAGTTCTTTTCCATAAGCACGTATGACTATTTACGGAATACATGCCTACATTATATTGATGAATTGGAGCTAGTTCTGTGTCACCCTATGTTATGACCGTTACATGATGAACCGCATCCGACATAATTATCCATCACTGATCCGGTGCCTACGAGTTTTCCATATACTGGTTTACGCTTATTTACTTTTCCGTTGCTACTGTTACAATCACTACAAAAATACCAAAAATATTACTTTTGATGTCTTTACTTTTGTTACCGTTACCACCACTATCATATTACTTTGCTACTAAACACTTTGCTGCAGATACTAAGTTTCCAGGTGTGGTTGAATTGACAACTCAGCTGCTAATACTTGAGAATATTCTTTGGCTCCCCTTGTGTCGAATCAATAAATTTGGGCTGAATACTCTACCCTCGAAAACTCTTGCGATCCCCTACGCCCCGCTCCGAAACAAAGAAAAAGGTGCATGCCGCACTCACGAGGGACTGCCAGTGAGATACTGGAGGAAGGTGGGGATGACGAATACCGTATCCAAGATGTTCCATCTTTGCATTTATTGCGATTCTTTCTCAACTATTATTCGAATTGGAATAGTTTTATTACTTCAATGAAATCCATTTTTTTTTCAAAAAGTCAAACCCACTACACATCGAGTGGCAGGGTATGTGTGTAGGCCTTTTCAAGGACATTCTAAAAAACATGTCGATAAATTGCTATAGAAAGTGGGGCTAGATCGAGAGTACTTGTGGGTTATCATCCACCACGGAGGGCTTCTACATCATCACCATAGCCCCTCCGATGAAGTGTGAGTAGTTTACTTCAGACCTTCGGGTCCATAGCTAGTAGCTAGATGGTTTCTTCTCTCTTTTTGGATCTCAATACAATGTTCTCCCCCTCTCTCGTGGAGATCTATTCGATGTAATCTTCTTTTTGCGGTGTGTTTGTTGAGGCCAATGAATTGTGGGTTTATGATCCAGATTATCTATGAATAATATTTGAATCTTATCTGAATTCTTTTATGTATGATTGGTTATCTTTGCAAGTCTCTTCGAATTATCCGTTTGGTTTGGCCAACTAGATTGGTAGTTCTTGCAATGGGAGAAGTGCTTAGCTTTGGGTTCAATCTTGTGGTGTCCTTATCCAGTGACAAAAAGGGTTGCAAGGCACGCATTGTATTGTTGCCATCGAGGATAACAAGATGGGGTTTTTATCATATTGCATGAATTTATCCCTCTACATCATGTCATCTTGCTTAAGGCGTTACTCTGTTTTTAACTTAATACTCTAGATGCATGCTGGATAGCGGTCGATGAGTGGAGTAATAGTAGTAGATGCAAGCAGGAGTCGGTTTACTTGTCTTGGACGTGATGCCTATATACATGATCGTACCTAGATATACTCATAACTATGCTAATTCTGTCAATTGCTCAACAATAATTTGTTCACCCACCGTAGAATACTTATGCTCTTGAGAGAAGCCACTAGTGAAACCTATGGCCCCCGGGTCTATTCTCATCATATCAATCTCCATTACTTTAATACTTGCTTTGTTTTTACTTTGCCTTTTACTTTTCACTTTGCATCTCTATATCAAAAATACCAAAAATATTATTTATCATCTCTATGAGATCTCACTCTCGTAAGTGACCGTGAAGGGATTGACAACCCCTAATCGCGTTGGTTGCGAGGAGCTATTGTTTTGTGCAGGTACGAGGGACCTGTGCGTGGCCTCCTACTGGATTGATACCTTGGTTCTAAAAAACTGAGGAAAATACTTACGCTACTTTGTTGCATCATCCTCTCCTCTTCGGGGATATCCAACGCAGTGCTCAAGAGGTAGCAAGAAGAATTTCTGGCGCCGTCGCCGGGGAGGCTCACGCAAGAGCAAGTCAAGCACCATACCAAGTACCCATCACAATCCCTATCTCCCGCATTACATTATTTGCCATTTGCCTCTCATTTTCCTCTCCTCCACTTCACCCTTGCCGTTTTATTCGCCCTCTCTTTCCCAATCTCCTCCTCTTTTTCCCGTTTGCCCTTTTCTCGCTTGTCCGTTTGTTTGCTCGTGTGTTGGATTGCTTGTTTGTCGTGATGGCTCAAGATACTACCAAATTGTGTGACTTCACCAATACCATTAATAATGATTTCCTTCGCACTCCGATTGCTCCTCTTGCCAATACTGAATCTTGTGAAATCAATACTGCTTTGTTAAATCTTGTTATGAAAGATCAATTCGCCGGCCTTCATAGTGAAGATGCCGCTACTCATCTGAATAGCTTCATTGATTTATGTGATATGCAAAAGAAAAAATATGTCGATAATGATGTCGTTAAATTGAAGCTATTTCCTTTTTCGCTTAGAGATCGTGCTAAAGCGTGGTTTTCATCTCTGCCCTTTAAATAGTATTGATTCTTGGAACAAGCGCAAAGATGCTTTGATCTCTTAAGTATTTTCCTCCCGCTAAGATTATCTCTCTTAGGAATGATATTATGAATTTTAAGCAACTTGATCATGAACATGTTGCACAAGCTTGTGAGAGAATGAAATTAATGATACGTAATTGTCCTACTCTGGGTCTGAACTTGTGGATGCTACTAAACTTCTAGATAATATTATGGTTAATTATTCTCAATGGCATACCGAAAGATCTACTAATAAAAAAGTGCATGCGATAGAAGAAATTGATGTTTTGAATGGAAAGATGGATGAACTTATGAAATTATTTGCTACTAAGAGTGTTTCTTCTGATCCTAATGATATGCCTTTTTATACTTTGATTGAGAATAATAATGAATCTATGGATGTGAATTTTGTTGGTAGGAATAATTTTGGTAACAACGCATATAGAGGGAATTTTAATCCTAGGCCCTATCCTAGTAATTCCTCTAATAATTATGGAAATTCCTACAACAACTCTTATGGAAATTTTAATAAGATTCCCTCTGAATTTGAGAGTAGTGTTAAAGAGTTTATGAATTCACAAAAGAATTTTAATGCTTTGCTTGAGGAGAAATTGCTTAAAATTGATGATTTGGCTAGGAACGTTGATAGAATTTCTCTTGAGGTTGATTCTTTAAAGCTTAGATCTATTCCTCCTAAGCATGATATCAATGATTCTCTCAAAGCTATGAGAATTTCCATTGATGAGTGCAAAGAAAGAACCGCTAGGATGCGTGCTTCCAAAGATGCCTTTATTAAAGCGTGTTCTTCCAATTCCTATGAAAATCAAGATGAAGATCTAAAAGTTATTGATGTGTCCCCCATTAAATCTTTGTTTTTCAATATTAATCTTGATGAAACTTAATATGATCTTCCCTTACCTAGAAGGCGTTCTAAGAATTCGGAGTTTTTAGATCTTGATGATGAAATTGATAAATGTGGGACTGAAAGAAATAAAAACCTAGATGTTGCTAAACCCACTATATTGAATCTCAAGGAATTTAATTATGAAAATTGCTCTTTAATTGATTGTATTTCCTTGTTGCAATCCGTGCTAAATTCTCCTCATGCTTATAGTCAAAATAAGGCCTTTACCGAACACATTGTTGATGCCTTGATGCAATCTTATGAAGAAAAACTTGAGTTGAAAGTTTCTATCCCTAGGAAGCTATATGATGAGTGGGAACCTACTATTAAAAATAAAATTAAAAATTATGAGTTTCATGCTTTGTGTGATTTGGGTGCTAGTGTTTCCACTATTCCCAAAACTTTGTGTGATTTGCTAGATTTCCGTGACTTTGATGATTGCTCTCTAAACTTGCATCTTGCGGATTCCACTATTAAAAACCTATGGGAAGAATTAATGATGTTCTTATTGTTGCAAATAGGAATTATGTGCCCGTAGATTTTATCGTTCTTGATATAGATTGCAATCCTTCATGTCCTATTATTCTTGGTAGACCTTTCCTTAGAACGATTGGTGCAATTATTGATATGAAGGAAGGGAATATTAGATTCCAATTTCCATTAAAGAAAGGCATAGAACACTTTACTAGAAAGAAAATAAAATTACCATATGAATCTATCATGAGAGCCACTTATGGATTGCCTACCAAAGATGGCAATACCTAGATCTATCCTTGCTTTTATGCCTAGCTAGGGGCGTTAAACGATAGCGCTTGTTGGGAGGCAACCCAATTTTATTTTTAGTTTTTTGTTTTTGCTTCTGTTTAGGAATAAATAATCCATCTAGCCTCTGTTTAGATATTTTTTTATGTTTTAATGAGTGTTTGTGCCAAGCTAGACCTATTGGATCTTCTTGGATGATAGTTATTTGATCTTGCTGTAATTTCCAGAAACTTTGCGCTCAGTGCCCGTATTATTACAAATCACCAGAAAGTGATAAAATACTGATTCCAATTTCTTATGATCAATAAACAAATTGTCCAGGTAGTCTAATTTTGGTAGATTTTTTGGAGTTCCAGAAGTTTGCGTTAGTTACAGATTACTACAGACTGTTCTGTTTTTGACAGATTCTGTTTTGTGTGTGTTGTTTGCTTATTTTGATGAATCTATGGCTAGTAAAATAGTTTATAATCCATAGATAAGTTGGAATACAGTAGTTTTAACACCAATATAAATAAAGAATGAGTTCATTACAGTACCTTAAAGTAGTCTTTTGTTTTGTTTCTCTAACGGAGCTCACGAGATTTCTATTGAGTTTTGTGTTGTGAAGTTTCAAGTTTTGGGTAAATTCTTTTGATGGATTATGGAACAAGGAGTGGCAAGAGCCTAAGCTTGGGGATGCCCATGGCACCCCCAAGATAATCCAAGGACACCAAAAAGTCAAAGCTTGGGGATGCCCGGAAGGCATCCCTCTTTAAATCTACTTCCATCGGTAATTTACTTGGAGCTATATTTTTATTCACCACATGATATGTGTTTTGCTTGGAGCGTCTTGTATTATTTGCGTCTTTGCTTGTTAGTTTACCATAATCATCCTTGCTTTACACACATTTTGAGAGAGCCATACATGAATTGAAATTTGATAGAATACTCTATGTGCTTCACTTATATCTTTTGAGCTTGATAGTTTTGCTCATAGTGCTTCACTTATATCTTTTGAGCGTGATAATTTTTGCTCTAGTGCTTCACTTAGATCTTTTAGAGCACGGTGGTGGATTTGTTTTAAAGAAACTATTGATCTCTCATGCTTCACTTAGATTATTTTGAGAGTCGTTAGTAGCATGGTAATTTGCTTAATATTAATATACTTGGTATTCAAGATATGTGAAACTTTCTTTTGAGTGCGTTGAATACTAAGAAAAGTTTGATGCTTCATAATTGTTTTGAGATATGAAGATGGTGATATTAGAGTCATGCTAGTTGAGTAGTTGTGAATTTAAAGAATGCTTGTGTTGAAGTTAGCAAGTCCCATAGCATGCACGTATGGTTAAAGTTGTGTAACAAATTTGAAACATGAAGTGTACCTGGCTTGTGCATCCTTATGAGTGGCGGTCGGGGACGAGCAATGGTCTTTTCCTACCAATCTATCCCCCTAGGAGCATGCGCATAATACTTGATTTTTGATGACTTCTAAATTTTTGCAATAAGTATATGAGTTCTTTTGACTAATGTTGAGTCCATGGATTATAAGCACTTTTACATTTCCGCCTTTGCTAGCCTCTTCGGTACCGTGCATTGCCCTTTCTCACCTTGAGAGCTGGTGCGAACTTCGCCGGTGCATCCAAACCCCGTGATATGATACGCTCTATCACACATAAACCTCCTTATATCTTCCTCAAAACAGCCAACATACCTACCTATTATGGCATTTCCATAGCCATTCCGAGATATATTGCCATGCAACTTTCCACCGTTCCGTTCATCATCATCATGACATACTTTACTTTTGTCATATTGCCATTGCATGATCATGTAGTTGACATCGTATTTGTGGCAAAGCCACCATGCATCATTCTTCATACATGTCACTCTTGATTCATTGCACCATCCTGCATATCACGGAGGCAATCATATAGAGTCAGATATTGTTCTAGTTTCGAGTTGTAATCCTTATGTTGTAATCAATAGAAGTGTGATGATCATCATTATTAGAGCATTGCCCAATAAAAAAAAGAGAAAGGCTAAAAAAAAGAAAGGCCCAAAAAAAGAAAATAAATAAAAGGGCAATGTTACTATCTCTTTTTCCACACTTGTGCTTCAAAGTAGCACCTTGTTCTTCATGTAGTGAGTCTCATATATTGTGCTTCAAAGTAGCACCATGTTTTCATATAGTGAGTCCCATAAGTTGTCTTTTTATACTAGTGGGAATTTTTCATTATAGAACTTGGCTTGTATATTCCTACGATGGGCTTCCTTAAATGCCCTAGGTCTTCATGAGCAAGCAAGTTGGATGCACACCCACTAGTTTTATTTTTGTTGAGCATTCATAGCTCTAGTGCATCCGTTGCATGGCAATCCCTACTCCTCATGTTGACATCAATTGATGGGCATCTCCAGAGCCCGTTGATTATCCTCGTCAATGTGAGACTTTCTCTTTTTGTCTTCTCCACACAATCCCCATCACAATATTCTATTCCACCCATAGTGCTATATCCATGGCTCACGCTCATGTATTGCGTGAAGGTTGAAAAAGTTTGAGATTATTTAAGTATGAAACAATTGCTTGGCTTGTCATCGGGGGTATAGAAGTTGGGAACATCTTTGTGTGACGAAAATGAAGCATAGCCTAACCATATGATTTTGTAGAGATGAACTTTCTTTTGCCATGCTATTTTGAGAAGACATGATTACTTTGATTAGTATGTGAGGGAGTCCCGGATTAGGGGGTGTCCGGATAGCCGAACTATCACCGTTGGCCGGACTCCTGTACTATGAAGATACAAGATTGAAGACTTCGTCCTGTGTCCGGATGGACTTTCCTTGGCGTGGAAGGCAAGCTTGGCGATACGGATATGTAGATCTCCTACCATTGTAACCGACTCTGTGTAACCCTAACCTATCCGGTGTCTATATAAACCGAAGGGTTTTAGTCCATAGGAAAAACAACAATCATACCATAGGCTAGCTTCTAGGGTTTAGCCTCCTTGATCTCGTGGTAGATCTACTCTTGTACTACCCATATCATCAATATTAATCAAGCAGTGAGTAGGGTATTACCTCCATCGAGAGGGCCCGAACCTGGGTAAAAACATCGTGTCCCTTTTCTCCTGTTACCATCCGCCTAGACGCGCAGTTCGGGACCCCTACCCGAGATCCGCGGTTTTGACACCGACATTGGTGCTTTCATTGAGAGTTCCTCTGTGCCGTCGCCCGTCGGGAAGGATGCCTCATCCCGCCTTTAAAAGGCGATACTATCGCCAAAGGAGCCTTGGCCACCGGGTCGACTCTTCGCCAGGTGGTTTTCTTATGACTGCCAGTTCGGCCACCGCACCGATGATGACTTCTCGAGTCATCGAAACCAATCTTCACGTTAATTCGGAACTTGCCGAACAGTTAGATCCGATCGAGCTCTCCTCCGTAAACGAGCTCTTGGACCGCATCGCCGCCCTGGGAGTCACCACAGACTACGACCGGATTGGGCCTAAAACCGATCTGAAAGAGATCAACTCTCCCCAGGCTACCCATCATGTTGCTGTGATAGAGGAGCAATGCGGCGATTTTTCTTCTATCTTAAGGACAAGCTACGTCCGGATTCCCGATCCCTCCATGCCGGATTCCTGCAGAGGGACGGATGTCGATCAAGCCCTGAACTTAAAGTCAGGCGACAGGATGGATTCATTGGATAGCATTCAAAAATCCAAACTTCCGAGTTCGGAAATTTCCCGGCCCCTGAGTCTTAAATTGGACGGGGTTCCGGATCCAGTTCCACCCGCCCACCCAAACATTAGCGATCTCCCGAATTCGGCAAGTGCCCGCTGAAACAGTACATCATTACTGGGCCAGATTCCTCCTGGTTATGGACAGGATAAAGGACTACCGAGAGGAGGACGCAATCCCACTTTTCTGCAATAATTGCACGGACAAGGGAATCCTAAACGCCATAAGTCGTTGCGAAATTACACGCTTTGCTGACTTGGTGATCATAGTACAAAAGTACTGTGCGATGGAGAGCGCCTGGAAAACCGAAAGTAAATTTTGGGATAATCCGGCCCCGAATACATCCCTAGTCCGAAATAAAGGTGCATCATTACCAAGCACCTGGGTTAAACACCAAAAACCAAAACCCCTAAAGGGTACGGAACCATCGGTGGGTTGGCTAAGCGGACCTCGCAAAATTCATAGCACGAGGGCGCCACTCGAACTCATAGCCTTCGAGCATGTTGGATACTACGGCAGGTGGCCAAAAGTGGCGAAGAGCTTCTAGCTTCGAATCCCAACCCAAAGCAACACCAAGACGGTGTTAATAGATCTTTGAGACTTTCGCATCAAATAACATGCGAAACGAACACTCCATAACCTTGCGAAGTCTACCAAGTAGCAACAATAAATCCATGGAGGACACGGCTATTACCTTTAATGCGGTGGCGAACCTAAATTCGAACAGCCCGAGCACCGCCACATTGGTCCTCGGTCCGATAGTGGACGGCTTCCATCTACTAAGGTACTCATGGATGGCGGCGTGATTAAACCTCATCTATGAGGAAACCCTCGAAAAAATGGAAATAGATCGGAACCGCATTGAGCGAAGCAAAGACGACCTTTAGAGGAATAATCCCTAGCCGGAAGCATGCTGCAGGAAAAATCACACCGGGCGTAGTGTTCGCTCATTGGACAATTACAGTCCGAGGAGGTCACATTTCAAGTAGCCCGTTCAGCGGCGGATATCACGCTTTATTAGGGCGAGAGGCATTCACAACTTTTCAAGCTATACCCCATTATGGGTACATGAAGCTTAAAATGCCCGGACCTAACGGAATCATCACTCGCTAGTGATCCGAACATAGCACTCCGCGCCGAAAACAAGACAGCCGCACTAGCCCTCGAGGCACTATCCAAAGCCACAGGCGGCCGAGGAACTCACTGCGATGCGCTCCACGGTTAACAGGACGATGTGATACTTGATAAAAGATCCAAGTCCACCTCTTTTAAACCAAAGGTTGAAATAGTCAAATTCCAAGTCCACCCAACGGACCTCGCAAAGACGGCCTCCATTGGGGCACAATTAAACCTCGATGTAGACGCCAGACTACGAGAATTTCTACGAGAAAATCGGGACATTTTTGCCCGGCACCCTTCGGACATGCCAGGAATCCCACGTCGGCTGGCCGAGCACAGCCTAAATATCCTAAAAGGATTCAAGCCAGTCAAACAGGCTCTTCGGCGTTTTTCCGAACCCAAGAGACAGGCCATGGGAGAAGAGCTAGCCAAACTTCTGGAAGCCGGATTCATCAGAGATATAAAACATCCGGACTGGCTAGCAAACCTGGTGATGGTACCAAAGAAGGATAAATCCTGGCGCCTATGTGTTGATTTCAAAGACCTTAATAAGGCTTGCCCAAAGGATCCCTTCCTCCCTCGCATTGATCAAATTATCGATGCTACCAGGACACGACTCATTGTGCTTCCTCGACGCGTACTCCGGCTACCACCAAATCAAGATGGCGGAGCTGCACCAAGCTGCAATAGCATTCATCACTCCATACGTCCCAGTCTGCTTCAACACAATGCCCTTTGGGCTCAAAAACGCCGGCACAACATATCAGCGCATGATTCAGACATGACTGGCAAACCAGATCGGCAAAACAATAGAAGCATATGTAGATGACGTGGTCG
The DNA here is from genome assembly GCA_021605145.1 of Aegilops bicornis. Taxonomy (NCBI): domain Eukaryota; kingdom Viridiplantae; phylum Streptophyta; class Magnoliopsida; order Poales; family Poaceae; genus Aegilops; species Aegilops bicornis. The sequence goes on along the minus strand of CM038673.1, from coordinate 671,374,592 downwards.
TCAAATCCAAGCATGTCGAAACTCTAGTGGACGACTTGAGGCTCACATTTGACAATCTCCGAAAATACGACATTAAGCTCAATCCAGAAAAATGCGTCTTCGGCGTTCCAGCCGGAAAGCTCCTGGGCTTCATTGTGTCCGGTAGAGGAATTGAAGCAAACCCAGCCAAGATCCAAGCTCTGTCACAATTGGATATTCCAAAAGACCTCAAACAAATACAAAATTGAATTTGGATGCGTAAGCGGCTCTAAGACGCTTTATTTCCCGTTTGGGGGAAAAGGTGTTACCCCTTTACCGCCTCCTCCGGCGCACCGAACACTTCGAGTGGACGGATGCCGCCATGGCTGGACTCGAAGAAATAAAAGCCATATTGGCAACAAATCCGGTCCTGGCCGCATGGCGTGGGCGAACCAATGCTATTATATATCGCGCAACACATCAAGTTGTCGGTAGCGGTGCTCGTCGTCGAGCGAGAAGCGGACGGACACGGTTCCCTCTTCAAAAACCAGTTTACTATGTGTCCACTGTCCTAACTCCATGCAAGTCCCGGTACCCACACTATCAAAAGATAGCATACGCGGTGTTCATGGCATCCCGGAAGCCGCGACACTACTTTCAAGAGTGTTCGATAACGGTAGCCTCCGAAGTACCTCTTAACGACATTATAAACAACCGCGACGCGACGGGCCGGATTGCTAAATGGGCCATAGAGCTCCTTCCATTCGACATAACTTATAAGCCACGATGAGCTATTAAGTCGCAGGTTTTGGCCGACTTCGTGGCCGAATGGACTGAAGCCGAACTCCCTAAAGAGTACGGCGCATACTCCAATTGGATCATGCACTTTGACGGCTCCAAAATGTTGGCCAGCACAAGGCGTCGTCCGACGTCCCCAACCGGGGACACGATCCAATACGTTCTTCGGATAATGTATACGGACTCCAACAACGCAGCGAATACGAGGCCCTTCGCACGGCCTCCGGATGGTAGTCTCCATGGGCATTAAACGCCTAGAGGTGCGCGGATTGAACCTCGGCGCTCAAAAACGGAGACTTTGATGCCTAAGTTCAGAAATTGGCAGTGTTCCGCAATGCGGTCCTAAAAATGTCAGCATAGTTCGAAGGACTCGGATTTCATCATATAGCCCGAGATAACAACCAGGCGGCGGACATATTGGCACGCATCGGTGCAAAACGCGATGCCGCCCCGCCCAACATCTTCCTGGAACGGCTATTCAAGCCATCCGTACTATGGGAAGGGGAGTCCGGAAATAACAATTCGGACCCAACCGCACTGCCTGACGCCGAACACTCTGACACAATCGGAGGCTCTGCCACCGAGATAACACCCTCCGCCCACGAAATAATGGCGGTTATCGCCCCGCGGACGGAGCCATTCCTAGCCTACCTAACTAGCCAGGAAGTCCCTGAAGACCAAAATGAGGCTCGCTGCATAGTACGGCGATCTAAAGCCTATAAAGTCCATGAGGGAGAGCTTTATAAGAAAAGCACAACAAGAGTCCTTCAAAGGTGTATCTCCGAAGAGGAAGGGCGAAACCTCCTGGCTGAAATTCATGCCGGACTGGGTGGGGACCACGCCGCAGCCCGGGACCTTGTAGGCAAGGCCTTCTGTTCAGGATTTTATTGGCCGACGGCCCGGGCAGATGCGCATGATTTAGTCCAACGATGCGTCGGTTGCCAGCTTTTTGCTAACCAAAGCCACATGCCACCCACCGCCCTCAAAACTATACCCATCACCTGGCCGTCATGGTCCGGGGGCTTGACATGGTTGGACCCCTTAAGGGGAACCCACAAGCAAAAATACCTATTGGTCATGGTGGATAAATTCACCAAATGGATAGAGGCCAAACCTGTTAAAAGCGGCCGAATCCGGACCGGTGATAGACTTCATATCGGGGTAGTTCACCGTTACGGTGTCCCCCACAAGATTATCATCGCGATAACGGCACCAACTTCACGGCCGATGAGGTCAAATTATGGTGCAAAAACATGGGCATCAAGCTAGATTACGCCTCGATCTATCACCCTCAAACCAACGGCCAAGTCGAACGAGCAAACGGTCTAATCATGAGCGGCATTAAACCCGGACTAGTGCGGTCCCTCAAGGAATCTAACACGACCTTTGGGTTGAGGAGCTTGACTCAGACACTGGGGGCTGCGGACCACGCCGAATCGTACTACGGATTCACACCATTTTTTATGGTGTATGCAGTGCGAGGCGATCCTGCCTGCGACATAATTCATGACTCACCTCGTATGCGCATGTATGAAGAAAGAGAAGCCGAGCTCGATCGGCAGGATAGTTTGACGCATTGGAGGAGGAGCGCGGCGTGGCAAAAGCTTCGTTCCGCATTTTATCAACAAAGGCTCGAAGATATCAAAGCAGGAAATGCGGGCCAAAGCTTACAACGTTGGCGAACTAGTTCTCGCTGCCGGACAAGAAAAAGGACAAACTCAAGCCCAAATGGGAAGGTCCCTTCATCATCGACCAGGTCCTGACCGGCGGAGCATACCGTCTGCGAAACGCATCGGATAACCGACTCGAGCCGAACCCATGGAACGCATCCCGTCTGCGAAGATTCTACGCCTAAGCGCCGGACTCCAAGTTTGTCTCCTTCCTCCGTCCACATTTTCTATTTTTTGTTGTCTTTTATTTCTCTCCTTCTTCCTCCTTCTTCTTGAAGCCTTTAGAGGCTCGTTCGTGCTTTGTTCGCACATATTTTGACGCGCTGTCTGCACTCATTATACCTGGGGGCTTCTTTAACAGAAGCTTATTTATACGGGCTTCATGCCCAACACATGTGTCAAACTTCCGCATGTACCTTCTATTCACCATTATATGCATCGATATGACTTAAGTTTTGGCCAAGCTGGGTTGCCTGGCTCCTGTGCTTACCCCTACGTTCCCGATTGTTCGGCTAGGTGGTAAAGGGAGCACCTCTGCGATTATTATCGCCGGGTCACCAGATGTGTACCTCGGTAGGTGAAGCCGAAAGCTAAGCGTTCTTAAGGGAATATTTGGTCGGTGAACTGAAAGATGATTTTTAACTATTTATCTATCTGCCCCGAGATGATTTTACCTTTCTTAGCAATTTGGACATGCACTTTAGGGCATGCCTCCCAAATAAAGGAACCCTTAACGGAACTATTCTCCTGGAAGATGTTTCTTACTATCCATGTAATATAACATAACTAGTTGGGCACTTATGCGATACAACAATAATGACCCCCTCGCCTTTGTCTCCACGCATGCCCGGTTCTTATATAACCGCGAGGGTATTCGGACACACTCCGGACTGTTGGGTCCCGAGGTCGAAGCAAAAAGGTCCGCTATGACAAACGATCTACAATCCGGCTAGAAGACATTTTTTATGTCATATTCAATTACATAGTCAACTCGACTCATTGTATTCCTCCTCAATGCCATCTAATAGGCTATCTAATTTACAATCTTCTTTGGGAATACTTGGCGGCCAATTCTACTTGGCCGTACACTAAGCTTCTGAGGATCTCCTTCCCATCAGGCCCCACAGATCCGACCTCGGCCATGTGGTTTGGATCAATAACCGTGGTACTGCGTCTTTACCATGGCCCAGCCTCCTGGCGCCTTTGACGGCAGGCCGATATCTTCCATAGTCGGAAGTGCCGCCGTGCTCCTTGAAGCTCTGCCCGGCTCCCCAATGCCTTGGGCGGGGAGATAGATGGCCACAAGGCCTGGCCGACGCCTTTCATCACCTGCCGAACTTCGTTCGTGCAGTTGACGCATGATTCGGGAAGAAGATCACCCGAAGAACTGGGCATCTCCTCCTCGGGGCGACACTGTGAGCAATCCTACATACATGTTTATGTTAGTCGCCTTCCACGCCAACTCTTTCAAAGTTCGCTCAAGCACTCTTGAAAATGCCGCTCTGACGGTTGCCGATTCTCCTTTACGGAGTCGGATAACTGGGCACGAACATCTTTTAGTTCCTCACCCAGTTTGGTGTTGGCATCTTGGAGGTTATTTTTCTCCTGCCACACCCTCGTAAGCACGCTCTCGCCGGCTTTTAGCTGGCGCAAGAGCTGTTGCTTGTCCGGATCTAGTCCGGCGCCATCTGCAATATTTTTGTCAGATTCACACACCCGCCGCACTTCATAAACTATTTATCTTTCGAAGCATATATTACCAGAGGGGGTCTCTGTGGCTCCCCCTGTAGCGGCTAGTGCGGCCTCAAGTTGGGCCTTGCATTCTTCAAGCTCACAGGACAGTCGGGTACTCTTTTGTAAGATCATGCATAACAAATGATCCTTAAATCAGTTATTCTAACTATTTTAAGTCTCGGGGCTCTTGGCATATATAATTTGTCAAATTTCCTCACCCGTATGTCCTTTACATACTTTGCTCGTGGATCTAGCTAGACCATCTTGAGCGGCACGGAGGTGCGCATCTCCAATTGAAGGCATTCAAGGCCTCTTGGGAGAAACATGCGTCACGAAGAACTGTCCGGCAGCGCCTGTGATTCATGGCGCTCTCCACCTCGGAGTTGGTGGCGGACAATCTGTCGGCATCCTCTGTCGGAGGAGCATCCGACGCATGCCTCGTGCTCGTCTCCGCTTCCGGACCCGGCTTTGGAGCCTGGCTGGCAGAGGTTCGATTGGCAACCTCTCCAGACTCGATCCGTGGCGCTCTTTTTCTGAAAAGAGCATCGGCGTTAGTACGCCTTCGAGAATCAATCACAGGAATATGGTGACACGCCATACCGTTGCGGCGGAGTTTCGATCCGGACCACACTTCTTTTTTAGCACTGCGGGCCGTCTTGCCTTGTTGGCTAGCCGCCGCGGGCTCGGCTTCCTGCCCCGAAGGTACCCCCTGCGAAACACCATTGGTATACGGTGATCAAGAAACAAGCACGGATGGGTCATTGTAAGAGTATTGGGACCTCGGTCTCAGTTACCTGCGAGGTTGGAAGTATTCCGGGGTAATCGGTCGTAATGGAAACCAAAGCATTGTCGATGCTAAGTTGGTAGAACACCCCGTCGATCAACTCCACCTTTATATCCGGATCCTCTTTGGAGGCCGGATCGAGGGACCGTTCCGGATCCTCGGGTTGTGGGGCCGGGCTGTGTATCTTCTTCACGGCCCGGCGCAGTTCCTGCGCAAAAACCATGAAATGAGATATTTAATCACGGGAACATGGATCGGACAGGCCACAAAGATGTTTGCTTACCCAACTTCGAGGATTATTCGAAGAAAACTCGCTCAGTGGGCTGACGCGGAGGAAATCTTCCTCCTCCCCTTTATACATGGCGAGACAAGGTCTTCACCAGTTCGGTGACCGATCCGGCCCTTTGCGGCCATGGCGGGTGGCATCGTCCTCCCGTTGAAGTCCCACATGGGGTGGCCCCTATATTGGAGCGGCTGCACTCCCTCATAATGCAGATTGCCATGACTCCAATCATGGTCAATCCGGCATGAGCCAGTAATCTTATTCGGCTCATCAAGTAAAGGAAATCCCGGTCATTTTCCCTCTAGGGGCTCCGAGGCGCCCGGCTTAGGCGCTTCTTCAGAGGAGCATTGCTAAACTCCGGAAGGCCGATCCGAACAGGATCCGGCAGCGGGAAGTCCTCCATGTAAAACCATTCCGAAGGCCAGTCTTCGGACGCCTTCTTCGGGGTTCCGGATAGATATCCGGTCTCGGCGATGCGCCATAGTTCGGCTCCGCCCACTTGATATATTGACCCCTCATGAGAACGGGGTACTAGGCAGAAAAATCTCTTCCACAGCGCGAAATGAGCCTCGATGCCCAAGAACAGTTCGCAAAGGGCCACGAAGCCCGCGATGTGCAAAAAGGAGGCGGCGTAAGGTGGTGCAAGCTGAGGCCGTAGAACTCCAAGAGCCCGGAGAAACGGATGGATTGGAAATCCGAGTCCTCTTACTAGATAAGAGATGAAGCATACCCGCTCTCCTTTAGAGGGATCGGGGACACTCTCCGCTTGCTTTCCGCCCTTGTAGGTGGCGAGTCCGGCTCGAACTGAAACCATGAAGGCCGGGGGAAGAAATCCCTTGGTTTGGAGTATAACTAGCTCGCTATGCGGGACTGAGCATCTCTCCCAATTTCTGTGCTGAGCTGGGAGCGCGAGAGGAGGAGCCGTCGACCGTCCATGATGGAATGGGCTTTGGTCGAGGCGCCCGATGAAAGCTTCATGAAGGGGGATGGTGTGACTCAGATCTAGATCCTCGCCACTTTTATAGGCAGCTCATTTGCGCAGCTAGGGAGGTAAGTGTAAAAATACCCTGGCTTTTCGTATTCATTCAAACACGTGGAAGATGGCCATTATTGGGCGTAGAAGCCAAGGAGCGCAGCATTTAGCAGAAGCCGGACACTGTTCGACAAGTGTATGGAATTTGGAGAAGAACCCGCCTCGCAATGTCAAGACAATCAACGCTACCGGACTCGCCGTCATTGAAGCACGGTTCGGGGCTACTAAGGGAGTCCCGGATTAGGGGTGTCCGGATAGCGAACTATCACCGTTGGCGGACTCTGGACTATGAAGATACAAGATTGAAGACTTTTGTCCCGTGTCCGGATGGACTTTCCTTGGCGTGGAAGGCAAGCTTGGCGATACGGATATGTAGATCTCCTACCATTGTAACCGACTCTGTGTAACCCTAACCTATCCGGTGTCTATATAAACCGGAGGGTTTTTAGTCCGTAGGAAAAACAACAACCATACCATAGGCTAGCTTCTAGGGTTTAGCCTCCTTGATCTCGTGGTAGATCTACTCTTGTACTACCCATATCATCAATATTAATCAAGCAGGAGTAGGGTATTACCTCCATCGAGAGGGCCCAAACCTGGGTAAAAACATCGTGTCCCTTGTCTCCTGTTACCATCCGCCTAGACGCACAGTTCGGGACCCCCTACCCGAGATCCGCCGGTTTTGACACCGACAGTATGCTTGAAGTATTATTGTTTTTATGTCAATATGAACTTTTATTTTGTATTCATTCGGATCTGAATATTTATACCACAATTAAGAAGATTTACATTGAAATTATACCAAAGTATCACTCCGCATCAAAAATTCTCTTTTTATCATTTACCTACTCGAGGACGAGTAGGAATTAAGCTTGGGGATGCCTGGTATGTCTCCACCGTATCTATAATTTTTGATTGCTCCATGCTACTTTATCTACTGTTTTGGACTATATTGGGCTTTATTTTCTACTTTTATATTATTTTTGGGACTAACCTATTAACCGGAGGCCCAGCCCAGAATTGTTGTTTTTTTGCCTATCTCAGTGTTTCGAAGAAACGGAATATCAAATGGAGTCCAAACGGAATGAAACCTTCGGGAACGTGATTTTCTCACCGAACGTGATCCAGGGGACTTGGACCCTACTCCAAGGAACAAAAGAGGCGGTCATGAGGGTGGGGGGCGCACCTCCTGCCTCATGGCCCCCCTGTTGCTCCACCGACGTACTCCTTCCTCCTATATATACCTACGTACCCCCAAACGATCAGAACAGGAGCCAAAAACCTAATTCCACCGCCGCAACTTCCTGTATCCACGAGATCCCATCTTGGGGCCTGTTAGGAGCTCACGGGAGGAATCCACCACGGAGGGCTTCTACATCATCACCATAGCCCCTCCGATGAAGTGTGAGTAGTTTACTTCAGACCTTCGGGTCCATAGCTAGTAGCTAGCTAGATGGCTTCTTCTCTCTTTTTGGATCTCAATACAATGTTCTCCCCCTCTCTCATGGAGATCTATTCGATGTAATCTTGTTTTTGTGGTGTGTTTGTTGAGACCGATGAATTGTGGGTTTATGATCCAGATTATCTATGAATAATATTTGAATCTTCTCTGAATTCTTTTATGTATGATTGGTTATCTTTGCAAGTCTATTTGAATTATCTGTTTGGTTTGGCCAACTAGATTGGTAGTTCTTGCAATGGGAGAAGTGCTTAGCTTTGGGTTCAATCTTGCGGTGTCCTTACCAAAGGATGTGAGAAAGGGTTGCAAGGCACATATTGTATTGTTGCCATCGAGGATAACAAGATGGGGTTTTATCATATTGCATGAATTTATCCTCTACATCATGTCATCTTGCTTAAGGCGTTACTCTGTTTTTAACTTAATACTCTAGATGCATCTTTGGATAGCGGTCGATGAGTGGAGTAAGAGTAGTAGATGCGGCAGAGTCGGTTTACTTGTCTTGGACGTGATGCCTATATACATGATCATACCTAGATATACTCATAACTATGCTCAATTACATCAATTGCTCAACGAGTAATTGTTCACCCACCGTAGAATACTTATGCTCTTGAGAGAAGCCACTAGTGAAACCTATGGCCCCCGATTCTATTCTCATCATATCAATCTCCATTACTTTAATACTTGCTTTGTTTTTACTTTTCCTTTTACTTTTCACTTTGCATCTCTATATCAAAAATACCAAAAATATTATTTATCATCTCTATCAGATCTCACTCTCGTAAGTGACCGTGAAGGGATTGACAACCCCTAATCGCGTTGGTTACGAGGAGCTATTGTTTTGTGCAGGTACGAGGGACTTGTGCGTAGCCTCCTACTGGATTGATACCTTGGTTCTCAAAAATTGAGGGAAATACTTACGCTACTTTGCTGCATCATCCTCTCCTCTTCGGGGAAATCCAACGCAGTGCTCAAGAGGTAGCAGATTGTTCGTTGATCCAACACGGTTTATTCCTAGAAACTGTGTGCGTTGCCTGAGGTCATCGCCCACGGTATTATTTCAACAACCGTTTGCAATAGCAAAACCCAATTAGGAGGCAAATTCGCCATTAGTAGGCTAATTATTCGATTATTAATAATCCATTTATTAATCTAATTGACATTACATATTAAGCACACAATATATTTCATTTCCATATTAAGGAAGCAGAATTTCATAATTGAAATACATCAGAGTACAACATGATATAGCTTCAGCACTCAGCTACCCCATTACACAACTGCACCAGCAGCTAGTTCCACATGCAACATGTCGAACCTTTCAAAATTAGCATCACAGACGGTATATAGACAGATGCATCTCATCTGGAAAACTGCTGAAGCGGAAGGCGAATATTGAGCCTTCATTCATGTTGAAGGTCTTTGCAACTTTAGGCGGTGCTCGTCGATAATTGACCGTCATCGCCGTCCTCTTCAGGAACACTTCAATATTGAACCGTGGGTGTTGTATGAAAACCTTCCTCGCCTCCTGACCATAGAGGTGGTTTTGAGAGGTAATCATCAGTGAACTACTTTGGAAAGGCCTGAAAATAGGGATGTGCATAGATATCTTCTCTATATTGAAAATGGGGCAAAGGAATAAAAAAAGGCAAGGTATAATAGTTAATACCATCTTGTAGTGAACTGATGTCTTCTTCATTGTGCAGACAAAGATCTTGTTGTTTTTTGTCGCTATTTTATTTATCCTAACAATCTTTCTGAGTTTCTTGATTTGATTGATATTCATGGACAACTCATTTCCCCATATGCAAGAAGGGTCGAACAGTGGGTCAAAACCTCTGACAGCAGGACCTACATGTGCAAGACCAAATTGTTAAAAACCTAAATATTAGAATGGTTCCTGCAATTGCACAATAATGTGCTATTAGACAATGGACCATGCACGTGCTAACCTCGATTGTAAACCTCAGTGCTTCCCATTGTTTCCCTGCAACACATATAAGGTAGTTAGTCATCAGGTTAAGTAAGGGTTCGCATGCTATTAGTAAAATATGTTGATGAAAAATAAGCACATTGCAGATTCATCAGATTAATTCAAGCCACACAGAAAACCCATTTACCCAAAACAAGCATGATTAAGAACTAGGAAATATAGCACTTGTATATGTTTCTCATGTATTTAGTGCAGCCAAATTCGATTTATTCCTCACACACACAACAATACAAAATTCTACCCACGACAATTGGACATTGCATTGCAAAATTGAATCAAGCAGTTAACTAAACACCACAACAAATGAACCAAACATTAACTGAGCACCACATTGCACAATATAACATACTCCTAATAGAATATCAGATAGTTAACCAAACAGTTAACTACAGCCAATTGTAGCAATTGTATTTGTTTCTCATATATTACTACAGCCAAATTCAATTTATTCCTCACATGGTATACAATAACAGAATGCACCCACAATTTTGTAAAGATAAATTCGATTTATTTCTCACACGGAAGACAATACAAAATTGCAGCCTGAAGAACATCACATTTGCGTAATCGAACCAAACAATTAATCAAGGCGACAACTAATTAACAAAATAGTTAATAAGTGAGCACCACACTACACGACATATAGAACATATACACTAGAGCAACAGATTGCATGGTAAAATTAGATAGCACAATTCACTAGAATTTGTGAAGGAAAGACACGAGCAGCACACGTGATACGTCTCCGTCGTATCTATAATTTTTGATTGTTCCATGCCAATATTATTCACTTTCATATACTTTTTGGCAACTTTTTATATTATTTTTGGGACTAACATATTGATCCGATTGCCCGGTGCGGTTCTGTCATTGCATGTTTTATGTTTCGCAGAATATCCATATCAAGCGGAGTCCAAACGGGATAAAAAGCGGATGGAGCTTATTTTTGGAAAATATGGAAAATTCGGAAGAAAAATCCACGCGAGACGGTGCCCGAGGTGGTCACGAGGCAGGGGGCGCGCCGCCTACCCTCGTGAGCCCACCGTAAGGCGGTTGATGCTCTTCTTTTGCCGCAAGAAAGATAATATTCGGGAAAAAAATCACGGCGAAGGTTTCAGGCCAATCGGAGTTACGGATCTCCATATATACGCGAAACGGTGAAACAGAGCGAGCAGTAACGCAGAAGCAGAGAGATAGATCCAATCTCGGAGGGCTCTCGCCTCCCAAGCCATGGGAGCCAAGGACGGAGGGAAACCCTTATCCCATCTAGGGAGAAGGTCAAGGAAGAAGAAGGAGGGCCTCTCTCCCTCGCTTTGAGTGGCGCCGGAGCATGGCAAGGGGCCATCATCATCACCGCGATCTTCACCAACACCTCCGCCATCTTCACCAACACCTCCATCACCTTACCCCCTCTATCTAAAGTGGTCCACTCTCCCGCAACCCGCTGTACCCTCTACTTGAACATGGTGCTTTATGCTTCATGTTATTATCCAATGATGTGTTGCCATCCTATGATGTCTGAATAGATTTTCATTGTCCTATTGGTGGTTGATGAATTGCTATGATTGATTTAATTTGCTTGTGGTTATGTTGCTGTCCTTTGGTGCCCATCATATGAGCGCGCGCGTGGATCACACCTTAGGGTTAGTTGTATGTTGATAGGACTATGTATTGGAGGGCAAGAGTGACAGAAGCTTCAACCTAGCATAGAAATTGATGCATACGGGATTGAAGGGGGACAATTATATCTTAATGCTATGGTTGGGTTTCACCTTAATGAACATTAGTAGTTGCGGATGCTTGCTAATAGTTCCAATCATAAGTGCATAGAATTCCAAGTAAGGGATGACATGCTAGCAGTGGCCTCTCCCACATAAAACTTGCTATCGGTCTAGTAAAGTAGTCAATTGCTTAAGGGACAATTTCGCCGCACCTACCATCACTTTTCCACACTCACTATATTTACTTTAGTTGTTTCTTTACCTTAGCAGCCCCTAGTTTTATTTTCGTGCTCTTTACTTTCTTGCAGGCTTACCCAAAAACACCTACAATGTACTTCTAGTTTCATACTTGTTCTAGGTAAAGCGAACGTCAAGCGTGCATAGAGTTGTATCGGTGGTCGATAGAACTTGAGGGAATATTTGTTCTACCTTTAGCTCCTCGTTGGGTTCGACACTCTTACTTATCGAAAACTGTTGCGATCCCCTATACTTGTGGGTTATCAAGACCTTTTTAAAGCGCCGTTCTTGGGAGCAATAGCGTGGGGTGAATATTCTCGTGTGTGCTTGTTTGCTTTATCACTAAGTAATTTTATTTGCTGTTCTTAGTTTTTCTATCTTTAGTTATGGGTAGGAAACGCATAAAATACCAAAAAATTAGTTGTACCTACTGCTCCAATGGTTGAAGAACCACTCAAAATCTATCACCTTTGCTAAAGCTTATTACTTGGATCATCTTCGATCCCTTTGTGCTCGTGCTGAAACCCCAACTAGCTTAGTTGAGTGCAAATCTTTAGATGAGCATGCTTGTTATGTGCGACACCGTATATCTGAAAAAGGGAAACTATTATGGGGTCAAATTCAATGTTTGCAATGCTATGCTTGGAATTTATGCGATTATTATGATTTTACTTGTTGTTCTGAAAACCCTAAGAAACACCTTCCCTACAAATGCGAGTTTATTGATAATGGAATCTTATCCTCGTATGCTAAAGGTGTTTATAATTACTATGATGTTCAACAAATTGAAGAATTTGTTGCTTTTAATGGTGCTTACGAAATTGCTTCTTTGATTGAAAAGTATGGTGCTACTCTTTACGAATCTGAAAATTTTGCCATACTTAAATATTGCTATGATAATTATGCTTCTAATCCTTATGTTAAACCATATATTGAGAACTACTCCGCTGTCCAAGAAGAGACTAATATTTTGCAGGAAGCTATGAAAGAAGAAATTGATGAAACTGTGAGCTCATTGGATGAAAAAGATGATGAGGAGAGCGAAGAACAAAAGGAGGAAGAGCGGATTAGCTACCCGTGCCCACCTTCAAATGAGAGTAACCCTCCAACTCATACATTATTTAATTCCCTTCGTGCTTACGAAGGATGATTGCTATGATTATTGTTATGATCCCTATGATTCTTTTGAAATTTCCCTTTTTGATGATGCTTGCTATGCTTGTGGCCAAGATGCCAATATGAATTATGCTTATGGAGATGAACTTGCTATAGTTACTTATGTTAAACATGAAATTGTTGCTATTGCACCCACGCATGATAGTCCTATTATCCTTTTGAATTCTCCCAACTACACTATATCGGAGAAGTTTGCCCTTATTAAGGATTACATTGATGGGTTGCCTTTTACTATTGCACATGATGATTTTGATAGATATAATATGCATGTGCTTGCTGCTCCTACTTGCAATTATTATGCGAGAGGAACTATATCTCCGCCTCTTTATGTTTCCAATATGATGAAATTGCAAGAAACTGCTTATACTATGCATTGGCCTTTACTTGGTGTGCATGAATTGTTCTTTTATGACATGCTGATGCATAGGAAGAGAGTTAGAATTCGTCATTACATGATATATGTTACTTTGTGCTCGCTACTAAATTACAAATCACTGCTAATTAAAATTGGCTTTGATATACCTTGGGATCCGGGTGGATTCACTACTTGAGCACAATATGCCTATCTTAATGGCTTTAAAGAAAGCGCTGCCAGGGAGACAACCCGGAAGTTTTAGAGAGTCATTTATTTCTGTTGAGTGCTTTCATATAGTTTAAAAACAACAAAAATAAAGAGGGGAACCCAAAACTTTTTCAAAAAGAAAAGTGAAAGTGAGAGAGACGAGCATTGTGAAAGTGGGGGACGTCCTTAAACTTGTTCAGGTCCATGGGAACTTTGTGAATCTCAATTACAGAAACTTTTCAATAAAAATAATTATCCCCTTGTATAATTCCATTGTATTATAAAAATAATGTGCCAAGGTTTGCCTTTAGGATGTTTACAATGCTTGTTGGTTTGTGCGGTGCAGGACAGAAACTTTGGCTGTAGTGCGTGAATTTTAGTTTTTTACTGGAACGTCAAATGGTTCTGATTCTTTTTGCACTGTCTTGTTGTGCAAATTGTTTATTTGTCCTAATTTTGGAAGAATTTTTCAAGTATCATAAGTATGGTGAATGTTCAGATTGCTACAGACTGTTCTCTTTTAGACAGATTCTGTTTTTGATGCATAGTTTGCTTGTTTTGATGAAACTATCAATTTATATCAGTGGGTTAAGCCATGAAAAAGTTATATTAAAGTAGACACCATGCACAAACAAAATATGAATTGGTTTGCAACAGTACTTATGGTAGTGATTTGCTTTATTATACTAACGGATCTTACCGAGTTTTCTGTTGAAGTTTTGTGTGGATGTAGTGTCTAATCGAGGATGTTTCGATGTGAGAAGAAGGAAGAGAGGCAAGAGCTCAAGCTTGGGGATGCCCGAGGCACCCCAAGTAAATATTCAAGGAGACTCAAGCGTCTAAGCTTGGGGATGCTGGGAGGCATCCTCTTTCTTCAACAAGTATCGGTATGTTTTCGGATTCGTTTCGTTCATGCATTATGTGCAAGTCTTGGAGCGTCTTTTGCAATTAGGTCTTTATTTTTATTTTATGCACCATGCTGGTATAAGATAGTCCTTGGTTGATTTATAGAATGCTCTATGCACTTCAGTTATATCTTTTGAGTATGGCTTTATAGAATGCTTCATGTGCTTCACTTATATCATTTGAAGTTTGGATTGCCTGTTTCTCTTTACATAGACAACCGCCATTTGTAGAATGATCTTTTGCTTCACTTATATTTGCTAGAGCTTGGGCATATCTTTTGTAGAAAGAATTAAACTCTCTTGCTTCACTTATATCTATTTAGAGAGATGACATGAACTGGTCATTCACATGGTTAGTCATAAAATCCTACATAAACTTGTAGATCGCTGAATATGATGTGTTTGATTCCTTGCAATAGTTTTGCGATATAAATATGGTGATATTAGAGTCATGCTAGTTGAGTAATTGTGAAATTGATAAATACTTGTGTTGAGGTTTGCAAGTCCGTAGCATGCACGTATGGTGAACCGTTATGTAACGAAGTCGAGCATGAGGTGTTTATTGATTGTCTTCCTTATGAGTGGCGGTCGGGGACGGCGATGATCTTTTCCTACCAATCTATCCCCCTAGGAGCATGCGCGTAGTACTTTGTTTTGATGACTAATAGATTTTTGCAATAAGTATGTGAGTTCTTTATGACTAATGTTGAGTCCATGGATTATACGCACTCTCACCCTTCCATCATATATACGCGAAACGGTGAAACAGAGCCAGAACAGAACACAGAAACAGAGAGATAGATCCAATCTCGGAGGGGCTCTCGCCCCTCACAAGCCATGGGAGCCAATGAAACGAGGCGAATCCCTTCACCCATCTAGGGAGAAGGTAAAGGAAGAACAAGTAGGAGGAGGGCTCTCCCCTCGCTTCGATGGCGCGGAATGCCGGGGCCATCATCATCACCGCGATCTTCACCAACACTCCGCCATCTTCACCAACACCTCCATCACCTTCCCCCCTCTATCTACAGTGGTCCACTCTCCCGCAACCCGCTGTACCCTCTACTTGAACATGGTGCTTTATGCTTCATATTATTATACAATGATGTGTTGCCATCCTATGATGTCTGAGTAGATGTTCATTGTCCTATTGGTGGTTGATGAATTGCTATGATTGATTTAATTTGCTTATGGTTATGTTGCTGTCCTTTGGTGCCCATCATATGAGCGCGCGCGTGGATCACACCTTAGAGTTAGTTGTATGTTGATAGGACTATGTATTGGAGGGCAAGAGTGACAGAAGCTTCAACCTAGCATAGAAATTGATGCATACGGATTGAAGGGGACCAATATATCTTAATGCTATGGTTGGGTTTCACCTTAATGAGCGTTAGTAGTTGCAGATGCTTGCTAATAGTTCCAATCATAAGTGCATAGAATTCCAAGTAAGGGATGACATGCTAGCAGATGGCCTCTCCCACATAAAACTTGCTATCGGTCTAGTAAAGTAGTCAATTGCTTAAGGGACAATTTCGCCACACCTACCATCACTTTTCCACACTCGCTGTATTTACTTTAGTTGTGTATTTACCTTAGCAGCCCCTAGTTTTATTTTTGTGCTCTTTACTTTCTTGCAGGCTTACCCAAAAACACCTACAAAGTACTTCTAGTTTCATACTTGTTCTAGGTAAAGCAAACGTCAAGCATGCGTAGAGTTGTATCGGTGGTCGATAGAACTTGAGGGAATATTTGTTCTACCTTTAGCTCCTTGTTGGGTTCGACACTCTTACTTATCGAAAACTATTGCGATCCCCTATACTTGTGGGTTATCAACACGCAACGGGTAAACCGAGCATGCTTAACCGGCGTAGCTAGCAAATGGCAAGGTGCTCCTTCAAGATCTGGGGGTCGGCACGAATGGCAGCCATCGTGACCTCATCCGCGCGTGCGGCCGTGATTTGCTTCTCCGCTGCCAAATGCTCCTTGAGGTCCTGGCTATACTGCGTGCACCATGGCTTAGGTCGGCGCTTATTTGCTGGAGGGGTCAGTGATTTGGGTGGAAGGTGTCGCGCTCGTGCCGGCGGTCGGGGCATGTGGGATGTGGAAGGAGGAGGAGGATGGGGGTTGGGTGTGGATTACCTGCCTGGATAGAGGAGGCCGAGCAGCGTGAAGGAGGGTCGCCGACGAGGAGGCGGCGCTGCAAGCAAGGAGTGAAGGTTTCAACTTGGAAAGGAAGGCGAAAATAGGGGAAATGTGGCTTTTGGTAGGGGGAGGGGGCGGGGAGTTAGATATTTCCATCGAAGCCGAAAATTTGGAATCGCTTCAAATAAAAAAGCTGGCCAAGAAAAGTGTCATCGGACACGGTCCCTTATTGAGCGTATGCGATATGTGGACATCACAAACGATTCAGATAGGTTAACCCGTGTGATGAGTTTGAGCGTCAAAAGTTTTGGTTCAAATTTCCATGGTTACTGATGGTCATCCACGTCATTGCATAATTTGGGTACACAAAGGAGACTACAACACACCCACACTTCTTAATCGAGCAAGTTCAGCAATTAAACAGAGCTAGCTGACCTAAAAATTACTCTAACAAATTAAAGTCCGGTTCTCTTAATTAAACAAAAAAAAGAGTACTATTACGGCTGGTGCTCGCCAATCTCCGCCGCCGCCTCCATGTCCAGCTCGCGCCCGACGGTCTCCTGGGGAAGGGGCTCCATGGCATCAATCGCACCATACTCGGCAAGCATCTCGCCATCCGCGTCCGCCATCTCTTTGGAAAAAGGCCGCCACAGGCTGGGCGTGGGCGGGAGCCTTGATCTGAGGCTTGGGCAGGGCTCCGTCGCCATAAGGTATCTGGCGGAGGAGCAGACGGCTGCTCGAGCAGCTCTCGGCGATTGCCGGCTCTTGGTGTGGGTTGCCGACCGTTGTTGGAGAAGCTTCGTTCGATTTGTGCGGTGACCACCAGGAGCTGGGCATGGGCGGCCTCGACATGGTCGTGGGCGGCCTCCATCAGGGCTAAGGCCGCCGCTGCGGAACGGACATCTGCTTTGCTGCTCTCGCCAGTTGCTATCCCCGAGGCAGATGTTGCTGCCGCCACCTAAGAAGCAACAACGGCCGTTTGGGCTGCCTTTGCCGCCCGGTCGCAGATTGTGGCCACGCTCATGCACCTTGTTAGCACGCGCATGGTGGCTGCGGCCGCGCTCTCGCCGGAGTGGGCCACCGAAGTTGTCCTCATGATGCGGGTCCACATGCCCATCTTTCACAGGCGATGGTTGAACAATGAAATGATATTTGGGGAGCGAGCTAGTGTGCTTGAGACACCGGCTGTGGACTGTAGCCGACGCACCTTCTCGCGTAAGCCATAGGCGTACTATACACCGACGGTGCTCCAGGATATTTTGTGTTGCATCTCACACGGTTGCTGATAATATACTGTGTGTGATCTACTTGATTTTTCATCTTGATTTGAATTACATAATGGGGTCACATCGGCAATGGACGGTGTTTGAATTGCTAGACCTTTTATCTGGAGTGAACATGCCACTATATGTGTGTCGTAAAAGAATTGGAATTATTTAGGGTTCGTTTGAACATTTAATACATTAAATTGGATTTATAGCCATTTCAGGTGAACAATTCAAATTTGAACTACATGCACATACTCCAGTGCATATAAATTGGTCGAAAAATCAAATCTATGTCCTTGGGTGCATTCATAGGTCCCATGCAAGAAATGGGAATGAATTTCAAACACCAGGGCACCGTTGATTGTCGGCAAAACATTGAGATGCCTGGTTTTTAAATTCTAGTAAATCAAAAACTCGTCTGAAATTCATGAAACTTGGCATGCTATCATGGAGCGGCATCAACATGCCGTGGTAAATTTTTTGTCCCATTTGGGGCAGGTTTGGGTATATGCTTCTCACAAACCGGAGCTTCTCACAACAAGCATGATGGTTTTCGGTAGGGAACGTCCCACCTTTGGGGACGAAACGATATCCATTGCCTCTTATTGATTTCAATTTTTTTCTCGTGTCAACATAGAACAACTAGAGTGTTGTGTGAATTTTTGTGATTTTTCGGGGTTCATTTGGACATTTTTATGCATTAACTGAGTTTTCAATGCATTTATGTGCATAATTCAAATTTCAACTACATGCACATGCTCCAGTGCATATAAATTGGTCGAAAAATCAAATCTGTGTCCTTGGGTGCATGCTTAGGTCCCATGCAAGAAATGGGAACGAATTTCAAACACCAGGGCACCGTTGATTGCCGGCAAAACATTGAGATGCCTGGTTTTTAAATTCTAGTAAATCAAAAACTCGTCTGAAATTCATGAAACTTGGCATGCTATCATGGAACGGCATCAACATGTCGTGGTAAATTTTTTGTCCCATTTGGGGCAGGTTTGGGTATATGCTTCTCACAAACCGTAGCTTCTCACAACAAGCATGATGGTTTCGGTAGGGAACGTCCCACCTTTGGGGACAAAACGATATCCATTGCCTCATATTGCTTTCAAATTTTTTCTCGTGTCAACATAACACAACAGGAGTGTTGTGTGAATTTTAGTGATTTTTCAGGGTTCGTTTGGACATTTTTATGCATTAGCTGAGTTTTCAATGCATTTATGTGCATAATTCAAATTTGAACTACATGCACATACTACAGTGCAAATAAATTGGTCGAAAAATCAAATATGTGTCCTTGGGTGCATGCTTAGGTCCCATGCAAGAAATGGGAATGAATTTCAAACACCAGGGCACCGTTGATTGCTTAAGAAACATTGAGATGCCTGGTTTTCAATTCTAGTAAATCAAAAACTCGTCTGAAATTCATGAAACTTGGCATGCTATCATGGAGCGGCATCAACATGCCGTGGTAAATTTTTTGTCCCATTTGGGGCAGGTTTGGGTATATGCTTCTCACAACAAGCATGATGGTTTTCGGTAGGGAATGTCCCACCTTTGGGGACCTAAACGATATCCATTACTGTTATTGCTTTCAAATTTTTTCTCGTGTCAACATAGAACAACAGGAGTGTTGTGTGATTTTTGTGATTTTTCGGGTTCATTTGGACATTTTATACATTAACTGAGTTTTCAATGCATTTATGTGCATAATTCAAATTTGAACTACATGCACATGCTCCAGTGCATATAAATTGGTTGAAAAATCAAATCTGCGTCCTTGGGTGCATGCTTAGGTCCCATGCAAGAAATGGGAATGAATTTAAAACACCAAGGCACCGTTGATTGCCGGCAAAACATTGAGATGCCTGGTTTTTAAATTCTAGTAAATCCAAAACTCGTCTGAAATTCATGAAACTTGGCATGCTATCATGGAGCGGCATCAACATGCCGTGGTGCAAATCTTGTCCCATTTGGGGCAGGTTTGGGTATATGCTTCTCACAAACCGGAGCTTCTCACAACAAGCATGATGGTTTTCGGTAGGGAACATCCCACCTTTGGGGACGAACCGATATCCATTGCCTCTTATTGCTTTCAATTTTTTTCTCGTGTCAACATAGAACAACAGGAGTTTTGTGCGATTTTTTGTGATTTTTCGGGGTTCGTTTGGACATTATTATGCATCAGCTGAGTTTTCAATGCATTTATGTGCATAATTCAAATTTGAACTACATGCACATGCTCCATTGCATATAAATTGGTTGAAAAATCAAATCTGTGTCCTTGGGTGCATGCTTAGGTCCCATGCAAGAAGTGGGAATGAATTTCAAACACCAGGGCACCATTGATTGCCGGCAAAACATTGAGATGCCTGGTTTTTAAATTCAAGTAAATCAAAAACTCGCCTGAAATTCATGAAACTTGGCATGCTATCATGGAGCGGCATCAACATGCCGTGGTACAAATTTTGTCCCATTTGGGGCAGGCATATGCTTCTCACAAACCGGAGCTTCTCACAACAAGCATGATGGTTTTCGATAGGGAACGTCCCACCTTTGGGGACGAAACGATATCCATTGCCTCTTATTGCTTTCAATTTTTTCCTCTCGTGTCAACATAGAACAACAAGAGTGTTGTGTGAATTTTTGTGATTTTTGGGGTTCGTTTGGACATTTTTATGCATTAACTGAGTTTTCAATGTATTTATGTGCATAATTCAATTTTGAACTACATGCACATGCTCCATTGCATATAAATTGGTCGAAAAATCAAATATGTGTCCTTGGGTGCATGCTTAGGTCCCATGCAAGAAATGGGAATGAATTTCAAACACCAAGGCACCGTTGATTGCCGGCAAAACATTGAGATGCCTGGTTTTTAAATTCTAGTAAATCTAAAAATCGTCTAAAATTCATGAAACTTGGCATGCTATCATGGAGCAGCATCAACATGTCGTGGTACAAATTTTGTCCCATTTGGGGTAGGTTTGGGTATATGCCTCTCACAAACCGGAGCTTCTCACAACAAGCATGATGGTTTTCGGTAGGGAACGTCTCACCTTTGGGGACGAAACGATATCCATTGCCTCTTATTACTTTCATTTTTTTTCTCGTGTCAACATAGAACAACAGGAGTGTTGTGTGAATTTTTGTGATTTTTCGGGGTTCGTTTGGACATTTTTATGCATTAACTGATTTTTCAATGTATTTATGTGCATAATTCAAATTTAAACTACATGCACATGCTCCAGTGCATATAAATTGGTTGAAAAATCAAATCTGTGTCCTTGGGTGCATGCTTAGGTCCCATGCAAGAAGTGGGAATGAATTTCAAACACTAGGGCACCGTTGATTGCCGGCAAAACATTGAGATGCCTGGTTTTTAAATTCTACTAAATCAAAAACTTGCCTGAAATTCATGAAACTTGGCATGCTATCATGGAGTGGCATCAACATGCCGTGGTACAAATTTTGTCCCATTTGGGGCAGGCTTGGGTATATGCTTCTCACAAACGGAGCTTCTCACAACAAGCATGCCCACCGCCTACTTCGGTTGAAGAACTCCAGCAGATGGGCAGCCGCTGTGGGATTGCGCAGGATGCTCTTTCTCCTGAGAAGCTGCTGGATCGCCAGTACTCACCCTCTGAAGCGGTGACTAGTCCTTCCACTACTGGCAATGAATAAATCATGGAATATCTTGTCGTGGAATATCAGAGGCATCAACTCTGATAAAAAACTTTTGGCTCTTAGGAATGCGATTGATTCTAGTGGCTGTTCTATGATATGTATCCAGGAAACTAAGCGTGAAGTTTTTGATCTAGCGTTTCTTAAAACTTTCTGTCCTAAGCGCTTTGATAAATTTGTGTTTACGCCTTCAGTTGGTGCGTCCGGCGGGATTATTACTATCTGGAATAGTACTGTGTTTGTGGGCACTGCTTGGTTTGTTGATTCTTTTGCGGTCGGTGTTTCTTTTGTTGCCACCCAATCCAGTGAATCATGGAAGCTAATCAATGTCTATGGGCCATGCACGGGTCAACGCAGGGTGGACTTTACCAATTGGTTGTTTGATCTAAATATCCCTAATGATGAGAACTGGCTGATCACGGGGACTTTAACTTCATTCGTCCTACCAAGAATCGAAATAAACACGGTGGCGATCTTTGAGATATGTTGCTTTTAATGAAATCATCCAGGCACAATCTTTAATGGAACTCCGGTCAAGGGAAGAACCTACACTTGGAGCAATATGCGGATGATCCCTTCTCGAGCAGTTAGACTGGTTCTTCTCCTCCACTTGTTGGACTACCTCCTTTCCACACACGATGATCCTACCATTGGGGAAACCTGTTTCTGATCATATCCCATGTGTGGTAACAATTGAATCCAAAATCCCCAAATCGAAGCTTTTTCGTTTCGAGAACTTCTGTATTAACCATCAGTGTTTCTCGGATGTGGTTGCTGCTTCCTGGTGCAAACCTTGTCACGCTCAAAACTCTGCTGCTAGGATGTGCAAAAAACTTAAAACCTTGAGATATGATCTCAAGAAATGGAGCAGAGGTATTTCGAAACTGAAAATTATGATCCAGAATAGCAATGAGGCGCTAGCCATGATGGACATCCTTGAGGACAAACGACCTTTATTTGTTCAGGAGTCAAATTTCAGGCATATTTTAAAGCTCCATTTGCAGAGGCTGCTCAAATACCAGAATGAGTATTGGAGGAAAAGATGTACTGTCAGGTTCTTTAGGTTTGCAGATGAGAACACCAAGCTCTTCCAGTCTCTAGCCACTGAGAGATACAGGCATAATTCTATTGCTTCGCTTCGCCAGGATAATATGGAAATTACAGACCATGCTGGCAAAGAGGGCGTGCTATATAACACATACAAAGAACGGTTAGGTTCTTCTAAACCCACTAATATGCGCTTTGACCTTTCCAGAATCATCCGGAGGGTTGAGGGACTGGAACAATTATCGGCACCTTTCACTAACGATGAGATTGACGCTGTTATTAAGGAAATGCCTAGTGACAGGGCCCCTAGCCCCGATGGATTTAATGGATGCTTTCTTAAGAGCTGCTGGCAGATCATCAAAGAGGGTTTCTATAAAATGTGCCATGATTTCCATACGGGAACTCTTGACATCACCAGCATCAGTGAGGGCTACATTACTCTGATCCCCAAAATCTCCTCCCAAAGCTGCGAATGACTACCGACCAATCACTTTGCTTAACTGTTGCCTGAAAATCATCACGAAAATCCTGGCTAATCGGCTGTAGAAAGTCATTCTTAAGATCATCCACAAGAACCAGTACGGTTTCATTAAGGGGAGGATGATCCATGATTGTTTGGCGTGGAGTTTTGAATATATCCACCAATGTCAGGCCTCCGGAAGGGAGATAATCCTCCTCAAGCTTGACTTTGCCAAGGCCTTTGACACGATTGAACATGCTCCCATGCTCGAGATTATGAAGCATATGGGCTTCGATGATAAATGGCTACGTTGGATGGAATCGATCTTTGGAGTGCAGGGTCTCGTCGGTTCTCCTTAATGGAGTCCCCGGTCGAAAATTTCAATGCAAATGTGGCGTATGACGGTGACCCTCTCTCACCGCTCATTTTTGTTCTTGCCGCTGACCTCCTTCAAGCTGCAATTAATGATGCATTCGTTCGTGGACTTATTGAGCTTCCCCTCCCCCGGGACAATGTTGATTTCCCGGTTGTGCAATATGCCGACGACACGATTTTGGTGATGCGGTGATGTCTTGACCAAGCGAATTCGTATGAAAGGCATTCTCGAGGATTATCCGCGTCCGTGGGATTGAAAATAAACTTTCACAAATCTACTCTTATCCCCGTTAACATTGACCAGCAGCGTGCTAGCGGATTGGCTGGTGTTTTTGGTTGTACTGTTGGATCCCTACCATTCACCTACCTTGGTCTCCCCATGGGGACGACGAGGCCCAGTGTTTTGGATCTTATGCCGATGGTGCACGCTGTTGAGAGGAAAACATCCACTGCACTCTCTCTGATGTCGTCAGGAGCAAAACTGACCTTGGTAAATTCGGTAGTGACGTCGATGCTGATCTATGCCATGTGCACAATCAAACTACACCCGGGTGGTTGAACATTTGGATAAACTTCGCCGTTACTGTCTCTGGGCAAAAAACTCCGATGATGGGGTCAAAAACAACTCCCTTGCTGCCTGGGAGCTCGTCTGCCGTCCAAAGCGGTGTGGTGGCCTTGGTGTTATTGACATCAAGACACGTAATGTAGCCCTGCTACTAAAACACTGTTCAAGTTCTATAATCATGCGGATGTACCACAGGTGGAGCTGATTTGGAACACATATTATTCGACAAAATCCCTCATGTTGTTGACACCGTGGGATCTTTACGGTGGAAAGATATAATGCAGCTCAATGGGACTTTTTCGTGGCATCACCAAGGTCGTACCGGTGATGGGTCTAGTTCTCTGTTTTGGAAAGATGTCCGGCTGGAAGGCGGCGGTGATGAGACAATCATGGAGATGTACCCGGGCTTTTTCCCTCTTGCCTAAATGAGGATGACTCTATTGCTAATGTCCTCACCGCCTTGATCCGGCTCGATCTTGATCGCCCCCTCTCAATCCAGGCTAGAGAGGAGGTCAGACAAATTCAACTTGCTTCGATGCATGTGGGTGTGGTCGTCGGCAGCCACGACACCTGGGACTGCACGCTCGGGCGTTATTCTTCGAAGAAATTCTATGAGCATTGTTTCAAGGAGATCGTGGTTGTGAGGCTTTTCGGTGGCTTTGGAAAGCCAAGAGCCCCATTAAATTCAAAATGTTTGGGTGGTTGCTTCGGTGGATCGTCTCAACACCAGAATATGCTTAAACGCAGCACTTCGCGGTCATGGGAAACACCTATGCTGCATGTTACATCAACCCCTCAAGAAACCGTTGAACACTTGTTCTTCTTATGCCCCTTTAGTCAACGGTCTTTGGAGCAAAGTTGGGGTGTCTGGCGGTCGATGGCAATAGATGGACACTCTTCTTGTGAGGGAGGGAGGCTTGAGACAGCCCTCTTCATGGACATCTTCCTCATGGCTGCTTGGAGCACGTGGGATGGAGCGAAACAATCAACACTTGGAGGGGTCCAACACTCCTTCGGGGCTTGGTTGGCCAGGTTCAAGTACCTCCTAGAGTTGCTGGTCCATAACTGCAAAGAGGAACTTCGTCCTTTCCTTTCCAACTACATTGTAAATTTGGGACACTAGTGCTGTTAGATACAAAATAGCTCATACGGCTGGGGGGCCGTTTTAATACCCCCCTGTAACAACTATGTAACCGTCTCTTTGTGAGTAATACAAAAGTCAGTGGGAGCCTCTCCCACTGTCGTTCACCTTTCAAAAAAAAGCATGATGGTTTTCGGTAGGGAACATCCCACCTTTGGGGACGAAACGATATCCATTGCCTCTTATTGCTTTCAATTTTTTCCCGTGTCAACATAGAACAACAGGAGTTTTGTGCGATTTTTTGTGATTTTTCGGGGTTCGTTTGGACATTATTATGCATCAACTGAGTTTTCAATGCATTTATGTGCATAATTCAAATTTGAACTACATGCACATGCTCCATTGCATATAAATTGGTTGAAAAATCAAATATGTGTCCTTGGGTGCATGCTTAGGTCCCATGCAAGAAGTAGGAAGGAATTTCAAACACCAGGGCACCGTTGATTGCCGGAAAAACATTGAGATGCCTGGTTTTTAAGTTCTAGTAAATCAAAAACTCGCCTGAAATTCATGAAACTTGGCATGCTATCATGGAGCGGCATCAACATGTCGTGGTACAAATTTTGTCCCATTTGGGGCAGGCTTGGGTATATGCTTCTCACAAACCGAAGCTTCTCACAACAAGCATGATGGTTTTTGGTAGGGAACGTGCCACCTTTGGGGAAGAAACGATATCCATTGCCTCTTATTGCTTTCAATTTTTTTTCTCGTGTCAAGATAGAACAACAGGAGTGTTGTGTGATTTTTTGTGATTTTTGGGGTTCGTTTGGACATTTTTATGCATTAACTGAGTTTTCAATTTATTTATGTGCATAATTCAATTTTGAACTACATGCACATGCTCCATTGCATATAAATTGGTCGAAAAATCAAATATGTGTCCTTGGGTGCATGCTTAGGTCCCATGCAAGAAATGGGAATGAATTTCAAACACCAAGGCACCGTTGATTGCCGGCAAAACATTGAGATGCCTGGTTTTTAAATTCTAGTAAATCCAAAACTCGTCTGAAATTCATGAAACTTGGCATGCTATCATGGAGCAGCATCAACATGCCGTGGTACAATTTTTGTCCCATTTGGGGTAGGTTTGGGTATATGCCTCTCACAAACCGGAGCTTCTCACAACAAGCATGATGGTTTTCGGTAGGGAACGTCTCACCTTTGGGGACGAAACGATATCCATTGCCTCTTATTACTTCCATTCTTTTTTCTCGTGTCAACATAGAACAATAGGAGTGTTGTGTGAATTTTTGTGATTTTTGGGGTTCGTTTGGACATTTTTGTGCATTAACTGAGTTTTCAATGTATATATGTGCATAATTCAATTTTGAACTACATGCACATGCTCCATTGCATATAAATTGGTCGAAAAATTAAATATGTGTACTTGGGTGCATGCTTAGGTCCCATGTAAGAAATGGGAATGAATTTCAAACACCAAGGCACCGTTGATTGCCGGCATAACATTGAGATGCCTGGTTTTTAAATTCTAGTAAATCCAAAACTCGTCTGAAATTCATGAAACTTGGCATGCTATCATGGAGCGGCATCAACTGCCGTGGTGCAAATCTTGTCCCATTTGGGGCAGGTTTGGGTATATGCTTCTCACAAACCGGAGCTTCTCACAACAAGCATGATGGTTTTCGGTAGGGAACATCCCACCTTTGGGGACGAAACGATATCCATTGCCTCTTATTGCTTTCAATTTTTTCCCGTGCCAACATAGAACAACAGGAGTTTTGTGCGATTTTTGTGATTTTTCGGGGTTCGTTTGGACATTGTTATGCATCAACTGAGTTTTCAATGCATTTATGTGCATAAATCAAATTTGAACTACATGCACATGCTCCATTGCATATAAATTGGTTGAAAAATCAAATCTGTGTCCTTGGGTGCATGCTTAGGTCCCATGCAAGAAGTAGGAATGAATTTCAAACACCAGGGCACCGTTGATTGCCGGCAAAACATTGAGATGCTTGGTTTTTAATTTCTAGTAAATCAAAAACTCGCCTGAAATTCATGAAACTTGGCATACTATCATGGAGCGGCATCAAGATGCCGTGGTACAAATTTTGTCCCATTTGGGGCAGGCTTGGGTATATGCTTCTCACAAACCGAAGCTTCTCACAACAAGCATGATGGTTTTTTGTAGGGAATGTCCCACCTTTGGGGACGAAACGATATCCATTGCCTCTTATTGCTTTCAAATTTTTTTCTCGTGTCAACATAGAACAACAGGAGTGTTGTGTGAATTTTTGTGATTTTTGGGGTTCGTTTGGACATTTTTATGCATTAACTGAGTTTTCAATGTATTTATGTGCATAATTCAATTCTGAACTACATGCACATGCTCCATTGCATATAAATTGGTCGAAAAATCAAATATGTGTCCTTGGGTGCATGCTTAGGTCCCATGCAAGAAATGGGAATGAATTTCAAACACCAAGGCACCGTTGATTGCCGGCAAAACATTGAGATGCCTGGTTTTTAAATTCTAGTAAATCCCAAACTCGTCTGAAATTCATGAAACTTGGCATGCTAGCATGGAGCAGCATCAACATGCCGTGGTACAAATTTTGTCCCATTTGGGGTAGCTTTGGGTATATGCTTCTCACAAACCGGAGCTTCTAGCAACAAGCATGATGGTTTTCGATAGGGAACGTCTCACCTTTGGGGACGAAACGATACCCATTGCCTCTTATTGCTTTCAAAATTTTTTCTCGTGTCAACATAGAACAACAGGAGTGTTGTCTAAATTTTTGTGATTTTTCGGGGTTCGTTTGGACATTTTTATGCATTAACTGAGTTTTCAATGTATTTATGTGCATAATTAAAATTTAAACTACATGCACATGCTCCAGTGCATATAAATTGGTTGAAAAATCAAATCTGTGTCCTTGGGTGCATGCTTAGGTCCCATGCATGAAGTGGGAATGAATTTCAAACACTGTAGCGCCGTTGATTGCCGGCAAAACATTGAGATGCCTAGTTTTTAAATTCTAGTAAATCAAAAACTCGCCTGAAATTCATGAAACTTGGCATGCTATCATGGAGCGGCCTCACCATGCCGTGGTACAAATTTTGTCCCATTTGGGGCAGGCTTGGGTATATGTTTCTCACAAACCGGAGCTTCTCACAACAAGCATGATGGTTTTCGGTTGGGAACGTCCCACCTTTGGGGACGAAACGATATCCATTGCCTCTTATTGCTTTCAATTTTTTTCTCATGTCAAGATAGAACAACAGGAGTGTTGTGTGAATTTTTGTGATTTTTGGGGTTCGTTTGGAAATTTTTATGCATTAACTGAGTTTTCAATGTATTTATGTGCATAATTCAATTTTCAACTACATGCACATGCTCCATTGCATATAAATTGGTTGAAAAATCAAATATGTGTCCTTGGGTGCATGCTTAGGTCCCATGCAAGAAATGGGAATGAATTTCAAACACCAAGGCACCGTTGATTGCCGGCAAAATATTGAGATGCCTGGTTTTTAAATTCTAGTAAATCCAAAACTCGTCTGAAATTCATGAAACTTGGCATGCTATCATGGAGCGGAATCAACATGTTGTGGTACAAATTTTGTCCCATTTGGGGTAGGTTTGGGTATATGCTTCTCACAAACCGGAGCTTCTCACAACAAGCATGATGGTTTTCGGTAGGGGACGTCTCACCTTTTGGGACGAAATGATATCCATTGCCTCTTATTGCTTTCAATTTTTTTTCTCGTGTCAACATAGAACAACAGGAGTGTTGTGTGAATTTTTGTGATTTTTGGGGTTCGTTTGGACATTTTTATGCATTAACTGAGTTTTCAATGTATTTATGTGCATAATTAAAATTTAAACTACATGCACATGCTCCAGTGCATATAAATTGGTTGAAAAGTCAAATCTGTGTCCTTGGGTGCATGCTTAGGTCCCATGCATGAAGTGGGAATGAATTTCAAACACCGGGGCGCCGTTGATTGCCGGCAAAACATTGAGATGCCTAGTTTTTAAATTCTAGTAAATCAAAAACTCGCCTGAAATTCATGAAACTTGGCATGCTATCATGGAGCGGCCTCAACATGCCGTGGTACAAATTTTGTCCCATTTGGGGCAGGCTTGGGTATATGTTTCTCACAAACCGGAGCTTCTCACAACAAGCATGATGGTTTTCGGTTGGGAACGTCCCACTTTTGGGGATGAAACGATATCCATTGCCTCTTATTGCTTTCAATTTTTTTTCTCGTGTCAACATAGAACAACAGGAGTGTTGTGTGAATTTTTGTGATTTTTGGGGTTCGTTTAGAAATTTTTATGCATTAACTGAGTTTTCAATGTATTTATGTGCATAATTCAATTTTGAACTACATGCACATGCTCCATTGCATATAAATTGGTTGAAAAATCAAATATGTGTCCTTGGGTGCATGCTTAGGTCCCATGCAAGAAATGGGAATGAATTTCAAACACCAAGGCACCGTTGATTGCCGGCAAAATATTGAGATGCCTGGTTTTTAAATTCTAGTAAATCCAAAACTCGTCTGAAATTCATGAAACTTGGCATGCTATCATGGAGCGGAATCAACATGTCGTGGTACAAATTTGTCCCATTTGGGGTAGGTTTGGGTATATGCTTCTCACAAACCGGAGCTTCTCACAACAAGCATGATGGTTTTCGGTAGGGGACGTCTCACCTTTTAGGACGAAATGATATCCATTGCCTCTTATTGCTTTCAAATTTTTCTCTCGTGTCAACATAGAACAACAGTAGTGTTGTTTGAAGTTTTGTGATTTTTCGGGGTTCGTTTGGACATTTTTATGCATTAACTGAGTTTTCAATGCATTTATGTGCATAATTCAAATTTCAACTACATGCACATGCTCCAGTGCATATAAATTGGTTGAAAAATCAAATCTGTGTCCTTGGGTGCATGTTTAGGTCCCATGGAACAAACGGGAATGAATTTGAAACACCAGGGCACCGTTGATTGCCGGAAAAACATTGAGATGCCTGGTTTTTAAATTCTAGTAAATCCAAAATTATGTTAACCATTCACGTGAGCCACGTGTCTTGGTTTTAATGGCTGTAGGAGGTGCCGTGCGGACAGCTGCTTGACCTTGACTAAACGGGAGGTGTGCGAGCACTGTCTGGTGCGCAGGCTGACCGAGAGGCGTGCAAGCTGTCCTCGAGTGCGCAGGCTCATCGGGAAACGTATGTCAGCTCAAGCAGCTCACTGGGAAGCGAGCCCTTTGACTTCCATGGCCGCCCGCCTTGCTCGCATCCTCTCCATTAATGGTGCCCAAGCCGCAGTTTAATTCGCATTTTAAATATAAAACACTCATCGCAAACATTTTAGTTAGAACACCCGTATGCAAACCGACAGCTTCCCCACGAAGCCAAAAGAATATGTGCCGAGCAGGATTTTCTGCAGCTCTTGATCGCAGACGTTTTAGATAGAACACCCGTAGGTAAAGTGCGAGCAGTGCAGGTTTGTGCATCCCTTCAATGCAAACGGTTGTTTTGGATGACCCGTGTGCAACCACGTACAAACAATTTGGTAAGATTTGTCAATCCTTGTAATAGTGCTATTTGTCAAATTCAGTAATTAATCATAGATTTCATTCATAGATTAAGCATTCGTTCTTAATTTATACAAACAGTTCAACTCGACAGCTGAACCGACCAAACTTTTCCCCAATTGTTGCCAAGCACGTATTGAAATAGCTAGTTCAACTATATATACTAGCTAATTTTAAGTACGTTGTACAGTTCCACCACATCTATAGTCAGATGAACTAAACCAAATAGCCCCTAAATACTAATACTACTGCGGAGGGGCTTTGTACTACTTCTGGCTGCCTCTCCTTCTTCGAGCGCGCTCAGTAAGAGGCGGAGGAGGAGGAGCCTACCGAGGAGCTGGGCAACCGCAATGTGGTGCCTGCCGCTAATGCAGCTTCAGTGACGCTCACCTCGAACGCCCTCTACCACTCCATATGACCCCTCTCGAAGCAGTGATTCTCCTCATAGATCTCCTGATTGCTCGCCTCTGAGGCGGCGTGTGCCGCGGCCACGGCGGCGGTAAGGCTCTTTGCATGCTCGACGAGGCACTCCTCCTCCTCCCGCAGGAACTCGGCGAAGCGCGCAGGTCGCCGACGACGTGCGGAGATCCACCTCCGCCTCCGCCTTGGGCGGCGGTGTGAGCAGGTGATGATCCCGACGGTCGATGGTGGGCTGGCCGCCACGGCGGTCGACGACGGGGTGGCGGCCATGACCACCACCTCCCGCCTTCGGGCCGCGGTGGCGGAGCGGGTGATGGCCACAGTGGCCGACAGTGGGCTGGCGGCCACGACGGCCACCTCCCGCCTTCGGGCCGCGACGGTGGAGCGGGCGATGGCCCTGGCTTTCGATGGTGGTGTGGAGGCAACAGCGGCCGGCAACAGCTGCCTATGGGCACCGACGGCGGAGTGGGTGGTGGGTGTTCCATGCACACCCAACAGGGATGCCACGCGCACTACACTACGCCGGGGACTGCGCCGCCGCCGCGGTGTAGCCTCCCAGCTAGCGCTGTCCTCTGATGACGGTGGAGTGGCCGAGTGACGACGGCGGGCCGGTGCCATTGGCGATTGTGGGAGAAGCAGACGAGATAAGCTACAAGGATGGAGAGGAAAACGCGACGCAGGACTCACAGCCCGTGAGGGTTTTTATAGCAGGACGGTAAGCATTGGGATTTTGGGGGATTTCACCGAGTCGGGAGGGAAGCTTGCGCGGGAACCTGTGAGGTTGCACGGGAACGGGCTCACCGACAATTCATTGGCGCCACCGTTTGGCAAAAAGAACGCCCCCGCGCGCCGCGCAAGCTTGCGCTGTAAGCCGTCTGCGGAAGCGGGGTGACAAGACGCGCGAGAGGAGGACGAAAGTCCACATACACATACGGTTAATAAGAAAACATTTTCGATTTAATTACCTACTATACCACCGTCCTGGTTTGTAAGTATGATTTAACTAATAAAATACGAATGCATGTTGCCAAAGATTATATAGTTGGATTTGTATTTGAACATAGTTTCCAATTATATAATTTTTAAAACATGCATTAACATTTTGTTGGTTAAATTTGAGGGCAAAGTATGTCACAGAATATAAAGGAGACTATAGACTAGACGGAGGTGGTACCACACGGCCGCTCTCTACGTAGCGACGCAACTGTCGGCCGACTTCTAGGTGACCATTTCCTGCGTGTTCAACTGCTCTATGCGTGTGGTTGCTTGCGGTTCAGGCGGCCGCGGCGCGCTCTGCTCGCGTCTCGCCATGCGCTCTCTGCTCTCGCGGCCCTCCGGGAGCTCTGCCCTCGTCCCTCCACGCGTGCTGCCAGTGTTTGGGGCCGACACACGATCACGCACGTTAGGTGTGCAAGCGGTTGCGCCAGCGTGGCCGCGATGATCACGATTACCGCAAAAACTGCCATGCGGACGCGTCGACAATCCACGCCGCCCGGCCCCCTTTTATTCCTACGGCCATTTACCTTCATCTCTCATCTCACACGACACAATAAGCACACCCATGAGGACACATACAGAGAGGACATCCAGCGGTTCCAATGGCGCTCCCTGTGGCTCCAATGGCGCTCCCAGCGGCCGACGATGACAATGGCGGGAAGTTCACCACGCATCACATAGTGGACACCCACGTGAGGGGGAAGGCCCTCTCGGTGGTGTACACGAACGATCCGGTCTTGGTGGAGAGCACCATCCAAACTATGGAGCAGTTCCTTGCCGAGGACAAGTACCGAGTGGTCGGCTTCGACCTCGAGTACACCATCGGTCGTGCCGGGCACGATTAGAAGGTTGTCGTCACCCAGTTGTGTGTGCGACATGACGTCCTCGTCTACCACTTCCACCTTGCCACAAGGCCTTGCGAGCGTTTCTCCAGGTTTATCAAGAGCTCCGACTACAGTTTAGCTACTGTGGACACCACCAACGATCTAAAAGCGCTCAAGGTTTCGGACTTGAAATGCCCGAATCTTGTCAACATCCAGCACCACTACAAGGTCTGGGGCAGCAACAAAACAAACTGAACTCCCTGGTTGACCTCGTCTCAGCCATCATCGACCCCTACTACGCGAAGATGAAGGAAGAGAGCAATAAGGACAAGAGCAATAAGGAAGAGACTGGATGAACAACATGTCAAGTACGCGGCCATGGACGCGTACACAAGCTACGAGATGTACAGGCGGATCGTTGACATGAGGAACTGTCTTCCTGACAAAGACGAGGGATCGAGCCACATAGCAGTGGCGGGAGCGTCACAAGAAGTAGATGACTAGACGATCGTTCTCCTACTTTAGAATGCATGCAATTGTTTATTGAGGTGTGTGCAAATGATCTGTATAGTCACTTATGTAATTGGATGTTTATTTCAGTTATATATATACATGTTATTCTATCAGAGCAGAGCAATTCACACGGCTTATTAGCAGCAATCATCTGTGTTATTATTGGTCTTCGCACACATTTCAGATTACTGACCTATTTGCCGCGTATCACACACATCTTGTTGAGTTGAACCGTTTCCATTGTGTTGCCTAATCACACACTGTTCATCCCAGTGAACCATATGATGTATATCGCACAGCCTTCATCTGGCTGCCCGTTTCTTTTGTGCCTCGTCATCCCAAACAGTTAATTGAGCTGAACCGTATGCCCTTCATCGCACACGCAACTAAATTCTGAACCGTGTTTGATGCATCTGTCATCGCAAATGTTTTGCACCTTTTTTGATGGTTTTTTACACCGCCGTTTGCGATTATGGCATCGCACACAGTTTCGTCGAAGAGTCTCTGATCGTAGTGTCACGTTTGGACCATCCTGCAGTAGCGCCGCCAGCGTCGGTCTTCTTCTTGAAGATCCATTTATTTTCTATGTCTTGCCTATCATCGGGCAAGTCAATCAAAGTCCACACATTGTCATCATACATGGATCCCATCTCAGATTTCATGGCTGTCGGTGTCAAAACCGGCGGATCTTGGGTATGGGGACCGAAACTGTGCGTCTAGGATCGATGGTAACAGGAGACGGGGGACACAATGTTTACCCAGGTTCGGGCCCTCTCTATGGAGGTAATGCCCTACTTCCTGCTTGATTGATCTTGATGAATATGAGTATTACAAGAGTTGATCTACCATGAGGTCATAATGGCTAAACCCTAGAAGTCTAGCATGTATGACTACGATAATGAGTATGCGGTCCTATAGACCTAACCCTCCGGTTTATATAGACATCGGAGGGATCTAGGGTTACACAAAGTCAGTTACAAAGAAAGGAATCTTCATGTTTGATCGCCAAGCTTGCCTTCCACGCCAAGGAGAGTCCCATCCGGACACGTTGAGAGTCTTCGGTTTTTGTATCTTCACGACCCATCAGTCCAGCCCATGGCTAACAGGCCGGACGCCCGAGGACCCCTTAGTCCAGGACTCCCTCAGTAGCCCCTAAACCAGGCTTCAATGAAGAGGTGTCCGGCGCGCAAATTGTCTTTGGCATTGCAAGGCGGGTTCCCCTTCCCGAACTCCAAGATAGTCTCCGGACGAGAGATGTGTTCGGATCTGTAACATAAGTACCACACACACAACCGTAGAGGGTATAATATTTCACGAGTCCAATCTGCTGACAACTTTCTGCAACATGACATCATGCTGGTCCGGTCTTTATTTCAAACCGTTTCTTGTACAGCCGTTCCACGTTTCGAGGCATGGCCTCTATTGGCACGTCTTGTCGAAGCAGAGATCGTGTCCCCTTATTACGGTATTCTTATCAACACGGACGTGGGTAATCCAACCGTCTCTTTGGTACGATTCCTTGGGAATAGGCATGTTTTAGGGACCGAGAGGAGGCGTTTCGATATTCACAGCCTTTATACCCTTCTCCCCTGCGCTTGCTCCTTCTTCAGCTTTCCCTACCTCAAGCTCTAACATCCGGGTTTCAATCTCTACGAACCTCGATCATGTCCGGCTCCAGCCTTCAAGGCCGGTGGATGGATTCTTCTATTACAGAGGGAGACATCGCGAAACTCCGAGCAGCAAGATATCTGACCGCGAAAATACTCCACCAGCTCCCTGCTGAAGGGTAGGTTATTCCTACCCCTAGATCCGGCAAGAGTGTCGTGTTTATCTCCCACTTCCTTCGAGGTTTAGGG
Organism: Aegilops bicornis; assembly: GCA_021605145.1. NCBI lineage: Eukaryota > Viridiplantae > Streptophyta > Magnoliopsida > Poales > Poaceae > Aegilops > Aegilops bicornis. The sequence continues at coordinate 671,339,413 of CM038673.1, read as the reverse complement.
TTTCCTCTCAATCCCTTTGTTCGTGGGCTCATGTTCTATTATGGGTTAGATTTTCATGAACTCCTTCATTCTCATATCAACATTTATCGTCACGTGCAAAGCTTTCCTCCGAATCCCTCCACACTTCGGCTTATGGATGAAGACCTTCAATGTGAAGCCGCAGGTGATCGAGGGGAGACAGGCGGAGTGTGGTGGTGCCACAGTGAGAAAGCTTATTAACGCTCCTTGGCTAAAAGGATCCTTTACGGAATCTTCAAATTTATGTTAGCAGGAGCGGTTCTATATCACCGAGCCCCGTGGTTCCAAGTGGGTTGATGCGCCTGTGTTTCGATCTAGCCCTCCGACTCAGCTTGAGTCGTGGATTAATAAGGGGCTAGACTGGGGATCAATTGAGGAAGTGCAAACTCTGCAGAGCTGCATCCGAAGCCTCCTTGAGAAGGACATCGATCTCATCAACATGGTCCAAGTAATGCTAGTTCGCCGGACCCTGCCGTGCCAGCGACGACCTCTCCGCATGTGGGAGTTTAATCCAGAAGGACCACAGACACTTCAACACTTCTTCGGCACGACACACGAAGGGATGTGGAAGTTATTCTTCGGGAAACGGAAACAGTGGCCGGACACCACCGAGGACATTGGCCTCGACTGCAACCATCCGGATACCCCGGTAAGCGCTTGACTCCGAACACTTTGTAGCTGATTATGCCGTAATATGTTACAAAGCAAAACTGCCTTTTCCCAGGGCTGGATAAAGAAAGCGGAGCATCAGGTGTTCGCCCACCCCTCCCCGAAGACTCAGTAGATTCCATACTAACAAGGATGCTAGCCCCGGCACCATACCAGATGCCTGTAGAGGAGGACAAAGCAGAAAGTTGGAAGACAAAAAGCGGCTCCCACCCCAAAGGTATATCAGGCACAAACGTCCGGGGGAATCAAGATTCCATCATCCGAAGAGAAAAACAAGGGAGAAATCAAGGTATCTTCTCCCCAAGGTAAGAAAAGGGCTGCCTCCGAAGATTGGGAGGAAAAGGCCCCCAAGCGAGGCAAAATGCCATCATCGGGCGGCTCAGGCTTGGAAGACGACATTGTCGCACAGTTCCATAGTGAGGATAAGCCTCTAGCCAAATCGTAAGTTGAACAAGGGAGTTCTAGACATATCTCGTTCCTTTCCCGCTACCAAGCTAACATTGGGAATATATATTTTGCAGTCCGGCACACCGTCCTCTTCAACAATCCTCCTCCTCGGGGGACCTTCTCCCGGAGATGATGGAGAGCGAAACGCCTCCACCAACTTCCTCGCCCAATAAGGCGGACGACTGTGAAGTGTCGTCCCGGAGGGTCTCTCCCGATCAGCAAGCAGTGCGTGGGATGAAGAAGGCATCATCCGAAGGTGATACCCCAGTCGTCCAAGGTTCGGGGGTCAACAATGAAGGCCCCAGACTATCCGTTTTACAGCCGGAGATGATTGAAGGGACGAGCAAACGAGTTCCTCCAAAGGGAGGCCATGCTCCAACGGCGGCTTTCGAAGATCCGGAAGCGCCGGATATGTTAACGAACATGCTGCGACAGGCGTCCATTTCAGAGGAACACCGTACCTTGATGGGTACGGTTGTTGAGAGGGTTCTATCCGCGAAGAGCGGGTTGCATGAAGCCTTCACGAGCCTGCTAAGATGCTTCGAGGTTTGTGATGTAATATTTTCAACTGTGCTTTATTCGCAAAATGCACCTGTATATAGGTAGTAGCCCTTGAGACTCGGATTGTCTTCCCAAGGGAGGCGATCAGAGGATCAAAAAGAGATATGCTCAGGGAATAACGTGATTAAGTCGGAACACAGGCAATTTCCCCCTCGGGAACCGCCCGGACTACAGAAGTCGCCGAGCTTGAGCGGAAGCTTGATATGGCGGGTGACAACATCGCGCTTATCAACAAGCGTCTTGATGAGTCACAAGGTATGTATTTGGGGGGTTCATTATATACACTTGCTTATAATATAAGCGGGACATGAAGGAGTGCATGCTGAAATATGCATAACTGCAGATGGTGCTGCCGCGGTTGAAATTCTTCGGGCAGAGCTATTTCGGGCCAAGGAGAAGGCCCGGTTTAGTAATGCGGCTGCCGAAAAGGCATCAGCCGAATTGAAAGCCGAACAGGCTGCTCGGTGTCAAGACGAGGAGAAAATATCCATGATGACGTGTGAGCTAGAGGGTGCCGCTAGGTGATGCGAGTTCCTCGAGAGGGATAATAAAGCAAAAGCGGCTGATCTTGATAAGGCCTTACGAGAGGCAAAAGAAGTGCGGTCCAAGTCTAGAGCGGCTCAGGAGGAGATCCGAGAAGTTGGGGAGATTGCGGCTGGTAAGCTCTTTTTATTGCAAACTAAGTTCGGCGATCCAAATTATACCTCGCTTAATCAAGTGTGGAGTTCTCCAGACGCGTTATTGGACTTGCTGAAGAGTGCGGCCGATGCGGTGCAGTTTTACCAAGCGCAAGAAGGATATGTGACGGAGAAGCTTTTCTGGTCACAATTTGGTGCGTCGAAGCGCCCGCTATTGTTAAACGAACAGATGACCAAATGGGCCGAGCTTCACAGGCTGTCCGGTGCTGCCATGAAGGATGTCGTGGTCTGGCTGTGGCCAACCGAGCCAGTTCCGGACAGTTATTTTGGTTTGGTGCAGCGACTTGCTGACGCGGTGCCGCGTATCGATGCTGTGAAGCGATCAACGTGCATTGAAGGTGCACGGATGGCCTTTGCCCGTGTCAAGACATACTGGGCGAAGATGAAGGCCACCGATATTGCGGCGAAGAGTCCACCCAAGGGCAAGGATCATCAGGCGCCAGAGCACTATTTCGAGGATGTCTTAGAGGGTGCCTGCTTAATAGAGGGTCAATGCTAGAAAGATGTAATATTCGAGTGAATTGTATGGAAGTTGTAGAAGACAATATTATAATAAGGCTAGTTTTTTTAGTTTCGCCTAAAAACTTTTTATTCCTCCTGTGCGGCCATTTTGTATAATCTGAAAGATTTCCAGTCGTTGGCTTCAGCCCGTCGTAAAAATACGGGGGTGTTCGGAAAAGCATTTGATCACTCTTGACCCAACGTCTTGGTCCATTAAGGAGGTGTCAATGCAGCGAACTAGGCAATCGGACTATAGGGTGTTAACACTTTCACTTAGCCATAGGAGTTTTATGGTGGGTCTACGATATAGCCCCTGGTATGCACGCGGCGTATTCCAGTGGTGCGTTGCATATGTGACCTGAAGAAAAGGTCCTTCGTATAACACGGAGGGAATCGCGACAGATTCCAATACGTCATCGAGTGGTTGACCAGCTCTCGCCGCATCATGACAGTCAGTTTTTGGCTTTCTCTACTGAGGTGCTTGACCATATGAACCAGAAGCACAATCGTAGTAGTTCTCCCTTTACTACCTTAGCTGATAGAGCGGAACGTAAGGTAGCAAGCACAGGAGCCGGGCAACCCAACTATTGACCCAAGACATGATTCGGAGCTGATGCATATAAGGCCAAACTCGCGACGCTGAAGTACGCTATAGAGCTGTTCGGACTTTGTTGGTAACTCATTTGTTCCCATCCCGAGCCCCTGGCAAGTTATGCCAAGGTGTGCGAGACAACCAAAAGGACAAAATTCAGTTCTAGAAAAAAGCGAATACTGGATGCGGAGTATGCTTACTGGGACCTGAGTGATATGCCAATTGTTATGTTACAGATAAAAAATGCCACGACCCCGACTATTTTACACGCCAGGGGTCGAAGGCTGAGGAGAAAGGCACCTTACATGTTCGAAATATAGAGTGCGGTCTACGAAAATTTATTTTGGACCTCCTGTCGCATGTCTGCGTCGCCTGTCCTCGGTTTAAGGGACCCCTTTGATAGTAATGGCCCTTGGATGAATGTCCGAACTCCGATAGAGTCCGCTAGATGACCACCCTCTGAGCCACCTGTGGTAAAGAATAAGGAAAAGAAAGATGAGTTAGAGAAGAAACAGAAACTATGGGGGTGCTTACGGGGCTCGTCCGTATTATGCTTCCGCCGGTGCCCAAGGTATTTTAAGTGCATAGTTATGTATACGCAGTACAGATTTCGCAGATATACGAGGTGGGCGGCGGAAGCCGAACTGCTAGTCCCGATCCGAATTTGGTCGATCCTGTTGCATGGAGACCGGTGGCTTAATGGCCGACAGGATATGCAGTTTAATAAGACCGCTTTGTACTTCGTCTGGGGTTGCCGTAGTATGATCCCTAGTCCGAAGAGAGTGCTCCTCCTGCTCCCTTGTAGAGTTGTGTGTCATGAATACCATGTTCACTGCTTTTACTTTGTGGGAAAATTGCTTCTGACCCCTGGTATGTGGTTGGCGAGTCTCCTCGTCGTTGCTATCACCGGGCGGCATCCCCTTGTGTTCGGTGTTAAGCTTGCTGACCTACTTGAAGACCCAACATCTTCTGTTGGTATGATTGGCTGGCTTGTCGTGGTGACCATGAATCTGGCAGGGCCGATCCAATATCTTGTCTAAAGCGGATGGTTCGTCTCTGTTTGCCTTGAAAGGCTTCTTCTGTTGACCAGGTTTGGGACCGCGAAACCCAGCATTGACCGATGTGCCGTGCCTTTTTTCATTATGTTTGTGCTTGCTGCGTCGCGACTTGCCATTGCCGTCTCGAACTTCGGAAGTACCCGGGTCGCTGGCGCAGCTGCTTCTACGAGTGAGCCAGTTGTCTTCTCCCGCGCAAAAGCGGGTCATCAGAGCGGTAAGGGCTGGCATGGATTTTGGTTTTTCTTGACCGAGGTGGCGGGCGAGCCACTCGTCCCGGATGCTGTGTTTGAAGGCCGCTAGGGCTTCCGCATCCGGACAGTCGATGATTTGGTTCTTTTTAACTAAGAACCTAGTCCAAAGCTCCCTGGATGACTCTCCGGGCTGCTGGACAATGTGGCTTAAGTCATCGACATCTGGTGGCCGGACATATGTACCTTGGAAGTTGTCGTGGAAAGCGTCTTCCAAGTCCTCCCAGCTGCCGATAGAGCTTTCCGGCAGACTGTTTAACCAGTACCGAGCTGGTCCTTTGAGTTTTAATGGTAGGTATTTGATGGCATGGAGGTCATCTCCGCGGGCCATATGGATATGGAGAAGAAAATCCTCGATCCACATTGCGGGATCAGTTGTTCCATCATATTATTCGATATTCACGGGTTTAAACCCTTCTGGGAATTCATGCTCCATTACTTCATCAGTGAAGCAGAGTGGGTGTGCGGTGCCTCTATATTGGGCAATGTCGCGACGTAGCTCGGATGGAGTCCGTCTGTGGTTTTCGGCCCGGGCGTGACTGGGTTTGTCATGTCCGAATAGGTGGCCGTCATCGCGTGCCAAAGCACGTCCCCGCGATCCGTAGATCGATCTGGTATGTCCTATTCCATTGTCCGGGTCCTGTCGAAGGTCATGTGTAGAACCCCGAGCTGTCTTATCTCTATTTTTATGTTGTGGCGGGGCAGACTGCAGATCGGCTTGAGTGCCACTTTATCCCGACCACGTGGTGGTCGATCCGCTGCATTGTCCCGACCTCGTGGTGGTCGGCCACATGGTGCTTCCTCGTCGAACTGAGGTAGCAATTTGCGCCACGGGTAGCTCTTGGCTGGGCGCTTGAGGCCATATTCTTCGGCTTCTAGGACATCAGTCCATCTGTCGTTGAGCAGATCTTGGTCAGCTTGAAGCTGCCGCTGCTTCTTTTTCAGGCTCTTTGCAGTAGCTATTAGCTGACGCTTGAAGTGCTCCTGCTCGAGAGGTTCCTTAGGCACGATGAACTCCTCGTCGCCGAGGCTCACTGAGGGAGTCCCGGACTAGGGGGTGTCCGGATAGCCGGACTATCATAACGGTCGGACTCCAAGACTATGAAGATACAAGATTGAAGACTTCATCCCGTGTCCGGATGGGACTTTCCTTGGCGTGGAAGGCAAGATTGGCGATACGGATATGTAGATCTCCTACCATTGTAACCGACTCTGTAACCCTAACCTATCCGGTGTCTATATAAACCGGAGGGTTTTAGTCCGTGGGACGAACAACAATCATACCATAGGCTAGCTTCTAGGGTTTAGCCTCCTTGATCTCGTGGTAGATCTACTCTTGTACTACCCATATCATCAATATTAATCAAGCGGGAGTAGGGTATTACCTCCATCGAGAGGGCCCGAACCTGGGTAAAAACATCGTGTCCCTTGTCTCCTGTTACCATCCGCCTAGACGCACAGTTCGGGACCCCCTACCCGAGATCCGCCGGTTTTGACACTGGCATTGGTGCTTTCTTTGAGAGTTCCTCTGTGTCGTCACCGATAGATCCGATGGCTCCTTCGATCATCAACAATGACGCGGTCCAGGGTGAGACTTTTCTCCCCGGACAAATCTTCGTGTTCGGCGCTTTACACTGCGGGCCAATTCGCTTGGCCATCTGGAGCAGATCGAAAGCTACGCCCCTGGCCATCAGGTCAGGTTTGGAAGTTTGAACTATACGACAGATATCCGCGGAGACTTGATCTTTGACGGATTCGAGCCGCAGCCAAGTGTGCCGCACTGTATCGATGGGCATGATCTAGCTCTGCAACAAAGCGATTGCCGGAGGCCGCACTCCGCTTCGCTCCGACCCTCAATCCGGGCCGGATTCCCGATCGAGGGCGAGTGGTTGGACACCGCCTCGGGGCTACCATCTCTACGGCGATTGAGCCGAACTCCATCCTCGTCGCTGCGAAGACCTCGACTCTGTGGTGCCGGACTCCTCTCCGGACTCCGAACCCTCCGCGCCCTGCCAATCGAATCCGATTGGGCGCCCGGTCATGGAGTTCACTGCCGTGGACATCTTTCACACTCGCCCTTTGGCGACATCCTAAATTCACTAAAGTCTCTCTCTTTATCCGAGAGCCTGGCGGACTACGGACAGGAAGGTTGGGATGCAGACGACGAAGAAATTCAGCGCCCACCCACCACCCACTTTGTAGCCACTGTCGATGAGTTAACCGACATGCTAGACTTCGACTCCGAAGACATCGGCGGTATGGACGGCGATGCCGAGAGCGACCAAGACCCAGCGCCTACAGGCGCTGAAGTCCACCTCGTCATACGACATATACATGGTGGATATCCCAAAAGATGGGAACGGCGATGGAACAACGGAGGGCGACCCCTCAAAAGCAACCGAAGCGCCCGGCGTCGGTGGCGCCGCTCTAAATCCCGCCACAGCAAAAGCGGTGATTCTGTACGGAGATAATAACACCCGGATAGTACCGAAGACAACCCCCTCGGCGGGACTCAGCGCAGGAGGAGGGAGAAGCAAGTCTGCACGACAGTGCGGCAGAAAGAGAGGTCGAGGACGATAATTACACGCCTCCCTCCGAAGATGAGGCAAGCCTCGAGCACGACGAATTTGTCGTGCCTGAGGATCCCGCCGAACAGGAGCGTTTCAAACGCAGGCTTATGGCCACGACAAACAGCCTCAAGAAAAAGCAGCAACAGCTTAGAGCTGACCAAGACACGCTGGGCGGCGGATGGTGAAGTCCTTGCAGCGAAGAGTATGAACTTCGAACGCCCCTCAAAAGCTACCCCAAACGCAGGCCGTTGCCTCGATTAGAGGAGGAAGCACCCAAGTCACCAGCGACGACATGGCAGATCGGCCACCCGTGGCGCTGACAGAGAAGCCTCTCGGCCCTCCGCTCAAGCCACACCCCGACGCCGCTCAAAAAGTACCAAGGCACTGGAAAACGCGCCGGACTTGCGAGATATATTGGAGGATAAGGCAAAACATACAAGATCGATCTACGGATTGCGTGGGCGCCCAATGACGCGGGATGACTACCGTCGCGCCGGATCTGACAAAAAACCGCCGGGCGAACACGATGAGACAAAGCTCATATGAGCTACGCCGTGATATAGCTCAATACAGAGGCGCCGAACACCAACTATGAATAACAGATGAAGTAAAGGATCATCAAATCCATAATGTCTTCAAAACCGTAAACATCGAATCATACGATGGTACCACAGATCATGCGGATGCGGATCGAGGACTATCTCCTCCATATCCACATGGCCCGCGGTGATGATCTACATGCCATCAAATACCTCCCACTCAAGCTTAAAGGACCAGCTCGGCATTGGCTCAACAGCTTGCCAGCAGAATCAATTGGTTGTTGGGAGGACCTGGAAGCCGCATTCCTTGATAACTTCCGGGCACATATGTGCGGCCACGACGCCGATGACCTTAGCCACATAATCCAGCAGCGGAAGAATCGGCGGACAATTACGGACACGGTTCCTAACAAAGAAAAATTAAATCGTCGTTTGTCCGGTGCAGAGGCCCTTGCAGCCTTCAAACATAACATCCATGACGAGTGGCTTGCCCGGCACCTAGGACAGGAAAAGCCAAAATCCATGGCAGCCCTCACAACACTCATGACCCGCTTTTGTGCGGGAGAGGACAGCTGGCTAGCTCGAAGCAACAACTTGGCTAAACATCCTGATAGTTTGGATACCAAGGACATCAATGGCAGGTCGTGTCGCAACAAGAACAAGCGCCGCATTAACGGCGATAACACTGAAGATACGGCCGTCAATGCCGGATTCAGAGGCTCTAAACCCGGTCAGCGGAAGAAGCCATTGAAAAGAAATACCCAGGGCCCGTCCAACTTGGACCGAATACTCGATCGCTTGTGCCAGATACATGGCACCCCCGAAAACCCAGCCAATCACACCAACAGGGACTGTTGGGTGTTCAAGCAAGCAGGCAAGTTAAGTGCCGAACTCAATGACAAGGGCTGCATAGCGATGACGAGGAAGAGCCCCATCCGCCGAACAATAGAGGACGGAAGGGTTTTCCCACGCAAGTGCGGACGGTGAACATGATATACGCATAGCCCATATACCCAAAAGGAGGCGGAAGCGTGCACTAAGGGGCGTATATGCGATGGAGCGGTCGCCCAGTTCAACCCATGGTCTTCCTGCCCGACCACCTTCGATCTAAGGGACCACCCCACTAGCATCCGTCCACGGCGGTTTTGAGCATTGGTTCTTGACCCAATTATCGGCAGATTTCACCTAACCCGAGTCACGATGGATGGCGGCAAGAGCCTGAACCTGCTTTATCGGGATACAAAGGCGCAAAATGGGCATAGACCCCTCAAGGATTAAACTACAAAGGCGACCTTTAAAGGCGTCATACCGGTGTAGAGGCCGGTTATGCGGGCTCAGTTACACTCGAAGTGGTCTTCGGATCCCCGGATAACTTCCGAAGCGAAGATTTAATCTTCGACATCGTCTCGTTCCGCAGCGGCTATCATGCACTGCTCGGACGAACCGCATTTGCAAATTTCAATGCGGTGCCGCACTACGCATACCTCAAGCTAGAGATGCGGGCCCTCGACGAGTAATCACGGTCAATGGAAACACCGAACGCTCTCTACGAGCGGAGGAGCACACGGCAGCTGACCCTCGCGGGCGGAGGTACAAAGTAGCCTCTCACGCAACTCTTGAGTCCGGCCATTAAGCGCGGACACCGCTGCCAGCGCCCGTAGTAACCTACAACAAGACTGCCTGGCACGATTCAAGCACGCGTAGCAATCCGGCCCCAACCCCCGCCCTCGCGAAATCGCGAAGCTAGTATTACGCGTACATAATTACGCTCAGGAAATACCATGGGCATATGGGGAGGGGCAAGACCACGGCACGCCAAGAATGCGGCTCGACCGCACCAGGTGCTCCCGATTGTGTCATTCTTTTCCTTTTTCCTTTTTTCTTCCTTTTTTCTTACTTTCAGGACTCCGTCTTTGAGAAGTCCTGTCCGACACTTGAATCGCCGAACTCACGGTGCAACAACCAGGGAAGCGGAAAGCCACGTCGAATGTTCAGGTGGTCTCTATTACGAGCGTTATACCCGTTTTACATACCACACCGCAAACTTACCCCTGGAGAGGGGACATGTCAAAAAGTCCCATCCCTTGCTTATAGCACTATTTGTATCGTTCTGCTTTCATTGCAGTACCCTTTTTGAATAAACAATACATAGATTTTGCTTATTATTGCTTTACTTCCTTTATCTATACATATGTTCATTTCACAACATGTTGCAACCGTACACTTTGGTACGGCTAATACACCAGGGGCTTAAGTATCCCGAAATTATGGTGTGATAAGTCCGAACACTTCCACAAGTGCGGCACCCCGAACTTATAGCATTATATGAATCGGCTCGAATCATGTCTTGGGTCAATAGTTGGGTTTGCCCGGCTCCGTGTTTTGGTACCTTACGTTCCGTTATATCGGCTAAGGTAGCACCGGAGAACCATCGCGATTGTGCCCAGTTGAGCAGGTCAAGCACCTCGGTGGAAAGCTAAAACTGACCATCATGATAGGCGAGAGCGGTCGCTGTTCGAGAGGTTTTTCGGGTCCCTAAAAACTTATGCCGCTTAGAGCGAGGAACCGGAATTGTCCGGCCAAGGCGTGGATAAGCGCCCCGAACTCGGTCTTCCGAATACTAGGGGCTTCGCCGAAATTTAAAATTATAGAATTATGTGGCTAAGTGAGAGTGTTCAAGCATTATAAGTCCGGTTGCCTTGTTCGTTGTGTTGAGCGCCTCCCTAGATGGACCCAAGAATGGGAACAAGAGTGCTCAGGTTTATCCCGAACACCCCAGCACTCGTGGGATGGGGGCTGAAGCCAATGACTTGCCATCTCTCAAATTTGATAAACGGCAGCACAGAAGGTAATATTTTAAATTAACAAGCATTGCTTAGCGCATATGAACAAGTTTTCACCGTACAGGATAACAAATGCGAGCCTATTCAAAAATTACATCTTTGGAGCACTCATCCGCTATTCGGCGGGCACCCTTCAGGAGGCCCTCATAGTACATTTCGGGCGTGCGATGCTCATGGCCCTTCGGTGGTCCGTCCGTCACAAGCTTCTCCGCATCCAGCTTGCCCCAGTGCACTTTAGCACGGCAAGGGCCCGACGGACACCTTCAATGCAGACGGAGCGCTTGATGACTTCAATCCGTGGACATGCATCCACCAGCCGCTGCACCAAGTCGAAGTAGCTCCCGGGCATGGCCTCCAATGGCCACAGCCGCGCTATAAGGCCCTTCATGGCCTGTTCGGCGACCTTGTGGATGTCGACCAGCTGCTTCAGCTGGTCGCAGGGGCACCGGATGGTCGGCCTCAGCATACTGATACCAGAACACCTTTTCCGTCGAGCTCCCCTCCTTGGCGCGGTAGAATGCGGCAGCATCAGACACACTACGGGGCAAATCTGCGAATGCTCCTGGAGAGCTCGGAATCCGGGTAAGTAATAGGTAATTCACTTTCACATACTTGCTTTGCCTAAAGAATGCCTTACCCGCGCTATCTTCTTCAACGACTCAATTTCTTGGAGGGTTTTTGGGCCTCGGCCTTAGCAGCTTTGGCACTCTCAAGAGCCGAGGCGAGCTCGGACTCTCGAGTCTTGAGTCACGCTCCAAACCCTCGTGTTTTTCCACGAGCTTGGAGCTCTTGCCGTACCTTGGCCAGCTCGCCTCCCCTTCTCTCGCTCGGTGCGTTCCGTAGTCAGCTTTGTTTCGGCCCACGGACCTTTGCTTCCTTCAGTCGCCACCTCGTTCGTGGCCCCTGTAGTACCCAAGTTATTCCTGTTATTTTTTGCAACCAAAACCTTTTATATAAGGTATTTCTTTGATAAGGTATTACTTACCTTCCTTGTCCTCGAGCTGCTTCTTGGCTTGTCCGAGCTCGTTCTCGGACCGCTCGAGATTCTGCTTCAATGCATTGACCTCCGCAGTCAGTGCGGCAGAGGTCAGCAGCGCAGCCGGCATTCCCATATAGACACACTTATGTTAGACTCCTGCGTATATCTTTTTAGATCCTTAGTCCGGCTTTTCTTTCCGAACACCGAACTAAGCATCAGGCTCTTGTCTATGCGGTAATATTTTTACATATTCTGAACTTACCTCAAAGCTCGTTAGAAGATGCATAGGGCTTGGTCGATCTGCTCTTGGCGGACTGAACTGTCCGGATCACCGCACTCATAACAGTGCGGTGCTCCTCCTCGATGGAAGCGCTGTTGAGCACCTCGAGTAAGCTATCCGGTGCCTCCGGTTGCACGGAGGACACCGGCGTCTTACCCTTCTTGCGAAGGATCCGCTGGCCGGACTTCGGAACCGCTGATGGTTCCGGCATGGAGTCCGGACGAGGGTCGGGCTTAGAGACCACAGGGGTCTTGCCCCCCAGCGCTTTGGAGTGCAGGAGGTTGCCTTGTGGCTCCTCCTGCGCCACCTCCTCTTGACCAAGCCCCCCTTGGGGCAACACCTCGGTGTCGTCCACAGCATGGGGCGAGGAGGCGGTCGGAAGCGAAGTACTCTCCATTTCCGACGAGCCCAGGGACCCGCTCGATGAATCGGCGAACTCGCCCTTGGGCGGGCTGCACGGTTGTTCGACATTAGAGAACACTCTGCAATAATAAAAAGCTATGGGTATGCGGACACTTACGATCTCGCCAGGCTTGGCCCTTGTAGGCCAATCCTCCTCCTCGTCGTCGGCGTTGGTGGAGAAGTCCGGAGGAAGGTTCTTCCCTTCTTGGACCCTCCGGCCTCCCGGTTAGGCGGCCTTCCTTTTCTTCTCCTCCCCTGGGGAGGAGCTTCTTCTTCTTCCTCCTCGTCCTCGGGAGAAGATTACGCATCAGAATCTGACGGCACTGGCGTCGGGAGCTCCTTGAGTTCCTGGCCTCCTTCTTGGCCTTCTTCTCCGGCACCACATGGGGCGCCGGAGCCAGCAACCCCATCAATCGCGTCCTCCGGGTCTTCCGCAAAGGAGCCGGACTGTTAATCTGTCCGGGCGTCTTGACCGATCTGTCAAAGATTAGGGAGTTTTAGATCCCGCATAGAGTCAATCTATGAAAAAGAGTCCGTAAAGGGTAAAATAACTTACCTCGCCCGGTGGGCGTCGCGAGCTGTATCCATGATCCTTATTAGCGAATGTTGGGGCTTGGCGCCCTTGAACAAAGCACCTTCGGGCATCTTAAATGCGTAGTGTCGAAGAGCCGGCTCAAGGTTCGGTCTTTGTGCGGATCGAACTCCCACAAGTTGAAGGCCCGTTGTTGGCATGGGAGAATCCGGCGGATGAGCATCACCTGGATAACGTCGACAAGCCTGAGATTCTTGTCCATCAGGTTTCGGACGCATGTTTGGAGTCCGGATAGCTCTTCCGAATTCCCCCACGTCAGGCCCGTCTCTTTCCATGACGAGAGCCGTGTGGGGAAGCCATATCTGGTCGGGGCCGCCACCCATTCGGGGTCGCGTGGCTCGGTGATGTAGAACCACCCCGATTGCCACCCCTTTATTGTCTCCACAAAGGCGCCCTCGAGCCATAGGACCTTGGCCATCTTGCCAACCATGGCGCCTCCGCACTCCGCTTGACGGCCGCCCACAACCTTCGGCCTGACGTTAAAGGTCTTCAGCCATAGGCCGAAGTGGGGCTGGATGCAGAGGAAGGCCTCGCACACGACGATAAACGCCGAGATGTTGAGGACGAAATTCGGGGCCAGGTCGTGGAAGTCCAGGCCGAAGTAGAACATGAGCCCTCGGGCAAATGGGTGAAGTAGAAAACCTAGTCCGCGGAGGAAGTGGGGGAGAAATACCACCCTCTCATGGGGCCTGGGGGTTGGAATAAGCTGCCCCGCGTCGGGCAGCTTTGTCTTGTGATGTCATGGGACAAATATCCGGCCTCCCGCAGTCTTGTGATGTGTCCCTCCGTGACGGAGGAGGCCATCCACCTGCCTCCCGCTCCTGACATGGTTGGAGAAGGTTGAGGTGGGATGTGCGGACTTGGGCGCTGGAGCTCGAGTGCATGAAAATGGAGAAGCAAAGGAGGAAGAAGGCGTAGGTGAAAAGGTGGATCCTTATCCCCTTATATGGACAGACGGAGCTATGCGTCCCCCACCAGCCTGGTAAAACTCGCTTATCTCCAAACGCCTTAATCAATGGTGCGGATGGGTTACCCATGTTCGTATTGATGAGAATCCCGGAATAAGGGGGCACGATCTATGCTTTGATAAGACGTGCCAAGGAAACCGCCTCGCTAAACGCGCTAAGGTGGAACGGTAAAAAAACGATTCATATAAAGGCCTGGCCGTGGTGTGATGTCACGCCGCGGAATACGTCAGCAGATCTGTGCAAAAATTATTCTCTCTACGGTGTTATGTGGAACTTGTTTTGCAGAGCCGGACACTATCCTTGTGTTCATAACCTTCTATGAAGTATTCGGAGGAGGAACCCGCCGCAATGTCGAAGACAATCAGCGCCGGACTCATCCTCATTGAAGCCTGGTTCGGGGACTCTTGAGGGAGTCCGGACTAGGGGTGTCCGGATAGCGGACTATCGTCTGGCCGGACTCCAAGACTATGAAGATACAAGATTGAAGACTTCGTCCGTGTCCGGATGGGACTTTCCTTGGCGTGGAAGGCAAGCTTGGCGATACGGATATGTAGATCTCCTACCATTGTAACCGACTCTGTAACCCTAACCTATCCGGTGTCTATATAAACCGGAGGGTTTTAGTCCGTGGGGACGAACAACAATCATACCATAGGCTAGCTTCTAGGGTTTAGCCTCCTTGATCTCGTGGTAGATCTACTCTTGTACTACCCATATCATCAATATTAATCAATCGGGAGTAGGGTATTACCTCCATCGAGAGGGCTCGAACCTGGGTAAAAACATCGTGTCCCTTGTCTCCTGTTACCATCCGCCTAGACGCACAGTTCGGGACCCCCTACCCAAGATCCGCCGGTTTTGACACCGACACTCACCTCATCCTCGGAGAGCGGAAGATAATTATCGTCCTCCGAGTCGTAATTTGTTGCCTGTTCGTCAGGGCTAACTTGCCCGTTTCCTTGTTCTTCCTGTTCGGAAGTTATTTCAACAAGGTCTTCATTGTTTTCGGCATTGTACGGAGTATTATTTTCTCCGGTGCCAGTGTTACTATCTTTTGAACGACGCGACTTAGAGCGGCGCCGTGAACGCCCAGGTTTGGGCTGTTTCTCAGGAGGTTTATCGTCAACTGGATCTTCTTTGTCGTCGTTGTTATTTGCTTTAGGTGTATCCACGATGTACACATCATACGAAGAAGTGGCCGTCCAGTGTCCAGTAAATGGTGAGTTTTGGCCTTGCTCCTTATCGGCATCGTCGTCCATACCATCAATGTCTTCGGAGCCGTAATCGAGCATGTCAGTTAAGTTCTCGACAGTGGCTATGAAGTGGGTGGTGGGTGGGGAACGAAATTCTCCGTCATCAGCCTCCAGCTCGAACCGGATATAATTCGGCTGAGAGCCACCCGCCACTGATAGATTTTTCAGTGAGTTTAGCACGTCGCCAAAGGGCCAGTGCTGGAAGATGTCCGTGGCGCTGAATTCGACGATCGATGACCGATCAAGCATGGTATCCGCGGGCGCACATGGTTCGGAACTCACGCCCGGAAACGAGTCCGAGGTTCCGATGACACAGATATCACTCGAGGTCGAGTCTGTGTGCGGCTCTAACGCCGCGGGGTTTGCAGCCTCCGTGGCGGGGTTGAGATTCCCGTCTTCGGATGGCACGACCTGCTCCGGATCTAAGGCCAGGGCAGTCCTAGGAGCTATCTCCTGGGTATGGTTCGATGACAGACTTAAGTCATGATCATCGAAGTGATGGGGAGAGGCCGCCGCGGTCTCGAATCCGTCGAAGATCAAATCTCCACGGATGTCCGCGATGTAATTCAGGCTTCCAAATCTTCCCTGGTGGCCAGGGGCGTAGCTATCGATCTGCTCCTGATGGCCAAGCGAGTTGGCCCGCAATGCGAAGCCGCCGAATATGAAGATCTGTCCGGGGAGGAAAGTTTCCTCTTGGACAGCGTTGTTATAGATGATTGAAGAAGCCATAGAACCTTTTGAGGACAACACAGTGGAACTCTCAATGGAAGCACCAATGTCGGTGTCAAAACAGGCGGATCTCGGGTAGGGGGTCCCGAACTGTGCGTCTAGGATTGATGGTAACAGGAGACAGGGGACACAATGTTTACCCAGGTTCGGGCCCTCTCTATGGAGGTAATACCCTACTTCCTGCTTGATTGATCTTGATGAATATGATTATTACAAGAGTTGATCTACCACGAGATCGTAATGGCTAAACCCTAGAAGTCTAGCATGTATGACTACGATAATGAGTATTCGGTCCTATAGACCTAACCCTCCGGTTTATATAGACACCAGAGGGATCTAGGGTTACACAAAGTCGGTTACAAAGAAAGGAATCTTCATGTTTGATTGCCAAGCTTGCCTTCCACGCCAAGGAGAGTCCCATCCAGACACATTGAGAGTCTTCGGTCTTCGTATCTTCACGACCCATTAGTCCGCCCATGGCTAACAGGCCCGACGCCCGAGGACCCCTTAGTCCAGGACTCCCTCAATGGCCTCAAGCCATTTCACGGAATCTGGGCTCATCATCGCTTCCTCATAGTTCGTAGGCTCATCATGGTGTAGTAACATGACTTCCAGAACAGGATTACCGTACCACTCTGGTGCGGACCGTATTCTGGTTGACCTACGAGGTTCGGTAGTTACTTGATCTGAAGTTTCATGATCATCATCATTATCTTCCTCACTAATTGGTGTAGGAATCACGGAACTGATTTTTGTGATGATCTAGTTTCCAATTCGAGAGAAGGTACAATTACCTCATCAAGTTCTACTTTCCTCCCACTCACTTCTTTCGAGAGAAACTCCTTCTCTAGAAAGGATCCATTCCTAGCAAAGAATACTTGCCTTCAGATCTATGATAGAAGGTGTACCCAACAGTTTCCTTTGGGTATCCTATGAAGACACATTTCTCCGATTTGGGTTCGAGCTTATCAGGTTGAAGTTTTTTCACATAAGCATCGCAGCCCCAAACTTTAAGAAACGTCAGCTTAGGTTTCTTGCCAAACCACAGTTCATATGGTGTCGTCTCAACGGATTTAGATGGTGCCCTATTTAACGTGAATGCATCCGTCTCTAAAGCATAACCTCAAAACGATAGCGGTAAATCAGTAAGAGACATCATAGTTCACACCATATCTAATAAAGTACGGTTACGACGTTCGAACACATCATTACGCTGCGGTGTTCCAGGTGGCGTGAGTTGCGAAACTATTCCACATTGTTTCAAATGAAGACCAAACTCGTAACTCTAATATTCACCTCCATGATCAGATCGTACAAACTTTATTTTCTTGTTACAATGATTTTCCAGTTCACTCTGAAATTCTTTGAACTTTTCAAATGTTTCAGACTTATGTTTCATTAAGTAGATATACCCATATCTGCTCAAATCATTTGTGAAGGTCAAAAAATAACGATACCGCCATTGAGCCTCAACACTCATCGGACCGCATACATCGGTATGTATTATTTCCAATAAGTCAGTGGCTCGCTCCATTGTTCCGAAGAACGGAGTTTTAGTCATCTTGCCCATGAGGCATGGTTCGCAAGCATCAAGTGATTCCAAAAGCCCATCAACATGGAGTTTCTTCATGCGCTTTACACCAATATGACCTAAACGGCAGTGCCACAAATAAGTTGCACTATCATTACTAACTTTGCATCTTTTGGCTTCAATATTATGAATTTGTGTATCACTACGATCGAGATTCAACAAAAATAGACCACTCATCAAGGGTGCATGACCATAAAAGATATTACTCATATAAATAGAACAAAAATTATTATCCGATTTAAATGAATAACAGTCTCGCATCAAACAAGATCCAGATATAATGTTCATGCTTATTGCTGGCACCAAATAACAATTATTCAGATCTAAAACTAATCGCTAAGGTAGATGTAGAGGTAGCGTGCCGACGGCTATCACATCGACCTTGGAACCATTTCCGACGCCCATCGTCACCTCGTCCTTAGCCAATCTTCGCTTAATACGTAGCCCCTGTTTCGAGTTGTAAATAGGAGCAACAGAACCAATATCAAATACCCAGGCGCTACTACGAGCATTAGTAAGGTACACATCAATAACATGTATATCAAATATACCTTTCACTTTGCCATCCTTCTTATCGCCAAATACTTGGGGCAGTTCCGCTTCGATGACCGGTCCCTTTGCGGTAGAAGCACTTTCGATTCGAGGCTTAGGTCCGGACTTGGGCTTCTTCCTGCGACAACACTTGCTTGCTATTCTTCTTGAAGTTCCCCTTCTTCCCTTTGCCCTTTTTCTTGAAACTAGTGGTCTTGTTAAGCATCAACACTTGATGCTCCTTCTTGATTTCTACCTTCGCAGCCTTTAGCATCGCGAAGAGCTTGGGAATTGTCTTTTCCATCCCTTGCATGTTATAGTTCATCACGAAGCCTTTATAGCTTGGTGGCAGTGATTGAAGAACTCTGTCAATGACACTATCATCAGGAAGATTAACTCCCAGTTGAGTCAAGTGGGTATGGTACCCAGACATTCTAAGTATGTGTTCACTCACTACTGGAGGATCGAAAATAAATGGATCTTCAAGAAGAAGACCGACGATGAAGGCACTACTGCAGGATGGTCCAAACGCGACACTACGATCAGAGACCCATCGACGAAACTGTGTGCGATGCAATAATCGCAAACGATGGTGTAAAAAACCCATCAAAAAAGGTGCAAAATGTTTGCGATGGAGGATGCATCAAACACAGTTCAGATTTTAGTTGCGTGTGCGATGCAGGGCATACGGTTCAGTTAAATTAACTGTTTGTGATGAGGAGGAACAAAAGAAACGGGTAGCCAGATGAAGGTGTGTGCGATATACATCATACGGTCCACTCGGATGAACTGTTTGTGATTAGGGAACACAAAAGAAACAGTCAGCGAGATCAAGGTGTGTGTGATATACGGCATGCGGTTCACTCAGATGAACGGTTTGCATTGAGACAAGAGAACATAAATGGTTCAATATAACAAGATGTGTGTGATACACGGCAAACAGGTCTATAATCAGAAATGTGTGCGAAGACCGATAATAACACAGACGATTGCTTCTAATAAGACGTATGTGATATGCTCTGTCTACACAACATCTATTGGCTATTGGGGGATGGGCAGTCATCCGGATACGCCATAAGGATGCGAAGAGGCATCCTATATCAGCAAGGACTAGCTGTTCCACCAGTAACTCATGTAAGAGAACTCTCAAGTTAAGTGTGCTCAGGCTGGAGCAGCCATCATATGGGTGACTAGATGGGAAGTTGTGTTGATGTTAAATTAACTGATAGGATGGGTCATATTTGCCAAATTAAATGACTGATATGACCCATACCATGAGTTAATTTAACCTCGAGGTCCTTGTTTTTTATTTTTATTATTTTAACACATGTTAAAGAAGGTCTACCGCATTACTTTTTGAGAATGTGCGATACGTGGCATACAGTTGATCCATCCGACCTGTTTGTGATGGAATAAGCCGTGTGTGTTGTGGGCAAACGCTTGCTAGTGTACAACCGTTTGCGATTGATGAATTCATCACCGACGGGTTCCCTAGTGTGGTCCGCGTTCATCTCATCATCATCTACTTCTTGTGCTAGCTCGATGTTCCTTATATGCTAAGTTTCATTTAATTGATGGCGTTTTATGAACACGCCACTGTTTCCCGCCATTTCCTCACCTGTTTCCCGCCACCCAGCGATATTGCGCATAAACCTAGGCGGCGTGCGATGCACGGAGGCAAAAAATGCAGCCTGTAGCACATCCACCTTTTCCAAGCATGCCAACCCACCAAAGTGCCGCCTTTGCCAACAACCTCGTCGACAAGGAAAACCAGAAGGCGCCACGGCCCGTCGAGGCCGCGGCGCTCCCCGGCAACGCAATGGACGACGCCGTGATGCGCGTCATCGCTAGGGTTGAGCAGACCCTTGGTGCATGGCGCTTCAGCGCCGCGGATCAAGATAGGCATGTCAGCACCGAGAGGTTGCAGCTCGCCGCACAACATGATCGATGGCGCGCCGCTGAGCAAGCTAGAAGCGTCTGCGGTGATAGGCTGCGGCTCGCCGCACGGCGAGACTGTTGGAGCACCGCAGAGCGAGAGACGCGGCGCACCGCACAGCAAGAGCGGTTCCATCGGTGCTTGCCTGCTGTCGACACGGCATCGCAGCTGGGTACACGTCCCGTCAATACCCCCATTCCTCGCCAGGAGTGGGTAGAGGCCCTCTGCGTCGTACTTGCACCAGAGGCCGGCCGCGCCGTACTTGCACCGGATGCCCGCCGTGCTGTTTGCCTTGTCCGTGGCCCGCTCGATGCCAATGCGCTGGTCGGTAGGCTCGCCCGCCTCCTTGGCCCAGGTGTCCACCTGGGCGCAGTAGAGGAACATGGCCGTCACATCCTCGAGCTGGTGATCTCCGATGAAATAGCCAACTTGGAGCTCGAGATCGCGCTCCAAATGTACCGCGAGCGTGTCGACCGCTTGGATGAATGCCTGCACGAGTTCAGGCAGAGCCAAGAGCTACCGTAGGCAAGGGATGCTGGTCATGGTCTCATGGATGCGTTTTATTTTGCTGAGTCGTTTCGACATGGATAGCTATGTATTCACAGCAATCATAGTACTGCTTTGTTTATTGCTCTGTTTCAATGTGTGTACTCTGTTTTCTGTTATTATATGTTCTGTTTTAATGTGTGTATATACGCTTTCCATTTTGTATGTGTGGATGATAACCTCTAGATTCAAATTAGTATAAAAAACAGATAGAAAATGAAATTCATAATATATATATATATATTAATTGTTCATTAGTTCATCACAGAATATATATATAATATCATCACATATACGTGATGATACTTAACTACTAGGTACAATGCATAAAATTGAAAACGAATAATACTATAAGTAATAATCCCTCATGGGGCCAGTATTCCGGCAGCCTCTCGCCAGCAGCTCCCTGGTGCGCGGTGTCTTCCCAGTGCGGAGGCAGTACTCCATCTCCTCCGCCTCGTAGCGCTTGACGTACCGATCTGCCTCTTGCTGGCGCACGCGCGTGAACGATCTTGCCATTTCGTTGGGCGCCCACCGGAGCTCCTCGTCGGTGGCACGCTGGAGCTTATCGGCCCACCTCCACGCAGCGACGAGGCGCCTAACGCCTATGACCTTCATCGCGAAGTACCTGTCTTCGTACACCTCCTCGGCACGACGATGCGCCCGCCCCCAATGCTCCGCCACCTCCTTTTTCCAGGCGGCATCACGGGCTTCACAGGCTGCTTGGTACCTGGCTTCCTCCTCCGCCATCTCCTTCTTGAACGCCACTTGCCTGGCTTTCTCAGCCGGCGGAAGCGACTTCCACAGACAAAGATTATACTGGCCCTAAAACCAATCCTCGGGGGGCGGCGAGTAGGGGTCCTCGTCACTGCTATTCAAGTGAGCGTCCTCGGGGGGCGGCGACTCCTCGTCGGCGCGTGGGCAGACCGGCCTTGCCATGGCAGAGATTTGAGAGAGAGAGAGAGAGAGATAGAGAGAGAGAAGGCGAGCGAGGGGAGGATGTAGATGAGAATGCAGGCGGGACGATGTGAGCAAGGTAGTATTTATTGTCGGCCGGAATCTAGATCGACGGGGATAGTACACATGCCGCTCGCCGGAATTTACGAGTACTGTAGTTTGAATTACACACGATTCCCACAGCAAAATCCGTGTGTGAACATTATAGCTAACGGTTTCCAATACAGAACTGTGTCTGATTAATGACCCCTGCCACTCACCTACCAAACCTCGAGCCGCGAGATAGAATGCCAATCGCGTGGGGGCGGTTGTCTTGCCAGATCTTTATGTTTTATTTTTTGAATACCAGATATTTACATCATCTGACGATATTTTAACTCATACACAAGTACACAAAAATATGATTTTTCAAACCGTTATGGTTAGGCTTTGCATGTAGATGTAGTTCAAATTTGAATTACGCTCATTAAATGGCTAAAAAATCACTTAACTATCTTTAAAATGTCAAATGACCCCCTAGAATTTTCGAAAAATCCACATTACAGTTGTATTAGTGCACGTTAAACGTAGAAAAAAAATTAAGGCTGTAAGATGAAGCTATCTCCCGTTCGTCATCAAACATGCATTGTTCCCTCTCGGAACCACGAACCTTCTACTGAGTTGCTCCGGTTTGAGAGGGGTGTGTTACCAAACTTTCGTCAAACAGGCCAATTTTTTTACCACATCATCTTGGTGGCATGACATTAAAACAAGCAAGGTTTCATGTTTTTCTGATCATTTTTTATTTTTTTGGAATTAAAATGCCATGGCACTCCATGCATGTGCCCATGCCGTCACACCAATATGTTTGAAAATTCCTTCTAATTTACTACACATGGAATTAACTCGCACACAAGTACAGAAATATGATTTTTCAAACCGTTATGGTTAGGCGTTGCATGTAGATGTAGTTCAAATTTGAATTATGGTCATTAAATGGCTAGAAAATCACTTAAATATCTTTAAAAGGTTAAATGACCGCTAGAATTTTCCAAATTTTCACAGTATAGTTGTAGTGGTGCACGTTAAATGTAGAATAAATTTTGAAGGCCGTAAGAGGAAGCTATCTCCTGTTCGTCATCAAACATGCATTGTTCCCTCTCCGAACCACGAGACTTCTAGTGAGTTGCTCCTGTTTGTGAGGGGTGTGTGTCCAAACTTTCATCACACATGCCAATTTTTTTACCACATCATCTTGGTGGCATGACATTACATCAACCAAGGTTTCATATTTTTTGATCATTTTTTAATTTTTTGGAATTAAAATGCCATGGCACTCCATGCATACGTATGCATGTGTCCATGTCGGGAGACCAATATGTTTGAAAATTCCTTCTAATTTACTGCACATGGAATTAACTCGCACACGAGTACACAAATATGATTTTTCAAACCGTTATGGTTAGGCGTTGCGTGTGGATGTAGTTCAAATTTGAATTACGATCATTAAATGGCTACAAAATCACTTAAATGTCTTTAAAAGGTCAAATGACCCCTAGAATTTTCCAAATTTTCACATAAAAGTTGTAGTAGTGCACGTTAGACGTAGAAAAAAATTGAAGGCCGTAAGAGGAAGCTATCTGCCGTTCTTCATCAAACATGCATTGTTCCTTCTCGGAACCACGAGCCTTCTAGTGAGTTGCTCCGGTTTGTGAGGGGTGTGTGTCTAAACTTTCGTCACACATGCCAATTTTTTTACCACATCATCTTGGTGCCATGACATTACATCAAGCAAGTTTTCATGTTTTCTTATTTTTTTTTAATTTTTTGGAATTAAAATGCCATGTCACTCCATGCATACATATCCATGTGTCCATGTCGTGAGAACAATATGTTTGAAAATTCCTTCTAATTTACTGCACATGGAATTAACTCGCACACAAGTACACAAATATGATTTTGTAAACCGTTATGGTTAGGCGTTGCATGTAGATGTAGTTAAAATTTGAATTACAGTCATTAAATGGCTAGAAAATCACTTAAATGTCTTTAAAAGTTCAAATGACCCCTATAATTTTCCAAAATTTCACATTATAGTTGTTGTAGTGCACGTTAGACGTAGAAAAAAATTAAGGCCGTAAGAGGAAGCTATCTCCCGTTCGTCATCAAACATGCATTGTTCCCTCTCGGAATCACGAGCCATCTAGTGAGTTGCTCCGGTTTGTGAGGGGTGTGTGTCCAAACTTTCGTCAAACATGACAATTTTTTTACCATATCATCTTGGTGGCATGACATTACATCCAGCAAGGATTCATGTTTTTCTGATCATTTTTTAATTTTTTGGAATTAAAATGCCATGGCACTCCATGCATGTGCCCATGCCGTCAGACCAATATGTTTGAAAATTCTTTCTAATTTACTACACATGGAATTAACTCGCACACAAGTACACAAATATGATTTTTCGAACAGTTATGGTTAGGCATTGCATGTAGATGTAGTTCAAATTTGAATTACGGTCATTAAATGGCTAGAAAATCACTTAAATATCTTTAAAAGGTTAAATGACCGCTAGAATTTTCCAAATTTTCACAGTATAGTTGTAGTGGTGCACGTTAAACATAGAATAAATTTTGAAGGCCGTAAGAGGAAGCTATCTCCTGTTTGTCATCAAACATGCATTGTTCCCTCTTGGAACCACGAGACTTCTAGTGAGTTGCTCCGGTTTGTGAGGGGTGTGTATCCAAACTTTCGTCACACATGCCAATTTTTTACCACATCATCTTGGTGGCATGACATTACATCAAGCAAGGTTTCTAGTTTTTCTGATCATTTTTTATTTTTTAGAATTAAAATGCCATGGCACTCCATGCATACGTATGCATGTGTCAGTGTCGTGAGACCAATATGTTTGAAAATTCCTTCTAATTTACTGCACATGGAATTAACTCGCTTTGCAGTACACAAATATGATTTTTCAAACTGTTATGGTTAGGCGTTGCATGTAGATGTAGTTCAAATTTGAATTACGGTCATTAAATGGCTAGAAAATCACTTAAATGTCTTTAAAAGGTCAAATGACCCCTAGAATTTTCCAAATTTTCACTTAAAAGTTGTAGTAGTGCACGTTAGACGTAGAAAAAAATTGAAGGCCGTAAGAGGAAGCTATCTGCCGTTCGTTATCAAACATGCATTGTTCCCTCTCGGAACCACGAGCCTTCTAGTGAGTTGGGTTTGTGAGGGGTGTGTGTCCAAACTTTCGTCACACATGCCAATTTTTTACCACATCAACTTGGTGCCATGACATTACATCAACCAAGTTTTCATGTTTTCTGATATTTTTTTAATTTTTTGGAATTAAAATGCCATGTCACTCCATGCATACATATGCATGTGTCCATGTCGTGAGAACAATATGTTTGAAAATTCCTTCTAATTTACAGCACATGGAATTAACTCGCACACAAGTACACAAATATGATTTTTTTACCGTTATGGTTAGGCGTTGCATGTAGATGTAGTTAAAATTTGAATTATGGTAATTAAATGGCTAGAAAATCACTTAAATGTCTTTAAAAGTTCAAATGACCCCTATAATTTTCCAAAATTTCACATTACAGTTGTTGTAGTGCACGTTAGACGTAGAAAAAAATTAAAGGCCGTAAGAGGAAGCTATCTCTGGTTCGTCATCAAACATGCATTGTTCCCTCTCGGAACCACGAGCCTTTAGTGAGTTGCTCCGGTTTGTGAGGGGTGTGTGTCCAAACTTTCGTCAAACATGCCAATTTTTTTACCATATCATCTTGGTGGCATGACATCCAGCAAGGATTCATGTTTTTCAGATAATTTTTTAGTTTTGCTGAATTAAAATGCCATGGCACTCCATGCATGTGCCCATGCCGTCAGACCAATATGTTTGAAAATTCCTTCTAATTTACTACACATGGAATTAACTCACAAACAAGTACAGAAACATGATTTTTCAAACCGTTATGGTTAGGCGTTGCATGTAGATGTAGTTCAAATTTGAATTACGGTCATTAAATGGCTAGAAAATCACTTAAATATCTTTAAAAGGTTAAATGACCGCTAGAATTTTCCAAATTTTCACAGTATAGTTGTAGTGGTGCACGTTAAACGTAGAATAAATTTTGAAGGCCGTAAGAGGAAGCTATCTCCTGTTCGTCATCAAACATGCATTGTTCCCTCTCGGAACCACGAGACTTCTAGTGAGTTGCTCCGGTTTGTGAGGGGTGTATGTCCAAACTTTCGTCACACATGCTAATTTTTTTTACCACATCATCTTGGTTGTGTGACATTACATCAAGCAAGGTTTCATGTTTTCTGATCATTTTTTAATTTTTTGGAATTAAAATGCCATGGCACTCCATGCATACGTATGCATGTGTCCATGTCATGAGACCAATATGTTTGAAAATTCCTTCTAATTTACTTCACATGGAATTAACTCGCACACGAGTACACAAATATGATTTTTCAAACCGTTATGGTTAGGCGTTGCATGTAGATGTAGTTCAAATTTGAATTACGGTCATTAAATGGCTACAAAATCATTTAAATGTCCTTAAAAGGTCAAATGACCCTTATAATTTTCCAAATTTTCGCATAAAAGTTGTAGTAGTGCATGTTAGACGTAGAAAAAAATTGAAGGCCGTAAGAGGAAGCTATCTGCCGTTCGTCATCAAACATGCATTGTTCCCTCTCGGAACCACGAGCCTTCTAGTGAGTTGCTCCGGTTTGTGAGGGGTGTGTGTCCAAACTTTCGTCACACATGCCAATTTTTTACCACATCATATTGGTGCCATGACATTACATCAACCAAGTTTTCATGTTTTCTGATTTTTTTTAATTTTTTGGAATTAAAATGCCAAGTCACTCCATGCATACATATGCATGTGTCTATGTCGTGAGACCAATATGTTTGAAAATTCCTTCTAATTTACTGCAAATGGAATTAACTCGCACACAAGTACACAAATATGATTTTTTAAACCATTATGGTTAGGCGTTTCATGTAGATGTATTTCAAATTTTAATTGCGGTCATTAAATGGCTAGAAAATCACTTAAATGTCTTTAAAAGTTCAAATGACCCCTATAATTTTCCAAAATTTCGCATTATAGTTGTTGTAGTGCACGTTAGACGTACAAAAAAATTGAAAGCCGTAAGAGGAAGCTATCTCCCGTTCGTCATCAAACATGCATTGTTCCCTCTCGGAACCACGAGCCTTCTAGTGAGTTGCTACTGTTTGTGAGGGGTGTGTGTCCAAACTTTCGTCAAACATGCCAATTTTTTACCAATCATCTTGGTGCCATGACATTACATCAAGCAATGTTCCATGTATTTCTGATCATTTTTTACTTTTTTGGAATTAAAATGCACTGTCACTCCATGCCTACATATGCATGTGTCCATGTCGTGAGACAAATATGTTTGAAAATTCCTTCTAATTTACTGCACATGGAATTAACTCGCACACAAAAGTACACATATATGATTTTTGAAACCGTTATTGTTAGGCGTTGCATGTAGATGCAGTTCAAATTTGAATTACGGTCATTAAATGGCTAGAAAATCACTTAAATGTCTTTAAAAGGTCAAATGACCCCTAGAATTTTTGAAAACTTCACATTACAGTTTTAGTAGTGCACGTTAGACGTAGAATAAAATTGAAGGCCGTAAGAGGAAGCTATATCCCGTTCGTCATCAAACATGCATTGTTCCCTCTCGGAACCACGAGCCTTCTAGTGAGTTGCTCCGGTTTGTGAGGGGTGTGTGTCCAAACTTTCGTCAAACATGCCAATTTTTTTACCACATCATCTTGGTGGCATGACATTACATCAACAAAGGTTTCATGTGTTTATGATAATTTTTTAATTTTTTGGAATTAAAATGCC
Organism: Aegilops bicornis; assembly: GCA_021605145.1. NCBI lineage: Eukaryota > Viridiplantae > Streptophyta > Magnoliopsida > Poales > Poaceae > Aegilops > Aegilops bicornis. The sequence goes on along the minus strand of CM038673.1, from coordinate 671,312,008 downwards.
ATGTCACTCCATGCATACATATGCATGTGTCCATGTTGTGAGACAAATATATTTGAAAATTCCTTCTAATTTACTGCACATGGAATTAACTCGCACACAAGTACACAAATATGATTTTTCAAATCGTTATGGTTAGCCGTTGCATGTAGATGTAGTTCAAATTTGAATTACGGTCATTAAATGGCTAGAAAATAACTTAATGTCTTTAAAAGGTCAAATGACCCCTAAAATTTTCCAAAATTTCACATTACAGTTTTAGTAGTGCACGTTAAACGTAGAAAAAAATTGAAGGCTATAAGAGGAAGCTATATCCCGTTCGTCATCAAACATGCATTATTCCCTCTCGAAACCACGAGCCTTCTAGTGAGTTGCTCCGGTTTGTGAGGGGTGTGTGTCCAAACTTTCGTCAAACATTCCAAAATTTTTACCACATCATCTTGGTGGCATGACATTACATCAACCAAGGTTTCATGTGTTTCTAATATTTTTTTAGTTTTTTGGAATTAAAATGCCATGTCACTCCATGCTTAATTTTGGCATAGCCGTTAGTCCAATATGTTTGAAAATTCCTTCCAATTTACTGCACATGGAATTAAATCGCACGCAAGTACACAAATATGAGTTTTGAAACCGTTATGGTTAGCTGTTGCATGTACATGTAGTTCAAATTTCAATTACGGTCATTAAATGACTAGAAAATCACTTAAATGTCTTAAAATGTCAAATGGCCCCTGAAATTTTCCAAAATTTGACATGATAGTTGTATTAGTACTACAAAATTTCTCGTACATTTAAAACACCATCTTTTGCCACTTTACTCCAAATTCGTCTTTCACAGCTAATAAAAAATATCTACAACATCATACACAGTTGTTTTCTAGGAACCGTTTGCAATGAAAATATCTGGCTCTATTTAGGTCTCCCTCCTTAAGTTTCACCGGCTCGTCTGCTCCAGTGCCGGCAACCCCCGAATCCACGAATCCCGATCCCCATTTCCGCACCCCCTTCTTGCAAATATGACGCCGCGGAAATGCTTCCTGAAGGCCCGTAAGATGGCCGCGTCCCCCCCCCCCCAGCGCTGCCGCGTGCGCCGAGAGCGCAGCCGCCTACGCCGAGAGTGACGCCGCATCCGCATTGAGCGCAGCCGCTTCCGCCGAGAGGGCGTCTGCGGCAGCCGATAGGGTAGCTGCAGCAGCCGAGACGGCTGCAGCAGCTGCTGCGACGGCGGCTGCAAACACCGAGAGCGCTCAAGCTGCCGTTCGTGTCACCGTTGTCGCCCTGGCCCGGGTCGAGGCCATCCACGCCAAGATCGAGGATGCACCTGCCAAGATATTCCAGGCCACCTTGGACTCCAGCATGCAACCCACGTCCGAAAAGGCTGCGGTGGCCATGGAGCACCTGCTTCCTCATGAGGTCGGCGAGTGGGAGCTGGAGATGCAGGAGGCGGCGGAGATCAAGGAGCGTCAGGAGGAGTTGCGCGTGGCCGAGGTCGAGGTAGAGAAGAGTCTGTCCATCAAGGATCGGTGGTGGAGTACCAACGCGACTCTGGCGCAACCACTACTACGAGTACTACAACCTTGAGGGCGGCGCCGAGGACGAGGACGCAATCGACTTCAGCAGGGGGGACGCGGAGTTCACCAACACCGGCATGTCGCCAGGACAAGTCATCGACGTCTCATCTCACACCGGCGATGCATAGGCCGGTGCGGCGACGGATTTGTTAAAATTATGCGTACTTAGGCTTTGTTTTTAATGTTGGTCTTTGTTAGAGCAATGTTTAGGTCAACTGGCTCTGTTTAATTACTAAAATTGCTTGATTTAGTAAGTGTGTTCTGTCTGCTGTACGCTCTTTTGTGTGCCCAAATTAGCAAGCGATGTTAAATTATGCAAGGACATATCCGGGGAAATTTCCACCAAAATTTGAATTATCAAACTCATCCCATGGACGTAAAGGAGAATAATCGTTTGTGATGCACACGATCATACAAAGTGAATGGTCCGGCGGCACCGCGCGCAAAGTTTCCCTCCACATTTCTAAAATTTTGGCCTACCGCCAAAATATCTACTGAGAGAGTCCTGGACTAAGGGGTCCTCGGGCGTTCAGCCTATTACTCATTGGGCCGGACTAATGGGCTGTGAAGATATGAATGCCGAAGACTATACCCGTCTCCGGATTGGACTCTCCTTGGCGTGGAAGGCAAGCTAGGCGACCAGCTATGAAAATTCCTTCTAATGTAACCGACCCCATGTAACCCTAGATCTCTCCGGTATCTATATAAACCGGAGAGCGTAGTCCTAATAGGCGGATACTCATTACCATATTCACATAAGGTAGACTTCTAGGGTTTAGCCATTACGATCTCGTGGTAGATCAACTCTTGTAATACTCATATTCATCAAGATCAATCAAGCAGGAAGTAGGGTATTGCCTCCATAGAGAGGGCCCGAACTTGGGTAAACATCGTGTCCCCCGTCTCCTGTTACCATCGATCCTAGACGCACAGTTCGGGACCCCCTACCCGAGATCCGCCGGTTTCGAGACCGACATTGGTGCTTTCATTGAGAGTTCCACTGTGCTGTCGATGAAAGGTTCGATGGCCCCTTCAATTGTTGATAGTGACGCTGTCCAGGGAGAAACCCTCCTCCCCGGACAGATCTTTGTATCCGGTAGCTTCGTACTGCGGGCCAACTCACTTGTCCATCTGGAGCAGATCGACAGCTACGCCCCTGGCGATCAGGTCAGATTCGGAAGCTTGAATTACGTCGCGGACATCCGTGGAGACTTGATATTCACCGGATTCGAGGCCGCGGCGATCGCTCACCCCGATGAACATGACTTAAATCTGTCATCGGATCACATCCAGGAGATGGTTCCTGTTGCTGGGCCAGAGCAGATTGCGCCATCCGAGGCCACAGAGTCTGCGGCGTTGGAGCCGCACACAGACTCAGCCTCATGCAACATCTGTGTTAATAGAACGCCGGACTCACATCCGGCTACGAGTTCCGAACCACGCGCGCCCGCGAACACCGAGCTTGATCGGTTATCGATTTTCGAGTTCATTGCCGCAGACATCTTTCAACACTCGCCCGTGGGCGATGTGCTAAATTCATTAAAGAACCTGTCCTTGGCGGGCGACTCTCAGCCGAATTATGTCCGGTTCGAACTGGAGGCTGATGACGGAGAATTTCGTTCCCCACCCACCACCCACTTCATCGCCACTGTCGAAGACCTAACGGACGACCTCGATTATGACTCCGAAGACATCGACGGCATGGACAACGATGCCGGAGAAGAGGAGGCCCAAAACCCGCCGTTCACCGGACGCTGGACGACCACTTCTTCATATGACGTATACATGGTGGACACACCAAAAGATAACAGCGGCGGCGACAAAGAAAACCCAAAGGAGGACTGAGGGAGTCCTGGACTAGGGGGTGTCCGGATAGCCGAACTATCATCACGGCCGGACTCCAAGACTATGAAGATACAAGATTGAAGACTTCGTCCCGTGTCCGGATGGGACTTTCCTTGGCGATACGGATATGTAGATCTCCTACCATTGTAACCGACTCTGTGTAATCCTAACCTATCCGGTGTCTATATAAACCGGAGGGTTTTAGTCCATAGGACGAACAACAATCATACCATAGGCTAGCTTCTAGGGTTTTAGCCTCCTTGATCTCGTGGTAGATCTACTCTTGTACTACCCATATCATCAATATTAATCAAGCAGGAGTAGGGTATTACCTCCATCGAGAGGGCCCGAACCTGGGTAAAAACATCGTGTCCCTTGTCTCCTGTTACCATCCGCCTAGGCGCATAGTTCGGGACCCCCTACCAGAGATCCGCCGGTTTGACACCGACATTGGTGCTTTCATTGAGAGTTCCTGCGTAGCCGTCACCTATAGGCCCGATGGCTCCTTCGATCATCAACAACGACAGCGGTCCAGGGTGAGACTTTTCTCCCGGAAAGATCTTACGTGATTCGGCGGCTTTACCTGCCATGCCAATTAAGCAGGCCATCTGGAGCAGATCGAAAGCTACGCCCGCCATCGGTCAGATTTGGAAGTTTGAACTATACGGCCGATGTCCGCGGAGACTTGATCTTCGACGGATTCGAGCCATAGCCGGCGTGCCGCCTTGTCTCGATGGGTATGATCTAGCTTCTGCCGCGAGCGATTGCCACGGAGGCGCACCAGCATCCGCTCCGACCCTTAGTCCGGAGCCGGATTCCCCGATCGAGGACGAGTGGTTCGACACCGCCTCGGGGGCTACGATCTCTACGGCAATTGAGCCGTACTCCATCCATGTCCTTTGCGAAGACCTTGACTCCAGGGTGCCGGGCTCCTCCCCGGACTCCGAACCCTCCGCGCCCCTTACAATCGAATCCGATTGGGCGCCGGTCATCGAGTTCACTGCCGCGGACATCTTTCAGCACTCGCCCTTTGGCAACATCCTGATTACACTAAAGTCTCTCTCTTTATCCGGAGAGCCCTGGCCGGACTACGGACAGGAAGGTTGGGATACGGATGACGAAGAAATTCAACGCCCACCGACCACCCACTTTGTAGCCACTGTCGATGATTTAACCGACATGCTCGACTTCGACTCCGAAGACATCGACGGTATGGACGACGATGCCGGAGACGATCAAAACCCACCTCCTACAGGGCACTGGAAGGCCACCTCGTCATACGACATATACATGGTGGACATCCCAAAAGATGGGAACGGCGATGGAACAACGGAGGATGACCCCTCCAAGAAGCAACGAGCGCCCGGCGTCGGCGCGCCGCTCTAAATCCCGCCACAGCAAAAGCGGTGATTCCGGAACAGGAGATAATAACACCGGACGGTGCGAAGACAACCCCTCCAGCGGGACTCGGTAGCGGGAGGAGGGAGAAGGAAGTCCGCCTGACGGTCTGGCGAGAAAAAGAGAGGTAGAGGGCGATAATTATCGCCTCCCTCCGAAGATGAGGCAAGCCTCGACGACGGCATAATTTGTTGTGCCTCGGGATCCCGCCGAACAGGGGGCGTTTCAAGCGCGGGCTTATGGCCACGACAAGCAGCCTCAAGAAAAGCAGCAACAGCTTAGAGCTGACCAAGATACGCTAGGCAGACAGATGGTGAAGCCCTTGCATCCGAAGAGTATGAACTTCGAGCGCCCCTCAAAAGCTACCCCAAGCGCAAGCCGTTGCCTCGATCGGAGGAGGAAGCACCCAAGTCACCAGCGCCGCGACATGGCAGACCGACCACCCGTGGCGCGACAGAGAAGCCTCTCGGCCCTCCGCTCAAGCCACACCCGGACGCCGCTCAAAAAGTACCAAGGCACGGGAAGCGCCGGACTTGCGAGATATATTGGAGGATAAGGCAAAACATACAAGATCGATCTCACGGATCGTGTGGGCGCCCACGACACGTGATGATAACCGTCACGCCGGATACAACAAACCCGGCCGGGCGAACACGATGAACAAAGCTCATATGAGCTACGTCGTGATATAGCCCAATCTGAGGCGCCAAGACACCCACTATGCTTCATAGATGAAGTAATGGATCATCAAATCACGAGGGCTTCAAACCCGTAAACATCGAATCATACGATGGTACCACAGATCCCGCGGTCTGGATCGAGGATTATCTCCTCCATATCCACATGGCCCGCGGTGATGATCTACATGCCATCAAATAGCTCCCACTCAAGCTTAAAGGACCAGCTCGACATTGGCTCAACAGCTTGCCAACAGAATCAATTGGTTGTTGGGAGGACCTGGAAGCCACATTCCTTGATAACTTCCAGGGCATATATGTGCGACCACCAGACACCGATGACCTCAGCCATATAATTCAGCAGCCAGACGAATCGGCCAGACAATTCTGGACACGGTTCCTAACAAAGAAAAATCAAATCATTGACTGTCAGGATGTAGAGGGCCTTGCAGCCTTCAAACATAACATCCGCGACGAGTGGCTTGCCCGGCACCTAGGATAGGAAAATCCGAAATCCATGGCAGCCCTCACAACACTCATGACGCGCTTTTGCGCGAGAGAGGACAGCTGGCTAGCTCGAAGCAACAACTTGGCCAAACACCCTGATAGTTCGGATAACAAGGACAGCAATGGCAGGTCGCATTGCAACAAGAACAAGTGCCGCATTAACGGCGATAATGCTGAAGATACGGCATTCAATGCCGGATTCAGAGGCTCTAAACCCGGTCAGCGGAAAAAGCCATTCAAAATAAATACCCAGGGCCCGTCCATCTTGGACCGAATACTCGATCGCTTGTGCCAGATACATGGCACCCCCGAAAAACCAGCCAACCACACCAACAGGGATTGTTGGGTGTTCAAGCAAGCGAGCAAGTTAAGTGCGAACTCAATGACAAGGGGCTGCATAGCGATGGCGAGGAAGAGCCCGGCCACCGAACAATAGAGGATGAAGGGCTTTCCCACACAAGTGCGGACGGTGAACATGATATACGCAACCCACATACCCAAAAGGGAGCGGAAGTGTGCACTAAGGGGCGTATATGCGATGGAGCCAGTCGCCCCAAAGTTCAACCCATGGTCTTCTGCCCGATCACCTTCGATCGAAGGACCACCCACTAGCATTGGTCATGGCGGTTTCACCGCATTGGTTCTTGACCCAACTATTGTGGATTTCACCTCACGAGTCACGATGGACGGCGGTAGCAGCCTGAACCTGCTTTATCAGGATACAGTGCACAAAATGGGCATAGACCCCTTAAGGATTAAACCTACAAAGACGACCTTCAAAGGCGTCATACCGGGTGTAGAGTCCAATTGTATAGGCTCAGTTACACTCGAAGTGGTCTTGGATCCCGGATAACTTCCGGCGTTTAAGAGTTAATCTTCGACATAGTCCCGTTCATGGCGGCTATCACGCCTTGCTTGGGCGAACCACATTTGCAAAGTTCAATGCGGTGCCGCTTTTCGCATACCTCAAGCTCAAGATGCCAGGCCCTCGAGGAGTAATCATGGTCAATGGAAACACCAAACGCTCTCTTGAGCGGAGGAGCACACGGCGGCCCTCGGCGGAGGTGCAAAGCAGCCTCTCACAGCAATTCTCGAGTCCGGCCACTAAGCGTCCGGACAACTTTGTCAAGCGCTGCCCGGAGTAACCTACAACAAGACCGCTTTGGCACGATTCAAGCACGCGTAGCAATCCGGCCCCAACCCCAGCCCCCGCGAAATTGCGAAGCCATTACTATGCGTACATAACTACGCTCTGGAGATACCATGGGCATAAGGGGAGGGGCACGACCACGGCACGCCCAGAATGCGGCTCAACCGCAGTAGGGGCTCCCAATCGAGTCATTCTTTTTTCTTCTTCTTCTTTTTTCTTACTTTCAGGACTCCGTTTTCCAGAAGTCCTGTCCGGCACTAGAATCGCCGAACTCATGATGCAACAGCCAGGGAAGCAGAAAGCCACGTCGAGGGGGACATGTTTTACATACCATCCCGCAGCTTACCCCTGGAGGGGGACATGTTAGATAGTCCCATCCCTTGCTTATCGCACTATGTGTATCGATTACGCTTTCATTGCGATACCTTTTGAATAAACAATACATAGCTTTTGCTTATTATTGCACTCCTTTTTCATCTATATATATGTTCATTTCATGACATGTTGCACCCGTACACTTTAGTGCGGCCAATACACCAGGGCTTAAGTACCCCAAAATTATGGTGTGATAAGTGCGAACAATTTCACAAGTGCGGCACCCGAACTTATAGCATTATATGCATTGGCTCCGAATCATGTCTTGGGTCAATAGTTGGGTTTGCGGCTCCTATGTTTTGGTACCTTACGTTCCGTTATATCGGCTAAGGTAGCACTAGGAGAACCAACTGCGATTGTGCCCGGTTGAGCTGGGTTGAGCACCTCGGTGGAGAAAGCTAAAACTGACCGTCATGATAGAGGCGAGAGCGATGTCGCTGTTCGAGAGGTTTTTTGGGGTCCCTAAAGACTTATGCCGCTTAGAGCAAGGAACCGGAATTGTCCGGCCAAGGCGTGGATTGCGCCCCAAACTCGGTCTTCCGAATACTAGGGGCTTTGCCAAAATTTAAAATTATAGAATTCTATGGCTAAGTGAGAGTGTTCAAGCATTATAAGTCCGGTTGCTTTGTTCGTTGCGTTGAGCGCCTCCCTAGATGGACCCAATAATTGGAACAAGAGTGCTCAAGTTTATCCCGAACACCCCAGCACTCGTGGCATGGGGGCTGAAGCCAACGACTTGCCATCTCTCAAATTTGATAAACGGCCGCACAGAAGGTAATATTTTAAATTAACAAGCGTTGCAAACCTAAATTTTCAGCGTACAGGATAACAAATGCGAGTCTATTAAAAAATTACATCTTTGGAGCACTCATCCGCTATTCGGCGGGCACCCTTCAGGAGGCCCTCATAGTACATTTCGGGCGTGCGATGCTCCTTGCCCTTTGGTGGCCCGTCCGTCACAAGCTTCTCCGCATCCAGCTTGCCCCAGTGCACTTTAGCACAGGCAAGGGCCCGACGGGCACCTTCAATGCAGACGGAGCGCTTGATGACTTCAATCCGTGGACAGGCGTCCACCAGCCGCTGTGCTAGCCCAAAGTAGCTCCTAGGCATGGCTTCCAATGGCCACAACCGAACTATGAGGCCCCGCATGGCCTGTTCGGCGACCTTGTGGAGCTCGACCAGCTGCTTCAGCTGGTTGCTTAGGGGCACCGGATGTCCGGCCTCAGCATACTGAGACCAGAACACCTTCTCCGTCGAGCTCCCCTCCTTGGCGCGGCAGAATGCGGCAGCATCAAACACACTACGGGGCAGATCTGCGAATGCTCCTGGAGAGCTCCGAATCCAGGTAAGTAATAGGTAATTCACTTTTACATGCTTGCATTGCATAAAAATGCCTTACCCGCCGCTATCTTCTTTAATGATTCAATTTCTTGGAGGGCTTTTTGGGCCTCGGCCTTAGCAGCTTTGGCACTCTCAAGAGCCGAGGCAAGCTCGGACTCTCGGGTCTTCGAGTCACGCCCCAGACCCTTGTGTTTTTTCATGAGAGCCTGGAGCTCTTGCCGCACCTCCGCCAGCTGCGCCTCCCCTTCTCTTGCTCGGTGCGCTCCGCGACCGCTTTGCTTTCGGCCACGGACACCGTTTCCTTCAGGGTCACCACCTCGTTCGTGGCCCCTGCGGTACCCATGTTATTCCTGTTATTTTTTGCAACCGAAACCTTTCTATAAGGTATTTCTTTAATAAGGTATTACTTACCTTCCTTGTCCTCAAGCTGCTTCTTGGCAAGGCCGAGCTCGTTCTCGGACCACTCGAGGCTCTGCTTCAATGCATTGACCTCCATGATGGTCTGGCCGAGAGGTCAGCGCAGCCTGCATTCCCATATTGACACACTTATGTTAGACTCCTGCGTATATATTTTTAGATCCTCAGTCCAGCTATTCTTTCCGAACACCGAACTAAGCATCAGGGGCTACTGTCTATGCGGTAATATTTTTACATATTCTAAACTTACCTCAAAGCATGTTAGAAGGCTGGTACGAGGCTTGATCGGCCGCTCTTGGCGGGTGAACTTTCTCGATCACCACACTCATAGCGATGCGGTGCTCCTCCTCGATGGAGGCGCTGTTAAGCGCCTCCAGTAAGCTATCCGGTGCCTCCGGTTGGACGAAAGACACCGGCGTCTTTCCCTTCTTACGAAGGGACCGCTTGCCGGACTCTGGAACCGCTGAAGGTTCCGGCATGGAGTCCAGACGAGGGTCGGGCTTAGAGCCCCTGGGGGTCTCGCCCCCCGCGCGCCTGGAGTCCGGGAGGTTGCCTTGCACACGACGATGAACGCCGAGATGTTGATGATGAAATTCGGGGCCATGTCGTGGAAGTCCAGGCCGTAGTAGAACATGAGCCCCCGGACAAATGGGTGAAGTGGAAAACCTAGTCCATGGAGGAAGTGGGGAGAAACACCACCCTCTCATGGGGCACAGGGGTTGGAATGAGCTTCCCGCATCGGGCAGCCGATCGCGATGTTCTTGGACAAGTATCTGGCCTCCCGCAGCTTTGTGATGTGCCCCTCCGTTACGGAGGAGGCCATCCACCTGCCTCTCGCTCCGGACATAGTTGGAGAAGGTTGAGGTGGGGTGTGCGGACTTGGGCGCTGGAGCTCGAGTGCACGAAAATGGATGAGCAAAGGAGGAAGAAGGCGTAGGTGAAAAGGTGGATCCTTATCCCCTTATATGGACGGACGAAGCTATGCGTCCCCCACCTGCCTGGTAAAACTTGCTTATCTCCCAAGCGCCGTAATCAATGGCGCGGATGGGTTACCCACGTCCGTATTGATGAGAATCCCGGAATAAGGGGGCACGATCTATGCTTTGATAAGACGTGCCAAGGAAACCGCCTCGCTAAACGCGCTTAAGGTGGAGCGGTAAAAATGATTCATATAAAGGCTTGGCGTGGTGTGATGTCACGCCGCGGAATACGTCAGCAGAATCTGTGCAAAAGTTATTCTCTCTCACGGTGGTATGTGGAACTTGTTTTGCGAGCGGACACTATCCTTGTGTTCAAAACCTTCTATGAAGTATTGGAGGAGGAACCCGCCTTGCAATGCCGAAGACAATATGCGCCGGACTCGTCGTCATTGAAGCCTGGTACATGGAGCTCTTGAGGAGTCTGGACTAGGGGTGTCCGGATAGCGAACTATCATCACGGCGGACTCCAAGACTATGAAGATACAAGATTGAAGACTTCGTCCCAAGTCCGGATGGGACTTTCCTTGGCGTGGAAGGCAAGCTTGGCGTCTGAGATATGTAGATCTCCTACCATTGTAACCGACTCTGTGTAACCCTAACCTATCCGGTGTCTATATAAACCGGAGGGTTTTAGTCCATAGGACGAAGAACAATCATACCATAGGCTAGCTTCTAGGGTTTAGCCTCCTTGATCTCGTGGTAGATCTACTCTTGTACTACCCATATCATCAATATTAATCAAGCAGGAGTAGGGTATTACCTCCATCGAGAGGGCCGAACCTGGGTAAAAACATCGTGTCCTTTGTATCCTGTTACCATCCGCCTAGACGCATAGTTCGGGACCCCCTACCCGAGATCCGCCGGTTTTGACACCGACAAGGACCCTCCTAAAGCACAACCAAAGCGCCGGCGTCAGCGGCGCCCCTCTAAACCCCGCCGCAGCAGGGACAGCAACACCGACACAGGAGACGACAACACTCCGGATGGTGCTGAAGATGCAGAAGAACCCGATGAACAGATCGACAATCGGGAACCAGGGCATGCCAGCCCAGACAAACAGGCCATAGAAGAAGACTCGGAAGACGATAGTTACCATCCGCCCTCCAAGGAGGAGACGAGCCTCGGCAACAAAGACTTCATCGTGCCTGAGGATCCCCTGGAGCAGGAGCGCTTTAAGCTTCAGCTCATAGCCACTTCAAGGAGCCTGAAAACGAAACATCAACAACTTCAAGCTTAACAAGATCTTCTCGTCGACAGATGGACTGATGTCCTGACAGCCGAAGAATATGGCCTCAAGCGCCCATCCAAGAGCTACCGGAAACGCATAATACTACCTCAATTCGATGAGGAGGCACCAGAGCACATATCTCCCTCGCGTAATGCGGAACGACCACCACGTGGTCGAGACAGGGCGACCGACCGGCCACCCCGCCGTCGGGATAAAGCAGCAACTCAGGCCGAACAGCAGCCTGCCCCACCGCCCCATAAAAATAGAGACAGAAGAGTTAGGGGTCACATACGACCTCCGGCAGACCCTGGACAGTAGAGCAGGACATACAAGATCGATCTACGGATCGCGAGGACGTGCCTCGAGGCACGATGACGGCTACCTATTCGGACGTGACAAACCTAACCACGCCCGGGCGAATGCATGAGACGGACTCCATCGGCGCTACGCCGCGATGCGGTCCGACATGTAGGCGCTGCACACCCTCTACGCTTCCACGGATGAAATCTTGGATCACGAATTCCCCGAGGGGTTCAAGCCCGTCAATATCGAATCATATGACGGCACAACCGATCCTGCAGTATGGATCGAGGATTTTATCCTCCATATCCATATGGCCCGAGCAGATGACCTCCATGCTATCAAATACCTCTCATTAAAGCACAAAGGACAAGCTCGACACTGGTTAAATAGCCTACCTGAGAATTCCATCGGCAGCTGGGAGGACTTGGAAGAGGCTTTCCTTGATAACTTCCAAGGAACTTATGTCCGGCCACCAGATGTCGATGACTTAAGCCACATAGTTCAACAACCTGGAGAATCAGCCAGAAAATTCTGGACTAGGTTCCTGACCAAAAAGAACCAGATCATTGACTGTCCGGACACCGAGGCCCTAGCAGCCTTCAAACACAGCATCCGTGACGAATGGCTAGCACGCCACCTCGGCCAAGAAAAGCCGAAGTCTATGGCAGCCCTTACGGCACTCATGACCCACTTTTGCGCGGGTGAGGACAGTTGGTTGGATCGTAGCAAGAACACAGCCAGCGAGGCAGGCCCCACTAAGGCCAAGAACAGCACTGGCAAGCTCCGGCGCAATAGACACAAACGCCGAAGCAATGGCGACAACACCGATGAGACCACAGTCAACGTTGGATTCAGTGGCTCCAAGTCTGGCCAACGGAAGAATCCCTACAAAATAAACAACGAAGGCCTTCCAGCCTGGACCCCATACTTGACCATCCGTGGCAGATACACGGCACCCTGGATAAGCAAGCTAATCATACCAACATGGATTGTTGGGTTTTCAAGCAGGCTGGCAAGATAAATGCCGAAAACAAAGAAAAGGGATCACAAAGTGAGGACGAGGATGAATAGCCCCGGCAGCCAACACTGGGGGGCAGAAGAAATTTCCCCCTCAAGTCAAAACGGTGAACATGATATTCGCTACACACATCCCCAAAAGGGAGCATAAGCGAGCACTTAGGGACGTCTACGCGGTAGAGCCAGTCGCCCCAAAATTCAATCCGTGGTCGTTGTTCCCGATCACCTTCGATCGTCGAGATCACCCAACTAGTATCCGCCACGGCGGTTCAGCCCCACTAGTCGTTGACCCAATTATTGACGGGTTTCACGTAACACGAGTCCTGATGGACGGTGGTAGCAGCCTCAACCTGCTCTATCAGGACACAGTGCGGAAGATGGGCATTAATCCCTCAAGAATCAAACCAACAAAGACTACCTTTAAAGGAGTCATACCAGGCGTAGAGGCCCGCTGTACGGGCTCAATCACGCTGGAGGTGGTCTTTGGTTCTCCGGACAACTTCCAAAGTGAAGAGTTAATCTTCGATATCCTCCCCTTCCGCAGCGGCTACCATGGACTGCTCAGACGAACCGCGTTTGCTATATTCAACGTAGTGCCACACTATGCTTATCTCAATCTCAAGATGCCCGGTCCACGCGGTGTCATGACAGTCAATGGCAATACGGAATGCTCCCTCCGAACATAGGAGCACACCGCCGCCCTAGCAGCAGAGTTACAAAGCGGCCTTCTCAAGTAGCACCATAGTACGACTGTCGAGCCCCTGGACATCATTAAGAGGTTCCGGACTACACTGCAGCAGGACAGCGTGGCTCGTCAAGAGCTCGATTAGCAATTCGGCCTCCGTCCCGGTCCCGATGAAGTAGTGGCGTTCGCACCACGCGTACATAATTACGCACTCAAAATCCCATGGACATCGACGAAGGCACAAGCTAAACCCGGGATGTACAGTTCGGCTAGACCGACCCCGGACACACATACTTTCACCTTTTTCTTTTTTTGTTTCAGGTTCCTTTTCCCATGGGCCTGATTACCAGTCCCTTTGAAGGATCAGCATACAAAGGAGGCAAGCAGCATAGGTGTGTAGGGTAACCCTTATATGTTCTTCTTGCCGGTATTTCCACTTATTTCTCAGGACCCGCACGCTGCGCCCGCCTGATCCCGGCTTGTTAAACAACCCGGATGCTTATCGCACTATTTGTACAAGATACGCCTTGACGTATCCATCCAGTTATAATGAAAATGGTTTGCGGCCCAGTTTCTGTGGTTTTCGCTTCTTACTTCATTTTATTTCGATCTGCTTATCGACTGCACCCGTGCACTCTGGTATGTTTCATATTTGCCAGGGGCTCCCCATCTCCCCATAATACGACAACAAAGTCCGAACACTTTTTATGTATACAAGTTCGGCACCCCGAATTTAGCATTATATGCATCGGCTCCAAATCATGTCTTTGGTCAATAGTTGGGTTGCCTGGCTCCTGTGCTTGCTACCCTACGTTCTGCTATATCGGCTATGGTAGTAAAGGGAGAACTACTGCGATTGTGACCTGGCCTTGACCAGATGAGCACCTCAGTAGAGAAAGCCGAAAACTGACTGTCATGATGCGGCGAGAGCCGGTCAGCTGTTCGGAGGTCACAAGTCGTTGGAGATTTTTCCGCATTCCGCGAAGGATCGGCACTTCCAGATCAAGCGCCGACAGCACTCTGGTTCGTATACCAGGGGCTGCGCACATGTTTTATTATAAAACTCCTATGGCTAAGTGAGGGCGTTTAAGCCGCATAGTCTGATTGTCTGGTTCGTAGCGCTAAACAACTCCTTCAAGGACCATATAATTGGATAAAGATTGTTTAGATACCATCCCGAACACCTCTGTACTACCTACGCGAGGGCAGAAGCCGACGACTGGCCAACCCTCAGATTTTATATAACACGGCCGCACATGAGGAAACAATTAAACATAACAAGCATTATATCACACACCTGCTTTGTTTTCATCATACAAGGCATGGACAAAACACAAATGTACTCATTCGAAAATAATGTCTTGCCCGCATTGCGCTGCGGCAAGTCGAGACCCTTCTAGGACATCTGCAAAATATCGCTCGGGCGTGCGGTGCTCCTTGCACTCGGGCCACGTCAACAGCGTTCATCTTCGCCCACCACATCTTGCAACGGGCGAAAGCCATGCGGGCACCTTCGATGCAGGCCAATCGCTTGACGGTGTCCAGCCGCGGACAGGCTTCCACTAGCCGCCTCATGAGTCCGAAGTAGCTGCCGGGCATAGCTTCGGCTGGCCACAGCCGGATCATCAAATCCTTCATGGCTAGTTCGGCCACGCTGTGCAGCTCTACCAGCTGCTTCAGCAAATCGGTGAAGGACACAGGATGCTCTGGCGTCGCATACTGCGACCAGAATAGCTTCTCCGTAGGACCCCCTCCTTCGGCCAGGTAGAACTCAATAGCATCTGATACACTGCGTGGTAAATCCGCAAAAGCCACTGGGGAACTCCGAACCCGGGTTAGTAAAAGGTACCGCTTCTCCGCATACTTGCTTTGCATCTTAAATGCCTTACCCGCCGTGATCTTCCTGGCCTCCTAGATCTCCTGGAGGGCGGCTTGGGCCTCATTCCGTGCGGTCTCCATTCTCTGACGAGCCTTGGCGAGTTCGGCCCCTTGAACCAACGCACCATGCTCCAAGGCCTCACATTTTTTCACCGCATCCTGGAGCTCCTGCTGGACCTCCTTGAACCGAGCCTTGAGCTTTTTCCGGGCGGCTTGCTGCTGGACAGCCTTCTCCTCGGCTTCACCCAGGGCCTTTTTTAGGGCCTCGACCTCGGTTGCGGCTCCTGCATATATTACGACACTATGGTCAATATACAACGATTGTTCTTTCCGAACACACAACAAGTTGTTATTCACCTTGCTTCTCCTGGAGCCAAATTTTAACCTCGCCGAGCTCGTTCTCGGTCCACTCCAGCCTCTGCTTTAGTTCAGAAACTTCGGCCGCATACGAGGTTGCGGCCAATAGTGACACCTGCTTATTGGTACATATTAAGTTAGTCTCCTATAACAAAGGATCGATCCTCTGTTCGGTTCTTCTTGCCGAATACCGGACAGTGTCTCAGTGGCTACTGACTACATTGGATTTTTTTCTCTTTCTATGTCACTTACCTCGAAACCTGTTAACAGGTTGCTGCAGGCTTTGTTCAGTCCACTTTTGGCAGACTAAACCTTCTCGATCACCGCACCCATAAGGACACGATGCTCGTCCACGACGGAGGCACCTCGTAGCGCCTCCATCAGGTTATCCGGCACCCCTGGATGACAGGGGCCACCGGTGTAAGCGGCACACCCCCCTCCTCTAGAGGGGGCTGCTCGCCTGACTCCGGAGCCATATGGGTCTCCGGAACCGTATTCGGCTGA
Source organism: Aegilops bicornis (assembly GCA_021605145.1). NCBI lineage: Eukaryota > Viridiplantae > Streptophyta > Magnoliopsida > Poales > Poaceae > Aegilops > Aegilops bicornis. The sequence continues at coordinate 671,295,775 of CM038673.1, read as the reverse complement.
GGGCCGAACTGGATGCGGCCCTCTTTGCTAGTCTCCATGGGGATCGTCTCCCCCATATGTCCGGTAGTGGAGGCTTCACCTCGTGGCGCCTCCCGGACAGCGTCCTGGGCTCCTCCCCGGTTCGGAGTGGCCCTTTGGGACAACACTTCGGTGTCGTCCCTGGCCCCGAGGGAATAATCGGGCGGTGGCGACATGCTCGCCATCTCCGACGGAGCCAACGAACATCCAGACGAGGATCGTTGGATTAGGTCGCGGGCTGGACTGCAATAGTACAGTTAACTATGTCAATATAATGGAGAGAAAGGGTCGGATGAGCGCACAAGTGGGCCATGTCACTTACGATGCGGCCTGGGGCTTAGTACGGGGGCGTCGTTCCAGACTGCTGTCAACGTCCCATGCAGTGTTGACCGCTGGGACACCCTTCCCCTTCTTGGGCGCTTCCGCCTCCAGATGCACCGAAGCCGCCCTCTTCTTCTTCCTCTCCTCAGGGGGTGGGTTGTTTTCTTCCTCCTCCTCCTCTTCCTCGTCATTGTCCTCAGGGACAAAGGAATGAGCTTCGTCGTCTTCGGACATCGCGTCCGAAGTGCCCTTGCGACGGGGGCCACTCTTGGCCCCCTTTGCCTTCTTCTCCGGCGCCTTATATGGCGCCAACACCAGCATCTTCGCTAGACGCAAGATGACTGGTTCTTCGAGCAATGAGCGGACCTTTGGATCCGCCCGCCCTCCACCCAGTCCTGAAAAAGCACTAACAAAAGCTCACACATCACCCTCGAAAACAATTAAGTTGGGGGTACATCAAAAATAACATACCTCGCTGGCTGGGTGTTTACAATCGTGACCACTGTCTGAATCCATGGCCGGTGGCTTCTCGTTGCCCTTAAAAAGGAACTTCCAGGCGCCTTCGTGAGTAGACTCGAAGAGCTTTACCAAGGTCTGGTGCTTCTTTGGATTGAACTCCAACAGGGGGCGGCTTCGGTGCTGGCACGGAAGAATCCGGCGAACTAGCATCACCTGGATTACATCGACGAGCTTGACATTCTTGGTCGCCATGCTTTGAACGCGCGTCTGCAGCGCTATCAGCTTGTCAGATGAACACCAGTCCGGACTCTTCTCGACCCAGGAGGTGAGTCGCATGGGAGCACTGAAGCGGAAGTCGGCTTCCGCGGCCCAGGTGGTGCCGCGAGGTTAAGTGATATAGAACCATTGTTTCTGCCACTCCTTTACTGTGTCCACAAAAGTGCCCTTGGGCCAGGAGACGTTGGACAGCTTACTCACCATGTCTCCTCCGCACTCCGCGTGCTGGCCATCCACCACCTTCGGCTTCACGTTGAAGACTTTGAGCCACAACCCGAAGTGGGCTTGGATGCGGAGGAAAGCCTCACACACGACGATAAAGGCCGAGATGTTGAGGAAGGAATTCGGGGACAGATCATGGAAATCTATCCCGTAATAATACATCAGCCCGCGGACGAAAGGGTGGAGTGGAAACCCTAGCCCGCGGAAGAAATGGGGGAAAAATACTACCCTCTCGGTGGGCTTCGGTGTAGGGATGACTTGTCCCTCGGCCGGCAGACGGTGGGCGATATCCTTCGCCAAATATCCGGCCGCCCGAAGCTCAGTAATGTCCTCCTCCTTGACAGAGGAGACCATCCACTTGCCCTGACCACCGGATCCGGACATGGTTTCTTGAGTGGAAAGGAGATGAGAACTTGGGCGTCGGAGCTCGAGATTGGAAAGGCGGAGACAAAGAGAGAGCGTGAGAAGAGGAAGAGGGAATCCTTATCCCCTTATAAAGGCAACAAATATTGAACGCCTCCTCACTCGCCTTAAGATTTGCCTATTCACAAGGGCTGTATAAACGGCACGGTTAGGTTACCCATGCCCGCATTGATGAGAATCCCGCGATAAGGGGACACGATCTCTGCTTTGACAAGACGTGCCAATGGCAACTGCTTCTCGGGGCATGGGGGCGTCGAACATAAAAATGGTTTGGTATTATGACCGGTCAAACGTAATGTCGTGCTACAAAAAAAGTTGTCAGCGGATGGAACTCGTGTAAAAATATATATTCTCGCTGCGGTTGTATATGGTGTGTGTGCAATAGGTCCGGATACTATTATTGCATCCGAAGACTATCTTGGGGTTTGGAAAAGGGGAACCCACCTTGCAATGCCGAAGAGGATCTGCGCGCCGGACTCCTCGTCATGGAAGCTAGGTTCAGGGGCTACTGAGGGAGTCCTGGACTAAGGGGTCCTCGGGCGTCCGACCTATTACTCATTGGGCCGGACTAATGGGCTCCGAAGATATGAAGGCCGAAGACTATACCCGTGTCCGGATTGGACTCTCCTTGGCGTGGAAGGCAAGCTAGGCAACCAGCTATGAAGATTCCTTCTTTTGTAACCGACCCCATGTAACCCTAGATCTCTCCGTGTCTACATAAACCGGAGAGCGTAGTTTGGATAGGCGGATACTCATTACCATATTCACATAGGCTAGACTTCTAGGGTTTAGCCATTACGATCTCGTGGTAGATCAACTCTTGTAATACTCATATTCATAGAGATCAATCAAGCAGGAAGTAGGGTATTACCTCCATAGAGAGGGCCCGAACCTGGGTAAACATCGTGTCCCCCGTCACCTATTACCATCGATCCTAGATGCACAGTTCAGGACCCCCTACCCGAGATCCGCCGGTTTTGACACCGACATCTACCCCCGCCCCCTCCCCCTTTTCTCCCCGACCACAAGTCACATTTCCCCTGTTTCCTCCTTCCTTCCTTCCTAAGCTATAGCCGCTTCCTCGCTCTCGCCGTCTCGCATCCTATCGCCGGGGTCGCCATGGTCTTCTTCAAAGACCTCTCCAGCGGTTCCTCCTCCAGCGACGACTCCTTCACCACCCGGGTATGCCTTTCTTCTCTCTCTCGGGCTATGACTTGGAATGAAGGATTTTTGCCCGGCGGTGGATTTGAGTCATTTCTTCCTCTTGTAGCTCCCTAGGACCATCATTGGCAACGAATGGAGCGGGGTGGCTAAAGATCTATATGCTCGTTGTCACCATCAATCTCCATGCGTGAAGCTAGTTGCATTTGAATCTGCCAGACGAGTGTGAGGAAGTTTACGGCATGTGCGAGAGAAGGTTAGACCCTCTTCGTTGTTACAAATCATTTGTTTGATGTGATTCAAACAACATCACGATCCCAACCCATTCATACCACACCTTCAACCAAACGCATCCTAAGACAAAGGTCACAGTTTGTACCTAGTATCTTAAATTGTTGCCATCTCATTAGCGGTGCCATTAGAAAATTATTTGGCACCGCTTCAGCAGTTTGTGCAACCAACTTTGGTCCACACATCCGAGCAGCCAAGCAGTAAAATACTAAATCTTTATGGCACGAAGGAACTGGGCATCGGAGCAACTACGTGCTCCGGAGTCCGGGTTCCTAATTTTTTTCCGCTGCATCGGCTCGCCAGTGCAAGGCAACGGTGTGAGATGTAGCCATAGTTGTCTTTACCCCAGTTTTGGCATACATAGTGGACGACCTTGGTGCTATTAGTTCTATGTTACTAAATTTGTGCGTGTACACACCTGTTAGTATTAATTTGCTGTCATCCAAGCACTGTCGCTATGCTGTTGCAGTTATATTTACCTTCCTCATAAAATGTTCAATTTGTTATTTATTGTACATGAGTAAGAACCTGTAGCGTTGTTGTAGTTAATTATAGCTTCTGATGTTCCAGAATTTGGTTGTTGTCTCAGTAGCAATTAATTCATTCGCACATTGATCTTTTTGAGAAGATATGTCATAATTAACATGTTTCTTCAGTTTTTCAAAATAAGCATTGGTGATTTTCTATGTTGCTATAAACCCATTTCACCTACAATTGTTACTGATCTAGTTTTAAATATTATAGGATGAACGGAAGTGTTCTTACTTGGAGTGGGTTGATCAAGAGTGGCCACAGTCTTTGAAGATGTGCCTAGCGAAGCTCTGGAGCATGTATGAGGAAGAGAACAGACGTAGGCTTAGAGAAACTGTTGTCAACGCTGAAGAATATTTGAAGATGCGGGATAAAAATTGGAAGGTGGAGAATGAGCTCAGATTTTTTAAATCAGACTTTGCTAAGGTGGTGTTGGCGAAGGAGGAGGCACTTTCCTAGTTGGCCCGTGCAAAACAGGTTCTTACTGAACTGAAAGCAGAGGTGGATAAGACGAGCCTGGATGATCTCGATCAGGGAAATGAATATATTGTTCTAATATTGTTCTTATGAAGTTGAACTAGCTATATGTTGTACTGTGTTGTTTTCATGTAGCTATCGTACTGTGATGTTATAATATATTTATGTGCCTGGTATGAAATTGGCAAACAACTGTTCGATATGAAATGTGAATTTGCACAATACTTGAATTATTAATTGTAAGCTAATAAACCTGCTAAATGTGTCATGAAACTTTGCAAACGGTTCTAGCAGTAAAAGCGCTTGTGATGGATAGCCCAATGCCACACAGTTTTCTTCATCAAATCGTGTGTGATGTAGTTGATAAAAGCAAATAGTTAACCAAGGCAGAGCGTGTGTGATAGTTACACCTTTCACACACGAGCCTACACATAAAACCGTGTGGGATGTACATACGAACGGAAACATTTTCCCTGGATTGACTGTGTGGGATGTACATAAGAACAGAAACGTATTCCTTGGATTGACTGTGTGTGATATACATACGAACGGAAACGTTTTCCCTGGATTGACTGTGTGGGATGCAAATAAGAACGGAAACGTATTCCTTGGATTGAATGTGTGTGATATACATACCTACGGAAATGTTTTTCGGGATTCACCATGTGGGATGTACATACCTATGGAAATGTTTTTCTGGGATTCACCATGTGGGATGTACATACCTACGGAAATGATTGGGTTTCGATTCCTCGCCTGATCGCACACAAGCTCATTTGGTGTCCCAGGAGGGCCTATCTCCGACGATTTCTGGGTCGTGTGGGAAGGACCCCCCTATCGCCCACACTCACTTGGCAACGGTTCCAAATGTCGTCGCGGAAAGGGGTTAAAAACCGTTTGTATAGCACCGACGCGTACTAGTGACTAACAGAACTATTCTCCTCCATCTTGCAGCTATAGAACTTGTTGGAGACTTCATATCTCTCAAGTCGGGCATTTGCTTGAAATATTAACTTCAACTCCTGGAACATCTCATATGCTCCATGACGTTCAAAACGTCTTTGAAGTCCCAATTCTAAGCCGTAAAGCATGGCACACTGAACTATCGAGTAGTCATCAACTTTAGTCTGCCAGGCGTTCATAACGTCCGGAGTTGCTCCTGCAGCGGCCTTGCACCTAGCGGTGCTTCCAGGACGTAATTCTTCTGTGCAGCAATGAGGATAATCCTCAAGTTACGGACACCAGTCCGTGTAGTTGCTACCATGATCTTTCAACTTAGCTTTCTCTAGGAACGCATTAAAATTCAAGGAAACGGTAGCACGGGCGATTGATCTACAACAACATAGATATGCAAAAAACTATCAGGACTAAGTTCATGATAAATTAAAGATCAATTAATCATATTACTAAAGAACTCCCACTTAGATAGACATCCCTCTAGTCATCTAAATGATCACGTGATCCATATCAACTAAACCATGTCCGATCATCACGTGAGATGGAGTAGTTTTCAATGGTGAACATCTCTATGTTGAACATATCTACTATATGATTCACTTCGACCTTTCGGTCTCAGTGTTCCGAGGCCATATCTGCTTATGCTAGGCTCGTCAAGTTTAACCCGAGTATTTTGCATGTGCAAAACTGGCTTGCACCTGTTGTATGTGAACGTAGAGCTTATCACACCCGATCATCATGTGTTGTCTCGGCACGAAGAACTATAGCAACGGTCCATACTCAGGGAGAACACTTATACCTTGAAATTTAGTGAGGGACATCTTATAATGCTACCGCCGTACTAAGCAAAATAAGATGCATAAAAGATAAACATCACATGCAATCAAAATATGTGACATGATATGGCCATCATCATCTTGTGCCTTTGATCTCCATCTCCAAAGCACCGTCATGATCTCCATCGTCACCGGCTTGACACCTTGATCTCCATCGTAGCATCGTTGTTGTCTCGCCAACTATTGCTTCTACGACTATCACTACCGCATAGTGATAAAGTAAAGCAAATACATGGCGATTGCATTTCATACAATAAAGCGACAATCATAAGGCTCTGGCGATTCGATAACTTTTACAAAACATGATCATCTCATACAATAACTTATATCGCATCATGTCTTGACCATATCACATCACAACAAGCCCTACAAAAACAAGTTAGACGTCCTCTACTTTGTTGTTGCAAGTTTTATGTGGTTTCTACGGGCTTCTAGCAAGAACCGTTCTTACCTATGCATCAAAACCACAACGATTTTTCGTCAAGTTTGCTGTTTTAACCTTCAACAAGGACCGGCCGTAGTCAAACTCGATTCAGCAAAAGTTGGAGAAACAGACACCCGCCAGCCACCTGTGTGCAAAGCACGTCGGTAGAACCGGTCTCATGAACGTGGTCATGTAATGTTGGTCCAGGCCGCTTCATCCAACAATATCGCCGAATCAAAGTAAGACGTTGGTGGTAAGCAATATGACTATTATTGCCCACAATCTTTGTGTTCTACTCGTGCATATCATCTACGCATAGACCTGTCTCTGATACCACTGTTGGGGAACGTAGCATGCAATTTCAAAAAATTTCCTACGATCACGCAAGATCTACTCTACAAAAAAAGACACTTCCGTGATGATACGTGTTTGTCACAGTAGGTCACGTTTTACATCATGCATGTACATCCATGAAAAATTTATGATGTAATCAAGATAGTCATACCTGTGCTGTCGTAGAAGTGTTCCATGACATTACCAAAATTATCATCACGGAAGTGTCCACTTCCATGATGATAAATCGCGCGTCATAGAAGTGCTTTCGTCAAGGGTGACCGACACGTGGCATCCACCATAACGGAACACCGTTAAGCTATCGGGTCCGGTTTTGGATCCGATAACCCGTTAACAGCCCCGACCAATGGGGATTTTCCACGTGTAAAATCATCATTGGCTGGAGGAAACACGTGTCAGCTCACAGTTGGGACAGACGTCATCCACTCATTAGACCCAAAGCTCCTATGATACATCGACACATGGCACGGCCCAACAGAGGCCCATTCCTGTGAAAAGGCCGGCCCGTTTGACTTGGTCAAAAGGTGGCGGGCCAGCCCATGGCAACCATGTTAACGGCCTGTTCGCATATAGCCCATTTACAGCCCACTAACCCAGAGCCCGTTTACGGCCTATCCGAATTAGGCCCAGTAGCGTCATCTGGGCCGTCCAATATAATTCCAGCCCGTTTTAACTTCCGGCCCATGTATGGCCCATGACATCTTTTGGCCCATATGAGGCCCTTAGTAACCCTCGGCCCATTAACGGCCCGTGGTAAAACTGGCCTGTAATGAACAGTGTATCACTTTATACCCATTAACGGCCCATTATTCCGTTGGGCGTTTCCATATGTTATCTTTCGGCCTTCTTAGGGCCCATTTATTCTTGGGCTCATTTCCAGCATTCGTTTACTTTCAGCCCGTTACTGTCATTTTCAGCTTGTGGGCCAAATACAGCCCATGGTTACAGTCGGCCCGTTAATACGTTGGGTCGTTTTCATAGCGTCATCAAATACGACCTATTAACGACGGCCCGTTATGGTCGGCCCATGAACGGACGATTTCAACTCTAGCCCATTTATGACCATAATGTGGTCAGTTATTGGCCCATGTTCGGCCAACCGATCATACGACCCGTAGAAGGCCCATTGATGATACGGCCCGTAGAAGGCCCATTGTGTCTACGCCCCGTAGAAGGCCCATTGTGTCTACGGCCCTTAGAAGGCCCATTGTTTCTACGGCCCGTAGGAGGCCTACAGTAAATATGTAGCCCATTGTTAATGTGGCCTAGTTTAAAAAAATTGGTTATTCCGGCCACTAGCAAACCGCGAAAAAAGAACTGCACTGACTACAAGAAAACAAATAAACAAGACAACGGAAATAAATAAGCAAGTAACTTACGCTAGGCTATCACGGCTATTACACATATTACATCCACTGGGCATCAAAGTTCGCCACTAGTGCAAATATAGGGAACAAAACAGCATATAAACGCCGCAGCAAAACAAGTCCAGAACTGAAACCACTTCAGAAGAGCTCATGAAACAATATCCTGCGTACCCATAATGCTGGCAAGATGCTTAGCAAGCTTATTAACTTTCTCTTGTTTGGCGCTTAAATCCTCCAAAGACTTCATTGTTGCACGAAAAGTATGCATCTGAATTTTGCAGGGACTTCCTCGGTCCTTGACTTCTGTCGCATAACATCTCGATCGATGTCTTTCAACTTGAAGTTGAGACTCAAGAAGTTGAACTGATTCAGTGCAATGAGTATGAAGAAAAAGTGCCGGCAGTAGTAGCCAAGAACTTTCGAACACTACATCAAGACAGGACTTTGGGGTTGTCTCAGTGTCTTCAATAAAACTTTTATCAGCTTTCTTGGAGAACAACAGGGATGTCTCACTATCTTGAACCTGATCTGCATTACTTCCTTTACCATTGCATAATGGGGTACTCTTCTCCAATATTTTATCCGCGTTCTAAAGGAGAAACAAACAAACACATCACAGGTTTACAATGTAGTATATGAAACTCATTTTGGTAAACTAGTTCAGTAGTAAGGTGGACATGATAACAGCATGAAACAAACATATATCTATGTAGTATGGTCATTGTATGGTCTATATCGTTCTAGTTTATGTTGCCAAATCAAGACAGATACAGTTCGAATCATATCTATTCAAGACAAAGCAGCATAGGTAGAATATAAGTGTGGGAAACTACACAACAATAACAACACTTGTAATGTGCATGGCATGAGAACATAACTGTTTATTCAATTGAAACTGAAATCAACATAGAGCAAGTTACAACAGCAAACACGTTAAAGAAACAGGTTTAAAACATACCTGTTGCACCATTGGAGTTTCAATTACATCCTTCAAATTTAAAAGTAGTTGGTATGAGTAAATACAGTGATGCAAGAGCAAAGTAGTATGAACCATAGCTACGGAACCTGACCTGAGAAAAATTCTTCTTCTGCTTTAAGCGTTGACTTGGGGTTCGGAGTGGTGGTCCTCGTGCTTTGGGCACTGCAGTTGCCTTACTAATTGCTCGTGTTTGGGTGCTCTGTGGTGGAGACGGTCTTTGTGTCAACGGGAGCTGGGTTACTATCTGTTGGGGTTGGGGTTAGAAGGGTGTAGCGGTTCTCTGTCCAAGCTGGCGGGTACAATCTGCGTGAGTCTGGGTTATGTGTGGTGGGGCTGGTTCTTGGGCAAGTACAACCGTGGTTCTATCTCCATCGACAGGTAGCACGATCTTTTCTGAAGACCGTGTTTTTACTCCCACAGATACTGCCATCACCCCCTCCAATTGAAATGGCTGATAAACAAGAAAAGTAATTGAATGTCTGAGACATTGTAAGATAGACAGTGCAAAGGATAGTAGGGAAGAAAAAGGGCATGAAATAATTCACATTTATGTTGTCTAACCAAAGCAGAATAGCGAACATAATTTCAAATATATGATGGCTAATTAAACATGATAGCATGACACAATTTCACATGTATGATGGCTAACTAAACAGGGATAGAATGACATACTTCAAAATATGATGACTATGTAAATAGGATGACATGATATAACTATACGATGTGTCTATTAAAGTGGTTGGCATGCCATAAATCACAAACATGCCGTCGATGGAAACATGATGGCATGATATAATTCACGGGTAGAATGACATAATTCAAAAATATGATGACTATGTGAATAGGATGAGATGATATAACTATATTATGTCTTTAGAAAATGGGTTGGCATGCCATAATTCAGATACATGTTGTCTATGTAAACATCATGGCATGATATAATTCAAATATATGATTTATATACTAAGGAAGTGAGCAAAGGGCAACCGCATATATGATGTGTCAACTAAGGAGATGGCATTCAACATCGTGTATATGATGTAAAAACTAAGCATTGCAATACAACATATGCATGATATGAGTAATATAACCCTGCCAAGTTTGAGCATACACCTCGGGGATAATAGGACTGGTCATACGCCTCTGAATCCTCCTCTGAAGAGCTATCTGTAATCAACAACATATCTGCTTCACCACGTAGCATTATGCGCTCACGAAGACCTTGTTTTCACTCCAGATTTCTCCATCACCAATTCAAATGGCTGATGCACAGGAAGAGCATTTGAATATACAAACATTGTCGACAAAAGCAATGAGAAATACAAAAAAGGACAACATGATATAATTCACATATATGACGCTTGGCTAAATAGCATGGCATTGCATAATTCACATATATAATGCCTCGCAACAAGATAGCATTACATAATTCACATATATAATGTCTTGCAAAAAGATGGCATTGCATAATTCACATATATGGTAATTAGACACTAAACAGGTGGCATTCACACAAATCATGTCTAAACTAAGCAAATGACATAGCAATGCAAGATACCATACATACGATATGAGCAACATAACCCTGCCAAGTTAGAGCATGCACCTCGGGGGATAAGACTGGTCATCTGTCTCTGAATCCTCCTCTGAGGAGCTATCCGTAACCAGCGAAATATGCGCTTTGTCAGATAGCATAGTCTGCTCTGAAGACGTTGTTTTCACTCCAGAATTTTCCATCACCGTGTCAAATGGCTGATGCACACGAAGAGTAGTTGAATGTACTAACATTGTTGACAAATGTAATACGTAACGAAAAAAGGATGGCCTGATATAATTCACATATAAGATGACTGGCTAAGCAGGATGGCATTGCAAAATTCACATATATGATGCCTGGCTAAACAAGATAGCATAGCATAATTCACATAAACAATGAATAAACTAAACAGATGGCATTCATACAAAGCATGTCTAAACTAAGCAGTTGACATATTTGATGTATAAAGTAAGCAATGCAAGGCACCATATGCATGATATAACCAACATCAGCATGCCAAGTTAGAGCGAAGACCTCATGGGGTAAATAGGAGTGGTCTTACATACGAATCCCCTCGAACAATTATCTTCCTCTTGATTACGATCTGAAATGGGTGGAGGGGGCTGCCTTTGCGCCCACCATGGAGCTGACGTCTGCATGAAATTTTATTGCCACGCAAGGCTCGTCTCTTTTGCTCTACATGTTCAGTTCCATTGTGTACAATAACTGACATGCATAGGAATAAAACATAGTGAGATTATGTAAGGAGTGCATGCACAAATCTAGAGTGATGGTAGCAAACTGTGGATAGACCCAAAACCAATGATAGCAGGCAGATAATAGCTTTAGTTAAAAAATACAGATAATGGCTCCTTTAATGTTTGTCTGCACCCAACATGAAACTCATAGTAGACACCCGAGATTAACCAGATAGTAGACAGATAGTACTGATTGCTGCCCCAATATGTACCCCACAACCATTTAAAAACTCAAGTTTGAACCTGAGTCGGAGTCTAATAGGTGAACACGACGATAAATTAGCATGTCATCATATTAAGCGATGCATAACGTAAGCAGACACGGAAGAGTGTGACCTCTCTTGCGGACCCATGTAGTCCTCAAGGTCATCTGCTCAGTTGATGATGGTAATGCAGTTGTCGTGGCTGCCGGCGGCGGCAAGAAGATCTGAGGCGGCGAAGACGATGCGGAGAGCGGATCCCTGCTATGGCGAACCCTTCCATCGTTGGAGCAGCTGAGCTGGGGTGGAACACAGCACCGCAGGAGCAGGACAAACCACACAAGGTTTTCTTTGACACATATCTGTAACATAAGTAATTGTGTAAGGGCTTGTTTGAATTTGAGGGTTCTAACATTGCAGGGATAGGAAATAGACAGGAATAGGATAGGAATGCACGTGCAAAACAGAGAATTAAAAAACATAGGATTTCTACCAATCTGGGTGTTTGGTTCACAAGAATTGGAAGATCACAAGATGCAAAGAAGTATGGTGAGATTAAGTCAAACCACAAGAAGTGTACAACCTCTTTGGCGAAGCCATGTCGATCTCAGCGTGATTGGGTTGGCCGGTGAGGATGCTCTGGCGGACTTGGCTGTCGGAGGAGGGGAAGAAGATCTTAGGTGTCTGGAGATGGAGCCCGAGGTACTGCTCCGCTGTGATGGAGGGTTTCATCGTTGGAGCAGCTCCAGTGAGTTGTACAACGCCGAGGCTGAAGCAGGACAAGAGAGACAACATTAACCTGAGTGGAATTCTAATAGCATCTCCAATAGATGACGTAAAATACATAACCACAAAGTGCTAGATGTATACATTAGCCGCTCATCTCTGAACTTAACTGTCGAAACTGAATTTAACTGTCGAAACTAAACTTAACTGTCGAAACTGAATTTAACTGTCGAAACTGAACTTAACTGTCGAAACTGAATTTTGCTGTCGAAACTGAATTTTACTGTCAAAACTGAACGCACTAGAGGTGAGGCTACACGTCAGTCGACTGACTGTTTCATCTACAGTCGATCGATTTTGCAGCCGTTAAATCTGAAATCAAGGGCATGCAGTTCATCTTCAACCTCCACCTGAGCCACTTGACCACCACCGGCCAAACAACCGCCGCCGCCTTTGAAAAACACTCCCCATCACGGCCAGCTGGCGCCCGCCATCCCTCTAGGCCCCCCGTGAAGAGCTTTTTCTCCGGCGATCCCCACGCCACCGCCCCACCATCGCCGGCGACCACCTCCCCCACCTTGAACCCTAAGATAGATAGTGGGGTACTTCTCCGGCGAGCCCCCCTCCCTGCTGCGGCTAGTTCTTCCTTAACTCTGGCGAGCCCCCCACCCCCTGAAAATCGACTAACCCAAAAGTCGATTCAGTCGACTGAAGTGTAGCTAAATCGAACGCCATAAGCAAGAGCAAGCGAGAGCAGCGTGTGAGCAAACAGCAAGAGCAGACCAGGTAGGGGACCGAGAGCTAAAGCAGCAGCAGCTCCTACTGATGTGCACATCGCTGCCGAGGGAGAGACGCCGTGGAGGAAGTGGTCGGCAACGCCGTGGTGGATGGAGCCGCGCCGTGTCGGCTCGGGACTGAGCGCCGGCAGTAGCGTGAGATCGAATCAAGAAGAAAATGCAGCGATTAGTGTAGGTTGCAGCTTCATCCGAGGAAACAGTGATGCTGATGCTCTTTCGGTGGTGTAGGTGAAGACGACGGTGTGGGAATGGAGGTGGCGCGAAAGACGAGGGGAACATCGGGGCAGCTCCTTGGAGGTGGAGGACGGGGTGGCTGAACCGGCGGGACGACCAGATCGACGACGGATCCTCATCCGGTATGGTGGATTGCTACCTCTTGAGCTTGCGTTGGATTTCCCCGAAGAGAAGAGGATAATGCAGCAGAGTAGCGTAAGTATTTCCCTCAGTTTTTGAGAACCAAGGTATCAATCCAGTAGGAGGCCACGCACAATTCCCTCGTACCTACACAAAACAAATAGCTCAATGCAACCAACACGATTAGGGGTTGTCAATCCCTTCACGGTCACTTACGAGAGTGAGATCTGATAGAGATGATAGATAATATTTTTGGTATTTTTGGTATAAAGATGCAAAGTAAAATAAAAGCAAAGTAAAAAAGCAAAGCAATAATAAAGTGATGGAAGATTGATATGATAGAGAATAGACCGGGGCCATAGATTTCACTAGTGACTTCTCTCAAGAGCATAAGTATTTTACGATTGGGTGAGCAATTCTTGTTGAGCAATTGACAGAATTGAGCATAGTTATGAGAGTATCTAGGTATGATCATGTATATAGGCATCACGTCCGGGACAAGTAGACCGACTCACCTGCATCTACTACTATTACTCCACTCATCGACCGCTATCCAAAGCATGCATCTAGAGTATTATGTTAATGAAAGCAGTAACGCCTTAAGCAAGATGACATGATGTAGAGGGATAAATTCATGCAATATGATAAAAACCCCATCTTGTTATCCTCGATGGCAACAATACAATACGTGCCTTGCTGCCCCTTCACATCGGGAAAGGACACCGCAAGATTGAACCCAAAGCTAAGCACTCCTCCCATTGCAAGAACTACCAATCTAGTTGGCCAAACCAAACGGATAATTCGAAGAGACTAGCAAAGATAACCAATCATACATAAAAGAATTCAGAGAATATTCAAATATTGCTCATAGATAATCTTGATCATAAACCCACAATTCATCGGTTTCAACAAACACACCGCAAAAACAAGATTACATCGAATAGATCTCCACGATAGAGGGGGGGGGGGCATTTATTGAGATCCAAAAAGAGAGAAGAAGCCATCTAGCTACTAACTATGGACCCGAAGGTCTGAGGTAAACTACTCACACTTCATCGGAGAGGCTATGATGATGTAGAAGCCCTTCATGGTGGATTCCCTTTCCGGCGGAGCTCCGGAACAGGCCCCAAGATGGGATCTCATGGATACAGAAAGTTGCGGCGGTGGAATTAGGTTTTTGGCTCAGATGTCGATTGTTCGGGGTACGTAGGTATATATAGGAGGAAGAAGTACGTCGGTGGAGCAACAGGGGGCCCACGAGGGTGGAGTGCGCGCCTGGGGGGGAGGGCGCGCCCCCCTACCTCGTGCCTTCCTTGTTGATTGCTTGACGTAGGGTCCAAGTCTCCTGGATCATGTTCGGTGAGAAAATCATGTTCCTGAAGGTTTCATTCCGTTTGGACTCTGTTTGATATTCCGTTTCTTCGAAACTCTGAAATAGGCAAAAATCAGCAATTATGGGCTGGGCCTCCGGTTAATAGGTTAGTCCCAAAAGTAATATAAAAGTGAATAATAAAGCCCAATATGGTCCAAAACAGTAGATAATATAGCATGGAGCAATCAAAAATTATAGATACGTTGGAGACGTATCATGGACGAGGGACGTCGAGGTGTTGCTGTGGACGACATCGTCGGGGAAGAGGCTCCGGCTGGGTGGCAGACGGAGGAGGGTGTGGGGCTTCGCGGGTTTTCCCGGCCTCGGTGTACAAATGGGTGGGCGGATGGGATGGGAGTGGGGAACCATGGCTTAGGGACGCGCTTGTCCGAAATGTTGGGTAAGTTACGAAAGTACCCCCACCAATTTGAGGCGGTTCTTTCAGTTCAGGGGTATCACGGGCATTTCACGTGTCGGGATTTCACAGGAGGTTGGAGTTTTCGCGCGCGTTGTAATTTTGGAATAGCAAGGCGCGGGTTGAGATGGAGGGAGTTGTCGGAGCACAACAAGACAAAGATATATCTTAAATATTTCGGGCTAACAAGGCGCGGGTTGAAATTTCCGGACAAGCCTAACGTGTACTGTACCAAATCAATTCGCACTACAAATGTCATTCAAAACTTTGAATTCATGTTATGTTCAATTAAAATATTTTGCTACGTGTATAATGCATGCAACCTAGTACTCAAATGAACGTTTTAGTGCATTCCAAACGTATATACTACCGCGTCAATATGAACTAAATTTGAATTTGTTTCTCTATTTGAATAAGATCTATAATAATGATTGTTGTGATCAAAGCGTTTGAATTCGTTTCTCTGTTTTAATAAGATCTACAATCATCATTACTGTCAAGTTAAACCATCATTTGTGTATTATCTTCACAACACACCACATGATTAGTCTCGAGTTACATATGAACTATGTGTACTATATGAACTCGAACTCGATTTTTTGAATCCACTTTATGTTGACTTCAAATCATAGTACATTTCAAGCTCTAGCTAGATCTTCACAAACTAAACCATGTCTCATATGTATATGTGTTTATCACATTATGTATGGTGGCCCGCCCCCTGCGCATACAAGTATTTAGATGTGAGTTGCAAACACCACACATTACCACAAATTAAAATAAAATGTGAGAATGTTTGATATATAGTATTGTTTAGATTGTTCGATATTTAGTTGTAAGCTACAAACGCCACACATTATCACAAATTCAAATAAAATGTGAGATTGTTCGATATATAGTATGGTTTAGATTGTTCGACATTTAGCTGTGAGTTGCAAACGCCATGCATTATCACATTATGGCATAACATTTGGAAAACCACAACACGCGTATCACCGCTATATTCATGCATTCATATGTTTAAAACACTATGATCTCCTATTCAGATATATGAATCCACTTTCATATGAAATTATGATCTTTGTTAGTCTCTTACACCCACACAATCCTCTAACCTTTGTAGCTACCACTAACTTTCTCTCGTGCATGCACACGCCCTCCTCGCCCTCCCCCTCCCTTAGCATTCTATCCATCACGCACATTCATTTTTCTTCTTCTTTAGGTCGTTCTCCCACAGTCTCCACAACTCCTTTTCGACACACACCGGTCGATAAACCTCTCTAGCGATGTCTGCCTACAACATACACATGCACCTTCAATCTCCTCCTTTATGTGTCCTTGCCTCGTGTCTCTCATACGGCCCCACTCACGTGTAAACTCTCGCCCCTCTTTTCATCGATCTCACAACCGCACACTCCTCCCCTATCTAGCTAGTAGCTGGGCCTCTCGCACTACCTCCTAGCTCCATTCTCTCTGTCTATCCGTCTCGTCGGGCCTTATTTGCCTCTAACAAATGGACGTACACCGACCGATCTCCCGCTATACATATAGCTAGATAGGTCCTTATAACTCATTTTTCCCCACGCGTCGATCGATCTACCTCATTAGTTATGTCTCTCCCTTCCTCCGACAAACAACAATTGATCTACCGATCTAGTTAGGTTTGCTTACCAAACACATGGTCCCCCTTCATCATCCATGGACATGTCCCGATAGATCTATCACGCACAGGCACACACAGAAACACATCCCCACTCTTATTGATAATATTGCAGTTCCACCCTCAGTTTGTCTAGTAGGCCTCTCCCACCATCTTTGAGAAGCAACTCCATCACCCATCCAACACTCTACCCCTCTCCCTCCCTCTCTCTATCCTCTCTATCTGTCCCATCCTATTTCCCGTCCTTCAGTTATGTATGGATGTCGACCGATCTCCCTCAAGACATAGTTGGGTCTCTCCTTCTCAACACATATACGAGTCGTTCTACCTCTATAGTTAGGCCTCTGTCTACCCCTCCCCCCACCCCCTCGCACACACACACACACACACACACACACACACACACACACACCGATACATCGAGCGCTCTAGTCATGTCTCCCTGCCACAACTTGACCCGTGCCCTCTAACGTTCCGGTAGCTAGGTCAGTCGCCCTATATCTTTGACTTGCACACACACACACACACACAATTTCGATGGCTCTCTTCATCGATCTCGCACCCACCCACTTGATCCTATCTTCGACTCTATCGATACCTATGACCCCTCCCTCTCTTCTCGTGGATCGCCCGACCCTCTATACATGATATGGATAGGCCTCCATTTCACACACATTGCATGTAAAATTTTGTTTGAGATGTCATCGACACATATTCCCACAAATACATTCACGAAATCAACCTCCCCCAAAAACAAAAACACTCCACGTAACGCACAGGCCATTGCCTAGGTTTGTATCTCTCACACACACCCATGTAGGTGGGGGACGTGCATGAAGAGAAGAGGTGCACGCACGACGCACGTACTCCCGTCTCTTTCCCAACCACACCCGCGTGGGTACACGGTGGAGCTCATTTCTGTACGAAAAGGTAGCCCACGTGGTAACTTGACACGTGTACTAGTTGTTCACTAGATGGAGGGAGGATCGTCTACCACGGGTGAACAAACAAATTGCGACTTGACGCGTTATGTTAAGAAAGAGGCAAACCATGTGGGGCCTACCTTAGAGGCAAGGCTCTATACACTGGAGTACTTTTGATGTGTCCCGTCAACCCGTAGAACGAGGAGAAGCTTGCTTAGTACAACGTCTCCCCTGCCCACGGGTGCGGTGGCTCATAGGATGAGGTGAAGCTTGCTTACTACGCCTTACGCCCGCTCCCTCGCCCATGCGCGCGGTGGCTCGCAGGACGAGGAGAAAATTTTACTAGTAGTCCCTCCGTTTACTCCTCGTCCCTACTACCTTGGTTAGAGAGATTATCATATTGTTTGGAATATATGTCCTTTAGTAGATTTCAATATGAACTACTAGTACATACTCCAAACACTGATGTATATAGACGTATTTTAGAGTGTAGACTCACTCATTTTGCTCCGTATATAGTCCATATTGAAACAGACGTAATAGTACGCACTCTCCCTCGCCCCTCGTCCCTCGCCACGTGGTGGACGTGCAACAATTCATTCGGTCTCATATAGCCAGAACGATATATACTGCAGTACCATTATTGCTTGACTTCCCGAAGGGGCGAAGAGCCAATCGCAGGGTTAATAGTTTGGAGATGCCAAGCGCAAGGTTTATAGGAGAACGAGTAGTAGGTGCCGTGTCATTTATAAATAAAGTTTTTTTCTTCAGTGGCACGTACGCAATATAAATAGGTTCATATGGAGAGAAAAGGAAACCGCTCCACTATATACATAGGCAGGAGGATCCTACACGGTTGCTTGTTGGGGTTGCTCTCTTCAGTTTTCACACTCTCTCGCACAAAACCACTATGGCCACATCTCTAACATCCCGGCGGATCACGTCCGCCGGGGGAAGGGGTGGATGCTTAGTATAGATGCGGTCGCCACGACGGGCGAAAACCCACTTGTCGGCACGTCGATCGGGGTCCCCGCCATTCTCTCTCACAAAGCCGGTGAGGTTGCCTTCGTCCATTGCTCACTGCTGCGACGTGGGTAGTTGCCTCCTCCCGCCGCCCTCCTCTAGGTTGAGCTACGTCCCGACATCCCTCAGGTACAACTCCCTTTACAGCCGGCTTGCACCACTGCTCCAGCTGCCCACATCACTCCATGTGGATATTTCTCTACTTCTTTGGCCCTTTACATACCTCTCTTTGGATTCTACGTACTGTATTTTTGATGAGTTTATGTCTCATCAACTAGTCCTAGTAATCTTATTCTAATCATGCTTCTTCAATTTCTTTGCCACAAGGATGCTCATCTCGATTTGGTGAAACTGCACAAAATGATTCGATGGTCAAAAGGTTGCAAACTTCATTTCTTAGGAAGCGCCGACGTTGCCAGCAAATTAAAGCCTGGTTAGGGTTTACGGTTCAAGGGCTAGGCATTGCATGGATCATTTTTTTCTTTAGCTGTCTCTGTTTCAATGGCTAGGGACAGCATGAGTAGTAGTAGTAATGTACGCCTTATGCCCGCTCCCTCGCCCACGCGCGCGGTGGCTCGCAGGACGAGGAGAAAATTTTACTAGTACTCCCTCCATTTACTCTCGTCACTAATACCTTGGTTAGAGAGATTATCATATTGTTTGGAATATATATGTCCTTTAGTAGATTTCAATATGAACTACTAGTACATACTCCAAACACTGATGTATATAGACGTATTTTAGAGTGTAGATTCACTCATTTTGCTCCGTATGTAGCATAAAGTTGAGACACTTATTTTGGAACGGAGGAGTACATATTTGCTATGATCTGTCAATCATTGAGATGCAATAGCATGCATGTTAGTCTCCTTTGTATTTGATGAAATGTTGCAACGGGCAACCATGGGCTTAAGATACATGTAATGTAAGCTGGAAGCTTCATAGCACTGTACTATCTCGCTGATAAATTACAGTACGTACTATACAAGTAGTACTATGTAAAGAGTTAGGTGTCGCACGGTGTCCAGAAAATATGGTGCTAGTGTGAGGTGGGCCATGTAATCACTGAGCCTAGGTGTTTTCACTTCTCTTGTACTCCTCCGCCATAAGAATGGAGAAAATTGTAATCTAGTAGTACCTCCTTTCGCCGAAAGCATGGGACATCCAGTAGTCCTACCACCTCAGTAATAATGACCAATGAGCCGTCAAATCACATAGACCCAGTGAAGAAGTTGGACTGACGAAGCAACCATCACTCTTGAATCCGCTTCTCCCTTCAATGCAGGCGCCCGGTGAGAGGTCGCGTGCGCTCTGCCCGGCATGAATGCGGCACCGATTCTTTGGAGCAGCGGCCATTTCGAGGCGGGAAGCCTTGGCGTGGCGATGGAGGGGCTTTGGGTGGGCCAGGCTGGTCAGGAGTGTGCGTGGCAGCTGTCCGCCTGTCCCTACCGGACGCCCGGAAACGAGAGGATGCACCGACTCTCGCGGCTAAAATCATACACTACACACCATCTTCGTCAAGAAAGGTGTCCACGTTTGCGTTCTTGAACTCCGTTCCGTTGTCGCTGCGAACCTTCATGATCTTCACTTCAAACTGATTTTGAGCCTTCCTGGCGAAGTTTTTGAAGATCTTTTGGACCTGCAATTTATCAACGAGAAAGAACACCCACATAAATCTTGAAAAATCATCAACTATAACTAGACCAAAAGAATTTCCACCGAGACTCTTGTAAGCGCTAGGACCAAAAAGATCCATGTGAAGTAGCTCAAGTGGCCTCCTTGTGGTCATGATGTTTTTCACGGGATGCCTTCCTCCAACTTGTTTACCTGCTTGACAAGCACTGCAAAGTCTGTCCTTATCAAATATGACATCGTTAACACCAAGGATATGATTCCCTTTAATAAGCTTGTCAAGGTTTCTCATGCCAACGTGACCTAGTCGTCTATGCCATAACCAACCTTGTGAAGATTTAGCAATGAAGCAAATTTTAGGTTGAGCCTTTTTAGAGAAATCAACAATGTAAAGATCACCTCTACGTATACCGGTAAAGACCATTTTATGATTGTCTCGACGAAACACTTGGCAATCTACTTCAGTAAATAGGACATTGAAACCGAAATCAGCAAGTCTAGATCTCGAAAGTAAGTTGTAGCCAAGAGATTCAACGAGCATAACATTACGAATGGAGCTATCATGTGAGATGGCCACCTTACCGAGGCCAACCACCTTACCCTTTGAGTTGTCACCAAAAGTGACATACTTTCGAGGACTATCATTTTCAGGAAGCTCACGAAACATGTCTTTATCTCCGGTCATGTGATCGGTACATCCACTGTCAAGAACCCATTCCTTTCCTCCTGACATATATCCCTGAAGATTTGCCATAAGACCAAAATGTCTCATTGCATCGTCAAGATCGAAGTCACTATCATCATCCTCATCATAGTATCCATGTTCAACATCGTCATGTGGTGGATCAAGTCCTAGCGAGGGTAATTCGTTAGAGTGAGTTTGACAATGATCTTGCTTATGAATTCTTATAGCTTGTAAATAATATCACCAATAATCCAACATCTCCTTTGGCACGCATAAGGTTTGTAAGTTCAAATAGACGATCACCAAACATAGGATCACTAGTATTCATCTTACTCAAGGCAATAGACTTATGGAGAATTTCATCTAGATTTTTCAAGGAATAATTTGGAAAGCGTTCCTCAAGAAATTTCCATATAGTGTAGGCACACTCAAGAGTAGGAAATTTTCTAATTAAGTTTCTAGGCAAGCCTCTAGTGATAAGATTAACATTTCTAAGATTCCTAATCATGTCAATTGATTCATCAAGGGTAGGATGCATAGGATCAACATGAGGTGCACAAGGGCTAGCAATGTACTTGTTCAAATGATATTGATTGAAAATTACAAGCATCTCATTTTTCCACTCATGAAAATACTCTCCGTCAAGTATAGGCACTCTATGTCTAAGACTCCCCAAAGTAGACTCATCCATCTTCCTCCAATGGTGATTAAACCAAGGCAATGGAGACCAATGCTCTGATACCACCTGTAGGACCTTGAGAAGAGGTGTCTAGAGGGGGGTGATTAGACACTAAGTAACAAAGTTGCAGTTTTTAACTTCTTTAGGTTTAATTGGAGTTTAGGCACAAGTTTAACATTCACAATACATAACAAGAAAGTATGCAAAAATTATATGAGCAGCGGAATGTAAAGCATGCAACTTGCAAGAATGTAAAGGGAAGGGTTTTGGAGGATTCAAACGCAATTGGAGACACGGATGTTTTTGTCGTGGTTCCGATAGGTGGTGCTATCATACATCCACGTTGATGGAGACTTCAACCCACGAAGGGTATGATTTGCATGAGTCCACGGAGGGCTCCACCCATGAAGGGTCCACGAAGAAGCAACCTTGACTATCCCACCATGGCCGTCGCCCACGAAGGACTTGCCTCACTAGCGGTAGATCTTCACGAAGTAGGCGGTCTCCTTGCCCTTACAAACTCCTTGGTTCAACTCCACAATCTTGTCGGAGGCTCCCAAGTGACACCTAGCAATTCTAGGAGGCACCACTCTCCAAGAAGTAACAAATGGTGTGTTGATGATGAACTCCTTGCTCGTGTGCTTCAAATGATAGTCTCCCCAACACTCAACTCTCTCTCATAGGATTTGGATCTGGTGGAAAGAAGATTTGAGTGGAAAGCAACTTGGGGAAGGCTAGAGATCAAGATTCATATGGTAGGAATGGAATATCTTGGCCTCAACACATGAGTAGGTAGTTCTCTCTTAGAACTGTTAAGTTGGAAGTGTAGGTTTGTTCTGATGGCTCTCTCCGCGAATGAAGAGGAGGTGGAGGGGTATATATAGCCTCCACACAAAATCTAACCGTTACACACAATTTACCAAACTCGGTAGGACCGAATCAACAAACTCGGCCGGACCGATTTTAGTAAACCTAGTGACCGTTAGGGTTTTCGGTGGGACCGACATGCAACTCGGTAGGACCGATATGGTTAGGATTAGGGCATAATGTAATCTTGGTGAGACCGATTACACAAGCTCGGTGAGACCGATTTTGGTAATAAGCTAACCAGAGAGTTGGTCAGGCAAACTCGGTGGGACCGATTACTCAAACTCGGTGGGACCAATTTTGGTAATAAGTTAACCAGAGAGTTTGCATTGTAATCTCGGTAGTACCGATTGCCCAAACTCGATGAGACCGATTTTGGTAATGGACATACATAGATAGATTAGAATCCCATCTCGGTGAGACCGAGATCCCTATCGGTGAGACCGATTTGCCTAGGGTTTGTGGTAGTGGCTATGACATCTGAACTCAGTGGCGCCGGATAGAAAGAATCGGTGGGGCTGAGTTTGAATTTAGGTTTAGGTCATATGTGTGGAAGTAGGAAAGTAGTTGAGGGTTTTGGAGCATATCACTAAGCCTTTGTGGAGCAAGAAACTCATTAAGCAACACCTCATCCCTTCTTGATAGTATTGGCTTTTCCTATAGACTCAATGTGATCTTGGATCACTAAAATATAAAATGAAGAGTCTTGAGCTTGAAGCTTGAGCCAATCCTTTGTCCTTAGCATCTTGAAGGAGTTCCCACATCCTTTAGTCCATGCCACTCCATTGTTGAACTTATCTGAAACATACTAGATAAAAGTGTTAGTCCAAAAAGAGATATGTTGACATTAATTACCAAAACCACCTAGGGAGCACTTGTGCTTTCAAGTAGCGAGATGTGTGAGGTAAGATGCACCTCTGGTGCTTTTAATTTTTCTTATTAATTTGTTTGTTTCACCCTCTAACTGGTGGGACCCAACGTACTACATGGAGAGAGGTAAGGTGACTAAGGCTGCATTATTTCTGCACCACTGTGGATAGTCTTACCACCAAAGCCACATGACACAATTATGATTTAAATCCCAATGACTCCCACACACAAAAAACACGGCATGCTTGTCACACGAATGCAGGAATGTATGAAAGGTTATTTTCCTCTCGTTGAACATGACGGGAGGGTTGTGTAGTTGGTTAGCCTGTCCGCTCATCAAACTTGAGGTCTCGGGTTCGATAACTACACTTGAGCATAATTCGTGCCAGGAGGATTCTTTGACTGGTCAAAATGGATGGATACGGAGCTATACGATCTTGTAGTGACCGTATAATCACCTCATCACGTATAAGCTGCAGCCTCGGCGCTTGTTTTCTAGGGTTTGCACTCTTCACACTCTCTTCAATATATATATACACGCTGGAGCCTCAGCGCTTGTAGTTGCTCTCATCACACTCTCTCACCCTCTCCAGATCTAAACAAGACTTCGTTGGCCTCTCTCTCTCCCCTCACTGCTGGTCTGCTTGTAATTGCTCTCTTCACACCCTCTCACCCTCTCCAGATCTAAACAAGACTTTGCTGGCCTCTCTCTCTCCCCTCACTGTTGGTCAAAGAGCTGTCCGCCAGGAAGGGAAGGAGGCTTAACGCTGTCGCCGTCGGCGAGGGAGGGAATCCACTACCGGCGCAGCTGTTCACTTTCACCCAGCGGCGGCGCGGGAGGGCCTCCGACCCCTTCTTCTTTGCCGGTCGAACGGCCTCCGTGCATGCCGAGACCACACACCCCAAGAACCTTAATGTATAATTTACTTATTCAACATGCATTTCTCTAGCTGCATGTGGGCTTTTTCCGCTTCTGCACTCGAATCTAGGTGTTGGATCAAACAGGAAAGTAGTGGGGAAAGTTGTATACCATGAATCTAGGACGTGGTTCAAATAGGAAAGGAATGGGGGAAAGTAGTGGGAAAAGTTGTATAGCATGAATCCAGGACGTGGTTCAAAAAGGAAAGGAAGGGGGAAAGTAGTGGGGAAAGTTGTATCGCATGAATCTAAGACGTGGTCCAAAGAGGACAGAAATGGGGGAAAGTAGTGGGGAAAGTTGTATAG
The DNA here is from genome assembly GCA_021605145.1 of Aegilops bicornis. Lineage (NCBI taxonomy): Eukaryota > Viridiplantae > Streptophyta > Magnoliopsida > Poales > Poaceae > Aegilops > Aegilops bicornis. The sequence continues at coordinate 671,270,957 of CM038673.1, read as the reverse complement.
CATAAATCTAGGACGTGGTTCATAGAGGAAAGGAAGTGGGGAAAGTACTAGTACAGACTGGCTATCCAGCACCTACGTTGGTCGAAAAGGGAAAACAATGACAAACGCAGTACTCACATCTGTAACAAACTGATCTTTTGTTTTGGGGGACAAGGCTGTAGAGTTTGAGCAGGACTAGATTTGCTGCGCTCACATAGGGAAAGGTTTCTAAAGATAACAAAACTGGGACCAACACAAATATGCTCCTTGGTTGTTTGGTCTTTGTTGCAACAGTATGCATCACCCGATTACATCGGTAGATGCACATGGTGCTAATGCGTCATTGTCGATGCAACTCTTTAGCTGTTGTTAATCTAAGGCCCTGTTTGGTTAGAAACTCCCTAGTCCCTACCTGCTTGGTTCCAGGGACTAAACATGGACTAGAGGTTATTAAATGACATGCTAAAAGACCATGTTACCCCTAGTAGTGAACTAATAGAGACAAGGTGCGATGCGTGGCAGGCGCAACTGTTGGAAAAAGTCCCAAAAAAGACCCCCTCAGGGTCTTCTTTCTTGTCCCAAATGCCCACTTTTACTCCCTAAAAGTCCCTCCTGTTTGGTTTAGATGGGACTGACACGGAGTTTTTTTAGTCCCTCCACCAAAATGTCCCTGTAAGCAAACACCCTCTAATAATGTTGCTGGAAAATTGATGCAATGCCACCATTAAAAGCAAATTACATGTTTAACGAATTTTATTGTTAATATAATCTCTCTATTAATATTAATCAATGCCACCATTTGAGAAATGCTACTGTCTTGCTTTCTTTCCCATTTAGATAAGGTATATGCTTCTTTTTGTTGGCTTCTGTGTCATTCACCGTTTGTCGGTGTACTAGAGTAGGGGTACCCAAGTATCCCGTACTGCGTTACCTGCAGACGATTCTGACACCAGCGGCAGGGTTTGCCTCGTCACCGCCAAGATCCTCCGTGGCTTCCTTGAAGCCATTCAAGAACAAAGTATTTGATTGAGAAGACAAGGCCCCGACAAGAGGAGCTTGTCGGGAAGGCCACCTGTGCACGCAGAAGACAAGGCCCCGGCAAGAGGAGCTTGCCGGAAGGCTCGAGCGCGACAAGCCTCGGCGCGACAAGGATTCGGCCGCGGCAAGGCGCTTGTCATGCATGCAACTTCTCTCCGTCTCCGCTCTAGCTTACCCAGCGACGTGTCGCCATGGGACCGTTCCATGCGCGCGTGTCGGCGGCTGTGCAGCCAGCCGGAGAGCAGCGATAAGCGGCTGACAGCTCGCCATCGTGGCGGCGGAGGCGCACTGACGGCCTCTGTTACCTTTGTTTGGGCGACAATGACGGGCATTTATTGCTTTTGTCCCTTGCCGTCAGAGTTAGGTATTTTGCACTGTACACTGTTCAAGTAGGTGTACCAACTCCTGTTTTTACATTTGTACCCCCGCCTATGTTGCCACCTGTCGGAGACCCCTTGTGCATATAAAAGGAGGCCCATGCGCAACGTAGAGGGGGTTCGGCTCGTTCGGTTCATTCGACCCACCAGAGACCAGAGACACTCACGCTAGGTTTTGTAGCCCTCATTGCTCCCTAGCAAGAACACAATAGATCAAACAAGTAGCAGTAGGAGTTTTATCTCTCCGGAGAGCTCCGAAGCTGGGTAAACTGCTCGTGTGCCTCGCCTCGATCCGCTCTTCGTGCGATCTCCGCCCCCCTCCGAACCACCAGGGGCCTGCTCCGCCGGCCCCATAGGTGTCCGTGGGTACGATTAGCCTCCCCGACATCTTTGGCGCGCCAGGTAGGGGGCGTCGAGGCCGTGTGAATCTGATCCGGTGTCCACACGAGCAGCGTCATCAACATCTTCCTCAACATGCCACCGAAGAAGAAGGCTTCGGCGGCAGCAGAGCCGTCCGCGTCATACCCACCCTCACCGCAGCAAGCGGGTGGTGGGGCAGACGCTGGCGGAGGAACGGGCGCCGACGAAGGTGTTCGCGACGTTGCCAAGTCCAAGGACAAGGCCCCGCAAACCTCGACGTCCGTGCATCCCCCGCGCCCATCTCGAGGCAGCGGGACCAACAACGTCATGGCGTTCACGGCGCCATACGTTCGTTGGATCGAGACCCTCAAGACCAGCATGCGCGCCAACATGCCGCACGAGTGAGATACGGTCGCCGGACGGGCGCTGCTCCTTCTAACGTAGTTAGAAGTCCGGCGTGTCCCGCCTCGCACCGTTCTCCAATGCCACCCACTACTCCAGCGAAGCTACGGCGAGAGCTCAGCTCCTCGACTACCCTCCAGCGGCCGACAAAGGTCGATGAGTGGAGGGCCACTATCGAGCCTCATCGGCTTTGCCAACGGCGACGCTCCGCGGCAACCAACGCCATCATTACCGCGGCGAGACGACAAGGCACGAGCCGGTGGCGACGAGACTGTCGGAGGTGCAACCACCGTGCACTCTCCGCCAAGAAGGCCAAGGTCGCCGACTCACCGGATCCACCTCGACAGCGACTCCACCGCGTCGTCGGATCCGCGAGCTCGCCGCGATCAACGCCAAATTCTTCATGAGCGACAACAAGAGGACGCTCGAACTCGCATCGAGCGCCGAAGAGAAGCGTGACGTCAGTCCGACAAGCGCGCTGGGCCTTCTGTTGACATGCGCGCGCCGGAGGAGCCAGGCGACTTGCCGTACGCGGTAGGTTGCCCTGCGTTCACTCGTGAGCTGCGGCAAGTCCAGTGGCCCAGCCAGAAAAACTTCAAACCAGACGTGCCGGAGAAGTATGATGGCAGGACGCATCCGTCGGAGTTCCTTAGCATCTACACCATCGCGGTGCAGGCCGCGGGGGGACGGGACGACAAGATCCTCGCCAACTACTTCCCGCGCGTGCTCAAGCCCAACGTCGAGCTTGGCTCATGCACTTGCCGGACAGCTCCATATCCTCTTGGGCAGATCTGTGCCATCGGTTTGTTGGCGCCTTCACAGGTGGCCACAAACCTCATGGCCAAGAGAGTGACCTTCACTTGCTCGCCCGAAGGAAGGAGAGTCCTGCGCAAGTTCATCCAGAGATTGATCGTGTGCACTACAACATCCTGTGACGCGTCCACCCCGCCAAGCGGTGATCAGCGCATTTCATCGTAATGTGTGGAACCGCAGGATGAGGGAGGAGATGGCGATGTGCAAAGTCAAGGACGTCGGTGAGCTGTACGCCTGCCAACAAGTGTGCACGCTACCGAGGAAGGGAGGAGACTCCCAAGAGAGAATCTGTAGCAGGATCTCGACAAGGAGGACACCGCCCGGCAAAGAAGGGTCGTGGCGAGGAAACAAGAAGAAGAAAGCGGAGAAGTGCTAGCGATCGAGCAGTCCGGCAATGGAGGTGGCGACAAGAACGCCAAGGCTGGTGGCTCCAGCAAGGAGGTTGCGGCTGACGCCAACCACCAGGTCGGTGGCGGCCGCCGACAAGCAGGACAGCTCCGGCAAGCAATACTGCAAGATCCACCGCACCAAGGGCCACGACCTCCAGAGCTGCAAGAAGGTCGAGCAGCTTGTCGAACAGCAGAGAGCTGAGTACGAGCGGCGCGACAAGGAGAAGGCCCAGGAAGGTGCTGGGGGAGCAAGCAAGAAACGTCCCGGCCGGGGAGGACGCCGCGGCAAGGCCAAGCAGCGGCAAGGAGATAGACCTCCCCGCGGCCGCGACAAGGATGAAGATGACGACGACGAAGATATGGAAGACGACGACGCCGACGAGCAGGAGTTTCAGAAAGCCACAGAGGTTCTCTGCGTTGACGGAGGTGCTTCCCTGCATACCTCCCACCGCCAACTCAAGCAATGGATGCGGGAGGTCAATGCAGCGGAACCATCCGTAGAGTCACGCAAGCCTCTCAAGTGGTCCAGCACGCCTATCATTTTTTATATTGAGGACCACCCTGATCGCATAACTGCGGTCGGGTGCTTGCCGATGTTGGTCTCACCAACCATCCGCAACCTCAAGGTCACAAAAATGTTAGTTGACGGCGGGGCTGGCTTGAATCTGATCTCCTCCGCGGTGCTCCGAAGCTTCAAATCTCGACAATGAGCTTGAAGAGACCGGTACTTTTCCAAGGAATCAATCCGGGAAGGAGCAAGCGAAGGGAAGATTACGTTGCGGTCACATTTGGCAGCGAGCTAAACTTCAGGATCGAGAGGGTTACATTCGACGTTGCCGATTTCCCATTGCCTTACAATGGGATACTTGGCAAAGACACTTTCGCCAAGTTCATGGCGGCCTCTCACCACGCCTACAACCTACTCAAGATGCCAGGCCCGATAAGCGTCATCTCTGTCCATGGCGACAAGAAGGATGCCCTTATCTGTGCCGACAAGATCTTCCGGGATGCAGCAGCCGCGACAGATTGCCAGACACTTGCCGCTGAAGCTCCCGGGGGGAAGAAGGCCAAGTCCAAGTCCGGCAAGGGCTCTGATGCTCACTCCGGCAAGCGCACCTCTTCGGAGTGCTGCGCTACCATCGAGGACGCACCATCGAGCTCCACCGGCAAGTGCAAGAAGATGGTGGCTCCGCCAAAGACCAAGAAGGTGCCCGCCAAGGAGGACGGCACTGGTGGTACCTTCACCATCAGTGCCTCTCTCGACCCTAAATAGGAAGGCGCGCTCGTTGCTTTCCTACGGGCGAATGTCGACGTGTTTGCATGGCAACCGTCTGACATCCCCGGTGTTCACAGGAAAGTAATTGAGCACCGCCTGGCCGTTTGTCCTCATGCGCGGCCCGTCAAGCAAAAAGTCGAAGCAAGCAGTGGAGCGCCAAGAGTTCATAGCAGAAGAGATCAAGAAACTGGAAGCAGCAGGCCTTGTCAGAGGAGTGCTCCATCCTACGTGGTTGGCCAATCCTGTAGTCGTTCGCAAAGCAAATGGGAAATGGAGACTTTGTATTGACTTCACGGATGTTAATAAAGCTTGTCCCAAAGATCCATTTCCCTTGCCACGCATCGACCAGATTGTTGACTCCACGGCTGGATGTGATTTGCTTTCGTTTCTTGATGCATACTCAGGATACCATCAGATCTTCATGGCTGAAGAAGATGAAGAGAAGACCGCATTCATCACACCATGTGGCACATATTGTTTCATACGGATGCCTTTCGGTTTGAAGAATGCTGGTTCAACATTTGCAAGGGTAGTCCATGACGCTTTTGAGCCGCAAATGCACATAAATGTAGAAGCATACATGAATGACATAGTGGTCAAAAGCAAGAACAAAGCTACTCTGGTTCAAGATTTGGACGAGACCTTTGCAAATCTGCGCAAGATCAACCTCAAGCTCAACCCCGAGAAGTGCGTATTTGGAGTCCCTTCCGGCAAGCTTCTCGGGTTCTTCGTGTCTCAGCGAGGGATTGAAGCTAATCCCGACAAGATCAAGGCCATTGAGCAGATTGAAGCACCGAAGCGTCAAGGATGTCACGAAGACTTGCGGTTGCGTGGCTGCTCTCAAGAGGTTTATTTCTAGGTCTGCTGAACGCGCATACCGCCGTTTTTCAAGATTTTGAAAAAGGGAGGTCCAATGAAATGGACTACCGAAGCGGAGGCTGCGCTGCAGGACTTGAAGAGATACCTGTCGTCCACTCCGACACTTGTCGCACCTAAGCCACAAGAGAAGTTGCTGCTATATATAGCGGCAACCAATCAAGTGGTTAGTGCTGCGTTAGTAGCGGAGAGGGAGGCGGATGACGAGCCAACAACCACGGCAAGCACATCCAGCGACAAGCAGGGGGCTTCGCCGACAAGCTCTGGTCCCGACAAGGATGAATCCGCGCAGACACATGAACAGATGCAGAAAAGGATGGTGCAGCGCCCAGTCTACTTTGTCAGTTCCCTCCTGCAAGGGGCTAGGTCAAGGTACTCTGGTGTGCAAAAATTGCTTTTCGGCCTCCTCATGGCCTCGAAAGCTGCGCCATTACTTCCAAGCACACGAGATTACAGTTGTCACTCGCTTTCCGTGAAGAGGATACTGCGAGAATCCGAAGCGGCAGGCAGGATTGTCGAGTGGGCACTTTGGAGCTGTCAAGCTTTGGTCTCAAGTTTGAAAGCACATCAACTATCCAAAGCGAGCCTTGGCAGAATTCATAGCAGAATGGGCGCCAACGCCAGATGAAGATATTCCGGAGACGAAGCGTTCCGTCAAAGAAGCAAGCAAAGAGTGGCTGATGTACTTTGATGGTGCCTTCGCTGCAAAGGCGCCGGTGCCGGCGTCTGCTTATCGCACCCACCGGAGAGCACCTCAAGTACGTCGTCCAGATGCACTTTCCCAATGAGCAAGCGACAAACAATACTGCAGAGTATGAAGGTTTGCTCGCCGGTCTCAGGATCGCAGTGGACCTTGGGATCAAGAAGCTTATTGTCAGGGGAGACTCACAACTTGTCGTCCGGCAAGTTAACAAAGATTACCAGAGTCCGCTGATGGAAGCTTACGTTGATGAAGTGAGGAAGCTAGAAGAGCACTTTGATGGCCTGCAAATGGAACATGTTCCAAGAGCTCAGAATGATATTGCTGATGGCCTGTCAAAGTGTGCCGCACTTAAGTTGCCAGTGGAACCAGGGATTTTCGTGCTCAAGCTGACTCAGCCAACCGTAACACCATCGACTGGACAAAGCAAGAAGAGGAAGTTGGCCTCTGGTGACTACTTTCCGACAGAGCTTCTCGAAGCCGTCGTTGCAAAGGTCCCCAAGATCAACACCAACAGTGCTGAGGAGCAGTCTGCTCCGACAGACCCCAGGGTTTGTTCCGTTGAAGCAGACGCTCCCGACAAGTCTTGCTCCGGCAAGCTTGTCGGGGAGCATCAAGCTCCGGCAGGGCCGCTGGTCCTTGCCGTGGAAGCTAATGTTCCCGCAGCAGCAGATGTGCCTTTGGTCCTTGTTGTCGAGCCGCAAGCTCCAGCATGGGCGCATCAGATTGTCCATTTCCTTCAGACAGGAGAACTTCCCGAAGAGCAAGAAGAAGCGGAAAGAGTAGCCCGGCAGTCAAGTATGTACCAGTTTGTCGACGACATACTGCATGTAAGAAGACTCAACGGTGTGAAATTGAAGTGTATTCGGGGAAGATGGATGTAAGCTGCTATGTAAATACACGGAGGCATATGTGGTCACCACATTGGCGCCAGAGCACTGCCGGTAAAGCTTTCCGGCAAGGTTTCTTCCGCCGACAGCCCTCCAGGATGCAACTGCACAAGTAACCAAGTGTGAAGCGTGCCAGTTCCAGTCCAAACAGATACACCAGCCAGCTCAAGCTCTCCAGACGATCCCTTTATCCTGGCCATTTTCGGTCTGGGGGTTCGACATCCTCGGCCCCTTCCCCCGAGATGTCGGGGGCTTTGAATACTTGTACGTCGCCATCGACAAGTTCACAAAGTGGCCGGAAGTGGAAGCAGTGAGGAAGGTGATGGCACGATCGTGATCAAGTTCTTGGTCAATTGTTTGCCGTTTCGGAATCCCCAACCGGATCATCACCAACAACGGCACGCAATTCACGAGTCGCACCTTCATGCAGTACGTCCAAGACCTTGGCGCCAAGGTCTGCTTTGCTTCTGTTGCTCACCCGAGAAGCAACGGTCAAGCAGAGAGGGCAATGCCGAAGTGCTGCGGGCTCAAGACCAGAACTTTCGACAGGCTGCACAAGTGCGGAAGAAAGCTGGATCGAGGAGCTGCCGGTGGTTCTTTGGTCGATCAGACGACGCCAAATCGAGCCACCGGCGGACACCCTTTGCTCTAGTCTATGGAGCGGGCAGTTCTCCCCACGGAACTCGTATCTGGATCGCCTCGAGTGCTCGCTTATGATGAGCTCGAGCAAGAGCAGCTGCGACAAGATGACGCGCTGCTCCTTGAGGAGGATCGTCTTGAGTCATGCGAGCCGCTCGCTTCTGACAAGCTCTGCGTCGCTACCATAGCCGCAGGTTAAGGCGGAAGTCTCGAGGAAAGGCGACCTTGTTCTTGGTAGCGTTCAGTCCGCCAAGAATTCAAACAAGTTGACGCCGAAGTGGGAAGGCCCTTATCGGGTGAAACGAGTCACTAGGCCTGGCGCTGTCCGCCTTGAGACCGAAGATGGCATTCCGGTGAGCAACTCATGGAACATTGAGCATCTTCGTAAGTTTTACCCATAGGGCGCGGTTGTCGGAACCTGTTCCGGCAACCACCTTTATACAAGTCTTGCCGCTGTTGCATGTAATCCTTTGTACAAAGCCAGCGCAGACCCCGTGCATCAGTAAAGCTCATGTGTTGCGCACAACTTGTCAAGTTCATGCTTTCATCAATTTATTGCATGTTTTGGCTAACACTTTGTGCAGCAACCACACCCGGTAAGTAGAATCGAGCTGTTGGGCTCCATGACGTTATTTCCTCTTCTTTCTCTCTTCTCAAAGAAAGGAAGGCTCCCTCGCGCACAAGTTAACCAGGGGGGAAGGAGGAGATAATATTATGGACCAAGCACCGCTCGAGAAAGTTTCACCTCATCGGGAAGCAAGAGACAGAAAAGCTAAGTTGCCAAAGTTTGAGCAATCAGTTTTTAAATTTTTAAGTTATCTTCCTCGAACGATAGTACTTTGTATGGAAAACACATGCGCAGAGGAACCAACTTCGCCCGGCTAGTCGCGCCCTTACTTTGTTTCGAGTCCGCTCAATAACTTAAGTGAGCTGCGGCTAGTCGCGACAAGGTTGCTTGTCGGGCGGCACTTGCCCGGCTCTTGACGTTCCGCACTCAGCGCTCGCGGCAAAAGTGCCCGCACCGACAAGTCCCCTAAATGCGTAAGGCAGAAACGTTGGTCGCCTTCAATCCGCTTGATCTTGTTCACCTTGTCCACAATGGGTGCGACAAGGGCTTTGAGCTCCTCCACGTTGGCGTCTGGCGGCAAGGATCGGAGGACGCCGTTAAGGTTGAGGCCCGGATTGCGGAAGGCCACCTTCATCAACACCTTCTCGAGGGCCCCTGCACAAACCTGGCGCGATTCCTCGGCAAGCTGCTTCGGGACCTCTTCCCGGAGTCGCCGGAGGCCCGTCGCCACGCCTTTGAAGAATAAGCTGAGCTTGGCGCTGGGTTGGAGATGCTCGTCGGAGAATGCAAGGTCCGCCATCCCCAGCTCCATCAGCTCGTTGTGGATGTCGTGGCGGTGTCCACAAGACCTTCGGTCCAGTGCTCCACGCTCTCCCTCAAGGTGTTACGACGGAGGCAGCATTCGCCAGCCAGCTCCTCCTTGGCCTTGATCGCCTCCAACAAGCCCACCTCCCGCTCTCTGGCGCCATCCAACGTCTGCGTCGAGTGGTCAGCTTCAGCTCAAGATCCGCCTTGGAATCCTTGGCGGCGTCGAGCTCCTTAGCCCCTATCAGCGAGGCGGCTCTGCAGCTCGCCAAGGGTGTAGGCGTCCTTCTCGCGCTCACGCTTGAGCACGGCAAGCTCTTCGCCGCTCTTCTTGAGGGTGGCCTCGGTTGTGCCACCTTCGCCTTCAGCTCTTCCTTGGCGGCCTCGGCGGCTGCGGCAGCGTCGCCGCTTCTGGCGCCCGCCAAGCGACTCCTCGCAGCGGCAAGGTCTTCTTCGTGGCTGTCCAGGTTGACCTTCGCTGCGCCGGCTTCGCTTTCCTGCGCGGCGAGCTTCTCGGCAGCCAGCCGCCGCTCCTCATCAGCTGCGGCCTTCTCAAGGATGAAGGCCGTGCGCTCCTCTGCGAGCTGCCCCCGCGCTTCCGCCACGTCACGGAGGGCTTCTTTGTTGGCTCTCCGGAGCTCCTCGGCGCGCTTCTCCATGTCCGCTCCCGCCCTCGCGACAAGGGCTTCCCGGGTCTCTAACTTGGCACCGGCGCGGTAGAGCGACAACAGCTTCTTCAAGCTGCTCCTCCTCAGACTTCGCGCTTCTGCTGCTTGGCGCATCCACCGTCGGCCAATGAGGCGAAGTAGCTCGTCGTCGAAGGTCTCGCCCTCGACCGGCGCTCGAGCTTCGGTTCGGGGAGCTTGATGAAGACGCCTTCGCCGGCCTTCAAGTAAGCACCGGGCTGGGGCTCCTCGGAGCCTGACGCCGCGACAGCGGCGGGGGAGTCGGCTGTTGGTGTAGCGCTTGCCGCTCCTGCGGCCTCAGGGCCGTCAGTACGATCGCCCGACCCCTCGCCGGCCGCTGCGTCGGCAGCCTCGGTGGCCTCCTCGCCATCAAAGCTCGTCGGCGGCAACCTCTTCCTCCACGACGACGACCTCTTCTTCTTCGACGGCGGCCTCGTCGGTGTTGCTGCGTTTCTTCCTCGCTGGCGGCCTCGACCTCCATCGGGTCTGCGTCGGATGAAGAAAGAGCAAGCGATCAGCGGATGTTCAAAAAAAGAAAAAGAGAAACAAAAGAAAGCAAACCCAAGGGAGATTTTCGCGTAAGGGAATTACCTGCAACGGGGTCCGCAGCCATGGCCTCGACCACTGGAGGGTCACTGGCGCCGTCCCTTGCCGGGGCAGCCTCCGTTGCCGGAGTGGCCTCCCTTGTCGGAGGGAGCTCTCTTGCCGGGGAGTTCTCCCTTGGCGGCGTAGTGGCAGCGGGCAGGATCTCGGAGGCGGCTTCCGAGCCCTCCTGATGAGGCTGCTCTGCTCCTACACAAGCACACAGTCAGATGTCAACAAAGAAGGAGCACCCCTGCACACCTAACAGTAAGAAGAAAACTGCACACTTACTCTGGGGCTTGTGCTGGGGGCTGCTCTGGGGAAGGGTTGCCGGGTCCGGCAAGGCGGTCTCGGACGCGTCCCCCGTCGCCACGGGAGAATCGTCCTCAACGACGACTGCCGGGATCTTAGCCCTCTTCGCGCTCTGGGCCAGCGTCCTGAAAAGGAAAGAGTCCAGAACGAAGAAAATCATATTCAAGATGAAGCAATAAAAATTGAAGAAATACAAGCACAATCTCGAGAAGCTTACTCTTCGCCTTCCTCCTCGGAGCTGGGCGCGGAGAAGTCAAACTCCGGCCCGCCTCCGGTGCGATGAGGCGGGGGAGTAGGCTCTCTTGGCCGCTTGGCGGAGGCGTCGGCCTGAGAAGACTCCGCCCCAGTTGTCGTTGTAGTGTGGGGCGCTCCCGCGGCAACCTCGCTTGCCGCGGTGGAGCAGCGTGCGCAGCTTCTTCTTTGTGGGCCGGTCTGTCGCCCCGACTCGTCTCCAACCTTGCGGAGACGCCTCCTCGGCGGAGCCGGGGGCTCCGCTGGCGGCAAGTCGCTTGGCGGTGGGGAAGAAGCGCCCTCGGCGGGTCCACTCGACCCGGCCTCGGGCTCGACAAGCTCGTCCTCGCCGGCGACCTCCCCTCGCTCGGCAGAGCTTGCCGCCTTCGCCGCGTCCGCCTCCTCCACGGTGAACCCGAAGGCTCCAGCGGCAGCGGCTGCTGCCGCCTCCTCCACCCTGGTGGCAATCCGCGCCATCTCACGGTCGGTGGTGTCGCTGGTGAGCCTCTTCGCCGTCGGCGCGGATCGGCACTTCTTGCAAATCATCGAAGAATTGGTGCACGACCTCGTCGGGAGGCTCCTGCCAGTTGGGACGATTCCGTGGGAGTCGCCGCGGTGGCATCATGGCGCGGATGCGGTCGGCGCCGAAGTTGTTGCACAAAGGGGCGACCCCGCGGCAACCTAAACCACTGCAGGTGGTCGGGTCGTTCTTGAACAGCTCGAGCAGCACCGAATCCAGCTCCATGACGGTGAAGTTCCAATTCAGACCCGGGCGCAGCCTCATGATGTCCGCCAGATTCGGAACTCCCAAGCAGGCCTCCTCCTTTCCTGCAAGGGAAGCGTCTGGCGGCGAATGAAGTCTGCGCCAATCGCGCTCTGATTAACCCGGCAAGCCCGAGGCGCAGAATTGGGTCACAGACTATCTTCACCGCTTCCTCCGCCAAGTTACTCCAATCCCTGCAGCGCACTATTGGGGTTTGGCGACGGCGGTGAAGGGCTGCAGGTTCTCCTCACGACCCAGCACCAGTTGGCTCTCCACTCCTCCCACTTGTTGTGGAACTCCCCCTCTAGGTAGGCCTCTTTCTTGCCGATCCTAGAGACCTGTGCTATCCCTCCGGCAAGTGGCTCTCCTCTCTCGGCTGGGAACAAAGAAATGGCGGAAGAGTGCCATGTTGGTGGACTCCGACAAAGTTTTCGCACAAATGCGCGAAAACTGCCATGGTCAAGATGGCGTTGGGGTGAAATCAAGGAGGCGGAGGCTAAAGGTGTTCATTATGTCGCAAAGAACTTCGGAATACAGCGGGCAAAGACCGCAATAGAAGAAAATGACGAAGAAAGGGTACCCTGTTGGGGCCAGATCAGCGGCGGAGGCGGGGAGCACCCTCGTGCGCGGATGCGCATGTGTCTCCGTCGACCAGAAAAGGTAGAAGACGTCCCGCAGCTCCCGTGCGCCGAGCTGCGGGGGGAAGATGGCTCGCTCCTTGCACAGCGCCGCGAGCCGCTGCACCTCGGCCGACTTGACGCCCTTCTCCTTATCGGCCTTCGGAGCCATGGCGAGGGGGGCGGAGGAGGTCGACGGCGGCGAGTGTGCTTGCGGTGAAAGGGGGGCGGGGCGCTGCTCTCTTCGCACCGGAGAAGAAGAGGGGAGCGGCGGTGGTTTCTTGACAAGACCGCAATGACAGGGGTGGTCGGCCTGCCTCTGTATCCTCCGCTTATAAAGGGGAGGAGGGGGCGGACGTTCCGCTTATATTAATAAAGAACCCCCCACGACCGCGCCCATGATCTCTCGCACGACGCCACGTCCGGTGCGTGCCGTTAGTGGGGATCGTGGTGGGTCCGGGCGAGTTGCGGCGTGGTCGAGGCCGCGTGTCCGTGCACAGTTACGGGACTGGCCCGACAAGCGCCGGCACCGTGTCTGCGGCCCAGGCCCGGGGGCTCCTGTCGGTGTACTAGAGTAGGGGTACCCTAGTATCCCGTACTCGTGCACGGACAGTTGCAGCACCCCGCGGCAAGGTTTGCCTCGTCACCGCCAAGATCCTCCGTGGCTTCCTTGAAGCCATTCAAGAACAAAGTATTTGATTGAGAAGACAAGGCCCCGACAAGAGGAGCTTGTCGGGAAGGCCACTCCAGGCACGCAGAAGACAAGGCCCCGGCAAGAGGAGCTTGTCGGGAAGGCTCGGAGCGCGACAAGCCTCCGGGCGCGACAAGGATTCGGCCGCGGCAAGGCGGTTGCCGCGGCATGCAACTTCTCTCCGTCTCCGCTCCAGCTCACCCAGCGACGTGTCGCCATGGGACCGTTCCATGCGCGCGTGTCGAGCGGCCGTGCAGCCAGCGGAGAGCAGCGATAAGCGGTGACAGGCTCGCCATCGTGGCGGCGGAGGCGCACTGACGGCCTCTGTTGCCTTTGTTTGGCGACAATGACGGGCATTTATTGCTTTTGTCCCTTGCCATCGAAAGTTAGGTATTTTGCACTGTACCTTTGTTCAAGTAGGTGTACCAACTCCTGTTTTACATTGGTACCCCGCCTATGTTGCCACACGCCGGAGACCCTTGTGCATATAAAAGGAGGCCCATGCGCAACGTAGAGGGGGTTCGGCTCGTTCGGTTCATTCGACCCACCAGAGACCAGAGACACTCACGCTAGGTTTTGTAGCCCTCATTGCTCCCTAGCAAGAACACAATAGATCAAACAAGCAGCAGTAGGAGTTTTATCTCTCCGGAGAGCTCCGAAGCTGGGTAAACTGCTCGTGTGCCTCGCTTCGATCCGCTCTTCGTGCGATCTCCGCCCCCCTCCGAACCACAAGGGGCCTGCTCCGCCGGCCCCATAGGTGTCCGTGGGTACGACCAGCCTCCCCGACACCGTTATTGACCACTAGTTGTTTCCTTTGCACCTCCGTGTAAACAGGGTTATCTACTTCACCTCGTTGCCATTGTGACCTTTGGTTGCTCTGCACAAAATACTTTTGTTTTAAGAGTGTTTTGTGCAGTTCAACCAAAATGTCACACCGACAATGTTGCTTGATTGCTTGATCTTAGTGGAACTGCACAAGAGGAGATCTTACTTCCTATCCGTGTTGGCAAATTTGGTTCAAAACTTCTTCTTGTGAGTTGTTTGAATTCCGCGTCATGAGAGGTCAGTACTAGCCTTCTTTCACATGATTCTGCAGTGTGCTTTCATATGTTGTGCTACTTGTACGGTAATGTTGCTTGATTTTAGTGAACTGCACAAATGGAGACAAGACTTCCAATCTGTATGTGCAGGGTAATATCCCATTGAGGTAAGATAAGGGTATTTCACAACTGTTGGGGCCTGTATTTTGCCACTTTCGTCAGAAAATTAATGTCATTGTTTAGTGCTATACTTGTGCAACCTAATTGACATGCCAAATCTTACATTGAAGGCGAAGCTTGTCTATTATTGAACCAAGTGATGAAGGGGAAGAACAAGCGGAAGAAAAACAAAAATCAACTCCTGGTGCTGTAATGAAGCACTGGAACTGTGATGACACAAGTAATGATAAAATTTTGCATCTTAATTTATTGCTATGGCTGGAACGAGCAATTGTTTTGCCACTGATTTGATGCCACTCTTAATGTAATACGTAATTATCTCTACTTGTGCAAACAGGGATCTTCTTTGAAGATACCATATATTTTAGTGGAACTGCACAAGAAGATGTTGGAAACACTAATCTAATCGAGGAATATATAGTAACTTAGTAAGCATGGCCACCACAGTAGATAGCAACAGATGGTTCCGGAGAAGTGCTTCATCTGTATGCTCTACACAATAAGCCTCCTGACAAAGGTTGGTACTAAGCCTTGATTTCATCCATATGATTGAGCTTTGTCATCTCTATTGGTGTTGTGCTACTATTTAGATACTGTCATCAAAAAGTGGTATTGTCCTTGAGAAGTGCTTCATTTGTGCTGTTTTAAATATTTCCTTTCCTTTTTTCGAGGAAACAGGGATGCTAGCATTTAGTTATCCTCTTGTCTTTGCACAACAGGATCATCCTCCTCTGAAGAAGAATATGGAGTACGTGAAGTGACTAGTTCTGATTATGCCAGGATGAAGAAGCTCTGTCTATCTTCTCATCATAAGGAGCAGTTGAAGGATGGTTACATTACCCCCCACAAGACCAAACTAACTTCAGCTCAGAAGGACTGACAAATCTCCATTTTCTTGCTGTGATGCGCGAGTACAATGTTGTTCTAGGATTCTTTTCGGTGAATTCCATTTTTGTAAAGTGTGCTCTACATGGACCATGTAGGTGCACATTTAAACTGTCAATTCATAGTACAGTTTGCTTTATATTAATCACTTTTTTTGTATTTGTGCAAATAGGGGTGCTCAGCTTGATTTCAATGGGAACTGCACAAAATGTTCATGAATAGATCGAATCATTCATTTCCACCACAAGAAAGGAGGTGCCGATAAGTTCAAGGCGTTGCAACATATAGGGAGAAATCATACAAGCTACGCGTGAATTTGGTTGATTTTGGTGGAACTGCACAAAAAGAACAGCTGGTTTATTTAGCACGAGGTGCCATGTCAAGAAACCTTGTCAAATTTTGCTCATTGATTTTAGCAAGAAGACATGTGTTTGATATTTTCGAATGGGACGCCCTTTGCTGTCAGCAGCGTCGATCCATTTTTTCTTTATTCTTTAGTTGTGAAGTAAATATTGGCTCTGACATGTGAATCACTGAGATGCATAATCATCGATTGTTTTGAATGTTCTCTATGACATGTGAATCGCTGTGATTGCAATGTCTGAGGCAGCTAAAAAGCTGCTCAAACTCTTTGTACTCCTACATTCCTTTTTACTTTGCACATTGTCCGTAGCATACAACCAAGTGCTCAAGTTCTCTAGCAAATGACTGTATCTCATGAGCTTGCTCAACCACGGAGCGCTCTTCAATCAGCCTGTAATCATAGAATTGCTCCATGATGTACAGCTCAGTGCCAACAACCGAAGGGTAGCAGCGGTGGCCTTACTTGGACCCGAGCGACGGCGAACTACCGTGTTCTACTCTTCCTCGTTTTCTGTGTGGCGCGGCCTCGTTGGCAGCGGGGCGGGGCCTTGGCGGAGCCGGCGATGTCCTTTGTCTCGTTGCCGGCGGGCGGCGCCTCGGCGGGCGGGGAAAATCCTCCCTCGTTGCGGCAGGTGGGGCCTCGGCGGAGCCCGCGGTGTCCTCTGCCTCGTTGTTGGCGCCGCGGGGCCTTGGCGGAGCAGGGCCTCGTTGACGCCAGCGGAGCGGGGACTCATCGGAGCCAGCATTGTCCTCTACCTTGTCCTCGGTCTCGCCAAACAGCTCCTCGACCGCTTCATCGCCCTCTTTGTAGGCGGCCGCACCCTCTGCCACCCGCATGAGATACCGCCAGCGCTCGAGGCGGCCCTTGCGGGCGGAGTGGTACGAGTTGAGCAGCGCCTCCTGCTCCGCCCGCTCCGCGGTGATCTGCTCCTCCGCCTGCAGGTGCTCCTGGAGGAGATGGTGGTTGTAGGCGGCGTCGGCCTGCGCCTCCCGGAACTGCTCCTCACGCTTCTGCCTCACCGTGTCCATATATTGGGCACGGGCCTCGCTGGTGGTCATGGTGCAATGCACTGGCGAGGATGGCACGGAGGAGGGGGTTGGCGTCGGATCATCGACTACCATGTTCTCCATTGGGACGTCGTCGTCCTCCGGCTGCCTGCCGGCCAGCCATTCGACATCAATGGCTGCCATCTCCTTGTAGTCCGTCGTCCGCCCGTCCCGAAGAGCGCTGGAGCGCGAGGAAGCCATGGTGGGCAGTAGTGGTGTGGACAGGAGAATAGGAACGAATGCGGATGACTGCGGCTATGGCCGGCACAGCAGTTTATATAGCAATGGTGGGCGGCGGAGGGATGGTCGTGTGGCGCCAGAGTAGCCGCCTCGGCAACCGCGTATCATTAATGTGGCGGTAGAAGGACGGACGAACGACACTTGTGTCGTTTGAAGGCGGAGCAATCGCATGCACCGGGAAGCGGGGCGGGCAGCGCTAACCGTTTCGGGCGGAAAGCATGCGCAGGTGAGGGAGGCGGTCTGGGTGGGCCAGGGCAGTCAGACTCGTGCTTAGAAGCGGGTCGGTCCTGCAGCCGGACATGCTGGCTCGCCAGCTACCTCGCCGAGCTGAGCGACGACAATCAGACGATGGACGTAGCTTCCGACCAGGAGCCGGTGCCACTATCCAAGCCGGTTCATGCCGTGTTCACCATAGAGCAGGTGCGGCCGCACTTCGATGCCCTAATGGCGGAAGAGCTACTAGCGCAGGAGGACATGTGCTGCAACCTCCGTCTCCTCAACAAGCACCGGTGAATAAGCGAACGACAATGCGGTTGCGGACATGTGGCCCTATGATCCTGGCTTCTCGAATGAGCAGAGGGCGTTGTATCAGACCATCCGTAGGGCCCGCGAGGCCCTCTCCGTCGTCCTACGAGTTGTTGCGCTCGTCGTGGCGCCGCCGTCTCGCGTTGTCAACATGGTCAACGGACATGAGGATGAGGAGATGACTTTACTTGGAAAGGATGACAGCAAGTGCCTCCTTATTAGTATATAAAACTATTTTTTTTGCTTCCTCCTGGTTTCCTGACATCTCGGTCCCACACCATTGTGAACCTATGTAGTCAATAAGTGAGAGAATTGCACAAGAAGCGGCCGACAGCTGGGACCAAGCAGCTCAAGCAGTATTTGTGTTTTTGAGGTGTGAGCACTGCAGAGTTTTTATTGAGCGATGTTTAGCCCAGATATTAATTTTTCTCCTCTGAACAACAACGAAAACATCGCTGCAGCTATTAACTGGGCGGATTGTGGCCCGGCTAGCCCAAGCCAGATATCCAGCCCAGATATTAATTTTTTTCAAGCTGAAAATGGCTAGCCCAACTATACTTTTTTTAGGCATACCCAGGCAAGGTCAAGTTGTTATTCTCCACCCCGCTGGGCTACAAATCTTTCCTAGGAGGGATGCATTAGGCTTAACAAGAAAATGGGCTTTAAGAAATAATAAATGGGATGTAATTATAAAAACTAGGCAGTAACTATAAAAAATGCTCCCTTCACACATGAGGAAATTGACAATGTAATCAGAGAAATGCCTGCCGAACGAGCTCCTGGCCCCGATGGTTTCACTGGAATCTTCGTAAAACGTTGCTGGTCAATCATTAAAGAGGATTTTTATAAACTGTGCAACCAGTCCTTTGATGGAGGGCTAAACCTCGAAAGTATCAATGATGGCTTCATCACCTTAATACCCAAAATCGGCTCCCCAGCGACTATTAATGATTACAGGCCTATCACGTTGCTCAATTGTTGTCTTAAGGTAATCACCAAACTCCTTGCCAATCGTTTCCAAAAAGTCATCCTCAAAATTATCCACAGAGACCAATATGGATTTCTCAAAGGGCGATCAATCCAAGACTGCCTCGCTTGGGCATAAATACATTTATCAATGCCAATCCTCCAGAAAAGAAATTATTCTGCTCAAGTTAGACTTCGCCAAGGCATTTGACACGATTGATCATCAGGCGATGATTGAGATTATGAGAAGTATGGGCTTCAATGAAAAATGGCTTGGAT
Source organism: Aegilops bicornis (assembly GCA_021605145.1). NCBI lineage: Eukaryota > Viridiplantae > Streptophyta > Magnoliopsida > Poales > Poaceae > Aegilops > Aegilops bicornis. Next base: position 671,252,439 of record CM038673.1, on the reverse strand, counting down.
GGATCAATTGCATTTTCTCCTCTGGAAAATCTTCAGTTATGCTAAATGGCACACCTGGTCGACAATTCTTCTGCAAGTGTGGTGTGAGACAAGGTGATCCGCTCTCACCGCTTATCTTCGTTCTAGCCGCGGAGTTGCTTCAAGCTGCGATCAATGACGCCTTCGCTCAAGGCCAAATACAACTGCCATTTCCGTCCACAACACAGAATGATTACCCAGTTGTCCAGTATGCCTACGACACACTCATCATCCATCCTGCATGCACGCAACAGGTGATCACAGTCAAAAAGATACTTGAAGATTATGCCATTTCCATTGGGCTCAAAATCAACTTTAATAAATCCACACTCATTCCTATCAACTGTTAGGCCACCAAATGTGAGGAATATTCTAATGTTCTTGGATGTGTTGTAGGCAAAATTCCCTTCACCTACCTTGGACTCCCTTTGCGCACAACAAGACCCACAGTTCTAGAGCTGATGCCGCTGGTGTGTAGCATTGAAAGGAGGCTATCGGCCACCCTAAACATGATTTCTTATGGAGGCAAGCTTTCACTCCTAAACTCAGTCATCACTTCTCTAGCCATTTTTGCACTGTGCACACTTCGGCTTCCAGCAAAAATCATTGAGCTTATTGACAAGATTCGACGGAAATGCCTTTGGACCAAAAAAACTGAGCAAGGGGACAAATGCAACTCTCTGGCTTCCTGGGACATGGTGTGCCAACCCAAGGCTTGTGGCGGCCTGCTTAACTTAAAAATTCAAGGGGAGGCACTTCTTCTGAAATACCTTCATAAGTTCTATAACCACTTTGATTTGCCTTGGGGTCGAACTCATCTGGACCACGTATTACGAAAATAAGATTCCCCATGCCATGGACACTTCTGGATCATTCTGGTGGAGAGATGTTGCTAAACTTATGCCAACCTTTCGAGGGATCACGCAAGCCCAAATACTTCATGGTGGCGCGGTGCTATTCTGGAAAGACCTTTGGGGACCACAAATTCTAGCAGAAGCTCACCCGAAAGCTTATTCCTACGCAAAAAACAAAGATATTTCTGTTAGGGATTTCTTGAGCGTCACGTCACTCGCGGAGGCCTTTCATCTACCTCTATCACCGCATGCACATGCAGAGGTCGGGCAACTCCAAATGGACACCGCAGCAATAAATATCCCGGACAGCAGCCAATTTCATGACAGGTGGACGTATGTCTGGGGGACCTCAACCTTCACAACACACAAATATTACTCCTTTTGCTTCAGAGAAACGGTGGTGCATCAATCTTTTCGATGGTTATGGAAATCCAAGTCCACCATGAAGATCAAAGTTTTTGGATGGTTGCTCCTCTCTGACCGCTTAAACACAAGAAACATGCTTAAGAGGTGACACTACAATATTGGAGATGACCATGATTGCATCCTATGTGGCCTGCACATTGAGGAAACAATTGAGCATTTGTTCTTTGAATGTCATTTCTCTCAACTTTGCTGGGCGAGCTTGGGCTTGTCGTGGCAACAAGGAGGGACCAGACTTGAAAATATTGAGGTTGCCAAAGACACATGGGCTCGGCCACTGTTTATGGAAGCTTTTCTTCTTGCAGACTGGATCATTTGGAAGGAACGAAACAATAAACATTTCAGAGGTATAGCACCATCCAAGGATTCCTGGCTGAAAAGATTCAAGGAGGACTACTCTCTCCTAACTTATAGGGTTAAGGAGAAACACAAACATCTCATCCCTGCCCTCTTAGACACCTTGTAATAAACCATCACCTCCAACACCCACCCCCCCCCCCACCCCCAAAATGGGGTGAATGTAAATTACCATGTAATTGTAAGACTTTTATTCTTTTAATTTATTTGCAGTAGGAGGTGCTCCTACTGTTTCAGGTTCAAAAAAACTATAGAAAATGCACCAAACACGTAATTACTTTATAAAATATTATTTTTGGATATTGAAAATTTTAATTTTATTAATTGTTGCGGGCACAATGTTTCGTTGGATTTTTACGTAATATAAATTTATATTGAAATTGTATTTAATCTGACTAGAAATTTCGGGATAAAAATATTTTGGATCCCATCAAAATGTGGGAAATTTTATTGAATTCTGTTTTGAACAGTTGGTTGAAATGGGCTGTACTTTTAACAAACTGTAAATGGGTTGTAGTAAATTCCATTAGAATTCAAAAATTGGCTGCACATTCTTACAAATCACAAATGGGCTATAAGTTCTCTGCCACACACTTGTGGCCTTACTAAGTTGACGCGTCCCCTAATAAAAAGAGAGTTGACACGTATGCAAGGCTTTGTCAACTTATAGTCAACATACGGTTCTAGCAGCAGTGGCCGTTGGATGTCCATCCAACGGATGTTGTGCTTCTTCTTCAATCTCGGATATTCTAGTTTCACCCGCCCAAAAAATGATTCCTCCCCCTGACATCTGGGGCACACCGTTTCCGAAGCTGACCTGTGGCTACAAAGTTGACGGGGACGGAGTGCTTTGTCAACTTAGTCAATATGAACGATTCTAGCTCCAGTGACCGTACGATGTCCATCCAACGGTCGTTGTGCTTCTTCAACCTCTGGTCTTGTTGCTCCAGCCGTCCAAAGCAGCGCCGGTCGTGCCGCATGCTCCTGCCTCCCGTGGCCGGCTGTGTCTTGCCGGAGGCCTCACCACCCCACCGTTGGTGGGGCCTGCTGACAGCAACGACTCTCACACCGCAACCGAACCAGTGAACCCTCGTACTCCTCTCCGCGCGGGCTTCCACTGCCACGTCTTCCCCGGCTCCGCGCCGTCCCCTTCCTAGGCCTCGCCGTCGTCCACCGCCTTGGTGCTCTCTACGCGGAGTGGTCAATGTGGTCAACGACCGACTTCCATCGGAAGAGTACTGTACATGGAGAGGCTGACAGTTGGTCCACGGCCGCAGCTGGGTCCACGGCCACAACCCAGTTTTTCGTGATTTGCCAAGTAAGTCGCTTTGTCAGGCCTGTTGGGCTACAAATCTTTCAAGACGAGGAGAGCTTCATTTGGCTGGCCGAGAAAATGGCCTATCAGTAGTGAGAAATGGGTTGTACATTTTTAAAACACATCAAACCGGCAATTAGTTTCAAATTTATTTTTTTCATTTTGAGATTTTAAATTGCATTGATTTTTATGCGTGGACAATTTGTTGGATTTTATATTGATATACATTTATTTTTAAAATCAGTTTGAATGTGACTCGAAATTTCGGGATTAAAAACAGTTCGGACCGCTTTTGAAATATGCAAAACTTCGTATAATTTTATGCTTGTGGCCACAATATGGGCTGTCTTGCTAACAAAAAGAATATGGGCTCCAAAAAACCTTAAGAATTAGCAAATGGGCTGTAAATTATTAGAAATAATGGTAGATGGGTTGTATGTTGTTTTCCACAGATTTGAGGCTTTCCTAAAAAGGTTGACGACAAGCAAAGGATTTGTTGGATTTCTATCCAACGGCTGTCGTCTTCTTCAATCTCTGCTCTTCTGCTCCGGCCCGCTCAAACAAGCGCCGGTGAGATCGCCTGCTCCCTCCTCCTCACAAGCCGGTTGTGCTGCGCAGGCCTCACCACCCCACTGTACTCTCATCGCTGGCCTAGCCATCCCTCTACTCACACACACCTGCTGTTATTCTCCGGCGGCAGGGCAGACGATAAACCCTCGTGACAACAGTACTCCCCTCCGTGGGAAACAACTGCCGAGTCTTCCCTGCCGTGTCGTTCCCTTCCTAGGCCTCACCGTCGTCCACATACAGTGCTCTCTTGACCTGGTCAACATGGTCAACGACCGACATGCATCTGAAGTGGACTGTATGTGGAGAGGCTGACAGCTGGGTCCACGACTACATGCAAGGAAATGCCTCCTTATTACGCGCAAAATATTGATTCCTCCACCTGACATCTGGGACCCACCGAAAGGGCCTCTGTATTTCGCGAAAAAAACGTTACCGCCACTGATAGCTTGGACACACCAGCTATATCTTCGCACGCAAGGAAGTGCCTCCTTATTACGCACAAAAAAATGAATACTCCCCCTACTAGCTGGGACCCAGTATAGTGGCAGGTTGACTTGTGGGCCTACTAAGTTGACGGGGACGGAGGGCTTTGTCAACTTAGTCAATATGCACGATTCTAGCTCCAGTGATCGTACGATGTCCATCCAACGGTCGTAGTGCTTCTTCAACCTCTGGTCTTCTTGCTCCAGCCGCCCAAACCAGCGCCAATCGTACCTCGTGCTCCTGCCTCCCGTGGCCGGCTGTGATGCGGCGGAGGCCTCACCGCCCCCTACTACTCCCACCGCTGGCCGGGCCATCCCTCTATCACCCACAGCCCCTGTTATTTTGCGGCGACGGCAGCCTCACACTGCAGCAAACCAGTGAACCCTCGTACTCCTCTACGCGTGGGCATCCACTGACGCGTCTTCCCCGGATCCGCGTCGTCCCCTTCCTAGGCCTCGCCGTCGTCCACCGCCCTGGTGCTCTCGGCGCGGCGTGGTTGTCGGTGTCAAAACCGGTGGATCTCGGGTAGGGGGTCCCAAACTGTGCCTCTAAGGCTAATGGTAATAGGAGCGCGGGGGACACAATGTTTACCCATGTTCAGGCCCTCTCAATGGAGGTAATACCCTACTTCCTGCTTGATTGATCTTGATGATATGAGTATTACAAGAGTTGATCTACCACGAGATCGTAGAGGCTAAACCCTAGAAGCTAGCCTATGATTATGATTGTTGTTCTTGTCCTACGGACTAAACCCTCCGGTTTATATAGACACCGAAGGGGGCTAGGGTTACATAGAGTCGGTTACAGTGAAGGAGATCTACATATCCGAATCGCCAAGCTTTCCTTCCACGCAAAGGAGAGTCCCAACCGGACACGGGACGAAGTCTTCAATCTTGTATCTTCATAGTCCAACAGTCCGGCCAAAGTATATAGACCGGCTTTCCGGAGACCCCCTAATCCAGGACTCCCTCAGTAGCCCCTGAACCAGGCTTCAATCACGATGAGTCTGGCACGCAGATTGTCTTCGGCATTGCAAGGTGGGTTCCTGCTCCGAATACTCCATAGAAGATTTTGAACACAAGGATCGTGTCCGGCTCTGCAAAACAAATTCCACATACCATCGTAGAGAGTGCAATATTACACACATCCAATCTGCTGACAACTTTTCATAACATGATATCACACCACGACCCGGTCTTTATTCGAACCGTTTTTCTCAACCAGCTACTGCGCATGTTGCGAGGCGGTTTCCTTGGCACATCTTGTCGAAGCAGAGATTGTGTCCCCTTATCACGGGATTCTCATCAATACGGGTATGGGTAACCCAACCGTGCCATCAATCACGGCGCTTGGGGAATAAGCGATTTTACGGGGCAAGTGGGGAGGCGCACAGTTTCTACCGCCTTTATAAAGGGACACGGATTCCTCTTTTTCACCCACGCCTTCTAATTCCCCTGCCCATCCATTCTCACGCACTCGAGCTCCAGCGCCCAAGTTCTTATCTTCTCCGCAAATCCATTCCAAACATGTCCGGAGCGGGAGGCAAGTGGATGGTCTCCTCCGTTACGGAGGAGGACATTACGAAGCTCTGGGAAGCTGGATACCTGGCCGCAGACATCGCGCACCAGCTCCCAGACGCCGGGCAGATCGTCCCTACTCCAGAACCCCATGAGGGGGTTGTATTCCTCACACACTTCGTCCGCGGACTGGTATTTCCTCTCCACCCATTTGTCCGCGGGCTCATGTTCTACTATGGGCTGGACTTCCATGATCTGGCCCCCAATTTCATCCTCAACATCTCGACGTTTATCGTCGTGTGCGAGGCCTTCCTCCGCATCAAGCCCCACTTCGGCCTTTGGCTAAAGACCTTCAACGTGAAACCGAAGGTGGTGGTCGGCCAGCAAGCGGAGAACGGAGGAGCCATGGTGGGCAGAATGCCCAACGTCACCTGGCTCGAAGGCTCCTATGTGGAGACCGTGAAGGGGTGGCAATCGGGGTGGTTCTACATCACCGAGCCGCGCGACACCAACTGGGTGGTGGCCCCCGAATTTCGATCCAGCATCCCTCCCCATGCGGCTCACCTCCTGGAAAGAGAAAGGCATATCCTGGGGTTCGTCGGTGGAGCTGACCGGACTCCAGAGCTATGTCAAAAATATGATAAGCAAGAAAATCAAGCTTATCAATGTGGTCCAGGTCATGCTCTTCCTCCGGATCCTTCCATGTCAAAGACGGACATTCAATATGTGGGAGTTTGACCCGGCCAAGCACCAGATGCTGTGAGAGCTTTTCGACACGACGCACAAAGATGTCTGGAAGGTGTTGTTCAAGGCCGCCGAGGTACCTCCTCCCCTTACCGAGGATCGCGGACTCAGCGCAAAGCGCCCTGCCAATCCAGTAAGCTCTTTATATCTCACAAGATGTTCCTTTCCCCAGTATAATCGTGTGAGGGATCTGAGCCTCCACGCCATTTTAACAAGACTGGGTAGCGACAGCGGAGCGGATCGATTGTCCGGCTCCACTGCCCGAAGATCCAGCAAAGGCTCTCTTAACGGAGATGCTGGTTCCGGCACCCTATGAGGCGCTGGAGAAGAAGGCCAAGAAGAAGGCCGCGGGGACCTGAGGACCCACAAGTATAGGGGATCGCAACAGTTTTAGATAATTAAGAGTGTCGAACCCAACGAGGAGCTAAAGGTAGAACAAATATTCCCTGAAGTTCTATCGACCACCGATACAACTCTACGCACGCTTGACGTTCGCTTTACCTAGAACAAGTATAAAACTAGACCGATAGGTGTGGCGAAAATAAAACTAGGGGCTGCTAAGGTAAAGACACAACTAAAGTAAATATAGAGAGTGTGGAAAAGTGATGGTAGGTGTGGCGAAATTGTCCCTTAAGCAATTGACTACTTTACTAGACCGATAGCAAGTTTTATGTGGGAGAGGCCACTGGTAGCATGTCATCCCTTACTTGGAATTCTATGCACTTATGATTGGAACTATTAGCAAGTATCTGCAACTACTAACGTTCATTAGGTAAAACCCAACCATAGCATTAAGATATATTGGTCCCCCTTCAATCCTGTATGCATCAATTTCTATGCTAGGTTGAAGCTTACATCACTCTTGCCCTCCAATACATAGTCCTATAAACATACAACTAACCCTTTGGTGTGATCCACACAAGAAATCATATGATGTGAACCAAAGGACAGCAACATAACCACAAGTAAATTAAATCAATCATAGCAATTCATCAACCACCAATAGGACAACGAAAATCTACTCAGACATCATAGGATGGCAACACATCATCGGAAAATAATATGAAGCATAAAGCACCATGTTCAAGTAGAGGGTACAGTGGGTTGCGGGAGAGTGGACCGCTGAATATAGAAGGGGGAAGGTGATGAAGATGTTGGTCAAGATGACGGCGGTGTTGGTGAAGATCGCGGTGATGATGATGGCCCCTGGCGTTCAAGCACCGGAAGCGAGGGGAGAGAGCCCCTCCTTCTTCTTCTTCCTTGACCTTCTCCCTAGATGGGAGAAGGGTTTCCCCTGTTCCTTGGCTCCCATGGCTTGGGAGGCGAGAGCCCCTCCGAGATTGAATCTATCTCTCTGTTTTGCGTTACATTACGGCTCTGTTTCACCGTTTCGCGTATATATGGAGATCCGTAACTCCGATTGGCCTGAAACCTTTTCTGTGATTTTTTTTAATATTAGCTTTCTTGCGGCAAAAGAAGAGCATCAACCGCCTTACGGTGGGCTCACGAGGGTAGGCGGCACGCCCAGGGGGCGGCCCCCTGCCTCGTGACAACCTCGGGCACCGTCTCGCGTGGATTTTTCTTCTGGAATTTTCCATATTTTCCAAAAATAAGCTCCGTCCATTTTTATCCCGTTTGGACTCCATTTATATGGATATACTGCGAAACATAAAACATGCAATGACATGTGAACCGCACTTTGAGCCTTCGGATCAATATGTTAGTCCCAAAAATAATATAAAAAGTTGCCAAAAAGTATATGAAAGTGAATAATATTGGCATGGAACAATAAAAAATTATAGATACGACGGAGATGTATCAGCATCTCCAAGCTTAATTCCTGCTCGTCCTCGAGTAGGTAAATGATAGAAAAAGAATAATTTTTTATGTGGAATGCTACCTAGCATAATCTTGATCATATGTCTAATCATGGCATGAATATTAAGACACGAGTGATTCAAAGCAATAGTCTATCATTTGGCATAAAAACAATAATACTTCAAGCATACCAACCAAGCAATTATGTCTTATTGAAATAACAAAGCCAAAGAAAGCTCATCCCTACAAAATCATATAGTCTGGCTATGCTCCATCTTCACCACACAAAGCATTCACATCATGCACAACCCTGATGACAAGCCAAGCAATTGTTTCATACTTTTGACGTTCTCAAACCTTTTCAACTTCACACAATACATGAGCGTGAGCCATGGACATAGCACTATAGGTGGAATAGAATATGATGGTGGGGGTTATGTAGAGAAGACAAAAAAAAAGAGAAAGTCTCACATCAACTAGGCATATCAACGGGCTATGGAGATGCCCATTAATAGATATCAATGTGAGGAGTAGGGATTGCCATGCAACGGATGCACTAAGAGCTGTAAGTGTATGAAAGCTCAAACTGAAACTAAGTGGGTGTGCATCCAACTTGCTTGCTCATGAAGACCTAGGGCATTTGAGGAAGCCCATCGTTGGAATATACAAGCCAAGTTCTATAATGAAAATTCCCACTAGTATATGAAAGTGATAACATAGGAGACAATCTATATGAAGAACATGGTGCTACTTTGAAGCACAAGATATGAGACTCATTACATGAAGAACATGGTGCTACTTTGAAGCACAAGTGTGGAAAAAGAGATAGTAACATTGCCCCTTTTTATTTATTTATTTTTTTCTTTTTTTTGCGGGCTTCTTTGGCCCCATTTTTTTATTTAGGCTTCTTTGGCCTCTCTCTTTTTTTGGATGGGGCAATGCTCTAATAATGATGATCATCACACTTTTATTTACTTACAACTCGATATTACAACTCAATACTAGAACAAAGATATGACTCTATATGAGTGCCTCCGGCGGTGTACCGGGATGTGCAATGATCTAGCGTAGCAATGACATCAAAAAACGGAAAAGCCATGAAAACATCATGCTAGCTATCTTACGATCATGCAAAGCAATATGACAATAAATGCTCAAGTCATGTATATGATGATGATGGAAGTTGCATGGCAATATATCTCGGAATGGCTATGGAAATGCCATGATAGGTAGGTATGGTGGCTGTTTTGAGGAAGATATAATGAGGCTTATGTGTGACAGAGCGTATCGTATCACGGGGTTTGGATGCACCGGCGAAGTTTGCACCAACTCTCGAGGTGATAAAGGGCAATGCACGATACCGAAGAGGCTAGCAATGATGGAAGGGTGAGAGTGCGTATAATCCATGGACTCAACATTAGTCATAAAGAACTCACATACTTATTGCAAAAATATATTAGTCATCGAAACAAAGTACTACGCGCATGCTCCTAGGGGGATAGATTGGTAGGAAAAGACCATCGCTCGTCCCCAAGCGCCACTCATAAGGAAGGCAATCAATAAACACCTCATGCTCCGACTTCGTTACATAACAGTTCACCGTACGTGCATGCTACGGGACTTGCAAACCTCAACACAAGTATTTCTCAATTTCACAATTACTCAACTAGCATGACTCTAATATCACCATCTTTACATCGCAAAACTATTGCAAGGAATCAAACATATCATATTCAGTGATCTACATGTTTATGTAGGATTTTATGACTAACCATGTGAATGACCAGTTCCTGTCATCTCTCTAAATAGATATAAGTGAAGCAAGAGAGTTTAATTCTTTCTACAAAAGATATGCCCACGCTCTAACAAGTATAAGTGAAGCAAAAGAGCATTCTACAAATGGCGGTTGTCTATGTAAAGAGAAACAGGCAATCCAAACTTCAAATGATATAAGTGAAGCTCATGAAGCATTCTATAAAGCCATACTCAAAAGATATAAGTGAAGTGCAAAGAGCATTCTATAAATCAACCAAGGACCATCTCATACCAGCATGGTGCATAAAAGAAAAATAAAAACCTAAATGCAAAAGACGCTCCAAGACTTGCACATATCGCATGAACGAAACGAATACGAAAACAAACCGATATTTGTTGAAGAAAGAGGGGATGCCTCCCTAGCATCCCCAAGCTTAGATGCTTGAGTCTCCTTGAATATTTACTTGGGGTGCCTCAGGCATCCCCAAGCTTGAGCTCTTGCCTCTCTTCCTTCTTCTCAGATCGAGACCTTCTCGATCATCGAACACTTCATCCACACAAAACTCCAACAGAAAACTCGGTAAGATCCATTAGTATAATAAAGCAAATCACCACTCTAAGTACTGTTGCAAACCAATTCATATTTTGTTTTTGCATTGTGTCTACTGTAATATAACTTTTTCATGGCTTAACCCACTGATATAAATTGATAGTTTCATCAAAACAAGTATAGGGGATCGCAATAGTTTTTGATAAGTAGGAGTGTCAGACCCAACGAGGAGCTAAAGGTAGAACAAATATTCCCTCAAGTTCATAGACCACCGATACAACTCTACGCACGCTTGACGTTCGCTTTACCTAGAACAAGTATAAAACTAGAAGTACTTTGTAGGTGTTTTCGGATAGGCTTGCAAGAAAGTAAAGAGCACAAAAATAAAACTAGGGGCTGCTAAGGTAAAGACACAACTAAGGTAAATATAGCGAGTGTGGAAAAGTGATGGTAGGTGTGGCGAAATTGTACCTTAAGCAATTGACTACTTTACTAGACCGATAGCAAGTTTTATGTGGGAGAGGCCACTGCTAGCATGTCATCCCTTACTTGGAATTCTATGCACTTATGATTGGAACTATTAGCAAGCATCCGCAACTACTAACGTTCATTAAGGTAAAACCCAACCATAGCATTAAGATATATTGGTCCCCCTTCAATCCCGTATGCATCAATTTCTATGCTAGGTTGAAGCTTCTGTCACTCTTGCCCTCCAATACATAGTCCTATCAACATACAACTAACCCTATGGTGTGATCCATGCACGCGCTCATATGATGGGCACCAAAGGACAACAACATAACCACAAGAAAATTAAATCAATCATAGCAATTCATCAACCACCAATAGGACAACGAAAATCTACTCAGACATCATAGGATGGCAACACATCATCGGAAAATAATATGAAGCATAAAGCACCATGTTTAAGTAGAGGGTACAGCGGGTTGCGGGAGAGTGGAGCAGCTGTAGATAGAGGGGAAGGTGATGGAGATGTTGGTGAAGATGACGGCGGTGTTGGTGAAGATCGCGGTGATGATGATGGCCCCCGGCGGCATTCCGGCGCCACCGGAAGCGAGGGGGAGAGAGCCCCCTTCTTATTCTTCTTCCTTGACCTCCTCCCTAGATGGGAGGAGGGTTTCCCCTCTGTTCCTTGGCTCCCATGGCTTGGGAAGGGCGAGATCTCCTCCGAGATTGGATCTATCTCTCTGTTTCTGCGTTCTGTTCTGGCTCTGTTCACCCAAGTCTTCCCAAAGTTTCTGTTATGCAAAGGCTTGAAATTATTGAAAACAAAGTTGCTAGCATTGAATCCATTGAAAATCTAGATAAAAAGATCCATAATCAAATTACTCAATATGGATCTAAGGTAGGAATGACTTTGAAAAATATAAAGGAGAAGGAACCCATGGTTAATGACAAAAATAAATCTAGATTCTACTCGAATCGATAAACTTGAGGGTATCATTACTAACTTGGGAACTGATTTTTCTTCCGTAAAGAATACTCCTAGTCCTCCCACTGAAATTGTCAAGCTTATGTATGTTCCTAAAAATAAGGGTGAATCATCTAGTAAGGAAAATGCGGATCTTAAATCTATAAGTATTCGTCCCGATCTTTTTACTATCATAAAGGAACCATTTGCCACAAATGAATTTTTTGATCTTATGCCTAAAAGTTTGATAATTACTAGAAAGAAAGAAATATATAAGAAAGATAGATGCCTTATTGTAGAATTGCCTACCAAAGATGGCAATACCTAGATCTATCCTTGCTTGTTGGGAGGCAACCCAATTTTATTTTTATTTTTTTTCTTATGTTTAGGAATAAATAATCCATCTAGCCTCTGTTTAGATGTGGTTTTATCTTTTAATTAGTGTTTGTGCCAAGTTGAACCTATTGGATCTTCTTGGATGATAGTTATTTGATCTTGCTGTAATTTCCAGAATCTTTGTGCTCAGTGCCCGAATTGTTAAAAATCACCAGAATGTGATAAAATACTGATTCCAATTGCTGCTAATCAATAAACAAATTTTCCAGGTCGTCTAATGTTGTTAGAATTTTTTGGGTTCTATAAGTTTGCGTTAGTTACAGATTACTATAGACTGTTATGTTTTTGACAGATTCCATTTTGCGTGTGTTGTTTGCTTATTTTGATGAATCTATGGTTAGTAAAATAGTTTATAATCCATAGGGAAGTTGGAATACAGTAGGTTTAACACCAATATAAATAAATAATGAGTTCATTACAGTATCTTAAAGTAGTCTTTTGTTTTCTTTCTCTAACGGAGCTCACGAGATTTCTATTGAGTTTTGTGTTGTGAAGTTTTCAAGTTTTGGGTGAATTCTTTTGATGGATTATGGAACAAGGAGTGGAAAGAGCCTAAGCTTGGGGATGCCCATGGCACCCCCAATATAATCCAAGGACACAAAAAGTCAAAGCTTGGGGATGCCGGAAGGCATCCCTCTTTAAATCTACTTCCATCGGTAATTCACTTGGAGCTATATTTTTATTCACCAACATGATATGTGTTTTGCTTGGAGCGTCTTGTATTATTTGAGTCTTTGCTTGTTAGTTTACCACAATCATCCTTGCTGTACACACCTTTTGAGAGATCCATACATGAATTGAAATTTGATAGAATACTCTATGTGCTTCACTTATATCTTTTGAGCTTGATAGTTTTGCTCATAGTGATTCACTTATATCTTTTTGAGCGTGATAATTTTTGCTCTAGTGCCTCACTTAGATCTTTTAGAGCATGGTGGTGGATTTGTTTTAAAGAAACTTGATCTCTCATTCTTCACTTAGATTATTTTGAGAGTCGTTAATAGCATGGTAATTTGCTTAATGTTAATATACTTGCTATTCAAGATATGTGAAACTTTCTTTTGAGTGCGTTGAATACTAAGATAAGTTTGATGCTTGATAATTGTTTTGAGATATGGAGGTGATAATATCAAAGTCATGCTAGTTGAGTAGTTGTGAATTTGAAGTTAGCAAATCCCGTAGCATGCATGTATGGTTAAAGTTGTTTAACAAATTTGAACATGAAGTGTACCTGGCTTGTGCATCCTTATGAGTGGCGGTCGGGGAATGACGATGGTCTTTTTCCTACCAATCTATTCCCCTAGGAGCATGCGCGTAGTACTTGATTTTGATGACTTCTAAATTTTTTCAATAAGTATATGAGTTCTTTTGACTAATGTTGATTCCATGGATTATACGCACTTTTACCTTTCCGCCTTTGCTAGCCTCTTGATGCCGTGCATTGCCCTTTCTCACCTTGAGAGTTGGTGCAAACTTAGCGGTGCATCCAAACCCCGTGATATGATATGCTCTTTCACACATAAACCTCCTTATATCTTCTTCAAAACAGCCACCATACCTACCTATTATGGCATTTCCATAGCCATTCCGAGATATATTGCCATGCAACTTTCATTTATTCCGTTCATCATCATCATGACATACTTTACTTTTGTCATATTGCCATTGCATGATCATGTAGTTGACATCGTATTTGTGGCAAAGCCACCATGCATTATTTTTCATACATGTCACTCTTGATTCATTGCACCATCCCGGTACACCGCCGGAGGCATTCATATAGAGTCATATCTTGTTCTAGTTTTGAGTTGTAATCCTTACGTTGTAATCAATAGAAGTGTGATGATCATCATTAAATTGAGCATTGTCCCAAAAAAAAGAGAAAGGCCAAAGAAAAAAAAAGCCAAAAAAATAAAATAATAAAATAATAAATAAAATAAAAAAGGGGCAATGCTACTATCCTTTTTTTCCACACTTGTGCTTCAAAGTAGCACCTTGTTCTTCATGTAGTGAGTCTCATATATTGTGCTTCAAAGTAGCACCATGTTTTTCATGTAGTGAGTCTCATAAGTTATCTTTTTCATACTAGTGGGAATTTTTCATTATAGAACTTGGCTTGTATATTCCTACGATGGGCTTCCTCAAATGCCCTAGGTCTTCATGAGCAAGCAAGTTGGATGCACACCCACTAGTTTTATTTTGTTGAGCATTCATAGCTCTAGTGCATCTGTTGCATGGCAATCCCTACTCCTCATGTTGACATCAATTGATGGGCATGTCCATAGCCCGTTGATTATCCCCGTCAATGTGAGACTTTCTCCTTTTTTGTCTTCTCCACACAATCCCCATCATCATATTCTATTCCACCCATAGTGCTATATCCATGGCTCACGCTCATGTATTGCGTGAAGGTTGAAAAAGTTTGACATTATTTAAGTATGAAACAATTGCTTGGCTTGTCATCGGGGGTATAGAAGTTGGGAACATCTTTGTGTGACGAAAATGAAGCATAGCCTAACTATATGATTTTGTAGGGATGAACTTTCTTTTGCCATGCTATTTTGAGAAGACATGATTATTTTGCGCCAGAAAAAGGTCTTGATAACCCACAAGTATAGGGGATCGCAACAGTTTTCGAGGGTAGAGTATTCAACCCAAATTTGTTGATTCGACACAAGGGGAGCCAAAGAATATTCTCAAGTATTAGCAGCTGAGTTGTCAATTCAACCACACCTGGAAACTTAGTATCTGCAGCAAAGTGTTTAGTAGCAAAGTAATATGATAGTGGCGATAACGGTAACAAAAGTAAAGACAGCAAAAGTAATGTTTTTGGTATTTTGTAGTGATTGTAACAATAGCAGCGGAAAAGTAAATAAGCGTAAACCAGTATATGGAAAACTCGTAGGCACCGGATCAGTGATGGATAATTATGCCGGATGCGGTTCGTCATGTAATAGTTACAACATAGGGTAACACAGAACTAGCTCCAGTTCATCAATGTAATGTAGGCATGTATTCCGTAAATAGTCATACGTCCTTATGGAAAAGAACTTGCATGGCATCTTTTGTCCTACCCTCCCGTGGCAGCGGGGTCCTATTGGAAGCTAAGGGATATTAAGGCCTCCTTTTAATAGAGAAACGGAACAAAGCATTAGCACATAGTGAATACATGAACTCCTCAAACTATGGTCATCACCGGAGTGGTCCCGATTATTGTCACTGGGGTTGCGGATCATAACACATAATAGGTGACTATAGACTTGCAAGATAGGATCAAGAACACACATATATTCATGAAAACATAATAGGTTCAGATCTGAAATCATGGCACTCGGGCCCTAGTGACAAGCATTAAGCATAGAAAATTCATAGCAACATCAATCTCAGAACATAGTGGATACTAGGGATCAGACCCTAACAAAACTAACTCAATTACATGATAAATCTCATCCAACCCATCACCGTCCAGCAAGCCTATGATGCAATTACTCACGCACGGTGATGAGCATCACGAAATTGGTGATGGAGGATGGTTGATGATGACGACGGCGACGAAAACCCCTCTCCGGAGCCCCGAACGAACTCCAGATCAGCCCTCCCGAGAGAGATTAGGGCTTGGCGGCGGCTCCGTATCGTAAAACGCGATGAAACTTTCTCTCTGATTTTTTTCTCCCCGAAAGCCAATATATGGAGTTGGAGTTGGCGTCGGAGGGCCACCTGATGGGCCCACGAGGTAGGGCGGCGCGCCTGGGGAGGCGCCCACCCTCGTGGATAGGGTGTGGGCCCTGGTCTTCATCTTTGGCGAGGATTTTTATTATTTATTCTAAGATATTCCGTGGAGTTTCAGGTCATTCCGAGAACTTTTGTTTTCTGCACATAAAACAACACCATGGCAATTCTGCTGAAAACAGCGTCAGTCCGGGTTAGTTCCAATATAATCCAAGGACACCAAAAAGTCAAAGCTTGGGGATGCCCCGGAAGGCATCCCCTCTTTCGTCTACTTCCATCGGTAATTCACTTGGAGCTATATTTTTATTCACCAACATGATATGTGTTCTGCTAGGAGCGTCTTGTATTATTTGAGTCTTTGCTTGTTAGTTCACCACAATCATCCTTTCTGTACACACCTTTTGAGAGAGCCATACATGAATTGAAATTTTATAGAATACTCTATGTGCTTCACTTATATCTTTTGAGCTTGATAGTTTTGCTCATAGTGATTCACTTATATCTTTTTGAGCGTGATAATTTTTGCTCTAGTGCCTCACTTAGATCTTTTAGAGCACGGTGGTGGATTTGGTTTAAAGAAACTTGATCTCTCATGCTTCACTTAGATTATTTTGAGAGTCGTTAATAGCATGGTAATTTGCTTAATGTTAATATACTTGGTATTCATGATATGTGAAACTTTCTTTCGAGTGCGTTGAATACTAAGATAAGTTTGATGCTTGATAATTGTTTTGAGATATGGAGGTGATAATATCAAAGTCATGCTAATTGAGTAGTTGTGAATTTTAGAAATGCTCGTGTTGAAGTTAGCAAATCCCGTAGCATGCACGTATGGTTAAAGTTATGTAACAAATTTGAAACATGAAGTGTACCTGGCTTGTGCATCCTTATGAGTGGCGGTCGGGGACGGCGATGGTCTTTTTCCTACCAATCTATCCCCCTAGGAGCATGCGCGTAGTACTTGATTTTGATGACTTATAAATTTTGCAATAAGTATATGAGTTCTTTTGACTAATGTTGAGTCCATGGATTATTCGCACTTTTACCTTTCCGCCTTTGCTAGCCTCTTCGGTACCGTGCATTGCCCTTTCTCACCTTGAGAGTTGGTGCAAACTTCGCCGGTGCATCCAAACCCCGTGATATGATACGCTCTTTCACACATAAACTGTCGGATTTCGGGTTCCGGCAGACCCTCTAGGTTCGAACTCTGGGGTGCACGCGGAGATCTCACCCCCTACCTACCTGCACCTTGTCGCCTCGCAAAGATCTAAACTACAAGAAGAGCAACACAAGGGACACAATGTTTATACTGGTTCGGGCCACCATTGTGGTGTAATACCCTACTCCAGTGTGGCGTTCGGTGGATTGCCTCAGGGGCTGATGAGGAACAATACAAGGAAGAACAGCCTCGCGAGGGTCTGCTCTTGGCCTGTGCGATGAACTGCTAGGGGGAGTTCGATCGCTCTCTCTCTCTCTCTCTCTCTCTGGATCCAAGGTGGATCTCTAGCTCTCTTCCCAATTTTTTCGGATCTCCCCTGCCCTGTGGGAGGCTAGTACTATTTATAGGCAAAGGCCCTGGGCCTCTTCCCAAAAATTGAGCCGGAAGGGCGCCAACAGTTGGCCATTTTGAAGGGGAACATCTAGTACACTTATCCTGACTAAAGTTGGTCCTCGCCTACCAAAGGCTCTGACGAGGACGCCGGCTTGGGCTCCACGATGACCTCCTTCCTGCCGTTGTGTTGGTCTTGGTCTTGTTGCACCGAAATGGCTGCCTTTGCTTGATGCTCTCGCTGCGCTTGCCTCCTTTGCACCAAAGAGGAAATGGGGACATCACATGGTGGCGCCCTTTGGCGCCCTTGGTCGTCATGGCTTGCGTCATGGGCACCTCGTGAGGTACCCCGCCTTGTTCTCTCCGCCTCCTCGCGAGCCTGACGAGGCCGTGCCTGAGGAGGCTTCCTGTCGTCCGCCCCATGAGGCTTGGCCCCTCGTGAGGGTCTTGAGCTTGTGCTGATGAAGATGGGCTATACTGGGCCACCCCTTGAGCCATGCCGCAGGCCGCAGGCAGGCAAGTCTGGGTATCCCCGTTCCCAGAACGCCGACAGTAGTCCCGGGGCCCAAGGCGCGCCTGGACTTGGCTTAGCGGAGAAGTGAAGGGGCAAGTGCGAAGCGCCGCGGGCCCTAACAGCCTGCGGCCTTGGGCGCCGCGTGGCGGTTGATTGGACGTGGGCGCCCCTGCTTCCCACGACGCCTCGGCGACTGCACGAATTGACAAGTCCCTGCATGCAAAGCGGGTCATGATTACCTGTGATCGTGGAGGTCGTCGGTTGGCCTTCCCCGGTTATAAGTACGGAACAACGCGTGCCCTTCCAGTCCATCTCTTCTTGCTTCTCCTTCTTCTCCAACCCTTGCTCCACCTTGCGGTAATGGCTCCGATCCGCCGGTTCTCCGTGGAAGAGAAAGGAAAGGCTCCCTGGGAGGGTCCCGACCCGCTTCCGCCAAAGAAACGGCTAGCCCTCTGTCGTCGAGATGAGGGCGCCCGGCAGGAGGTGTCGAGGCCATGGTACGAGCGGTCATCGCCAGGGTTCCCGCTGCCCTTGTACGCCCGCATTGAGGGCCCTGAAGGAGTTGACACCGAGTGCCATGGAAGCCGCCGCCGTCGGCGCCGGCGGGTAACGGCGGTGCGTGTTGTTCCCCCTGGAGTCCACGCCGAGGGCTCCTCCCGAGAGTTTGTCCTCCACGCCGCCATGCCTCCTCTGTCTTGGATTCACCTTCCTCCCTCCTTCGCCTTCGCGATTCCGCAGAGGGGACCTCTGGAGCTCTGGTTGCAGCACGCTGGCTGCAGCACCCTTGCGACCGAAGCGGAGGTCGCGGTCGTCGCTCCGGGCAAGGTTTTCAATACTCGAGGCTGGGGCGAGATCGCCCGGGTCTGCAGGACGAGGAGCGCCCTCGCGATCCACCTGGAGTACGATGGTGCTTCCATGATGCTCTTCAAGGTCTTCGACGCTGAAGGACGCCGGCTGGAGTGCTGCCCCGAGAGGGGTGGTCGGGGCCCTGCCGCGGCGAGGACTAGGCTCGCCGACTGCTCCTCCGACAGCTCCTCAAGCGGCAGAGGCGTCGGAGGATCCAGCGACTCCGCCGAGCTCTTCGCGACTCCGGAGACGAGCGACGACAGCTACGAGCCCCCGAGCTTGCGTCACTCTCGGAGCAGGGCGGGCTCGCCAGGCCGCCGCCGTCTCTGATCTGGATGGGGTTGGCGCCGGTGCCTGACGGCCCACTATTGATGACGGCGTCTCTTGCGGAGGGGCGTGTAATTAGCGTTCCTTAGGATCTGCTCCCTTTGTTCCCTGCGAGGAATCGAAAAAGGCGCCTCGTGGGGGCTTGTAAGGTGCCTGTGGTTCTGTTTGTTAATATGATCCTTGGCGTGAAGTAGTGCAAGATGCTCATCCTGTCTTAGCTTTGTTCTTCCTTTCGAACCTCACGAGGGCTTGATGCTCTGCGCCGACAGGTCCCGGTCCCAAGGAGGGCTTCAGCCATCGCTGATATGCCAGGTCGCGATGCCGTGGTCAAGGCCAGGAGGTGAGCGGCCCGAGTTCCAGTAAGAGCCCCTGAGTCGCGATGCTCAGGAGGTCCCCTTTAGCGCTCAAGCAGCCATCGTTCGGTGAGAAAGGAGAGCGACGTTGCTAACACGGGATTGCCTTAGGTGCGAGGTTGATGCTGCGATGGCTAGTGTTTCCGGAGGATGACTTATCTCGGGAGTCAGAAACCGCTTCCTGGTGCGGCGTTAGGTCCGCGCATCGGCACGTGAGGAGTTGCCTGGCGAGGTCCCCGCGTGCCTCTTCCCTCTCGCCTTTACTCCCCTTTCTGCTCTATGTCCTCGGGTCCCGGCCCTCGAGCGGGGCTTAGCCGGCGCTGGTATGCCAGGTCGCGATGCCGTGGTCAAGGCCAGAGGGTGAGGGCTGGAGAGCCAGTAGGAGCCCATGAGTGGTGATGCTCAGGTACCCCCCCCCCCTTTAACGTGCAAGCGGTTCGCGTGGACCAGAGTGAAGAAGACGCCGTGAGGGCCTCGCATGGCGCTGCTCCTTGAAGAGATCCTGCAAGGTCATCACAAAGGGAACAAGAGTTCGCCATGACAATCGACAGTCAGCCGTTGGTTGCTCTGGAGGGGTGACGAGGGACTGACGAGGTGGCGCCATGCGGGGCTGCCGTGGCCAGAGCTCAACCATTCAGGTTTGTCGGCGTTGCAGGGATGGACCCATGCGCAAGCGTCGTGCCGTTGGGGAGCAGCTCCACCAGTTGGTGTCAATCGAGCGGCCGACTAGGGCAAACACGTTAATCACGAAGGAGCAAGTTCATTTAGATAGGTGCAGGGAAGGCAGACATCGCTGGGTCTTGGCCGAGTGACTTGGGGATGATGCAGCCCGAGGGGTGCCCCCAATAAAGTAAGCTAGGAACATGGAGCAAAAGGGATACACGCCGCGGGGACGGACCCACGCGGCTTGGGAATGATGCAGCCCTGGGGGGCGCTCCCAGCTGAAAATGAAACTCGAAGGATGTCACCTGGTAACGTTGAAGACAAAGGGATGCTGAAGTAGCGGACGTCGTGCGTTGCGGAAGCCGATCTTCACGAGCCCCCTGGCCCAGGAGCCTCGGGAGGCTCCGGAGGCGCTGGTGGCTCCTCGCGGACCATCTCCATCTCCGCCAGATCGCGAACGCCTGGCCTCTTGAGCCTGTGGATGCTCCTCATGGGCGCCAGTGCGTGGCAGCAGCGTTCAAAGAAACCGTAAGGCATGCGAACGTAGCTATGGGGTGGACCTTCACAACACCCAGCGAGGGCCGGAGGCGCTCGAGAGGCGGCTTGGTTGAGCCCTGGTATGTCGATGCACGCGCGCAGCCCACCATCTTCGCTGGATGGGGAGCTACGGCGGAGTAGCGGCGGCTGCCACTCATGACTCTTGACTCCTGCAACTCCTGAATGATCTGGCTGACGAACTCCTGAGGGTTTGGCCCTCCTTGCCTCGCTCCTTCCTGAGGGAAACGTGCTTTGAAACACGCCTCCAAGTGATGCCCAAGCGCCTCCCCCGTGATCTTAGCAAAGTCGGTGGCCCTCCAGGTGAGAGCCCCCGAGCCTTGCTCGAGGAGGGCGCCGGGCGCGTCTTCCTATGTGACAGAAGGAGGTGCCCCCTGAATAGGCGCGAACCCTGAGGGGCCTGCCTACCGAGGGGTCGGGCCAGGCGATGTCTTCTTCTTCTTGAGAGGAGCCTCGGGGAGCCTCCCGCTCCTGTGATCTGGGTCTTCAAGTGATGCGGCTTGAAAAGCACGCTCCGAGGGAACCTGCTGCGTCTCTCTCTTCACAAGGCACCGTGATGACTCCACCGCTTCCTGGCATCTTGAGGACATTGTAGCCGTGATGGGTCATGGCCATGAATTTGGCCAGAGATGGGTACCCGAGGATGGCATTGTATGGCAGGCGAATGTGGGCGACGTCGAAGTCGATGAGCTCGATGCGGTAGTTGTCGCGCGCCCCGAAGGTGACAGGGAGGCGGACCTGCCCAATCGGAATTGTGGAGCCATCGGTGACTCCGGAGAAGGGCTTGGTTGGCTGAAGCTGATTGTAAGGCACTTGGATATTGTTGAATGTCTCTACGGACAGGACATTGAGCCCTGCTCCGCCATCAATGAGGGTCCTGGTGACTTGCACGGTGCTGATGATTGGGGAGCAAAGCATCGGGAGGACTCCGGCTGTGGCTGCGCACTTGAGCTGATCCGCTGAGCTGAAAGTGATGGCGCACGCTGACCACCTGAGAGGGCGCGTGGCTTCGAGCTTGGGGAGGACTGCATTCACTTCATGGGCGAACTGCTTGAAGATGCGCTGAGAGGCTGGGGCTTGAGCTCCGCCCAGGATGCAAGCGATCATGGCAGCTCTGGAAGCCCCCAGCCCCCTCGTCCTGATGGTGGTCTTCATTTCTCCTTGGCTGCAGCGGCAGTGGAGGGAGGCCTGCGTTGCCTTGCGGGCGATCCTCGCGAGGCTGATCTCTCCAGCCTCCCTCACGAGGCGGGTCCCTCCAACCTCCCTCGCGAGGCTGATCCTGCCAGCGGTCCTCGTGTGGTCAGTCACGCCACCCTTGGCGTGGGCCACGGTCTTCCCAGCGTCCCGCGTTTCTTCCTGAAAGTGCAACTATCCCTAGGTGGTATTGGTAATTCATAACAACATATAGCTCATTGAGCTAATACTATTCCAAGATGAATATTTCAGGAAAGCTAAGTGAATGGCATGGCATGGATGATGAAAGTGGATCCCTCAAAATATTAAGGACAAAGGATTGGCTCAAGCTCAAAAGCTCAAGACTCTACATTTTACATTTTAGTGATCCAAGATCACATTGAGTCTATAGGAAAAGCCAATACTATAAAGAAGGGATGAGGTGTTGCTTAATGAGCCTTTTGCTCCATGTGCTTAGTGATATGCTCCAAAACCCTCGACTACTTTCTCACATCCACATATGACCTAAACTCTAAGTCATACTCAGCCCTACCGATTCTTTCTATCTGGCGCCACCGAGTTCAAATGTCATAGCCACTACCACAAACCCTAGGCAAATCGGTTTCACCGATAGGGATCTCGGTCTCACCGAGATGGGATTGTAATCTCTCTGTTTCCCTTCGTAACGTTTAGGTCTAACCGAAGTGAGCGATCGGTCCCACCGAGATTACAATGTAAACTCTCTGTTTCCCTTCTGTAACTTTTCGGTCTCACCGAAAGAGCAAATCGGTCCCACTGAGTTTACCTGACCAACTCTCTGGTTAGCTAATTACCAAATTCGGTCTCACCGAGCTTGTGTAATCGATCTCACCGAGATTACGTTATGCCCTAACCCTAACCATATCGGTCCTACCGAGATGCATGTCGATCCACCGAAAACCCTAACGGTCACTAGGTTTTACTAAATCGGTCGACCGAGTTTGTTGATTCGGTCCCACCAATTTTGGTAAATTGTGTGTAACGGTTAGATTTTGTGTGGAGGCTATATATACCCCTCCACCTCCTCTTCATTCATGGAGAGAGCCATCCGAATAAACCTACACTTCCAACTTACCAGTTCTGAGAGAGAACAACCTACTCATGTGTTGAGGCCAAGATATTCCATTCCAACCACATAAATCTTGATCTCGAGCCTTACCCCAGTTGCTTTCCACTCAAATCTTCTTTCCACCAGATCCAAATCCTATGAGAGAGAGTTGAGTGTTGGGGAGACTATCATTTGAAGCACAAGAGCAAGGAGTTCATCATCAACACACCATTTGTTACTTCTTGGAGAGTGGTGTCTCCTAGATTGGCTAGATGTCACTTGGGAGCCTCCGACAAGATTGTGGAGTTGAACCAAGGAGTTTGTAAGGGCAAGGAGATCGCCTACTTCGTGAAGATCTACCGCTAGTGAGGCAAGTCCTTCGTGGGCGACGGCCATGGTGGGATAGACAAGGTTGCTTCTTCGTGGACCCTTTGTGGGTGGAGCCCTCCGTGGACTCGCGCAACCTTTACCCAACGTGGGTTTAAGTCCCCATCAACGTGGATGTACGATAGCACCACCTATCGGAACCACGACAAAAACATCCGTGTCTCCAATTGCGTTTGAATCCTCCAAACCCTTCCCTTTACATTCTTGCAAGTTGCATGCTTTATTTTCTGCTGCCAATATACTCTTTGCATGCTTGCTTGAATTGTGTGAAGATTGCTTGACTTGTTCAAAAATAGCTACAATCTGCCAAAGTCTAAAATTGGGAAAAGGTTAGGTTTTTATTGGTCAAGTAGTCTATTCACCCACCCTTCTAGACATACTTCAAGGTCCTACAAGTGGTATCAGAGCATTGGTCTCCATTTGCTTTGATTTCCATAGCTTTTGGTGGTCATAGCCTTGGTTTCACAACCTAGGAGAGTATGGCGTCTAGCGAGGGAAATTATCATCATAGAGGTCCTTACTTTGATGGCACTAATTTTGCTAGTCGGAAGCATAAGATGAAAATGTATATTCTCGGACATAACCCCGCCGTTTGGGCTATTGTGTGTATTGGCTTGCAAGGTGAATTCTTTGATGGGAGAGAACCGAACCGTGAAGCTAGTGCGGAAGAGTTGAAGATGTTGCAATACAACGCTCAAGCTTGTGATATCCTCTTCAATGGATTGTGCCCCGAGGAGTTCAACAAAATCAGCCATCTTGAGAATGCAAAGGAAATTTGGGATACTTTGATTGATATGCACGAAAGTACCGACTCCGTCAAGGAATCCAAGTTGGATGTGCTCCAAAGTCAGCTTGACAAGTTCAAAATGAAGGATGGTGAAGGTGTCGCTGAAATGTACTCTAGGCTTGCTCTTATCACAAATGAGATTGCCGGCTTAGGAAGTGAAGAGATGACCGATTGATTCATCATCAAGAAGATCCTAAGAGCATTGGGTGGAAAATATGGTACCGTGTGCACATTGATCCAAATGATGCCCAATTACAAAGATCTCAAGCCTACGGAAGTCATTGGTAGAATTGTTGCTCATGAGATGTCACTCAAGGATAAGGAGGAACTTCACAACAAGTCGAGTGGTGCTTACAAAGCCTCATGTGAAGCCCCCACATCATCAAGTGAGAAACAAACCTTCAATGAAGAATTGAGCTTAATGGTGAAGAACTTCAACAAATTCTACAAGAGTAGAAGCAAAGAAAGAAGCTCTAAGTCAAGGTCCTACAATGACAAAAGATCTTCTAGTCGAGAGCGCAATTGCTACAATTGTGGGAGACCGGACACTATTCCAATGAGTGTACGGCACCCTACAAAAGAAGAGAAGATTCTCCCAAGAGAAGAAGTAGAAGAGAAGAATCACCACCAAGAGAGAGAAGGAGTAGAGATGATCGTTATGAACGAAGACCCTCACGGAGAAGCAAGGATTCGGAAAGGAAGGACAAGTCATAAAAGAGCTACACAAAACGAAGACATCAAGCTCATGTTGGTGAATGGGTATCGGGCTCCGACTCCGACCATCACTCCGAGAGAAGCTACCACTCCGACTCCGAATACACTCAAGATGAAGGTGTTGCCGGTCTAGCACTTGTGTCAACCAACTCCTACGACATATTTGAATCACCAAATGAAGGAATTGGTAGATGCTTCATGGCCAAAGGTCCTAAGGTAACACACCCAGTATGTTGATTTTGATGTTGATGAAGATGACTTGCTAGGTGATGATGATTTACTTGTTGACAACTCTAGTGATGAATACTATGATGAAACGTCAATTAATCATGCTAATCAAGCTGAAACGAATGACAATGATAAGGATAAAATTGAGCGTCTAACTAAAGAACTAAACACTCTTAAGTTAGCTCATGAAACTATCTTTGAAGATCATCGAGAGCTTTTAAGGGCTCATGAGAAGTTACGCTTTGAAAAGCTCAATCTTGAGCAAGAGCATGAGTTCCTAAAAGCGATCAATGATGATCTTCGTAAGAAAAGTTCTTCTTACATTGCCAAGCGTTTACTCTTATCTACTTACATGCCTCAAGTCAAGTCTAGTAACAAGAACAAGAAAGATTCTTCCTCTAGTAGTAACAATAACAACGCTAAATCCAATATTGTTGCTTCTAGTAGTTCTCTTGATTCCATGTAGCGACCTGACCCAAAATCGGTCAAGTCTCTGTGTCTGTACCATCCCATGATCATGCTGGCACTCACAGTACATTGATGAAATAAACAAAGTTCAATCACACCTGAATTTATTACACAATTCTCATATCGAGTCTTTATTACAATAGAATAAATTCGTCAAGGCCAACTCATGAGAAATAAACTAAGTAAAGCTGCGGAAGCGTAGAAGAATAGCGAGTCCATCCGACTCCAAAGGGCAATCGCCAAGCGCGGAGCGTAGCCTCACTCCTGATCGGAATAAACCTCTGCAACATAAGACGTTGCAGCCGTGTAGGTCAGCATTTTGAATATGCTGGCAAGTCATGAAGAGAGAACAATAATAAAATTACTAACACTATATGCAATTTGGCTGTGGGGCTCTAAGTTTCATCATTTTATGAAAAGCCAGTTTTTCCCTACTACGATTGGACTTGCTTGCAAATACTACAAAATTGTTCGTAGTTATTGAGATCGTTCCGCCAACCAATGTCTCATTCCCAAATTATTAAGTCATAACCCCTCAATTAAATTATTAATTTCAGTGTTGAGATTTCCGAAATACTCCAAGTTCCAGAGGCTCAAATGTCCGTAATCGGGACACGGCTAATCGATTAGATCTTTTCTCTGCAGAGGTTTGCGCACTTTACCCGCAAGAATCGTTCCCTCCTTTTAAGTCTTCGCACTTCAGAGTGTTTGAAGACGGGACGAACGAAACAGGGTCTTCCGAAGAGTTCCTCTGGGCCACTGTCGGTGCCCATCCAATCCTACCGTTCTTCTACATCTCGTAGCACCGTCCGGCCAGAGTCACACCTAGGGTCGACCAAGCCGAGCCCATAATGGCTTGCGGCTGCCGCAGGTAAGCTTCCGGTCAATGGGGTATCCATCCGTCTCTTCGTGGCTGGGTGAAGCTTTCCGCAAGATGTCATGGCGCTTCTCCATGCATCCCGGCCAACCACCGGATTCTCCAGGTGCCGTCAACCGTCCTCCACCCAGTGGTGAATTTGAAGTCCATCTTGATCTTGAGGTCATGGGGTTGTCATCATCTTTAAGACTCTCACATCTCCTTATGAATTCACTCAACCAACCCGTCTACGAGCATAGAAAAAATAAACTACTTCGTCCCAGGTCATGGTAACAAGGGGAATTGGTTCATCCTACCACATGATACTACTCAAGAACATAACTTCAAAATTTCACCTACTGCATGCATGGTGGGGAGGTAAAATTCTAATGCAAAAAAATCATAGGTATTGAAAATAAACATGATCAATGACTTGCCTTGCTGACGATCCTCGTAAGCTAGGGACTCGTAGTAGCAAGCTTCGCACTCCGGAAACTCTACCGAGACAAACAATTATTCACTATAAGCATATAGCATATGATCACTTACATAACAGCATAGTAACATAACACACCAAAGCAAACGAATCAAAACCCAAAGGAAAACTCGAAGAAATCCAACTCAAAGTTTTCCTACTTCAAGCAACAACTAAAATAGTTTTATATAACAAAGATTTTCTCAACATAACCTAAGCATGGGTTTTTGTTAACTTAACAGAAAAGAATGCATTAAGCAACTAGGAGCAAAAGGAATCAATTTAAAAGCTATTATAAAACTCCTATTAGGCCTAAAGCAAATTTTAGTAGGAAAAATAAAATAAAAAGTTTTATTTATTATAAATAAAAGTTCATGCTCTAAAGTGACAGAAAATAACCTAAAATAATCAATCACATGTTAGAAATAAATTTATTTGCTAATTAAAATAATATGACAACAGTAGCTAGTTAATTAATTAAGAATAAAATGATTATGATTAAAACTAATTTTTTAATAATCCTAAAATGCCCAAATTAATTCCTACGGTTAGGCAATGTCAAAACAAAGCTGGGACAAAAAGAATCATTAAAAAATAATTTTCCTAACTCATTTTATAGCAGATTTGCTATTCTGACTAAATCTAAAATAAAGCAATTTTAAATAATTTTAACATAGCTAATTATATATTCTACAGAAACTATAAGAAATTTGCAAACTAAAAAAAAAGAATCACTTAAAAATATTAAGTAGATTAAAAGATATGAATTTTTCAAATCTGAAACTATTCTGTTAAAACAGAAAACGAAAATAAAAGAAAAATGGCCTAATGGGCCTAACTAACGCCCTGTGCGTAATATAATTAAACGGGCCCTAGGGTTAAACGAATCGGGCCGGTCTAAATAAAAAAAACTAACTTAAAATAAACCGGATTAAAAAACCCGGTTCACTAACAACTAACCTAATAAACCATACCCCTTCGGGGGGGTTCTAATCCTAGCCGTAGGGATGGGATCGGACGGCGGGGAGCGGTTCCGGCTGACTTACGGAGTTCGACAGCGGGCGGCTCGGGCAGCGAGGTGTCGGCGTCTCCGGTCTCGGGAGGTCGGCGGAGTGCCTGGCGGTGCAGACGGGCTCGGGGTGGAGTCTGGTGGAGTTGGTGGAGCTCGGGGTGGGCTAGGGCGACGGCCGAGGCAAATGGCGGCGGTGGTGAGCTCGGGCTCCAGCGCGTGAGGGGGAGAGAGGATCCGGCGAGGGGCGAGGAGGGGATGGGGTGCGGGAGGGGTTTTATAGGCGGGCGACTGCCGCGCAAGGGGTGAATCGGGAGGATAGAATCCGGATCCTTCCGGGATCCGTGACAGCCTTGGCGAGGTGGCATGGGCGAGGGGTTGACGACGGGTGGGGGGCCTTTGTCGGTGAGGGGAGAAGGGCGTGGCGGTCGGTCGACCGAGCGGTAGCCGGTTGAGGCGAGGTGGTCTGGTCGGCTCATTGGTGGCTCGGCATTGGCGGTGGGCCTACTGGGTGGGTCGCCAGCGCTGGCTGGGCAGATTGGCCGGTTGGCGCTGGGTATTCTTTCCTTTTTCCAATTTAATTTTTTTGAAAATAAAAACAGAGATATAAAATATAAAATATAAATATTTTATATAGGACATATATATATATCAAAATGATCAGGGGAATATTCCCTATCATTTGAACATTTTTCCACGGGCAAAATCCAAAGTTTATAAAAAATCATTTTTTTCCAAAATTCAAATAAAACTCAAATTTGAATTCAAAACTTTTGGCATTGTTTTCCTCTGATATTTTTGGAGTGTCATGTTTACTCCTCTCATACTTTTGCTCAAGTATTTATCAGGCATAGTTTTTGGAATGATTCCCACTTGCCAAAGTTTTGAATTCAAATTCCAAAACTCAAAATCTTCTGAAACTCTAAATGGCACTCAATTCAAACAGAATGCATAGATGCTTAGCTATAATTGTAAAACATTCCAAATAGGAAATTTGGGATGTTACATTCCACTAATGATTCTCTTAGCCAAGTTACACTTGAGCAAGAAAACAACTTATTGAAGGGAATTATAGAGAGAGGTGTATACAAGAGCCTTGCCGGGAGTAAGCAATTTGAGGAAATTGTATGCAAGCAAGGAAGGCACCCGAAGAATCAAGGTGTTGGTTTTGGACGAAAGTTCAATGCCAATGGAGTTGAGTGGGAAGAAGATCAATACCCCAAGACGAAGTTTGTTCCTCAACAAGAGAAGTATGATCCTACTTCCTTCAAGGGAACACAAGCTCAAGATGATCTTCCACCACAAGACCACAAGAACAAAGGCAAGGACAAGCTTCAAGAGGAAATTGATGCATTTGAAGAAGCACCTAAGGCCTTGGTCAAGTGGGTTCCCAAGACTACGTCAAGTTCTACTTCATCAAGTACAACTACTACACCAAGGATTCCCATCAAGTTGATGTGGATCCCGAAGAAGAAGAACTAAAGAGTTCTTGAGGGTGACTCCGCCAACATTCTTCACTCATATCATTATGGCAAGGACAAGTGCAATCAACTTCCATATCTTGCACTAGTTCAAGGAGTCACAACCCCTCATGTTGGTAAGGCAAGGGACAAGGTAACCTAATGTTTTCATGGACATCATTTTGTGTGTGCATCACTCTATTTCTATGGATATTCTTGTTTGTTCCTTATGGGACTAACCCATGTAGGTATTGAAAGTGCAACTCACTCCAAAGGATTGCTCCAAACGATCTACATCAACATAGAGCATCCACATCTTCAACACCTACATGAAGTCATCATCTACAAAACCAATGTTTAGTTTATCCCTCTAAGGGGGTTTCTCACATCTAGGGGGAGCTTAACTCTAAGAATTTATTCAAAGCAACTCTAATGATGTGAACACATAAATGCTTTATGTAAAAGTGGTAACCCCACTTGAGCTTAAACGATGAGTATGACCTATGATCAAATGTTCTCATTTGATTCCTAAGTCAATATACTCATATATAGATGACCTAGTCATCGCCAATTGTTTGATAGATGCTAGAATTGGTTATGCATGCTTTGTCACATATTTCATTTGTCATTTTATTGTGTGAGCATGTTGGTTGCATATTTTACTCATTCGAGGACATCCACTTGTTGTTTTGATTGATTGGCTTATTTTTCTTTGGCCAAGTGGATGGACAAGAATGCCTAAGAACCTTCTCTAGCTATCTATGCTTTTCTCGTCTCAAACTCTATTCATGCTACATCACAAAATTTGATCAAGTCAGATTTGAACCACTCTGTGAGGAGCACTCGGAGTCCCGATTAAGTCATAGACTTAAACTTCCAAAACTTCTTTGTGATTTTCGGTCTGACCGATTCCTCCATTTCGGTCATACCGAGATTACTAAGTCGATCTAGGTTTTCATCTCGGTGCAACCGACTTGTACTTTTCGGTCACACCGAGTTGCTATAACTGTTCATAGTTTTGCATCTCGGTGCCACTGAGTTGTACCACTCGATCACACCGACAGGGTCGGGCTATATATACGCACGGGCAAAATTTGGAAAACTTTCTCCGAATCTTCTCGCTTGCGCATAGCTCGCTCTGCCAACTTGGTCTACGGATCGTCGACTTCGTCGCCAGCTGCCTCTAGTCGCTGGTCTCTGCCGCCGTCAACGGAATTCTCCTCCACCGTTGCCGCCGTAGGGAGTTCCCGCCGAACTAGGGTATGAACTCGATCACAGTGCTTTCCTCGTCCAATTCTTAGCACATTGTGTTCATTATGCATCTTGCCACTATTGAAACACTCCTATCCAGTCAAATCAATCCTTAGAATATTTGCGATTCGAAAATTTAGGGTTAGGTTTCCGCCGAAACCATCTTGGACCCACCGAGTTGAAAAACTCGGTCCCACCGATTTGGCTAATGCCATTGCACTAGTAAGTCTCGGTCTGACCGAGAATTGCTAATCGGTGTGACTGATTTTAGGACTTTGTGAAACCCTAGCAGTCTCGGTGCCGAACTGCGTGACTCGGTCTCGACCGAGTTCACTAGTTTAGGTTCCAAAACTGCTTGGTATCACCGAGTTCGAAATCGGTAGATCCGAAATGTTTTAAGTGGGAAACTAAAACTAAGTTTTTTGAATCATTCTTTTGCAAAAATCTCTGCATTTTGTGATGCTCATCCACTCTACCTCATCTATAACTATTCACAGGGTCAGCAGTCAGTGAACAGCATGTCAGACCAAAGTGATAGCCAGAACAAATCTGAAGAGCAAATCCAATTGAGCGAGGGCACTAGGTCCCTCAAGCAGCTCAGATGAGGGGAGAAGAAGCACTCCGAGCAATTTTCCCAAGGCTGCCACAAGGACAAGAAAGAAGAAGACCTCAGATTCTGAGGATGAGGATTATGTGGCAATTGAGGATGAGGCAAGCTCCAAGAAGTCAGTTGCTGCAGAGGGAAAGAAAAGGAAAGAAAGGGTCAAGAAGACCATGGCAAGAGTGATAGGCAAGCCTTCCATGATGGAAGAGGAAGAAGAAGAAGAGGTTGCAGAACCAGCACCCAAGGCACAAAAGGCGATGGGTGATGCTATCAAATCAGGGCTGCAACTTCCAAGACCAAAGCTGCCCCCAAGCCCAAGAATGCACCCAAGAGGAATACCAGGAGCATACCAAAGACTGAAAAGAACAAGGCCCCAATGCCTGAGGTAGATGCTGAAGAAGATGAAGAAGGGCAGGTCCTAAGGAAGCTCAAACCCAAGATCCCAGACCACAACGATGCTCATCCTGTGGCTGAAAACATGAAGATCAGGAGAGATAATGGGTTGAGGCTATGGAGAGAGTCAGATCCATATGCCACGAGGAGAAGGACTGCTGTGGACTACAGGTTCCACACCAAGGAGCAGCAGGACTTTTATGAGACAATCTTGCTGGATAAGAAGCCCATAGTTTGCAATATGAATGGGTCAACTCGACCTACATGAAGGAGAACGCAGAACACTATTGTCGGTGTCAAAACCGGCGGATCTTAGGTAGGGGGTCCCGAACTGTGCGTCTAGGCGGATGGTAACAGGAGACAAGGGACACGATGTTTTTACCCAGGTTCGGGCCCTCTCGATGGAGGTAATACCCTACTCCTGCTTGATTGATATTGATGATATGGATAGTACAAGAGTAGGTCTACCACGAGATCAAGGAGGCTAAACCCTAGAAGCTAGCCTATGGTATGATTGTTATTCGTCCTACGGACTAAAACCCTCCGGTTTATATAGACATCGGATAGGTTAGGGTTACACAGAGTCGGTTACAATGGTAGGAGATCCACATATCCGTATCGCCAAGCTTGCCTTCCACGCCAAGGAAAGTCCCATCCGGACACGGGACGAAGTCTTCAATCTTGTATCTTCATAGTCTTGGAGTCCGGCCGTGATGATAGTCTGGCTATCCGGACACCCCCTAGTCCGGGACTCCCTCAGTAGCCCCTGAACCAGGCTTCAATGACGACGATTTCGGCGCGCATATTGTCTTCGGCATTGCAAGGCGGGTTCCTCCTCCGAATACTTCATAGAAGGTTTTGAACACAAGGATAGTGTCCGGCTCTGCAAAACAAGTTCCACATAACGCCGTAGAGAGAATATTTTTTTGCACAGATCTGCTGACGTATTCCGCGGCGTGACATCACACCACGGCCAGGCCTTTATATGAATTGTTTTTTATTGTTCCACCTCAGCGTGTTTAGCGAGGCGGTTTCCTTGGCACGTCTTATCAAAGCGTAGATCGTGCCCCCTTATTCCGGGATTCTCATCAATACGGACGTGGGTAACCCAACCGTGCCCGTTGGCCTGCCTTCTCTATCAAAGGTGAGTCCTAATCGACCACGGGGTGGGCT
Organism: Aegilops bicornis; assembly: GCA_021605145.1. Classification (NCBI taxonomy): domain Eukaryota; kingdom Viridiplantae; phylum Streptophyta; class Magnoliopsida; order Poales; family Poaceae; genus Aegilops; species Aegilops bicornis. Next base: position 671,219,606 of record CM038673.1, on the reverse strand, counting down.
CTTGGTATTCAACCTCTTTATAATGATACCAAGGCCCTCTTCTTTTTTACACCCTCCATCGAGTTCGCCTCGCGCTTCGAGTTCCAACACCCAAAGCTTCAGATTTAGGCGCTTCAGACTTTCGATGATGTCCGGCTCCGACCAGCACGGCCGACGGATGTCTTCCTCCATCACAGAAGAGGATGTGCTAAAGCTGCGAGACGCCAGGTATCTAACCAGCGAGATCTCGCATAGGCTGCCTGCTCCAAGGCAGGTTATTCCCACTCCTGAGCCCGGCGAGAACGTGGTGTTCATGTCCCACTTCCTTCGGGGTTTAGGCTTCCCGACGGATCCCTTTGTGCAGGGGCTCATGTTTTATTATGGGCTTGATTTCCATGACTTGAATCCGGAGTCCATCCTCCATATCTCGTCATTCATTTTCATATGTGAGGCCTTCCTCCATATTACCCCCCACTTTGGATTGTGGCTCAGGACCTTCAAGGTGGAGCCAAAGATGATCAAGGGGCAGCAAGCAGAGTGCGGAGGGGCGGTCATAAGCAAATGTGTTGATGCTCCGTGGCCTGAGGGCTCTTTTCAAGAGGACTTGGTTTGTGGCAACGGGAGTGGTTTTATATCACCGCTCCCAGGGGCACCAAATGGGCGGCGCTCCCCGCCTTCCGCCAGGTCCACCACATGGTGGCATCATGGGTCAACAAGGGGCTCGACTGGGGCCGCCCAAGGACGTTCCCTCGCTGCAGGCCGTATTCGAGATCTCCAGGAATGAGGATCAATCTGGTTGCGATGGCGCGAGTTATGGTGATCCGGCGCCTTTATCCTCGCAGAACGCCGCCCCCTCCGCCTGTGGGAATTCAATCCGGAGGGACCACGAGCTCTCAAAATTTTATGGGCACGACGCCTGTGGAGATGTATAAACTGTTCTTCGGATCACAAGAGAAGTGTCCGGATTTGACCGAGGACGCAGGACTAAGTTGTAATCGCCAGATACTCAAGTAAGTAGTCCTGTAACCGGACAAGTTGTTCATTCATTTATTTCATATATATGCCCTTTAAAGGAGCCGTTTCTTGAACAGGAGTGGATAGCCAAGGCAAAGTTAATAAGGTGTCCGGCTCCCCTCCCCGAGACCACGCTTGATCCCATGCTGACCAAGATGTTGAAGGTCGCGCCTTTTGAAGAAGGCGAAGGGGGAGCGGGGAAGCAACTGCCTCTGCGAAGGAGGCTATCAAGGAAGGAGGGATTAAGAGTCCCACCTTCCGAGGAGAGAAGAGGACCGCTTCGGAAGATCCGGAGGTCAAGGCCTCAAAGAGGGGAAGGGAATCTTCGGCAGAGAGTCCGGCGGGGGGAAGTAACCCTTCCGCATTATTTCCCCGAGGATATCATCCCTCCAGTGAGCCGTAAGTAAAAAGAAGGGGTCTTGTAAATAAGGAACATCCCTGTGTTTATTCATGAGGATAACCGAAATTGTACCTTGTAGTTCGGACCTCAGCTCTTCTCAGCAGAGCTCGTCTTCGGGGGACCTTCTTCCGGAGATGATGGAGAGCGAAACGCCTCCACCTGTCGCACCCTCATGTGAAGCGGACGACCCGGAGGTGTCGTCGCGGAGGGTTCCCCCAAGTCCGGCGGGGCCGGAAGGTCCGGCGCGCCGCCAAGTGGTGTGCGGTCGGAGGAGCTGAAGGATCTGCTCGGGCGAGCGGCTATTTCAGAAGATCACCGTGCTCTAATGGGTACGGTGATTGAATGAATTGCATCCACGGAGAGCGGATTGCATGAAGCCGTCAGAAGCTTCTTGTGACGGGTTTGAGGTACGCAAAATGATGTACCTTCCCGCTTATGCATATAAAATGCGCCTGTATAGATAGTAGCCTCGAGACTCGGTATGTTGTCAAAGTTGACAATGTGCCGAGGATCAAATTCTCAGTTATAACATATCGCCGCTCCTAAACAGGTGGCGGGGCGTCCGGAGGCCAGCCGGACTGCTGAATATGTCGAACTAAAGCGGCAAGTTCACGAGGCGGATGCAGACATCGCGCTGGTCAATAAACGGTTTGACGAGTCACAAGGTATGCGACCTCTATGCGGACACCTTGTAAGGGAGCTTGACGCCCATGTCTTACTATTCGTATGCTTAATGCAGATGGTGCCGCTGCCATGGAGGAGCTGCGGGCAGAACTCGCCCGAGCGAAAGAGCAAGCCAGAATTAGTAATGCGGCCGCTTTAAAGGCGGCCGAAGAGCTAGAAGCTGAACGGGCTGCTCACTGCCGAAGCAAAGAGGATATGGCCGATATGGCCAAAAAGTTAAGGAATACTACCGACCGCTGCAAGGTTCTTGAAAAAGAGCGTCAAGCGGAACAAGAGGGCCTAAAGAAGGCCGTCGCCGAATCCAAGAATGCCCAATCGGCTTTGAGAGGTGCCAAGGAGGAGCTGAGTCAGGCCGGGGCAATTGCGGCTGGAAAACCGTTTCTGCTGCGGAGGAAATATACAGATCCAAAATATGCTCAGTTAGATAAGTTATGGAGTTCGGAGGATGCTTATCTGGACTTGGCGGCGTAGCGCCATGGACGCAGCGGTTGAGCACTTCCGGGGCCGGAAGGGCACGAAGGGAAGAGCTATATTGGTCGCAATTCCATAGTCCGGAGCATCCTCTCGCCATCGACCGATCGGTTGGCGAATGGGCCGAGCTGAATCGATTGTTCGGATTTGCCATGAAGCATGTCTTGACTCACTTGTGGCGGACGGACCCCGAAGAGCTATTTTGGTTTAGTGCAGCAGTTTCTTGGTGCGGTGTCAGCGTATACCGCAATGAAGCGATCGGCGTGTATTGAGGGAGCGCGGATGGCTCTTGCCCGTGTCAAGACATCTTGGCAGAGATGAAGGCCACCGACGTTGCATCCCAAGATTCGGACAGAGGCCGAGTACTGCCGAGCACTACTTTGAAGAAGTTCCGGGCGCTCATTTAATAGAGACGCGATGCTTTCGAAGGATATTATGTTTAAATGACATGTATGATTTGTGAAAACAATGTTTCAATGTAATATAAGGGCATTTTATACTTGTGCGTTCAAGTAGTAAACTACTCCTGTGCGGCCGTTTATGTATATGTGTATATAACACGAAAGATGGCAGTCCTTGGCTTTCAGCCCCCACGCACATAGTGCGGGGTGTTTGCAAAAAAGCGCTTTTTCACACTTAATCCAACGTCTTGGTCCTGTTAAGGAGGTGATAGCGTAGCAAACCAGGCAACCGAACTATAATGCTTTATCACTTTCAGTTAGCCATAGGAGTTCGAGGGTGGGGCTACTATATAGCCCCTGAGGGCACCGCACTCTCCGAATTCGTGGTGCGTATGTGCCTCGATCGAAAACCGGTCCTTCGTTAATGCGGAGGAATCCTAAACATTCCCGTGAGTCGTCGAGTGGTTGACCGGTCTCTCGCTATATCATGACGATCAGTTTTCGGCTTTCTCTCTTGAGGTGCTCGCCCGCCAAACCGGGCACAATCGCAGATAGTTCTCCTGGTGCCGCGTTAGCCGTGAAAACGGGCGTTAGGCAGCAAAACACAGGAGCCGGGCTAGCCAACATTTGACCAAAGACATGATTCGGTGCTGATGCATATAAGGCCTAACTTCGAGACGCCAATACTCCCTAAGGTATTCGGTCTTTATGAAAATGGGCAGAATAATGCCCTAAGCCCAGTGTCCAGTGCACGCAAAAAAATCTGGTGCGGCCAATGCCAAAGCACCAGCCTCCTCCTCGGTTATATTAAGGAACCGGGGATGTATATCAACAAGAGACAGTGAAAAAAGGTTTACACAGGGTCTTAATCTGAAAAGAATCCTTGCAACGGGTCCCTATTGCACGTCTGCGCCTGTGTCTCCGTTGTGTCGTATCCTGGACAGGTGTAGCATGTTGTTCATCTGTAAAAGAGAGGAACTTAGTTTGAAAGAAAAAGGATCCTGCGAAAGATGTACTTAATATTAAATAAACAGAGTACGGTTCGAAGAATTGAATAAAATTGAGCTTTATTGTCTCTTGTTATACATGTATGCGGCCCCTCGTATGAGGGTATGCCGCTAGTAGGCGCCGGACTCGTCTAACCGTGTCCGGGGTTTGAATGACCGATTCAGGTTCTTTTCCTAGCAGAGCCGGATAGCTGTGGGGCTGTCAAGGCAGTCTCCCGTTCTTCCGTGCTCAAGTGACACTTAATACTTCCTTTTAACGAGATGATGCCGCGTGGACCGGGCATTTTAAGTGTTAGAGATGCATAATGCGGTATTGCGTTAAAGTGAAGTTAAAGCTTGGCGTCCCAATAGTGCTTGATGGCTACTTTTAAGCGGGCGACATGGAAGAGTAACCTTTCGCGACGGAAGTTGTCGGATGAACCAAACACAACTTCTAGCAGTATGGAGCCCGTGCAAAGGGCATATGGGCTGGCATTACTCCTTTAAAGGAGGTGTTGCTACGGGCGAATTTTGGTTGGGTTTATCCCCATCCTGCGGATTGTGTCACGATATATCAGTTTTATGTCACCGCCGCCATCCATGAGGACATGTGTAAATTGGAATTAAATCGATTATAGGATGCAATATCAAGGCAGTCCATCCTGCGTTCGGATATTATCGGAATAGTCCCGATTGTCGAAGGTGATTGGTTTTGACAACGATTAATGCGGCGCGCCTTTTTAGGCGCCGCTGCTTTTTCCTTTTGATCACGTGAAGTGAGTTTACTGTTTTGACCTCCTGTGGGAAAGTTTTTTGTTTTCCGAGGCTCTGCTTGTGGTGCTCGTCGTCATCTTCACTTGGTGTGTCGAGCCCCTTGTGTTCGGCGTTCAGTCTGGCGGACCGTTTGAAGACCCAACAATTTCTGTGGGTATGGTTGGCGAGCCTCCTGTGAGTCTTGTGGATTTGACATATCTTGTCCAAGATTTGTTGAAGTTGGATAGCTCATCGCTACTATCCTAAAGGGGCAGTTTTTTGTTGTTCTGCCGTGAGCTTTTGAGTCCGGCGTTGACTACTGTGCTCTTTGGACTGTTCCTTTTAATCCGGCGCTGGTCCTTGTTGCGCCGTGATTTCCCGTTTCCATCCCTGATTTCGGATGTACTTGGGTCGCTGGTGCTGCATCTTGCTAGCCAGCTATCCTCTCCCGCACAAAAGCGGGTCATGAGGCTTGTTAATGCGGCCATTGTTCTTGGCTTTTCTTGGCGAGGTGTCTGGCGAGCCATTCGTCTCGGACGTTGTGTTTGAAAGCTGCTAAGGCTTGGCGTCCGGACAATCGACTATTTGGTTCTTTTAGTAAGGAACATGTTCGAATTTCGGGCTGACTCTCCGGGCTGTTGAGTTATGTGACTTAGATCGTCTGCGTCCGGACGGCGGACATAGGTCCCCTGAAAATTTGCCCGAAATGCATCCTCGAGCTCTTCCCAGCTTCCAATTGTATTTTCGGGGAGGCTCTTAAGCCAATGTCGAGCTGGCCCTTTGAGTTTAAGGGGTAAGTATTTTATGGTGTGGAGATCATCTCCGCTAGCCATGTGTATGTGGAGGATGTAATCCTCAATCCAGACTCTGTGCATTGTTCCGTCGTATGCCTCTATGTTTACGGGTTTGAATCACTGAAATTCATGATCCAAAGACCTCATCGGTGAAACATAGGGGCTGTCTGGCGCCCTATATTTGGGTGTGCCGTGGTCTTGAATTTTGGCGTATTGCATTGCTTTGTGGCGTGCTTTCTTGTCCCATATATGGACCTAATGGGCCATCCTTTTGATGTGAATCCTTGCCGGATCGCATATTGGCTTGTGTGCGGCACCATTCGCCGCTCTCTTTGCCGTGAGGTCGTCCATCCGACCGGGTGGTCTTCTTGCTTTTTAATTGTGGGGGCTCTAAGGCCTCCTCGTCAATTCGGGCAGTAGCTTTCTTTTCGGGTAGCACTTTGTTGTTGTTGTCGCCGTGCTGCTCTGCGGTCTTGAATACTTTGCTCCATCTGATCCTGAGTGCATCTTCCGCTGTTTTGAGCTTCCGCTTCTGCTTTTTTAGGCTAATCGCAGTGGCGACGAGCCTTTTCTGGAGGTCATTTTGCTCCAATGGTTTGTCCGGCGTGAGATCGTCCGGACTGTTCTCTTCGCTGGGGACAGATTGTTTATCCAAGTTGTTTTGTTCGGACGATTGCTCGATAGCTTGTTCGTTGTCGACCGGTTCGCCCTGCTCTATGGCTGGGTCTTTGTTGAGGCGGGACTTTGTTCGGCGTTTACGTTGCCGTTTTGACTGCTTTTCGAGGGATTTATCCTTCGTGGTGTCTCGTTGTTCCTCGTCTTCATTTCCTTTAGGTGTATCCACCATGTATACATCATGGGATGAGGTTGTCCAGCATCCTATAGGTGCTGGTTCATTGTTGTCTCCTACATCGTCGTCCATACCTTCATTGTCTTCGGAGTCGAAACCGAGCACGTCGTGTAAGCTTTCGACAGTGGCTGTGAAGTGGGTGGTGAGTGGGCATTGAATTTCTTCATCGTCCGCATCCCAACCTTCCTGACCTTAGTCCGGCCAGGGCTCTCCGGATAAAGAGAGAGACTTTAGTGAATTCATGATGTCGCCAAAGGGCGAGTGCTGAAAGATGTCCGCGGCCGTGAACTCCATAACGGGCGCCCAATCGGATTCGATTGGCAAGGGCGCGGAGGGTTCGGAGTCCGGAGAGGAGTCCGGCACCCTAGAGTCAAGGTCTTCGCAAAGGACAGGGATGGAGTTCGGCTCGATCGCCATAGAGATTGTAGCCCCCGAGGCGGTGTCCAACCACTCGTCCTCGATCGGGGAATCCGGCTCCAGATTAAGGGTCGGAGCGGATACTGGTGCGGCCTCCAGGGCATTGTTCGGCTGCAGAGCTAGATCATGCCCATCGAGACAGTGCGGAGCGCTTGGCTGCGGCTCGAATCCGTCGAAGATCAAGTCTCCGCGGATATCGGTCGTATAGTTTAAACCTCCAAATCTGACTCGACGGCCGGGGTGTAGCTTCGATCTGCTCCGGATGGCCAGCGAATTGTATGATGCAAAGTCGCCGAACACGAAGATCTGCCCGGGGAGAAAATTCTCACCCTGGACCGGGTCGTTGTTGATGATCGAAGGAGCCATCGGGCCTATCGGTGACAACACAGAGGAACTCTCAATGAAAGCACCAATGTCGGTGTCAAAACCGGCGGATCTCGGGTAGGGGGTCCCGAACTGTGCATCTAGGCGGATGGTAACAGGAGACAAGGAACACGATGTTTTTACCCAGGTTCGGGCCCTCTCGATGGAGGTAATACCCTACTCCTGCTTGATTGATATTGATGATATGGGTAGTACAAGAGTAGATCTACCACGAGATCAAGGAGGCTAAACCCTAGAAGCTAGCCTATGGTATGATTGTTATTCGCCTCTGGACTAAAACCCTCCGGTTTATATAGACACCGGATAGGTTAGGGTTACACAGAGTCGGTTACAATGGTAGGAGATCTACATATCCGTATCGCCAAGCTTGCCTTCCACGCCAAGGAAAGTCCCATCCGGACACGGGACGAAGTCTTCAATCTTGTATCTTCATAGTCTTGGAGTCCGGCCGTGATGATAGTCCGGCTATCCGGACACCCCCTAGTCTGGGACTCCCTCAACTACCCTGGAGTATATGATAGCTTAAGTGCTTGTGGAGTTGCTGATTTTGTTGGGCAGAAGCTCACCAACTGGAACGATGAACTTATCATGCAATTCTACTCCACAACACATTTCTATCCAGATGGCAGAATAGTGTGGATGTCAGAAGGAACCAGATATCAGTCTACCATAGAGGAATGGGCAAGTTTGATCAATGATCCAAAGGAAAGTGAGGATGACCTGGACATTTATGGTAAGAAGAAAATGGATCATAACTCTTTGTCTCACATGTACAAGGAGATCCCAGATGATGCACTTGAGACCTTCAAGTTTGGATCAGTCCATTTTACATTGTCGAGGGCTGCCTACGATCAACTGGATCTTAAGGCATACTCTATTGCCCAAATCAGGTGACCATAACATGATTAGAGGGCATGCAATAAATTTGCTTCATGTTCTTGATGCGCCTCAGAAATTCAAGGTCATGAGCCTCATAGTCGAGACAATTAAGAGGACAGCAGCAGATCAGAAGAGAAGTTGTGGTTATGCCCCACAGATTCAGGAGTTGATAAACTCGAAGATGGGCACTGGAAAGTATCTATTGGATAAGGAACACATGGTTCTCTATCCTGAATTTGAGGACAATCGAGTTGTCATGACTGAGAATGAACTATCATCAGTGCAAGCTCAGGAGAGAAAGGAGAAGGCAAGGCAAGATAAAGCTGCAAAGATGCCCACTCAACCAGAGGCATTTGACTACTTTCTGAAGAACAAGCAGGAGCAGCTTGGTTACTTAATAGCATCAACTCTACGGATTGAGAAGGGGTTGGCCACCCTAACACAAAAACAGGAGAGCCTGGAGAGAATCATGGAACAAAAATTCTATGATCTTGATGTCAAAGTGACTAAGATTCAGTCAGTTGTGGAGCAGTTAGAAGATGATATGCAGGAGAGGAAGGGCAAGACGACAACTGATGCATTTGCCAGAGTGCCTAGAGCTCAGAGGTCAGCTGCAGTGCCAACTCCAGACACTAGAGCCACTTCTTGACTCCGACTACAGCTCTAGCTCAACCAGCTCCAGCTCCAACTTCTTCAGCTCCTACCACGTCTCTTGATGCGTTCATCCTTGGAGTCCTGTCTACACCACCACCAGAAAACCAAGCCCGAGAGACGACATAGTGCTATGCATTTTCTAGGAACTTTTTGGTAACTTGTTGCCAAAGGGGGAGAAAAATGTATAGATCATAGGCTTCGAGAGAGAGAGATTTGCTTTTGTTCTCTCTTGTCTTCTTGGTTGAACCTTTTTTTGCGTTTGATTGCTTGAGATACTATGCATTACATGTGAGACATTGATGATCATGTGTTTGATCATAAGCTACACTTATGCCTTTATGATATTATCTTATTTATCCTTATATGACCATTCACTGTGCTTAGTGATGAGTGCATGTATTCAATCGTTATTATTTTGAGCGCTCCACCAAGATGTATGTGACATGGAAGAGTAACCCATGAGCCTAATTTCTTGTGCATTTGCAGTCCAAAGCAAATCTTAAGATATGCACAAATTTAGGGGGAGCTCTTGCTTATCACATACTTCTCAAAGCGACGATGTTTTTCAATTCTATTATCATTTTTCGAAGCTTTGAACTATATGTTGTCATCAAATTACCAAAAAGGGGGAGATTGAAAGTGCAACTATCCCTAGGTGGTTTTGGTAATTCATAACAACATATAGCTCATTGAGCTAATACTATTCCAAGATGAATATTTCAGGAAAGCTAAATGAATGGCATGGCATGGATGATGAAAGTGGATCCCTCAAAATATTAAGGACAAAGGATTGGCTCAAGCTCAAAAGCTCAAGACTCTACATTTTACATTTTAGTGATCCAAGATCACATTGAGTCTATAGGAAAAGCCAATACTATCAAGAAGGGATGAGGTGTTGCTTAATGAGACTTTTGCTCCATGTGCTTAGTGATATGCTCCAAAACCCTCCACTACTTTCTCACATCCACATATGACCTAAACTCTAAGTCAAACTCGGCCCTATCGATTCTTTCTATCCGGCGCCACCGAGTTCAAATGGCATAGCCACTGCCACAAACCCTAGGCAAATCGGTTTCACCGATAGGGACCTCGGTCTCACCGAGATGGGATTGTAGTCTCTCTGTTTCCCTTCGTAACATTTCGGTCTAACCGAAGTGAGCGATCGTTCCCACCGAGATTACAATGTAAACTCTCTGTTTCCCTTTTGTAACTTTTCGGTCTCACCGAAAGAGCAAATCGTCCCACCGAGTTTACCTGGCCAACTCTCTGGTTAGCTAATTACCAAATTCGGTCTCACCGAGTTTGTGTAATCGGTCTCACCGAGATTATGTTATGCCCTAACCCTAATCATATCGGTCCTACCGAGATGCATGTCAGTCCCACCGAAAACCCTAACGGTCACTAGGTTTACTAAATTGGTCCGACCGAGTTTGTTGATTCGGTCCCATCGAGTTTGGTAAATTGTGTGTAATGGTTAGATTTTGTGTGGAGGCTATATACACCCCTCCACCTCCTCTTCATTCGTGGAGAGAGCCATCGGAACAAACCTACACTTCGAACTTACCAGCTCTGAGAGAGAACCACCTACTCATGTGTTGAGGCCAAGATATTCCATTCCAACCACATGAATCTTGATCTCTAGCCTTCCCCAAGTTGCTTTCCACTCAAATCTTCTTCCCACCAGATCCAAATCCTATGAGAGAGAGTTGAGTGTTGGGGAGACTATCATTTGAAGCACAAGAGCAAGGAGTTCATCATCAACACACCATTTGTTACTTCTTGAGAGTGGTGTCTCCTAGATTGGCTAGGTGTCACTTGGGAGCCTCCGACAAGATTGTGGAGTTGAACCAAGGAGTTTGTAAGGGCAAGGAGATCGCCTACTGTGAAAGATCTACCGCTAGTGAGGCAAGTCCTTCATGGGCGACGGCCATGGTGGGATAGACAAGGTTGCTTCTTCGTGGACCCTTCGTGGGTGGAGCCCTCCGTGGACTCGCGCAACCATTACCCTACGTGGGTTGAAGTCTCCATCAACGTGGATGTACGATAGCACCACCTATCGGAACCACGACAAAAACATTCGTGTCTCCAATTGTGTTTGAATCCTCCAAACCCTTCCCTTTACATTCTTGCAAGTTGCATGCTTTATTTTCCGCTGCCAATATACTCTTTGCATGCTTGCGTGAATTGTGTGAAAATTGCTTGACTTGTTCAAAAATAGCTAAAATCTGCCAAAGTCTAAAATTGGGAAAAGGTTAGGTTTTTATTGGTCAAGTAGTCTAATCACCCCCCCCCTCTAGACATACTTCAAGGTCCTACACTTCCACCTCCTCTGTTGTAGCCTCGATCATTGCGATCGGGGCGTCGACCGATTCGCCCTTCTCGCACGGCTCTGAGATCTTGACATTCGTTGGTGTTGTGGGTGTGGAGGTCGTGGTACACACAGATCGGGCTGCCCTTGGAAGACTCGGGCTGATCTACGCCCGCTTGGTGTCCGGTTCTGCCATGAGCACGGCAGCCCTTGCGCTTCACGCCCTTGACCTTGGGCTTATTCTCTTACGGATCAGCGGCGACAGCTCGAGGAGGAAAGGCGTCCTTCCTCGCCTGGCGCACTTGGTCGCCAAGTTGAACAACTCGAGGATGTGCACAGGTCTTCATGCATCGCCATCTCCTCCATCATCTTGATGTCACGCACACCGTCGGAGAAGGCAGAGATGATGGCCTCTTCGGTCACCTTAGGAATCTTGAGGCGTGCGTTGTTGAAGCGCTGGATGTACTTCTGCAGGGTCTCCCCTGGCTGCTGCTTGATGCGGCGCATGTCGCCACGGCAGGAGGCCGGTCGCGAAGTGCCTTGCAAGTTGGCGATGAAGCGGGTGCGCATCTCGTCGGAGGAGATCGTGCAGAGCCAAAAGGGCACCGTCTTTGAACGCCATGGGAAACCAGTTCACCATGACTTTCTCGTCCCCGTTGGCGGCTTCGATGCCCAGCTCGTAAAGCTGGAGGAACTCCGCAGGGTCGGCCGTGCCGTCGTAGCGAGGAGGCACATCTGGCTTGAACTTGCCGGGCCACGCGATGCTGCGTAGCTCGGCGGTGAAGGCGCGGCAGCCTGTACTGGCCACGGGAGGCCTTTGGTGACGAAGGGCCTGGTCTTGCGGGTCCCCGTGCGCTGCCGCTGGGAGCAGCGCGGGGTCTTGGCGTGCCGGAACAGGAGCGCGGTCATGACGGGCCGGTGCAGGGAGCACTCAGGCAGCTTCTTGGGGGCGAGGAACCTCTTGACAGCTCTGCTCTTGCTGCGCTGGCGCCGGGCAGAGTGGGTTCCGCCCAGGGGCCACGCGCCTTGGGGCCAAGGCGCCTCCTTGAGGGGGAGGCGGCTGAGGCGCCCCCGGAGCTTCATCGCCTGCGCAAGGCGGGGCGCGGTGCAGTGAGAAGGACGGCACGGGGGAGCCCCCTGCGGCGCGGACGAGCTCGGCGACGCGGTCGAGCCACTCCTCGTAGACGTCGTCGACGGGGAGATAGCGCAGGAGCTCGTTTGCCGTGATGAGCGCGGCTCGAGCCTCCATGGTGGCGCTGAGCGCGAGAAAGAACCACCGGAAGCGGCGAAGGAGTAGTGGTACGGCCGTCTCGCCTCATGGATGGATGCTGGGACGACACTTGCTGCTCGTTCCCTGACGGGCCGGTGGCGGCGTTGACGGCAGGCGACGGGGAACGGCGGGGGTGGCCGCCGACGGGAGCCGTCTGGGTGACGCGAGTGGCGAGAGCGGCCCGGCGCTCGGCGCGGGCCCGGCGAGCGTCTGGCATGGATGCGATGGGCGGCGAAGAACAGGGCGGCGGAAGACGGATTCCGGTGCACTTTACCGGGCGCGCCAAATGTCGGATTTCGGGTTCGCAGACCCTCTAGGTTCGAACTCTGGGGTGCACGGAGATCTCACCCCTACCTACCTGCACCTCGTCGCCTCGCAAAGATCTAAACTACACAAAGAGCAACACAAAGGGACACAATGTTTATCTTGGTTCGGGCCACCATTGTGGTGTAATACCCTACTCCAAAGGTGTGGCGTTGATTGGATTGCCTCGAGGGCTGATGAGGAACAATACAAGGAAGAACAGCCTCGCGAGGGTCTGTTCTTGGCCTGTCACGATGAACTGCTAGGGGAGTTCGATCGCTCTCTCTCTCTCTCTCTCTCTCTCTCTCTCTCTCTCTCTCTCTCTCTCGATCCAAGGTGGATCTCTAGCTCTCTTCCCAATTTTTTCGGATCTCCCCTGCCCTGTGGGAGGCTAGTCCTATTTATAGGCAAAGGCCCTGGGCCTCTTCCCAAAAATTGAGCCGGAAGGGCGCCAACAGTTGGCCATTTTGAAGGGGAACATCTAGTACACTTATCCTGACTAAAGTTGGTCCTCGCCCGCCAAAGGCTCTGACGATGACGCCGGCTTGGGCTCCACGATGACCTCCTTCCTGCCGTTGTGTTGGTCTTGGTCTTGTTGCACCGAAATGGCTGCCTTTGCTTGATGCTCTCGCCTGCGCTTGCCTCCTTTGCACCAAAGAGGAAATGGGGACATCATAAGGCTGGCGCCCTGGGCGCCCTTGGTGCGTCATGGCTTGCGTCATGGGCACCTCGTGAGGTACCCGCCTTGATCTCTCCGCCTCCTCGTGAGCCACCGACGAGGCCGTGCTCGAGGAGGCTTCTGTCGCCCACCCCACGAGGCTTGGCCCTCGTGAGGGTCTTAAGCTTGTGTTGATGAAGATGGGCCGTGCTGGGCCACCCCTTGAGCCATGCCGCAGGCCGCAGGCAGGCAAGTCTGGGTATCCCCGTTCCCAGAACGCCGACAGTAGTCCCAGGGCCCAAGGCGCGCCTGGACTTGGCTTAGCGGAGAAGTGAAGGGGCAAGTGCGAAGCGCCGCAGGCCCTAACAGCCTGCAGCCTTGGGCGCCGCTTGGCGGTTGATTGGACGTGGGCGCCCCTGCTTCCCACGATGCCTCGGCGACTGCACGAATTGACAAGTCCCTGCATGCAAAGCGGGTCATGATTACCTGTGATCGTGGAGGTCGTCGGTTGGCCTTCCCCGGTTATAAGTACGGAACAATGCGTGCCCTTCCGGTCCATCTCTTCTTGCTTCTCCTTCTTCTCCAACCCTTGCTCCACCTTGCGGCAATGGCTCTGATCCGCCAGTTCTCCGTGGAAGAGAAAGGAAAGGCTCCCTGGGAGGGTCCCGACTCCAGTGTGTGGTGAGGTGGATTGCCTCAGGGGCTGATGAGGTACAATACAAGGAAGAACAGCCTCACGAGGGTCTGTTCTTGGCCGGTGCGATGAACTGCTAGGGGGAGTTCGATCGCTCTCTCTCTCTCTCTCTCTCTCTCTCTCTCTCTCTCTGGATCCAAGGTGGATCTCTAGCTCTCTTCCCGATTTTTTCGGATCTCCCCTACCCTGTGGGAGGCTAGTCCTATTTATAGGCAAAGGCCCTGGGCCTCTTCCCAAAAATTGAGCGGGAAGGGCACCAACAGTTGGCCATTTTGAAGGGGAACATCTAGTACACTTATCCTGACTAAAGTTGGTCCTCGCCGCCAAAGGCTCGGCGATGACGCTGCTTGGGCTCCACGATGACCTCCTTCCTGCCGTTGTGTTGGTCTTGGTCTTGTTGCACTGAAATGGCTGCCTTTGCTTGATTCTCTCACCTGCGCTTGCCTCCTTTGCACCAAAGAGGAAATGGGGACACTGCGCGGGCTGGCGCCTGCCTGGCGCCCTTGGTCGTCATGGCTTGTGTCATGGGCACCTCATGAGGTACCCTGCCTTGATCTCTCCGCCTCCTCACGAGCCAGCCTGACGAGGCTGTGCCTGAGGAGGCTTCCTGTCGTCCGCCCCGCGAGGCTTGGCCCCTCGCGAGGGTATTGAGCTTGTGCTGATGAAGATGGGCCGTACTGGGCCACCCCTTGAGCCACGCCGCAGGCCACAGGCAGGCAAGTCTGGGTACCCCCGTTCCCATAACGCCGACATAAACCTCCTTATATCTTTCTCAAAACAGCCACCATACCTACCTATTATGGCATTTCCATAGCCATTCTGAGATATATTGCCATGCAACTTTCCACCGTTCCGTTCATCATCATCATGACATACTTTACTTTTGTCATATTGCCATTGCATGATCATGTAGTTGACATCGTATTTGTGGCAAAGCCACCATGCATTATTTTTCATACATGTCACTCTTGATTCATTGTACCATCTCGGTACACCGCCGGAGGCATTCATATAGAGTCATATCTTGTTCTAGTTTCGAGTTGTAATCCTTATGTTGTAATCAATAGAAGTGTGATGATCATCATTCAATAGAGCATTGTCCCAAAAAAAAGGCCAAAGAAAAAAAAGAAGGCCCAAAAAAATTAAAAATAAAATAAAATGAAAAAGGGGCAATGCTACTATCCTTTTTTCCACACTTGTGCTTCAAAGTAGCACCATGTTCTTCATGTATTGAGTCTCATATATTGTGCTTCAAAGTAGCACCATGTTTTTCATATAGTGAGTCTCATAAGTTGTCTTTTTCATACTAGTGGGAATTTTTCATTATAGAATTTGGCTTGTATATTCCTACGATGGGCTTTCTCAAATGCCCTAGGTCTTCATGAGCAAGCAAGTTGGATGCTCACCCACTAGTTTTCTTTTGTTGAGCATTCATAGCTCTAGTTCATCCGTTGCATGGCAATCCCTACTCCTCATGTTGACATCAATTGATGGGCATCTCCATAGCACGTTGATTAGCCTCGTCAATGTGAGACTTTCTCCTTTTTTGTCTTCTCCACACAATCCCCATCATCATATTATATTCCACTCATAGTGCTATATCCATGGCTCACGCTCATGTATTGCGTGAAGATTGAAAAAGTTTGAGATTATTTAAGTATCAAACAATTGCTTGGCTTGTCATCGGGGGTATAGAAGTTGGGAACATCTTTGTGTGACGAAAATGAAGCATAGCCTAAATATATGATTTTGTAGGGATGAACTTTCTTTTGCCATGCTATTTTGAGAAGACATGATTATTTTGATTAGTATGCTTGAAGTATTATTATTTTTATGTCAATATGAGCTTTTGTCTTGAATCTTTCGGATCTGAATATTCATACCATGATTAAGAAGATTTACATTGAAATTATGCCAAAGTATCACTCCGCATCAAACATTCTCTTTTTATCATTTACCTACTCGAGGACGAGCAGGAATTAATCTTGGGGATGCCTGATACGTCTCCAACGTATCTATAATTTTTTATTGCTCCATGCTACTTTATCTATTGTTTTGGACTATAATGGGATTTATTTTCCACTTTTATATTACTTTTGGGACTAACCTATTAACCGGAGGCCCAGCCTGTTTTTTGCCTATTTCAGTGTTTCGAAGAAACGGAATATCAAACGGAGTCCAAACGGAATGAAACCTTCGGGAACGTGATCTTCTCACCGAACATGATCCAGGAGACTTGGACCCTACTCCAAGAAGTGCCAGAGGCGGTCACGAGGGTGGAGGGCGCGCCCCCTGCCTCGTGGGCCCCCTAACGCTCCATCGACGTACTCCTTCCTCCTGTATATACCTACGTATCCCCGAACGATTAGAACAGGAGCCAAAAACCTAATTCCACCGCCGTACCTTCCTGTATCCACGAGATCCCATCTTGGGGCCTGTTCCGGAGCTCCGCCGGAGGGGGCATCCACCACGGAGGGCTTCTACATCATCACCATAGCCCCTCCGATGAAGTGTGAGTAGTTTACTTCAGACCTTCGGGTCCATAGCTAGTAGCTAGATGGCTTCTTCTCTCTTTTTGGATCTCAATACAATGTTCTCCCCCTCTCTTGTGGAGATCTATTCGATGTAATATTCTTTCTGTGGTGTGTTTGTTGAGATCGATGAATTGTGGGTTTATGATCCAGCTTATCTATGAATAATATTTGAATCTTCTCTGAATTCTTTTATGTATGATTGAGTTATCTTTGCAAGTCTCTTCGAATTATCCATTTGGTTTGGCCAACTAGATTGGTAGTTCTTGCAATGGGATAAGTGTTTAGCTTTGGGTTCAATATTGCGGTGTCCTTACCCAGTGACAGAAAAGGTTGCAAGGCATGTATTGTATTGTTGCCATCGAGGATAACAAGATGGGGTATTTATCATATTGCATGAATTTATTCCTCTACATCATGTCATCTTGCTTAAGGCGTTACTCTGTTTTTAACTTAATACTCTAGATGCATAATGGATAGCGGTCGATGAGTGGAGTAATAGTAGTAGATGCAGAATCGTTTCGATCTACTTGTCACGGACGTGATGCCTATATACATGATCATACCTAGATAACCTCATAATTATGCTCAGTTCTGTCAATTGCTCAACAGTAATTTGTTCACCCACCATAGAATATCTATGCTCTTGAGAGAAGCCACTAGTGAAACCTATGGCCCCCGGGTCTATTCTCATCATATCAATCTCCATCACTTTATTTACTTGCTTTGCTTTTACTTTTCACTTTGCATCTTTATACCAAAAATACCAAAAATATTATCTCTATCAGATCTCACTCTCGTAAGTGACCGTGAAGGGATTCACAACCCCTAATAGTGTTGGTTGCGAGTAGCTATCATTTTGTGCAGGTACGAGGGACTTGCGCGTGGCCTCCTACTGGATTGATACCTTGGTTCTCAAAAACTGAGGGAAATACTTACGCCATCTTGTGCTGCATCATCCTCTCCTCTTCGGGAAAACCAACGCAAGCTCAAGGCGTAGCAAGAAGGATTTCTGGCGCCATTGCCGGGAGGTCTATGCAAAAGTCAACATACCAAGTACCCATCACAATCCCTATCTCTCGCATTACATTATTTGCCATTTGCCTCTCGTTTTCCTCTCCCCCACTTCACCCTTGCCGTTTTATTCGCCCTCTCTTTCCCAATCTCCTCCTCCTTTCCCCTTTGCCTTTTTCCTCGTCCGTTTGTTTGCTCGTGTGTTAGTTTGCTTGTTTGTCGTTATGTCGAATTCCTTATCCGCTCCTATGTCTGCCGAGTTTGAAGTTCTTCACTTCAAGCAAAGGCAAGGAGAAAACTTAAAATATGCTGGGTATAGGATGATGGAAACTTATCGTAGGTGTACCCTAGAGGTGAACTTTTCTTCGCAATTTCTACGTTGGGTTAAATATGACGCATAGACAACTCTTGGATTGCATTGCCAAGGGAAACTTCATTGAGATTGATCCCAGTATTGCGCATGAAATTATAGAGGTAATAGTGGGAACACTACCCCAAAAGGGATGATCTCATCCTACCCAGGAAGAAACCCAAGTGTTTGAAAAGATTTGCGAAGTAACAAAAATCTTACAAAAGTCTCTTGAGCCTCTTAAAAGTGTTAGCGGAAATCTTCACCGCATGAATATGTTGATTACTCTTTGTAATAAGAGGTTGGATTCTTTAGATCTAAAAATTTCCGAGTATGAAGGGAAGCGGCAAGAACCACCCGGACTCGAGCATGACTCCGCTAAAAAACTGAAAATTAAATATGGCACCACCTAGATCTGTCCTTGCTTTTATGCCTAGCTAGGGGCGTTAAACGATAGCGCTTGTTGAGAGGCAACCCAATTTTATTTTTAGTTTTTGTTTTTTCTTCTGTTTAGGAATAAATAATCCATCTATCCTCTGTTTATATGTGGTTTTATCTTTTAATTAGTGTTTGTGCCAAGTTGAACCTATTGGATCTTCTTGGATGATAGTTATTTGATCTTGCTGTAATTTCCAGAATCTTTGTGCTCAGTGACCGAATTGTTAAAAATCTCCAGAACATGATAAAATACTGATTCCAATTGCTGCTGATCAATAAACAAATTTTCCAGCTCTTCTAATTTTGGTAGAATTTTTTGGGTTACAGAAGTTTGCGTTAGTTACAGATTACTACAGACTGTTCTGTTTTTGACAGATTCTGTTTTGCGTGTGTTCTTTGCTTATTTTGATGAATCTATGGTTAGTAAAATAGTTTATAATCCATAGAGAAGTTGTAATACAGTAGGTTTAACACCAATATAAATAAATAATGAGTTCATTACAGTACCTTAAAGTAGTCTTTTGTTTTGTTTCTCTAACAGAGCTCACGAGATTTCTATTGAGTTTTGTGTTGTGAAGTTTTCAAGTTTTGGGTGAATTCTTTTGATGGATTATGGAACAAGGAGTGGCAAGAGCCTAAGCTTGGGGATTCCCATGGCACCCCAAGATAATCCAAGGACACCAAAAGTCAAAGCTTGGGGATGCCGGAAGGCATCCCCTCTTTCGTCTACTTCCATCGGTAATTTACTTGGAGCTATAATTTTATTCACCAACATGATATGTGTTTTGCTTGGAGCGTCTTGTATTATTTGAGTCTTTGCTTGTTAGTTTACCAAAATCATCCTTGTTGTACACACCTTTTGAGAGAGCCATACATGAACTGAAATTTGATAGAATACTCTATGTGCTTCACTTATATCTTTTGAGCTTGAAAGTTTTGCTCATAGTGCTTCACTTATATCTTTTTGAGCGTGATAATTTTTGCTCTAGTGCCTCACTTAGATCTTTTAGAGCACGGTGTGGATTTGTTTTAAAGAAACTTGATCTCTCATGCTTCACTTAGATTATTTTGAGAGTCGTTAATAGCATGGTAATTTGCTTAATGTTAATATACTTGGTATTCAAGATATGTGAAACTTCCTTTTGAGTGCGTTGAATACTAAGATAAGTTTGATGCTTGATAACTGTTTTGAGATATGGAGGTGATAATATCAAAGTCATGCTAGTTGAGTAGTTGTGAATTTGAGAAATGCTTGTGTTGAAGTTAGCAAATCCCGTAGCATGCACGTATGGTTAAAGTTATGTAACAAATTTGAAGAATGAAGTGCACGGCTTGTGCATCCTTATGAGTGGCGATCGGGCACGGCGATGGTCTTTTCCTACCAATCTATCCCCTAGGAGCATGCGTAGTACTTGATTTTTGATGACTTCTAAATTTTTGCAATAAGTATATGAGTTATTTTGACTAATGTTGAGTCCAAGGATTATACGCACTTTTACCTTTCCGCCTTTGCTAGCCTCTTGATCTTGTGCATTGCCCTTTCTCACCTTGAGAGTTGGTGCAAACTTTGCGGTGCATCCAAACCCCGTGATATGATACGCTCTTTCACACATAAACCTCCTTATATCTTCCTCAAAACAGCCACCATACCTACCTATTATGGCATTTCCATAGCCATTCCGAGATATATTGCCATGCAACTTTCCACCGTTCCGTTCATCATCATCATGACATACATTACTTTTGTCATATGGCCATTGCATGATCATGTAGTTGACATCGTATTTGTGGCAAAGCCACCATGCATTATTTTTCATACATGTCACTCTTGATTCATTGCACCATCCCGGTACACCGCCAGAGGCATTCATATAGAGTCATATCTTGTTCTAGTTTCGAGTTGTATTCCTTATGTTGTAATCAATAGAAGTGTGATGATCATCATTCAATAGAGCATTGTCCCAAAAAAAAGAGAAATGCCAAAGAAGAAAAAGAAGGCCCAAAAAAAGGGGCAATGCTACTATCCTTTTTTTCCACACTTGTGCTTCAAAGTAGCGCCTTGTTCTTCATGTAGTGAGTGTTATATATTGTGCTTCAAAGTAGCACCATGTTTTTCATGTAGTGAGTCTCATAAGTTGTATTTTTCATACTAGTGGGAATTTTTCATTATAGAACTTGGCTTGTATATTCCTACGATGGGCTTCCTGAAATGCCCTAGGTCTTCATGAGCAAGCAAGTTGGATGCACACCCACTAGTTTTCTTTTGTTGAGCATTCATAGATCTAGTGCATCCGTTGCATGGCAATCCCTACTCCTCATGTTGACATCAATTGATGGGCATCTCCATAGCCCGTTGATTAGCCTCATCAATGTGAGACTTTCTCCTTTTTTGTCTTCTCCACACAATCCCCATCATAATATTCTATTTCACCCATAGTGCTATATCCATGGCTCACGCTCATGTATTGCGTGAAGATTGAAAAAGTTTGAGATTATTTAAGTATGAAACAATTAGTTGGCTTTTCATCGGGGGTATAGAAGTTGGGAACATCTTTATGTGTTGAAAATGAAGCATAGCCTAACTATATGATTTTGTAGGGATGAACTTTCTTTTGCCATGCTATTTTGAGAAGACATGATTATTTTGATTAGTATGCTTGAAGTATTATTATTTTTATGTCAATATGAGCTTTTGTCTTGAATCTTCGGATCTGAATATCATACCATGATTAAGAAGATTTACATTGAAATTATGCCAAAGTATCCTCCGCATCAAAAATTCTCTTTTTATCATTTACCTACTCGAGGACGAGCAGGAATTAAGCTTGGGGATGCCTGATACGTCTCCAACGTATCTATAATTTGTGATTGCTCCATGCTACTTTATCTATTGTTTTGGACTATAATGGGCTTTATTTTCCACTTTTATATTACTTTTGGGACTAATCTATTAACCGGAGGCCCAGCCTAGAATTGCTGTTTTTCGCCTATTTCAGTGTTTCGAAGAAACGGAATATAAAACGGAGTCCAAACGGAATGAAACCTTCGGGAACGTGATCTTCTCACCGAACGTGATCCAGGAGACTTGGAACCTACTCCAAGAAGTGCCAGAGGCGGTCACGAGGTGGAGGTGCCCCCACAGGCGCCCGCCTCGTGGGCCCCTGACGCTCCACCGACGTACTCCTTCCTCCTATATATACCTACGTATCCCCGAACGATCGAGCAGAGCCAAAACTTAATTCCACCGCCGTACCTTCCTGTATCCACGAGATCCCATCTTGGGGCCTGTTAGGAGCTCACGGGAGGGGGCATCCACCACGGAGGGCTTCTACATCAACACCATAGCCCCTCCAATGAAGTGTGAGTAGTTTACTTCACACCTTCGGGTCCATAGCTAGTAGCTAGATGGCTTCTTCTCTCTTTTTGGATCTCAATACAATGTTCTCCCCCTCTCTTGTGGAGATCTATTCGATGTAATCTTCTTTTTGCGGTGTGGTTGTTTAGACCGATGAATTGTGGGTTTATGATCCAGCTTATCTATGAAAAATATTTGAATCTTCTCTGAATTCTTTTATGTATGATTGAGTTATCTTTGCAAGTCTCTTCGAATTATCTGTTTGGTTTGGCCAACTAGATTGGTAGTTCTTGCAATGGGATAAGTGTTTAGCTTTGGGTTCAATCTTGCGGTGTCCTTACCGAGTGACAGAAAGGGTTGCAAGGCACGTATTATATTGTTGCCATCGAGGATAACAAGATGGGTGATTTATCATATTGCATGAATTTATTCCTCTACATAATGTCATCTTGCTTAAGGCGTTACTCTGTTTTTAACTTAATACTCTAGATGCATTCTGGATAGCGGTCGATGAGTGGAGTAATAGTAGTAGATGCAGAATCGTTTCGATCTACTTGTTTTGGACGTGATGCCTATATACATGATCGTACCTAGATAACCTCATAATTATGCTCAATTCTGTCAATTGCTCAACAGTAATTTGTTCACCCACCGTAGAATATCTATGCTCTTGAGAGAAGCCACTAGTGAAACCTATGGCCCCCGGGTCTATTCTCATCATATCAATCTCCATCACTTTATTTACTTGCTTTGCTTTTACTTTTCACTTTGCATCTTTATACCAAAAATACCAAAAATATTATCTCTATCAGATCTCACTCTCGTAAGTGACCGTGAAGGGATTGGCAACCCCTAATCGCGTTGGTTGCGAGTAGCTATCGTTTTGTGCAGGTACGAGGGACTTGCGCGTGACCTCCTACTGGATTGATACCTTGGTTCTCAAAAACTGAGGGAAATACTTACGCCATCTTGTCTTGCATCATCCTCTCCTCTTCGGGGAAAACCAATGCAAACTCAAGACGTAGCAAGAAGGATTTCTGGCGCCGTTGCCGGGGAGGCTCACGCAAGCAAGTCAACCATACCAAGTACCCATCACAATCCCTATCTCTTGCATTACATTATTTGCCATTTGCCTCTTGTTTTCCTCTCCCCCACTTCACCCTTGCCGTTTTATTCGCCCTCTCTTTCCCAATCTCCTCCTCTTTTTTCCTTTGCCTTTTGTTTGCTCGTGTGTTAGTTTGCTTGTTCTCGCGATGGCTCAAGATGCTACCAAATTGTGTGACTTCACCAATACCAATAATAATGATTTCCTTAGCACTCCGATTGCTCCTCTTGCCAATACCGAATCTTTTGAAATCAATACGGCTTTGTTGAATCTTGTTAAGAAAGATCAAATATCCGGCCTTAATAGTGAATATTCCGCTAATAAACTGAATAGATTCGTTGATTTATGTGATATGCAAAAGAAAAAAGATGTCGATAATGATGTTGTTAAATTGAAGCTATTTCCTTTTTAAGCTTAGAGATCGTGCTAAAGCGTGGTTTTCATCTTTGCCTAAAAATAGTATTGATTCTTGGAACAAGTGCAAAGATGCTTTTATCTCTAAGTATTTTCCTCCCGCTAAGATTATCTCTCTTAGGAACGATATTATGAATTTTAAGCAACTTGATCATGAACATGTTGCACAAGCTTAGGAGAGAATGAAATTAATGATACGTAATTGTCCTACTCATGGTTTGAACTTGTGGATGATTGTACAAAAAATTTATGCTGGATTGAATTTTGCTTCTAGAAATCTTTTAGATTGACATGGAGGCACTTTTATGGAAATCACTTTAGGAGATGCTACTAAACTCCTAGATAATATTATGGTTAATTATTCTCAATGGCATCTTGAAAGATCTACTAATAAAAAAGTGCATGCTATAGAAGAAATCAATGTTTTGAGTGGAAAGATGGATGAACTTATGAAGTTACTTACTAAGAGTGTTTCTTCTGATCCTAATGATATGCCTTTGTCTACCTTGATTGAGAATAATAATGAATCTATGGATGTGAATTTTTTTGGTATAAATAATTTTGGTAACAACGCGTATAGAGGGAATTTTAATCCTAGGCCTTATCCTAGTAATCCTTCTAATAATTATGGAAATTCCTACAACAACTCTTATGTAAATTTTAATAAGATGCCCTCTGAATTTGAGAGTAGTGTTAAAGAGTTTATGAATACACAAAAGAATTTTAATGCTTTGCTTGAAGAGAAATTGTTTAAAGTTGATGATTTGGCTAGGAACGTTGATAGAATTTCTCTTGAGGTTGATTCTTTAAAGCTTAGATCTATTCCTCCTAAGCATGATATCATGAGTCTCTCAAAGCTATGAGAATTTCCATTGATGAGTGCAAAGAAAGAACCGCTAGGATGCGTGCTTCCAAAGATGCCTTTATTAAAGCGTGTTCTTCTAATTCCTATGAAAATCAAGATGAAGATCTAAAAGTTATTGATGTGTCCCCTATTAAATCTTTGTTTTGCAATATGAATCTTGATGAAACTAAATATGATCTTCCTTTACCTAGAAGGCATTCTAAGAATTCGGAATTTTTAGATCTCGATGATGAAATTGATAAAAGTGGGATTGAAAGAAATAGAAATCTAGATGTTGCTAAACCCACTATATTGGACCTAAAGGAATTTAATTATGAAAATTGCTCTTTAATTGATTGTATTTCCTTGTTGCAATCCGTGCTAAATTCTCCTCATGCTTATAGTCAAAATAAGGCTTTTACCGAACACATTGTTGATGCCTTGATGCAATCTTATGAAGAAAAGCTTGAGTTGAAAATTTCTATCCCTAGGAAACTCCATGATGAGTGGGAACCTACTATCAAAATTAAAATTAAAAATTATGAGTTTCATGCTTTGTGTGATTTGGGTGGTAGTGTCTCTACTATTCCCAAAACTTTGTGTGATTTGCTAGATTTCCGTGATTTTGATGATTGCTCTCTAAACTTGCATCTTATGGATTCCACTATTAAAAAGCCTATGGGAAGAATTAATGATGTTCTTATTGTTGTAAATAGGAATTATGTGCCCATAGATTTTATCGTTCTTGATATAGATTGCAATCCTTCATGTCCTATTATTCTTGGTAGACCTTTCCTTAGAACGATTGGTGCAATTATTGATATGAAAGAAGGAAATATTAGATTCCAATTCCCTTTAAAGAAGGGCATGGAACACTTTCCTAGAAAGAAAATAAAATTACCATATGAATCTATCATGAGAGCCACTTATGGATTGCCTACCAAAGATGGCACCACCTAGATCTATCCTTGCTTTTATGCCTAGCTAGGGGTGAGGGAGTTCCGGACTAGGGGGTGTCCGGATAGCCAAACTATGATCATCGGCCGGACTCCAAGACTATGAAGATACAAGATTGAAGACTTCGTCCCGTGTCCGGATGGGACTTTCCTTGGCGTGGAAGGCAAGCTTGGCGATACGGATATGTAGATCTCCTACCTTTGTAACCGACTTTGTGTAACCCTAGCCCTCTCCGGTGCCTATATAAACCGGACGGCTGTAGTCCATAGGATGAACAACAATCATACCATAGGCTAGCTTCTAGGGTTTAGCCTCTTTGATCTCGTGGTAGATCCACTCTTGTAACACACATCATCAATATTAATCAAGCAGGACATAGGGTTTTACCTCCATCAAGAGGGCCCGAACCTGGGTAAAACATCGTGTCCCTTGTCTCCTGTTACCATCCGCCTAGACGCACAGTTTGGGACCCCCTACCCGAGATCCGCCGGTTTTGACACCGACATTGGTGCTTTCATTGAGAGTTCCTCTCTGCCGTCACCATCAGGAAGGATGCCCTTTCCCGTCTTTAAAGACGGCGCCGTAAATCAAGGAGCTTTGGTCACGCCGAACTATCCGGCTAGGCGTTTTCTCATGACCGCTGTTCGCCACCGCCCGACAATGACCTCTCAAGTCATTAAAAGCGATCTTCACGTCAGCTCGAATTCACCGAGCAGCTAGATCCGATTGAGCTCTCCTCCGTAAGCGAGCTCTTGGATCGCATCGCCGCATACAGGGAGTCGCTACCGACTACGATCAGATTGGTCTTAAAACCGATCTGAGAGAAATTAACTCTCCCCAGGTTACCCACCACGTTGTCGTGGTAGAGGAACAATGCGGCGACTCTTCTTCTATGTTAAAATCCAACTATGTTCGGATTCCGGATCCCTCCATGCCGGATTCCCGGAGGGCGGACGCTAATCAAATCTTGAACCTAAAGTCGGGCATCGGACCAGATTTGTTGAAAGCGCTCAGCAAACCAAGCTTCCGAATCCGGAAGCTTCTTGGCCTTTGAGCCTCGGGCAAGGCGGGGTTCGAACTTAATTCCACCCGCCCACCCAAACATAAGTGATCTATCTCAAATACGGCAAGAGCCCGATGAAGCGATTACATCATTCGGGCGATTCCTCTGGTTATGAACAAGATAAAGGACTGCCGTGAAGAAAGCGCGATTTCAATCTTCTGCAACAATTGCACGGACAAGGGAATCATAAACGCCATCAGTCTTCGTGAAGTTTCACGCCTCGCCGACCTAGCGACCATCGTACAAAAATCTGCGATGGAGAGTGCCCGAAAACCGAAACTAGGTTTTGGGACAATCCGCCCTGAATACAAACCCGATCCGAAATAAAAGGGTGCTTCATACTCAAGCACACAGGTTAAAACCAAAAGCAAAAAACCCCTAAAGTGCGGAATCAGCATCTTGGAGGGATGGCTCAACGGACCTGCAAAATCCACAAGACGGAGGGCGCCACTCCAACACACAGCCCTCGGCGTGTTGGATGCTACGGCAGGTGGCCAAAAGTGGCGAGGCTTTTTAGCCCCTGTGCAACCAACCCAAGAGTACCGATGCGGTATTAACAGCCTTGAGACTTTCGCATCAAATAACATGCGGA
This sequence comes from Aegilops bicornis, assembly GCA_021605145.1. Lineage (NCBI taxonomy): Eukaryota > Viridiplantae > Streptophyta > Magnoliopsida > Poales > Poaceae > Aegilops > Aegilops bicornis. The sequence goes on along the minus strand of CM038673.1, from coordinate 671,193,045 downwards.
AGCGAACAATCCAGCCTCGAAAGTCTACCAAGTAGCAACAACAAATCCATGGAGCGACACGGCTATCACCTTCAACGCCAGCGACGAACCTAAATTCCGAACAGCTAGAGCACCAGCCGCATTGGTCCTCAGTCCGATAGTGGACAGTTTTCGTCTTACTAAGGTACTCATGGATGGCGGCAGTGGATTAAACCTCATCTATGAGGAAACCCTTCAAAAATGGAAATTGGCGGAGCCGCATTAAGCGAAGCAGCACAACCTTCAGAGGGATAATCCCTAGTCGAGAAGTACGCTGCATAGGAAAAATCACACTAGATGTAGTGTTCGGCTCACCGGACAATTACAGGTCCGAGGAGGTCACGTTCCAAGTGGCCCCATTCGGCAGCGGATATCACGCTTTGTTAGGGCGAGAGGCATTCACAATCTTCCAAGCTATACCCCACTACGGGTACATGAAGCTCAAAATGCGGACCCAATGGGATAATCACTCTCGCCAATGATCCAGAGATAAAGACCTCCAGCGCTGAAAATAAGACAGCCAAGACCGGCCCTAGAGGCATTGTCCGAAGCCCTAGCGGCAGAGGAACTAACTACGCTGCGCTCCACGGTGGATGGGGACGATGTGATACTCGATAAGAGGTCCAAGTCCACCTGTTTTAAACCAGCAGACAAAATAGTCAAAATTCAGGTCCATCCAACGGACCCCACAAAGACAGCCTCCATTGGGGCACAATTAAGTCCTGATGTCGAAGCCGCACTACGAGAATTCCTTCGGGAAAATTGGGACATTTTTGCTCGCACCCTTCAGACATGCCAGGAATCCCACGCAGGCTGGCAGAGCACAGCCTAAATATCCTAAAAGGATTCAAGCCAGTCAAACAAGCTCTTTGGCGATTTTCCGAACCCAAAAGACAGGCAATGGGAGAGGAGCTAGCCAAACTCTTAGAAGACGGATTCATCAGAGATATAAAACATCCGGACTGGCTAGCCAATCTAGTAATGGTACCAAAAAGGACAAATCCACAGCGCCTCTGCGTCGATTTTAAAGACCTTAACAAGGCCTGTCCAAAGGACCCTTTCCCCTCCCTCGCATCGACCAAATCATCGATGCTACGCGAAGGCACGATTCTTTGTGCTTCCTCGACGCATACTCCGGATACCATCAAATCAAGATGGCGGAGAAAGATCAGGCTGCAACGGCATTCATTACTCCATATGGGCCATTTTGCTTCAACACAATGCCCTTCAGACTCTAAAACGCCGGCGCAACATATCAGCGCATGATTCAAACATGTCTGGCTACCCAGATAGGCAAAACAGTAGAGGCATACGTAGACGATGTGGTCGTCAAGACCAAACACATCGGAGCTCTAGTAGAAGACTTGAGGGTGACATTCGACAACCTCCGAGCATATGACATTAAGCTCAATCCGAAGAAATGCGTCTTCGGCGTACGGTAGGAAAGCTCTTGGGCTTCATCAGATCCGGTAGAGGAACCTGAAGCAAACCGGCCAAAATCCGAGCTCTGTCACAATTGGATATTCCAAAAGACCTCAAGCAGATACAAAAACTAACCGGATGCGTGGCGGCCTTAAGTCGCTTCATCTCCCGTTTGGGAGAAAAGGCTACGCCCTCTACCGCCTCCTCAGCGCACGAACATTGCGAATGGATGGATGCTGCCACAGCGGACTCGAAGAAATAAAGGCCATACCGGCAACAAATCCGGTTACGGCGCGCCCAACCCGGGCGAACCTATGTTATTATATATCGCAGCAACACATCAAGTTGTCAAGACGGTACTCGTCGTTGAACGAGAAGCGAAGAACACGATTCCCTCTTCAAAACCGGTGTACTACGTATCCACCGTTCTAACTCCATGCAAATCCGGTACCCACATTATCAAAAGATAGCGTGTCACGGTGTTCATGGCATCCGGAAGCTGCGACACTACTTTCAAGAGTGTCAATAACGGTGGCCTCAAGTACCTCTCAACGATATTATAAACAATCGCGACGAACGGGCAGGATTGCAAAATGGGCTATCGAGCTCTTACCATTTGACATAACCTACAAACCACGGCGAGCTAAAAAGTCGCGGAGTTACGGCTGACTTCATCGCCGAATGGACGGCCGAACTCCCTAAGAGTTCGGTAGCGATCTAACTAGATCATGCATTTCGACGGATCCAAAATGTTGGCTGGCTTGGGGTCAATTTGGCGTCGTCCGACGTCCCCAATCGGAGACACAATCCAATACGTACTTCAAATAATGTACATGGACTCCAACAACGCGGCCGAATCTGAGGCCCTTCTACATGGCCTCCGGATGGCAATCTCCATGGGCATTCAACGCCTAGAGGTGCGCGGGGATTCAAACCTCGCAATATCCCAAGTAAATGGAGACTTTGACGCCAAAGATCCAAAAATGGCAGCTTACCGCAACGCCGTCCTAAAAATTTCAGCTCGGTTCGAAGGACTCGAATTCCACCATGTAGCCCGGGATAATAACCAGGCAGCAGACGTGTTAGCATGCATCGGCGCAAGCAGGACGCCGTCCTCCAAACATCTTCTGGAACGGCTCTTTAAGCCATCCGTATTATGGGAAGAGGAGTCCGGAAATAACAATCCGGAGCCATTTGCATCACCTAACTCAGACCATTACGACACAATCGGCGGCTCAACCAATGAAATAATACCTTGACTCACGAAATAATGGCAGTAATTGCCCGTGGGCAGAACCATTCCTAGCCTACTTAATGCGGCAGAACTTCCGAAGACCAAAATGAGGCCCGCTTCGTAGTTCGGCGATCTAAAGCCTACAATGTCCATGAGGGAGAACTTTATAAGAAAAGCACAACCGAGTCCTTCAAAGGTGTATCACCGAAGAGGAAGGGCGAAATCTCTGGCTGAAATTCACGCCGGACTCGGCGGCACCACGCTGCAGCCCGGGCCCTTGTAGGCAAGGCCTTCCGTACAAGATTTTATTGGCCGACAGCCGGGCAGATGCTCGGGACTTAGTCCAACGATGCGTCGGTTGCCAGCTCTTTGCTAATCGAGCCACATGCCACCCACCGCCCTCAAAACTATACCCATTACACGGCCGTCCATGCGGTCTGGGGCTTGACATGGTTGGACCCTTAAAGGGGGAACCCACAAGCACAAATACTTATTGGTCATGGTGGACAAATTCACCAAATGGATTGAGGCCAAGCCGGTTAAAACGGCAGAATCCGGACCGGTGATAGACTTCATATCCGGGGTAGTACACCGCTTTGGCGTCCCCCACAACATCATCACTGATAACGGCACGAACTTCACGGCCGACGAGGTTAAACTCTGGTGCAAAAACATGGGCATCAAGCTCGATTACGCCTCAGTCTATCACCCCCAAACTAACGGTCAAGTCGAGCGAGCAAATGGTCTAATCATGAGCGGCATCAAACCCAGACTAGTGCGGTCCCTCAAGGAATCTAACATGCACTGGGTAGAGGAGCTCGACTCCGTACTCTGGGGGCTGCGGACCACGCCAAACCGAACTACTGGATTCACACCATTTTTATGGACTACGGCGCAGAGGCAGTTACGCCATGCAATATAATTCATGACTCACCTCGGTATGCGCATGTACGAAGAAAGAGAAGCCGAGTTGGATCGGCAGGACAGTTTGGACGCCTTAGAAGAGGAGCAGGGCGTGGCAAAGGCTCGTTCCGCATTTTATCGCCAGCAGGCTTCGAAGATATCAAAGCAGAGAAGTACGGGCCAAAACTTACAATGTTGGCGAACTTGTTCTGCGCCTGCCGGACAAGAAAAAGGACAAACTTAAGCCCAAGTGGGAAGGTCCCTTCATCATCAACCAAGTCCTGACCGGCGGAGCATACCGTCTATGTAACGCATCTGAGAACCGACTCGAGCCGAACCCATGGAACGCAGCCCGTCTCTGAAGATTCTACGCCTAACGCCGGACTCCGAGTTCGTCTCACTCCCCCGTCCACCTTTTTATATTTTTTACTGTATCTTGTCCCCCTCCTTCTTCCCACTTTTTTTCAAAACCTTTTATATGTTGATTTGCGCTTTGTTCGCACACACTTGATGTGCTCCTGGCACTCATTATACCTGGGGGCTTCTTCAACAGAAGCTTATTCATACGGGCTTCATGCCCAATACATGTGTCATACTTCCGCATGTACCTTTTATTCACCATTGTATGCATCGATATGACTTAAGTTTTGGCCAAGCTGGGTTGCCTGGCTCCTGTGCTTACCCCTACGTTCCCGATTGTTCGGCTAGGAGGTAAAGGAGCACCTCTGCGATTACTCTTGCCGAGTCAGCGGATGTGTACCTCGACCGGGTGAAGTCGAAAGCTAGCGTTCTAAAGAGAATATTCGGTCGGTGACTTGAAAGATGATTTATTACTTACTTATTTATCTGCCCCGGATGCTTTTACGCTATTTTTGCGATCGGCATTGCACTTTAGGGCATGCCTCCGAGGAAAGGAACCCTTAATGTAACTATTCTCCCTGGAAGATGTTTCTTACTAACCATGTAATATAACATAACTAGTTGGGCACTTGTCTGATAAAGCAATTATGACCCCGAGGCCTTGTCTCCATGCATGCCCCGGTTCTTTTATAACCGTAAGGGTATTCGGACACACTCCGGACTGTTGGGTCCCGAGGTTGAAGCAAAACGGTCCGCAAAGACAAACGATCTACAATCCGGCTAGAAGGCATTTTACATGTCATTTCAAATTACATCATCAAACCGACTGATTGTACTCCTCCTCAATCCCATCTAACAGGCTGTCTAATTTACAGTCCCGTTGGGAATATTTCGCGGCCAGTTCTACTTGGCCGTACATCAAGCTCACAGGATCTCCTTCCCATCGGGCCCCTTGGTCCGACCTCGGCCATGTGGTTTGGGTCAACCTTCGGTAGCGATGTCTTCACCATGGTCCAGGCCTCACTTGGCGCCTGACGGCAGCAGCCGATATCTTCCACAAACGGAGGCGTCGCCGTGCTCCTGAAGCTTCTCGGCAAGCTCACCAAGGCCCTCGGGTAGGGAGGCGGATGGCCATAAAGCATGAACGACGCCACTCATCGCCTACGGACACGTTCGAGCAATTGCACCAGCTCGGGAAGTTGGTCACCCGTTGACCAGGCATTTCCTCCATGAGGCGACCTATGAGCACACCTAAAGACATATTTACGTCAATCGACTTCCTCGCTTGAATTCTTCTTTTCAAAGGAATTTGTTCAAGCACGTACTATAAATGCCGCGACGAAGCCGCCGATTCTCCCTCACGGGGCCAGACAGCTGGGCCCGAACACCTTTCAGCTCTTCTCCTCGCTGGGTGTGGGCATCTTGGAGCTTGTTTCTCTCCTGCTGCACCTTCATAAAGGTGTAGCTGTTGCTTGTCCGGATCTAGTCCGGCGCCCTCTTCAATATTATTGTCACATTCACGCCGCACTTTGTTAAATAATTATCTTTTCAAAGTACGTCTTACCGATGGGGTCTCTGTGGCTCCCCACAGGCGGCTTGATCTTGACCTCAAGTTGGGCCTTGCACTCTTGGAGCTCACAGGACAGATGGGTATTCTTCTCCGTAAGATCCTGCATAATAATTGATCCTTAAATCAGTTATTTCAACTATTTTAAGTCTCGAGGCTCTTGGCATATATAACTATTAAAATTACTTACCCGTATGTCTTTCACATACTGCTCCGTGGCTCTGGTTAACCCATCTTGAGCGGCACGGAGGTGCGCGTTTCCCGCATCAAAGGCATTTAACGCCTCCGGGGAGAAACACGAGTCACGAAGAACTGTCCGGCGACGCCTGTGATTCATGGCGCTCTCCACCTCAGGCCGGGTAGCGGACAGCCTGTCGGCATCCTCCGTCGGAGGCGTCCGCTCATGCCTTGTATTCGCCTCCCTCCGGACCATGCGTTGGAGCATGGCTGGTGGAGGCTTGATTGGCAACCTCTCCGGACCTTTGTCCGTGGCGCTCTTCTGGAAAAGTTATGAGCATTAATATACCTCCCGGGATCCTTCCCTTAAAAATAGCGGTGCTCCGTACCGTTGCGGCGACGTTTCGGTTCGCGTCGCACTCCTCTTCCGCCTGTTGGGCTGGACTGACCCTTGTTGGTCGGCCGCCGCGGGTTCGGCTTCCCGCCTTAAAGGCACCTCCTGCGATGCACCATCAGTATGGGATGGTCGAATTGGCGTGGATCAAATGATGGTGTCAAGACCTCGGTCGTAGTCACCGGGAGGCTGGAAACAAACCAGGGTAGTCACCGTAATGGCGACTAGGGCATTGTCTATGCTACGTTGGTGGAACACCCGTCAATCAGCTCCACCTTTATGTCCGGATGCTCTTGGAGGTCGGATCAAGGGATCGTTCCGGATCCTCGGGCTGTGGAGTCGGGCTTCAGATGCCCTCCACGTCCGGCGCAGCTCTGCGTCGAAATCACAGAGTAAGATACTTGGCTTTAAAAGTATGGATCGGGTAGATGAACATCCGCTTACCCAGCTCGAGGGTTATTCATAGAAAATCCATTCAACGGATTCGATGCGGAGGAAGTCCTCCTCCTCTCCCTTGTACAAGCCGGACGGGATCTTTGCGGATCGGCTGCCGAGTCGGCCCTTTGCGGCCATGACGGGTGGCGTCATCTTCCCGTTGAAATCCCACATAGGGTGGCCCCTATATTGGAGTGGTTGCACCCTCGCATAATGCACGTGGCCATGACTCCAATCATGGTCAATCCGGAGTGGGCCAGTAACCTAATCCGGCCCATCAGATAATGGACGCTCCTATCATCTTCCCGTTGAGGGCTCCGCGGGCGCCAACTCAGGCGTTTCTTCAAGGGAGCATTGTTGAACTCCGGGAGGCCGATCCGAACTAGATCCGGCAGAGGGGCGTCCTCCATGTAGAACCATTCCGAAGGCCAGTCTTCGGACGCCTTCTTCGGGGTGCCGGATAGATATCCGGTCGCCATATTTAGGCTCCGCCCACTTGATATATCGACCCCTCATGAGAACGGGGTACGGGAAAAAACAATCTCTTCCACAGCGCAAGATGGGGCTCGATGCCCAAGAACAGCTCGCAAAGAGCTACGAAGCCTGTGATGTGCAAAATGGAGGCGGGCGTGAGGTGGTGAAGCTGGAGTCCTTAGAACTCTAGGAGCCCCCGGAGAAACGGATGTATGGGAAATCCGAGTCCCCTTATTAGATAGGGGACAAAGCATACCCGCTCCCCTTTGGAAGGTTTGGGGACGCTCTCCGCCTGCTTTCCACCCTTATAGGTGGCTAGTCCGGCTCGAACCGGACCCATGAAAGCTGGGGAAGATATCCCTCGGTTTGGAGTGCCACTAGCTCGCTGTGTGTGGGCGAGCATCTCCCCAATCTCCGGCTTAGGGCTGGGAGCACGAGAGGAGGAGCCGCGTCGGCTATCCATGATGGAATGGATTTTTGTCAGAGGCGCTTCGATGAGGACTTGCGGATGGAGGATGGTGTGAGCTGGATCTAGATCATCGCCTCTCTTATAGGCGGCTCGTTCGCACGGCTAGGGGGTAAAATGTAAAAATACCCCAGCCTTTCGCATTCGTACGACACGTGGGAGAAGGCCATTATTGGGCGTAGAAGCCAAGGAGCACAACGTTTATAAGGAGGCCGGACACTATTCGACGGGAACATGAAGTTTGAAGGAGAACCCGCCTTGCAACGCCGAAGACAATATACACGCCGGACTCGTCATTTGAAGCCTGGTTCGGGGGCTCTTGAGGAGTTCGGACTAGGGGCGTCTGGATAGCCGAACTATCATCATCGGCGGACTCCAAGACTATGAAGATACAATATTGAAGACTTCGTCCCGTGTCCGGATGGGACTTTCCTTGGCGTGGAAGGCAAGCTTGGCGATACGGATATGTAGATCTCCTACCTTTGTAACCGACTTTGTGTAACCCTAGCCCTCTCCGGTGCCTATATAAACCGGACGGCTGTAGTCCATAGGACGAACAACAATCATACCATAGGCTAGCTTCTAGGGTTTAGCCTCTTTGATCTCGTGGTAGATCCACTCTTGTAACACACATCATCAATATTAATCAAGCAGGATGTAGGGTTTTACCTCCATCAAGAGGGCCCGAACCTGGGTAAAACATCGTGTCCCTTGTCTCCTGTTACCATCCGCCTAGACGCACAATTCGGGACCCCCTACCCGAGATCCGCCGGTTTTGACACCGACAAGGTGCGTTAAACGATAGCGCTTGTTGGGAGGCAACCCAATTTTATTTTTAGTTTTTGTTTTTTCTTATGTTTAGGAATAAATAATCCATCTAGCCTCTTTTTAGATGTGGTTTTATCTTTTAATTAGTGTTTGTGCCAAGTTGAACCTATTGGATCTTCTTGGATGATAGTTATTTGATCTTGCTGTAATTTCCAGAATCTTTGTGCTCAGTGCTCGAATTGTTAAAAATCACCAGAACGTGATAAAATACTGATTCCAATTGCTGCTGATCAACAAACAAATTTTCCAGGTCTTCTAATTTTGGTAGAATTTTTGGTGTTCCAGAAGTTTTCGTTAGTTGCAGATTACTACAGACTGTTCTGTTTTTGACAGATTCCGTTTTGCGTGTGTTGTTTGCTTATTTTGATGAATCTATGGTTAGTAAAATAGTTTATAATGCATAGAGAAGTTGGAATACAGTAGGTTTAACACCAATATAAATAAAGAATGAGTTCATTACAGTACCTTAAAGTAGTCTTTTGTTTTGTTTCTCTAACGGAGCTCACGAGATTTCTATTGAGTTTTGTGTTGTGAAGTTTTCAAGTTTTGGGTGAATTCTTTTGATGGATTATGGAACAAGGAGTGGCAAGAGCCTAAGCTTGGGGATGCCCATGGCACCCCCAATATAATCCAAGGACACCAAAAAGTCAAAGCTTGGGGATGCCCCGGAAGGCATCCCCTCTTTTGTCTACTTCCATCGGTAATTCACTTGGAGCTATATTTTTATTCACCAACATGATATGTGTTTTTCTTGGAGCGTCTTGTATTATTTGAGTTTTTTCTTTTTAGTTTACCACAATCTTCCTTGCTGTACACACCTTTTGAGAGAGCCATACATGAATTGAAATTTGATAGAATACTCTATGTGCTTCACTTATATCTTTTGAGCTTGATAGTTTTGCTCATAGTGCTTCACTTATATCTTTTGAGCGTGATAATTTTTGCTCTAGTGCCTCACTTAGATCTTTTAGAGCACGGTGGTGGATTTGTTTTAAAGAAACTTGATCTCTCATGCTTCACTTAGATTATTTTGAGAGTCGTTAATAGCATGGTAATTTGCTTAATGTTAATATACTTGGTATTCAAGATATGTGAAACTTCCTTTTGAGTGCGTTGAATACTAAGATAAGTTTGATGCTTGATAATTGTTTTGAGATATGGAGGTGATAATATCAAAGTCATGCTAGTTGAGTAGTTGTGAATTTGAGAAATGCTTGTGTTGAAGTTAGCAAATCCCGTAGCATGCACGTATGGTTAAAGTTGTGAAACAAATATGAAACATGAATTGAACATGGATTGTTCATCCTTATTATTGGCGGTCGGGGACGAGCTATGGTCTTTTCCTACCAATCTATCCCCTAGGAGCATGCGCGTAGTACTTGATTTTTGATGACTTCTAAATTTTTGCAATAAGTATATGAGTTCTTTTGACTAATGTTGAGTCCATGGATTATCGCACTTTTACCTTTCCGCCTTTGCTAGCCTCTTGATGCACCGTGCCTTGCCCTTTCTCACCTTGAGAGTTGGTGCAAACTTCGCGGTGCATCCAAACCCTGTGATATGATATGCTCTTTCACACATAAACCTCCTTATATCTTCCTCAAAACAGCCACCATACCTACCTATTATGGCATTTCCATAGCCATTCGAGATATATTGCCATGCAACTTTCCACCGTTCCGTTCATCATCATCATGACATACTTTACTTTTGTCATATTGCCATTGCATGATCATGTAGTTGACATCGTATTTGTGGCAAAGCCACCATGCATTATTTTTCATACATGTCACTCTTGATTCATTGCACCATCCCGATACACATCACGGAGGCATTCATATAGAGTCATATCTTGTTCTAGTTTCGAGTTGTAATCCTTATGTTGTAATCAATAGAAGTGTGATGATCATCATTCAATAGAGCATTGTCCCCAAAAAAAAGATAAAGGCCAAAGAAAAAAAAAGAAGGCCCAAAAAAACAAAAAATAAAAAAATAAAAAATAAAATAAAGAAGGGGCAATGCTACTATCCGTTTTTTCCACAATTTTGCTTCAACGTAGCACCTTGTTGTTCATGTAGTGAGTCTCATATATTGTGGTTCAAAGTAGCACCATGTTTTTCATATAGTGAGTCTCATAAGTTTTCTTTTTCATACTAGTGGGAATTTTTCATTATAGAACTTGGCTTGTATATTCCTACGATGGGCTTCCTCAAATGCCCTAGGTCTTCATGAGCAAGCAAGTTGGATGCACACCCACTAGTTTTCTTTTGTTGAGCATTCATAGCTCTAGTGCATCCGTTGCATGGCAATCCCTACTCCTCATGTTGACATCAATTGATGGGCATCTCCATAGCCCGTTGATTATCCTCGTCAATGTGAGACTTTCTCCTTTTTGTCTTCTCCACACAATCCCCATCATCATATTCTATTCCACCCATAGTGCTATACCCATGGCTCACGCTCATGTATTGCGTGAAGGTTGAAAAAGTTTGAGATTATTTAAATATGAAACAATTGCTTGGCTTGTCATCGGGGGTATAGAAGTTGGGAACATCTTTGTGTGACGAAAATGAAGCATAGCCTAACTATATGATTTTGTAGGGATGAACTTTCTTTTGCCATGCTATTTTGAGAAGACATGATTATTTTGCGCCAGAAAAAGGTCTTGATAACCCACAAGTATAGGGGATCGCAACAGTTTCCGAGGGTAGAGTATTCAACCCAAATTTGATGATTCGACACAAGGGGAGCCAAAGAATATTCTCAAGTATTAGCAGCTGAGTTGTCAATTCAACCACACCTGGAAACTTAGTATCTGCAGCAAAGTGTTTAGTAGCAAAGTAATATGATAGTGGCGGTAACGGTAACAAAAGTAAAGACAGCAAAAGTAATGTTTTTGGTATTTTGTAGTGATTGTAACAATAGCAGCGGAAAAGTAAATAAGCGTAAACCAGTATATGGAAAACTCGTAGGCACCGGATCAGTGATGGATAATTATGTCGGATGCGGTTCGTTATGTAACAGTTACAACATAGGGTAACACAGAACTAGCTCCACTTCATCAATATAATGTATGCATGTATTCCGTAAATAGTCATACGTGCTTATGGAAAAGAACTTGCATGACATCTTTTGTCCTACCCTCCCATGGCAGCGGGGTCCTATTGGAAACTAACGGATATTAAGGCCTCCTTTTAATAGAGAACCGGAACAAAGCATTAGCACATAGTGAATACATGAACTCCTCAAACTATGGTCATCATCGGGAGTGGTCCCGATTATTGTCACTGGGGTTGCGGATCATAACACATAGTAGGTGACTATAGACTTGCAAGATAGGATCAAGAACACATATATATTCATGAAAACATAATAGGTTCAGATCTGAAATCATGGCACTCGGGCCCTAGTGACAAGCATTAAGCATAGCAAAGTCATAGCAACATCAATCTCAGAACATAGTGGATACTAGGGATCAAACCCTAACAAAACTAACTCGATTACATGATAAATCTCATCCAACCCATCACCGTCCAGCAATCCTACGATGCGATTACTCATGCACGGCGGTGAGCATCATGAAATTGGTGATGGAGGATGGTTGATGATGACAATGACGAATCCCCTCTCCGGAGCCCCGAGCGGACTCCAGATCAGCCCTCCCGAGAGAGATTAGGGCTTGGCGGCGGCTCCGTATCGTAAGACGCGATGAAACTTTCTCTCTGATTTTTTTCTCCCTGAAAGCCAATATATGGAGTTGGAGTTGGCGTCGGAGGGCCACCAGGGGGCCCACGAGGTAGGGCGGCGCGCCCATAAGGGAGGGGCGCGCCCCCACCTTCATGGATAGGGTGTGGGCCCCCTGGTCTTCATCTTTGGCGAGGATTTTTTATTATTTATTCTAAGATATTCCGTCGAGTTTCAGGTCATTCCGAGAACTTTCGTTTTCTGCACATAAAACAACACCATGGCAATTCTGCTGAAAACAGTGTCAGTCTGGGTTAGTTCCATTCAAATCATACAAGTTAGAGTCCAAAACAAGGGCAAAAGTGTTTGGAAAAGTAGATACTGATCGACACGTATCAACTCCCCAAGCTTAAACCATTGCTTGTCCTCAAGCAATTCAGTTGACAAACCGAAAGAGAAAAGAAAAACTTTTACAAACTCTGTTTGCTCTTGTTGTTGTAAACATGAAAAGCCGACATTCAAGTTTCAGCAATTATTATGAACTAACCATACTCAAAATAACACATAGGTCTCACAATTACTCATATCAATAATATAATCAGCTAGCAAGCCATAATAATAAAACTCGGATGACAACACTTTCTCAAAATAATCATAACATGATATAACAAAATGGTATCTCGCTAGCCCTTTCTGAGACCACAAAACATAAATGCAGAGCACCTTTAAAGATCAAGGATTGACTAAACATTGTATTTCATGGTAAAAGAGATCCAGTCAAGTCATACCCAATATAAACCAATTATAATGAATGCAAACGACAGTGTGCTCTCCAGCGGGTGCTTATTTAATAAGAAGGGTCATGACTCAACATAAAAGTAAATAGATAGGCCCTTCGAAGAGGGAAGCAGGGATTTGTAGAGGTGCCACAGCTTGATTTTGAAATAGAGATAAATTATATTTTGAGCGGCATACTTTCACTGTCAACGCAAAAACTATGAGATGGCTGTATCTTCCATACTACCTGCATTATAGGCAGTTCCCAAACAGAATGGTTAAGGTTTATACTCCCCCTCCTCCACAAGCATCAATCCATGGCTTGCTCGAAACAACGAGTGCCTCCAACATTCAACGGGTCCCAAGGGGAGTTTTGTTTAATTATTTTGATTTGCTTTGATCTTTTTGGATCATGGGTGTGACGCCCCCGATTCAATCATACACTAATCATGCACGCAAATGTGTACGATCAAGATCAGGGACTCACGGGAAGATATCACAACACAACTCTATAACATAAATAAGTCATACAAGCATCATAATACAAGCCAGGGGCCTCGAGGGCTCGAATACAAGTGCTCGATCATAGGCGAGTCAGCGGAAGCAACAATATCCGAGTCTGACATAAGTTAAACAAGTTTGCCTTAAGAAGGCTAGCACAAACTGGGATCTGAGATCGAAGAGGCGCAGGCCTCCTGCACAGGATCCTCCTAACTACTCCTGGTCGTCGGTGGCTGCTGCGTAGTAGTAGGCACCTCCAAAGATAGTAGGAGTCGTTGCGACGGTGGCGTCGGCTCCTGGGCTCCATCGATGCAGTCGCAGCAATCTGGTAAAGAAAGGGGAAAAGGGGAACAAGGCAACCGTGAGTACTCATCCAAAGTACTCGCAAGCAAGGAGCTACACTACATATGCATGGGTATATGTGTAAAGGGCCATATCGGTGGACTGAACTGCAGAATGCCAGAATAAGAGGGGGATAGCTAATCCTAACGAAGACTACGCTTCTGGCAGCCTCCGTCTTGCAGCATGTAGAAGAGAGTAGACTGAAGTCCTCCAAGTAGCATCGCATAGCATAATCCTACCCGGCGATCCCCTCCTCGTCGCCCTGTAAGAGAGCGATCACCGGGTTGTATCTGACACTTGGAAGGCTGTGTTTTATTAAGTATCCGGTTCTAGTTGTCATAAGGTCAAGGTACAACTCCAAGTCGTCATGTTACCAAAGAACACGGCTATTCGAATAGATTAACTTCCCTGCAGGGGTGCACCACATAACCCAACACACTTGATCCCATTTGGCCGGACACACTATTCTGGGTCATGCCCGGCCGCGGAAGATCAACACGTCGCAGCCCCACCTAGGCCAACAGAGAGGTTGACGCCGGTCTAAACCTAAGCACACGGGGTTTGGGCCCATCGCCTTTAGCACACCTCAGACGCTATGAACGCGCCGGAAGTAGAACTAGCCCCTTAATACAAGAGCAGGCTTACGTTCCAATCCGGTAGCGCCGCTTCGATCGGCCACGTCCACGAAGGCTTGGTGATACCACGACGTCGAGTGCCCATATCTTTCCCACGTAGTTGGTTAGTGCGTATAGACCAAATGGCCAGACTCAGATCAAATACCAAGAACTCGTTAAGCGTGTTAAGTATCCGCGAATGCCAAACAGGGCCAGGCCCACCTCTCTCCTAGGCGGTCTCAACCTGCCCTGTCGCTCCGCCACAAAGTAACAGTCGGGGGCCGTCGGGAACCCAGGCCCACCTCTACCGGGATGGAGCCACATGTCCTTTCAGCCCAACTCCAAACGGTATCACGAGGTAATGTAATAGTGTAAAGTATATAGTATATGCCCGTGATCACCTCCCGAAGTGATCACGCCCAAAGAGTATAGCATGGCGGACGGAGAAGAGTGTAGGGCCACCGATGGAACACTAGCATCCTATACTAAGCAAGAGGATAGCGGTAAGGGTAACAATCAGAGCAACAATGACAAAGCTATGCATCGTAATAGGATTAACGAGAAAACAGAACATGCTACACTACTCTAATGCAAGCAGTATAGAGAAGAATAGGCGATATCTGGTGATCAAGGGGGGGCTTGCCTGGTTGCTCTGGCAAGAGAGAGGGGTCGCCAACTCCGTGGTCGGCGGGCGGCAGCAGCGTCGGTCTCATAGTCTACCGGAGAGAAGAGGGGGAAGAAACAATAAATACAATGCAAACATAAGCATGACGATGCATGGCATGACAATGAGAGGTGTTAGGTGTGCCCTAACGCGGTAGTAGGTGATACCGGCAGAAGGGGGAAACATCCGGGAAAGTATCCCCGGTGTTTCGCGTGTTCGGGCAGAGGTACCGGAGGGGGAAAGTTGCGTGTTCGGTATGCTAGGGGTGTGTGGCGGACAAACGGGCTGCTTATCCGGATTCGTCTCGTCGTTCTGAGCAACTTTCATGTAGAAAGTATTTTCATCTGAGCTACGGTTTATTTTATATTAATTTTAAAAGATTTAAATCATTTTTAGGATTTATTTAACTATTTAATTCTAACATTATCCAGAATAGTGTTTGCTGATGTCATCATGACGTCAGCAGTCAGCAGGGGTTGACTGGATCAATTTGACGTGTGGGTCCCCCATGTCATTGACTGTTAACTAACCTAACAGATTAATTAACTAAACTAGGTGATTAGGTTAATCTAATCAGGATTAATCAAGTTAATTAATTAACTAATTAATATTTTAATTATTTTAATCACTTATTTATTTTTTTTTAAATCTTTTTTTTAATTTTCGTTCTAGGGCCTGGGCCCCACATGTCAATGGCCCTAGGGGCCTTGAACCTGCACCGTTGGCCCGAGCAGGTCTTGGCCCTCGAGGGCACCCGGTAGTTCTTGAGGCTGTGGCGGGTGGCTCATGGGAGCACCTGGCTGAGCTGGCACCCGGTAGCGGCAGTCGTGGCGAGCAGCGCGATCTTGAAGCCGGGGGGGCATGGACGAGGCCAAGGGAGGCGGCGAGGGCGTGGCGCCGCAGTGGCGTGGCCGGGCTCGGCCCGACCAAGTCCGAGGAGCGAGCGAAACGCGAATCTGTGGGTGAGCGCGTCTTGCCCAGAGCGTGAGCTCGCAAGCAGCGTGTCTTGTGTGGCGCACCGAGAGAGGCACGGACGGCGCAGGGACAGGGGAAGGAGAAGGGCGGAGGCCGTGGCCTCACCGGGATTTGTAGGGACAGGGCAGCGGGGGGGGGGGGGGCGAGGAGGTCGTCGGGGACGACGGTGACGAAGAGGAGGCAGGCCGTTGAGGTGGAGTCGGCGAGGCGCGACGAGGCGGAGGAGCTCCGTTCGTGGAGGAGGACGAAGACGGGCGACGAGGCGCGGGGAGGTCCGGCGAGGGAGAGGCGCTGGGAGGTCCGGCGACGGCGGGGCGAGGACGAGGCGACGGCGAGTGGCGATGGGTGATGACGTCGGGAGGCCATGCAAGGCCGAGGGCGAGGCGGGGCGGTGACGGTGACGAGGCCCGACGCGTCGAGGCCGTGAGCCACAGCGGCGGTGGGGCGGCGCTGGGAACGGGCGCCGGTGTCGGGGAGCGCGGGGTCGAGAGGGGCGAGCGCCAGAAGGAATTCCCGATCTAGATCGGGATCGTGGGAGGGGGTGACGAGGGAGGGGAGGAGTGGACCGAGAGGGGGGAGTGGGGGTGTCGGTGGCTAGGGTTTCGCACTAGCGGGTTAGGGGAGTGGGGATGGGAGCCCGGGCCGGGCCGACTTGGCTAGTCATTTGGGCCGAGGCCCTGGGGGATTTTAATTTCTTTTGTCTTTTTTCTGTTTTGTTCTTTTTCTTTTACTGTTTTATTTTATTCTAGTTTTATAAAAATAAAAGTTGTACCTTAAATAGTAACACTAATTATACCTCTGCCACAAAAAGGTTTAACCCCCAAATAATATAGTTTAGTATTTTATAAAATACCAAGGCATTTATTTATTTGTCTTACCTATTGTTTTAATTAATTAAATGCATTTAGACCTTTTATAAAAATGTGGTTTCTCCACCAACATTACTTATGAATTATTTGTCACATTTAGAACATTTTAGTTTTGACTTTTGAAAACGTTTATTGTTTGCTTGATTTTGAATATGAATTTGAATCGGTTCTGAACTAACACGAGA
Organism: Aegilops bicornis; assembly: GCA_021605145.1. Lineage (NCBI taxonomy): Eukaryota > Viridiplantae > Streptophyta > Magnoliopsida > Poales > Poaceae > Aegilops > Aegilops bicornis. The sequence continues at coordinate 671,176,156 of CM038673.1, read as the reverse complement.
TTAGCGAAAGTAATCGAAGTGACATGGCATCATTAGCAGGGAATTACTGTAGCTAAATACCCGGGCGTCACAATTCTCCTCCACTACAAGAAATCTCGTCCTGAGATTTAAGAGGGGTCTAAGGGGGAAACGTTTGTTTACGAAATTCTAACAAATCTTCTCAGTCTTGGTTGCTCCTCTCAAATTGGTCGATCCATTATATTGATGTCTTCATTTTTCTGCTTCAGTTCATCAAGATGAAGTCGACATCCTTTCCTTGGGGGTTCCATCGTACTTACGGAAGAATAAGGGGGTTATTCCGGGAGAACGAACCTCTACAAGGTTGACTATCTGGTCGATAACATCGGGGAAGGTGGCGGAAAGTAACTCTCGAATTGAAACTTAAGTAAATATCGAGAGCAAGTAATGAGGTTTCATGGGAAGTTTCGAGCGAGCAGGCAACCGTTCGCTGCCTGAACAGGGCTTGAAAGGGGCTCAAAGCAATCGGGACTAAGTATTGCGTCCGGTAACAGATTTGATGATCTCTCGGAAGGTGGCTCGTGAATTACATACGAGGCCACACGCGAGGAAGAACCTTGGGAACAGGGGGTGCGGAGAGTCAAGTTTCGATCACAGGAACTGTGGGTTATGGGCTCACCATGTGGGTTAAAGGTAGGAAGGGGGCTGACATCTTGCACGATCATGTAAGCAAGGCATGTCGGAGGATAGCCTGCCAGTTATGTCGGCAACAACATCGGTACCAAGGGCGAGGGACGAAGAGAACCATTCTCCTGCTCGTTGAACGAGGCGGACCAATAGGCAAAGTTCTCATCCATCGGTGGTTACCGAAGTGTCATCAACTATAGTAACAGTGGTCTTCTTGTGATGTAATTGTACACCGAGGTGTTTACATAAGCAGAAGAATACTACTGCTTATATAATATAGATCACAAGTAGGGTTAAGCAATCCAATGGAAAGGAAAGGTGATTACCAGATTTAATCAGAACAATGGAAAGAAAAATGTGTTTAAACACATAATTCAGGGGCATATCCTTCCCAAGGACAAGCAGAGCATGATATCCATGGCAGGATATAAAGTAGATAACCCTTCAGGAAAGGGGAGAGAAATCTCATGACATTACCCATCAACGATGTTTGGACAATTGATCAAGAAACATTTAGCATTGTGCTACAAATGTTCTTATTGAAGATAGGAGTACCACATACATGCTTCGAGATAGCATTGACATGGTCTTCAAGCAAAGGTCGGACTTTGGAAACAGGAAGGATCCATCAGGAACAACTTGTAGAGTAAGTCTTACAATTCCCTCATGGAAGAATGGATAACCTTCCTAATAAGGAAACTATAACAAAGAGGTCATCCGCCAGTGTCTTGGGCATGACATCACCTTACCGGTTCATATAAAGACCAATGTTGTGACTCTTGGAAAATGTTCCAACCATCATATCTGACCGAGATTCAGATCTGATCGGTGTCAAAATACCTCAGACTCAGGATGCCTGAGAGAAAAAGGTGTAATACAAATTGACGAGATGACATTGTAAAATTCTCGAGAAATGAACTATGGAAGCGAGTTCCAAAACAAGAGTTCGTTAGTAAACCAACGAGAGGATGAGGAGGTGGCTGATGGAATCAGTGGCAATTCATCGAGATTAACAAAAGATGGATTTCCACAATTATGTGAACAAGGAGATAACATTTGTCAGATCAAATGGTATAATGATGTTTGCTCGAGGAAAACATACACAATTAAACATTGGTTGAAAGGTGCACCCGAATATGGGCTGGGTTGCACGACCAACGTCGGAATGGTGATTGAGCAACCAACACACTAAATTGGAATTATTGTCCAATAACTCTGAAGCAATAGGGTTGCTACAGATATTAAATTTGTGCAATAGAGTTCACTCAACACGGGGACCAAGAAAAGAATGGTGATGGCGAGAAGCATCATTGTATCACAAATCCTCAAGAGGTGGTGAAATTCTCACAACATTGATGACGTAAGAGATGGTACTGTTCCAAGGTAAAGAAGAACAATTGCTGGATAGCAAGGAACTCAAGGTATAACACCAAACACGAACAAGCTTGTGTTGGTGGGAAGGCAATAAAGTGGTCGATGACAATAAAATTCATCGAGGGCAAGGATGGTATTTCTCATCATGAATTCAATTGGAAACCTGGAAGGAGTCAAAATGTTGATGATGATCACGACAAATTTTGTCGAGAGGCTCCAGGAAGAAGTAATCGAACCTCCACTAGATCAAGTAAAAGGACTGATGCAGCAAAAGATTATTTGTACCACGGATACGACACCAACTCGGAATCAAGCTTGTTGTTCAAAGTGAAATGATAAGACGAGGAAATCGACATAAGCTTAGCTCATCATCGAAGGTTGTGCTCCAGGATTAAGGACCAGGTAGCACAGTTAAAATCAGCACGATACTGATATAGCCGATCAGGCTAGAAATGACGTGATAGAGTACAAACTCGTAAGTAAAGAAGATTACTAATAGTTGTTTAATCACGATGCGGACTCGATTCAGTTATCGGTGTCCTTGAGTGTTTAATGACCCAGAGCCCGTGAAAAAATTGAAATCAGTGAGAATGTAGTACTTGATGGAGAACTCATAAGATGTTATGTAGTTCCGTGATATTCTCGAGATACCAGGGGGTAATACTCGATGAAAGATCAAAGTAAAGGTTGGAATGGTGTATCATCCACAGAAGACAAGTGCTTACACTTGCATAGGAAATGGTACTTAGGGGAGAACATGGTCGGGACCACGATTGCAAAAGGTCAGATCCCAGATATAAGATGAACTTATACCAAGGGAATATTTAATTTTAAAAGAAGCTTTGATGAGAAGATCTACATCGTGTCCATGGGCATGAACACAAAGTTCAAGGTCGACTCCCACTTCTCCAATGCATAACCTTTCATTCACTTCTCGCGTTTGATGAAGTTGCAGTGTTGAAATTTTATCTGGCAAAATACCAGAGGAGTATGACTAGTGAAAACTTTCAGTTTCACATGGATTAAAGAAGGCATAGGTTCAACCCGTCAGGGTATCGTGGAAACATATACCACAACTTCAATAGTAAATACCACAAGCTCGAAAGCAGAGCATGGTTGGTCAATCATAGGATAGGATTTACCAATGGAGAAAGAACTTCTAAAGTGATTGAATATGCAAGACGCTATCAGATAAAATCCAACAAAGGATCCGGTGGTCCTCAAAGGATCTGATGTGAGCATCGGTACTCAACCAGAGGAAGAAACAATGCAAGGAGATCAAACTATAGAAACAACTGACTAATTAAAAGCTCAAATGCAAAAGAGTTATGATTTCCGATTAAGGGATCAGAAGCAAACACTCTGATTAAGAATAGATAAGTTGGATAGACCAGAGGCACAATTGATGACAAATAGTTTGGTCGAGAACTAACTCATGTTCAAAATGATATCTGAGCCGGAAAGATAATTTAGAAGGGTTGATAGATGATTGTGTGCATTCGCACACATGTTGAATCAATAGGATCAAAATGACGGTGTCAAAAGATACTAGTGAATATTGCCAGATATATGGGAAGCATCCATAATGCAAGTAGACAAGTATTTGCAGAGCAATAAAGCTGCTAAGGATTTTCGGAGGATTGAATAGTATTTCAAAGACTTTTGTGAAACACACGAACAAGCGGGGATGAGAGGATACTCGGAAAGTGCAAGAAATTATTCTTAGGGGTATTCAGTGGCAAAGAAGCGCAAGGCAGTAGGCACAAAATATTCTCGGGTATCTTGTAATAACAAGATCGATTTGGAATAAAAGTAAGCACGACAGGTGTAAGTATTTATCCATAGGGATATTTCGGTGGAAGGGAATTGCAAAAGCAACGGGCACAAGGTCTCGAGAGAAAATCGGAGAGTATCTTCGAAATCTTCTGGTGCAGCCGGCGATCATCTGGACTGAAGGGGCTCTCCGGGAGAAAGTATTATCGAGAACCTAGAGTCCGAGTTAGTAAAATCGTTTAACCCGAATAGAAGAGATGTCAGAGTCCCAGAGTATAGGTCGAGGAATAAAAGATCCTACTACCACCCAATGGCGGCATGTGCCCGTAAGACACACAGCCAAGTCAGTAAAATTTTTTGCAACGTCTAGACTCGACTTCGCCAAGGAGTGTGGAAGGGGATTCCTACAGCAAATGGCTCGATACCAACTTGTTACGCCCCCGATTCAATCGTACACTAATCATGCACGCAAATGTGTACGATCAAGATCAGGGACTCACGGGAAGATATCACAACACAACTCTATAACATAAATAAGTCATACAAGCATCATAATATAAGCCAGGGGCCTCGAGGGCTCGAATACAAGTGCTCGATCATAGACGCAGTCGATGGAAGCAACAATATCTGAGTACGGACATAAGTTAAACAAGTTTGCCTTAAGAAGGCTAGCACAAACCGGGATACAGATCGAAGAGGCGCATGCCTCCCGCTCGGGATCCTCCTAACTACTCCCGGTCGTCGCCGGGCTGCACGTAGTAGTAGGCACCTCCAGCGTAGTAGGAATTAAATCGTCGACGGTGGCGTCTGGCTCCTGGGCTCCATCTTCTGGTCGCAGCAATCAGGTAAAGAAAGGGGGAAAAGGGGAAACAAGGCAACCGTGAGTACTCATCCAAAGTACTCGCAAGCAAGGAGCTACACTACATATGCATGGATATCTGTGTAAAGGGCCATATCGATGGACCGAATCTGCAGAATGCCGTAATAAGAGGGGATAGCTAATCCTAACGAAGACTACGCTCGGCAGCCTCCGCCTTGCAAAGCATGTAGAAGAGAGTAGATCAAGTCCTCCAAGTAGCATCGCATAGCATAATCCTACCCGCGATCCCTCCTCGCCGCCTGTTAGAGAGTGATCACCGGTTGTATCTCGCACTTGGAAGGGTGTGTTTTATTAAGTATCCGGTTCTAGTTGTCATAAGGTCAAGGTACAACTCCAAGTCATCCTGTTATCAAGATCACGACTATTGAATAGATTAACTTCCTTGCGAGGGTGCACCACATAACCCAACACGCTTGATCCCATTTGGCGGACACACTTTTCTCGGGTCATGCCCGCCGCGGAAGATCAACACGCCGCAGCCCCACCTAGGCCAACAGAGCTGTCAGCACGCCGGTATAAACCTAAGCGCACAAGGGTCTGGGCCCATCGCCCTTAGCACAACTGTACGTTGCGAAAGCAGACGGAAGCAAAAATAGCCCCATTAATACAAGAGCAGGCTTACATTCCAATCCGGTAGCGCCGCTTCGGCCGGGCCGACGTCACGAAGGCTTCACGATACCACGACGCCGAAAGTGCCCATATCTTTCCCACGTAGTTGGTTAGTGCGTATAGACCAAATGGCCAGACTCAGATCAAATACCAAGAACTCGTTAAGCGTGTTAAGTATCCGCGAACGCCGAACAGGCCAGGCCCACCTCTCTCCTAGGCGGTCTCAACCTGCCATGTAGCTCCGCCACAAAGTAATAGTCGGGGGCCGTAGGGAACCCAGGCCCACCTCTACCGGGATGGAGCCACCTGTCCTTTCAGGCCCCATCTCCGAACAGTATCACAGGTAATGTAATAGTGTAAAGTATATAGTATATGCCCGTGATCACCTCCTGAAGTGATCACAACCCAAAGAGTATAGCATGGTAGAGCGGACAAGAGTGTAGGGCCACCGATGGAACACTAGCATCCTATACTAAGCAAGAGGATAGCGTGTAAGGGTAACAATCAGAGCAACAATGACAGGTTATGCATCGTAATAGGATTAACCGAAAGCAAAGAACATGCTACACTACTCTAATGCAAGAAGTATAGAGAAGAATAGGCGATATCCGTGATCAAGGGGGGCTTGCCTGCTGTTCGCAAGAGAGAGGGTCGCCAACTCAGTAGTCGAGCGGGCGGCAAAGAAGGCCGGTCTCGTAGTCTACCGGAGAGAAGAGGGGGAAGAAACAATAAATAGAATGCAAACATAAGCATGACGATGCATGGCATGACAATGAGAGGTGTTAGGTGTGCCCTAACGCGGTAGTAGGTGATACCGGCGGAAGGGGGAAACATCCGGGAAAGTATCCCCGGTGTTTCGTGTGTTTGGGCAGAGGTACTGGAGGGGGAAAGTTGCGTGTTCGGTATGCTAGGGGTGTGTGGCGGACGAACGGGGTGCGTATCCGGATTCGTCTCGTCATTCTGGGCAACTTTCATGTAGAAAGTATTTTCATCTGAGCTACGGTTTATTTTATATTAATTTTAAAAGGTTTAAATCATTTTTAGGATTTATTTAACTATTTAATTCTAACATTATCCAGAATAGTATTTGCTGACGTCATCATGATGTCAGCAGGGGTTGACTGGGTCAATCTGACGTGTGGGTCCCGCATGTCATTGACTGTTAACTAATCTAACAGATTAATTAACTAAACTAGGTGATTAGGTTAATCTAATCAGGATTAATTAAGTTAATTAATTCTTTAATTAATTAACTAATAAATATTTTAATTATTTTAATTACTTATTTATTTATTTTAATCTTTTTTTTAATTTTCGTTCTAGGGCCTGGGCCCCACATGTCAATGGCCCTAGGGGCCTTAACGGGCACGGGCGTTGGCAGCCCGAACGGGCGCTGGCCCTCGAGGGGCACCACCGGGTTGCGGGTTGAGGCGGGTGGCTTGCCGAGCACACGAGCGGCACCGACGGGCGGCAGGTGTCGGCGTAACAGTGGCGAGGCTGGCAGCAGACCGGGGCCGCGGACGAGGCCAAGGGAGCGGGGGCGTATGACGGTGGCGGCGGGGCTCGCCCCGACATCAAGTCTGGGGCGAGGCAGAACGCCGAGGCGCGGGTGAGCGTGCTACCCAGAGCGTGAGCTCCGGCACGCGGGCGCGTGTGCGCGCGGCGGCTCACCGAGAGAGGCACGGACGACGCGATGACAGGGGAAGGAGAAGGGCGGAGGTCGTGGCCTCACCGGGATTTGTAGGGACAGGGCAGCGGGGGGGCGAGGAGGTCGTCGGGGACGACGGTGACGAAGAGGAGGCAGGCCGTTGAGGTGGAGTCGGCGAGGTGCGACGAGGCGGAGGAGCTCCGTTCGTGGAGGAGGACGAAGACGGGCGACGAGGCGCGGGGAGGTCCGGCGAGAGAGAGGCGCTGGGAGGTCCGGCGACGGCGGGGCGAGGACGAGGCGATGGCGAGTGGCGATGGGTGACGACGTCGGCCTCGCGGCGCCGCGGGCGTCGAGGGTGAGGCGGGGAGGTGACGGTGACGAGGCCCGACGCCGAGGCCGTGGAGCCACAGCCAGTGGGGCGGGCGCTGGGAACGGGCGCCGTGTCGGGAGCGCTGGGTCGAGAGGGGCGAGCGCCAGACGGATTTCCCGTTCTATACGGGATCGGGGGTGGGGGTGACGCGGGAGGGGAGGAGTGGACCGAGTGGGGGGAGTGGGGGTGTCGGTGGCTAGGGTTTCGCACCAGCGGGTTAAGGGAGTGGGGATGGGCCGGCCGACTGCTTGGCCAGCTGGGCCGAGGCCCAGCGGGGGGGGGGGGACTTTAATTTCTTTTTTCTTTTTCTGTTTTTTTCTTTTTCTTTTTTCTTTTACTGTTTTATTTTATTCTAGTTTTATAAAACATAAAAGTTGTACCTTAAATAGTAACACTAATTATACCTCTGCCACAAAAAGGTTTAACCCCCAAATAATATAGTTTAGTATTTTATAAAATACCAAGGCATTTATTTATTTGTCTTACCTACTATTTTAATTAATTAAATGCATTTAGACCTTTTATAAAAATGTGGTTTCTCCACCAACATTACTTATGAATTATTTGTCACATTTAGAACATTTTAGTTTCGAATTTTGAAAACGTGTATTGTTTGCTTGATTTTGAATATGAATTTGAATCGGTTCCGAACTAACACGAGATTAGCGAAAGTAATCGAAGTGACGTGGCATCATTAGTGGGAATTATCAGAAGCTAAATACCCAAGGCCACAATGGGACTGGGCATCCCGTTACGGCCCTTTCTCGTGAATCAGGATCGGAGTCCACTCCTCGTGAGAATAACCCACCTAGCATGGAAGATATAGTCAGCCCTAGTTGCACATGAGCTGCTCGAGCATACAAAATAGAATTTTTATTTGAAGGTTTGGAGTTTGGCACATACAAATTTACTTGGAACGGCAGGTAGATACCGCATATAGGAAGGTATGGTGGACTCATATGGAACAACTTCGGGGTTTAAGGAGTTCGGATGCACAAGCCGTATTCCCGCTTAGTACAGGTGAAGGCTAGCAAAAGACTGGGAAGCGACCAACTGAAAGAGCGACAACAGTCGTAAACATGCATTAAAATTAATTTACACCTAATATAAGCATGAGTAAGATATAATCCACCATGAACATAAATATCATGAAGGCTATGTTGATTAGATTCAACTACATGCGTGAACATGTGCCAAGTCGAGTCACTCAATTCATTCAAAGGAGGATACCATCCTATCATACCGCATCATAATCATCTCAATAGCATGTTGGCACGCATAAGGTAAACCATTATAACTCATAGCTAATCAAGCATGGCACAAGCAACTCTAATCTCTAAATGTCATTGCAAATATGTTTACTTCATAATAGCTGAATCAGAACGATGAATCATCATATTTACAAAAACAAGAGAGGTCGAGTTCATACCAGCTTTTCTCATCCCAATAAGTACATCATATATCATCATTATGGCCTTTCACTTGCACGACGAACGGTGTGAATAATAATAAGAGTGCACGTGCATTGGACTAAGCTGGAATCTGCAAGCATTCAACTCAAGAGAGAAGACAAGTAATATGGGCTCTAAGTTAGATAAACAATAATGCATATGAGAGCCACTAAGCATTATCAATATAGTCTTCTCGACCCCCAAAGAAAGGAAAAGAAATAAAAACTATTTACACGGGAAAGCTCCCAACAAGCAAAAGAAGAACGGGAAATATTTTGGGTTTTCTTTTAATTATTACTACTACAGCAGGAAAAAATAAACTACTACTAATTTTTTGGTTTTATAAGGTTTATTAAACACACAAGAAGAAAGCAGGAAAAGGAAAATAAACTACCATGGATATTACAGTGAAAGAGTATGAGCACCGACATCTAGCAATGAGTGAGTGTGAGCATAAATGTAATGTCGGTGAGAAATACGTACTCCCCCAAGCTTAGGCTTTTGGCCTAAGTTGGTCTATTGCCAGGGATAGCCTGGCTGATACCCGTAGGTGTAGCTGGGGTCGTACTGTGATGCAGCGGCTACCGCCTCGTGAGCTGCAGCGTGGCATCGAGCCGCCTCCGCTCTCCTCTCGTACTCATCTGCCTCCTCTATGGTAATAATATATCTTCCTCTCGTCTGAAAATCAAAGAAGGCAGGAGCAGGAAGAGTAACATGGACAACATGCCGTTTGTTAAAGATTAGTCGATACTGGAGAGGTGATACAGTCCTCTCAACAAACTGGTGGGAAACCATAGAATCAAGATCTAAATAAGGAGGTAACTCCATATCACCCTCACGAATGTCTACATCAAGAAAATTAGCTAAGCGGGTCGCATAAATTCCTCCAAAGAAATCTCCGTTATGTCTATTATTATGCAACCTACGAGCTACAATGGCTCCCATATGATAAGATTGGTCCCCTAAGACAACACTTCTGAGAATGCTGAGATCAGGGGAACACATGTGACATGCTTCATCCTTAGCATTTATGCATCTACTAATGAAGAGAGCAAAATAATGTATAGCAGGAAAGTGAATGCTCCCTATAGTGGCTTGCGCTTATATCTCTAGATTCCCCACAGTTATTCTAGCAAGAAAGTCTCTATATTCATATTTAGGGGATCCCCGATACTACCCCAAGATGGAAGTTTGCATGCAAGAGTGAAATCCTCTAAGTCCATGGTATAAGATTTGTCATAAAGGTCAAACATGGTGAAGGAGAATTATGCCAAGATGAAAACTCAAACCTCCCCACAAATGAACTTGTGAGATCACGACATCGGGGCATTTATCGCCTTCAAAGTCCTCAAGACCAGCATTACGCAAATATGCGTAGAATTCTTCTTTAATTCCCACTTGATTCATAAAATTTTCCAAGGCCATTCATGTGGCCTCACGAGAGCGTCTCTTGGTGGTTCCTCGTCACCATCATGCATTGCAAGCCTGGGACCTTGCTTCCTTGAAGAACCACCTTGGAACATCTTCCTAAGCATATTGTTTTCTCTGGAAAATAATTCTGAAATTTTTAGTAACTTCAAACAAAAGTGAACCAACTTCAATAAAACTGATAGCAACTACTCATACAAGTGCCTAGAGCATATATCAAGCATTAGAACTACTTGGAACCATATAAATTTGGCATGCAAGCTCAAGAACATGGTCACCTATGCAGCACAAATTTGCAATGAATAAAGCACTAGAACAAAAACTAGTTGGACCAATGGAGGAGTCACATACCAAGGAACAATCTCCCAAGCAGTTTTATGAGAGGTGCTTTGAGCAAGGAGATCGAAAATCACAGCAAAAGCGGCCGGAACACGAGCTTGAGTTGGTTTTTGGGTTTGTGTGAGGCAGAGGAAGAAGATGGGTGCAGGGATAAGTGGAGGAGGGCCACCGTGGGCCCACGGGCGTGGGGCGCGCCAGGTAGGGCGTGCCTCCACCCTCATGGCCAGTGTGGCAGCTCCCTCATGTAATTTTTGCACTAAAAATCCTTAAATATTCCCGAAAAAATCATATTAAATTGGCATGGCATTCTGAGGACTTTTATTTTCGGGATATTTTTATATTGCACGGATAAATCAGAAAACAGATAGAAAAATACTATTTTACTTTATTTTTACTAAATAACAGAGAATATAAAGAGGGTACAGAAGGTTGTGCTTCTAGTTTCATCCATCTCATGCTCATCAAAAAGAATCCAATAACAAGGTTGATCAAGTCTTGTTAACAAACTCATTCCGATAATCATGGAACCGGAGAAATTTCGAATAACACTATGTTACCTCAACGGGGATATGGACATCCCTAATAATAAGTATATCATATTTCTTCTTAACAGTAGGGAGAGGAAATTCAAAACCTCCAAATATAATCAACGGAATTTTTCCAATAGAGTTGATACTATAAACTTGAGGTTGTTTCCTCGGAAAGTGTACCGTATGCTCATTAACATTAACATGAAAAGTGACATTGCCTTTGTTGCAATCAATAAAAGCCCCTGCAGTATTAAGGAAAGGTCTTCCAAGAATAATAGACATACCATCATCCTCGGGAATATCAAGAATAACAAAGTCCGTTAAAATAGTAACGCTTTGCAACCACAACAGCACATCCTCACAAATACCGACATGTATAGCAGTTGATTTATCATCCATTTGCAAAGATATTTCAAGAGGGTGTCAACTTATTCAAGTCAAGTCTACGATATAAAGAGAGATGCATAACACTAACACCGGCTCCAAGATCACATAAAGCAGTTTTAACATAATTTCTTTTAATGGAGCATGGTATAGTAGGTACTCCTTGATCTCCAAGTTTCTTTGGTATTCCACCCTTAAAAGTGTAATTAGCAAGCATGGTGGAAATTTTAGCTTCCGGTATCTTTCTTTTATTTATAACAATATCTTTCATATATTTAGCATAAGGATTTGTTTTGAGCACATCAGTTAATCGCATACGCAAAAAGATAGGTCTAATCATTTCAGCAAAGCGCTCAAAATCCTCATCATCCTTTTTCTTGGATGGTTTCGGAGGAAAAGGCATGGGTTTCTGAACCCATGGTTCCCTTTCTTTACCATGTTTCCTAGCAACGAAGTCACTTTTATCATAACGTTGATTCTTTGATTGTGGGTTATCAAGATCAACAACAGGTTCAACTTATACATCATTATCATTACTAGGTTGAGCATCATCATGAACATTATCATTAACATTTCCACTAGGTTCATGTTCATTACCAGATTGTGTTTCAGCATCTGTCGGGGCAGGCTGATCTGGCCCACGAACACCTATGGGACCGGCGGACCGAGCCCCTTTCGGTTCGGCGGGGAGCGGAGGTCGCACGAATAGCAGATCGAGGCGAAGCACACGAGAGGTTTACCCAGCTTCGGAGCTCTCCGGAGAGATAACACTCCTACTGTTGCATGTCTAGGTGTATTGCGTTCTTGCTCAGGAGCGCTGAGTGCTACAGTACACACGAGCTGCTAACGAGACTGGGCGTGGGGGGAACTAACCGACCCCTTTCTACGTTGCGCATGGGCCTCCTTTTATATGCTCAAGGGGTCTCCGACAGGTGGCACGTAGATAAGGGTACAAATGGAGAAGTAGTGGTTGGTACACCTACTTGTACAGTGTACAGTGTACCATACCTAACCCTGACGGCAGGGGACAAAGGCATTAAATGCCCGTCTACGTCGCCCTAACAAAGGCAAACAGGGACCGTCGGGCGCCACCGCTGCCACGATGGCAATCTTGTCGGCGCCGCTTGCCACCTCGCAGCTGGCTGCCTGACCTCTCGCCACGCTAGCGCTGGAAAGGTCCTGAGGCGACACGTTAGTGGATGTGGAGAGTAGGTACAGAGAGGTCTGCCGCGCAAGCGTCTTGCCGTGTTGTTGTCTTGTCGCTACCGGAAGCTTGTCGCTCATCAGGCCTTCCCGCAAGCTCCTCTTGCCGGGCCTTGTCTCCTTGGCTTGAATACTTTGTTCTTGAATGGCTCCAAAGGAACCACGGAGGACCTTGGCGGTCACCCGTAAGCCTTGCCGCTGAGGGCTGCAATCGCCCGTGCACAAGTTCGGGATACTAGGGTACCCCTACTCTAGTACACCGACAGAGCCCCGGCTCGGGCCACACGGCAAGCCGAGCGCTGTTGGGCCAGCCCAAAACAGGCACGGGCACACGCGCCCGGTCACACCATAACTCACCCCGGACCCACCACGCCCTCCACGAGCAGCACGCATCGAGTGCGGCGTCGTGTGAGAGATCTTGGGCGAGATCGTGGGGTTTCTTTATTCAGAAAATCGAACGCCCGCCTCCTTCTTTATAAGCAGGGGAAACAGGGGCACGTCGCCTACCTTGCCAGTTGTTGTCCCATCGAAAAACCACCGCTGCTCCCCCCTTCTTCTCAAGGCTGAAGAGAGCAGCGCTCCGCCCCCCATCGCCACCAGCATCACCAACGCCGTCGACCTCCTCCACCGCCTCCGCCATGGGCCCGAAAGCCGATAAGGGGAAGGCCGTGAAGTCGGCCGAGGCGCAGCGGCTTGCGGCGCTGCGGAAGGAGCGGGCCATCTTCCCCCCTCACCGCCGTGAAGGAGCTGAGGAGAACTACTACCTCTTCCGTCGACGGAGATGCGGCGCATCCGCAAGACGAAGGTACTCCCGCCATTGCTTGGAATTGGCCCCGACTGGGTATCCCTTCTTCGCTTCTTCTCTGCGGGCTCGCCCGCCTTTCTCTCAATTCTTCAGGACATCATGAACACCTACGGGTTCCGCCTCCTTGATTTCACCCCCAATGTCGTTCTGACCATGGCAGTTTTTGCACATCTTTGCGAAAACTTTGTCGGAGTCCACCCAAATGTAGCCCTTTTCCGCCACTTCTTTTTACCTCGAGTCAAGAGAGGGGAGCCCCTTGCCGGAGGAATTGCTTGGATCTCCAGGGTCGGCAAGAAGGAGGCCTATCTGGAGGGAGAGCTCCGTAGCAAATGGGAGGAATGGAGGGCAGATTGGTGCTGGATTGTCGAGGAGAACCCGCAGCCCTTTACCGCCCAGCGCCAAACCCCAGTAGTGCGCGGAAACGATTGGAGCAATCTGGCCCCGGAAGACGCTAGGCTGAAGATCGCAGTCACCCGAATCCTCCGCCTCAGACTTGCCAGATTCACCGTAGGCACTGTTGGCGCGGACTTTCTTCGCCACAGACGCTTCTTGCAGGAGATAAGGAGACCTGCCTGGGAATTTCAGAACGCAGCAGATATCATGAGGCTGCGCCCGGGCCTCAACTTCAACTTCACTGTCTTGGAGCTTGACGCAATGCTCTTAGAGCTGTTCAAGCCCGATCCTGATCATCCAGAGATGTTTAGGTTGCCGAGGGGCGCCGTTCACTGTGCAACAATTCCGCGCTTGACCGCATCCGCGTAATGATGCCGTCATGCGATTCACATGGAATTGTCCCAACTTGGCAAGAGCCGACAGATGACGCCGGCGGCAGTTCTTTGACAACTGATAGAAATGCCGGTCCGCCCGACGAAAGCAGAGGGGCCTCACCCGACACCATCGACGATGAGATGCAGCGATCGCCACTCAAGCCGGAAGAGGCGGCAGCAGGCTGCCGCTGGGCGAAGTTTGGCTTCACTGTGGAGGAGGCAGAGGCAGCCGAGGCGGCAAGCCTTGTCGAGCGAAAGGAGTTTGCGGCGAGGAGGAGCTTGCCGAGCCTCGGCCGAAGTCGAGCGAACCCGCCGAGGGCGCATCCTCCCCGCATCCAAGCAGCTTGCCGCGAAGCGGAGCCACCAGCTCCACCAAGAAGGCGTCTTAAGGCCGGATACGAAGCGGGCGGCAGACGGAAGAACAACAGAAGGCCAAGACGACGCGCTTCCACCGCGGCAAGCATCAAGCTGCTGGAGCACCTCACGCCACAAGGGCGATCGGAGCGGGCCCTCGCAGACCACCGGTTCTGCTCCCGCCAAGCGTCCAAGGGAACCCACTCCTCCGCCTCGTCATACAGGAGGCGGGCCAGAATTTGACCTCTCCGCGCTCAGCTCCGACGAGGAAGAAGAAGAGTAAGATTCCTTGCTGTACTTGCAATTCTTTGATTTTTGCTCTGTCTTGTATCTGATTTGCTTTATTCTGAACCCATTCCTTTTCAGAAGGCTGGCCCAGAGAATGTCGAAGAGAGCCAAGACCCCGGTGGTTGTCATCGAGGACGAACCCACTGCGACGGCAGGAGGCGCGTCCGAGACCACCTCGCCGGATGAGGCAAGTCTTCTTCGAAGCAGCCCCCAGCGCAGCCCCCAGCGTAAGTATATGGTCTACTTCTTGCTGTTCGGCGTGCATGGGTGCTCTCTCTTTCCTGATATCTGACTGTTGATTTGTGTAGGAGCATAGCAGCCTCCTTCTGCTTCGACTACGCCGCCAAGGGAGGATTCCCCGGCAAGGGAGCGTTCTCCGGCAAGGGAGATTTCTCCGGCAAGGGGCAGTTCTCCAGCAAGGGACGGCACCAGTGATCCCTTGGCGGCGAAGACCGTGACCGCAGACCTGGCATAGGTAATCTTCTTGTCTGAAAACTTCCCTTGTGTTCTTCTTCTTCTGATTTTCTTTTTAAATATTTGCTTGACTTTCTTTATCCATCCGCCACAGAGCCAATGGAGACCGAGGTCGCCGGCGAGGAGGACGTGCGCGGCAACACTGATGAAGCCGCCGCCATGGAAGAAGAAGCCGACGCTGACGAGCCCGCCGGCGAAGAGGCCGCCAAAGCTGCCGCCGCAGAAGCTGGCGAGGGGTCTGGCGATCGCACTGACGACCCTGAGGCCGCAGGAGCGCCAGGCGCTACACCGACCGCTGATCCCTCCGCCGCTGCTGCAGCGTCGGGCTCCGAAGAGCCCCAGCCCGGCGCCTATTTGAAGGCCGGCGATGGCGTCTTCATCAAGCTCCCATGGGAGTCGAGCTCCAGGGCGCCGGCCGAAGGAGAAACCTTCGATGAAGAGCTGCTCGCCTCCGCTGGACTGACGCTGGTCGACGCGCCAAGCAGCAGCAGCGGCGAGCCTGAGGAGGAGCAGCTGCTGCGGAAGCTGCTGTCGCTCTACCGCGCCCGGCAAGCCAAGATGGAATCCCGAGAAGCGCTTGTCGCGAAGGCGGGAGCAGACATCGAGAAGCGCGCAGAGGAGCTCCGGGGCCGCAACTAGGAGGCTCTCCGATCCTTGGCAGAGGAGTGGGATCAACTCGCCGAGGAGCGCAAGGCCTTCCTCCTCGAGAAGGTTGAAGCTGAGGAGGAAAAGCGGCTTGCCGCCGAGAAGCCGCTCGCAGAGAAGGCGGTGGCGCAGCGGAAGGTTAACCTGGACAGCCACGAGGAGGATCTTGCCATGCGCGAGCAAACATTTGGCGGGGACTCAAGGAAGCAAAGGATGCTGCCGCAGCTGCCAAGGCCGCCAACAAGGAGCTGGAGACGAAGGTGGCGCAGCTGGATGCCAATCTGAAGGAGAGCGGCGAGGAGCTTGCTGCACTCAAGCACGAGCGCGAGAAGGACGCCTACACTCTTGGCGAGCTGCAGGGTCGTCTCGCCGAGAGGAGCAAGGAGCTGAGCGCCGCCAAGGACTCCAATGCAGATCTTGAGTTGAAGCTAACTACTTTGACTCAGACGCTGGACGGCACCAGGGAGCAGGAGGTGGCCTTGAAGGAGAAGATCAAGGCCGACGAGGCGCTGCTGGCGAGTGTTGCTGCCGCCCATAATGCCTTGAGGGAGAATGTGGAGCACTGGACCGAGGGTCTCGCGGATACTGCTGCAACCATCAACAGGGAGCTGATGGAGCTGGGGATGGTGGATCTTGGATACTCCTCCGACGAGCATCTCCAACCCAGCGCCAAGCTCAGCTTGTTCTTCAAGGGCGTGGTGGCGGCCCTCCAGCGACTCGGAAGAGGTCCCAAAACAGCTGGCCGAGGAGTCGCGCCAGATCTGCACGGAGCTCTTCAAAAGGTGCTGATGAAGGTGGCCTTTCGCAATCCAGGCCTCAACCTCACCAACGTCCCCAAGTCCCTCCCGCCGGATGCTGATGTGGAGGCGCTCAAGACCCTTGTCGCACCCATTGTGGACAGGGTGAGCGGAATCAAGAGGGTTGAGGGCGATCGCGTAGATTAGGCCGCCCGTTTTCTCTTTCTCTTGCCGCTGCTGGTCATGTCATAAGAACAATCCATTAGAGATGCGGCAAGCTATCTTGTAATATAACTCTATTTTGGTTATCAATTGCTATGTTATTTCCTTTACTTGATTCCTTCCTTTGTATGTTTTTGCCCTACGCTTTTAGGGAACTTGTCGGCGCGGGCACTGAAAGCCATGAAAGCCGAAAAGTGCGGACGTCAAGCCTTCAAGGCGGTGCCGCTTCCGACAAGCAACCTTGTCGCAACTAGTCGCAGCTCACTTAAGTTGTTGAGCAGACTCGAAACAAAGTAAGGGCGCAACTAACTACGAGTTGGTTCCTCTGCGCACAGGTTTTCCATACAAAGTACGGTCGTTCGAGGAAGATAACTTAAAATTTTTTAAAACTGATTGCTCAAACTTTGGCAACTTAGCTTTTCTGTCGTTTGCTTCCCGGTAAGGCTAGACTTCCTTGAGCGACGCTTGGTCCACACCATTATCTTCTCCTTTCCCCCCGGCAAACTTGTGTGCGAGGGAACCTTCCTTTCTTTGAGAAAGAGAAAGAAGAGAAAATAAAGATATGGAGCCTTATGGCTCATTATTGCTTACCAGGGGTAGGTGCTGCACAAAGTGTCAGATAAGACATGCAAATAGAAGTAGAAAGCATGAAATTGACAAGGTGTGCAAAGCATGCTAGCTTTACTTATGCACGGGGTCTGCGCCCGGCTTTGTACAAAGGATTACATGCAACAGCAGCAAGACTTGTACAAAAGGTGGTTGCCGGAACAGGTTCCGCAACCGCGCCCTACGGGTAAAACTTACGAAGATGCTCAATGTTCGAGGAGTTGCTCACCGGAATGCCATCTTCGGTCTCAAGGCGGACAGCGCCAGGCCTAGTGACTCGTTTCATCCGGTAAGGGCCTTCCCACTTCAAGGCCAACTTGTTGGAATTCTTGGCGGACTGAACGCGCCAAGAACAAGGTCGCCTTCCTCGAGACTTCCGGCATTGACTTTGCGGCTATGGTAGCGGCGCAAAGCTTGCCGGTACCGAGCAACTTCGTCTGACAACTGAAAGACGACCCTCCTCAAGGAGCGGTAGCGTCATCTTGTCGCAGCTGCTCTTGCTCGAGCTCATCATAAGCGAGCACCGAGGCGATCCGCTCACGAAGTTCCGTGGGGAGAACTGCCTCTGCTCCATAGACTAGAGCGAAAGGTGTCTGGCCAGTGGCTCGATTTGGCGTCGTTCTGATCGACCAAAGAACCACCGGCAGCTCCTCAATCCAGTTTCTTCCGCACTTGCGCAGCCTGTCGAAAGTTCTGGTCTTGAGCCCGCGCAGCACTTCAGCATTTGCCCTCTCCGCTTGACCGTTGCTTCTCGGATGAGCAACAGAAGCGGGCAGACCTTGGCGCCAAGATCTTGGACGCATCGCATGAAGGTGCGGCTTAGAATTGCGTGTCGTTGTCGGTGATGATCCCGTTAGGGATTCCAAACGGCAAACAATCGACTGAAGAACTTGATCACGACTGTGCTCTCACCTTCCTCATCGCTTCCACTTCCGGCCACTTTGTGAACTTGTCGATTGCAACGCATACAAGTACTCAAAGCCCCGACAACTCGGGGAAGGGGCCGAGGATGTCGAGCCCCTGCACCGAAAAAATGGCCAGGATAAAGGGATCGCCCGGAGAGCTTGAGCTGGCTGGTGTATTCGCTTGGAATGGAACCGGCACACTTCACACTTGGTTACTTGTGCGCTTGCATCACGGAGGCGATCGGCCAAAAGAAACCTTGCCGAACGCTTTGCGGCAAGTGCTTCCGCGCCAATGTGGTGACCACATATACCTCCATGTATCTCTGCCAACAGCTTTTGTCCGTCCTCCCGTGAATACACTTCAATTTCACACCGTTGAGTCTTCTTCTCGCATGCAGGTGTGCTATCGACAAACTGGTACATACTTGACTGCCGGGCTACTCTTTCCACTTCTTCTTGCTCTTCGGGAAGTTCTCTGTCTCAAGGAAATGGACAATCTGATGCGCCCATGCCGGAGCTTATGGCTCGACAACAAGGACTAAAGGCACATCCGCTGCTGCGGGAACATCCGCTTCTCTGGCGAGAACCTGCGGCTCACCGGAGCTCGACGTTCCCGCAAGCTTGCCGGGCAAAGCTTGTTGGGAGCGCTCGCTTCAACGAAACAAACCCTAGGGCTTGTCGGAGCAGATCGCTCCTCGGCCTTGGTGTTGATCTTGGGGACCTTCTTGGCGGCGGTTTCGGGAAGCTCTGCCGGAAAGTAGTCACCAGAGATCAACTTCCTCTTCTTGCTCTGTCCAGTTGATGGTGTCACAGACGGTTGAGTCAGCTTGAGCGCAAAAATCCCTAGTTCCACAGGTAACTTAAGTGCGGCGCACTTTGACAGGCCATCAGCAATGTCGTTCTGAGCTCTTGGAATATATTCCATCTGTAGGCCGTCAAAGTGCTCTTCTAGCTTTCTCACTTCATCAACATAAGCTTCCATCAATGGACTCGATAATTCTTGTTCACTTGGCGGATAACAAGTCGTGAGTCACCCCTAACAATGAGCTTCTTGATCCCAAGGTCTATCTGCGATCTCGAGACCGGCAAGCAAACCTTCATACTCTGCAGTATTGTTTGTTGCTTGCTCCTTGGGAAAGTGCATCCGGACTACGTGCTTGAGGTGCTCTCCGGTGGAGTGCGACAAGTAGCACGCCGCACCGGGCGCCTTTGCAAATACGAAGGCACCATCAAAGTACATCAGCCACTCTTTGCTCGCTTCCTTGACGGGATGCTCGCTTCTAGAATTTCCTCATCTGGTGTTGGCGCCCATTTTGCTATGAACTCCGCCAATGCTCGCTTTGGATAGTTGAACTGCTCTCAAACTTGAGGCCAAAGCTTGACAGCCCAGTGCCCACTCGACAATCCTCGCCTGTTGCTCTGGATTTTGCAAGATCCTCTTCTGGAAAACGAGTGACAACTGTGATCTCATGTGCCTGAAAGTAATGGCGCAGCTTTCTCGAGGCCATGAGGAAGCCGAAAAGCAATTTCTGCACACCAGAGTACCTTGAACTAGCCCCCTGCAGAAGGGAACTGACAAAGTAAACTGGGCGCTGCACCATCCTTTTCTGCATCTTCTCATGTGTCTGCGCAGATCCATCCTTGTCGGGACCAGAGCTTGCCGGTGAAGCCCCCTGCTTGTCGCTGGATGCACCTGCCATGGTTGCTAGCTCATCATCCGCCTCCCTCTCCGCTACTAACGCAGCACTAACCACTTGATTGGTTGCCGCTAGCAGCAACTTCTCTTGTGGTTTAGGTGCGACAAGTGTTGGAGTGGAGGACAGGTATTTCTTCAAGTCCTGCAGCGCAGCCTCCGCTTCCGGAGTCCATTTCATCGGACCTGCCTTCTTCAAAATTTTGAAAAATGGCAGGGCGCGCTCAGCAGAACCTAGAGATAAACTCTTGAGAGCAGCTATGCAACCGCAAGTCTTTGTACAGCCTTGACGCGCTTTGGTGCTTCAATCTGCTCAATGGCCTTGTTCTTGTCGGGATTGGCTTCAATTCCCCGCTGAGACACGAAGAACCCGAGAAGCTTGCCGGAAGGGACTCCAAACACACACTTCTCAGGGTTGAGCTTGAGGTTGATCTTGCGCAGATTTGCAAAGGTTTCGTCTAAATCTTGAATTGGAGTCGCCTTCTCCTTGCTTTTGACCACTATGTCATCCATGTAGGCTTCCACATTTCTGTGCATTTGCGGCTCAAAAGCGTCATGGACTACTCTTGCAAATGTTGAACCAGCATTCTTTAACCCGAAGGGCATCCATACAAAACAGTACGTGCCACATGGGGTGATGAATGCGGTCTTCTCCTCATCCTCTTCTCGCCATGAAGATCTGATGATATCCTCGAGTATGCATCCGTAAATGAAAGCAAATCACATCCGCCGTGGAGTCAACAATCTGTCGATGCGCCGCAAGGAAATGGGTCTTTGGGACAAGCTTTATTGACATCGGTAAATTCGATACAAAGCCTCCATTTCCGTTAGCCTTGCGACAACTACAGGATTGGCCAACCACGTAGGATGGAGCACTCCTCGACAAGGCCCGCTTCTTCCAGCTTTCTTGATTTCTTCGCAATGAACTCTTGGCGCCCACCGCTTGCTTCCCGACTTTCGCTTGACGGGCGCGCGATGAGGACAAGCGGCAAGATGGTGCTCAATTACTTTCCGGGAACACCGGGATGTCGACGGTTGCCACGCAAACACGCCGACGTTAAGCCCACGTGAAAGCAACGAGCACGCCTTCCTATTTAGGGTCGAGAGAGGCACCGATGGAGAAGGTACCACGGTGCCGCCCTCCTTGGCGGACACCTTCTTGGTCTCTGGTGGAGCTCTCATCGTCTTCTTACACTTGCCGGTGGAGCTCGATGGTGCATCCTCGACAGTAGCGCAGCACTCCGAAGAGGTGCGTTTGCCGGAGTGGGCAACAGAGCTCTTGCCGGACTTGGTCTTCTTCTTCCCCCCGGGAGCTTCAGCGGCAAGTGGCTTGCAATTAGCTGCAGCTGCTACTTCCCGGTAGATCTTGTCGGCGCAGATAAGAGCATCTTTCTTGTCGCCAGGGACAGAGATGACACTTATCGGGCCTGGCATCTTCAACATGTTGTAGGCATAGTGAGAGGCCGCCATGAATTTGGCGAGTGCTGGACGGCCAAGTATTCCATTGTAAGGCAATGGAAAGTCAGCAACGTTAAAAGTGACCCTCTCAGTCCTGAAGTTCAACTCGCTGCCAAATGTCACCGGCAACGTGATCTTTCCCTTCGGCTTGCTCCTTCCCGGATTGATTCCTTGGAATGTTCCGGTCTCTTCGAGCTCGCTATCAGGGATCTGGAGTTTCTGGAGCACCGCAGAGGAGATCAGATTCAAGCCGGCCCCGCCGTCCACTAACATCTTGGTGACCTTGAGGTTGCGGATAGTTGGTGAAACCAACATCGGCAAGCACCCGATCGCAGTTACGCAATCAGGGTGGTCCTCAATATCAAAGATGATAGGCGTGCCAGACCATTTCAGAGGCCTGCGTGACTCGATGGATGGTTCTGCTGCATTGACTTCCCGCACCCACTGCTTGAGTTGGCGGTGTGAAGTATGCAGAGAAGCACCGCCACAACGCACGTGACCTCTCGTGGCTTTCTGGAACTCCTGCTCATCGGCCTCGCCATCATCCATGTCTTCATCGCCGCTGCCGCCGTCTTCATCCTTGTCGCGCCGCTGGAGGTCTGTCTCCTTGCCGCAGCTTGGCCTTGCCGCGGCGTCCTCCCCGGCCGGGACGATTCTTGCTAGCTCCTCCAGCACCCTCCACGGCCTTCTCCTTGTCGCGTCGCTCGTATTAAGCTTCGCTGCTTTCGACAAGCTGCTCGACCTTCTTGCAGCTCTGGAGGTCATGGCCCTTGGTGCGGTGGATCTTGCAGTACTGCTTGCCGGAGCCGTCCTGCTTGTCGGCGACCGCCACAGCCTGGCTGTTGGCGCCAGCGGCAACCTCCTTGCCGGAGCTACCGGCCTTGGCTTTCTTGGCGCCACCTCCGTTGCCGGATTGCTCAACAACTAGCACATCTCTGCCTTTCTTCTTCCTATTGCCTCGCTGCCGGCTCTTCTTTGCCGGGGCGGTCTCCTCACTATCGATCCTCCGCTTCAAGATTCTCTCCGGAGTCTCCTCCTTCCTCAAAGACGTGCACACTTGTCGGCCAGGCATATAGCTCATCGACGTCTTCGATCTTGCACATCGCCATCTCCTCCGTGATCTCGCGGTTTCGCGACGTTTCGATGGAACGCGCTGATTACCGCAGGGTGGACATCTGGGATGTTGTGTTGTACACGGCTGAATCTCCGAATGTACTTTGGGCAGGGCTCCTTCCTTCCGGGCGCAGCAGATGAAGGTCGCTTTCTTGGCCATGAGGCTTGTGGTCGCCAGAAGGCGCCGACAAACCGATGGCATAGATCTGCCCAAGAAGATATGGAGTTGTCCGCAAGTGCATGAGCCAGGATCTCGACATTGGGCTTGAGCACCGCCGGGAAGTAGTTGGCCGTAATCTTGTCGTCTCGCCTCGCAGCTCGCACCGCTACTGGTGTAGATGCCGAGGAACTCCGACGGATGCGTCTTGCCGCCGTGCATTTCTCTCGGTACATCCGCTTGAAATTCTTCTTGCCGGGCCATTGGACTTGCCGCAGCTCACGAGTGAACGCAGGGCAACCTACCGCTGCACGGCAAGTCGCTGGTTCTTCCGGGCGCATGCATGTCAACAGAGGGCCCAGCGCGCTTGTCGGATTGACGTCGCGCTTCTCTTCGGTGCTTGATGCGAGTTCGAGCGTCCTCTTGTTGTCGTTCGTGAAGAACTTGGCGCTGATCGCGATGAGCTCGTGGATCCGATGACGCGGTGGAGTCGCTGTCGAGGTGGATCCGGCGAGTCGGCGATCTTGGCCTTCGGGGTGGAGCGTGCATGGTGGTTGCACCCCCACCGGTCTCGTCGCCACCGGCTCGTGCTTGGGGGTCCTGCCACGGCAGCGATGCACTCGGTTGCCGCGGAGCGTCGCCGTTGGCAAAGCCGATGAGACTTTGAATGGTGGCCCTCCATTCATCGACCTTGTCGGCCATTGGAGGGTAATCCAGGAGCAGTTGAGCTCTCGCCAAAGCTTCTGCTGGAGTGGTGGGTGGCAGTGGCGAACGGCGCGAGGAGCGGGATATGCTCGGACTTCTAACTATGTTAGAAGGAGCAGTATCCCGTCCGGCGATCGTGTTTCGCTCGCGCCAAAGATGTTGGCGTGCATGCCGGTCTTGAGCATCCCGAGATCCACCAGCTCGATCTTGGTCCAACGAGCGTATGGCATTGTGAATGCCATGAAGCTGTCGGTCCCGCGCCTCCTGAGACGGGCGCGGTGCATGTACGGACGCCGAGGTCTGCGCAGCCTTGTCCTTGGACTTGGCAGCACCGTGGGCTCCCCCTTCGCCGTCCATTCTTCCGCCGGCGTCTACCCCACCACCCATTTGCTCCGGCGGCGGTGGGTTCGACGCGGACGGGGCTTCTGCCGCCGAAGCCTTCTTCTTCGGTGGCATGTGGATGAAGATGATGAAGATCTAGCTCGCGTGGACGCCGGATCAGGTTCACACAACCTCGACGCCCCCTACCTGGCGCGCCAAAGATGTCGGGCAGGCTGATTCGCCCACGAACACCTATGGGACCGGCGGACCGAGCCCCTTTCGGTTCAAGGGGAGCGGAGGTCGCCTGAAGAGCAGATCGAGGTGAAGCACACGAGAGGTTTACCCAGCTTCGGGCTCTCCGGAGAGATAACACTCCCATCGCTGCATGTCTAGGTGTATTGCGTTCTTGCTCAGAGCGCTGAGTGCTACAAGACACACGAGCTGCTAACGACATCGAAAGGGGGAACTGACCGACCCCTTTCTACGTTGCGCATGGGCCTCCTTTTATATGCTCAAGGGGTCTCCGACAGGTGGCACGTAGATAAGGGTACAAATGGAAAAGTAGTGTTGGTACACCTACTTGTACAGTGTACAGTGTACCATACCTAACCCTGATGGCAGGGGACAAAGGCATTAAATGCCCGTCTACGTCGCCCTAACAATGCAAACAGGGACCGTTAGGGGCGCCACCGCTTGCCACGATTGCAATCTTGTCAGCGCCGCTTGCCACCTCAGACCGCCGGGCTGCCGCGATCTCTCGCCACGGCGCTGGGAAAGGTCCTAGGGCGACACGTTAGTGGATGTGCTGGAGCGAGGAGTGCAGAGAGGTGGTCTGCGGCGGCAAGCGCCTTTGTCATGGTTGTTGTCTTGTCGCGCCGGAAGCTTGTCGCTCACTGTGCCTTCCCGGCAAGCTCCTCTTGTCGGGCCTTGTCTTGTAGGTGCCTTGGGTGGCCTTCCCGCAAGCTCCTCTTGCCGGGCCTTGTCTCCTTGGCTTGAATACTTTGTTCTTGAATGGCTCCAAAGGAACCACGGAGGACCTTGGCGGTCACCCGGTAAGCCTTGCCGCGGAGGGCTGCAACTTCCCGTGCACAAGTTCGGGATACTAGGGTACCCCTACTCTAGTACACCGACAGCATCAGGCATAGAGATATCATTTGGATTCTCAGGTGGTTGAGCAACAGGTTCACTAGAAGTTTGCACAGTTCTATCATTTTTCTTTTTCTTCCTTTTAGAAGAACTAGGCATATATATATTATTTCTCTGAGAAACTTGCTCGATTCTCTTAGGGTGGCCTTCAGGATACAAAGGTTCCTGAGTCATTCTACCAGTTCTAGTAGCCACTCTAACAGCATAATCATTTTTCTTACTATTCATTTCATTAAGCACTTCTTTTTGAGCTTTAAGTACTTGTTCTACTTGAGTGGTAACCATAGAAGCATGTTTGCTAACAAGTTTAAGTTCACCTCTAATATTAGCCATATAATCACTCAAGCGCTTTAATCATAAAGGTATTATGTTTTAATTGTCTACCAAAATAAGCATTAAAGTCATCTTGCTTAAACATAAAGTTACCAAACTCATCCAAGCAATCGACTAGCAATTTTAGTAGGAGGGACTTCACTTTATCATATCTATAGAGAGAATTTACCTTGACTACCGTGGTCGGGATATCGGAGGTTCTTCAAGAAATAAGTAATTGAGATCATATACTTATTCAACAAAGTGTAAATTAAGACCATGTATTTCTTCAATAGGAGGTAAATTCTTAACATCTTCAGCTTTAATACCTTTTTCTTTCATAGATTTCTTTGCCTCTTGCATATCTTCGGGACTAAGAAATAGAACACCTCTCTTCTTCGGAGTTGGTTTAGGAATAGGCTCAGTAATTTGCTCTGGAGCTGGCTCGAGAGTTGGCTCAGGAGGTGCCTAATTATTTTCATTTGTCAACATATTATTTAATAAAATTTCAGCTTCATCCGGTGTTCTTTCCCTGAAAAGAGAACCAGCACAACTATCCAGGTAATCTCTGGAAGCATCGGCTAGTCCATTATAAAAGATATCAAGTATTTCAGGTTTCTTAAGAGGATGATCATGCAAAGCATTAAGTAACTTGAGAAGCCTCCCCAAGCTTGTGGGAGACTCTCTTCTTCAATTTGCACAAAATTATATATATCCCTCAAAGCAGCTTGTTTCTTATGAGCAGGGAAATATTTAGCAGAGAAGTAATAAATCATATCCCGGGGACTTTGCACACAACCAGGATCAAGAGAATTAAACCATTTCTTAGCATCACCCTTTAATGAGAACGGAAATATTTTGAGTAAATAAAGGTAGCGCGATCTCTCATTATTAGTAAACAGGGCAGCTATATCATTTAACTTACGAAGATGTGCCACAACAGTTTCAGATTCATAGCCATAAAAAGGATCAGATTCAACCAAAGTTATTATATCTGGATCAACAGAAACATCATAATAATCCTGATCAGGAACACAAATAGGTGAAATAGCAAAAGCAGGGTCGGGTCTCATCCTATCTCTAAAAGATTCTTTACTCCATTTAATTAGCAACCTCTTAAGTTCAAGTCTATCCTGACAAGCAAGAATAGTTGCTGTAGATTCAGCATCGAAAAGATAGCCCTCAAGAATAGCAGGCATATTATCATCATTACTAACATCATCGTGTTCAGTTTCAATAATTTCTCTTTCTCTAGACCTAGAAATTTGTTCATCTAGAAATTCACCAAGGGCACAGAGTATCAAGCATAGAAGTAGTTTCATCATAAGTATCATGCATAGCGTATGGCATCATCAATAACATGCCATATATCGGAATGAATAGCGTAAGCAGGTTTAGGTGTCACTAGCTTACTTATAACAGAAGGTGAATCAAGTGCGAGCTAGATGGCAGTTCCTTACCTCCCTCGTAGTTGAGGGATAAATTTTGTATTAGCGTCCTTTCGTGTTCTTCATAGTGTCCAGCAGATATAAATCCCAAGTGACTCAAAGAATAGAGCTATGCTCCCGCAACGGGCGCCGAGAAAAAGGTCTTGATAACCCACACGTATAGGGGATCGCAACAGTTTTCGAGGGTAGAGTATTCAACCCAAATTTGTTGATTCGACACAACGGGAGCCAAAGAATATTCTCAAGTATTAGCAGTTGAGTTGTCAATTCAACCACACCTGGAAACTTAGTATCTGCAGCAAAGTGTTTAGTAGCAAAGTAATATGATAGTGGCGTAACGGTAACAAAAGTAAAGACAAAGAAAAGTAACGTTTTTGGTATTTTGTAGTGATTGTAACAATAGCAGCGGAAAAGTAAATAAGCGTAAACCAGTATATGGAAAACTCGTAGGCACCGGATCAGTGATGGATAATTATGCCAGATGCGGTTCGTCATGTAACAGTTACAACATAGGGTAACACAGAACTAGCTCCAGTTCATCAATGTAATGTAGGCATGTATTCCATAAATAGTCAAACGTGCTTATGGAAAAGAACTTGCATGACATCTTTTGTCCTACCCTCCCGTGGCAGCGGGGTCCTATTGGAAACAAAGGGATATTAAAGCCTCCTTTTAATAGAGAACCGGAACAAAGCATTAGCACATAGTGAATATATGAACTCCTCAAACTATGGTCATCACCGGGAGTGGTCCCGATTATTGTCACTTCGGGGTTGCCGGATCATAACACAAAGTAGGTGACTATAGACTTGCAAGATAGGATCAAGAACACACATATATTCATGAAAACATAATAGGTTCAGATCTGAAATCATGGCACTCGGACCCTAGTGACAAGCATTAAGCATAGCAAAGTCATAGCAACATCAATCTCGTAACATAGTGGATACTAGGGATCAAACCCTAACAAAACTAACTCGATTACATGATAAATCTCATCCAACCCATCACCGCCCAGCAAGTTTACGATGCAATTACTCACGCACGGCGGTGAGCATCATGAAATTGGTGATGGAGGATGGTTGATGATGACGATGGCGACGAATCCCCCTCTCCGGAGCCCCGAACGGACTCCAGATCAGCCCTCCCGAAAGAGATTAGGGCTTGGCGGCGGCTCCGTATCGTAAAACGTGATGAAACTTTCTCTGATTTTTTCTCCCTGAAAGCCAATATATGGAGTTGGAGTTGGCGTCAGAGGGCCACCAGGGGGCCCACGAGGTAGGGCGGCGCCTGTGGGGAGGGCGCCCACCTCGTGGACATGGTGTGGGCCCCCTGGTCTTCATCTTTGGCGAGGATTTTTTATTATTTATTCTAAGATATTCCGTGGAGTTTCAGGTCATTCCGAGAACTTCTATTTTCTGCACAAAAACAACATCATGGCAATTCTGCTGAAAACAGTGTTCCGGGTTAGTTCCATTCAAATCATACAAGTTAGAGTCCAAAACAAGGGCAAAAGTGTTTGGAAAAGTAGATACGACGGAGACGTATCACGACCAGGAAAGGTCTCTGGCGTAAGGTTGTATCGGACTCATCGTCCGAAAAAACCGAGGCGCACTCCTCCCACGAAAATGAGGAGGAGGAAGAGGAAAGTTCTCCCCCCCCCCATCGGGGGGGAGAAGAAAAGGAAGGCCGCCCCATCTGGGGAGGCCGAAGGGTCCAAGAAGGGAAGGACCCCCCCCCCCCTCCGGACCACTCCACAACAGTTGCTTACAGCGACGAGGAGTGGTTGCCCAGGGACAAGCCCCTGGCAAAGTCGTAAGTATCCGGATACTATAATAGTTCTAGTATGTTTTGTTTTATTGCTTCTTATCATGTCAAACATGATCGTGCAGTCTGTCCAAAGCCCACATCGAAGTATCCTCTTTGGATGGGTCTTTGGGCCAGTCGGCGATGAACAGCGATTCACTCCCAACAGCCACCTCCCCCCGGCCCACGGACGACACCAAGGTGTTGTCTCAGAGGATACCGGACCAAGGGGAGATAATTCTGGAGGCGCCCCAAGGCGACATCCCAGACGCCGGGCGCGTGGGGGTAAGACTCCCATGGGTTCTGATGACGGGGGCCGCAGCAAGTTTGGCCCCCAGCCGAATACTGCACCGGAATGTCCAGTGGTTCCGGATTCTGGAAGGTGACCCCTCGCTAAGGGGGGCGAGCCATCTGTGCCGATGGCCTCTGTCCATCCAGAGGCATCGGATAACTTGCTGGAAGCGCTTCGCGGCGCTTCCATTGACGAAGAGCACCGCGCCATCATGAGTGCGGTGGTCGAGAAAGTTCAGTCCGCCAAAAGCGGATTGACCGAAGCTCGTGCTGCCTCCTAACAGGCTTTGAGGTAAGTAATCAAATTACGAGAAAATATCGAGCATAGGCGGTAGCCTCGATGCTCGCTTTGGTGTTCGGAAAGAAAGGCCGAACAGAGGATCAAGTAACAATCACATGAGTCTAATCAGAATATGTCTATGTGAATAAGCAGGCGCTGCTGGTCGCTGCCGCTCGTACTGCGGAGGTCTCCAGACAGAAGCAGGACCTTGAGTGGTCCGAGGAAGAGCTCGGCCTTACCAAGAGGCAGCTCGAAGAGAACAAAGGTAAGTGATGCCCCGTCTGTATAATGATAAAGAAAAAGTGGTTTTTAGATCATAGGATCATCATGAATTTTGATAGGTGCCATGACCGAAGTGGCGGCCCTGAAGAAGGCGTTGTCCGAGGCCGAAGACAGAGCGGCCAAGGAGTGCATTGAGCGCGAGAAGCAAGAGGCCCGAGTCGGCGAGGTCCAGCAAGAGCTCCAGGATTTCGTCAAGAAATACGAGTCCTTGGAGCGTGACTCTAAGACGCAGGGGTCCGAGCTTGCGAAGGCCCTCGAAACGCACAAAATGCCAAGGCCGAAGCCCAAAAGGCCCTCCAGGAGATTTAGGCGGTCAAGAAGATAGCGGCGGGTAAGGCATTCATTATGCAAAGCAAGCATGTGAAGGAGACTTTCCTTTTACTTACCCGAATTCGGAGCTCTTCAGGAGCGTTCGCAGATCTATCGCGCAGCGTATCGGATGCCGCGGAGTTCTACCGGGCCGAGGAAGGGAGCTTGACGGAAAAGTTGTTCTGGTCTCAATATGTTGGGACCGAACATCCGATGCCCTTGAGCGACCAGCTGAAGCAACTGGTCGAGCTTCACAAGGCGGCCGAACTGGCCATGAAGGGTCTCATAGTCCGGATGTGGCCTGGCGAGCCCCTGCCCAACAGCTACTTCAGCCTGGTAAAGCGGCTTGTGAATGCCTGCCCACGGCTTGAAGTCATAAAGAGGTCCGTCTGCATTGAAGGTGCGTTCAGGGCCTTTGCCCGTGCGAAAGTGCACTGGGTGAAGATGGATGCCGAAAAGCTGGTGAAGGAGGGGCCACCGGAGGGCAAGGAGCATCGCCACCCCGAAAAGTATTATGACAGTCTCCTGAAGGGTGCCCGCCTTGTGGCGGAGGAATGTGCTAAGGATGTAGTATTTGAATGAATGTACTCATGTGATCCTGTAATATGAAAACGAGTTCATGTGCGCTATATAACGGTTGTCAATTTAAAATATTACCTTCTGTTCGGCCGTTTTTAAAATCTGAGAGTTGGCTACCGTCGGCTTCACGCCTCATGTAACTAGTAATTGAGGTGTTCGGGATAAATCTTAAACACTCTTTATCCAAAAAATTTGGTCCTTTAAGGAGGTGTTTAGCGAGCTTAACAAGGCAATCGGACTATACAGCTTTATCACTCTCACTTAGCCATAGAAGTCTACAATTTTAAATTTTGGCGAAGCCCATAGTATTCGGAAGGCCGAACTTGGGGCGCTATATACGCCTAAATCGGACAAGGCCGATTCCTTGCCCGAAGCGGAAAAAATCTTTAAGGATTTGAGACCTCTCGAACAGTGACCAGCTCTCGCCGCATCATGACGGTCAGTTTCGGCTTTCTCTCTTGAGGTGCTCGTCCGAAGTGCAAGGACACAATCGCAGTAGTTCTCCCAGTGTTACCTTAGCTGATATAGCGGAACGTAAGGTACCAAAACATGGGAGCCGGGCAAACCCAACTATTGACCCAAGACATGATTCGGAGCTGATGCATATAATGTTATAAGTTCGGGGTGCCGCACTGTCGAAAGTGTTCGGACTTTTCTTGCCGTGTTATGGGGTACACTAAAGCCCCTGGCGCACCGGACGTACCAGAATGTACGGGTGCAATTTGTCGTAAAAAAGCAGACAAGAAAAAAAAATGAAGAAATGTAATAATAAGCTAATGTTGTACATTGTTATTTAAATGATACGTCAAAGTGTATGTATACAAGTAGTGCAATAAGCAAAAAATAAGACTATTTGACATGTCCTATCCAAGGGCAAGCTGCGTGTGGGTATGTAAAACAGGTATAGCGATCGTTATCAGAGACCACCTGGGGATTCCCTTGTACGTCAAAGCTTCTTGCTTCCTTGCTGTTTCCTTCCCGTGATGTGTCCGATAATCAGGCTATCGGAAAGGGCTTCCAGATAATAGTGTCCTGAAAGAAGGAAAATAGTAAAGATATACGGGTCCTGAGGCGGTTGAGCCGCATTGTGGGCCGTGCCATAGTCGTGCCTCCGCCTATGCCCATGGTATTTTGAGTGCGTGATTATGTACGCGCGGCACAATTTTTTCCGCTTGACTAGGACTAGGACGGAGGCCGAATTGCTAGGCGAGCTCTGGACGTGCCGGGCGATCCTTTTGCAGGGTACTCCGGACTTGCTTGAAGGTGTCCGGGGGCTTTATCGCCAATTTGGTGGTTTGCCTCAGAAGGCTGCTTTGTACTTCTGCTGCGAGGGCCGTAGTGTGCTCCTCCATATGAAGTGAGCGCTCTGTGTTTCCATTAACTGTTATAACCCCGCAAGGTCCTGGCATTTTGAACTTGAGGTATGCATAATGCAGTACTGCATTGAATATGGCGAATGCGGTTCGTCCGAGCAGTGCGTGATAGCCACTGCGGAAGGGGTCGATATCGAAGATTAACTCCTCGCTTCGGAAGTTGTCCGGAGATCCGAAGACCACTTCCAGTGTGATTGAGCCCGTGCAATAGGCCTCTACACCTGGTATGACACCTTTAAAGGTGGTTTTCATGGGTTTGATCCTCGAGGGGTCAATACCCATTTTGCGCACTGTGTCCTGATAGAGCCGGTTCAGGCTGCTGCCACCGTCCATAAGGACTCGAGTGAGGTGAAATCCGTCAATGGTGGGGTCAAGGACCAATGCGGCAGAACCGCCGTGACGGATACTGGTAGGGTGGTCCCTGCAATCGAAAGTGATCGGACAAGAAGACCATGGGTTGAACTTTGGGGCGACTGGCTCCATCGCGTAGACGTCCCTTAGTGCATGCTTCCGTTCCCGCTTGGGAATATGGGTTGCGTATATCATGTTCACCGTTTTCACTTGGGGAGGAAATTTCTTCTGTCCTCCCTTGTTCGGCGGCCTAGGCTCCTCCTCGTCATCGCTATGCAACCCCTTTTCCTTGTTTTCGGCATTCAACTTGCCGACCTGTTTGAACACTTAGCATTCTCTGTTGGTGTGGTTGGCTGGTTTATCGGGGGTGCCGTGAATTTGACACGAGCGATCGAGTATGCGGTCCAAACTGGACGGGCCCGAATTGATTCTTTTGAACGGCTTTTTCCGCTGACCGGACTTAGAGCCACTGAATCCGGCGTTGACTGCCGTGTCTTCAACGTTGTCGCCGCTGTTATCTCTGGCATCCGAATTGCCAGGATTTCTTGATGTGTTGTTGCTGCGAGCCAGCCAGCTGTCCTCGCCCGCACAAAAGCGGGTCATAAGTGTCGTGAGGGCTGCAATGGACTTCGGATTCTCTTGGTCGAGGTGTCAGGCGAGCCACTCGTCGCGGATGTTATGCTTAAATGCTACTAAGGCCTCGGCATCCGGATAGTCGACAATTTGGTTCTTTTTAGTTAGGAACCGAGTCCAGAATTTCCTGACTGACTCCCCGGGCTATTGGGTTATGTGACTCAAGTCATCAGCATCCGGCGGTCGCACATAAGTGCCCTGGAAGTTGTCAAGGAATGCGTCTTCCAAGTTCTCCCAACTACCAATGGAGTTTGTCGGCATGCTATTCAGCCAATGCCGAGCCGGCCCTTTGAGTTTTAGTGGCAGGTACTTGATGGCATGTAGATCATCACCACGGGGCATGTGAATGTGGAGGAGGAAATCTTCAATCCATATCGCGGGGTCTGTTGTACCATCATATGATTCAATGTTCACGGGTTTAAACCCTTCTGGGAATTCGTGATCCATTACTTCGTCGGTGAAGCATAGGGGGTGTGCGGCGCCTCTGTAACGGGCTATATCATGACGCAGTTCATACGAGTCTGGTCTGCTGTATTCGGTCCGGCCGGATTTGCTTTTAGTATATCCGGCGTGACGGTCGTCGTCACGTGTTGGGGTGCGCCCCCGTGATCCGTAGATCGATCTTGTATGTCCTGCTTTGTTTTCCAATACGTCTCGCAGGTCCTGCGTGTAGCCCCGGGCCTTGGTGTTTTTATTTGACTGGCGACGGGGTGCGGGCTGGACTTCGGGGTGATACGCCAGTTTGTCTTGGCCACGAGGTGGTCGGTCAGCCGCATCATACGCTGGTAGTGTAGGCTTTAATGCTTCCTCCTCGAGTTGGGGTAGCAACCTATGCTTTGGGTAACTTTTGGTTGGGCGCTCGATTTCGTATTCCTCGGCTGCCAGGACCTCGGTCCATCTATCCGCTAGCAGATCTTGATTAGCTTGAAGCTGCTGCTACTTTTTCTTCAGGCTTTTTGCTGTGGCTATAAGCCGGCGCTTGAAGCGCTCCTGCTCGACGGGATCCTCAGGCACGATGAATTCTTCGTCGCCGAGGCTCAAATCGTCTTCGTAGAGGGGCATGTAATTGTCATCCATTGATTCTCCATCAGTCGCCTGTTCCTTAGGGCTAGCATGCCCATCCTCCCGCTCGAAGCCTGGCTGGGGGGGATTGTCTTCGTCTTCGGCACTATCCGCATCGTTATTGTCTCTTGTGCCGGTATCGCTGCTTTTTCTATGGCGGGGCTTAGAGAGGCACCAATGACGCTGGTGCTTAGATTGCTTCTCGAGGGGATTATCCTCCGTTGCCTTATTGCCATCGTTTTCTTTGGGGGTGTCCACCATATATATATATATATACATACATACATACATATATATATATATATATATATATCATATGATGAGGTGGCTGTCCAACGCCCTGTGGGCGGTGGTTCCTGTTCTTCCCCTGCATCGTCGTCCATACCGTCGATGTCTTCGGAGCCGAAATCAAGCATGTCGGTTAAGTCGTCGACAGTGGCTATTAAGTGGGTGGTGGATGGGGAACGGATTTCTTCATCGTCCGCTTCCCACTCAAGCCGGACATAGTTCGGCCAAGGGTCTCCTGACAGGGAGAGAGACCTCAATAAATTTAGCGCGTCGGCCAAGGGCGAGTGCTGAAAGATATCCGCGGAAGTAAACTCCATGATCGGTGCCCAATCAGATTTGATAGGCACGGACGCAAGCGGTTCGGAGTATGTGGTCGGGGACGAATCCAAGAGTCCGGTGACACAGGTCTCATAGGTGTAGAAGTCAGTATTCGGCTCTATCGCCGCTGAGTGTGCGGCCTCCGTGGCGGGGTCCATCCACCCGTCCTCGGATGGCACGATCTGCTCCGGATTGAGGGCCGGAGTAGCTGCAGGTGTGATCTTCCGAACACCATCCGACGGCAGAGCTAAGTCATGCTCGTCGTGGCTGTGCAGCACACCTGACATGGGCTCGAATCCGTCGAAGATCAAGTCTCCATGGATGTCGGTAGTATACTTCAAGCTTCCGAACCTGACCTGATGGCCAGGGGCGTAGCTATCGATCTGCTCCAGATGGCCAAGCGAGTTGGCCCGCAGTACGAAGCCGCCGAATACAAAGATCTGTCCGGGGACAAAAACCTCACCCTGGATCGCATTGTTGTCGATGATCGAAGGAGCCATCAAGCCTTTATCGTGACGGCACAGTGGAACTCTCAATGAAAGCACCAATGTTGGTGTCAAAACCGGCGGATCTCGGGTAGGGGGTCCCGAACTGTGCGTCTAAGGCTAATGGTAACAGGAGGCGGGGGACACAATGTTTACCTGTGTTCGGGCCCTCTCGATGGAGGTAATACCCTACTTCCTGCTTGATTGATCTTGATCATATGAGTATTACAAGAGTTGATCTACCACGAGATCGTAGAGGCTAAACCCTAGAAGCTAGCCTATGATTATGATTGTTGTTCTTGTCCTACGGACTAAACCCTCCGGTTTATATAGACACCGGAGGGGGCTAGGGTTACACAGAGTCGGTTACAGAGAAGGAGATCTACATATCCGAATCGCCAAGCTTGCCTTCCACTCAAAGGAGAGTCCCAGCCAGACACGGGACGAAGTCTTCAATCTTGTATCTTCATAGTCCAACAGTCCGGCCAAAGTATATAGTCCGGCTGTCCGAGGACCCCCTAATCCAGGACTCCCTCAGTGGTCAACATGGTCAAGGAACGGCTTCCATCGAACGTGGACTGTACGTGGAGAGGCTGACAGCTGGGTCCACGGCCGCAGCAAGGAAGTGTCTCCTTATTACGCGCAAAATAATTATTCCTCCACCTGACAGCGGGGACCCACCGGACGGGCCACCGTATTTCGCGAAAAAAACATTTCCCCCTGACTGCTGGGACCCACCAGCTACATCTTCACACACAAGGAAGTGTGTCCAGGCAAAAAAAATTCGCCCCCCTGACTGCTGGGACCCACCAGCTACATCTTCGCAGGCAAGGAAGTGCCTGACAGTCGGGACCCACCTGGTCGAAGCGTACGTAGTGTTGTCATTCTGGTCGCGAACGTGTATGTACATACTAGTCGTTGTAGAGGTGGGCACGTGTCGTAGTAGAGGCGCGCACGTAGCATGTACACGTACGTACAACGGCAGGGTGCAAGAAAGAAAATATGGCCACGTACGTACATACGGGCAGGGTCTCGAACGCCTACTCGCGCATATGTACGGCCAGGGCTCATGCACATGGCTGGGTCGGAACAGAGAAACAGCGTCGTCGTCGTGTTCATGGGGAGCCAACCGGCTGGGTCGGAACGGAATGCGTCGTCGTGTTCATCAGGAGGGCTTGGATGGAACAGCCGATGGAAACGAGGCCTGGCGTCCGTAGAGAACGGAGGAAACGGCCTTGTGTTCGACCGGCCACGTTCGAAACGGGATCCTGTTCATCGGGAGGGGTCTGGCGTACCGCAAAACGGAGGAAACGGACCTCCTACGGTCAAAACGGGGTTCCTATTGATCGGGGGGTGGCGTACCGCAAAACGGAGGAAACGGACTTGTGTTGGAGCGCTACGGTCAAAACGGGGGTCCTGTTCATCGGGAGGGGTGTGGCGTACCGCAAAACGGGACTCCACGGGATACTATTCATCTTCACCGTCGACCCCCTCCAGCCTCCACAGGCTACTGTTCATCCACCGTCGACCTCCTCCAGCCTCCACCGCGCGCTACTCCACCGGCTACTGTTGAACCAGCCCTCTCCATGGGCTCCTGTTCAACCACCCCTCCACGGGCTAATGTTCATCCTGTCCTTCACCGCTCATCGCTCATCCCGCCCTCCACGGGTGGTCCTATTCATCCTACCCTCCACGGGGTCCTGTTCATCCAGCCCCAACCGGCTCGAACGATCAGGGTCCTGTTCATCCACCCCACCGGGAACTGTTCATCCAAACCCCCCAGCAACACTCACTGTTCATCCAGAGGCAACGCCGGGGTCCTGTTCAACCACCCCCACCGCAACTGTTCATCCAACCCCCCCCAAAGAACGCCACTGCTCATCCAGAGGCAGCATCGATCAGCTTGATTAGCAGCAGAGCGAAGCGAATCGCTCGATCGGGTTCGATTAACGACCATCGATCGATCGCTCGGGTTCGATGAACGGTAGCCTGCAGCAGCAATCGCCGGGTTGATGAGAGAGCCCAACGCCTCACTCGGGTTCGATTAGAGCCCAACGCCTACGCACACGCCAGCGTGCGTCTGAGAAAGCAGCATCGCTCGGCCCCCGACCACCCACCGTAACCGGGGACTCCCCGATATTTTCCGCGCCCTCGCTTCTACCACGGTTTTTTCCGTCATGGACGGCCCAAAGAATGTCATGCAGCTGCGTCTCCAGCCCGCCCAGGACGAAAAGCCCATTTTCTGTCATGATTTTTTGTCATAGAAGTAGGACCCCACCATATTATGATGATACCGGGTTTTGTCACAATTATCGTCATAGAAGTGTCATAGGTATGACAGAAAAGATTTTCGTTCGGCCCAACATGTCATGGATGTGTCTTTTTTTGTAGTGCTATCTAGGAGATGCATAGCAACGAGAGGGGGAGAGTGTGTCTACGTACCCTCGTAGACTGAAAGCGGAAGCGTTAGGTTAACGCGGTTGATGTAGTCGAACGTCTTCACGATCCAACCGATCTTAGTACCAAACGTACGGCACCTCCGTGTTTAGCACACGTTCAGCTCGAGGGTCGAGGGTCGAGGGAGAGTTCCGTCAGCATAATGGCATGGTGACGGTGATGGTGACGTGATTCGCGCAGGGCTTCGCCTAAGCACTACGACGCTATGACCGGAGGTGTAAAATGTGGAGGGGGGCACCACACACGGCTAAGAGAACAATTGATGTGCCTTTGGGGTGCCCCCCGCCCTCGTATATAAAGGAGGAGGGGAGGAGGCCGACCACAAGGGGCGCGCCAAGGAGGGGGGAGTCCTACTAGGACTCCACTCCTAGTAGGATTCGCCCCCCCCTCTTTTCCTTCTTACGGAGAGGGGGAAAGGGGAAAGAGGTGGAGAGGGAGAAGGAAAGGGGGGCCGCGCCCCCCCACCCCTTGTCCATTTCGGATTGGCTTGGGGGGGTGCGCCACCTCCCGTGGCCTGCCTCCTCCTCTCCACTATGGCCCATGAGGCCCATTAACTTTCCCGGGGGGTTTCGGTAGCCTCCTGGTACTCCGAAAAATCCCCGAACCTCTTCGGAACCATTCCGGTGTCCGTATATAACCTTCCAATATATCAATCTTGACCTCTCGACTATTTCGAGACTCCTCGTCATGTCCGTGATCTCATCTGGGACTCCAAACAAACTTCGGTCACCAAAACACATAAATCATAAAACAAATCGTCATCAAACGTTAAGCGTGCGGACCCTACGGGTACGAGAACTATGTAGACATGACCGAGACACATCTCCGGTCAATAACCAATAGTGGAACCTGGATGCTCATATTGGTTCCTACATATTCTATGAAGATCTTTATCGGCCAAACCGCAGAACAACATACGTCATTCTCTTTGTCATCAGTATGTTACTTGCCTGAGATTCGATCGTTGGTATCATCATACCTAGTTCAATCTCGTTACCGGCAAGTCTCTTTACTCATTCCGTAATACATCATCCCGTAACTAACACATTAGTCACATTGCTTGCAAGGCTTATAGTGATGTGCATTACCGAGAGGGCCCAAAGATACCTCTCCGATACACGGAGTGACAAATCCTAATCTCGATCTATGCCAACCCAACAAACACCATCGGAGACACCTGTAAAGCATCTTTATAGTCGCCCAGTTACGTTGTGACGTTTGATAGCACACAAGGTGTTCCTCCGGTATTCGGGAGTTGCACAATCTCATAGTCAGAGGAATATGTATAAGTCATGAAGAAAGCAATAGCAATAAAACTTAATGATCATTATGCTAAGCTAACGGATGGGTCTTGTCCATCACATCATTCTCTAATGATGTGATCACATTCATCAAATGACAACAC
Source organism: Aegilops bicornis (assembly GCA_021605145.1). Classification (NCBI taxonomy): domain Eukaryota; kingdom Viridiplantae; phylum Streptophyta; class Magnoliopsida; order Poales; family Poaceae; genus Aegilops; species Aegilops bicornis. Next base: position 671,137,447 of record CM038673.1, on the reverse strand, counting down.
ATGTCTATGGTCAGGAAACTCAACCATCTTTGATTAACGAGCTAGTCAAGTAGAGGCATACTAGGGACACTCTGTTTTGTCTATGTATTCACACATGTACTAAGTTTCCGGTTAATACAATTCTAGCATGAATAATAAACATTTATCATGATATAAAGAAATATAAATAACAACTTTATTATTGCCTCTAGGGAATATTTCCTTCACATGCAACTCAGGGGGCACCACCCTTCACCCCCACCCCACACGCACAACCTTGGTTAAATTACCGAAGAGCAAAAAAAACATAGATGCTCAGATTAAGGAATGTTATGTCATTCGGCCTCGCCAAACATTCATATCTTCACTTTGATCCCGCTACGACCAAGGGGGCATGTTAGAAGTATAACTGCATTGAGTTAGAGTCTTAGAGATAAGGATATAGAGGTAGAATAGGATTAGAGCATGCACGAGTTGTCTTGTACTCCAAATCTCTCTCCCTGACATTGTACTCTATATATACCCCATATGAGGGTCAGATCAAACATTATACAACAAATATTTTTAGCTATCCTACAAATTCAACAATCCCAAGCAAGGGGACCTAGCTACCCTCACGAATATGAAAGAGTGTAGAATGCTGATGAGGCATGTGAACGACAAAGCACGAAAGAACGCCAACGAGGAGGAGCCGGCGGCACCATTTGCCACTGGACGGTGTCATCTTGTCCACCCTCTTCGTGGAGCCGAGCATCCACATGGCGAGTGTGTTGCGCGCTTGGATGGCGTAGGAGATCAGGACCATGAAGCAAGACATGTACAATGCATTGTAGATAGCCATGCCAGCGGCTGTGACAAACCTACATGCAGCTTAGGGCCCCCCCTACCATGGTGTAATTACCAAAGGACAAAAAAAATTATAGGCTAAGAATAAGGAAAGTTATTTCATTTGCCCCCGCCAAACATGTATATATTCACTTTCAACTCCCCTCCCTATCCTTCGCTAGCTTCGCCACTACCGGCGGTTACGTGATCACGGTCCTACAGGCCACGTTGCCGCTGAAAAAGGCCGCTTGGCAGCCCACCGCGACAAAGCTCCCCGAGTCGACACACAAATCATTGGTTCTAGTGATTAGTTGGGGTTGCAGCATGAAAGTCAATTACAATTTTCATAATTTTTCAGATAAGGAGATCGGACAGCTCATCACTGCATTTAATAAAGATCGATCCTATGAAGTTCAAACAAGCAACAAGAAAATAAAAGAGGAAGATAAAAAATAGCTTGTTGCCGGAACAAACAGACGGTAGACGACTACGACGACAACCGAACAAAAGGAGACTAGACGTCGGAGAATGAAATCACTGATACGTTGATACGTCTCCAATGTATCTACTTTTCCAAACACTTTTGCCCTTGTTTTGGACTCTAACTTGCATGATTTGAATGGAACTAACTCGGACTAACGTTGTTTTCAGCAGAATTGCCATGGTGTTATTTTTGTGCAGAAATAAAAGTTCTAGAATGACCTGAAACTTCACGGAGCTACTTTTTGGAATTAATAAAATGTACTGGTGAAAGAATCAACCGAAGGGGGCCCACACCCTGGCCATGAGGGTGGGGGGCGCCCTACCCCCCTGGGCGCGCCCTCCTGCCTCGTGGGCCCCCTGGCGCTCCACCGACCTCAACTCCAACTCCATATATTCACGTTCGGGGAGAAAAAATAAGGGCGATGGATTCATCACGTTTTACGATACAGAGCCACCGCCAAGCCCTAATCTTCCTCGGGAGGGCTGATCTGGAGTCCGTTCAGGGCTCCGGAGAGGGGAATCCGTCGCCATCGTCATCATCAACCATCCTTCATCACCAATTTCATGATGCTCACCGCCGTGAGTGAGTAATCCCATCGTAAGCTTGCTGGACGATGATGGGTTGGATGAGATTTACCATGTAACCGAGATAGTTTTGTTAGGGTTTGATCCCTAGTATCCATTATGTTCTAAGATTGATGTTGCTATGACTTTGCTACGCTTAATGCTTGTCACTAGGGCCCGAGTGCCATGATTTCAGATCTGAACCTATTATGTTTTCATGAATATATGTGAGTTCTTGATCCTATCTTGCAAGTCAATAGTCACCTACTATGTGTTATGATCCGCAACCCCGAAGTGACACTAACTGGACCATCCGGTGATGACCGTAGTTTGAGGAGTTCATGTATTCACTAAGTGTTAATGCTTTGGTCCGGTACTCTATTAAAAGGAGGCCTTAATATCCCTTAGTTTCCAATAGGACCTGAAAGTGCAACTATCCCTAGGTGGTTTTGGTAATTCCTAACAACATATAGCTCATTGAGCTAACATTATTCCAAGATGAATATTTCAGGAAAAGCTCAATGAATGGCATGGCATGGATGAGAAAAGTGGACCCTCAAAATGCTAAGGATAAAGGATTGGCTCAAGCTCAAAAGCTCGAGACTCTACATTTTATATTTTAGTGATCCAAGATCACATTGAGTCTATAGGAAAAGCCAATACTATCAAGGAGGGATGAGGTGTTTCTTAATGAGTTTCTTGCTCCATAGTGCTTAGTGATATGCTCCAAAATCCTCAACTACTTCCTCACATCCACATCTGACCTAAACCAAAAGTCAAACTCGGCCCTACCGATTATTTCTATCCGGCGCCACCGAGTTCAGATGTCATAGCCACTGCCACAAACCCTAGGCAAATCGGTCTCACTGATAGGGATCTCGGTATCACCGAGATGGGATTGTAATCTCTCTGTTTCCCTTCGTAACGTTTCGGTCCCACCGAGATGAGCGATCGGTCCCACCGAGATTGCAATGTAAACTCTCTGTTTCCTTTTCGTAACATTTTGGTCCCACCAAAATGAGCGAACCGGTCCCACCGAGTTTACCTGACCAACTCTCTGGTTAGCTTATTACCAAAGTCGGTCTCACCGAGTTTGTGTAATCGGTCTCACCGAGATTACGTTATGCCCTAACCCTAACCATATCGGTCCTACCGAGTTGCATGTCGGTCCCACCAAAAATCCTAACTGTCACTAGATTTGCTGAATCGGTCCGACCGAGTTTCTCAATTGGCTCTCACCGAGATTGGTAAATTGTGTGTAACGGTTAGTTTTTGTGTGGAGGCCATATATACCCCTCCACCTCCTCTTCATTCATGGAGAGAGCCATCAGAACGAACCTACACTTCCAATACACATTTTCTGAGAGAGAACCACCTAACCTTGTGTTTAGGCCAAGATATTCCATTCCTACCATATGATCTTGATCTCTAGCCTTCCCCAAGTTGCTTTCCACTCAAATCTTCTTTCCACCAAATCCAAATCCTGTGAGAGAGAGTTGAGTGTTGGGAAGACTATCATTTGAAGCACAAGAGCAAGGAGTTCATCATCAACACACCATTTGTTACTTCTTGGAGAGTGGTGTCTCCTAGATTGGCTAGGTGTCAATTGGGAGCCTCCGAGCAAGATTGTGGAGTTGAACCAAGGAGTTTGTAAGGGCAAGGAGATCGCCTACTTCGTGAAGATCTACCGCTAGTGAGGCAAGTCCTTCGTGGGCGACGGCCATGGTGGGATAGACAAGGTTGCTTCTTCGTGGACCCTTCGTGGGTGGAGCCCTCTGTGGACTCGCGCAACCGTTACCCTTCGTGGATTGAAGTCTCCACCAACATGGATGTACGATAGCACCACCTATCGGAACCACGACAAAAACATCCGTGTCTCCAATTGTGTTTGAATTCTCCAAAACCTTCCCTTTACATTCTTGCAAGTTTCATGCTTTATTTTCTGTTGCTCATATACTCTTTGCATGCTTGCTTGAATTGTGTTAAGATTGCTTGACTTGTGCTAAGATTGCTAAAATCTGCCAAAGACTAAAATTGGGAAAAGGATAAGTTTTTATTTGGTCAAGTAGTCTAATCACCCCCCCTCTAGACATACTTTCCATCCTACAAGTGGTATCAGAGCTTTGGTCTCCATTTGCTTTGATTTCCATAGCTTTTGGTGGTCATAGCCTTGGTTTCACGACCTAGGAGAGTATGGCGTCTAGCGAGGGAAATTATCACCGTAGAGGTCCTTACTTTGATGGTACTAATTTTGCTAGTTGGAAGCATAAGATGAAAATGCATATTCTTGGACATAACCCCACCGTTTGGGCTATTGTGTGTATTGGCTTGCAAGGTGAATTCTTTGATGGGAGCGAACCGAACCGTGAAGCTAGCGCGGAAGAGTTGAAGATGCTGCAATACAACGCTCAAGCTTGTGATATCCTCTTCAATGGATAATGCCCCGAAGAATTCAACAAAATCAGCCGTCTTGAGAATGCAAAGGAAATTTGGGATACTTTGATTGATATGCATGAAGGTACCGACTCCGTCAAGGAATCCAAGTTGGACGTGCTTCAAAGTCAACTTGACAATTTCAAAATGAAGGATGGTGAAGGTTTCGCTGAAATGTACTCTAGGCTTGCTCTTATAACAAATGAGATTACCGGCTTAGGAAGAGAAGAGATTACCGACAAATTCATCATCAAGAAGATCCTAAGAGCCTTGGATGGAAAATATGATACTGTGTGCACATTGATCCAAATGATGCCCAATTACAAAGATCTCAAGCCAACGGAAGTCATTGGAAGAATTGTTGCTCATGAGATGTCACTCAAGGATAAGGAGGAACTTCACAACAAGTCAAGTGGTGCTTACAAAGCCCCATGTGAAGCCCCCACATCATCAAGTGAGAAGCAAACCTTCAATGAAGAATTGAGCTTAATGCTGAAGAACTTCAACAAGTTCTACAAGAATAGAAGCAACGAGAGAAGCCTCAAGTCAAGGTCCTACAATGACAAAAGATCTTCTAGTCGAGAGCGCAATTGCTAAAATTGTGGGAGACCCGGACACTATTCCAATGGGTGTACGGCACCCTACAAAAGAAGAGAAGAATCACCCAAGAGAAGAAGTAGAAGAGAAGAATCACCACCAAGAGAGAGGAGGAGTAGAGATGATCGTTATGAACGAAGAACATCCCGGAGAAGCAAAGATTCAGAAAGGAAGGACAAATCATCAAGCAGCTACACAAAACGAAGACATCAAGCTCATGTTGGTGAATGGGTATCCGGCTCCGACTCCGACAATCACTCCGAGAGAAGCTATCACTCCGACTCCGAATATACTCAAGATGAAGGTGTTGCCGGTCTAGAACTTGTGTCAACCAACTCCTACAACATATTTGATTCACCAAATGAAGGAATTGGAAGATGCTTCATGGCCAAAGGTCCAAAGGTAACACATCCAGTATGTTGATTTCAATAGTGATGAAGATGACTTGTTAGGTGATGATGATTTACTTGTTGACAACTCTAGTGATGAATACTATGATGAAACGTCAATTAATCATGCTAATCAAGATAAAACGAATGACAATGATAAGGAGAAAATTGAGCTTCTAACTAAAGAACTAATCACTCTTAAGTTAGCTCATGAAACTATCTTGGAAGATCATCGAGAACTTTTAAGGACTCATGAGAAGTTATGCTTTGAAAAGCTCAACTTTGAGCAAGAGCATGAGTTCTTAAAGGCAATCAATGATGATATCCGTAAGAAAAGTTATTCTTACATTGCCAAGTGTTTACTCTTATCTACTTACATGCCTCAAGTCAAGTCTAGTAACAAGAACAAGAAGGATTCTTCCTCTAGTAGTAAAAATAATCATGCTAAACCCAATGTTGTTGCTTCTAGTAGTTCTCTTGATTCCACTAATGATTCTCTTAGCCAAGTTACACTTGAGCAAGAAAATAGCTTATTGAAGGGAATTATAGAGAAAGGTGTTTACAAGAGCCTTGCCGGGAGTAAGCAATTTGAGGAAATTATGCATAAGCAAGGAAGGCACCGGAAGAACCAAGGTGTTGGTTTTGAACAAAAGTTCAATGCCAATGGAGTTGAGTGGGAAGAAGATCAACACCCCAAGACGAAGTTTGTTCCTCAACAAGAGAAGTATGATCCTACTTCCTTCAAGGGGACACAAGCTCAAGATGATCTTCCACCACAAGACCACAAGCAAAAAGGCAAGGATAAGCTTCAAGAGGAGATTGATGCATTTGAAGAAGCTCCAAAGGCCTTGGTCAAGTGGGTTCCCAAGTCTACTTCAAGATCTACTTCATCAAGTACGACTACAACTCCAAGGATTCCCATCAAGATGATGTGGATCCCAAGAAGAAGAACTAGAGAGTTCTTGAGGGTGACTCCGCCAACATATTTCACTCATATCATTTTGGCAACTACAAGTGCAATCAACTTTCACATCTTGCACTAGTTCAAGGAGTCACAAACCCTCTTGTTGGTAAGACAAGGGACAAGGTAACCTAATGCTTTCATAGACATCATCTTATGTGTGCATCACTCTATGTCTATGGATATCCTTGTTTGTTCCTTGTGGGACTAACCCATGTAGGTATTGAAAGTGCAACTCACTCCAAAAGGATTGCTCCAAATGATCTTCATCAACATTGAGCATCCACATCTTAAACACCTACATGAAGTCATCATCGACAAAACCCAAGGTTAGTTCATCCCTCTAAGGGGGGATCTCACATCTAGGGGGAGCTTTACTCTAAAAAATTGAGCTAAAGCAACTCTAATGGTGTGAACACATCAATGCATTATGTAAAAGTGGTAACCCCACTTGTGCTTAAACGATGAGTATGACCTATGATCAAATGTTCTCATTTGACTCCTAAGTCAATATACTCATATATAGATGACCTAGTCATCGCCAATTGCTTGATAGATACTAGAATTGGTTGTGCATGCTTTACCACATATTTCATTTGCCATTTTATTGTGTGAGCATGTTGGTTGCATATTTTACTCATTCGAGGACATCCACTTGTTGTTTTGATTGATTGGTTTCTTTTTGTTTTGCCAAGTGGATGGACAAGAATGCCTAAGAACCTTCTCTAGCTATCTATGCTCTTCTCGTCTCAAACTCTATTCATGTTGCATCACAAAATTTGATGAAGTCAGATTCGAACCACTCTGTGTGAGGAGCACTCGGAGTCCCTGATTCGTCATAGACTTAAACTTCCAAAACTTCTTTGTGCGCTTTGGTCTGGCCGATTCTTCCATTTCGGTCATACCGAGATCACTAAGTCGATCTAGGTTTTCAATCTCGGTGCAACCGATTTGAACTTTTCGGTCACACCGAGTTGCTGTAACTGCTTGCAGTTATGCATCTCGGTGCCACCGAGTTGTTCCACTCGGTCACACCGACAGGGTCGGGCTATATATACCCACAGGCAAAATTTTGGAAACTTTCTCCAAACTCTTTCACCCGCGCGTAGCCCGCTCTGCCTCCATGGTCTCCGGATCATCCTCCTCGTCGCCAGCCGCCTCCTATCGCTGGTCTCCACCGCCGTCAACGGAAATCATCCCCACCATTGCCGCTGTAGCGAGTTCATCGCCGAACTAGGGTATGGACTCGATCACTGTGCTATCCCCGTCTGATTCCTAGCACATTGTGTTCGTCATGAATCTTGCCACGATTGAAACTATTCTATCCAGTAAAAACACTCCGTAGATTAGAGATGAATTGAAAATTTAGGGTTAAGTTTCCGCCAAAACCATCTCGGACCCACCGGGTTGTAGAACTCGGTTCCACCAATTCGGCTAAGGCCATTGCACATGTGATTCTTGGTCTGACCGAGAATTGCAAATCGGTGTGACCGAGTTCAGGACTTTGTGAAACCCTAGCAGTCTTGGTGCCATCGAACTGTGACTCGGTCGACCGAAGTTCACTAGTTTAGGTTCCAAAAGCTGCTTCGGTATCACCGAGTTTACAAATTGGTTGATCCGAAATGCTTTCTGTGGAAAACTAAAACTAAGTTTTTGACTCATTCTTTTGCAAAAATCTCTGTATTTTGTGATGCTCACCCACTCTATCTTATCTATATCTACTCACAGGGTCTGCAGTCAGTCTTGCAATATGTCTGATCAGAGTGACAGCCAGAACAAGGAAGAGGAGCAGATTCAAATGAGTGAGGGCACTAGTCCCTCTAGCAGCTCTGATGAGGGTAGCAGGAGCACTCCAAGCAACTTACCCAAGGCAGCCACCAGGACCAGAAAGAAGAGAACCTCAGAATCTGAGGATGAAGAGTATGTGGCTGTTGAGGATGAGGCCATTTCCAAGAAGAAGATGCTCAAGAAGGAGTATGGCACAGCTGCTGCCACTAAGCCTGGTATGAAGACCAAAGTACCTGCCAAAAGGATTCCCATGTCTAAAGCCAGAGCCTCTACTCAAGCATCTTTGGAATCTGAACCCAAAGAGGCTGCTGCAGAAGGGAAGAAGAGGAAGGAAAGGGTCAAGAAGGCCATGGCCAGAGTTATTGGAAATCCTTCCATGATGGAAGAGGAGGAAGAAGAAGAGGTTGCTGCAACAACACCCAAGGCTCAAAAGCTTATGGGTGATGCTATCAGGTCAGGGGCTACATCATCAAAGCCCAAAGAAGCACCCAAAGCTGCCTCCAAACCCAAGACTGTACCTAAGAGGAGTACCAGGAACATTCCATTCTTTGAGAAGAACAAGGCCCCAAAGGTTCTGAAATTGTTGTTGAAGAAGAAGATGACGAGACTCATGTCTTGAGAAAATTGAAGCCAAAAATTCCAGATCATAATGATGCGCATCCTGTAGCTGAGAACATGAAGATCAGGAGAGACTCAGGATTAAGGCTATGGAGAGAGTCAGATCCATATGCCACCAGAAGGAGGACTGTTGTTGACTACAGGTTCCACACAAAGGAACAGCAGGATTTCTATGAGACAGTGTTGTTGGACAAGAAGCCAATAGTGTGTGACATGAGGTGGGTTGACTGGACCTACATGAAGGAGAATGAAGAACACTATCCTGGTGTGTATGATAGTTTCAGTGCTTGTGGAGTGGCAGGCTTTGTTGGGCATAAGATCACAAAGTGGAATAAGGAGCTCATAATGCAATTCTACTCCACAGCACACTTCTATCCAGATGGCAGGATAGTATGGATGTCTGAAGGTACTAGGTACCAATCATCAATTGAAGAATGGGCTAATCTGATCAATGCACCTAAGGAGGAAGAGGATGACTTGGATGTCTATGCCAAGAAGAAGATGGATCACAACTCTATGGCACATATGTACAAGGAGATCCCAGATGCTGCTATAGAATAACACAAGTTTGGATCAGTACATTACCTTCTATCAGGACTGCCAACCATTAACTGGATCCTCAGGCACACTCTCTTGCCCAAGTCAGGTGATCACAACATGATCAGAGGCCATGCAATAAATCTGCTACACTTATTTGATGTGCCACAGAAGTTCAAGGTCATGAGCCTTATAGTTGAGACTATCAAGAGGACAGCTGCTGACCAAAAGAGGAGTTGTGGATATGCCCCACAGATCCAGGAGCTGATTAACTCCAAGATGGGCACAGGCACATACCTGTTGGACAAGGAGCACATGCCTATCTATCCAGACTTTGAGGACAACCAAGTGGTTATGGATGAAGATGAACCATCATCTGTGCAAGCACAAGCTAAGAAGGAGAAGGCAAGGACTGAGAAGGCTGCCAAGATGCCAACAATGGAAGAGGCATCTCAGTACGTTTTGAAGAGCAAACAGGATCAACTTGGCTACTTGATTGCATCCACTCTGAGGATTGAGAAGGGGCTGGCCACCCTGACTCGAAACCAGGAGAGCTTGGAGAGAATCATGGAGCAGAAGTTCTATGACATGGATGTGAAGGTCACAGAGATCCAGTCCGTTGTTGAGCAACTTTAGGATGATATGCAGGAGAGGAAGGGCAAGTCAACCACTAAGGCATTTGCCAGAGTGCCTAGAGCTCAGAGAGATCAGCTGCGGTGCAAGTGGCACACGAGCCACTTCATACGCACTACCGACTTCAAAGTGCCACCAGCTCCGCACCTACTCCACCAGCTCCATCTACATCAACTGATGCCTTCGTCCTTGGCGTTCTATCTACACCACCACCTGAAGATCAAGCCTGAGAGACGATTTAGTACTATGCATTTGGTAATTCCTAACAACATATAGCTCATTGAGCTAACATTATTCCAAGATGAATATTTCAGGAAAAGCTCAATGAATGGCATGGCATGGATGAGAAAAGTGGACCCCTCAAAATTCTAAGGATAAAAGGATTGGCTCAAGCTCAAAAGCTCAAGACTCTACATTTTATATTTTAGTGATCCAAGATCACATTGAGTCTATAGGAAAAGCCAATACTATCAAGGAGGGATGAGGTGTTGCTTAATGAGTTTCTTGCTCCATAGTGCTTAGTGATATGCTCCAAAACCCTCAACTACTTTCTCACATCCACATATGACCTAAATCAAAAGTCAAACTCGGCCCTACCAATTCTTTCTATCCGGCGCCACCGAGTTCAGATGTCATAGCCACTACCACAAACCCTAGGCAAATCGGTCTCACCGATAGGGATCTCGGTCTCACCGAGATGGGATTGTAATCTCTCTGTTTCCCTTCGTAACGTTTCGGTCCCACTGAGATGAGCGATCGGTCCCACCAAGATTGCAATGTAAACTCTCTGATTCCCTTTCGTAACATTTCGGTCCCACCGAAATGAGCGAACCGTTCCCACCGAGTTTACCTGACCAACTCTCCGGTTAGCTTATTACCAAAGTCGGTCTCACCGAGTTTGTGTAATCGGTCTCACCGAGATTACGTTATGCCCTAACCCTAACCATATCGGTCCTACCGAGTTGCATGTCGGTCCCACCAAAAATCCTAACGGTCACTAGATTTGCTGAATCGGTCTGACCGAGTTTCTCAATTCGCTCTCACCGAGATTGGTAAATTGTGTGTAACGGTTAGTTTTTGTGTGGAGGCTATATATACCCCTCCACCTCCTCTTCGTTCATGGAGAGAGCCATCAGAACGAACCTACACTTCCAATACACATTTTCTGAGAGAGAACCACCTACCCTTGTGTTGAGGCCAAGATATTCCATTCCTACCATATGAATCTTGATCTCTAGCCTTCCCCAAGTTGCTTTCCACTCAAATCTTCTTTCCACCAAATCCAAATCCTGTGAGAGAGAGTTGAGTGTTGGGGAGACTATCATTTGAAGCACAAGAGCAAGGAGTTAATCATCAACACACCATTTGTTACTTCTTGGAGAGTGGTGTCTCCTAGATTGGCTAGGTGTCACTTGGGAGCCTCCGACAAGATTGTGGAGTTGAACCAAGGAGTTTGTAAGGGCAAGGAGATCGCCTACTTCGTGAAGATCGACCGCTAGTGAGGCAAGTCCTTCGTGGGCGACGGCCATGGTGGGATAGACAAGGTTGCTTCTTCGTGGACCCTTCGTGGGTAGAGCCCTCCGTGGACTCGCGCAACCATTACCCTTCGTGGGTTGAAGTCTCCACCAACATGGATGTACGATAGCACCACCGATCGGAACCACGACAAAAACATCCGTGTCTCCAATTGCGTTTGAATTCTCCAAACCCTTCCCTTTACATTCTTGCAAGTTGCATGCTTTATTTTCCGCTGCTCATATACTCTTTGCATGCTTGCTTGAATTGTGTTAAGATTGCTTGACTTGTGCTAAGATAGCTAAAATCTGCCAAAGACTAAAATTGGGAAAAGGATAAGTTTTTATTTGGTCAAGTAGTCTAATCACCCCCCCTCTAGACATACTTTCGATCCTACAGGACCCCGCTGCCATGGGAGGGTAGGACAAAAGATGTCATGCAAGTTCTTTTCCATAAGCACGTATGACTATATTCGAAACACATGCCTACATTACATTGATGAACTGGAACTAGTTTTGTGTCACCCTATGTTATAACGGTTGCATGAGGAATCACATCCGACATAATTATCCATCATTGATCCATTGCCTATGAGCTTTTCACATATTGATCTTGGCTTAGTTACTTTTCCGTTGCCACTGTTACGATTGCTACAAAAACTGCTACTGTTACTTTTGCCACCGTTACCGTTACTTCCATACTACTTTGCTACTAAAAACTTTGTTGTAGATATTAAGTCTTTCAGGTGTGGTTGAATTGACAACTCAACTGCTAATAATTGAGAATATTCTTTGGCTCCCCTTGTGTCGAATCAATAAATTTGGGTTGAATACTCTACCCTCGAAAACTCTTGCGATCCCCTATACTTGTGGGTTATCATACGTCTCCAACGTATCTATAATTTTTTATTGTTCCATGCTATTATATTTCCCATCTTGGACGTTTTATATGCATTTATATGCCATTTTATATTATTTTTGGGACTAACCTATTAACCTAGAGCCCAGTGCCAATTTATGTTTTTTCCTTGTTTTTGAGTTTTACATAAAAGGAATATCAAACGGAGTCCAAACGAGCTGAAAATTTACAGAGATTTTTTATGGACCAAAAGAAGCCCCCGAAGCAAAAGAGTCAGGCCTGAAGAGTCATGAGCCAACCACAAGGTTTGTGGGCGCGCCCTCCCCCCCCCCCCCCCCCGGGTGCGTCCTCCGTCCTTGTCGTTGACTCGTGGACCCCCCCTGACTTGTTCTCGAGGCCAAAAATTCCTATAAATATAGAAACCCACAGAAATAAACCTAGATCGGGAGTTCCGCCGCCGCAAGCCTCTGTAGCCACCAAAAACCAATCGGGACCCTGTTCCGGCACCCTGCCGGAGGGGGAATCCATCACCGGTGGACATCTTCATCATCCCGGTGGTCTCCATGACAAGGAGGGAGTATTTCACCCTCTGGGCTGAGGGTATGTACCAGTAGCTATGTGTTTGATCTCTCTCTCTCTCTCTCTCTCTCTCTCTCTCTCTCTCTCTCTCCCTCTCGTGTTCTTGATTTGGCACGATCTTGATGTACCGTGAGCTTTGCTACTATAGTTGGTTCTTATGATGTTTCTCCCCCTCTACCTTCTTGTAATGGATTGAGTTTTCCCTTTGAAGTTATCTTATCGGATTGAGTCTTTAAGGATTTTAGAACACTTGATGTATGTCTTGCATGTGCTTATCTGTGGTGACAATGGGATATTCACGTGATCCACTTGATGTATGTTTTGGTGATCAACTTGCGGGTCATGTGACCTTGTGAACTTATGCATAGGGGTTGGCACACATTTTCATCTCGACTCTCCGGTAGAAACTTTGGGGCACTCTTTGAAGTTCTTTGTGTTGGTATGAATAGATGAATCTGAGATTGTGTGATGCATATCGTATAATCAAACCCGCGGATACTTGTGGTGACATTTGGAGTATCTAGGTGACATTAGGGTTTTGGTTGATGTGTGTCTTAAGGTGTTATTTTAGTACGAACTCTAGGGCTGTTTGTGACACTTATAGGAATAGCCCAATAGATCAATCAGAAAGAATAACTTTGAGGTGGTTTCGTACCCTACAATAATCTCTTCGTTTGTTCTCCGCTACTAGTGACTTTGGATTGACTCTTTGTTGCACTTTGAGGGATTGTTATATGATCTAATTATGTTATCATTGTTGAGAGAACTTGCACTAGTGAAAGTATGAACCCTAGGCCTTATTTCCAAGCATTGCAATACCGTTTTTGCTCACTTTTACCACTTGCTACCTTGCTGTTTTTATATTTTCAGATTACAAAATCCTATATCTACCATCCATATTGCACTTGTATCACCATCTCTTCGCCGAACTAGTGCAACTATACAATTTACCATTGTATTGGGTGTGTTGGGGACACAAGAGACTCTTTGTTATTTGGTTGCAGGGTTGTTTGAGAGAGACCATCTTCATCCTACGCCTCCCACGAATTGATAAGCCTTAGGTCATCCACTTGACGGAAATTTGCTACTGTCCTACAAAACTCTGCGCTTGGAGGCCCAACACGAGTCTACAAGAAGAAGGTTGTGTAGTAGACATCAATCACCACCATGATGGTTGATACGTCTCCAATGTATCTATATTTTTTATTGTTCCTTGCTATTATAGTATCAATCTTGGATGTTTTATATACATTTACAGGCAACTTTATATCATTTTTTGGGATTAACCTATTAACTTAGTGCCCAGTAACAGTTGTTGTTTTTTGCTTGTTTTTTGTTTCGCAAAGTATCAGTACCAAACGAAGTCCAAATACCACGAAACTTTTTGGATTTTTTTCTGGAAAAAAGAGATACTAGAAGTTTTGGGAGAAGACCAGACATTGGAGCATGGTCCCACCACCCACCAGGGTGCGCCTGTTGGGTAACGTTGCATGGAAAACAAAAAATTTCTACGCACACGCAAGATCTATTCGTGGAAATGCATAGCTATGAGAGGGGGAGAGCATCTTCATACCCTTGAATATCGCTAAGCGGAAGCATTTATCAATGCGGTTGATGTAGTCGTACACCTTCATGATCCGTCCTGATCAAGTACCGAACGTACGGCACCTCCGTGTTCGACACACATTCAGCTCGATGATGTCCTAGCCTTCTTGATCCAGCAAGAGGGGTGAAGTAGTAGATGAGTTCCGGCAGCACGGCGGCGTGGTGACGGTGGTGGTGAAGAACAATCACTGCAGGGCTTCGCCAAGCACAACAGAAACTATGAAGGAGGATAACTAGAGGGGGCGGGGTTGCCGGCACACGGCTTGGTGAATCTTGATGTGTTCCGAGTGCTAGCCCTGCCCCTCTATTTATATGTTGAGCCTTGGGGTCATTTCTTGGAGAAAGAGCCTCCTCAAAGTCGGTTTAGCATGCAAGGCAAGAGTCCTTCTCGGACTCTAGGACCAGACATCAGGGTCCTTGGCGTCTGGCCCCAGACGCCAGGGTCCCTGGCGTCTGGCCCCTAGTCTCCGCAAAACTCCTTTTTGCACCTTCCTAAAGCCTCGTGGGCTTTACCCCTTAGCCCAAATAAAGTGTTCTCGCACCAGAAAATTTCGGGAAACATCTGAAACCCCTTTCGGTGAATTCTGAAACCCTTCCGGAGACCAAACATTATTATCCCATATATCAATCTTTACCTCTGGACTATTCCGGAGCTCCTCATCATGTCTGTGATCTTATCCGGGACTCCGAGCAACATTCGGTCACCAACATGCATGACTCACATAATACTATATCATCAACGAACATTAAGAGTGCGGACCCTACGGGTTCGAGAATGATGTAGACATGACCGAGACGCTTCTCCGGTCAATAACCAATAGCGGGACCTAGATGCCCATATTGGTTCCCACATATTGTACGAAGATCTTTATCGGTCGAACCTTTATGACAACATACATAGTTCCCTTTGTCTGTCGGTATGTTACTTGCCTGAGATTAGATCATCGGTATCTCCATACCTAGTTCAATCTTGTTACTGGCAAGTCTCTTTACTCATTCCGTAATACATCATCCCGTAACTAACTCCTTAGTCACTTTGCTTGCAAGCTTATTGTGATGCTCTATTACCGAGAGGGACCAGAGATACCTCTCTATCACACGCAGTGACAAATCCCAGTCTCGATCCATGCCAACCCAACAGACACCTTCGGAGATACCTGCAGAGCACCTTTATGATCACCCAGTTACGTTGTGATGTTTGATGGCACACAAGGCATTCCTCCGGAGTCTGGGAGTTGCATGATCTCATGGTCGAAGAAACATGTATTTGACATTAAGAAAGCAGTAGCAATAAACTAAACGATCATATGCTATGCTAACTGTTGGTTTTGTCCATCACATCATTCTCCTAATGATGTGATCCCATTATCAAATGACAACTCATGTCTATGGTTAGGAAAACTTAACCATCTTTTGATCAACGAGATTGTCTAGTAGAGACTCACGAGGGACACGGTACTTGTTTATGTATCCACACATATATTTAAGTTTCCGGTCAATACAATTCTAGCATGAATAATAAACCTTTATCATGAATAAGGAAATATAATAATAACAACTTTATTATTGCCTCTAGGGCATATTTCCATCAGTCTCCCGCTTGCGCTAGAGTCAATAATCTAGATTACATTGTAATGAATCTAACACCCATGGAGTCTTGGTGTTGATCATGTTTTGCTCGTGGAAGAGGCTTAGTCAACGGGTCTGCTACATTCAGATCTGTATGTACTTTACAAATTTCTATGTCTCCATCCTCGACATATTCGCGAATGGAGTTGAAGCATCGCTTGATATGTTTGGTTCTCTTGTGAAACCTGGATTCCTTTGCTATGGCAATTTCTCCAGTTGAAAGGATCGATACAGTCGACTAGATGGGGGGTGAATAGGAGACTGCAATTTTTAATCTTTCTTGTCAATTTTAAGGTTTAGCGGATAAATAGGGTTCACTAGATATGCAACTAGGTGAACACAACCTATATGACAGGCAAGCTTAAAGCAAAGTATGCTAGGCAACAATCGAATTAGCAAGCCAACAAGCATAGAAGGCAAAGTAAAGTGCGGGAAAGGATTAACCACAACTGAGGCGAGGACGTGGATTTTATCCCGAAGTTCACTCTTCCTTGGGGAAGAGCTACTCTCCGTTTAGATCGGTGCCGGAGCCAAAGCTTGCGGAATGGCACGAAGGCTCATTGTAGTATCTTTTGAGTCACCCCCAATGGATGAGCCTCGAATCTCTCGGGGTTGGTCTTGAAGGCGACCACCACACCTTTACAAACTTCTCTGAAGCACACCACAAGCAAGGAAGCTTCCGGAGGAACCTCTAGCCGCCTAGGAGCCCAAGCTCCAAGAGTAAAAAGTCAATGGGGAAGAAATGTTGCAGGGAACGCGATTTAGTTTGGTCAAGATGTAGATCGGGTCTTGCTCTCCCAATCCCCAAAGTTTCAACAAGTTTGGGTGGAGGGATTAAGAGTATTGAGCAAAATGAGGTGTAGCAATGGTGGAGCTCAACAAGACATTAGGGTTGGGTGTGGAGGAGGAAGAAGGGGGGCTTTTATAGTGTTCTTGAGTGAGTGGTCGTTTCTGCCCGTTGGACCCCGTGCGCATGGGCTAAGTGAGCCCCGTGCGCACGGGGTACTCAGAGACATACGCACCACCCCGTGCACATGGGGGTCAAAAGACCCCATGCGCACGGGGTACTCAGAGATGTACGCAGTACCCCGCGCACGGGGGTCAAAAGATCTCGTGCGCACGGGGTACCCAGAGAGTTACCGTGCGCACGTGGTACCCAAAAACTTTCTGTTGCAAGCACTCTAAGTACCACATTCAAGCACACTATGGATTTTAGTGGTAGTAATGGATAGGTTGGTGTATATGTTTCGGCAATGGCATTCCCACACAACACATATCCACACCGACCCCTCTTAATAGTGCTGTATTTCCTACGACTCGAAGTAAACCAAAAATAATTCCTTCGAATCACCGGAAGACCACGCCTTTGATATTTTTAAATTTGGGGTGGTCGCACATCTTCATCAAATGCAATATGAAACCAACATCCTGAGATAAACTATAACACCCGATATTAGTTCCACTAACCACATTGTCATCACACCAAAATAAAGTTTAAGTGCCAAATGCACTTTCAATCTTTCCCTTTTTGGTGCATTGATGACAACGTGGTTAGAACATGGCATAAAGGGTATGAAGATATGAAATAGCCATGAGACAATAATTGATCATAGAAGCTCCCCCTATATGTGTGCCCGGATAAAATATATGCATGAGAAGGCATCAAGTA
The DNA here is from genome assembly GCA_021605145.1 of Aegilops bicornis. Classification (NCBI taxonomy): domain Eukaryota; kingdom Viridiplantae; phylum Streptophyta; class Magnoliopsida; order Poales; family Poaceae; genus Aegilops; species Aegilops bicornis. Next base: position 671,119,785 of record CM038673.1, on the reverse strand, counting down.
CACACATAGGAGGCTCACCCAAGACCAATATTTTCAATACATGAGATCAACCTAATAAACCTATACCGGTGCCTAGACCTCATGAAATGGTGTGGTGAGAAAATATCATGAGACACAAGGTAAACAACATAACAAGCATAATACAACCATTGTAAGGTTTAAGATAAATGCTAGAGTCTCATGAGCACATGCAAGTAGCTCACAACCACACACTGCAGAAAGCAAATAAGAGTATCTCAAGCCAACTAAAAAACAACCAACAAAGCAGAGAACACGAGGCCTTGAGATCTCAACACACACTAAAGAGCACCAACACCACCACCACTTCTCCCACTATACAAGAGGTGGAGCGCTCGAAGCATCATCATCATCATCATCATCATCATCAAAATGCCATCCCGCCATCGGAAAGGAACGAGCTGTGGCCTCACTGTCTTTGTCCTTGGACCCAGAGACAATCTCCTCACCAGTCGCAACCCTCTCTGCCTTCATCTCGCGCCGCAAGATCTTATCCTTGTTGACCTCCTTAACTTGACGTGCTGAATGGACTAACACATCTTGAACAAGTTGCTCATGGTCTTGAACAAGGTCTTCTTCTCTCCCTTGGCGAAAACAGCCTAAGAATCTAACTTCTTGCCCTTACCACAAGGAATCCGAGCGGTGGAGGACATGCCAGGGGTGTATGTGGTGTGATCCTTAGGCCTAGGGTTGCTCCCCTTCTTAGTAGGAACATATGGAGTAGGAGCAGCTGGGGTCCAGTTGGAGTTGCGCTTTGGAACTGAAGTCTTGCATTGAGAGATATACTTAGCTAGGCAGACAAACTCAATCAACGCTTGGATGAAAGGATCATAGATCAAAGACTTGTTCTCTTACACACACTGACGGAGCTCATAGAACATGAAGTCCAGAACATCCACTTTCTTCTTCCTATGCAGGTACACAAAGACATCCAACATGGAACTCCTTATGTTGTGAAAATCACCGGCCTTTGGCGTGAGAGTGTACCTCAGGATATGTTGCATCATATCATAGAGAGGCACAAGGTCCTTGATGGAACCGGTGACAAACGACTTTTCTTGCTTGTAGGCGGAAGCAATCTCATCCTTAGTGTGTTGCCCACTTTCACGAACCCTACCAAACTCATCAGATGCCACCTCCTCATCAAACAATGGGTAAGGAATGATCTCAGAAAACTTGGCCATAGGAGCAGAGCACCGATGTGTTCCAAACATCCATGTGAGGGTGCGAGCAGAGTCATTTGAGAACAACACGGTGGCAAAGAACTGCATTACCAGATCCTCATTGTACGGATGGTTGAAGGTGACAAAATCAATAAGGCCCAATCTTCCAAGAGCAGAGTATACACCAAGATAGAGGTGATCATTATCACGGAGACTCTCAACATTCACTTGCTTGTGAGGAGCAAACTTCTTGCCCTTGGTCATGAGAAGCTCATGGTAAACTCTCTGCCGAAACTCATTCTTAAACCGGGGATCAACCCCCAAACCAGTGGCAGCAGCATACGGATGATTGTGCCTCTCAGCCCAAATCTCTGGCTTGGACCACTCTGAAAGAGGCATCCCCATTAGATCCCGCCCACCGGGAATGGCTTGCTCGGGACTAGACATCTCTTCCTCGTCATCATCATTCTCATCAACAAGATCATCCTCAGCCTCTATCTCAGCATCTGCGGGGTTGACATAGTGAGCATCTTCTTGAGAGTCATATTATTCCTCTGAATCCTTGGAGGCCTCAACAACGGGCTACTTGGTGGCAGCACGACGAACACAACCCTGACCCCTGACCAAAGCCCTCAAATGGCTGGCGACGAGCAATAATGAACTCTCTGGAACCTGCCTTTGGGCGATTGCGATGGAGCTTGGCCCTCTTGTCAGCAGAGTCTGAAACACACACAAACACCCAACAACACAAAGCAAATAACACCAATGAGTACAAGTGCTTGAGATAGTGGCAGAGGAGAGGACAAAACCTAGGCAAAAGTTCCTGTGCACCCCGTTGTCGGTGTCAAAACCGGTTGATCTCGGGTAGGGGGTCCCGAACTGTGCGTCTGAGGATTGAGGGTAACAGGAGACAAAGGGGACACGATGTTTACCCAGGTTTGGGCCCTCTTGATGGAGGTAATACCCTACTTCCTGCTTGATTGACTTTGATGAGTATATGGGTTACAAGAGTCGATCTACCTCGAGATCGTAATGGCTAAACCCTAGATGTCTAGCCTATATGATTTTTGATAGCCTCTACGGACTAAACCCTTCGGTTTATATAGACACCGGAGGGGCCTAGGGTTGTACAGAGTCGGTTTACAGAAGAAGGACTCTACACATCCAGACGCCAATTTTGCCATCCACGCAAAGGAGAGTCCATCCGGACACGGGGGAAGGCCTTCTACCTTGTACCTTCACGGCCCATCAGTCCAGCCCATGTCGCATAGCCCGGACACCTGAGGACCCCATAATCTAGGACTCCCTCAGTAGCCCCTGAACCAGTATTTCGATGATGATGTGTTCGGTACGCAGATTGTCTTCGGCATTGCAAGGCGGGTTCCTCCTCCGAATACTTCAAAGCAGTCTTCTGAACAAGAGAACTGTATCCAGCTCTGTATCACAATTACAACCCTCAACCACAAGGGCAGAATACTTAATCAAGATAAGGTATGTCCACTGATAGCTTTTTCGATGAAACGTTATGTATGGCCTCTTTATTATTTCAAACCGTTTTTTGGCCTCCCGCTTCGCGTTTCGAGACGCAGCCTCCATTGACACATCTTGTCAAAGCAGAGATCGTGTCTCCTTATTGCGGGATTCTCATCAATACGGGTTTGGGTAATCCAATCGTCCCATTCGCACGACCCCTCGGGAATAGGCGAGCTTTAAGGCTTGGGGGGCGCTTGATATTCACGACCTATATAAACGGATCAATATCCCTTCTTTTCACCTCACGCCTTCTTCCTTCCTCGGGCTTCCCATCCTCGAGCTCCAGGGCCCAAGTTTAGATCTTCCCCACCGCCACCAACCTTTCCAGCCATGTCTAGATCCGGTTCTCAAGGCAAGTGGGTGGGCTCCTCCGTGACGGGGAAGGACATCAAGGAGATACGGGAGGCGGGGTACGTGAGTGCGGACGTTGCGCACAGGATCCCTGCCAAGAAGCAGGTCATCCCCACCCCGGAGCCCGGCGAAAGGGTGGTATTATCCCCCACTTCCTTCGCAGACTAGGGTTTCCCCTCCATCCCTTTGTCCGTGGTCTCATGTTCTATTACGGGCTAGATTTTCATGATCTAGCCCCGAATTCCTTCCTCCACATCTCGGCGTTCATCGTCGTGTGCGAGGCGCTCCTCCGCATCTCCCCCCACACTTCGGCCTATGGCTCAAGGTCTTCAACGTAAAGCTGAAGGTGATCGATGGGCAACACGCGGACTATGGCGATGCCATGGTGAGCAAGCTCCCCAACGTCACCTGGCCCAAAGGGGCCTTCGTGGAGACTATCAAGATATGGCAGCAGGAGTGGTTTTACATCACCGAACCTCACAGCGCCACATGGGTGGCCACTCCTGAGTTCAGATCTGGACCCCCGATGCGGCTCGCGTCGTGGACGAACAAGGGTCTGGACTGGGGGTCAACCGACGAAGTGATGATGCTGCAAAAGCGCATCAAGAATATTATAGAAAAGAACACCAGCCTCACTGGCGTGATCCAGGTGACGTTATTCCGCCGAATCCTTCCCTGCCAGCGCCGGCCTCTCCATACGTCGGAGTTAAATCCGGAAGGGACGCGGACCCTGCAGCGATTCTTCAGCACGACGCACAAAGAGATCTGGAAGCTGCTCTTCAAGGCCCAGAAGTCATGGCCGGAGACGGCCAACGACATCGGCCTCGACTGCGATCATCTGGCCACCCCGGTAAGTGTTTAGTTTCCGAACATAACTTAGTTCATAAATCAAAGGGGTATGCTGAGACTTCCATCCTTTAATCAGGGTTGGACAAAGAAGGCAGAGCGGATCAAGTGTCCGGCTCCGCTGCCTGAAAACCCATCTGATCCTCTGCAACGAGGATGCTGGTCCCGGCGCCGTACCAGGCGCCGGAGAAGAAGGCCAAAAAGAAGGGAAAGGAGGCCAAAAGTGGCCTCCGCCGTAAAGGTACTTCGGACGCTATGTCCGGAGAGACCGAGGCTCCCTCCTCCCACGAGGGAGATGAAGACGAAGAGGAGGAGGAGGAAGAAATCAATTCTCCCCCTAAGGGTAGGAAGAAGAAATGGGCGGCCTCTGTAGATCCGGAGGTGGAGGCGTCGAAAAGGGGGAAGATATCCCTCTCGGATGGCTCGGATTCGGATGCCGAAGCCATCCCCAAGCGGCGCCCCAGGGCAAAGCCCCTGGCCGAGTCGTAAGTACCTAAGGATGCTTTACATACATCCGATCTTTTAAAAATTGTAGGATAACATATTACATTATGTGTTTCAGTTCGACCCGTGGTCTCCCCCGGCTATCATCATCTTCGGGGAACTCTCTGGCGCTGGAGATGGTGGAGAGCGAGACGCCTCCCCGAGCCTCTCCGCCACCCACCGCGGATGACACCGAGGTGTTATCCCAAAGGACCTCTCCGGGCCACGGAGAGGTGCGGGAGGCCGCCAAGACGGCTCCAGAGGGTAATGCCTCGGCTGCCGAGAACATGGGGGGCGCAATCCCCATGGACAACGGGGACCCTGAACAGTCTGGCCCCCAGCCGAACACCATTCTGGAGACCCAAGTGGCCACGGAATCGAATGAGCGACCCCCTTCAAAGGAGGGGGGCGCCAACTCCGGCGGCGACCTCCACTAATCCGGAGGCGCCAAACACTCTGATGGATGCACTGCAACGTGCTTCCCTCGTGGAGGAGCACCGTACCCTGATGGGTACAATGGTTGAGAGGGTTCAGTCCGCCAAAAGCGGGCTGAATGAAGCCTTCAGTAGCCTACTAACAGGCTTCGAGGTATGCGATGTAATATTTTTAGCCGCTTTTCATATGAAAAACATGCCTGTGTATAGATAGTAGCCACTGAGACTCTGTTTGGCTTTAAAAAAAAGGTCGAACAGAGGATCGAGTAATATTCGCAGGAGATAACGTACTTGTCTATTTTGTTAAACAGGCTTCACTGTTAGTGGCGACCTCCCAGGCCGCCGAAGTATCCGAACTCAAGCGGAAGTTGGAGCTGGCCAATGAGGATCTCGTCCGCATCAACAAGCGGTTTGATGAGGTGCAAGGTATGTTTTGAAAAACTGTTTACACACCTGAAGTAATATGCCCATGCGGAGTCTAATCTCCTGTGTTGCCCTGATCATTATTGCAGGTAGTGCGGCTGAGGTCGAGACCCTGAAGGGCGACCTTGCCCGAGCCAAGGAGCAGGCATGGGTGAGCCAAGCGGCCGCTGACAAAGCGGCCGCAGATTTAAAGGCCGAGCAGGTTGCCCGCCGCCGATACGAGGAGCGGGTGACCGAAGTGGAGCAAGAGCTCAAGGACGCCGCCGACAAGTGCGAGGCTTTGGAAGAGAAGAATAAGGCCCAAGCGGTCGATCTTGCCAAGGCTCTCCAGGGGGCCAAGGAGGCACGGACCGATTCTCGGGCGGCTCGCGAGGAGATCAAGCAGGCCGAACAGATAGCGGCTGGTAAGCCCTTTCTTTTGCAGAGTAAATTCGGCGGTCAGAAGTATGGCTTGATCACTCTTCTATGGAGTTCTCCAGATGCCTTTGTGGATCTTCCGAAGAGCGCTACCGATGCCGCACAGTATTTCCGGGCCCAAGAGGGGAACAGGGCGGAGAAGCTCTTCTAGTCACAGTACCTGGCGCCGGAGCGTCCAGCGCTGTTGAACGACCAGATGATGCAGCTGGCGGAGCTGCATAGGATGTCCGATTTGGCCATGAAGGACGGCATAGTCTGGCTCTAGCCAACCGAACCCATTCCTAGCAGTTACTTCAGCCTGGTGAAGCGACTCGCTGACGTGCTGCCCTGAATTGAAGCTGTCAAGCGCTCGGCGTGCATCGAAGGTGCACCGATGGCCTTCGCCCGCGTCAAGATGCAATGGGCGAAGATGAAGGCCGCCGTCGTGGCGACCGAGGGCCCGCTGAGGGAGTCCTGGATTAGGGGGTCCTCGGACAGCCGGACTATACACTTTAGTCGGACTGTTGGACTATGAAGATACAAGATTGAAGACTTCGTCCCGTGTCCGGATGGGACTCTCCTAGGCGTGGAAGGCAAGCTTGGCAATACGGATATGTAGTTCTTCTCCCTTGTAACCGACTCTGTGTAACCCTAGCCCCCTCTGGTGTCTATATAAACCGGAGGGTTTAGTCCGTAGGACAACAACAATCATACCATAGGCTAGCTTCTAGGGTTTAGCCTCTACGATCTCGTGGTAGATCAACTCTTGTAATACTCATATCATCAAGATCAATCAAGCAGGAAGTAGGGTATTACCTCCATCGAGAGGGCCCGAACACAGGTAAACATCGTGTCCCCGCCGCTGTTACCATCCGCCTTAGACGCAGTTCGGGACCCCTACGAGAGATCCGCGGTTTTGACACCAACATTGGTGCTTTCATTGAGAGTTCCTTTGTCTTGCCGTCATCATAAGGCTGGATGGCTCGTCTCGTTGTCAAGGACAACATCACCTCTGGGGGAGCCCTGGCTGTAGGCCAAACTCTCCGGCTAGGCGGTTTCGTCATGACCGCCTGTTCGGCTGCTGCGCCGATGATGACTTCTCGGGTCATCAAAAACAGCCTCCACGTCGGCTCGGAATTCACCGAGCAGTTGGATCCAATGGAGCTATCTTCCTTGAACGAGCTCTTGGATCGCATCGCCACCTTGGGAGTTGCTACGGACTATGATCAGATCGGGCTTAAACCCGACCAAAGGGAGATCAACTCCCCTCCGATCACCCATCAGATAGCGGTGGTGGAGGAGCAATGCAGCGCTTCCTCAATCTTGAGGACAAACTATGTCCGGGTTCCCGAGCTCTCCGAGCCGGATACCCATTTACGGGAGGACATGGCCCAAGCCTTGAACCTAGAATCAGGCAGCGGGCCAGACCTATTGGGCAACATCCCGGAGCCCGAACTGCCAAACTCAGAAACTCCCCACAGGTCTCAGATCGGGTCAGGGTTCGGACCTAAATCTACCCACCCACCCAGATATAACTGATCTTTCCCACATTAGACAAGAGCCCCAAGAGACAGTACACCACTATTGGGCCAGATTCCTCCTTGTAATGAGCAAGGTTAAGGACTGTCGCGAGGAAGACGCAATTTCATTCTTTTGCAAAAATTGCACAGATAGGGGAATCCTCAACGCCATAAGTCACCATGACATAGCACACTTCGCTGACTTGGCGGCCATAGTACGGAAGTTTTGTGTGATGGAAAGCGCATGGAAAACCCAAACAAAATTCTGGGATCCTCCGGCTCTCAATAAACCCCCCCCCCCCCCCCCGTCCGAACTAAAGGGGTGTACTCTTGTAAGTCACCCGATCCAATTATAAAGAAACAAAAGCCCACTACAGGGTGTGGAACCGTATTGGAGGGATGGCTTAGTGGGCTATGCAAAATTCATAGTACAGCAGATACCACGCCAACACATAGCCTTAGAGCATGTTGGGTACTCCGGCAGGTGGCCAAGAGCGGTGAGGATCTCCTCATCAACAATACCGCAGAGCACCATCCCGTGGAAAACAACAATACAGTACTGACAGTCTTCGAGACCTTTGCCTAAAATAATAGGCGCAAGCGAGCACTCCGCAGCCTTGCCAAAGTCTGCCATGTTGCAGCAATTAATCCATGGAACAACACGGCCATAACCTTCAATGCCAGTGACGAACCTCAATTCCGAACAGCCCGAGCACCAGCCGCTTTGGTCCATAGTCCAATCGTGGACGGCTTCCGGCTTACTAAAGTGCTCATGGACGGCGGCAGCGGATTAAACCTCATCTACGAGGAGACTCTTAACAAAATGGAAATAGAAAAAAAACCGCATTGAGCAAAGCAGCACGACCTTCAGAGAAATTATCCCTAGTCGGGAGGCACGATGTGCGGGAAAAATCACACTAGATGTGGTATTCGGCACGCCGGAGAACTACAGGTATGAAGAAATCACATTCCAAGTGGCCCCGTTCAGTAGCGGATATCACGCCCTTTTAGGATGGGAGGCATTCACGGTCTTCCAAGCCATACCCCATTACGGGTACATGAAGCTCAAAATGCCCGGGCCCAATGGAATCATCACTCTAGCTAGTGATCCGGACATAGCACTCCGCGCAGAAAATAAAACCGCCGCACTGGCCCTCGAGGTGTTATCCGAAGCCCTTGCGGCTGAAGAACTTACTGCGCTGCGCTCCACGGTGGAAAGGGACAATGTGATAATCGACAAAAGACCCAAGTCCACCTCTTTTAAACCAGTGGACGAAATAGTCAAATTCCAGGTCCACCCAACGGACCCTACAAAAACAGCATCCATTGGGGCACAGCTGAACCCCACAACAGACGCCGCCAAGGGAGTTCTTGGCGCGAGAATTGGGACATATTACTTTGGCATCCTTCAGACATGCCAGGAATCCCACGCAGGCTGGCCGAACACAGCCTTAACATTCTAAAGGGGTTCAAGCCAGTCAAGCAGACTCTCCGGCGTTTCTCTGAGCCTAAGCGACAAGCCATGGGAGAAGAGCTAACCAAGTTACTGCAGGCCGGATTCATCCAAGAAATAAAACATCCGGACTGGCTAGCAAACCTGGTGATGGTACCAAAGAAGGACAAATCCTGGCGCCTATGTGTCGACTTCAAGGACCTTAACAAGGCTTGCCCTAAGGATCCCTTCCCCCTCCCTCGCATCGATCAAATTATCGACACTACCACAGGACACGACTCGTTGTGTTTCCTTGACGCATACTCCGGATACCATCAAATTAAGATGGCGGAGTCCGACCAAGCCGCAACGGCATTTATCACTCCATACGGCCCCGTCTATTTCAACACCATGCCTTTCGGGCTCAAAAACGCCGGTGCAACCTATCAACGCATGATTCAGACATGCCTGGAAACACAAATTGGCAAAACAGTGGAGGCATACGTGGACGACGTGGTCATTAAAACCAGACACGTCGAATCCTTAATAGACGACTTGAGGCTCACGTTCGACAATCTCTGAACACATGACATCAAGCTCAATCCGGAAAAATGTGTTTTCGGCGTGCCCGCCGGAAAGCTCTTGGGCTTCATCGTCTCCAATAAAGGAATTGAAGCAAATCCGGCTAAAACCCGGGCTCTGTCACAGTTGGCTATCCCAACAGACCTCAAGCAAATCCAGAAATTACCTGGATGCATGGCTACCTTAAGCCGCTTTATCTTTCGATTAGGAGAAAAGGCACTACCTCTTTATCGCCTTCTTCGGCGCATCGAACACTTCGAGTGGACGGATGCGGCCACGGCCGGATTGGAAGAAATAAAAGCCTTCTTGGCCACCAACCCAATCTTGGCCGCGCCAAATATCAGCGAACCAATGTTGTTATATATAGCGGCATCACATCAAGTTGTAAGCACGGTGATCGTCATCAAACAAGAGATTGACGGACATAAGTTCCCGCTTCAAAAGCCGGTATACTATGTATCCACCGTCCTCACTCCATGCAAATCACGGTACTCACATTATCAAAAGATAGCATACGCGGTCTTCATGGCATCCCGGAAACTACGACACTACTTTCAAGAGTGTTCAATCTCGGTGGCCTCTGAAGTACCACTCAACGACATAATAAACAACTGCGAGGCCACGGGCTGGATTGCTAAATGGGCTATTGAGCTCCTCCCGTTCGACATAATATACAAACCACGGCGAGCCATTAAGTCACAAGTACTGGCTGATTTAAATGCGCCGAATGGATGAAGCCGAACTCCCTAAAGATGCACGTAGCGTACTCAATTGGATTATGCACTTTGACGGCTCTAAAATGTTGGCTGGTCTGGGGGCTGGCGTCGTCCTGACATCCCCCATCGGAGATACAGTCCCATACGTACTCCAAATACTATACACGGACTCCAACAATGCAGCAGAATATGAGGCCCTGTTACATGGTCTCCGGATGGCAGTCTCCATTGGCATTCAATGCCCCGAGGTGCGTGGGGACTCGAACCTTGCAATATCTCAAATAAATGGAGACTTCGACACCAAGGATCCAAAAATCGCGGCTTATCGCAACGCCGTCCTCAAAATGTCAGCTCGGTTCGAGGGGCTTGAATTCCACCACGTGGCCCGGGAAAACAATCAGGCGGCGGATATCCTCACCCGCATCGGCGCTAAGCGCGACCCTGTCCCACCTATTATCTTCTTGGAAAGGTTGTTTAAGCCATCCGTGGTATGGGAAGGAGAGACCGGCAACAATAGTCCGGACCCGGCCACAACACCAGATACCGAACACTCTGACATAATCGGAGGCTCAGCCACCGAAACAACACCTTCCGCCCACGTGATAATGGATGTCATCGCCCCATGGACAGAACCATTCCTAGCCTACCTAACTCGGCAGGAACTACCCGAGGACCCAAACGAGGCGCGCTGCATTGTGCGGCGGTCTAAAGCCTACAAGGTCCACGAGGCAGAGCTTTATAAGAAAAGCGCTACCGGAGTCCTTCAAAGGTGCATCTCCAAAGAGGAAGGACGGCAACTTTTGGCGGAAATTCATGCTAGACTCGGCGGCCACCACGCCGCGGCCCGGGCCCTTGTAAGCAAGGCCTTCCGTACAGGTTTCTACTGGCCGACGGCCCGAGCAGACGCATAGGACCTCGTCCAACGTTGCGTCGGTTGCCAGCTTTTTGCAAACCAAAGCCATATTTCGCCTACCGCTCTCCCAATAATCCCCATCACTTGGCCCTTTGCGGTCTGGGGGCTCGATATGGTCGGACCCCTTAAAGGGGGAAGCCATAAGAAAAAATACCTATTGGTCATGGTGGACAAATTCACCAAATGGATAGAAGCCAAACCAGTCAAAACGGCCGAATTCGGACCAGTGATAGACTTCATATCCGGGGTTGTACGCCGTTATGGCGTCCCACAGCATCATCACTGATAACGGCTCGAACTTTACAGCCGACGAGGTAAAACTTTGGTGCAGCAACATGGGCATCTAGCTCGACTATGCTTCTGTCTATCACCCGCAAACTAACGGTCAAGTCGAGCGAGCAAATGGTCTTATCATGAGCGGCATTAAACCCAGATTAGTGCGATCCTTGCAGGAATCCGATACGCACTGGGTAGAGGAGCTCGACTCTGTACTATGGGGGCTGCGGACCATGCTGAATCACACTACCGGATACACACCTTTTTTATGGTGTACGTCGCAGAGGCGGTACTGCCCTGCGACATAATACATGACTCACCTCGAGTGCGCATGTACGAAGAGAAAGAAGCCGAGCTTGATCGACAGGATAGTTTGGATGCCTTGGAGGAGGAGCGTGACATGGCAAAAGCCCGTTTCGCATTCTATCAGCAACAGGCTCGAAGGTATCAAAGCAGAGAAGTACGGGCCAAAACTTATAACGTTGGCGAACTTGTTCTATGCCTACCGGAGAAGAAAAACAACAAGCTCAAGCCCAAATGGGAAGGTCTCTTCGTTATTGAACAAGTTCTGACCGGTGGAGCGTACCGTCTGCGGGATGCATCGGACAATCGACTCGAGCCAAACCCATGGAACGCAGCCAAACTCCGAAGGTTCTACGCCTAGTGTCGGACTCGGTGTTCCTCTCCTTACCTCTGTCAATTTTTTATATATTCGTTATCTGTCTTTTCTTTCTTTCTCTCTTTCTTCACCTTTTTTCTTCAAGGCCTTCAAAGGCTAAAATGTGTCTTGACTACAAAATCTTGACGCGCTAGCTGCGCTCATTATACCTGGGGGCTTCTTATACAGAAGCTTAATATAACTATTTTCCGGGCTCTATGCCCCACACATGTGTTCTTCTTCCGCGTGTACCTTTTTTCGCCATTATATGCATCGATATGACTTAAGTATTGGCCAAGATGGGTTGCCTGGCTCTTGTGTTTATGCCCTACGTTCCCGTTAATTCGGCTAGGGCATAAGGGGAGCACCTCTGCGATTGTCACTGCCGGGTCAGCCGGATGTGTACCTCAGACTAGGTGAAGCCGAAAGCTAGCGTTCTTAAGGGAATACTCGGTCGGTGACCAAAAGACGATTTCTATTTATTTTACTACATGCCCCCAGAAGTTTATATCATGTGTCTCTTTTCGCAGTTCGGACATGCACATTAGGGCATGCGTACCCAAGGAAAGGAACCCTTAACGGAACTATTCTCCTTGGAAGATGTTTCTTACTATCCATGTAATATAGCATAGCTAGTTGGGTACTTGTCTGTTCAAGCACTTATCACCCCTACGCCTGGTTTCCACGCGTACCCCGGTTTTTTCATAACTGAGCGGGTATTCGGATACACTCCGGACTGCCGGGTCCAGAGGTCGAAGCGAAAAGGTCCGCCATGACAAATGATTTACAATCTGGCTAGGGACAATACATGTCACTTGAAGTACACGGTCACTTAGACTGACTAAATTCTTCTTCTATACCATCCAACAGGCTGTCTAGCCTACAATCCTGTTGGGAATACTTTGCGGCTAACTCTACTTGGTCATACACCAAACTTACGGGGATGTCTTCCCCATCGGACCCCACTGGTCCGACCTCGGCCATGTGGTTCGGGTCAGCCTTGGTATATCGCGTCTTCACCATGGCCCAGGCTTCCCTCGCACCTTGTCGGCGGGCCGATATCTTCCATAATCGGAAGCGCCACCGCGCCCCCTTGAGCTTCTCTACAATCTCCCCCATGCCTTCGGGCAGGGAGGCGGATGGCCACAAGGCTTGGGCAATGCCCTACATCACCTGCCAAACTCGTTTGTGCAGTTGTAAGAGCTCAGGCAGAAGATCACCCGCAGACCCGGGCATTTCCTCCGTGGGACGACCCGTCAGCATACCTGCAGACATAACTCTGTTAGCCGGTTTCTTCGCTGAACTCTTTAAAAGTTCGTTCAAGCACTTACTGAAAATGCCGCGTCGAAGCCTCCTATTCTCCTTTACGGAGTCAGCAAGCTGGGCTCGAACATCTTTCAGTTCCACGCCCAGCTGAATATTGGCGTCTTGGAGATCGTTTTTCTCCTGCCTAACCCGTGTAAGCAAGCGCTCGCCAGCCTTTAGCTGTCCTTGAGCATGCGGTTCATCCCCTGTCACGACCTCCGGATTCACTCCGGAGCCATCTTCAGAATCTATTGTTAGATCTGCATGTGTGTCGCATACTACATGGTACCTGTCATTCTTTGCAATGAAAACAAGTGTTACCTGCTGGGGCCTTCTCGGGCTCCTTTATTGCGGAAATTGTGGCCTGAAGTTGGGCTTTGCACTCCTCCAGCTCTTGAGACAACCGGGTATTCTTCTCCGTAAGAACCTATGCAAACAATGATCCTTAAATCGAGTTGTGCCAACTGTTTCAAGTCTCAGGGGCTACTGATATACATAATTATTAGATTTTCTTACCTGTATATCCTTTACATACTAGTCCGTGGCTTTGGCAAGACCATTTTGAGCAGCCCGGATGTACGCATCTCCTGAGTTAAAGGCTTCGAATGCCTCTTGGGAAAAACAAGCGTCACGGAGTACGGCCCGGCGACGCCTGTGATTCATGGCGCTCTCCACTTTGGAATTTGTAGCGGATAGCCTGTCCGCATCCTCTGTAGGAGGAACATCTGGCGTTCGCCCCATGTTAGCGTCCGCCTCTATGTCCGGCTCTGGAGCCCGACTGGTGAGGCGTGACCGGCAACCTCTCCGGATATAGTCCGGCGAGCGTTTTTCCTACTAGGAAACATGGGCGTTATTATGTTTTAAAAGACAACGACCACGGAGCAGGGGTTCTGTTTCATACCTCTGCGACGGCGTCTCAGTCCTGACCGCCTTCCTTTTAAGCCTACCCAGCTTCGGTGCCCCTTGTTGGTGAGTCACCACTGGTTCGGCATGGCGTCCCGAGGGCCTTCCCTGTAAGACACCATATGTGTGTGGTAGGTGAAGTGCAGAAAAAGGGATTCATCTCGGAAGTTGGGACTCCGGTTTTACTTACATGCGGTGCAGGGAGCAGTCCAGGATAATCGGCTATGATGGCCACCATGGCATCGTCGCAGCTCAATTGATAGAACGTCCTGTCAACAAGCTCCACAAATGTGTCCGAATCTTCTTTGAGTCCGGGGTCGAGGGCCCGGTCAGGGTCCTCTGATTGTGGAGGCGGGTTGTGGACCTCCCTCACAGCTTTTCGCAATTCCTGCTATGAAATAGCAAGGTAAATATTTATGACAAAAAATGCGGGAAGGTTGGGAGTATAAAGTGGCAGCTCACCCAGCTGGGAGGGTTGTACATGGAGAATCCATCCGGTGGCTTAATGCTGATGAACTCCTCTTCCTTTCCTTTGTACAAATCGGACAAAATTTTCGCTAGAGCAGCGACGGAGTCCGGACCTTTACGACCGCAGCGGGTGGCATCGTCTTCTCCATTGAAGTGCCACATGGGTTGTCCCTGAAATTGAAGTGGCTGCACCCCCCGCATTATACATATGGACATAACCTCGATTATTGTCAATCCTGATTTGGCCAGTGTTTGTATCCGGCCCATCAGGTAAAGGACCTCTCTGTTATCTTCCTCCTGGGGGCTCCGAGGGCGCTAGCTGCGGCGTTTCTTCAAAGGGGCGTTATTAAACTCAGGAAGGCCCATCCGAATAGGGTCCGGAAGGGGGACGTCTTCCATGTAAAACCACTCCGAAGGCCAGTCCTCGGATGCCTTCTTCGGAGTACCGGACAGGTATCCGGTCCCGGCGATGCGCCATATTTCGGCTCCGCCCACTTGGTATATTGACCCCTCCTGTGTACGGGGTACGAGGCAGAATAGCCTCTTCCATAGCTCAAAATGAGCTTCGCAGCCCAGAAACAGCTCGCAAAGGGTGACATAGCCAGCGATGTGTAATATGGAGGCGGGAGTAAAATTATGCAGCTGGAGGCCGTAGAACTCGAGAGCCATGGAGGAAACGGATGGATTGGAAATCCAAGCCCTCTTAATAAGGGACAAGGCATACCCGCTCCCCCATGGATGGGTTGGGAAAGCTCTCCGCTTGCTCCCCGCCATTGTAGGTGGCGAGCCCGGCTCGAACGGGGACCATATATGCTAGGGGGAGAAATCCCTGTGTCTGTAACTCTACTAAATGGCTGTGGGGGATGGAATACTTCTTCCAATTGCCAGGCTTAGGGCAGGGAGCTAGAGGAGGAGCTGCGATGGCCGGCCATGTTGGAATGGATTTTTTCCAGGCGCGCTCCGATGGATACTCGCTGTGGGAAGATGGTGTGATCTGGATCTAAGAATCCCCGTCTCTTTAATAGACGATTTACTCACATGGCTAGGGTGGCAAATGTAAAAATGCCCTGGCTTCTCGCATTCGCTCGACACGTGGAAGATAGCCATTATTAGGCGCGGAAGCCAAGGAGTGCAACATTTATGGGAAGCCGGACACTACTCAACAGGTACTCAGAATTTGGAGAAGAACCCGCCTTGCAATGCCAAAGACAATCTGTGCGCCGGACTCACCACCATTGAAGCCTGGTTCGGGGGCTACTGAGGGAGTCCTGGATTAGGGGGTCCTCGGACAGCCGGACTATACACTTTAGCCGGACTGTTGGACTATGAAGATACAAGATTGAAGACTTCGTCTCGTGTCCGGATGGGACTCTCCTAGGCGTGGAAGGCAAGCTTGGCAATACGGATATGTAGATCTTCTCCCTTGTAACCGACTCTGTGTAACCCTAGCCCCCTCTGGTGTCTATATAAACTGGAGGGTTTAGTCCGTAGGACAACAACAATCATACCATAGGCTAGCTTCTAGGGTTTAGCCTCTACGATCTCGTGGTAGATCAACTCTTGTAATACTCATATCATCAAGATCAATCAAGCAGGAAGTAGGGTATTACCTCCATCAAGAGGGCCCGAACCTGGGTAAACATCGTGTCCCCCGCCTCCTGTTACCATCCGCCTTAGACGCACAGTTCGGGACCCCCTACCCGAGATTCGCCGGTTTTGACACCGACACCCGACTGAAGGCAAGGACCACCGCAAGGCGGAGCGGTATTTTTACGACGTCTTGGAGGGTGCCCGGATAGTAGAGGGCCAATGCTCAAAGGATATCATGTTTGAGTAAATGTATCCGAGCTGTCCAGACGTTGTTTTATGAACTAAGGTTTTGTAATATATTTGTGCCTTTATCTGAAATTATTTTCCTCCTGTGCGGCCGTTTTTATTTCTGAAAGTTTACCAGTCGTCGACTTCAGCCCCCACGTAGGTACTACGGAGTGTCCGGAATAGCACATGACCACACTTGACCCAACGTCTTGGTCCTTAAAGGTGCTATCAGTGCAGCGAACCAGGCAATCAGACTATGCGGCTTTATCACTCTCACTTAGCCATAGGAGTTTGACAATGGGACTATGAGCTAGCCCCTTGTGTGTGTGCGGCTATCCGAACTTGGATGCCTTAGGCGCGTGACTGGGTGGACGCCAGTCCTTCGTACATTACGTAAATAATCGCAAGTGATTTAGTAAGTCACCGAATCCCTGACCCGCTCTCGCTGTATCATGACAGTCAGTTTTCGGCTTTCTCTACTGAGGTGTTTGACCGGACGAACCAGAAACACAATCGCAGTAGTTCTCCCTTTACTACCTTAGCCGAACAAGAGGAACGTAAGGTGGTAACCACAGGAGCCGGGCAACCCAACTATTGACCAAAGACATGATTCGGAGCCGATGCATATAATGCAGTATTCGGGAGACCGAAGTATACTATAAAAGTGTTTGGTCTTTTTGTTATTATGATTTTTTTGAAAAAATATATGTGGACGAATAGAGCCCCTGGCAATTGAAGTTGTACCAGAATGTATATGTGGCAATCTTAGCACAAAATAGGAGTACAGATTATGAAACAAACCAAGACCGGACGAGGGTTGGTGAAAACTGTTTTCATTGTAATATATTTTAATATGTCAAGGTGTGCTATTACAGATAGTGCCAAGGCTATTTTACATGCCGAAATTTGTACATGAGGGAAAGCTGTATACGGGGCCTAAAAAGATGGTCTTGAAGATCTCATTGATGTCCTACCGCACGTCTGCGTAACTTTCACCTTTGTGGGAGAGATTCCTTGAGAGGAACGGCCCACGGTCGTCTGTACGAAAAACGGGCTCGGAAAGAGTCCTTGCACGACCTTGGAGTAGCTAGGTTTTAATGCACCTGTGGTATTGAAAAAAAAGATCAAAGGAAAAAGGTCAAGGTCATATAGGGTCGAGCAGTACTATAGAACTATCCGTATTGTGCCCCCGCCATTGCCCAGGGTATTTTGAGTGCGTAATTATGCACACGCGGTACAAGTGTCGTGGATGTGTGTGGCGATCGACGGAGGAAAAACTGCTAGTATAGCTTTGGAGTCGCCGAGCTGTCATCATGCAGAGTAGACCGGACGCATTTAATAGTGTCCGGGGGCTTGATGGCCGATGAGGTGTTCGGGCTAAGGAGGCCGCTCTGCACTTCGGCCGCAAGGGTCGTGGTATGCTCCTCAGTGCAGAGGGAACGCTCCGTGTTTCCATTGGCTGTAACAACGCCGCGGGGTCCGGGCATTTTGAGCTTTAAGTAAGCATAATGCGGGACCACATTGAAACGAGCGAAGGCGGTTCGTCCGAGCAGTGTGTGATAACCACTGCGGAAGGGGACGATGTCGAAGATCAAGTCTTCGCTTCGGAAGTTGTCCGTGAACCGAAGACTACTTCCAATGTTATTGAGCCCGTGAAGCGGGCTTCTACACCAGGCATTACTCCTTTAAAGGTGGTGTTAGTAGGCTTGATTCTTGACGGGTCAATACCCATTTTGCGGATCGTGTCTTGATAAATCAAGTTAAGACTGCTGCCGCCGTCCATAAGGACTCAGGTCAGATGGAATCCGTCGATGATTGGATCAAGGACCAAGGCTGCCGAACCTCCATGACGGATACTGGTCGGGTGGTCCCTACGATCAAAGGCGATCGGGCAGGCCGACCAGGGGTTGAATTTTGGGGCGACCGGTTCTACGACGTAGACGTCCCTTAGCGCACGCTTGCACTCCCTTTTGGGGATATGAGTGACATATATCATATTCACCATTTTCACCTCATGGGGGAATTTCTTCTGTCCCCCTATGTTCGGTGGGCAAGGCTCTTCGTCATCCTCGCTTGGCGACCCTTTCCCCTTGTGTTCGGTGTTTAACTTACCGGCCTATTTTAAAGACCCAACAATTTCTGTTGGAATGATTGGCAGGCTTGTCAGGGGTGCCATGAATCTGGCACGGCCAATCGAGTATTTTGTCCAAACTGGATGGACCATCTGTGGTTCCTTTGAATGGCTTCTTCCGCTGTCCAGATTTAGAGCCACTGAATCCAGCGTTGACCGCCGTGTCTTCGGTATCTTCATTGTTGCTTCGATGCTTGTGTTTGTTGCATCGTGGCCTACCGTTGCCATCTCACGGCCGGAGGTGCTGTGGTCATTTGATCGTTGTTTCTACGAGCTAACCAGCTATCTTCCCCCGCGCAAAAGCGGGTCATGAGTGCGGTAAGGGGTGCCATGGACTTCGGCTTTTCTTGGCAGAGGTGTCGGGCAAGCCATTCGTCGCGGACGCTATGTTTAAAAGGCCGCGAGGGCTTCGGCGTCCGGACAATCGACGATTTGGTTCTTTTAATTTAAGAACCTAGTCCAGAGTTTGCGGGCTGACTCTCCGGGTTGCTGGACTATATGACTTAGGTCATCGGCTTCCGGAGGCCGGACATAGGTACCTTGGAAGTTGTCTCGAAAGGCGTCCTCTGATACGTCTCCAATGTATCTATATTTTTTGATTGCTCCATGCTATATTATCTACTGTTTTGGACATTATTGGGCTTTATTATCCACTTTTATATTATTTTTGGGACTAACCTATTAACCGGAGGCCCAGCCCAGAATTGCTGTTTTTTGCCTATTTCAGAGTTTCGCAGAAAAGGAATATCAAACGGAGTACAAACAGAATGAAACCTTCGGGAACGTGATTTTCAGGAAGATTATGATCCGGGAGACTTGGACCCTACGTCAAGAAATAAAAGAGGAAGGCACGAGGTAGGGGGCGCGCCCACCCCCCCAGGGCGCGCCCTCCACCCTCATGGGTCCCCTGTTGCTCCACCGACGTACTCCTTCCTCCTATATATACGTACGTACCCCCAAACGATCAGATACGGAGCCAAAAACCTAATTCAACCGCCGCAACCTTCTGTACCCACGAGATCCCATCTTGGGGCCTGTTCTGGAGCTCCGCTGGAGGGGGCATCCATCACGGAGGGCTTCTACATCATCACAAGCCTCTCCGATGAAGTGTGAGTAGTTTACTTCAGACCTTCGGGTCTATAGTTATTAGATAGATGGCTTCTTCTCTCTTTTTGGATCTCAATACAATGTTCTCCCCCTCTCTCGTGGAGATCTATTCGATGTAATCTTCTTTTTGCGGTGTGTTTGTTGAGACCGATGAATTGTGGGTTTATGATCAAGATTATCTATGAACAATATTTGAATCCCCTCTGAATTCTTTTATGTATGATTGGTTATCTTTGCAAGTCTCTTCGAATTATCAGTTTGGTTTGGCCTACTAGATTGGTTTTTCTTGCAATGGGAGAAGTGCTTAGCTTTGGGTTCAATCTTGCGGTGTCCTTTCCCGGTGTGATGGGGCAGCAAGGCACGTATTGTATTGTTGCCATCCTGGATAACAAGATGGGGTTTTTATCATATTGCATGAATTTATCCCTCTACATCATGTCATCTTGCTTAAGCGTTACTCTGTTTCCATGAACTTAATACTCTAGATGCATCTTTGGATAGCGGTCGATGAGTGGAGTAATAGTACTAGATGCGGCAGGAGTCGGTCTACTTGTCTCAGACGTGATGCCTATATACATGATCATACCTAGATATTCTCATAACTATGCTCAATTCTGTCAATTGCTCAACAGTAATTCGTTCACCCACCGTAAAATACGTATGCTCTTGAGAGAAGCCACTAGTGAAACCTATGGCCCCCGGGTCTATCTTCATCATATTAATCTTCCAACACTTAGTTATTTCCTTTGCTTTTTACTTTGCTTTTATTTTACTTTGCATCTTTATCACAAAAATACCAAAAATATTATCTTATCATATCTATCAGATCTCACTCTCGTAAGTGACCATGAAGGGATTGACAACCCCTTATCGCGTTGGTTGCGAGGAGTTATTTGTTTTATGCAGGTACGAGGGACTTGCGCGTAGCCTCCTACTGGATTGATACCTTGGTTCTCAAAAACTGAGGGAAATACTTACGCTACTTTGCTGCATCATCCTTTCTCTTCAAGGAAATCCAATGCAGTGCTCAAGAGGTAGCATCCTCCAAATCTTCCCAGCTACCAATGGAGTTCTCTGGGAGGCTGTTTAGCCAGTGCCTGGCTGGTCCCTTTAGTGGGAGGTACTTGATGGCGTGGAGATCATCAGTGCGAGCCATGTGGATATGGAGAAGAAAATCCTCAATCCATACTGCGGGATCTGTCATTCAATCGTATGATTCAATGTTAACGGGTTTAAACCCTTCTGGGAACTAGTGCTCCATTACCTCATCGGTGAAGCATAAGGGGTGTACGGCGCCTCTGTACCGGGCGACGTCACGACGGAGTTCGGACGGCATCCGTGTTCGGTTTTCGGCCCGGGTGAGGTTATGCTTATCGCGTCGGGCCTGATGGTCGTCCTCTCGCATTGGAGCATGCCTCCTTGATCCATAGATTGATCTGGTCTGACCGGCTCTATTGTCCAGGTCCTTGCGTAGGTCGTAGGTGTAGCCCGGAGCCGCTACCTCCTTGCCTCTATGGCGGGGTGGTGCAAGCTAGTGTTCAGCGTAAGTAGACGCTCTGTCCCACCTACGTGGTGGTCGGTCAGGTTCATCAGCAGGTTTATACTTTGGCAGTATTGGTTCAAGGGCCTCATCATCAAATTATGGTAGTAGCTTGCGCTTCGGGTAGCTCTTTGTAGGGCGTTCGAGGCCGTATTCTTCGGCTGCCAGGACTTTAGTCCATCTGTCATTGAGCGTATCTTGTTCGGCTTGAAGCTGTTGCTGCTTCTTTTTTAGGCTTCTCGCTGTTGCGATTAGGTGGCGCTTAAAGCGCTCTTGCTCAAGGGGTTCCTCTGGCACAATGAATTCTTCGTCTCCGAGGCTCACATCATCCTCAGAGATTAGTAGATAGTTACTATCCTCCGAGTCCTCGTTCCCGACCGGATCGTCGGGGTTAACTTGCCCCTCCTCCCAATCGTCATGTTTGGATTTGGGCTCGATGGGGGCTTTGGGGTCTTCGGCGTTCTTTGGAGTGTTATTGTCTCCGGTGCCGGTATTGCTATCTTTTTCGTGACGTGATTTTGAGCGGCGCCGCTAGCGTCGACGCTTAAGTGGTGCCTCAGTAGGCCTGTCCTCAACCGGATCCTTCCTGACTTTGCCATCATCCTCTTTGGGTGTATCCACCATATACACGTCGTATGTGGAGGTGGCCATCCAACGTCCGGTAAACGGCGGGTCTTGGCCTTGTTTGTCTCCGTCATCGTCGTCCATGTCGTCGATGTCTTCGGAGGCGTAATCCAGCATGTCGGTCAAGTCTTCGACAACGGCTATGAAGTGGGTGGTGGGTGGGACGTAAAATTCCCCGCCTTCAGCCACTAATCCGGGCTGGGCGTAGTTCGGAGGTGATTCGTCTGTAATGGCGAGGGGTTGCATTAAGTCCATAGCCTCGTTTGAGAGTGAGGTTTGGACGGGGAAGCGAAAGTCCATGGAGCTAGGCATGGTAAAAGCCTCCTGGCCATGCTCACTTGGCATGGACCTCGAGAGTTCGGAGCTAGCATCCGGGGTGAGTCCGGCTTTCCAATGATAGGGGGAACCCAGTTTGACTCCGGGCTTGCCGATGACACAGTCCCCTCCGGATCTCCGATAGTGAGCTTCATAATTGCAGACAGTCCGGTGGGCTCCAAACTCCCATCTTCGGACCCGGTAGTTTGCTCCGGATCTAAGGCCAGAGCGATGGTCGAGGCCGCGAACCCTTCGAAGATCAAGTCTCCTCGGATATCATCGACATAATTCAGGTTCCCAAAACTGATCTGATGACCAAGGGCGTAGCTGTCGATATGTTCAAGGTGGCCAATCGAGTTGGCACGCAGCGCAAAGCCGCCGAACACAAAAAGTTGACTGGGAGGAAGGTTTCCTTGGAAACAACATCGTTGCTGATGATTGAACGAGCCACCGAACCTACTACTGGCAACACAGTGAAACTCTCAATGAAAGCACCAATGTTGGTGTCAAAACCGGCCGATCTCGGGTAGGGGGTCCCGAACTGTGCGTCTGAGAATTGAGGGTAAGAGGAGACAAAGGGGACACGATGTTTACCCAGGTTCGGGCCCTCTTGATGGAGGTAATACCCTACTTCCTGCTTGATTGACTTTGATGAGTATAGGGGTTACAGGAGTCGATCTACCTCGAGATCGTAATGGCTAAACCCTAGATGTCTAGACTATATGATTTTTATAGCCTCTACGGACTAAACCCTTCAGTATATAGACACCGGAGGGGCCTAGGGTTGTACAGAGTCGGTTTACAGAAGAAGGAATCTACACATCCGGATGCCAATCTTGCCATCCACGTAGAGGAGAGTCACATCCGGACACGGGGGAAGGCCTTCTACCTTGTATCTTCATGGACCATCAGTCTGGCCCATGTCGCATAGCCCGGACACCCGAGGACCCCATAATCCAGGACTCCCTCACCCGTGCGCACGGGGGGTTAGACCCAGTGGGCACGGGGTTTCCCCAGCGGCAGCCACTTCCAAATCGAGATCTGGGAGTAGGTGCGGTAGAGGAATCCTAAGGACTATGCACCTAAATTAGTCCTACACAGGAGAAGCAACCACCCTAATCTAGGAAAAACTAGAAACCCTAAAAATCTAGAGATGCATCCATGGAGGAAAGGAAAGAACAAGGGAAGGGGAGATACCGGAGGAGGACCCTATCCCGCATGATTTCCATGGAGCAACGGAGCCCGACGGTGCCCAGAGGAGCACCAGCGAGGGGAGGCAACGATGGCGGTCCTGGAGGCTTCCTAGGGAGTGGTGGGGGGCGATTGGGTGGGAATAACCCAAGCCCCCCCCCCCCCCCACGCCCACCTCTTCGGGACAGGAACCGCAGACCCCATGCGCACGGGGGTCCCATCGAGATGATTCTGCATCTACTACTATTCCTCCACACATCAACCGCTATCCAGCATGCATCTAGTGTATTAAGTTCATCGAAAACGGAGTAATGCAAAGAGAACGGTGCCATGATGTAGACAAGATCTATTCATGTAGGAATAGACCCAATCTTGTTATCCTTAACAGCAGCGATACATACGTGCCTTGCTACCCCTTCTATCACTGGGTGAGGACACCGTAAGATCGAACCCATCACAAAGTACCTCTTCCCATGGCAATAATAATCGATCTAGTTGTCCTAACTAAACCAAAGATTCGAAGAAGAAATACGAGGCTATATGCAATCATGCTTATAAGATATCAAAGAAGACTCAAATAATATTCATGGATAGAAACTGGTCATAAACTCGATCTTCATCGGATCCCAACAAACACACCGCAAAAAGTCATTACATCAAATAGATCTCCAAGAGACCATTGTATTGAGAATCAAAAAGAGAGAAGCAGCCATCTAGCTACTGCCTACGGACCCGTAGGTCTATGGTGGACTACTCATGCATCATCGGAGAGACATCAATGGGGATGATGAACCCCTCCGTGATGGTGTAGTTGGATCTCGTGGTTCTGGAACTTGCGGCGACTAGAATTGTGTTTCTTCTGCTCCCCTAGGGTTTCTAGAATTTCTGAGGATTTATAGAGCAAAGAGGCGGTGCAGGAGACCCCCGTGGGCCCCAAAACCCATCAGGGCGCGCCAGGGGCCTCTGGCATGCCTTGGTGTCTTGTGGGCCCCACGGGCCTCCCCCAGGTGCTTCCTTGGATCCCAAGTTGTCTTCTGATCCAAAACAAATCTCCAAAAAGTTTCGTGGCATTTGGACTTCGCAGTACTAATATTCTGCGAAGTAAAAACAAGCAAAAAACAGCAACTGGCACTGGGCACTATGTCGATAGGTTAGCCCCAAAAAATGGTATAAAGTTGCTATAAAATGATTGTAAAACATCCAAGAATGATAATATAACAACATGAAACAATCAAAAATTATAGATACGTTGGAGACGTATGATTCTCCTACTGGATTGATAACCTTGATTTCATAACTCAGGGAAATACTTATCTCAATTGAACTGCATCATCCTCTCCTCTTCGGGGGAATCCCAACGCAGCTCACAAGTAGCACGAAGAATTTCTGGCGCTGTTGCCAAGGAGACATCATCAACATCTATCAAGTACCTACGCATAAACTTTCATCTCCTTGCAATTACTTTATTTGCCATTTGCCTCTCGTTTTCATCTCCCCCACTTCTAAAAAGTTTTTTACAAAAATACAAAAATATTTTATGTTTGCCTTTTTCTTGTTTGGTCGCTTGCCTATTCATTATGACTAGCATAATTGTCCCTCCTTTGTCACCATATTTTGAAGTTCTATACTTCAAATAAAAACAAGGAGAAAATTTGAAAGATGGTTGGTATAGATTAATGGAATCTTACCGTGTTTGCACTATAAAGAGGGACATGAAAATTTTGCTCCGTAATTTTACGTGGGATTAAGCATGTCCCACAGACAACTTTTGGATTTTGCCGCAAAAGGTAATTTTATTGAATGTGATGCCAATGCTACCTATGAAATAATAGAGGGATTATTGGGGGTTCCACCACCACCGAAGGGATTTGTTCGCACTCAAGAGGGAATTCAAATATTATACAAACTGGGTGAGATGCAAAAAAAATTGGTTGATTTACAAAAATCTAATGAACCCCTTAAAAATATTTGTGGAAACCTCAATCGCGTGAATACTTTAATCACCCTTTGCAATAAGCGGTTGGATATTTTAGATATTAAAATTGCTTCTTTTTCAGAGATAAATGGGAAATGTAAAGAACCTCCTGGGTTTGAGAAAACTCCTACAAATATTATTAAAACCAAATATGACAATACTTGAAACTCATTATGCCTAGCTAGGGGCATAAGACAATAGCGAGCTTGTTGGGAGGCAACCCAATAGTTATCTTAAGTTCTCTTATTTACTTTCTGTTTTTTGTGTTCACACAATTATGCTACTATTATGATTGTGTTTTTATGTTTTAATCAGTGTTTGTGCCAAGTAAAGCCTTTAGGATTACGTTGGATGATAGTTGACTTGATTATGTGAAAAAATAGAAACTTTTGCGCCTAGTTCTGGATTTTGTAAATTCACAGAAATGTGGAAAAATTCTGAATTTTTTACACATAATGGATATATAAATTTCCCACATCATCCTAATTGTTAAGAATTTTTGGTGTTCGTAAGTATGGTCAATGTTCAGATTTCTACAGACTGTTCTGTTTTTGACAGATTCTGTTTTCATTGCATTGTATGCTTATTTTGATGAATCTATGGATTGTGTCGGGGGTATAAGACATGATAAAGTTAGAATACAGTAGGTATAATTCAACAACAAAATATGAATGGGTTTGCAACAGTACTTAAAGTGGTGATTTGCTTTATTATACTAACGGATCTCATGAAGGTTTTGTTAAGTTTTGTGTGATTGAAGTTTTCAAGTTTTGGGTGAGATCATGATGGATGAAGGAATAAGGAATGGCAAGAGCCCAAGCTTGGGGATGCCCAAGGCACCCCAAGGTAATATTCAAGGACTCCCAAGCAACTAAGCTTGGGGATACCCCGGAAGGCATCCCCTCTTTCTTCTAACGACCACTGGTAACTTTACTTGGAGCTATATTTTATTCGTCACATATCATGAGTTTTTCTTGGAGCGTCATGTATGATATGAGTCTTTGCTTTGTTTTCTTTTTAGTTTGTCACAATCATCCTTACAGAACACACCTATTTGAGAGAGCCATATGTTATCATGATTTGTTAGAATTGCTCTTTGTGCTTCACTTAAATTTTTTGAGCTATGCAATTGCTCTATGTACTTCACTTAAATCTTTTAGAGCACGGTGGTGATTAAATTTTGAAGAAATACTTGAACTCTCATGCTTAACTTATATTATTTTGAGAGTTGTTATATGAATTTTTTTGAAGAAATATTTATGCTCTCATGCTTCACTTAAATCTTTTTAGAGTTGATAATAGCAATGGTAATTTGCACGAGATATGAATTTGGTCCCAAAGTGATGAATATTCAAGGGGGGTATAATAAAAACTTTCATATAGATCATTGGATATGATAAACTTAATTCCTTACAATAGTTTTGCGATATGGAGATAGTAATATGTGAGTCATGTTGGTGAGTAATTATGCTTTAGTAAAAATATTGGTGTTAAGGTTTGTCATTCCCTATGCAAGCACGTAAAGTCAATAGTTATGCAACGAAATTATCCTACTTGTGGTGCATTATTCAGTGTTAGTTATGTTCAATGTATGTTCATGACCGTTTTCGTTTTTTTGTAGGTCGCTTCTCAATCTATTTGCTAGTCTTCATTTGTACTAAGCGGGAATGCTGCTTGTGCATCCAATTCCTTAAACCAAAAGTTGTGCCAAATGAGTCCACCATACCTACCTATATGTGGTTTTTCCTTACCATTCCAAGTAAATTTGTATGTGCCAACTCTAATATTCAAAAATAAATTTCCGTTTTGTGTGCCCATACAGCTCATGAAGCTGCAGGGGGTGGACAATATTTTCCATGCTAGGCATTTTATTCTCAAAATGAGTGTTTATTCACTTGTCATTACACGAGAGTGTGGAAGGTAATAGGGATCCCCAGTCTCGAAATGATTTTTTAATATGATGTTAATAATAAATTCCTTGAAAAGTGTTGGTATGGAAGGCACCCGTGGATACGGCTAGCCATGGATCGTGTAAGAATGGCGGAAAGGAAATAAACTTTACATTCTGTTCGGGAACCGCCTATGATTTATCTAGCATGAAAGATATTGGGAATTCTCAGTCGTTTTCGTTGACAAGAAAATCATGCCTCTCAAAATAATTTTATCTCTGAATTTAAGCTATGAGCTCTGGCACCTCTAAAAATCTCTGCTTCCCTCTGCGAAGGGCATTTCTATTTACTTTTATGCAATTTTTATTTTTATGCTGAGTCTCCATCTTCTCTTATAAAGCACCAACTAGGAAACACTATTGCCATACTAGTGCATTGGGTGTAGCTAATATTTGAGTGGGTTTCATGAATGGATCAACAATTGAGCATAATGGGCTAGGGATAGCTTTCTTTAGCTTGATATTACGAAAGAAATGGTTGCTTGTTGATATGCTTGAGTATTGATGTCTTCATGTCAAACTATAGACTAATGCTTTGAATCAGTTAAGTCCAAATATCCATGCTATAAAAGAAAAGAATATATGATGAACATGATAGGTAGCATTCCACATCAAAAATTCTCTTTTTATCATTTACCTACTCAAGGACGAGCAAGAGTTAAGCTTGGGGATCTTGATACGTCTCCAACGTATCTATAATTTTTTATTGTTCCATTCTATTATAATATCAATCCAAACAAAGTCCAAATGCCACGAAACTTTTTGAAGATTTTTTTCTGGACAAAAGAGACACTGGAAGCTTCGAGAGAAGACCAGACGTGGGAGGATGGGCCCACCACCCACCAGGGCGCGCCTAGGAGGGGTAGGTGCGCCCTGATGGGTGGTGGGGCCATGAGGCTCCGTTTGACCTAGCTTCGCCTCTATAAATTCTCTAAAATTGGGAAACCAACAGGGGAGTCCATTATATACTTTTTTCTCCGCCACAAGCCTTTTGATCTCGAGAGATCTCATCTGGGGACCCTTTCTGGCACTCTGCCGGAGGGGGAATCAATCACGGAGGGGTTCTTCATCAACCTTTGCCCCTCCGATGATGCGTGATTAGTTTACCACAGACCTACGGGTCCATCATTAATAGCTAGATGACTTCTTCTCTCTCGATGTTCTTCAATACAATGTTCTCCTTGATGTTCTTGGAGTTCTATCCGATGTAATCCTTTTTTGCGGTGTATTTATTGGGATGCGATGAATTGTGAGTTTATGATCGGATCTATCCATGAATAATATTTGAGTTTTCTCTTAACTCTTTTATGCATGATTAATACAGCCTTGTATTTCTTCTCTGATTTATTGGTTTGGTTTGGCCAACTAGTTTGATTTATCTTGCCATGGGAAGAAGCGCTTTGTAATGGGTCCGATCTTGCGGTGCTCAATCCCGATGTGAGAAGGGGACATGACACGTATGTATCGTTGCTATTAAGGGTAAAAAGATGGGGTTTATTCATACGTGAGTTTATCTTGTCTACATCATGTCATCTTGCTTAAAGCATTACTCCGTTTTCCATGAAACTAATACACTAGATGCATGCTGGATAGCGGTCGGCGTGTGGAGTAATAGTAGTAGATGTAAAATCGTTTCGGTCTACTAATCTTGGACGTGATGCCAATATATTTGATCATTGCCTTGAATGTCCTCATAATTATTTGTTTTTATATCAATTGCCTAACAATAATTTGTTTACCCACTGTGTGCTATTTTCGAGAGAGAAGCCTCTAGTGAAAACTATGACTCCCAGGTCTATCTTTATCATATAAAAATCCTAAAAATATCTTGCTGCAATTTTCTTTTATTTATTTTATTTTGAATTTTTGTCAGATCTATCTATCAAAAACTATACCGTTTAATCTTGCTCGTAACCGTTGAGGGATTGACAACCCCTCTACGCGTTGGGTTGCAAGTATTTATTGTTTGTGTGCAGGTGTTGTTTACATAGTGTTGCTTGATTCTCCTACTAGATTAATAATCTTGGTTTCATAAGTGAGAGAAATACTTATTCTACTGTACTACATCATCCTCTCCTCTTCGGGAAAATCCCAGCGCAGCTCACAAGTAGCAATGGCTACCGGCAACGTGAGAAAGGCGAGGAAGCTCCTGCATATTAGGAAGATCTTCGAGCTTGTTACCAGCAATTCCGTCTTGAGTTTGTCCAGCGGCAGCAACCAAATCACCGCCAATCACCATATGCGGCTCAGGCGCGCCGATGACCAGATCCCCATCACATATCGCCAGACTCTTGCATAAAGCCAAACTCCACTAAGGGCATCTCCAACACTGACCCCCAAACCCCCCTTATCTGTCCGGACCGCTCAGCCCGGACGTGTTTTGCCATCTAACGTGGTCCGGTATCCGTTCACCGGCCAATCCGGACGTCCGAAATCCCGCAAATCGGAACCAAACTAAGGGGGGCTATGCAAGAGCCCAGACATCCACGCAACGAACCAAAAGTCATACCCTCTCCTCTCCGTCCAGATGGCAGAACGCCGCTCATGTTGCTATTTAGGTTTGGTGGATAGCATGTTTGAAGTTGGCAGAAGCCGCTAATCACTTTGTTTCACCTTTTTTTCAAAAGCTACAAGATTTGGTGGATGCAAGCAGTAGAAGGCTCTTATATTTCTTTACGAAGGGAGTAGAAGCTAGCTAGATTGATTATGCCAAATAGCATGCCTGAAGCTACAACTACGTGATTTGGCAGAAGCAAGCTATGGTTCCGCCAAATAGCATGCCATGTAGCTAGCTATTGGACTAAATTGCTACTCCCTCCGTTTGAAATTACTTGTCACAAAAATGAATAAAGATGAATGTATCTATAACTAAAATACATCTAGATACATTCATTTCTTGGACGAGTAATTCCAAATGAAGGGAGTACTTCCTAACGGAGGGAGTACATAGATTTTGCAGAAGCTAAGTAATATGCAGCTACATCTGAACTAAGAAGCTACTGATCACGTTTGGACGGAGAGATAATTTATTTAAAGTTAAAATAAGCAGACACATGAGATATCAGTTGGATGGTCGGCTCCTACATCTGAACTGTCCTTATCGATCCATGGACAGATACAGTGTCTGGTTTAGGGTCAGGGTTGGAGATGCCGAAACACTATAACTAAGCCTAATCTGCAGCGGAGCACCGATTGCTTGTCCGTTTGGTAGCTGTAACAAAGATCATGTGGTTTCTTTAATGAAATTGGAGAGGAAGGTTCCCGGAAATCCTCTCTTTTGCTCAAAAAAGAGAAGGTGAGGAAGCTCCTGCTAAGTGCAGCCCCTGCTTGTCTCCTTCCGTGTGCTCTGTTCTTGCAGACACATTTGAATGCCCGCGTAGGTGCCGTTTAGGTTCAGTTGCATGCAACACGTCATGTTCGAGCTGGATACATATATTTGCCAGTAGCTCGTCTACATTTACACTCTTCTTTCTCAAAGGGTACAAGTAGTTCAGTTCCCACCGAAATTGATGAAAATAAACCTATTCCAAACAAGCCATGAACTACTAGTTCTGTCTTGATCAAGTCCTCAACGGTGGTGTGATTGGTGTCCAGTCTCCACTCCAACTAGGCAGCGTCGAGTTACAGGCCGCCAAGCAAAAAATTGCAGCCAAATGAAGCAGCAACTTACATACAGAAACACAAAAACTTACATACAAAAACACAAAACAAAACATGATAAAACTATATAGAACTACACCGATTAGCCTCTTTGATTTCCAAGTACCGGCCAGTCAAGGTACCTCGCCACTATCTCAAGAATTACAGCAGGCCTCTCAGGCCCTGGACCCAACAATACAACGCTGTTACAGAAATTGTCACATATAGACTAGTTTAAGAATTTATTATAGAAAAAAAATGTACATCATGTTTCGACCCGAAAAAGGCATGGAATCTGAGGGGGGAGGCCAGCCAAACAGGCCAGCAGAGTATGCACACTCATGGCTGTGATTTTTTTCTCTTTTTACCTTTATACCAGTCCACCGCAATCTCGATGGCAAATCCGAATCCGAAACTGACCAGGATCAGAGGTCGTTCAGGACGAAGCTGCGACGCTATTGCCCGATGGGCATCGTGGCTTGCGACACCGCCTTGTTGTTCGCCCCCAGCTAACCATGCCCCTTTCATCAGCTTCTAAGCCAACAGAGTCGGGTTTTGAGGGTGGTGGGCTCGCCTCGGCTTCTATCTCTACGGTAGCTGGCTGGTCTTTGCGGGGCTTTCTACCTCTTGTTCGCCCACCGCGCGCTCGCCTGGTTAAACTCGACTCCCATGATCCACCAGATGCCTGTACTAACCCCTCAATTAGCTGAATGTCCTCTATGATCTTAGGCCGGGAAAGCGATGAAAGCCCGGGCAAGATGTCCTTCTGGAAGTCTCGCTTCTGCCGTCGCTTCCTTTGCGGTCCTCTTTTTGGCTTGGTCAGCAGGTTCACCGCTGAAACAGCTTGGTCATTGTCTGTCAGTGGTGGTTCTGGTGTCCTGGTCCAGCGCTCATCGGTCTTGCACTCTTCCAGCTTCAGTGTCAAGGCTTCAAATGAGTCTGAACCATCATCACTGGAATTATCGATGCAACCCTGGACTTTTGCTTGCTCGGCATGGTCATCCATGCTTGATATCGCGAGCTCTGCAAACCACTGCAACATATCATCGGGTGTGCCTGTGGTGGTCAGCACATCCGTTGACAACGCAAGAATAATCTGCGCTGCATCTGTAGCGGATGGAAAACACATATCAGCTTCCTTGGATGCACCAAGCTTGCCAGAAGGTGTGCATTCCTGTTGAGAAGTCCAGGCAGCACCATCTTCACAAGCTGGCACTTCTTCTAAGTCAAACAAAATGTGCGCTTAGCATGGTTGTTCTGTAAGGCCGCCACATCACATTCATGTGACACTACTGATGACTCTGAGTTATCTTCATGTGGTACATCATCATTCAGATCAAACAAATTTCTGACAACAGCGGCGCCACTTTTCTTGACAACACCTTCAGTAGCTTGTCCATCTCTATCCAAGGGTTTCTGGCTTGAAAGTGGTAAATGTCTCGTAGTACTCTCCTCAGTCTTATTACATACCAGCCAAGTTCTATCAGTGATGCCTTCAGAAGCATCATCTATCTTAATTCTGCAACCTAGGGACGTCGAGGCAGAATCTGACAAATTGCAAACAATCGGTGTTATTCCTGTCAAGTTATTGTTGATTTTCGTGTCTGCTGCAGTCCCATTGGAATGCCCAAGCATCTTTCTTTGCTTTTCCAGCCCTGTTGGGTCAGCACAAGTAGCTTTATTTTTTAGCCAAGAGATCCCAAATACTGATCCCTCGCCTTTACTATGCTGCAAACTACCAACAGATCTCCGATCCCGTTCTACAAGCTCTTCCAGACCATCTGACAGTGCTTCATTCAAATTAAAGTTCTTTATGCCCTTGCCGTTTGTGGACTGAGGATACCCATGAGACTGCCGTGCTGCTGAATGTTCAAACATCAGGCAGTTCCTTTGCTCCAACTCGCTCGAAATTGCAACCTGTTGTCTGGATCGTGATGCGGAAAATGGATCAGGTGGAAAGCCAAAGTAACTACCATCCAAATTATCAAATCTTTTCAGCTTATGAATCGAAGGTCCAATGCTTTGGGTCACAGCACTAGGACTCTTGTATGAATTAACAGTTGAAGATCCATTGAAACTTGGAACTCGCTGGAAAGCATTGTTGATAACACTGCTCCTTGGGTCCACTGTGCAAGAACCTATAGGAGAGGCGACGGAAGGATGGTCTATGTGAGGAATGGAGATTGGAGCAACAAGTCTAGCAAAATTATTGATGGGAGATGCTCCCATAGGACCTTTTGAAAACCATCCAACTGAACTGTTTTGACCATGGTAAATAATCTCATTGGTTGCAGATCTCCCATCAGCAACTTTGAAGGATTTTTGCAGATCAGCATTGCTGTATCTGGGTGTAAAAAAAGATTGGTTGCTGACTTGTTTTCCTGAAAGAATTGAAGCAATATAGCGGATCAAGGACACTGCAAGTACAGAGCAGTAACCAAATATGCTAGATTTGTACAGAACTACAGATTGGTTATAAACAGCATAGGATAAAGTACTCAAGATAATAATAATGTAGTCCACTGCCACATCATGCATAAATAGAAAAAGAAAAAGAATGGTCGGAAACAGATATGCAACATGCACAGCTAAGGGAAGCGAGTTCTACATGCACTGCGACAGAAAAAACCTTCACATGCAGTTGAAATGCTATTTCTAATACGTATTAATAGGTACCAGGAGGGCATGACGTCCAAGTCACATAACGGATGAAGGTAGGTTGTAACCACATTTCCCCCCAAATTCCATAGTGAACCCTTACCTCTTAATGCAAAATGACTTTTTCGTCGACAGATATAGTAAATACATGTACTAGTGATATTTATTGTGTAAACATAGAAAGATAAGCATGACAAGAAAAGAAGCAAATAAAGGTGTACTAAGTGAAGCTTATCCTTACCTTTATCAATCAATGGTTTCTCCTCCTGTCTTAGTTTGGCACTTGCATCAAGGAAATTTGAGCTTGTTCCTTCGTCAGTATGCTTCTCTTTGGAGTATTCTTTATTGAAACCAAAGTTAGCTGTGCTTGATCTCACTGCAGATTGGCGCCAAGAGTTCTCCAAGGTATACGGGAGACCTCTGGATACTGACCCGTTTGTTCCACCCATATGCATCCCAGTAATTGGCTCATTCAGGTCAGCGACATGGCAGGCTCCCGGTTTATTGGTAGTCAGCAAACCAGAGGTTGAGCTATTATCATTGAACCTCCCCAAGCCTTCTGCACCATTCGGAGGTTTTGTACCCGAATCTACACCAAGGAAATCTATAGGCTTATTATCTGATGTGTTGTCATCATCTATATAATGATCAGCTGGAAGCTCAAGGTCAATAATGCCTTGCTTGGTATTTAAAGCAACACCATTCGAGGGGAATCCATTTGGAGAGGGCAGGACACTGCCATCACTAAGGAACTTCAAGGAGTGGTTTGTATCAGTGTGCACTGCAACAGTAGCCTCTCCGTATGTTTTGGCCACCAGAGGCATCTGCCATATCATCTTTGAGCCATTTGGTTGAACTTGTGATGACGAATTTGTCTGTGATGCATCTGCCAGTTCTGGGTATGCATATGCATCTTTGTTTTCATAATGCTTCATCAGGTCTCTCTGTATTTTGTAAACCCGGTGCAGTTCATAAACCTGGATAATGATTTCAGTTAATCAGTTAACAAGATAAGAGAAAGAAAAACACAAAATGAGAAGTGAAAATATCGGCTGTGTGCCTGCAGTTTATACTTTTTGTAACTTGTCATGCATTAAGATGTTTACGTAGTTAATGCCAAGGTACCAACCTGCTGTCTAAACATAGCTTCATGTGAAAGCATTGTGCGCTTTAGCGTTTCGTTGTCGTATTCTGAATAACCATCTGCCTGCTTTGTCATGAAGCCATTGTACAACTGTCCATTTGATGTTCTATCCTCATAGTATGGAGAGCGCCAACCATTTGAGTCCATGTGCAGATCCCCTGTAGCATAGTATCCAGGATTGTAACTCTCACCTTCCACTTTAGCTCCCATTAGTATTACAGTCTGTTGAACAGACCAGTCAACTGATGCTGAATTATATACAAAAGTGGGGTGCGAAAGGTAAAGCTTTTGGAATAGCAGCCTCAAATATTTCAAATAATAAACATGCATTATTCATTGCTTGAAGCCTTGAACAAGAAACAAAAAGATCAAGTTGAGCTTGCAAGAGAAACATCAAAGTCAACTAGATGTTGCAACTTTATTTCCTGCATGTTGACAATCATAATGTGAAAACACATTTATTTACATTAAATTCAAGCTTGAACGCAAGTAGCGTACAGCATACTGCTTGTCTAATGGTTGTTTCAAGTGCAACACCCAAACAAATAACACAGTGCAGACAAATTGGTGCTTTTAAGATCCTCGGCAAGATATTTTACTTAAGAGCATGGGAGCAAGTTGAGAAGAGCTAAGAATCTAGCATCTGAGTAAGTAATATCAAACAGAGATTTACAAAAACAAAAACAACTAAAGATTTAGGGGTTCCATTGATAAATTACCAAAACAATGAGCATGTAGCAATCATGCTAAAATTCCCTTGACCCGGACGGCAACCAGCACTGATCATCACATCACAGGACACCAAAGGGAAATCACAGTGTGAATGCAATGCACGTGTGAAATTCCAATCTTTAATGCTTTGAGCTAACTGGACAGCTTGACTTGCTCAGGTGAATCAATACTACCTCCCAATCTGAATGGCACTTAAAGAGAAATAACCTGCCAATAAATACTGCAGTGAGTAATAAGAAAGGATCTGGGAAACAAGATGCGACATGTATCATGGATAAAATGCATGACAAAAACTCACTACCCCTACAATAATCAAACAAACCTAGACAGCAACAGAGTAAACAACACCAAAGGCCCAACTTTTAAATATATACTGTTTTCCATAATGGCATAGAATATGCACCTCACCTGTTTGTTTCTAAATTCATCGGGCAGGAAATAACTAAAGGAGAGAAGACGAGTCAATCAGCGATAGTTCAACCTACTTAATAAAATCCTAAGGACTAGTTCTTTTAAGAGATATATCATCATCTTTACCAAACGTGGAAAATAGAAACCTATGGCCAGCAGATGCAATCATTGACTTCTCGCGTACAATCCAACTGAAACGTCACACAGACCTAATCACCAAAACAGAAAATAAGAACCCCGAAACCTAATAAAAGGCCCAAAAAAAAATTACAACAAGCAAGTTATAACACAAAGAGTCCCAATTCCAATTTCAGTTGAACTGGAATTTGCGTCCACTTCGAAGTTTTATGTTTGGTTTCACCAAGGAAAATTCCAGTTTGTTCAGAAAGGGGAGAATTACGAAGTGTCTTGGAAATAGAAGATTAACCCATTTCCAACTCCAGTTTGGATGATAAGAACTGTAAATAAAGGCCAGAGATGGGCAAGCATACTTGAGCAAGCACGCACGGGGAAACTGAGGCAATCGCAGGACGAACTGACAATGGTAGCTACAGGCACGGAGGTGGGAAGAGAAGGGGAAGTGGATCTGGACGCCAAAGTCGAGCCAGACGCCTGGAGTACAAAGAGGAAAGCGAAGAACGGATGGCGACGGACGGCAGGCGTCTGGATCTAGACAACAGGAGGAGGGCGGCAATGAGAAGGAGGCGGCGCCGGTGGCCGAGGCCGATGTGTCGCGTGGAGGGCGGCCGGATCTGGACGTGCGGCGGAGGCCAGGAGCGGACGAAGAGACAGTGACGGCGACGGCGACAGCGACAGGGGCGTCGGGCAGAGTGAAATTCGTCCGAAATCGGAGCTCCAATCCCCCCAGGTGCCCCCGGATTGGAGCTCCAACACATCGGGAAAGCAAATCAACACCGCTCCTTTGGATTGTGTTAGGTCGATTCCACGATCCAGACAGCGCGCGAGCAGAATTAATTGAACCAGACCAGCTACAAAGAGAGGAAATTCTGACCTCAGGGATTCTTGGCGCTGCGCTGCAGCGGGTTGAGCCTGACGACCCGCAGCATTCGGCGGGCGAGCGTCCTGTCCGGCACCGCCGCCACGGCCATGCCCCAAGAAACCCCGCGCCGCCCAAGAACCCGCCCAACCCAACCAAGGCAGGATATTTATTTATCTATCTATATATCCTAGAACAAAGAAAGAGGCAAATCTCTGTGGCGGCGGCAGGGGGGCGATCGGGGCGGAGGACGCTCGGAGCTCCGACGTATCCGGGACGGGTCCGGTCGGGGGAGGCTGGAACCGGATTTGCTGGGGCCGGGCCAGGGAGGGCGAGGAAGAGGGAGAGAAAGTGGTGGGTTCTCGTCGTCCTCGTCCCCGGACGAACGAACCACTGTCTGCGGATGTAGGAGTATCTTGGTTTGTTCTCTCTCTCTCTCTGCTCACTCCCCACTCTCTCTCTCCTTGCTCCTTTTGGGGGTTTTGGATTGGCGTCGTTTGGCCTGGCCTCCCTCTCTCTCCTCTCTCTCTCTCCTCTGGGGGCAAGAAGGAAGGGGGGTGGAATGGAATGGAACCACCTTCGACCCTCTTTCTAAACGAGCCGCAAGGACAGCAGATTTGTTGACATCCGATATTCTCTCTCCCTCTCTCTCTCCGCCCTGATGCTGATCCTCCCCATCACACCCCCTTTGTCCCTCTCCCCGGGCTTTCTCTCTCATCAATCACCAACCCGGACATTTCCCCATATTATACCATTTTCCCCCCTCCCCCTGCCACCACATCGCCACCGGCTGCTGTCCCTCTCACGATTCTGGTGTGGAACTGGACAACCAGTGGTACTACTACGTTTTTCTCCCTTTCCAATTCCAAGTGTGCTGCTCTATGATATGATATTATGATATGATATAATTATTCCGGGGATCGGATTTCCTACGGGACAGTTATCATGAGGACGACTGATTTTTATTTATTTCTCTTTCCTCGGTCCGGTTTGTTTAGAGTAATGGAGGATACGAGTTTAGGGATTGGGACTTGGGAGAGAATCTGTCCACCCTTGGCTTTGCTTCCAGTTCCCGGTGGGGGAGAGAGAGAAAGTAACAGACAACAAGTGTTAAAAATACTCGAGGAGGACAGTAGTACCACCCGACCTCCTTTCCAAACCTTGCAAAACCGGCCATCTTTTTATCCCTCCCCTCGTGATGCCTTCCTTTTTTATCTCCTCCTGGACACTGGACTTGCTACGTACACACCGTCCGGAACTTTACATTGGCCAGCCAGCCAGCCGAATGTATCGACGCGGTTGTTTTGGACTCCTTTCAACAAGTACTACTACAAGGAGTACTGTGGTATGTATGTACATGTACTGCCAGTACTGGTAATGGTGGTTGGACATGTTGAATGTATTTGCATGCACTTTTTTTTTTTGAAACATTTGCATGCACTTATGGCTTAGCAACAGTGCATGTGTTAATGTGTTGCTGTATTTTCTATTTCTTTTATTTGTTAGTATGTTATCTTCTTTATTGATTGTTTACCTTATGCTTGTGTCGCGTTCTCATTGTGTCAATCCTACTTTAGTGCAAGTACTACTCACTTGTTTAGTGCAAGTACTTTTGGGTCCTATAATGTCCGCTTGCCCAATAATACTCCTCACTTGTTTAGTCAAATGTCGTAGTTAATGAATACCTAAACTGTACAACCAACTATATACGTTATGTCTTGAAAATAAATGACGGGTTGTTGGCGTGACAACATGCCAATATCACAAGGATCAGGGGTACGGAGTGACGGTTAGCTCCGTGGACTTAGGGGCAAAGTGACGTGAGACGACTCCGCCTTCTTTGGCGCATCACTCATCTTCATCATATCATCTATGTGCGGGATTCTAGTGTGTGTTTGTGTGTTCTTTGCTCTTCGCGTCGTTTCCACTATTTGTTTCATTTGTCTTCATCATCCTGCGCCCCACCTATGACTTCATCGTTATCTGGCGCTACTATTCCACAATCTTCGTCCTCTTACATATCTTACATGACTAGCATCAAGACAAGGTGACACCGTCCCGATCAGGCGTACATACGAAGTCATCAAGGAGCCACATTACCCCGTATGACGTCTCGTTAACCTCTCGGGCATGTTCTTTCGCTATCCAATTTGGTGTCTCCTGTTCATTCCCCCTCCATGTTCTTCATTGCAATTTACATACAAATGTTCACACGGTATTCCAAGTGTGTGGCCACTTGCTTATCTTTATATTACAATATAGATATTCGTGCTAAATAGTGAGGTACCCCTACGATTTGGGCATACCACCCAATTTTTTTTACCAAAATAAATAGGTTAAGAAAAAAACTATTTTTTCACAACAACCATGTTTGTGATTTCCTCCTGAGCGCAAATTCTTGGCAAGAAAATGTCATACATCGTGACCTAGGCCGAAAAATGTGTTCTAAAAAGCTTGGGAAAATCAATATTTTACCAGTATTATAATACATGTCAAAAAATATATTTTCAAACAAGTTATTTTCAGTACAATTTATCATTCCTCCGAGGAGGACGCACGGTGGCCTCAGAGCTACATTTTGGATTACATATAGGCTGGGCACTGGACACAGCCATCATTGGGTGGAGCATTCTCAGCGTACGCTTTGCAACCACCGCCCGGTCGCCAGAGGACCAAACGTAATTAAACAAACCGGCTGGGGGAACAAGCATCACCCCGGAGAAAAGAAGCTCGTCACGATAAAAGCGGTACGTACTAGTAGTAGAGCAAAACATAGCGAATCAACCTGTAGTTGAGTTGGTTAGGTGGACAGTGGTATCACGTAACCCACTGGGTTCAAATCACTGCTTTCGCATTATTTGGATTTATTTGAGATTTCCGGCGATCGTTTTCGATTGGGAGGAGACGTTAAAATTAACGACGAAGCGCTTTCTGACTTCGTAAATCTCAAGATGATATCGGGCTTAGTCTGCCGAAGGTCTTTCGTAGGGATAGGGTGTGCGTGTGTGCGTTCATAGGGATGAGTGTATGCGCGTGTATATGAGCGCTTATGTCTATACTGATGCTCAAAAAAAAGCAAAACATAAACAATTATTAGCGCTTTTAATCCCTGTGCGTTGGTCGATCCAATGGTCGCCCGAAAGCCTGCTTCCCAGGGCCCCACCACCCCTCCCTCCCTAGTCCAACCGCGGAAAGAAAAGGTACGATGCGTCAGTCCTCCTCCTGCCACGCGGGGCCACAGGCAGGGAATCCCCTGCGCGATCCGGGCACGCGACGCCGCTACAGTCGACGGCCGCCGCTGCCGGCGCCGGCGGCGGGGGGAGAGAGATCCGGCGCGGCGGCGGGCGGCTTTGGATTTGGGTGAGGGCAACGGCCTCGGATTCCTCGGGCCGGTGGATTTTGGAGGGGAATGGACCAGATGGATCGCCTGTTTGTTTCCTGTCCCGTCACATTCCCGTCCCGTGCGGGGCTGCCTCGGAACGGCGCGGTCGATCCCCAGGACAGGGCCCAGCCAGTCAGAGGGCTGGTTCATCGTTGGCTGTACTAATGGTGGGCCGTGGTCCCTCCACCAGCCCAAGAATATTGATTAGTTCGTCGTAGTATTGCATTATTATTTTTCTCTTTCAGAGTGGGATTTGATTGATTCCGCGAGGAGGGGAAAAGAAAGAATGGATGGATGGATGGACGCTGCGGCGGCGACAGGGACTGACGGCGGATCGGCACTTGCGGGATTTAAGGCGGTAAAGCAAAAGGGAATAATGGTGCAATGAAGGAGCGTCAATGTGTGCAGGTGATCCTTCTCTGGCCATGGCGTGCTAGACTAGGGGCAAGGGGAGCACTCCATGTGGAATCTTTGTTGGTGCCATGCGTCGCGTGCAACGTTTCATGAACATGTCGAGGGGCCTTCCTTGCTTCCGGCATCAAGCATTCAAAACAGAACAAGTACTCATGAGCTCGTACCATTCCCAGTTTCTCCCCTGTTGGTTTTTCGGTTTATCTCGTACTGTACTTTTTTTGCTCCACGCGTAAGATTTATCTTAAGTCAAACTTCATGTAGGTTGACCATATTTGTGTTAAAAAAGGACATCGATATCTTTCGGTTGATCAGACGTTAGCGATATATCCAAACGATCTCACCCTCACAAGGCCGAGCCATCGCAACAAGACCCAACAAACTCACCCGGACCCCATCCCCACACGATGCCCCACGTGACGCAATCAACCGTGCCCCCCCCCCCACCCATGCGGCACGACCTCCCTTTCTTACCTTCACAACAAGAAAACGAACCCCACACCCACCATCAACTCCCCCCTCCCCTTCTCTCTCCCCCGCGACATTCTCAAGTCGGCGACACCAAAAAATCTCCATCCCCTACCACGCACCTGAAGAACTAAAGTTACCACGTGGTCTAGCCTAAAATACCACCATCGACACCAAATTTTATCAAGCATTCGGGATCCAACAAGAAACGAGAAGAATAAGGTAAATCTAACTCTCCTACGGTTGTTGTATTTCAATTCAATCCAAAATCAAGGCCCCCATCAAAAAAGAAACACCCAGAAAAATCAAGTGAAAAAAGGGGGCATTTTTCCTATATTTAACATACGTGTGCATACAAGCTACCAACATGATTCAAATGAGTTACAAGGGAAAATAAAGATGTGTACAAAACAAGAGTTATCAAGGCAGAGACAGAAAAAAGATTGAAAAGGCAACTCCTTTTTAACTTATTTCACAAAACCATGTAATTTTGCTACAGAACACTTGTTGTATGTAATAGAGAAAAGGATACAACTCCCCAACTGGATCCAGACTTATTTCAATTATTGTATAGAGAAGAAAGCAGCAAATGCTACCATCTTGTTTCATACAAAGTTATCACTATAGAATAGGAAAGAATGTTTTATCATGTGTTACCATGCCAACATAGTGCAGGTTACCACACATTTTGAATGCAAGTTACCACCAAAAAGTAGAACATAGTGTTGCAGCAAGACTAATGTTGCCAAGTGGAATAGGATGACAATTGACTACCAAGTTGTTACCTGTAAAAAAATGATAATATCCAAATCAGTGCGAA
This sequence comes from Aegilops bicornis, assembly GCA_021605145.1. Taxonomy (NCBI): domain Eukaryota; kingdom Viridiplantae; phylum Streptophyta; class Magnoliopsida; order Poales; family Poaceae; genus Aegilops; species Aegilops bicornis. The sequence continues at coordinate 671,078,054 of CM038673.1, read as the reverse complement.
AAAATCACAAAAGATGTACAAGAAAAAAAATATTGATGTACGGAAAAATTAGTGTTCAATTTTTACTGATGCTATTAAATGTGTAAGCAGGTGCTACTAGATGGAGGTTAACCACGGAGATAACATGAATGTCATAGAGAGTGGTGGGCAAGAGAACCGGCATGATGACGATGCACGTACAACTAGCTTTGGTTCTGCCAACATCAACCACCAAGTGGCAGCTAAGAGTCACTTCACGCAAAAGTGTTAACTCCATGTCTATGATGTACACAAAATGTTCTACTTTCATCAGTTTTATCAGTGTCAAAACCGGCAGATCTCGGGTAGGGGGGGGGGCAAGCTGTCAGATCAGATCGATGGGTAACAGGAGAGGAACACACACGGATTGACCCAGGTTCGGGGGCCCTCTATGGAGGTAAAACCCTACGTCCTGCTCTTGTTTATATTATGAAGGTATCAAAGTACAGAGTTGATCTACCCCGAGATCGTATGTTGTGGTCCAAACCCTAATGGTATTGTTGGGAATATAACTACTGGGTATGAACCGCCCAGGAGGGGCCGGGTCATACCACTGGCGACTTATCAATGAAGATGGCGGGTCATAGCAAGCCCGTTGACGGCCCAAGACCCAGAGGCGAGTTGAGGCCCAAGGGGATTAACCGCCACATGAACAACTTGTATTGTAAGGCAAGTTTAGTTAGTCACCGAGCCGGACACAATGTGTATGAGCAGTAGGGACTCTGTAAGTCATTTGGGCATCAACCTGTGTATATAAAGGGGTGACCCGGCGGCGAGTTAAGGGCAAGAAACAAAAGATCGAGAGCTAGGTCAAGTGTATTCGCTCCCTAGTAATAGAGACCCAAGCAATACCATCCCAAAGTAGAGTAGGCCTTTACTTCCACCGTGAGGGGCTGAACCAGTATAAACTCTCTGTGTCCCTTGTCCCGTTTAACCCCTTTATGCTAACCTATTTGTGATGGCTCCACGACTAAGTCCTTACGCTAGGACATCTGCCGTGTCAAACCCACGACAATTGGCGCCCACCGTGGGGCCAACGCACGATGGTTTCGAGTTCTTGAAGGGAAGCTTTGATGGGATCAGGGGATACGCTGTGGGCCGGATGACCAAGAGTCGTCGTGGCAAGCTCTACATCGATGACGCATGCTGGGCCCCCGAGGCCGGCTCAATTGAGTATGGGTACCGGGTCCCCTTCGGCGGAATCCACGTCTTCATCGGCAAGATTGGCGAACCGGGCCCTGAGCCGGACACCTGCACCGACATCATCGGGACGGCTCAGCATGCACGACCTGCCCAGGTTCAACCCGTCGTGAAGCTTGCCTTTGTTGGTTTCATCCATGGGGCGGAATTCGAGGAAGGATACGTATGCATTGGTGAGACGACCATCTACTCTGATTGTGAATCGTCCACAGGTGAGACTAGTTCAATGTATCAAGTGCAAGACGACCGGCTTGGGGGCTGTTCCGATGGCGACAGTATTCCGGACCCCTATGAGCCGCCGAACAGGGTTGCGATCTTCATGGCCGACACACAACCGGAGCTTGGCTCAACGACCGCCGCGGCTATGACCTCCAACTCAACGGCTGCAGCGACGGCTGGTGCTAGTGGTACTGCACGCCCGTCGACTCAAGTTCTAACAGAATTATTGGAGGCTTTGGCAACTTTGATGGGGGTGGAGGTGACCCCGGACAACCAGGAACAACACAAGGTGGATGTTGCGAAGCTACGGGATGAGATAGCTCAAGCTAAGGAGGAACTTGTCGGTGGGAAACGACACCTATGGGATCACTGGAATCCCTACTGCGGTTGCGGGGCGCTGGGATCGTGAGAAGAGCGGGACTAGCAGACAACACAGGGATCGTTTACCCAGGTTCGGGCCGCGAGGATGCGTAAAACCCTAGTCCTGCTTTGGTGGGTGTATTTCTGAGAGTTCTTGAGCTCTCGAACTAGCTGTGGTCGGTAGCGTGGTTCGAAAGAGCCGAATCCTTCTCCTGGTCGCCTCGGGCCTCCTTTTATAGGAAAAAGGGGTTGCCACAGTGGCACACAGGAGGTGGAAATGTGTATAGTGTTGCGAGGTTATCCCTCGTATTACAGGACAAGATGCATTCAATGCGTAGCATAGGTATCCTCTCGCTTTATTGGGGGACGGGGGCGAGGCCCGTCCCGTCCGTCGCCACTCCTCCTTGCTTCGAACGCGCCCTGGCCAGCGATGCGTGTGGCACCATGTAGGCAGGCAGGCAGCTGAGGTGGCGTGGTGGTGGAGTCTTCACGAAGGGCTGAATGCCGCCATGCATGCGTTTGACGAGTTGGCCTGGGAGCTGCATGTTGCCACGCAGGTGCGCCACCTTGTTGGTTGGGGTGGTTGCATGTTGAACAGTGGTGGAAGCTTAGTTGTCGCGGGCCTAGCAGTGGTCCCGCTGGCATCCTTGGTGAGGGCCTTGCCGGGTGGCCAGGCAAGGGTCTTGCCGCGTGGCCCGGCAAGGGTCTTGCCGGGGGTCTGGTAGCCTTCCTCGGCAAGGATCTTGCCAAGGATCGTCGTCTTCTAATCCTCATCTGATCTTGAATATGTCTTCACTAAGATCTGCATGCCACCACAGAGGTGCCTTCCCGAGCCCTGGCCCCACGTTGATGAGGGTGTCGGCGGCCGTGCGCTCAAGGGTGTCTCACTCTGTTGGTGTGGGGTGAGCTGCCCCGGCAAGGATCTTGCCAGGGCCGCTGAGGTTGCCCCGGCAAGAGGGAACATGCTTCATCCCTCTGCTCTTTGTGGTCTTGGCCTTGGCGTTGCTCGGTTTGCCTTGTGCCTTCGGCTCCTCTCCGGCTTCCCTTTCCTGCCCTTTTATGCGTGGCCGTGGCGGGTGGCTCTGACTGCCCGTGCACAAGTAAAGGGGTCAAAAGCAGAGCCCCTACTTTTGTACACCGACAGGAGCCCCCGGGACTGGGCCATACATAAGCGCATCACGTTGTTGGGCCAGGCCCAGAACGGTGCACGGGCAGTTGGGGCGGATTTTTACGGTGGTAACTGTTCCGTCCGCTGCGCTTCCCCACGACCCGCGTTGAACGCGTGACGTGGGGGTCATGCGCGCGCATGACGGAAGCATGCTGGTGTCACCCCGTGGTGGAAAGTAAAGAGGCGGCTTGCGTGTCTCTTTGAGACTGCAGGGCCGCTGCTCATTTACTGCCCTCGCTTGGGAACCGTCGCTCCACGCGTCCCACTGCGCCTATCCCTCGCGCCACGTTCGTTGTATGCATAACGCAGAGCAAATGACAGGCGCACGGGATGTGAGAAGTTGTCTTGTCGTGGGTCGATTCCCAGCGCCTTCAATGGAGCGGGGAGGCGGTCGACGACCACCTTGCTTTGTCACTTCAACGGGCCGGATTGGCGAGAGGCGGCCGAGCCTCGCCCCCGCCCTTTTATAAAGAGGGGAGCGGGAGGAACGACGCCTCTCAACCCTTTGCCATCTGCCTCTCCCCATTCCTGCTTCCTCCTTTCTTCTGCCATGGCGAGGGGGTGTGGTGACGCTTCATCGATGGCGGCGAGGGTTTCGGCCAGACAGCGCATCGCTCCTCCCCAAGAGCTTGTAGTGGCGGAGCCGGCCTCTAGAGGAAGGGGAGGGAGTGAGGTCGAGGCCGTCGTGGTGCCCGAGGGAGAGGAGGACGGGGCGGCAGATCAACCTCGCCTCCGCCAGCAGCCCCTCCTCCGATGGAGGGCCACGCCGGGGACAACCCTTGTGAATTATTCCTCAGGCTGCGCCAGCCACCGCGCCGTCGCCTTCGCCTCCCGACTCCATTTGCGTGGGAGATGGAGCTGGATCCGCCCATGAGCGTTCTTGGCTACATATGAGGGGTTGTGGGAATAGTGGCACATGGGCCGACGTCGAGTTCCCCGCCCCTCACGTCATGTATCTCCACCGAGGGTGGAAGACCTTCGCTCGCCTCCACAGCTTGATGGAGGGGCTCACACCGTTCCCCCACTATGCTCGACCTTTCTCACGCCCTTGGCGGAGGCAGGGATGAGGTGGGCTTAGGCTCCTCGTTCCACTTCTTTGCTGCCGCGACTACGACCAAATTCAGACCTAGGAGATAATCCTTGGGTGCCGAGAAAGGGGAGCACGGTAGCCTAGAAATAAAACGAGGTTTTGCATTCTCCAGTCCATAACGAAATGCATGATAGAGGATAAAATACTTATCTGGATCTGCAGACCCCGGCAACCTTGGCTCGCAGTGGATGGATCCTTGCTCTTGTAGCCCCCGGCAATTTTGGCTCGCCGGGGCCCGGACGCTGGTCCGTCCCCTTTCTTCCAAAGCAGTTCGACAAGAATACTCATGTGTCCTGCAAACCAAAGAAGATAGAGAAGAACAGAGAGACATGCACTCGACCTCTAAGCTAGGGGTTAGCCGCCGCCAAGCACTATCAACCCTAACCGAGGAAGAGACTCGACCTAGCATGCATGCTATAACTTAGGGCGCCAGCGCTTCGTTTATTAGTGCTCAGGGTCTGCGCCTGGCTCTGTACAAAGGGTTACATGCCTAGTCGGCAAGGCTTGTACAAAAGGGTGGCTTGCCGGGAGGCCCAGCAGCCGCGCCTTATGTGTAAAAGTTGCAAAGATGCTCGATGTTCCAGGAGTTACTCACTTGAACGGCATCTTCGGTCTCCAGGCAGACTGCACCGGGCCTGGTGACTCGTGTTACCCGATAAGGGCCTTCCCACTTCGGCGTCAACTTGTTGGAATTCTTGGCGGCCGAGCGTGCGAAGAACAAGGTCACCTTCCTCGGGGCTCCGAGCATGGACCTTGCGGCTATGGTAGTGGCGCAAGGCTTCTTTGGTAGCGTCTTTGCTCTCCTGACCGCCCGGGAGGCGATCTTCCTCAAGGAGCGTTGCGTCATCTTGCCGCAATCACTCTTGCTCAAGCTCATCATAAGCGAGCACTCGAGGTGACCCGTATATGAGTTCCGTGGGGAGAAGCGCTTACGCCCGTGGAGCCGAGCAAAAGGGTGTCCGGCGGTGGCTCGATTTGGCGTCGTTACGATCGACCAAAGAACCGCCGGCAACTCATCAATCCAGCGTCTTCCACTTTTGCGCAGCCTGTCAAAAGTCTTTGTTCTTAAGCCTCGCATGACTTCAGCATTTGCTCTCTCCGCTTGGCTGTTGCTCCGTGGATGTGCCACGGAAGCAAAACAGACCCTGCTGCCGAGATCCTCAATGTATTGCATGAAGGCATGGCTTGTGAACTGTGTGCCATTGTCGGTGATGATCATGTTGGGTATCCCAAAACGGCACACCAGTCCTTTGAAGAATTTGATGGCTGACTGCGCCGTCACCTTCCTCACTGCTTCCACCTCCGGCCACTTTGTGAACTTGTCGATTGCGACGTACAAGTACTCAAAGCCCCCGACAGCACGGGCGAAGGGGCCCAATATGTCGATCCCCCAGACCGAGAAGGGCCAGGAGAGAGGAATAGTTTGAAGGGCTTGGGCTGGTTGATGAAGCTTCTTCGAATGGAACTGGCACGCTTCACACTTGGTTACTAGTGCTGTCGCATCCTGGAGGGCGGTGGGCCAGAAGAAACCTTGCCGGCAAGGGCCCTCGACCCTATGTGGGAGCCACATATGCCTCCATGTATCTCTGCCAACAGCTTTAGTCCGTCTTCCCGGGAGATGCACTTCAATTTCACCCCATTCGGTCTTTTTCTGTACAATACGTTATCAACGAATTGGTACAGAGTAGACCGGCGGGCTACTCTTTCTGCCTCTTCCTGCTCCTCAGAAAGCTCTCCTTTCTAAAGGAATCGGACGGTGTGCTGCGCCCATGCCGGAGCCTGTGGCTCGACGACAAGGACCAAAGGTGTCTCTTCTGCCATGGGAGCAGCCGCCTCCACGGCCATGGCCTGAGGTCCTGCCGGAGTCGGTTGTCCCGCGGCAGGATCGGCATCCACGGCAACATCTTCACCGGCATCTTCGGGGAGCTCGGTGGGGAAGTACTTGCCGGAGCCTAGCTTCCTCCGCTTGTTCTGCTCGGTTGATGGCTCAATGGATGGTTGAGTTAACTGAAGCACAAAAGTACCTGGTTCCACAGGTAGCTTGAGGGCAGCGCGCTTTGACAGGTAGTCGGCAATGTCGTTCTCCGTCCGAGGGACATGCTCCGCTTGTATACCGTCAAAGCGCTCCTCCAGTTTCCTCACCTCATCTACGTAAGCTTCCATCAACGGGCTTTGATAATCTTTGTTGACCTGCACGGCTGACGAGTTGCGAGTCGCCCCTGACGATGAGCTTTTTAACTCCGAGGTCCACCACGATCCTGAGACCGGCAAGCAAACCCTCGTACTCGGCGGTGTTGTTGGTTGACATCTCCCGGGGAAAGTGCATTTGGATGATGTACTTGAGGTGCTCTCCGATGGGTGCGACTAGCAGCACACCAGCACCGGCGCCTTGCAGCGAAAAGGCCCCATCAAAGTACATGATCCAGTTGCCGCTTGTTTCTTCACCGGGGAGGGTAGTCTCTTGTACCTCTTCGTCGGGCGTCGAGGTCCATTCTGCAACAAACTCCGCCAAGACTCTGCTCTGGATCGTCGAGGTACTTTCAAACTTTAAACCAAAACTTGACAGCTGAAAGTGCAACTATCCCTAGGTGGTTTTGGTAATTCATAACAACATATAGCTCATTGAGCTAATGCTATTCCAAGACGAATATTTAAGGAAAGCTCAACGAATGGCATGGCATGGATGATGAAAGTGGATCCCTCAAAATATCAAGGACAAAGGATTGGCTCAAGCTCAAAAGCTCAAGACTCTACATTTTACATTTTAGTGATCCAAGATCACATTGAGTCTATAGGAAAAGCCAATACTATCAAGGAGGGATGAGGTGTTGCTTAATGAGCCTTTTGCTTCATGTGCTTAATGATATGCTCCAAAACCCTCCACTACTTTCTCACATCCACATTTGACCTAAACCTAAAGTCAAACTCGGCCCTACCGATTCTTTCTATCCGGCGCCACCGAGTTAAGATTTCATAGCCACATCCACAAACCCTAGGCAAATCGGTCTCACCGATAGGGATCTCGGTCTCACCGATATGGGATTGTAATCTCTCTGTTTCCCTTCGTAACGTTTCGGTCTAACAGAAGTGAGCGATCGGTCCCACCGAGATTACAATGTAAACTCTCTGTTTCCCTTTTGTAACTTTTCGGTCTCACCGAAAGAGCAAATCGGTCCCACCGAGTTTACCTGACCAACTCTCTGGTTAGCTAATTACCAAAATTAGTATCACCGAGTTTGTGTAATCGGTCTCACCGAGATTACGTTATGCCCTAACCCTAACCATATCGGTCCTACCGAGTTGCTTGTCGATCCATGAAAACCCTAACGGTCACTAGGTTTACTAAATCGGTCCGACCGAAGTTTGTTGATTCGGTTCCACCGAGTTTGGTAAATTGTGTGTAACGGTTAGATTTTGTGTGGAGGCTATATATACCCTCCACCTCCTCTTCATTCGTGGAGAGAGCCATCAGAACAAACCTACACTTCCAACTTACCGATTAGAGAGAACCACCTACTCATGTGTTGAGGCCAAGATATTCCATTCCTACCATATGAATCTTGATCTCTAGCCTTCCCCAAGTTGCTTTCCACTCAAATTTTCTTTCCACCAAATCCATATCCTGTGAGAGAGAGTTGAGTGTTGGGGAGACTATCATTTGAAGCACAAGAGCAAGGAGTTCATCATCAACACACCATTTGTTACTTCTTGGAGAGTGGTGTCTCCTAGATTGGCTAGGTGTCACTTGGGAGCCTCCGACAAGATTGTGGAGTTGAACCAAGGAGTTTGTAAGGGCAAGGAGATCGCCTACTTCGTGAAGATCTACCGCTAGTGAGGCAAGTCCTTCGTGGGCGAAGACCATGGTGGGATAGACAAGGTTGCTTCTTCGTGGACCCTTCGTGGGTGGAGCCCTCCGTGGACTCACACAACCGTTACCCTACGTGGGTTGAAGTCTCCATCAACGTGGATGTACGATAGCACCACCTATCGGAACCACGACAAAAACATCCGTGTCTCCAATTGTGTTTGAATCCTCCAAACCCTTCCTTTTACATTTTTGCAAGTTGCATGCTTTATTTTCCGCTGCCTATATACTCTTTGCATGCTTGCTTGAATTGCGTGAAGATTTCTTGAATTGTTCAAAGATAGCTGAAATCTGCCAAAGTCTAAAATTGGGAAAAGGCATAGCTTTTAATTGGTCAAGTAGTCTAATCACCCCCCCTCTAGACATACTTCAAGGTCCTACAACAGCTCCAGGGCCCATTCCATGATCCTCCCTGTTGCATCTGGGTTATGCAGTATCCGTTGCAATGGGAGGTGGGTGACCACCGTGATCTCTTGCGCTTGGAATTAATGGCACAGCTTCCTCGAAGCCATAAGGAGGCCGAAGAGCAGCTTTTGCACACCTGAGTACCTCGACCTAGCCCCCTGCAAGAGGGAGCTGACGAAGTAAACCGGGTGCTGTACCATTTTCTTCTTCTGCGCCTCTTCACCCGGTCACGTGGGTCCTGTCGCGCTGGCGTCAGCCTCTCCTGGGGACTCAGTCTTGCCGGGATCGAGCCCTACCGGAGAGGGTTCTGGCTTGCCATCTGTTGACTCTGCCGCTGCCGCTGCCTTCTCGTCGACCTCTCTCTGCGCCACTAGTGTGGCGCTAACCACCCGATTTGTTGCCGCTAGATAAAGCAGCAACGGTTCTTGTGGTTTGGGCGCAACCAACACTGGGGTAGAGGAGAGGTATTTCTTCAAATCCTGCAACGCTGCCTCGGCCTCTGGGGTCCACTCCACTGGCCCTGCCTTCTTCAGGATCTTGAAAAAAGGAAGGGCACGCTCCACGGGCTTGGAGATGAACCGGCTCATGGCAGCAACGCAACCAGTGAGCCGACACACGTCCTTGATCCGTTTGGGTGCCTCAATCTGCTCGATGGCCTTGATCTTATCTGGGTTTGCTTCACTCCCGCGCTGGGACACAAAGAACCTGAGAAGCTTGCCAGACGGGACGCCGAAGACACACTTCTCAGGGTTCAATTTGAGGTATATCTTGCCCAGGTTTGCAAATGTTTCCTCCATATCTTGCACAAGGGTTGCTTTGTCCTTGGTTTTGACCACTATGTCATCCATATAAGCTTCCATATTTCTATGTAGCTGGGGCTCAAAACCAATTTGGACTGCTCTTGCAAAGGTTGAGCTAGCACTATTCAACCCGAAAGGCATCCGTAAAAAGCAATACGTACCACATAGGGTGATGAATGCTATCTTTTCCTCATCTTCTTTTGTCATGAAGATATGGTGGTATCCTGAGTAGGCGTCAAGGAATGATAACAGGTCACACCCAGCCGTGGAGTCAACAATCTGGTCGATGCATGGTAACGGAAAGGGATCCTTTGGACAGGCCTTATTGATGTCTGTGTAATCAATACACAACCTCCACTTCCCATTTGCCTTGCGCACTAGTACCGGATTGGCCAACCACGTTGGATGGAGTATTCCTCTCACCAAGCCTGCCGCCTCTAGCTTTCTGATTTCCTCCATGATGAACTCCTGCCTCTCCAGAGCTTGCTTCCTGACCTTCTGCTTGACGGGCCGCGCATGAGGACAGACAGCAAGGTGGTGCTCAATCACCTCCCTGGGAACGCCGGGGATGTCGGAAGCTTGCCATGCAAACACATCAACATTCGCCCGCAGGAAGGTGACGAGCTTGCTTTCCTATTTGCCGTCGAGGGTGGAGCTTATGGTAAAAGCTCCCCCCGTGCCGTCCTCCTTGTGGTACCTTCTTGGTCTTTGGTGGTGTGGCTCGACTTCTTGCTCTTGCGGCGGAGCTCTACATGCGTTCTCAGCGGAAGCGCAATACCGAAGAGGTGCGCTTGCGGGGTGGGTGCGAGGGTCTCGCCGGTCTTCTTCTGTTCTGACGCCGACCCTTTTTTCCTTTGGGGTGGCGGTTATGCATCGATGGAGTCGGTTTCGCGCCGACATCCTCGCCGGGTACTTCCTTCCCTCTTGGTAGCGCGCATCGATCGGCCAGGACATAAAGCTCGGCCACATCCTTGACCTTGTTCATCGTCAGCTCTTCACGCATCTTGCGGTTGCGCACATTCTGATGGAACGAACTGATCACGGCGGCGGGACGAACATCGGGGATGTTGTACTGCACCCGGCTGAACCTTTGGATGTACTTGCGCAAGTTTTCTCCTTCCTTCTGGGGGATGATGTGTAAATCACTCGCCCGACCATGAGCTTGGTGACCTCCGGTAAAGGCGCCAACAAACTCATGGCACAGATCCGCCCAAGAAGAGATGGAATCCACCGGCAAGTGCATCAACCATGACATAACATTAGGCTTGAGTGCCAGCGGGAAGTAGTTGGCAAGCACCTTATCATCGCGGGCCCCAGCAGCTTGCATCGCAATGGTGTAGATGCTGAGGAACTCTGACGGGTGAGTCTTGCCGTTGTACTTCTCGCCAACGTCGGGCTTGAACGTATGGTGGGAGGGCCACTGGAACTGCCGCAGCTCATGGGTGAAAGCCGGACAACCCACCTTGTAGGGTAGGCCACCGTAGCCTCCTGGCACTAGGTGGTCCGTAGCGGGCCCTGCTCGCCTGTCCGACTGGTGGCGCGCGTCACGTCGGCGCTCGATCGTAGTTCGAGCGTCCTCATGAGCCCGCTCCCGAAGGACTTGACGCTGATCGTGGTTGGTTCGCGGGTCGGACGACATGATGGAGATATCATCACGAACGTCGTCGCGACGGACCGACGCCCGGGGCGGTCGGGATGGAGGCGGGGAGTACACCGTGGCCGCATCGCCTCCGACACGGCCTCCGCTGGCATGCGGTGGCCCGGTGGAGCGACGGCCTACGGGTCCCACCGGCCGCAACTCATCGTTGTTGGTGATGCCAACGAGGCTCCGGACATTGGCCCTCCATTCGTCGAGCTTCTCCGCGGCGGGAGGAAAATCGAGGAGCAGCTGCACGCGTGCTAGGGCCTCCGCTGGCGTGGGTAGCGGGAAAGCTGGGTGGACCGCGATGCGCCTCGACTTCTAACCAGGTTAGAAGGAGCTGCGTCACGGCCCAACAGCCGTCCGCCTCCTCCGTCAGCACCTCGGCGTGCGTGCTGGCCCTCCTCATCATGTGATGGGCGCGCGAGACTCTTCCCTGGGCGGCGTGCAGGGTCACTGGCAGGGTGACGCTGCTTATTACACACAACCTGAGAAGAGCGCATCGTGGGAGCCGGTGTTGGCATCTTGGAGGGCGCCGTGCCGCTGTCTGGCGGGATGGCGGCGCCCCTGGAGGGCCCTGCGCCGCCTGCGGGGGGCCCGACTCCGTCTCTGGAGCCCGCGACTGGTGGCTCGTCGCCTGGCACGCGAGCGACGCCACTCGCCAGGGCCGGACCGCCAGGGTGATGTGGATGTTCGCGGGCCGCGCCACGGGTTCTCTCCGCGACTGGCCCACTACCGGTCCACACCGGTAATGGCAATCCAGTCCTGGACGAACCGATCGCCGTGGTCGTCTTCTTCTTAGGAGCCATGGCGATGAAGAACAACTAGGTCAACTGCTAGACCAGATTCTCACAATCTGGGCACCCCCTACCTGGTGCGCCAAAGATGTCGGTGGGAAACAACACCTATGGGATCACTGGAATCCCTACTGCAGTTGCGGGGTGCTGGGATCGTTTACCCAGGTTCGGGCCGCGAGGATGCGTAAAACCCTAGTCCTGCTTTGGTGGGTGTATTTCTGAGAGTTCTTGAGCTCTCGAACTAGCTATGGTCAGCGCGTGGTTCGAAAGAGCCGAATCCTTCTCCTAGTCGCCTTGGGCCTCCTTTTATAGGAAAAAGGGGTTGCCACAGTGGCACACAGGAGGTGGAAAGGTGTACAGTGTTGCGAGGTTATCCCTCGTATTACAAGACAAGACGCATTCAATGCGTAGCTTAGGTGTCCTCTCGCTTTATTGGGGGACGGGGGCGAGGCTCGTCCCGTCCGTCGCCGCTCCTCCTTGCTTGACACGCGCCCTGGCCAGCGATGCGTGTGGCGCCATGTAGGCAGGCAGGCAGCTAAGGTGGCGTGGTGGTGGAGTCCTCACGAAGGGCTGCATGCCGCCACGCATGCGTTTGACGAGTTGGCCTAGGAGCTGCATGTTGCCACGTAGGTGCCTGCCCAGCTGGTTGGGCTGGCAGCTGCATGTTGAACGGTGGTGGAAGCTTGGTTGTCGCGGGCCTGGCGGTGGTCCAGCCGGCGTCCTTGGTGAGGGCCTTGCCGGGTGGCCCGGCAAGGGTCTTGCCGGGGGTCTGGTAGCCTTCCTCGGCAAGGATCTTGGCGAGGATCGTCATCTTCTAATCCTCATCTGATCTTGAATATGTCTTCACAAAGATCTGCATGCCACCACAGAGGTGCCTTCCCGAGCCCTGGCCCCACGTTGATGATGGTGTCGGTAGCCGTGGGCTCAAGGGTAGCTTACTCTGTTGGTGTGGGGCGAGCTGCCCCGGCAAGGATCTTGCCAGGGCCGCTGAGGTTGCCCCGGCAAGGGTCTTGCCGGGGGAACCTGCTTCGTCCCTCTGCTCTTTGTGGTCTTGGCCTTGGTGTTGCTCTGTTTGCCTTGTGCCTTCGGCTCCTCTCCGGCTTCCCTTTCCTGCCCTATTATGCTTGGCCGTGGCGGGTGGCTCTCACTGCCCGTGCACAAGTAAAGGGGTCAAAAGTAGAGCCCCTACTTTTGTACACCGACAGAACTGGCGGCAGAGAACGCTAGGATGGCCACAGTGTTGGGGAACGTTGCAGAAAATTAAATTTTTTCCTACGGTTTCACCAAGATCCATCTATGAGTTCATCTAAGCAACGAGTCAAGGGAGAGAGATTGCATCTACATACCACTTGTAGATCAGCGTGCGGAAGCGTTCAAGGAACGGTGATGATGGAGTCGTACTCGCCGTGATTCAGATCACCGATGACCAAGTGCGAGCGGACAGCACCTCCGCGTTCAACACACGTGCGGAGCAGACGGCGTCTCCTCCTTATTGATCCAGCAAGGGGAAGGAGAGGTTGAGGAAGAAGGCTCCGCAAAGACGACGGCGTGATGATGGTGGAGAGGGATACTCACAGGCTTAGCCAAGCACTCAGCGGAGGAGGAGAGGTGTTGGGAGGGAGGGTCTGCGCCTTGGAAGTGTGTTGCAGCCCTCCCTCACCCCTCTATTTATAGGGGAAGGGCAGGGGGCGGCCCCCTCTAGATGAGATCTAGAGGGGGGCGGCGGCCAGGGCCCCCCAAGCAAGGGGGGCGCCCCCACTAGGGTCCCCCCCCAACCCTAGGCGCATGGGCCCAAGGGGGGCGCGCCCAGCCCTCCAGGGGCTGGTTCCCTGCCCCCTACGGCCCATGAGGCCCTCCGAGAGGGGTGGCCTCCCGGTGGACCCGGAACCTCTCCGGTGGCCCCGGTACAATACCGGTATGACCCCGAAACTTTCCGGTGTCCGTTTGACAACTTCCCATATATAAATCTTTACCTCCGGACCATTCCGGAACTCCTCGTGACGTCCAGGATCTCATCCGGGACTCTGAACAACATTAGCGGTGCTTCTAGGACATATTGTTTCTTGGCTGCTATGAGGATGATCCTCAGGTTCCGGACCCAGTCCGAATAGTTGCTGCCATCATCTTTCATCTTGGTTTTCTCTAGGAACGCGTTGAAGTTCATGTTGACATGAGCGTTGGCCATTTGATCTACAAGACATATTTTGCAAAGACTTTAGACTAAGTTCATGATAATTAAGTTCATCTAATCAAATTATTTAATGAACTCCCACTCAGATTTGACACCCCTCTAGTGAGACGGACTAATCATCGTCGGTGAACATCTCCATGTTGATCGTATCTTCCATACGACTCATGTTCGACCTTTCGGTCTCTTGTGGTCCGAGGCCATGTCTGTACATTCTAGGCTCGTCAAGTTAACCCTGTGTTTATGCATGTGTAAAACTATCTTACACCCGTTGTATGTGAACGTAAGGATCTATCACACCCGATCATCACGTGGTGCTTGGAAACGACGAACTTTATAGCGGTGCACAGTTAGGGGGAACACTTTCTTGAAATTATTCTAAGGGATCATCTTATTTACTACCGTCGTTCTAAGTAAACAAGATGTATAAACATAATAAACATCACATGCAATTATATAAAGTAGTGACATGATATGGCCAATATCATATAGCTCCTTTGATCTTCATCTTGAGGCTCCATGATCATCTTGTCACCGGCATGACACCATGATCTCCATCATCATGATCTCCATCATCGTGTCTCCATGAAGTTGCTCGCCAACTATTACTTCTACTACTATGGCTAACACGTTTAGCAATAAAGTAAAGTAATTTACATGGCGTTGAATCAATGACGCGCAGGTCATACAATAATTAAGACAACTCCTTTGGCTCATGCCGGTTGTCATACTCATCGACATGCAAGTCGTGATTCCTATTACAAGAACATGATCTCATACATCACAATATATCATTCATCATTCATCACAACTTCTGGCCATATCACATCACATGACAATTGCTGCAAAAACAAGTTAGACGTCCTCTAATTGTTGTTGCATCTTTTACGTGGCTGCAATTGGGTTCTAGCAAGAACGTTTTCTTACCTACGAATAACCACAACGTGATTTTGTCAACTTCTATTTACCCTTCATAAGGACCCTTTTCATCTAATCCGCTCCAACTAAAGTAGGAGAGACAGACACCCGCTAGCCACCTTATGCAACTAGTGCATGTCGAGTCGGTGGAACTTTGTCTCACGTAAGCGTCGTGTAAGGTCGGTCCGGGCCGCTTCATCCCACAATACCGCTGAAGCAAGAAAAGACTAGTAGCGGCAAGCAAGTTGACTAGATCTCGCCCACAACAAAATTGTGTTCTACTCGTGCAATAGAGAACTACGCATAGACCTAGCTCATGATGCCCTTTGTTGGGGAGCGTTGCAGAAAATTAAAATTTTTCCCTACGGTTTCACCAAGATCCATCTATGAGTTCATATAAGCAACGAGTCAAGGAGAGAGATTGCATCTACATACCACTTGTAGATCGCGTGCGGAAGCGTTCAAGGAAGCGGTGATAATGGAGTCGTACTTCGCCGTGATTCATATCACCGATGACCAATTGCCGAGCGGACAGCACCTCCGCGTTCAACACACGTCTGAGCAGACGGACGGCGTCTCCTCCTTCTTGATCCAGCAAGGGGAAGGAGAGGTTGAGGAAGAAGGCTCCAGCGAAGACGACGGGCGTGATGATGGTGGAGAGGCAAGATCTCGGCGAGGCTTCGCCAAGCACTCGCGGAGGTGGAGTGGTGTGGGGGAGGGGAGGGTCTGCGCCTTGGAAGTGTGTTGCAGCCCTCCCCTCACCCCTCTATTTATAGGGGAAGGGGCAAGGGGGGCCGGCCCCTCTAGATGAGATCTAGAGGGGGGGCGGCGGCCTGGGAGGGGGGCTTGCCCCCCAAGCAAAGGGGGGGCGCCCCCCACTAGGGTTCCCCCCAACCCTAGGCGCATGGGCCCAGGGGGGGCGCCCAGCCCTCCAGGGGCTGGTTCCCTGCCCCTTGTGGCCCATGAGGCCCTCCGAGAGGGTGGCCCCTCGGTGGACCCCGAACCTCTCCGGTGGCCCCGGTACAATACCGATATGACCCCGAAACTTTCCGGTGTCCGTTTGACAACTTCCCATATATAAATCTTTACCTCCGGACCATTCCGGAACTCCTCGTGACGTCCGGGATCTCATCCGGGACTCTGAAAAACATTCGGTAATCACATACAAGTCTTCCTAATAACCCTAGCGTCACCGAACCTTAAGTGTGTAGACCCTACGGGTTCGGGAGACATGCAGACATGACCGAGACGGCTCTCCGGTGAATAACCAACAGCGGGATCTGGATACCCATGTTGGCTCCTACATACTCCTCGATGATTTCATCGGATGAACCACGATGTCGAGGATTCAAGCAACCCCGTATATTATTCCCTTTGTCAGACGGTATGTTACTTGCGAGATTCGATCGTCGGTATCCCAATACCTCGTTCAATCTCGTTATCGGCAAGTCACTTTACTCGTACCGTAATGCATGATCCCGTGACGGACACTTGGTCACTTTGAGCTCATTATGATGATGCACTACCGAGTGGGCCCAGTGATACCTCTCCGTAACACGGAGTGACAAATCCCAGTCTCGATCCGTGTCAACCCAACAGACACTTTCGGAGATACCTGTAGTGTATTTATAGTCACCCAGTTACGTTGTGATGTTTGGTACACCCAAAGCACTCATACGGTATCCCGGAGTTACACGATCTCATGGTCTAAGGAAGAGATACTTGACATTGGAAAAGCTCTAGCAAAACGAACTATGATCTTGTGCTATGCTTAGGATTGGGTCTTGTCCATCACATCATTCTCCTAATGATGTGATCCCGTTGTCAATGACATCTAATGTCCATAGTCAGGAAACCATGACTATCTGTTGACCAACGAGCTAGTCAACTAGGGGCTTACTACGGACGTATTGTGTTCTATGTATTCACACGTGTATTACGATTTTCGGATAATACAATTATAGCATGAATAAAAGACAATTATCATGAACAAGGAAATATAATAATAATCCTTTTATTATTGCCTCTAGGGCATATTTCCAACAGTCTCCCACTTGCACTAGAGTCAATAATCTAGTTACATTGTGATGAATCGAACACCCATAGAGTTACGGTGTTGATCATGTTTTGCCCATGGAAGAGGTTTAGTCAATGGATCCGCGACATTCAGATCCGTATGCACTTTGCAAATTTCTATGTCTCCATCTTGAACATTTTCACGGATGGAGTTGAAGCGGCGCTTGATGTGCACAGTCTTCTTGTGAAACCTGGGCTCCTTAGCAAGTGCAATAGCTCCAGTGTTGTCACAGAAGAGTTTGATCGGCCCCGACGCATTGGGTATGACTCCTAGGTCGGTGATGAAGTCCTTCACCCATATTGCTTCATGTGCTGCCTCCGAGGCTGCCATGTACTCCTCTTCACATGTAGATCCCGCCACGACGGCCTTTCTGCTTGCGGTGCACCAGCTTACTGCTCCACCATTCAACATATACACGTATCCGGTTTGTGACTTAGAGTCATCCAGATACGTGTCGAAGCTAGCATCGATGTAACCCTTCTGACGAGCTCTTCGTCACCTCCATTAACGAGAAACATGTCCTTTGTCCTTTTCGGTACTTGGGATATTCTTGACCGCTGTCCGGTGTTCCTTGCGGGATTACTTTGGTACCTTCCTACCAAACTTACGGCAAGGTTTACATCAGTCTGGTACACAACATGGCATACATAATAGATCCTATGGCCGAGGCATAGGGGATGACGCTCATCTCTTCTTTATCTTTTACCGTGGTCGGGCATTGAGCCGAGCTCAATCTCACACCTTGCAGTATAGGCAAGAACCCTTTCTTGGACTGATCCATTTTGAACTTCTTCAAAATCTTATCAAGGTATGTGCTTTGTGAAAGACCTATGAGGCGTCTCGATCTATCTCTATAGATCTTGATGCCTAATATATAAGCAACTTCTCCAAGGTCCTTCATTGAAAAACTTTTATTCAAGTAGGCCTTAATGCTGTCCAAGAGTTCTATATCATTTCCCATCAAAAGTATGTCATCTGCATATAATATGAGAAATGCTACAGAGCTCCCACTCACTTTCTTATGTAAACGCAGGCTTCTCCATAAGTCAGCATAAACCCAAACGCTTTGATCATCTCATCAAAGCGAATGTTCCAACTCCGAGATGCTTGCACCAGCCCATAAATGGATCGCTGGAGCTTGCATACTTTGTTAGCATTCTTAGGATCGACAAAACCTTCCGGCTGCATCATATACAGCTCTTCCTTAAGATAACCGTGAAGGAACGCTGTTTTGACGTCCATCTGCCATATCTCATAACTATAGTATGCGGCAATTGCTAACATGATTCGGACGGACTTAAGCTTCACTACGGGAGAGAAAGTCTCATCGTAGTCAATCCCTTGAACTTGCCGATAACCCTTAGCGACAAGTCAAGCTTTATAGATGGTGACATTACCATCCGCGTCCCTCTTCTTCTTAAAGATCCATTTGTTTTCTATCGCTCGCCGATCATCGGGCAAGTCTGTCAAAGTCCATACTTTTTTTCATACATGGATCCTATCTCGGATTGCATGGCTTCAAGCCATTTGTTGGAATCCGGGCCCGCCATCGCTTCTTCATAGTTCGAAGGTTCACCGTTGTCTAACAACATGATTTCCAGGACAGGGTTGCCATACCACTCTGGTGTGGAGCGTGTCCTTGTGGACCTCTGAAATTCGGTAGCAACTTGATCCGAAGTACCTTAATCATCATCATTAATTTCCTCTCCGGTGGGTGTAGGCACCACAGGAACATTTTCTGAGCTGCACTACTTTCCGGTTCAAGAGGTAGTACTTCATCGAAGTTCTACTTTCCTCCCACTTACTCCTTTCGAGAGAAACTCTTTTCCGAGAAATGATCCGTTCTTGTCAACAAAGATCTTGCCTTCGGATCTAAGGTAGAAGGTATACCCAATGGTTTCCTTAGGGTATCCTATGAAGACACATTTTTCCGACTTGGGTTCGAGCTTTTCAGGTTGAAGTTTCTTGACATAAGCATCGCATCCCCAAACTTTTAGAAACGACAGCTTAGGTTTCTTTCCAAACCATAATTCATATGGTGTCGTCTCAACGGATTTAGATGGTGCCCTATTTAAAGTGAATGTAGCTGCCTCTAGGTCGTATCCCCAAAATGATAGCGGTAAATCGGTAAGAGACATCATAGATCGCACCATATCCAATAGAGTGCGATTCTGACGTTCGGACACACCGTTCTGTTGAGGTGTTCCAGCGTGAGTTTTGAAACGATTCCACATTTCCTTAAGTGTGTACCAAATTCGTGACATAAATATTCTCCTCCACGATCTGATCGTAAGAACTTTATTTTTCGGTCACTTTGATTCTCTACCTCATTCTGAAATTCCTTGAACTTTTCAAAGGTCTCGGACTTGTGTTTCATCAAGTAGACATACCCATATCTACTTAAGTAAATGCGTGAGAGTGAGAACATAACGATATCCTCCGTGAGCCTCAACGCTCATTGGACCGCATATATCGGTATGTATGATTTCCAATAAGTTGGTTGCTTTCGCTCCATTGTTAGGAGAAGCGGAGTCTTGGTCATTTTGCCCATGAGGCATGGTTCGCATGTGTCAAATGATTCATAATCGAGAGACTCTAAAGTCCATCGTAATGGAGCTTCTTCATGCGCTTGACACCAATGTGACCAAAGGCGGCGATTACCACAAGTATGTGGGACTATCGTTATCAACTTTACATCTTTTGGTATTCACACTATGAATATGTGTAATATTACGCTCGAGATTCATTAAGAATAAACCATTGACCATCGAACATGACCATAAAACATATCTCTCATATAAATAGAACAACCATATTCTCGGATTTAAATGAGTAGCCATCCCGCATTAAACGAGATCCTGATACAATGTTCATGCTCAAACTTGGCACTAAATAACAATTATTGAGGTTCAAAACTAATCCCGTAGGTAAATGTAGAGGTAGCGTGCCGACGGTGATCACATCGACCTTGGAACCATTCCCGACGCGCATCGTCACCTCGTCGCCCTTCGATCTCTGTTTATTCCGCAGCTCCTGCTGTGAGTTACAAATATGAGCAACGACACGGTATCAAATACCGGGAGTTACTACGAATCTTGGTAAGGTACACATCAATTACATGTATATCAAATATACCTTTAGTGTTGCGGCCTTCTTGTCCGCTAAGTATTTGGGGCAGTTCCGCTTCGATGGCCCTTCCATTTGCAATAAAAGTACTCTGTCTCGGGCTTGGGTCCATTCTTTGACTTCTTCCGGCAACTTGCTTACGGGCACGCGGCAACATATTTGCCGTCCTTCTTGAAGTTCTTCTTACCCTTGCCCTTTTTGAACTTAGTGGTTTTATTGACCATCAACACTTGATGTTCTTTCTTGATTTCAACCTCTGTGACTTCAAAGATTGAGAATACTTCAGGAATGGTCTTCACCATCCCACGCATATTGTAGTTCATCACAAAGCTCTTGTAGCTTGGTGGGAAGCGGTGAAGGATTCTGTCAATGACCGCCTCGTCCGGGAGGTTAATGTCCAATTTGGGACAGGCGGTTGTGCAACCCAGACATTTTGAGTGTGCTCACTGACAGAACTGTTTTCCTCCATCTTACAACTATAGAACTTGTCAGAGACTTCATATCTCTCGACCCGGGCATGAGCTTGGAAAACCATTTTCAGCTCCTCGAACATCTCATATGCTCCGTGTTGCTCAAAACGCTTTTGGAGCCCGGTTCTAAGTCGTAAAGCATGCCGCCTTTGAACGAGGGAGTAATCATCAAGACGAGACGCCAAGCATTCATAATGTCTTGGTTCTGCAGGATGGGTGCATCACCTAGCGGTGCTTCTAGGACATATTGTTTCTTGGCTGCTATGAGGATGATCCTCGGGTTAGGACCCGATCCGAATAGTTGCTGCCATCATCTTTCAGCTTGGTTTTCTCTAAGAACGCGTTGAAGTTCATGTTGACATGAGCGTTGGCCATTTGATCTACAAGACATATTTTGCAAAGACTTTAGACTAAGTTCATGATAATTAAGTTCATCTAATCAAATTATTTAATGAACTCCCACTCTGATTTGACATCCCTCTAGTCATCTAAGTGTTACATGATCCGAGTCGACTAGGCCGTGTCCGATCATCACGTGAGACGGACTAATCATCGTCGGTGAACATCTCCATGTTGATCGTATCCTCCATACGACTCATGTTCGACCTTTCGGTCTCTTGTGTTCCGAGGCCATGTCTGTACATTCTAGGCTCGTCAAGTTAACCCTAAGTGTTTATGCATGTGTAAAACTGTCTTACACCCGTTGTATGTGAACGTAAGGATCTATCACACCCGATCATCACGTGGTGCTTCGAAACGACGAACTTTAGCAACGGTGCTTGATTAGGGGAACACTTTCTTGAAATTATTCTAAGGGATCATCTTATTTACTACCGTCGTTCTAAGTAAACAAGATGCATAAACATAATAAACATCACATGCAATTATATAAAGTAGTGACATGATATGGCCAATATCATATAGCTCCTTTGATCTTCATCTTGAGGCTCCATGATCATCTTGTCACCGGCATGACACCATGATCTCCATCATCGTGTCTCCATGAAGTTGCTCGCCAACTATTACTTCTACTACTATGGCTAACACGTTTAGCAATAAAGTAAAGTAATTTACATGGCGTTGAATCAATGACGCAGGTCATACAATAATTAAGACAACTCCTATGGCTCATGCCGGTTGTCATACTCATCGACATGCAAGTCGTGATTCCTATTACAAGAACATGATCTCATACATCACAATATATCATTCATCATTCATCACGACTCCTGGCCATATCACATCACATGACAATTCTTTGCAAAAACAAGTTAGGCGTCCTCTAATTGTTGTTGCATCTTTTACGTGGCTGCAATTGGGTTCTAGCAAGAACGTTTTCTTACCTACGAATAACCACAACGTGATTTTGCCAACTTCTATTTACCCTTCATAAGGACCCTTTTCATCTAATCCGCTCCAACTAAAGTAGGAGAGACAGACACCCGCTAGCCACCTTATGCAACTAGTGCATGTCAGTCGGTGGAAGCTGTCTCACGTAAGCGTACGTGTAAGGTCGGTCCGGGGCGCTTCATCCCACAATACCGCTGAAGCAAGAAAAGACTAGTAGCGGCAAGCAAGTTGACAAGATCTACGCCCACAACAAAATTGTGTTCTACTCGTGCAATAGAGAACTACGCATAGACCTAGCTCATGATGCCACTGTCGGGGACCGTTGCAGAAAATTAAAATTTTTCCTACGGTTTCACCAAGATCCATCTATGAGTTCATATAAGAAACGAGTCATGGGAGAGATTGCATCTACATACCACTTGTAGATCGCGTGCGGAAGCGTTCAAGGAGCAGTGATGATGGAGTCGCATCGCCGTGATTCAGATCACCGATGACCAAGTGCGAGCGGACAGCACCTCCGCGTTCAACACACGTGCAGAACGGACGAAGTCTCCTCCTTCTTGATCCAGCAAGGGGAAGGAGAGGTTGAGGAAGAAGGCTCCAGCAGCTGACGACGGCGTGATGATGGTGGAGAGGCGATACTCCGGCAGGCTTCGCCAAGCACTCAGCGGAGGAAGAGAGGTGTTGGGAGGGAGGGGCTGCGCCTTGAAGTGTGTTGCAGCCTCCCTCACCCCTATATTTATAGGGAAGGGGCAGGGGGCCGCCCTCGAGATGAGATCTAGAGTGGGGCGGCGGCGGGGAGGGGCTTGCCCCCAAGCAAAGGGGGCGCCCACTAGGGTTCCCCCCAACCCTAGGCGCATGGGCTCAAGGGGGGGGGGCGCCCAGCCCTCTAGGGGCTGGTTCCCTGCCCCTTGTGGCCCATGAGGCCCTCCGAGAGGGGTGGCCCCTCCCGGTGGACCCCCGGAACCTCTCCGGTGGCCCCGGTACAATACCGATATGACCCCGAAACTTTCCGGTGTCCGTTTGACAACTTCCCATATATAAATCTTTACCTTCGGACCATTCCGGAACTCCTCGTGACGTCCGGGATCTCATCCGGGACTCCGAACAACATTCGGTAATCACATACAAGTCTTCCTAATAACCCTAGCGTCACCGAACCTTAAGTGTGTAGACCCTACGGGTTGGGAGACATCTTGAACATGACCGAGGCGGCTCTCCGGTCAATAACCAACAGCGGGATATGGATACCCATGTTGGCTCCTACATACTCCTCGATGATTTCATCGGATGAACCACTGACGTCGAGGATTCAAGCAACCCGTATATTATTCCCTTTGTCGACGGTATGTTACTTGCCCGAGATTCGATCGTCGGTATCCCAATACCTCGTTCAATCTCGTTACGGCAAGTCACTTTACTCGTGCCGTAATGCATGATCCCGTGACCGGACACTTGGTCACTTTGAGCTCATTATGATGATGCACTACCGAGTGGGCCCAGTGATACCTCTCCGTAACACGGAGTGACAAATCCGATCTCGATCCGTGTCAACCCAGACACTTTCGGAGATACCGTAGTGTACCTTTATAGTCACCCGATTACGTTGTGACGTTTGGTACACCCAAAGCACTCCTATGGTATCCGGAGTTACACGATCTCATGGTCTAAGGAAGAGATACTTGACATTGGAAAAGCTCTAGCAAAACGAACTACGATCTTGTGCTATGCTTAGGATTGGGTCTTGTCCATCACATCATTCTCCTAATGATGTGATCCCGTTGTCAATGACATCTAATGTCCATAGTCAGGAAACCATGACTATCTGTTGACCAACGAGCTAGTCAACTAGGGGCTTACTACGGACGTATTGTGTTCTATGTATTCACACGTGTATTACGATTTCCGGATAATACAATTATAGCATGAATAAAAGACAATTATCATGAACAAGGAAATATAATAATAATCCTTTTATTATTGCCTCTAGGGCATATTTCCAACACACAGAGCGAGCTACTTTGGACGCTCATGCACAAGGGATTCAGGCAGACTCTTTCTGGCTCACCTTGGATCAAAACGCTTCAAATGAAATCATGAGAAGAAGCCATCAGAGTCATTTACCCCCCGCTTTATGATGCGAGAAACCTATTCAACACGCCTGGAGCAGGGACCAGTGACCCGTCGGTGGTGAACCGGGCGGTTGAGGCACTTGAGACTGGAGCGCCGGTTCAGCCACGTGCAATGGATCCGCCTCGTTTGAATGTTACTCCGCCTCAGCACGTTCCGACGCCGCCGGGTCATTATTCTAACCCTTTGGATAATATGATTGTTGCGGCAACGCGATTGGCGGCTCTCCCAGTTGAAGGCAAGTCTCCAGCTGCGATAGAGACACGGAGGGCCAGAGAGCTTCTTCAGACAGCACTGGATCAACAGGCGGCTTATTCGTACAGCCGTGAAAGGATTCACTCAACCCCACAACCAAGCCGGAGTTATAGCCGGCACATTGATTCACCAGCAGTTTTAAGCAGCGAACAACGCCGTAACCAACCTCGTGGGCATGACCCGGCGTGCGGTGGTGTCGATGCTCAGACCTTGGTGGATCAGGGCAGAGCGCGTCGGGAGGCTGAGCTGGCGGCTCAACAACAATCTTCGGTTTATCCGTCAACGTCAGTGGAAGCAGGAGTGACTTCTAGAACCTTGGGTGTGCCATGTTTAGTGTCGGTTTTGCACAATGAGCGCTTACCTAAGGATTTCAAGGGTCATCGTAAGGTGCCTAATTACATGGCGGATCAGCCCCTGAGGCTTGGATCGAGAGTTATGAGATGGCAATGGAGATGTTGGATGTTAGTGATGTTGCATGTGCTAAGTATTTCACCATGATGTTAGATGGACCGGCTCGTACTTTGTTAAAAGGGCTGCCCGCTAACTCCATTAGATCATGGGCAGAGTTGAAAGCTCGTTTTATCCAGAATTTTAAAGACACGTGCAAGCAGCCTATGTCAATCCTGGATTTGGATTCTTGTGTCCAAGGTGAGGGCGAGTCAACAACCAGTTGGGTGCGCCGAATTTCAGCTGTTATACATTCATCGGACAGTATCAATGCCGGGTCAGCAGTCCTGATGTTGGAGAAGAATTGCCGTTTCCTCCCCCCTTAAGCAGAAACTGGGTGGCTTAAACGCCACTACAATGACATGGGGGAGCTCATGGCGGCTCTCGTCAAATATTCCGACTCTGATAGTACCAAATACCCCGACTCTGATGAGGAGAAGGTGGGTAAGGGGAAGAAGAATGGCAATGCGAAGGGACATCAGGATAACGCGGCGGGTCACGGTGGCAATGGTAAGCGCAAGGCTGAGGGCGGTTTAGACTTTGTGGCCAACACTAATACGTAGAACAATAATCAGCGTAGGAAGGGAAAGCCGCCCCGGCTTGGAGGACCGAGTTTTAACCTTGAGGCAATGATGAATCAGCCTTGTCCAAAGCAATTTACACAAGAGAAGACGGCCAACCATCTATGGAAGGATCGCTTCATCATGAGGAGTACAGAAATTCCAATTATTTCCAGAACAATCATGGCCCGGATGGCGGTTTAGGATCTGGATCTCACGGCCCTGGCTTTGGTGGCGGTGGTTCATATTCTGGTTTCC
Source organism: Aegilops bicornis (assembly GCA_021605145.1). NCBI lineage: Eukaryota > Viridiplantae > Streptophyta > Magnoliopsida > Poales > Poaceae > Aegilops > Aegilops bicornis. The sequence continues at coordinate 671,052,714 of CM038673.1, read as the reverse complement.
AGGGCCAAGGCAATCAAGGTGGTTTTAATCAGCAGTCTGGTCAAGGGAATCAGCAGCAGCAATCTGGTTATCAGAGTAATCCGAAGCAGTTGAATAGTGGATAGTATCATGTGTTCACTACGAGTTTATGCAAACAAGATCAAAAGATCCATAAAAGGGTGGTGAACGCAGTTGAGCCGACGGTTCCTCGTTTCTTGAGATGGTCTGAACATCCTATTCTTTGGAGCCGTGAGGATCACCCGCCCCGGGTTGACAATCCGGGTTAGTTGGTTTTGGTGGTTGCACCTCAGGTTGGAGGCTACAAGTTCACTAAGGTGCTTATGGATGGAGGTAGCAGTATCAATATCCTTTACTATGATACTTTCCTTCATATGGGCTTGACTGATAAGGATCTTAAGCCGTCTAATACTGTTTCTCATGGAGTGGTGCCTGGTAAATGGGCGTATCCAGTGGGCAAGATAGCTTTGGAGGTGGCTTTTGGTGATGAGCATGATTCCAGAGCAGAGATGTTGACCTTTGAAGTGGTTAAGATTAAGAGCCCTTTACATGCCTTGTTTGGGCGGCCGGCTTATGCCAAGTTTATGGCATGGCCTCCTTATGTTTATCTGCAGCTCAAGATGCCGGGTTATAAGGGCACCATCACTATGCACGACAACAGGAACATATCCTTGGAATGTGAAGAAGGTGACACTGCTTATGCTGAGCCTGTTTGTGCAACAAAAGAGTTGAAGTTTTATAAACATAATGTTGAGCCGGCAGATATGACGCATTTGAAGAAGCCAACTACAGAACATGACGCCTTGTTGAAGTTTAAGTCGGCGGACGACACTAAGTTGGTTGACTTTGTTCCTGGCGACTCATCCAAGCAGTTCAGCATCAGTGCTAATTTGGATCTAAAATAGGAAAGCGCGGTCATCGAGTTCATCCCTGAGAACCGGGACATCTTTGCATGGAAGCCTTCAGATATGCCAGGAGTACCGAGGGAACTCACTGAGCACACTCTCAATATTGATCCAACGTTTAAACCAGTCAAGCAATTCCTTCTCGCTTTAATGAAGAGAGGCGTAAGGCCATTGGTGAAGAAGTGGCCCTGCTTTTGGCAGCTGGGTTTATTGTTGAAGTTTTTCATCCTGAATGGTTGGCTAACCCGGTGCTGGTACTCAAGAAGAATGGTACTTGGCGGATGTGTGTTGATTACACAGACCTTAACAAGGCATGTCCGGCCGATCCTTTTGCTCTACCTCGTATTGATCAGATTATTGATGTTACGGCGGCTTGTGAGCGTTTGAGTTTCTGGGATGCCTATTCAGGGTATCATCAGATCAAGATGGCAGTTAAAGACTAGGAGAAGACATCCTTCATCACTCCCTTTGGGGCCTTCTGCTATGTGTCTATGCCTTTTGAGCTCAAGAGTGCCCAGGCGACTTACCAGCGGTGTGTGCAAAATTGCCTTCATGATCATATTGGGCGCAATGTTCATGCTTATGTGGATGATATTGTGGTGAAATCAAGGAAGCAAGAGACCTTGATAGATGATGTGAAAGAGACCTTTGACAATCTATGGGTCTACAAGATGATGCTTAACCCGACCAAGTGGTGTACCAGCAGGGAAGCTTTTGGTCTTTTTGGTTTCTGAAAGAGGCATCGAGGCTAACCCAGAAAAGATCAAGGCTATTACTTCCTTGGCTAAACCGGCGTGTATCAATGATGTTCAGCATCTGGCGCGTCGTATTGTGGCCTTAAGCCGGTTCATAAGCCGGTTGGGAGAAAAAGCTATCCCTCTATACTAGATGATGAAGAAAACAGATCACTTTGTCTGGAGTGATGCTGCTGATCAGGCATTTGAAGCCTTGAAGAAATAGTTAGCAGAGCCGCTGATCCTTGCTGCTCCCATCGATAAAGAGCCCTTGTTGTTATATGTGGCTGCCAATAGCCGAGCTGTTAGCGTGGCAATTGTTGTGTAGACGAAGGAATCAGGCACAAAATATCCGGTTCAGCGGCCGATTTATTACATCAGTGAGGTGCTCATTGAGTCCAAACAGAGGTATCTGCATTGGCAGAAGCTGGTATATGGGGTGTTCATGGCTAGTCGAAAACTCAAGCAATATTTTCTGGATCATCCCATCACTATGGTTAGTTCTGCTCCTTTAGGGGATATTATTCAAAATAGAGAGGTCACAGGTCGGGTAGCCAAATGGGCCATTGAGCTTGGACCCGATGGTTTGAAATACGTGCCTCACACAGACATTAAGTCTCAAGCACTTGTGGATTTCATCAATGATTGGACAGAGCTGCAGATGCCTGAGGAGAAGCCGGATAACACATATTGGACTATTCACTTTGATGGATCCAGGCAGTTGGAAGGCTTGGGGGCTGGAGTTATTTTGACTTCCCCACGAGGTGATAAATTTTGTTATCTTTTAAGGTTGATGTTCCCTTGTACTAACAATGCGGCTGAGTATGAAGCCTTACTCCATGGTCTTCGGATGGCTAAGGAGATGAATCTAAGACGGGTAAGGTGTTTTGGTGACTCGGATTTGGTGGCTCAGCAAGTTTCGGGCACTTGGGATTCTAAGGACCCACTCATGGCGGCTTACCGCCGCGAGGTTGATGCTATTGCTGTTCATTTCAAAGGTTATCAAGTGGAACATGTTGATCGCATGAAAAATGAGGTGGCTGATGCTTTGAGCTGGTTAGGGTCCCAGCGTAAGCCGGTGCCACCTAACGTTTTCCTTGACATTCTGCATAACCCTTGATCAAAGCGCCTCTGAGAGGAAGATCTTGCTATTCGACCGGAGGCACAATTGTTGGCGGCTCTTCATGCTATTCCTGATTGGACAGTTCCATATTTGGCTTATATGACCCGGGGCGAGTTACCTGAAGATGAAACTTTGGCCAGGCAGATAACCCGTCAGTCTAAGTCAATGGCTATTGTGAATGGAGACTTGCATCGTTGCAGTGTCACATGGGTGTTTCAACATTGTGTTTCTCCTGAGGAAGTCCGTGCGAGTCTACGAGAGATTCATGAAGGGGATTGTGGTCATCATGCCGACTCTAAGTCTCTTGTAGCCAAGGCTTTCCGTCATGGGTTTTATTGGCTGACGGCTCATGCGGATGCTAAAGATTTGGTCAGTAAATGTGACGGTTGTCAGAAATTTTCAAGACGAGCTCATGTGCCGGCTCAAGAATTGAGGATGATTCCAATCACTTGGCCGTTTGCAGTCTGGGGGCTTGATATGGTTGGACCTTTCAAAAGGTCCAAGGATAAAAAGACCCACCTTTTGGTGGCGGTTGACGAATTTACAAAGTGGGTTGAGGCAAGCCGGTCAGTAAGTGTGACATGGCAATAGCGGTTCAATTCATCAAAAAGGTGATTTTCCGTGTTGGTTATCCCCACAACATTATAACTGATAATGGCACTAATATGTCCAAGGGTGCTATGAAAGAATTCTGTCAACGAGAGCATATTCGTCTTGATGTATCATCAATGGCTCACCCTAGCCAATGGCCAAGCTGAAAGATCCAATCAAGAAATCTTGAGAGGCATCAAGCCCCGGCTGATGGTCCCTTTGCAGAGGACGCTGGGTTGTTGGGTGGAGGAATTACCCTCAGTGTTATGGAGCGTCAATACTACCCCCAACAGGTCTAACTGTTACACGCCTTTCTTTGTGGTTTACGAAGCAGAGGCGGTTCTCCCTAGTGACATCTCTCACGATTCGCCCCGTGTGGCGGCTTATGTTGAATCTGATAATGAAAAAGCACGTCAGGATGCACTTGACCTGTTGGATGAGGAGCTTGACCTTGCGGCGGCTCGTTCGATGATTTACCAGCAAGATCTGTGTCATTATCACAGCCGTCGGGTTAAAACCAGAACCTTTCAAGAAGGAGATTTGGTGCTCCGTCTTATCCAGGATCAAACTGATATGCACAAGCTATCCCCACCTTGGGAAGGGCCTTTTGTGGTCAGAAAAAATCTGAACAACGGGTCATACTACCTTATCGATGTTCGAGACCACAAGGACTCATGCACGTCGGAGGAGGAGACCCACCGGCCGTGGAATATTGCTCATCTTCGGCCTTATTACACCTGAGCCACCAGCTCTTGTGATGTACATACTTTGTCAATGTATATATTTTAATGAATATAATAAAGCCGGCATCCCTGATAATTCAGGGCCTCTGTCGTTTCATTTATGAGAATATGAGTCTTTATTGTCCCTTCATATGATCACTTGGGGGCTTCACCTTATTGAGCATAGCTATGATTACCCTTTTGATCCGGCTTATGCGCCATGATTACAAAATACTTGGGGGCTTCACCTTGTGAGCATAGCTATGACTACCCTACTGATCCAACTTATATGCCTGGAATGAAATATTACTTGGGGGCTTCTTGTTAATGAACAGAGCTTTGTTGACCCTTGTAATAGGCTTGGATGCCAGGTGTATTCACCAAAAAATCTAGGTTATCCTGCCTTTGTTTGCCTGCCACTCCGACTAGGTAATCCTGGAATGACTCGCCGTACTCTTGACAATCAATCTTTTTAAAGACCCTGAATTTGTCAAAGTTAAAACAACGATTGGTCATGTGAGGTCCGGCTTACGAGGTTTGAATTAAGGTTTAACTCAGCGGCTGCGTGGCCCTTGAATAATGCTTGACATGGAGTCTTGGCAGCCAATGAATGCCTTGTTTTTTTGTTTTTTTATTTGTATTTGGTTTGAACATTGTTTGAGGTTCATATTTTGTTACCATATTGCCATATGGTTAAAAATTGATTAAGGCCATGTTGCCTTACGGTTCATATATGAATCTATCTGGAGTTTTGGTAACCCGGACTGGCTTTGGACTTTAAGTCGCCAGTATATGATAATTTTGTGCTTTGGAGTTCTGGCTCTAAGCTTTGGATGTTACCCCTTGCTACATATAGTGTGATAAGCCGACGGTATGAATAAATTGAAGAGGGTGTTGTGCTCTCATCTTTGGGCTATGACCCTTACTGCACAATGCATGATAAGCCAGCAGTGTGAACAAATATCACAGGTATGATATTTATTCTGTTATGATTATATGCGGTTTTTGATAAACCGGCCCTGGTTATGGACTATTTAGTCATCAGTGGTTTTTATATGGGGTATTGTGACCCGCCTTGGGGGTAAACCGCCAGGGCACTTATTATCTGTTTATGTGCAGGAAAAAACAATAAGTCTGGCCTGCATAACTGATATTATAAAACATAAGTGGCGGGTCTTTAATTGATGGATCGACAGTGTTATGCAAATAAACACGCATGATGGAGTGACAGATCAGAATTGTTTAACTAGCCTATTACAAGGCATCTGATGGCCAAGGATAAGTGTTTTTTGAGACATAGCATCAAAATGCTATGACCGGTGAGCCGGCTCATGAGTTCAGACTTTTAGTCTTGGCGGGTCGAAGCCTCCGGGTCATCCTGTTCTTGTTCTTCTTGATTATCCATTGGCTGGAAGTCGAGCGAGGCCCAGTTGATACCAGTCAAAGCTCTGAACATAGCCTCATCATCTATAAGATTTGATACATCAATGTCAGGAGCGAAGGTGTGCTTATGCGCTGGTGGGATGAGATCCACCTCTTGATGAACCGGCACCTTCATCTTCTTGTTCTCAACATCATAAGCCGCCTGGTATTGGGATAAATTGGTCTCTTCAACCAGCTTGCTCGCTAACAGACGCATTGCTCTTGCTATTTCTGCAAATTCATCAGCGCTGAAGGTAGACCCGTCTTCTTTTACACTAGGGAAACCATTGGCTAAGTCTTCTGGATCAAGATCTGCTTGCCACGCCTTTGCCCGGCTTAAAGCAGTCAAAGCGCCGGCTCTGGCAAATGCTTGCTTTAAATCATCGATCCTTTGAGGACTGATAACTTCTCCTATGTTTCCTTGATGAGGGTGGGCGGATGTTTCTTATGCATAGCAGCCGCAATGGTCTGTTGAGTGCCAATGTATAGCTGTTGTACAAGAGTGTAGACAGCCTTAAGCTTGATGTGCATGTCTGAGCCCAACTTGACGCTCCAGGAGCCTGTATCAGTAAAGTTATGGATAAACCAGTAGATGATTATGATACGCTTGCTGGGGTAAAGGATTCATGTTTACTACTTACCGAAGATGGCTGATTTCATATTATTGATCTGATGCCTTAAACCAGAAAACTCATCAGTCACTGGTTTAAGAGCTGCTTCAGCATCTTCTGCTCTCTTTAATAAAGCCGCCTTCTCGGTCTCCCAACCGGTTTTATCAGCGCGGAAGCTTTGTTTCAACTGCTCAATGTTTTCCAATGCAGTCTTCAGTTCTGACTTGGCCTTGGACGTCTTAGATTGCTGAGTTTTAATGTTGGCCCTCAGATCATTGATTTGCGAATCCTTCTCAGTTAGTTCAGCCTGCGACATGAGCAAACATGGAAGGTATTGTGATCATGATTATTTTTGAAGTCCCAAGCACAATACAAGTATTTTTCTTGGCACTTGGGGGCTAATGCATATTGCTCTCTTCAAGGCAAGTTTATCTGATGACCCAGGCAAAATGATATGATCCGCTTTATAAAGTCTACATATTGGGAGATTGGTTTCAGCCATGGTGATAAGTCCCGGTTTATTCATACTGATTAAGCCGGCCCTTGGGGGCTACTAGTGATGATGTTCATCTATTTGTGACTATTTGAAAGTCTACAATATATTCAAATCTATCATATTATATAGACTTGGCGACTGATAGAGATATATTTATGAGGAGGATTTCGTTGAATTACCTCATAGCGCTCCTTCATCAAGTTGACCAAGCCGGCTTCAAAATCACGGCTGGTATACATACGGTTCAAATAACCAGAGTGGATTTCTTGGGCACCGAACTAGGCGTAGCTTTCTAAGTCTACCTTCAATTTGCCTTTATTAGCAGCAGAAAATTCTTCCTTGGCGTTGTGCTTGGATAAGGCAGTAGGATTACCCGGTGCTGTATAACCAAGCCCGGTGATGACGAAATCGTCAGTTTTCTCTTCAGTGGGCTTGACGGGGCTTGGAGGCTTAGTGATAACTGGCTCAATGTCTATATGATCCATGGTGATGTCGTGTTCTTCTGGTGGCGGGTCATCAATGGTAGCTTCAGCAGTTGGATTATAGGTCTCTGGCAATTGCTTTTCCGGCTTAGAAGGGGTGGAATCTTCAGCCGGCTTGTTCAGTTTTGCCTTCTTGCTAAGCTTGGCCATGCCACTGAAAATAAGAAACATAATGATGTCAGCATATCAATCAGACATGAAGTTTCGAATGATGGAATACACCCTTACCCAGGCACGGTCTTGAAGGTTGGGATTTGAGTCCCCGTTGAGTCGCCGGAGGAGGAATGAGATGTTCCCTGATAGTTTGAATCGGATGGGTTAAGAGGTTGTCGAAAAAGACCAGCCTTGGGATAAGATAAGTCAGAAATATTTGAAACCTCCGATCGACGTTTGCGAGGTGCTGGGGTGTTTGGTAAGCAGGAGGATAAAACTCCACTGCCACGTTCCGGGTTGTGTGGCAAGCTTCATGTTGCTGTTTCTTCAAAATAAATTTGGGATCCAAGTAAGCTAAAGGGTGATAAAGTCTTACTTTCCAGTTTACTTGTCAATTTTTCTGTGTTGGCAGAGGTTCTGAGCCGGAGGAAAGAGTAATTACCTCTTCATCATCTGCACAGCTGGCCTCCGCATCATCCTGATAATAGTCATTGCCAATAAGATGTACAAAACACGAGCCAAGGGAATCAAGTTCTACCTCCGTCTCGTCATCATCATCTTTATCATCCAAATTGAATAATTCGGCAGGATTGGTCTTCTTCTTGGCAGGTTTTTTGACAGCCTTGCTCTTTGTCCGGGTTTTCTTGACCGGTTTATCCTGCAACTTCTTGGTCCAAAAAGGTGAATCGGCCTGTAAAAATTGAATGAGTATGAACAGGCAGTACAAATAAAAACATGATATAAGTATGAACTTGATTCAGAGCTTACAACTGGCGGCTTATTCAGAACGTAGAAAGGATTTAATCCGACTTGACTACAATCTTCCAAGCTCTCATTCAATAGAGGTTTGTTCATATTATTGATGTCCTCGTCAGTTATTTCAATCTGACACTGGTGTTGAGGATCTGTTAACTCGCCGGTGTACTCGCACATTAAGCCGGGCCGACGGCTTAGAGGCAAGACTCTCCAGGCAACCCAGCATCAAACTAGATCAATGACGGTCAAGCCGTTGGCCATCAAGGCTCGGATCTTTGAAAAAAAATGGTATGTAATTTTTCTGCTCTGCTGTGCTGATGCGGTCTGGAAGATGGTGTCTGTTACTAAGCCGGCTGGCGCGATAACCCAGCAAGGGATTTTCCCCTTCTGGCGAAGTATCTTGGCAATAAAACCAAGTCTGGTTCCAGTCTTTGGGATGACTGGGAAGAGTGGCAGCTGGGAAGGTGGCTTCTTTCCGACGCTGTATAGAAATGCCGCCTAGCTCTAGGCTGGGCCCATCTGTGAACTCGTTCTGCCAGTTTAAGTAATAGAACTCTCTGAATAGTTCTACAGTGGGCTCCTATTGAAGGTACACCTCGCAGAATACTTGGAAGTTGCAGATGTTCGAAACAGAGTTGGGTCCGATATCTTGTGGATGGAGCTTGAAAAAATGCAGTACATCGGGGAAGAATTTTCAGCCGGGAGGGCTGAAGCTCCGGTTTATGTGATCAGTAAAGACAATTACTTTGCCGTCCTTGGGCTCAGGACGAGTTTCATTGCCTGGAACCCTCCAATGGATGACATCTTTTTTGGCCAGGACACTAGTTTGAACATATTCGTTCAGGTCTTCCTCGGTGACTCAGGAAATGACCCAGTTGCAGGAAGTGACAGTCTTGACCATTTTGAGGAAAAAGGCCTAAAAGAAAGAAACATTACCGGCTTAAGATCATGCTATTAAACCGGACCATTGATTCAACGGTAAAATACTATAAACGGTTAACAGATTAAGCCAGAGGATGAACATTTGAAGTACACATATATTCATATTGGCGGCTTAAAAGGGGACTAATGTTCCTACCGAGTTAAGGATTCTGCTGCTAAGCCGGATAGAGTTTAAAAGTCAAGTATATTATGCAGAACCCAATTATAAAGATGAAAGCATGGTTAAACTGGAGAAGCATTGCCGGGTCATGCAAGTTATGAAGCGTATAGTGGCGGTTTAAAAAAGGCCTAGTGTTATATGGTGGATCATGGTTTACGGTATAAGCCGCCATGGCAGTTATGGTACTTCAAATTTATCAGTGAAAATATTGCTAAGTGATGGACAAACATATTTCACAGACTGGAGCTATGATTTTGGATCTACAGCGTTTCAGAAAAGACAGTAAATTCTAAACCTAAGGTCGGGGCAGCAGAAGAGTTCGTGTGCTCCGATGGGATTTTTTACGGAGAGGAAGTACTTTGATGATAAAAATGAATGCTAAACTACTACCACACAAGGCTCATGACCTATTCAGATTAAAATCTGCTTTAGTTGAAGGAAAAAACGAAGAATGATGAAGAACACTGATGAATAGAGGAATCCCTAATATAGATCTGATATAAAAAGAGAGGTGCACTTATAGGTGATGAGGAACAACGATGGAGCGGCAGAGTTCTCTGGTCTGGTCAAGCCGATGCAGCGGCCTGAGTTGGTATAGCGATCGGAGGTCGCGGTGGCAGAGCTCAGGCGACAGAGGAGACACGAGAGGAAGACAAAGGCAAGGAGGAAGGGGGGAATGATAAATACCCCCGTCCCTATTTATAAGAGGGTGGATACAAGGCATGCGCGGGAATCAAGGAGGCTGAAATCATCATATGGCTATATGGACGCCTCGATTTTCGGGATGTTCAATAATATAAGGATCGATTAAGATGTGCTGGGCCTCGTGCAAAATTAATGTGAAATGACGTCATGGTGGTTTAAGAAGATTCTGCGAGCTGACATCATGGCGGGTTACAGCAAGGTTTATCAAACAAGCGATGCAAGATTTTGATAAGTCAGGTATTGAAGATTGATATAAACAAGTTTAAATCAACCTGTGGCCTAATGTTGGGGATATAACTACTGGGTATGAACCACCCAGGAGGGGCCGGGTCATACCACTAGTGACTTATCAATGAAGATGGCGGGTCATAGCAAGCCCGTTGACGGCCCAAGACCCAGAGGCGAGTTGAGGCCCAAGGGGATTAACCGCCACATGAATAACTTGTATTGTAAGGCAAGTTTAGTAAGTTACTGAGCCGAACACAATGTGTATGAGCCGTCTGGGACTCCATAAGCCGTCGGGCATCAAACTGTGTATATAAAGGGGTGACCCGGCGGTGAGTTAAGGGCAAGAAACAAGAGATCGAGAGCTAGGTCAAGCGTATTCGCTCCCTAGTAATTGAGACCCAAGCAATACGATCCCAAACTGGAGTAGGCCTTTACCTCCACCGCGAGGGGCTAAACAAGTATAAAATCTCTGTATCCCTTGTCCTGTTTAACCCCTTTAAGCTAACCTAGTTGCGATGGCTCCGCGACTAAGTCCTTACGCTAGGCCATCTGCCGTGTCAACCCCACGACAGGTATGATGGGTGAATTAATGCCTTCTACGGACTAAACCTCTTGGTTTATATAGGCACTAAAGGTATCTAGGGTTACATGGTCAGTTACCATCTAAGGATTTGCATGCTGAATCTAAATATGCTTGAAGTACACGCCAAGTCTTCGGTCGCCACACTTCAAAGGTCTCCAGAGTCTTGCTTCCAAATGGGCTGGTAGTCCGGCCCATATATTAGGCCGGCTGCTAGGCCCCCCTAGTCCAGGACACCGTCAGTAGCCCCTGAACTTGCCTTCGAAGCATAGGTGGTCCATCTTTGTCGGGTAATGTCTTCGGCTTGGCAGGAAAGTACAACGTCTTCCAACTCGGATGCCGAGGTTCTTTCGTCCATGGGCCCACCACATGCTGCATCGGGGATTGTGCATTTGGGAAATTGTTCCATCTTTACAACCGACCGGCGAAACGTCGCTTTCTTAGCTTTATTTAATCTAGCCCAAACCTATGTCCGAGCACGTCTCTGACCATTCCCCTCCACAACTCACCGCCATCCTTCTTCCCCAAAGTCAAGCTTGAGGGATTTCCGCCGTGGTGAACGAGGCTGGCTCTTCCAAGCGCCCAGACGACCCCCTTGAAGGCCACTGGGGGAGTTGTTCCTTCAGACGCCTGCAATTGAGCCGCCTCTCGATCCAAGGTTATCTTCCGGATCCCGATCTAGCTTCAACCCATCTAGGATTAGTATCCATCGACAGGAAGACACACACCGATAGCCAGCCCATCCCTCATGGAGATGAATGAGTATGTTTCGTCCCCTTTCTGCTTTGCAGGCTAGGATTTCCAATCCACCCTTTTCTTCGCGGTTGCTCGAGTTCTAAGCGATACTCCTGTTGCAAATATGCTCTAGAGGCAATAATATTGTATTATTATATTTTCTTTATTCATAATTAGTATTTTATATTTCATGCTATAACAGCTATGATCCTAGAATATGTGATTCAGTGGAAAACTCATATGCACATGTGAAATGATAAACAGTAAACAACAGGTTCCCGGTCTCGCCTCTAAGACTATCTCAAGTGTTGTTGGTGATCACGTTTTCCGGATCTTAGGATATCGTTAAGTGTAACGATAGTCCCAAAACAACATTGAGGCACTACAAAAAAAGACACATCTGTGACATTTTGGGCCGAAAAAAAATCTGTCATGCTTATGACACTTCTATGACGATAATTTTGAAACTCGGTATCATCATAGATGTGGTGGGCTCCTACTTCTATGACAGAAAATGGGCTTTTCGTCCTAGGCGGGCTGGAGACGCACCTGCATGACATTCTTTGGGTCGTCCATGATGGAAAATATCATGGTAGAAGCGAGGGCGAGTAAAATTTCGGGGAGTTCCCGGTTACGGTGGGTGGTCGGGGCCGAGCGATGCATGGAAGTTTGTGTTGGGATTGTTGCGTGGAAAACAAAAAAATTCTACGCACACGCAATGATCTATCCATGGAGATGCATAGCAATGAGGGGGAGAGTGTGTCTCTGTTCCCTCGTAGACCGTATGCGAAAGCGTTTCACAACGCGGGTGATGTAGTCGAACTTTCTTCGCGCTCGAACCGATCTAGTACCGAACGCACGGCACCTCCGTGTTCTGCGCACGTTCAACTCAGTGACGTCCTCCGCTTTCTTGATCCAGCAAGACGGCAAGGTAGTAGATGAGGTCCGTCAGCACGATGGCGTGGTGACAGTGATGGTGATGTGATTTCCGTAGGGCTTCGCCTAAGCACTACGAAAATATGACCGAGGGAGTAAACGGTGGACGGGGGCACCACACACGGCTAAGACAATGTTGTGTCCTTGTGTGGTGCCCTCTCCCCACATATATATAGGTGGGAGGGGAGGGGAGGCAGCCAAGCGCGCCCTAGGGCTCCTGCCATGCCCTGTGCCCCCCTTTCCTTGTATAAACAAGTGGGAGGAAAGATGGGGGGAGAGAGAAGGAAGGGGAGTCCTACTCCACACTTTCCTTGCCATCCCCTCTTTCCTTCTCCTCCTCAAAGGGTCAGCTTGCATAAAGGCGCACCAGCCCCTTGTGGGCTGGTGTGTTCCCTCTCTTGGCCCATAAGGCCCATATCTTTTCCGGGGGTGCCCGAAACTCCTTTCCGGTGACCCGATAAGTACCCGGTAAGCTCCGGAACACTTCCGGTGTCCGAATACCATTGTCCTATATATCGATCTTTACCTCTCGATCATTTTGAGACTCCTCGTGATGTCAATCTCATCCGAGACTCCGAACAACATTCGGTCTCCAAATCACATAACTCATATAATACTATATCGTCATCGAACGTTAAGCGTGCGGACCCTATGAGTTCGAGAACTATGTAGACATGATCGAGACACCTCTCCGGTTAATAACCAATAGCGTAACCTAGATGCCCATATTGGCTCCTACATATTCTACGAAGATCTTTATCGGTCGAACCGTTATGACAACATACATAATTCCCTTTGTCCATCGGTATGTTACTTGCCCGAGATTCGATCATTTGTATCTCTAGACCTAGTTCAATCTTGTTACCGGCAAGTCTCTTTACTCGTTCCATAATACATCACCTCGCGACTAACTCCTTAGTCATTTGCTTGCAAGCTTATGATGTGTATTACCGAGAGGGCCCAGAGATACCTCTCTGATACTCAGAGTGACAAATCCTAATCTCGATCTATGCCAACTCAGCAAACACCTTCGGAGATACCTTTAGATCATCTTTATGATCACCCAGTTACGTTGTGACTCTTGATAGAACACAAGGTACTCCTCCGGTATCCTGGAGTTGCATAATCTCATAGTCGAAGGAATATGTATTTGACATGAAGAAAGCAATAGCAATAAAACTGAACGATCATTATCCTAAGCTATAAGATGGGTCTTGTCCATCACATCATTCTCCTAATGACGTGATCTCGTTATCAAATGACAACACATGTCCATGGTTAGTAAACCTTAACCATCTTTGATCAACGAGCTAGTCTAGTAGAGGCTTACTAGGGACACGGTATTTGTTTATGTATTCACACATGTATTTAAGTTTCCGATCAATACAATTCTAGCATGAATAATAAACCTTTATCATCAATATGGAAATATAAAATAACAAATTTATTATTGCCTTTAGGGCATATTTCCTTTAGTCTCCCACTTGCACTAGAGTCAATAATCTAGTTCACATCGCCATGTGATTAAACACCAATAGTTCATATCGTCATGTGATTAACACCCATAGTTTGTCGGGGAACGTAGTAATTTCAAAAAAAATTCCTACGCACATGCAAGATCATGGTGATGCATAGCAACGAGAGGGGAGAGTGAGTCCACGTACCCTCGTAGACCGAAAGCGGAAGCGTTAGCACAACGCGGTTGATGTAGTCGTATGTCTTCACGATCCGACCGATCAAGTACCGAACGCACGGCACCTCCGAGTTCAGCACACGTTCAACTAGATGACTTCCCTCGAACTCCGGTCCAGCCAAGCTTTGAGGGAGAGTTCCGTCAGCACGATGGCGTGGTGAGGATGATGATGTTCTACCGATGCAGGGCTTTGCTTAAGCACCACTACAATATTATCAAGGTGGATTATGGTGGAGGGGTCACCGCACACGGCTAAGAGATCCAAGGGATCAATTGTTGTGTCTCCAAGGGGTGCCTCCCTCCCCGTATATAAAGGAGTGGAGGAGGGGGAGGGGGCCGGCCACCCTTGGCGCGCCCCATGAGGAGTCCTACTCCCACCGGGAGTAGGACTCCCCCTTCCATGTGGGAGTTGGAGAGGAGAGGGAAGGAGAGAGAGGGGGAAAGGAGAGGGGGGCGCCCCCTCCTTGTCCAATTCGGACTGGGGGGAAGGGGGCGCGCGGCTTCCCTTGGCCGCCCCTCCTCTTCTCCACTAGGGCCCAATAGGCCCATTAGTCTCCCCGGGGGGTTCCGGTAACCCCTCGGTACTCCGGTATATGCCCGATACTCTCCGAAACCATTCCGGTGTCCGAACATAGTCGTCCAATATATCAATATTTATGTCTCGACCATTTGGAGACTCATTGTGATGTCCGTGATCACATTTGGGACTTCGAACTACCTTCGGTACATCAAAACACATAAACTCATAATATAACCGTCATCAAACTTTAAGCGTGCGGACCCTACGGGTTCGAGAACTATGTAGACATGACCGAGACACTTCTCCGGTCAATAACCAATAGCGGAACCTGGATGCTCATATTGGCTGCCACATATCCTACGAAGATCTTTATCTGTCAAACCACATAACAACATACGTTGTTCCCTTTGTCATCGGTATGTTACTTGACCGAGATTTGATCGTCGGTATCTCAATACCTAGTTCAATCTCGTTACCGGCAAGTCTCTTTACTCGTTCCGTAATACATCATCTCGTAACTAACTCATTAGTCACAGTGCTTGCAAGGCTTATAGTGATGTGCATTACCGAGAGGGCCCGGAGATACCTCTCCGACTATCGGAGTGACAAATCCTAATCTCGAAATACGCCAACCCAACAAGTACCTTCAGAGACACCTGTAGAGCACCTTTATAATCACCTTTATTACGTTGTGACGTTTGGTAGCACACAAAGTGTTCCTCCGGTAAACGGGAGTTGCATAATCTCATAGTCATAGGAACATGTATAAGTCATGAAGAAAGCAATAGCAACATAATAAACGATCAAGTGCTAAGCTAACGGAATGCATCACATCAATCACATCATTCACCTAATGATGTGATCCCATTAATCAAATGACAACTCATGTCTATGGTCAGGAAACATAACCATCTTTGATTAACGAGCTAGTCAAGTAGAGGCATACTAGTGACACTCTGTTTGTCTATGTATTCACACATGTATCATGTTTCCAGTTAATACAATTCTAGCATGAATAATAAACATTTATCATGATATAAGGAAATAAATAATAACTTTATTATTGCCTCTAGGGCATATTTCCTTCAGTCTCCCACTTGCACTAGAGTCAATAATCTAGTTCACATCGCCATGTGATTTAACACCAATAGTTCACATCACCATATGATTAACACCCATAGTTCACATCATCATGTGACCAATACCCAAAAGGTTTACTAGAGTCAATAATCTAGTTCACATTGCTATGTGATTAACACCCAAAGAGTACTAAGGTGTGATCATGTTTTGCTTGTGAGAGAAGTTTAGTCAACGGGTCTGCCACATTCAGATCCGTACGTATTTCGCAAATTTCTATGTCAACAATGCTCTGCACAGAGCTACTCTAGCTAATTGCTCCCACTTTCAATATGCATCCAGATTGAGACTTAAGAGTCATCTGGATCAGTGTCAAAATTTGCATCGACGTAACCCTTTACGATGAACCTTTTGTCACCTCCATAATCGAGAAACATATCCTTATTCCACTAAGGATAATTTTGACCGCCGTCCAGTGATCTACTCCTAGATCACTATTGTACTCCATTGCTAAAATTAGTGTAGGGTATACAATAGATCTGGTACACAACATGGCATACTTTATAGAACCTATGGCTGAGGCATAGGGAATGACTTTCATTCTCTTTCTATCTTCTGCTGTGGTTGGGCTTTGAGTCTTACTCAATTTCACACCTTGTAACACAAGCAAGAACTCTTTCTTTGACTGTTCCATTTTGAACTACTTCAAAATCTTGTCAAGGTATGTACTCATTGAAAAAACTTATCAAGCATCTTGATCTATCTCTATAGATCTTGATGCTCAATATGTAAGCAGCTTCACGGAGGTCATTCTTTGAAAAACTCCTTTTAAATACTCCTTTATGCTTTCCAGAAAATTCTACATTATTTCCGATCAACAATATGTCATTCACATATATTTATCGAAATCTTTGTAGTGCTCCTACTCACTTTCTTGTAAATACAGGCTTTACCGCAAGTCTGTATAAAACTATATGCTTTGATCAACTCATCAAAGTGTATATTCCAACTCCGAGATGCTTGCACCAGTCCATAGATGGATCTCTAGAACTTGCACATTTTGTTAGCACTTTTAGGATCGACAAAACTTTCCAGTTGCATCATATACAACTCTTCTTTAAGAAATCCATTAAGGAATGTAGTTTTGACATCCATTTGCCAGATTTCATAAAATGTGGCAATTTGCTAACATGATTCGGACAGACTTAAGCATCGCTACGAGTGAGAAAATCTCATCATAGTCAACACCTTGAACTTTGTCAAAAAATCTTTTTCGACAAGTCTAGCTTTGTAGATAGTAAAACTACTATCAGCGTCCGTCTTCCTCTTGAAGATCCATTTATTTTCTATGGCTTGCCGATCATCGGGCAAGTCAACCAAAGTCCACACTTTGTTCTCATACATGGATCCCATCTCAGATTTCATGGCCTCAAGCCATTTAGCGGAATCTGGGCTCATCATCGCTTCCTCATAGTTCGTAGGTTCGTTACGGTCAAGTAACATGACCTCCAGAACAGGATTACCGTACCACTCTGGTGCGGATCTCACTCTGGTTTACCTACGAGGTTCGGTAGTAACTTCATCTGAAGTTACATGATCATCATCATTAGCTTCCTCACTAATTGGTGTAGTAGTCACATGAACAGATTTCTGTGATGAACTTTCCAATAAGGGAGCAGGTACACTTACCTCATCAAGTTCTACTTTCCTCCCACTCACTTCTTTCGAGAGAAACTCCTTCTCTAGAAAGGATCCATTCTTAGCAACGAATATCTTGCCTTCGGATCTGTGATAGAAGGTGTACCCAACGGTCTCCTTTGGTTATCCTATGAAGACACATTTCTCCAATTTGGGTTTGAGCCTATCAGGATGAAACTTTTTCTTATAAGCATCGCAACCCCAAACTTTAAGAAACGGCAACTTTGGTTTCTTGCCAAACCACAGTTCATACGGTGTCGTCTTAACGGATTTAGATGGTGCCCTTTTTAACGTGAATGAAGCTGTCTCTAATGCATAACCCCAAAAAAATAGTGGTAAATAGGTAAGAAACATCATAGATTGCACTATATCCAATAAAGTATGGTTATGACGTTCGGACACACCATTATGCTGTGGTGTTCCAGGTGGCACGAATTTATGAAACTATTCCACATTGTCTTAATTGAAGACCAAACTCGTAACTCAAATATTTGTCTCCGCAATCAGATCGTAGAAACTTTTTTTTCTTGTCACGATGATTTTCCACTTCACTCTGAAATTCTTTGAACTTTTCAAATGTTTCAGACTTATGTTTCATCAAGTAGATATACCCATATCTGCTCAAATCATCTATGAAGGTCGAGAAAATACGATACTACTTGTGAGCCTCAACACTCATCGGACCGCATACATTAGTATGTATTATTTGCAATAAGTCAGTTGCTCGCTCCATTGTTCCGGAGAACGGAGTCTTAGTCATCTTGCCCATGAGGCATGGTTCGCAAGCATCAAGTGATTCATAATCAAGTGATTCCAAAAACCCATCAGTATGGAGTTTCTTCGTGTGCTTTACACCAATATGACCTAAAAGGCGGTGCCACAAATAAGTTGCGCTATCATTATTTACTTTGCATCTTTAGGCTTCAATCTTATGATTATGTGTATCACTAAAATCGAGATCCAACAAACCATTTTCATTGGGTGTATGACCATAGAAGGTTTTATTCATGTAAACAGAACAACAATTATTATCTAATTTAAATGAATAACCGTATTGCAATAAACATGATCAAATCATATTCATGCTCAACGCAAACACCAAATAACATTTAGGTTCAACACTAATCCCGAAAGTATAGGGAGTGTGCGATGATGATCATATCAATCTTGGAACTGCTTCCAACACACATCGTCACTTCACTCTTAACTAGTTTCTGTTCATTCTGCAACTCCCGTTTTGAGTTACTACTCTTAGCAACTGAACTAGTATCAAATACCGCGGGTTGCTATAAACACTAGTAAAGTACACATCAATAACATGTATATCAAATATACCTTTGTTCATTTTGCCATCCTTCTTATCCACCAAGTATCTAGGGGTTGTTCCACTTCCAGTGACCATTTCCTTTGCAGTAGAAGCACTCAGTTTCAGGCTTGGGTCTAGCTTTGGGCTTCTTCATGGAAGTGACAACTTGCTTGCCATTCTACATAAAGTTCCCTTTCTTTCCCTTTGCCCTTTTCTTGAAACTAGTGGTCTTATTAATCATCAACACTTGATGCTCTTTCTTGATTTCTACCTTCATCGATTTCATCATCATGAAAAGCTCGAGAATCATTTTCGTCATCCCTTGCATACTATAGTTCATCACGAAGTTCTACTAACTTGGTGATAGTGACTAGAGAATTCTGTCAATCACTATCTTATCTGGAAGATTAACTCCCACTTGATTCAAGCGATTGTAGTACCCATACACACCTGCTCACTGCTTGAGCTATTCTCCTCCATCTTTTAGCAATAGAACTTGTTGGAGACTTCATATCTCTCAACTCGGGTATTTGCTTGAAATATTAACTTCAACTCCTGGAACATCTCATATGGTCCATGACGTTCGAAACGTCTTTGAAGTCCCGATTCCAAGCCGTCAAGCATGGTGCACTAAACTCCTGCAATAGGTCTGTCACCTAGTGGTACATCAAGGACATAATTCTTCTGTGCAGCAATGAGGATAAACCTTAGATCATGGACCCAGTCCGCATCCTTGCTACTATCATCTTTCATCTTAGTTTTCTCTAGGAACATATCAAAAATAAAACAGGGGAGCTAAACGAGAGCTATTGATCTACAACATAGCTATGCTAATACTACCAGGACTAAGTTCATGATAAATTAAAGTTCAATTAATCATATTACTTAAGAACTCCCACTTAGACAGATATCCCTCTAATCATCTAAGTGATCACATGATCCAAATCAACTAAACCATGTCCGATCATCATGTGAGATGGAGTAGTTTTCAATTGTGAACATCACTATGTTGATCACATCTACTATATGATTCACGCTCGACCTTTCGGTCTCAGTGTTCCGAGGCCATATCTGCATATGCTAGGCTCGTCAAGTTTAACCCGAGTATTCCGCGTGTGCAAAACTGGCTTGCACCCATTGTAGATGAACGTAGAGCTTATCACACCCGATCATCACGTGGTGTCTCGGCACGCATTTAACTTTGGCAACGGTGCATACTCAGGGAGAACACTTTTATCTTGAAATTTAGTGAGAGATCATCTTATAATGCTACCGTTAATCAAAGCAAAATAAGATGCATAAAAGATAAACATCACATGCAATCAATATAAGTGATATGATATGGCCATCATCATCTTGTGCTTGAGATCTCCATCTCCAAAGCACCGTCATCATCACCATTATCACCGGCGCGACACCTTGATCTCCATCATAGCATCGTTGTCATCTCGCCAACTATTGCTTCTACGACTATCGCTACCGCTTAGTGATAAAGTAAAGCAATTATGTGTGATTGCATTGCATACAATAAAGCGACAACCATATGGCTCTCGCTAGTTGCCGATAACTCGGTTACAAAACATGATCATCTCATACAATAAAATATAGCATCATGTCTTGACCATATCACATCACAACATGCCCTGCAAAAACAAGTTACACGTCCTCTACTTTGTTGTTGCAAGTTTTACGTGGCTGCTACGGGCTGAGCAAGAACCGTTCTTACCTACGCATCAAAACCACAACGATAGTTCGTCAAGTTAGTGTTGTTTTAACCTTCTCAAGGACCGGGCGTAGCCACACTCGGTTCAACTAAAGTTGGAGAAACTGACACCCGCCAGCCACATGTGTGCAAAAGCACGTCGGTAGAACCAGTCTCGCGTAAGCGTACGCGTAATGTCGGTCCGGGCCGCTTCATCCAACAATACCGCCAGACCAAAGTGTGACATGCTGGTAAGCAGTATGACTTGTATTGCCCACAAATCACTTGTGTTCTACTCATGCATTGTTGGGGAACGTAGTAATTTCAAAAAAAATTCCTACGCACACGCAAGATCATGGTGATGCATAGCAACGAGAGGGGAGAGTGAGTCCACGTACCCTCGTAGACCGAAAGCGGAAGTGTTAGCACAACACGGTTGATGTAGTCGTACGTCTTCACGATCCGACCGATCAAGTACCGAACGCACGGCACCTCCGAGTTCAGCACACGTTCAACTCGATGACATCCCTCGAACTCCGATCCAGCCGAGCTTTGAGGGGGAGTTCCTCAGCATGACGGCGTGGTGACGATGATGATGTTCTACCGACGCAGGGCTTCGCCTAAGCACCGCTACGATATTATCGAGGTGGATTATGGTGGAGGGGGGCACCGTACACGGCTAAGAGATCCAAGGGATCAATTGCTGTGTCTCCAAGGGGTGCCTGCCTCCCCGTATATAAAGGAGTGGAGGAGGGGGAGGGGGCCGGCCACCCTTGGCGCGCCCCATGAGGATTCCTACTCCCACCGGGAGTAGGACTCCCCCCTTCCATGTGGGAGTAGGAAAGGAGAGGGAAGGAGAGAGAGAGAGGGGGAAAGGAAAGGGGGGCGCCGCCCCCCTCCTTACCCAATTCGGACTGGGGGGAAGGGGGCGCGCGGCTGCCCTTGGCCGCCCCTCCTCTTCAACACTAGGGCCCAATAGGCCCATTAGTCTCCCCGGGGGGTTCCGGTAACCCCTCGGTACTCCGGTATATGCCTGATACTCTCCGAAACCATTCCGGTGTCCGAAAATAGTCGTCCAATATATCAATATTTATGTCTCGACCATTTCGAGTCTCCTCGTGAAGTCCGTGATCACATCCCGGACTCCGAACTAGATTCGGTACATCAAAACACATAAACTCATAATACAACCGTCATCGAACTTTAAGCATGCGGACCCTACGGGTTCGAGAACTATGTAGACATGACCGAGACACGTCTCCAGTCAATAACCAATAGCGGAACCTGGATGCTCATATTGTCTCCCACATATTCTACGAAGATCTTTATCGGTCAAACCGCATAACAACATACGTTGTTCCCTTTGTCATCAGTATGTTACTTGCCCAAGAATCGATCGTCGGTATCTCAATACCTAGTTCAATCTCGTTACCTGCAAGTCTCTTTACTCGTTCCATAATACATCATCTCGTAACTAACTCATTAGTCACAGTGCTTGCAAGGCTTATAGTGATGTGCATTACCGAGAGGGCCCAGAGATACCTCTCCGACTATCGGAGTGACAAATCCTAAACTCAAAATACATCAACCCAACAAGTACCTTCAGAGACACCTGTAGAGCACCTTTATAATCACCCATTTACGTTGTGATGTTTGGTAGCACACAAAGTGTTCCTCCGGTCAACGGGAGTTGCATAATCTCATAGTCATAGGAACATGTATAAGTCAGGAAGAAAACAATAGCAACATACTAAACGATCAAGTGCTAAGCTAACGGAATGGGTCACGTCAATCGCATCATTCTCCTAATGATGTGATCCCGTTAATAAAATGACAACTCATGTCTATGGTCAGGAAACATAACCATCTTTGATTAACGAGCTTTTCAAGTAGAGGCATACTAGTGACTCTCTTTTTGTCTATGTATTCACACATGTATCATGTTTCTGGTTAATACAATTCTATCATGAATACTAAACATTTATCATGATATAAGGAAATAAATAATAACTTTATTATTGCCTCTCGAGCATATTTCCTTCATAGTTCACATCGCCATTTTACCAACACCCAAAGGGTTTACTAGAGTCAATAATCCAGTTCACATCGCCATGTGATTAACACCCAAGAGTACTAAGGTGTGATCATGTTTTGCTTGTGAGAGAAGTTTAGTCAACGTGTCTGTCACATTCAGATCTGTATGTATATTTGTAAATTTCTATGACTACAATGCTCTGCATGGTGCTTGAGGGAGTGCTGGATTAAGGGGTCCTCGGGCGTCCGGACTATAATATGTGGGTCGGACTGACGGGCTGTGAAGATACAAGACCGAAGACTCTTTCCCGTGTCCGGATAGGACTCTCCTTGGTGTGGAAGGCAAGCTTGGCGTCCTGATATGAACATTCCTTTCTTTGTAACCGACTTTGTACAACCCTAGTTCCCTCCGGTGTCTATATAAATCGGAGGGCTTAGTCCATAGGGGGAGGAATCATACTCATAGTCATATAGGCTAGACTTTTAGGGTTTTAGCCATTACGATCTCGTGGTAGAACAACTCTTGTAATACTCATATTCATCAAGATCAATCAAGCAGGAAGTAGGGTATTACCTCCATAGAGACGGCCCGAACCTGGGTAAGCATCGTGTCCCCCGTCTCCTATTACCATCAACCTTAGACGCATAGTTCGGGACCCCCTACCCAAGATCCGCCGGTTTTGACACCGACATTGGTGCTTTAATTGAAAGTTTCGCTGTGTCATTGTCAAGAGGTTCGATGGCCCCGTCAATCATCTACAACAATGTTGTCCAGGGAGAAACCTTCCTCCCCGGACAGATCTTCGTATTCGGCGGCTTCGCACTATGGGCCAACTCGCTTGGCCATCTAGAGCAGATCAATATCTACGCCCCTGGCCGTCAGGTCAGATTTGGAAGCTTGAACTACTTCGCGGATATCCGCTGAGACTTGATCTTCTACGGATTCAAGACCACAACAGCCGCTCCCTGTCACCACGATGAACATGACTTAAATCTGTCATCGTACCATGCCCAGGGGATAGCGTCTGTAACTGCTCTGGCCCTAGATCCGGAGCAGATTGCACCATCTGAGGACGGGAGGCTCAACCCCGCCACGGAAGCCGCAGACTCAGCAGCGTCAGAGCCGCACACCGACCCAACCTCGAGTGGGATCCGTGTCACCGGAACCCCTGACCCGTTTCCGGCTACAAGTTTCGAACCATGTGCGTCCGTGCACGACGAGCTTGATCAGGCATCGATCGTCGAATTCAGTTCCGCGGACATCTTTCAACACTTGCCTTTAGGCGACGTGCTAAACTCATTAAAAACACTCTCCTTAGCGGGGGACTCCCAGCCGAATTATATCCGGTTCAAACTGGAGGCTGACGATGGAGAATTTTGCTTCCCACCCCCCGCCCACTTAATAGCCACTGTCGAAGACTTAACCGACATGCTCGATTACGGCTCTGAAGACATCAACGGTATGGACGACGATGCCGGAGAAGAGGAGGCCCAAAACCCGCCGTTTACCGGACGCTAGACGGCCACTTCCTCATATGGTGGACACACCTAAAGAGAACAACGGCGACAAAGAGAAAGATCTGGTCGAGGATAAACCTCGTGAGATACAGCCAAAATGACCACGTCAGCAGAGCCGCTCTAAATCACGCTGCAGCAAAGACAACAACACCAGCACAGGAGAAGATAACACTCTGGACGGTGCCGAAGACAATGAAAACCCCGTTGAGGCAACTTCCGAACAAGATGAATGGGAGGACGGGCAAGTTAGCCCTCATGAACAGGCTACACACGAAGACTCAGAGGACAGTAATTATCTTCCGCTCTCCGAGGATGAGGTGAGCCTCGGCACCGAGGATTTTATTGTGCCGAGGAACCTCTCGAGCAGGAGCGCTTTTAGCGCCGGCTAATAGCGACTGCAAGGAGCCTGAGAAAGAAGCAGCAGTAGCTTAAAGCTGATCAAGATCTGCTCAATGATAGATGGACTGATGTCCTGGCTGCCGAGGAATATGGCCTTAAATGCCAGCCAAAAGTTACCTGAAGCGCAAATTGCTACCTCAGTTCGATGATGAGGCGCCGGAGCCCGTACCATCATCGCGCAATGCGGCTGACCGACCACCACGTGGTCAGAACAAAGCGACAACTCAAGTCGAACACCAGCCCGCCCCACCTCACCATAAAGGCAGAGACAAAACAGCTCGGGGACATACATATGACCTGCGACAGGACTTGGACAGTAGAGCAGGTCAGAATAGATCGATCTATGGATCACGGGGACGTGCCCCGTCACGCGATAATGACTATTTAGCCGGACGCAATAATCATACTCACGCCCGGGCCGAGAACCACAGACGGACTCCATCCGAGCTACATCATGACGTGGCCCGATATAGAGCCGCCACACACCCCCTTTGCTTCACTGACGAGGTAATGGAGCACGAATTCCTAGAAGGGTTTAAACCCATAAATATCGAATCATACGATGGGACAACAGACCCCGCGGTATGGATCAAGGATTTTCTTCTTCACATTCATATGGCCCGCGTCGATGATTTCCATGCCATCAAATACCTCTCACTAAAACTCAAAGGACCAGCCCGGCACTAGTTGAACAGTCTGCCTGAAAACTCCATCGGCACCTGGGAGGACTTGGAAGAGGCCTTCCTTGACAACTTCCAAGGTACATATGTTCGACCTCCAGATGCCAACGACTTAAGTCTTATAATTAAGCAGCCCGGAGAGTCAGCCAGGAAACTCTGAACTAGGTTCTTAACCAAAAAGAATCAGATCATCGACTGTCGGGATGCCGAAGCCCTGGCAGCCTTTACACATAGCATCCGAGACGAATGGCTCGCTCGACACCTCGGCCTAGAAAAGCCGAAGTCCATGGTAGCCCTTACGACACTTATGACCCGCTTTTGCATGGGGGAAGATAGCTGGCTAGCCCATAGCAACAACAATGCAAGCGAACCTGGCACTACGGAAGCCAGAAATAGCAACGGCAAGCCCCGGCGCAACAAACACAAGCGTCGAAACAACAGTGATAATACCGACGACATGACGGTCAACGCCGGATTCAGTGGCTCCAAGTCTGGCCAGCGGAAGAAGCCGTTCAAAAGGAACAATTTGGGCCCATCCAGCTTGGACCGCATACTTGATCGCCCATGCCAGATACACGACACCCCCGACAAACCAGCCAATCACACCAACAGAGACTGTTGGGTTTTTAAACAGGCCGGCAAGTTAAATGTCGAGAACAAGGAGAAGGGGTCGCAAAGTGAGGAAGGAGCCCCGTCCACCAAACATAGGGGGACAGAAGAAGTCCCCCCACCCCAAGTTAAAACGGTGAACATGACATACGCTACCCACATCCCCAAGAGGGAACGCAAGCGCACGCTCAGGGACGTCTATGCGATGGAGCCAGTCGCCCCAAAGTTCAACCCATGGTCTTCCTGTCCAATCACTTTTGATCGCAGGGACCATCCGACCAGTATCCATCATGGTGGTTCAGCCGCACTGGTCCTCGCCCTAATCATTGATGGATTCCACCTCACGCGAGTCCTCGTGGGCGGTGGTAGCAGCCTGAACCTGCTCTATCAGGATACAACACGCAAAATGGGCATTAATCCATCAAGAATTAAGGCCACAAAGACTACCTTTAAAGGAGTCATACTAAGTGTAGAAGCCCGCTGTACGGGCTCAATCACACTAGAGGTTGTCTTCAGATCTCCGGACAACTTCCGAAGCGAAGAGCTGATCTTCGATATCGTCCCCTTTCGCAGCGGCTATCACGCACTGCTTGGACGAACCGCATTTGCGCGCTTCAACGCGGTGCCACACTATGCTTATCTTAAGCTCAAGATGCCCGGACCACGCGACGTCATAATAGTCAATGGAAACACGGAACGCTCCCTCCATACCGAGGAGCACACCGCTGCGTTAGCAGCAGAAGTACAGAGCGACCTTCTCAAATAGAACCTTAATTCATCGGTCGAGCTCCCGGACACTGTCAAACCAGTCCGGACTACTCTGCAGCAGGACAGCCCAGCTCGTCAAGAGCTCGACTAGCAATTTGGCCTCCGTCCCAGTCCCAACCAAGTGGCGGCATTCGTACCGCGCGTACACAACTACGCACTCAAAATACCATGGGCATAGACGGAGGCATAACTAGCTTGTGATCCATAATATGGCTCGACCGCTCCTGGACACACATACTTTCAATTTTTCCTTTTTATCCTTTTTAGGTCTCTTTTCCGCAGGTTTCTTCTGACGACCTGATCATCGGTCCTCTCGACAGGATGGATATACCAAGAAGGGAAGAAGCACTGGTGTACAAGGGAATTTCTACGTGGTCTCTTTAACGATCACTCTACCTGTTTTCAGAACCCGCACGCAGCTCTCCCTTGGTTGTGGCATGTTAAATAGCCCGCTTGCTTATCGCACCACTTGTACAAATACGCTTTGACGTATTAATCAAACTATAATGGAAACAGTTTGCGGCCCAACTTATGCGGCACTAGCCTACTACACCATTTCATCTTTTTTTGAGTAATCTTCTCCAGTTGCACCCGTACACTTTGGTACGCTTTAATTTGCCAGGGGCTTCATTACGACCCATAATACGACAACAAAGTCCGAACACTCTTTACAGTACAATTCAGCACCCCGAATTTAGCATTATATGCATTGGCTCCGAATAATGTCTTTGGTCAATAGTTGGGTTGCCCGGCTCCTGTGCTTACTACCTTACGTTCCGCTATATCGGCTAGGGTAGTAAAGGGAGAACTACTGCTATTGTTTCCTAGTTTATCCGGATGAGCACCTCAGTAGAGAAAGCCGGAAATTGACTGTCATGATGCGGCGAGAGCCGGTCAGCTCTTCGGAGGTTTCAAATCTTCAGCGACTTTTTTTGCATTATGCGATGAATCGGCTCTTACTCGATCAGGTGTTTATAGTACCCTAGTTTGGATACTAGGGGATGCGCCTAAATTTTCATTGTCAAACTCCTATGGCTAAGTGAGGGTGATAAAGCCACATAGTCTGATTGCCTGGTCGTTGTGCTAAACACCTCCTTCAAGGACCAAACAATTGGATCAAGAGTGTTTAGATTCCATCCCGAACACCCCCGTACTACCTACGTGGGGGCTGAAGCCGGCGACTGGACAACTCTCAAAATTTCATAAACACGGCCGAACAGGAGGTAAAATATTAAACAAACATTATATTACATAGCCCAACTTGTTTCATAATACAGGACGAGACAATATGAATGTATTCATTCAAAGATTACATCCTTCGTACATTGCTCCACCACAATGCGGGATCCCTCCAGGACATCGCTGAAATATTGCTCAGGTGTGCGGTGCTCCTTGCCCGTGGGCGGTCCCTCGGTCACGACCATGACGGCGTTCATCTTCGCCCACGGCATCTTGACACGGGCGAAGGCCATCCGCGCACCTTCAATGCAGATCGACCGCTTGATGGCGTCAAGCCGAGGGCAGGCATCGACTAGCCGCTTCACGAGACCAAAGTAGCTACTAGGTATGGCTTCGGCAGGCCACATCCGGATTATTAAGTCCTTCATGGCTAGTTCGGCCACCCTATGCAGTTCGACCAGCTGTTTTAGCTGATCGCTAAAGGGCACCGGATGTTGTGGCTCAAGGTATTGCAACCAGAACAACTTCTCCGTTGAGCTCCCCTCTTCGGCTCGGAAGAATTCGACAGCGTCAGAAACGCTGCATGGCAGATCCGCAAACGCCTCTGGAGAACTCCAAATCCGGGTCAGTAAGAGATACCTCCTCTTCACATACTTGCCTTGCATAATAAAAGCCTTACCCTCCGCGATCTTCTTGGCCTCTTGGATTTCCTGGAGGGCGCCTTGGGCTTTGGCCCGGGCCTCTTGTGCGCTTTGTCGGGCCTTTGCGAGTTCGGACTCCTGGTCTGCATGCTGGCGCTCCAAGGACTCGTATTTCTTGAAAGCGTCCCGGAGCTCCTGCTGGACCTCCCCAACCCTGGCCTCATGCTTTTCCCGGGCAGCTTGTTCCTTCGCCGCCCTCTCCTCGGCCTCGACCAGTGCTTTCTTGAGGGTTTCAACCTCAGTAGCCGCTCCTACAAATATAATAGCACTATGGTCAGTACACATCATTTATTCTTTCTGAACATACAACAAGTCATTACATACCTTGCTTCTCCTCTAGCTGTTTCTTTGCTTGGCCGAGCTCTTCCTCGGCCAGCTCCAGACTCTGCTTTATTCCGGAGACCTCAACAGCATGAGAGGCTGCGGCCAGCAACGACGCCTGCTTATTCACATAAGACATATTTATTAAGTCTCCTGCAAAAATTACTTGATCCTCTGTCCGGCTTTTCTTTCCGAACACCGGACAGTGTCTCAGGGGCTATTGTCTATACTATGACTTTCTCTTTTGCGTCGCTTACCTCAAAGACCGTCAGCAAGCTGGTGCAGGCTTCGGTCAGTCCGCTCTTGACAGACTGAACCCTCTCAACCACTGTATGCATAAGGATACGGTGTTCCTCCACAATGGAAGCGCCTCGTAGCGCTTCCAGCAGATTATCCGGTGCCTCTGGATGGACAGAGGTCACCGGCGGTACCGGCACACCTCCTCCCTTCGGAGGAGGTTGCTCGCTTGACTCCGGAGCAGTGTAAGTCTCCGGGATGGTATCCGGCTGGGGGTCGAATTGGATATGGCCCCCATCACCAGTCTCCATGGGGGCTTTCTCCCCCAGGTGTCCGGCGGCCGAGGAGTCATCGTTTGGCGCCGCCCTGACGACCTCCTGAACCTCTCCCTAGCCGGGGAAGGTCCTTGGGGACAGCACCTCGGTGTCGCTCTTGGCCTGGGGAGAGTGAGCCGTCGGTGGTGACTCACTGGCCATCGCCTTTGAATCCAGCGAATCCCCCGATGAGGACCGCACGGAGCTGTCGCGGGCCGGACTGCAATTGCATAATTCAACATGTCAAAACTATGAAGTAGAGAGGCCGGATATATGGACGCATCAGGGTTTCTTAGTACTCATGATGCGGCCGGTGGCTTGTTTCGGGGGCACGGCTGCAGGCTGTCAATGTCCCACGCAGAGTTATCCGCAAGGGAGCTCTTCCCCCTCTTGGACGCCTCTGCCTCCAGATTTGTGGAGGCCGCCCTCTTCTTCGTTCCCCCTCAGGGGGAGAGCTGCTTTCCTCCTCCTCGTCGTCATCGTCTTCGGCGGCGGAGGAGTGAGTCTCGTTGTCTTCGGACGTTATGTAAAGCTCCTTCTTGGCGGCGGGGCCACCTGCACCCCCTTGGCCTTCTTCTCTGGCGCCTGGTAGGGCACCGGAACCAGCATCTTTGTCAGAAGTGGAATTGCTGGTTCCTCGGGCAGCGGAGCCAGACACCGAATCCGCTCCGCCTTCTTTGTCCAGCCCTGGAAAATAAATAGTGAGGTTTAGATATCATCCACGACTAAGCAAGTAAAGTATATGCCCTGAAACATGAAATACTTACCGCACTGGCGGGATGGGCCAGGGCGTGCCCTCTGTCGGTGTCAAAACCGGCGGATCTCGGGTAGGGGGTCCCGAACTGTGCATCTAAGGCGGATGGTAACAGGAGGCGGGGGACACGATGTTTACCCAGATTCGGGCCCTCTCGATGGAGGTAATACCCTACTTCCTGCTTGATTGATCTTGATGATATGAGTATTACAAGAGTTGATCTACCATGAGATCGTAGAGGCTAAACCCTAGAAGCTAGCCTATGGTACGATTGTTGTTGTCCTACGGACTAAACCCTCCGGTTTATATAGACACTGGAGGGGGCTAGGGTTACACAGAGTCGGTTACAAAGGAGGAGATCTACATATCTGTATTGCCAAGCTTGCCTTCCACGCCAAGGAGAGTCCCACCCGCACACGGGACGAAGTCTTCAATCTTGTATCTTCATAGTCCAACAGTCCGGCCAAAGGATATAGTTCGGCTGTCTGAGGACCCCCTAATCCAGGACTCCCTCAGTAGCCCCTGAACCAGGCTTCAATGACGATGAGTCCGGCGCGCAGATTGTCTTCGGCATTGCAAGGCGGTTAGTCCTTCGAATATTCCATAGAAGATTTTGAACACAATGATAGTGTCCGGCTCTGCAAAACAAATTCCACATACCACCGTAGAGAGAATAATATTTCCACAAATCTAATCTGCTGACAGCTTTTCATAACGTGACGTTCTGCCGTGGTCTGGTCATGACGAACCGTATTTCACAACCTGCCACTGCACGTGTTGCGAGGCAGTTTTATTGGCACATCTTGTCGAAGAAGAGATCGCGTCCCTCTTTTTACGGGATACTCATTAATACGGGTGTGGGTAACCCAACCGCGCCACCAATTACGGCGCTTGGGGGATAAGTGGTTTTACCGGGCAAGTGGGGAGGCGCATAATACCTGCTGCCTTTATAAGGGGATAAGAACGCCCATTCGCACCCACACCTTCTTCTTCCCGATCCATTCCCCTGCGCCCGAGCTCCAATGCCCAAGCGTTCATCTCTTCTTCCCACAAAGGCCTTCCGAAAATGTCCGGATCCGGAGCACGAGGCAAATGGTTGGCCTCTATCGTCCGGGAGAAGGATATCAAAAAGCTTCGGGAGGCCGGGTATCTGGCCAACAAAACCAGCCACCGTCTCCCGACGGCAGGACAGATCGTCCCTACTCCGGAAGCCCACGAGAGGGTTGTATTCCTCCCTCACTTTGTCCACGGGCTAGGGTTTCCCCTCCACCCATTCGTTC
This sequence comes from Aegilops bicornis, assembly GCA_021605145.1. Classification (NCBI taxonomy): domain Eukaryota; kingdom Viridiplantae; phylum Streptophyta; class Magnoliopsida; order Poales; family Poaceae; genus Aegilops; species Aegilops bicornis. The sequence goes on along the minus strand of CM038673.1, from coordinate 671,021,646 downwards.
GCGGCATCATGTATTACTATGGTATCGATCTTCACGATCTGTCCCCTAATTCCTTCCTCAACATCTCGACATTCATTGTCGTGTGCGAGGCTTTTCTCCGCATCTCGCCACACTTCGGCTTATGGCTGAAGATTTTTAATGTGAAGCCCAAGGTGGGCGGGCGAGCACGCCGAAAAGTCTTGGGCGCTTATGGTGAGCAAGATGCCCAATGTCATATGGCCAACATGCACCTTTAACGATTCTGTCAAGGAGTGGCAACAACAGTGGTTTTACATCACTGAGCTGCGTGGCACGGAATGGGCCGCTACTCCCGAGTTTCGATCCGGTGCCCTCCTGCGGCTTACATCCTGTGTAAAGAAGGGCCTGAACTGGTCCTCGTCCGATGAACTGTCGGTGCTCCAGGCACGCGTTAAAGATATGGGAGACAAGAACATTGAACTTGTCAATGTAGTCCAGGTGATATTAGTTCGCCGGATCCTGCCTTGTCAACACCGGACTTGCAATCTATGGGAATTTGATCCGGCCAGGCACCAAACCTTACGAGAGATTTTTGGCTCCTCGCACAAGGGCATCTGGAAGGTGCTTTTCAAGTCCAGCAAATCATGGCCGGACTCCACCGAGGACCGCGGGTACCAACTGTCCCGCCCTGCAAGTTCGGTAAGTCATCATACTTTTTATCCGCATAACCCAAAGGAAGCACTTAACGTGTTTTCTACAACTCTCCCAGGGCTGGACGAAGAAGGCGGAGCGGATCCATTGTCCGGCCCCGCTTCCTGAAGAACCGGTCGTCCCACTTCTGACGAAGATGCTGGTCCCGGCGCCTTACAAGGTGCCGAAGAAGACGGCCGAGAAGGAGGCCAAAAAGACCCGGGGCGGTCTCCGTCGCCCGCTGACACTTGGACACAATATCCAAGGCTCGATGCTATTCCGCCTCAAGAGGACGAGGAGGAGGAGGAAGATGAATCCCTATGGGAGGAAGAAAAGAGGACGGCCTCCAGACGCTTGGAGGCCGAGCCGCCTAAAGAGGAAAGGCTCCTCTTAGGAGGAGTCCATCACGCCGCCGACAGCGGCCCGGCATGGGATCCCAGGGCCCAGCCCTTGGTGAACTCGTGAGTATATAAAATCTGAGTACATTTATGCGTCTAGACTCATCATGGCATAGTATTTCAACCTGAGCCATATTTTTTGTAGTCCGGCGAGGTCCCGTACCAAACAATCCTCATCAGAGGATTCCCTGAGCTCGGATGCTATGGAGAGCGGGATGCCCCCAAGGGCCCCTTCCTCCAAACAGGTGAATAGCACCAAAGCTTCGTCCCAGAAGGACCACGGCCAAGGAGGAGAGGAAAAGACAGTGAAGGCGGTGTCTGGAGGTCAAACTTCAGGGGCCGGACACATGGGGGAGAAAATTCCCATGGGAGCTGATGGCGGGGGCCATCTGGATTTCGGCTCCCAGCCGGATACAGTTCCGTAGACCAATACGGCTCCAGAATTAGGCAGGCAGCCTCTCTTAGTTGGAGGAGACATGCCCGTTCCACCGGCAACCTCTATCCAACCAGAGGTGTCAGATGCTTTGTTGGTAGCGCTGAAGAGCGCCTCCATCGTCAATGAACACCGTGCCCTTATGGGTGCGGTGATTGAGAAAATCCAGTCTGCTCAGAGTGGACTGAATGGAGCCTGTGTCAGCCTTATAAAAGGTTTTGAGGTATGTTTTATGAAGTTTCGAAGAGTGTCATGGTATGGATAGTAGCCCCTGATACACTGTTCGGTGAAAGAAAGAACCGGACAGAGGATCAAATTAATGTTCGCAGGAAGACTCATTGAATCACATCTTTTCCTCTTCTGTTATAAGCAGGCGTCTGTAGCGTCTGCTGCCTCTCATACTGCGGAGATCTCTGGACTGAATCAAATTCTGGAGCGGGCCAAAGAAGAACTTGGCCAATTGAAAATGCATTTGGGAGATAAACAAGGTATGCACAAGACTTGTTCGCGTTTATTACGAATGAATTTTCAGTATGATGAAATAAGCTTCATGATTTGCGCTAGGGATGGTGACCGAAGTCGAGGCTCTTAAGAAGGCTGTGGACGAGGATGAGAAAAAGGCAGCCACAGAGCAGGCTCTTCGCGAGAAGCACGAGGCCAGGGTTATTAAAGTTGATCAGGAGCTGCAAGAGGCCATGAGGGAATGCGAGACCTTGGAGGAGAGTTTAATGGAGAAAGAATCCGAACTCACCAAGGCGCATCAGGCCACGAGCGATGCCCGGGGGGATAGCAAAAGCGCCCTGCAGGGGATCCAAGAGGCGAGAAAGATCGCGGCGGGTAAGGCTTTTTCCATGTAAAGCAAGTATTTGAGGGGAAAATTACGTTTCTAATTTTGAATTTAGATTTCTCAGGGGTATTTGCCGAGCTGCCCCGCATCATATCAGATGCCGCCCAATTCTACCGAGCCGAAGAAAAGAACACTGCGGATAAGCTCTTCTGGTCACAGTATTTGGCACCGAATTATCCGGTGCCCTTTGTGGATCAACTGAAACTGCTGATCGAACTGCATAAGGCGGCGGAACTGGCCATGAAGGATATGATTATCCGGCTATGGCCCGCCGAGCCGATTCCAAGTAGCTACTTCGGGCTCGTGAAGCGGCTTGTGAGTGCCTGCCCTCGACTTGATGTCATCAAGCGGTCGGTCTGTATAGAAGGTGCGCGAATGGCCTTCGCCCGTGCAAAGGTGCACTGGGGGAAGATGGATGCTGAAAAGCTGATGACCGAAGGACCGCCAGAGGGGAAGGAGCACCGCAAGCCCGAATTATATTATGAGAGTGTCCGGAAAGGATCCTACCTTGCAGCGGAGCTATGTACCAAGGACATTATATTTCCATGAATGCAAATCATGTTGTCCTTTGTAATGTTTGAACAAGGTCATTTATATTATTTATTGCTTGTTATATAAAAGTTTATCCTCCTGCGCGACCGTTTTATATATTGATCCTGAGAGTTGGCCAGTCGTGTGCTTCTGCCCCCACGTAAGAAGTACGGGGGTGTTCGGGATAAACCTGATCACTCTTTATCCCAGTTTTGGGTCCTTCGAAGGAGGTGTTCAACACAACGAACCAGGCAATCGGTCTATAAGGCTTTATCACTCTCACTTAGCCATAGGAGCTTTAGGAATGTAGGCGCAACCCCTGGTGTTCGGAAGACCGCATGGGGGGCTCTATAAGCACCTGATCAGAAGAAAAACCGATCCATCGCATGCTGCATTGGTTATGGCATTATGTGGGAGAAATCCTTAAAGATTTTGTAACCTCTCGAACAGCTGACCAACTCTCGCCGTATCATGACAGTCAGTTTTCGGCTTTCTCTACTGAGGTGCTCGTCCGGAAGAACCGGGACAACAATCGCAGTAGTTCTCCCAGTGCTACCTTAGCCGATATAGCGGAACGTAAGGTACCAAAACATGGGAGCCGGGCAAACCGAACTATTGACCCAAGACATGATTCAGAGCTGATGCATACCATGCTATAGGTTCGGGGTGCCGAACTTCCGTGAAGGCGTTCAGACTTTATTGCCGTGTTATGGGTAAAACGAAGCCCCTGGCATATTTTAAGGCATATCGCTGTGTACGGATGCCACTTGACAAAAGAATTTCAATAAGAAATAATAGCAGGTAAGCGTCGTATAAATCCACGTGTTGTATTTGAATAGTACGTCTATGCATATGAGTACAGGTAATGTGATAAAATAGGAATATGACTGCGGAACCTGCTGAGACCAGGGGGAAGAAGATGAGTGTGGATCCGAAGTATAGCCGGATGGTCATTGTGGGGAATTTCTAAGGATTCCCTTGCACGTTCAAGCTGCCTCCGTATCGCCCGTCCTGGTCAGCGCAAAGGTGAACCTGTGAAGGAAATGTAAAAAATGTTTGCGTGCTGGAGAGCGGTTGAGCCGCCGAGTGCGGCCTGTTCTGGCCTTCATCGGAGCGTTTAATCGAGCTCTGGACGAGTCGGGCTATCCTTCCGCAGAGTAGTTCGGAGTCCCTTGACGGTGTCCGGGAGCCTGGACGTCGACTCGAGGTTCTTCTGCAAGGTGCTGCTCGTTGCTTCTGCTGTTAAGGCGGTGGTGTACTTGGTGGTGCCGAGGGAAGGTTCGGACTTGCCATTAACCGTGATGACGCCGCGTGGACCGGACATGTTGAGCTTACGGTAGGCATAATGTGGCACCGCGTTGAATCGAGCGAGTGCGGTTCGTCCGAGCAGTGCCTGATAATCACTGCGCAAAGGGACGACTTCGAAGATTAACTCTTCGGTACGGTAATTTTCTAATGATCCGAAGACTACCTCAAGGGCAATGGAGCCTGTACAGCTGGCTTCCACACCTGGTATAATGACTCTGAAAGTGGCTTTAGTGGGTTTGATCGCCGAATGATCGATGCCCATCTTGCGTCCTTGTGTCACAGTAAAGCAGATTTAGACTGCTGCCTCCATCCATAAGGACTCGTGTGAGGTGGAACCCATCAATTATTGGGTCGAGGACTAGTGCGGCTGGATTGCCCTGATCCGTGCGGTTGAAGGTGACCGGCCCTAGTTTATATTGTGGGATGACTAGTTCCGTTAAGTCGGCATCCCTAAGGGTGCGTATCCGGTCCAAGTTGGGAATTTGGGTGGTGTTTACCACATTCACCGATTTAATATGCGGGGGAAATTTCCTTTGCCCACCTGTGTTCGGTGATCTGGGCTCTTCGCTGCCATCATCGCTTTGAGACCCCCCTTCTCCGTTTTTGGCGCCTGCCCTACCGGCTTGTTTGAAGATCCAGCATTCTCTGTTGGTATGGGTGGCTGGCATTCCTGGGGTGCCATGAATTTGGCATTGGCGATCGAGTATGCAGTCCAGACTGGGTGGACCCGAATTGTTATTTTTGAGTGGCCCTTTCCGCTGACCGGACTTTGAGCCCCTAAACCCGGCATTAACTGCCGTCTCTTCGGTGTTTTCACCATATTTGCAGCGCTTGTGTTTGTTGCGTCGTGGTTTGCCGTTGCTATCCCTGGCCTCTGATGTGCCAGGTTTGCTTGCTGTATTGTTACTGCGAGCCAACCAGCTATCTTCGCCCGGCAAAAGCGGGTCATAAGTGTCGTGAGGGCTGCCATGGATTTTGGCTTCTCTTGGCCGAGGTGCCGGGCAAGCCATTCGTCACGAATGTTATGCTTAAATGCCGCTAAGGCCTCAGCATCCGGACAGTCGACAATTTGGTTCTTCTTAGTTAGGAACCAGGTCCGAAATTTCTGGCGATTCCACAGCTGCTGAGTTATATGACTTAAATCGTCAAGATCCGTGATCGCACATAAGTGCCACGGAAATTGTCCAGAATGCATCCGCCAGGCTCTCCCAACTTCGATGGAGTTTGCCGACAAGCTATTGACCCAATGCCGAGCAGCCGGCCCTTTGAGTTTTAGCGAGAGATATTTGATGGCATGTAAATCATCCCCGCGGGCCATGTGAATGTGGAGGAAGAAGTCTTCTATCCATACCGCGGGGTCTGTAGTACCATCATATGATTCAATGTTTATGGGTTTAAAACCCTCTGGGAATTCGTGATCCATTACTTCATTAGTGAAGCATAGGGTGTGTGCGGCGCATCTGTGCCGGGCTATATCACGATGCAGTTCATACGAGGCTTGTCTGCTGTATTCGGCCCGGCCGGATTTGCTTTTAGTATATCCGGCATGACGGTCATCGTCCCGCGTTGGGGCATGCCCGCATGATCCGTAGAACGATCTTGCATGTCCTGCTTTGTTTTCCAATACGTCTCGCAGGTCCCGCGTGTTGCCCCGGGCCTTGGTATTTTTGTTTGAATGGCGGCAGGGTGCGGGTTCGACATAGTGCTGGTATGCCCCTCTGTCTCGGCCACGAGGTGGTCGATCAGCCGCATCATACGCTGGTGATGTAGGTTTCAGTGCTTCCTCCTCGAGTTGGGGTAGCAACCTGCGCTTTGGGTAAATCTTGGTTGGGCGCTCGAGTTTGTATTCCTCGGCCGCCAGGACTTCAGTCCATCTATCCGCTAGCAGATCTTGATCAGCTCGAAGCTGTTGTTGCTTTTTCTTGAGCTATTCTTTGTGGCTATAAGCCGGCGCTTGAAGCGCTCCTGCTCGACGAGATCCTCAGGCACGATAAATTCTTCGTTGCCGAGGCTCACTTCATCTTCGGAGAGAGGCATGTAATTGTCATTGTCGGTGTCAAAACCGGCGGATCTCGGGTAGGGGGTCTCGAACTGTGCGTCTAAGGCGAATGGTAATAGGAGGCGGGGGACATGATGTTTACCCAGGTTCAGGCCCTCTCGATGGAGGTAATACCCTACTTCCTGCTTGATTGATCATGATGAATATGAGTATTACAAGAGTTGATCTACCACGAGATCGTAGAGGCTAAACCCTAGAAGCTAGCCTATGGTCTGATTGTTCTTGTCCTACGGACTAAACCCTCCGGTTTATATAGACATCGGAGGGGGCTAGGGTTATAAAGAGTCGGTTACAAGGGAGGAGATCTACATATCCTTATTGCCAAGCTTGCCTTCCACGCCAAGGAGAGTCCCATCCGGACACGGGACGAAGTCTTCAATCTTGTATTTTCATAGTCCAACAGTCCGGCCAAAGGATGTAGTCCGGCTGTCCGGAGACCCCCTAATCCAGGACTCCCTCAGTAGCCCCCGAACCAGGCTTCAATGACGATGAGTCCGGCACGCAGATTGCCTTCGGCATTGCAAGGCGGGTTCTCCTCCAAATTCTGAATACTTCTTCGAGTAGTGTCCGTCTTCCCATAAATGCTGCACTCCTTGGCTTCTGCGCCTAATAAAGGATATCCTCCATGCGTCGAGTGAATGTGAGAAGTCGGGGCATTTTTAGAATTGCCACCCTATCCATGTGGGTAAATCGCCTATTAAAGAGATGGGGATTCTCAGATCCAAATCACACCATCCTCCCACAGCGAGTATCCATCGGAGCGTGCCCAGAAAAAATCAATTCCAACATGGCCGATCGTCGCAGCTCCTCCTCTCGCTCCCGTAGCCCTAAGCCCGGTGATTGGAAGAAGTGTTCCGTCCCGCACAACCAACTAGTAGAGTTAAAGACCCAGGGATTTCTCCCCCCAGCGTATATGGTCCCCGTTCGAGCCGGGCTTGCCACCTATAATGGCGGGAAACAAGCGGAGATCTTTCCCAGTCCATCCATGGGGGAGCGGGTATGCCTTGTCCCTTACTTATTGAGAGGGCTTGGATTTCCAATTCATCCGTTCCTCCGCGGGCTCCTGGAGTTCTACGGCCTCCAGCTGCATAATTTTACTCCCGCCTCCATATTACACATTGCTGGCTATGTCGCCCTTTGCGAGCTGTTTCTGGGCTGCGAAGCTCATTTCGAGCTATGGAAGAGGCTATTCTGCCTCGTACCCCGTACACGGGAGGGGTCACTGTATCAAGTGGGCGGAGCCGAAATATGGCGCATCGCCGGGACCGGATACCTGTCCGGTACCCCGAAGAAGACGTCCGAAGACTGGCCTTCGGAGTGGTTTTACATGGAGGACGTCCCCCTTCCGGATCCTATTCGGATGGGTCTTCCCAAGTTCGACAACGCCCCTTTGAAGAAACGCTGAAGCTGGCGCCCATGGAGCCCTCAGGAGGAACATAACTGAGAAGTCCTTTACCTGATGGGCCGGATAAAAGTGTTGGCTTAATCAGGATTGACAATAATCAAGTTATCTCAATATGTATAATGCGGGGGGTACAACCACTTCAATATCAAGGGCACCCCATGTGGCACTTTAATAGGGAAGATGACGCCACCCGCTGCGGGCGTAAGGGCCCGGAATCCGTTACTTCTCTAGCAAGAATTCTGTCTGAGTTATACAAGGGAGAGGAAGAGGAGTTCCTCCGCATTAAGCCACGGGACGAATTCTCCATGTACAACCCTCCAAGCTGGGTGACTGTCCTTTTACTCCCAGCCCCCCGTATTATTTATCATAAGTATTTACCTTGCCGTTTCATGGCAGGAACTGCGAAAAGCTGTAAGGGAGGTCAACAGCCTGCCTCCAGAACCGGAGGACCCTGATCGGGCCCTCGATCCTGGACTCGAAGAGGATCCAGACATATTTGTAGAGTTGATCGACATGACATTCTATCAATTGAGCTGCGATGATGCCATGGTGGCCATCCTAGCCGATTATCCTGGGCTACTCCCTGCATCGCATGTAAGTAAAACCGGAGTCCCAACTTCCGAGAAGGATCCCTTTTTTTGCACTTCACCTACCGTTCACATACGGTGTCTTACTGGGAAGGCCATCAGGACGCCATGCCAAACCCGCAGTGACTCGCCAACAAGGGGCACCGAAGCCGGGTAGGCTAAAAAGGAAGGCGGTCAGGACTGAGACGCCGTCGCAGAGGTATGATACAGAACCTCGCTCCGTGGTTGTCGTCTTTTAAAATATAATAACATCCATATTTCCTAGTAGGAAAAACGCTCGCCGGACTATATCCGGAGAGGCTGCCGATCACGCCTCCACCAGTCAGGCTCCAAGGCCAGACATAGAGGCGGAAGCGAACACGGGGCGAACACCGGATGCTCCTCCTACAGAGGATGCGGATAGACTATCCGCTACAAATTCCGAAGTGGAGAGCGCCATGAATCACAGGCGTCGCCGGGCCGTACTCTGTGACGCTTGTTTCTCCCAAGAGGTGTTTGCTGCCTTCAACTCAGGAGACGCATACATTTGTGGCGCTCAAAATGGTCTTGCCAGAGCCACGGACCAGTATGTAAATGACATACGGGTAAAAAATAATCTGATGATTATATATATCAGTAGCCCCTGAGAGTGCAAGTTCTTACAGAGAAGAATACCCAATTGTCTCAGGAGCTGGAGGAGTGCAAAGCCCAGCTACGGGCCGCAGTTGCCGCATTGAAGGAGTCCGAGAAGGCCCCCTCTGGCAACACTTGTTTCCTTTGCAAAGAATGACAGGTACCATATAGTATGTGGCATGCATGCAAATCTAACAATAGATGTTGTAGATGACTCAGGAGTAAATCCAGAGGCCGCGCCGGGGGATGCGCAACGTGCTAATCGACAGCAAAATGCTGGCGAGCGCGTGCTGACGCGGGTTAGGCGGGAGAAAAACGATCTCCAAGACGTCAATATCCAGCTGGGCGTGGAACTGAAGGATGTTCGGGCCCAGCTTACTGACTCCGTGAAGGAGAATAAGTGGCTTCAACGCGGCATTTTCAGTAAGTGCTTGAATGAACCTTTGAAAGAGTTCGGTGAGGAAACCGGCTAACAGAGTGATGTCTGCAGGTATGTTGACGGATCGTCTCGCGGAGGAGATGCCCGGGTCTGCGGGTGATCTTCTACCAGAGCTCTCACAACTGCACGAACAAGTTCGGCAGGTGATGCAGGATATTGCCCAAGCCCTGTGGCCATCCGCCTCCCCGTCAGGAGGTATGGGGGAGCTTATAGAGAAGCTCAAGGGAGCGTGGCAGCGCTTCTGATTATGGAACATATCGGCCTGCCGACAAGGTGCAAGGGAAGCCTGGGCCATGGGGAAGACGCGATATACCAAGTCTGACCCAAACCACATGGCCGTGGTCGTACCTGTGGGGCCCGATGGGAAGGAAATCCCCGTAAGTTTGGTGTATGACCAAGTAGAATTAGCCGCAAAGTACTCCCAACAGGATTGTAGGCTAGACAGCCTGTTGGATGGCATAGAAGAAGAATTTAGTCAGTCTAAGTGACTATGTACTTCAAGTGACATGTATTGCCCCTAGCCGGATTGTATATCATTTGTCATGGCGGACCTTTTCGCTTCGACCTCTGGACCCGATAGTCCGGAGTGTATCCGAATACTCGCTCAGTTATGTAAAAACTGGGGTACGCGTGGAAACCAGGCGTAGGGGTCATAAGTGCTTGAACAGACAAGTACCCAACTAGCTATGTTATATTACATGGATAGTAAGAAACATCTTCCAGGGAGAATAGTTCCGTTAAGGGTTCCTTTCCCTGGGTACGCATGCCCTAATGTGCATGTCAAAACTGCGAAAAGAGACGCAGGCTATAAACATCTGGGGGCATATAAAAAATAAATAAAAGTCATCTTTCGTTCACCGATCGAATATTCCCTTAAGAACGCTAGCTTTCGGCTTCACCCAGTCTGAGGTACACATCCGGCTGACCCGGCAGTAACAATTGCAGAGGTGCTCCCCTTATGCCCTAGCCGAATTAACGGGAACGTAGGGCATAAACACAAGAGCCTGGCAACCCAGGTTGGCCAAACTTAAGTCATATCGATGCATATAATGGCGAAAAAAGGTACATGTGGAAGAATAACACATGTGTGGGGCATAGAGCCCGGAGAATAGTTATATCAAGCTTCTGTATAAGAAGCCCCCAGGTGTAATGAGTGTGGCTAGCGCGTCAAGATTGTGTACTCAAGACACAATTTAGCCTTTTAAGGCCTGGAAGAAAGAAGGAGAAAGAGAAAGAGATAAAAGACAGATAACAGATATGTAAAAATGGACGGAGGTAAGGAAACGAACATGGAGTCCGGCGCTAAGCATAGAATCTTCGGAGTCTGGATGCGTTCCATGGATTTGGCTCGAGTCGATTGTCCGATGCATCCCCCAGATGGTACGCTCCACCGGTCAGAACTTGGTCAATAATGAAGGGACCTTCCCATTTGGGCTTGAGCTTATTCTTTTTTTTGTCCGGTAGGCGTAGAACGAGTTCGCCAACATTATAGGTTTTGTCCCGTACTTCTCTACTTTGATACCTTCGAGCACATTGTCGATAGAATGCGGAACGAGCTTTTGCCACGCCACGCTCCTCCTTGAGGCGTCCAAACTGTCCTGCCGATCAAGCTCGGCTTCTTTCTCTTCATACATGCGCTTTTCGAGGTGAGTCATGAATTATGTCGCAGGCGAGTATCGCCTACTGCATACCTCATAAAAAATGGTGTGTATCTGGTAGTACGATTCGGCGTGGTCTGCAGCCCCCATAGTACAGAGTCGAGCTCCTCTACCCAGTGCGTGTTTGATTCCTTTAGGGACCACACTAATCTGGGTTTGATGCCGCTCATGATAAGACCATTTGCTCGCTCGACTTGACCGTTAGTTTGTGGGTGATAGACAGAAGCATAATCGAGCTTGATGCCCATCTTGTTGCACCAAAGTTTTACCTCGTCGGCTGTAAAGTTTGAGCCGTTATCGGTGATGATGTTGTGGGGGACGCCATAACGGCGTACGACCCCAGATATGAAGTCTATCACTGGTCCGGATTCGGCCATTTTAACTGGTTTGGCTTCTATCCATTTGGTGAATTTATCCACCATGACCAATAAGTATTTTTTCTTATGGCTTCCCCCTTTAAGGGGTCCGACCATATCAAGCCCCCAGACCGCAAAGGGCCAAGTGATGGGGATTGTTTGGAGAGCGGTAGGCGGCATATGGCTTTGGTTTGCAAAAAGCTGGGAACCAACGCAACATTGGACTAAATCCTGTGCGTCTGCCCGGGCCGTCGGCCAATAAAAACCTGTACGGAAGGCCTTGCTTACAAGGGCCCGGGCTGCGGCGTGGTGGCCGCCGAGTCCAACATGGATTTCTGCCAACAGTTTCCGCCCTTCCTCTCCGGAGATGCACCTTTGAAGGACTCCGGTAGTGCTTTTCTTATAAATCTCTCCCTCGTGGACCTTGTAGGCTTTAGATCGCCGCACTATGCAGCATGCCTCATTTTGGTCCTTGGGAAGTTCCTGCCTGGTTAGGTAGGCCAGAAATGGTTCTGTCCACGGGGCGATGACGACCATTATCACGTGGGCTGAAGGTGTTATTTCGGTGGCAGAGCCTCCGATTATGTCAGGGTGTTCGGTATCTGGTGTTGTGGCCGGATCCGAACTGTTGTTACCGGTATCCCCTTCCCATACTACGGATGGCTTAAACAGCCTTTCCAAAAAGATGTTAGGTGGGACAGGGTCGCGCTTAGCACCGATACGGGCGAGGATATCCGCCGCCTGATTGTTTTCCCGAGCCACATGGTGGAATTCAAGCCCCTCGAACCGAGCTGACATTTTGAGGACAGCATTGCGATAAGCCGCCATTTTCGGATCCTTGGCATCGAAGTCTCCATTTATTTGCGGTATTGCAAGATTCGAATCCCCGCGCACCTCCAGGCGTGAAATGCCCATGGAAACTGCCATCCGAAGACCATGTAAAAGGGCCTCGTATTCGGATGCGTTGTTCGAGTCTGTGTATAGTATTTTGAGTACGTATTGGACTGTATCTCTGGTGGGGGACGTCAGGAGGACGCCAGCCCCCAGACCAGCCAACATTTTAGAGCCGTCGAAGTGCATGATCCAATTGGAGTACGCGCCGTACTCTTTAGGGAGTTCGGCTTCTGTCCATTCGGCGACAAAATCGGCCAGTACTTGCGACTTAATGGCTCGCCGAGGTCTATATGTTATGTAGAATGGGAGGAGCTCGATGGACCATTTGGCAATCCGGCCCGTGGCAACGCGGTTGTTTATTATGTCGTTGAGTGGTACTTCCGAGGCCAACGTGATTGAACACTCTTGAAAGTAGTGTCATAGTTTCCGGGATGCCATAAATACCGCGTATGCTATCTTTTGATAATGTGGGTACCGTGATTTGCATGGAGTGAGGACAGTGGATACATAGTATACTGGTTTTTGAAGTGGGAACTTATGTCCGTCCGTCTCTTGTTCGACGATGAGCACTGCGCTTACAACTTGGTGGGTTGCCGCTATATATAACAACATTGGTTCACCGACATTTGGCGCGGCCAAGATTGGGTTGGTGGCCAAGATGACTTTTATTTCATCCAATCCGGCCGTGGCCGCGTCCGCCCACTCGAAGTGTTCGGTGCGCCGAAGAAGGCGATAAAGGGGTAATGCATTTTCTCCTAATCGGGAGATAAAGCGGCTTAAAGCCGCGACGCATCCAGTTAACTTCTGGATTTGCTTGAGGTCAGTTGGGATAGCCAACTGCGACAGAGCTCGGATTTTAGCCGAATTTGCTTCAATTCCCCTACTGGAGACGATGAAGCCCAGGAGCTTTCCGGCGGGCACACCGAAAACGCTTCGGATTGAGCTTAATGTCGTATGTTCGGAGATTGTCGAACGTGAGCCTCAAGTCTTCTATTAAGGAGTCGACGTGTCTGGTTTTAACGACCACATCATCTATGTAAGCCTCCACTGTTTTGCAGATCTGCTTTTCCAGACATGTCTGAATCATGCGTTGATATGTTGCGCCGGCATTTTTGAGCCCGAAGTGCATTTTGTTAAAACAAAAGGGCCGTAGGGAGTGATAAATGCCGTTGCGGTTTGATCGGACTCCGCCATCTTAATTTGGTGGTAACCGGAGTATGCGTCGAGGAAGCACAATGAGTCATGTCCTGTGGTAGTGTCGATAATTTGATCGATGCGAGGGAGGGGGAAGGGATCCTTTGGGCAAGCCTTATTAAGGTCCTTGAAGTCGACGCATAGGCGCCAGGATTTGTCCTTCTTTGGTACCATCACCAGGTTTGCTAGACAATCCGGATGTTTTATTTCTCTAATGAATCCGACCTCCAATAGCTTGGCTAGCTCCTCTCCCATGGCCAGTGGCTTAGGTTCGGAGAAACGCCGAAGAGTCTGCTTGACCGGCTTGAATCCCTTTAGAATGTTAAGGCTATGCTCGGCCAGCCTGCGTGGGATTCCTGGCATGTCTGAAGGATGCCAGGTGAATATGTCCCAATTTTCACGCAGGAACTCCCGTAGTGCGGCGTCAACAGCGGGGTTTAACTGTGCCCCGATGGATGCTGTTTTTGTAGGGTCCGTTGGGTGGACTTGGAATTTGACTATTTCATCTGCTAGTTTAAAAGAGGTGGACTTGGATCTTTTGTCTAGTATCACGTCGTCCCTGTCCACTGTGGAGTGTAGCGCAGTTAACTCCTCCGCCGCGAGGGCTTCAGATAATGCCTCGAGGGCCAGTGCAGCTATTTTGTTTTTGGTGCGAAGTGTTGTTCCGGATCACGAGCTAGAGTGATGATTCCATTGGGCCCGGGCATTTTGAGCTTCATGTATCCGTAATGGGGTATAGCTTGGAAGATCGTGAATGCCTCCCGCCCAAGAAGGGCGTGGTATCCGCTACTGAATGGGGCCACTTGGAATGTTATTTCTTCGGACCTGTAATTCTCCGGCGTGCCGAATACCACATCCAGTGTGATTTTCCCAGCGTAACGTGCCTCCCGACTGGGGATGACTCCTCTGAAGGTCGTGCTGCTTTGCTCAATGCGATTTCTGTCTATTTCCATTTTTTGAAGGGTCTCCTCATAAATGAGGTTTAATCCGCTGTCATTGTCCATGAGAACTTTAGTAAGCCGAAAGCCGTCCACAATTGGACTGAGGACCAAGGCGGCTGGTGCTCGGGCTGTTCGGAATTTAGGTTCGTCACTGGCATTGAAGGTGATAGCCGTGTCGCTCCATGGATTTTTTTGCTGCCACATGCCAGACTTCGGCAAGGCTACGGAGTGCTCGTTTACGCCTATTATTTGAGGCGAAGGTCTCGAAGACTGTCAATACTATATTGTTATCCACGTGATGGTGCTCTGCGGTGTTTTGAGTGAGGAGATTCTCACTGCTCTTGGCCACCTGCCGGGAGTACCCAACATGCTCTAAGGTTGTGTGTTGGTATGATATCCGCTGTATTGTGAATTTTGCAGGGCCTGTTAAGCCATCCCTCCAATACGGTTCCACGGCGGCTTTTTCTTCTTTGTAATTGAGTCGGGCGACTTATGAAAGTGTACCCTTTTAATTCGGACTGGGGGCTTTGTCAAAGCCGGATTATCCCAAAATTTTGTTTGGGTTTTCCAGGTGCTTTCCATCGCACAGTACTTCCATACTATGGCCGCCAAGTCTGCGAAGCGTGCTATATCACGGCGACTTATGGCGTTGAGGATTCCCTTGTCCATGCAATTGTTGCAAAATAATGAAATTGCGTCTTCCTCGTGACAGTTCATTACAAGGAGGAATCTGGCCCAATAGTGATGTACTGTCTCTTGGGGCTCTTGCCTAATGTGGGAAAGATCGCTTATATCTGGGTGGGTGGGTGGTTTTAAGTCCGAACCCTGGCCCGATCTGAGACCCAGGGGATGAGGAGTTTCCGATCTTGGAAGTTCGGGTTCCGGGATGCCACCCAGTAGGTCTGGCCCGCTGCCTGATTCTAGGTTCAGGGTTTGGGCGATGTCCTCCCATAGACGGGTATCCGGCTCGGAGAGCTCGGGAATCCGGACATAGTTCGTCCTCAAGATAGAGGAAGAATCGCCGCATTGTTCCTCCACAATCGCTATCTGATGGGTGACCGACGGAGAGTTAATCTCCCTTTGGTCGGGTTTAAGCCCAATCCAATCATAGTCCGTAGCGACTCCCAAAGCAGCGATGCGATCCAAGAGCTCATTTAGGGAAGAGAGCTCCATTGGATTCATCTGCTCGGCAAGTTCCGACCCTTCGTGGATGCTATTTTCGATGACTTGAGAAGTCATCATTGGCGCAACGGCCGAACGGCGGTCATGACGAAGTCGCCTAGTCGGAGAGTTTGGCCTACAGCCAGGGCTCCCCCAGAGGTGATGTTGTACCTGACAACGAGACGAGCCATACTTCCTTACAATGATGACACAGTGGAACTCTCAATCAAAGCACCAATGTCGGTGTCAAAACCGGCGGATCTCGGGTAGGGGGTCCCGAACTGTGCATCTAAGGCAGATGGTAACAGGAGGCGGGGGACACGATATTTACCCAGGTTCAGGCCCTCTCGACGGAGGTAATACCCTACTTCCTGCTTGATTGATCTTGATGAATATGAGTATTACAAGAGTTGATCTACCACGAGATCGTAGAGG
Source organism: Aegilops bicornis (assembly GCA_021605145.1). Lineage (NCBI taxonomy): Eukaryota > Viridiplantae > Streptophyta > Magnoliopsida > Poales > Poaceae > Aegilops > Aegilops bicornis. The sequence goes on along the minus strand of CM038673.1, from coordinate 671,005,740 downwards.
CTAAACCTTAGAAGCTAGCCTATGGTCTGATTGTTCTTGTCCTATGGACTAAACCCTCCGGTTTATATAGACACCGGAGGGGCCCAGGGTTACAAAGAGTTGGTTACAAGGGAGGAGATCTACATATCCGTATTGCCAAGCTTGCCTTCCACGCCAAGGAGAGTCCCATCCGGACACGGGACGAAGTCTTCAATCTTGTATTTTCATAGTCCAACAGTCCGGCCAAAGGATATAGTCCGGCTGTCCGGACATCCCCTAATCCAGGACTCCCTCAGTCATCCTCTAATTCTCCGTCTGCTTCCTGTTCTAGAGGGCTAGCTTGTTCATCCTCCCGCTTGAGGTATGGCTGGAGGGGATTGTCATCGTCTTCGGCACTATCCGGAGCGTTATTGTCTCTTGTGCCGGTATCGCTGCTTTTGCTATGTCGGGACTTAAAGCGGCACCGCTGACGTCGGTGCTTGGATTGCTTCTTGGAGGGATTATCCTCTGTTGTCTTATCGCCATCGCCTTCTTTGGGGGTGTCCATCGTGTATGTATCATATGATGAGGTGGCAGCCCAGCGCCCTGTGGGCGCTGGTTCCTGTTCGTCTCCTGCATCATCTTCCATACCGTCGATGTCTTCGGAGCCGAAATCGAGCATGTCAGTTAAATCATTGACAGTGGCTACTAAGTGGGTGGTGGGTGGGGAGCGAATTTCTTCGTCGTCCGCATCCCATTCTAGCCGGACATAGTTCGGCAAAGGTTCTCCTGGCAAGGAGAGAGACTTTAGTTAATTTAGAACATCGCCAAAAGGCGAGTGCTGAAAGATATCAGTGGAGGTAAACTCCATGATCTGCGCCCAATCAGATTCGATAGGCATGGACGCAGGCGGTTCGGGGCCTGTGGCCGGGCATGAATCCGAGGATCCGGCGACACAGGTCTCATGGGGGGTGAAGTCAGTATTCGGTTTTATTGCCACTGAGTGTGTGGCCTCCGAGGCGGGGTCCATCCACCCATCCTCGGACGGCGTAATCGACTCCGGATCTAGCGCCGGAAGAGGCATAGGTGTGATCCCCCGAACACCGTCCGGCGGCAGAGCTGAGTCGTGTTTCGTCGTGGATCAGGCGGGCAAGACTCGACATGTGCTCGAATCCGTCGAAGATCAAGTCTCGCGGATGTCGGCCGGTATAGTTCAGTTGCTGAACCTGACACGATGGCGAGGCGTAGCTCTCGATCTGCTCCAGATGGCCAAGCGAGTTGGCCCGCAGTGCGAAGCCGACGAACACGAAGATCTGTCCGGGGAGGAAAACCTCACCTTGGATCACATCGTTGCCGATGATCAAAGGGGCCATCAAACCTTGTGGTGACGGCACAGTGGAACTCTGAATGAAAGCACCAATGTCGGTGTCAAAACCGGCGGATCTCGGGTAGGGGGTCCCGAACTATGCGTCTAAGACGGATGGTAACAGGAGGTGGGGACACGATGTTTACCCAGGTTCGGGCCCTCTCGATGGAGGTAATACCCTACTTCCTGCTTGATTGATCTTGATGATATGAGTATTACAAGAGTTGATCTACCACGAGATCGTAGAGACTAAACCCTAGAAGCTAGCCTATGGTATGATTGTTGTTGTCCTACGGCTAAACCCTCCAGTTTATAGACACCGGAGGGGGCTAGGGTTACACAGAGTCGGTTACAAAGGAGGAGATCTACATATCCGTATTGCCAAGCTTGCCTTCCGCGCCAAGGAGAGTCCCACTCGGACACGGGACAAAGTCTTCAATCTTGTATCTTCATAGTCCAATAGTCCGGCCAAAGGATATAGTACGGCTGTCCGAGGACCCCCTAATCCAGGACTCCCTCACCCATGGTCCTCGGTTGTCTCCGGCGGCGTCTCGTTTCCCTTGAAGAGCAACTTCCAGATATCTTCGTGCGTGGTTCCGAAGAGCCTTTCCAAGGTCTGGTGCTCCTCCGGATCGAATTCCCATAAAGGGCAAGCCTGGCTCTGGCACGGAAGGATCCGACGAACTAGCATCACCTGGATCACGTTGACGAGCTTGATGCTTTTGTCCACCATGCTTTGGATGCGCATTTGCAGCGCTATCAGCTCATCCGACGAAGACCAATTCGGGCCCTTCTCTATCCAGGAGGTGAGCCGCATTGGAGCTCCGGACTTGAATTTGGGAGCCGTGGCCTAGGTGGCATCGCGGGGCTCTGTGATATAGAACCACAATTTCTGCCACTCTTTGATGGTCTCCACAAAAGTACCTTTTCGCCATGTGACATTGGGCATGTTGCTCACCATGGCACCTCCGCACTCTGCGTGTTGGCCATCCGCCACCTTCGGCTTCATGTTGAAGATCTTAAGCCACAGTCCGAAGTGGGGAGGAATGCGGAGGAAGGCCTCGCACACGACAATGAATGCCGAGATGTTGAGGAAGGAGTTTGGGGCTAGATCATGGAAATCTAGCCCATAATAGAACATGAGTCCGCGGACAAAAGGGTGGAGAGGAAACCCTAACCCACGGATGAAGTGGGGGATGAACACCACCCTTCCCTTGGGTTTTAGTGTGGGGACGATTTGCCCCTTGGCCGGAAGCCGATGGGAGATTTCTTTCGCCAGGTACCTGGCCTCCCGAAGCTTGGTGATGTCCTTCTGCTTGATGAAGGAGGCCATCCACTTGCCTTGCACTCCAGATCCAGACATGGTCGAGTGCTTTCTCAAGGCGGAAAATATGAAGACTTGAGTGCTGGAGCTCGAGAATGGAAGGGCAGAGAGAGAAGGCGTGGGTGAAAGTGAGGAATTCTTATCTCCTTATAAAGGCAGTGAATATCAAGCGCCTCCCCACTCGCCTTAAAACTCGCCCATTCCCAAGGGCTGTGTAAACAACACAGTTGGATTACCCACGCCCATATTGATGAGAATCCCGCAATAAGGGGACACGATCTCTGCTTTGACAAGACATGCCAATGAGACCGCATCTCGAAGTGGCAGGCTGAAAAACGGTTCGAAATAATGACCAAGTGATGACGTGATATCACATTACCGAAAGTTGTCAGCGGATTGGACTCATGAAATATTATACTCTCTGCGGTTGTGTGTGGAATTTGTTTTGCACAGCCGGACACGTTCGTTGTGTCCGAAGACTGTATTGGAGTATTCGGAGAAGGAACCCGCCTTGCAATGCCGAAGACAATCTGCATGCCGGACACCTCGTCATTGAAGCCTGTTTCAGGGGCTACTAAGGGAGTCCTGGATTAAGGGGTCCTTGGGCGTCCGGACTATGATACGTGGGCCAGACTGATTACCTGTGAAGATACAAGACCGAAGACTCTCTCCCGTGTCCCGATAGGACTCTCCTTAGCGTGGAAGGCAAGCTTGGCGTCCTGATATGAAGATTCCTTTCTCTGTAACCGACTTTGTACAACCCTAGTTCCCTTCGGTGTCTATATAAGACGGAGGGCTTAGTCCATAGGGGGAGGAATCATACTCATAGTCATACAGGCTAGACTTTTAGGGATTTAGCCATTACGATCTCGAGGTAGATCTACTCTTGTAATACTCATATTCATCAAGATCAATCAAGCAGGAAGTAGGGTATTACCACCATAGAGAGGGCCCGAACCTGGGTAAATATCGTGTCCCCAGTCTCCTGTTACCATCGACCTTAGACGCACAGTTCGGGACCCCCTACCCGAGATCCGCCGATTTTGACATCGACAGTGCTACTCTAGCTAATTGCTCCCACTATCAATATTTATCCATATTGAGACTCCGAGTCATCCGAATTGGCGTCAAAGCATGCATCAGCGTAACCCTTTACGACGAAGTCTTTATCACCTCCATAACTAAGAAATATTTCCTTAGTCCTCTTAGGTAACTAAGGATAAATTTTTGACTGTTGTCGAGTGATCTACTCCTGGATCACTATTGTACCCCCTTACCAAACTCATGGCAAGGCACACAATTGGTCTGGTACACAACATGGCATACTTATAGAACTTATGGCTGAGGCATAGGGAATGCCTTTCATTCTATCTCTATCTTCTGCCGTGGTCGGGTTTTGAGTCTTACTGAACTTCATACCTTGCAATGCAGGCAAGAACCCTTTCTTTGACTGATCCATTTTGAAATTCTTCTAAAACTTCATCAATGTATGTGGTTTCTGAAAGTCCTATTAAGCGTCACGATCAATCTCTATAGATCTTTATGCCCAATACATAAGTAGCTTTACCGAGGTCTTGAAAAATTCTTATTCCAGTATCCTTTTATGCTATCCAGAAATTCTATATCATTTCCAATCAACAATATGTCATCCACATATAATATCGGAAATTCTATAGAGCTCCCACTCACTTTCTTGGAAATACAGGCTTCACCGAAAAGTCTCTATAAAACTATATGCTTTGATCACCTCATCAAAGTGTATAGTCCGACTCCGAGATGATTGCACCAGTCCATAGATGGATCGCTAGAGCTTGCGCACTTTGTTAGCACCTTTAGGATCGACAAAACCTTCTGGTTGCATCATATACAACTTTTCTTTAAGGAATCCATTAAGGAATGCAGTTTTGACGTCCATTTGCCAGATTTCATAATCATAAAATGCGGCAATTGCTAAACTTTCAGACAGACTTAAGCATCGCTACGGGTGAGAAAGTCTCATCGTAGTCAACCCCTAGAACTTGTCGGAAACCTTTTGCGACAAGTCGAGCTTTGTAGACAGTAACATTACCATCAGCGTCCGTCTTCTTCTTGAAGATCCATTTATTCTCTATGGCTTGCCGATCATCAGGCAAGTCCACCAAAGTCCACATTTTGTTCTCATACATGGATCCTATCTCAGATTTAATGGCTTCAAGCCATCTGTCGGAATCTGGGCTCATCATAGCTTCTTCATAGTTTGTAGGTTCGCCTTGGTCTAGTAACATGACTTCCTGGACAGGATTACCGTACCACTCTGGTGCGGAACATGTTCTGGTTGACCTACGAAGTTCAGTAGTAACTCGATCTGAAGTTTCATGATCATCATCATTAACTTCCTCTCCAGTTGGTGTAGGCATCACGGGAACGGATTTCTCTGATGTGCTACTTTCCAAATTGAGAGAAGGTACAATTACCTCATCAAGTTCTACTTTCCTCCCACTCACTTCTTTCGAGAGAAACTCCTTCTCTAGAAAGGTTCCATTCTTGGCAACAAAGATCTTGCCTTCGGATCTATGTTAGAAGGTGTACCCAATTGTTTCCTTAGGGTATCCTATTAAGATGCACTTATCCAATTCGGGTTTGAGCTTATCAGGCTCAAGCCTTTTGACATAAGTGTCGCAACCCCAAATTTTAAGAAACAACATCTTAGGTTTCTTGCCAAACCATAGTTCATATGATGTGGTCTCAACAGATTTAGACTATTAACGTGAATGCAACTGCCTCTAATGCATAACCCCAAAATGATAGTGGTAAATCGGTAAGAGACATCATAGAATGCACCATATCTAATAGAGTACGATTACGACGTTCGCACACACCATTATGCTGTGGTGTTCCAGGTGGTGTGAGTTGTGAAACTATTCCACATTGTTTAAATGAAGGCCAAACTCGTAACTCAAATATTTTCCTCCATGATCAGATGTACAAACTTTATTTTCTTTTACGACGATTCCCCACTTCACTTTGGAATTCTTTGAACTTTTCAAATGTTTCAGACTTGTGTTTCATCAAGTAGATATACCTGAAGGAAATATGCCCTAGACGCAGTAATAAAGTTGTTATTTATATTTCCTTATATCATGATAAATGTTTATTATTCACGCTAGAATTTTATTAACCGGAAACTTGATACATGTGTGAATACATAGACAAAACACAATGTCACTAGTAAGCCTCTACTAGACTAGCTCGTTAATCAAAGATGGTTAAGTTTCCTAACCATAGACATGTGTTGTCATTTGATGAACGGTATCACATCATTAGGAGATTGATGTGATGGACAAGACCCATCCGTTAGCTTAGTATAATGATCGTTAAGTTTTATTGCTATTGCTTTCTTCATGTCATATACATATTCCTTTGACTATGAGATTATGCAACTCCTGGATACCGGAGGAATACCTTGTGTGTAAACTTGGGTAAACGTCGGGCCAGGCTTGTAAAAGCCCGACCTTCATTTCTCAAGCCCGAGCCCGGCCCGAAGCCCGAAGCCCGAAATACTCCCTATTTTCAAGCCGAGCCCGGCCCGAAAGCAAGCTCGAAGCCCGAAAGCACGGCCCAGATGCTATTTTTTAGTATGCGCACATGCAAGCCCGGCCTGAAGTACAGAAAATTGAAGCCCGGGCTCGGCCTGAATTATCTTTCGGGCTGGAAAACAAAGCCCGAGCCTGGCCCGGCCCGGCCCGTGTTTTTCGGGCCGGGCTCGGCTTGGGTCATTGGGCCGGGTTGCCCATGCCCGAGTTTACTTGTGTGCTATTAAATGTCACAACGTAACTAGGTGACTATAAAGACGCTCTATAGGTATCTCCGAAGGTGTTTTGTTGGGTTGGCACAGATCGAGATTAGGATCTGTCACTCCGAGTATCGGAGAGGTATCTCTGGGCCCTCTCGGTAATGCACTTCATAATAAGCCTTGCAAGCAATGTGACTAATGAGTTAGTTGCGGGATGATGTATTATGGAACGAGTAAAGAGACTTGCTGGTAACGAGATTGAACTAGGTATGAATATACCGACGATCGAATCTCGGGCAAGTAACATACCGATGACAAAGGGAATAACGTATGTTGATCTTCATAGAATATGTAGGAACCAATATGAGCATCCAGGTTCTGCTGTTGGTTATTGACCGGAGAGGTGTCTCGGTCATGTCTACATAGTTCTCGAACCCGTATGGTCCGCACGCTTAACGTTCGATGACGATTTTGTATTATATGAGTTATGTGATTTGGTGACCGAATGTTGGTCGGAGTCCTGGATAGGATCACAGACATGACGAGGAGTCTCGAAATGGCCAAGAGGTAAAGATTCATATATAGGACAATGATATCCGGACACCGGAAGTGTTCCGTGGGTACTAGGTACATATCGGGTCACCGGAAAGGGGTTCCGGGCACCCCCGGCAAAGATATGGGCCTTCTGGGCCAAGAGAGGGATATACCAGCCTTTGGTGGGCTGGTGAGCCCCCATATAGGACAAAATAGGAGGAGAAGAAAGGAGGGGAAGGGAGAAGGAAAGGGGAGGATTCGACCTCCCCCTTTCCTTCTCTCCCCCTCCCTTTCCTTCCCACTCCGACACTTATGGAATTGGGGGAGGCTGACTTGTGGGAGGCGCCCTAGTAGGATTACTCCTACTTGGGGCACCCATTGCTGCCCCTCTCCCTCTCCCACCTATATATATGTTGGGGGGGGGCACCGCTAGAACACACAACATTGATTCCTAGCCGTGTGCAACGCCCCCTCCACAGTTTACGCCTCCGGTCATATTCACGTAGTGCTTAGGCGAAGCCCTGCGCGGATCACTTCACCATCACCGTCACTGTCGGTGTCAAAACCGGCGGATCTCGGATAGGGGGTCCCGAACTGTGTGTCTAGGCGGATGGTAATAGGAGACAAGGGACATGATGTTTTTACCCAGGTTCGGGCCCTCTCGATGGAGGTAAAACCCTACTCCTGCTTGATTAATATTGATGATATGGGTAGTACAAGAGTAGATCTACCACGAGATCGGAGAGGCTAAACCCTAGAAGCTAGCCTATGGTATTAGATTGTTGTTCGATCCCCACGGACTAAAACCCTCCGGTTTATATAGACACCGGAGAGGGCTAGGGTTACACAGAGTCGGTTACAATGGGAGGAAATCTACATATCCGTATCGTCAAGCTTGCCTTCCACGTCAAGGAAAGTCCCATCCGGACATGGGACGAAGTCTTCAATCTTGTATCTTCATAGTCCAGGAGTCCAGCCAAAGGTTATAGTTCGGCTATCCAGACACCCCCTAATCCGGGACTCCCTCAGTAGCCCCCGAACCAGGCTTCAATGACGATGAGTCCGGCGTGCAGATTTGTCTTCGGCATTGCAAGGCGGGTTCTTCTCCAAATTCTGTGTACCTTTTGAATAGTGTCCGGCTTCTCGTGAATATTGTGCTCCTGGGCTTCCACGCCCAATAATGGCCGTCTTCCACGTGTCAAACGAATGCGAAAAGCCAGGGTGTTTTCACATTTACCCCCCTAGCTGCGCAAATAAGCTGCCCTATAAAAGAGACGAGGATTTAGATCCGAACCACACCATCTTCCCTTTGCGAGCATTCATCGGAGCGCATCCGACAGAGATCCATTCCATCATGGCCAGTCGACGCAGCTCCTCCTCTCGCCCTCCCAGTCCTCAGCCTGGAGGTTGGGAGAGATGTTCCGTCCCGCACAACAAGCTAGTGACGCTCCAATCCAAGGGATTACTTCCCCCAGCCTTCATGGTCCCGGTTCGAGCCGGACTCTCCACCTATAATGGCGGAAAGCAGGCGGAGAGCGTCCCCAATCCCTCCAAAGGAAAGCGGGTATGCCTTGTCCCTTATTTGATAAGGGGGCTCGGATTCCCAATTCATCCGTTTCTTCGGGGGCTCCTGGAGTTCTACGGCCTCCAGTTGCACAACCTTATGCCTGCCTCCATTTTGCATATTGCGGGCTTCGTAGCCCTTGCGAGCTGTTCTTGGGCGTTGAGGCTCATTTCAAGGCTGTGGAAGAAGTTGTTACGCCTTGTGCCCCTTCTCGGGAGGGGTCGATATATCAAGTGGGCGGAGCGAACTATGGCGCATCGCCGGACCGGATATCTATCCGGAACCCCAAGGAAGGCGTCCAAGACCGCCTTCAGAATGGTTTTATATAGAAGATGTCCCCCTGCCGGACCCTGTTCGGATCGGCCTCCCCGAGTTCAATAATGCTCCCTTGAAGAAGCGCCTAAGCTGGCGTCCACGGAGCCCTAAAAGGGAAAATGACAAGGACGTCTTTTACCTGATGAGCCGGATAAGGTTGTTAGCTCATTTCGGACTGACCATGATCGGGGTCATGGCCACATGCATTATGCGGGGGGTGCAGCCGCTCCAGTATAGAGGCCACCCCGTGTGGGATTTCAACGGGGAGGATGATGCCACCCGGTGCGGCCGTAAGGGGCCGGATCGGTTCTTGCTCTGACGAAGGCCTTGTTCGCATTGTACAAGGGAGAAGAGGAGGAGTTCCTCCGCGTCAATCCACAGGACGGATTTTCTATGTACAATCCTCCAAGCTGGGTAAGCGGACACTTTTTTTGCCCATCCGTTCCATATTCCCATAGTTAAGTACCTTATCTTGTGATTTCGACGCAGGAATTGCGCCGGGCCGTGAAGGATATAAACAGCCCTCCTCCACAACCCGAGGATCCGAAACAGTCCCTCGATCCGGCCTCCCAAGAGGATCCGGACATATCCGTGGAGCTGATTGATGAGGTATTTTATCAACCGAGCATCGACAATGCCTTGGTCGCCATTACGGCCGATTACCCCGGAATATTTCCAGCCTCGCAGGTAACTGAGACCAAAGTCCCAATACTTTTAAAATGATCCATCCGTGCTTATTTTTTGTCACCGTATACCAACGGTGTTTTGCAGGGGGAGCCCTTGAGGTGGAAGGCCGAGCCTACGGTGGCTAGCCAACAAGGGGCAGCAAGGCCCAACAGGCTGAAAAGAAGTACGGTCCAGATTGAGACGCCGGCGCAACGGTATGGCGTGCTATTTATTCCCAGGTTTTATTTCCGGAAGGCATACTAACGCTTGTGCTCTCTTTAGGAAAAAGAGCGCTCGCCGGACAATATCCGGAGAGGTTGCCAATCGAGCCTCCACTAGCCAGGTCCAGAAGCGGAGATGAACACGAAGCGTGCGTCGGACGCTCCTTTGATAGAGGATGCCATGCATCCCCGCCACCAATTCCGAGGTAGAGAGTGCCATGAATCACAGGCGTCGCAGGACAGTTCTTCGTGACGCATGTTTCTCCCAAGAGGCATTGAATGCCTTCAATTCGGGAGATGCGCACCTCCGTGCCACTCAAAATGGTCTAGCCAGAGCCACGAAGCAGTATGTGAAAGACATACGGGTGAGAAAATTTTGATGGTTATATATGCCAAGAGCCCCGAGACTTGAAACAATTATAATAACTGATTTAAGGATCATTTGTTATGCAGGATCTTACAAAAGAATACCCAACTATCCGGAGGCTGGAAGAGTGAAGCCCAACTTGAGGCCACACTAGCGGCTGCGAGGGAGGCCAAGGAGACCCCCTCTGGTAATATATGCTTCGAAAGATAAGTATGTTGTGAAGTGCGGCGTGTGTGTAAATCTGACAATATCATTGCAGATGGCGCCGGAGTGGATTCAGACAAGCAACAACTCTTGCACCGGTTAAAGGCTGGCGAGAGCGTGCTTACAAGGGTGAGGCAGGAGAAGAATAGTCTCCAAGATGCCAACACCAAGCTGGGCGAGGAACTAAAGGATGTTCATGCCCAGCTGTCGGACTCCGTGAAGGAGAATCGACCGCTTCGACGTGGCATTTTTAGTAAGCGCTTGAACAAACTTTGAAAAAGAGTTCGGCGAGGAAGTCGACTAACAGAGTTATGTCTGTAGGTATGCTCACAGGTCGTCCTGCAGAGGAAATGCCCGGTTCTATGGGTGACCTTCTTCCCGAAGTTTACAACTGCACGAACGAAGTTCGGCAGGTGATGAAAGGCGCCGCCTGTGCCTTAGCCATCTGTCTCCTTGCCCGAAGGCCTTGGAGAGCTTGGAGAGAGGCTGAAGGGAGTGCGGTGGCGCTTCCGATGATGGAAGATATCGGCTGCCGTCAAAGGCGCCAGGAGGCACAGGCTATGGTGAAGACGCGGTACACGGTTGCTGACCCAAACCACATGGCCGAGGTCGGACCTGTGGGGCACGATGGGAAGGAGATCCTGTGAGCTTAGTGTACGGACAAGTACAATTGGCCGCAAAGTATTCCCAACAGGACTTTAAACTAGACAGCCTATTAGATGGTATTGAGGAGGAATACACCCAGTCAAATTGACTATGTAATTTAAGATGACATGTAAAAATGCCTTCTAGCCGGATTGTAGATCGTTTGTCATGGCGGACCTTTTTGCTTCAACCTCGGGACCCTATAGTCCGGAGTGTGTTCGAATGCCCTCACGGTTATGTAAGAACCGGGGCATGCATGGAGACCAGGCGTAGGGGTCATTAGTGCTTGAAATGCATAAGTGCCCAACTAGTTATGTTATATTACATGGTTAGTAAGAAACATCTTCCAGGGAGAATAGTTCCGTTAGGGGTTCCTTTCCCTGGGAGGCATGCCCTAAAGTGCATGTCCGGACTGCGAAAAAAGCAGAAAAGCATCTGGGGGCAGATAAATAAATAAGTGAGAAATCATCTTTAGTTCACCGACCGAATATTCCCTTAAGAACGCTAGCTTTCGGCTTCACCCAGTCTGAGGTACACATCCGGCTGACCCGACAGTAACAATCGCAGAGGTGCTCCCTTTACCACCTAGCCGAATAATCAGAACGTAGGGATAAGCACAGGAGCCAGGCAACCCAGCTTGGCCAAAACTTAAGTCATATCGATGCATATAATGGTGAATAAAAGGTACATGCGGAAGCGTGACACATGTGTTAGGCATGAAGCCCGTACAAATAATCTTCTGTTAAAGTAGTCCCCAGGTATAATGAGCGCGGATAGCGCGTCAAGTGTGTGCGAACAATGTGCGGACGAGCCTTTAAAGGCTGTAAGAGAAAAAGAGGGAGAAGGAGAGAAATATAAGACAACTAATGTGTAAAAAATAGACAGAGGAAGGAGACGAACTAAGAATCCGGCGCTAGGCGTAGAATCTTCGGAGACGGGCTGCGTTTCATGGGTTCGGCTCGAGTCGGTTATCCGATGCATCTCGCAGACGGTACGCTCCACCGGTCAGGACTTGGTCGATAATAAAGCGACCTTCCCATTTGGGCTTGAGTTTGTCCTTTTTCTTGTCCGGCAGCGAGAAATAACTCGCCAACGTTGTAAGTTTTGGCCCGTACTTCTCTGCTTTGATATCGTCGAGCCTGCTGTTGATAGAATGCAGAACGGGCTTTTGCCACGTCACGCTCCTCCTCCAAGGCGTCCAAACTGTCCTGCCGATCGAGCTCGGCTTCTCTTTCTTCGTACATGCGCACGCGAGGTGAGTCATGAATTATGTTGCAGGGCAGAACTGCCTCTGCGCCGTATACCATAAAGAATGGTGTGAATCCGGTGGTGCGATTCGGCGTGGTCCGCAGCCCCCCAGAGTACAGAGTCGAGCTCGTCTACCCAGTGCGTGTTAGATTCCTTGAGGGACCGCACTAATCTGGGTTTGATGCTGCTCATGATTAGACCATTTGCTCGGTCGACTTGACCGTTAGTTTGAGGGTGATAGACTGAAGCATAGTAGAGCTTGATGCCCATGTTTTTGCACCAGAGTTTGACGTCATCGGCCGTGAAGTTCATGCCGTTATCAGTGATGATGCTGTGGGGGACGCCGTAACGGTGTACGACCCCTGATATGAAGTCTATCACCGGACCGGATTCGACCGTCTTAATATGCTTGGCCTCTATCAATTTGGGTGAATTTATCCACCAAGACCAGTAGGTATTTTTGCTTGTGGGTTCCTCCTTTAAGGGGTCCAACCATGTCAAGCCCCCAGACCGCGAAGGGCCAGGTGATGGGTATAGTATGGAGGGCGGTGGGTGGCATGTGGCTTTGATTAGCAAAGAGCTGGCAACCGACGCATCGTTGGACTAAGTCCTGAGCATCTTCCCGGGCCGTCGGCCAATAAAATCCTGTACGGAAGGCCTTTCTTACGAGGGCCCGGGCTGCGGCGTGGTGCCCGCGGTGTCCCGCATGAATTTCAACCAGAAGATTCCGCCCTTCCTCTTCGGAGATACACGTTTGAAGGACTCCGGTGGTGCTTTTCTTATAAAGCTCTCCCTCATGGACTTTATAGGCTTTAGATCGCCGCACTATGCATCGTGTCTCGATTTGGTCCTCGGGAAGTTCCTGCCTGGTTAGGTAAGCTAGGAATGGTTCCGTCCACGGGGCAATGACTGCCATTATTACGTGGGCTGAAGATGTTACTTCGTTGGCAGAGCCTCCAATTGTGTCAGAATTTTTGGTGTCGGGCAATGCGGTTGGGTCCGGGATGTTATTTCCGGACTCTCCTTCCCATAATACGGATGGCTTGAACAACCTCTCTAAGAAGATATTGGGAGGGGGGGGGACGGCATCGCGCTTTGCGCCAATGCGTGCCAAGACGTCTGCTGCCGGATTGTTTTCCCGAGCTATATGGTGAAATTCGAGCCCTTCGAACCGAGCTGACATTTTTAGGACGGCGTTGCGATAAGCTGCCATTTTCGGATCCTTGCCATCAAAGTCTCCATTTATTTGGGATATCGCGAGGTTCGAATCCCCGCACACCTCTAGGCGTTGAATGCCCATGGATACTGCCATCCGGAGACCATGTAGAAGGGCCTCGTATTCGGTGCGTTCTTGGAGTCCGTATACATTATCTGGAGTACGTATTGAACTGTATCTCCTGTTGGTGACGTCGAGCAGCCTTGACCCATCAGCCAACATTTTGGAGCCGTCGAAGTGCATGATCCAGTTGGAATATGTGCCGTACTCTTTAGGGAGTTCGCTTCAGTCCATTCGCCATTTAAGTCGGCAAAACTTGCGACTTAATAGCTCGTCGTGGTTTATAGGTTATGTCGAACGGGAGGAGCTCAATGGCCCATTTGGCAATCCGCCCGTCGCGTCATGATTGTTTATAATGTCGTTAAGAGGTACTTCGAGGCTCTTGTTATCGAACACTCTTGAAAGTAGTGTCGCAGCTTCCGGATGCCATAAACACCACGTGACGCTATCTTTTGATAATGCGAATACCGTGACTTCCATGGAGTGAGGACGGTGGACACGTAGTAAACTGGTTTTGAAGGGGAACTTGTGTCCGTCCCGCTTCTCGCTCGACAACGCGCAACGCGCTTACAACTTGATGAGTTGCTGCGATGTATAATAGCATTGGTTCGCCCATGTTGGGCGCGGCCAGGACCGGGTTTGTTGCCAATATGGCTTTTATTTCTTCGAGTCCGGCCGTGGCGGCATCCGTCCACTCGAAATGTTCGGTGCGCCGGAGGAGGCGATAAAGGGGTAATGCGTTTTCTCCCAAACGGGAGATAAATAGGCTTAGAGCCGCCACGCATCCAGTCAATTTTTGTATTTGTTTGAGGTCCTTTGGGATATCCAATTGTGACAGAGCTCGGATCTTGGCTGGGTTTGCTTCAATTCCTCTACTGGATACAATGAAGCCCAAGAGCTTTCCGGCTGGTACACCAAAAACACATTTTTCCAGCTTAAGCTTGATGTCATATGTTCGGAGATTATCGAATGTGAGCCTCAAGTCGTCTACTAGAGTTTCGACATGCTTGGTTTTGACGACCACATCATCTACGTATGCCTCCACTGTTTTGCCGATCTGGTTTGCCAGACATGTCTGAATCATGCGCTGATATGTTGCGCCGGCGTTTTTGAGCCCGAAGGGCATTGTGTTGAAGCAGAATGGGCCGTATGGGGTGATAAATGCCGTTGCGGCTTGGTCAGGCTCTGCCATCTTAATTTGATGGTAGCCGGAGTATGCGTCGAGGAAACACAATGAATCATGTCGTGCGGTAGCGTCGACAATTCGATCGATGCGGGGGAGGGGGAAGGGATCCTTTGGGCAAGCCTTGTTGAGGTCCTTGAAATCAACGCATAGGCGCAAGGATTTGTCCTTCTATGGTACCATCACCAGGTTTGCTAGCCAGTCCGGATGTTTTATATCTCTGATGAATCCGGCCTCCAATAGTTTGGCTAGCTCCTCTCCCATGGCTTGTCTCTTAGGTTCGGAGAAACGCCAAGAGCTTGTTTGGTAGCTTGAATCCTTTTAGGATGTTTAGGCTGTGCTCGGCCAGCCGGCGTGGGATTACTGGCATGTCTGAAGGGTGCCAGGCAAAAATGTCCCAATTTTCATGTAGGAATTCTCGTAGTGCGGCGTGTACATCAGGGTTTAATTGTGCCCCGATGGAGGCCGTTTTTGTAGGGTCCGTTGGGTGGACTTGGAATTTGACTATTTCGTCCGCTGGTTTAAAGGAGGTGGACTTGGACCTTTTATCGAGTATCACATCGTCCCTGTTCACCGTGGAGCGCAGCTGATCAGTTCCTCAGCCGCTAGGGCTTGGATAGTGCCTCAAGGGCTAGTGCGGCTGTCTTGTTTTCGCACGGAGTGCTATGTCCGAGTCACTAGCAAGACTGATGATTCCGTTGGGCCGGGCATTTTGAGCTTCATGTACCCGTAATGGGGTATAGCTTGAAAAATTGTGAATGCCTCTCGCCCTAATAGAGCGTGGTATCCGCTGCTGAATGGGGCCACTTGGAACGTGACCTCCTCGGACCTGTAATTATCCGGCGTGCCGAACACCACATCCAGTGTGATTTTTCCTGTGCAGCACGCTTCCCGACTGGGTATTATTCCTCTAAAGGTTGTCGTCGCTGTCAAAACCGGCGGATCTCGAGTAGGGGGTCCCGAACTGTGCGTCTAGGCGGATGGTAACATGAGACAAGGGACACGATGTTTTTACCCAGGTTCGGGCCCTCTCGATGGAGGTAAAACCCTACTCCTTCTTGATTAATATTTATGATATGGGTAGTACAAGAGTGGATCTACCCCGAGATCGAGAGGCTAAACCCTAGAAGCTAGCCTATGGTATGATTGTTGTTCGTCCCTACGGACTAAAACCCTCCGGTTTATATAGACACCGGATAGGGTTAGGGTTACATAGAGTCGGTTACGGTGGTAGGAGATCTACATATCCGTGTCGCCAAGCTTGCATTCCACGCCAAGGAAAGTCCCATCCGCATAATCGGACGAAGTCTTCAATCTTGTATCTTCATAGTCCCGGAGTCCGCCAACGGTGATAGTTCGCTATCCGGACACCCCTAATCAGGACTCCCTCAGTAGCCCCAGAACCAGGATTCAATGGCGATGAGTCCGGCGCGTAGATTGTCTTCGACATTGCGAGGCGGGTTCTTCTCCAAATTCCATATACTTGTCGAATAGTGTCCGGCTTCTGATAAATGTTGCGCTCCTTGGCTTCCACGCCCAATAATGGCCATCTTCCACGTGTTGAATGAATGCGAAAAGCCAGGGTATTTTTACACTTAGCCCCGTAGCTGCGCAAATGAGCCGTCTATAAAAGGGACGAGGATATAGATCCAAGTCACGCCATCCTCCCTCCGCGAGCTTTCATCGGAGCGCCTTTGACAAAAATCCATGCCATCATGGATAGTCGACGCGGCTCCTCCTCTCGCGCTCCCAGCCCTCAGCCTGGAAATTGGGAGAGATGCTTAGTCCCGCATAGCGAGCTAGTGACACTCCAAACCAAGGGATTTCTTCCCCCGGCCTTCAGGGTTCCGGTTCGAGCCGGACTCGCCACCTATAAGGGCGGAAAGCAAGCGGAGAGTGTCCCGATCCCTCCAAAGGAGAGCGGGTATGCTTTATCTCTTATCTAGTAAGAGGACTCAATTTCCAATTCATCCGTTTCTCGGGGGCTCTTGGAGTTCTACGGCCTCCAGTTGCACCACCTTACGCCTGCCTCCATTTTGCACATCACGGGCTTCGTGGCCCTTTGCGAACTGTTCTTGGGCGTTGAGGCTCATTTTTGCGCTGTGGAAGAGATTATTCTGCCTTGTACCCTGTTCTCATGAGAGGTCAATATATCAAGTGGGCGGAGCCGAGTTGTGGTGCATCGCCAGGACCGGATATCTATCCGGAACCCCGAAGAAGGCGTCCGAAGACTGGCCTTTGGAATGGTTTTATATAGAAGACGTCCCGCTGCCGGATCCTGTTCGGATCGGTCTCCCGGAGTTCAGCAATGCTCCTTTGAAGAAACGCCTGAGTTGGCGCCATGAGCCCCTAGAGGGAAGGCAGCGGGGCGTCCTTTACCTGATGAGCCGAATAAGATTGTTAGCTCATTCCGGATTGACCATGATCGGTGTCATGGCCACATGTATTATGCGGGGGGTGCAGCCGCTCCAGTATAGGGGCCACCCCATGTGGTATTTCAACCGTGAGGACGATGCCACCCGTCATGGCCGTAAGGGGCCGGGATCGGTCACCGATCTGGTGAAGACCTTGTCCGCGATGTACAAGGGAGAAGAGGAGGATTTTCTCCGCATCGGTCCATTGAACAGATTTTCTATGAACAATCCTCGAAGATGGGTAAGCGGACATTTATTTTTTGCACATCCGATCCGTATTCCCATGGTTAGGTATCTCATTTTGTGATTTTGACGCAGGAACTGCGCCAAGCTGTAAAAGACATAAACAACCCACCTCCACAACCCGAGGATCCGGAACGGCTCCTCGATCCGGCCTCCCAAGAGGATCCGGACATATTGGTGGAGCTGATTGATGGGGTATTTCACCAACTGAGCATCGATAATGCCTTGGTTGCCATTACGGCCGATTACCCTGGAATACTTCCAGCCTCACAGGAACTGAGACCGAGGTCCCAATACTCTGATAATGACCCATCCGTGCTTATTTTTTATCACCGTATACCAATGGTGTTTCACAGGGGGTGCCTTCGAGGCAGGAGGCCGAGCCCGCGGCGGCTAGCCAACAAGGGGCAGCACGGCCCCGCAGGCTAAAAAGAAGTGCTGTCCGGATCGAAACGCCGCCGCAACGTATGACGCGTCACCATATTCCCATGATTGATTCCTGGAAGGCGTACTAACGCTGGTGGTCTTTTCAGGAAAAAGAGCGCTCGCCAGACTGTGTCCGGAGAGGTTGCCAATCGAGCCTCCGCCAGCCAGGCTCCAAAGCCGGGTCCAGAAGCGGAGGCGAGCACGAGGCGTGCGTCGGATGTTCCTCCGACAGAGGATGCCGACAGATTGTCCGCCACCAACTCCGAGGTGGAGAGTGCCATGAATGACTGTCGCCTCGACTTTTCTTCGTGACGCATGTTTCTCCCAAGAGGCATTGAATGCCTTCAATTCGGGAGATGCGCACCTCCGTGCCGCTCAAGATGGTCTAGCCAGAGCCACGGAGCAGTATGTAAAGGACATACAGGTGAGGAAATTCGAAAATTCTATATCAACGGACCTTTACGGACTATTACGGGGCTTCTCTTCATTAACTAATCTTCATCACACCTGATTTTCAGGGGGTGTGGGTCCTCAATCTTGATTTCTTCCAATTAAATGATTCCAGCTCAGCTTCCCCGTAATAGTCCGTTGCCATGTCCCGTGCGTGTAGCAAAGCTCGAGGAAATTTGACGGTTATACATGCCAGTAGCCCCCGAGACTTAAAATAGTTAGAATAACTGATTTAAGGATCATTTGTTATGCAGGATCTTACAAAATAGAATACCCGACTGTCCCAGGAGCTTGAAGAATGCAAGGCCCAACTTGAGGCCGCACTAGCCGCTTCTGGGGGTGCCTCAGAGACCCCCTCTGGTAATATATGCTTCAAAAGATAAGTAGTTTGTGAAGTGCGGCGTGTGTGTAAATCTGACAATAATATTGTAGATGGCGCCGGACTAGATCCGGACAAGAAACAACTCTTGCGCCGGTTGAAGGCCGGCGAGAATGTGCTTACAAGGGTGAGGCAAGAGAAAAATAATCTCCAAGATGCCGAAACCTAGCTGGGTGAGGAACTAAAGGATGTTCGTGTCCAGCTGTCTGACTCCGTGAAGGAGAATCGGCGACTTCATCGCGGCATTTATAGTAAGTGCTTGAGCGAACTTTGAAAAAGAGTTCGGCGAGGAAGTCAACTAACAGAGTTATGTCTGTAGGTATGCTCACGGGTCGTCCTGAAGAGGAAATGCCCGGTTCTACGGGTGACCTTCTTCCCGGGCTATTGCAACTGCGCGAACGAGTTCGGCAGGTGATGAAAGGCGTCGCCCAGGCCTTGTGGCCATCTATCTCCCTGCCCGAAGGCCTCGGACAGCTTGCAGAGAAGCTTCAGGGAGCACGACGGGCGCTCCGACTATGGAAGATATCGGCCCTATCGTCAAGGCGCCAGGAGGCCCGGGCCTGGTGAAGACGGTACACGGCGGACCCAAACCACATGGGCGAGGTCGGACCTATGGGGCCCGACGGAAGGAGATCCTTGTGAGCTTAGTGTACGGCCAAGTAGAGTTGGCATAAAG
Organism: Aegilops bicornis; assembly: GCA_021605145.1. Lineage (NCBI taxonomy): Eukaryota > Viridiplantae > Streptophyta > Magnoliopsida > Poales > Poaceae > Aegilops > Aegilops bicornis. The sequence goes on along the minus strand of CM038673.1, from coordinate 670,986,509 downwards.
TATTCCTGCAGGACTGTAAACTAGACAGCCTATTAGATGGCATTGAAGAGGAATACAATCAGTCAATTTGACTATGTAATTTAAAATGACATGTAAAATGCCTTCTAGCCGGATTGTAGATCGTTTGTCGTAGCAGAACTTTTCACTTCAACCTCGGGACCCAATAGTCCGGAGTGTGTCCGAATACCCTCGCAGTTATGTAAAAATCGGGGCATGCGTGGAGACCAGGCGTAGGGGTCATGAGTGCTTTATCAGACAAGTGCCCAACTAGTTATGTTATATTACATGGTTAGTAAGAAACATCTTCCAGGGAGAATAGTTCTGTTAGGGGTTCCTTTCCCTGGGAGGCATGCCCTAAAGTGCATGTCCAGACTACGAAAAAATCAGAAAAGCATCTGGGGGCAGATAAATGAAAAATAAAAAATCATCTTTTAGTTCACTGACCGAATATTCCCTTCATAACGCTAGCTTTCGGCTTCACCCAGTCTGAGGTACACGTCCGGCTGACCCGGCGGTAACAACCGCAGAGGTGCTCTCTTTACCACCTAGCCGAACAATCGGGAACGTAGGGGTAAGTACAGGAGCCAGGCAACCCAGCTTGGCCAAAACTGAAGTCATATCGATGCATATAATGGTGAATAAAAGGTACATGCGGAAGTGTGACACATGTGTTGGGCATAAAGCCCGTATAAATAAGCTTCTGTTAAAGAAGCCCCCAGGTATAATGAGCGCGGATAGCGCGTCACGTGTGTGCGAACAATGCGCAAACGAGCCTTTAACGACTTCGGAAAAAAGGAGGAAGAAGGAGAGAAATAAAAGACAGCTTAAAGTATAAAATATAGACGGAGGAAGGAAACGAACTTAGAATCCGGCGCTAGGCGTAGAATCTTCGGAGACGGGCTACGTTCCATGGGTTCGGCTCGAGTCGGTTATCCGATGCGTTTCGCAGACGGTATGCTCCGCCGGTCAGGACTTGGTCGATGTTGAAGGAACCCTCCCATTTGGGCTTGAGTTTGTCCTTTTTCTTGTCCGGCAGGCGTAGAACTAGTTCACCAACATTGTAAGCTTTGGCCCGTACTTTCCTGCTTTGATATCTTCGAGCCTGCTGTTGATAGAATGCAGAGCGAGCTTTTGCCACGTCGTGCTCCTCCTCCAAGGCGTCCAAACTGTCCTGCCGATCGAGCTCGGCTTCTCTTTCTTCGTTCATGCGCACGCGAGGTGACTCATGAATTATGTCGCAAGGCAAAACTGCCTCTGCGCCGTATACCATAAAAAATGGTGTGAATCCGGTAGTGCGATTCGGCGTGGTCCGCAGCCCCCAGAGTACAGAGTCGAGCTCCTCTACCCAGTGCGTGTTAGATTCCTTGAGGTACCTCACTAGTCTGGGTTTAATGCTGCTCATGATTAGATCGTTTGCTCGCTCGACTTGACCGTTAGTTTGGGGGTGATAGACTGAAGCATAGTCGAGCTTGATGCCCATGTTTTTGCACCAGAGTTTGACCTCGTCGGCCGTGAAGTTCGTGCCGTTATCAGTGATGATGCTATGGGGGACACCCGTAACGGTGTACTACCCCTGATATGAAGTCTATTACCGTTCCGGATTCGGCCGTCTTTACAGGCTTGGCCTCTATCCATTTGGTGAATTTATCCACCATGACCAGTAGGTATTTTGCTTGTGGGTTCCTCCTTTAAGGGGTCCAACCATGTCAAGCCCCCAGACCGTGAAGGGCCAGGTGATGGTTATAGTTTTGAGGGCGGTGGGTGGCATGTGGCTTTGATTAGCAAAGAGCTGGCAACCGACACATCGTTGGACTAAGTCCTGAGCATCTGCCCGGGCCGTCGGCCAATAAAATCCTGTACGGAAGGCCTTGCCTACAAGGGCCCGGGCTGCGGCATGGTGCCCACCGAGTCCGGCATGAATTTCAGCCAGGAGATTCCGCCCTTCCTCTTCGGAGATACAGCTTTGAAGGACTCGGTTGTGCTTTTCTTATAAAGCTCTCCCTCATGGACCTTATAGGCTTTAGACCGCCGCACTATGCAGCGGGCCTCGTTTTGGTCCTCGGGAAGTTCCTGCCTAGTTAGGTAGGCTAGGAATGGTTCTGTCCACGGGACAATGACTACCATTATTGCGTGGGCTGATGGTGCTATTTTGTTGGTGGAACCACCAACTATGTCGGAATGTTCGGTGTGGGGCAGTGTGGTTGGGTCCGGGTTGTTATTTTCGGACTCTCCCTCCCATAATGCGGATGGCTTGAAAAGCCTCTCTAGGAAGATGTTGTGGGGGGGGGGACGGCATCGCGCTTTGCGCCAATGCGTGCCAACACGTCTGCTGCCTGGTTGTTATCCCGGGCTATATGGTGAAATTCGAGCCCCTCAAACCGAGCTGATATTTTTAGGACGGCATTGCGATAAGCTGCCATTTTCGGATCCTTAGCATCAAATTCCCCATTTATTTGGGATATCCCGAGGTTCGAATCCCCGCGCATCTCTAGGTGTTGAATGCCCATGGAGACTGCCATCCGGAGACCATGTAGAAGGGCCTCGTATTCGGCTGTGTTGTTGAAGTCCGTGTACATTATTTGAAGTACGTATTGGACTGTATCTTGATTTGGGGACGTCGAACGGCGCCAGCCCCAGGCCGGCCAACATTTTGGAGTCGTTGAAGTGCATGATCCAGTTGGAATATGCGCCATACTCTTTAGGGAGTTCGGCTTCAGTCCATTCGGCGACGAAGTCAGCCAAAACTTGCGACTTAATACCTCGCCGTGGCTTGTAGGTTATGTCGAACGGGAGGAGCTCAATGGCCCATTTAGCAATCCGGCCCGTTGTGTCGCGGTTGTTTATAATGTCATTAAGAGGTACTTCGGAGGCTACTGTTATCGAACACTCTTGAAAGTAGTGTCGCAGCTTCCGGGATGCCATGAACACCGCGTATGCTATCTTTTGATAATGCGGGTACCGTGACTTGCATGGAGTTAGGATAGTGAACACGTAGTAAACTGGTTTTTGGAGAGGGAACTTGTATGCATCCGTTTCTCGTTCGACAACGAGCACCGCTTCTGACTTGATGGGTTGCTGCGATGTATAATAGCATTGGTTCGCCCATGTTGGGCGTGGCCAGGACCGGATTTGTTGCCAATATGGCTTTGATTTCTTCGAGTCCGGCCGTGGCGGCATCCGTCCACTCGAAGTGTTCGGTGCACCGGAGGAGGCGATAAAGGGGTAATGCCTTTTCTCCTAAGCGGGAGATAAAGCGGCTTAGAGCCGCCACACATCCAGTCAATTTTTGTTTTTATTTGAGGTCTTTGAGGATATCCAATTGTGACAGAGCTCGGATCTTGGCTGGGTTTTCTTCAATTCCTCTACCGGATATAATGAAGCCTCAAAGCTTTCCGGCTGGTACGCCGAAAACGCATTTTTCCGGGTTGAGCTTGATGTCATATGTTCGGATATTATCGAATATGAGCCTCAAGTCGTCGACTAGGGTTTCGACATGCTTGGATTTGACGACCACATCGTCTACGTATGCCTCCACTGTTTTGCCGATCTGGTTTGCTAGACATGTCTGAATCGTGCGCTGATATGTTGCGCCGGTGTTTTTGAGCCCAAAGGGCATTGTGTTGAAGAAGAATGGGCCGTATGGAGTGATGAATGCCGTTGCGGCTTGGTCTGGCTCGGCCATCTTAATTTGGTGGTAGCCGGAGTATGTGTCGAGGAAACACAATGAATTGTGTCCTGCGGTAGCGTCGATAATTTGATCGATGCGGGGGAGGGGGAAGGGATCCTTTGGGCAAGCCTTGTTAAGGTCCTTAAAATCAACACATAGGCGCCAGGATTTGTACTTATTTGGTACCATTACCGGGTTTGCTAGCCAGTCCGGATGTTTAATATCTCTGATGAATCCGGCCTCCAATAGTTTGGCTAGCTCCTCTCCCATGGCCTGTCTCTTGGGTTTGGAGAAACGCCAAAGAGCTTGTTTGATCGGCTTGAATCCTTTTAGGATATTTAGGCTGTGCTTTCGGCCAGCGGCGTGGGATTCTGGCATGTCCGAAGGGTGCCGAGCAAAAATGTCCCAATTTTGCGTAGGAATTCTCGTAGTCACGGTGTCCACATCGGGGTTTAATTGTGCCCGATGGAGGCCGTTTTGTAGGGTCCGTTGGATGGACTTGGAATTTGACTATTTAAATGCGCGGTTTAAAAGAGGTGGACTTGGATCTCTTATCGAGTATCACATCGTCCCTGTTCACTATGGAGCGCCTTGATGAGTTCCTCCGCCGCTAGGGCTTCGGATAGTGCCTCAAGGGCAAGTGCGGCTGTTTTATTTTCGGCGCGGAGTGCTTTGTCCGGGTCGCTAGAGAGAGTGATAATTCCGTTGGGTCCGGGCATTTTGAGCTTCATGTACCCGTAATGGGGTATAGCTTGAAAAATTATGAATGCCTCTCGCCCTAATAGAGCGTGGTATCCGCTGCTGAATGGGGCCACTTGGAATGTGACCTCCTCGGACCTATAATTGTCCGGCGTGCCGAACACCACATCCAGTGTGATCTTTCCTGTACAGCATACTTCCCGACTGGGGATTATTCCTCTAAAGGTTGTGCTACTTTGCTCAATGCGGCTCCAGTCTATTTCTCTATACTGGGGTTTCCTCGTAGATGAGGTTTAATGCGCTGCCGCCGTCCATGAGTACCTTGGTAAGGCAAAAGCCGTCCACTATTGGACTGAGGACCAATGCGGCTGGTGCTCGGGCTGTTCGGAATTTAGGTTAAATCCTTTGGCGTTAAAGGTAATAGCCGTGTCACTCCATGGATTTATTGTTGCTATCTGGTAGACTTCGGCAAGGCTTCGGAGTGTTCGTTTCCGCATATTATTTGATGCGAAAGTCTGAAGAATGTTAATACCGTACTGGTATTGGTGGGCTGGTGCTCTGGAGCTAAGAGCTCTTCGCCACTTTTGGCCACCTGCCGTAGTATCCAACATGCTCTAAGGCTATGAGTTGGAGTGGCGCCCTCTGTGCTATGGATTTTGCAGGGTCCATTGAGCCATCCCTCCAGTACGGTTCCATGCCCTTTGGGGGGGGGGTTGATTTTTGGTATGAAACCCAGGTGCCTGGTGATGATGCACCCTTTTATTTCGGACTAGGGTCGTATTCGGGGCCTGATTATCCCAAAATTTTCTTTCGGTTTTCCAGGCGCTCTCCATCGCAAGAAGATTTTCGTACTATGGACGCCAAGTCAGCGAAGCGTGTAATTTCACGATGACTTATGGCGTTTAGGATTTCCTTGTCCGTGCAATTATTGCAGAAGAATGAGATTGCGTCCTCCTCGCGGCAATCCTTTATCCTGTCCACAACCAGGAGGAATCTGGCCCAGTAATGATGTCTTTGTTTCACCGGCTCTTGCGGATTTGGGATAGATCGCTTATGTTTGGGTGGGCAGGTGGAATTAAATTCAACCCCGTCCGATCTAAGACTCAGGGGCCAAGAAGTTTCGAACTTGGAAGCTTGGGTTCTTGGAGGTTGTCCAATGAATCTAGCCCGCTGCGACTTTAAGTTCGGGGCTTGAGCGGTGTCCTCCCTCATGAGGAATCTGCCATGGAGGGGTCAGGAATCCGGACATAGCTAGTCCTTAAGGTAGGAGAAGAGTCGATGTATTGTTCCTCTACCACAGCAACGTGGTGGGTAGCTGGGGATAGTTGATCTCTCTCAGATCGGTTTTAGGCCCAATCGATGCGTAGTCTCATAGCGACTCGAGTATGGCGCGATCCAAGAGCTCGTTTAAGGAAGAGATCTCCATCGGATCTAAGCGCCGGCGAGTTCGAGTTAACATGAAGATTGCTTTCGATGACACGAGAAGTCATCGTCGGTAGCCTTGACGGCGAGCAAAGCGGTCATAACAAAACCGCCCAGACGGAGAGTTTGGCCGGCGGCCAAAGCTCCTTTAGCAATAGTGCCGTCTTTAAAGACGGGATGAGGCATCCTTCCTGACAACGATGACACAGAGGAACTCTCAATGAAAGCACCAATGTCGGTGTCAAAACCGGCGGATCTCGGGTAGGGGGTCCCGAACTGTGCGTCTAGGCGGATGTAACAGGAGACGAGGGACACGATGTTTTTACCCAGGTTCGGGTCCTCTCGATGGAGGTAAAACCCTACTCCTGCTTGATTAATATTGATGATATGGGTAGTACAAGAGTAGATCTACCACGAGATCAGAGAGGCTAAACCCTAGAAGCTAGCCTATGCTATGATTGTTGTTCGTCCTATGAACTAAAACCCTCCGGTTTATATAGACACCGGTGAGGGCTAGGGTTACACAGAGTCGGTTACAATGGGAGGAGATCTACATATCCGTATCGCCAAGCTTGCCTTCCACGCCAAGGAAAGTCCCATCCGGACACGGGACGAAGTCTTCAATCTTGTATCTTCATAGTCCAGGAGTCCGGCCAACGGTGATAGTTCCGCTATCCGGACACCCCCTAATCCAGGACTCCCTCAGTTGTGCTGCTTCGCTCAATGCCGCTCCAGTCTATTTCCATTTTTCGAAGGGTTTCCTCATAAATGAGGTTCAATCAGCTGCCACCGTCCATGAATACCTTGGTAAGGCGAAAGCCGTCCACTATTGGACTGAGGACCAATGCTGCTGGTGCTCGGGCTATTCAGAATTTAGGTTCATCACTGGCATTAAAGGTAATAGCCGTGTCACTCCATGGATTTATTGTTGATACTTGGTAGACTTCGGCAAGGCTGCGGAGTGTTCGTTTTCGCATATTATTTGATGCGATAGTCTCGAAGACTGTTAACACCATACTGGTATCCCTTGGCTGGTGCACTGTGGATGCTGGGGTTAGAAGCTCTTCGCCACTTTTGGCCACCTGCCGGAGTATCCAACATGCTCTAAGGCTATGATTGGTGTGGCGCCCTCTATACTATGATTTTTACTGGGTCCGTTGAGCCATCCCTCCAGTACGATTCCATGCCCCGTAGGTTTTTTTTGTTTTTTGGTGTTTAACCCAGGTGATTGGTGATAATGCACCCTTTTATTTCGGACTGGGTTTGTATTCGGGGCCGGATTGTCCCAAAATCTTACTTCGGTTTTCCAGGCGCTTTCCATCGCACACTACTTTCGTACTATGGACGCCAAGTCAGCAAAGCGTGTAATTTCATGGCGACCTATGGCGTTGAGGATTCCCTTGTCCATGAAATTATTGCAGAAGAATGAAATTGCGTCTTCCTCACGGCAGTCCTTTATCCTGTTCATAAACAGGAGGAATCTGGCCCAGTAATGATGAACTGTTTCGTCGGGCTCTTGCCTAATTTTGGATAGATCGCCTATGTTCGGGTGGGTGGGTGGAATTAGATTCGAAACCTCACCCAGTCTGAGGCTCAAGGGCCAAGGAGTTTCCGAACTCGGAAGCTTGGATTCTTGGATGTTGTCCAATGAATCTAGCCCGTTGCTTGACTCTAAGTTCAGGTCTTGAGTGTCGTCCTCCCCTCCGCGAGTATCTGGCTTGGAGGGATCGGGAATCCGGACATAGCTAGTCAGATAGATGAAGGGTCGCCGCATTGTTCCTCCACCACAACAACATGATGGGTGACCTGGGGAGAGTTAATCTCTCTTAGATCGGGTTTAGGCCCAATCTGATCGTAGTCTGTAGCGACTCCCAGGGCGGCGATGCGATCCAGGAGCTCGTTTAAGGAAGAGAGCTCCGTCGGATCTAACTGCTCGACAAGTTCCAAGTTGACGTGAAGATTGCTTTCGATGACCCGAGAAGTCATCGTCGGCGCGGCGGCCGAACATGCGGTTATAAGAAAACCGCCTAGCTGGAGAGTTTTGCCGATAGCCAAAGCTCCTTTAGCAACAATGCTGTTTTTAACGACGGGATGAGGCATCCTTCCTGTTGGCGCCGGCACAGAGGAACTCTCCATGAAAGCACCAATGTCGGTGTCAAAACCGGTGGATCTCGGGTAGGGGGTCCCGAACTGTGCGTCTAGGCGGATGGTAACAGGAGACAAGGGACACGATGTTTTTACCCAGGTTGGGCCCTCTCGATGGAGGTAAAACCCTACTCTGCTTGATTAATATTGATGATATGGGTAGTACAAGAGTAGATCTACCACGAGATCGAGAGGCTAAACCCTAGAAGCTAGCCTATGCTATGATTGTTGTTCGTCCTATGAACTAAAACCCTCCGGTTTATATAGACACGGTGAGGGCTAGGGTTACATGAGTCGGTTACAATGGGAGGAGATCTACATATCCGTATCGCCAAGCTTGCCTTCCACGCCAAGGAAAGTCCCATCCGGACACGGGACGAAGTCTTCAATCTTGTATCTTCATAGTCCAGGAGTCCGGCCAAAGGTTATAGTTCGGCTATCCGGACACCCCCTAATCCGGGACTCCCTCAGTCACCATGCCGTTGTCATGACAGAACTCTCCCTCGACACTTTTCTGGATCAAGAGTTCGAGGGACGTCATCGAGCTAGACGTGTGCAGAACTCGGAGGTGTCGTACGTTCAATCCTTGATCGGTCGGAACGGGAAGAAGTTCGACTACATCAACTGCGTTGTCAAACGCTTCCTCTTTCGGTCTACGAGGGTACGTGGATACACTCTCCCCCTCTCATTGCTATGCATCTCCTAGATATATCTTGCGTGAGTGTAGGATTTTTTTGAAATTGCATGCTACGTTTCCCAACAGTGGCATCCGAGCCAGGTCTATGCGTAGATGATATGCACGAGTATAACACAAAGAGTTGTGGGCGGTGATCGTCATACTGCTTACCACCAATGTCTTATTTTGATTCGGCGATATTATTGGATGAAGCGGCCCGGACCAACCTTACATGACCACGTTCATGAGACCGGTTCCACCGACAGACATGCAACTAGTTTTGCATAAAGGTGGCTGGTTGGTGTATGTTTCTCCAACTGTTGTGGTTTCGATGCGTAGGTAAGAATGGTTCTTACTAGAAGCCCGTAGCAGCCACGTAAAACTTGCAACAACAAAGTAGAGGACGTCTAACTTGTTTTTGCAGGGCATGTTGTGATGTGATATGGTCAAGACATGATGTGATATACGTTGCTGTATGAGATGATCATGTTTTGTAGAAGTTATCGGCAACTCGCACGAGCCTTATGGTTGTCACTTTATTGTATGAAATGCAAACGCCATGTAATTGCTTTACTTTATCACTATGCGTTAGCGATAGTTGTGGAAGCAATAGTTGGCAAGACGACTACGACACTTCGATGGAGATCAAGGTGTCAAGCCAGTGACAATGTATATCATGGGGGTGCTTTGGGGATGGAGATCAAAGGCACAAGATGATGATGGCCATATCATGTCACATATGTTGATTGCATGTGATGTTTATCTTTTATGCATCTTATTTTGCTTAGTACGGCGGTAGCATTATAAGATGATCCCTTACTAAAATTTCAAGATATAAGTGTTCCCCCTGAGTATGCACCGTTGCGACAGTTCGTCGTGCTGAGACGCCACGTGATGATCGGGTGTGATAAGCTCTACGTTCACATACAATGGGTGCAAGACAATTTTGCACATGCGGAATACTCGGGTTAAACTTGCCGAGCCTAGCATGTACAGACATGGCCTCGGAACACTGAAGACCGAAAGGTCAAACATGAATCATATAGTAGATATGATCAAATAGAGATGTTCACCATTCAAGACTACTCCATCTCACATGATGATCGGACATGGTTTAGTTGATATGGATCACGTGATCATTTGGATGACTTGAGGGATGTCTATCTAAGTGGGAGTTCTTAAGTAATATGATTAATTGAACTTAATTTATCATGAACTTAGTCCTTGTTGTTTTTGCATATCTATGTTGTAGATCAATGGCCCGTGCTACCGTTCCCTTGAATTTTAATGTATTCCTAGAGAAAGCTAAGTTGAAAGACAATGGTAGCAACTACACGGACTGGGTACGTAACTTGAGGATTATCCTCATTGCAGGACAGAAGAATTATGTCCTTGATGCATCGCTAGGTGAAAGGCCTGCTGCAGGAGCATATGCTGATGTTATGAACATCTGGACAAGCTCGATCTGATGACTACTCGATAGTTCAGTGTGCGATGCTTTACGGCTTAGAATCAGGACTTCAAAGACGTTTTGAACGTCATGGACCATATGAGATGTTCCAGGAATTGATGCTAATATTTCAAGCAAATGCCTGAGTTGAGAGATATGAAGTCTCCAACAAGTTCTATAGCTGCAAGATGGAGAAGAATAGTTTTGTCAGTGAATACATACTCAGAATGTCTGGGTATCATAACCACTTGACTCAGCTGGGAGTTACTCTTCCAGATGATAGTGTTATTGACAAAGTTCTTCAATCACTGCCACCTAGTTATAAAGCTTCATGATGAACTATAATATGCAAGGGAAGCAACCCACCCATGGCGCCTCCCTCCCACCTCCTCCCACCCACCCATGGCGCCTCCCTCCCCACAACACACACCAATCTTCCACAAACCAGCCATGGATGTCTCTAAAACCCTAGATCCTCTATGGCCAGCCTTCTTCATTGAGATTTATTCCCTGGTCTCAAGGTGGAACAAAAGGTACGTTCAAAATTTGGATCTACGGTGCACTTCGACAGTTCTTTGGGGACCAAGGAATTTTTCTTGGTTGTTTCTTTCTCCTCGGCATCTTTCTCTCTCTCGGAGGAGTCAGTGGGTTTGGTATTGCAATGTTGTATTGGTGGATTGGCTTCGGGATTCAATGTCTCACAATTGAGCAAACGGAATTTCTGGTTTTCGGTGGCTTCAAATCATGTTGGACACTTCATTTATGCCCTGAAAGATCGTGTTTGGCCGAACTTTGTTTGTCACTTTCGCCTATTCAAATTTCACGTGGATTATGCATGGGATGATTCTAATTGGCATCTTGATGATGAATTACCAGAAGTTTCGTGCAGATCGCCTATGGCCATTTGAAGTTCTTTGAGGTTTTTACATAATCCCCAAGAAGATACTGCATCTCATCCTGAGCTGGCTAAGTTTAATATCTCTAGGTTCGATCATATGTAGTTGGGAAGTTTGGATTTCATGTCAAAGGACCCAAGGGAGGATCAAATTGTTCAACAAAACTTTTTGAGTTTTGGTAGCCTTTCTTCTGTTAAATGTCATCCGGATTCTAAGGTGATTGGCAAGCAGTTTCTTGGTTCAAATTTTAAATCTCATGCATGGCATGCTATCCCGGATTCAAAGCTTGAGGAAATTCTAGATCTATGGCAGGCAAGATATTCTAACCAGGTGACCATGTCAGTCCTTGATTTGCCACATTTACCAGACAAGGCATTTATTTTTGACAAATTAATAATATGTATGCAATGCAAAGGCCGAGGTCATAGCTCCAAGAATTGCATGGACATAGTTTTGAGAGGTACAATTCTACTCCTTTAAACCCTCAGCGTATGCATGCAACTTCATCTTCGGGTTTATGGTGCAAAAAACGCTTGGCCCACGGTCATACTCATTCGAGCTGTTTGGTGGGATTGCGTTGCAAAATTTGTGGGTTCTTAGGTCATTTGAGCTAGTGCTGTTCGCCATGTGCAAATAAATCAATGACTTGGGCTAGGAAAGACCGGATAAATAAGGAAGTTAAGATATCATTTGGCCCTACCATTCCGTTGCGACAGTCAAATCCCAACAAGCTTGGGCATAGAAAATCGCGGGACCTGACTCAGCGGTGAATTTAGAGGAAACAAATTTGGTTAATCAAGAGGAAAAAGGGGGATTCGGTGCAAAACGGTGACACCTTGGAAGAAAATACCCCAGACGTTACGCCTCCTCTCTATCCTATCAGGACTGCCCTGATTCCCGAGACCACACTCCCTCCCCTGTTTAGTCCGCTACCCTGCAACCTTGATAGATCCTCCCCATTCCAACCTCTACAACCAACGGAGAATCTCCCTGTTCTCCCATACTAGTATGTGCCGGGCGGGATGGACATCCAGCAAGGTCCAGAGGGAAGGCTACGGAGGAACATGGTGGTCGTCGACGACCCACCGCTTGATCACTCGCAATATGTTGTGGTCATGGTGGTTCCGCCCCCCCTGCAGATCTGCAGCGTGAAGTAGTTTTGGCTGAGGTTAGACGTGTTTTGTTTGATGATCATGGTGCACATAATATCGATGGAGAGATTTATCCGTTCTGTGTGGGTTTAATCCGGTTCCATGATAGTTTAGTGCATGATACTACGGTTAACAAAGGAGATCAACCTTTAGATGAACACACCAATTTTTATCTGTTGCGTCATGATGAGGGACCGAATATGTGTAGGCCTGTGATCGAGAGAGATTCTTGGGTTATGTTGCTTGGATTTCTGCTGAATTATCAAACTGAGCACTACATTATCAAAGCGGCCTCGTGCTTTGGTAGATGCATGTACTGGCACCGCCCTGGTTGCAAGAAATCGAGAGTGCTTGTCCATGTGCTGATCAATAAACTTGCTTTAGTACCTTTCGATCTTATAGTCAAGAGATTTACTGATATTAGCGGACTTGGTACATCCTGGACAGTACCTGTTTACGTGTTGAATGGTAGAAACCCCAGTCCAGGGATGCAGGGGAATGAAGAAGCTCCTCCTCCAATGGGTGCATCACCTCATCCTGATCAGCTTCTTTTTCTGAATGCTATGCAACAACAAAAAAACAATGCACAAGTCTGGCACGTTCAAAATGCTGCAAACGCCTGGGAAGCAGCCCCTTCCCCTCCTCCACCACAGCAGGGATGGGGTGTGTGGCATTAATTGCTCCTGTTCCACAGGTTTATCAAGGCTTTAGTTACAGACAGTTCACAGGTTATGATGGTCCTTCCATGATGGATGGTATTCAAACTGCAGATTCAGGATTCGATGATGGTCTCAGAGTTTGGAATGAGCATGTGGCATTGATCAAGGAAGTGGCTGAAGATTTCATTCAGGGTCATGCTGGAGGAGACTTGACTTTTACTCCAGTTAACTCACATGACATCACAACTGAGGTCCCTACAGAAGATAATTGGCTGTCCTTCATGATCCACTTGTATTGCATTGTTTTTACACCAAGATTGGGCTGGGAAACTGCAGAGGTTGGAAATGAAGCAGCTTGGAAAAGATTTGCTGATGGCCTACAAGATATTCTGCATAGTCTAGTTGGAATGGCATGCTTTTCTGTCTTCCCATTTTCACCATTTATACCTGGAGCTAAAATCATTAGTTTCTCTGAGGAAGCTTGGAACATCTGCTGCAACTTCATTTCATGCAATCTGAGGGGTTTATTGGTAGCAAATTCTTTGGAAGAGATGGAAATGGAAAGTTACTCTGTTTCTGAAGAAGTTATCAGCCAGGATAGTAACCAGACTCTGATGGAGGTGGATGAGGCCACTTCCAGGAAGAGGCGCAGAGTGATCACACCACTTGATGTATCTGAAGTGAGGCGCAGCGCCAGAGCGATAAGATACAAGGATTTTAAGTCACCTTCAATGGCAGATGGCAAGAAAAAAGAATCTTATGTTAAGCCACGACACACACCAGACATTTTAGAGCAACAACTTGGTTCTAGTTCTGCAGCTGAGAAGCAGGCCCCCTCCTATGCCAATTGAAACACTCCAGTATATTGGAATGACGGCTTGTGCTATACCCCAGGAAGAACTCACCAAGGAAAAGCTTTCTGCTACTCTCAAGGGCAAGGGAAAAGACGCAGCTTCATCTTAGTAAAGCTAGCAAGTCATTCAGTTTTATCTTTTGCTTTGCTTTGAAACTCTTTACTTTGTTCTGAACTCTATTTGCTTCGAACCTTAATGTTGTCCCTTTTGTGGAATGTCCTTTGTTGGAATGTGCGTGGCTTAAACGCTAGTACTAAATGTGATGCACTGCGTAACAAAGTCGATGAGTGGAACTGCTCAATTGTATGCTTACAAGAAACAAAAAAGTCAAAGTTCGATCATTCGTATATCATAAAATATTGTCCGAGAAGGTTTGACAAGTTTGAATTTGTCCCATCGGTGGGTGCTTCCGGTGGTCTCATCATTATTTGGTGCAGTAGTCAATTCTCAGGCCAAGTTGTGCATAAACTTTCTTTTGCTATCACTATCAGACTGACTTCAGTGCAAACAAACATTTATGGACCGTGTGAAGGACCCGAGAGGGATCTATTTACTCAGTGGATGGAAGGTTTATATGTGGAAGTGAATGATTTATGGCTTTTCATTGGAGACTTTAACTTCATGAGATCTTTAGACAACATAAATCTACGAGGTGGAAATGTGGATGATGTCATTAAGTTTAATGAAATTATTAGTGCTTTTGCACTATTGGAAATTCCAAATAAAGGAGGAAGTATACATGGAGTAATATGCAGCAAACTCCATTGTTAGAACAATTGGATTGTTTTTTTCCTCCTCGGAATGGATATTGAAATTCCCAAACACTGTGTTAAAACCTCTTGCTCGACCAATTTCAGACCATATTCCTTGTGTTTTATCGGTGGATACAACTATTCCTAGATGTAAACTTTCAGATTCGAAATTTTTTGGCCTTCACATCCGGGTTTCATACAAGTGGTTCAAGACTGTTGGTCAGCTCCTATTAAAGCAACATAGTGCCACTAAGATCTCTGCTAATATGAAAAGACTGAGATGTGCTCCAAAGAGGTGGAGTAAATCAATATCTAAACTCAAGCTATTAATTGAGAAATGCAATAAAATCTTATGACAGCTTGATAATTCGGAGGAAATTAGAATTTTATCCGTTCCTGAGGCAAACTTCAGACTCATTCTCAAAGCACATTTGCTAAGGCTGTTAAAATACCAAAGTGAGTATTGGAAAAAGAGATGCACTTTTCGCTGGGAAGTTCAAGGGGAGGAAACACTAAATATTTCCAAGATCGTGCCACTGAGATATTGCACAGGAACTCAATCGCAAATCTTTTGTTATTTGATGGTCATCTTATTGAAAATCATGAGGAAAAGGCGGCTGCTTTTTATGAATATTTTAGAAATCGAATGGGTGTTTCTAATCAACTTGAGTATGACTTCGATCTTTCTGAACTTGTGCACATATGTCAAGGTCTGGAAGAACTCTCGGTCCCTTTCACCAAAGAGGAGATAGATCATATCATAAAATTGATTCCTGCTGACCGTGCACTAGGACCAGATGGATTTAACAGTCTTTTTTAAAAGTTTGTTGGGGTATTATTAAAGATGATTTCTATCAACTTTGTCAGGACTTCTGGGAAGGTAAAGTTAACCTGAACTGTTTAAACACCTCACTCATTACCTTGATCCCGAAGAAACTGACTCCAGAAACGGTGAACGACTATAGACCGATATCCCTGTTGAATTGTGTGCTCAAAGTCATTACAAAAATATTAGCGGAAAGACTCCAACGTTGGATTCTAAAAACGGTTCACCGAAATCAATATGGCTTTATAAAGACTAGGACAATTCAAGATTGCCTCGGTTGGGCATTTGAATATCTTCATCAATGCAAGCACTCGGGCAATGAGATTGTCATTCTGAAACTTGACTTCGAAAAAGTTTTTGACACGATGGAGCACGAGTTCATTTTAAACATGCTTAAATGCAAAGGGTTTGATGATAGGTGGTGCATGTGGATAAAGATGGTGCTTGAGTCGGGCTCCTCATCAATTCTTCTTAACGGTATACCTGGCAAGGAATTTAAATGCAAGCAGGGAGTGAGACAAGGGGATCCGTTATCACCTTTATTATTCGTGCTGGCGACGGATCTGCTCCAATCCCTAACCAATAAAGCATGGTCTGAAGGACTAATTAATTTGCCGATTAATCAGCCTACATCAGAAAACTTCCCAGTTATCCAATACGCTGACGACACTTTAATAGTTCTCCCTGCCAATGATCATGATCTTATCACAATTAAAGCGATTCTTGATTCTTATGCTCGAGCCACCGGTCTGAAAATTAATTACTCCAAGTCCCAACTAATGCCAATCAATGTGGAGGAGCAAAAGGTTTCTTTCTTAGCCAGGGTGTTTAGGTGTAAGGTGGGAGCAATGCCGTTGACGTATCTTGGTCTCCCGCTCGGGACGATTAAACCCACAGTAAAGGATCTAATGCCATTAGTGGACAAAATAGAGAGAAGATTGACAGGAACTGCCATTTGGTTGTCATATGGAGAATGCGTACAACTTATAAACTCAGCGCTCTCTTCGCTACTCTCATTTGCAATGTGTGTCCTAAAGCTACCCTCAAGCTGATTGAAACTTTCGACAGATCTAGAAGGCATTGTTTATGCAGAAAGGAAATTGACATAGATGCCAAAACTCATTCGCTCGCTGCTTGGGATCTAGTATGTCGCCCTAAGAAGAAAGGAGGGCTTGGTGTCATCAACCTACAAATTCAAAACAACGCCCTGCTGATTAAATACCTCCACAAATTTATGCACAAGCATGACACTCCATGGGTGATGATTATATGGGATGCTTACTACTCTGATGAAATCCCTCCACACGTCAAACCAAACTGTGGATCTTTCTGGTGGCGTGATGTGTTCTCTCTGATAGATGTGTATCGTCGGATTACCACTTGTGTACCGGTGGCGGGAGACACAATTCTTTTGTGTAAGGATGTGTGGCATGATGAACAACCTATAATGAACACTCATGAACATCTGTTCTCTTTCACTAAGAATGAGGATATTTCTTTGGCACAGTTCTACAACAACGGTTTGCCAGAAGAAAACTTCATGCTGCCATTATCTTTGGAAGCCAGGGCGGAATTGAATGATTTAATGCAACAATGACTGGAATATCTCTGGAATAGATGGCCACAGACGAATGGATACTATGTGGGGGATACACAAAGTACAAATCGAAAAAATTCTATGATTTCATGTTCAGGAATATGCAAGCACCTCAAGTTATAACATCTATCTGGATATCCAAGTGTATCATGAGACACAAGGTTTTTGCATCGCTAATGCTCCTTGACAGAGTAAACACCATAGATTTATTGCATAGACGACACTTTAATATTGGTGATGATCATAACTCTCCTCTCTGTGATCATGGGGTATTAGAAACAAACAACCACCTCTTCCACGAATGTCCCTTTGCAGTCAGATGATGGGAGATATTGGGTATTGACTAGGGCAACCAGCTGGATATGTAAGCAAGGCATGATCAATCCAGAGAGAGCTGGCAGAGACCATTGTTTAAGGAAATCACCACCCTAGCTTCCTGGAATATATGGAAAGAGAGAAACAAAGTGATTTTTGAAGGGGAGGTGGCCACACATCTTGACTGGCCGAGGAAACTTGAAGAGGACTTTCTGATTTTAGGATATAGAATAAATCCCCAAAGCTTGACCTTCTTGGAAGGTTACAAGGAGTCTCTCACAACAGTAGCACACTCTTCTACTTGATTGTCTCTGTATATTTTCTCTCTCTTTAGGGTGCTGCCCAAAGTGGCTGGCCCCAATCTTTTTGTAATGCATTTTGTAAAACCTCCCTGATGTGTTCATGTTAACCCTCGGTTAACATTTCATAAAAGCAACAGCCGTAGCCTCTCCTGCTGTTTTCCATTGTCAAAAAAAATATGCAAGGATGGAGAAGACAATTCCCGAGCTCTTCGCTATGCTCAAAGCTGCGGAGGTAGAAATCAAGAAGGAGCATCAAGTGTTGATGGTCAACAAGACCACTAGTTTCAAGAAAAGGGGCAAAGGAAAGAAAGGGAACTTCAAGAAGAATGGCAAGCAAGTTGCCACTCCCGGGAAGAAGCCCAAGTCTGGACCTAATCCTGAAATTGAGTGCTTCTTCTGCAAAGTGATTGGTCACTGGAAGCGGAACTGCCCCAAGTATTTGGCGGATAAGAAGGATGGCAAAGTGAACAAAGGTATATTTGATATACACGTTATTGATGTGTACCTTACTAATGCTCGTAGTAGTGCCTGGGTATTTGATACCGGTTCGGTTGCTCATATTTGTAACTCGAAACAGGGACTACGGATTAAATGAAGATTGGCTAAGGATGAGGTGACGATGCGCGTCGGGAATGGTTCCGAGGTCGATGTGATCGCCATCGGCACGCTACCTCTACATCTACCTTCGGGATTAGTTTTAGACCCGAATAATTGTTATTCGGTACCAGCGTTGAGCGTGAACATTATATCTGGACCTTGTTTAATGCGAGACAGTTATTCATTTAAATAAGAGAATAATGATTGTTCTATTTATATGAGTAATATCTTTTATGGTCATGCACCCTTGAAGTGTGGTCTATTTTTGTTGAATCTTGATCGTGGTGATACACATTTGATGCTTGCAAACCATGCCTCATGGGCAAGATGACTAAAACTCCGTTCTCCGGAACAATGAAGCGAGATACTGACTTATTGGAAATAATACATACCGATGCATGCGGTCCAATGAGTGTTGAGGCTCGCGGCGGGTATCATTATTTTCAGACCTTCACAGATGATTTGAGCAGATATGGGTATATCTACTTAATGAAACACAAGTCTGAAACATTTGAAAAGTTCAAAGAATTTCAGAGTGAAGTGGAGAATCATCGTAACAAGAAAATAAAGTTTCTATGATCTGATCGTGGAGGCGAATATTTGAGTTATGCGTTTGGCCTTCATTTAAAACAATGTGGAATAGTTTCACAACTCACGCCACTTGGAACACCGCAGCGTAATGGTGTGTCTGGACGTCGTAACTGTACTTTATTAGATATGGTGTGATCTACGATGTCTCTTACTGATTTACCACTATCATTTTGGGGTTATGCATTAGATACAGCTGCATTCACTTTAATTAGGGAACCATCTAAATCCGTTGAGATGACACCGTATGAACTATGGTTTGGCAAGAAACCTAAGCTGTCGTTTCTTAAAGTTTGGGGTTGCGATGCTTATGTGAAAAAGCTTCAACCTGATAAGCTCGGACCGAAATCGTAAAGGTGCGTCTTCATAGGATACCCAAAATAAACTGTTGGGTACACCTTCTATCACAGATCCGAAGGCAAGATCTTTGTTTCTAAGAATGGATCCTTTCTAGAGAAGGAGTTTCTCTCGAAAGAAGTGAGTGGGAGGAAAGTAGAACCTCATGAGGTAATTGTACCTTCTCTCGAATTGGAAAGTAGCTCATCACAGAAAACCGTTCCCGTGATGCCTACACCAACTAGTGAGGAAGCTAATGATAATGATCATGAAACTTCGGATCAAGTTACTACCAAACCTCGTATCGCAACTAGCGCACGTTCCGCACCAGAGTGGTACGGTAATCATGTTCTGGAAGTCATGTTACTAGACCATGACAAACCTACGAACTATGAGGAAGCGATGATGAGCCCAGATTCCCCAAAATGGCTTGAGGCCATGAAATCTGAGATGGGATCCATGTATGAGAACAAAGTATGGACTTCGGTTGACTTGCCCGATGATCGGCAAGCCATGGAGAATAAATGGATCTTCAAGAAGAAGATTGACACTGATGGTAATGTTACTGTCTACAAAGCCCGACTTGTTGCGAAAGGTTTGTGACAAGTTCAAGGAGTTGACTACGATGAGACCTTCTAACTCATAGCGATGCTTAAGTCTATCCAAATCATGTTAGCAATTGCCGCATTTTATGATTATGAAATCTGGCAAATGGACGTCAAAACTGCATTCCTTAATGGATTTCTTAAAGAAGAGTTTTATATGATGCAACCAGAAGGTTTTGTCAATCCTAAAGATCCTAACAAAGTGTGCAAGCTCGAGCTATCCATTTATGGACTGGTGCAAGCATCTCAGAGTTGGAATATATGTTTTGATGAGGTGATCAAAGCATATGGTTCTATACAAACTTTTGGAGAAACCTGTATTTACAAGAAAGTGAGTGGGAGCTCTGTAGCATTTCTAGTATTATATGTGGAAGACATATTATTGATTGGAAATGATATAGAATTTCTGGATAGCATAAAAGGATACTTGAATAAGAGTTTTTCAATGAAAGACCTCGGTGAAGCTGCTTATATATTGGGCATCAAGATCTATAGAGATAGGTCAAGACGCTTAATTGGACTTTCACAAAGCACATACCTTGATAAACTTTTGAAGAAGTTCAACATGGATCAGTCAAAGAAAGGGTTCTTGCCTGTATTACAATGTGTGAAATTGAGTCAGACTCAATGCCCGACCACTGCAGAAGATAGAGAGAAAATGAAAGTCATTCCCTATGCCTCAGTCATAGGTACTATCATGTATGTTATGCTGCGTACTAGACCTGATGTGTGCCTTGCTATAAGTCTAGTAGGGAGGTACCAAAGTAATCCAGGAGTGGATCACTCGACAGCATCCTCAAGTACGTGAAAAGGACTAAGGATATGTTTCTTGTTTATGGAGGTGACAAAGAGCTCGTCGTAAATGGTTACGTCGAGGCTATCTTTGACACTGATCCAGATGACTCCAAGTCACAAACTGGAAACGTATTTATACTGAATGGTGGAGCTGTTAGTTGGTGTAGTTCCAAGCAAATCATCATGGCGGGATCTACGTGTGAAGTGGCGTACATAGCTGCTTCGGAAGCAGCGAATGAAGGAGTTCATATCCGATCTAGGTGTAATACCTAGTGCATTGGGTCCAATGAAAATCTTTTATGACAATACTGGAGCAATTGTCTTAGCGATGGAATCCAGATTTCACAAACAAACCAAACACATCAAGAGATGCTTCGACTCCATCCGTGATCAAGTCAAGAAGGGAGACATAGAGATTTGCAAAATACATATGGATCTAAATGTGACACCCGTTGACTAAGCCTCTTCCACGAGCAATACATGATCAGCACCAAGACTCCATGGGTGTTAGAATCATTACAATGTGTCGGTGGAAACGACACCTATGGGATCACGGGGATCCCTTCTGCGGTTGGCGGGCGTGGGGTTGTGCAAAGAGCGGGTCTAGGAGACAACACAAAGAGATTTTACCCAGGTTCGGGCCGCGTAGATGAGTAATACCCTAGTCCTGCTTTGGTGTATATTTGAGTGTCCTTGGGCTCTTCAACTAGCTACGGTGTGTGCTTCGTCCAAAAGATCCGAATCCTTCCTCAGTACGCCTCGGGCCTCCTTTTATAGTCAAAAGGGGCTCCCACAGTGGCATACAGGAAGTTGAGTCCGCCTTGCTCCGACACGCGTCCGGGCCAACGAGGCATGCAATGCCATGTAGGCTGGCAGACTGCTGAGCGGGTGTGGTGGTAGGGTCTGCACGAAGATCTGCATGCCACCACGCAGGTGGTTGACTAGATGGATTAGGAGCCACGTACTGCCACATGGGTACTTGCTTTAGTCGGTGGGTCGGCCGCTGAGCTGGGGCGGAGATGAGGCGGCAAGGCCTTGCCGCGGTCTCGCGTATATTCTCGGCAAGGGTCTTGTCGGGGCCTTGTGAGCGCCCTCGACAAGAGTCTTGCCGGGTGATACGTCTCCAACGTATCTATAATTTATGAAGTATTCATGCTATTATATTATCTATGTTGGATGTTTTATATGCATTTATATGCTATTTTATATGATTTTTGGGACTAACCTGTTAACCTAGAGCCCAGTGCCACTTTATGTTTTTTCTTGTTTTTGAGTATCGCAGAAAAGGAATACCAAACGGAGTCCAATTGACGTGCCAACTTTTGATGATTTTTTATGGACCAAAAGAAGCCCCTGGAGTAAAAGAGTTGGGCTAGAAGAGTCCCGAGCTATCCACGAGCGTGGGGGGAGCGCCCCACCCCCTGGGCGTGGGCCCCTATCTCGTGGACGACTCGCAGACCCCCTTGACGTGAAACCGGCGCCAAAAATTCCTATAAATACAGAAACCACCAGAAAATAACCTAGATCGGAAGTTCCACCACCGCAAGCCTCTGTAGCCACGAGAAATCAATCTAGGCCCTCTCTAGCACCCTGCCGGAGGGGGCCATCATCACTGGAGGCCACGGAGGAGGATCCTGGAGGGGCCATTATCGCCATGAAGGCCAAGATCCAGAGGGAGAACCTCTCCCCATCTAGGTGGGAGGCCATGGAGGAGGAAGCACAAGGGGGAGAACATGTCCTCCTCTCTCTCGGTGGCGCCGGAGTGCCATCGGGAGGGGAATCATCGCCGCGGTGATCGTCTTCATCAACATTACCATCATCATCACCATCCTCGTCTATTTTACGCGGTCCACTCTCCCGCACCCTACTGTAATCCCTACTTGAACATGGTGCTTTATGCCACATATTATGATCCAATGATGTGTTGCCGTCCTATGATGTTTTGAGTAGATATCCTTCAGTACAAAAAAATACACTTCCGTGATGATACGTGTTTGTCACAGTAGGTCGCGTTTTTTGTCATGCATGTACATCCATGACGATTTTATGATAGAATCAAGATAGTCATACGTCTTTGTCAGAGAAGTGTTCCATGACATTACCAAAATTATCATCACGGAAGTGTCCACTTCCATGACGATAAATCACGCGTCATAGAAGTGCTCTGGTCAAGGGTGACCGACACGTGGCATCCACCGTAACGGAACGCCGTTAAGATATCGGGTCGGGTTTTGGATCCGATAACCCGTTAACAGCCCCGACCAATGGGGATTTTCCACATGTAAAATCATCATTGGCTGGAGGAAACACGTGTCGGCTCACCGTTGGGACAGATGTCATCCGCTCATTGGACCGAAGGCGCCTATGATACGGCGACACGTGGCACGACCCAACAGAGGCCCATTCCTGTGAAAAAGCCGGCCCGTTTGACTTGGTCAAAAGGTGGCGGGCCAGCCCACGGAAAGCCTGTTAACGGCCTGTTCGCATATAGCCCATTTACAGCCCGCTAACCCAGGCCCCGTTACGCCCTATCCAAAAATTAGGCCCAGTAGCGTCATCTGGGCCGTCCAATATGATTCCAGCCTGTTTTAACTTCCGGCCCATGTGTGGCCCATGACTTCTTTTGGCCCATATGAGGCCCTTTCTAACTCTTGGCCCATTAACGGCCCGTGGTGAAACTGGCCCGTAATGAACAGTGTATCATTTTATACCCATTAACAGCATGTTATTCTATTGGGCCATTTCCAGCCCAAGTTATCTTTCGGCCTTCTCATGGCCCATTGATTCTTGGGCTCATTTGCAGCATTCGGTTACATACGGCCCGTTACTGTCAATTTCTGCTTGTGGGCCAAATTCAGCCCGTCGTTCTGATCGGCCCGTTTGCGGACCGTTAATACGCTAATGCGTTTTCATGTTAAAAAACCCGTTGGGCTATTTTCATAGAGTTATCAAATACGGTCTATTAACGGCCCGTTATGGTCCACGAATAGTATGGCCCATGATTGGCAAAATGATGATACGCCCAGTAGAAGGCCCATGGATCTACGGACAGTATGAGGCCCATGGATCTACGGCCCGTATGAGGCCCATGGATCTACGGCCCGTAGAAGGCCCATGGACCCTAAGGCCCGTATAGAAGGCCAATGGATCCTACGGCCCGCATAGAAGGCCAATGGATCCTACAGCCGGAAGAAGGCCCATGGATCATACGGCCTGTAGGAGGCCCATGGTTATAACAATCCGTGTGTTGCCATGATTATTTTGGCCTAGTTACCAAAAATAGGCTATTGTGGCTGAGGGAATCCCGGATTAGGGGGTGTCCGGATAGCCGAACTATAACCTTTGGCCGGACTCCTGGACTATGAAGATACAAGATTGAAGACTTCGTCCCGTGTCCGGATGGGACTTTCCTTGGCGTGGAAGGCAAGCTTGGCGATACGGATATGTAGATCTCCTCCCATTGTAACCGACTCTGTGAAACCCTAGCCCTCTCCGGTGTCTATATAAACCGGAGGGTTTTAGTCCGTAGGACGAACAACAATCATACCATAGGCTAGGTTCTAGGGTTTAGCCTCTCTGATCTCGTGGTAGATCTACTCTTGTACTACCCATATCATCAATATTAATCAAGCAGGAGTAGGGTTTTACCTCCATCGAGAGGGCCCGAACCTGGGTAAAAGTATCGTGTCCCTTGTCTCCTGCTACCATCCGCCTAGACGCACAGTTCGGGACCCCCTACCCGAGATCCGCCGGTTTTGACACCGACATTGGTGCTTTCATTGAGAGTTCCTCTGTGCCGTCGCCATCAGGAAGGATGCCTCATCCCGTCTTTAAAAACGGCACTGTTGCTAAAGGAGCTTTGGCTATCGGCCAAACTCTCCGGCTAGGCGGTTTTCTTATAACCGCCTGTTCGGCCGCCGCGCCGACGATGACTTCTCGGGTCATCGAAAGCAACCTTCACGTCAACTCGGAACTCGCCGAGCAGTTAGATCCAACGGAGCTCTCTTCCTTAAACGAGCTCCTGGATCGCATCGCCGCCCTGGGAGTCGCCATGACTACGCATCAGATTGGGCCTAAACCCGATCTAAGAGAGATTAACTCTCCCCAGGTCACCCATTACGTTGCTGTGGTGGAGGAACAATGCGGCGACCCTTCATCTATCTTAAGGACTAGCTATGTTCGGATTCCCGATCCCTCCAAACCGGATACCCGCGGAGGGGAGGAAGACACTCAAGACCTGAACTTAGAGTCAGGCAACAGGCTAGATTCATTGGACAACATCCAAGAATCCAAGCTTCCGAGTTTGGAAACTCCTTGGCCCTTGATCCTCAGATTGGGTGAGGTTTTGGATCTAATTCCACAAACCAACCCGAACATAGGTGATCTATCCAAAATTAGGCAAGAGCCCGACGAAACAGTACATCATTACTGGGCCAGATTCCTCCTGGTTATGAACAGGATAAAGGACTGCCGCGAGGAAGACACAATTTCATTCTTCTTCAATAATTGCATGGACAAGGGAATCCTCAACGCCATAGGTCGCCGTGAAATTACACGCTTTCTTGACTTGGCGTCCATAGTACGAAAATCTTGTGCAATGGAAAGCTACCGAAAACCAGTAAGATTTTGGGGCAATCCGGCCCCGAATACAAACCCAGTCCGAAATAAAAGGGTGCATTATCGCCAATCACCCGGGTTAAATACCAAAAAAACAAAAACCCCCTACGGGGCGTGGAACCGTACTGGAGGGATGGCTCAACGGATCCATCTCGTGATCACCTTTGGCAACTTGGGGTGGCCTACCATACCCTTCACGGCTGGGGTAGTAGTAGAACGAGCGACAGTTAACTCTGGGCGACAAGTGCCGGAGTTGAACTATAGCCTCTCGAGCAGCTAGTTGAATGGCTTGTGGCTCAAAGGAAGTTGTCCTTGGTGAACCCAGAGGCGTTACGGTGATAGACCCCTACCATAGATGTGAACAGTGGCCCAGAATTGACGGCTCTCACCACTCATGGGTCCTTGGTACACAACATATTCTGGGGGCTCTTCTAATGCATAGGCACGACGGGTGAGGTTTGCGAGTATGGTCACAAAACCTCCAAGGTTGGTTGCTGTGGTCTCATTGTGCACGACGGGGCCAGGCATCATAGCTTGGTTTGGGGGAAGGGGTTGTGCTGTGCTATGCGGGGTTGAGGCTAGCGTGCCCTTTTTATAGAAAAAACAGACGGAGTCTTCCTTCGCACGCTTGCGAATGGGACAATTTTAGGTGTCAGTCACTGGCGCGTGATCGATAGGCTAGGCTGATAGGTTGGGCACTGACTGCCAAAAGGTGTCGGGTCACTGTGTGGCTATCTTGCACGAGAAGCTTGGCTGGGGTTCGATAAGGACTGGTGGGTTGGCTAACCTAGGTTTATTGACCTGGCTGAGATAGGATTAGCCAATGGTCAGCCTGGCTCTGATACCAAGTTTGTCAGGACCGGATTTTCGGGATATTAATATCCAGAAAATGGCCCTTGTGCTCACCAGCCCCAGGATTACTGTTAGCTGATGAGGCATCAACTTGATACAGAAATTCCAAGCAAATTACAAAATATGTAGTACAAGACCATTCTGGCCTATGAGTACAACAAACGGTTTCTAGTGGTTGATGGCGTAAGCGGTTTGTGGATCATCAGTGTCTATGGGACTCCATTTCCCACAGGAACAGCTGACCAGGCTAAGTCCTATCTTCGCGAGACTGTTATCACCATTGCTTAGGTTCCGGGGCTGTCATCGCAACGCTCCTCTCCACGCCAGAGATCTGGCCAAGACAATAGCCAGGGACAAGCCAGTGAGTACTTTGAATGTACTCGCAAACATTATGAACACGGGTATAATATAACAAATGATAATCATGCTCTAAAATATTCTGTGATCACAACGTCAGTCACGAAAATAAAATCCCTGATGCATGCAAGTAGGTTATTTATATGCAACATGAACATGTAACAACAGAGTAGTAATAAAATGCACCGATCGGATGTCTGAAGCGACGTCTCGAAAGGATAGTAAATAACGAGCATGCCTCAGTCGGGCGTCTGAGCGACACCACATAAAGGGCTTATAAAGTAAATAACAAGCATGCCACAGTCGGGCGTCTGAGCGACACCACATAAAGGGCTTATAAAGTAAATAACAAGCATGCGACAGTCGGGCGTCTGAGCGACACCACATAAAGGGCTTTTCAAGTAAATAATAAGCATGCCACAGTCGGGCGTCTGAGCGACACCATATACTAAAAAATTCCAATAATATAAAGAGTTAGTCCATAACAATAATAATCATCATAAGTCACAGGTCATGATCCATGTTCTGGTTTAGTAGTTTCTCCTCTGAAGACCGACGCTAAGACCGACACTTGACCCATCCTGCATTGTAGTCCTTAATCATGGACACGGCTATTGAATAGATTTAACCTCGTCAGAGGGTGTACTCTTTACCCACGAGTAACGGATTCCTTTAGTCCATCGGGACTAATTCCATTTACGGTCTTTAACTGAAAACGCGCCAAACTCGCACACACCAGCTTAACTTACCGGTGTCTGGAATCACCCACGACACTTGTTAAGCAAAACTCTAAGTGGGTAGGCTACAACCTCGCGTAGCATGGGATCAAATTTATATCGCGCGCTCTAAGGGGTGCCCCCCTCTCGGTCCCAACCGAAACACCCATGCCCCGGACCAGGTGGCATGCCTACCGGATGCGGTATCTTCCACCATGGTCTCTACAGACGGTGTGTGCTAGGAAGGGGTTTACAACTTATCGAACTGCACTTACCCGCGGCAGGGACAAGTGGTAGTACGAACAAGTATGGGGGTTACTGGAACAAGACTCGATCTACGGCCGACTCAGGAGGTTTAAGTATTCCCTGCATGATTAGCATAACTAATATATTTTCAACCAACAGGCAGAATCACCACTCATCATGCCCCATCATGCCATACCGGACACAACCGTCTCGACGAGGAACTAGGGACAAGCTCATGTCTACCCAAGACAGCGACTTTCCCGGTTTCCTTCCGGTATGCATGAAAGGTATACAAGGGTGATTACTATCACAACGCATCAATTTCAAAAGCACGGAATCATCAATATGCACTTATGAGTATGTTCATATCGCCACATAAAATAACGAAACTCTGGAACGAGGGGAGTTGTAACCGTATCAAACAACACACGGTAATATTAAGCCAGGGCTCAGAATGCTTGCCTTCAAGTTGTGTAGAGGCAGGGTGCATCCTAAAACTTTTGAAAGTTTTCTTCTCCTCCAAAAATCCTATTTTGAAAATATTCAAATTAACACATAGTTTCAAAATGGTACAAAAAAAGTTGTCTCAAAAATCTTCAAATAAATATGAAAATAAACTAGACAATATTTGAGATAGGTAGGAAAAAGAATCAACTCATTTGGAGTAATATTTAAAAAGATATAGCCAGTCAAAGTTTAGTGAAATTTCTGTTTTTAAAATAAAACAGAAAAAACGCTTCGAAATGGGTACACGTCGAAGACGTACTCTGGGAAATACGCCTCCACTTACGCCAGCGTGGACCGGCGCTGGGTCGCTGACAGTGGGTCCAGGGGGCCCACTGGTCAGGTTTGACCAGTCATCCCCCGCCTCCTTCCTCCTCTGGCCGCGCGGAGGCGGGGCTTCGGCGATCGTCGCCGGTGATTGGCGGCTCCTTGCGGGCTCCCGAGGGCAGGGATGGATCCGCCAGCCTGGGGCGGCCTTCCCGGTGGTTGCTAGGGTGGTGGGGGCGAAGGGAGTCGCCGGCGGTGAGCTTCGCGACGGACGGCAGCTTCGGGTGAGTTTGGGGTTCTGGACTGCGGTGGTTCCCGAGCGGGTTTGAGGTGTTGGGCGGCTCCGTAGGGTCATGGGCAGTCGAACGGTGGCGCTAGATGGACGGGAGGGGCTCGGGTTGCGACTGAATGGACCGGAGGGCGGCGGCTGCTGTACTGGCCGGAGATGGGGAAGAAGACCTTCCCTGGTCGATTGACTGCTACGGGGGTGCTAGGTGGGGTGGTAGGAGGTTGCCTTAGGGCCTGGACGAGCTCGGGGGCCCCTTAAATAGGCGAGCAATGGAGGTTCCGCGGCGGCCGGGGATAAGATCATCGGCGACCGCCGTTCTGTAGCTAGGGGGCGCGTGGCGATGGTTGGCCAGGTCTGGCAGGGCAAGGGGATAAGTGAGAACTACTCAGGGGCGAGCTGGCGAGCGCTAGTGGCTCGGGCGGCGCCGTCCATGGCAAAGGCGTACTGTGGCCGTCGGCGTGCCGCCAAGAGGGCCCTGACGGCGGCGCTGTAGGGCGCCAGGGCGGCTTGGAGGGTTCTGGCGAGTGGTCGAGGGCGGGGCGTGGCTCATGGGCGCAAGGGCAAGGTAGCTGGTAGCGAACGCGGCGGTTTCTTGTGGCGTGCAAAACATGCGCTCTGGACGCGCCAAGAGCACGCACGCGACGTGCTCGACAAAATTCCAGGGTGACCTAGAGTGCTTGAGCGAGGCTGGCAAATAACAGGAGGTTAGAGTCTGCAAGAAGATTAGTGGACAAATTGGTTTGTCCAGAGGTGCAAGGTCACAGCGCAAAGGTAAAAATCATGTCAAAACTGCCCATGCACTCAAGGTGTCTGACAAATTGCCAATGGCATCTAGGCAACTCTTGGGGTGGCCAAATATTCCAGATCAAAGTCTCTATGGATGATAAAGAGGGTGGTAAGGTTAGTTGGTCACAATCAGAAACTTGTTAGTGCAAGTTTTTGAGAAAACCCATTCAGGACAGAAAGAAGAGGGCATAATTTCATGGACCAAAGATCTTCCAATGGGTCCAATCACCTGGACTTAGGGGTTTTGAAGGGTGGTCTATGAGTAGGAAAAAGAATCATGGGTAAAAGAGCAAGTTAAAATATGGTTGCAGTACAAATCACCAAGCTGGACCAGAATGAAGATGAGGTTGATTTACTCAAATTTTTAAAAGGACATAACTGGTTATTTGCATAAAGTTGAATAATATACTCCTATTAACATCCCATAATTTTGGTGGAAGTTTTAAAGAAATATTTAAATAGGTTGTAGTGCAAAATTGCCTTTGGACCAGATTTGAAAACTTGGTGTAGAGCTCAAAATATCCAATGAACAGAAGATATTTTTGCATAAAAGTGATTTAAAAACATCACATGACATCCCCAAATTTTGATTGGAATTTTAAATAAATTTATCAAATGGTTGTAGTTCAAATAGAGCTCCAAAACTAATGAAAAATCACTTTAAGGAATAAAGCTCAGAGAGCAATAATTATGAAAAATAAATCCGCTGATAATATAAATGTTTTTCTTGAGAGGGTAAACAAGTCCAATAATATAATTGGAAAGTTTTCACTTGGGGGGTAAAAACTCCATAAAAATAAAGGAAAGAATGGTTCTGAAACCAAAAGAAAATCCAGAAAATAAAGGTTGAAGTTCCCTGGCCAAATTTTAATTAATAAGACAAGGTTAAAATTTTGGGGTGTCACAACACTACCCCCCTTAAGAAAAATCTCGTCCTCGAGATTTGCTAAAAGCTGTTTTGAAAAATATTACTCTTACCATTTCCAGAAATAACCACTTTACTTATGCGGTAAAATGCGGCTACAGTGAGAGGGCGGTAAGTTGTGCAAAACCGCAGTGTGGAACACTAGCGCTGCGTGGAAAAATCTACGGTTTGGGGAAAACGAGCGATGTCTACGTCGGACACAGTAAATTTAGAATAAATTCTAAATTCTAAAATACGCTGGTCGTACCCAAGAGCACAGTGCTCCCTCTGGATGACAGGTGGAGCCGGGGCCCACTGTCAGTCTCTTCTTCTTCCTCTGGTTCTCTCTTGTTCCTCTCTCCCGCGCGCTTTCCCGCGCTTTCTCCACCGGCGACGTCTAGCACATAGGGTATCTAGGCCCTACTGTGGTAGTTCGCGGCGTGCTAGCTGCCGGTGCATCGTGCACTCACCTCGAGGGCCAGTGTGCTATCAGCACTGCTCGCGGATTCGTCTCCGAACACCGGCCATCGGGCGACGAGCGGCGCTGGTGGACTTCGCCCGCCGTACACCGATCTCGAGCTATAAAACGGTCGAGGCGCTCCTCTCTTATACCTCACACCTGGCCTCGCTTCTCCTTCTCCTTCCTTCCCCTCCATTTCTGCTTACGGAAGCTCGAGACGAGGCTCTAATGGCGGGGGTGGTGCCGGACTGGTACATGATCTTGGTGTGCGGAGGGCTGGCGGGATTGCTGGGGTTCTCCGTGCTCCTGTGTGCGATGATCCTCAATGATCGTCGCGATGCTGCCGCTCGAGTGTTGGCTCTCCGCGGGCGGTGATCATGAGGATTAGGTGGGGGGTGTCGGGTACTAACTATTGCCGGTGTGCGGGAGGGGATCAGTTAGATGTAACACGGTTACAAGGTTTTGCAAGCAATGTATGTGTTCGAGTGGTTGTGGTTGTGAGTCTGCTGCCGTGGTGCTGCGTGAATAAGAGTTCCATGTCGTGAGAAGGCATACGATGCAGCAACTCAGGGAAAACAACTCTCACTTCAGGATTTTTCGCGAGAGAAATCGGTTAATTTAAAATTAAACAGCCACAAAAACTGCTCACATTAATTGAAACCAAATAATTGACTCGCCGCAGAAACTTGGGGTACCACGCATAAGTTACAACACGTAAATAAATGTTGCAATAATAAACATAGTAGTGACGTCTATAATGAAAACGGTAACTGGACGGGGTCCCGAGAAAACGTCTCTGGTACTGGGACACACTCCTCTTCCATCGGGGGAAGCGGATTGACCAGTCGATGAATGCGTCTCTCCTGGTCGGGCCTCAGTGGTCTGCCGATGGCGATCTGAGGATTTAAATCAGCGAGACTCTGGAGATAACCCATTACGCGCTGGATCACGCGCTCTTGAGCGATGACATATTGGACAAGGTTGGCCAGTACTAGGTCTCTCTCAATTCGCCCATCGGGAAAAGATGTTACTTCTCCGGGTGCTGCACGGCTCGGTAAGTAATAATACCCTCGTTCGCTAGCATAGGGCACTGTGAATCGAAGGCGAGCAAGCGCTTCGTGTGTCGCTGCTTCTATGGCCATTTGTGGAGCTGGCATAGATTTCCCCACGAAGGAGACTTTCGTTGGGTCTTGGTTTGAGTTTACGGGAGGGATGTGCACTACTGCCCAATATTTCGAGGTCGTTGAGGTGATTCTCGATTTGAGCAACTCGTACTGGGGTGGTTGGGTAGAACCCATGGTACTGTAGGTAAAGTCCCACAATATTTTAACAAAACTACCCGGGGTTGTATCTGGGGTTCTCAGATAAATGCTAGGGCTCGGCATGGCAAGAAATGGTTGTGAGGGTGGTGCACAAGGTGAGGGGTGCTTGGCAAGGTCACGAGGTGGCCTTTTTTATAGCAACTGGGCTAGGTTATTTACCGTGGTGAAAGGTAACTAGTTTATCGAGTCTGCTCCATGGGGTTGGGGTTAATGCTACTGATTCACATATCTCACTAAAGTGACGTATCACTGTGGGGGTCGTCGGGGTGGTTTTTGGTAGCTGTGCCAGGGATAAAAAATGCAACTGCATGCTAACATATTTATGCAAGGTTACTATTTAAAACAGAGGCACAACAACATGTTGCGTTTATTTACAAGGTCACACGATTATAAGGCGTGGATACACTGAGACTCGGCACTACCCAAGTGACTTAGTCTACCTCGTTTATATCCAAGCGGGCGTGCCTTGTGGACGTCGATGCTTCTCCACGGGTTTCACCATCGGGATTAGCTGGAGGGAGTTGAGGGGCTGCAGGGTCGGGGTAGCGATGATGACCATCCCGGGGATTGTTGGCCACAATCCCGTTGGCGCGTGTTCCCAAAAGGCGACGAAGCGCTTCTGGGGACATCAAAGTATTTTGGTCGATGACTGGGGCAGACCTCAGGGACTCGGTCGGTTGTCCGAACAGCATGACTGGATTGTCGGTGTTGGGCTTATCCTCTCCTCTAGCCGGGGCTCGGCGAACCAGCTCTCTACGAGCTGCGATCAGATCAACAGGGTGATTTGATCGAACATATCCTCTAGTGCACTTACATATCGCACCAGATGCAACAATGCAGGATCCGTCTCGTGATCACCGTTGGCAACTTGGGGTGGCCTACCATACCCTTCAAGGCTGGGGTAGTAGTAGAATGAGCGACAGTTAACTCTGGGCGACAAGTGCCGGAGTTGAACTATAGCCTCTCGAGCAGCTAGTTGAATGGCTTGTGGCTCAAAGGAAGTTGTCCTTCCGGTGAACCTGTAGGAGCGTTCTGGTCATAGACCCCTACCATAGATGTGCACAGTGTCCCAGAATTGACGGCTCTCACCACTCATGGGTCCTTGGTACACAACATATTCTGGGGGCTCTTCTAATGCATAGGCACGACGGGTGAGGTTTGCAAGTATGGTCGCAAAACCTCCAAGGTTGGTTGTTGTGGTCTCATTGTGCACGACGGGGCCAGGCATCATAGCTTTGGGGAAGGGGTTGTGCTGTGTTTTGTGGGGTTGAGGCTAGCGTGCCCTTTTTATACCAAAAAACGGACGGAGTCTTCCTTCGCAAGCTTGCAAATGGGACAATTTTAGGTGTCGGTCACTGGCGTGAGATCGACAGGCTAGGCTGATAGGTTGGGCACCGACTGCCAAAAGGTGTCGGGTCACTGTGTGGCTATCTTGCACGGGAAGCTTGGCTAGGGTTCGATAAGGTCTGGTGGGTTGGCTAACCTAGGTTTATTGACCTGGCTGAGATAGGATTAGCCAATGGTCACTGGCTCGATACCAAGTTTGTCGGGACCGGATTTTCGGATATTAATTTCGAGAAAATGGCCCTTGTGCTCACAAGCCCTGGATTATCAAGTAATGATGAGGCACCAACTTGATACGTAAATTCCAAACGAAATACAAAATATGTAGTACAAGACCATTCTGGCCTATGAGTACAACAAACGGTTTCTAGTGGTTGATGGCGGAAGCGGTTTGTGGATCATCAGCGTCTATGGGACTCAATTTCCCACAAGAACAGCTGACCAGGCTGTCATCGCAACGCTCCTCTCCGCACAAGAGATCTGTCCAAGACAATAGCCAGGGACAAGCCAGTGAGTACTTTGAATGTACTCGCAAACATTATGAACACGGGTATAATATAACAAATGATAATCATGCTCTGAAATATTCTGTGATCACAATGTCAGTCACGAAAATAAAATCCCTGATGCATGCAAGCAGGTTATTTATATGCAACATGAACATGTAATAACAGAGTAGTAATAAAATGCACCGATCGGATGTCCAAGCGGCGCCTCGAAAGGATAGTAAATAACGAGCATGCCTCAGTCGGGCGTCTGAGCGACACCACATAAATGGCTTATAAGTAAATAACAAGCATGCCACAGTCGGGTGTCTGAGCGACACCACATAAAGGGCTTATAAAGTAAATAACAAGCATGCCACAGTCGGGCGTCTGAGCGACACCACATAAAGGGCTTTTAAAGTAAATAATAAGCATGCCACAGTCAGGCGTCTGAGCGACACCGCATAAAGGGCTTGTAAGAGAAATAATCACAGTGAATATCCAGGAGGTAGAACCGTCCCAGGGATACTCAATAATTCCAATAATATAAAGGGTTAGTCCATAACAATAATAATCATCATAAGTCACAGGTCATGATCCATGTTCTGGTCTAGTAGTTTCCCCTCCAAAGACCGACGCTAAGACCGACACTTGACCCATCCCAGACTGTAGTCCTTAACCATGGACACGGCTATTCGAATAGATTTAACCTCTGCAGAGAGTGTACTCTTTATATTATTGGAGGGATTGGGGACGCTCTCTGCCTGCTTTCCGCCATTATAGGTGGCGAGTCCGGCTCGAACCGGGACCATGAAGGCTGGGGGAAGGAATCCCTTGGTTTGGAGCGTCACTAGCTCGCTGTGCGGGACGGAACATCTCTCCCAACCTCCAGGCTGAGGAATGGGAGGGCGAGAGGAGGAGCTGCGTCGACTGGCCATGATGGAATGGATCTCTGTCAGATGCGCTCTGATGAATGCTCGCAAAGGGAAGATGGTGTGA
This sequence comes from Aegilops bicornis, assembly GCA_021605145.1. Classification (NCBI taxonomy): domain Eukaryota; kingdom Viridiplantae; phylum Streptophyta; class Magnoliopsida; order Poales; family Poaceae; genus Aegilops; species Aegilops bicornis. The sequence goes on along the minus strand of CM038673.1, from coordinate 670,952,029 downwards.
TTTGGATCTAAATCCTCGTCTCTTTTATAGGGCAGCTTATTTGCGCAGCTAGGGGGGTAAATGTAAAAACACCCTGGCTTTTCGCATTCGTTTGACACGTGGAAGACGGCCATTATTGGGCGTGGAAGCCCAGGAGCACAATATTCACGAGAAGCCGGACACTATTCAACAGGTACACATAATTTGGAGAAGAACCCGCCTTGCAATGCCGAAGATAAATCTGCGCGTCGGGCTCATCGTCATTGAAGCCTGGTTCGGGGTCTACTGTGGGAGTCCCGGATTAGGGGGTGTCCGGATAGCCGAACTATAACCTTTGGCCGGACTCCTGCACTACGAAGATACAAGATTGAAGACTTTGTCCCGTGTCCGGATGGGACTTTCCTTGGCGTGGAAGGCAAGCTTGGTGATACGGATATGTAGATCTCCTCCCATTGTAACCGACTCTGTGTAACCCTAGCCCTCTACGGTGTCTATATAAACCGGAGGGTTTTAGTCTCAGAGGACGAACAACAATCATACCATAGGCTAGCTTCTAGGGTTTAGCCTCTACGATCTCGTGGTAGATCTACTCTTGTACTACCCATATCATCAATATTAATCAAGCAGAGCAGGGTTCTACCTCCATCGAGAGGGCCCGAACCTGGGTAAAAACATTGTGTCCCTTGTCTCCTGTTACCATCCGCCTAGACGCACAGTTCGAGACCCCCTACCCGAGATCCGCCGGTTTTGACACCGATAGCGGCCACTAGAAAAACACAGAAAAAGAACTGCAGTGACTACAAGCAAACAACTAAACAAGACAATAAGGAAATAAATAAGCAAGCAATTAACGCTAGCCTATTACCGCTATTACACATTGTCACATCCCCAGTTCTGGTAATGCTTAGTGCTTGCATTAGAGTGATGCATCATGTTTAAATTTCAATGAATTTGAAATGGGGACATGTCAAAGCCTCAGAAATCATTTCTGAAAATGACCAAGATAAAAATTGCTTCAAATAGGTCCAAGAAAATGTTCATGTTTCTCTATGAAAATATTGAATGAAGTAAAATTCAAACCAATATTTTTAGGAGCTCATAAATATTTATTTTGGCATCTGAAGCTAATGCAATAACTATTTGCATTGGATTTATATTTACTATATATCGAATATGTGTCCAATAATTCCAGGAAATTTTGAGGGGCTTTGCAATAATCCTTTTAGCCCCTACAAAATTATCAGAAGCAAGCAAAATGGTTTAGTGCTTAAAACTAAATCAAAACAAATAACAAAGAAGGAAATAGAAAACAGAAACATTTTAGAAGGTGAGGAGAGTACCTGAGCCACTTACGGCTCAAGGCCATGTTTCAGCCAAGACACCTGGTGGCCCAGCCCACCAGGGGCAGCCTCGTCTTCTACCTCTTGCCAGTAGGTAGAGGAGAAGCTGGGCATGGCGCACGCGCGCACCACCTCCACCCTGCTCACCTGCCTCCTCGACGGCCTGGACGCCTCTGGCATTGCCACACAGACCCCCTGGACCCCCCTCGACCGCTCCCCTCTCTCCCTGCCTCGCTCTCTCTCACTCTCTCTCCCAAAGCCGAGCGGAGCCGTCGCCGCCGCTCGTCGTTGCCGTGTCCACCGCCTCCCCCTCGCTTCCCCGACCAGTCCAGGAGCTCCGCCACATCGTCCCCGACGTCTCCTCCAAGTCAAGCAAGCCGGGACGTACCGCAACACCGCCCTATCGCCGTCTTCAACCTCGGACCGCCGGAGATCCCTCTCGCCGCCCCGCTCGCTCCAGTGCTTCCCCGAGCACACCGAGGCCACCTCTGCACTCGCCGTGAGCCCCTCTACCGATTCCCCTTCTCCCAGGTCCATTAGCTCATCGTAGCCTTCTGCTTCGCCGAGACAGAGACCTCACCGGCGCCGGACTTGTCGCTGTCGTCGTTTTGGATCGCCTCCGTTTAAACCAAGCATGCAGCCCTGCTCAGTGCACCCCCAGGAGGCCATAGCACCCCTCCGCACCCCCTATCATGCTCCCTAACGCCGCCCCCGTGCTAACCCGAACTCCGGCCGCCGCCCTGGAGCTCGCCGTCGTCGGCTCCGACCACCATAGGCCCGGCCGCCACCACCACTCGACGTGTGTCTGCAAGAGCTTTCCAACGAGCCCAACCGCACCTCCTCTAGTCACCGGAATCGCCATTCCGAGCGCCTCCACCGGTCTGTTTGGTCGCCGGCGACTAACCCCGGCGACCGCTGACGTGGCAGATTAGATTATTATGTTATTAGTCTAACCCTATGACAATGACAGCTGGGCCCCACACCCTAACTAACCCGGGTTTTATTAGCGTTTAGATTAAACTAACCCCCACAGGCCCATTGTGTCGGTTTGACTCGCCACGTCACACGTTGGCCGACCCCACACGTCAGTATTGACTTGCTGGCGTGTCTGTTGACCCGGCCCCACCTGTCATTGACACTAAACAGCACTGAGATACTGACATATGGGTCCCATTGGTCAGGTTTGACCTGGACCTGGCGTGTTGACCTGCTGATGTCACACTGATGTCATGCCGATGCAATAAGCTATTTTCTGGATTTATTTTAATACAGGAAATTCCAGAAAATAGTGCTAAGTTCTAAAAATCATAGAAATTCAACCGTAACTCCAAATGAAACAAATTATATATGAAAACTGATCAGAAAAATCCAGTCTATCCATCTGTACCAGTTTCATGCATGTCTAAACAAGTTAACTTGCTGTTTAGTGCAAAACATGATAAAGCACTATTTAAGATCACAAATGTGTTTGAACTTTGAATCTTTGGTTCAAAATAGCTCAAACCCATCTGGTTGTAGTTGCATTAGCCCAACACACTCATTTTACCATGACATGATCATGCATCATATTGTGCATTGCATTGATTGTGTTTCTTCTCTGTTGCCGGTATTTGTCCCCTCTCGATAGATATTGTTTCGACGATGAGATCGATGACAATAATGAAGAGCTATATTATCTTCGGAAGTTCCAGGCAAGCAAAACCCCCTGGTTCATTCCGATACAATCCTACTCTCTCGCTCTTGCTCTCTTTTACTGCATTAGGACAACAACGATTCATCTGTTACTTGATGCGGTAGCTGAACCCCTTTATCCTCTGCATGATCTGTCATTCCACAGTAAATAGACGAAACCCACTAGCATGAGTAGGAGTTGTTTGAGCCCTGTTGTGCCTAATCATTCATGCTTGTTTGTCGTGCCTGCTATTGCTTAGAGTTGTGTCAGGTCTGATTCATCGAGGATGAATCAGAGGTGTGTGAACATATCCTACTGTTGAGAGCTAAGTGTGTGAACAGGATTTGGTAAAGGTAGCGGTGAGACGCCATGTAGGAGTACATGGTGGGTTGTCCCATTGCAGCCGTCCTCAGGAACTGAGTTCTGTGTTTGTGATCCATGAAACAGTTACTACCACACATTGGGCTCCCGCACTCCAAGCTCTCTCGACTTATTAATCAACTCGATCTCTGTCCGGGAGTTGCAACTAGTTTCTGGTGTTTGTAGGATATGTGTTGGGGGCCGTGCGTAGCGCTGACCCTAGGGGTGGGCTATGTTGCGGTAGATACACCGAGGCACGGTGTACCGGGACGCCCGTTTGGTGCCTCGGGAACCCTGCTCTCATCGTTTGGGGCCGTGAGCGACACCCCGGCCGGATCTCCTCGCGGATGGAACCCGAATAGGCAACAAACCTGGACTAGAGACTTGTGTGGTTAGTCAGGTCGTGGCCGACTCCCTCGCCAAAGCTTCCGCTTGAAGGTTGCCGAGATACACGACGTGTACATGGTGGTAAGTGGCGAGAGCGTGTGTGAAGAAGTACACCCCTGCAGCGTTAACATCATCTATTCGAATAGCCGTGTCCGCGGTAAAGGACTTCTCGGTTGCCTATATCAGTTCATAGACAAGTGAAAGTGGATACTCTAAAATGTGCAAGATAAGCGTGAGTGCTATGGATGGCGCCTCAGAGGGAAGACGGGAGCGGATCCATAGTGGTGTATTGATATGGTGAATATGTGGACTCGTGTGCGCCACCTCAAAAGAGTTACTTGCGGTGGTAGTGTAGGATAGCCACCGAGTCAAAGCTGGCTTGTCGCGGTCAAACTCCACCACCCCTTTGTTGATAATGATGCATATGTAGTTAGTTACGATGTAAGTCTTGCTGAGTACATTTGTACTCACGTTTGCTTATTTTATGTTTTGCAGAGAGACGTCAGTCTCGGTAGTAGTTCCGCGTGGACTTCGACGTTTAGCTTGTTACCTCAGCTACGATCTTGTGCCCTCGGCAGGATCTGGTGGATAGTCAGGCTTCTCAGCATTTTTCCTTTGTAGATGTCTGTACTCAGACATGTTAAGCTTCCGCATGTGCTTTGGCTTGTATGCTCTGAATGTTGGGTCATGAGACCCATGTTTGTAATATCTCGCTCCTCGGAGCCTAATGAATAAATACTTTGAGTCGTAGAGTTATGTTGTGATGCCATGTTTTACTTACACATATCGAGCATATTGTGTGTATGTTTGAAATGCTTGGTATGTGTGGGATCCGACAATCTAGTTGTTTATCCTTGGCAGCCTCTCTTATGGGGAAATGTAGTCTAGTGCTTCCTCGAGCCATAGTAGTCCGCTACAGCCCGGTTCACCGGAGTCCTGTTAGCCCAAAGACTATCGCTCAGACACTTGATCGGGCCGACATGTGTTTCACTTCGCTCGTGGTTCCGTTCTTCGGGAAATGTCACGCTGGTGACATCCATGATCTGCCTAGCCTGCTAGCCCGGGTTCCCGGAGTCCTGTTAGCCAGTGCTACAGCCCGGATTCACACGCTGTCAATCGACATGCTCGATGTAATTCATGTATGCCTCGCCCCATGGGTTAGTGCCGCTTTGGGTTCACGACTAGCCATGTTAGCCCGGTTCTCTGTCATATGGATGCTAGCGACACTATCATATACGTGAGCCAAAAGGCGCAAACGGTCCCGGGCCATGGTAAGGCGACACCCGTGGGAATACCGTGTGTGAGGCCGCAAAGTGATATGAGGTGTTACCGGCTAGACCGATGTGACTTGGAATCGGGGTCCTGACAGCTTTGGTATCAGAGCCTGACTGCCTACAGGTTTACCAAGTTGAACTGGACGAAGTTGTGTTTAGAAATGCTTTAGTTATGTAAGGGAATTGATTGTGGAAGGGAACATAAGGCTCTTTTTACTCCTTATACCTCATGGCCTACTGATCAGAGTCAACCTCTTCTCTTCTACGAGGATTAAGAACTAGGCCTTCTCATCTATCTATCAGGATGACGTGTTACTAATCCATAGACTTATAGAATTGATAGTTTTAAATCTCAGTTCAGTCTCTACTACTTTCGTGTGTTCATAGTTGGTCTCGGAACCTTGATATTGTGCTTCTGAGTGGTTATGCCACCATTTTTGCAGGATGCCTCAAATCATTTTGAGCATTTACAGCCGTTATGCTGTCCGAGTCATCCCAGATTTCTAGATAGTCCGATGCATTAGCAAATCCCATCACTCCGTTTCTAATGTTCATTTGGGCCAGATTAATCACACAAATTAGTATGTTGAGGTACTCCGCTGCCTCGGCATATATGTTGGAGCTATTATTATGAACCTAGGTGTTTTAGGGAGTCACCTAGTAATCTAGCCATGTTTTGTGTTCCCAGTGTGATGATTCCGCCATTATTCTCGAAAAGCATCCCGTGATGCCATTTAGTTAGTAGGTATTCTATTCCTCGGGTTCTTGAACCCGAGGTTCACCCTACTTACCTCCTGTTGATAGTGTTTGCTAGTTCCTTTAGGATATTAGTAACCTTGCAATAGTCCTCGAGGTCCGTGGTATTTCCTTCTTCCAAATACCATGAACCGCTTATGGCGTAAGTTCTTTGAGCCAAAAGATCACAACTGTGGTGCTCTTGAGGAGTACTCCATTCTATATTGCGACTCTGCCAGTTCTACTTTTCTTCATAGGTTATCCGGAAGAAACCTGTTGAACTTGATTCGACATACTAACCTATGCATCCACAACTCAGAAAGTTATATGTTCCTCGAGTTGTTTCTCCTTAGTTGTATTCTGACCCCCGTCTGTCAATTGATAGTCAGGAGTAGTCGTGCATTCGTCATCGATGCCTATTATTCTTGTGGTCTGTCAAGCCATTCTATTCTGGAATGAATGGGAAAAACAAACTCCAGTACCTCATCCATATCCAGGATTGGGTCAAAGCAGTTGTAATCCGCGGATCAAATGCACTCAAGCTTTTGATTCTGTTCTATCCTGAAGTATTACCCACTTTATGTCAGGAACGTCATGAGAATTGCACCTTCTCTTGTGAATTCATGATGCAGTGATACTCTCGCCATCATCGTTCATTCCTCGGTCCCGTGTTGTTGCAACCGGAATGCCGAGAAGTGAACCATGATGTGTGAAATTTATACTCATAGCAACTGTGTTGCTTGGTAGTTAATGGACATTAATATCATTCTTAGCGTGTTGGTTATCGGAACACTATTCTAAGATTGATCGTGCTACCTAGTCCATTTTCCTGGTGCACACTTCGATTGATGAGTTAGGATCTTGTCAAGTCCTCACTCATTTGATCATATCATCTTGCCCTCAAAAGCAAGATTGTTCTCGAGCTTAGTAACATACCGGTGGTTCGTGATTTTCCGAATATCTTCTCTGAAGTATTACCAGGTTGTCCCTTGACTGTTATGTTGAGCTCGTGATCAAGCTGGTTTTCCAATAAACCACTTTTCTCCAAGAATCTGTGTTGGATACCCTGAGCTAGTTGATTAAGCTCAACAACAACTTGGAGAGTTGGAAGATAAAAGCTTGCCTAACTTAGCTCGTTCCAAAGGGATATTCTTGTGTAGTGGGTGTTGAAGAAAGATGATATCTTCATCTATTGGTCCCTGTGATGAGTTGTTGAACCTATTGTCTTATCAATCTTTGATTTGAGCATGGGGTATTGTCAAGTCAAATCATAACCAACGATATTCGTAATGTTGTCTTACTCGTGGTTGATTCCCCGAGCATACACCGTTATACCCTTTGGGTCTGACCAATGCTATCACCTTGTTCACATGATGGTGGAAGTCCAGTGATATGGAAATTCCGATGAGTTGTTGTTGAGCCCATCAGCAACATTTTGTCTCCCCCATGATTCATGTTGAACATCAACCTAGTGTTGGAAACTTTGTAAGCAATGCCTTCGTGTTCCGTTCATGAAGCTTATGCTTGGATGGAAGAAGTGGCTTCCTCGGATTCATGTGCGTTTGGTGCAAGTTGCCGCCATGAATTTGAGAAAGGTTTGTTTTGCTTCCTTCGGAATCATCCCAAGTCAGTCATGCATTCGTGCAAGCTATTCTATGGTTTGGCAGATTAATTACCTCCACTCCATATGTATTCCCTAGCACCCCAAGCCACTGGTTGATTTGTTCAAGGAGAAGAAGTTTCTTATTAAGAGCTAGACTTACGCAAGGACTTCGATATCCTCCATGATGGTTCCCCACCTGAACTCCGTATTGTTTTATTATAAGACTACTACGTGGTCATGCTTTTCTTGGACAGCGTGTTCACAGGTTTGTAGCCGAACCATCTCATGTTTTGGAGCTTGCTATCGTAGTTCACTTCCCGAGAATCTCGCAACGTCATCTCGTCGAATTGTGTTGCAAACTTTCTTTTCAAACATGCTGAGTCTGAAGTATCCTATTACCAATCGGATCTGAATCTCAGGCAGATATGATGGTTGGAACATTCCCAACAGTTGCATTTTGTTCCCAGCTTGCATCGCCATTGCGCCAATCCCCCATGGGCTGCCCTTCTCAGCAGTTGTTGTCCAAGATCATCTTCAAAAGTGGACTTACCATGGGTCCCATCCATTTCTGATGATAAGCAAAATCATCCATTGCGTTGTCTTCAACAAGGTAGTCCACATCATCCATTCTAGTCCGAGTATGTCATTCTTTCAAGCTCCTTCACACGGTCGTTTGTGATTTTTCCTTGGGCTGGTTTAGAGAGTTTCAATGATTTCTATATCAAAAGTAATTCTTTTTGCCAGTCAAGCGATAATTCCACGAGTCACCCCCTCTAAGATGTCCCGTTATGGTATTATGGCAAACCAACTCCTCGCTAAGTTGACAACAGATCACCCCCTCATTAAGTGTGAAATTGTTGTCTACCTAGTGAACCTTCGTCATCCGCTTCACTCCATCCCTTTGGATGTATTTTCCGTGTCTCAGCTCGAGAGATGTTTCTACGTCTCATTCCGTGAGTTGATCGTGTGATCATTAGGATGATCCATCCATGTAGACATGTCTCACTCTTTTGTCCTCGTGTTGGATGAAGATCTCGAAAGCAAAGACGTCAAGATCGACTTGAGTTATCAAATCAACATCCTCGAGAAAGACATCTGGATCGTGAAGAATGTGTTAGTTTGTGTCTCCACTGTCTTCTTACCTCACGTCTTGAATCTCGGGACAAGATTCTTGTTTAGTGGGGGCGAGTTGTCACATCCCCAGTTCTGGTAATGCTTAGTGCTTGCATTAGAGTGATGCATCATGTTTAAATTTCAATGAATTTGAAATGGGGACATGTGAAAGCCTCAGAAATCATTTCTAAAAATGACCAAGATAAAAATTGCTTCAAATAGGTCCAAGAAAATGTTCATGTTTCTCTATGAAAATATTGAATGTAAGTAAAATTCAAACCAATATTTTTAGGAGCTCATAAATATTTATTTTGGCATCTGAAGCTAATGCAATAACTATTTGCATTGGATTTATATTTACTATATATCGAATATGTGTCCAATAATTCCCGGAAATTGTGAGGGGCTTTGGAATAATCCTTTTAGCCCCTACAAAATTATCAGAAGCAAGCAAAATGGTTTAGTGCTTAAAACTGAATCAAAACAAATAACAGAGAAGGAAATAGAAAACAGAAACATTTTAGAAGGAGAGGAGAGAACCTGAGCCACTTATCGGCTGGCCATTCTGCCTCAATTTATCAAAGACACTGGCGTGCCCAGCCACTGTGGGCAGCCTCGTCTTCTACCTCTTGCTAGTAGGCAGAGGAGAAGCTGGGCACGGCGCACGCGCGCGCCACCTCAACCCTGCTCACCTGCCTCCTCGACGGCCTGGACGCCTCTGGCGTTGCCACGCAGACCCCCTGGACCCCCCTCGACCGCTCCCCTCTCTCCCTGCCTTGCTCTCTCTCCCAAAGCCGAGCGGAGCCGTCGCCGCCGCTCGTCGTTGCCGTGTCCACCGCCTCCCCCTTGCTTCCCCGACCAGTCCAGGAGCTCCGCCACATCGTCCCCGACCTCTCCGCCAAGTCAAGCAAGCCGGGATGCACCGCAGCACTGCCCTATCGCCGTCTTCAACCTCGGACCGCCGGAGATCCCTCTCGCCGCCCGCTTCGCTTCCAAGTGCTTCCCCAAGCACACCGAGGCCACCTCTGCACTCGCCGTGAGCCCCTCTACCGATCTCCCCCTTCTCCCATGTCCATTAGCTCATCGTAGCCTTCGTTTCTGTCGAGACAGAGACCTCACCGGCGCCGGACTTGTCGCCGTCGTCATTTTGGTTTGCCTCCGTTTAAACCAAGCATGTAGCCATGCTCAGTGCACCCCCAGGAGGCCATAGCACCCCTCCGCACCCCGTGTCATGCTCCCTAACGCCGCCCCCGTGCTAACCCGAACTCCGGCTACCGCCCTGGAGCTCGTCGTTGTCGGCTCCGGCCACCATAGGCCCGGCCGCCACCACCACTCGACGTGCGTCTGCAAGAGCTTTCCAACAAGCCCAACCCCGCCTCGTCTAGTCACCGGAATCACCGTTCCGAGCGCCTCCGCCGCTCTGTTTGGTCGCCGGCGACTAACCCCGGCGGCTGCTTACGTGGCAGATTGTACTAATTATGTTATTAGTCTAACCCTATGACAATGACAGCTGGGCCCCACGCCCTAACTAACCCAGTTTTTATTTGCGTTTAGATTAAACTAACCCCCACGGGCCCCACAGGTCAGTTTGACCTAGCCATGTCACACGTTGACCGACCCCACACGTCAGTATTGACTTGCTGACGTGTATGTTGAATTCGCCCCACCGGCCATCATTGACACTAAACAAAGACCGAGATATCGACGTATGGGTCCCATCGGTCAGGTTTGACTGGACTGGCGTGTTGACCTGCTGATGTCACACTGATGTCATGCCGACGCAATAAGCTATTTTCTGGATTTATTTTAATACAGGAAATTCCAGAAAATAGTGCTAACTTCTAAAAATCATAGAAATTCAACCGTAACTCCAAGTGAAACAAATTATATATGAAAAATGATCAAAAAATCCAATCTATCAATCTGTACCAGTTTCATGCATGTTTAAACAAGTTAACTTGCTGTTTAGTGCAAAAAATGATAAAGCACTATTTAAGATCACAAATGTGTTTGAACTTTGAATCTTTGGTTCAAAATAGCTCAAACCCATCTGGTTGTAGTTCATTAGCCCAACACACTCATTTTACCATGTCATGATCATGCATCATATTGTGCATTGCATTGATTGTGTTTCTTCTTTGTTGCCGGTATTTGTCCCCTCTCGATAGATATGGTTTCGACGATGAGATCAATGACACTGATGAAGAGCTATATTACCTTCGGAAGTGCCAGGCAAGCAAAACCCCCTTGTTCATTCCGATACTATCCTACTCTCTCGCTCCTGCTCTCTTTTACTGCATTAGGACAACAATGATTCATCTATTACTTGTTGCGGTACCTGAACCCCTTTATCCTCTGCATGACCTGTCATTCCACAAGAATAGATGAAACCCACTAGCATGAGTAGGAGTTGTTTGAGCCCTGTTGTGCCTACTCATTCATGCTTGTTTGTCATGCCTACTATTGCTTAGAGTTGTGTCAGGTCTGATTCATCGAGGATGAATCGGAGGTGTGTGAACATGTCCTACTGTTGAGAGCTAAGTGTGTGAACATGATTTGGTAAAGGTAGCGGTGAGAGGCCATGTAGGAGTACATGGTGGGTTGTCTCATTGCAGCCGTCCTCAGGAACTGAGTTCTGTGTTTGTGATCCATGAAATAGTTACTACCACACATTGGGCTCCGAGCACTCCAGGCTCTCTCGACTTATTAATCAACTTGATCTACATCCGGGAGTTGCAACTAGTTTCTCGGTGTTTGTAGGATATGTGTTGGGGGCCGTGCGTGGCTGACCCTAGGGGTGGGCTATGTTGCGGTAGATACACCGAGGCACGGTGTACCGGGACGCCCGTTTGGTGCCTCGGGAACCCTGCTCTCATCGTTTGGGGCCGTGAGCGACACCCCGGCCGGATCTCCTCGTGGATGGAACCCGAATAGGCGATAAACCTAGACTAGAGACTTGTGTGGTTAGTCAGGTCGTGGCCGACTCCCTCGCCAGGCTTCCGCTTGAAGGTTGCCGAGATACACGACGTGTACATGGTGGTAAGTGGCGAGAGCGTGTGTGAAGAAGTACACCCCTGCAGCATTAACATCATCTATTCGAATAGCCGTGTCCGCGGTAAAGGACTTCTGGGTTGCCTATATCAGTTCATAGACAAGTGAAAGTGGATACTCTAAAATGTGCAAGATAAGCGTGAGTGCTATGGATGGCGCTCTCGTAGGAAGACGGGAGCGGATCCATAGTGGTGTATTGATATGGTGAATATGTGGACTCGTGTGCGCCACCTCAAAAGAGTTACTTGCAGTGGTAGTGTAGGATAGCCATCGAGTCAAAGCTGGCTTGCTGCAGTCAAACTCCACCACCCCCTTTGTTGATAATGATGCATATGTAGTTGGTTCTGATGTAAGTCTTGCTGAGTACATTTGTACTCACATTTGCTTATTTTATGTTTTGCAGAGAGACGTCAGTCTCGCTAGTAGTTCCGCGTGGACTTCGACGTTTAGCTTGTTACCTCAGCTACGATTTTGTGCCCTCGGCAGGATCTGGTGGATAGTCAGGCTTCTCAGCCTTTTTCCTTTGTAGATGTCTATACTCAGACATGTTAAGCTTCCGCATGTGCTTTGACTTGTATGCTCTGAATGTTGGGTCATGAGACCCATGTTTGTAATATCTCGCTCCTCAGAGCCTAATGAATAAATACTTTGGGTCGTAGAGTTATGTTGTGATGCCATGTTGTATTTACACATATCGAGCATATTGTGTGTATGTTTGAAATGCTTGGTATGTGTGGGATCCGACAATCTAGTTGTTTATCCTTGGCAGCCTCTTATGGGGACATGTAGTCTAGTGCTTCCTTGAGCCATAGTAGTCCGCCATGCCTCAGTTCACCGGAGTCCTGCTAGCCCAAAGACTACCGCTCGTGACACTTGACTGGCCGGCATGTGTTTCACTTCGTTCCTGTGTCTGTCCCTTCAGGGAAATGTCACGCGGTGACATCCGGGGTCCTTCCTAGCCTGCTACAGCCCGGGTTCCCGGAGTCCTGTTAGCCCAATGCTACAACCCGGATTCACAGCTGCTGACCGGCATGCTCGATGTGATTCATGTATGCCTGTCCCCATGGGTTAGTGCCGCTTTGGGTTCACGACTAGCCATGTCGGCCCGGGGTCTCTGTCATATGGATGCTAGCGACACTATCATATACGTGAGCCAAAAGGCGCAAACGGTCCCGGGCCATGGTAAGGCGACACCCGTGGGAATACCGTGCGTGAGGCCGCAAAGTGATATGAGGTGTTACCAGCTAGATCGATGTGACTTGGAATCGGGGTCCTGACACACATATTACATCCACTGGGCATCAAAGTTCGCCACCAGTGCAAATATAGGGAACAAAGCAGCATATTACATACACTGGCCGTCAAAATTGGCCACCAGTGCAGATAAACGCGGCAGCAAAACAAGAGCATAACTGAAGCAACTTCAAAAGAGCTCAAGAAACGTTATCCTGGGTATCCACCATGCTAGCAATAAGCTTAGCAAGATGATTAACTTTGTCCTGTTTGGCACTAAAATCCTCCAACCCTTGCTGTTGCACCAGAAAGTATGCATCTGAATGCTCCAGGGACTTCCGCAGTCCTTCCGCTTCCTGTCGCAGCATAGCTGATCGATGTCTTTCAGCTTGCAATTGAGACTCAAGAAATCGAACTGATTCAGACACTGAGTTCGAATAGCTTGTGCAAGCGGCAGTGGCCAGTAACTCGAACACTAAACCAAGACAGGACTTTGGGGTTGTCTCGCTGTCTTCAAGATAGTCTTCCTTAGCTGTTTTATCAGCTTTGTTGGAGACCAACAAGGATGTGTCACTATCTTGAACTTTATCTGCATTACTTCCTTTACCATTGCTTAATAAGGCACTCTTCCCCAATATTACAAGATTCTAAAAGAAGAAACAAGGCAGACACATAACAAGTTTAGCATGTACGAGTGTATGAAACTCATTTCGTGAACCAGTTCATTAGTAAGGTGGACATGATTAAACTACCAAGTCTTCTATTGCCAAGTACTAGTACATAATAAAAGCATCAAACAAACATATATCTATGTCCTATGGTCACTGCATTGTCTTGCCAAATCAAAATAGAGACACGGTTCAAATCATATCAGTTCAAGACAAAGCAGGAGTGAAAGAATACAAAGCATGGGAAACTACACGGCACAACAAGATTTTAGATGGGTACCATGGGTCTACATGTACAACAACACTATTGGCTCTGTTGTGATGCTAGTAATGTGCATGATATGAAAGTCAACTGTATACACAATTGTAATTGAAATCAAAAGAGCTATTGATAAGAGCAAACCTGTTAAAAACATGCGTGAACATACCACCTGTGCCATTGGAGTTTCGATTGGATCCTTCAATTTAAAAATAAGTTTGTATGAGTAAATACAGTGATACAAGAGCAAAGCAATCATAGTTAAAAAGTGGCGCCTAAGCGAAGCGCTTAAGCGCTTAGGCTCTAGGCGTTAAAAACGCATTGTGCATAACTACGCTTAATCTGTGCATAACTGCGCATAAGCATGCACTTTGTTCAGTAAAGCGCAAGACGGTGGCAAAACGCACAATTAACGCCTAGCACTTTTTTGAACTATGATAGAAATGGAATCTTAAATTAGAATAGTTGTTCTTCAGGTTTAGGCACTTGTTCTACATGAACAGAGTATGAAGACGCAAGAATATAATACTTAAAAATACAAAATGAGCTCATAGACCTTACCACATTCTTGGTTCGGGACCAATACAGAACAAGGTGTTCCCAGTCATCGTCCAGTAATGTGTCTCAGGAGAACATAAGGGAATTTAATGAGTTTCTTTGCCGGTGAAGTACGCTTTTCTTGTGTAATTCCGACATCGCCACCAAGCATTCTTGAAGATAGCAGAGGTATTAGCACAGGTTACCTCATCCTGAGTTTCCAAATCGGCCCTTCTCTATAGAGAAAAATGGGAAAATTTGTTGTATTATAACCATCATGGAGGTAGGATCTATGGGAAGAAGCAAAGTAATTGCCATGAATAACATTACTTACACATAACTCCTGGACAAACACCGTGAATCGGCATTTTCCTTCATCTTCAGTATAATATTTCCAAGATGGGAAGATATGCACATACGATTTAACAACATCAAATGCGATAGATGCTAAATTACGACTAGCTGGTTGTGCTTCCTCCACAGGAATAGCCGTACTAACTTGTGGAGTTGGGGTTTGCCGTGATAGTACTGGCCCTCTGGGCGCTGGAGCTGCCTTACTAACTGCTCTTGTTTGGGAGCTCTGTGGTGGAGATGGTGATGTGTCAACAGGAACTGGGTTACTATCGGCTGGGGTTGGGGTTAGATTGGGTGAAGCTGGTTATCTGTCCATCGCAGTAGGGGTACAATCTGCGAGAGTTTGGGTTATGTGTGGTAGGGCTGGTTCTTGTGCATGTACAACCGGGGTGCTATCTCCACCAAGAGGTAGCACTGTTTTATTTGAAGACCATGTTTTTAGTCTGCTAGATACTGGCATTACCCGCTCCAATTCAAATGGCTGATAAACAGGAAACATTGTTGAATGTACAGACATTGTATGAGAGACAGATGCAATAGATAGTGTGGAAAAAAGAGGGCATGAAATAGTTGACATGTATATTGTTTAACTAAAATGGATAGCATGACATAATTTCACATATATGATGTCTATCTAAACTGAATAGCATAGCATAACATAATTCAAAGATATGATGAATAACTAAACATGATCGCATGACATAATTCACCTACATGTTATCTATGTAATCATGATCGCATCATTTAATTCACATATGTGATTTATATGCTAAACAGAGGGCATTCGATATGATGTCTGAACTAAGAACATGGTGTTGAATATTGTGTATATGATGTCTAAACTATGCAATGCAAGACACTTTGTATGCATGATATGAGCAAGATAACCGCAACCAAGTTAGAGCATACACCTCGATTGGGGGAATAGGAATGGTCATCTGTCTTTGAATCCATCTCTCGAGGAGCTATCGGGACCCAACAAGAGATCTGCTTGACAGTAGCACTGCTCGCTCAAGGCCTTGTTTTCACTCCAGATTTTTCCATCTCCCACCCAAATGGCTGATTCACAGGAAGAGTAGTTTAATGTACAAACATTGTCGACAAATGGAAATGTAATAAAGAAAAGGATGCGCAAGATATCATTCAAATATATGATGTCTGGTTAAACAAGATGGCATTGCACATTTCACATATATTATGGCTGGATAAAAGACATGAGACTGCATAATTCCCATATATGATATAGAAACTAAACAGGTGGCATTACAGAACATGTCTAAATCCAAGCGTATGACATATATGATGTCAAAAGTAGGCACTGCAAGGCAACATATGCATGATATGACTAACATCATCATGCCAAGGTAGAGAAAACACCTTGGGGGGTAAATAGGAGTGGTCATCAGCGTCTGAATCCACCTCAAAACAGATACCTTCCTCTGGATTACAATCTGGAGAGGGGTGGGGAGGGTTTGCCATTGAACCCACAATGGAGCGATGTCTGCATGACATTGTATTGCCGCGCAAAACTCTTCTCTTTTCTCTACATGTTCAGCATGACTGTGTACAATATCTGACATGCATACGAAAAAAATATGGTGAGATTATGTAAGGAGAGCATGCAGAAATTTAGAGTGATGGTAACAACCAGTGGATGGATCCAAAAATAATGATAGCAGGCTGATGATTGCTTTAAATTAATAAAATGACAGATCATGATTGCTTTACTATTTGTTTCCCACCCAAGATGAACAACATAGGCATACCCTAGGTGAACCAGATATTAGACAGACATACTATTCATTGCTGCCTCGATATGTGCCCCAAAACTAATTTAGAACTCAAGTTTGAACATTAATTTGGACCTGACTTGGGAATCCAAGAGCTGAACAGGACGATAAAGTAGCAGGTAAGTTTAAGCAATGCAAAACATAAGCAGAAACAAAAGAGTGCGACCTCTCTTGTGGACCCGTGTACTACTCAGGTTCATCTGCTGAGTTGAGAATGGTGATGCTGCTATGTGGGTGCCGGGCGGCAGGAAGGAGATCCGAGGCGGCGAAAGATGGTCAGGAGTCGTGATGTCTGGTTTGGTGGATTCTTCTGTCGATGGAGCAGCTCAGGTGAGGTGGACGACGTCGCGGCAGGAGCAGGACAAACCACACAAAGTTCCCTTCAACATGTACACAGAATCAAGTAATTACTGTAAGGGCTCATTGGGCTTGCATGATTCTTAAAACGCAGGGATAGGAAAAACACCGGAATAGGATAGGAAAATGCACATGGTAAACAGAGCATTTGTAAACACAGGATTTCTGTCAACTTGGGTGTTTGGTTTACAAGGAATTGGAAGAGCAGAGGAATGCAAAGAAACATGGCCAAAATAAAGTGAAACCATATGAAAGCGCAGTATGCAGTTAGAATGTTATTCTGGCACTAATGCACTTGGTCTTGTTTTCATGCATAGGATTTTGAAAAGTAGGTCCAGGTGGAAGTTTTGCTTCATTCCTTTCAACAAAAATGCATGAATAATCGAATAGTAGAGTGCCATTGGAAAATCCCCTATTGCTATCTTTTTCCGTTGAACCAAAATAGCCCTAATGGATCGACGTGAATGTATAGTAATAAGTGATGCAACAAGTTTACAACCTCTTTGCCGTAGCCGTGTCGACCTCAGCATCATTGGGTTGGTCGCCGGGCGCTTGAGGCAGAGGTGGCTGCCTGAGGTGTGGAGGAAGATGTGAGGAATCAGACGGCGTCCAGTGCATCGCTCTGTTGTGATGGATCGCTTACGTCGTTGGAGCAGCTCCGGTGAGCCATAAGACGTCAAGGCTGAAGCAAAGACAAGATGACATCGTCAATCTCAAGTGGGATTCTAATAGCATCTCCAATAGATGATGTAAAATGGATGTAAAATTAACATCACCAAAAACCACCTGACTACAACAGATGAGGTAAAAACTGTTGACTCTGAACTTAACTGTCGAAACTGAAATTTACTGTGGAATATGAAGCTACTGTCGAAACTAAACGCAATGGTAGCAGAGAGGCACTTGACATGTAGTTTATAGAGGGCCTGCAGTTCATCTTCAACTTGCACCCCCCTGAGCCGCCAGCCATCACCGGCCGAACCGCTGGCCCCAGCGCCGCCTCGCCGCCCCGAAACAACTCGCCATCGCCGCCCCGACCAGCCCCCGAGGCCCCCGCCCACCCTAAACCCTAAGATAGATAGTGGGGTACCTCTCCGTGAGCCCCGCCCCTGCCATGGTGGTTCTTCCTTAACACCGCAAGCCCCCAACCCCTGAAAATTGATCGACCCAAAAGTCGATTCATCGATCAAGTGTGGCTTAATCGGAGGAGAGCAAGAGCACGGCGAGGGGGAGAGCAGAAAGCAGCAGTGGGCGGCGAAGCGATCGGCGAGAGCCGGAGCAAAGAAGAATAGCGAAGCGAAGGAAAGCGAGAGCTAGAGCAGCAGCAGCAGATCCGGCTGGTATGGACGCCGCCGCCGAAGGGGCCTCGCACTAGGGGAGAGCCGCCGTGGAGATGTCGCCCGCGGCGCCAACTTCAAGGTAGCCGCTCCATGGGGGTGCGGATGGAGCACCGTCGGCGCCGGGAGGTCGAGTTAAGGAGAAGGTGCGATGCGATGAGTGTACAACCTCTTTGGTGGCGCCGAGTAGGCCTCGGCTTCGTCCGAGGAGTCGGTGAGGATGCTACGGTTCCGGTGGAGCAGGTTAAGGCGGCGCTGTGGGGATGGAGCAGCCGCGATAGATGAGGCGATCGTCGGAGCAGCTCCTTGGAGCTGGAGGACGAGGCGGCTGAACCGGCGGGACGGCGAGACGGAGGACGGATCGTCATCCGGGGAGGTGGACGAGGGACGTCGAGCTGTTGCGGTGGACGACATCGTCGGGGAAAAGGCTCCGGCTGGGCAGCGGTGACGTGGCGGATGGAGGAGGGTGGGGTTTCGCGGCTGGAGCGGAGAGGTTATGGCGGCCTGGGATTTTGAATGACGAAAAGGGGGCGATGGGAGGGGGTGAAGCATGACTTAGGGACGCGTTTTTCCAAAATGTAGGGTGTGTTACAAAAGTACCCCCCACCGATTTGAACTAGCGGCCCTTTCGGCTCAGGGTTAGAAGGGGGATTTTGTGTGTCGGGATTTGGCAGCTAGAGGGAGTTTTCGCGCGCGTTGTAATTTCGGGATAGCAAGGCGCGGGTTGTGAAGGCGCCAGTTTTGGGAGCACGATATGTGAATTTTCAGGATATAACAAGACGCGCGTTGAATTTTAGGGACAAGCCTAACGTGTAGTAATATTGTACTTGTACGTACCAAATCAATTCGCACTTCCCTCAACCAAAAAGAAAATGAAAAAATAAAACTATTCACACCACACAAAGAGAGAGTCTTGCCCCGTTTTACTATACAAATGCTATTCAAATCTACTCCTCCTTCCATCTATATAGGGCCTAATGCATTTTTCGATGCTAACTTTGACCAAATATTAGAGCAATGATATATGACATGCAACTTACACAAAGCACACCGTTAAATTCATCTGTGAAAGTTTCTTTCAATGATATAATTTTCACATTGTGCATGTCATGTACTATTAATCTTGTCAATAGTCAAAGGCAGTCTTAAAAATCTCATTACGCCCTATATAGATGGGAGGAGGGAGTATGAATCCATGTTATGTCCGATTAAGTTTTCTTGCTTGCTGTATAATGCATGTAACCTAATCATACCAACATTTCGGTGCATTCCAAATGTCTATACTACCGCTGCAATTCAAACTAAATTTGAATTCGTTTCTCTATTTCAATAAGAATATACAATCATGATTGTTGCCAACTTCAACCATCATTTGTGTATTACCTTAATAACACACCACATTATTACTATAGAGATAGATATGAACTATGTGTACTACATGAACTCGAATTCTATTTTTTGAATACACTTGATGTTGATTCCAAATAATAGTACATTTGATGTACTAACTATATATTCATAATCTAAACCATGTTCCATACGTACACCGTGTTTATCACACAAAGTATAGTGCCCCGCCCCCTACATTATGTCAAGTATTTAGACCTGAGTTGCAAAAGCGACACATTAGCCCAAATTATAATCAATGTTCTACATTATGATATCTTCTTCAAGTATCCGTATCCACTTTTTTATAATGAATTATGATGTTTGTTCTGCCTTTTACACCTTCACGATCCTCTTCTATTTGTAGCTAGCTAGCGCTAACTTTCTATCGTGCATGCACACGCCCGCCTCATGCACCCTTAGCGCCCCGGCCTCCATCACAAGACGCTCATTATTTCTCTTTAGGTTGTCCACCAATGTGTGTGTAGGCCCCGGCTCCTTCTTTCTGGTACACACCGGTCGATATACCTCTCTACCCAAGTGTGCCTACAACAAACACATATATACCTTCCCTCTTCTCTTCTCACCGTCCATGCCCCCATATGTCCAATACGATTCCTCGCAGGTGCACACTCCCGCCCCTCTTTTCATTTATCACATGCTCGCACACTCCTCCCCCCTCGACATGGTAGGCCTCTCGCACCACCTCCTAGCCACACCCTCTCCCCGCCCCGCCTCTCCGACCTTATTTGCTTCTAACACATGCAAAGGCGTATATGAACTGATCTCCTACATATAGCCGTGTCGACTATAATTGCTTTCACCAAGCACCGATACACTTACCTCGCTAGTTATGTCTCTCCTTTTCTCGGACACACGACGGTTGATCTTCCTATGTAGTTACGCATGCTTACCACAACCATATCTTCTCCCCTCATCATCCTTGAATACCTCCCGACCCGCCTCTCACACGCATAGACGTATGCACATCCCCCGCCTCTCTTATTGATATTGCACTCATACCCTCCGCTTGTCTAGCGTGCCTCGCCACCATTTGTGAGACGCCACTCCACCACCAACCCTCCGATGCTCTACCTTTGTCTTTTTCCCAACCTTATTCCTCTGCTACACATATCCATGGATGTCGATCGATCTCCGTCAATACATAGCTAAGTCTCTCTCCTTCCCCACACATATACTAGTCGACTAGTCTCTACCCCCCCCCCCCCCGCCCCACACACACACACCGATAGTCGAACGTTGTAGGTAGGTATCCATGCCACGGAGAAGAACTGCACCTCGGCCCTCTCAAATTACAGTAGGCCAGCCGCCCTGTATCTTTGACATGGGCAAACACAAATTCGATGGCACTCTTTATCGATCGCACAGCCACACACTTCATCCCTGTTTTCAATTCTATCGATATCTCACGTCCATGACTTCGTTTCACACACATTGCATATGTTAAGTTTTTCTGGTTGAGATATCATCAACACATTGCCTCTATTTCACACAAACCATCTCTCTCACACCCACCCATGTACGTACCTGCACCTAAAGAAGAAGTGCATGCAGGACGCACGTACTCACGTCTCGTTCCCGCCACACCCGCTGGGTACATGGTGGAGTTCGCTTGCATTTAAAAGGCAGCCCACGTGATAATTTGACGCGTGTAGCGGTTGTTTACTCGAAGGAGGGTCGGGTACCACGCCTAGAATATAAAACGATTGTCGTGGGAAAATAGAAAAATGGGTTTGTCTCTCGTCACACCATCTCACACAAGGCCTCCGTGGCCTCTCTCTCTCAGCGTTGGTCAGTGATCCGGCCGCATGCCGTCCGCCGGCGGAAAGGGAGGATGTGCATCGCCTCCGCTCGACGGCGTTGAGGCAGCTCGTCCCGATCTGCGGTACCCACCGCTCTTCTCTCGACCAAGCTCCGGCGCGGTAGGGCCTTTCGCCACTTGCTTTCGCCGCGTAAAGGGCAGATTCCGGCCGCCGTGTCGGGAGGCTGATCGCACCGCGAACACCTATGGGGCCGGGCGGACCAGGCCCCTTGTGGTTCGGGTGGGGCGGAGATCGCACGAAGAGCGGATCGAGGCGAGGCACACGAAAGCAGTTTTACCCAGCTTCGAGCTCTCCGGAGAGGTAAAACTCCATCGCTGCTTGTTTGATCTATTGTGTTCTTGCTAGGGAGCAATGCAGGCTACAAAACCTAAGCGTGAGTGTCTATGGCGGTCGAATGAACCGAACCAGCCGAACCTTTTTTAACTGCTTTCACGTTGCACTCGGGCCTCCTTTTATATGCTTCAAGGGGTCTCCACGGGTGGCAACATAGGCGGGGTACAAATGTAAAACAGGAGTTGGTACACCTACTTGAACAAAGGTACAAAGGTGCAATATACCTAACTCGACGGCAAGGGACAAAAGCAATAAATGCCCGTCGTTGTCGCCCAAACAAAGTGTAACAGACCGTCAGTGCGCCTCCGCCGCCACGATGGCGAGCCTGTACCGCCGCTTATCGCTGCTCTCCGCTGGCTGCACAACCGCCGACACGCCGCCCATGGAACGGTCCCATGGCGACACGTCCGCCGGTGAGCCGGAGCGGGACGGAGAGAGGTTGCATGCCGTGCAAGCGCCTTGCCGCTGCCGAATCCTTGTCGCGCCTGAGCCTTCCCGCAAGCTCCTCTTGCCGGGGCCTTGTCTTCTGCGTTCGAGTGGCCTTCCCGACAAGCTCCTCTTGCCGGGCCTTCTTCGTGCCTAGAGGCCTTCCCGCAAGCTCCTCTTGCCGGTGTCTTGTCTTACGAAGGCTGCGGAGGGTCTTGGCGGACGCCCGGCGAGGCTTGCCACAGAGACGCCGCGATCGCCTGCAGACAAGTTCGGGTACTAAGGTACCCCTACTTCAAGACACCGGTGAGCCCCGGTTCCGGGCCATACACGGTGCCGAAGGCTGTTGGGCCAGCCCAAAACAGGCACGGGACGCTGCCTGGGTCCAAACCAAACCCACTCAGATCCGCCGCGTTCCCGTGAACGGCACGTGTCGATTGCGGCGTCGTGGGGAAGTGGGCGGCGTGCGGGTCGCTTCACCCGTCAGCCGCTTCTGCATCCCCGCCACGTGGTTCCCATGCTCTTGGGGTCGCGGACGGTGGAAGTGGAAAATCGGCGTTACAAGTAGAGGCAGCAGGTCGGCCCCGATTCCCCGCTTCTTCCTATGCCCTGATTTGTCGAAAGGGCGGTCGAGCCCCGCCTTGCTTCCTTAAAAGAGCGGAAGGGGAGCGCAGAAGCCCGCACTCTCCCATCTCCTCCTTTCTCGATTTACCTCCCCTTTCTCTCATTCGTCATGGAGAAAAGGAACCTTGGTTCTTCATCGGTGGCGGCGAGGGTCGCTGCAGACAGCGCTCCCTCCCAACCCCACGCCTGGGTGGCGAGCCAGCCACAAGAGGAAGAGGGAGGGGCGAGGTCGTGGACGAGGTCGAGGCGTCGGGAAGAGGCGGCCGGGCGGCGCGCCGCCTCCGCTGGCCGGTGGTTCCCCTCCTGCGGCGGTCCATACAGGGACGACCCTTGCGAGTTCTTCGTCAGGCTGCGCTGGCGCCTCGTCGTCGCCTCCGGCTTCCAGCTCCGTTCATGGCGATGGAGTCGGATCCGCCGAGACACCGAGATGCGCATGAGGGGCTGTGGAATCAGCGGCATGCGAGTCCGTGTTGTATTCCCAGCCCCTAATGTGATGTATCTTGATCGTGGGTGGAAGACGTTCACTGCATCCACAGCTGAGAGGGGTTTACCCTCCATTTTAAGTTAATGGAGGGTGATCTCCTCTCCGTCAAGGTCTTGGGGATCTCGGTACTCGGGCGAAGTGCTGCGTGGATAGCTCCTCCGACAGCGAAGATTCCCTCGAGCGAGAGTGACGAGGAGGAGACCGACAATGACGATGAGGGTAGCGGGCCCGATTAGTTGTCGGGCGCCGTTGCAGGCGTCACCGGGCGACCCCATCATCCGTCGCCGGCTCCTTGAACTCCCGGGTCGTCTCCTTGGGCGACCGGCGAGGGAGGCTGCGGAAGGGAAGAGGGATGGCGACAAGGCCGTCAAGTCGGAGGCACGAGGCGTAGTGCCCTCGACAGCGTGGCCGACGCCCCGCCGCCTGCCTCGAGCCCGCTTCGGCGCGCCATCTCCGTCAAGCCCTTGGGGAGCTCCGGGATGTTCCCTTGGTGCCTTCGCACTGTAGCTCGCCTAGGCGTTTCTTTTGCCCTTCTCGCCTCCTTGACCTACCTCCTGAAAAGAGGGACAGGAAAAGGATTACGGGCATCTTGTCTTTTTAATTTGTAAGCCTTCGGGCCTTATAAAAACTTGTAATCCTCTCTTTCATGTTTTTCATTCTCCACGGATTGTATCCGAGTAGAATGTTTTTAATGAAAAAGGGATGCTTGAAAAGGGATGAAGGGCTTATCTGATATCGCAGCCCCCGGCAACTCTGGCTTGCCGCAGCCCCCGGCAACTCTGGCTTGCCGGGGCTTGGGTGCCGGCGCGACCTTCTTCTCCTCTTCGCTGTTATTTTAGTTCTGAGAACGATTTAGCTAGTGCCGCAATAAGTTATTTTTGTAATATAACTTTATTCTAGGCAACATTTGCTACGTTACTTCCTTTACTCGACTCTTGGCTTTGTATGTTATTGCCCTACGCTTTTCAGCGAAACTTGCCGGTGCAGGCACCCTTGTCATGGCGAGCCGAAAAGCGGAACTTCAGCAGCTTCTTTGGCGGGGTCGCCATCTTGACAAGCAACCTTGTCGCGGACTAGCCGCAACTCACTTAAGTTGTTGAGCGGACTCGAAACAAAGTAAGGGCGCGACCAGTCACGATTTGGTTCCTCCGCGCATGGGTTTTTCATACAAAGCGCGGGCGTTCAAGGAAGATAACTTTAAAAATATATTACTGATCTGAATCGATCAATGCAACGTTATTTCCTCTACTTGATTTCTTCCTTTGTACGTTTCTGCCTTACGCATTTAGGGGACTTGTCGGTGCGGGCACTTTTGCCGCGAGCGCTGAGTGCGGAACGTCAAGACGGCCGATAGTGCTGCCTCCCGACAAGCAACCTTGTTACATTTCAGCCGCAGCTCACTTAAGTTGTTGAGCGGACTCGAAACAAAGTAAGGGCGCGACTAGCCGGCGAGTTGGTTCCTTCCGCGCATGTGTTTTCCATACAAAGTACTATCGTTCGAGGAAGATAACTTGAAAATTTAAAAATTCATTGCTCAAACTTTGGCAACTTAGCTTTTCTGTCTCTTGCTTCCCGATGAGGTGAATCTTCCTCGAGCGGTGTCTGGTCCATAGTATTATCTCCTCCTTCCCCCCTGGTTAACTTGTGCGCGAGGGAGCCTCCCTTTCTTTGAAAAAAAGAAAAAGAAGAGGAAATAACGTTATGGAGCCCAGTGGCTCGATTCTGCTTACCGGGTGTGGTTGCTGCACAAAGTGTTAGCCAAAGCATGCAATAAATTGATGAAAGCATGAACTTGACAAGTTGTGCGCAACACATGAGCTTTTACTGACGCACGGGTCTCGCGCCGCTTTGTACAAAGGATTACATGCAATCGCTGCAAGACTTGTACAAAGGTGGTTGCCGGAACGGGTTCCGACAACCGCGCCCTATGGGTAAAACTTACGAAGATGCTCAATGTTCCAGGAGTTGCTCACCGGAATGCCATCTTCGGTCTCAAAGGCATGACAGCGCTGTGCCTAGTGACTTGTTTCACCCGATAAGGGCCTTCCCACTTCAAGGCCAACTTGTTTGAATTCTTGGCGGACTGAACGCGCCGAAGAACAAGGTCGCCTTCCTCGAGACTTCTGGCATTAACCCTGCGGCTATGGTAGCGACGCAGGGCTTGCTGGTAGCGAGCGGCTCGCACAGCGGCCTGAAGATGATCCTCCTCGAGGAGCAGCGCGTCATCTTGTCGCAGCTGCTCTTGCTCAAGCTCATCATAAGCGAGTACTCGAGGCGATCCGTATACGAGTTCCGTGGGGAAAACTGCCTCTGCTCCATAGACTAGAGCAAAGGGTGTCTGGCCAGTGGCTCGATTTGGCGTCGTCCTGATCGACCAAAGAACCACTGGCAGCTCCTCGATCCAGTTTCTTCGGCACTTGTGCAGCCTGTCGAAAGTTCTGGTCTTGAGCCCGTGCAACACTTCAAAGATTTGCCCTCTTCGCTTGACCGTTGCTTCTCGGGTGAGCAATGAAGCAAAGCAGACCTTGGCGCCAAGGTCTTGGACGCGCCTTTGCATGAAGGTGCGACTTCAGAATTGTGTGCCGTTGTCGGTGATGATCCGGTTAGGGATTCAAACGACAAACAATTGACTGAAGAACTTGATCGCCGATCGCGCGGTCACCTTCCTCATCGCTTCCACTTCCGCCACTTTGTGAACTTGTCGATGGCGACGTACAAGTACTCAAAGCCCCGACAGCTCGGGGAAGGGGCCGAGGATGTCGAGCCCCTGCATCAAAAATGGCCGTGATAAAGGGATCGCCCGGAGAGCTTGAGCTGGCTGGTGTATCTGTTTGGAATGGAACCGCACGCTTCACACTTGGTTACTTGTGCAGTTGCATCACGGAGGGCTGTCGCCGAAGAAACCTTGTCGTAAAAGCTTTGCCGGCAAGTGCTCTTGCGCCAATGTGGTGACCACATATGCCTCCATATATCTCTCGCCAATGCCTTCGGCCCATCTTCCCTCGGGAATACACTTCAATTTCACACCGTTGAGTCTTCTTACATGCATGTATCTGTCGACAAACTGGTACATACTTGACCGCCGGGCTACTCTTTCCGCTTTTTCTTGCTCTTCGGAAGTTCTCCGTCTCAAGGAAAAGGACAATCGGTTGCGCCCATGCCGGAGCTTATGCTCGACAACAAGGACTAAAGGCACATTCGCCGCTGCGGGAACATCAGCTTCCACGGCAAGAACTCGCGGCCCCGCCGGAGCTTGATGCTCCCGACAAGCTTGCCGGAGCAAGACTTGTCGGGAGCGTCGCTTCAACGAAACAAACCTCGGGTCTGCCGGAGCAAACTGCTCCTCAAGATTTGTTGGTGTTGATCTTGGGGACCTTTGCAACGACGGCTTCGGGAAGCTCGCCGGAAAGTAGTCACCAGAGGCCAACTTCCTCTTCTTGCTTTGTCCAGTTGATGGTGTTACGGTTGGTCGAGTCAGCTTGAGCACGAAGATCCTCGGTTCCACAGTGCAACTTAAGTGCAGCGCACTTTGACAGCCGTCACAAGAATATCATTCTCGAGCTCTTGAACGTGTTCCATTTGCAGGCCGTCCAAAGTGCTCTTCTAGCTTCCTCACTTCATCGATGTAGGCTTCCATCAACGGACTCGGTAATCTTTGTTCACTTGTCGGACGACAAGTTGCGAGTCACCCCGACAATAAGCTTCTTGATCCCAAGGTCCACGGCGATCCACGAGACCGCAAGCAAACCTTCATACTGCGGTATTGTTTGTCGCTTGCTCCTTGGGAAAGTGCATCCGGGCGACATACTTGAGGTGCTCTCCGGTGGAGTGCGATAAGCAAAGACGCCGCACCGGCGCCTTGCAGCGAGAAGGCACCATCAAAGTACATCAGCCACTCTTTGCTTGCTTCTTTGACGGGAATGCTTGTCTCCGGAATCTCTTCATCTGGCGTTGGCGTCCATTCTGCTATGAATTCTGCCAAGGCCCTGCTTTGGACAGTTGAAGTGCTTTCAAACTTGAGACCAAAGCTTGATAGCTCCAGTGCCCACTCGACAATCCTGCCTGTCGCTTCTGGATTCTGCAGATCCTCTTCGTGGAAAGCGAGTGACAAGCTGTGATCTCATGTGCTTGGAAGTAATGGCGCAGCTTTCTCGAGGCCATGAGGAGGCCGAAATGCATTTTTGCACACCGTAGTACCTTGACCTAGCCCCTCGCAGGAGGGAACCGACAAAGTAGACTAGGCGCTGCACCATCCTTTTCTCGCAGACATTCTCGTGTCGCCATGACTCGCCCTTGTCGGGACCAGAGCTTGTCGGCGAAGCCCCTCGCTTGTCGCTGGATGTGTTTGTCGTGGTCGCTGGCTCGTCATCCGCCTCCCTCTCCGCTACTAACGCAGCACTAACCACTTGATTGGTTGCCGCTATATATAGCAGCAACTTCTCTTGTGGCTTAGGTGCGACAAGTGTTGGAGTGGAGGATAGGTATATCTTCAAGTCCTGCAGCGCAGCCTCCGCTTCGGGAGTCCATTTTACTGGACCTGCCTTTTTCAAAATCTTGAAATATGGCAGGGCGCACTCAGCAGACCTAGAAATAAACCTGCTGAGAGCAGCCACACAACCGGCAAGTCTTCGTACATCCTTGACGTGCTTTGGTGCTTCAATCTGCTCAATGGCCTTGATCTTGTCAGAATTAGCTTCAATCCCTCGTTGAGACACGAAGAACCCGAGAAGCTTGCCGGAAGGGACTCCAAACACGCACTTCTCGGGGTTGAGCTTTAGGTTGATCTTGCGCAGATTCGCAAAGGTCTCGTCCAAATCTTGAACCAGAGTTGCTTTGTCCTTGCTTTTGACCACTATGTCATCCATGTAGGCTTCTACATTTCTGTGCATTTGCGGCTCAAAAGCGTCATGTTCTACCCTTGCAAATGTTGAACCAACATTCTTCAAACCGAAAGGCATCCGTATGAAACAGTATGTGCCACATAGTGTGATGAATGCGGTCTTTTCCTCATCTTCTTCAGCCATGAAGATCTGATGGTATCCTGAGTATGCATCAAGAAACGAAAGCAAATCACATCCAGCCGTGGAGTCAACAATCTGGTCAATGCGCGGCAAGGGAAATGGATCTTTGGGACAAGCTTTATTAACATCCGTGAAGTCAATACAAAGCCTCCATTTTCCATTTGCCTTGCGCACGACTACAGGATTGGCCAACCACGTAGGGATGGAGCACTCTCCGACAAGGCCTGCCGCTTCCAGTTCTTGATCTCTTCGCTATGAATTCTTGGCGCCCACCGCTTGCTTCCTCGACTTTTTGCTTGACGGGCGCGCGATGAGGACAAACGCCAGCGGCGGTGCTCAATCACTTTCCCGGGAACACCGGGATATCGACGGTTGCCATGCAAACACGCCGACATTCGCCGCAGGAAAGCAACGAGCGCCGCTTCCTATTTAGGGTCGAGAGAGGCACTGATGGTGAAGGTACCACCAGTGCCGTCCTCCTTGGCGGGCACCTTCTTGGTCTTCGGTGGAGCCACCATCTTCTTGCACTTGCCGGTGGAGCTCGATGGTGCGTCCTCGACGCTAGCGCAGCACTCCGAAGAGGTGCGCTTGCCGGAGTAAGCATCAGAGCCCTTGCCGGACTTGGACTTGGTCTTCTTCCCCGTGAGCTTCAGCCGCAAGTGTCCGGGTAACTGTCGCTGCTGCTGCATCCCGGAAGATCTTGTCGGCACAGATAAGGGCGCCCTTCTTGTCGCCATGGACAGAGATGACGCTTATCGGGCCTGGCATCTTGAGTAGGTTGTAGGCGAGTGAGAGGCTGCCATGAACTGGCGAGTGCTGGCGGCCAAGTATCCCATTGTAAGGCAATGGGAAATCGGCAACGTCGAACGTAACCCTCTCACCCCTGAAGTTCAGCTCACGCCAAATGTGACCGCAACGTAATCTTCCCTTCGCTTGCTCCTTCCGGATTGATTCCTTGAAGGTACCGGTCTCTTCGAGCTCACCGTCAGGGATTTGAAGCTTCGGGAGCAACGCGGAGGAGATGAGATTCAAGCCGGCCCCGCCGTCAACTAACATTTTTGTGACCTTGAGGTTGCGGATGGTTGGTGAGACCAACATCGGCAAGCACCCGACCGCAGTCACGCGGTCAGGGTGGTCCTCAATATAAAAAATGATAGGCGTGCTGGACCACTTCAGAGGCCTGCGTGACTCTACGGGTGGCTCCGCTGCATTGACCTCCCGCATCCATTGCTTGAGTTGGCGGTGGGAGGTATGCAGGGAAGCACCTCCGTCAATGCAGAGAACCTCCGTGGCTTTCTGAAACTCCTGCTCATCGGTGTCGCTGCCCCTCCATATCTTCATCACATCATCATCTTCATCCTTGTCGCGACCGCTGGGAGGTCGATCTCCTTGCCGCCGCTTGGCTTTGCCGCAAGGCCCTCCCCGCCGGACGCTTTCTTGCTTGCTCCCCAAAGCACCTTCCTGGGCCTTCTCCTTGTCGCGCCGCTCAGACTCAGCTCTTCATTGCTCGACAAGCTTCTCGACTTTCTTGCAGCTCGGAGGTCGTGGCCCTTGGTGCGGTGGATCTTGCAACCGCTGTCGGAGCTGTCTCGCTTGTCGGCGGCCGCCACCGACTGGTGGTTGGCGTCAGCGGCAACCTCCTTGCCGGAGCCACCAGCCTTGGCGTTCTTGTCGCCACCTCCATTGCCGGACTGCTCGACTGCTAGCACTTCTCTGGCTTTCTTCTTCCTATTTCCTCGCCGCCGGCCCTTCTTTGTCGGGGCTGTGTCATCACTGTCAGATCCTGCTTCTGCATTCTCTCCAGGGAGTCTCCTCCCTTCCTCAGCGCGTGCACACTTGTCGGCCAAGGCGTACAGCTCACTGACGTCCTTGACTTTGCACATCGCCATCTCCTCTCATCCTGCGGTTCCGCACATTCTCGATGAAATGCGCCGATCACCGCAGCAGGGTGGACGCTCAGGATGTTGTAGTGCACACGGTTGAATCTCTGAATGAACTTGCGCAGGACTCTCCTTCCTTCCGGGCGAGCAAGTGAAGGTCACTCTCTTGGCCATGAGGTTTGTGGCCACCGTGAAGGAGCCAACAAACCGATGGCACAGATCTGCCCAAGAGGATATGGAGCTGTCCGGCAAGTGCATGAGCCAAGATCCGACGTTAGGCTTGAGCACGAGCGGGAAGTAGTTGGCGAGGATCTTGTCGCCCCGCCCCCCGCAGCCTCGCACCGCGATGGTGTAGATGCCGAGGAACTCCGATGGATGCGCCCCGCCATCATACTTCTCCGACACGCCCGTTTGAAGTTTTTTCCGGGCCATCGGACTTGCCGCAGCTCACGTAGTGAACGCAGGGCAACCTACCGCAGACGGCAAGTCGCTCGGCCCCTCCAGCGTGCATGTCAACAGAAGGCCCAGCGCTTTGTCGGATCGACGTCGCGCTTCTTCGGGCGCCGATGCGAAGTTCGAGCGCCCTCTTGTTGTCGCCATGAAGAACTTGGCGCTGATCGCGACGAAGCTCATGGATCCGGACGACGCAGTGGAGTCGCTGTCGAGGTTGATCCGGTGAGTCGGCGATCTTGGTTTCTTGGCGGAGAGTGCACGGTGGTTGCACCTCCGATAGTCTCGCCGCCATCGCTCGCGTTTTGTCGCCACGCCGGCAATGATGGCGTTGGTTGCCGCGAGCGCCGCTGCTGGCAAAGCCGATGAGGCTCTGGATGGTGGCCCTCCACTCGTCGACCTTGTCGGCCGTTGGAGGGTAGTCGAGGAGCAGCTGAGCTCTCGCCAGAGCTTCTGTTGGAGTAGTAGGCGGCATTGGAGAACGGTGCGAGGAGCGGGACACGCTCGGACTTCTAACTACGTTTGAAGGAGCAATACCGTCCGGCGCATCAGATCTCACTCGTGCCAGCATGTTGGCGCGCATGCTGGTCTTGAGGATCTCGATCCAACGAACGTATCGCATTGTGGACGCCATGACGTTGTTGGTCCCGCGTCTCCTGAGATGGGCGCGGGGGATGCACGGACACCGAGGTTTGCGGTGCCTTGTCCTTGGACTTGGCAACGTCGCGAGCACCTTCCTCGGCGCCCGTTCCTCCGCCAGCGTCTGCCCCACCACCCGTTTGCTGCGGTGAGGGTGGGTACGACGCGGACGGCTCTGCCGCCGCTGAAGCCTTCTTCTTTGGTGGCATGTTGAGGAAGATGTTGATGACGCTGGTCGTGTGTGAACGCCGGATCAGATTCACACAGCCTCGACGCCTCTACCGGGCGCACCAAAGATGTCGGGAGGCTGATCGCACTGCTGAACACCTATGGGGCCGGCGGACCAGGCCCCTTGTGGTTCGGTGGGGGGCGGAGATCGCACGAAGAGCGGATCGAGGCGAGGCACACGAGCAGTTTTACCCAGCTTCGGAGCTCTCCGGAGAGGTAAAACTCCTACTGCTGCTTGTTTGATCTATTGTGTTCTTGCTAGGGAGCAATGCAGGCTACAAAACCTAGCGTGAGTGTCTATGGCCAGTCGAATGAACCGAACCAGCCGAACCTTTTTTTAACCGTTTCTACGTTGCACTCGGGCCTCCTTTTATATGCTCAAGGAGTCTCCAACGGGTGGCAACATAGGCGGGGGTACAAATGTAAAAACAGGAGTTGGTACACCTACTTGAACAGTGTATAGTGCCAAATACCTAACTCTGACGGCAAGGGACAAAAGCAATAAATGCCCGTCGTTGTCGCCCAAACAGTGTAATAGAGACCGTCAGGTGCGCCTCCGCTCGCCACGATGGCGAGCCTGTCAGTGCCGCTTATCGCTGCTCTCCGCTGGCTGCACAGCCGCTCGACACGTGCCCATGGAACGGTCCCATGGCGACACGTCGCTGGGTGAGCTGGAGCGGAGACGGAGAGAAGTTGCATGCCGCGGTAGCGCCTTTGCCACGGCCGGTCCTTGTCGCGCCCGGAGACTTGTCGCGCTCCGAGCCTTCCCGACAAGCTCCTCTTGCCGGGGCCTTGTCTTCTGCGTGCCTGGAGTGGCCTTCCCGACAAGCTCCTCTTGCCGGGGCCTTCTTCGTGCCTAGAGAGGCCTTCCCGGCAAGCTCCTCTTGCCGGGGTCTTGTCTTCTGAAAGGCTGCGGAGGGTCTTGGCGGACGCCCGGCGAGGCTTGCCACGGGGACGCTGCGATTGCCCGTGCACAAGTTCGGGGTACTAAGGTACCCCTACTTCAGTACACCGACACGCAGGCGCCCTCCTAGTAACATCCCGACGACCCTCAGGTACAACTTCCTCCGGCCTTGCTCCACTGCCCATCTTCCCGTTGCTGCATGTGGATCTTCTTTAGTTGTTTTATTAAATCGTATCTCGGCCGGCGTACTTTCCATCTTGCAATCACGTCCTCAAACCATTTTTGATAAACCACCATGTGCTATCTTTCCCTTTTTACAAGGAGCATGCTTCTTTTTTGTCGGCGTATGTGTCTTCAACTCGTGTTATTGGGCAGTAATTGTTTCCTTTCGACCTCCTTTTGCAAACAGGGCTATCCATTTTCACCTCGTTGCTATTGCGGCCTTTTGGTGAACTGCACAAATCACTTTTCTGAAGAGTGTTTTGTGCAGTTCCGCCAAAATGTCACACGAGCAACGTTTTTACATTTTTGTAGGACTGCGGAAAGGGAAATTGGTTTTGCTATCCTCCTCAACCAACTCCATGCCTAATCTTCTCCAACAAGAAGTTAGTCCTAAAGAGAGATCATAGAGGTGATCGGTTTCTATTTACGTGTGTTATGTTTCATCATCTAGTTCCACTATTATTGTAATCACACCGACTGGATATCTTTGCAAACAGGGATGGTCCGCTTGATTTTAGTGGAGCTGCACAAAATGATCGGATTGTGGTGTCCTTCATACACCTCTTTTTTGGCTACAGAGCTGGGTGAAACTAGCTGCCAAGCAATGAACACTGTGCCAAGGAAATGGAGCCATGCCTACGAACATCATCGATCAATTATATATTTTTTCTTTATTTGTACACCTTCTCACAACTTTGTCTTCAGTTGTGATGTGAATATTGGCGCTGATCTGCGAACCATTGAGATGCATTAGCCATGGTAGTTTCATTTGTATTTGATGGAATGTTGTAACGATATAATCTCGAGGCAAGACACATGAATCCTAAGTTGAAACCTTTTTTTTCCTGCGGGAACCAAAGTTGAAACCTTCATAGAATCATAGTACAATTTCATCAAAATTATGCGTACATATAAACAAATCCTGAAGGATTGATAGCAATGCCAGAAACAATTCAACTTCGTTTCGCCAGACATGTTGGACATCCTTCATCCGGCTCCACCTGCCATGCAGCAATATTGAGTGCACAACACAACTTCAGGGAAAGATTTACCCCGGTCGTTGCGCCGCAGTAGTAATGACTAGTGAATAGTCAAATCACAGAGCCCCATGTCGGTGTCAAAACCGGCAGAACTCGGGTAGGGGGTCCCGAACAGTGCGTCTAGGCGGATGGTAACAGGAGACAAGAGACACGATGTTTTTACCCAGGTTCGGGCCATCTTGATGGCGGTAAAACCCTACTCCTGCTTGATTAATACTAGCACAAATGCCCGTGCGTTGTAATGGGAGAGAGTTTTTTGCGAGAAGCATCGGGAGATATAATTGATGTGTCCATCAAAACGATCTCCACAACAGTGGGGCGATAGAGAGGAGAGTTGTAGTGTTCTCGCGGGTCATGTTTGGCTCGCGAGATCTTTGTAGTAGTTGGGTTGGTTGGAGTGGCAGCCACTACCCAACTCGTGCATTTTTTCCCTTCAGCTCCGCCTTCTTGTCGAGGTTGTGGTGACCTCCTGATTTAAAAAAAAACATGCAAGCATTTATTTTTTGAAAAAACATTGATTTCTGGAAAAAGGCAAACAAAACTTGAAATACGATTTTTTTTAAATTGACAAACAGTTTTTGAAAACTGGACCATTTCTAAGGCGGGACAAATGAACATTTTTTTTGAATTTGTGAACAATTTATGAAAATGGAAACTTATTTTGAAGATTTAAAACAATTTTCAAAAATGTATTTTTAATCATGAAAATTATTTTGATTTTGTGAACATTTCAATAAAAGAACATTATTCGAATATCTATTATTTTTTAAATAAAATTTATTTTAAAAATCTCAAACAATTTTGGAATTCTTTTTCAAAAAATGCGAACAATTTTTAATATCAAACAAATATTGAATGAACATAAAAAATTCAAAGTACCATATATTTTCAAAAACGGGAAACTATTTTGAATTAAAATAAATTTAAGGTAAAAGGATAAAATAACTTGTAAGGAAAAAGATAAAAATAAAAAAGGAACACGGAAGAAATAAAAAATGGGCCGGCCCAACATTGGGGGACTAATGGGAAGCTCGAACGATATGCCGCTCAAAGCGAAAAATAAGGTTTCCCAGCTGTGTGCGCAGGATATAAATGGTTGGCTTTTCTGGGCCTTAGCGCAGCGGCCCACAGCATTTAAATTCTGGACAAACTCTTATTTTTCTTCTTTTCTAGCAGATGGACCATAAAAATTTAGTACCACCTTAGATATAGAAAAAATATTTTTGATGGTGAACAGATGAAAAAATTGGAGAAATGCACCTTGCTTTATTAGTAGGTATAAATTGATGATATGGGTAGTACAAGAGTAGATCTACCACGAGATCAGAGATGCTAAACCCTAGAAGCTAGCCTATGGTATGATTGTTGTTCGTTCTACGGACTAAAACCCTCCGGTTTATATAGACGCCGGAGAGGGCTAGGGTTACACAGAGTCAGTTACAATGGGAGGAGATCTACATATCTGTATCGCCAAGCTTGCCTTCCACGCCAAGGAAAGTCCCATCCGGACACGGGACGAAGTCTTCAATCTTGTATCTTCATAGTCCGTGAGTCCGCCAAAGGTTATAGTTCGGCTATCCGGACACCCCCTAATCCGGACTCCTCAGAGTCCCCTGAACCAGGCTTCAATGACGATGAGTCCGGCACGCAGATTTGTCTTCGGCATTGCAAGGCGGGTTCTTCTCCAAATTCTATGTACCTGTTGAATAGTGTCTGGCTTCTCGTGAATATTGTGCTCCTTGGCTTCCATGGCTAATAATTGCCATCTTCCACGAGTCAAACGAATGCGAAAAGCCAGGGTGTTTTTACCTTTACCCCCTAGCTGCGTAAATAAGTTGCCCTATAAAAGAGACGAGGATTTAGATCCGAATCACACCATCTTCCCTTTGCGAGCATTCATCGGAGCGCATCCGACAAAGATCCATTCCATCATGGCCAGTCGACGCAGCTCCTCCTCTCGCCCTCCCAGTCCTCGGCCTGGAGGTTGGGAGAGATGTTCAGTCCCCAAGACAAATGAGCTAGTGACGCCCAAACCAAAGGATTCCTTCCCCAGCCTTCATGGTCCCGGTTCGAGCTGACTCGCCACCTATAATGGCGGAAAGCAGGCGGAGAGCGCCCCTATCCCTCCAAAGGAGAGCGGGTATGCCTTGTCCCTTATTTGATAAGGGGCTCGATTCCCAATTCATCCGCTTTCTCCAGGGGGCTCCTCGGAGTTCTACGGCCTCCAGTTGCACAACCCACGCCCGCCTCCATTTTGCATATTGCGGGCTTCAGAGCCCTTTGCGTGCTGTTCTTGGGCCGAGGCTCATTTCGCTACGTGGAAGAAGCTGTTTTGCCTTGTGCCCCGCTCTCGGAGGGGTCGATATATCAAGTG
Source organism: Aegilops bicornis (assembly GCA_021605145.1). Classification (NCBI taxonomy): domain Eukaryota; kingdom Viridiplantae; phylum Streptophyta; class Magnoliopsida; order Poales; family Poaceae; genus Aegilops; species Aegilops bicornis. The sequence continues at coordinate 670,916,125 of CM038673.1, read as the reverse complement.
GGCGGAGCCGAACTATGGCTATCACTGGGACCGGATATCTATCCGGAACCCCAAGGAAGTCGTCTGAAGACTGGCCTTCAGAATGGTTTTATATAGAAGGTGTCCCCCTGCCGGACCCTGTTCAGATCGGCCTCCCCGAGTTCAATAATGCTCCCTTGAAGAAGCGCCTAAGCTGGCATCCACGGAGCCCTCAAAGGAAAAATGATAAGGACGTCCTTTACCTGATGAGCCGGATAAGGTTGTTAGCTCATTTCAGACTGACCATGATCGGGGTCATGGCCACATGCATTATGCGGGGGGTGCAGCCGCTTCAGTATAGAGGCCACCCCATGTGGGATTTCAACGGGAGGATGATGCCACCGCTGCGGCCGTAAGGGGCCGGATCGTTGTCGCTCGACGAAGGCCTTGTCCGCATTGTACAAGGGAGAAGAGGAGGAGTTCCTCCGCGTCAATCCACAGGACGGATTTTGTATGTACAATCCTCCAAGCTGGGTAAGCGGACACTTCTTTTTGCCCATCCGTTCCATATGCCCATAGTTAGGTACCTTATCTTGTGATTTCGACGCAGGAATTGCGCCGGGCCGTGAAGGATATAAACATCCCTCCTCCACAACCCGAGGATCCGGAACGGTCCCTCAATCCGGCCTCCCAAGAGGATCCGGACATATCCGTGGAGCTGATTGATGGGGTATTTTATCAACTGAGCATCGACAATGCCTTGGTCGCCATTACGACCGATTACCCCGGAATATTTCCAGCCTCGCAGGTAACTGAGACCGAAGTCCCAATACTTTGAAAATGATCCATCTGTGCTTATTTTTGATCACCGTATACCAATGGTGTTTTGCAGGGGGAGCCCTTGAGGTGGAAGGCCGAGCCTGCAGTGGCTAGCCAACAAGGGGCAGCAAGGCCCAACAGGCTGAAAAGAAGTGCGGTCCAGATTGAGACGCCGGCGCAACGGTATGGCGTGCCATTTATTCCCAGGTTTATTCTCGGAAGGCATACTAACGCTTGTGCTCTCTTCAAGAAAAAGAGCGCTCGCCGGACTATATCCAGAGAGGTTGCCAATCGAGCCTCCACCAGCCAGGCTCCAAAGCCAGGTCCAGAAGCGGAGGCGAACACGAAGCGTGCGTCGGACGCTCCTCCGACAGAGAATGCCGACAGACTGTCTACTACCAATTCCGAGGTAGAGAGTGCCATGAATCACAGGCGTCGCTGGACAGTTCTTCGTGACGCATGTTTCTCCCAAGAGGCATTGAATGCCTTCAATTCGGGAGATGCACACCTCCGTGCCGCTCAAAATGGTCTAGCCAGAGCCACGGAGCAGTATGTGAAAGACATACGGGCGAGAAAATTTTGATGGTTATATATGCCAGTAGCCCCCGAGACTTGATACAGTTATAATAACTGATTTAAGGATCATTTGTTATGCAGGATCTTACACAAAAGAATACCCAACTGTCCCGGAGTCGGAAGAGTGCAAAGCCCAACTTGAGGCCGCACTAGCCGCTGCAGGGGAGGCCAAGGAAACCCCCTCTGGTAATATACGCTTTGAAAGATAAGTAGGTTGTGAAGTACGGCGTGTGTGTAAATCTGACAATATCACTGCAGATGGCGCCGGAGTGGATCCGGACAAGCAACAACTCTTGTGCCGGTTAAAGGCCGGCGAGAGCATGCTTACGAGGGTGAGGCAGGAGAAGAATAATCTCCAAGATGCCAACACCCAGCTGGGCGAGGAACTAAAGGATGTTCGTGCCCAGCTGTCGGACTCCGTGAAGGAGAATCGACGGCTTCAACGCGGCATTTTTAGTAAGTGCTTGAACGAACTTTGAAAAAGAGTTCAGCGAGGAAGTCGACTAACAGAGTTATATGCGTAGGTATGCTCATGTGTCGCCCCGCAGAGGAAATGCCCGGTTCTACGGGTGACCTTCTTCCCGAAGTTTACAACCGCACGAACGAGTTCGGCAGTGATGAAAGGCGCCGCCTGTGCCTTGTGGCTATCTCTGCCTCCTGCCCAAGGCATTGGAGAGCTTGCAGAGAGGCTTAAGGGAGAGCGCGGCGCTCCGATTATGGAAGATATCGGCCTGCCGTCAAGACGCCAGGAGGCTCGGGCCATGGTGAAGACGCGGTACACGGTGCTGACCCAAACCACATGGCCGAGGTCGGACCTGTGGGGCCTGATGGGAAGGAGATCCCTGTGAGCTTACTGTACGGCCAAGTAGAATTGGCCGCAAAGTATTCCCAACAGGACTGTAAACTAGACAGCCTATTAGATGGTATTGAGGAGGAATACACCCAGTCAAATTGACTATGTAATTTAAGATGACATGTAAAAATGCCTTCTAGCCAGATTGTAGATCGTTTGTCATGGCGGACCTTTCCGCTTCAACCTCGGGACCCTATAGTCTGGAGTGTGTCCGAATACCCTCACGGTTATGTAAGAACCGAGGCATGCATGGAGACCAGGCGTAGGGGTCATTTGTGCTTGAACAGACAAGTGTCCAACTAGTTATGTTATATTACATGGTTAGTAAGAAACATCTCCCAGGAAGAATAGTTCCGTTAGGGGTTCCTTTCCCTGGGAGGCATGCCCTAAAGTGCATGTCCCATCAAGTAAAAAGTAAAAGCATCTGGGGCAGATAAATAAATAAGTGAGAAATCATCTTTAGTTCACCGACCGAATATTCCCTTAAGAACGGTAGCTTCGGCTTCACCCACCGAGGTACATATCCGGCTGACCCGACAAGAATAATCGCAGAGGTGCTCCCTTTACCACCTAGCCGAACAATCGGGAACGAGGGGTAAGCACAGAGCCAGGCAACCCAGCTTGGCCAAAACTTAAGTCATATCGATGCATATAATGGTGAATAAAAGGTACATGCGGAAGCGTGACACATGTGTTAGGCATGAAGCCCGTACAAATAAGCTTCTATTAAAGAAGCCCCCAGGTATAATGAGCGAGGATAGCGCGTCAAGTGTGTGCGAACAATGCGCGGATGAGCCTTTAAAGGCTGTAAGAGAAAAAGAGGGAGAAGGAGAGAAATATAAGACAACTAATGTGTAAAAAATAGACAGAGGAAGGAGACGAACTCAGAATCCGGCGCTAGGCGTAGAATCTTCAGAGACGGGCTGCGTTCCATGGGTTCGGCTCGAGTTGTTTATCCAATGCATCTCGTAGACGGTACGCTCCACCAGTCAGGACTTGGTCGACAATAAAGGGACCTTCCCATTTGGGCTTGAGTTTATCCTTTTTCTTGTCCGGCATGCGTAGAACTAACTCGCCAACGTTGTAAGTTTTGGCCCGTACTTCTCTGCTTTGATATCGTCGAGCCAGCTGTTCATAGAATGCGGAACGGGCTTTTGCCACGTCACGCTCCTCCTCCAAGGCGTCCAAACTGTCTTGCCGATCGAGCTCGGCTTCTCTTTCTTTGTATATGCGCACGCGAGGTGAGTCATGAATTATGTCGCAGGGCAGAACTGCCTCTGCACTGTATACCATAAAGAATGGTGTGAATCCGGTGGTGCGATTCGGCATGGTCCGCAGCCCCCAGAGTACGGAGTCGAGCTCCTCTACCCAGTGCGTGTTAGATTCCTTGAGGGACCGCACTAATCTGGGTTTGATGCCGCTCATGGTTAGACCATTTGCTCGCTCAACTTGACCGTTAGTTTGAGGGTGATAGACTGAAGCATAGTCGAGCTTGATGCCCATGTTTTTGCACCAGAGTTTGACCTCCTCGACCGTGAAGTTCGTGCCGTTACCAGTGATGATCTTGTGGGGACGCCAGAACGGTGTACGACCCTCGATATGAAGTCTATCATCGTCCGGATTCGGCCGCCTTAATGTGCTTGGCCTCTATCCATTTGGTGAATTTATCCACCATGACCAGTAGGTATTTTTGCTTGTGGGTTCCTCCTTTAAGGGGTCCGACCATGTCAAGCCCCCAGACCGCGAAGGGCCAGGTGATGGGTATAGTTTGGAGGGTGGTGGGTGGCATGTGGCTTTGATTAGCAAAGAGCTGGCAACCGACGCATCGTTGGACTAAGTCCTAAGCATCTGCCCGAGCCGTCGGCCAATAAAATCCTATACGGAAGGCCTTGCTTACGAGGGCCAGGGCTGCGGCGTGGTGCCCGCCGAGTCCGGCATGAATTTCAGCCACAAGATTCCGCCCTTCCTCCTCGGAGATACACCTTTGAAGGACTCCGGTGGTGCTTTTCTTATAAAGCTCTCCCTCATGGACTTTATAGGCTTTAGATCGCCGCACTATGCTGCGTGCCTCGTTTTGGTCCTCGGAAGTTCCCGCCTGGTTAGGTAAGCTAGGAATGGTTCCGTCCCACGGGCAATGACTGCCATTATTACGTGGGCTGAAGATGTTACTTCATTGGCAGAGCCCCAATTGTGTCGAATTTTCGTGTCAGCAAAGGCGGTTGGAGTGCGGCTGTTATTTCCGGACTCCCCTTCCCATAATATGGATGGCTTGAACAGCCTCTCTAAGAAGATATGGGGGGGACGGCATCGCGCTTTGCGCCAATGCGTGCCAAGAGTTCTGCTGCCTGATTGTTTTCCCGAGCTATATGGTGAAATTCGAGCCCTTCGAACCGAGCTGACATTTTTAGGACGGCGTTGCGATAAGCTGCCATTTCCGGATCCTTGGCATCAAAGTCTCCATTCATTTGGGATATCACGAGGTTCGAATCCCCACGCACCTCTAGGCGTTGAATGCCCATGGATAATGCCATCCGGAGACCATGTAGAAGGGCCTCGTGTTCGGCTGCGTTGTTGGAGTCCGTATACATTATCTGGAGTACGTATTGAACTGTATCTCCTGTTGGGGACGTCAGAACGACACCAGGCCCCAGACCAGCGAACATTTTGGAGCCGTCGAAGTGCATGATCCAGTTGGAATATGTGCCGTACTCTTTAGGGAGTTCGTCTTCAGTCCATTTGGCGACGAAGTCGGCCAAAACTTGTGACTTAATAGCTCGTCATGGTTTATAGGTTATGTCGAACGGGAGGAGCTCAATACCCCATTTGGCAATCCGGCCCGTCGCGTCGCGGTTGTTTATAATGTCGTTAAGAGGTACTTCGGAGGCTACTGTTATCGAACACTCTTGAAAGTAGTGTCGCAGCTTCCGGGATGCCATAAACACTGCAGACGCTTATCTTTTGATAATGCGGATACCGTGACTTGCATGGAGTGAGGACAGTGGACACGTAGTAAACTGGTTTTTGAAGGGGAACTTGTGTCCGTCCGTCTCTTGTTCGACAACGAGCACCGCGCTTACCACTTGATGAGTTGCCGCGATGTATAATAGCGTTGGTTCGCCCATGTTGGGCGCGGCCAGGACCGGGTTTGTTGCCAATATGGCTTTTATTTCTTTGAGTCCGGCCGTGGCGGCATCCCTCCATTCGAAGTGTTCGGTGTGCCGGAGGAGGTGATAAAGGGGTAATGCCTTTTCTCCCAAACGGCAGATAAAGCGGCTTAGAGCCGCCACGCATCCAGTCAATTTTTGTATTTGTTTGAGGTCCTTTGGGATATCCAATTGTGACAGATCTTGAAACTTGGCTGGGTTTGCTTCAATTACTCTACCGGATACAATGAAGCCCAAGAGCTTTCCGGCTGGTACGCTGAAAACGCAGTTTTCCGGGTTAAGCTTGATGTCATATGTTCGGAGATTATCGAATGTGAGCCTCAAGTCGTCTACTAGAGTTTCGACATGCTTGGTTTTGACGACCAACATCATCTATGTATGCCTCCACTCTTTTGCCGATCTGGTTTGCCAGACATGTCTGAATCATGCGCTGATATGTTGCGCCGGCGTTTTTGAGCCCGAAGGGCATTGTGTTGAAGCGGAATGGGCCGTATGGGGTGATAAATGCCGTTGTGGCTTGGTCAGTCTCTGCCATCTTAGTTTGATGGTAGCCGGAGCATGTGTCGAGGAAACACAATGAATCGTGTCCTACGGTAGCGTCGATAATTTGATTGATGCGGGAGAGGGGGAAGGGATCCTTTGGGCAAGCCTTGTTGAGGTCTTTGAAATCGACGCATAGGCGCCAGGATTTGTCCTTCTTAGGTACCATCACCAGGTTTGCTAGCCAGTCCGGATGTTTTATATCTCTGATGAATCCGGCCTCCAATAGTTTGGCTAGCTCGTCTCCCATGGCTTGTCTCTTAGGTTCGGAGAAACGCCGAAGAGCCTGTTTGACTGGCTTGAATCCTTTTAGGACGTTTAGGCTGTGCTCGGCCAGCCGGCGTGGGATTCCTGGCATATCTAAAGGGTGCTAGGCAAAAATGTCCCAATTTTCACGTAGGAATTCTCGTAGTGCGGCGTCAACATCATGGTTTAATTGTGCCCCGATGGAGGCCGTTTTTGTAGGGTCCGTTGGGTGGACTTGGAATTTGACTATTTCGTCCGCTGGTTTAAAGGAGGTGGACTTGGATCTTTTATCGAGTATCACATCGTCCATGTTCACCGTGGGAGCGCAGTCACCAGTTCCTGGGCTGCCGCTAGGGCTTGGATAGTGCCTCAAGGGCTAGTGCGGCTGTCTTGTTTTCGGCGCGGAGTGCTATGTCCTGGTCACTAACAAGAGTGATGATTCCGTTGGGCCCGGGCATTTTGAGCTTCATGTACCCGTAATGGGGTAAAGCTTGAAAAATTGTGAATGCCTCTCGCCCTAATAGAGCGTGGTATCCGCTGATGAACGGGGCCACTTGGAACGTAACCTCCTCAGACCTGTAGTTATCCGGTGTGCCGAACACCACATCCAGTGTGATTTTTCCTGTGCGACACGCTTCCCGACTGGGTATTATTCCTCTAAAGGTTGTGCTGCTTCGCTCAATGCGGCTCCAGTCTATTTCCATTTTTCGAAGGGTTTCCTCATAAATGAGGTTCAATCCGCTGCCACCATCCATGAGTACCTTGGTAAGGCGAAAGCCGTCCACTATTGGACTGAGGACCAATGCTGCATGTGCTCGGGCTGTTCGAAATTTAGGTTCATCACTGGCATTAAAGGTAATAGCCATGTCACTCCATGGATTTATTGTTGCTACTTGGTAGACTTCGGCAAGGCTGCGGAGTGTTCGTTTTCGCATATTGTTTGATGCGAAAGTCTCAAGACTATTAATACCGCATCTTGGTATCCCTGGGCTGGTGCTCGTGGATCTTTGGGGTTAGAAGCTCTTCGCCACTTTTGGCCACCTGCCGGAGTATCCAACATGCTCTAAGGCTATGAGTTGGTGTGGCGCCTTCTGTACTATGAATTTTACAGGGTCCGTTGAGCCATCCCTCCAATACGGTTCCATGCCCCATAGGGATTTTTTGCTTTTTGGTGCTTAACCCGGGTGATTGGCGATAATGCACCCTTTTATTTTGGACTGGGTTTGTATTCAGGGCCGGATTGTCCCAAAATCTTACTTCGGTTTTCCAGGCGCTTTCCATCGCACAGTACTTTCGTACTATGGACACCAAGTCAGCAAAGCGTGTAATTTCATGGCGACCTATGGCGTTGAGGATTCCCTTGTCCATGCAATTATTGCAGAAGAATGAAATTGCGTCTTCCTCGCGGCAGTCCTTTATCCTGTTCATAACCAGGAGGAATCTGGCCCAAAGAATGATGTCTTGTTTAAATCGGGCTCTTGCCTAATTTTGGATAGATCGCCTATGTTCGGGTGGGTGGGTGGAATTAGATTCGAAACCTCACCCAATCTGAGGCTCAAGGGCCAAGTAGTTTCCGAACTCGGAAGCTTGGATTCTTGGATGTTGTCCAATGAATCTAGCCCGTTGCCTGACTCTAAGTTCAGGTCTTGAGTGTCGTCCTCCCCTCAGCGGGAATCCGGCTTGGAGGGATCGAGAATCCGGACATAGCTAGTCCTTAAGATAGATGAACGGTCACCGCATTGTTCCTCCACCACAGCAACGTGATGGGTGACCTAGGGAGAGTTAATCTCTCTCAGATCGGGTTTAGGCCCAATCTGATCGTAGTCTGTAGCCACTCCCACGGCGGCGATGCGATCCAGGAGCTCGTTTAAGGAAGAGAGCTCCGTCGGATCTAACTGCTCGGCGAGTTCCGAGTTGACGTAAAGATTGCTTTCGATGACCCGAGAAGTCATCATCGGTAGCGGGTCGAACAGGCGGTCATAAGAAAACCGCCTAGTCGGAGAGTTTGGCTGATAGCCAACGCTCCTTTAGCAACAGTGCCGTCTTTTAAGATGGGATGAGGCATCCTTCCTGTTGGCGACGGCACAGAGGAACTCTCAACGAAAGCACCAATATCGGTGTCAAAACCGGTGGATCTCGGGTAGGGGGTCCCAAACTGTGCGTCTTGGCGGATGATAACAGGAGACAAGGGACACGATGTTTTTACCTAGGTTCGGGCCCTCTCGATGGAGGTAAAACCCTACTCCTGCTTGATTAATATTGATGATATGGGTAGTACAAGAGTAGATCTACCACGAGATCAGAGAGGCTAAACCATAGAAGCTAGCCTATGGTATGATTGTTGTTCGTCCTACGGACTAAAACCCTCCGATTTATATAGACACTGGAGAGGGATAGGGTTACGCAGAGTCGGTTACAATGGGAGGAGATCTACATATCCGTATCGCCAAGCTTGCCTTCCACGCAAAGGAAAGTCCCATCTAGACACGTGACGAAGTCTTCAATCTTGTATCTTCATAGTCCAGGAGTCCGGCCAAAGGTTATAGTTTGGCTATCCGGACACCCCCTAATTCGGGACTCCCTCACCCCACCTTCGCCACAGTAAGTTGCTCGGACGAAGCAACCATCATTTCTCTATTCCTTGAATCCGTTGGTAGTCCCATATTCCCACAGTAATAAGTTTCTCGGGCGAATCAACCATCACTATATCTGCTCACGTGTGATGACCACAGGAGCTATCCATTCAGATTGCATGTTAAAAAAAAGGTCGATAACGAATGCGGAAAACTTCAAAAAAAAACTAATGCGGCACCTCGGGCCAACGCGGCCAGATCGCATTTTGCACGAGAAATTACACACCATGTTTCGTTGACATGTGGTCCCGTTCCAACATATCAGTGAGACGACGTCGAGTAGTAGGAGTATTTCTGAACGGACGTGTAGGCCGGGGCGCCTCTTCGTGAACCGTGGCAAATTGGCAACCGTCCATCGACTATTCTCCTTTCCCTCTCGATTTGGAACTGCCGTCGCACGCTCTTCCTCTCCCTCCTCCATTTTCCTTCAGCCCTTCACCCTTTCTTCTGCCATTGTTCGATTGTCTTCTCCATAAAGGGAACAGGACAGAAACGACCCTGTTATTCTTGCCCCGATCAGAAAGATGACGTGGTGGAGGAACTCATTGATCGGTGCAACGTCATCACCTCGGCTAGCATGGCAGGTTTGTTCAAGCCCATTCTCGACTCAACTAATAACATCATTACAAGGAACCCAAGAGTCAAGGAGCGGTTTGATCTCCCCTATCTTCTTCGCCGTGACCCTGATGACTACTAGCGCGGCGATGACGGAGGCCTCGCCTTGTGCAAGTTGATGCCGCTTGATAATGATACGTATGACGTTAAGATGCCATCGCTTGAGGACAAGGCTTGGGCAGGCGCAAATGGAGATTGGGTTGTTTACATTGGGTCCAACTGCGAGTAGGAACTTGTGAATGTGTACACTTGTGACCGGGGTCCACTTCCAAAAATCTCAGCAGACTGCCCAGAAGTTGAGCACACCGATATTGTACGCACGTTCAAATACAATCATGATGATTGTCTTCTACGGAAGATAGCAATTTGTCGAGTTCCCAACCGCTCTTGGAATTACAACAACTATGAAGTTGTTGCTATCTTCGACAAGCTTGTTGCCGTCCTTGGTGGTTTGAATTGATGGATATTGCTCAAAAATCAGTTTCTGTACACGGATGTGTACTGTTATGCAATTCAATACGACGACCTTGTGTTTGCTGCCACCACTGGTGGCACTGTTTTTGCATGGAATCGTTATGATTTCGGTACGTTTGTCTTCCACCGTAATTATAATTGTTTCATCCACATGCATGCGGGTTAGCAAGTTTCCCTTTACTAATTAACCTTCTTCTTGTGTTTCCAAGGTCCCGTGAACATTCCACCACCTATACTTGAAAATTTTATAACCAAGGGGAGATGGCGATGGTGATGATCACGAGCATGAGGACGAGCAGCGCCCATATACTCTTTGGCGCTGGCAACTAATTCCGATGGATCACCTCTTCTCGTGTGTATACAGCCCAATCGATGATGTTACTACTGAGGAAGCACGTGTTGTCTCCCATGGTCGTACTCTCCGGACCTATTCCAACACCCGTTGCATGGTATTCGGGATGGATACTAGTGTGCTAGCGCCAACACCTTCTCCCTGGTATAGAATTGATAGTCTTGGAGAAAACTCGCTCTTCCTTGGACCAAACTATCCGATGATGGTGAAAGGCGATCCAAATGCTGTTGACACAACGTTACTAGCACCATTTATGAGAAGCAACTGTGTCTATACCTCAGACATTAGGGTGGTTCCCTACCTTGCATCGATATAGTAGGCCGCTTCACCGGATGATCAGTCCTGCGTTGGTCTCGAGATCGACAATAGATGGCCCGTCCTAGAGAATCACTTGTGGTTCAAAGCAAGCGTTTCCAATGCCGAGGAATGGTTGAGTTGAAGTTCATTTCATTGCTTGTTATTTGTTGTGTGGTGAAAAATTTAGTATTTATAATGTATCCTCGTTGTCGATGTGGGTTGATGACCTGTTGTATGTAATAAAATGATATGCCTGTGATAAACTTACTAAATTTATGAATGGCTTTCGAGTTGCTTCGGGGAGTGAGTGGTGCGACGAGGCAAAATAATATTTTCCGAATACATAATTGTACGTGCATTGCAACAGGTTATCGGATGAGGCCAATCAACAATAGTAGTACACTATTTGTACTAGCTTCACATGCTTCGCGTGTCATGCGGGTGTTTTTACTATAGCCATATTGTACGTAACCAGCACCTCGAATCCTCGATACTAGTACTATATAGTAAGTAGTAGGAGTAGTAGGGTGGCATGGGCCAGAACAAGCATTCACTTCGAGGAGTACGGCACACGCCACCAGCACGACTTCCATCTGATACCATATTTCTTGGAGTCCGTGCTAGAGCACTCTCTTCAACCTCATCGTTTCTCTAACTCAGCCATCGTGCGGCTGGCGAGGTGGGGATTTGCCGATAGTCAGTTTCCTCACTGCGGTCCCACTTGTAAGGCCAACTCCAACGCTCTATCAATATATGGATGTACTCTTCTTCCCAATACAAAAACTTGTATCCATTCTACTCCCTCCGTTGCACATTACATGCCTTCTATTTGTCAAAATATATATGTATCTAGACATGTTTTAGTATATAGGTACATACATTTTTGCAAAAATGGAAGTCAAATAGTATTTTGGAACAGAGGGAGTACACAATAAAATTTTAAGTTAGCACAACTAGTCTAATCCGAGAGCACAACCGAATATTTGGTCGGGTTCTTCCTCCTTTTGCGGACACGTGGGACATCCAGCATCCAGGTCGTGTCATGAAATAAAATAGAGTGGTAGTTGAAGCCACGAGATGTGCATCTTGGGTTAAACGGTAAATAGAATCTTACTACTCTTGAGTAACTGCAAAAGTGGCCACCAAAGATCTTTCTTGGATTTGTTTTTCATCACCGTGCACGCCGAGGTTAAAGATGTGCAGGTTCAAGGTCCGCTATGCTTTCAGCGACATGTGGGGCCGCATGTGAGCAAACAGACGATGGGCTCCGTGTGTCCGCTGGCTGGCTGAGAAGAGAGATAGAGGAGGGCTGAGCACGGACTGCAGGAAATTTGTTCTACGTAACCAGCACCTTGATATTCGCGTGTGGTTGTTTCTAGAATAAAAAAAGGAGGTACCCCGACTTATGTTACTCCCACTACGCCTAGCCTAAGGTTAGTAGGTGACCTTGCGTTTGGCTCTTCACCTCTTCTGGAAGTCGATGGTTCTACAGTAGTGCTTCTGGCAATCTGTCACCAATGAACTGCTACACGTCCACCGCTTGTAAGAAAAAGTTTCTCCTCGTGCTGCGAGCCACCACGCACGTGTTGGCGAGGGAGAAGGCGTAATCAATGTTCTCGTCGTTCTGGGAGTTGACGGGACACATCAAAGTTATTTACTACTCCCTAGTACATACTCTCTCCCAAAAAGGGCTGACCATGTCATTGCTACCATCCCGTGCTCCGTCGTTGAGTACGTGCACTATTCACGTGCCATCGAGGAGAAAAAATATTGCGTAGGTGCCATCGGCGTACGACTCACTTCTGAAAAAGGGTTTCCCCGCCCCCCGCAAGACGACTCTCTTACGCATTGCTTATCTGATTATCTCCATTTTCTTGCATGACACGTGCACCTTGATGCTAGATGTCTCGCGTGTTCGGAAAAGGATGAACAGAGCTCACGTAAAAGAAAAGAGTTGAAGAGCATAGATTCCCGATGACCGAGGAGGAGCAGGGAACCTCGCGGTGGAGCATCTGCAAGGAACCTTGCGCGTTTTCCCCTGTTTTTTCGCCGCCTGCCAACCTATAAACAAATAAAAGAACATGAACTATTTGCTAACCACTAGAAACAGTACATCAGGATGCTAAGTTGAAGATGTTTTATACTCCCTCCGTTCCCAAATATAAGTCTTTCTAGATATTTCAATAAGGGACTACATACGAAACAAAATGAGTGAATCTACACTCTAAAATATGTCTATATACATCCGTATGTTGTAGTCTATTTGAAGTGGCTAGAAAGACTTATATTTAGGAACGGAGGGAGTAGTTTATATTGAATTATTGATAACCACGCAACAAGCCACGCATGTACAGGACGCATGCAGCCACGCATGTACAAAAGCCAACGCACTAACTCCATCCGATCCAAGTCATGCACAGACGCGCACAACATGGAGCACACAACGCACGTATACAAGATGTGCATGCACACACGCTCGGCCGCAGAATGTACATGAATAACACATCCATGCGCAAACACTCGGCTGCATGGAGGCGTGCGCCATCTGCGGCGATGTCCGGTTCGTCGTGCTACGGCGAACCTCGCATGCAACGGCGCATACGCATCTCTTGCAGCACCTCTTTGCCGTCGTTGCTCAACTACTAGTAGGAGAAGAAGACGACTGCAGCCTCGGCCTTAGAGCTAGCACCGATGGAAAAACACGCACGTTGCATGCACACGAGCACATACGGAGTGCCCACGACGTGGTGGTGGTGCGTCCCCAGTCGCCTCTACTCCTTCTGCACACGTTGTCTATCAAGGCGGCTGCATGCTAATGATGATGTGGGTGAGATCTTCTAGGACTCAGATGATGACGAGGAAAATTATGAGACACAAGGTGACGTACACCGTTAAGGTCCACGGTCAAGGGGGTGCTAGTAAGTGCTTAGATGTGCTTAGAGCAAGTACAATAGTGTTGAGTCAGCGGGCTATAAGGAATAAACTAGTATATTTCTGCTTAGTTGGAGGAAAGAGAAGAGGAGAGAGAAGGTAAGTGGGCTCTTCGTGAAGAGCGAGCTCTAGCACGTGCTCCTAGGCACTTTGTGAGAATGAAAGGTGGGCCATAGAATAAAAAAGTATTAGTACACTCTTTTGATCTACTATTGTACATGTTGACTATAAGATGGGTTGTAGATGACATGGCACTGGCTTATACTACTAATGCTCTTTAAATGACATGGCACTGGCTTATACTACTAAGTGCATTAAATGGCTTAGTAACTCAAGTCTTCAAAACATTGGTGCTTAGTTTATTGGTGCCACATCATATTTTATGCCTACGTGGCAGGCTTAGCAGCTGGCTACTTCTAGGCCCTCCTGACCAAGGGCGTCGTCGCCAACCAGGCACTCACCTCCGGGCTCCGGCAACACCACGCCCGCGCTTGTTGCGCAGAACGCCAACAATATCTACTTGTTCGTCGGTGCCGGATAGATACGCACCAACACACCAACTACATGGTCGTACGTACACTGATCAATGCTTGTTACAGCTTCCCTTTTTTATTTAAACTACACGGTCACTCTTAACCTATCTCATTTCGGCTGGCTTCGCAAGTGGTAAACCGAATGCAACAGAATTACTATACATCAACCGGTAAAACGAAAAGTGCGCATGAGATGTCCGGTGAGCTCAAATCTTTTTTATGGAATCTGGTGAGCTCAAATCATTACGTGATCTTTGAAATAGTAGATTTGGCTTCACTAGTCATGTAGTCAAAAGACAAAACATATTTTAGTCCTATAATATATCAGGGTAGAATGGTCTTTTCATGTTAGACTTAACACTGTTATGTGCCAAAATTGACGGAAGTGTCATGAAGGGAACAAAATAAAAATTCTGTGTCAAAAAGGGGAAATGATATTTTTTAGGGCCAAAAAAGGAAGCAAAATTTAAGAAAGGGCCAAATAAGGAATTCTCTCCATGATATTTCCCCGTCCGGACCGATCCCAAGTTGGCTTCTCACCTTCTTGGCCCAACAAAAACCCCTCCCCCCGCCCGCGCGCGCGTCCCGCCCGGCGCCAGCGGAGCCCGCCGCTCCACAGTGATGGCAAGGCAGGGCGACGCGACCTCTCACTGCTTCCGCCGTTGAAGCGGCTGCCGACAAAGCACCGCCTCTGCACGCCCGGCATTTCAGACTACACAGTGGATAGTAACTTTAGAGCAAGTACTACAATTAGATGACATAAGCAGGCTATAAGGATTTAAAGATAGTATTTATTCTTAGTTGAAGGAGAGAGAAGAGGAGAGAGAAGAGAAGCGGATTGTAAACGTGTAGCCGATTGTACTCCAACATACTTTGTGAGACAAAAGGTGGGGCCATTATTGATGATATTGTATTTATACTAAAGGTACTAACGGACGCCTTAATTACTCCGTCTTTTTTGAGACAAACCTTGGTGGGGCTATTATTGACTTTTTTTGAGCTATTATTGACTTGGACGTGCGATTTGGGGGCCAAAGGCCTACTATTATACTCGCACGACCGACCTGACATGCTCTACCCTAGCCGCCGCTGTATCATACGGTTTCGCACCGTTCCAGATATTAGCGCCGCCACGCAATTCTTCTCCAGCCCTCCTTCCGGCGTGCACCGTGAGAAGGGACAACATTCCTCCGAACCCCGCCTTTCGTGATCCTCAGACGGGAGAGGGCGATCAGGTTTTGGGGAGCACACTCGTGATCGCTGCTGCCGTGACGACTTCCTCAACGACAGCCTTCTTCCCAGACCTCGGTAACCTCTTCATCAACGACATGAGTGAAAACATCAACCACATCGGTTCTGCTTCCGCTATACAGTATGTGATTCTGTCCTCTTGGTTTAGTCCGCATCATTACTTTGATGTTTGCAATTGTCGTCATGATCTATTTACTGCTGATTCGGATTAAATCTCATACTAAATTGCTCATATATTCAACAATCCAATCCAAAAACCTGATTACAGGCAATTTACGCCAAGTGGTTTTGATGCGCTTTTGTAGCCGCCTACTTTTAAGGGGATGCAATATAAAAGGTGGCGCACAAGAGCAGTATATTGGTTTCAGATCATGTACTGCTATGACGCCACTAAGAGTAAGCTTCGAGGCGATCTTAATCCTACAATGAGGAAGCTTTTCAGAACATGGATACCCTCTTCAAAGTAGCCCTGCTGAGTGTTCTTGACGATTCCATTGTGGATTCATATATGTCGTTTGACAGCAGCAAAGACATGTGGGCTGCGTCGAGGCCACGTTTGGGCCCTCGGGCGCTGGCAACGAGTTGTACGTCATGGAGCAATTCTATGACTACAAGATGACTGATGAGCACTCTGTTGTTCAGCAGACTCATGAGATCTGATCACTCTCTAAGGAACTTGAGTACTTTAAGTGTGTGTTCTTGGGACAAATTTGTTCTTTGGGACCATCATTGCCAAGCTTCCACCTTCGTGGAACGATTTTGCTACTTCTAAAAAAAACAAGAGACATGAGTTTTCTGTTTTGGATCTCATTAGCACTCTTGATTTTGAGGAGAAGGCGAGAGAAAAAGACACACGTGCTCGGGTCGCTGAGGGAGCTTCTCGTACCCACATGGTACAAGAGAAGAACTTCCAGCCCAACCAGCCCCAAAACAACAAGAACAAATCTCAGGGGAAAGGCAAGTTTGATGCAAAGAACAAGCCGTCACATTCTACCAACTTCAAGAAGAATTCTCATAACGGGAAGGGATACAAACCTCAATTTTGGTAGCACCGCACAAAATATATATGGCTGCATCTACCTGCTGTCAGCTAACCTCATGGTGCTCCAGGTATTCCTACATTCGTAACTAGGTACAATGACCACTACAAGATGAATTTAGCTTATTCGTACGTTGACTTGCTGAATGCAGTGCGGAACGATCATGTCATGTGTGGAGGAGCAAACAAGCAGTGCAGCCGAAGGTGGAAATCAACCAAGGACTTATGAAATTATATGTAATCTTCCTCAGGCAGGTCAGTATCCCCTTCGTCCAGATGATCGTGTTTTGTCATGCCGAGCTATTGATATGTGCTACTCTTTTGCAACGCCGTTTAAGTATGGCTACTGTTTTCCTATCTTTTCAGATTCAGGACAATGAATATAATATCAGGGGAACTGCACAATATGGACCCATGTTGAGTCATCTCTATTATCTCATGTGTTTGCTGCAAATGTGTCAGCATCAATTGCAAGATGAGGCAGCTAGCTAGCGGTGGAGTTGCCAACATGCTCAAAGTGCTCGCAACATTGAGAAGAAACAAGCATGCCCAGGAAATTAATGCGTGCGCAGGGAGGCCCTTTGCTCAGAGAAGCATCGACCGATTTTCTTTATTTCCACACCTTATCACAGCTTTGTATATTGGTTATAGTATGGTGAATCATTGAGATGCATAGACATGCGGAACTTTTGTTCTTCTGAATGTTAGTTTAATGTGAGTGTCTGCATCCAAGATCGCATCCTCTAATTTGGTGGATGCACAGAGAAAATAAATCTCCTTAATTTACTCCATAACCACCCTATTAAATAGGCCTAGTAACAAACCAGGCGCATGCGATGGGTCAAGGGCACATGCATCCGACATGCATGGCCAGTCAGCCAAGCCCATGCGCCAGCTCCAATACAACAACGCAAAAGAAGAGAGCAGTTCTTCGGAAAAAGCGAGTAGTTAGTGCAGCGGGCCTTATAAACACGAATAGCTCACTCTCCCGCTTCCGTCTCCCCACCCAATCCCCCCCCCCCCCCGCTACCCAATCTTCCTCACTCATCCAGAAAACCCCGCCCACCTTCTTCCTCACTCGTACAGAAAACGCCTGCTCCTCTTCTTCCACTCCTACGTAAATCCCTCAGCCCTCCTTCTTCCCCACTCAAGACCGCCACTAGGCTCATCTCTAGCTACTCTGCTCAAACCCGTGAGCTCGGGCGCGACGCCCACAAGGAAAATGGAGTCGGCTGGCCCTAGCGCCAAGAAGATGAGGCTCCGCCATGGCGACGCCGATTGTAGATCCCAAGACCCGTAGCAGCTGGGAGAAGCGGTGAGCCCCCACCCGGATCTGAGGAACCGGTAGAATTTACGGTGGACCGCATCAGCGATCTCCCAAGGCGTCATCCTTCAGGAGATCATCTCGCTTCTCCCACCAAGGATTGCTGCCGCACACAAGTCCTCTCAACTCGGTGGCGCTTCTATGGCACCGCGCCTCAATCTCGATTGTCGCCGACATCTGTCCTTCCTGAATTTGATCTCACTAGAGCCATCATCTCTTCTCACCAGCGGGCCCCTGCTCAAGGCCTCTCGTGATCCCGACAAGCTACCTGCTGTCCATACCCGGCAAGGTGGACGCTTGGCTGACATCCCCTGAATTCGGAAAAGTCCAGCAATTTGAGTTCTATCATTACCACAAAAGTTTCATACCACAAACATACCAAGAATTCGTGCCCACACCACCGTTGTCCATCTCGCGGTTTTCCTCCTCTCTCCACACGGCCACCTTCGCCCGATGCCATCTACCAGACGATCTGGTACAAATGCTTCGACTCCCACTGCTAAAAAAACTTTTGCTTGTGGTGGTTTATCTGTCGGAGGCCTCCTTCATCAAGACAAGATCATCCACTCCAGTTGCCCTGCCCTGGAGCGCTTGCTGATTGTTTTGGGAATAGAAATCGGTATCAGTTTGTCTCCAAATAAAGTCGCATCACCTTAAAAGCATTGGAATTTTTTCTAAAGGACAGCAGCTCATCATCGAAGATGCCCCTTCACTTGAAAGGTTGCTCCTTCATAATTGTTATACACCTTCAGAAATAACTGTCGTCTCTGCGCCCAAACTGGAGACCTTGGGTTTAATTTGTGACCCGTTTAATAATCACAAGGAGTTGGTGTCGGTATACAAAAATAGGGGCACATTTTTGTATTCCTTTACCTATGCACGGGTAGTCAGAGCCGCGCCCACGACCACACCAAGCAGAACGTGGAAGGTGAGCCAAGGTAAGACCAAGGCCCAAGACGGTCAAAGCAACGCCAAGGCCAAGACCACAAAGAGCAGAGGGACGAAGCAGGTTCCCCCGGCAAGATCCTTGCCGGGCAACCTCAGCAGCCCCGGCAAGACCCTTGCTGGGGCAGCCCGCCCACACCAGCCGAGCGAGCCACCCTTGAGACCACCAATGCTCAGACAAATACGTTGGGACAGGGCTCGGGAGGCCCTCCGTGGTGGCATGCAGATCTTTGTGAAGACATATAATGCTCAAGATCAAATGAGGATAAGAGGGCAACCATCCTCACCGAAGAAACCCATAAACCCTTGCCGGGCCACCCAGCATGACCCTTGCCGGTGAAGCCAGCGTGCCACAGCAAGACCCTTGCCGGGCCACCCGACAAGGCCCTCACCAAAGCACACCAGCTGGGCCACTGCCAGGCCCGCACCAGATAAGTCTTCACCGCCGTTCGCATGCAGCTGCCGACCCAACCAAATTGAGCAGGCACTGCATGGCGGCATGCAATCGCTTCGTGGAGGCTCCACCACCGCGCCACCTCACCTGCCCGCCGCTTACATGGCACCGCGACGCATCGCTGGCTGTATGCGCGTGGTCGAAGCAAGGAGGAGCGGCGACGGATGGGACGGGCCTTGCTCCCGTCCCCAGTAAAGCGAAGGGACACCTAAGCCTCGCATTAAATGCGTCTTGTCCTGTAATACTAGCGATAGACTCGCGACACTGTACCGTTTCCACCTCCTGCTTGCCACTGTGGCGACCCCTTTCCCTATAAAAGGAGGCCCGAGGCAACCAGGGATAGGATTCGGCTCTTTGGAACCTCGCAGCACCTAGAGCTAGTTCAAGAGCTCAAGAACACTAAATAGACCCACCAAAGCAGGACTAGGGTTTTACGCATCCTCGCGGCCCGAACCTGGGTAAAATCCCTTTGTGTTGTCCGCTGGTCCCGCTCTTCTCACAATCCCCACGCCCCGCAACCATAGAAGGGATTCCAGTGATCCCATAGGTGTCGTTTCCCACCGACATCCTTGGCGCGCCAGGTAGGGATGGCGCTATTGTCAGAATCTGGTCTGGTAGTTGGCTTGGCAGTTCCTCGTTGCTTTCGGTTTCTCAGAAGGAGGCGACTGCAGAAACGACGCCGGCTCGGCAACAGAAAAGCTAAGTCATTCAGAGCCTTGGATTATTTCCTTTTTTACTTAAGGTTATCGTCCTCGAAGATCTTGCCTATGTATGGGAAACCTGCACGCAAAGGGGCCCACTACAAAAAAAAATACACTTCCGTGATGATACGTGTTTGTCATAGTAGGTCGCCCTTTTTGTCATGCATGTACATCCATGACAAATTTATGACAGAATCAAGATAGTCATACATGTGCTGTCGTAGAAGTGTTCCATGACATTACCAAAATTATCATCACGGAAGTGTCCACTTCCATGACGATAAATCGCGCTCACAGAAGTGCTTTCGTCAAGGGTGACCGACATGTGGCATCCACCGTAACGGAACGCCGTTAAGCTATCAGGTCGGGTTTTGGATCCGATAACCCGTTAACAGCCCCGACCAATGGGGATTTTCCACGTGTAAAGTCATATTGGCTGGAGGAAACACGTGTCGGCTCACCGTTGGGACAGATGTCATCCACTCATTGGACAGAAGGCGCCTATGATATGTCGACACGTGGCACGGCCCAACAGAGGCCCATTCCTGTGAAAGGTCGGCCCGTTTGACTTGGTCAAAAGCTGGCGGGTCGGCCCATGTAAAGCCTGTTAACGGCCTGTTCGCATATAGCCCATTTACAGCCCGCTAACCCAAGGCCCGTTACGCCCTATCCGAATTAGGCCCGATAGCATCATACGGGCCACCCAATATGATTCCGGCTCGTTTTTCGCCGGCCCATGTATGGCCCATGACGTCTTCGGCCCATATGAAGCCCTATGTAACTCTTGGCCTATTAGCGGCCCGTGGTGAAACCGGCCCGTAATGAACAAAGGTATTACTTTACACCCATTAACGGCCCATCTTTGAAATCGCCCGTAATGAACAAAGGTATCACTTTATACCCATTAAGGGCCCGTTATTCCGTTGGGCGTTTCGAGCCCAGTTTATCTTTCGGCCTTCTCAGAGCCCATTTATTCTTGGGCTCGTTTCCAGCATTTGTTTACTTACGGCCCGTTACTATCATTTTCTGCTTATGGGCCAAATTCAGCCTGTGGTTACAGTCGGCCCGTTTGTGGTCCGTTAACATGTTGGGCCATTTTCATAGCATCATGAAATACGGCCTATTAACGATGGCCGTTTTGGTCGGCCCATGAACGGACGATTCCAACTCTAGCCCGTTTACGGCCATAATGCGGCCTGTTATTGGCCCATGTTTGGCCAATCGATCATACTGCCCGTATAAGGCCCATTGATGATACGGCCCGTAGAAGGCCCATTGTTTCTGCGGCCCGTAGAAGGCCCATTGTTTCTATGGCCCGTAGAAGGCCCACTGTTTATACGGCCCGTAGAAGGCCCACTGTTTCTACGGCCCGTAGGTCTAGTGTCACTACAGTAAATATTAGCCCATGGTTATTGTGGCCTAGTTTTAAAAAATAGGTTATTGCAGCCACTAGCAAACCGCAGAACAAGAACTGCACTACCTACAAGCAAACAAATAAACAAGACAACAAGGAAATAAATAAGCAAGCAACTTACACTAGTCTATCACGGCTATTACAAATATTACATCCACTGGGCATCAAAGTTCGCCAACAGTGCAAATATAGGGAACACAATGACATATAAACGCCGCATGAAAACAAGTCTGAACTGAAACCACTTGAAGAGCTCAAGAAACAATATCCTTGGTACCCATAATGCTTGGCAAGATGCTTAGCAAGCTTATTAACTTTCTCTTGTTTGGCGCTTAAGTCCTCCGGCCTTTCTTTGTTGCACCAGAAAGTATGCATCTGAATTACGAGGACTTCCTCAATCCTTGACTTCTGTCGCATAACATCGATCGATGTCTTTCAACTTGAAGTTGAGACTCAAGAAGCGAACTGATTCGAAAGCGAGTTCAAGAGCTGGTGCCCGGTGATGGTAGCCGATAACTTCGAACACTACATCAAGACAGGACATTGGGGTTGTCTCGGTGTCCTCAATATAGTTTTATCGACTTTCTTGGAGACCAACTGGATGTCTCACTATCTTGAACCTTATCTGCATTACTTCCTTTACAATTGCATAACAGGTACTCTTCTCCAATATTTTATCCGCGTTCTAAAACGAAACAAACAAACACATCTCAGGTTTACAATGTAGTATATGAAACTCATTTTGGTAAACCAGTTCAAGAGTAAGGTGGACGGGATAACAGCATGAAACAAACATATATCTATGTAGTATGGTCCTTTGTATGGTCTATATCATTCTAGTTTATGTTGCCAAATCAATATAGATACAGTTCGAATCATATCTATTTAAGACAAAGCAGCATAGACAGAATATAAGTGTGGGAAACTACACAGCAATAACAACACTTGTAATGTGCATGGCATGAGAACATAACTGTTTATTCAATTGAAACTGAAATCAACATAGAGCAAGTTACAACAGCAAACAACCAAACACGTTGAAGAAACAGGTTTAATACATACCTGTTGCGCCATTGGAGTTTCAATTGCATCCTTCAAATTTGAAATTGGTTGGTATCAAGAATAAAGTGATGCAAGAGCAAAGTAGTATGAACCATAGCTACGGAACTGACACGAGAACAATTCTTCTTCTACTTTCAGCGTTGACTTGGGTTCGGAGTGGTGGTCCTCGTGATTTGGGCAATCGCAGTTGCCTTACTAACTTCTCGTGTTTGGGTGCTCTGTGGTGGAGACGGTCTTTGTGTCAACGGAACCGGGTGTCTATCTGCTAGGGTTGGGGTTAGAAGGGGTGTAGCTTGTTCTCTGTCCAACTGGGTAGGGGTACAATCTACATGAGTGTGGGTTATGTGTGGTGGGGCTGATTCTTGGGCAAGTACAACCGTGGTTCTATCTGCATCGACAGGTAGCACGATCTTTTCTGAAGCCCGTGTTTTTACTCCCACGACATACTGCCATCACTCCCTCCAATTGAAATGGCTGATAAACAAGAAAAGTAATTGAATGTCTGAGACATTGTAAGATAGACAGGTGCAATGGATAGTAGGGAAGAAAAAAGGGCATGAAATAATTCACATTTATGTTGTCTAAACAAACAGAATAGCAGGACATAATTTCACATATATGATGGCAAATTAAACAGGATAGCATGACACAATTTCACATGTATGATGGCTAACTAAACAGGATAGAATGACATATGAGGGAGTCCCGGACTAGGGGGTGTCCGGATAGCCGGACTATCGTCATGGCCGGACTCCAAGACTATGAACATACAAGATTGAAGACTTCGTCCCGTGTCCGGATGGGACTTTCCTTGGCGTGGAAGGCAAGCTTGGCGATACGGATATGTAGATCTCCTACCATTGTAACCGACTCTGTGTAACCCTAGCCCTCTCCGGTGTCTATATAAACCAGATGGCTTTAGTCCATAGGACGAACAACAATCATACCATAGGCTAGCTTCTAGGGTTTAGCCTCTTTGATCTCGTGGTAGATCCACTCTTGTAACACACATCATCAATATTAATCAAGCAGGACGTAGGGTTCTACCTCCATCAAGAGGGCCCGAACCTGGGTAAAACATCGTGTCCCTTGTCTCCTGTTACCATCCGCCTAGACGCACAGATTCGGGACCCCCTACCGAGATCCGCCGGTTTTGACACCGACATTGGTGCTTTCATTGAGAGTTCCTGCGTGTCGTCACCAACAGGCCCGATGGCTCCTTTGATCATCAACAACGACGCGGTCCGGTGAGAGTTTTCTCCCGGACAGATCTTCGTGTTCGGCGGCTTTGCTGCGGGCCAATTAAGCAGGCCATCTGGAGCAGATCGAAAGCTACGCCCTGGTCGTCAGTCAGATTTGGAAGTTTAAACTATACGGCCGATATCCGCGGAGACTTGATCTTGGCGGATTCGAGCCGCAGCCAAGCGCCGCCTTGTCTCGATGGGCAAGCTCTAGCTCTGCCGAGCAAAGTGCCACGGAGGCCGCACCAAAATCCGCTCCGACCCTTAATCCGGGCGGATTCCTGATCGAGGACGAGTGGTTGGACACCGCCTCGGGGCTTTAATCTACGGCGATCGAGCGAACTCCATCCTGTCGCTGCGAAGACCTCGACTCCAGGGTGCCGGACTCCTCTCCGCACTCCGAACCCTCCGCGCCCTTGCCAATCGAATCCGATTGGGCGCCCGTTATGGAGTTCACGGCCGCGGACATCTTTCAGCACTCGCCCTTTGGCGACATCCTGAATTCACTAAAGTCTCTCTCTTTATCCGGAGAGCCTGGCGGACTACGAACAGGAAGGTTGGGATGCGGACGATGAAGAAACTCAATGCCGACCCACCACCCACTTCATAGCCACTGTCGAACGCTTACACGACGTGCTCGATTTCGACTCCGAAGACATCGACGGTATGGACGACGATGTAGGAGACAACAATGAACCAGCACCTATAGGATGCTGAACAACCTCATCCCATGATGTATACATGGTGGATACACCT
The DNA here is from genome assembly GCA_021605145.1 of Aegilops bicornis. Taxonomy (NCBI): domain Eukaryota; kingdom Viridiplantae; phylum Streptophyta; class Magnoliopsida; order Poales; family Poaceae; genus Aegilops; species Aegilops bicornis. Next base: position 670,891,947 of record CM038673.1, on the reverse strand, counting down.
AAAGGAAATGAAGACGAGGAACAACGGGACGCCACGAAGGATAAATCCCTTGAAAAGCAGTCAAAACGGCAGCGTAAATGCCGAACCAAGTCCCGCCTCAACAAAGACCCAGCCATAGAGCAAGACGAACCGGTGGACGACGAACACGCTGTCGAGCAATCGTACGAACAAGACAACTTGGATAAACAATCTGTCCCCGGCGAAGACAACAGTCCGGACGACCTCACGCCGGACAAACTATTGGAGCAAAATGACCTCCAGAAAAGGCTCGTCGCCACTGCGCGTAGCCTGAAAAAGCAGAAGCGCAAGCTCAAAACAGCGGAAGATGCACTCAGGATTAGATGGAGCAAAGTATTCAGCACCGCAGATAAGCATGGCGACAGCCTCTCGAACAAAGAGCTACCCAAAAGAAAGCTACTGCCCGAATTCGCCCAGGAGGCCTCAGACCCCCCACAACTCACAACCAAGCAGGCCACCCGGTCGGATGGACGACCTCACGGCAAAAAGAGAGCGGCGAATGGTGCCGCACACAAGCCAATATGCGATCCGCCTAAGGATTCACATCAAAAGGATGGCCCAGTTAGGTCCATCTATGGGCCAAGAAAGCACGCTCGTCAAAGCAATGCAACACGCCAAAATTCCGAAAACCACGGCACACCCAAATATAGGGGCGCCGCACACCCCCTATGTTTCACCGATGAGGTGCTGGATCATGAATTTCCAGCGGAATTCAACCCCGTAAACATAGAGGCATACGACGGAACAACAGACCACGGAGTGCGGATTGAGGATTACATCCTCCACATACACATGGCTAGAGGAGATGATCTCCACGCCGTAAAATACTTACCCTTAAACTCAAAGGGCCAGCTCGGCATTGGCTTAAGAGCCTCCCCGAAAATACCATTGGAAGCTGGGAAGAGCTCGAGGATGCATTTCGGGCAAATTTTCAGGGGACCTACGTCCGCCCTCCGGACGCAGACGATCTAAGTCACATAACTCAACAGCCCGGAGAGTCAGCCCGGAAATTCTGGAACAGGTTCCTTACTAAAAAGAACCAAATAGTCGACTATCCGGCCGCCGAAGCCTCGGCATCTTTCAAACACAACGGCCGAGACGAATAGCTCGCCAGACACCTCGGCCAAGAAAAGCCAAGAACAATGGCCGCATTAACAAGCCTCATGACCCGCTTTTGCGGAGGGGAAGACAGCTGGCTGGCTAGATGCAACACCAGCGACCCGAGTACATCCGAAATCAGGGATGGAAATGGGAAATCACGACGCAGAAAAGATCAGCGCCGGAATAAGGAAAATGGCCCAAATAGTACGGCGGTCAATGCCGGATTCAAAAGCTCTCGGCGAACAACAAAACTCTGCCCTAAAGGATACTTGGTGACAAGCTATCCAACCTAAACAAGATTACGGATAGACTGTGTCAAATACATGGTACCTCCGGAAGCACGCAAACCATACCCACAGAGATTGTTGGGTCTTCAAGCAGTTCGGCCGACTTAACACCGAACACAAGGGGCTCGACACACCAAGTGAAAGTGACGAAACCCAAAAGCAGCACTCCGGAAATCAAAAGACTTTCCCACTAGAAGTCAAAACAGTGAACTCACTTCATGTGATAACACACAGCACGACACCTGCCATACCAGGACACTGTCCGCATAATGGGGATAGAACCTACCAAAATTCGCTATTGCAGCACTTCCTTCAAAGGAATGACGTCAGGCCTTCTTTATTATACAGGCTCTGTACCACTAGAGGTTGTATTCGGTTCATCCGACAACCCCCGTCGCGGAAAGCTCACTCCCCATCGCCCCATTCAGCAGTAGCCCTTAAGCACTACTGAGGCATATGGCTTTCGCCCGCTTTCACGCAATACCGCATTATGCATCTCTAACACTTAAAATGCCCGGTCCACGCGGCATCATCTCGTTAAAATGAAGTATTAAGTGTCACTTGAGCACGGAAGAACGAGAGACTGCCTTGACAGCCCCACAGCTATCCGGCTCTGCTAGGCAAAGAACCTGAATCGGTCATTCAAACCCCGGACTCGATTAGGCGAAGTCAGCGCCTACTAGCGGCATACCCCATACGAGGGGCCGCATACATGTATAACAAGAGACAATAAAGCTCAATTTTATTTAATTCTTCGAACCGTACTCTGTTTATTTAATATTAAGTACACCTTTCGCACGACCCTTTTTCTTTCAAACTAAGTTCCTCTCTTTTACAGATGAACAATGTGCTACACCCGTCCGAGGATACGACACAACGGAGACACCTTTGGTGCGGACGTGCGATGAGGGACCCGTTGCAAGGATTCTTTTCAGATTAAGACCCTGTGTAAACCTTTTTTCACTGTCTCTTGTTGATATACATCCCCCCGGTTCCTTAATATAACCGAGGAGGAGGCTGGTGCTTTGGCATTGGCCGCACAAGAATTTTTATGGCGATACCTAGACACTAGGGGCTTAGGGCATTATTCTGCCCATTTTCATAAAGACCGAATACCTTAGGGAGTATTCGGCGTCTCGAAGTTAGGCCTTATATGCATCAGCTCCGAATCATGTCTTTGGTCAAATGTTGGGTTGCCCGGCTCTTGTGTTTTGCTGCCTTACGTTCCGTTTTCACGGCTAACGCGGCACCAGGAGAACTACTGCGAATGTGCCTCGCTTCGGCCGGGCGAGCACCTCAGTAGAGAAAGCCGAAAACTGACTGTCATGATATAGCGAGAGACTGGTCAACCACTCGATGACTCACATGAATGTTTAGGATTCGTCCGCATTAACGAAGGACCGGTTTTCGGTCAGGCACATACGCACCCCGAATTCGGGAGAGTGTGGTGCCCCCAGGGGCTATATAGTAGCCCCACCCTCGAACTCCTATGGCTAAGTGAAAGTGATAAAGCATTATAGTCCGGTTGCCTGGTTTGCTACGCTATCACCTCCTTAACAGGACCAAGACGTTGGATTAAGTGTGAAAAAGTGCTTTTATTTGCAAACACCCCCGCACTAAGTGCGAGGGGGCTAAACCAAGGACTGCCATCTTTCAAAGTTATATACACATATACATAAGCGGCCGCCTGAGGAGTAGTTTACTACTTGAACGCACAAGTATAAAAAGCACTTATGTTACATTGAAAGATTATTTTCACAAATCATACATGTCATTTTAACATAATATCCTTCGAGCACTGCATCTCTATTAAACGAGCGCTCGGCAGGACTTCTTCAAAGTAGTGCTCGGGAGGTACTCGGCCTCTATCCGAATCCTGGGATGCAACGTCAGTGGCCTTCATCTCTGCCTAGTATGTATTGACACGGGCAAGAGCCATCCGCGCTCCCTCAATACACGCAGATCGCTTCATTGCGTCGATACGCGGCACCGCACCAAGAAACTGCTGCACTAAACCAAAATAGCTCTTCGGCTGGGGTCCGTCCGGCCACAAGTGAGTCAAGACATGCTTCATGGCAAATCCGGACAATCCATTCAGCTCGGCCCATTCGTCCAACCGATCGGTCAGCGGCAGAGGACGCTCCGGACTATGGAATTGCGACCAATATAGCTCTTCCCTTCATGCCCCTTTCCGCCCCGGAAGTGCTCAACCGCGTCCACAGCGCTCGCCGCCAAGTCCAGATAACCATCCTCTGAACTCCACAATTTATCCAACTGAGCATACTTTGGATCTGTATATTTCCTCCGCAGCAGAAACGGTTTTCCAGCCGCAATTTCCCCGGCCTGACTCAGCTCCTCCTTGGCAGCTCTCAAAGCCGATTGGGCATTCTTGGATTCGGCGGCCTTCTTTAGGCCCTCTTGTTCCGCTTTGAGCGTTCCTTTTCAAGAACCGCAGCGATCGGTAGTATTCCTTAACTTTTTGGCCATATCGACCATCTCCTCTTTGCTTGGCGATGAGCAGCCCGTTCAGCTTCTAGCTCTTGACCGCCTTCTGATGACCGCATTACTAATTCTGGCTTGCTCTTTCGCTCGGGCGAGTTCTGCCCGCAGCTCCTCCACGGCAGCGGCACCATCTGCATTAAGCATACAAACAGTAAGACATGGGCGTCAAGCTCCCTTACATGGTGTCCGCATAGAGGTCGCATACCTTGTGACTCGTCAAACCGTTTATTGACCAGCGCGATGTCCGCATCCGCCTCGTCAACTTGCCGCTTTAGTAAGGCATATTCAGCAGTCCGGCTGGCCTCCAGACGCCCCGCCACCTGTTCTGGAGCGGCGATATGTTATAACTGAGAATTTGCTCCTCGGCACATTGTCAATTTTGACAACATACCAAGTCTCAGGGGCTACTATCTATACAAGGCGCATTTTATATGCATAACTGTCAGAAGGTACAACATTTTTGCATACCTCAAACCCCGTCAGTAAGCTTCTGACGGCTTCATGCAATCCGCTCTCCGCGGATGCAATTCTATCAATCACCGTACCCATTAGAGCACGGTGATCCTCTGAAAATAGTCGCCGTCCGGCAGATCCTTCGACTCCGCCGACCGCGACGCCACTTGGCGCCGGACCTTCCGGCCCCGCGGACTGGGGAACCCTCGCGGCGACACCTCCGTGTCGTCCGCCTCACATGAGGGTGCGACAGTGGAGGCGTTTCGCTCTCCATCATCTCCGAAGAAGATCCCCAAGTCGAGCTCACGAGAAGGGCTGAAGTCCGAACTACAAGGTACAATTCCGGTTATCCTCATGAATAAATACAGGGATGTTCCTTATTTACAAGACCCCTTCTTTTTACTTACGGCTGGTGGAGGGCTGATCCCCTTGGGGAAATAATGCGGCTGGGTTACTTCGGCGCGGACTCTCTGCGAACATTCCTTCCCCTCTTTGAGGCCTTGACCTCCGGATCTTCCGGCGGTCCTCTTCTCTCCTCGGAAGGTGGGACTCTTAATCCCTCCTTCCTTGATATCCTCCTTCACAGAGGCGGTTGCTTCCCCGCTCCCCCCTTCGCCTTCTTCAAAAGGCGCGACCTTCAACATCTTGGTCAACATGGGATCCGACATGGTCTTTGGGAGGGGAGCCGGACACCTTATTAACTTTGCCTTGGCCACTCCTGTTCAAGAAACGGCTCCTTTAAAGGGCATATATATATGAAATAAATGACTGAACAGCTTATCCGGTTACAGGACTACTTACTTGAGTATCTGGGCGGTTGCAGCTTAGTCCTGCGTCCTCGGTCAAGTCCGGACACTTCTCTTGTGATCCGAAGAACAGTTTATACATCTCCACGGGCGTCGTGCCCATAAAATTTTGGAGAGCTCGTGGTCCCTCGGGATTGAATTCCCACAGGCGGAGGGGCGGCGTTCTTGAGGCTGAAGGCGCCGGATCACCATAACCTGCGCCACTGCAACCAGATTGATCCCTCTTTCCTGGAGGTCTCGAATACGGCCTGCAGCAGGGGAACGTCCTTGGACGACCCCCAGTCGAGCCCCTTGTTGACCCATGATGCCAGCGGCTGTGGTGGACTGAGCGGAAGGCAGGAGCGCCGCCCATTTGGTGCCCACAGGGAGCGGTGATATAAAACCACTCCTTTGCCAACCAAGCTCCTCTTAAAAGAGCCCTCGGGCCATGGAGCATCGGCACATTTGCTTATGACCGCCCCTCCAGACTCCGCTTCGCCCCTTGATCATCTTTGGCTCCACCTTGAAGGTCTTGAGCCACAATCCAAAGTGGGGGTAATATGGAGGAAGGCCTCACATCTGACAATGAATGACGAGATATGGAGGATGGACTCCGGATTCAAGTCATGGAAATCAAGCCCATAATAAAACATGAGCCCCCGCACAAAAGGGTCCGTCGGGAAGCCTAAACCCCGAAGGAAGTGGGACACGGACGCCACGTTCTCGCCGGGCTCCGGAGTGGGAATGACCTGCCCTGCAGCAGGCAGCCTATGCGAGATCTCGCCGGTTAGATACCCAGCGTCTCGCAGCTTTAGCACATCTTCTTTTGTGATGGAGGAAGACATCCATCGGCCGTGCTGGTCGGAGCCGGACATCGTCGAAAGTCTGAAGCGCCTGAATCTGAAGCTTTGGGTGTTTGAACTCGAAGCGCGAGGCGAACTCGATGGAGGGTGTAAAGAAGAAGAGGGCCTTGGTCTCATCATAAAGAGCTTGAATACCAAGAGCCCATCCCGTGGTCGATTAGGACTCGCCTTCGATAGAGAAGGCAGGCCAACGGGCATGGTTGGGTTACCCACGTCCGTATTGATGAGAATCCCGGAATAAGGGGGCATGATCTACGCTTTGATAAGACGTGCCAAGGAAACCGCCTCGCTAAACACGCTGAGGTGGAACAATAAAAAATGATTCATATAAAGGCCTGTCCGTGGTGTGATGTCACGCCGCGGAATACGTCAGCAGATCTGTGCAAAAATTATTCTTTCTACAGTGTCATGTGGAACTTGTTTTGCAGAGCCGGACACTATCCTTGTGTTCAAAACCTTCTATGAAGTATTCGGAGGAGGAACCCGCCTCGCAATGCCGAAGACAATCAACGCGCCGGACTCATCGTCATTGAAGCCTGGTTCAGGGGCTATTGAGGGAGTCCAGATTAGGGGTGTCCGGATAGCGGACTATCGTCATGGCGGACTCCAAGACTATGAAGATACAAGATTGAAGACTTCGTCCCGTGTCCGTATGGGACTTTCCTTGGTGTGGAAGGCAAGCTTGGCGATACGGATATGTAGATCTCCTACCATTGTAACCGACTGTGTAACCCTAGCCCTCTCGGTGTCTATATAAACCGGATGGCTTTAGTCCATAGGACGAACAACAATCATACCATAGGCTAGCTTCTAGGGTTTAGCCTCTTTGATCTCGTGGTAGATCCACTCTTGTAACACACATCATCAATATTAATCAAGCAGGACGTAGGGTTTTACCTCCATCAAGAGGGCCCGAACCTGGGTAAAACATTGTGTCCCTTGTCTCCTGTTACCATCCGCCTAGACGCACAGTTCGGGACCCCCTACCCGAGATCCGCCGGTTTTGACACTGACAACATACTTCAAAATATGATGACTATGTAAACAGGATGACATGATATAACTATACGATGTGTCTATTAAAGTGGTTGGCATGCCATAAATCACAAACATGCCGTCAATGGATACATGATGGCATGATATAATTCACGGATAGAATGACATAATGTAAAATATGATGACTATGTAAACTGGATGAGATGATATAACTATATTATGTCTTTAGAAAATGGGTTGGCATGCCATAATTCAGATAGATGATGTCTATGTAAACATCATGGCATGACATAATTCAAATATATGATTTATATACTAAGGAAGTAAGCAGAGGGCAATATCATATATGATGTGTCAACTAAGGAGATGTCATTCAATATTGTGTATATGATGTAAAAACTAAGAATTGCAATACAACATATGCATTATATGACTAATATAACCCTGCCAAGTTTGAGCATACACCTCAGGGGGATAATAGGACTGGTCATCTGCCTCTGAATCCTCCTCTGAAGAGCTATCTATAACCAGCAAGATATCTGCTTGAGGTAGCATTGTCCGCTCTGAAGACCTTGTTTTCACTCGATTTCTCCATCACCAATTCAAATGGCTGATGCACAGGAAGAGCAGTTGAATATACAAGCGTTGTCGACAAAAGCAATGAGAAATACAAAAAAGGACGGCATGATATAATTCACATATATGACGCTTGCCTAAACAACATGGCATTGCATAATTCACATACATAATGCCTTGGATAACATTGCATAATTCACATATATAATGTCTTGCAACAAGATGGCATTGCATAATTCACATATATGGTAATTAGACACTAAACAGGTGGCATTCACACAAAGCATGTCTAAACTAAGAAAATGACATAGCAATGCAAGATACCATACGCACGATATGAGTAACATAATCCTGCCTAGTTAGGGCATGCACCTTAGGGGGAAATATGACTGGTCATCTGTCTCTGAATCCTCCTCTGAGGAGCTATCGGTAACCAGCAAGACATGCGCTTCGTCAGATAGCATTGTCTACTCTGAAGACCTTGTTTCCACTCCAGATTTTTCCATGACCGTGCCGAATGGCTGATGCACAGGAAGAGTAATTGAATGTACTAAAATTGTTGACAAATTTAACACATAATAAAAAATGATGGCATGATATAATTCACATATAAGATGACTGGCTAACCAGGGTAGCATTGCAAAATTCACATATATGATGCCTGGCTAGACAAGATGGCATTGCATGATTCACATACACGATAAAGAAACTAAACATATGGCATTGACACAAAGCATGTCTAAACTAAGCAGATGGCATCTTTAATGTATACAGTAAGCAATGCAAGGCACCATATGCATGATATTACCAACATCAGCTTGCCAAGTTAGAGCGAAGACCTATGGGGTAAATAGGAGTGGTCTTCTCCTTCTGAATCCCCCTCAGAACAGTTATCTTCCTCTTGATTACGGTCTGAAATGGGTGGAGGGGGGGCTGCCTTTGCGCCCACCATGAAACAACGTCTGCATGAAATTTTGTTGCCGCGCAAGGCTCTTCTCTTTTGCTCTACATGATCAGTTCCATTGTGTACAATAACTGGCATGCATAGGAATAAAACACAGTGAGATTATGTAAGGAGTGCATGCACAAATCCAGAGTGATGGTAGCAAACTGTGGATAGACCCAAAACCAATGATAGCGAGTGAGATAATAGCTTTAGTTAAAAATACAGATAATGGCCTCTTTAATGTTTGTTTGCACCCAACATGAAACTCATAGTAGACACCGGAGATTAACCAGATAGTAGACAGATAGTACTGATTGCTGCCCCAATATGTACCCCACAACCATTTAAAAACTCAAGTTTTAGCATTAGTTTGGACCTAACTCGGAGTCTAATCGGTGAACACGATGATAATGTAGCATGTCATCATATTAATCGACGCATAACGTAAGCAGACACGGAAGAGTGCGACCTCTCTTGCGGACCCGTGTAGTCCTCAAGCTCACCTGCTCAGTTGATGATGGTAATGCAGTTGTCGTGGCTGCCGGCGGCGGGGAAGAAGATCTGAGGCGGCGAAAGACAGTCTGGAGAGCGGATCCCTGCTATGGTGAACCCTTTCATCGTTAGAGCAGCTGAGCTGGGGTGGAACACAGCACCGCAGGAGCAGGACAAACCACACAAGGTTTGCTTTGACACATATCTGTAACAGAAGTAATTGAGTAAGGGCTTGTTTGAATTTGAGGATTCTAACAATGCAGGGATAGGAAATAGACAGGAATAGGATAGGAATGCACGTGCAAAACAAAGAATTTAAAAATACAAGATTTCTGCCAATCTGGGTGTTTGATTCACAACCATTGGAAGATCACAGGATGCAAAAATGCATGGTGAGATTAAGTCAAACCACAAGAAAATGTACGGTTATAATGCTATTATGCTACTATCTCTTAGTCTTGTGCTTGATGAATAGGAATATGAAAAGGAGGAGAAGTGGAAATTAGAATTCCTACGGTTTTTCTTTCAATGAGACACTAAAGGAACAAATCCTACAGTTTTCCTTTGCTCCATTCCTTTGCACCAAATTCATGAAAAGTAGTACCATAGTAAACTTTCCAATTCCTATGTTTTTCATTCACTTTTCCTTTCAAGCCTTTGGCGATTCTAGTAGGCAGGCTTGAGCAAGGAAAATCCTACACTAAAAAATGTTTTTGTGCTACTACTATAACAAACGACCCAGGCCACTGCCATACTAGCTCAACTCCCAGGCCCATCGACAAATGCACAGCTCAAACGCGCAGAGATAAATAATTATGGCGTTCAAGAGAGTCCATCACGGATAGCTAAGTTGCCTGGTACCTCACTGCTTGTCATATAGTACGATAAAATAATCGTATTTCCCGTTACTACGAGTGCTCAGTGGACAATATATAAAACATGTAGAGTAAAAAAGAGATGCAACAAGTGTACAACCTCTTTGGCGAAACCATGTCGATCTCAGCGTGATTGGGTTGGCCGGTGAGGATGCTCCGGCTGACTTTGTTGTCGGAGGAGGGTAAGAAGATCTTAGGCGTTTGGAGATGGAGCCCAGGTATCGCCTCCGCTGTGATGGAGGGTTTAAATCGTTGGAGCAGCTCCGGTGAGTTGTACGACGCCGAGGCTCAAGCAGGACAAGAGAGACAACGAATAACGTTAACCTGAGTGGAATTCTAATAGCATCTCCAATACATGACGTAAAATACATAACCACAAAGTGCTAGATGTAAAATAATCAGCCGCTCATCTCTGAACTTAACTGTGGAAACTGAACTTAACTGTCGAAACTGAACTTAACTGTCGAAACTGAACCTAAACGTCGAAACTGAATTTTGCTGTTGAAACTGAATTTTGTTGTCGAAACTGAACGCACTAGCAAGGTGAGGCTACACGTCGGTCGACTGACTTTTTCATCTCTGGTCAGTCTATTTTGCAGCCGTTGGATACGAAATCAAGGGCCTGCGGTTCATCTTCAACCTCCACCTCGAGCAGCCAGCCACCATCCGCCCACAAGAGCCCCCGCCGCCCGTGTGGCGGTGCGCCGCCTCACCCGCCAAACACTCCCCACCGCTGGTCCGCGCCGCTTCGCCATCCCTCTAGCCCCGTGCCGAGCTTTTTCTCCGCGATCCCCACGCTATCGCTTCGCTTAACGCCCGCCACCGCGACCACCGCCCCATCCACGAACCCTAAGATAGATAGTGGGGTACCTCTCCGCAAGCCCCCTCCCTGCGGCTGGTTCTTCCTTCACCGGCGAGGCCACCCTTGAAAATTGATCGACCCAAAAGTCGATTCGGTCGATCAAGTGTAGCCAAATCGGAGCAAAGATCGCAAGAAAGAGCAAGAGCGAGAGCAGCAACGCGAGCAAGAGCAATAGCAAGAGCAGACCAGGCAGGGGACCGAGAGCAAGAGCAGAGCAGCAGCGCGAGTGATAGCTAAAGCAGCAGCAGCTCCTACTGATGTGGACGTCGCCACCGAGGGAGCGACGCCGTGGAGGAAGTGGCCAGCGACGCCGCCGTGGAAGGAGCCGCGCCGTGTCGACTAGGGACCGAGCGCCGGCAGCACCGTGAGATCGAATCAAGAAGAAAATGCGGCGATTAGTGTACAACCTCTTTGGTGGTGCCGATTAGGCCACAGCTTCATCAGAGGAAACGGTGATGATGATGCTCTTCCGGTGGTGCAGGTGAAGACGGCGGTGTGGGAATGGAGGTGGTGCAAAAGACGAGGGGAACGTCGGGGCAGCTCCTTGGAGGTGGAGGACGAGGTGGCTGAGCCGGCGGGACGATGAGATCAACGACGTATCCTCATCAGGTACGGTGGATGAGGGACATCGAGGTGTTGCTGTGGACGACGTCGTCGGGGAAGAGGCTCCGGCTGGGTGGCGGACGGAGCAGGGTGTGGGGTTTCCTCACGGGTTTTCGCGGCCTCGGTGTACGAATGGGTGGGCGGATGGGATGGCAGTGGGGAACCATGGCTTAGAGATGCGCTTGTCTGAAATGTGGGGTAAGTTACGAAAGTACCCCCACCGATTTGAGGCGGTTCTTTCGGTTCAGGGGTACCACGGGCATTTCGCGTGTCGGGATTTCACAGGCGGTGGGAGTTTGCAGCGTTGTAATTTCGGAATAGCAAGGAGCGGGTTGAGATGGAGGGAGTTGTCGGAGCACAACAAGAAAAAGATATATCTTAAATATTTCGTGCTAACAAGGCGCGGGTTGAAGAGGCGGGAGTTTCGCAGCATGATAGACAGAGACGCTAGCTTCAATTTTTGGCATAACAAGGCGCAGCTTGAAATTTCGGAAGAACAAGCTTAACGTGTACCCAAAAAAAGACAATTTGCACCTCAACACGCACAACACACACACAAACACCATTTAGACTAGAGTAAGGTACACGTGGATTGCACGCATGAGATTTGGCGACCAAATTATGAATAAATACCACATTATAGCATGCAAGATTTGAGTCATATATGCATGATGTAGATGTTCGTTTAATTCTTATAGTTCATTTCATTCAAAATCATCTAGTTTTTATAAGAAAGATAATCTATTTTAAGATTCATGGAATTGTGCGTTGTAAGACATAAAGTAAAAATAAATATTGGCAAATCATGTAGAAAAACATTTGGGCAATTCTGATACGGAAGATTCTAGAACAAATAAGAAGTTCTTGTGTTTTGATATTTGTGCATTATGCCTAAGTTCAACCATGGAGTCTTCTAGATTATACATGTGGCGAAATCTGGTGGAATCTAGATGATATCCAACGGCCAATAGTGCTCAAATTTGCCATCTTTGGACCATCGGATTCGCCACATCCAACGACCATCTTTCAAAGTTAAAGTTACCCGCACACAATAAAAAAATATAATATATATATATATAGGGGTATAGATATAGATATGTGATGCGAAAGCCGCCCATCATCTCCAATTAGAATAGTGTGTCCATGCACGGATGCGACGTGGGCAAATGATGTCTGCCATCAGTATCTCAAATTCAAATCAGTCTGACCTTGTTCAATGTGTATATATTACAACATGCTCGTTTCCAAACCACACCGCGCAGATCTCCGTTATATTCATGCATGCATGGGTTTCAAACATCAGGATCTCTTATTCAAATATTTGAATTCAACTTTACATTGATTATGAACTCACCCATTCTTTTACACCCACACAGTAGTCTTCTCTTTTTAATTGTACCACTAACTTTCTCTCATGCATGCATGCACACACACTACTAGTCGGCATTATAAATCGCACGCATGCAATCTTTTTCTTCAGGCCGGTCTCCCATGAAGGCACACACCCACACACATCCCCCTCTCCATCATACCGGGCATTCTTTATCTCTCACGCGTGCATGCGCAACGATTGATGTTCCTCTATGTATGTATGTATATAGCTAGGTCTTTCATAGTTTTCCACACAAACCAATCAATCGATATATCCAGTGAGGTCTCACCCTCTTTCCCACGTCCACATCGATCAATCTATACCTCTCTATATAGGATTAACATAAATAGCTAATACACCCACATTAATTATATATCCAACGTCCCCCTCTCATCATCCATGCCTTCCGCTTCATCTCTCAGACGCGTGCACAATGGCGAAGACAGGGGGCAGTAAGGGCCCTGCCCCCCCTAACATCACTATATATCGAGGCTAATATGAATGTGACCATTAGACAATTGCTGCAAAAAAGGTCTAATTTCATGAATTGACCCTCCTCGTAAAGGATTAGCAATGCTTGGCCCGTAGCTCATTTATTTTCATGGCTCCGCCATCGCAGGCAACAGCGCACGTGTTCGCCTCTCTCTAATATCGATGTCGCACCTGTGCATTCCTTCATAGTCTCCCTACACTCGCCCCTCGCACCATCTTCTAGACCCCCACGGATTTTGCCACATGTACAATCTAGCGAGACTCCATGGTTGAACTTAAGCATAATGCACAAACCTCAAAACAACAAAGTGGTTCTCTTTTGTTCTAGAATCTTCCGTATCATATCTGCCCAAACTTTTTTCTAGTTGAATTGCCATTATTTGTTTTTTACTTTATGCTTTACAACGCACAATTCCATGAATCATAAAATAGATTAAGGGCTTCTTTGATTCAAAGGATTCTCAAAGGAATTTTGGGGATTCTAATCATTAGGAATTTTTCTATCTTGGTTGTTTGATTCAGTAGGATTGTAAACCATAGGAATTTTTCCATATGATTCATTTGCACTAGATTTCATATAGGAAACATCCCATCCACTCAAACCTCTTTGAAAGAATTATGCGTTTTTTCTATGCATAATCAAACACTCGTACAATCCTGTAGGATTCAAGACGACATTCCACTATAATCCCATGTTTTTCCTATTCACGTGTTCTTAGCTTTGTTATAAAAACTAATTTGATTTTGAATGAGATGAATTATAAGAATTAAACGAGGGGCTACATCACGCATATATGACTCGGAGCTTACATGCTATAGTGTGGTATTTATTCATAATTTGGTTGCAAAATCTGATGCGTACAATGCACGTGTACATTACTAGTACTTCGAGTATGAGCAAAACACGTAAATTAGAATACCAATGGCACACTACACAGTGTATCTCTTACAGTTCATGAAGCCACGTGGCACATGTGGAGGCGTTGTCGCGACCTCCTTGCGTGGATTGATCACAGTGACGTGATGCTGGTTCCAGAAGAATGTACTCATCCTCCCTGAGCCATACTGGCGGTACATGCACAAAGCGAAGATGTGCACGCACGCCACGCACGTACTCATTCCCTCGCACGCACACGCGGGTACACGGGCGGACGCAATTTTGTACCAAGATCCACCCCATGTGATAATTTGACGCGTGTAATGTCGTTCACTTCATTGATGGTCAATTAATACAGCGCATGCAAATTGAGTGGACGTGAGGGCGGAAGAAAGACATTATTACTCCACTGCGCGCATGCGAGTAGTTAAATCATGGGTTGCTAGTAGTACTTCCATTGGTCTCCTTCGTATTTTGTGCCAATTTTTGACAGTGTAGTACTTGAAATTTATGTTCCGCTAAACTCATCGGGAGCCGTTTCGGGCCTCGAAACCAAAACCATCAATTAATCTTTACCTTGTTCCCATCACATTCGAAACCCTGCTCACACCTACTAGTACGTACCAAACTTGAACGTGTTCCCACTATGCAGGTATTAGTACTACTAGTGCTAGTACTTAGGTTATAAAAAGGGGAACTACCTAACCGAAAATTACTCTACCTTTCCTCCTCATAAGTGCTTCTAATTCGTTAAATCGTTGCCATGGCCGGTGAGAAGAGCTCTAGGTCGAGAACTACTCGTAACAAGGGAGCGGCAACCAAGGCAGCGGAAAAAAAGAGAGGGCTCGCCGCCGCGCAGAGACCTCGAAAGATCTCTCACGGGCAGGCGATGGCTCCTGTGAGCGCCCTAGCCATGGAGGCGAACATGCCGAGCCGGGCAGAGCTGGAGTCGTTATCCCTCTACGGCATGCCCGATCAGCTCAATAAGCACCTCAATAAGCGAAGGAGTTCATCCAAGGCTTGACGGAGTTGTCAAGGAGAGCCTCGACGACATGCCCGCCGAGCTCAATCGGAGGGGAGTTGACCGCCGGCTTGGTGATGCTGCTGAAGAAGAGCATTGCCTCAGAGAAGAAGGCGACCGGCAAAATCCTGCGACTTCGGGAGGACAAGACGAAGCTCTGCCACGAGATCGACCTGTTGAAGGAGAAGAACGCCAGCTGGAAGAATCTGCATGAGAATAGTAGTTCCTCGATGAAGATGCTGCAGGCCCTCGTCATGGAACAGAAGGAGGAGTTGGCGAAGCTCCGCATCGAGCACCCGGCTGCTATCAAGGTACGTAATGCGGCCGTGGAACAGATGATGAAGGCTTGCATCGAGAAATCTCGCGTCATGGACAGAATGAAGAAGATGGCGGAGGAGACGCGCAAGGAGATGGAGGTCGTGGAGGCGATGAAGAAGCAGTTACGACTCCGCGGCGAATTAGATCATTTGGGGTGACAATCTTCCTTCTTTTTTTGCTTTTGTGTTTCATCTTTTGCTTCGGTGTTTACGCCAAGACGTGTCATGTTCTCTGCGAGGCATGAATAGAACAATGGTTTTTGTTTTTGAGGAATGAATAGAACAATGCTAGTAACAATGAGATGACTAGCAAATTAGATCATTTTTATCGCCATATGGCACCGGGCTGCCGTGTTTAGGTGCTCCTCCGTCGCATGATTACTACTCGATTGGAAAACTTGAGTATACCGCACGGTTCTTTGCTCCTCCTCGATCAGGTCGTCAGCCCATTTATACGAGCAGTCAAATCACAAGGCCCCGCCTTCCAGCAGTAATGAGCCATCAAATCACAAAGGCCCTCGCCTCTCATGAAACCGACCAAGCTAGACTGCCCCGCCCTCTAGCCTTTTAAAAAATGTATACTTTTGTACAGCAATAGTATCGATGGATTGCGCCATGGAGCAAAACTTGAAATTAAAAAAGGTGGTACATATAGAGAGCGCTAAATCGCCAAATTATGCATATAGCACTATTAAAAAGGCTAGTCACATAATGGTGTCCAAGACAACCCACCCTCAAATAAAACTAAGCACCACGAATTCTTTGACAAAGCTAAGCACCCTGAAATTCTTTGACAACTAAACTGCTGGCTATATGATGTTGGCCATATATATTGTACGTATATAATATGAATAAACGAGTGGTAGTACTATACCAACTAAAAGATGAAATGTAAGAAATACTAGTATGTACTTACTGAAGAGTGAAAGTAACAAGAAGAAACATAACATAGTTCTGCTGGGGACTCAGCACAACACACCCCTCAAAATAAATTAAGCACACCTGAAATTAAACTTTGCAACTGCTCTTTAGGCGATTGCATTAGAACCACCATGAGCAACGACACTGCCACCTTACTCGGAGTCCTCGTCCACGTCCTTGACTTTGTCCTTGTCCCTCTTCCTCTTGGCCGATACTTCTTTGCTTGAACCACCAACTTGGCTATTGCTCTTCATCCAACCCTTGTAGATATTGAAACAAAGGTAGCCATCCATTGCAGCGTAGTGGATGTGGTCTATTGTAACATCCCAAAATTCTAAATTTTGGAATGTTATAAACACATAGATAGTTTTGATTGATTGACTGCAAGTGAGTGAATTGAAACTTTTGAAAGTTAAATGAGAGGGAATAAAAGGACTTTCCCAAACTTTCATTTTGCTTTTATGATCTTCGGGAATTCAAATTCTTTTCATCACAAAACCCTGGAGAGAAGATGACATGACTTCTTCCATTTATTTAAATGACAAGGGGGTGTTGAAAATATTTGAGTTTCATTTGAGAATATTTCCAATTTTGAAACTTTATGCAACTCAATGATTTTCATGAGCGAAGATAAAATGACTTCTTCAAATCATATGAAATATGAGTTGGGAGTTTCAAAGAATTAAATTCAAAGTTCTTTTGAATTTATTTTAATTTGGAGTTATTTGAGTTTTATTCAAATTATTTTTCTCCAAAAATAAATTATATGGAAAATAGGGTAACATGATTCCCTACATCAGAAAAATGGAGAGAAATAAATTTGAATTCATTTTGGTATTTTTAAAATGATTTTTGTTGGATTTTATTGGACCAGAAGCACTCTTTGCTTTATTTGAATTTGTCTGAATTTTATTTAATGCTATAGAAATGTCCATGTTGTAGGAAATATTTTTCTGAAAATTTTGATATATTATATGCCTATATAATATTTTTATTTATTTGGTTTTATTATTTTTATTTTTATTTGTCTGTTTAAAAAATGTTTTAAAAAAGTTTCTCACTGGGTCGGCCCACCAGCTTGGCCAAGGCCCACTCGTCCGCCTCCCTCCCACCGACCAGCCAGCGAGCCACCCAGCCCGGCCAGGCCCGGCCTTGTCCCGACCTCGCCCACTGAGGCCGGATCCCGCACGACTCCGTCGCCGCCTCGACGTCCGTGCCGCGGCCGGACTCTCCCCGCCGCCTCTCCGTTGCCCCTTCTCCACGCCACCGCGCCGCCCTCCTCCATAAAACCCGAGGCCCCGGCCCCGTTTCCCTCGAAACCGGAGCCACCGGAGTCCGCATCCGCCGCCACTCCCTCGCCGGAGTTGCCACCGCCGCCGAGCCTCGCCGCCATCGCCCGCTCCACTCCGTCGCCCCCGAGCGCTGCCGCCACCACCATCTTCATCGCCGCGCGCTGACACCCTCGCGCCGCCGGAGACCCACCGGAGCCGCCGCCCCGTCGACGACCGAACCGCCGCCGCCGTTGTTTTAGTCCTTGCTGCGAACGGTTTTCATCTTATAAGCCTCTGCAGCGAACGTTCGTTCCGTAGAGTTTTCCTTTTTTCCTTTTATTTTAATTTCCGGCCAGGGACCTATTTGTGAGATTTTTCTTCACAGATTAGCCCCTGTACTTCAAACGCTCATAACTTTTTACTCGTAAGTCGGAATTCAACGAAACCAACGCCCACTTCTTCGTTATGATCTCCTCTATCCAGTAAAACAACTCAAACATATTTTTGAAAGTTTAAAATTTGAATTAGATCAGATTTGAATTTGAACTTCGTTTTGATCATAACTTGAGTTTCGTAACTCCGATTTAGTTGATTCTTTTTGCAAATCGAAGCTCTTGACCTAAACCTTCTGATAAGGCCAAATACACATAGTTTTGGTACTGTTAGAAATTGTTTTATGCTGCAAGAGTTATTTGATTTGGTTTTGACGTTTTCTGAATTGTTTTCTTCGTTCTTTCCGATCTTTTGAGTGATTGCTTATGTGTGGTTACTATTGATTGCTTAAGATAGATTGACCGGAGTGTGATGAGTAGATCTATCAAGAGTTTTGAGTGCGAATCATCTTCATCAACATTTCAGGCAAGTAACACTTTGATCATACTTTCTCATACCCAGTTTTTATGCATTAGATCAATCCTCGAACACTTGCATGATTAGGATCTAATTAAATTGTGGGATGGGAAGTAGTTGAGGTAGTACCTATTACCTGTTTTATTATCAAACCCTTGGGAGTTACTTCTCGTTGCTTGTTATGCTATGCTATGCTAGTAGACGTGGATTGGGTGAGTGAATCCATGATGATGTGAGATTGTTATTTAATGGTTTATTTAAGGTGGCAACTTAAACACACATCTGGGTGGATTGAGGCACCTGGTTTCTATCAGGACTTGCCTGTTTTTTTCCGGACCGCCACCCAGGCTCAAAGGGATCATGAGATTATTCAAACTAGAAACTTCCGTGTGCAGCCACAAGCCATTATGGGCTCTGGCATAGTTGATTAAGTCGTGTGAACTCTTACAGTGGTAGACTAGCTGATGTAGGGGTTGTAGGTGGTACGGTCTACCCATCGAAAGGTGCAAACACTTCTGAAAGACTATGTTTCGGTCATCCGTCTCTCAAACGCCATGTAGTGCGAGAAACCAAACGGAGGCGATCGAGTCTTGTGGGGAAAAGTGCGCAAACCTCTGCAGAGTGTATAAACTAATCATGATTAGCCGTGTCCCCGATTATGGACAATCTTGAGTATCTAGTATTTGGATTATCCTGTTGATCTCATCACGTTACTTAATATAATTTGTTTGGGTTTAATGAGTACTTTTAATTGGGATTGAGAATGCTGTCAACCATTCTCAATGTTTAACAACCACCATGATAGTTAAATAAATTCATTCCTTTGTAGTAGGGGAAAAATTGGCTTTTCGCAAAACCTTATAACCATAGAGTTTTTCCACCAGCCATATATGCATGTAGTATAGGCTTATTCTTTCGTTACTCTCTATGTGCTACTTTGCCAGCATATTCCATGTGCTGACCCGTTTTCGGGCTGCAACTTTTCATGTTGCAGACTTCTCAGACGACGAGTAAGTGATACGTTAGGGTTACGATTTCCTATACTCAACTTTGCCGTTGGTGTTGATGGGAATCCACAACCTTGTTGCTTCAGCTATATTTGGATTGAGGTAATAGTATTTACGTTACTTTATACACGTGATTTACCTCTGTTATAAATCCTTCGAGTACTGTGTGTGTCAGAATACCGATCCAGGGATGACACGAAAGCACAGAGACTTGATCCATTCGGGTCGGGTCGCTAGAAGATGGTATCATAGCACATGTTGACTGTAGGACGTGACCCTAGAAACTGGCAAGCCCATAGGAAAGATTTTCTCTACTACTTTTTTTCAAAAAGATCTTTTACCTCTCTTCTCTTCTGAGCTTATTCAAATATTCCCTTTTAGCGAGACCATACCCATTTTCCCTTTTGACCACTCGAAGATTCGACTGATGAGACCACTCCAAGGAGACAAGATATCGGATAACTAAGACCATTTGGAATGAAGAGGATTTTACCGTGTAAATGGAAACTACAACTGTTGAAGACTCCGAAGACTAGGAGATTTTGAAGGCTCAAGAATTCCCAGATTTTTATGACCTAGGAAGATTACGCTTATGGAATTTGACAGACTATGGAAGTTATCAATACCCGAGATCAAGGTGTATTGGAGTAAGACTGGAACATGGAGAGTTAGAAACTCAAAGTTTTGTCAAGGAAAACCCTAAGGCAGGAGATCTCAACTATGGAGAGATAGCTCATGGAAACGACAAGAGCAGAAACACGCTGTCCATGATGTTATCGCCCGCTTATGCTATTGTCACCCTGCGGAGTTAAGCATGCATATGCATGAAAGGATTGGATGGTAGAAGGCTGATGGATCACCTATCAGCAAGATGAAGTTTTGAACCTCAGCTGATGTAACGCCAGGATCTGGAGTATTACATCAAGGAGTTTAAGATGGGTCTGCAAGAAGCCGTATTTGACAAGGAGGCAATTCATGAAGAATTCAGGAACCTGAAACTGAAAGTAGACAAGCTGAAGGAGAAGAACATCGAGATACCAGGAGATTCATCAGGAACAGAAGGACAGTAGGATCACGGTTCATGCCAAGGATGTTGAAACCCAGAAGTTTGGAATGCAACCCCAGAAATATTAAAGGAGGTCATGAGAGATTTCACGTCAACAAAGATGATCTGGCAAAAAAGGACAAGCATGATCGGGAGAAGCCATCGGAGACATGAATAAGACTGGAAGAGTTTGATGTCCTTGAAGATTTATTGACCATTAGAAGCCCAAACCCCTATTATATACTTACGTTAGATGCAATGTTTGTGATATGTCATTTGTTTGATGTTTTCCGACAGCCACAACTAAAATGCCCTTTTCAAAACTGTTGTTTGTATTGTGTGCATCCCTCTCGATCTCTCTTATCCCACCCCAAACCCATGGACCCCATAGAGGATGAATGGAGATGAGCTTATATTTTCTGGACCGATGAGTCAATTGGAGAGGGACCAATGGATTCAGAACATGGAGGATCATATGGAGAATGACACTATACCCAGAAAGGATATGACCCAGCATGCTCTTCAGTGCTTTGTAAGAGTTGCTGCTACTTGGTGGAGGATGTACCAAACCATCAACGGATGGCAAAGGAGTAACCACTTGGAAGGAATTTAAGTTGACCTTGCCAAAGTCTCGGTTTGTGTCCCAGAAATTGGAGCCTTATGGAAAGGATGTGAAGAAACCTTGTGCATACAAGTTTTGTGGAGAAATAGGATACAACCATAAAGAAAACAAGGACGAATACCCTCATAATCGGAGGATTATCAAAGGAGTTGGCCGAGGATCTCAGGGAACTTCGGTTGGAGATTGTTCCCAAAGGTTTTGTTGCAGCAATGGAAGTTCAGTCTACATTGTTGAGAAAGATCCGTGAAGCTCAGAAGGATGACAAAGATATTGCTGAGGTAAAAGAGAGGATGAGCAAAGGAAAGGCCAAAGGCTTTCGTAAGGATGAGCACGACACCTTATGGTTTGAGGATAGTGTATATGTGCCTAATAATGCAAAGATCGGAAGTTAATACTTCAGGAGGCTCATGACTCACCATACTCGATTCATACGGAAACACCAAGATGTATTTGGATTTGAAGAAGCGTTTACGGTGGTGGTATGAAGAAGGAGATTGCGGAGTATGTAGTCATAGGTGATGTATGCCAGAGAGTAAAGGCAGAGCATCAAAAGCTAGACGGATTACTACAGCCTATGCCGATACCCGAATGGAAGTGGGATAAGCTTGGCATGGATTTCATTACCGGATTTCCCAGAACCCGAACGGGATATGATTTTATCTGGGTAGTAGTTGATTCGCTTGACCAAAGTGCCTCACTTTATCCCGGTGAAAACCACCTATACAAGTGAGAAGTCGGCCAAGATATGTTTGACCAGGATCGTATGTCTGCATGGAGTTCCGAGGACCATTGTATCAGATAGAGGAACCCAGTTTACTTCAAAGTTTTGGAATCGATTCGTGAAACTTTGGGTACTAGGCTAGAGTTCAAGACAGCCTTTCATCCGCATGATGATGGATAAATCGAGAGAGTCAATCAGATTCGGAAGACATGTTGAGAGCGTGCAGCGCTAGATTATGGATCTAGCGATGATGATAATCTACCCTACGGGGAGTTCTCATACAACAACAGTTACCCAACCAGTTTGAAGATGGCCCCTTTTTAAGCTTTGTATGGGAGAAGGAGCCAGACACCGTTGATGTGGGATGAAGTTGGAGACCGTCAGTTGTTTGGACCAAATGTGATCAAGGAGTCAGAAAAGAATGTTAAGTTGATTCGAGTTTGACTGAAGGTAGCTCAGTCCAGGCAGAATAATTATGCAGACGCAAGGAGGTAGTCTATGAAATTGGAGACAGAGCATGTCTTCGTGTGCCCCTCTGTGAGGAGTTAATCGATTTGGAGTTAAGGGAAAGTTAGCCCCGAGATTGTAGGACCATACCGAGTTTCAAACGTATGGGAGAATTGGCTAACAAATTGGAGTCACCCGAAGGACTGTCAGGAGTTTATGATGTGTTTCACGTTTCCCAAATTGAAGAAGTGCCATGCAGAGATGGCCAATATTCTCCTGTAAGCACGCTTGACCCTGGAAAGGATAATGATGTTCCACGAAGTGGAGTATGGACTTCATAAGTATAAGTTTTTATCTCGGTAGGTGGGATATCCCATGAGGATGAAGAGATGAATTTATTATTGGATATAAAGGAGGTATGATGTTGGAAATATGGATCAATGGAAATTCCATGATGAGTCTGAGTAATCATGTCCTAGTTTGGTGCCAATAGAAGGAAGAAGGACAGTACAATTAGATGGAATTAAGTATGCTATGAAGTTGGATGTTGGATTAAGGATCAGCTGCCCCGATGATGAATTCAAGGTTTGCAAGTGATGAGATGGGCCATAACCCATAGGCCCCAGGACCTACCAAGAAGCAAGCACACTCTTGCTGAAGGAAAAACCCTGGCAGAAGTTACGATTTTACCGACAGATGATCCTATAGGAGTTTACGCAAAACCTGAGAGTTGTTAAGGAACGGTAGATGTTTGTTTGTCTTGCAGAATCAATGGATTTATTCGAACTTGGTTCGTCGACAAGAGAAATTCTGCAATGCTTCTGAGGATGACCGAGTGTTAGAATGCGAGATTCGCTAAACCATGTACAAGGTAATGATTTGGGTGCGGGATGGATTGATCACCATACCGACTTACTCTTATTATTCGCTTTGCTATGTGGGATGGTAAATCTGAGTGACTTACCTATAGTTGCGAGACGACGATCAAAACCCTGTTTAAACCTTAGAATGGTATAAGCATTTTTCCCTTGTACACGGCAGTTGTTGCCAACCGTAGGTCATACGGTGAGGTTCAACCCAGACCCATTTTCTGCAGGAGAAACCATAAATTGTTGACCACCATGAGATATCGATAGTTGTTTAGAATTGGCGTCAGACCCGTCAGCTATGAAGACCCAGTTTCGGGATAACCTTATCAAGATGAAAGGACACAGGAATTGAGGAAAAGGTTATGCCACTACCGGAAGAGCCCAGGAGAAGGAATTATCCTTAAGATCTCGAGAAGACCGACATCACAATGATAAGGATGGAGTATATGAGTTTTGATGGAATTTGTAACCATGCTTCTAAGGGTGGTAGCA
Organism: Aegilops bicornis; assembly: GCA_021605145.1. Lineage (NCBI taxonomy): Eukaryota > Viridiplantae > Streptophyta > Magnoliopsida > Poales > Poaceae > Aegilops > Aegilops bicornis. The sequence continues at coordinate 670,868,265 of CM038673.1, read as the reverse complement.
CCCGAGACCCCGGAGACGATCGATGGATTTTTGAGAAGACCCCCAAACCCTAACCTATTTCTTTCTAGCCTCTCCGAATCTCGAGGACGAGATTCATTTTAAGGGTGGTAGTTTGTAACATCCCAAAATTTTAAATTTTGGAATGTTATAAACACATAGATAGTTTTGATTGATTGTTTGATTGATTGACTGCAAGTGAGTGAATTGAAACTTTTGAAAGTTAAATGAGAGGGAATAAAAGGACTTTCCCAAACTTTCATTTTGCTTTTATGATCTTCGGGAATTCAAATTCTTTTCATCACAAAACCCTGGAGAGAAGATGACATGACTTCTTACATTTATTTAAATGACAAGGGGGTGTTGAAAATATTTGAGTTTCATTTGAGAATATTTCCAATTCTGAAACTTTATGCAACTCAATGATTTTCATGAGCGAAGATAAAATGACTTCTTCAAATCATATGAAATATGAGTTGGGAGTTTCAAAGAATTAAATTCAAAGTTCTTTTGAATTTATTTTTAATTTGGCGTTATTTCAGTTTTATTCAAATAATTTTTCTCCAAAAATAAATTATATGGAAAATAGGGTGACATGATTCCCTACATCAGAAAAATGGAGAGAAATAAATTTGAATTCATTTTGGTATTTTTAAAATGATTTTTGTTGGATTTTATTGGACCAGAAGCACTCTTTGCTTTATTTGAATTTTTGTGAATTTTATTTAATGCTATATAAATGTCCATGTTGTAGGAAATATTTTTCTGAAAATTTTGATATATTATATGCCTATATAATATTTTTATTTATTTGGTTTTATTATTTTTATTTTTATTTGTCTCTGTTTAAAAAAAATGTTTTAAAAAAAAGTTTCTCATGCTTTGGGTCGGCCCAGTAGAAAAGCCAAGGTCCGACTCGCGCCGCCTCCCTCCCACCGGCCAGGCCACGGCCCAGCCCGGCCAGTGACCCGGCGCCCGCGCCCGTCCCGACTGTCTCGCTGAGGCCGGATCCCTGCGACTCCGTCGCCGCCTCGGCGTCTGCGGCGGACTCTCCCCGCCGCCTCTCCGTTGCCCCTTCTCCACGCCACCGTGCCGCCCTCCTCCATAAAACCCGAGGCGCCGGCCCCGTTTTCCCTCGAAACCGGAGCCACCGCAGTCCGCATCCGCCGCCACTCCCTCGCCGGAGTTGCCACCGCCGCCGAGCCTCGCCGCCGTCGCCCCGCTCCACTCCGTCGCCCCCGACCGCTGCCGCCACCACCATCTTCATCACTGCGCGCGCCGAAGCGCTTCGCCGCCGCCGCCGGAGACCCACCGGAGCCGCCGCCCCGTCGACGACCGAACCGCCGCCGCCGTCTTCCCCGTCGCCGGCGACCTCCACGCCGCGGTAACCACCGCCTCTCTCCCTTGGCCGTCCGATCGTTGACCTAGGGCTAGGATTAGATCTATAGTTTTTTTTATTTCAACCGTTTTTCTTAAGTAGAGAACGTTCGTTGTTTTAGTCCTTGCTGCGAACGGTTTTCATCTTATAAGCCTCTGCAGCGAACGTTCGTTCCGTAGAGTTTTTCCTTTTTTCTTTTTATTTTAATTTCCGGCCAGGGACCTATTTGTGAGATTTTTCTTCACAGATTAGCCCCTGTACTTCAAACGCTCATAACTTTTTACTCATAAGTCGGAATTCAACGAAACCAACGCCCACTTCTTCGTTATGATCTCCTCTATCCAGTAAAACAACTCAAACATATTTTTGAAAGTTTAAAATTTGAATTAGATCAGATTTGAATTTGAACTTCGTTTTGATCATAACTTGAGTTTCGTAACTCCGATTTAGTTGATTCTTTTTGCAAATCGAAGCTCTTGACCTAAACCTTCTGATAAGGCCAAATACACATAGTTTTGGTACTGTTAGAAATTGTTCTATGCTGCAAGAGTTATTTGATTTGGTTTTGACGCGTTTTCAATTGTTTTCTTCGTTCTTTCCTATCTTTTGAGTGATTGCTTATGTGTGGTTACTGTTGATTGCTTACGATAGATTGACCGGAGTGTGATGAGTAGATCTATCAAGAGTTTTGAGTGCGAATCATCTTCATCAACATTGCAGGCAAGTAACACTTTGATCATACGTTCTCATACCTAGTTTTTATGCATTAGATCAATTCTCAAACACTTGCATGAGTAGGATCTAATTAAATTGTGGGATGGGAAGTAGTTGAGGTAGTACCTATTACCTGTTTTATTATCAAACCCTTGGGAGTTACTTCTACGTTGCTTGTTATGCTATGCTATGCTAGTAGACGTGGATTGGGTGAGTGAATCCATGATGATGTGAGATTGTTATTTAATGGTTTATTTAAGGTGGCAACTTAAACACACATCTGGGTGGATTGAGGCACCTGGTTTCTATCAGGACTTGCCTGTTTTTTTTGGACCGCCACCCAGGCTCAAAGGGATCATGAGATTATTCAAACTAGAAACTTCCGTGTGCAGCCACAAGCCATTATGGGCTCTAGCATAGTTGATTAAGTCGTGTGAACTCTTACAGTGGTAGACTAGCTGATGTAGGGGTTGTAGGTGGTACGGTCTACCCATCGTAAGGTGCAAACACTTCTGAAAGACTATGTCTCGGTCATCCGTCTCTCAAACGCCATGTAGTGCGAGAAACCAAACGGAGGCGATCGAGTCTTGTGGGGAAAAGTGCGCAAACCTCTCAGAGAGTGTATAAACTAATCATGATTAGCCGTGTCCCGGTTATGGACAATCTTGAGTATCTAGTATTTGGATTATCCTGTTGATCTCATCACGTTACTTAATATAATTTGTTTGGGTTTAATGAGTACTTTTAATTGGGATTGAGAATGCTGTCAACCATTCTCAATGTTTAACAACCACCATGGTAGTTAAATAAATTCATTCCTTTGTAGTAGGGGAAAACTTGGCTTTTCGCAAAACCTTATAACCATAGAGTTTTTCCACCAGCCATATATGCATGTAGTATAGGCTTATTCTTTCATTACTCTCTATGTGCTACTTTGCGGCATATTCCATGTCTTGACCCGTTTCGGGCTGCAACTTTTCATGTTGCGAGACTTCTCGAACGACGAGTAAGTGATACGTTAGGGTTACGATTTCCTATACTCAACTTTGCCGTTGGTGTTGATGGGAATCCACAACCTTGTTGCTTCAGCTATATTTGGATTGAGGTTATAGTATTTACGTTACTTTATACACGTGATTTACCTCTATTATAAATCCTTCGAGTACTGTGTGTGTCAGCATACCGATCCAGGGATGACACGAAAGCACAGAGACTTGATCCAGGGATGCTTCCTCCTCTCTTCATCCTTTAGATCCTTCTCTCGTCCCACGACTGTGGTGTACTCAACATCTAGCCCGGCGACCCACTCATCATCTGAGTCTTTGAACATGCGTCTGAAGCGAGAAAGGCATCTATCGGTGTCAAAATCGGCGGATCTCGGGTAGGGGGTCCCGAACTGTGCGTCTAGGCGGATGGTAACAGGAGACAAGGGACACGATGTTTTTACCCAGGTTCGGGCCCTCTCGATGGAGGTAATACCCTACTCTCGCTTGATTAATATTGACGATATGGGTAGTACAAGAGTAGATCTACCACGAGATCGAGAGAGGCTAAGCCCTAGAAGCTAGCCTATGGTATGATTGTTGTTCGTCCTCTGGACTAAAACCCTTCGGTTTATATAGACATCGAATAGGGTTAGGTTTACACAGTCGGTTTCAATGTTTGGAGATATACATATCCGTATCGCCTAGCTTGCCTTCCTCGAAAAGTAAAGTCACATACGTACAAGGGTCGAAGTCTTCAATCTTGTATCTTCATAGTCTTGGAGTCCGGCCAAAGTTGATAGTTCGGCTATCCGGACACCCCCTAGTCCAGGACTCCCTCAGTAGCCCTTGAACCAGGCTTCAATGACGACGAGTCCGGCGCACATATTGTCTTCGGCGTTGCAAGGCGGGTTCCTCCTCCGAATACTTCATAGAAGGTTTTTAACACAAGGACAATGTCCGGCTCTGCAAAACAAGTTCCACATACCACCGTAGAGAGAATAATTTTTGCACAGATCTGCTGACGTATTCCGCGGCGTGACATCACACCACGGCCAGGCCTTTATATGAATCATTTTTTATTGTTCCACCTCAGCGCGTTTAGCGAGGCGGTTTCCTTGGCACGTCTTATCAAAGCGGAGATCGTGCCCCCTTATTCCGGGGTTCCCATCAATACGGACGTAGGTAACCCATCCGCGCCATTGATTACGGCGCTTGGGAGATAAGCGAGTTTTACCCGGGCTGGTGGGGGACGCATAGCTTCGTCCGTCCATATAAGGGGATAAGGATCCACCTTTTCACCTACGCCTTCTTCCTCCTTTGCTCATCCATTTCCGCGCACTCGAGCTCCAGCGCCCAAGTTCAGAAATCCCACCTCAACCTTCTCCAACTATGTCCGGAGCGGGAGGCAGGTGGATGGCCTCCTCCGTCACGGAGGGGCACATCAAAAAGCTGCGGGAGGCCGGATACTTGTCCAAAGAACATCGCGCAAGACCGGCTACCCGACGAGGGGCAGCTCATTCCAACCCCAGTGCCCCATGAGAGGGTGGTGTTTCTCCCCCACTTCCTCCGCGGACTAGGTTTTCCACTTAACCCATTTGTCCGGGGGCTCATGTTCTACTACGGCCTAGATTTCCACGATCTGGCCCCGAACTTCATCCTCAACATCTCGGCGTTTATCGTCGTGTGCGAAACCTTCCTTCGCATCCAGCCCCACTTCGGCTTATGGATGAAGATCTTCAATGTCAGGCCGAAGGTAGTGGGCGGCCGCCAAGCGGAGTGCGGAGGTGCCATGGTTGGCAAGATGGCCAAAGTCCTATGGCTCGAGGGCTCCTTCGTGGAGACAATAAAGGGGTGGCAATCGGGGTGGTTCTATATCACCGAGCCGCGACTCCAAATGGGCGGCGGCCCCCGAATTCAGATCTGGCTTCCCCACACGACTCTCATCATGGAAAGAGACGGGCCTGACGTGGGGGAATTTGGACGAGCTATCCGGACTCCAAACCTGCGTCCGAAACCTGGTGGACAAGAATCTCAGGATTGTCAACGTAATCTAGGTAATGCTCATCCGACGGATTCTCCCATGCCAACAACGGGCCTTCAAATTGTGGGAGTTCGATCCGGCACAGCACTCAACTCTGAAAAGGCTCTTCGACACTACGTACGAAGATGCCTGGAAGGTGCTGTTTAAGGGTGCCGAGGCTCCCACATCCGCTACCGAAGATCGCGGATTCAGCTCGCAGCGTCAAGCTAGCGAGGTAAGTTATTTTACCCTTTATGGGACTCTTTTTTCATAGTTTGACTCTATGCGGGATCTAAAACTCCCTAACCTTTGACAGGACTGGCTGAAGACGTCCGGACAGATTAACTGTCCGACCCCCTTGCCAGAAGACCCAGCGGACGCCCGATTGACAGGGCTGCTGGCTCCGGTACCTCACGTGGTGCCAGAGAAGAAGGCCAAGAAGGAGGCCACGGGAACTCGAAAGAGCTCCCGGTGCCAGGTGCTGTTGGACTCACCGCCCGACAACTCTGAGGCGGAATCCTCCTCTGAGGAAGAGGAGGAGGAGAAAGAAGCCTCTCCCCCAGCGGCGGGAGAGAAGAAAAGGAAGGCCGCCCCAACTGGGGAGGCTGGAGGGTCCAAGAAGGGAAGGACCCTTCCTCCTGACTTCTCCGCCAACGCCGACAGCGACGAGGAGGAGTGGCCAACAAGGGCCAAGCCCCTGGCGAGATCGTAAGTGTCCGGATACCCATGGCTACTTTTTTCATTGCATAGTGTTCTCTAATGCCGAACAATCATGCAGCCCGCCCAAGGGCGAGTTCGCCGCTTCGTCGAGCGGGTCCCTGAGTTCGTCGAAAATGGAGAGTACTTCACTTCCGGCTGCCTCCTCACCTCACGCTGCGGACGACGCCGAGATGGGGCCCCAAGGGGGGCCTAGTCAACAGGAGGTGGCGCAGGAGGCGCCGCAAGGCAACCTCCCGGACTCCAGGCGCGTGGGGGGCGAGACCCCCAGGGGCTCTAAGCCCGACCCTCGTCCGGACTCCATACCGGAACCTTCAGCGGTTCTGAAGTCCGGCAAGCGGTCCCTTCGTAGGAAGGGTAAGACGCCGGTGTCCTCTGTCCAACCGGAGGCACCGGATAGCTTACTGGAGGCGCTTAACAGCGCCTCCATCAAGGAGGAGCGCCGCCCTGTTATGAGTGTGGTGATCCAGAAAGTTCAGTCCGCCAAGAGCGGGCTGACTGAAGCCTGTACCAACCTTCTAACAGGCTTTGAGGTAAGTTTAGAATATGTAGAAATATTACGCATAGACAATAGCCCTTGATGCTTAGTTCGGTGCTCGGAAAGAAAAGCCGGACTAAGGATCTAAAAAGATATACGTAGGAGTCTAACATAAGTATGTCAATATGCGAATGCAGGCTGCGCCTTGACCTATGCACAGACCGTTGGAGGTCAATGCATTGAAGAAGAGCCTCGAGCGGTCCGAGAATGAGCTCGGCCTTGCCAAGAAGCAGCTCGAGGGCAAGGAAGGTAAGTAATACCTTATTAAGGAAATACCTTATAGAAAGGATTTGGTTGCAAAAGATAACAGGAATAACATGGGTACTGCAGGGGCCACGAGCGAGGTGGCGACCCTGAAGGAGGCGGTGTCTGCGGGCGAAAACAAAGCGGCTGCGGAGCGCACCGAGCGAGAGAAGGGGGAGGCGCAGCTGGCGGAGGTACGGAAAGACCTCCAGGCTCTCATGGAAAAACACGAGGGTTTGGAGCGTGACTCGAAGACCCAAGAGTCCCAGCTTGCCTCGGCTCTTGAGAGTGCCAAAGCTGCTAAGGCCGAGGCCCAAAAAGCCCTCCAGGAGATTGAGACAATAAAGAAGATCGCGCCGGGTAAGGCATTCTTTATGCAGAGCAAAAATGTAAAAGTCAATTATCTAGTACTTACCCGAATCCGGAGCTCTCCAGGAGCGTTCACAGATCTGCCACGTAGTGTGTCTGATGCTGCCACGTTCTACCACGCCAAGGAGGGGAGCTCGACGGAGAAGGTGTTCTGGTCTCAGTATGCTGAGGCCGACCGTCCGGTGCCCCTGAGCGACCATCTGAAGCAGTTGGTCGAGCTCCACAAGGTCGCCGAACAGGCCATGAAGGGCCTCATAGTTCGGTTGTGGCCATTGGAAGCCATGCCTGGGAGCTACTTCGGGTTAGTGCTGGTGGTGGGCCTTTGTCCATGGATTGAAGTCATCAAGCGCTCCGTCTGCATTGAAGGTGCCCGTCGGGCCCTTGCCCGTGCTAAATTGCACTGGGGCAAGCTGGATGCAGAGAAGCTTGTGACTGACGGGCCACCGAAGGGCAAGGATCATCGCAAGCCTGAAATGTACTATGAGGGCGTCCTGAAGGGTTCCCGCCGTATAGCGGATGAATGCTCCAAATATGTAATTTTTGAATAGACTCGCATTTGTTATCCTGTACGCTGAAAACTTGTTCATATGCGCTAAGAAACGCTTGTTAATTTAAAATATTACCTTCTGTGCGGCCGTTATCAAATTTGAGAGATGGCAAGTCGTTGGCTTCAAATTTCATGCCACGAAAGTCTTTGGGGTGTTCGGGATAAACTTGAGCACTCTTGTTCCCATTCTTGGGTCCGTCGAGGAGGCGCTCAACGCAACGAACAAGGCAACCGGACTTATAGTGCTTGAACACTCTCACTTAGCCATAGAATTCTATAATTTTAAATTTCGGTGAAGCCCCTAGTATTCGGAAGACCGAGTTCGGTGCGCTATCCACGCCTTGGCCGGACAATGCCGGCTCCTCGCTCTAAGCGGCATAAGTCTTTAGGGACCCGAAAAACCTCTCGAACAGCTGATCGGCTCTCGCCCTATCATGACGGTCAGTTTTAGTTTTCTCCACTGAGGTGCTCAACCCAGCTCAACCAGGGCACAATCGCAGTGGTTCTCCCAGTGCTAGCTTAGCCGATATAACGGAACGTAAGGTACCAAAACATGGGAGCCGGGCAAACCCAACTATTGACCCAAGACATGATTCGGAGCCGATGCATATAATGCTATAAGTTCAGGGTGCCGCACTTGTGAAAGTGTTCGGACTTATCACACCATAATTTTGGGGTACTTAAGCCCCTGGTGTATTGGCCGTACCAAAGTGTACGGGTGCAAAATTTCATGAAATGAACATATATATAGATAAAGAAAGGAGTGCAATAATAGGCGAAAGCTATGTATTGTTTATTAAAAAGAAACTGCAAATAAAAGAAGAACGATACAAATTGTGCGATAAGCAAGGGATGGGACTATTTAACATGTCCCCTCCAGGGGTAAGCTGCGGGATGGTATTTAAAACACGTATAATGCTCGTAGTAGAGACCACCTGGACACTCGACGTAGCTTTCTGTTTCCCTGGCTGTTGCATCGTGAGTTCGGCGCGAATGCCGGACAGGCTTCGGAGAACAGAGTCACGAAAGTAAGAAAAAAGAAAAAAGAATGACACAATCGGGGCCCACAGTGCGGTTGAGCCGCATTCGGGCATGCCGTGGTCGTGCCCTCCCTTATGCCCATGGTATTTCGGGCGTAGTTATATGCACGCGTAATCTTCGCAATTTCGCGAGGGCTGGGGTTGGGGCGGATTACTCTGCGTGCTTGAATCGTGCCAGGCGGTCTTGTTGTAGGTTACTCCGGGCGCGCTTGACAGTGTCCGAACGTTTAATGGCCCGACTCGAGAATTGCTGTGAGAGGCTGCTTTGCACCTCCGCCGCGAGGGCTGCCGTGTGCTCCTCCGATTGGAGAGAGCGTTCGGTGTTTCCATTGACCATGATTACTCCTTGAGGGCCTGGCATCTTGAGCTTGAGGTATGCGTAGTGCGGCACCGCATTGAACTTTACCGTCACGGTTCGTCCAAGCAAAGGCGTGATAGCCGCTGTGGAACGGGACTATGTCGAAGATTAAATCTTCGCTTCGGAAGTTATCCGGGGATCCAAAGACCACTTCGAGTGTAACTGAGCCTGTACAATTGGCCTCTACACCCGGTATGACGCCTTTAAAGTTCGTCTTTGTAGGTTTAATCCTTGAGGGGTCTATGCCCATTTTGCGCACTGTATCCTGATAAAGCAGGTTCGGGCTGCTACCGCCGTCCATCAGGACTCTGGTGAGGTGAAATCCATCGATAATTGGTTCAAGAACCTATGCGGTGAAACCGCCATGACGAATGCTAGTGGGGTGGTCCCTTCAATCGAAGGTGATCGGGCCAGAAGACCATGGGTTGAACTTTGGGGCGACTGGCTCCATCGCATATACGTCCCTTTGCACGCTTCCGCTCCCTTTTGGGTATATGGGTTGCGTATATCATGTTCATCGTCCGCACTTGTGGGGGAAAGCCCTTCTGCCCTCTATTGTTCGACAGCCGGGGCTCTTCCTCGTCGTCGCTATGCAGCCCCTTGTCATTGAGTTCGGCACTTAACTTGCCTGCTTGCTTGAACACCCAACAATCCCAGTTGGTGTGGTTGGCTGGTTTTTCGGGGGTGCCATGTATCTGGCACAAGCAATCGAGTATTCGGTCCAAGTTGGACGGGCCACAGGTATTTCTTTTGAATGGCTTCTTCCACGACCGGGTTTAGAGCCTCGAATCCGGCATTGACCGCCGTATCTTCATCATTGTCGCCCGTTAATGCGGGCGCTTTGTTCTTATTGCGACGCGACCTGCCATTGTTGTCCTTGGTATCCAAACTACCGGGATGTTTGGCCAAGTTGTTGCTTCGAGCTAGCCACCTGTTCTCTCGCGCAAAAAGCGGGTCATGAGTGTGGTGAGGGCTGCCATGGATTTCGCTTTTCCTGTCCTAGGTGCCGGGCTAGCCACTCATCGCGGATGTTGTGTTTGAAGGATGCTAAGCGCCTCGCATCCGGACGATCGACGATCTAATTTTTTCTTTGTTAGGAACCGCGTCCGTAATTGTCCGCTGATTCTTCCGGGTCTTTGAATTATGTGGCTGAGGTCATCGGCGTCTGGTGGTCGCACATATGTGCCCTGGAAGTTATCAAGGAATGCGGCTTCCAGGTCCTCCCAACAATCAATTGATTCTACTGGCAAGCTATTGAGCCAATGCCGAGCTGGTCCTTTAAGCTTGAGTGGGAGGTATTTGATGGCATGTAGATCATCACCGCAGGCCATGTGGATATGGAGGAGATAGTCCTCGATCCAGACCGCAGGATCTGTGGTACCATCATATGATTCGATGTTTACGGGTTTGAAGCCCGCAGGGATTTGATGATCCATTACTTCATCTGTGAAGCATAGTGGGTGTGTGGCACCTCTGTATTGGGCTATATCACAACCTAGCTCATATGAGCTTTGTCTACTGTGTTCGGCCCGGCCGGAGCTGCTGTATCCGGCGTGACGGTTATCGTCACGTGTCGTGGGGCGCCCACGTGATCCGTAGATCGATCTTGTTTGCCTTGCCTTGTCCTCCAATATGTCTCGCAGTGCAGCGCGTTACCCCGTGCCTTGGTACTTTTCAAGCGGCCCGGAGTGCGGCTTGAATGGAGGGTCTAGAGGCCTCTCTGTCGCGACCACGGGGTGGCGGTGGGCGCATCATCGCGCTGGTGATGTAGGTTTGGGTGCTGCTTCCTCTAATTGGGGTAGCAGCTGCGCTTGGGGTATCTCTTGGAGGGGCGTCAATTCATACTCTTCGCTGCAAGGACTTCAGTCCATCATCCGACTAGCAAGTCTTGGTCAGCTCTAAGCTGCTGCTGCTTTTTCCTGAGGCTGCTTGCCGTGGCCACAAGCCTGCGTTTGAAACGCTCCTGTTCGGCAGGATCCACAGGCACGACAAATTCGTCGTCGTCGAGGCTTGCCTCATCTTCGGAGGGAGGCGCATAATTATCGTCCTCTACCTCTCTTTTTGCCGCACTATCGTTCGGGCTGGCTTCTCCCTCCTCCTGTGCTGAATCCTGCTGGAGGGGGTTGTCTTTGGCACTGTCTAGGGTATTATTATCTCCCGTGCCGGAATCTCCATTTTTGCTGTGGCGGGATTTAGAGCGGCGCCGCTGACGCCGGCGCTTGGGCTGTTTCTTGGAGGGATCATCCTCCGCTGCTCCATCGCCGTTCCCATCTTTTGGGATGTCCACCATGTATATGTCGTATGACGAGGTGGCCTTCCAGTGCCCTATAGGCGCTGGTTCTTGGTCGTCTCCAGCATCGTCGTCCATACCGTCGATGTCTTCGTAGTCGAAGTCGAGCATGTCGGTTAAATCATCGACAGTGGCTACAAAGTGGGTGGTGGGTGGGCGTTGAATTTCTTCGTCGTCCGCATCCCAACCTTCCTGACCGTAGTCCGGCCAGGGCTCTCCTGATAAAGAGAGAGACTTTAGTGAATTCAAGATTTCTCCAAAGGGCGACTGCTGAAAGATGTCCGCGGCAGTGAACTCCATGACCGGCGCCCAATCGGATTCGATTAGCAGGGCGCGGAGGGTTCGGGGTCCGGAGAGGAGTCCGGCACCTTGGGGTCACGGTCTTCGCAAAGGACAGGGATGGAGTTCGGCTCAATCGCCGTTGAGATCGTAGCCCCCGAGGCGGTGTCCAACCACTCGTCCTCGATCGGGGAGTCGGCTCCGAGCTAAGGGTCGAAGCGGACGCTGGTGCGGCCTCCAGGACACTGTTCGGCGGCAGAGCTAGATCGTGCCCATCGAGACAGTCGGCGCGCATTTGGTCAGGCTCGAATCCGTCGAAGATCAAGTCTCCGCGGATGTCGGCCGTGTAGTTCAAACTCCCAAATCTGACCTGATGGCCAGGGGCGAAGCTTCGATCTGCTCCAGATGGCCAAGTGAATTGGCCCGCAGTGCAAAGCCGCCGAATACAAAGATCTGTCCGGGGAGAAATCTCTCACCCTGGACCGCGTCGTTGTTGATGATCGAAGGAGCCATCGGGCCTATAGGTGACGACACAGAGGAATTCTCAATGAAAGCACCAATGTCGGTGTCAAAACCGGCGGATCTCGGGTAGGGGGTCCCGAACTGTGCGTCTAGGCGGATGGTAACAGGAGACAAGGGACACGATGTTTTTACCCAGGTTCGGGCCCTCTCGATGGAGGTAATACCTAGTCCTGCTTGATTAATATTGATGATATGGGTAGTACAAGAGTAGATCTACCACGAGATCGGAGAGGCTAAACCCTAGAAGCTAGCCTATGGTATGATTGTTGTTAGATCCACGGACTAAAACCCTTCGGTTTATATAGACAACGAATAGGGTTAGGGTTACACAGAGTCGGTTACAATGGTAGGAGATCTACATATCCGTATCGCCAAGCTTGCCTTCCACGCCAAGGAAAGTCCCATCCGGACAAGGGACGAAGTCGTCAATCTTGTATCTTCATAGTCTTGGAGTCCGGCCAAAGATGATAGTTCGGCTATCCGGACACCCCCTAGTCCAGGACTCCCTCTGCATCCTTTCACCGTCGCGGAAGAACGGGTGTAGATCACGTCGAACTCATCGCCGGTGATGGTTCTAACCTTGTACTCACCGCCGATCGGGGAGATTTGGTACGCCATGGATTTGGGAGGAGGATTAGGATTAGTGGAACAACCGTAATGTGAATGGACGGGATGACTAGGAGCGAACCGCTATAGTATTAAAGTACGTGCGGGGACGAGTAGGAGCGAACTGCTAGCATGCGAACGGCAGGGTAGTGGCTTTCCATTCTCCCATGATACGGGCTTCCGAGAGCCCTTGGATCGGAGATCGAACGGTTGCATGGCGTGATTCTAGACCAATGGGTGAATATCCTATCCTGGAGGGTTATTCTGCAAATTTTCAGCAACTTAGCATGCGACCATTTGATCTTAGATCCAAGGGCTGCCAGCAGCCCGTATCATGGTCGCGCCTACCACGACCGTCGCGTCGCTCGCACGGTCCCGCCCTTGGAGATTTATCACGGTGCGTTAGGCTATCTGATGTTGGCACGCCATATATAGTCATCACTTTCTTACTCCTCTCTATCTCTTTCTTCGTACTCCCTCCGTCCCATAATATAAGAACGATTTTGACACTAGTGTAGTGCCAAAAACGTTCTTATATTATGGGACACAGGGAGTACAAGTATTTATTGCATTTTCCAAGGAGTGACCTCTTCCAATGAAATGGTGTTGCTAAGTTTGCTTCATTTAATTAGCTATAGACTCAAAATTGTGTTTTCACATAGGTACAGCGCTTAGCACTGCTTTCTTCCTTGGGTCACCAAACTAGTCTCTCTCTTCTTGATTAACTTGCCACATCAGACTTCATGCCTATGTGGCAAGCTTAAGCACCTGTAGGAGCAAGTAAGGTGCCCGTCCGTTGCACGGAAGAGTGAAATGCATTGATCGGGGTGTTGTTTATTTTGACAAAGGATGTGGGGGTCATCTCATGTGTAACAGGTATCAATAGGTTTCTTTGGATATTATTTCATCTCTAGAGCTCAGAAACATCCGGGTGAAATAGATAAAAAAGTATCTTTTGCTAACAAAAGCGTTCAACTGTTCAACCTGCATCCAAAACTTGTGAAGAAATAACTCTTATTGTGCTTTATGGAAATGGTTCATTATAAGTCTTTCACCGGTACTGTAGTAAAAATTCATACATGGAAGATTCTAGACTAAACCATAAATGGATACACTTTTATTCATGCGCGATACTCCAATAGAGCAAGATCGTGCATGGAAGTATCCACATGCATAGACAGCGGATTACATTGAGCGAAGACTAATGATCAACATTTAACTTAGTAATGCATATGTCCAGGTGAACCTCCTTGGAGTACCCATGCACATTGTTGGGGGTCAAATAATACCATGCGTCTTCCATGTCCACATCGGCGGGAAGATCCCAGCTCGGCAGAGTCCAACTCAGCTTGACGTAGCCAGTGTCGCCACCCACGGACCTCCGAGGGGTAGTAATAGTGAGCACGCACCCGTACATCAGCCTCGTGTCAGTGTCAGCGTTAGCGGCGTCGCCCCTGACTCACACTACAAAGATGTGGCGGCGGCCTGCGTGGGCCTCGCCGATGGCCACGAGCAAGAGGAAGACGGTGCCATCCTCCTCCGAGACTAGAAGGCGGCGCTGATCCTCCAGCGACTCCGGCACGTTGAACGGGTAGCACGTCTCGTACTTGATGTTGTTCGCCAAGGGCCAGTAGTGATCGCCGCACGCTTGCGTCAGGTGATGCACGATGTCCGCCGGTGAGCCCCAAAACGGCACCGGGCACTCATATCAGTAGACGAAGGGCTCCTTGGAGGCATCGACCAGGCCGTCCATGAAACGGGAGTGGCTGTAGGGGACGTTCTGCCAATTGAATATATGAGCAAGTTACTACGAGATTTACTACAAAATAAATCATGACGGCTATAACAGAGATTAAACTAATCATGTGGACTAGCATAGTAGATGAACAGATCGAGTCTAGGACACAGACTAGAAACATGAATTCTACCATGATTTCAAACAGGAAGGACAGAAACACATACGATGCAACGGGAGCAGCACCATTGGCGTTGAGGTTGTCGCCCATGTCGTTGAGGAAGAGGTTGCCAAGGTCGGAGGAGAAGTCGTCGTCGGTGAAGTCGTGGCTGCTAGCAGTCGTGAGAGTGCGCTCCCCAAATGTCAACAGCCCCCGCCGAATGGAGCGCAGGAGGGATTGGCTGTAGGGGACGTTGAGGCCGCCGAATGGAGCGCATGAGTAGCCCATGAAGCAGTAGACGGTGCTCCTCCCTAGTCTTTATTCTTATCTCTATCTCTACTACTCTTCTTTGTTTTTTATAATATACTACTTGTAGTTGTCAAATCGAATAGTACTGCGCCGTCCACTGCACGCTCGGCTGAACATGCCTCCTCGCCTCCATTAAACCCACATGCAAACCGAGAAACCTACTCCGGCCCGCGGGAGGAAATTTGCCGGTTGCCGCGGAAGGGTTATTCTGCAAATTTTCAGCAGCTTAGCATGCGACCGTTTGATCTCAGATCCAAAGGCTGCCAGCACCCCGTATCATGGTCGCACCTACCACGACCGTCGCGTCGCACGCGCGGTCGCGCCCTTGGAGATTTAACATGGTGCGTTAGGCTATCTTATGTTGGCATGTCATACATAGTCATCACTTGGTCACTCGTACTACAACAAGGTTAGCTATAAGGTTATTCATCACTTAGGAGAAAATTTTACTCTCTTCAACAAGGAGATAATGGCAAGTCAAATCATGGGGCCCCACAGCCGAAAGCGATAACTCATTTGTCAAATCACATAGCCCTACGTTTGCAGCAGCCTACTCACTCATCTTCTCGCGTCTCTGTCGAACCGACTAGGCGGAACTGTCCCGCCGCCTACCGGGCAGGAAAAGCCCCGCCCTCGACTTTTAAATAGTATACAGTATACTAATTTTGTATACATGGATTGCGCCCGCGCCATGGAGCAAAGCGTCTTGAAAACGGCGGCACACATGTACGGAGTATACAGCACGCCCATCGCGTTCGCGTCGCACCCCATACGGTTGGTCCGTCTTGCACGCTGCTCTCCGAATGGAACGCGCGTCATATTGCGTTCGCACACACATGTGAGACGACAATTGAGAACCGACCATAGGCACACTCCCTGGCCCCGCAAGTCGGGTGACTTAATAGAACAGGGAGACGAGCGATAGTACTAGAGAAGTGTTGTACTAAGTTGGTGCCTGGACGATCCCTGCAAGACACGGAAGATCAGTTCGTCCATGCATGTGACTAGACTCCAGCAGACACGCCTGGATTGGCTATCGTCTACATATCGTGCAGGCTGTGTTGTACATGGCTGTAGTTGTGGTGACAAATCTAAAAAAAGGTTTCTTGTCATCTCGCAAAATTATGTGTCATGTGCTTCGGATCACTGCGAGGGTTAAACAGCGACAACTGAGTTGGGCTAGTCATTGGGGGCACATGCACGAACAATGACTACTCGGCTGCCATCTAGGTCAAGCCTGCTATGTTAATTAGGACATCTATCGACGGGCCCCTTTTCTACGAGTTTATCTTTAATTTGAGCTTTGTTCCTCGTCTAGTTTGTCCGTCGGGATTCATGTTGTCTCCTTTGGGCAGTGAGGTTATGATTTCTTGTCATGTGGCATTTTTCGTGTTATATGTTATAATCCGGCGCTTGGATCAAAATGGCGACAAGCTGCGCCTCCGGCCACGTGCATGAAGACTTCTCGACAGTCATTGACGAGGTCAAGCCGGCTCCGTAGACAAAAGAAAACTAAGTACTACTCCGCTATATAGGCAGGAGCCTCGCGCTTGCTTGCTAGTGTTGCTCTCTTCACGGTCTCGTCCTCTCCAGATCTAAACACGACAACGGTGGCCACACTCTCTCTCTCTCTACTCACCACTGGTCACAGATCCAGCCGGATCCTCTCCACCAGGGAAGGTGAGAAGGTGCAACGTTCACGCGGTCATCCTCGGCGACGGCTCTTACCCACTTTGTTGGCGCGTCGATCAGCCTGCCTTGCCGTTCTCTCCCAAGCACCGCTGGCGAGGGAGGGCCTCCGACCCCTTCTTCCTCGCTGCCGTAGTGTGGGAAGATCCGGCCTCCCGCCGCCTACCTAGCGACATCCCGGCGACCATCAGGTATAACTTCCTTCGAAACCGGCCTTGCTCTACTTCCCAAGCTCCTGACGTCACTGCATTTGTAACTTTTACTATTTCTCAGCCCCCCTCGTAGATAGGATCGATCGGCTGTTCGAAAACCACCTAATTTTTTTATGTTTAAGAGGTAAAACTAGTTCATGCACTCGAATCTAGTACTAATTGGTTCAAACAAGGAAGAAAGGGGTGGGGGTAGGGGAGGATTTGTTACCAAAATCTAGGACTTGGTCGAAAGAGGAAATAATGGGGGCGAAAAGTAGCAGAGACTGGCTATCCAACTGGTCTCTAGGTCTAATAGGGAAATAAAGGGAAACACAGTACAAACTCAATATAAACACGATCTTTGGTTGAAAAAGGAAAGAAAGTGGGGATCGGGGACAAGTCAGCAGAGTAAGTCCAGCACTAGATTTGCTAGCCTCACACAAAGGGCCCTGTTTGGATACTCTAACGCAGTTAAATTAGAGTTATTTTCTAACCCACTCTAACTCAAATAAGCACCTCTCCACCGGGATAGTTGGGTTAGATGGAACTAACCCACTCTAACCCAACCTGTTTGGATACTTTTGGGTTACTTAAGCCCCCAACTAACCCAAACTAGCTCTAACCCCATGATCCAAACATGGCTAGTATAAGCTGGCTATACCGAATAAAAATGGGACCAACCCAGATATCCTGTTTTGATGTTTGTTGCCCCGAGCCACTCTTATGTAATGCCCTTTGGTAAAATGTAGCGATCGCCTTTGTTAAAAAGTAAGGACACGTTAAACCAATGTTGTTTTCAATGTAATGCCTCCAGTAATATGAATCAATGGCACTTCTTTACATGTCCTGCTAAAATTTCCCATTAAGATAAGTTGGTTCTTTTTGTTAGAAATGCAACTGTCCTGGTCCGCCTACTCTACCGTGCCCAAAGTAATGTCGTATTTAACGGTTGTCATAGTTAATCCTAATGCCCACACTAATATCTAGAAATGCCACTGCTTTAGAAATTGCTACTGTCCTTGTAGGATTGTCATTCAGATAAGGAACATGCTTCTTTTCATTTGATGCATGTTTCATCACTTGTTAGTCACCCTCCTTTCCACCTTTTTTGTGCAAACAGAGATATTCATTTCATGCTCGATCTTAGTTGAACAGCACAAATGATATCCAAATTATAGTTGAGCATTCCAAGAGCTTCACAACCAACCATGATGTTGCTCAATTTTATCGCAACTAATAAAGAAGAAGCTCTGTGGGTTTCGTTTTCTGATGGAAATGGAACCGGGGCTGGAGCCCTTTTCTTAAAAAAAATTGAAGAAGAAGCTGCTAGCTCACGGGACATTGCTTCATTTTAGGTGAACTGCACCAAAAGGTCCCATGAATTGAATCATCCATGTTGGTGACTGAAAGAGCCAGCTTCAGCATCCCAGTCTAAGCACCCGGCCTCCATCCTTGCGGCCTTGCGGTACACCTTGTTTGCCACCTTTCGAACCTAGTGTCCTTGATAAAATGAAGTAATAATATGATTAAAATAGAGTGAGTGCCATGTCTATCATTTCATTTCCAATGTAGATAAAGAAAGTGCTTCTCTTGGTTAGAGTATGTTTCATCAACTAGTCCCATTGTTAATGTTTAAGCGTTTCTGCAAACTGGGGTGCTTAATTTTAGTTGATATGTACAAAAATAGAGATTTCAATGTCTCAAGGCGCCTCCTTGTACTACTGATGTACATTGATGTTCATCACTGGCAGAAGGTGTATCTGGGAGACTTGGGATGACGTCCAGTATGAGGCGTACCGTATGAGGCGTCATGAGGCCCATCTCGCCCTCATGACATGGCATACTATGATACTATCGCAATATTTTCTTCTATTTATTTTGTGTGTTTCATCAACTAGTGCCAATATAATGTTATCACGCTTTTCATTATCTATGCAAACAGGGTTATTCAGCTGCATTTTGGTGGAACTGCACAAATGTACGTATGGA
This sequence comes from Aegilops bicornis, assembly GCA_021605145.1. Lineage (NCBI taxonomy): Eukaryota > Viridiplantae > Streptophyta > Magnoliopsida > Poales > Poaceae > Aegilops > Aegilops bicornis. Next base: position 670,849,588 of record CM038673.1, on the reverse strand, counting down.
ACCGGCATATATGCAGAGTGCGAGGTGTGCCAAGTAAAAATTACCGAAACCAACCATGCTGCATGCACACGTTGGCATCCACCACAACCAGTGGGATGTGTGGCGCTCTCTGTGGACGGATCTTTCTCGGCAGCAAATCCTCTAACCAAATACTAGTAGCTTATATTGGCAGTTTTCTAGGGAGTACTCTTTTCTGAAAGAAGCACCAATCTATTTTTCTTTATTTGTACCTTTGTGTCACAACTTTGACCCAATGGTCCAGAGCTATTTTAGGGTGATTGGCGTAGTACTCGAGACTGATTGTAAGCATGATTTTCATTAGCTGTCACACCGATTGTAAGCATGAGCAGGTGGAAGATTAGGTTAGTGTGAAGCTTACCTTAAACCCTACCGCCGCCGTTGAAACGAGGCGAGCGTCGAGGGAACCGTGGAGAACGTCGGGGAAGCGACGTCGCGCCATCCGGCCTCCTCTTGTGGTGGGAGAATGAATACTCCTGTGGCTCCGGCTGGCTCTGCACCCTCACGAACGGCACACCATACTTGATCGATTCGTTATCCTCTGGGTGCTCGACCTTCGATATGTACGCCCACTACCTCTGCCTGATTGTCGCCTCGGGCGAATCTGTCTGCTCCATCGCCCATAGGAGATACTCGATGAACTCGGAGGACTGTGGCGTGACTGCCACCGAGGAGTACATGTACATCGCCGCCCTCATCGCCGCTGTCTCGCTCTTTCGCATACATTGCCACATGGCCCGTGACTTGTCCTCGAAATCTCCCACTCATTGTCAAACCAACTAAGGATCTCCTTCAACTTTGGCTAACTTTGCACAGTGGCCGGGCGATCTGCACTGATTCATTCTTGCATCCTCTCCATAGATGTTGTTACGAGTGGTCCGGTGCTAGCTTTGGAAGATGGGAGGAGAGACGGTGGTCTTGCAATAGAGAAGAGGGAGAGGAGAGGAGGTGGTTTTGGAATGGAGATGATGTAGAGGAGAGGAGGTGGTTTTCCAATGGAGAGAAGATCAGAAGAGGGAGAGGCGAGACGGTGGTTTTGGAATGGAGATGATGGAGAGGAGAGGAGGTGGTTTTGGAATGGAGATGATGGAGAGGAGAGGAGGTGGTTTTGTAATGGAGAAGATCAGAAGAGGGAGAGGCGAGACGGTGGTTTTGGAATGGAGATGATGGAGAGGAGAGGAGGTGGTTTTGCAATGGAGAAGATCAAGAGGGAGAGGCGAGACGGTGGTTTTGGAATGGAGATGATGGAGAGGAGAGGAGGTGGTTTTGCAATGGAGAAGAGGGAGAGGAGGCGTCTTGGCAGCGATTTAGGATTAGGCGAGAGGGCGGTGGCTGTGTGGATCAAAATCAAAATCAATTTACCCTTCAATTAAGAAAGCGACCCCACATTAACTAGTCTCCCTTTTATTACGGGTCATAATTGACCTTGATTTTCGCACATAAAATATATGTTATACGTTGCAAAAATAATATAATTTGAAAGTACATTCAGATCTGAACCAAACGATACAATTTTTGGTGACATGCATTCACATTTTGCTTGTCACATACTGATGCGATAGTCAAACTTTGACCCAAAATCATAAAACAACAAAAAAATACTTCCAAGACCAGCGCCACTCTTCCGCTCTTCTCCTCTTAAACCACCGCTGCTCCTCTCCTGTTCCAATCTAAATCCAGCGCCGCTCCTCTCCTCTTCCATTTCAAAACCACCGCCCCTCCTCTCATGTTCCATTCCAAAACCAGCGTCGCTCCTCTCCCGTTCTAATCCAAAACCAGCACTGCTCCTCTCCTCTTCCATTCAAAAACCACCACCGGTGAGTGAAGGTTCTGTGGAGAAGTAGATCGATGGAGGAGTACAACCGATACGTGAGGATCGCAGACGGCGACCCTGTGAAGCTAGCTAGGATGTTGGAGATACAGTCTTGGTTTGACAACAAGGACCAACTAGCGGCGACATCCATGGCCAAATATCTGCAACAGAGCGAAAAGGCGGCGATACTCCCGGATGGAGTCGCGCCGGAGAACATAGAGCTGCTCCTCTGGGCCATGGAGCAAACGGATTCACCGAATCCGATCGTGAGGGAGCGGTGGTGGGAGTATCGATCCCAGATGGAGCATCCACCAGAGATTGAAGGATCGAGCATCTACAGGGTGCCGTTTGTGAGGGTGTCCTGCGGAGCGAGCGGTGGAGTCTTCGTCGACCGAATCCAAGCGCAAGAGGAGAAAGCAGTTGGCCCGACGACGCTTCCCCGCCATCGTCTCCCTCGCCGTTCACATCGTCTCACGGGGGGGCTGTCTGCCGCCGTGGAATTGGTGGGGGCTGCCCCCCCCCCCCCCCCAGCCCAATAGTCGGGCAGGTTGTGAATTGTCAGGAGGAGCTTAGGTTGTCGATGTTGCGGCTGTGAATTGTGTTTTGTGTTGTGTATTTTGAGAGTACTTTCAGATATGAATGTCTTTTGAATTTCAGATTTGCAGTATTGAGCATATGAAGAATTTTATGAATTCTAGAGATCTATTTTAGCACTTAAAAATGTAGTTTCATAGGAGTATAAAAGTGCAGACGAGAAGAAAGCGCAAGTTTCAGTTTGAGATAAGAACACGCAAGTTGATTTCAGGATAAGAAATCGCAACTTTGAGAGGAAACATTTATATTAACACGGCCTTTTCAAACAGGGTTAACATCATGTTGGAAGTTTTATTCATGGTCGAAAATGGAACTACCAGCCGATTAACATCATCTTGATCAACATTCATGCATAGCACATCTTCATATGATGCACAGTCAAAATGCCCACACAATATCAAGTGTGCGAAACACAGAGAAAACGAGGGACGAAGTTTTGGCAAGTGTTGGACGTGGTTTTGAGCTGCCCCGTCTAGGCTTTCATTTTTAACATGTGCATCCCACGACCTCGGATTGGAGGGCCTGTTTGTATTTTCTTAGGGCCGTCATGTATCGACCGGCCTATGGACCTCCCATCCGAGGTTTTGTTTTTGGCAGCCCAATTTATGTATTTTTTGAAGAAAACGCAGAGGTCTATTCTATTTTTCTATATAAGAATAGGAACGCCAGGTACAACTTATGTTTCCCTTCTAACTATATTATATGTATTTAAATTATTTTATATGTTATTATATATTTTTTATTGTCATCATATATTTAACAGATACTTACGTATGTAAGAAAACAATATCCCACATCTTATTAACTTATAAAAATAATTTCTTAACAAAATAAAATCCTGGATTGTTTTGGCACGAAAATCCTAGTGATTGTGTACAAAAGCTTGGTAAGATTGAAGGACGAATCAAATAATATCACTTATTATTTAAATATATTTATAACAAAATGCTCAGCCCTTTTTTATTTTTTGATAACATTGCTGGCCCAACCCAACATTATAATTAGAATCACCCCAGCAAAATCGTGTATCTAGATAAAGTGCAAATAGCCTATAATTTTTTAGGAAATAAAATAAATGGGCCGCATGGATGCTACATTAATTGTTCACCTGTTAGGATTAATCTTGTCTAGCCGAGCTGAGAGAGTCAGTTAGTTTGTTAGCTGCGTGAGGGTCGTGTGCCTAGAGTGATTCTAGGAGGAAGAAGTGGTTAAGATAAGATTAGATGGGTGCATGTAAAGTGGCGTGAGTGGGTCAGTTTGTTAGAGATTAGTTACGTGATGTTAATGGCCGAGAGTGGCTGCCGGGCAGTACGTGTGTGAGTCTATTTAAGCAGTGTAATCCCGTTTGGTTGAATCAATGAGAAGAGAGAAAATGTAGCACTTGTGGCTGCCAAAGGAGAGAGTCTCTGCGAAGCTTCTGTTCTTTTCTTTGGCTAGTGTGTGTGCATGTGAGTTTCCAACCATGTGTGCGTGTGTTCTTGTGAGACAAAGAGAGAAGGTTGAGCTATGAGAGGCAGCAAGAGGTAGAAGAAGAGCAGAGCTGCGAGAGGCGGCGCCAACAATTGGTATCAGAGCTTGGTTGTCTTGGGGCGTCGTTGCTCTTGCCGGCCGGAGGCGTGCCGACGGTGGCCGCGTCCTTCAGCGGCGCACGATGAAGTTCCGGGCCGTGTGTCGGCCTATGGAGGTGCGCGGCACCGCGGCGAGCGCGGTGACGCTGCACGGCGGCATGGAGGCCGCGGAGCTCCTGCGTGGCGGCGTGGTGCTGCTGGTGGCCGGTTACGGTGTGATGCCGCTAGATTCAGTCGACGTGATGATCGGTGTCGAGAAGGTGCCGTGCACGTGAAGAGGTGGTCATTGCATGCGGCAAGACGGCGTGGTGATCGGCGCCGCAAAGGCGTCGTCCACATCAAGAGGAGGCCACGGCATGATGCTGCGGCGACAAGGAGACTGCGCTGCGATGCCGCGAGGAGGAGGCGGTGGTGTGATGCCGCAACAAGGAGACGGTGCGATGCCGCTCGGTGCAGCGGCGGCGCGATGCCGTCGGGCGCTAGCAATGGCAGTGTGATGCTGCCACGAGAAGACAACGGTGAGATGCCGTTCCAAGAAGACGGCAGTGAGATGCTGCTGAGAAGATGTACGGCGACGCGAGGTCGTCATGAGGATCAGTGCAAAGCTAGTCAACGGTAGTGTGATACCATCGTCGTCATGAAGTTATCCTCGGTGGTGTGATGCCATACCCAAGATGAGTCGATGAGATGGTGGTGGCAAGACGTACGTGAACAGGTGCATTGCTGGTGCAAGTGGAGATCCATGGTGCGGTGAGAGGCGCTGTGACGGCGTCATCCACAGCAAGATGCCCTGTGTGGTCTCGGTGCTTCGAAGGCAAAGTTCATGGCAAGAGGTTGCAGGTGATCTGCATCAAGATTAGAGGAGTTGACATGACAAGATTAGGGAGGTGAATGTTAGGATTAATCTTGTCTAGCCGAGCTGAGAGAGTCAGTTAGTTTGTTAGCTGCGTGAGGGTCGTGTGCCTAGAGTGATTCTAGGAGGAAGAAGTGGTTAAGATAAGAGTAGATGGGTGCATGTGAAGTGGCATGAGTGGGTCAGTTTGTTAGAGATTAGTTACGTGATGTTAGTGGCCGAGAGTGGCTCTTTGGGCGATGCGTGTGTGAGTCTATTTAAGCAGTGTAAACCTGTTTGGTTGAATGAATGAGAAGAGAGAAAATGTAGCACTTGTGGCTGCCAAAGGAGAGAGTCTCTGCGAAGCTTTTGTTCTTTTCTTTGGCTAGTGTGTGTGCGTGTGAGTTTCCAACCATGTGTGCGTGTGTTCTTGTCAGACAAAGAGAGAAGGTTGAGCTGTGAGAGGCAGCAAGAGGTAGAAGAAGAGCAGCGCTGCGAGTGGTGGCGCCAACATTGTTCACCCAGCCCAGCTAATGGCTGTAATTCAAAAAAAAGATCAAATTGACTGTAAAATCTACCATGCAAAAAAAAAGACTGTGAATTCTGAAAAAATGGGTTGAATACGTGCCACATTTTTGGAGGCTGAAATGTGGGCCAATAGGTCGAAGCCAACGCAAGTCATTGTCAATTTAATCAACAAATGATTCTGACATGTTAGTCGTTGGATTTACATCCAACGGTCGGCATCCATCTTCAATCTCTCGTCTTCTTCCTCCAGTGCCGCCGGGACCACCTCCCGCCTCCTGCTGCTAGCAGCTCTCCTTAGCACGCTTCGCTATGAGGCGCTACTCCACCGTTGGCCAGGCCATCCCTCCACCCCTCCACACCTCCTGTTCTTCTCCACCGACTGCCGAACCACACCGCACTAGAACCAGTTAACCCTCGTACACCTCTCCGTCTGCGACTCTACTCCCGTGTCTTCCCATCTCCGGCTCGTTGCTGTCCGGGGCCTCGCCGTCGTCCACCACCTTGGATGCGCTCGACGCAGCGTGGTCAACGTGGTCAACAAACGACACCATCGGAAGTAGACTGTGCATGGAGAGGCTGACAGCTGGGTCCACGGCCGCACACAAGGAAATGCCTCCTTATTACGCGCAAAATAATGATTTCTCCACCTGACATCTGGGACCCACTGGAAGGGCCTCTGTATTTCGTGAAAAAAACATGCCCCCCGCTGACTTGTCGGACTGATTTCTACTACGCAACCTTCTTCTTGTAGACGTTGTTGGGCCTGCAAGTGCACAGGTTTGTAGGACAGTAGCAAATTTCCCTCAAGTGGATGACCTAAGGTTTATCAATCCATGGAGGCGTGGGATGAATATGGTCTCTCTCAAGCAACCCTGCAACCAAATAACAAAGAGTCTCTTGTGTCCCCAACACACCCAATACAATGGTAAATTGTATAGGTGCACTAGTTCGGCGAAGAGATGGTGATACAAGTGCAATATGGATGGTAGATATAGGTTTTCGTAATCTGAAAATATAAAAACAGAAAGGTAACAAGTGGTAAAAGTGAGCACAAACGGTATTGCGATGATAGGAAACAAGGCCTAGGGTTCATAATTTCACTAGTGTAAGTTCTCTCAACAATAATAACATAGATAGATCATATAACAATCCCTCAACATGCAACAAAGAGTCACTCCAAAGACACTAATAGCGGAGAACAAACGTAGAGATTATGGTCGGGTACGAAACCACCACAAAGCTATTCTTTTCGGATCGATCTGTAAAAGAGTTAGTACTAGAATAACACCTTAAGACACAAATCAACCAAAACCCTAATGTCACCTAGATACTCCATTGTCACCTCAAGTATCCGTGGGCATGATTATACGATATGCATCACACAATCTCAGATTCATCCAACCAACATAAAAGTACTTCAAAGAGTGCCCCAAAGTTTCTACCGGAGAGTCAAGAACGTGTGCCAACCCCTATGCATAGGTTCCCAATGTCACGAAACCCGCATGTTGATCACCAAGACATACATCAAGTGTTCTCATAAAAGACTCAATCTGATAAGATAACTTCAAAGGTGAAACTCAATTCATCACAAGAGAGTAGAGGGGGAGAAACATCAGAAGATCCAACTACAATAGCAAAGCTCGGGATACATCAAGATCATGCCATAGATTGGAACACGAGAGAGAGAGATCAAACACATAGCTACTGCTACATACCCTCAGCCCCGAGGGTGAACTACTCCCTCCTCGTCATGGAGAGCACCGGGATGATGAAGATGGCCACCGGAGATGGATCCCCCCGCCGGCAGGGTACCGGAAAGGGGTACCGATTGGTTTTTCGTGGTTCTGGAGGCTTGTGGCGGCGGAACTCACGATCTATCTTCTGTTCTGGAAGTTTTAGGGTACGTAGGTATATATGGGTGAAAGGAGTACGTCGGTGGAGCTACGGGGGCCCCACGAGGCAGGGAGCGCACAGGGGAAGGCGCGCCCCACCCTCGTGAGCACCTCCGTATCTTCGACGTGGGGTCCAAGTCCATCGGTGGGTTTCCTTCCAAAATAACTTCTCCGATTGATTTCGTTCCGTTTTGACTCCGTCGATATTCCTTTTCCTCGAAACCTTTGAAATAGGCATAAAACAACAAATCTGAGCTGGGCCTTCGGTTAATAGGTTAGTCCCAAAAGTAATATAAAAGTTGATAATAAAGCCCAATATTGCCTAAAACAGTAGATAAAGTAGCATGGAGCAATCAAAAACTATAGATACGTTGGAGACGTATCAAGCATCCCCAAGCTTAATTCCTGCTCGTCCTCGAGTAGGTAAATGATAAAAAAGAATTTTTGATGCGGAGTGCTACTTGGCATAATTTTAATGTAATTCTTCTTTTTTGGTTTTTTTGGCCTTTCTCTCTTTTTTTGGGACAATGCTCTATTGAATGATGATCATCACACTTCTATTGATTACAACTCAATGATTACAACTCGATACTAGAACATAGTATGACTCTATATGAATGCCTCCGTGATGTCTTTGGGATGGTGCAATGAATCAAGAGTGACATGTATGAAAATTATGCATGGTGGCTTTGCCACAAATACGATGTCAACTACATTATCATGATATGGCCATATGACAATAGTATAGTATGTCATGATGTTGATGAACGGATCGGTGGAAAGTTGCATGGCAATATATCTCGGAATGGCTATGGAAATGCCATAATAGGTAGGTATGGTGGCTGTTTTGAGGTAGATATAGGGAGGTTTATGTGTGATAGAGCGTATCATATCACGGGGTTTGGATGCACCGGCGAAGTTTGCGCCAACTCTCAATGTGAGAAAGGGCAATGCACAGTACCGAAGAGGCTAGCAAAGGCGGAAAGATAAAAGTGCGTATAAACCATGGACTCAACATTAGTCAAAAGAACTCATATACTTATTGCAAAAATTTAGAATTCGTCAACAATCAAGTACTACGCGCATGCTCCTAGGGGGATAGATTGGTAGGAAAAGACCATCGCTCGTCCCCGACCGCCACACATAAGGATGCACAAGCCAGGTACACTCCATGTTTCAAATTTGTTACACAACTTTAACCATACGTGCATGCTACGGGATTTGCTAACTTCAACACAAGCATTTCTCAAATTCACAACTACTCAACTAGCACAACTTTAATATCACTACCTCCATATCTCAAAACATTTATCAAGCATCAAACTTTTCTTAGTATCCAACACACTCATAAGAAAGTTTCACATATCTTTAATACCAAGCATATTAAGATTAAGCAAAATACCATGCTATTTAAGACTCTCAAAATAATATAAGTGAAGCATGAGAGTTCATTAATTTCTACAAAATATAGCCACCATTGTGCTCTAAAAGATATAAGTGAAGTACTAGAGCAAATGACAAACTACTCCGAAAGATATAAGTGAAGATCAATGAGTAGTCGAATAATTATACAACTATGTGAAGACTCTCTAACATTTAAGAATTTCAGATCTTGGTATTGTATCCAAATAGAAAGCAAAGCTAAAGAAAACTATATTGCAAGGATAGCACAACTCATGTGAAGAAGCAAAAACTTAGGTTCAACTGATACTAACCGATAGTGGTTGAAGAAGAAAGGTAGAATGCCTACCGGGGCATCCCCAAGCTTAGATGCTTGAGACTTCTTGAAATATTATCTTGGGGTGCCTTGGGCATCCCCAAGCTTGAACTTTTGTGTCTCCCTAATTCCTCTCATATCATGGTTTCTCTTTTTATCAAAAGCTTCATACACACCAAACTCAACAAGAACTCGTGAGATAGGTTAGTATAAACCAATGCAAAACCTTATCATTTTCTACTGTGACAAATCACTAAAATTATTATTCAATATTGCATACTAAATGCCTCTGCATATTTAACACTCCTATCCTCAAATAGAATCATTAAACAAGCAAACATATGCAAACATAACAGCAATCTGCCAAAACAGTACAATCTGTAAAGAATGCAAGATTCATCATACTTCACTAACTCCAAAAATTATGAAATAAAATAACCACTGTAGTAAATTTATCAGAGATCATTATGCAAAAAGTTTCAACATTATATCATGCTCTGAATTTTCTAGGGAATTTTTGCAACAGCGGTAAACTTTCTGTTTTCAAACAGCAACATGTATAGTAGCAAAATAAGCATGTCAAAGGCTATCCTTGACTTTTTTATTGAAACTAAAGATGCAAACCATTATTATAAATAACATCAAGCAAATACTAACAAGATAAAATGACGCTCCAAGCAAAACACATATCATGTGGTGAATAAAAATATAGCTCCAAGTAAAGTTACCGACGAACGAAGACGAAAGAGGGGATGCCATCCGGGGCATCCCCAAGCAAACTCTTGGTTGTCCTTGAATATTACCTTGGGGTGCCTTGGGCATCTCCAAGCTTAGGCTCTTTCCACTCCTTATTCCATAGTCCATCGAATCCTTACCCAAAACTTGAAAACTTCAACCACACAAAACTCAAAACAAAACTCGTAAGCGCCGTTAGTATAAGAAAATAAAACAACCACTTAGGTACTGTAATGAACTCATTCTAAATTTATATTGGTGTTAAAACTACTGTATTCCCACTTCTCTATGGTTTATAAACTATTTTACTAGCCATAGATTCATCAAAATAAGCAAACAACACACGAAAACAGAATCTGTCAAAAACAGAACAGTCTGTGGTAATCTGGATCAAACGTATACTTCTGGAACCCCAAAAATTCTAAATTAAACTGGTGGACCTGAGAAATTTTTCTAGTAATCATCTGAAAAAATAATCAACTAAATAACACTCTCCAGGATGATCATAAAGACTTCACCCAAGTCTTCCCAAAGGTTCTACTTGGCACAAACACTAATTAAAACATGAAACCACATCTAAACAGAGGCTAGATGGATTATTTATTGCTAAACAGAACCAAAAAGCAAGAAACTAAAATAAAATTCGGTTGCATCCCAACAAGCGCTATCGTTTAAAGCCCCTAGCTAGGCATTATGATTTCAATGATGCTCACATAAAAGATAAGAATTGAAACATAAAGAGAGCATCATGAAGAATATGACTAGCACATTTAAGTCTAACCCACTTCCTATGCATAGGGATTTTGTGAGCAAACAACTTATGGGAACAATAATCAACAAGCATAGGAAGGTAAAACAAGCATAACTTCAAAAATTTAAGCACATAAAGAGGAAACTTGATATTATTGCAATTCCTACAAGCATATGTTCCTCCCTCATAATAATTTTCAGTAGCATCATGAATGAATTCAACAATGTAACCAGCACCTAAAGCATTCTTTTCATGATCTACAAGCATAGAAAATTTACTACTCTCCACATAAGCAAAATTCTTCTCATGAACCATAGTGGGAGCAAACTCAACAAAATAACTATCATGTGATTGAAAATTAAGATCAAGATGACAAGTTTCATGGTTATCATTATTCTTTAAAGCATACGTGTCATCACAATAATCATCATAGATAGGAGGCATGCTTTCATCATAGTAAATTTGCTCATCAAAGCTTGGGGGACAAAAAATAACATCTTCATCAAACATAGCTTCCCCAAACTTGTGGCTTTGCATATCATTAGCATCATGGATATTCAAGGAATTCATACTAACAACATTGCAATCATACTCATCATTCAAAGATTTAGTGCCAAACAATTTAATGCATTCCTCTTCTAACACTTCGGCACAATTTTCTTTTCCATCATACTCACGAAAGATATTAAAAAGATGAAGCGTATGAGACAAACTCAATTCCATTTTTTTGGTAGTTTTCTTTTATAAACTAGATTAGTGCTAAAACAAGAAACAAAAAGATTCGATTGCAAGATCTAAAGATATACCTTCACTTACCTAGACTCCCCGACAACGGCGCCAGAAAAGAGCTTGATGTCTACTACGCAACCTTCTTCTTGTAGACGTTTATGGGCCTGCAAGTGCACATGTTTGTAGGACAGTAGCAAATTTCCCTCAAGTAGATGACCTAAGGTTTATCAATCCGCGGGAGGCGTAGGATGAAGATGGTCTCTCTCAAGCAACCCTGCAACCAAATAACAAAGAGTCTCTTGTGTCCCCAACACACCCAATACAATGGTAAATTGTATAGGTGCACTAGTTATTGAAGAGATGGTGATACAAGTGCAATATGGATGGTAGATATAGGTTTTCGTAATCTGAAAATATAAAAACAGCAAGGTAACAAGTGGTAAAAGTGAGCGTTAACGGTATTGCAATGATAGGAAACAAGGCCTAGGGTTCATACTTTCACTAGTGTAAGTTCTCTCAACAATAATAACATAGATAGATCATATAACAATCCCTCAACATGCAACAAAGAGTCACTCCAAAGACACTAATAGTGGAGAACAAACGTAGAGATTATGGTCGGGTACGAAACAACCACAAAGCTATTCTTTCGGATCAATCTATAAAAGAGTTCGTACTAGAATAACACCTTAAGACAAAAATAAACCAAAACCCTAATGTCACCTAGATACTCCATTGTCACCTCAGGTATCCGTGAGCATGATTATACGATATGCATCACACAATCTCAGATTCATCCAACCAACATAAAAGTACTTCAAAGAGTGCCCCAAAGTTTCTACCGGAGAGTCAAGAACGTGTGCCAACCCCTATGCATAGGTTCCCAATGTCACGAAACCTGCAAGTTGATCACCAAGACATACATCAAGTGTTCTCATAAAATACTCAATCCGATAAGATAACTTCAAAGAGGAAACTCAATTCATCGCAAGAGAGTAGAGGGGGAGAAACATCATAAGATCCAACTACAATTGCAAAGCTCGGGATACATCAAGATCGTGCCATAGATTGGAACACGAGAGAGAACACGAGAGAGAGAGAGATCAAACACATAGCTACTGGTACATACCCTCATTCCCGAGGGTGAACTACTCCCTCCTGGTCATGGAGAGCACCGGGATGATGAAGATGGCCACCGGAGATGTATCCCCCCGCCGGCAGGGTACCGAAAAGGGGTCCCGATTGGTTTTTCGTGGTTCTGGAGGCTTGCGGTGGCGGAACTCCCGGTCTATCTTCTGTTCTGGAAGTTTTAGGGTACGTAGGTATATATGGGTGAAAGAATGCGTCGGTGGAGCTACGGGGCCCCACAAGGCGGGGGCGCGCCGGGGAAGGGCGTGCCCCCACCCTCGTGAGCACCTCCCGTATCTTCTCGACGTGGGGTCCAAGTACATCAGGTGGGTTTCCTTCCAAAAATAACTTCTCCGATTGATTTCGTTCCATTTTGACTCCGTCGATATTCCCTTTCCTCGAAACCTTTGAAATAGGCATAAAGCAACCAAATCTGGCTGGGCCTCCGGTTAATAGGTTAGTCCCAAAAGTAATATAAAAGTGGATAATAAAGCCCAATATTGCCTAAAACAGTAGATAAAGTAGCATGGAGCAATCAAAAATTATAGATACGTTGGAGACGTATCACGGACCCACCAGTTATCTTCGCACGCAATGAAGTGCCTCCTTATTACGCACATAAAAATGAATACTCCCCCTGCTAGCTGGAACCCAGCATACTGGGAGGCTGACTTTTGGGCCTACCAAGTTGACGGGGACGGAGGGCTTTGTCAACTTAGTCAATATGAACGATTCTAGCTCCTGTGACCGTACGATGTTCATCTAACGGTTGTCGCCCTTCTTCAACCTCGGGTTTTCTTGCTCTAGTCGCCCAAACCAGCGCCGGTCGCGCCGCGTGCTCCTTCATCCCGTGGCCGGCTGTGATGCCGCGGAGGCCTCACCGCCCCCTACTACTGGCCAGGCCATCCCTCTACTCACCAACACCCCCTGTTATTCTGCGGCGACAGTAGCCTCACACCGCAGCCGAACCAGTGAACCCTTGTACTCCTCTTTGCGTGGGCATCCACTGCTGCCTCTTCCCCGGCTCCGAGTCGTCCCCTTTCTAGGCCTCGCCGTCGTCCACCGTCGTGGTGCTCTCGGCGCAGCGTGGTCAACGTCGTCAAGGAACGACTTCCATCGGACGTGGACTGTACGTGGAGAGGCTGACAGCTGGGTCCACGGCCGCAGCAAGGAAGTGCCTCCTTATTACGCGGAAAATAATGATTCCTCCACACGGCGGGGACCCACCGGACGGGCCACCGTATTTCGTGAAAAAAGTTTCCCCACATTGCTGGGACCCACCGGCTACATCTTCATACGCAAGGAAGTGCGCCCGGGCAAAAAAAACGATTCGCCCCCCTGACTGCTGGGACCCACCAGCTACATCTTTGCACGCAAGGAAGTGCGTCCGGGCAAAAAAAAAATATTCGCCCCCCTGACTGCTGGGACCCACCAGCTACATCTTCGCATGCAAAGGAAGTGCGTCCGGGCAAAAAAAATGATTCGCCCCTCCGACTGCTGGGACCCACCAGCTACATTTTCACATGCAAGGAACTGCCTGACAGTCGGGACCCACCTGGTCAAAGGGCGTACGTAGCGTTGTCATTCTGGTCGTGACGGTATGCGTACATATATCTTTGGTGGATGTAGAGGCGCACATGTCGTAGTAGAGGCAGCGCCGTAGCATGTACTGCGTATGTACATCGGCGAGGGTGCAAGAAAGAAAATCTGACCCGCGCACGTACATACGGGCAGGGTCTCGAACGCCTACTCGCGCATATGTACATGGCTGGGTCGGAACGGAGAAATAGCGTCATCGTCATGTTCATGGGGAGGCAACGGAATGTGTCATGTTCATCGGGAGGCAACGGAATGCATCGTGTTCATCGGGAGGCAACGAAACGCGTGGGAGCCAACCGGCTCGGTCGGAACGGAATGCGTGATCGTGTTCATCGGGAGGGATTGGACGGAATAGGCGATGGAAACGAGGCCTGGCGTAGCGCTGGCGGAGAAGCGGACCTCCCTACGGTCGAAGCAGGGGTCCTGTTGATCGGAGGAGGTGTGGCGTGCCGCCAAAGCGAGGAAGCGGACCTCCTACGGTGAAAGCGGGTGTCTGTTGATCGGGAGGGTGTGGCGTACCGCAAAAGCAGACGAAAGCGGACTTGTGTTGGGCGCCACGGTCAAAACGAGGGTCCTGTTCATCGGGAGGGGTGTGGTGTACCACAAAGCGGGACTCCACAGGATCTTTGTTCATCTCCACCGTCGACCTCCTCCAGCCTCCACGGGCTCCTGTTCATCCAGCCTCCACCGCGCTAATCCACCGGCTACTGTTCAACCACCCCTCCACGGGCACCCCTCCACCGTCTACTGTTCATCCAGCCCTCCACACCATGGGGTCCTGTTCAACCACCCCTCCATGGCCACCCCTCCACCGTCTACTTTTCATCCAGCCCTCCACACCACGGGGTCCTGTTCATCCAGAGGCAACGCCACCGCTCACTGTTCATCCAACACCCCCCATAGCGCTCACTTTGTTCATCTAATCGATCGACTTGATTAGCGGCAGCGGCGAAGAATCGCTCCATCGGGTTCGATTAACAGCCATCGATCGATCGCTCGGGTTCGATAACGCGTAGCCTGCGGTGCTGTCGCTTCGGGTTCGATTAGAAACCAACGCCCGGCGCACCTGCAGCGTCGTCTGAAGAAAGCAGCGCATCGCTCGGCCCCGACCTCCCACCGTAACCGGCAACTCCCGAAATTATCCTCCCCTCGCTTCTACCACGGTTTTTCCGTCATGGGCGGCCCAAAGAATGTCATGCGATTGCGTCTCCGGCCCGCCAGACGAAAAGTCCATTTTCTGTCATGATTTTTTGTCATAGAAGTAGGAGCCCACCACATCTATGGTGATACCGGGTTTTGTCACAATTATCGTCATAGAAGTGTCATATGTATGGCAGAAAAAAATTTCGTTCGGCCCAAAATGTCATGGGTGTGTCTTTTTTGTAGTGCCCCCATGATTAGCAACGCCTTGTTACATTTCGAGTCCACTCAACAGCTCAAAGAGGCCGCGTCAAGAGTGGCGGGGTAGCCTTCCGCACCTGGCAATGCTCCTGACACTAACTCGAGTCAAACTCGACAGTTCGGGCGGCCGCGCTCAGGGCGGTAAGGTGGTCTGCCCGGCAACAAGCACACCCGGCAGGCCAGTGGGGATCCATCCCCATGATGCCGCCATGGGTTTACGCGCCGGCAAGCCTACCCAGTGACGTAGGGTGGACATACAAGGAAAAGTCAAACAGGAAAATAACATGCATCATACTAAGAAGTGCTGCAGAGTTATGTTACATCAAATTGTTGCTGCGGTTCTAATTAGAGATAGCAATTGTCTTGGTTGTGAACCTGCTGTGGTGATAAGACAACGGGATGCCTAATCTTGACGCTGGCCCTCCGCCGACACGGCTGACGATGGGCTTGATACGCTCTCTGAGCGGCGCGAGGTCAGTACCCTCCAGCAAGCTCTCCAGCGCAGCGTCGAAGTCGAGGTCAGGGTACCAGTGCGCCACCTTGGTGAGAACCTTGGTCATGGCACCCTGGCAAAGCTTCCGGGACTCGTCGGCTAGTGAGGCCGCCTGGTTGGCATGGAGCCGCTCCAGAGCATCGATGACCTTCTCAAAGAACATGGTCAGACTGCAATTGGCGCTCACACTCCGTTCCCGGACGTACCTCACGTCCGGCATCCCCATGATGGCCAGCTGCGCGGCGGCCTGATTGGCAACAGTGGCGAGGCGATTGAGCCAACGGTTCTCGCTCCACGTGATCCGCGAAGTTGAGGCCCTCGTTCTTCCGCAACAGCTTATCGGCCTCCAGCTCCTTGGCCAGTGTCCCCTCCCGGGCGTTGGCCTCCGACAGCACCTTCTCGAGACTCTCCAGCTTTAGCTTGAGGTCTTTGATGGAGTTGTTGGCCTCGGAGAAACTCCCGGCCTTCTTGGCGACCGCACCCTGCGCCTCCGTCGAGAACCTTTGTTGGCCAGCGTCCTTCTCCGGGACAGCTCCATAGCCTGCTCCTTCAACTTTGTCGTGCTCTGCCTCCGGCTCCTCCACCTTGCCGGCGTGAGCTGGGCACAGGCATTGAGTGCCTCTTTGTGCCTCTGCTCTAGCTCACTGGTCTGTTGCAGGACAAGCTTCTCCACATCTGCATCCTTGCCGCGAAGCGTGGCGGCAAGCTTCTCCTCGCGTGCAGCGAGGTCCTCCTCCTGGGAGTGCAGCGCAGCCTCATGTTGGGTTCGGCCGGCTTCGGCGGCTGTTGCCAAGTTCCTCGCCGTCTCCTGAGCTTTCTCGATGTCGGCGATCTTCATGGTGAGCTCCACGTTGCGCCTTGCCATCTTGCCTTGGGCGGCCTTAAGCTCCTCGTGGGCCTCGCGGAACCAGTTCTGCGTCTCGGCAACGCGCTCCTGGAGGTCTGCCTCTGCCTTCTCCACACCCGCCGCCCTGGACTTAACTTTGTCCAGGCGGGCGCGGTGGAGCTCCTGGAGCTTCCGGAAGCTGGCGCCCATGGTATTGAGGAGCCGCTACTCCTGCGAGCCGTCGCCACCAATGATTGGCTCATCGACGACTTCAAGCCCGGCAGCGGCAAGCACTTCGTCGTCGAACACCTCTCCCTCGGCAGGTGTCACGGTGCTCGGCAGCGCTGGAAGGTGGGCGAACAAGTCGTCACTCACCCTCGGTACTTGCGGAGCGAAAGCAGCGAGAGGAGGAAGGCGGTCGCCAGCCTACTCCTCCTCCTTCTCGGCGGCGGCCCGCCGCCTCCCGGCAGGCCCTTGCCCGGCCTCCTCGGCGGCAGCCTTGTCGGCCTCCCGGTAGGCCCCTCGGCGGCGTCCTCGGCAGCGTCCTTGGCGGCCACCTCGGCGGCGACCATCTCGGCCTCCGCCTCGGCGGCCTTGGTGACGCCCTCGATGACGGCGTCCACGTCCTCTGGGTTCACCGAGGAGGAATCTGGGCGCCGAAGAAGGGGGTGAGGCAAGGCCAGGACCAAGAGCTGGAAAGAGAAAGAAGCAGAGACGAATGGCGAATGACTTACCAGTGCCAACGCCCGGCTGGGAAACAGAAGTCCCCTTGAGGGAGTCCTGGATTAGGGGGTGTCCGGATAGCCGAACTATCACCGTTGGCCGGACTCCTGGACTATGTAGATACAAGATTGAAGACTTCGTCCCGTGTCCGGATGGGACTTTCCTTGGTGATACGGATATGTAGATCTCCTACCGTTGTAACCGACTCTGTGTAACCCTAACCCTATCCAGTGTCTATATAAACCGGAGGGTTTTAGTCCGTAGGACGAACAACAATCATACCATAGGCTAGCATCTAGGGTTTAGCCTCTCTGATCTCGTGGTAGATCCACTCTTGTACTACCCATATCATCAATATTAATCAATCAGGAGTAGGTTTTTACCTCCATCTAGAGGGCCCGAACCTGGGTAAAAACATCGTGTCCCTTGTCTCCTGTTACCATCCGCCTAGACACATTGTTCGGGACCCCCTACCCGAGATTCGCCGGTTTTGACACTGACACCCCTCGCCGCCAACATTTGGCGTCGAGGCAAAGCCGCCGACGCCCAAGTTCTCTTCCTCGTCCTCCATGTGTGTGGGCTCGGTGCTTGGCGCCCTTGCCGGGGACGTCCATCGGGGCAGCGTGGTCGATGGGGGCGGCGTGTTGGGAGTAGCCCTCTGTGGCTACTCCTGCTGCTGCTCTCCTCCTGCATACCAGGCGAGATCAGCACCAAAGTGTCGTGCCCCTAACACGTGTCAAAGAGGGGAGAATGATGCACGATTCTGTTGAGGGGTATGCCGGGGCTGCTTGTCGGGCTGCTCAACACCACCAGGCGCCCTCGAAGCACCGGTCGAGGGCTGGCCACCAGAGACCTTGGCCCTCTTAGGTCTACGGGCCAGCATCTCCACGTCCCTGCAAGGATTACGACAAGTCAAGACAAGCAACACAGAGTGAGGAGACAGAGATAACGAAAAAGGAACCAGATGCTTACTCGTTGTCCGCCTCCTCCTCTGTCGTCTTCGTCTTCCTCCTCGGGCTGAGGGATCCATAATTGAAGGTGACCTCCGTGTCAAACCCGACAGAGGAGGGGAAGGAGGCGGCGTCTGGGCACGCTTGGATGAAGAAGGGGCTGCTGTCTTCTTCTTCACCGCGACCTTCGCCGGCTTCTTCGCCACCGCGGCCCTCGTGTGGGGCCGGGACCCCTCCAAGGTCAGCTGCGGCTGCGCAGTCCTGCCAGGCCGGACCGGCTCATCGGAACTCGCCCGCCGCAAGACTCGCCCTCTCCCCATAAGTGGCGTCGGATCTGCGGTCTCGGCCTCCTCCTCCGATGACTCGCCGGTCACATCCTCAACAAGAGGAGCCTTAGTGCCGGCGCTGCTGGCTCCCCCAGCGGCCGCCGCCCACCGGGCGAGCTCCTCCTCCTCCGCGGCCGTCGCGGCCTTGTCCTCCACTCCACCTGCGTTGCCGGCCTCCCTGGCAAGTTGCGCCTCCCTCGCCCTAGTGGCGATGTAGTCCAGCTCCGCCTGAGAGGTCTCCTGGACAAGCAGCCGCTCGGTGTCGGTGTTAACATACACCTCATGCAAGGTGTCGAAGAACTGCTGCACTTCAGCATCCTCCGGCTCCTTCCAGCTCGGGACGGGGCCGTGCGCATTGTAGTCCGGCATCAAGGCGATGATCTTGGACCGACGCGAGTTGTTGCACAATGGGACCACCCCCGTCGGCAGCTTGAACAGAGGCCCCTTGAGGACCTTGCCGACCTTCACAGCAGCCCTCGCGACCTTGCCGGTCCGCTCAACCTCGCTGTCGCGGCCCATGTCGAGGTGGAAGATCCGCTGGCAGAAATGGGCGTGCACCATCACTGTGAAGTTGTGGTCGAGGTCGAGGCGGAGCCGCATGATGTCGGTGGGGTTCGTGAAGAGCCAAGTTGGCCTCCCCTTGTTATGCAGAGGAGCGATCCGGCGACGGATGAAGTCCGCCCCGATCATTTCAAGGGTGAGCCCCGCCTGGGTGAGCCGGAGGATCCTGGTGGTGGCAACCATGAGCTTTCCGTCGTCAGCATAGACGTCGCTCCAATCACTTCCGCGAACCGGCGGCGCCCGACGAACTCTGCAGAACATCAGCGGGTCCTTCTCTTCGATTCAGCACCACCGGCCCTGCCATTCCTCCCACCTCTCCTTCATGGCGTCGTCCAGGTACGCACCCTTGGATTTTGGGATCCAGGCGATGCACCCCGAGATGGCACCTCCTGTCTGGATCCGAGGGAAGAAGTAATGGTGGAAAAGCGCTGTGTTGGGGTGCACCCAGTGAAGCCTGGCAGAGTCTTGTGAAAAAGGGCCATACTGCGCCACCGCATTCGGAGTGAAATCCAGGAGGTGGAAGCCGAAGGTATGCATGATGTCGCTGAAGAAATTGGAGAAGGGAGGGCAGAGCCCACAAGGAAAATAATCCACGAAGAAGGGGTACCGATTTGGGGCAGGCTCGGCGCAGTCAGCGGGGATGACGCGCGTGGCTGGATTTCCCGAATTCCCCCCCCCCCCCCCGTCTTCACTCCCCACAGGGGCCTGAAGGAGTCCCGAAGCTCGAACACATCAACCGTCGAGGGGAAGAAGAAGGCGGACTGCGTCCGCTGCCCCGCCAGCGCGCTCTCCGGCGGCTCCACAGCTCCGGTGCCTTGGCCACCCCTTTCCCTTGGCTGATTTTCCCGCCATGGTGGCTGGAGGAGGAGGGCGGGACAGTGGGCGGCGGAAGTGCAACGGCGGCGAGCAGAAACGAAGCTCGGAGAAGAAGAGGAAGCCGGACAGAGGTTTCTGAGATTGGTATTGCGCGAAGGGTAAAAGGAACAGTGCAATCTTCATGTCTACTTAGGCAGAACCACATGGAGAAAAACATATAACCAATCATTGGCGTAATAAGCACAAGGATTTTCTGAGTTCTCATGACATTTGTTTGAGGACAATAACGCTGGGACGATATGCATCCAACCGTGCAAGCGAAGCTTTGTCACATTCTTCCTGTTGAATGCGAGGTTACTATTGTCCATGAGGCTTTATTTTTACAGCAAGAGATTTCTCACGGACAAACATGTTGAAAAGCAAAAAAAGAAGTTTCAGGTGGACAAATGGGCTTCTAAACGTGCTCGGCTTCTATTTACAATAAGTTGTAGACATCCTGAAATATAATTTTTTGCACAGGATATTGATTTTATGGATCAGACCGATCCATTTGTTTGTGACTGCAAAAAAGAGTGGTTGGGTTAGATGTTACTGTCATGTTCAATATGGGTTTTGTCTGAAAATTTGATGAACAATTAATCCTTGGGCTTTTTGTACCATTTGTATGCTTGACTTGCATGTTTTTGCCCTCGTACTCCCCTCCACATGCCACTACACTACCGCATCTTCCATGGCTGCTGTTCGTTCCCGTCTAAGGCCTTGCCGTCGTTCTCCATGTAGTTAGCTTCATTTGTGCCCGCCGCCTACGGCGTTGTAAACATGGTCAACAACCAAGAGGAATCATGAGATGATTGTATGGAGAGGTCGATGAGGGACCCACCGAGGTCATTGCATTTCATAGCAAGGTGCCTCATTATTACAAGCCAAAAAAAATACTTCCTCCTAATTGTTTGACAACTAGGTTCCACGCCATTGTCAATGTAGTCAATAAATGTGAAAATTACACAACAAGCGGATAACACCAGGGACCCAGCAGCTCGCCCAGTTGTTTTTCAGTTTCAGAGACGGAGTTCAACTGCACGTTGTGCGGGGGTTGTGGCCCGTCTAGCCCAAGCTTACACTTTTATTAAGCCCATGACGAGCCCAGTTGATATATTTTTTGTTTCTGAAATTGGCTAGCCCAGTTCTTTTTTTTTTGGAGAATACCAAAACCGAGGCCTACTTGCTTTTCTCAGCCCTGCTAGGCTGCAAATCTTTCAAGACGAGGAGGGATGTAAGTCGTAAGAAATGGGCTTCCCCAGAAAATGGGCTATAAGTTGTAAGAAATGGCTGTAAATTTTTAAACCAAACCCAACCGGCAATTGCACTAAAATATCATTTTTTCAGGATTTCTCTACTCTCTGCTCTTATAAAAACAAAACCCAACTGGAAATTACATTAAAATATCATCTTTTCTCCCACAAGATAAACTACTCATACAAATGCATCTTCATGTTCTGTGCAACGAACGGGCGTCTTGTTAGTTAAGATTCTAAATTTCATTCATTTTTTGTGGAGAATTGTTTTTTGAATTTTATTTTGATATAATTTTTTGAAAATTATTTTTAACATGACTCGAAATTTCGTGATTAAAAGAGATCGGACCCCACCGAAATATGCAAAATTTCGTTGAAGTTTTTAGCAGCGCCCAGAATATATGGTCTGTAATGCTAATAAAAAGAATATGGGCTTCAAATATCCTTAAGAATTAGCAAATGGGTTCTAAATTATTGAAAATAATGGCTAATGGGTTGTATGCTGTTTTCCACAGATTTAGAGGCTGACTTCTGGGCCTACTAGGTTGATGATGACGTTGTCCTAATTTTTTTTGACGCGTACGCAAGCCTTTATCAACTTAGTCAACACACAACAGTGACTGTTGGATGTCCATCCAACGGCCGCCTTGCTTCTTCAATCTCTGACCTTCCTGCTCCAGCTGCCCAAACCAGCGCCGGCGGGACTGCCTGCTCCCTCCTCCCGTGGCTGGGTGTGCTGTCGCCAGGCCATCCCTCTAACCACCCACACATCCTGTTATTTTCCGGCGACGTCAGCCTCACCCCGCAGCCGACCAGTCAGCGCTCGTTCTCCCCTCAGCATGGGCATCCGCTGCGGTGGCTTCGCCGGCTCCGGGTGGTTCTCTTCCTGGGCCTAGCCCTCGTCCACCGCGTTTGTGCTCTCGGCACGGCGAGGTCAACATGGTCAAAAACAACATCCATCGGAAGAGGCTGACAGTATGGGGCCCACACAGGAAAATGCCTCCTTATTACGCGCAAAATAATGATTCCTCCACCTGATAGCTGGGACCCACCGAAAGGGTCTCTGTATTTCACAAAAAAGCGTTCCCCCCGCTGTCAGCTCGGACCCACCGGAAATGCCTCCTTATTACGCACAAAAAAATGAATACTCCCCCTGCTAGCTGGGACTCACCTTGGTGGGAGGCTGACTTGTGGGCCTACTAAGTTTACGGGGATGGAGGGCTTTGTCAACTTAGTCAATATGAGTGATTCTAGCTCCAGTGACCGTACGATGTCCATCCAACGGCCGTAGTGCTTCTTCAACCTCTGGTCTTCGTGCTCCAGCCGCCCAAAGCAGCGCCGGTCGTGCTGCATGCTCCTGCCTCCCGTGGCCGGCTGTGATGCCGCGGAGGCCTCACCGCCCCCTACTACTCCCACCGCTGGCCAGGCCATCCCTCTACTCACCCACACCCCCTGTTATTGTGCGGCGATGGCAGCCTCACACCACAGCCGAACCAGTGAACCCTCGTACTCCTCTTCGCGTGGGCATCCACTGCTGCGTCTTCCCCGGCTCCGCGTCGTACCCTTCCTAGGCCTCGCCGTCGTCTACCGCCTTGGTGCTCTCGGTGCGGCATGGTCAATGTGGTCAACGACCGACTTCCATCGGAAGAGTACTGTGCGAGGAGAGGCTGGCAGCTGGGTCCACTGCGACCGCAAGGAAGTGCCTCATTACGCGGAAAATAGTTATTCCTCCACCTGACAGCAGGGACCTACCGGACGGGCCACCGTATTTCGCGAAAAAAATGTTTGCCCTGACTGCTGGGACCCACCAGCTACATATTCGCACGCAAGGAAGTGCGTCCGGGCAAAAAAAACGATTCGCCGCCTGACTGCAGGGACCCACCAGCTACATCTTCGCACGCAAGGAAGTGCCTGACAGTCGGGACCCACCTGGTCGAAGCGTATGTAGCGTTGTCATTCTGGTCGCGAACGTGTACGTACATATATACTGGTCGATGTAGAGGCGCGCACGTAGCATGTACACGTACGTACAGCGGCCAGGGTGCAAGAAAGAAAATACGACCACGTACATATATACGGGCAGGGTCTCGAACGCCTACTCACGCATACGTACAAGGCTGGGTCGGAACGGAGAAACAGCGTCGTCGTCGTGTTCATGGGGAGACAACCGGCTGGGTCGGAACGGAATGCATGGTCGTGTTCATCGGAAGGGCTTGGACGGAACAGGTGATGGAAACGAGGCCTGGCGTACCACACAACAGAGGAAACGGACCTCCTACGGTCGAAACAGGGGGTCCTGTTGATCGGGAGGGGTGTGGCGTACCACAAAACGGACAAAACGGACCTCCTACGGTCGAAACGGGGGTCCTATTGATCGGGAGGGGTGTGGCATGCCGCAAAACGGACGAAACGGACCACCTACGGTTGAAACGGGGTTCCTGTTCATCGGGAGGGGTGTGGCCTACCGCAAAACGGGACTCCACGGGATACTGTTCATCTCCACCGTCGACCTCCTCCAGCCTCCACGGGCTACTGTCGACCTCCTCCAGCCTCCACGGGCTCCTGTTCATCCAGCCTCCACCGCGCGCTACTCCACCGGCTACTGTTCATCCACCCCTCCACCGTCTACTATTCATCCAGCCCTCCACACCACGTGGTCCTGTTCAACCACCCCTCCATGGGAACCCCTCTAGCGTCTACTGTTCATCCAGCCCTCCACCACACCACGGGGTCTTGTTCATCCAGAGGCAACGCCACCGCTCACTGTTCATCCAACCCCCCCCCCCCACCCGGCAACACTCACTGTTCATCCCAGGCGGCATCGATCGGCTTGATTAGCGGCGATGGCGAAGGAATCACTCGATCGGGTTCGATTAACAGCCATCGATCGATCCCTCGGGTTGATAACTTGTAGCCTGCGGTGCAATCGCTCGGGTTCGATTAGAGCCCAACGCCTCGCTTCGGGTTGATTAGAGCCAACGCCTCGCACACACGCAGCGTCGTGTCACGAGAAAGCAGCGCATCGCTTCGGCCCCGACCTCCCACGTAACCAGCAACTCCCCAAAAATTTCCTCCCCTCGCTTCTACCACAGTTTTTCCGTCATGGACGGCCCAAAGAATGTCATGCAGCTGCGTCTCCGGCCCGCCCAGGACGAAAAGCCCATTTTCTGTCATGATTTTTTGTCATAGAAGTAGGAGCCCACCACATCTATGATGACAGAATTTTTTTTTGTTTGGCCCAAAATGTCACGGATGTGTCTTTTTTTGTAGTGCTTTGTCTTTGGGTTGATTGATGATCTAGATTGATACGAGTTGTATGTTTTATTTTGGTGCTTTCCTATTGTGCCCTCCGTGTCGCGCAAGCATGAGGGATTCCCACTGTAGGGTGTTGCAATACGTTCATGATTCGCTTATAGTGGGTTGCTTGAGTGACATAAGCATAAACCCGAGTAAGGGGGTTGTTGTGTATGGGATAAAGGGGACTTGATGCTTTAATGCTATGGTTGGGTTTTACCTTAATGATATTTAGTAGTTGCGGATGCTTGCTAGAGTTCCAATCATAAGTGCATATGATCCAAGAAGAGAAAGTATGTTAGCTTATGCCTCTCCCTCATATGAAATTGCAATGACGGCTACCAATCTTGTTAACAATTGCCTAGGAAAATTCCGCACACCGATCCCTCATTATTCCACACTCGCTATTTATAATATTTAGTAATATATTCTAAATTTATGATAACAGCACCTACTTTTATATTTTAGCTCTCCGATACCATGCAAAGTTATCCTCTTCATACCCACAACGTAGTTTTATTTCTCGTTTCTAGTTGGAAGCAAACATTTGGTGTACGTAGAGTCGTACCAATGGCAGATAGGACTTGAGAGAATATTGATCTTACCTTTAGCTCCTTGTGGGTTCGACACTCCATACTTATCACTTCCACCTTTGGGAATTGCTACGATGATTCCCTGCACTTGGGGATTATCAAGCTCTTTTCACGGTGCCGTTCTTTGAGGAGCAATAAGCGTGGGGTTGATATTCTCGTGTGTGCTTGTTTGCTTTCTTCACTAAGTAGATTTTGTTTTTCCTTTTTGTTTCTGTTTAGTTGTGGGTGAAACATACAAAAAAATTAAAAGAATTAAAATACAAAAAAAATTACTTGCCTTTCATGCCTAAAAAGTTTTTCAATAAGAGAAGTGATTGGAAGATTATGCATTGAAGAAGTGAGGGTCGACCTTGAGCACTTGTGTTCATGCTCATGGAAACAATGTAAAAAAATTCATGGAAGCTTCTCTGAAAATAATTATCTCTTTGTATATATCCATTGTATTATAAAAATAATGTGCCAAGCTTTGGTTTTAAGATGATTAGATTGCTTCTTTACTATGTGCAGTACAAAAACAGAAACTTTGGTATGGTCATTGAATTTACATTTTTTTTACTGGAAAGTCAAATGGGTCTGACACTTTTTGCATATTACTTCTGTACAAATTGTTTAAATTTATCATATTTCTTTAGAATTTTTTTGAGTTACAGAAGTTTACTAAACTTCCAGATTACTACAGACTGTCCTGTTTTTAACATATTCTGTTTTCTTTGTGTTGTTCGCTTATTTTGATGAATCTATGGGTAGTATCGGGGGAACTTCCAAATCCAAGATTTAGGGCAAAAAAATAGGGGCAGGGCACTCTTCATTCTTCATTCGAAACTCATTAATGTCGGGTCGGAGGTTTTTGCCTTGTTATCAAAAAGGGGAGACCATGGTGAAGTTGGAATACAGTAGATATAGTTCTAATATGAAATTGGAATGAGTTTGCAATAGTATCTAAAGGTAGTGATTTGCTTTATAGTACTTAGGATCTCACAAAGTTTTTGTTAAGTTTTTGTGGATGAAGTGTTCGAAGAACGAGGAATTACCGATGTGAGAAGAATAAAGAGAGGCAAGAGTTAAAGCTTGGGGATGCCCAAGGAAACCCAAGTAAATATTCCAAGGATACTCGAGCATCTAAGCTTGGGGTTGCCCCGGTTGGCATCCCATCTTTCTTCTTCAACAATTATCGGTATACCTTGGTTTTTGTTTTGTTCACATGATTTGTGTCCTTTGTGTTTTTCTTTTTCTTTAAGAACCATGCTAGTATGAGATGTCTCTTCATCAATTTATAGAATGATTCATGTGCTTCACTTATATCTTCTAAGTATGACCTTATAGAATGCTCTTTGTGCTTCACTTAAATCTTTTGAGTATGGTTTTATAGAATGCTTCGTGTGCTTCACTTATATATTTTGAGCTTGGATATTGGTTAGTCTATATTAATTATAGAATGCTCCATGAACTTCACTTATATTTGTTCGCACACAAACATGTCACCGTGTACCCTCAACTCCGAGGGTGATGCACCGCAGCTCACGTCGAAGGAGATCCGTCCGGAAGCACGGTACGCAAGCAATCCGGCGGGCGCTTTTGTTGGCCTGAAACCCCACACGCCCGGGAGGGACCCCGTCAGGATGCGTGGTGGCTATGCACTGCCCTAGGTCGACCTGATCGCCCCTAGGGCCTCGAGGTTCGCCGCCCTGCAACAAGAAGAACAGACGTAGAAAGAGAAAGAAGAAGAACTAGGGTTAAGGTGAAAAGATAAAAGATAAAAAGTGGTAGATGAATTGATCAATTGTGTGTTGTTCAATCGGCCGTCGCCCGTTAGATATATAAGAGACATCTGGACTTCCCGTGCAAGGAAAAGGCTTGGATTCACGTCCAAAACCCTAGTCAAATTCCGATTGGTTTTGTCCGAACTTTCCAAAACTGTTCGGTTTAAACTGGCTGCACCTTGTGGGTCTTTTTTGTGGTGGTAAACGATCTCGGATGGAAACGAGCCCAAAAGGAATCTCGACCGTTCGACAAGACGAAAAACTTTTATGTTGAACATTTTTTTATCAGAGGTCATCTTGAGGGTCAAATCGGTCGCGCAAAACAGGCTATTCCCTCGCGCTACCCATCAGACATGTGTCTGGTGGGGCGCGCCACATCTCGCCTCGTGACAGGGCTGCACTCCGATTGCTCTAACTTTTGCATACAAACTTGGATTTGGACGATTTTTATATCAAAATCGATCGTTTCAACGAGACGAAGACAACCCGTGTAGATCATTTTTCCATTTCAGGTCGTCTTGGGGGATTAGTAGGCCAAACTGTACTCTGAATATAAGATCTTAGTACTTTGAGCATAGTTTCGGCCTTCCAGATGAAATCGGACGGCGATGACCCAAAATTCAAAGATGTTCATATCAACAATACGTAACTCTTTCATGTAGATCACTTCTCCATTTGAGGCCATCTTAAATAAGTTTTGACCGTGCCAAAATCTGGTGTCAACACATGCCCCCCTATTTTTCGGCAAAGCTTGTGTGCCGAAAAATAACTTGCACATACCTTGCTCTAAGGACGATGTCAACACTCCATCGGCCATTTTTCATATGCTTAGGACGATAAGTTTATATCGGCCATTGCTTGTCTGAATATTTTGATGTAATCTTGGGTGACTTTCCTAACTTCATTAATCCGACTATAAAGTTCCATAGGTATGCATGTCAAGACAATCCATCAACCATATTGTCCACCCTTCTGCTAGGATCTTGCAGATAATCAACAATGAACTTTCTCGAATCCTTACTTTGTCTGCATAAAATTTTCATTACTGGCCGAGGTGGTGAGCTCCAATTCAGCCTTACCTATGTTGGCAAGAACAAGCATCGGCTATTGATAGAAATTCAATACACCATGATTAACATAGTAGTCGGATCCTTGCTCTACCAACTCTTTCAAATTGTCATGTCTAGATATATGAACAATTTAAAACAACACAAGGTAAATTTTGCATCTAGACATACCTCATGATAAACTATAAGTGATTCGTCAAAACACTGATAACATTTCATTGTTGTACTACTCATAACGAATCACCGAAAGCCTCAATATGTATAGAACCTATAGCAAGGAAAAGCTCCAATCTGAATAACAATGCATATTCGGCTTTGATCATTTGTGCATAAATATTTTAAGCGGTATGAGGCTTCACAAAATAACACCATAAGGAGATATATAAATAACACCAACACTTTAGCCATTGCTACGAATTGAACCATCAAAACATAATCTCCATAGTACTAGAAAGACAAGGCTAATATCAACATTATGCATGTCATTAATCCGATGTTCAGTAATAAAATTAGCTATGATTTGGCCTGTTATAGATCTCAAAGATGCATAAGCCAAATCATATCCAAACAAAGTATAAGCCCACTAGCCAATTCTGCAACTACGAATTGGCCTATGCAGCATATATTCAATGACATCGGTCATGATGTCTCAACTCCATTCAATCATAATATAGGCATACATATAAATTTCCATGAGCGCGTACCTTGTCTCGCTCTCCAATCGAACTAAGGACGATGTTAGAATACTACACCGGCCATGCATTGACATACTCTTAGGACGATAGATAAATATCAGCCATTACCATGTAAACTTCATTCAAAGCACATATAGCCGAAATAAACAAATGAAATGACAAATAAAGTATTTTGGCCCGTTGGATCAGCAACAAACTTGTAGCTAATCAAATTTATAGTGATTTGGCAATACCCTTTCATAATGTAAGAAATTATATTGCATCCATGGATTAAAATAAGCCCATTGAGGGTTACCAATCATACCTGATGACGAATTCCATGGCATAGGCATTAATGGCATAGTTGAAGAATATGGATAATGTGTAGAACGAAGATGTTGAAACCTTCGGCTTGGTCCTTCATAGTTTTCACTCTTTTCCTTCTTCAACTTTGTGTCGGGGAGGCTGATCGTACCCGCGAACACCTATGGGGCCGGCGGACCGGGCCCCTTTGTGGTTCGGAGGGGGGCGGAGGTCGCACGAAGAGCGGATCGAGGCGATGCACACGAGCGGTTTACCCAACGGAGCTCTCCGGAGAGATAAAACTCCTACTGCTGCTTGTTTGATCTATTGCGTTCTTGCTAGGGAGCAATGCGAGCTACAAAACCTAGCGTGAGTGTATCTAGTCTATGGCCAGTCGAATGGACCGAACCTTGCGAAAGACGCGAACCCGAACCCTTTCTACGTTGCACTCGGGCCTCCTTTTATATGCTCAAGGGGTCTCCGACAGGTGGCAACATAGACGAGGGTACAAATGTAAAAAACAGGAGTTGGTACACCTACTTGAGCGATTATGCGGTGCAAAATACCTAACTTTCGGCGGCAAGGGACAAAGGCAATAAATGCCCGTCATTGTCGCCCAAAGCGATTATAACGAGAGACCGTCAGTGCGCCTCCGCTTCGCCACGATGGCGAGCTTTGTCGCCGCTCGCCGCTGCTCTCCGCTGGCTGCCTGACTGCTCGACAGCGCCCATGGAGCGGTCCCATGGCGACACGTCGCTGGGTGAGCTGGGCGGAGCGGAGAGAAGTTGCATGCCGCGGCAAGCGCCTTGCGCGGCGAATCCTTGTCGCGCCGGAGGCTTGTCGCTCGGGCCTTCCGGCAAGCTCCTCTTGCCGAGGCCTTGTCTTCTGCGTGCACAGGTGGTCTTCCCGACAAGCTCCTCTTGTCGGGGCCTTGTCTTCCCAATCTAATACTTTGTTCTTGAATGGCTCACGGCAAGCTCCTCTTCTTTGGGGTCTTGTTTCTGAAAGGCTGCGGAGGTCTTGGCGGGCCTTGGCGAGGCTTGCCCGCAGGGGCCTTCTGTTGCCCGTGCACAAGTTCGGGGCACTAAGGTACCCCTACTTTAGTACACCGGCAGGGAGCCCACAGGTCTGCAGGCCATACACGGTGCCGAGCGCTGTTGGGCGAGGCCCAAAACAGAACCGAACGCAGCTTGGCTGGGTCCAAACCAAACCCACTCCGTATCCGCGCGTCCCCGTAGCAGCCTGCGCGTCAATTGCTTGGCGTCGTGGGGAAGTGGGCGGCGTCTTGAGGCGCTCCACCCGTCGCCTCGATTCTGCATCCCGCCACGTGGTTCCCATGCTCTTGGGGTCATGGACGGTGGAAATGGAAAACTGGGCCGTTCTGACGAGAGGCAGCAGGTCGGCCCGATTCCTGCTCTTCCTATGCCCCTGATTTGTTGGCCAGGCGGTCGAGCCCCACCTTGCTTCCATAAAAGAGCGGAAGGGGCCTTGAAGCCCGCACTCTCCCACCTCCTCCTTTCCTCGATTCTGCTCCCCTTTCTCTCATTCGTCATGGAGAAAAGGAACCTTGGTTCTTCATCGGTGGCGGCGAGGGTCGCTGCTAGACAGCGCCCCTCCCAACCCCATGCCCGGGTGTGAGCCAGCCACAAGAGGAAGAGGGAGGCGAGGTCGTGGGCAGGTCGAGGCGCTCGGGGAAGAGGCGGGCCAGGCGGCGCCCGTCTCCGCTCTGCGGCGGTTCCCCTCCTGCGGCGGTCCATGAGGGACGACCCTTGCGAGTTCTTTGTCGAGGCTGCGCCGGCGCCTCGTCGTCGCCTCCGGCTTCCGGCTCCGTTCATGAGCGATGGAGTCGGATCCGCCCAAGATCTTTGAGACTGCACATGAGGGGCTGTGGAATCAGCGGCATGCGAGTCCGTGTTGTATTCCCAGCCCCTAATGTGATGTATCTCGATCGTGGGTGGAAGACGTTCACTCACATCCACAGCTGAGGCGGGGTTTACCCTCCATTTAAGTTAATGGAGGTGATCTCCTCTCCGTCAAGGTCTTGGGGATCTTGGTACTCGGGCGAAGTGCTGCATGGATAGCTCCTCCGACAATGAAGATTCCCCTCGGCGAGAGTGACGAGGAGGAGAGCGACATCGGCAGCGAGGGTGTCGGGCCCGATTAGTTGTCGAGGCGCCCGCTTCGTGCGTCTGGCGACCCCATCATCCAGCGTTGCGGCTCCTTGAACTCCCCGGGTCGTCTCCTTGGGCGTGGCGTGGGGAGGCTGCGGAAGGGAAGAGGGATGGAGACAAGGCCGTCAAGTCGAGTACGAGGCGTAGTGCCCTCGGCAAGCGTCTTGACGTCCTGCCGCCCGTCTTGAGCCCGCTTCCGGCGCTGCCATCTCCGTCAAGCCCTCGGGGAGCTCCCGGGATGTTCCCTTGGTGCCTTCTGGCACCTGTAGCTCGTCTAGGCGTTTCTTTTGCCCTTCTCGCCTCCTTGACCTACCTCCTGAAAAGAGGGACAGGAAAAGGATTACGGGCATCTTATCTTTTTAATTTGTAAGCCTTCGGGCCTTATCCGCATTTAAAGCTTGTAATCCTCTCTTTCCTGTTTTTCATTCCCCGCGGATTGTATCCGAGTAGAATGTTTTAATGAAAAGGGATGCTTGAAAAGGGACGAAAGGCTTATCGATATCGCAGCCCCGGCAACTCACGGCTTGCCGCCCCCGGCAACTCGGCTTGCCGCAGCCCGGCAACTCTGGTTTGCCGCAGCCCCGGCAACTCTGGCTTGCCGCGGCCCCGGCAACTACGGCTTGCCGCAGCCCGGCAACTCTGGTTTGCCGCAGCCCCCGGCAACTCTGGCTTGCCGGGGCTTGGGTGCCGGCGCGCCCTTCTTCTCCTCTTCGCTGTTATTTCAGTTCTGAGAACGATTTAGCCAGAGCCGCAATAAGTTATTTTTGCAATATAACTTTATTCCGGGCAACGTTGCTCGTTACTTCCTTTACTCGACTCTTGGCTTTGTATGTTATTGCCCTATGCTTTTCGAAACTTGCGGTGCGAGCACCCTTGCCTTGGCGCCGAGTGCGGAACTTGACTTCTTTGGCGGGTCGCTACCGACAAGCAACCTTGTCGCGGACTAGCCGCAACTCACTTAAGTTATTGAGCGGACTCGAAACAAAGTAAGGGCGCGACCATTCACGATTTGGTTCCTCCGCGCACGGGTTTTTCATACAAAGCGCGATCGTTCAAGGAAGATAACTTTAAAAATTTATTACTGATCTGAATCGATCGATGCAATGTTATTTCCTCTATTTGATTTCTTCCTTTGTACGTTTCTGCCTTACGCATTCAGGGGACCTGCCGGTGCGGGCACTTTTGTCATGTTGAGTGCGAACGTCGGCAACCTCTTTGGCAGTGCTGCCTCCGACAAGCAACCTTGTCGCGACTAGCCGCAGCTCACTTAAGTTGTTGAGCGGACTCGAAACAAAGTAAGGGCGCGACTAGCCGGCGAGTTGGTTCCTTTGCGCACAAGTTTTCCATACAAAGTACTATCGTTCGAGGAAGATAACGAAAATTTAAAAATTGATTGCTCAAACTTTGGCAACTTAGCTTTTCTGTCTCTTGCTTCCCGATGAGGTGAAACTTCCTCGGCGGTGCACGGTCCATAGTATTATCTCCTCCTCCCCTGGTTAACTTGTGCGCGAGGGAGCCTTCCTTTCTTTGAGAAAAGAAAAGAAGAAGAAATAACGTTATGGAGCCTAGCGGCTCGATTACGCTTACGGGTGTGGTTGCTGCACAAAGTGTTAGCCAAAGCATGCAATAAATTGATGAAAGCATGAACTTGACAAGCTGTGCGCAACACATGAGCTTATACTGTTGCACGGGGTCTGCGCCCGGCTTTGCACAAAGGATTACATGCAACTGCGACAAGACTTGTACAAAAGGTGGTTCTTGCGGAGCGAGGTTCCGACAACCGCCCTATGGGTAAAACTTACGAAGATGCTCAATGTTCCAGGAGTTGCTCACCGGAATGCCATCTTCGGTCTCAAAGCGGACAGCGCCAGCCTAGTGACTCGTTTCACCCGATAAGGGCCTTCCCACTTGCGTCAACTTGTTTGAATTCTTGGCGGACTGAGCGTGCGAAGAACAAGGTCGCCTTCCTCGAGACTTACGGCACTAACCTGCGGCTATGGTAGCGACGCAGGGCTTGCTGGTAGTGGCGGCTCGCCTGACTTTGAAGACGATCCTCCTCGAGGAGTAGTGTGTCATCTTGTCGCAGCTGCTCTTGCTCAAGCTCATCATAGCGAGTACTGAGGCGATCCGTGATATCTGAGTTCCATGGGGAGAACCGCCTCTGCTCCATAGACTAGAGCAAAGGGTGCACGGCGATGGCTCGATTTGGCGTCGTCCTGATCGACCAAAGAACCACCGACAGCTCCTGGATCCAGTTTCTTCCGCACTTGTGCAGCCTATCGAAAGTTCTGGTCTTGAGCCCGCGCAGCACTTCAGCATTTGCCCTCTCTGCTTGACCGTTGCTTCTCGGGTGAGCAATAGAAGCAAAGAAGACCTTGGCGCCAAGGTCTTGGACGTACTGCATGAAGGTGCGACTTCAGAATTGTGTGCCGTTGTCGGTGATGATCCTGTTAGGGATTCGAAGCGGCAAACAATCGACCAAGAACTTTGCTGACCGTGCGTCACCTTCCTCATCGCTTCCACTTCCGGCCACTTTGTGAACTTGTCGATGGCGGCGTACAAGTACTCAAAGCCCCGACAACTTCGGGGAAGGGGCCGAGGATGTCGAGCCCCGGACCGAAAATGGCGAGGATAAAGGGATCGTCCGGAGAGCTTGAGCTGGCTGGTGTATCTGTTTGGAATGGAACCGCACGCTTCACACTTGGTTACTTGTGCAGTTGCATCCTGGAGGGCTGTCGGCCAGAAGAAACCTTGCCGGAAAGCTTTGCCGGCAAGTGCTCTTGCGCCAATGTGGTGACCACATATGCCTCCATGTATCTCTGCCAACAGCTTATGTCCATCTTCTCGGGCAATACACTTCAATTTCACACCGTTGAGTCTTCTTCTGTACAGTATGCTATCGATAAACTGGTACATACATGACTGTCGGGCTACTCTTTCCGCTTCTTCTTGCTCTTCGGGAAGTTCTCCTGTCTGAAGGAAATGGACAATCTGCTGCGCCCATGCTGGAGCTTGCGGCTCGACAACAAGGACTAAAGGCACATCTGGTGCAGCGGGAACATCAGCTTCCATGGCGAGGACCTGCGGCCCTGCCGGAGCTTGATGCTCCCCGACAAGCTTGCCGGAACAAGACTTGTCGGGAGCGTCTGCTTCAACGAAACAAACCACAGGGTTTTGTCGGAGGCGACTGCTCCTCGGACTGTTGGTGTTGATCTTGGGGACCTTTGCAACGACGGCAGGGAAGCTCTGTGGGAAAGTAGTCACCAGAGGCCAACTTCCTCTTCTTGCTCTGTCCGATTGATGGTGTTATGGTAAATTTGAGTCAGCTTGAGCACGAAAATCCCTGGTTCCACAGGTAACTTAAGTGCAGCGCACTTTGTGAACCGTCGACAATATCATTCTGAGCTCTTGGAACATGTTCCATTTGCAGGCCATCAAAGTGCTCCTCTAGCTTCCTCACTTTATCCATGTAGGCTTCCATCAACGGACTCTGGTAATCTTTGTTGACTTGGCGGATGACGAGCTGCGAGTCACCCCTGACAATAAGCTTCTTGATCCCAAGGTCCACTGCGATCCACGAGACCGGCAAGCAAACCTTCATATTCTGCGGTATTGTTTGTCGCTTGCTCCTTGGGAAAGTGCATCCGACGACGTACTTGAGGTGCTCTCCGGTGGGTGCGATAAGCGACACGCCCGGCACCGGCGCCTTGCGTGAAGGCACCATCAAAGTACATCAGCCACTCTTTGCTTGCTTCTCCGACGGGAATGCTGCGTCTCAGGAATCTCTTCATCTGGCGTTGGCGTCCATTCTGCTATGAATTCCGCCAATGCTACGCTTTGGATAGTTGATGTGCTTTCAAACTTAAGACCAAAGCTTGACAGCTCCGATGCCCACTCGACAATCCTCGCTTGTCGCCACGGATTCTGCAGTATCCTCTTCACGGAAAGCGGTGACAAGCGTGATCTCATGTGCTTGGAAGTAATGGCGCAGCTTTCTCGAGGCCATGAGGAGGCGAAAAGCAATTTTGCACACCAGTACCTTGACCTAGCCCCTGCGAGAAGGGAACCGACAAAGTGGTAGGCTGCACCATCCTTTTCTGCGTCTGTTCATGCGTCTTCGCGGACTCGTCCTTGTCGGGACCGGAGCTTGTCGGCGAAGCCCCCTGCTTGTCACTGGATGTGCTTGCCGCGGTTGATGGCTCGTCATCCGCCTCCCTCTCCGCCACTAACGCAGCACTAACCACTTGATTGGTCGCCGCTATATA
The DNA here is from genome assembly GCA_021605145.1 of Aegilops bicornis. NCBI lineage: Eukaryota > Viridiplantae > Streptophyta > Magnoliopsida > Poales > Poaceae > Aegilops > Aegilops bicornis. Next base: position 670,814,166 of record CM038673.1, on the reverse strand, counting down.
TAGCAGCAACTTCTCTTGTGGCTTAGGTGCGACAAGTGTTGGAGTGGAGGAGAGGTATCTCTTTAAGTCCTGCAGCGCAGCCTCCGCTTCGGGAGTCCATTTCATTGGACCTGCATTTTTCAAAATCTTGAAAAATGGCAGGCCTTCAGCCGGACCTAGAAATAAACCTTGAGAGCAGCCACGCAAAGCAAGTCTTCGTACATCCATGACGCGCTTTGGTGCTTCAATCTGCTCAATGGCCTTGATCTTGTCGGGATTAGCTTCAATCCCTCGAGACCACGAAGAACCCGAGAAGCTTGCGGAAGGGACTCCAAACACGCACTTCTCGGGGTTGAGCTTGAGGTTGATCTTGCGCAGATTTGCAAAGGTCTCGTACAAATCTTGAACCAGGGTTGCTTTGTCCTTGCTCTTGACCACTATGTCATCCATGTAGGCTTCAACATTTCTGTGCATCTGCGGCTTAAAAGCGTCATGGACTACCCTTGCAAATGTTGAACCAGCATTCTTCAAACCGAAAGGCATCCGTATGAAACAGAACGTGCCACATGGTGTAATGGATGCGGTTTTCTCTTCGTCTTCTTCAGCCATGAAGATCTGATGGTATCCTGAGTATGCATCAAGAAACGAAAGCAAATCACATCCAGCCGTGGAGTCAACAATCTGGTCAATGCGCGGCAAGGGAAATGGATCTTTGGGACAAGCTTTATTAACATCCGTGAAGTCAATACAAAGCCTCCATTTCCCATTTGCTTTGCACACGACTACAGGATTGGCCAACCACGTAGGATGGAGTACTCCTCTGACAAGGCCTGCTGCTTCCGGTTCTTGATCTCTTACGCTATGAATTCTTGGCGCTCCTTTGCTTGCTTCACGACTCTTTGTTTGACGGGCGCGCATGAGGACAAGCGGCGAGCGATGCTCAATCCCTTTCACAGGAACACGGGGATATCGACGGTTGCCATGCAAACACGTCGACATTCGCCCGCAGGAAAGCAACGGCGCGCCTTCCTATTTAGGGTCGAGAGAGCAGCGATGGTGAAGGTACCACCAGCGCCGTCCTCCTTGGCGGGCACCTTCTTGGTCTTGGTAGAGCCACCATCTTCTTGCACTTGCGGTGGAGCTCGATGGTGCGTCCTCGGCGGTGGCGCAGCACTCCGGAGAGGTGCGCTTGCCGGAGTGAGCATCGAGCCCTTGCGGACTTGGACTTGGTCTTCTTCCCCGGGAGCTTCAGGCAAGTGCTTGGCAATCTGTCGCGGCTGCTGCATCCGGAAGATCTTGTCGGCCTGAGATAAGGGCATCCTTCTTGTCGCCATGGACAGGAGATGGCGCTTATCGGGCCTGGCATCTTGAGTAGGTTGTAGGCGTGGTGAGAGGCCTCCATGAACTTGGCGAGTCTTTGGGCGGCCAAGTATCCCATTGTAAGGCAATGGGAAATCGGCAACGTCGAATGTGACCCTCTCGATCCTGAAGTTCAGCTCGGCGCCAAATGTGATTGGCAGCGTAATCTTCCCCTTGGCTTGCTCCTTCCCGGATTGATTCCTTGGAAGGTACGGTCTCTTCGAGCTTCGCTGTCGAGGATTTGAAGCTTCGGAGCACCGCGGAGGAGATCAGATTCAAGCCAGCCCACCGTCAACTAACATTTTGTGACCTTGAGGTTGCGGATGGTTGGAGAGACCAACATCGGCAAGCACCCGACCGCGATTATGCGATCGGTGGTCCTCAATATCAAAAATGATAGGCGTCTTTGGACCACTTGAGGCTTGCGTGACTCTACGGATGGTTCCGCTGCATTGACCTCCGCATCCATTGCTTGAAATTTGGCGGTGGGAGGTGTGCGAAGCTTACCTCCGTCAACGAAGAACCTCCGTGGCTTTCTGAAACTCCTTCTCGTCGGCGTCTTCGTCCTCCATATCTTCGTCGTCATCATCATCTTCATCCTTGTCGCGGCCGCGGGGAGGTCGATCTCCTTGCCGCTGCTTGACTTTGCCGCGGTGTCCTCCCCGGCCGGGACGTTTCTTGCTTGCTCCACCAGCACCTTCCTGGGCCTTCTCCTTGTCGCGCCGCTCGTACTCAGCTCTCTGCTGTTCGACAAGCTGCTCGACCTTCTTGCAGCTCTAGAGGTCGTGGCCCTTGGTGCGGTGGATCTTGCAGTACTGCTTGCCGGAGCCGTCCTGCTTGTCGGCGGCCGCCACCAACTGGTGGTTGGCGTCAGCGGCAACTTCCTTGCCGGAGCCACCAGCCTTGGTGTTCTTGTCGCCACCTCCATTGCCGGACTGCTCGACTGCTAGCACTTCTCTGGCTTTCTTCTTCCTGTTGCCTCGCCGCCGGCCCTTCTTTCTTGGGGCGGCGTCATCCTTGTCGGACCACCTTACGCATTCTCTCACAGAGTCTCCTCCTTCCTCGGTAGCGTGCACACTTGTCGGCCCGCGTACAGCTCGCTGGCGTCCTTGACTTTGCACATCGCCATCTCCTCCCTCGTCCTGCGGTTCCGCACATTACGATGAAATGTGCCGATCACCGCTGGCGGGGTGGACATCTGGATGTTGTAGTGCACCGCTGAATCTACGAATGAATTTGCGCGAGGGACTCTCCTTCCTTCGGGCGAGCAAGTGAAGGTCACTCTCCTGTCCATGAGGTTTGTGGCCACTGTGAAGGCGCCAACAAGCGATGGCACAGTCTGCCCAAGAGGATATGGAGCTGTCCGGCAAGTGCATGAGCCAAGATCGGACGTTGGGCTTGAGGACGGCGGGAAGTAGTTGGCGAGGATCTTGTCGTCCCGTCCCCCGCAGCCTGCAACGCGATGGCGTGAATCTTTGAGGAACTCCGACGGATGCGTCCGGCCATCATACTTCTCACGCACGTCGGGTTTGAAGTTTTTCTGGCTGGGCCCTTTGGACTTGCCGCAGCTCACGAGTGAACACAGGGCAACCTACCGCGTCTGACGGCAAGTCGCTGGCTCCTCCGGCGTAGCGCATGTCAACAGAAGGCCCGCGGCGCTTGTCGGACTGACGTCGCGCTTCTCTTGATTGCTCGATACGAGTTCGGCGTCCTCTTGTTGTCGCTCATGAAGAACTTGGCGCTGATCGCGGCGAGCCCGCGGATCCGACGACGCAGTGGAGTCGCTGTCGAGGTGGATCCGTTGGGTCGGCGATCTTGGCCTTCTTGGCGGAGAGTGCGCGGTGGTCGCACCTCCGACGGTCTCGTCGCCACCGGCTCGTGCCTTGTCGTCCCGCCGCGGCAACGATGGCGTTGGTTGCCGCGGAGCGTCGCCGTTGGCAAAGCCGATGAGGCTCTGGATAGTGGCCCTCCACTCGTCGACCTTGTCGGTCGTTGGAGGGTAGTCGAGGAGCAGCCGAGCTCTCGCCAGCTTACCTGCCGGAGTAGTAAGCGGCATTGGAGAAGCGGTGCGAGGAGCGGGACACGCCGGACTTCCAACTTCGTTAGAAGGAGCAGCGCCCGTCCGGCGACCGTATCTCACTAGTGCCCGGCATGTTGGCGGCGCATGCTAGTCTTGAGGGTCTCGATCCAACGAACGTATGGCGTTGTGAACGCCATGACGTTGTTGGTCCCGCGTCTCCTGAGATGGGCGCGGGGGATGCGCGGACGCCGAGGTTTGCGGTGCCTTGTCCTTGGACTTGGCAACATCGCGAGCACCTTCGTCGGCGCCCGTTCCTCCGCCAGCGTCTGCACCACCACCCGTTTGCTGTGGCGAGGGCGGTGCAGCAGCGGACGGCTCTGCTGCCGAAGCCTTCTTCTTCGGTGGCATGTTGAGGAAGATGTTGATGACGCTGCTCGTGTGAACGCCGGATCAGATTCACACGGCCTCGACGCCCCCTACCTGGCGCGCCAGAGATGTCGGGGAGGCTGATCGTACCCGCGAACACCTATGGGGCCGGCGGACCGGGCCCCTTTTTGGTTCGGAGGGGGGCGGAGGTCGCACGAAGAGCGGATCGAGGCGATGCACACGAGCGGTTTACCCAGCTTCGGAGCTCTCGGAGAGATAAAACTCCTCTGCTGCTTGTTTGATCTATTGCGTTCTTGCTAGGGAGCAATGCGAGCTACAAAACCTAAGCGTGAGTGTATCTAGTCTATGGCGGTCGAATGGACCGAACCTTGCGAAAGGCGAACCCGAACCCTTTCTCCGTTGCACTCGGGCCTCCTTTTATATGCTCAAGGGGTCTCCGACGGTGGCAACATAGGCGAGGGTACAAATGTAAAAACAGGAGTTGGTACACCTACTTGAGCGATTATGCGGTGCAAAATACCTAACTCGGCGGCAAGGGACAAAGGCAATAAATGCCCGTCATTGTCGCCCAAACGATTATAACAGAGACCGTCAGTGCGCCTCCGCTTCGCCACGATGGCGAGCTGTCAGCGCCGCTCATCGCTGCTCTCCGCTGGCTACGGCTTTGCTCGACCGCAGCGCCCATGGAGCGGTCCCATGGCGACACGTCGTTGGGTGAGCTGGAGCGGAGACGGAGAGAAGTTGCATGCCGCGGCAAGCGCCTTGCCGCGACCGAATCCTTGTCGCGCCCGGAGGCTTGTCGCGCTCCGGGCCTTCCCGGCAAGCTCCTCTTGCCGGGGCCTTGTCTTCTGCATGCCTGGAGTGGTCTTCCCGACAAGCTCCTCTTGTCGGGGCCTTGTCTTCCCAATCTAATACTTTGTTCTTGAATGGCTCACCGGAAAGCTCCTCTTGCCGGGGTCTTGTTTCCTGAAAGGCTGCGGAGGGTCTTGGCGGACGCCCGGCGAGGCTTGCCACGGGGACGCTGCGGCTGCCCGTGCACAAGTTCGGGGCACTAAGGTACCCCTACTTTAGTACACCGACACTTTGCCACACTTCTTGTAATGGAAGCTTGCACATAATTATTATTTTGAGTAATTCCTTTGGGAACCCATGCCATGTTCCTTTCTTCAAGTTCTTGTGCACTAAGCTTTTGTAACTCCTTCTTTTGCCAATACGATAAGCCGAGTGAGCACTCGACTGTGATTTTGTTTCAACCAATGGCAACTCTTTTTGGGCCTTGTGCACCCTTAACTTCTTTTCTTCAGATTTGGCACTCTGATTTTGATCAATTGATTGCTTCACTTCTTTGCCTTTTGTAGCCAATGTCAACACTTTAATTGGATCTTTGTTATTTGAAATCAAATCTGAAGTAGCACACTTACGACCATCTCTTTTCACGCGGTAAACTCGCTCTACCACCTCTTTCTTCTTCCTTGAGCTTTCGACCGATTCCTTATGATTGAAACGGTCTCTGACGCGTGATTGTTCAAATGTTGATCTTCTTGGAGCTGCATAGTATTGGTGAGATGGTATAAAATAAGATGGAGGATGTGGCCTTGTATCATACCTGTCCCATGATGAATATGGATTTACATGAGCATAGGGAGGCATCCACGGCGTTGGCATTGGCGGCCCGAAATAAGGATATGAATATGTTGCATCGAAATTCTCACTTTCCAATACCGATCCTCATATTTGCGCCTTGGGGGTGATCTTGGTTTCTTTGCATGATTTGGCCGGTAAGCATTCTGTTGTTCACTCTTCTTTTGATATTTATCCAATAGTTCAGCGAAGGTGATTTTTGATCTCTTACACTTGCGCTTATTTCGGCCTTTGTTTTCTTTTGGTTGGCTTTCATCGATCATTGGATTTGCTTGCTGCCCCCCAGTCCTTGGCGTCTCCATTGTAAATTCAGTAGAACCCATGCCTTCAAGAATAATTTGATTGTGCTCTTGAACAACTTGTTTACTTGAAAGCTTGATTTCATCACCTGCAACTTTTACGTTCTCTTTAAATGGATCGGCTTGAAGCAGCCGATGCAAAAACTTTTTGCCATCGGGACCAATCGGAATAGACTGGTCATCTCTGTGTGTTTCAACAAATTTCAATCGTCCTTTATCAATGGCCGATTTAACTATTTGACAAAACATGTTGCAATCCTCAAAATTATGCTTGGACGAATCATGCAACTTACAATACATTCGTCCTTGGATTGATGGCTTAACATGGTGATCAAGAATTGTAATGTAATTATTTTTCAGCAACAAATCAAATATTTGATCACACATGCTTGAATTGAAGGTATACTTCTTGTTTTCTAGCCGATCTTGCTGTGTGAATGGCTTTGGAGATAAGCAAATGAATGGTTCAGATTTGGAATCTCCCCATTCGGCTATGCATTGTGTTTACCACTCAATCTCCGATGCCTTTGGATAAGATATTATATTAGCATCGGTTTTCTCAATAGACTTTAACCTTGGCTTTAAATTTCTGAAACGAAGATATTTAGAACATACATGTCTCAGTTGAGACCAAGTGCAAGCCAAGTACGAAAGAAGCAAAGCTACCCAACTAGATATGAACTTTAGGTAAAGTAACGGGGAAAGCTTTGGCTGTAACAATAAGTCATTATCGGTCTTTATAAATGGCGCAATGGGTTGACCGATATGTTCCATAACAATTTTATTGCTAACAAGTAAATTACCCTTCTTCAATGGTCTTTCAAAATTACTTATAAGAATATTTCTTATAGATGCATCAATAATGAAGTTGTGACCAAATCTGAAAATAGGTAAATTACTCGCTATGCATACCTCTTCAAATACGTTGGGAGAGCATGATGGTGGTGTGACTTGAACAATATCTAGCTTCATCTTTGGATAACTCTCCAACGCCTTTTCATCATCTTTTTCTTTATTCCGCGCATCATTACCTTGAAGATCCTTATCAGCCGAATTTTGTTTGGCTACTTGCTCTTTTCCTTGAGGCTTGTCAATTTCTATGGCACGGTACTCATAGGGTAGGAAGTAGGTTCCATTAACTTCAGAAAAATCAAGCATGGTTGTTTTGCTATGCTTGCCATGCCCTTTCTCAATAATGCTTGCCTCTTTGGATTTGATGGATTCAGAATATATACTATTTGATTCGGCCTTTTCAACCGAAGCACTTTCAAGTTCCGAATCATCCTTCTTTTCATTGATACTACCAATTGGCAATGCTTCTTTTATGTGTGCCAATTATTTTTCTATTTGTTTCTGGCGGCGAGCAGCAAAGTTGGCTTTAAGTTTTTTCTCAATTTCATCCCACTCCGGATATGATTGCCCCCTAATGTTTTTAGATTCTTTCGGCAATGACACATGGGTGTTGCCGAAATTTTGCAATAGTGTAGGGGGTGTATAATATGATATAGTACTAGGTGAAGGCATATGCATTGTTGTAAAACCATATTTTTGCTCGCTAATTTTATCAATTGGCAAAGATTCATCTTCTTGCAAAACTCTAGCTTTTATTGCGGCATAATCTGGAAATAGCCCTTTTCATGTTGTTCAAGGCAAAGAGCACTAATCCTCTTATTTTGGGATAAACTCTTCAATGCAGCCACTACTACCTCATCTTCTACAATATTGGGCACAACCGCTCCTGTAAAATTTACATTTATTCGGCTATGACCAGGAAGGTCTGAAGCCGAATTATGAACATCTACAGTTGTGTATGGTGCTGAAAACTTATTGTCATGAGGGGTAGCATATGACGGTTGAGAATAACTGGCCGAATAGCTAGTAGTAGCATGGCCAATTCTCTCATTCATTGGCATGGTTGGATTAGTATATTGCAAATTAGTTGCCGATGAATAAAAGGGCGAAACACCTTTTTGTATGCTATTGGAAATTTTAACATGAGGTGTTTCAAATTGATTAACCAAACCCATCATGTTGTTCATCGGCATATGGATTTGTGGGGTTGCCGATGCATGAGAGTTAGGATACATATGTTGTATGTTACTAGTATCATAAGAAGTTGAAACATGTAAATTACTTTGAATCGGCCTTTGCATGTAATTAGATGCATTATTGAAAAAACTAGGGTTGGCCGATAGAGTATACTCCTTGAATGATCTAGTAACACCATATGAATTATTTGCATCTACAGTAGGGAATTGGGTATTCATATTACCTTTGTAGATAGCAAACCCTAGATGACGATCTCTTCGTAGCAAGAACAGGCTAGAGACCGTTCAAAGCTTCATCCACAGCGGAGTTGCCAAAAAGTCTGTTCGCACACAAACACAACGCCGAGGGTGATGCACCGGAGCTCACGTCGAAGGAGACCCGTCTGGAAGCACGGTACGCAAACAATCCAGCGGGCGCTTTTGTTGACCCCAAACCCCACACGCCCGGGAGGGACCCCTTTAGGGCGCGTGGTGGCTATGGGCTGCCATAGGTAAACCTGATCGCCCTTAGGGCCTCGAGGTTCACCGCCCTGCAACAAGAAGAACAGACGAAGAACGAGGAAGAAGAAGAACTGGGGTTAAGGTGAAAAGATAAAAGATAAAAAGTGGTAGATGAATTGATCAATTGTGTGTTGTTCAATCGGCCATCACCCCTTAGATATATAAGAGGCGGCTGGACTTCCCGTGCAAGGAAAAGGCTTGGATTCACGTCCAAAACCCTAGTAAAATCCGGATTGGTTTGGTCCGAACTTCCCAAAACTGTTTGGTTTAAACTGGCTGCACCTTGCGGGTCTTTTTTGTTGTGGTAAACAATATCGGATGGAAACGAGCCCAAAAGCAATCCTGACCGATTCGACGAGACGAACAACTTTCCTGTTAAACGTTTTTTGATCAGAGATCATCTTAATGGTCAAATCCGTCCTGCAAAATAGGCTATTCCCTCGCGCTACCCATCAGACATGTGTCTGGTGGGGCGCGCCACATCTCGCCTCGTGATAGGACTGCACTCCGGTTGCTCTAACTTTTGCATAGGAACACGGATTTGGACGATTTTTATATATCAAAATCAATCGTTTCGACGAGACGAAGACAACCCATGTACATCATTTTTCCATTTGAGGTCGTCTTGGGGGCTTAATAGGCCAAACTGTACTCTGAATATAAGATCTTAGTACTTTGAGCATAGTTTCTGCCTTCCAAATGAGGCCATCTTAAATAAGTTCTTGACCGTGCCAAAATCTGATGTCAACAATATCTTTTGGAGTATGAATAATACTATCATCTAAAGCGGGTTTGGAAGAGTTTCAACTTTAGGAATTATTGATCCCACTATTCCGAATGAGAAGAATTTTGCTTATGTGGAGAGTAGAAAAATATTCTATGCTTGTAGATCATGAAAATAAATCTTTATGTGATGGTTATATTGTTGAATTCATTCATGATGCTACTGAAAGTTATTATAAGGGAGGAGTATATGCTTGTAGGAGTTGCAATAATATCAAGTTTCCTCTCTATGTGCTTAAAGTTTTTGAAGTTATACTTGTTTTGACTTCCTATGCTAGTTGATTCTTGTTCCTAGAAATTATGTGTTCACAAAATCCCTAGGAATAGGAAGTGGGCTAGATTCAAATGTGCTAGTCATATTCTTCATTATGCTCTTTTTATGTTTCAATTCTTTTTTTTATGTGAGCATCATTTAAATAATCATGCCTAGCTAAAAGGCATTAAAAGAAGCGCTTTTGGGAGACAATCCATTATTTACCCTTACTGTTTTTGTGTGTTTACATGATAAGCTACTGTAGTAATCATGCTTTATAGCTTTTTGTTTCAATAAAGTGCCAAGTAAGACCTTTGGGAAGACTTGGTTGAGAGTTAATGTGATCTTGCTGTAAAAACAGAAACTTTGCGCTCACGGGATTAGCTACCATTTTTTACAGAAGAGTTCTTTTGAGTTGATTCTTTTTGAAGAAGATTAATAGACAAATTCCTCACGTCCACCAATTTATTTCATAATGTTTGGAGTAGCATAAGTATGCTTTCTGTTCAAATCATTACAGACTGTTCTGTTTCTGACAGATTCTGTTTTCATTGCATAGTTTGCTTGTTTTCTAGTTTCTATGGATTATATTTCTCAATATAAATTGTAGAAATGATATGGTAAAGTAGGAATTGTGTGATAAAAATTATTAACCTTGTCTTTGACAGCACCAAGGTGAATGGTTTACTCTTTATCATACTAACCTATCTCACGAAGTTCCGTTAAGTTTTGTGTGATTGAAGTTTTCAAGCTTTGGGTGAGATATCGAGAGGACAATAAGAAGTGGAAAGACCCTAAGCTTGGGGATGCCCAAGGCACCCCAAGGTAATATTCAAGGAAGACTCAAGCGCCTAAGCTTGGGGATGCCCCGGAAGGCATCCCCTCTTTCGTCTTCAAAACTATCGGTATACTTTACTCGGAGCTATATTTTTATTCATCACATGATATGTATTTTGCTTGGAGAGTATTTTCAATTTTACTTGTTGTTTGAATAAAATCATTGGTTCTGAAATCTTGAATAAAAAAGAACCCTCCCATTGCTAGTTAATTATTTGACTACTCAGTGTTCTTCACTTATATCTTTTTGGAGTAGTTTCTCATTTACTCACGTGCTTCACGTATATCCTATGAGTAAATGGTTGAATGAATTGAATATCATAAATCTGAATTTATATACGTTTCATATGCTTATAACATGGGGAGAAATGACTTCACACATAATAAGTATAGGTAGTAAACTTATTGAATGTTAGCAAACGATGAATTGGTCACTTGAACAATTCATGAAAGAATATTAAAGGAAGAGAGATTTCACATACAAATACACTATCTTGGACATCTTTTGTAATTGTGAGCACTCACTAAAATATGACATGTTAAAAGGTTGATGTTGGACAAGGAAGGAACCTTAATGGGTTATGTTTTCCTATATCTGAAACGTTATATTTTCTTGGATCATCCAACATGTTGAGCTTGCCTTTCCCTCTCATGCTAGCCAAATTCTTTGCACCAAGTAGAAATACTACGTGTGCTTCCCAACATCCCTTAAACCAGTTTTGCCATGAGAGTCCGCCATACCTACCTATGGATTGAGTAAGATCCTTCAAGTAAGTTGCCATCGGTGCATGCAATAAAAAATGCTCTCTAAATATGTATGATCTATTAGTGCGAAGAAAATAAGCTTTATACGAACTTGTGATAGGGAAGAAATAAAAGTGACGGATTGCATAATAAAGGTCTTTATCACAAGCGGCAATATAAAGTGGCGTTCTTTTGCATTAAGATTTTGTGCATCCAACCATAAAAGCGCATGCCAACCTCTGCTTCCCTCTGCGAAGGACCTATCTTTTACTTTTATCTTCTACCCTTATACAAGAGTCATGGTGATCATCACCTTTCCTTTTTACACTTTTTACTTTGGTAAGCACTTTGTGTTGGAGCGATCCGGATATATATATCCACTTGGATGTAGGTTTTCATGAGTTATTACTGTTGACGTTACCCTTGAGGTAAAAGGTTGGGAGGCAAAACGATAAGCCCCTATCTTTCTTTGTGTCCGATTAAAACTTTGAACCCATAAACATCACATGAGTGTTAGTAATTGTGAAAGATTAAATGATAGTTGAGTATGTGGAGTTTGCTGAACCAAAGCTCTTACATAGACCCTTCCCGAAAATAAGATGAATTGCAATTGTTTTATGACTAAGGGCATGGTTTGTTAGTTTTCAAAAATAGTTTATGATCTATACTTTAATATGTGAATATCTTGTTACTTGATCATGAGAAGTTTTATGAGATGAGCTACTGTTATGACATATAATGATGCTAGAAAAGGTGATTGAAATTATCATTGATCAAACTTGTGCACCTGCTAGCATTCACACTTCATAACTTATTTCTTTTACCATTTACCTACTCGAGGATGAGCAGGAATTAAGCTTGGGGATGCTGATACGTCTCCAACGTATCTATAATTTATGAAGTATTCATGCTATTATATTATCCATCTTGGATGTTTTATATGCATTTATATGCTATTTTATATGATTTTTGGGACTAACCTATTAACCTAGAGCCTAGTGCCAGTTTCTGTTTTTTCCTTTTTTTCAGTATCGCGGAAAAGGAATACCAAACGGAGTCCAATTGATGTGCCAATTTTTGATTATTTTTTATGGACAAAAAGAAACCCCTGGAGTAAAAGAGTTGGGCCAGAAGAGTCCCGAGCTGTCCACGATGGTGGGGGGCACGCCCTACCCCCCTGGGCGTGGGTCCCTATCTCGTGGACGACCCGCAGACCCCCTTGACGTGAAACCGACGCCAAAAATTCCTATAAATACAGAAACCCCCAGAAAATAACCTAGATCGAAAGTTCCACTGCCGCAAGCCTCTGTAGCCACGAGAAATTAATCTAGGCCCTCTCTGGCACCCTGTCGAAGGGGGCCATCATCACCAGAGGCCATGGAGGAGGATCCCGGAGGGGCCATTATCACCATGAAGGCCAAGATCCAGAGGGAGAACCTCTCCCATCTAGGGGGAAGGCCAAGATCCAGAAGCACAAGTGGGTGAACCTCTCCTCCTCTCTCTCGATGGCGCCGGAGTGCCATCGGGAGGGGAATCATCGCCGCGGTGATCGTCTTCATCAACATCACCATCATCACCACCATCCTCATCTATTTTACGCGATCCACTCTCCCGCACCCCGCTGTAATCCCTACTTGAACATGGTGGTTTATGCCACATATTATGATCCAATGATGTGTTGCCATCCTATGATGTTTTGAGTAGATATCCTTTGTCTTTGGGTTGATTGATGATCTAGATTGATACGAGTTGTATGTTTTATTTTGGTGCTGTCCTATTGTGCCCTCCGTGTCGCGCAAGCGTGAGGCTGTAGGGTGCTGCAATATGTTCATGATTCCCTTATAGTTGGTTGCTTGAGTGAAAGAAGCATAAACCCGAGTAAGGGGGTTGTTGCGTATGGGATAAAGGGGACTTGATGCTTTAATGCTATGGTTGGGTTTTACCTTAATGATCTTTAGTAGTTGCGGATGCGTGCTAGAGTTCCAATCATAAGTGCATATGATCCAAGAAGAGAAATTATGTTAGCTTATTCCTCTCCCTCATATGAAATTGCAATGACGACTACCGATCTTGTTAACAATTGCCTAGGACAATTCCACACATCGATCAATCATTATTCCACACTCGCTATTTATAATATTTAGTAATATATTCTAACTTTATGATAACAGCACCTACTTTTATATTTTAGCTCTCCGATACCATGCAAATTTATCCTCTTCATACCCACAACATAGTTTTATTTCTCGTTTCTAGTTGGAAGAAAACTTTCGGTGTACGTAGATTCGTATGAGTGGTAGATCGGACTTGAGAGAATATTGATCTTACCTTTAGGTCCTTGTGGGTTCGACACTCCATATTTATCACTTCCACCTTTGGGAATTGCTACGATGATTCCCTGCACTTGGGGATTATCACCGGGACCTTGCGGGTGTCTTCGGCAAGGTGCCTCGCCGGGGCCTCGTGGGCATCCTCGGCATGGAGCCTCGCGGTTGTCTTGTCTTCTGGTTCTCATCTTGGCTTCGTAGGCTCTTTGTCTTCACACAGATCTGTATGCCACCATGCAGGCACTTCCCGAGCCTTCGTTCCAATGTCGTCGATGGTGTCGGAACTCTCAGGCTTGAGGGTGGCTGCGATGTTGGTGTTGGGCGAGCTGCCCCGGCAAGGTTCTTGCCGAGCAGTGTAGGCCGCCCCGCAAGGGTCTTCCGGGGGAAAGCCCATCTAATCACTCTGTCTTCTGCGCCCTTGGTTGGAGCGCTGCTCTGGTGGCCTTGCACTTCTGCTTCCCTCCTCTGCCCTGCTAAGTGTGGTCGCAGGCATGGCTCTGACTGCCCGCGCACAATTAAAGAGGTACAAAGGAGAGCCCCTACTTTCGTACACCGACAAATGTAATATAGATTATTGACTCTAGTGCAAGTGGGAGACTGAAGGAAATATGCCCTAGAGGCAATAATAAAGTTGTTATTTATATTTCCTTATATCATGATAAATATTTAATATTCATGCTAGAATTGTATTAACCGGAAACTTGATACATGTGTGAATACGTAGACAAAACACGGTGTCCCTAGTAAGCCTCTACTAGACTAGCGTTTTAATCAAAGATGGTTAAGTCTCCTAACCATAGACACGTGTTGTCATTTGATGAACGTGATCACATCATTAGGAGAATGATGTGATGGACAAGACCCATCCGTTAGCTTAGCATAATGATCGTTAAGTTTTATTGCTATTTCTTTCTTCATGACATATACATATTCCTTTGACTATGAGATTATGCAACTCCCGGATACCGGAGGAATACCTTGTGTGCTATCAAACATCACAACGTAACTGGGTGACTATAAAGATGCTCTACAGGCATCTCCGAAGGTGTTTGTTGGGTTGGCATAGATCAAGATTAGGATTTGTCACTCCGAGTATCTGAGAGGTATCTCTGGGCCCTCTCAGTAATACACATCATAATAAGCCTTGCAAGCAATGTGACTAATGAGTTAGTTGTGGGATGATGTATTAAAGAACGAGTAAAGAGACTTTCCGGTAACGAGATTGAACTAGGTATGAAGATACCGACGACCGAATCTCGGGCAAGTAACATACCGATGACAAAGGGAATTACGTATGTTGTTGTTGCGGTACGACCGATAAAGATCTTCGAAGAATATGTAGGAACCAATATGAGCATCCAGGTTCCGCTGTTGGTTACAGACCGGAGAGGTGTCTCGGTCATGTCTACATAGTTCTCGAACCCGTAGGGTCCGCACGCTTAATGTTCGATGACGATTTTGTATTATATGAGTTATGTGATTTGGTGCCGAATGTTGTTCGGAGTCCCGGACGAGATCACGGACATGACGAGGAGTCTCGAAATGGTCGAGAGGTAAAGATTCATATATAGGACGATAGTATTCGGACACCGGAAGTGTTCCAGGGGTACCGGGTACGTACCGGTTCATCGGAAAGGGGTTCCGGGCACCCCCGGCAAAGATATGGGCCTTATGGGCCAAGAGAGGGACAGACCAGCCCCTGGTGGGCTGGTGCCCCCCCCCCCCCATATAGGTCGAAATAGGAGGAGACGGAAGGAGGGGAAGGGAGAAGGAAAGGGGAGGATTTGGCCTCCCTCTTTCCTTCTCTCCCCCCTCTCTTTCCTTCCCCCTCCGACACTTATGGAAGGGGGGAGGCCGACCTGTGGGAGGCGCCCAATTACGATTAATCCTACTTGGGGCGCCCCTTGCTGCCCCTCTCCCTCCCCCACCTATATATATATATATATATATATATATATATATATATATATATATGTGTGTGTGGGGGGGGGGGGAGGCACCGCTAGAACACACAACAATGATTCCTAGCCGTGTGCGGCACCCCCCCCCTCCCGAGTTTACGCCTCTGGTCATATTCACGTAGTGCTTAGGCGAAGCCCTGCGTGGATCACTTCACCATCACCGTCACCACGCCGTCGTGCTGAGTTCGAGGGACGTCATTGAGCTGAATGTGTGCAGAACTCAGAGGTGCCGTGCGTTCGGTGCTTGATCGGTCAGAACGAGAAGAAGTTCGACTACATCAACCGCTTTGTCAAACGCTTCCGCTTTCGGTCTACGAGGGTATGTGGACACACTCTCCCCCTCTCGTTGGTATGCATCTCCTGGATAGATCTTGCATGAGCGTAGGAATTTTTTTGAAATTGCAGGCTATGTTCCCCAACAATAAAATGTGTAATAACAACCCATAATGCAATAAATATCAATATAAAAACATGATGCAAAATGGACGTATCAACTACCCCAAGCTTAGACCTTGCATGACCTCAAGCGAAAGCCGATATCAAAAAATATGTCCATGATACGTCTCCAACGTATCTACTTTTTCTCACGCTTTTCCTCTTGTTTTGGACTCTAATTTGCATGATTTGAATGAAACTAGCCTGACCTTAATCTGCTTTCGCAGAACTACCATGGTGTTGTTTTTTGCAGAAATAAAAGTTCTCGGAATGGAACGAAACTTTGCAGTATTTTTTATATCAAGAATAAGAATTTATGGAGCCAAGACCTGCGGAGAGGGGCACACAGGTGGGCACAACCCACCAGGGCGCGCCCCCTCTCCTGGCACGCCCAGGTGGGTTGTACCCATGTGGTGGCCCCGCAGACGACCCCCTGATACTATAAAATCACATATTTCCAGAAAAAAATCAGGGAGAAAGAATTATCGCTATCCATGACACGGAGCCGCCGCCAAGTCCTATTCTTCTTCGGGAGGGCACATCTGGAGTCCGTTTGGGGCTCCAGAGAGGGGGTTCTTCGTTCTTCGTCCTCACCAACCTATATCCATCGCCAATTCCATGATGCTCCCCACCGGGAGTGACTAATTCCTTCGTAGGTTCGCTGGTCGGTGAGGAGTTGGATGAGATTCATCATGTAAATGAGTTAGTTTTGTTAGGGCCTGATCCGTAGTATCCACTATGTTCTTAGATTGATGTTGCTATGACTTTGCTATGCTTAATGCTTGTCACTTTGGGTCCGGGTGCCATGAACTCAGATCTGAACCGTTTATGAATTCATCATTATATCCATGTTTTAGATCCAATCTTGCAAGTTATAGTCACCTACTACGGTTATGATCCGACAACCCCGGAGTGACAACAACCGGGCCCACTCTCGGTGATGACCGTAGTTTGAGGAGTTCATGTATTCACTATATGTTAATGCTTTGTTCCCGTTATCTATTAAAAGGAAGCCTTAATATCTCTTAGTTTCCAATATGGACCCCGCAGCCACGGGAGGGAAGGACAAAAGATGGCATGCAAGTTCTTTTAATAAAGCATGTATGACTATTTACGGAATACATGCCTACATTATTTCTATGAACTGAAGCTAGTGCCGTATCGCCCTAGGTTATAACTGTCACATGATGAATATCAGCCAACAAGTCCACGATCCAATGCATACGAATTTATCTTATATTGTTTCTGCTAAGTTACTACTGCTATCATCACTGTTACACTTGCTCCAAAATTACTGCTATCACTATTACTGTTACCGTTGCTGCTGTCACTATTATCAAAACTATGAAACTACTTTGCTACTAATCACTTTGCTGCAGATAATTAATCTACAGGTGTGGTTGAATTGACAACTCAGCTGCTAATACATTCAAATATTCTTTGGCTCCCCTTGTGTAGAATCTATAAATTTGGGTTGAATACTCACTGGTGCGCGTCAGTCCTAAACAAATGGTTTAAAACCCCTTTCCGCGACGGCATCTGGAACCGTCTCCAAGTGAGTGTGGGCGATAGGGGGCTCCTTCCCACACGACCCAGAAACCGTCGGGGATATGCCCTCCTGGCACACGCGTTCGGCAAAATGACGTCGTGTGCGACCGGCGAGCGCTCAAATACGGAATTACGTACAGTACAGATAAAAAAATACAATTGTACGGTGAAATTGTTTCCGGTCGCAAGTACATCCCACACAGTCAGTCCCCGCTAAACGTTTCCGTTCGTATGCACATCCCACATAGTCACTCCAAGGAAACGTTTCCGTTCACAGGTACATCACACACAATTTTTCCCGTTAAATCGTTTGTGATAGCGTTGCCATTGCACACGATATTAATAATTTTATCATTTGCATTATTGAATGCATCACACACGGTGCGTAGAAAGAGACTGTGTGGCAAAGGCTGTCCATCACACACACTTTTTATGTGATACACGTTTGCGCAAGGTGGCCTAACGCAAACAGTTTTCAAGAGAAAGTTGTGTGTGTAGTGGAGATTGATCGCACACGTAGTGGATCCTAGAAACATTTCTGATCTCCACATATATCGCAGATGTTTCGCTTTCGCAAACCATGTGCAGTGTAATCCCTATTTAATCCATAATTAATCCAATTAATACCTAATTTAAAAATCACATGTTATGAATTTGAAAGTAGGCAATCACTTATTTCATATCCAACCATGTTTATTACAAATATAGGTTCAACCATGAATCCGTAATTCAATGCACAGGTGCATATACTGAAGAACTACAGAAGCACCAAGTCAAGAATGATGAAGCACAATTGTACTAAAGACTGTAAATAGAGAGGCGAAAGACATTCTGGTTGCTGGAGAAGGTGAAGCGGAATGCCCATATTATGCCCTCCTCCATGCATAAGGCGCGCACGACTCTAGGCCAACCCCTTGTGGTGGCTGCCCGTCCATCCTTCACTGTCTTCATTAGGACTTCTCGATGCTGATTGTAGTCTGGATGAAATACTTTAACCTTCATTGTGTGTCCACCAATCATGTAGCTTAAGAGATAATCTTGAGTGAACTGCTTCGGGAACCACTGGGAACGAAAAAGATTCATACATTGTTGTCTAACAACTCATTATGGGCAGTAAAAAGAGAAGGCTGCAGAGTTTGTAGTTATCATCCTACAGCTCATTGTTGTGTTGGATAGAGCATAAACAAATAATTTTCTTGCCACCATTCATATCTATTTGCTAATAATCCCTATCAGTTTCCTCACTTGATGCTTGTTCATCAATATCTCATTGCCCCATACGCAAAAAGGGTCGATGCGTGGATCTTTGCCAAGGGCATATGTACCTACAAGCAACAAGTCAATATTAGAAGCTAACTAGTGTCCAGGCCTGGATCTATATGCACTACATTATGGAACGACGGGGGGAGTACAAGCCGAGGGATGAAGCTAACCTCGGCGAAAAATGGTGGCCACTCCCGTTGTTGTCTTGCATAAGTAGTGGAAAGGCATGATAAGTACATGAATCTTAACATCAAACAAATATAGCAAAGGTAAACAACATCATCTGCAAATGATAGCTTGAATGTGTTGGTTTTAGCATGTTGTTAAAGAAGATATAAAATGGATAGCAATGTTACCGACAGAAGGCTTAACAGCCATCAAATATTGCAATTCAAACTGGTATTGTTGAAAATGAATAGAAGGTAGTTAATGCTTAAACATCACACTGGATAAATGTGGAAAACTAAAATAAAGGGCATGTCTTAACTACACCGGGAATAATTGGAACCAAATATATCCATTCAAACTGGTATTGATGTAGTCGAGCGGCATAGTTCCGACTTGCACATAATGAACCACACATTGTGAATGACTGAAATAAACAAGGCATAAATAACCAGTATAACAACCAAATATAGCCATTGAAAACTCGGATGTAGTCTCACTGCAACCAACCTAACAAGAAAATACAGATAAACAGGGCATATGCTTGAAAACTGGACAAATGCTCACTCCAACCAACCTAACAAGCAGATAAAGATAAACAAGGCATCTGCTCGATAACTGGAGAAATGCTAAAAAAAGAAACCTAAATACCAAATATAGATAAACAAGGCATCTGCTTGATAACTGGACAAATACTCACTACAACCAAACTAAGAACCAAATACAGATAAACAAGGCATCTGCTTGATAACTGAAAAAATGCTCACTCCAACCAACCTAACAACCAAATACAGATAAACAAGGCATCTACTCACTATAAACAACCAAATATAGCCATTCGTGAAACTAAAGTGGACAATTCATACTTAAACATCACATAGACCTATTGAACAATACATTTTTGCATAACTGAAATAAATAAACACGGCACAGTTAAAGCACCGCACGACAAATGCTACTATAACAAAGGGTACGGGTTGGCAAGCTAGAAAAGGTAATATTTGCTGATAGAATGTTGCCTCACATTTCATGGACGGGATCCTTCCAGAGCACAGACCCATGGTACGCTCTCTAATGCCATAGATGGGTTGTTTCACCTTGGAAGAACCTTCGTGGGTGCCCGCCTCCTGGTCGTGGTCATGGTCGATGACATCTGACTTGGCAATTGAGGATCCCAAGCCGCCGCCATAGAACGTGTCCTTCAGAAGTGACAAAATGGGCTCGATGGTGTATAAAGCTCGCAAATCCTTGACCGCTTGGCGGAGGAGATCAGCGGCAGGGCCGTCGAAGAGATCGCAGCGGTTGAACGAGAGGGGTTGGGGATGGACCACTTAACCTATGACATGGCCCACGAGAAGCCTTCGGTGTGGACGAGCTTGATGTCGTAGACAGCTTTCCCGAGATACAGTAATACGCTAGCCCGCTGACATGAAGCCTTCGGCATGGCAACATAGTGAACGTCTTCGCCGGCTTCCGCGGCGACGTGTTGCACCGGGATCGACAGGTCGGGGTGAACGGCGGCCACCTCGCCAACGTCCACCTGAGAGGCCATGATAAACCTCTTCTTGGTCGAACGCTCGTCGGGCTCCCCTGGATATGTGGTCGAGCTTAGCCTGCGACATTCTAGAGCAGGGGATGTGGATCTGGCATGGAGGGGCACCGCAGGCCTCATCTAAAAACTCAGGGGAGTGGGGCGGCGGTATGGGAATCGCTGGATAACCTGAACTTTATTATCTAAGCTAGGAGGAACGAGCAGACCGGCAGGGTTGGTGGCGGCGCCGGCGGCGGCCGCGAGCTAGGGTTTGAAGGGGGGATGGGGCGGGTGGGGGACTATGGAGGGGGGTGATGGAGGATAAGCCGCGGCTACTGAAAATTTTAGTAATGGTGGGTGGAGATGGTGGTGGACGAGGGAGGGCGACGGTTCAAATGCCTCGGCTACTACAATTTTACAATAAGATCGGTGTTGGAGGAGTGTGGGCGACGGTTGAAGTACGGCGGCTACTAAAATTTGGTAAAGGAATTTATGCGGGGCGGCAATGCCCAAGATCGCACGGTCCAATAACAATATGCGTGTATGATAATAAGGAAAATTGGCGCGGATCCTCTGATTTTTGCAACGCTCAAGGCGGGTAGTTTGTTTTTTATATTTCTAGCTAGCTGGTCTATCTCACACAGTTCATCCTAATTTCCAAATAAACTTACCTGCATTTAGCTTCCATAGGTGGTGGTTTTACTGCGCACTTGCATCGCACACGGTTAAGCCAGTATCACCACTGTTTCCTCAAGCGCTATGCGGTCGCGGGTGATTGCAAGACTTGCATCGCAGACACGATTGAGCCAAGCACCTCCACCTTTTGCTCAAGGCCATGCTGTCATGGTGATTTCAGTGCACTTGCATCGCACATGGTTGAGCCAGAACCTCCACCCTTTGCTCGCACTTGCGCGGTCATGGTGATTTCAGCGCACTTGCATCACACATGGTTGAGCCAGTACCTCCACCTTATTTGCTCGCGCTTGCGCGGTCGTGGTGATTCACATCGCACTTGTATCACACACGGTTCAGATATTATACCCCGTGTCCGTTGAGGATCATCAGAGTCTTTGCGGCAAAAAATAACATTAGGGAGGGTCAACAGACAGCCACACCAGCATGTGGCCCAAATATATATGAGTGAAAAGGGCGGATGTGATGTTCAAAATTCCAATGCACAACTTTGACCCCATGGGCCCATGATTGGGCGCGTCATTGAAGATCCATGAGAGGGTCAGAAGTCAAGAACCACCTGGAAGTGGCCAAATATATGTACGAATATTGGGGATGTTTAAAACTTTAAATACACAATGCATAACTTTGGTGGCACCTGCCTCGCAAACCCAAAAGCACCCTAACAACCACCTAGCTAGGATATATATAATGCAATAATGTCGTACCTAGCTAGGATGCTTGGCCCACCACCTCCCACTTCGTGTCAGTGGGGTGGATGCACGTAATGATCGATACTTTGGTCATACATGCATGTCGCCATGACCTACCATAAGACGGACCAATGAATCTTCTGTTTGGTCAAATGACAGTTGTAGTTGTCGATAAACCGCTTGGGCCAATAGATTGAACCATCATAAACATCGCACGAGAGGGACCACAAAACCAGCACCTCTTGCATGCGGCCCAAAATGATGTACGTTGGGAAGTGGTGATGTGTGTTTTCAATATAGAATAATGTACAATTTAGATGTGGTGCCTACCTCTTGATACAGACAACAACCATGAAGGCAAGGTAGTTAAGGACGAGATACGTACGCAGGGTTAGATGTAGGTCGAACCCAGCAATCCGAGCATCTGGGAGGGAATCCTGACAATGCATGAGCTCGATCTTTGGTTGACCGACATTTGACGGTGACCGGCCCTAACATGAACTAGGAGGAATCCATTCATGGCCAACACATACCCCTCATTATCGTTCGGGATGATATATATACACTAGGGGAGCCCACAGATATCCGTGTCGTCACAAAAAACCGCACAAGGGAGATGTGGTTGATCAGAAGACCCCGTATACACTGGATGCGGCCCGAAAATATGTATGGGTACGATGGTGTATGATGTGTTTAAATCCCAAATGCACAACTTCGATGGGCCACGCCAAGTACATTACAAACCGAACACCGTACCCGACTCCAAGCCTGGTTCAATACCTATGATGTCAGTTTCCCAACTTCGAGGCGACAGCGTGGGGGGGGGGGGTCGTCCCACGCATGCGCTCAAACTTTATTTTGTCTAGCATGGGACACATCTATATATATCTATACATCTATACACATATATAGTGTGCTAATAACTATGAAGGTTTCTCGTTGGATGAAGCCAATCCGACGGTACAGAGATGATAAATCTGAGCACTACTGGCCGTTGGATATCATCTATGTTCCACCAGATTCTGCCACATGTATAATCTAGAAGACTCCGTGGTTGAACTTTAGCATAATGCACAAACCTCAAAACACAAGCACTTCTCCTTTGTTCTCTAGAATCCTCCATATCTTAATTTCCCAAACCTTTTTTTCTAAATGAATTGTCACTTTTTGTTTTTACCTTTACAATGCACAATTCCATGAATCTTAAAATAGTTTTTTACAAAACTAATTGATTTTGGATGAGATGATCTATAAGAATTAATTGAACATCTACATCATGCATGTCTGGGAGAAGAGGCGGGAAACCGATGAGAGGAGTGGCGAAACGGTAGCCTGTTTTGAATGGAAACCTACTAGTAGAGAAGGAAGCTTGAGCTACACGACGCATGCGCATAGTGCTTACCCATGTACTGCATGTGCTGTCAAAAGGGCTCAGGGTTGCCGTTCGATCTGGGAGCATCCAATGGTGCACACGTACGATCTGTGGGGTTTGGGTTCTGGCCAGTCAGAACGCAGGACTCAGATCGCGCGCGCAGCGGGGGGGATATCATACGGAAACGAACATTCGGTGGAAATCGGTGAAAACCACGAGAAAAAGATGTTTTGAAGTTTAAAAAAAAATCAAAAAATGCGGGATGTTAAGAGGATGATGTTTTATTGGAACACAAAATTTAAAGTTGAAACACATTAAGAGATGTGAGCTATGAATAAGACAAAATCAGTGTTGAATAGTGCCAAATAGTAATGTCACTATTCAGGGCGGAATTTGTCTTTTTCATAGCTCACATCTCGTAATGTTTTCAACTTGAAATTTTGTGTCACAATAAAACATCACCTTCTTAACATCCCACAATTTTTTCAGATTTTTATGAAACTTTAAAATATGGTTTCCATGAAGTTTTCATTGAATATCGGCTTTCGTGAGTGAACCATGTGCTATTTGAAAACATTTCGTGAGAAGAATCTCGGTTTTTAGATCCCCGTAAATCCAAAACTAAGCTAAAAATCGTGAAACCTGCCATGGTGTCACGACATCGCACTTATATGTCGAGGAATTTTTTTCGTCCATTGTGGCGCAAGTTTTATTACAAGCCTCTTACAAACCGGAGCTTCTCTCAAAGAAGCCTCATGGTTCTGATAGGGAAACGTGTCCCCCTTGTGGGCGAAACGTAATCACTACCTCTTTTCACCTTGTATTTTCTTCTACGGGCAACATGGAACGACATGATAACCGTGCTGAAATTTAAACTTATTCAGGGTTTGGTTGGCCTTTTTATACACTAATTGATTTCCCTAGGCATTTAATGTCCATAATTCAAATCGAAACTACAAATACATGCTCCAGTTCACCAAAATGGCTAGAAAAATTATACATGTGTCCTTGGTGCATGTTTAGGTCACATGCCAGGAATGGGAATGAATTACAAACGTACTGGTGTCATGGATCCTACTCAAACATTTCGAATCTTGGTTTTTAAGTCTCCATAAATCCTAAACTCGCCAAAAAGTCATCAAAGGTGGCATGGTGTCACGTCATGGCACATATATGTCATGGTAAAAACATTGTCCAATTTGGGCCAAGCTTTATTACAAACATCTTACAAAAACTAGAGCTTCTCTCAAAGAAACCTCGTGGTTCTGATAGGTAAATGTGTTCCCCTTGTGGGCGAAACGTAATCACTGCCTCTTTTCGCCTTGTATTTTCTTCCATGGGCGACATGGAACCACGGGATATCTGTGCTGAAATTTAAACTTATTCAGGGTTTGTTTGGCCTTTTTATACACTAATTGAGTTTTCTAGGCATTTAATGTCCATAATTCAAATATGAACTACAAATACATGCTCCAGTTCACCAAAATGGCTAGAAAAATTATACATGTGTCCTTGGGTGCATGTTTAGGTCCCATGCCAGGAATGAGAACGAATTACAACCGTACTGGTGTCGTGGCTCGTACTCAAACATTTTGAATCTTAGTTTTTAAGTCCCCATAAATCCTAAACTCACCAGAAAGTCATCAAAGTTAGTATGGTGTCACGTCATGGCACATATATGTTGTGGTAAAAACATTTCCAATTTGGGCCAAACTTTATTTCAAACATCTTACAAAAACTGGAGCTTCTCTCAAAGAAGCCTCGTGGTTCTGATAGGGAAACGTATTCCCCTTGTGGGCGAAACGTAATCACTGCCTCTTTTCGCCATGTATTTTCTTCCACGGGCAACATGGAACCATGGGATATCCGTGCTGGAATTTAAACGTATTCAAGGTTCGTTTGGCCTTTTTATACACTAATTGAGTTTCCTAGGCATTTAATGTCCATAATTCAAATATGAACTTCAAATACATGCTCCAGTTCACCAAAATGGCTAGAAAAATTATACATGTGCCCTTGGGTGCATGTTTAGGTCTCATGCCAGGAATGGGAATGAATTACAACCGTACCGGTGTCATGGCTCTTCCTCAAACATTTCGAATCTCGGTTTTTAAGTCCCCACTCTACAAAAAAATACACTTCCGTGATGATACGTGTTTGTCACATTAGGTCGCGTTTTTGTCATGCATGTACATCCATGACAAATTTATGACAGAATCAAGATAGTCATACTTGTCTTTGTCGTGAGAAGTGTTCCATGACATTACCAAAATTATCATCACGGAAGTGTCCACTTCCATGACGATAAATCGCGCGTCACAGAAGTGCTTTCGTGAAGGGTGACCGACACGTGGCATCCACCGTAACAGAACGTCGTTAAGCTATCGGGTCGGATTTTGGATCCGGTAACCCGTTAACAGCCACGACCAATGCCGATTTTCCACGTGTAAAATTCTATTGGTCGACGGATCCACGCGCTACGCCCGAGTTGGCACAGGTGTCACTCATCCAACGGTCGAGATGGGCCTATGATATGTTGACACGTGGACCAGCCCAACAGTGGCCCACAAAGTTTAAATGGGTCGGCCCAATCGAAGGCCCATAATATTTAGCAGACCATAATGGGCCGGCCCAGCTAAAGGCCCACAAAATTTAGCGGACCATAATGGGACGGCCCAGCTAAAGGCCCACAAGATTTTGTAGACCATAATGGGCTGGCCCAGCTAAAGGCCCACAAGATTTTGCGGACCACAATGGGTCGGCCCAGCTAAAGGCCCACAAGATTCTGCAGACCGTAATGGGTTGGCCCAGCTAAAGGCCCAACATTCTCTGTCAAATCGGCCCGTCAACGGCCTGTCCTAAACTTGTCATCAACGCGGCCCATGGTCACTTCTGGCCCGTTAAAAGTCCGCTAAGTAATTGGGCCGAATCACGGCCCGGTGTATTTCCGGCCTGTTAAAGGTCCGGCTTCATTTGAGCCCATTTACAGGCCATCAAAACTTTCAGCCCATAAACGACCGTGAAGGATTTGGGTCATATTCGGCCATGTCTGACATTCGGCCTGTTATAGGCCCACTATAGATTTGGGCCACTTTCGGCCTGTTGTCATTTTCGGACTGTTAACGCCGGACGTAAACCATGGGCCATATGTGGCCCAACGTCATATCGGGCCCGTTAACGGCCCATATAAAATTGACTATAATCTAGCCCGATCAAGTTCCGGCTGTTAAAGGCCCGTGTATTAGGTCGGCGCATTCTGACCCGTCCAATTTGACTGTCAAAGATCCGCGTCGTAAATGGGCCGCCATTTCGGCCTGCTAAGTCCAGTGGGTTATTTGGCACAATCAGTGCCCAATCTCACATTTGGTCTATTAAAGGCCCATGTTTTTTATGGGCTCGAGATATTTACACCTTTAAATGGCCTATTTTTACTGAGGGCCAAAAGTATGTTTAAGCCTGTTAAAGGACCACTATGGGCACATGCCTACCAGAAAAATATGAAAGCTTATGCTGATTTAGGCCCAGATATTTGTAGTGGGCTACATGCCAATTTTGGCCCGTAATCGTTTTTAGCCCAATTGGAATGGGCCCGACAAACGTTGGCATGTTGGGCTCCTACGAAGCTTTCGACCAAATACATTACTAGGATAAACCTACACTATACAAAAATAGCGTCGTAATTACTGCAGCCTGGGGCAGCATCATAAATGTTGTATCACAACAAAATAAATTCCAACCATACAACAAAAGGCCTATTGGCATAAATTTTATAGTCCTTGCAGATAAAAGCACCATCAGATGTATAGAAGCACAGATCATTTGACCTGAGTGCTAATGCTTCAGGCTGTAGAATCTGATGGAGCAGCACGATCTCCACCTTTTTTCCGCCATTGCTCTTGAACAACGAAGCGAATGTCTAACAGTCTGGTTTCAAAACCATTCATATCTTGACGAAATTTCTCAACCACTATTCTTGTTTCCGAAAAAACATCCATTAGGGATTGGACTTGTGTCTGGAGTACAGATATATCACTCTGTCTAGCAGGAAGATTTTGTTCACTAGGCGATTTGGACGAGGTTACCTTGACAACCAACCCAGAATTACGCAGGAAGGTGCTTTTGCAATCGTTAGTGGAGAGATCTTGACGCCGCAGCAAGAGGTGACATTGTGCACTGTAGTAGCCTCGTCACCTTCGTGGTTGTGGATGTTCAATCATTTGTTCCATAGCTTCCTCGAAAGTTTGAACTTGTAGATTAGTGTACCAGATAAGTTACTAATGAGGCGAAAACAAACAAAGTAGGTTAAGCGTTTATACATAACTTATTTTGTTGAACTCTTTGTAATACATTAGCATGTATTGTAGTGCCAACTACATAATAAAATCACTTTCGAACATATGTCCATGTAGCATGCCTCTTTGTATTGTCTATTTCCTCACATTCGTTGACATCTAAGGATAAAGAGACATGGTTTGAAGTAGGATGAACATAGTATGACATCATTCATATCATGGGCAAATAGATATAAAACAAACTGCCTATTTTATCATTTTGTGCGCACGTGAACATAACAACTAGATTACAGATCAAGACCAAAAGAATATCCTTCATCTATTTTAAACCATGTAAGGTGAAATGATACGTTAAGACAACTGTGTATAAAAGTTAACAGAGTAACTGACATTGGCTGCAAACCAAGTAGTTAAATGAACACATCACAGTACCAATCAGTTCAAGGCAGGAGGAGTAAGGACTTACAACATTGGCTTGAACTGGTGTGCTCATGCCCTTCATCTTGCTGGTGTGGCAATCCTTGAAGATTTGCACTGCATGCGGTTCAGGTTCTTTTTGGTCCACACGGGCTTTCCTCTGTATTTGGAATAACTCAATATAGATACGATAATATGGCACAAAAAAAGAAGGAAGTAGCAGCTATTTACAAGAGCCTCGCAGTGTGCAATATAGCTACTAGATCACATTATGCATTGGAATTTCACTTTAAAGCGGTTGGTTTTGTTCTTCAAGCAGTTAGCCTAGAAGAAGATACACTTGTAAGGCACATACATAAATACAAGTTCAATATGTGGTTTGATCAAATACATATAGCCTACGATACTTTGGATCAGACCGGTGTTTAACGAGGGTTGTCCGGTCTTCATACGTAATATATTCCTTTGGAGATGTTTGGCGATTTCATTGTTAGCCTTGCCTTCAAAGTGGGATTTTCTAAGGTGGTACCGATACTGTCACAGAGCAGACTGAAAAACATGAGTGCATGCTTGTTTAGTTGGATCATCTTTAGGATCCAACTTGAACCTCATCGGTTGAAAAAAGAATGTGAGTCTTATTAGGAGGAAGCTAGAAAGTATGGGACAGAGCAAGACAATATTACTAATTGCGATGAATAACATTACTTACAGATAAATGGTCAAGGAAGGTGTTAAACTGGGTATTGTCTTTCTCATTCATGTCTTTGGATCCACGTTGGGAGGATACACGCATGACACCTAATGGCAACGGCTGCCTCTGATACTAACTTGGCTGACTCTGTAGCATCACGTGGCCTTTTTAAACCTGCCTCAAAATGGATCTCCATTCTTCCTCCTTTAGATTTTGTTAATTTGTCAAGCATTATCCCTGATGTATGTTTCCGCTTGCGCCGTGGTGCTAGTTCAACAACGAATATGGAAAGTGTTAGTGTACATCAAACTGTGAGAGTACATATAAAGGAGCATGCAACTGCAACTTGACTCGGTCAGGTACCATCTTGGTGTTGATGCTCATGAGGCTCATCTGATCTTGCCAAGTCTGTTGTGTCGGTAGTGCTTGAAGTAGTGTTAGGTGTGAAGGCAGCTTGGGAACTGGCCAGCTCGGAGCAAACGAACGAGTAACTGGTTGAGATCTTTGATGCAGTTGAAGCGGATCTGCATTTGGTGGAGCAGGTCATCTTGTGTTTGTAGATTTAGCTGATGGACTTGGACCTTCTACTATACTATAAGTACCGGTGAGAATCTCGACGGTAGAACCTTTTCCGCTTTCACCCGACGAGTAACAAAGACTCCCTACTATATTATTTTCCTTGCTCTTTTTTGACTTTGCCATGTCAAGATGTACCCACAACACAAAAGAATAAAATCACTCTTCAGAACTCATTGATGCATGATACAGACAAGCAATACTTTGATGCAGTGTATTCAAGCTAGACACCATACAGACAAGCTTGGGAACCGTATGAGGATGGAATATGTAAGAAAAACAAGAAGACATGACATATTCACAGCTACGATGTGCAAACTAAGCAGAAGGATTTTCAAGAGAATAGAAGTAATGCAAGCTAGACACCATATCAAAGATGCAACCAATATTACTCTGCCAAGTTAAAAGTGTCTTGTCATAAGTGGCAATTCAAAAAATTAGAAGCGACAACATAGAAATCAATGCAAGATGCAACCACTATCAAACTGCCATGTTAAAAGCGTCCCAATCATGAGTGACTGATGCGGGATACACAACAACAGTACTTTGATGTAAGAACATGGTATGATAGATAGATGCAGTGTATTCTAGACACAGAAAGCTATGTCATATGCACATGTATAAGGTATAAACTCAGCAGGTGCAATTTAATCAAAATAGAAGAAATACAGGCTAGACAACATATGCAACATGAAACCAATTATCACACTGTCAACTTAGACTAAGCACCTGCGATGGTGGAGTACGGGAGATGAACTCATCATGTAGACTTGGGACTTCAACTTCATTAGCAAGGGGCAAATCTAGAGAGTCTCTGTTTGCGTCGGTGCGGAGGACCACCAACATCCCCTAACTTACTCTTTTCCTTCCTATTTTCTGATATTGCCTTATGAAGTCAAAACCACAAGAAGATGAATAAAATTAGCTCTGCATAACTGGTTGATGCATGATATGCATTTAACACTACTTTGACGTAAGGCAAGCGTAGTATAGGAGGATGGAATATATACAAAAAAGACAGTGTTTCATATTCACACGTATGATAGGAGGATGAAATATGTATCAAAAAATAGTAAGCGGAAGGCATTTCAACAAAATTAGAAGAAATGAAAGCTAGGCACCATATGAACATGCAACCAATATCACTCTTTCAGGTAAAAAGTGTCTCGTCGTAAGTGCCATTTCAAGAAATTAGAAGCAGTACAAGCTAGAAGACAATGCAAGATGCAACCTACATCATAGTCCCAAGTTAAATGTGTCTTATGGGTAAGTGATCGTTGCAGATATAAGTTGTAAGCTACGCAGATGCAATTCAACATAATCAGAAGCAATACAAACTAGACATCATACGGAAAATGCAACCACGTATAACAGTTCCAAGTAAAAGAAAGCACCTGTGATGGTGGAGTAGGGGAGATGTGCTCATCATTTACACGTATGTTCTAGAAACGGGAACACGTGTCATATTCACAGGCATTATGTTTAAAGTAAGCAGATGCAATTCAAGTTAGAAGCAATATGAGCTAGACATCATACGCAACTTGCAACCACATATAATATTGTCAAGTTAGAGCAAGCACCTGTGATGGTCGAGTAGGGGAGATGTGATCATCATCTACACAGCTACGTTGACTGTCCAGCCTTGTGTTGTCTTGCAAATCTTGTTGGGAGGATGGCGGAGTAGAATCTGTAGAGACCCCCTGTTTGAGTTGCTCCGAAGGACCACCATCATCCAACTTGGGACTAATTTCCTTCAGTTGTAATGATTTTGCATTGTGAAGTCAAACCGATAAGAAAAAGGAATAAAATTCGCTCTTCGTAACTCATTCATGCATGATATCTTGTGAACACTACTCGGATGAAAGGCAAACACATGATGCGAGGATGGAATATGTATGAAAAACAGGATGGTGTGACATATTCACACCTATGATGTGGTAACTAAGCAGAAGGCATTTCAACAAATTAGAAGCACTGCAAGCTAGACACCATATGAAAGATGCAACCAATATCACTATGCCAAGTTCAAACTGTATGGCGTTTCAACAAATGAGAAGCAGTACATGCTAGAAATCGTATGCAAGACACAACCAATATCACCGTGGCGACTTAAAGGTGCCTTATCATAAGTGACTGATGCGGGATATGCAAGAATAGTAGTCTGATGTAGAAATAGGAACACATGTCATATTCACAGGCACTATGTGTAAAGTAAGCAGATGCAATTCAACAAAGTTAGAAGCAATACAAGCTAGACATCATACACAACATGCAACCACATATAATAGTGCCAAGTTAGAGCAAGCACCTGTGATGGTGGAGTAGGGGAGATGTGCTCATCATCTACACAGCTACGTTGACTGTCTAGCCTTGTGTTGTCTTGCGAATCTTGTTGGGAGGATAGCGGAGTAGAATCTGTAGAGAACCTCCGTTTTAGTTGCTCGGAAGGACCACCATCATCCAATGCCTTGCCAATTTCCTTCAGCTTTATTGATTTTTCATTCTGAGGTCATACCGACAAGAAAAAGGAATATCATTTGCTCTTCAGAACTCATTCATGCATGATACTGACGAACACTACTCTAATGAAAGGCAAAGTCATGATACGAGGATGGAATATGTACGAAAAAATGGATGGCCTGACATATTCACACCTATGATGTGGTAACTAACCAGAAGGCACTTCAACAAATTAGAAACACTGCAAGACACCATATGGAAGGGGCAATCAATATCACTCTGCCAAGTTAAAAATGTCTCGTCATAGGTGGCGTTCATTAAACTAGAAGCAATACATGCTAGAAATCATATTCAAGACGCAAACAAATATCACACTGCAAACTTAAAGGTGTCCCATCATAAGTGACTGATGCAGGATACACAAGAAGAGTAGTTTCATGTAAGAACATGGTGTGATAGACAGATATAGTATGTACCAAAAACAGGAAAGCGTGTCATATTAACATGTATCATGTGTAAGCTAAGCAGATGCAGTTTACACTAATTAGGAGCAATACGAGCTAGACACCATATGCAACATGCAACCAGATATCACACTGCCAAGTTAGAGCAAGCACCTTGGATGGTGGAGTAGGGGATAGGAGACTTGGACCTTGTAATGCACTATCAGTACAAGGAGAATCGGTACAGATGCTCCATTTATGTTGCTGCAGAGGACCATTATCATCGTCTTCCTTACTCTTTTCCTTCCTCTTTCTTGATTTTGCCTTCTCAAGTCAAACCCACAAGAAAAAGGAATAAAATTTGCTCTTCAGAACTCATTGGTGCATGATCTGACGAACACTACTTTCATGTAAGGAAGCCGCATGATAGGAGGATGGAATATGTATGGAAAACAGGACGGCGTGACATATTGACATATATGATGTATAAAGTGTAAACTAAGCACAAGGTGCTTGAACTTGTTAGAATCAATGCAAGCTAGAAACCATATGAAAGATGAAACCAATATCACTCGCCAAATTAAAAGGGTGCCCTAACAAATGTATTTGACCAAATTAGAAGCAATACATGGCAACAGGCTAGAAATAATATGCAATATGCAACGAATAAAGGTGACTCATCATAAGTGATTGATACAGGATACAGAAGAGAGGTAGTTTCATGTAAGAACAAGGTTAACACATAGATGTAGTGTGTACCAAAAATAGGAAGGCATGTCATATTCACAGGTATAGTGTGTAAACTAAGCAGATGCAATTTACTAATTGGAAGCAATACAAGCTAGACACCATATGCAACATGCAACCACATTTGACAGCGCGAAGTTAAAGCAAGCACCTGGGATGGTTGTGTGTGGAAATTGAGATCATCAACTGCAGAGCTACGTTTCATCGTCTCCAATTGTCGACATCGCACCCATTAAATGTCAAACGCTTAGTGCTTATCTTGAATTACACCGAGCGACTTACATCTTTTCTTTTCTGCATTCATCAACACTGCGTCCGAGTCTGAGATACCCATGCATAAAAAAACAATAGTGTGAGTATGGGTGAAGTGTGTGCACAATTAGTACATTGTAAAGGTAGCAGATAGCAGGTCGGTGAGAAATAAATGACGGGAGACATATGATAGCTCTACAACATGCATGGCACACTAAATTACTACAAGATTCTATGAAAATAACAGTCGACTCAAAAGCAAATAGGTCAGTCCATTTTTTCTGCACCGTCCGATGTACAAAGAACGGGCAGATCACCTTCATCTACCTCCAGCCAGTCAGTGTTGACGATCTTCCTCGAAATGCCAGCGACCACCGGCCCAGTATTCCTCCCCTACCTGTGCCCTCCCCTCGACCTCACCGCACCGCCGTGCTTGGCATCGCCCCCCCCCTCCCCCCGGCCATTCCATTCAAGCCCCGCCGACCTCCAGATCGGGCGCAAGCAGCTCCTGCGCCCCACACCCCTATGATAGACACCGATGCTCCGCTTCCCCGAGGAACAGGCAGACTAGGTGCTCCGCGCGCCTAAGCGGGTGCTGCTTCTTTTAATTGCGGTTCGACCGACCTGAATTGAAATCCAAAGTGGCTAACGACCTCTAGCAAAGGTGAAATAGTAAAAGGGAGGAAACCTTGTGCATTTAGTATCACGAAGAAGATGCGATGAAGCGCTCAACTAGTTTCTTTCGTGGGATGAATACGGTGTGAGCGGAGACGTAAGATTTGCACGAATAAGGGACGAGGAGTACCTCTTTACGCTAGCGATGTTGTGTCCTCCTTCTGTTTTTCCGACGATCTTCTTGTTGTTCGCCGGAAACCAGAAGTTGTGGAGGACGGTGCAGCCTTGGACGAACCCATGGCCAAGTTGTTGAGTGTGGTGCGGTGGCCGTCTGTCGGCGAAGGGGAAGCATATCCGAGGCGGCGAACGACAGCGTAGCGGGAACAGCTACGGTGCGGTGGACGGTTGCGACAGTGGAGCCGCGGCAGTGAGGCGTAGGACGGCGTGGTTCTGGTATGGCGCACATCGGCGTCGGCGTCGTGGAGGCAGCTCTACCTGGGCTTCAGCTGATAAGTCCTTGAGGGCGTTGCGGTTGCGGTTGCATTGGACGACGACGTCGGGGTACCGGCTCCGACGTGATGGATGAGGGCGGCGATGGATTGGCCGCTATAGGGTGGAGGACGGACTAACGGAGGAGGCTGGGGTTTTGCGGCTGGTGGAGAGGGCGTTTTCGCGCCCACGGAGTATGAATGGGGAAACGGAGGGAGGCGGGGAACTAAGGGGGAACAATGTTTTGGTTTGAGACGCGCTTGTTTGAAATTTGGGGTAAGTTACAAACTTTGCCCCCATCTAAAATCCGGACATATTGCGGGTTGGGGGTAGGACAGTCCTGTCAGGTGTCCCAAATGTGGGCGGGATAGATTTCGGCCGAGCACATGGGTGTTTAGGCGCTCACGGTGTATGAATGCTTCTCGGAGGCGGTTGAGGCTGGCGTCTTGGTGAAGTTACAAACCTACCCGGTTTAGACCTTTGGACATCGGGCCGATAGGATACACGGGCCAGAGTAAGGACGGTAATTTCCTACCACCAAAACATTACTCTCGCGCGGTTTCGGGTGACCAGAGGCCTATTTGGCGCTTCGTTCAATGTTTGGGAGCAGAAGCATTAATGTTTTCGGTTCTCTTGAATTGAACTTTCAGGATTTGTCAAACATCACAAATCTTTACTCTTGAAAATCCTAAAGCTACGATTATTTTGGAATGGAGGGTATACATTTGAATATACATTGTACACGAGTATATATAAAAAATATGCAAGTTACCTCAGTTCATGCATGGTTCCAGATATAATCTCCTTGGTTGCAAAAAAAAGTTAGATATGCATATGAATATATATAGCATGTTCAAACTCACAACAAAGATTGATGCCCCCTTTTACATCTGATTTTCAAATGCCATTATCTCGGTTCAAATAGATAAATGCACTTCCTATGAATTTGAATCTTGAAATCCCCTTTATGTTGAATTCGACATGTATTCTATTTCATAGCTAGCAATTTGGAATGTATCCATGCAAGTGACAAATGTATAAAGTGCTTCACACTAACAACATGGATGCACTAATTAATGTTTATATATGAATTGCGAAAGCATCCATTGCCTGTATTTCAAACCGCTCTCACTCTATGGATCGATAATATGAAATAAACACATGCACATGCTAGAATTCAATAGAGTACGGGTGTCTGATAGACCGATTTTCGTCCATGCGAAATTTGCAAATTTATGAGCTCATCCAAAAATAATAATGCCTTTGATATTTTAATTTAATGCGTAGAACCGCCTTTTACACGTAGATGCACTATGCCTCGCCCCGTTCTCACAGACGCGTTATATATCTCTTATGTAACGCATAAGTCCACATACTTTATATGCATCGACATTTCTCTTCCACACATGCTCACAATCTCTCTCACGGTGTCGGGGTGTCTCACGCACATGCTCTCTCTGTTTCTCTCTCTCTCTCTTTCTGACTACTATGTACCACTCTTTTCACTAATCTCAGTTGGAAAACACTATTTCTCTCACATGCATATATACACATGCACGGTCTCTACTAGCCCTTATACGCACATATATGTGCCTACGTGTCTCCCGCACGCACATTATCTTTAGGCCTCTCTACACATTGCCCCGACACACCTCTCTCTTAGTAGTTGGCAGATATGATTTCATCATATCATTCGGTAGGATATCCCTGGTTGTTAGGCTGGATGGTATCTGAGGCAAAATTTTACCCTAGTTCGGATCGGACCCTTGCAGTTGAAGAAAGAGCCTACTCCTGGTATTGTATATTAGTGATAGGGGTGTGTACAAAGTACACGTGAATACCGTGCATTGTGCGTGTGTGTATACTATCGATTTAACTAGCCCCCAAGCTTGTATAACATACTAAGAGCCTAGGGTTACAAATCATATATAGTCGGCTTATCACCGGTGGGGATAGAGTCCTCCATGACTCTGGTAGCTTCGTGTTGTACGCCAAGTCCTCCACATGGGTTCAGATAACACGTCTCGGTCCAACCTATATGTGGCGCAGGATGGAACCGACCCATGATTCTTCATGTTGACCCACCACAACTAGAAATGATGTGCCCAGCACACCACACACACAATCGGCCACTAAGAAAATAAGCATATACAATAGTACAATGGTATCTAGCTCACGATATGTGTCCATATTTTGTTGATGACACTGATGGACTTTGCATTTGATGCGTGCTCCGTATTTTGTTGACGACACTTACAGTCATTGTATTTGAAGCGAAAGCACGATATGGTCACTTGACTTCAGAATAAGCTCATCACGGTCACCACATACATTTTGTCGTGCTAACCAACATGTGGTTGGATGGTTAGAGGACAGTGGTTTCTCGAGCCCACCAAGGTTAAAGTCTCGGTGCTCGCATTTATCTTGTGTTAATTTCAGTATTTTCCGGTGATGTACGTTCAGTGGGAGGAGACGTTCCACTCGACTACGAGGCACCTATGGTGACTTCGTAAAATTCTCAAGATCATATATGCTGGCCCACTCTCTCGAAGGTGCTCATAGGGGTAGGGTTTGCGTGTGTGCGCGTATAGCGGTGAGTGCTTGCACGTATATATGAGCCCTTGCGTCTGTACCATGTTAAACAAATACATGTCATGATTATACGGTCACTGGCTCACCCGTACAACTCCGTATTTTGTTGATGACACAATCAATTGACCAGTCAAACATTCCACACGGTGCAACTAGTGTTGCACCATAGGGGCGCGTAACCGTGGGGCCTATCAGCCCGTATATGAAAGAAAGAAATGGTAGTTTGAGTATGTACTGTGTTAATAAAATAGGAGTACATTTTAGGGTGATCATACGGTCACTGGCTCACCATACAGCTCCATAATTTGTTGATGACACGATCAATTGACGATCAAAGCGGTCCACATTCAGCAGCGCACATTACCATAGGGCCCACCCGTCAGCGCGTATATGAAGGACAGAAATGGTAATAAATTAGTGGTCGGTGGGTATTCGAAGTCGTGAGACCTCTGGGCAGTGGGGAAGCGAGTCGTCCTTTGCGCTGAAGCATATACCTCCGAGGCTCTCGGCAGTCCGGTGATCGTGCTGCGGGACATGAGGAACACAAATCGATCGGCGGGCGACCATTTAGGCCAGGTATTATATACATGTGCTATCCAGAACTAGCACCGCGTAGTTCATTTGAATGTAATGAAATCCGTCATGTTTGTATGAAAATCTGGTATTTTATATGATTTCCATCGTTGTTTATATAAAATATCAGTTTGTCTACGTGTTTGCGTGAATTTCGTCCGGTTGGTTGAGTTGCTGTCATAATGTGTGCAGCTACGGTTGGATGGCGTAATTTGCGGGTCGCCGGTCGGTCTGCGGGCGGCTCGGGAGGCGTTGTGGGACAAAAAAACACAGCTCGTGCGAGCTCGTCTCCAACATGCGCACTGGAGGATGCATGACAGCATGAGCACCCGAGCCATTCCTCGTTCATCGGTGGCAAAGGCACCGGTGGACAAAAGGGTCGCCAATATTTTGGCTACCCCGGGCAAGATCCAAACAGCCCCTCCCAACAGATTCAAATCCCTCGTTCGCCGTGGAATTTTGCCATGTGTTGTTTTCATGGACTAGCAAGATGCTCGTGCATTGCACGGAACATCAAGATGCATTTTTTTACAAACTCCCGCGTGCATGCAAGGGATAATTAATGTCCTCCTTTGCTAGTACCACGAGGCAAACACCATTAATATTGCATCAATTAGTGTTAGTGGCCTTGTATATCTGCAAATTGTAATTTTTATAGTGGCCTTGTATATAAAAAGGAGGGAGAAAGATGAGAGATAAGGTGAGGAGGAGTGGGGCGTGGTGGTGACTGGTGGTCAGACTGGGCGGAGGCATGGGGATGGACGGCGCATTATGTCTAGGTTTGTATATCTCTCACACACACACACATAGGTGGGGGACGTGCACGAAGAGAAGAGGTGCACACACGGCGCACATACTCCCATCTCTTTCCCAACCACACCCGTGCGGGTACACGGTGGAGCTCATTTCTGTACGAAAAAGGCAGCCCACGTGGTAATTTGGCACGTGTACTGGTTGTCCACTTGGTGGAGGGAGGATCGTCTACCACGGGTGAACAAACAAATTGCGACTTGATGCGTTATGTCAAATTAAAAAAAGAGGCAAACCATGTGGGGCCTACCTTAGAGGCAAGGCTCTATACACTTGAGTACTTTTGATGTGTCCCGTCAACTCGCAGAACGAGGTGAAGCTTGCTTAGTACGCCGTCTCCCCCGCCCACGGGCGCGGTGGCTCGCAGAATGAGGTGAAGCCTGCTTACGAGTACTACTACTACTACTGTATGCCTTTACGCCCGCTCCCTCGCCCACGTGCGCGGTGGCTCGCAGCACAAGGAGAAAATTTTACTACTCTCTCCGTTTACTCCTCGTCCCTACTACGTACTACTTTGGTTAGTACTCCCTCCATTTACTTATACAAGGCCACTATAAAAAAATACATTTTGCATCTATACAAGGCCACAAATAGTAATCGAGACAAAAGTTACTACTCCCTCCTTTCCAGTTTATGGCTCAATTTCAAAATCTCTCCAACCAAGGTAGACGGTGAGTGGTCGAATTAATTTCGTAGTTTGCACAAGTAAGTAGTACGCCTGCTTTTTCTCAAGAAGTTATGTTTACCGAGGCATTAATTAGAACGAATGCATGAATGACCACTAAATTTCCATGAACTTGTACATGCATTGGTTAGTTTGCTCTTGACACTACTTGCGTCGGGTGATCTAACGCACCTCGAAATCCAACATGCAATGGTACTACTACTAGTATAGTAGAATTGAGACTTATTAAATGGAAAAACGATTGTTATTTAGATGAGCCCTATAAAGCCTAGTGGGTACGTACTCCGTAAAAACAGATTTTTCCAAAACTAAGTCGCTCCCTTTCATGAATTCTGTAGTATACTCCTCCGTCGACGCTCCCTTTCATGAATTATGTACTTCCTGTCACCGACATGTGGGACATATAGCAACCGGGTCGACGTGTCAAACACCAAATAATAGTGCAGAACAGCAGGGGGAAGCACCCCACTGCATCGCCCAAAGAGTAGTAATGAGCAACAGCGAGGCGTCAAATCACAATGCCGCACCTTCCTGCAGACGGACGAAGCAACCATTATTTCACACTTCGGTTCGCCATCATCTCAAACCACGTAGTATTGCTTCTGCCTCAAGAGGGACAAGCGCATCGCCTTGGTACATCATGACACGTGGGACCGCATGACAGGCCATGCTCCCCCGCAGATCGGTCGGCAAAATCACCTCATTTTTACTATACTTCCTCCGTATCGGTTTACTAGTACATGGCATGGACGTCGTTCTAGGTTGAGAATTTAACTAGCTATATATGTGATGAACAGTACTCTAGCCTTTTAAAAAATGTATACTTTTGTACAGTAGTACTATCGATGGATTGCGCCATGGAGCAAAACTTGAAATTAAAAAAAGGTGGTACATATAGAGAGCGCTCGTCGCCAAATTATGCATATAGTACTATTAAAAAAGCTAGTACGTGCTTAATTGGGGTGCTAAATTCTATTAAAGAAATACTAGTAGTATGTACATACTAAAGAGTTAATGTAACGAGAAGAAACATAACATAGTTCTGCTGGGCGCTCAGTAGAACACCCCCCTCAAATTAAACTAAGCACACCTGAAATTAAACAATGCAACTAATCCGGTAGACACTGCATTAGAAGTTTAGAACCACCATGAGAAAAGACTGCCACCTTACTCGGAGTCCTCGTCCACGTCCTCGACCCCGTCCTTGTCCCTCTTCCTCTTGGCCGATACTTCTTTGCTTGAACCGCACACTTGGCTGTTGCTCTTCATCCAACCCTTGTAGATATTGAAACAAAGGTAGCCATCCATTGCAGCGTAGTGGATGTCGTCTATATATAGTACATTCCGTTGCCATGCATGACAATGAAACGTGTAATGAGGTTTCTCCAGATTACGGTACGAAGGATGAACCATGGCTCCTGCCAGGGTCAGCATTGAAGGCTGACGAGAGGGCACAGCCGATTCTTATGGAGGTCAAAGAGGTTTCCTACAACAAGGCCTATCCGACCCAGGACTTCTTTGTCGTTCTTAAAGTCTACAGTAACGAATTTCACTGTTTTGTCCTTGAGGAAGTTCTTAAAATCTTGGCACTCAATGTCGGCATGGCATATGTGGTAGACCAAGAAAACATTATGTACGCAAACCTGGATCACGGCGGGCTTCTTCCTCTCTTCGTCCTTTAGATCCTTCTCTTGTCCCAGGACTGTGGTGTACTCAACATCTAGCTCATCGACCCACTCATCATCTGAGTTTTCGAACATGCGTCTGAAGCGAGAAAGGCATCCTTTCACCGTCGCGGAAGAACGGGTGTAGATGACGTCGAACTCATCGCCGGTGATGGTTCTAACCTTGTACTCACCGCCGATCGTGGAGATTTGGGACGCCATGGATTTGGGAGGAGGGTTAGGATTAGTGGAACTGTCGTAATGTGAATGGATGGGACGACTAGGAGCGAACCGCCGTAGTATTGAAGGACATGCGGGGACGAGTAGGAGCGAACTGCCAGCGTGCGAACAGCAGGGTAGTGGCTTTCCATTCTCCCATGATACGGGCTTCCGAGAGCCCTTGGATCTGGGATTGAACGGTTGCATGGTGTGATTCTAGACCTATGGGTGAATATCCTATCCTGGAGGGTTATTCTGCAAATTTTCAGCAACTTAGCATGCGACCGTTTCATCTCAGATCCAAGGGCTGCCAGCAGCCCATATCATGGTCGAGCCTACCACGACCGTCGCGTCGCTCGCGCGGTTGCGCCCTTGGAGATTCAACACGGTGCGTTAGGCTATCTGATGTTGTCATGTCATACATAGTCATCACTTAGTCACTCATACTACAACAAGGTTGGCTATAAGGTTGGCTATAAGTGTATTTTTTTTACTTCTCTCCACCTCTTTCTTCGTACTCCCTCCGTCCCATAATATAAGAACGTTTTTGACACTAGTGTAGTGCCAAAAACGTTCTTATATTATGGGTCACAGGGAGTTCTAGTATTTAGTGCATTTGCCAAGGTGTGAACTCTTCCAATGACAGGGTGTTGCTAAGTTTGCTTCATTTAATTAGCTATAGACTCAAAATTGTCTTTTCACCTAGGTACACGCTCTTAGCACCGCTTTCTTCCTTGGGTCACCAAACTAGTCTCTCTCTTCTTGATTAACTTGCCACAACTGACTTTATGCCTATGTGGCAAGCTTAAGCACCTGTAGGAGCAAGTAAAAGTAAGTACAATAGTGCGCTTTACATGGCATTTTTGCATATGTGGAGGAAAGAGAGGCAAGGAAAAAGTGGAGAAGTGGGCTCTCATGCAAGAGCCAGCCTCTACTACATGGTGGAGCATTGGGACAGGCACCTGTATGGAGGTGGTCAGGAATCGGGAGACTCACGCCGGTCATAGCGCCACAGTTAAAATGATAATGGCAAGTCAAATCACGGGGCCTCACCTATCCAAAGATAACTTCATTTGTCAAATCACACGATCCCACGTTTGCAGCAGCCAACTCCTCGTCTTCTTGCGTCTCTGTCGAACCGACTAGGCGGAACTGCCCCGCCGCCTACAAGGCAAGAAAAGCCCCGCTCGACTTTTAAATACAACTATATCCGCTTAAGAATCCAATGATATACTTTTTGTGACATAGTAACTCATATTTAGTTAGTCAAATGGATGACCTAGAACTATGTGCAGGCCCTATAAACCGAGACGCCTAACAATAAAAAACTGAGACGGAGAGGGTAGTTCAAAGACGCTTTCTTTTAGATCAATATAGTTGGGATTCACCAAGGAGCAAATCCAAGTGGTAGGTTGCTCCTGTCGTGTTGGCGTAGCAACTCAAGCAGGGTCAGTCCGCACACGAAATGGCAACACACTTAACAGGACCCCATTGGCCGACATGTGGCTCATCCACTGTCTTGTTCCACGTGCGATGCATCAAATTACAGTTCGGAGCAGCGGTTGGAATTGGAGGCACCCCGGTCGTAGCACCGCAGCAGTACAAAATGAGCGATGAGGGGTCAAATCACTAAGGTGGAGTGCTGGACGGACGAAGCAACCATCAT
The DNA here is from genome assembly GCA_021605145.1 of Aegilops bicornis. Lineage (NCBI taxonomy): Eukaryota > Viridiplantae > Streptophyta > Magnoliopsida > Poales > Poaceae > Aegilops > Aegilops bicornis. The sequence goes on along the minus strand of CM038673.1, from coordinate 670,772,137 downwards.
TTCACTCCAGGGCGCAAGAGCATAAAGAAAAGAGAAAACAATGATGTGTGCGGCAGCTACCTAGGGCACCCTAGGGTAGGGGTCTCAACTACAGATCCTTTTTTTGTGAAAGTTCCTCCACTACAAATCGGCTTCTCCCTCATCCTCTTGAAGAAAACCGATAATGAGTGCGGCAGTAGGGTTTGTAGGAGTACTACGGCGTGCGGGGCCACGTCGTAGTAAACGGGTTCAAGTCGACGCCTTAAATATGTGTGGGACGCTTGGTTTTACAGGAACGAGGCAACATTTTGGGTTTGGGGACCAGTGGAGATATAGTACGTACAAAAAATTGTGGACGTAGGTTCGAGCGAAAGGCAATGATGCATGGGCCGTGCATTTTGATATACCCGGGGCCGCGTGAAATTTGCTACTCTACTCAAAACTAGTAAGGTACACATGTATTCAACGCATGAGATTTCGAAACCAAATTATGAATAAATACACACTATAGCATGTAAAGCTTTGAGTCATATATGCATGATGTAGATGTTCGTTTAGTTCTTATAGTTCATCTCATTCAAAAATCAATTAGTTTTATAAAAATGTTAAGATTCATGGGGTTGTGCATTGTAAATCATAAAGTAAAAAACTAATAATGGCAATTCATTTAGAAAAAATAATCAATTATGATACGTAAGATTCTAGAACAAAGGAGAAGTGCTTGTGTTTTGAGGTTTGTGCATTATGCTTAAGTTCAACCATGGAGTCTTCTAAATTGTACATGTGGCAGATCTGGTGGAATGTTGATGATATCCAACGGCCAGTAATGCTCGGATTTGCCTATCTCTGCACTGTCGGGTTAGCTTCATCCAGCGACCATTTTTCAAAGTTATTGGCACACTATATAGTTCTTGTGCCATAGTTGCATGTTTTGGAAAAAAACTACTAGTGGGTTGTACTATCTATTTAGGAATAGACAATATATACATGGAAGTTGTAGGGAAAGAGATGACATGGAGCATCTCAATTCCTATGATTAGGGATTGGAAAAGAGATGTCATTTGGTTCACATCATAGGAACTTTTCTATTGAATCTAGAGATGACATGTATCTCAATTCCTATGAGGAGGGATTTGAAATTAAGGGAGTATAGGAATCCATTCATATGAACCAAGTGGCTCTAAAGCTATAGAAATGATATCATGTTTATTTCCTTTGAAATGTGGAGTATATGAATCTATTCCTATGAACCAATTGGCTCTAAAGGAAAAAAATCCTATAAAAATCATATCATATAGAGTTCCTATGATATTCCTCGACACTAAAGGATGCTTGAAATTGCCGCGGGTGATACGATGGTCTTTCTTTGTAGACTCCTCACCCATATTTATAGTTACCTCTCGAAGATGAATGAAATGATATATATATATATATATAGTGTATTCTACATGTGCGATTTGGTACACGAAAACTCGGTAAAAGTTTGCGAGGTTCGAATTTTCAATAAAGCTATATGCACTGCATTTCGGAATGGAGGGAGCATACGGCAGTTGCTAACACTCACGTGGAAGACTTGTGTGTAGGAGGAGTGGCTGTTCTGTTAAATGACATGGCAAAACTGACACTGTCGGATGCCGATCTAACGGTTCTTACGGCGTTCGTCAGGAAAAGGCTTGTGGCGAACATTTGTTGGATAATGATTTACGGACATGCATTGCATTGATACGTGCCCCCTCTCTCTCATGCGCACGCACCCTCACGAGTCACGACTCTCCTGAGTCCTCTCGCAGACTCGCACGTCGCACCCACCGTCTATCTGCAGGTAGACGTCACGCACATATGTGCTCTTCACACCCTACCCTCAGAACTTCTAAAAAACAAAAAAAGGCGCGCACATTTTATTTTAGCTCACACGTCACACACTTATACTATTACTCTTGTGGCGAACGTTCTTTGGGCATAGTATATTGTACTCTCACGAAGAGAAGCGGTGCACACACGCACTAGTTCTCTCACACCCGGCCGCTGGTACACGAGGGAGCGCATTTTTTTGAAGCTGGTACAACAAAATCACTCCACTATATATAAAAGCAGGAGCCTTAGCGGTTGCTTTACTAGGGTTCCTATCGTTCACTCTCTCATGCTCTCCATATCTAAGCAAGACATAGGTGGCCACACTCTCTCTCAGCTCACGGCTGGTCACAAATCCGGTCGGACAACCTCGACCGGGGCAGGGTTGTAGGTGCATCGTTCACGCGGTCGTCAGCGGCGAGGGAGGAGACCAACGGCTGCCCGCGTGTCCCGGTCGGCGGCTGTGCCGTTCTCTCCGAGAGAGCGCCGGCTCGGGAGGGCCTCCGACCCCTTCTTCCTCCGTGCGGTATTGTGGCCAAGATGCGGCCAATCGACGCCGTCTTTGCCACATGCCGACGACCCTCAGGTATATATTCCTTCGAAACCTGCCTTGCTTTACTTCCCCAGCTCCCTTCGTGTGGATCCTTTTCTACTTCTGTCCGCTGTTCCAAAGCCACCTAGACTTCTACTATTATTAGAAGTAAAGCTAGTTCATACAGTCGACTCAAAGCGTTGGTTCAAACAGGGAAGAAAGTGGGAAAGCTGCAGCATGAATCTAGGACTTGGTTCTAAGAGGAAACGTGGGAAAGTAGTAAATCATCCTTGTTTAAATAAGCGTATTTCGTATTTGCGCAAACAGGGATGTCTGTCTCCATATCGTTTCGGGATGTCTGTCTCCGTATCGTTTCTATCCACGCAATCAAAAGCACACACCTCAGTTTTAGTACAACTGCGCAAAATGAGATGGCTATCCCTCGTTGCCGTCGTCTAACCTCCTGTCTTCAAGGTATCCGTACATTGGTAGTATCTAAGGTAGAATGACCAACGCAATCTAAAATAAGCTGATTCGTACATTTTACTTCCTGATTGCAGTGCAGGGACGAGCGAAAACAACTGCATCCTAGTCCGGAATGCACTTTCTACTAGTTCATCCATGGACCGAGGACTAGCTGGCACGGCTGCACGGCGGTTTTTGGGACAAGTGCGCGGACAAGAGGCATTGTGGTCTGCTTAATTCTGCAAATAGCGGTGCTTAAATTTACTGGAATGCACAAGAATTTCCCCTGGTCAGTACACTGTATGGTTCAGTTCAGCATTCCAGCTGAGACCACAATTATAACTGGTTATTCTGGAATGAGAGAACCTAACCCTGGATGGTGGCAACAAGGAAAAACAGAGTGAACTCCAGGAAATTTATGCCTGCCGGGAGGCCCTTTGCTCAGAGAATCCTTTTGCTTGTTTTTCCTGATTTGTAAACCTTCTCACAACTTTGTCTTTTGTTGTGAACTAGTATATGTTTGTTATGTTCTATGAATCATTGAGATGTATAAAATTGCTTAACTTATGCTTTTCAAGTTTTTTATGAAGACGAGTTTAATGTGAGTGTTCCACATGAGCGCAGGACTAGCGTGTGGACGTTTGGAATTTATTACATTGTGGCCTCAATTAACTGCATGAACCACTGTAACAAGATACATACTTGCTTATATGTCAGACAACGGATTGTTGATTGTTAGCTGGTCGATAGCCTAGTGTTGAAGCGAGCTGAGCCAATGTGCCGTGTTTTGCACAACTGCCATAAGTGGGGTAGCACTAACGGTGTTTACAAGTACTTATGTATACGTCAGCGCACGGTTCTCGAACGAGTGCTCTATTTCATCAAAACACACACTGTTCGTATGATAAACCGTGACAACTTATGTCTTACCATGCCATATTCATGAAAAAACTAGTGAGGACGCATCTGTTTCGGCAACAATTACGATGGTTCTCACATGATTCACGGGCACACAAAAGTAGGAGCAGTTCCCATAGACGGATTCAAACAGAGTACTAGCCCCAGAGGGGTCGATAACAGGCAAGGTTCGGATAATTAGACAAAATCCAAACTACTATTAAACAGTAGCTGGGGCAACTATTTCATGCCTCGATCTAATTTGGGTTGGACACAAGACAGACCTTGCCATGAACGTCATCGAGGACGTCCCGTAGCAGCTCAATCATGTGAACCTTCATGAAGACAACCTTGTGGCCTTGCCACTGATGAACTTGTGTGTGGAGGCATGCCACGTCATCTTCCCGTGTAATCTTGACAAGAACAGTATGCCTCACAAACGAAGGAGTAGCTTTGAACTTCTTTTGCTTCAGTACACCCTGGACAACACGCCTGACAACAGTGAGGCTGGAATACAACTCTTCATTGGTATAACCGCAAATGGCTTCCGTGATCCAACAGCCTAAGAACTCTGTTTTCCCAAAGTGTGTATATTCAGGTCGTCCGCCTCATAGCGAGTGACATGTACAACCACACAATCCTTATGTCGCATCAGGGCTCTAATTGAAACAGAAACAAATTATGAATTACTTTTCAGTATAAGAAACACAAGTTATTTAAACCACTATGTATAGCATGGCATCGAAGCTAATAAAATTTCGCATTATTAATCACCATGTACTTCCTTTTCTAAAAAAATCACCACATACTTAGATGAAAAACCACAATCGAGATCGGCAAAGAAGGAAATCACCTTGGGCAGCTCAGTAGGGGGGACACATCCTCGAAAGGGGAAAACTGCTCCTGCAGTGCCACGGGGGATGTAACCTCAAACGGGGCGTTGACCATCTCAGTAGTGGCCGTCAGCATATCTGGGCTCAGCTTGGTGGTTGCCTCCATCTTCTTGGAGCTCTCTGTCTCATGGGGATCAGCCTCCCGCGTCTGCTCCAATATCGTCCGATCTTTGCCTGGTTCTCCTTGGTCCATCATGAAACTGACGAATACTAGGAGACCACTGAAAGGAAAACACAATCGCAATGACAATGAAACAAAAAAGAGAGTGAGGATCGCTTTTTTCTCTGAACGAAAATATACCAACATCACGGATCCGCTTACCTTCCCTTCGTTGGGAGAGAAGAACAGTGGCAGATGCGATGCGCGTGTTGCCTTTCTTGAAGACGGTGAGGGAGAAGGGGATTCAACGAAGAGTGAAATGATGGTTGCTTCGTCTGTCAAACTTAGACTGCGGGGAGGTGGGGTTTTGTGATACGATGGCTCGTTATCGCCGGCGCTTCTGACCGGGTGACACTCACTTTGCATACTGCCTTCTAATTTGGTGGATGACATTTGGGCCCGCGCGCTGCATGGCCCGCATGTCGTTGAACAAAAGTATAACGGCATTCAGTAGAGGGAGATGTTTCAATGACCTAGGAGGAGCCAGAAGCGGTAGAGTGTCTCCGCCCGAGGCCTCGTCGTCATCCTCCGCCTTGCGGCCTTGGTTCGCTCGCCGTGCGCGGTGCGCCGCCCTCTTGCATTGTCAACGTCGTCAATAACCGAGAGGAACAAGGAGATGACTGTACGTGGAGAGGATGACAGTAGGGACCCACCAGCGTAATGGCAGTACGCAAGCAAGTGCCTCTATAGTACAAGCCCAAAAATATGGTTCCTCCTAATGGTTGGACATCTGGGGCTCACGCCATTATCAACGTAGTCAATAAATGAGAGAATCACACTACGAGCGGCTGACACCAGGGACCCAGCAAGTCGCGCAGTTTTTTTTTGAGGAACAAGCAGTTGTTATTTATACTAGTTTTAGCGACGGATCAGGGTAACAACGGGGCTGTGCGGGGGCTGTGGCCCGTCTAGCCAGGGTTTTATTTATGTTTACCACATCATGAGCCCAGTTGTGTTTTTTTCTTGCAGAAAATGGCTAGCCCAGTTCTAGTTTTTTTTTAAGAAATACCCAAACAAGGCCTACATGCTTTATCGGCCCTGCTGGAATGCAAATCTTTCAAGACGAGGAGAGTTTCATTCGGTTTGCCCAGAAATGGCTTGTACATTTTAAAAACACATCAAACCGGGAATTAGTTTTGATTTTTTTTCATTACAAGATCTTAAATTCCATTGATTTTATGTGTGGACAATTATTTGGATTTTATATTTATATAAATTATTTTTCAAAATAGTTTGAATGTGAATCGATATTTCTGGATTAAAAACAGTCGACCGCTTTTGAAATATGCAAAATTTTGTATACTTTTTAACCGTGGCCACAATATGGGGTGTAATGCTAACAAAAAGAAGATGGGCTCCAAAAAAATTCTTAAGAATTAACAAATGGGCAGTACATTATTAGAAATAATGGCAGATGGGTTGTATGTTGTTTTCCACAGATTTGAGGCTGACTTTAGCGCCTACTACAGGTTGACGCGTATGCTTTCATAAAAAAAAAGGTTGACGCACACGCAACGCCCTGTCAACTTAGTGAACACACGAGAGCAGTGACTATTGGATGTCCATCCAACGGCTGTCGTGCTTCTTCAATCTCTGCTCTTCATGCTCCAGCCGCTCAAACAAGCGCCGGCGGGACTGCTCGCTCCTCCTCCCGGCCGGATATGCTCCTCAAGAGCCTCACGGCCCCACCGTACTCCCATCGCTGGCCTAGCCATCCCTCTACTCACCCACACATGTTGTTATTCTCCGGCGACGGCAGACGAACCAGTAAACCCTCGTACTCCTCCGCATGGGAAACAACTGCCGAGTATTCCCTGGCTCCGTGTCGTTCCCTTCCTAGGTCTCGACGTCGTCCACCGCCTACGGTGCTCTCGGTAGCGACCTGGTCAACGTGGTCAATGAACGACATCCATCGGAAGTGGATCAGACGTGGAGAGGCTGACAGCTGGGTCCACGGCCGCACGCAAGGAAATCCCTCCTTATTAGGCGCAAAATAATGATTCCTCCACCTGACAGCTAGGACCCATAGGAAGGGCCTCCCTATTTCGCGAAAAAATGTTGCCCCCGCTGACAGGTCGGACCCACCAGCTATATCTTCGCACGCAAGGAAGTGCCTCCAAATTACGCCCAGAAAATGAATACCCCCTGCTAGCTGGGACCCACCATATTATTGGGCTGACTTGTGGGCCTACTAAGTTGACGGGGACGGAGGGATTTGTCAACTTAGTCAATACTCCAGTGACCGTATGATGTCCATCCAACGGCCATAGTGCTGCTTCAACCTCTGGTCTTCTTGCTCCAGCCGCCGAAAGCAGCGCTGGTCGTGCCGCCTGCTCCTTCCTCCCGTGGCCGGCTGTGCTACCGCGGAGGCCTCACCGCCCCCATACTACTCCCACCACTAGCCAGTCCATCCCTGCACTCACCCACACCCCCTGTTATTCTGCGGCGACGGCAGCCTCACACCGCAGCCGAACCAGTGAACGCTTGTACTCCTCTCCATGTGGGCATCCACTACCGCGTCTTGCCCGGCTCCGCGTCGTCCCCTTCCTAGGCCTCGCCGTCGTCCACAGCCGTGGTGCTCTTGGCGTGGCGTGGTCAATGTGGTCAATGACCGACTTCCATCGGAAGAAATCTTGTATGTGGAGAGGTCGACAGTGGGTCCACGGCAGCCGCAAGGAAGTGCCTCCTTATTACGCTGAAAATCATTATTCCTCCACGACAATGGGGACCCACCGGACGGGCCACCAGTATTTTGCAAAAAAATCATTTCCCACGATCATTGGGACCCACCGGACGGGCCACCGTATTCGCGGAAAAAACATTCCCCATTTGTCACTTCGGACCCACCGGAAGTGCCTCCTTATTACGCACAAAAAAATGAATACTCCCCCGGCTAGCTAGGACCCACCTTGGTGGGAGGCTGACTTGTGGGCCTACTAAGTAGACGGGGACGAAGGGCTTTGTCAACTTAGTCAATATGAACGATTCTAGCTCCAGTGAACGTACGATGTCCAATCAACGGGCCGTAGTGCTTCTTCAACCTTTGGTCTTCTTGCTCCAGCCGCCCAAATGTAACATCCCAAAATTCTAAATTTTGGAATGTTATATTAGATAAATGACTACGCTTGTTGTCTGATTGTTTGTTTGAGTGATTGAGTGAAATTGAGTGGAATTTGAAATTTTTGAAATTTGGATGAGAGGGAATAAAATGATTTTCCCAAAACTATCCCTTTGCCCTTGTTGGATCTCAATGAATTCAATTCCATTCCAACACCAAAACCCTAGAGTGAAGATGACATGACTTCTTCCATTTGGGATGAAAAGGGTTTTGAAAAGATTTGAATTTCATTTGAGAACATTTCAAATTCAAAGCTTTATGCAACTCAATGATTTTCATGAGGGAAGATAAAATGACTTCTTCAAATATATGAAATATGAGTTGGAAGTTCAAAAGTATCAAATTGGAAGTCATTTGAAAGTGCCATTTGGAGTTCTAGAAGATTTTGAGTTTTGGAATTTGAAATTCAAACCTTGGCAAGTGGGAATCATTTCAAAAACTATGCCTGATAAATACTTGAGCAAAAGTATGAGAGGAGTAAACATGACACTCCAAAAATATCAGAGGAAAACCTTGCCAAAAGTTTTGAATTCAAACTTGAGTTTTATTGGAATTTAAAAAAAATGATTTTTTATAAACTTGGGATTTTGCCCCTGGAAAAATGTTCAAATGATAGGGAATATTCCCCTGATCATTTTGATATATATATGTCCTATATAAAATATTTATATTTTATATTCTATCTCTGTTTTATTTTTTTAAAAAATATAATTAGAAAAGAAAAAGAAAACCTGGCGGCCGAATAACCGTCAGCCCAGGCGGCCCACCGACCGGCCAGCCAAGCGCGCCCGGCCACCCAGGCGCCAAATGACGGCCCAGTGTGCGCCCTAGCCCCACGCCGAATCGGCTGCCCGGCTCGATCGACCGAGACCGCACCCGCACCCACCGACGGGTGGGCCCCACCTCCTTCAACCCCGCCCGCCACCTCGCGCGCGCCACGCCGGATCCCGAAGGATCCGGGATCCGATCCTCCCGATTGCCCCTCGCCAAGTTGAGGCCCGCCCTATAAACCTCCTCCCGCACCCCATCCCCCTCGCCCCTCGCGGAACCCTCCTCCCTCCTCACGCTCGCCGGAGACCCGAGCCGCCGCCGCCATCATTTTACTCGCCGCCGACGCCCTAGCCCTCCCCGAGCTCACCCCACTCCACCAGACGCACCCCCGTGCCCGTCCGCACCCGCCGGAGCCCTCCGTCGGCGCCTGACCACCGGAGACGCTGACGACTTTTCGCCACCCGAGCCGCCGCCCGTCGAACTCTGGTGAGCCACCGGACCTCTCCTCCCCCGTCCGATCCCGATCCTGCGGCTAGGATTAGAACCCCCAGAAGGTATGTTCTTTATTAAAACCGGTTCGCCCGGTTTAGTTCAGTTTAATTTTTAGTTAGGTTTTTTTATTAGACCGGCCCGATTCGTTTAACCCTAGGCCCATTTAGTTATATTACGCGCAGTGCGTTAGTTAGGCCCAGTTAGCCCGTTTTCTTTTATTTTCATTTTCTGTTTTAACAGAATAGTTTCAGATTTGAAAAATTCATATCTTTTATTCTACTTAATATTCTTAAGTGATTCTTTTTTTGTTGGTTTGCAAATTTCTTATAGTTTCCGTAGAAAATATAATTAGCTATGTTAAAATTATTTAAAATTGCTTTATTTTAGATTTAGACAGAATAGTAAATCTGCTATAAAAGGAGTTAGGAAAATTATTTTTATATGATTCTTTTGTCCCAACTTTGTTTTGACATTGCCTAACCGTAGGAATTTATTTGGGCATTTGAGGATTAATAAAAAATAGTTTCTAGCAGATTCATGTTATTCTTAATTAATTAACTAACTACTGTTTTCCTATTATTTTAATTAGCAAATAAATTTATTTTTCACATGTGATTGATTATTCTAGGATAGTTTCTGTCACTTTAGAGCATGAACTTTTATTTATAATAAATAAAACTTTTATTTTATTTTTCTTAATAGAACTTGAATTAGGCCTAATAGGAGTTTCATAATAGATTTTAAATTGATTCTTTTTGCTCCTAGTTGCTTAATGCATTCCTTTATGTTAAGTTAACATAAACCCATGGTTAGGTTATGTTGAGAAAATTTTGTTATGTAAAACTAGTTTTAGTTGTTGCTTGAAGTAGGAAAACTTTGAGTTGGATTTCTTCGAGTTTTCCTTTGGGTTTTGATTCGTTTGTTTTGGTGTGTTATGTTACTATGATGTTATGTTAAGTGATCGTATGCTATATGCTTATTGTGATTATTGTTTGCCTCGGTAGAATTTCCAGAGTGCGAAGCTTGCTACCACGAGTCCCTAGTTTTCGAAGATCGTCAGCAAGGCAAGTTCACTTTGACCATGCTTTCATACCTATGTTTTATTGCATTTAGTGGCATCTTTGCAACCACCCCTCAGTAGTGTTATTGAATCCTTGTAGTTGAGTAGAATGCATGAGGTAGGAACCCATCACCCTGTTACCAAGCCCGGGACGTTATTTATTTTAATGCTACGCTATAGTAGACGGGGTTTGGTATGAGTGCTCAAGAGTGGTGTGAGAATGGATGACCTACGTCAATGACGACAACACCATGAAGAAATCTGCAAGGACTGCATCTTCAAGGCCCCAAGACTTCAAGACTCGAGACAAGAATTCAATACACACTACTGAGTGAAGGACGGTTGTGGGCACCTGGAGGAACCGGTGGTTGGCGGGATGCATGGAGAAGCGCCATGACATCTTGCGGAAAGCTTCACCTAGACTCAAAGAGACGGAAGAATACTTCATGCCCGGAAGCTTACACTGCAACCGCAAGTCAATATGGGCTCTGGCTTGGTTGACCTTAGTTGTAACTTCTGGCTGGGGCGGTGCTAGCAGATGTAGAACTACGGTAGGATTGGATGGGCACCGGACGGTGGTCGAGGAACTCTTCGGAAGACCATGTTTGGTCATCTCGTTCTCAAACACCACGAAGTGCGAGAACGTAAAGAGGGATCGAATCTTGCGGGTAAAGTGTACAAACCTCTGCAGAGGGTTATAACCTAATCGATTAGCCGTGTCCCCGGTTACGGACAATTTGAGCATCTGGACTTGGATCTATCTCGGAACTCTCAACCCCGGATTGATAACTTAATTGTGGGCAACTTATGATGATTGTGGGCTATGAGACATCGGTTGGCGGAACCATGTCATGATAGAAAACTCCATAGTACAGACTTCAATTATTCCTTTGATGTAGGGAAAATAAAACCAGCTTTACATAAACAAAACTCAGACACAGAGCCACAAAGCCATATTGCATATAGTATAGTTTTATCATCTGTTTTCTCTTATTGTGATCTTGCCGGTACATTCAATGTACTGACCTACACGGCTGCAACGTATCATGTCGCAGGATACTTTCTTCGACGAGTAAGAGTTACGATACAGGGTTACGGTCTACACTCAACCTGCCGATGGCGTTGATGGGACTCCACACCCGACTATTTGTTTCCGCTGTGACTTATGAGGTATATATCAGTTTTACGCTAATTATACATGTGATTGCACTTTGATATATACATTGATGTACTGTGTGTGCCAGCATACTGATCCAGGGATGGCACGGATACACAGAGGCTTGACCGTCTGAGGTCGGGTCGCTACAGAAATGGTATCAGAGCACATGTTGGCTGTAGGACGTGACCCTAGAAAATGACTTAGTAATATGAAGACCCCAATAGGAATGACCTTTGTTTTGTACTACTCTCGTAACACCTGTTTTCTTTTACTGAACCTTCCTTATTTCAAACTATAGATGGAGAGCTACATTCTGAACAAAAGAGAACACTACGAGAACGTTCTTGGAGGCCCCTTCCTTGTGGAGCTAGTCAGGCTGCTGAAGTTACCGATACCTTGAGATCAAGGCAACTAAGAGGACGTCTAAATCATGGGGAGTCAAGACCCAAGTTTTTGGACGTAAAGAAGACCCCAAGACTGCAGACATCAGCTTCGGAACTATAAATGGTGACTATGATATGGGCATCAACACTGCCGTCCATGATGCTATTACGCGTTTGTGCTATCGTCATCGTGGCTGCACTAAATCCACACTTCTTTGGAAGGATTGGATGGCAGAAGTTTGATGGAGCAACTATTGCCTTGACGGAAGCGCAAAAGATGAAGTTCTCCCCACTTTTAGTGTACAATCAGGATCTGGAACAATACGTCAAGAATCTTGGATGGATCTCTGGAAGCCCTGTTTGACAATGAAGCACTACGAGAAGAGGTCAAGACTCGTAGACCGAAGGTAAACAAGCTGGAGGAGGAGAACCTCGAGATCTCGAGAATGCGTCGAGGCCCGAAGAACAGCAGGACCATGTCTCATGCCAAGGACGTTGAAATCCGTAAGCTCAAGGAACACCTTCAGGACATACAGGTCGTCACAAGAAACTCCGTCGGCAGGGGAAAATCTAGCGGAAGAAGCTGGAGGAGATCAAGTCCACACAGAAGAAACCCCAGTGGGGACAATGATCAAGTTCCTAATAAAATTAGCTTAGTAGTATCCCACCATGAGAGAAATAAAGATGAACGCTTTCTCGATTTAAGTATCTGACCATACCAATTTATGTGGGTGGCGATACCGTAGAATTGATTAAATAAATGAATGCTTGGTTGCTATTATTTTTGTGTGTTTATTGAATGGTTGGATAGATGCGATATTCGTAGGCTTGTATTTATTTCAACCCTGAGAGACGTAAGTTACGGAAGAATGGTAGAAGGCCTTCATATGGGAAAAGCATCGAGAATTGGAAACTCCCGAGCATTGAAGACACGAAGAAATGAGGACTTAGAAAGCGAAACCATAGTAGAACGGCCCATTACAAAGCGATATTTTTGTTGATGAGTGGGTATTTGCTTTCTCTTTCTATCTCAACCAGACCCGAAATCTTGAACCCATGGACAATCGAACACCAAACTTTTACGGAGACAATTGCAATTTCCCCATGGAGATACATTCCTTGTTACGAGCACCCTCTTATCCTACACATGCAGATGACAACCCCTTATGAGTCTTTCCTTAAAGGTCAAAACAATCATGACCACGACAAGTGATCATGATTACAGAAGATCTGAAGGACATGATGAAGCATATTCACCTTGAAGGAGATGCAGTCTACAAAGGCTACCCTTCATGCAAAAGGAGTGGAACTTTGGTATGTGCAGGTACACCTCCACCATTTGAAAGGAGTTTGCCCAAAGATGATGGGGCAGTACTTTTTCATTTCACGTGTGCCACAAGCAACTTTCTTCGATGCTGTTCGTGAAGCAGCCATGGAAGCCATACGCCAGATCGGAGAAATACTTGAAGCAAGACTCCGTTATACTCAGGAATACCTAAGCGAAGTGCATGCAGAGATGATGGAGATGAAGCTCAAGGCCACCACGATGAAATAGAAGATTGAAGATTTCAAGGCGCATGTCGCACAATTCCAGTGGGACTGAAGAATCCTCAAGGAGGAAAAATGAATAAAGTTGGAAGTAATGTCTGACCATACCGAATCATGTGGGTGGCAGCATTTGTAACAAAGTACTTTTTGAAATTTGGATTTACGAAAATGATTAAGGATGTAAAGAAAGATTGATATGAAAATAATGAGATTTATGGATAAACTTGTGCATTCCTTTTGGTGTCGTAGTACTCAGTAAAGCCACAGGATCAATGAAGAAAGAAATGTGCTATTCATGATGCCCATAGCTGGAAGCTGGACAAAATAAGTTGGAGTTTTGTATGATCGTCACCACAAGGGTATGAAGAAACAAAGTACTACTGGATTTAAAGGAGGTGTAATATGGAACAAGAGAGTTACTCCAAGGATGAGTTAAAGCTGCACTAGTGTTGAAGTGGGCCATAACCCATGTGCCCGAGATTTTGAAAAGGAGAGATGTAACCTTGATAAAGCAATAAATTTGGAAGAATCAGTGATCCAATCAGCATAAGTTTCAGAGGAGGTTACGCATAAAAACACGAGAGTGGTGAAGTAACGATAGATGTTTTGTTTGGCTTGCTGAACCAAAGGATTTACTCGAACCTAGTTCGAGAACAAGAGAAATTCTGCAATGCTTGTGAGTATGCCCAAGTGTTAGAATATGTGATTCACTGTTTACGTATGTGGTAATGATTCAAATGCACGGGATGGATTGGCCACCATACAGAAGACTTATATCATGAACTATCATATGTTGATGGAAAATCAGAGAGCCTCAAAAACCTTTGAAGAGTGTCGGCGCGATAAGCCATAAAACCATATAATGGTAGTACGATGGAACCCTTCTGAGCAACCGTTGCCAATCGTAGGTTATACGGTGAGGTTCAACACGCACTGCTTTCTGCAGGAGAAACCATTAATGGTAGACCACCATGAGTGTTTCGATAGTTGTCTAGAATGGACACAGACCTATCAGCTAAGAAGATCCAGTCTCGGACGAACTTCAACTTTGACACACCGACCCAAAATTTTGAGGAAAACTCTATGCTTCTGACAGAAGAGCGTTAATGAAGGAGCTATTGTAAGATATGTGAAGAGACATACATTGTCGGCACCCCAGAGGAAGTATATGAGCTTATTGGAACCGTAACCTTGTTTTAAGTGTGGTAGCACCCCTAACCTTCCGACCAAACATTTGCTAGCAGACCCCAACCCCTAACCTTTTCTTGCTAGCCTCTTCGAATCTCGAGGGCAGAGATTCATTTTAAATAATAGGTAGAGTTTGTAACATCCCAAAATTCTAAATTTTGGAATGTTATATTAGATAAATGACTACGCTTGTTGTGCGATTGTTTGTTTGAGTGATTGAGTGAAATTGAGTGGAATTTGAAATTTTTGAAATTTGGATGAGAGGGAATAAAATGACTTTCCCAAAACTATCCCTTTGCCCTTGTTGGATCTCAATGAATTCAATTCCATTCCAACACCAAAACCCTAGAGTGAAGATGACATGACTTCTTCCATTTGGGATGAAAAGGGTTTTGAAAAGATTTGAATTTCATTTGAGAACATTTCAAATTCAAAGCTTTATGCAACTCAATGATTTTCACGAGGGAAGATAAAATGACTTCTTCAAATATATGAAATATGAGTTGGAAGTTAAAAAGTATCAAATTGAAAGTCATTTGAAAGTGCCATTTGGAGTTCTAGAAAATTTTGAGTTTTGGAATTTGAAATTCAAACCTTGGCAAGTGGGAATCATTTCAAAACTATGCACGATAAATACTTGAGCAAAAGTATGAGAGGAGTAAACATGACACTCCAAAAATATCAGAGGAAAACCTTGCCAAAAGTTTTGAATTCAAACTTGAGTTTTATTGGAATTTAAAAAAATGATTTTTTATAAACTTGGGATTTTGCCCCTGGAAAAATGTTCAAATGATAGGGAATATTCCCCTGATCATTTTGATATATATATGTCCTATATAAAATATTTATATTTTATATTCTATCTCTGTTTTATTTTTTCAAAAAATAAATTAGAAAAAGAAAAGAAAACCCTGGCCGGCCAGGCCAACCAACAGTGACCCAATCGACCGGCCACCAGGCCTTGACCAGGCTGACCCGGCAACCCGGCCAGCGCCAATGACGGCTACGTGGCGCCTAGCCTCAGCGCCGAATCGGCCCGGCTCGGTCGACCGACCGAGACACTTCAAGACCCGCCGACGGGTGGGCCCCACCTCCTTCAACCCCCGCCACGCCACCTCGCCGCGCCGCCGCTCGCCGGATCCCGAAGGATCCGGGATCCGATCCCCCTCCCGATTGCCCCCCCTCGCCAAGTTGAGGCCCCGCCCTATATAAACCTCCTCCCCGCACCCCATTCCCCCCCCCCCCTCGCCCCCTCGCCGGAACCCCTCCTCCCTCCTCACGCTTCCGGAGACCCGAGCCGCCGCCGCCATTTTACTCGCCGCCGACGCCCTAGCCCTCCCCGAGCTCACCCCACTCCACCAGACGCACCCCCGTGCCCGTCCGCACCCGCCGGAGCCCTCCGTCGACGCCCTAGCCCTACGGTCTACACTCAACCTGCCGATGGCGTTGATGGGACTCCACGCCCGACTATTTGTTTCCGCTGTGACTTATGAGGTATATATCAGTTTTACGCTAATTATACATGTGATAGCACTTTGATATATACAATGATGTACTGTGTGTGCCAGCATACTGATCCAGGGATGGCACGGATACACAGAGGCTTGATTGTCTGAGGTCGGGTCGCTACACCAAAGCAGCGCCGGTCGTGTCGCATGCTCTTGCCTCCCGTGGCCGGCTGTGCTACCGCAGAGGCCTCACCGCCCCCTACTATTCCCACCGCTGGCCAGGCCCTGCGAAGACGGCAGCCTCACACCGCAGCCGAACTAGTGAACCCTCGTACCCCTCTTCGCGCGGGCTTCCACTGCCGCATCTTCCCGCCCGCTGCCGTCCCTTCCTAGGCCTCGCCGTCGTCCACCGTCGTGGTGCTCTCCGCGCGGCGTGGTCAACGTGGTCAAGGAACGACTTCCGTCGGAAGAGTATTGTATGTGGAGAGGCTGACAGCTGGGTCCACGGCCACAACCCAGTTGTTTTGTGATATGCCAAGTAAGTCACTTTGTCAGGCCTATTGGGCTGCAAATCTTTCAAGACGAGGAGAGCTTTCATTCGGCTGGCCGAAAAAATGGCCCATCGGTAATGAGAAATGGGTTGTACATTTTTAAAACACATCAAACCGGCAATTAGTTTCAAATATCTTTTTTTTCATTTCAAGATTTAAATTACATTAATTTTTATGCGTGGAGAATTTGTTAGATTTTATATTGATATACATATATTTTTAAAATTAGTTTGAATGTGAGTCGAAATTTCGGGATTAAAAACAGTTCGGACCGCTTTTGAAATATGCAAAATTTCGTATAATTTTTTAACCGTGGCCACAATATGGGTTGTAATGCTAACAAAAAGAATATGGGCACCAAAAAAATCTTAAGAATTAGCAAATGGGTTGTAAATTATTAGAAATAATGGCAGATGGATTGTATGCTGTTTTCCACAGATTTGAGGCTTTCCTAAAAAAAAGGTTGACGCACAAGCAGTGACTGTTGGATGTCCATCCAACGGCCGTCGTGCTTCTTCAATCTCTGCTCTTCCTGCTCCAGCCGCTCAAACAAGCGCCGGCGGGACTGCTTGCTCCCTCCTCCCGCGGCCAGCTATGCTACCGTGCACGCCTCACCGCCCCACCGTACTCCCATCGCTGGCCTAGCCATCCCTCTACTCACCCACACCTGTTGTTATTCTCCGGCGACGGCAGACGAACCAGTAAACCCTCGTACAGTCGTACTCCCCTCGCGTGGGAAACAACTGCCGAGTCTTCCCTGCCTCCGTGTCGTCCCCTTCCTAGGCCTCGCCGTCGTCCACCGCCGTGGTGCTCTCGGCGCGGCATGGTCAATGTGGTCAACGACCGACTTCCATCGGAAGAGTACTGTGCATGGAGACGCTGACAGCTGGGTCCCCGACCACAGCAAGTAAGTGCCTCTTTATTACGCGCAAAATAATTATTCCTCCACCTGACAGCAGGGACCCACCGGACGGGCCATCGTATTTCGCAAAAAAACGTTTCCCCCCTGACTGCTGGGACCCACCAGCTACACCTTCGCACACAAGGAAGTGCGTCTGGGCAAAAAAAACAAAACGATTTGCCCCCCTGACTGCTAGGACCCACCAGCTACAGCTTCGCACGCAAGGAAGTGCGTCCGGGCAAAAAAAATGATTCACCCCCTTGACTGCTGGGACCCACCAGCTACATCTTTGCAGCAAGGAAGTGCCTGATAGTCGAGACCCACCTGGTCGAAGCGTATGTAGCGTTGTCATTCTGGTCGCGAACGTGTACGTACATATATACTGGTCGATGTAGAGGCGCGCACATGTTGTAGTAGAGGCGCGTACGTTTCGTAGTAGAGGCGCGCATGTAGCATGTACACGTACGTACAGCGGCCAGGGTGCAAGAAAGTAAATACGGCCACGTACGTACATACGGGCAGGGTCTCGAACGCCTACTCGCGCATACGTACGGCTAGGGCTCGTGTACATGGCTGGGTCGGAATGGAGAAACAGTGTCGTCTCGTGTTAATGGGGAGGCAACGGAATGCGTCGTGTTCATCGGGAGGCAACGGAACGCGTGGGAGCCAACCGGCTGGGTCGGAACGGAATGCGTGGTCGTGTTCATCGGGAGGGCTTGGACGGAATAGGCGATGGAAACGAGGCCTGGCGTACCGCACAACGGAGGAAACGGACCTCCTACGCTCAAACGCGGTCCTGTTGATCGGGAGGGTGTGGCGTCTTAAAACGGAGGAAGCGGACCTCCTCACGGTCGAAACAGGGTCTGTTGATCGGGAGGGTGTGGCGATACCGCAAAAGCGGAGGAAACGGACCTCCCACGATCGAAACGGGGTCCTGTTGATTGGGAGGGTGAGGCGCATCGCAAAGCGGACGAAAGCAGACCTCCTATGGTCAAACGGGGTCTGTTCATCGGGAGGTTTGTTGCGCATCGCAAAACGGGACTCGCGGGATCTGTTCATCTCCATCGTCGACCTCCTCCAGCCTCCACGGGCTACCATCGACCTCCTCCAGCCTCCACGGGCTCCTGTTCATCCAGCCTCCACCGGCTACTGTTCAACCACCCCTCCACCATCTACCGTTCATCCAGCCCTCCACACCACGGGGTCCTGTTCAACCACCCCTCCACGGGCACCCCTCCACCGTCTACTGTTCATCCAGCCCTCCACCACACCACGAGGTCATGTTCATCCATAGGCAACGCCACCACTCACTGTTCATCCAACCCCCCCCCTCCCCCGCAACGCTCACTGTTCATCCGAGAGGCAGCATCGATCGGCTTCAGTTAGCAGAAGTAGTGAAGGAATCGCTCGATCGGGTTCAGTTAACAGCCATCAATCTATCGCTCGGGTTCAGTAACGCGTAGCCTGCAGTGCAATCGCTCGGGTTCAGTTAGATCCCAACGCCTCGCTCGGGTTCAGTTAGATCCCAACGCCTCGCTCGGGTTCAGTTAGAGCCAACACCTCGCACACACGCGCGTACGTGTACAAGAGAAATGCGCATCGCTCGGCCCCCGACCTCCCACCTAACCGGGAACTCCCCGAAGTTTTCCTCCCCCTCACTTCTACCACGGTTTTTTCCGTCATGGACGGTCCAAAGAATGTCATGCAGCTGCGTCTCCGGCCCGCCCAGGACGAAAAGCCCATTTTCTGTCATGATTTTTTGTCATAGAAGTAGGGGCCCACCACATCTATGATGATACCGGGTTTTGTCACAATTATCGTCATAGAAGTGTCATATGTATGACCGGAAAAAAATTCGTTCGGCCCAAAATGTCATGGATGTGTCTTTTTTTGTAGTGCCATAAATCCTAAACTCACCAAAAAGTCATCAAAGGTGGCAAGGTGTCATGTCATGGCACATATATGTCGTGGTAAAAACATTGCCAATTTGGGCCAAGCTTTATTACAAACATCTTACAAACCAGAGCCTGTCGCAAGAACCCTCATGGTTTCGATAGGGAAACATGTCCCCTTGTGGGCCAAACAAAAATCACTCCCTCTTCTAGCCTCATATTTTCTTCTACACGTGACACGGAACAACTGGAGATTCACGCTGAACTTTGAAATTATTCAGGGTTCGTTTGACCTTTTTTATTCATTAATTGAGTTTTCTAGGCATTTAATGTCCATCATTCAAATCCAAACTACAAATACATGCTCCAGTGCACCAAAATGGCTAGAAAAAACGTACATGTTTCCTTGGGGTGCATGTTTAGGTCCCATGGAATGAATGGGAACGAATTCAACCGTCTCGCTGTCCTGGCATGGCCACAAACAGTGTGAATCTCAGTTTTTAATTGTCTGTAAATCCAAAACTTACCAGGAAATCATGAAACATGGCATGGTGTCACTACATGGTATATATAATTGTCCAATTTGGGCGAAGCTATATTACAAGCCTTTTACAAACCGGAGCATGTCGCAACCCTCGTGGTTCCAGTAGGGAAACTTGCCCCTCTTGTGGGTGAAACGATAATTGATGCCTCTTCTCGCCTTGAACTTTGTTTTCTACAGGCAACATAAAATAATAGGAGTGTCGGGCTGAAATTTGAAACTGTTCAGGGTTCGTTTGGCTATTGTATATATATTACTAACTACTAATTTTTCTATGCATTTAATGTAGACCATAATTCAAATTTGAACTACAACCACATGCTCCAGTGAAGCAAAATGGGTGGGAAATCGTACATGTGTCATCGGGTGCATGTTTAGGTCTCGTTGAAGGAATGAGAATGAATTACTAACTTGTCGTCGTCCTAAAACAATGAGAATCTCGGTTTTTAAATCCCAGTAAATAAAAAAGTCACCCAAAAACATGAAACTTGGCATGGTTTCATGACATGGCACATATATGCCATGGTAAAAAAATAAATCGATTTGAGAAGAGGCGCACACATTAGTAGCCAACGAAGTCCTTTTTGAAACAAAAAGCTGACACGTTAATATCGCAAATGGTTGTATTATATTTACAGTCTCAAAATTAAACCATACTCGGTGGCGTGCGTGCAGCTATTTGATTAGACGGGACAAGCACAAGAAGTCCATCGTGCAGGATCAACGGGACGCGTGCGAGCAGTCCATCGCGCATGCTCGACGGGATGTGTGAATCTGTCGGGGTTCTGGGAATGGGGGTCCCTAGACTTGCCTTCCTGCGGCCCGCGCCGTGGCTCAAGTGAGGGCCCAGCGCGGCCCAGCTTCATCAACTCAAGCTCAAGACCCTCGCGAGGGGCCAAGCCTCGCGGGGCGGACGAAAGGAACCTTCCTCAGGAGCAGCCTCGTCAGGCAGGCTCACGAGGAGGCGGAGAGATCAAGGCAGGGTACCTCAAGAGGGTGCCCCGTGATGCAAGCCATGACGATTGAGATCAGGCGGGCGCCAGCCTGCGCAGTGTCCTCATTTCCCCTTTGGTGCAAAGGAGGCAAGCACGGGCCAAGGCATCATGCAAAGGTTACCGCTTCGGTGCAACACGACCAAGACCAGCAGAGCGGCAGGACGGAGGTCATCGCAGAGCCCAGGACGGCGTCACCGTCAGAGCCTTTGGCAGCCGAAGACCAACTTTAGTCAGGATAAGTGTACTAGATGTTCCCCTTCAAAATGGCTAATTGTTGGCGCCCTTCCCGCTCGTTATTTGGGAAGAGGCCCAGGGCCTCCCTCTATAAATAGGACTAGCCACCACAGAGAGAAAGGGGAACAGACCAGAACATGTCGAACCTACCAGAGAGAAAGACAGAAGTGACTGGACTCACCCAAGCAGTCCATCGCACCAGCTCAAGAACATGTTGGGGAACGTTACAGAAAATTAAAATTTTCCTACGGTTTCACCAAGATCCATCTATGAGTTCATCTAAGCAACGATTCATGGGAGAGGGATTGCATCTACATACCACTTGTAGATCACGTGCGGAAGCATTCACTAGAACGTGGATGATGGAGTCGTACTCGCCGTGATCCAAATCACCGATGACCGAGTGCCGAACGGACGGCACCTCCGCGTTCAACACACGTACGGAGCGGATGACGTCTCCTCCTTCTTGATCCAGCAAGGGGAAGGAGAGGTTGAAGAAGATGGCTCCAAAGCAGCAAGACGACGGCGTGGTGGTGGTGGAGCAAGAAGATTCGGCGAGGCTTCGCCAAGCTTCGTGGACGGAGGAGGAAGAGGTGTAGCAGGGGAGGAGGCGCCAGAACTTCAGTGCGGCTGCCCCTCCCCCTCCCTTTATATAGGCCCCTGTGGGGGCGCCCGCCCTGGAGATCCAATCTCCCAAGGGGCGGCGGCCAAGGGGTGGAGTGCCCCCAAGGCAAGTGGGCGCCCCACCCTAGGGTTTCAACCCTAGGCGCAGGTGGGCCAAGGCGCACCAGCCCACTATGGGCTGGTTCCTCCCCACTTCAGCCCATAGGGCCCTCCGAGATGGTGGCCCCACCCGATCGACCCAGGACCCTTCCGGTGGTCCCAGACAATACCGGTGACCCGAAACTTTCCCGATGGCGAAACAACACTTCCTATATATAATTCTTTACCTCCGGACCATTCCGGAACTCCTCGTGACGTCCGGGATCTCATCCGGGACTCAACAACATTCGGTTTACTGCATACTCATATTCATACAACCCTAAGCGCCACGAACCTTATGTGTGTAGACCCTACGGGTTCGGGAGACACGTAGACATGACCGAGACAGCTCTCGGGCAATAACCAACAGCGGGATCTGGATACCCATATTGGCTCCTACATACTCCTCGATGATCTCATCAGATGAACCACGATGTCGAGGATTCAATTAATCCCGTATTCAATTCCCTTTGTCAATCGGTATTTTACTTGCCCGAGATTCGATCGTCGGTATCCCAATACCTCGTTCAATCTCGTTACCGGCAAGTCACTTTACTCGTACCATAATGCATGATCCCGTGAAAAGACACTTGGTCACTTTGAGCTCATTATGATGATGCACTACCGAGTGGGCCCAATGATACCTCTCCGTAACACGGAGTGACAAATCCCAGTCTCGATCCGTGTCAACCCAACAGACACTTTCAGAGATACCGTAGTGCACCTTTATAGTCACCCGATTCACGTTGTGGACGTTTGGTACACCAAAGCACTCCTACGGTATCTGGGAGTTACACGATCTCATGGTCTAAGGAAGAGATACTTGACATTGGAAAAGCTCTAGCAAAACGAACTACACGGTCTTGTGCTATGCTTAGGATTGGGTCTTGTCCATCACATCATTATCCTAATGATGTGATCCCGTTATCAATGACATCCAATGTCCATAGTCAGGAAACCATAACTATCTATTGATCAACGAGCTAGTCAACTAGAGGCTCACTAGGGACATATTGTGGTCTATGTATTCACACGTGTATTACGATTTCCGGATAATACAATTATAGCATGAATAAAAGACAATTATCACAAACAAGGAAATATAATAATAATCCTTTTATTATTGCCTCTAGGGCATATTTCCAACAGAACAGCCCCTCGCGAGGCTGTTCTTCCTTTGTACTATTCTTCATCAGCCCCGGAGGCAATCCACCACACCACACACTGGAGTAGGGTATCACACCACAACGGTGGCCCGAACCAGTATAAATCTTGTGTCCCTTGTGCTGTTTTTCGTTCCTAGTTTAGATCCCTTGCAAACCATTAACGCATGAGCTGGTAGGGGAAAGATCTCCACGCGCACCCCAGTGTTCGTACCTCAAGGGTCTGCCGGAACCCAAAATCCAACATTTCGCACGCCAATTAGGGGTGCGCCGGAATCTTTCTTCCGCTGGTCGCGTGTGATCTTCCGTCGTGTCCATGGCTGACGCTCGCCGAGCCCGCGCCAAGCTCTGGGCTGCTCGCGCCGCTCGATTCGCCCAGACGGCTCCCGTCGGCGGACACCCCCGTCGTTCCCCGTCGCCTGCCACCAACGCCGCCACCGGCCCGGCGGGGAACGAGCAGAAGGCCTCGTCCCTGCATCCATCGGTGAGGCGAGAAGGCCGCACCGCTACTCCTTCGCTCGGCCCTGCTGGTTCTTCGTCCCGCGCGCACCGCGCTCCCATGGAGGCTCGAGCCGTGCTCATCGCGACAAACGAGCTCCTGCGCTACCACCCTGTCGACGACGTCTAGAGGAGTGGCTCGACCGCGTCGCCGAGCTCATCCATGCCGCAGGGGGCTCCCCCGTGCCGTCCCTCTCGCTGCCTCTCCCTTCACCCCGTGTGGGAGGCAGGGAGCCGGAGGTGCCCCCGCCACCTCCTCCCCAAGAAGGCGCCCTGGCTCCAAGGCGCGTGGCCTCGGGCCGAGACCCTCCGCGTCCGGCGCCCGCGCAACATGAAAGGAGCTGCCAGGAGATCCCTCGTCCCCAAGAAGGAGCTCGCGTGCTCCCAAAGACCGAGCGCCAAGATCGCGCTTCCAGCGCCACGCGTCAAGACCCGTGCTGCTCCGGTGCAGCGGTGCGCGGGAATCCACAAGAGCAAGCTCCGCATCAGCAGAGAGCCCCGGTGGCCACTGCAGGCTGCCGCGCCTTCACCGCCGAGCTACGTAGCGTCGCATGGCCCGGCAAGTTCAAGCCAGACCTGCCTCCTCGCTACGACGGCACTGCCGACCCCGCGGAGTTCCTTCAGCTCTACGAGCTGGGCATCGAAGCCGCCAACGGGGATGAAAAGGTCATGGCGAATTGGTTCCCCATGGCGCTCAAGGACAGAGCCCGAACCTGGCTCCTGAACCTGGCTCCCGGCACGATCTCCTCCTGGGACGAGATGTGCACCCGCTTCATCACGAACTTCCAAGGCACTCGCGATCGGCCTCCGGCCGTGAGCGACATGCGCCGCATCAAGCAGCAACCAGGAGAGACCCTGCAGAAGTACATCCAGCACTACAACAATGCCCGCCTCAAGATCCCCAGGATGAGTGAGGAAGCCATCATCTCAGCCTTCTCCGATGGCGTGTGTGACGTCCAGATGAAGGAGGAGCTAGCAATGCATGAAGACCTCTGCACATCCCTGGAGCTGTTCAACTTGGCGACCAAATGCGCCAGGGCTGAGGAAGGGCGCCTCTCCCTCCTCGAGCTTCCACCGCCGATCCGTAAGAGAAGAAGCCCAAGGTCAAGGACGTGAAGCGCAAGGGGCTGCCGTGCTCGCGCAGTAACTGCATACCAAGCTGCAGGCAGGATCAGCCCGAGTCATCCAAAGGCAGCCGATCGCTTATACCACGACCTCCACACCCACAACACCAACGAATGCCGGGAGCTCGGGGCCGTGCGAGAAGGCGTGTCGGCCCGGCGCCCGGCGCAATGATCAGAGCTACGGCCGAGGAGGAGGAAGAGGCGCAAGACGCTGGGAAGACCGTGGCCCTCGCCAAGGATGGCGAGACAGACCTCGCGAGGACCGCTGGCAAGACCAGCGTCGCGAGGGAGGTTGGAGGGACCAGCCTCATGAGGACCGCCCTCAAGGCAACGCAGGGCTCCCGCCTCTGCCACGGCCGCGCAGGAGGTATGAAGACCATCATCGGGGCCGAGGGGCTGGGGGCTTCCGTGAGCCACGCAGCGATCGCTTGCATCTGGGTGGCACTCAGGCCCCAGCCTCTCAGCGCATCTTCAAGCAGTTTGCTCGCGAGGTGAATGCAGTCCTCCCCAAGCCTAAGGCCACATGCCCTCTCAGGTGGTCGTCATGCGCTATCACGTTCAGCTCAGCGGATCAGCTCAATTGTGTGGCAATGGCTGGAGTCCTCCCCATGCTTTGCTCACCAGTCATCAGCAACGTGCAAGTCACCAGGACCCTCATCGACGGTGGAGCAGGACTCAACGTCCTATCTGTCGAGACATTCAACAATCTCCAAGTGCCATACGATCAGCTTCAGCCGACCAAGCCTTTCTCAGGAGTCACCGATGGCTCCACCGTCCCGATAGGGCATGTTCGCCTTCCTGTCACCTTCGGACAGTGCAACAACTACCGCACCGAGCTCATCGACTTTGATATCGCCCACATTCACCTGCCATACAATGCCATCCTCGGGTACCCAGCTTTGGCCAAGTTCATGGCAGTGACTCACCATGGCTACAATGTCCTCAAGATGCCAGGAAGCAGAGGAGTCGTCACAGTGCCCTGCGAGGAAAGGGATGCAGTGTTCTCTCTTGAGCGTGCCTTCCAAGCTGCAGCAATCAAAGACCCAGATCACAGGAGCGGGAGACTTCCCGAGGCAATCCATAAGAAGAAGAAGGCTTCGCCTGGTCCAAGCCCTCGTGGGGAAGGCACCTCCAGAGGCGTGGCAACAGGACCCGCGCCCGTTCAAGGGGCGCCACCCTCTATCGCATAGGAAGGCGCGCCTGGCGCCCTCCTCAGGCGGGGCTCGGGGGCTCTTTCATGGCGAGCCACCGACCTAGCCCGGGTCACGAGGGAGGCACTCGGGCACCATTTGGAGGCGTGCTTCAAGGCACATTTCCCTCAGGAAGGTATGAGGCAAGGAGGGCCAAACCCTCAGGAGTTCATCACGAGGAACACCCAGGAGCTACAGGAGTCGAGAGTCATGCGCGGTTGTCGCCGCTTGCCTGCCGTGGCCCCACATCCAGGCGAGGATGGTGGGCTGCGAGTCTGCATCAACATACCAGGGCTCAACCGGGCCGCGTCTCAGGAGCGCCTCTGGCCCTCACGCGTGGGGCGTTGCGAGGGTCCACCTCACAGCTACGTTCGCATGCCTTTCGGCCTGCCGAACATGGTCATGACCCATCGGCGCTTCTTGAGGTGCGCTCTGGAGGCTCGGGAGGTCAAGCAGCCTTGATCCCGGCAGAGATGGAGATGGCTCTCGAGTTACCCCCCGTGCCCCCGGAGCCTCCCGAGGCTCCAGGTCCGGAGGGCTCGTGAGGGCCGGCTTCCTCATCACGCGTCATCCGCTACCTCAACATCCCGCCATCTCCGACCATATCAGGTGACACCTTTCCAAGTTCCGTTTTCAGGGAGCGCCTTCGAGCTGCATCATTCCCAGGCCGCGTGGGTCCGTCCCTGCGGCATGTATTTGTTTTGCATATGTTCTTTACTTACCTTGTTGGGGGCGCCCCTCGGGCTGCATTATCCCCAAGCTGCTCGGGCCAGACCCAGTGGCGTGTGCTTTCTCTGCACCTATCTAGATGGATTTGCTCCTCCGTGCTTAACTTGATTCACATAATTATTGCCTACTACCTGTCGCGGGCCTCTCCGCCCTAATGCAAAGCGCTTGCATGTTAAAAGGGGGATACCTGAGCATCGCGACTCATGGGTTTCATCTTGGCTCTCCAGCCCTCACCCCGGCCTTGACCCATGGCATCGCGACCTGTCATACCAGCGGTGAGCTTCGCTCGAGGGCCGGAACACGAGGACGTGAGCATTTGCATCCTAACCCTGCAGGGACACACAATTGATAAAGGCCCAGAGCCAGGCGTAACCCGCCTCGAGGTAGGGCCTCGTGAGTCCTGTGCTGGCTCACGGGTGCCCAGATACACCTCTCCTAGCCTACCGTGCCGGCCACGTGTGTCGGGCGGGGTTATACGCCTTGAGGCTCCTCCCGAGGGGAGCCCCCTCCCACGTACCAGTGGAAGCACCATGCTCCGCGCTGGCTAACGACACTGCCGAGGAGCGGCTATGCCCGTACACATATGGAAGCGCTATGCTCCGCGCTGGTGATAAACAACTGAGGGCGGCTCTCAACCGTATCAACCTCAGGGAGCCCAGAGCTCGGTGCCTGGCGCCATCGCAACGCCTCCCCTCGGGAGTGCTGCGCGAGGGGGCTGGACACGGGGCCTGTGCCCGGTCCACGACCGAACGTACGCCACCTAGCCAGGTCCCTCGGACCTGGTCGTCGCGCGCCTCCCCGAGCGGAGCCAAGGTATGAAAATTCGTTTGAACGTCAAGGGGACTCGAGCATCGTGACTCAGGGAGCCTAACTGGTCACGTAGCCCCTCAGTCCTTAGTCCTGGCCTTGTCTCCGGTCGGGGCTAACGGCGGCTGAGGTATGCGCGGGGCCGGGCCCTGCCGACGTAGAACGACCAATCCACTCCTATGCCTCCCGTCCCTACTTGTTGTTCGCGTGTCAAGGGGGACTCCTGAGCATCGCGACTCAGGAGCCTAACTTGCCACGTAGCCCCTCACTCCTTGGTCCCGTCCTGGTTTCCGGTCGGGGCTAACGGCGGCTGAGGTATGCGCGGGGTCGGGCCCTGCCGACGTAGAACACACGCAAGTAGGAGGGAAGAATGCGAGTTCAAAGCAAATATTACAAGCCATAAGTCATTTCACAACGCCAAACACAAGTTTAAATGCCTCCACGAGGCATGGTGCATGTCGGAGGAACTAAAACAGAGCGGAAGCTGCGAAGGGATCACTTTCCTGTGGCGCCTCCACCTCCCGAGGCCGCGGAGCTGGCGGCACCACGCCCAGGCAAGGTGCTGAAGGCGCGGAACTTCCCCAGCAGGGCCTCGGCTCGGCCTTTCACGCTACCTCGGCAGCGATGGCGGCAAGGTCGCCGCTCACGTGCTCCAAAGAGCCATCAAGGTCGACGCTGGGGTCGTGAAAATGAGACATATTTGAGGACACGCGTCATTGCGGAAGACAGGGCATGCGCCTCGGCCTCGGCCGTGGGGCCAAGGTCGTCCGCGACATCTTCAAGCGCTCGGACCAAGAAAGGAAGCAGCTCGGCGGGGCCGTCCTCTGCACCAGCCAACGGCTTCTCCAGGCCACCCTCGTAGAGCGTCTTCAATGCGGTGCGAGCGTTCTCCTCCAACCTGGCGAAGGCCACCCGATCCTTAGCCAGGATCTTTGCCTTCTTGTCTAGCTCGATCCTCTCCGCTTTCAGCCGATTGTTCCAAAGATCTCCGGCCCGGCCACAGCGGTCATCAAGCTCGGCATCCCGGTCCTCGACGGCGGCCTCCCGAGCCTCCATCTCCGGCGGCTGCGGACCTCCTTGGCGAGGCTCACACGCAGGCCTTGCGGCTTCGACCTCCGGCGCCTTGCAGTGGTCCCGGCGGCGTCAAGGGCGTCGCCAAAGATCGCAAGCGGCCCTAGCCTGGCAGGCGGCTTGTTTCTCCCCATCGGAGGCTGACGCGGCTTGGCTTAGCGCCACTCGGATGGAGGCAGCAGAGCGGGCCCAGCCAGAAGCTAGCTCCAGGCGCCCGGCCACCAGACGGGGATCAGCATTTCGGAGATCCTCTTGCAGCCGGCTCAGTTCGCTGGCAGCCTGGTCCAGGATGGCCGAGGGATCAAGGGGCTGAGCCGGTGGAGCAGGTGTAGAAGACGGCAGCATGATCATGGCAGCCGGAGAGGAGGAGCCCCTGGGCCTTGGGAACCTCGGCAACAACGTCAGCGCAGCACCTCCAGAGTCGGCGGGCCACGAGGCTGACTCACCGCCAGAGTGCCCCTGCTGGGCTTGCGAGGATGACCGGGCATGGGAGGCGCGAGCTTTGCTGCCTCCTTTCCCTGCAGACGGAGCCGCAACCCCGGCAGGCGAACCCGCCTCAAGCAGGGCCACAGAAGCCCCCTTCGGCCTTTTTGCTGCAGGTGTCGACCTAGCCAAGAGGATACAGACGTCAAGCCTCGGCGGCAGAAGCAAAGCAAAACACGGATCGAACACTTACTGGTCATCGTCCACGGACTCAAGCAGCCTCCGGCCAAACTTGAAGCCTGAAAGCCTGCAGCTAGAGTCAGCCTTGGGAGACCCGGAAGCAGTAGGCGTGGCGGGAAGGCCGGAGCTGGCCTCAGACCGCCCCAGAGCCAGAACGGACCCCGGGAGAACAAGCCCCGACCTGCCCTTCCTCAGAACCAGGGGAGAATCCTCCCCTCCTCGCCTGGCACCGGCCTCGTCGTCGTCCAACATGGAGCGAAGGGCGAGGGACCTGCGCCGAGGGAAGGAATCCCCCGACTCCTCGCGATCGCCAAGTCAGAACCTTCTTCCTCCACCTCCTCTTCTTCCTCCTCACTCTCACTGGAGCTGATGGAGGAAGCGTTCACCGCCGCCAACATCGTCGGATCCTCGGGAGCTCCCATGGGCACCAGCCCCTCACCATTGAAGGTGGGCATGGCGTTCACCACTCGCTCACAGTCGTCGCGAAGGAACAGGGGAGCGGGAGCGCCCTCCGGCCTCGCCACGTCTCCCCCGACCAAGGAGTGAAGAGCCGCGACCAGATCTTCGTCAGAGAGAGCCTCGGAGCTCAGGCGAAGGGCGTCACCTGCCTCCCCAAGCCTCCACAACGGGAGCGAATGCTCCTGGAGCGGAGCCACCCGGTGTTCCATGAACTCCCTCAGGAGCGTGGCCTGCCAGCCTTCGCCGCCAAGCTACTCCGGCCGAGGGTCGCGTCTATCCTCTTCAAAGACCATCTTCGCATGAGGGTCGATTTAGCTCAAGACGAGACCATGCATCAACGGTCTTGGGCTGCCCCGACGGCAGCGCCAGTCGGGGATGGATGCGCCCGACATCCACCAGGACCCACTTGCTCCTGAAGCCTTCGATCCTCTTCCCGGGCTTGGAGATGGAGTTGGAGCTGGAATGCGCGATAAAGCTCGCGCATGTAGTAATAGGGCAACGAGAGACCCGGAGGTAAAAGTAATGGCGCAGCAAAGCCACCGAGGGCTTTATCCCAACGTGAGCCTCACAATAGTAGGCGAAAATCGCCAGGAGAAGAACAGAGTTGGGGTGGAGATGCAGAGCTTGCAAGTTGTATTGGCGGAGAACAGCAAAGAAGAACTCGGAAAAAGGAGGGACCAGACCGGCGACGATGGCACTCACAAAGAATGGGTAGGAGGTGCTCCTCTGGCCTTCAGGATGATCAGAGCCGGCCTTGAGCACAGTCTCTCCTTGGTTGCCATGCGCCACCGTCCTCCGGCGCACAAGGACGAGATTCTTCTCCAACACAGTCGGAGGATCCAGAGCCGGAAGGTACCAGGCCTCAGGCAGGGTCTTGCGAGGCACCATGGCTTGCAGGATGGGAAGGATTGAGATAGATCTGGAGGATTTCTAGAGCAAAGAGGAGAAGGGCGAGAAAGGGGATCTGGAGCAAGACGAGCAAGAACGAGCACCAAGTCTGGCCCGGGCATCCTTTTTGTCAGAAGGACGGTTGCCGAGGCATTGTGGGGAAGCGGAGACGCCCACGACCAATCAATCGCCACACGGCGCCCAAGGCCGCAGGCTGTTGGGGCCCGCGGCACTTCGCACTTGCCCCTTCGCTTCTCTGCTAAGCCAAGTCCGGGCACGCCTTGGGCCCGGGGGCTACTGTCGGCGTTCTGGGAACGGGGGTCCCCAGACATGCCTACCGGCGGCCTGCGGCGTGGCTCAAGTGGGGGCCCAGCATGGCCCAGCTTCATCAGCTCAAGCTCA
Source organism: Aegilops bicornis (assembly GCA_021605145.1). NCBI lineage: Eukaryota > Viridiplantae > Streptophyta > Magnoliopsida > Poales > Poaceae > Aegilops > Aegilops bicornis. The sequence goes on along the minus strand of CM038673.1, from coordinate 670,741,323 downwards.
AGACCCTTGTGAGGGGCCAAGCCTCATGAGGCGAGACAGGAACCTTCCTCAGGAGCAGCCTCGTCAGGCAGGCTCACGAGGAGGCTGAGAGATCAAGTCTGGGTACCTCACGAGGGTGCCCCGTGACGCAAGCCATGACGATCGAGATCAGGCGGGCGCCAGGCGGGCACCAGCCTGCGCAGTGTCCTCATTTCCCCTTTGGTGCAAAGGAGGCAAGCACAGGCCAAGGCATCAGGCAAAGGTTACCGCCTGATGCAACAAGACCAAGACCAGCAGAGCGGCAGGGCCGGAGGTCATCGTGGAGCCAGGGGCAGGCGTCACCATCGATCCTTTGGCAGCCAAGACCAACTTTAGTCAGGATAAGTGTACTAGATGTTCCCCTTCAAAATGGCCAATTGTGGCGCCCTTCCCGCTCATTATTTGGGAAGAGGCCCAGGGCCTCCCTCTATAAATAGGACTAGCCACCACAGAGAGAAAGGGGAACGGACCAGAACAGGTCAAACCTACCAGAGGGAAAGAGAGAAGCGACTGGACTCACCCAAGCAGTCCATCGCACCAGCTCAAGAACAGCCCCTCGCGAGGCTGTTCTTCCTTTGTACTATTCTTCATCAGCCCCGGAGGCAATCCACCACACCACACACTGGAGTAGGGTATGAAACCACAACGGTGGCCCGAACCAGTATAAATCTTGTGTCTCTTGTGCTGTTCTTCGTTCCTAGTTTAGATCCCTTGCAAACCATTAACACGTGAGCTGGTAGGGGAAAGATCTCCGCGCGCACCCCAGTGTTCGAAACTCAAGGGTCTGCCGGAACCCGAAATCCGACAGAATCATGTCCACCTCACAGGCTCGACGGGACACGTGCGAGCAACAAGGCCACCCATGCTCACCGGGAAGCGATCTCTTTGACCTCCATGCACCAGCCGCCCCCCGCCTCGCTCACAACTTCTCCATTAATGGGTTAATTAAAGCACCTAGACGGAGGGTGTTTGCTTGTGATCCTATGGCAGCATTTGCTTTGTTCGTGTTTTCAACTAGTATTCCGCCCTAATTTAAATTGCCACATAGGGCAACATTTAATACGACCACAAATAAAATGGCAACAGATAATACGAGCACAAATTTACAATGGCGCACATAATAATCGTCTTAGATATTCCGGATAATTTAAAATGCCACATGCCGCAAAGCCCGGAAGACACGGGGGCAAGAGAAGAAGGAAATTGCAGACAACGATCTGGGTCGCTAGTGTCTCTACTCGTCGATGGATCGTCGGGCGGCAAAATCCTGCAGCTCCTTCTTCTATTCCTCATGACTTTGCTTGAAAGCAGCCACGGATTCCTCCACCTCCTGCTCGCGCTCGATTCGGAGCTTCCTCAAGCCACCCATCAGTTCCTCGACGACCGCTTTCAGCGTCATCTCCGAGGCACTGCTCTGCTCATGCAGCATCTTCTAGCCGGCGGCCTCCTCCTCCTTCTCGGCGACCAACTTGAGGAGCTTCGCATTGTCATCCATGAGTTGCTCGACGAGGCCGGTCGCCTTGTCAATCGAGGCATCACTAATCTTGAGCAGCTTCATCAAGCCGTCGACCAGCTCCTGCTGCGTAGTGACGCCAGCGAGAATGTCGTCATCGCCGGCGTAGGACTTCAGGAACGACGGCTCGTCGCGATGGCCGATGCCGCGAATGCGCTTGTGAGAGCTCGTTCGAGGGCTCCGCGGCGCGCAGGGACATCTCTGTTGCGGCTGCGGCTTCGCGGCGGCACCTCTCTAGTGCTTCCGCGGCCTTGGTCTTTGCTGCCTGGTTATATGTCCACCCTAAACTCCTCCTACCGGTCATGGCGGAATGACCTGACAGAGAAAACCAGTTTTGTGGGTGATGAGGAGAGGAAATGTGAAGTAATTTTCGAGTGGTTAGTTTTTATAGCCCGGTGCTAAGAATGAACACATATTAGTTTGATAGGTGTGAACAGATTTGCAATTCTACTTTTTGTGTTGTAATCAGCAATGTGACGAGAAACAAGGTCAAAATTTATTGATGGCAGAAGGTTGACCACGTGGTTGCTTTCGCCGTTGCTGACCCACGGCGCTACTGACTCTGGCGTCCCTAGCAGCGCTCTGCTCGCCGTTGAGGCAAAGTTACAATGGCAACTGTTAATAATTCTTAATAATTGTCTTACATATTCAGGATAATTTAAAATGCCAAATGCGGCAAGGTCCAGAACACTCACGGCCTACATATGCATACAATTATAATAAAATATAAGCTAAAAGGCTGAGCTGGTGGCCTTCCGACGATGGTCTTCTCGGACTCCATGATCAGCATAGCACCCTTGCGGCCGTTCACTCCGAGTGTCCCGACCCGCCTCCGCCTACGGAGTTGCTAGCGCTGGGAGGCTCTTGGGGCTGTTGGTCCTCTTCCAAAAGAGCTTGACAGCGTGCAATCGCGCGCATGAGAACTCCCGGAACCGCTCCATTTCCATGGCTTTGTCCTGGTCATGACCCACAAGTATAGGGGATCTATCATAGTCCTTTCGATAAGTAAGAGTGTTGAACCCAACGAGGAGCAGAAGGAAATGATAAGCGGTTTTCAGCAAGGTATTCTCTGCAAGTACTGAAATAAGTGGTAACAGATAGTTTTGTGATAAGATAATTGGTAACGAGCAACAAGTAACAAAAAGTAAATAAAGTGCAGCAAGGTGGCCCAATCCTTTTTGTAGCAAAGGACAAGCCTGGACAAACTCTTATATAAAGAAAAGCGCCCGAGGACACATGGGAATTATCGTCAAGCTAGTTTTAAATCACGTTCATATGATTCGCTTTTAGTACTTTGATAATTTGATATGTGGGTGGACTGCTTGGGTGCTATTCTTACTTGAACAAGCATCCCACTTATGATTAACCTCTATTGCAAGCATCCATAACTACAACAAAAGTATTAAGGTAAACCTAACCATAGCATGAAACATATGGATCCAAATCAGCCCCTTACGAAGCAACACATAAACTAGGGTTTAAGCTTATGTCGCTCTAGCAACCCATCATCTACTTATTACTTCCCAATGCCCTCCTCTAGGCCCAAATAATGGTGAAGTGTTATGTAGTCGACGTTCACATAACACCACTAGAGGATAGACAACATACATCTCATCAAAATATCGAACGAATACCAAATTCACATGACTACTAATAGCAAGACTTCTCCCATGTCCTCAGGAACAAACGTAACTACTCACAAAGCATATTCATGTTCATAATTAGAGGGGTATTAATATGCATATAGGATCTGAACATATGATCTTCCACCAAATAAACCAACTAGCATCAACTACAAGGAGTAATCAACACTACTAGCAACCTACTAGTACAAATCCCGGACTTGGAGACAAGAATTAGATACAAGAGATGAACTAGGGTTTTGAGAGGAGATGGTACTGGTGAAGATGTTGATGGAGATTGCCCTCTCCCGATGAGAGGAGCGTTGGTGATGACGATGGCGATGATTTCCCCCTCCCGGAGGGAAGTGTCCCCGGCAGAACAGCTCTGCCGGAGCCCTAGATTGGTTCCGCCTCATGGCGGCGGAGTCTCATCCTGAAAGGTTTCTTATGATTTTTTCCTTGATGAAAGACTTCATATAGCAGAAGATGGCCACAGGAGAGCCAATAGGGGGCCCACGAGGCAGGGGGAGCGCCCTACCCCCCAGGGTAGTTATTTCTGCACAACCCAGGGCGTGCCCCCCACCCTCGTGGACAGGTGGTGGCCCCCCTGACGTATTTCTTCCGCTCAGTATTTTTATTATTTCCAAAAAAAAACTTTCATGGAGTTTCAGGACTTTTGGAGTTGTGCAGAATAGGTCTCTAATATTTACTCCTTTTCCAGCCCAGAATTCCAGCTGCCGGCATTCACCCTCCTTATGTAAACCTTGTAAAATAAGAGAGAATAGGCATAAGTATTGTGACATAACGTGTAATAACAGCCCATAATGCGATAAATATCAATATAAAAGCATGATGCAAAATGGACGTATCAACTCCCCCAAGCTTAGACCTCGCGTGTCCTCAAGCGGAAGCCGATAACGATAAATATGTCCACATGTTTAGAGGTAGAGGTGTCGATAAAATAAAATATAGACATGAGGGCATCATGATTGTTCTCATAACAGCAACATATATGAATATTGCCATATGATTTATTATGCTCAATTAATAATCAATTCACAATGCAAAAGTATGAATCAGAAACTTTATTGAGAACTAACAAACTATAATCTCAGTCATTGAAGCAATTGCAATTTATCATAACATCAGAAAGAGTCTATGTCAGAGCTTTCTAGCAAGTCCACATACGCAACTATCATTTAATCTTTCATAATTGCTAACACTCATGCAATACTTGTGGTAATGGAGTTTTAATCGGACACAGAGAAAGATAGGGGCTTATAGTTTCGCCTCCCAACCTTTTACCTCAAGGGTAATGTCAACAATAATAATTCATGCTGACTAACATCCAATTAGATATATCTATCAGGATCTTTCCAACACCCTGTGCTTGCCAAAGGATAAAATGTAAAAAGGAAAGGTGAAAATCACCATGACTCTTGCATAGGTAGAGGATAATAATAAAAGGTAGGCCCTTCGCATGGAAGCAGAGGTTGCCATGCGCTTTCAGGGTTGGATGCAAAAAAGCTTAATGCGAAAGAACGTCACTTTATATTGCCCCTTGTGATATGAACCTTATTATGTAGTCTGTCGCTTTTATTTCTTCCACATCACAAGATCGTATAAAGCTTATTTCCTCCACACCAATCAATCATACATATTTAGAGAGCAATTTTTATTGCTTGCACCGATGACAACTTACTTGAAGGATCTTACTCAATCCATAGGCAGATATGGTGGACTCTCATGGCAAAACTGGTTTAAGGGTTTTTGGAAGCACAAGTAGTATCTCTACTTGGTGCAAAGAATTTGGCTAGCTAGCATGAGGGGAAAGTCAAGCTCAACATGTTGGATGATCCATGACAATATACTTTATCTCAGATATAAGAAAACATAACCCATTACGTTGTCTTCCTTGTCCAACATCAACTCTTTAGCATGTCATATTTTAATGAGTGCTCCCAATCATAAAAGATGTCCAAGATAGTATATTTATATGTGAAACCTCTCTTTCTTTATTACTTCCTATTAATTGCAACGATGACCAAAGCTATGTTTGTCAACTCTCAACAACTTTTAATCATCATACTCTTTCTATGTGAAGTCATTACTCTCAATACGATCAATATGAACTCTTTATTTCTTTTTATTCTCTTCTCTTTTCTTTTATTCACTCAAGATCATAGCAAAATAATCAAGCCCTTGACTCAACACTAATCTTTATTATATAGCTCACGGACTCGATTGCATAGAGAGATCATAAAGCAAAACTCAAAACTAGATCATACCAAAACTTTTATTCTACTAGATCAAGATACTACTAAATAGGATCGAACTAACAAAAACGGTAAAGATAGGAGATGTTAAGGTGATACAATACCGGGGCACCTCCCCCAAGCTTGGCAGTTGCCAAGGGGAGTGCCCATACCCATGTGATTATGTCTCCTTCTTCGGTGATGGTGATGTGATATTCTTGGCGATAATGCCCCTCAGGATACGATTATCTTCCTTGAGCTTATTGAGTTGCCGCTTCAGATCCATTATCTCCTTACGAAGCATTCCTGTAACGGCTAAAGCTCCTTGCACCCAAGGGTGTTGCATAGCTGCGGGACAACAAGTGACACTCTTCTTCATATTTTCATAAGAAATAAATCTAACATTGGAAGGGATAACCGAGTTTGGAATGGCTGATCTCTGTAGTTCCCCCATCGTGAACCCAGCTTGGAAGCGAGAAGTGACTTCTTGATCATCCATGGCATCTATCCTCATCAAATCAGCCTCCATCTCTTCCTCCGTTGCTGGCCCAAAGTGGTCAGCATCGCTGTTTGTCCTTGGTCTCGATGACGGGTGAGACACCCGGCTCTCCCCGACTGACTCTTGAGAAGACATCTTGCTGTAATCTGCGACAGCAACAACCCGAAATAAGAACAGAGGATATTTACGTGATACAGGAGTCAAAACCTTCGGGAGATTATATAATGAATTTTTACCGACCAAAATACGTATCGTGGAAGAAAACGGAGTCCGGAGAGAACACGAGGTGCCCACGAGGTAGAGGGGCGCCCAGTAGGGTAGGGCGCGCCCTCCACCCTCGTGGAGGCCTCGTGTCCTTCCCGGACTGCTTCTTATTTTCTATTTTTCTAAATATTCCAAAATGGAGAAATGTTGCCTTAAAAACTATTTTGGAGTCGGTTTACTTACCGTACCACATACCTATTCCTTTTCGAAGTCTGAAACATTCCGGAAAGTGTCCCTTATCTATTCCTCCGGGGTTACGGTTGCAATAACATTGGTTTCAACATTTATAGGATTATCTGAGATATAATGTTTGATTCTTTGACCGTTCACCGCCTTTGATTTTTGCCTTCGAAGTTGTTGATTTTTATGGCACCGGAACGATAGACCTCCCCGATAACATAAGGGCCTTCCCATTTAGAGAGAAGTTTTCCTGCAAAAAATCTTAGACGAGAGTTGTATAGCAATACATAATCACCTACATCAAACTCACGCTTTTGCATCCTTTTGTCATGCCATCTTTTAACTTTTTCTTTAAACAACTTGGCAATCTCATAGGCTTGGGTTCTCCATTCATCAAGTGAGCTAATATCAAATAACCTCTTCTCACCGGCAAGTTTGAAATCATAGTTGAGCTCTTTAATAGCCCAATATGCCTTATATTCTAGTTCGAGAGGTAAGTGACATGCTTTTCCATCAACCATTTTATACGGAGACATACCCATAGGATTTTTATATGCAGTTCTATGAGCCCATAATGCATCATCAAGTTTCTTGGACTCTAGATCTATTAACAGTCTTTTGCAAAGTTAATTTGAGCTCTCTATTAGTCAATTCTACTTGACCACTAGACTGTGGGTGATAAGGAGATGCAATTCTATGATTAACGTCATATTTAGCAAGTATTTTTTGGGAAGCACCATGAATAAAGTGTGAACCACCATCAGTCATTAAATATCTAGGGACTCCAAACCTCGGAAAAATAACTTCTTTAAGCATTTTAATAGATGTGTTATGATCAGCACTACTAGTTGGAATAGCTTCTACCCACTTAGTAACGTAATCAACAACAACTAAAATATGTGTATATCCATTAGAGACAGGAAAAGGTCCCATATAATCAAAGCCCCAAACATCAAATGGTTCAATTACAAGTGAATAGTTCATAGGAATTTCTTGACGTCTACTAATATTACCAATTCTTTGACATTCATCACAAGATAAGACAAACTTACGGGCATCCTTGAAGAGAGTAGGCCAATAAAAACCAGATTGCAATACCTTATGTGCAGTTCTATCTCCAGCGTGGTGTCCTCCATAAGCCTCGGAGTGACACTTGCATAGGATCTATTCCTATTCATGCTCAGGTACACAACATCTAATAACACCATCTACTCCTTCTTTATAAAGATGTGGGTCATCCCAAAAGTAATGTCTCAAATCATAGAAAAACTTTTTCTTTTGCTGGTATATGAAACTAGGTGGTATAAATTTAGCCACGATGTAATTAGCATAATCAGCATACCAAGGAGTAGTACGAGAAGCATTTATGACATTTAATTGCTCATCAGGAAAGCTATCATCAATAGGTAGTGGGTCATTAAGAACATTTTCTAACCTAGACAAGTTTTCTGCAACGGGGTTCTCAGCTCCCTTTCTATCAATAATATGCAAATCAAATTCTTGTAGCAAGAGAACCCATCTAATAAGTCTAGGCTTAGCATCTTTCTTTTCCATAACATATTTAATAGCAGCATGATCCATGTGAATAGTTACTTTAGAATCAACAATATAAGGTCTGAACTTATCACAAGCAAATACAACTGCTAAGAATTCTTTTTCAGTAGTAGCATAATTTCTCTGAGCATTCTCTAAATTTTTACTAGCATATTGAATAACATTTAATTTCTTATCAACTCTTTGCCCTAGAACAGCACCTACAGCATAATCACTACCATCACACATAATTTCAAAAGGTAAATTCCAATCAGGTGGCTGAACAATAGGTGCAGAGATCAATGCTTTCTTAAGTATTTCAAATGCTTCTACAAAATCATCATCAAAGACAAATGGTTTATCTTTTTGTAATAAATTAGTTAAAGGCCGAGAAATTTTTGAGAAGCCCTTAATGAACCTCCTATAAAATCCGGCGTGACCAAGGAAACTTCTTATACCTTTAATGTCCTTGGGACATGGCAACTTTTCAATAGCATCAACCTTGGCTTTATCAACTTCAATACCTCTTTTAGAAACTTTGTGCCCCAAGACAATACCTTCATTAACCATAAAGTGGCACTTTTCCCAATTCAAGACAAGATTAGTCTCTTCACATCTCTGCAAAACTCGATCAAAGTTGCTCAAGCAATCGTCAAAAGAGGATCCATAGGCGGAGAAGTCGTCCATGAAAACCTCACAAATCTTTTCGCAAAAGTCAGAGAATATAGCCATCATGCATCTTTGAAAGGTATCAGGTGCGTTACATAAACCAAAGGGCATACGTTTATAAGCAAAAGTACCAAAAGGGCAAGTAAAAGTAGTCTATGATTGATCATTGGCTGACACAGGTATTTGAGAGAAACCAGAATAACCATCTAGAAAGCAAAAATGTGTATGTTTGGATAATCTTTCTAGCATTTGATCGATAAAAGGTAAGGGGTAATGATCCTTTTTAGTAGCTTTATTTAATTTGCGGAAATCAATTACCATCCTATAACCTGTAATAATTCTTTGCGGGATCAATTCATCTTTATCATTAGGAACGACGGTAATACCTCCTTTCTTAGGGACGCAATGGACAGGACTTACCCACTAACTATCAGCAACGGGATAAATTATACCTGCCTCAAAAGCTTTAGTATTTCCTTTCTTACCACTTCCTTCATCTTATGATTCAACCGTCGTTGATGATCACAAACTGGTTTGGCATCTTCCTCCAAATTTATTTTGTGTTGACATAGAGTGGGACTAATGCCCTGAAGATCATCAAGAGTATATCCAATAGCAAAGATGGTGCTTCTTGAGTTTTCAATAATCTCTCTTCTTCATGCTCACGAAAGGTTAGCACTAATAATAACAGGATATATCTTCTTTTCATCAAGATAAGCATATTTAAGAGTATCAGGCAACGGTTTAAGCCCAAACACGGGATCACCCTTTGGTGGAGGGGGTCCCCTAGGATTTCAAAAGGCAAATTGTGTTTCAGGATGGGTTCCTGTTTAAAGAATACTTCATCTATTTCCCTTCTTTCATCCATAAACATATCATTTTCATGGTCTAGCCAATATTGTTCTAAAGGATCACTAGGAGGCACGGCAATAGAAGCAAGGCCAATTATTTCATCCTTACTAGGTAATTCCTCTTCACGGTGTTGTCTACTAAATTTAGAGAAATTGAACTCATGAGACATATCACCCAAACCAATAGTAACTACATTCTTTTCGTAGTCTATCCTAGCATTAACAGTGTTCAAGAAGGGTCTACCAAATATAATGGGACAAAAGCTATCTTGTGGGGAACCAAGAACAAGAAAATCAGCAGGATATTTAGTTTTCCCACACAAGACTTCAACATCTCTAACAATTCCCATTGGTGCAATAGTATCTCTATTGGCAAGTTATATTGTGGTGCATAATTTCTTTGTATAAGTCATAAGGTATCGCACTAGCACTAGCACCCATATCACACAAGCCATGATAACAATGATCTCCTATTTTAACAGAAATAACAGGCATGCCTACCACAGGTCTATGTTTATCTTTAGCGCAAGGTTTGGCAATTCTAGCAGTTTCACCGCAGAAATAAATAACATGCCCATCAATATTATCAGCCAAGAGATCTTTAACAGTAGCAATATTAGGTTCAACTTTAACTTTGTCAGGAGGTGTATAAGTTCTAATATTGCTTTTACGAACCATAGTTGAAGCTTTAGCATGATCCTTTATCCTAACAGGGAAAGGTGGTTTCTCAACATAAGAAGTAGGAACAATAGGATCATTATAAGTGATAGTCTTTTATTCAACTTTAATAGGTGCAACTACTTTTACTTCTATGGGAGGATGATATTTAAACCACTTCTCCTTAGGGAGATCAACATAAGCAGCAAAAGATTCATAGAAAGAAGCTACTATCTCAGAGTCAAGTCCATATTTAGTGCTAAATTTACGGAAAACATCGGTATCCATAAAAGATTTAACACAATCAAACTTAGGTGTCATACCTGACTCCTTACCTTCGTCGAGATCCCAATCTTCGGAGTTGCGTTTAATTCTATCCAATAAGTTCCATTTGAATTCAATAGTCTTCATCATAAAAGAGCCAGCACAAGAAGTATCGAGCATGGTGCGATTGTTATCAGAAAGCCGAGCATAAAAACTTTGAATAATTATTTCTCTTGGGAGCTCATGATTCGGGCATGAATATAGCATTGATTTAATCCTCCCCCAAGCTTGAGCGATGCTTTATCCTTCGTGAGGCCAAAAATTATATATATAATTGCGATCACGATGAACAAGATGCATACGATAAAACTTCTGATGAAATTCCAATTTCAATCTTTTGTAGTTCCATGACCCCGTATCATCACATAGCCTATACCATGTCGATGCATCTCCCTTCAAAGATAAAGGGAAGACCTTCTTCTTAATAACATCATCGGGTATACCTGCAACCTTAAATAATCCACAAACTTCATCCACATAGATTAGGCGCTCATCAGGATGCTTTGTTCCATTTCCTGCAAACGGATTAGCTAGCAGTTTTTCTAACATACCCGAAGGAACTTCAAAGGGAACATTTTCATTTTCATTTGCAATAGGTTCAGTAGGTTGAGGAGCAACTCTTTGCTCTACTGGTCGGGGTGAAGATACCCCGAACAAGCCTCTCAGAGGATTACTTTCCATAGTAACAAGTGACAGTAAATTTTAGCACACTATATAAATTTTTTCCTTACCAAATTCCACTTACCAAAGGCGCTTCACTCCCTGGCAACGGGTCAGAAAAGAGTCTTGATGAACCACAAGTATAGGGGATCTATCGTAGTCCTTTCGATAAGTAAGAGTGTCGAACCCAACGAGGAGCAGAAGGAAATGATAAGCGGTTTTCAGCAAGGTATTCTCTGCAAGTACTGAAATAAGTGGTAACGGATAGTTTTGTGATAAGATAATTGGTAACGAGCAACAAGTAACAACAGTAAATAAAGTGCAGCAAGGTGTCCCAATCCTTTTCGTAGCAAAGGACAAGCCTGCACAAACTCTTATATAAAGAAAAGCGCTCCCGAGGACACAGGGGAATTATCGTCAAGCTAGTTTTCATCATGTTCATATGATTCGCGTTCGGTACTTTGATAATTTGATATGTGGGTGGACCGGTGCTTGGGTGCTGTTCTTACTTGAACAAGCATCCCACTTATGATTAACCTCTATTGCAAGCATCCGCAACTACAACAAAAGTATTAAGGTAAACCTAACCATAGCATGAATCATATTGATCCAAATCAGCACCTTACGTAGCAACGCATAAACTAGGGTTTAAGCTTCTGTCACTCTAGCAACCCATCATCTACTTATTACTTCCCAATGACCTGCTCTAGGCCCAAATAATGGTGAAGTGTTATGTAGTCGACGTTCACATAACACCACTAGAGGATAGACAACATACATCTCATCAAAATATCGAACGAATACCAAATTCACATGACTACTAATAGCAAGACTTCTCCCATGTCCTCAGGAACAAACGTAACTACTCACAAAGCATATTCATGTTCATAATCAGAGGGGTATTAATATGCATATAGGATCTGAACATATGATCCTCCACCAAATAAACCAACTCGCATCAACTACAAGGAGTAATCAACACTACATGCAACCTACTAGTACCAATCCCAGACTTGGAGACAAGAATTGGATACAAGAGATGAACTAGGGTTTTGAGAGGAGATGGTGTTGGTCAAGATGTTGATGGAGATTGCCCTCTCCCGATGAGAGGAGCGTTGGTGATGTCGTTGGCGATGACTTCCCCCTCCCGGAGGGAAGTGGCCCCGGCAGAACAGCTTTGCCGGAGCCCTAGATTGGTTCCGCCAAGGTTCCGCCTTGTGGCGGCGGAGTCTCATCCCGAAAGGTTGCTTATGATTTTTTTCCTCAACGAAAGACTTCATATAGCAGAAGATGGCCACCGGAGAGCCAACAGGGGGCCCACGAGGCAGGGTGCGCGCCCTGGGGGGTAGGGCGCGCCCCCACCCTCGTGGACAGGTGGTGGCCCCCTGACTTATTTCTTCCGCTCAGTATTTTTTACTATTTCCAAAAATAACTTTCGTGGAGTTTTAGGACTTTTGGAGTTGTGCAGAATAGGTCTCTAGTATTTGCTCCTTTTCCAGCCCAGAATTCCAGCTGTCGGCATTCTCCCTCCTTATGTAAACCTTGTAAAATAAGAGAGAATAGGCATAAGTATTGTGACATAACGTGTAATAACAGCCCATAATGCGATAAATATCGATATAAAAGCATGATGCAAAATGGACGTATCACCAGGTAGCAAATTTCGTCGATCACCTGCATCCTCAAGATATCACGTTGGTGATGTTCTACTTTGTCGGGGACGTCAACTCTACCAAGGATGCGCTCGAGCCTGGCCACCACATCATCGGGATCGAGGTTGACACGGCCGCCGCGGGCAATGATGAAGCCATAGGCTGCCTTTATCTTGACTGAATCGCAGAGGTCCTCTGCCCATTCCTTGCGGGGCATCAGGCTCTCGATGAGTACTGATGACGGCGGCTCTTCGGGTGGGTCATCGATCATGTCGCCGAGCAGCTCTGGATCTTTTGCACGGTGGATGGCAAACTGCTCATCACAGCTCCTCTGCAATATGTCGATTGTGCTCCCAAGGACTGTGACACCGATATTGCTGCCGATGGGCGATGGTGCCTGCACCGGCCGATGAAGCTCTTGCTCCCGAACTTGCGCCTGCTCATTCTCCTCGCCGGAGATGTAACGCAGGTAGGCGTCGACGTTGAAGCTTTGGTCGTTGCCTAGCATGCTTGGAATAACTAATGGTAGATGGGTGAGGACTAGATCTTAGCAGAGTGTCGCGGCGGTGTGTTGCCGCCTGGGTTATATGCAGCAAGCCATTAGCTGGTGGCAGGAAACCGGTGTGGGAATAGGCGTGGATTTTACAATTCATCCATGTGGAGCGCGGGAAGCATTCGCTGGAGCGCGGGAAGACTAAGTAGATCACACACACAACCCGAATACCGTATCCGGTGCCACATGTTATTTATCACACAAGTGTTAACATAAAGAAACGTATGTGTAACTTACTAATCATCGCACACGAGTACTCGCAGACGCATCGTGTGCGATATTCCTAGCCACCGCAAGCAACTAGTTTGCATATTTCAAAGTTTTTGTACACACGTAATCGCATTACCTAACTAACTATATTAACCGTACGTGTTGTAATTTCATCGCCATAAACAGTTCATCCGATTAGACTGTTTGCCACGTATCACACACATCTTTTTAAGTTGAACCGTTTCTGTTGCGTTCGCTAATCGAAAATAGTTCCTCCGAGTGAACTGTATGCCCTATATCACACACACCTTGATCTGGCTAATCGTTTATGTTGCACTCCCTAATAGCAAATGGTTCATCGGAGCGAACTGTATGCCGTATATCGCACACACATTGATATGGTTGCTCATTTCTGTTGTTCTGCCTCATCGCAAACAGTTCGAACGGGTTAACTGTGTGGCCTGAATCGCAGACGCAACTAAAATCTGAACCGTGTTTGATGCATCCTCCATCGCAGACGTTTGCATCATTTCTAACGGTTTTCATACAGCATTGTTTGCGGTTATCGCATCACATACAGTTTCTCGAAGGGTCTCTAATCATAGTGTCGCGTTAGCAGCATCCTGCAGTAGTGACTCCACCCTCGAAAACTGTTGCGATCCCTATACTTGTGGGTTATCAAGACCTTTTTCTAGCGCCGTTGCTGGGGAGCATAGCTATATTTGTTGAGTCACTTGGGATTATTATCATATTATCACTATGAAGAATCTGAAGGATCCGAAGACTAAGATATTCCCTCAAAGACGAGGGAGGTAAGGAACCGCCATCGATTACGCTTTAGATTCACCTTCCTGTTTTGAGTAAAATTGCAACACCACCACATGCTATCAATTCTAATATGTTGCAAGTTATTGATGATGCTACTTCTACTATGAATGATGCTTATGATGATGCTAGTACCTTGCTTGATAATGATGATGTGCCACTTGGTGATTTCCTTGATGAACAAATTGCTAGAGTAATACAACATGATGTTGATGAATCTGATGATGAGCTTGAAACTGAAACTCCTGAAACACCTGCTAGAACTAGCCTTCCTAGATATGAATTGCCTAAGGTACCGGAAGGTTATGCTATGAATGAGGAGACAACTAGAGATATTCTTGCTTGTAAGGATAGAGATGATCTAGAGAAATTACTATGCAAGTATAAAGAAAAATCTTTGAATGCTAGAATGAAATATGATCCTAAGTTTGCTACTTCACCTATCTTTATTGATGATAAGGATTATGAATTCTCTGTTGACCCAGAGTTAATTACTTTGGTTGAATCTGATCCTTTCCATGGTTATGAAATTGAAACTGGTGTGGCACATCTTACTAAGTTGAATGATATAGCCACCCTTTTTACTCATGATGAGAAAACTCGCTACTACTTTATTATCAAATTATTTCCTTTCTCATTAAAGGGTGATGCTAAAGCTTGGTACAATACTCTTGCTCTTGGTTGCGTGCGTAGTCCCCAGGATATGATTTATTACTTCTCTGAAAAATATTTTCCTGCTCATAAGAAACAAGCTGCCTTCTGAAATATTTAACTTTGTGCAAACTAAAGAAGAGGGACTCCCACAAGAATAGGGGAGGCTATGCCAGTTACTTAATGAATTGCCTGATCATCCTCTTAAGAAAAATGAAATACTTGATATCTTCTATAATGGACTAACCGATGCTGCTAGGGACTTCCTGGATAGTTGTGCTGGTTGTGTTTTCAGGGAACGAACTATTGGGCAAGCTGAAGAATTATTGAATAACATATTGAAAGATTATGATGATTGGACTCTTCCTGAACCACCGTCTGAACCCAATTCAAGAAGAGGGGTATATTATATCTCGATCTGAAGATATGCAAGAGGCAAAGAAATCTATGAAGGAAAAAGGTACTAAAGCTGAGGATGTTAAAAGTTTACCTCCTATTGAAGAAATACATGGGCTTAATACACCACCAATGCCTAAGGTAGTAGAGGTAAATTCTCTTATGAAGTTCAATGAAAATGATAATCCTCACAATATGCATTCTAGCCAATGCCTTTATGAGTTTGAAAACTACATTAGAAAACAAGATAACTTCAATGCAAATGTTATGAAATAATTGAGATATAATTCTGATATGATCGCTCGCTTGAGTGACTTGTTATTTAGAATATCAAATGATGTTAGAGGTGTTCGAAAACATGCTTCTATGGTTCAAACTCAACTAGAACAAGTTGCTAAATCACAAAGAGAATTACTTGATGAAATGAATCATAATATGCATGACTTTGTTGTTATAGTTGCAACTAGAGGAGGTAAAATGACTCAGGAACCACTTTATCCCGAGGGACGCCCAAAAATAATTGAACAAGATTCACAAAGAGCAAATACTAGTGCACCTAGTCCTTCTAGAAATAAAAAGAAAAAGAAAAATTATAGGACTTTGCACACTTCTAGTGAACCTGAAATAGAAAAACCTCCTGATAATGAAAATGAAACTTCTATCTCCGATCTTTGAAACTCAATCTGGTAATGAACACTCACCTAGTGATAATGAAAAAGACAATGATGAGGTTCATGAAGAAACTCAACCAAATAATGAAAAAGAACCAGATAATGATGTTGAGATAGAACCACATGTGGATCTTGATAACCCACAACCTTAGAATAAAAGATATGATAAAAGAGACTTTGTGGCTAGGAAACATGGTAAAGAAAGAGAACCGTGGGCTCAAAAACCTATGCCTTTTCCACCCAAGTCAACCAAAAAGAAAGATGATGAAGAATTTGAATGCTTTGCTGAAATGCTAAGGACAGTCTTTTTGCGTACTCGCTTGACTGATATCTTGAAAATGCCTCTTATACAAAGTATATGAAAGACATCATCACTAATAAGATAAAAATACCGGAAGCTCAAATCTCCACTATGCTTGCTAATTACACTTTCGAAGATGGAGTACCTAAAAAACTTGGAGATCCGGTATACCAACTATACCTTGCTCCATCAAAAAGAATTATGTGAAAACTACTTTGTGTGATTTAGGAGCTGGTGTTAGTGTCATGCCTTTCTCTTTATATAAAATACTTGACTTGAATAAACTCACACCTACTGAAATATCTTTGCAAATGGTTGACAAGTCAACTGCCATACCTATCGGTATCTGTGAGGATGTGCCCGTTGTTGTTGCTAATGTTACTATTTTGACTGACTTTGTTATACTTAAGATGCCCGAGGACGATAACATGTCGATTATCCTCGGTAGACCCTTCTCGAATACTACAGGGGCTGTTATTGATTGCAATAAAAGCAAGGTCACTTTTCATATCAATGGTAATGAGCATACAGTGCACTTTCTGAAGAAACAATTCCAAGTGAATGGTATTAATGTTATTGAAAAATCTCCGACAATTACTGTTGGAAGTTTTCAAATACCTCTACCTACTGTCAAAAAGAAATATGAAATGCTTAATGTTGCGGACATTCATATCCCCATTGAGGTAACTTAGTGATTTGCGAAAGTTCTTTGGTTTCATGCTAATCGAAAGTGGTTGTTAATAAGACATGATCAACCTTATTAATGAATCATTTTTGAGCGGTTTTGAATTTGGAGGGTGAGAATACTCACTTCAAAGCACCGGCCTCTGAATTGCTTCATGCCCTGCCAATCGGTCCTCCCCTTGAAGGTGATCGTTGCCTGTACCATGAACCTGAACTCACTGCTCATTACATGCAAGTTCTGATGAAGTCGCTGAAGCCCGGTCAAGCCCCAAGGACCAAATTCCTCATGGAGGAATTGTTGTACATGCCAAGAATAGTCTATCGCATTCTGAGAAAGACTTTGAGTCCAATCAAAGGCCACGACTCGACTGATGAGGAAGTCGTTGGCATCATGAAGAATCTACTATTCAATATCATGCATGGCATTCCTGTCAACTATCATGATTTCTTCATGAGGACTCTGGCAAATGTTGCACTCTCTCCATTTGAGTTGAAGCCTTATGTTCCTTGGATTATGAGATTCCTCAGAAGAAGGTCTTCACTCAACTACAAGGCTGATTTTCAGAATCACCTCAGCTACTTGCCCCCGATTGAAGTCCTCAAGCGGACAAATTCCTCAGCTGATGAAAAGGGCAAGGCACCTACTGTTATTGATGAAGGCATTCGTCCATTGGATGGTCAGTTTCACAAAGCTGCATCTTACTCCACCAATGATGACTCTGCCACTCATGAATCTGCCGCACAAGCTTCAAAGCAAAATCCTCAAGCCACAGCTCCAAGGGTGATGACTGACCATGAGCTTCTCCTCAGTCTTCACCAAAAGGTGGATCGAAACCACAAACGGGTTAACGTCAGTTTGGTTCTATTCTTCACAACATGACTGCTACACACAATGCAGTGAAGAAAAACCATTACTACCTCCATGAAGTCTTCGGTCACACTTGGGTTGTTCTGTCACATCTGTACGGTGAAGAAGATCTGAAGCAAATGGGTCTCAAGGAGGACGTTGACTGGTCTCAACCACCAGCGAAGAAATTCAAGAAGGTCAAAGTTCCCTCCTTGGTGGCCAGCTCATATTCTTCATCACGCGACACGGACGAGAATGAAGACTTGGACGATACTGCGGTAGGCCCTACAACAACAAACCACCCCAACAACACTGGCGCTCCTCCTTCAATGTGATTTTATTCAGGGGCGTTTGTCCTCATTTTTTGATCCTTTTGGTCATTTGATGACAAAGGGGAGAAATTTTAGTTAGTCTTCAAGCGGGTCTACATATATGGGCATTTTTTTCTAAGTTACCACTCTCGTTCTTTTGAATACTTTGCTGGATCGAGTTGTAAACTTAAAACTCTATGGTGGTCTGATACTTTTGCTGTGTTCTTCTATATGATTATTCCTCGTTAATGTTAATGCACGCATGCTGAATTACATCAGTCGCCATATTTCATCATCCATTTCAAATTCTTCACATTATATGTCAAATGCGTGTATGAATTAGAAGATATAGGGGGAGATCTCCATGATTCTACTCTTCAAGTGCGCATTGCTTCGAAAGAAAATTCCTCACTATGCACATCTTCAGGGGGAGTTCTTCTATATCTTGCAATCAAATTCCTCAATTTCGGTATTTACACTTCATATGGTTATCCCCATTGAAATTTTAACCTATATTGTCATCAATCACCAAAAAGGGGGAGATTGTAAGTGCATCTAGTGCCCCTTAGTGATTTTGGTGTATTGAAGACTTATAGGTTAAGGACTGATGTGTTTGTGAGTGTACACAGGTCTATAAGTCTATGAGGAGTTTGATATTTACAGAGAAAGTCAGCCCCTAAAAATGAATATCTTTGACTGAAGACTTTGGATTTCTGAAGACTTTGAAAGTGAATAAATTGGTGTGATCCTGAAGACTTGGTATTCATTCGAGGAACATGAAGCGTGAAGACTTTTGTTTTCGTAGTTTCTTTTTCCACTTCTTGAGTCATAGGAAACACCGTAATGTTAAAGGGGGTCGAGGAAATACTAAGGAAAAATTTCAATGTGATGCTCAACTCAAAATCCTACACCTACCAATCCCTTCGAGTGAAGCCATTGGAAATCTCATACAGATTCAGTCAAATTTCTTGATGTGAGAGACGAAGTTCTTCTGGTCTCTGAGGAATTTGTTCTGACTGAGGAGTTTGGAATTCTCCAGTGTGGATTTCCTACAAGTGAGGAACATGATAGCCCTGAGGAATTTGAGCCTCAAATATCCGACCGTTCTGTCTTTCTGGCATGACTGTCCCAAAATATCTACCCACCTAACGGTCATATCATTGAAGGGCGTTTATGTCTTATCATGTCGGGCTGCTCCCTAGGCTATAAATAGTCGCCCCCTACAACCACTAGCTGGTTGGGTGCTCCAAGAGAAACTGACACTTGTCATTTGAGAGCATCCCATTCTCCGAGGACTTTGAGCGAAATCATCAAGTGAGGAAACCCAAACCCAAACACCTACAAACCCAAAGTGATTGAGCATCACTGAAGAGATTGATCCTGCGTGGATCCGACGCTTGTTACCTTTGAAGATTGTGCATCTTCCAGACGGTTAGGCGTCATAGTCTAGATCATCCAAGAGGAAATTGTGGATCGCCGAGTGACCGAGTTTGTGAAGGTTTGGAAGTCACCTGAAGACTTACCACGAGTGATTGGGCAAGGTCTGTGTGACCTTAGCTCAAGGAGAATATGGTGAGGACTGTGTGTCCTCAGGTTTAAATACCTAGCCGCTCCAACCAGATGTACAACTGTCACAACAGTTGGAACTGGTCTACCAAATCATTGTCTTCACCATGCCAACTGGTTCTATTTCCTCAACTCTTTCATTTCCTCATTGTTGTGTTGTGTGCTTGTTCATATCTGTTTGAAGACTTTGACTGAAGACTTTCTCAATTTTCTCAGTTCAATTTCTTCAGTCTGTTTTGTCTTCATCCTGTTTTATCCTATGCTTATGCTTCCTATACTCTGTGCATGTTTACATTTCATCATGATGACCATGCTTATGTTATGTTATGTTTGCAGCTGAGTACTTATTCCACTGCAAGTAGTTCTTCGCTTAGGAATTTCCTCACCCTGAAATTCCTCAGTGAAGAATTCACAAAAATCGCCTATTCACCCCCCCCCCCTCTAGTCGATATAATGCACTTTCAATTGGTATTAGAGCAAGGTACTCCCTTGTTTTGTGTGATTTTGGTTTAACCGCCTGGAGTTTTAGTTATGTCGACTGCAGGTATGATCAAGGTCTCTGCTGGGTGTCCTACCTTCGATGGGACGAACTACCCCTACTGGAAGAATAAGATGTGAATGCATCTTGAGGCAATTGACAATGATCTCTGGTATGTTGTGGAAAATGGTGTGCCCTCTGTCACACCTTCTGTGAATGTTGCTGATGTGAAGAGATTCAAGCAACTCGATTACAAGCGAAGAACATCATATGTGGCCATCTGAGTGAGTGCTTTGGAAACTGCTAAGCTTATCTGGGATAGGTTGTCCAAAGTGAATGAAGGAGTCTCAACTCAGCGTGACTCTCGAGTTGACGTTCTTCGCAATCTCTTCAATCGCTCCAAAAGACTCGACAATGAAAATGTTCAGCAAACCTTCGATTGCCTCACTGATATCTCAAATGAGCTTCAAGCAATTGGTGCCACTGACATCACCGACCATGAGGTGGTGAAGAAATTGCTGAGATCGCTTGATTCCTCATTTGATACTCTGGCACCGATGATACAAGAACATGGAGATTACAATTCACTTGATCCCGCCGATATCCTCGAGAGGCTAAACACTCATGAGTTCCAGCTTGCTGAAAAGAGAGATCTCTATGGTTCGAGCTATGGCGGATCACGTGCCCTGAAGGCCAAGGCAGTCTCTGAATCCTAAGGTGAAGATTCTGGTAGTAGCCTTGGTGATCCTGAAGAACTGAGCCAGGAACTAGCACTGCTCGTGAAGAAATTTCAGAAGTTCTCAATACGTGGTCACTTTGGAAAATCCGCAAGGAGTAATGATTCCTCATTCAGTGACTATAAGAAGAGACTATGCCACAAATGCAAGAAACCCGGTCACTACATTCAAGACTGTCCTCAGTGGGAAAAGGAATCAAAGAAGAAGAAATACAAGGATTATAATTCTGATGACCCAAAGAAGAAGAAGAAATCTTCAAAGTTTTCATCATCAAAATCCTCGAAGTCTTCATCTCACAAGAAGAGCAGCACCAAGAAGGCTCAGGCATTCATTGGCAAGGAAATGGGCTCTGAAGCTGAATCTAAGGAACATGAGGAAGAGGAGGCATCTGAGAAGTCAGAATCTGGTGTGGCGAGTCTAGCTCTCGCTATTGCGTTCGTCAGCAAGTCCATCTTCAACACTGAGGAAAATGGCTCCACCAACAAGGCTGATGAAGGCGATGATGACTACGCTCCCACCTATTGCTTCATGGCAAAAGGTGCCAAGGTGTCGGAGTAATGGACTACGGGTAGGCAGACCCGAGCCCCCGAACCTTTCAAAACATCGGGGCAGACTGCGCCCCTCAAGACCCCAAGACAAAGAGCCGCCTTCGGATAGTCGGCAACAGAGTCACCGACTACCCCTCTGGGCCGAGTCCCAGAGGCCGCCTTCAGGACAAGCCGACTCCAAGCCAGCGACCTCCAGCGAGGCCGGCTACAAGGAGTCGGCCCGCGACCTCCACCACCTCGCGCCTGGGCGACTATGGGGTAAAGCCGCCTCGCAGCCCATCCCCGCCCAGTCCATAAAGGGCAGGTATGGCTACAGAGCGCCGTACCGACAGAGATCTCCATCCGGGCGCAAAGATCATACATGCCGCCTCGACATCAAGACTGGGAAGATTCCTGTACCCACGATGGCCTGTCTCAGACGACCAAGACGGCGGGATTACTGTCGGCGGGAGTACCGAAGACGGCGAGAGCACCCCAAGGACGGACCCGATGGAGTCGGCCTCCGAGAGTCGGCCGGCTCCTCCCGCGGGATCCACGCGCCATTAACCAGACAAGACGGGGAATGGCAACAGTGATCGCCCGCCAGGCGGCGGCACTGTTGCCATAACCCCATGACCAAGCTCGCGTCATTAGAAGCACGGCTACAGTAATCTGCAGCCGGCAAGACCCGCCCGCGACGGACAAGGGCTGTCGGCCCCATGCTGGGTCGTTGCCAGGGCCCACTAGTCAGCGGGCCCTGTGAGTCGGCGGAGAAGACGGCGACTTAGAGACTGACGGCTTGGACCCACACCCAGCCGGATTACCGTTGTACCCCTGGGGGGTAGACCTATATAAACCCCCCGGGGCACCCATGCAAAGGGTCGGAAGCTAGTAGTTTTAGACACACACATAGAGGGAGAGAAGAGCAAGCTGTGCCCTTCTCCTTCCTCACCTCGAGCAGCTCAAGGAGCCTCTTGTACCCACTTTGCCATAGTGATCATGCAGAGACCTCAAGAGCAGCAAGAGGGGTGTTATCTCCTCGGAGAGCCACGAAGGCTGGGTAAGATTCACGGCGTGCATGTCTTCGCCTCATCCTGCTTCTGTGCACCGGCGACGGTCTACTCGCCCCTCCATGATAAGCCATCCTTTGGCATATGTCGCACCCAATCCCTCGACATTTGGCGCCCATCGTGGGCCCGGTGCACCGTCGTCTGGGACCTGCTCGACGGAACCCTCTTCCTCCCTGGCGAAGCGCAGCCAGCCCGGCGCTGGCCAGATGGATTTTGCCGACGCCGCTGCATGGCGCCGAGGTTGCTGTGGCGAAGTTGCCTCGCCCGAACTTGTCGGGCGAGGTTCGCCTTCTCCGACGAGCTCGGCTCGACGCAGTATCGGACGGGCCCCGAAGCCTCCTCGGGGCCTCTCGAGCAGCTCCACGCCGACGGTGAGCTCGCCGCCGACTGAGTCCGTAGGGCTCCACCGACCCGATGCTTGGTCGATTCCGACAACGCTGCCGCCGACGCTTCCCCACCAACGTGGTGGTCTACGACGAGCCTCTCCCTCGCCCGGAGAGCGGCGGGAGCACCGTCACAGAAGTACTCGTCATCAGTCACGGCGAGCCCTCCGGCCGGGGGACTCGTGACCCTCTCAACGCTGTTCTGCAAGACCTGACCGCCTCCATTCCGGAGGACGGCGACGCTGAAATGCTGGAGGCGCGCCGCCTTCAGCTCCTCGTGGGCGCACAGAAGCTGGCAAGCATGAGACGCTTGTCGGAAGCCTATCAGCGCGAGACGGATCGCGCTGTGGGCGGATCGCCGGCTCCGACCGGGCCTAACCGCTTAGGCGCGGTCCGCAGCGGGCGCTGCCTCGCCATCTGTTTGGCCGGTCGCCTATATACGCCACGCCAGCGAGAACATTCGCGCTGCTCAGCGGCGGCGGACGAGCTGGATAACCGAGGGCGAGGAGCCGCTACCGATGACGGAGCGAGTCCAAGAGCTCCTCGACGCGCCGCTGCGGTAAGACGAAGCCGGCTGCCGCACGGAGGCGCCACGGCGACAACACGGCGACTTGCCTCCTCGCCGAGATCAAGGCGCGACATCTCGGACGCCGACTGGCGGCGTCCGCGGAAGAAAGAACCAGGATCCGGCTGTCAGCCATAGCCGGACTCACATCTCCATCGAACGCGACGAAGACGGCCGCCCCAGGGCGGTGGAGCGGCGGGACGACTATCAGCCTCCTCCTCCCCGCAGAGAAAGGCGAGTCTCCCCGCCACCCGTCGAGCATCCGACTCTCGGCGACCGCCTTGGCCGCCGAGAGGGAGTCGGAGAGAACGACGCCCGCCACCGGATCGAGCGACTCCACCGATCCTCGGTGCTAGAAGAAGAAGATGAGTTGAGCCCACCTGTTTTGGACCTCGCATCCGCGACGAGCCCTTCCCCGAGGATTCACACTCCCCGAGACACACCCAAATACACCGGCTGCGTGAAGCCGGAGGATCGGGCTGGTGGACTACTCCACGGCCCGTCAAGATAGCGAACGGCAACAAGCGCGTTGCCGTAAAGTATGTTCCCCTCATGCTCCAGGGCACGGCCCGGACATGGTTGAACAGCTTGAGGCCCCACAGCATCAACGGCTGGGTCGACTTCACCGAGGCCTTTGTCCGCAACTTCATGAGCACATACAAGCGACCTCCCAAGCCTCGTCAGCTGTCCTTGTGCGTACAAGGCCCCAACGAGTCCACGCGCGACTACCTCACACGCTGGGGCGAGCTCCGGAACTCCTGCGAAGGAGTGCACGAGGTGCAGGCAATCGAGTACTTCACCGCTGGGTGCAGAGAAGGCACCCTCCTCAAGCACAAGCTCCTTTGCGACGAGCCGGAGACCCTCGATGAGCTGCTAGTCACAGCAGACAAGTATGCCACTGCCGAATCCTCCATGAAGACGGAGATCGAAGTCAGTGCGACTGGCAAAGTAGCTCCTCATGCTCCCAGAACTCCAGCTGGCGACGCCAGCCGGCGACAGCAGCAGAATGATCACAAGCGCAAGGCCCGCAGCCGGCTTCCAACAGCCGGCAGTGGCGGCGATCAAGACCAGCAGCCAGAGGGCAGCCTCCGCCAAGCGGCGTAAAGGCGGCAAGTCCAACTGGTTGCCGGCCTTCTCTACTGAGCAGACTCGACGGACCTGCAAGTTCCACAGCGCGCCAAGCCGCCAAATCACACCACCGGAAGTGCCACCGGCTCACCAGGATCGCCAAGGAGACGCGGCCTTGCCCTCCTCCGTCATTGGGCCGCCGCCCACCACCGCCCAAAGAACGGCTGTCCGCCACCGGGCGCAAAGTACAAGACGATTACCTGTAAGAGCACGGCGCCTATGTCGTGTTTACCAACAGTGATGATCGCCGCAGAAGAAAGCGGCAGCAAGCAAGAAGAGGTGAAAGCCGAGCATCAAACGCCCGGAATTCATGCACCGGTCCGAGAAGCCCATCACCGGAGCTGCAAATCACCCGTAGGTGATGTCAATCCGGGCTCCTACGCCCTGGTCTTGGGAGCCGCCCTTGCCACGGATAGGCGGGCCGCTCGCTTCTCGCGAGTACTGATAGACGGACGCAGCAGCATCAACATCCTATACAAGGATACGATGGAGAAGCTAGGAATCAAGCAGAGGCAGCTTCAGCATAGTCGGACTGTGTTCCACAGAATTGTACCTGGCCTTTCCTGCTCAACGATTGGCAAGTTTCTGATAGACGTCCTCTTTGGGGACAAGGATCACTTTCGCCGAGAACAGTCTGGTTCGAAGTGGTGGACCTCGAGAGCCCCTACCATGCCTTGCTTGGCCGACCTGCTTTGGCCAAGTTCATGGCGGTCCCCCACTACGCCTACCTCAAGATGAAGATGCCGAGTTCCAAGGGGATTCTGACCGTAGCCGGCGACTACAGAGAGTCGTCCACCTGTGCAGCTGAAAGCAGCCGGCTAGCCGAGTCCCTGGTGATCACAGCTGAAAAGCGGCTCCTGGATCGGGTCGTGGCGATGGCCGGCAAACAGCCAGAGATATCGTCCGACCCCAAGGAGTCAGAAGCTGAGGGCTCGTTCAAGCCGGCCAAAGAGACCAGGAAGATACCCTTGGACCCGGAGCACCCAGAGAAATACGTTGTCATAGGTGCGAACCTCGACAGCAAATAGGAAGGCGAAGCTCGTCGATTTCCTCCGTGGAGAATCGGGACATCTTCGCATGGTCCCCCAAAGACATGCCAGTGTACCGACGGATTTCGCCGAGCACAAGTTACATGTCCGACCTGATGTGAAGCCCGCCGTGCAGCCCTTGCGCTACCGTCAAGAGAAAAGAAGAGTTGTTGGAGAAGAGATAGCCCGGCTCCTTGCAGCCGGTTTCATCATGGAAGTTTTCTTTCCAGAATGGTTGGCGAACCCGGTCCGGGTACTAAAGAAGAACAAGCAGTGGCGGATGTGTATTGACTACACAAGCCTCAACAAAGCCTGCCCCAAGGACCCGTTCGCTCTACCCAGAATTGATCAGGTGATAGACTCCACAGTCGGATGCGAGCTGTTGAGCTTCTTAGATGCATATTCAGGATATCATCAGATCAAGCTGAACCCGGCAGACAGATTGAAGACCGCCTTAATCACGCCATTTGGAGCCTTCTGCTACCTGACCATGACGTTCGGCTTGAGGAACGCCGGCGCCACCTTTCAGCGTTGCATGCACAAGTGCCTCCTCAAGCAGCTTGGCAGAAACGCCCACGTTTACGTGGATGACGTGGTGGTGAAGACGGAGAGGCGAGGAACACTGTTGGAAGACCTCAAAGAGACCTTTGAAAACCTGCGCCGATTCCAGATCAAGATCAACCCAGAGAAATGCGTCTTCGGAGTACCAGCCGGCCAGCTCCTTGGCTTCCTGGTATCCGAACGCGGCATAGAGTGCAACCCGTGAAGATCAAGGCAATTGAGAGAATGGAAGTGCCCCACCGACCGCTGGATGTGCGAAGTTCACCGGCTACTTGGCGCCTATCACCGATTCATCACCGGCTGGGTGAGAAAGCCCTTCCTCCTGCACTCAGCTTATGAAGAAGACCACCTTCTTGAATGGAACTCAAGGCGGACGGAGCTTTTCTCCAGTTGAAAAGAATGCTGACTACTCCCCAAAGGTTGGCGGCTCCGACTCCAAAGGAGCCCATGCTCTCAGATATTGCCGCCACCAGCCAGTAGTCAAAGACAGCTTATTGTGGTTGAACGCATGAGGAAGGCAAGGCGCTACCTATCCAGAGACCAAGATATTACGAGCGAGGTAATCGTCGACCTCCAAGCGTAACTACCCCCACTACCGTAAGATGTGTTACGGGCGTGCACTTTGCCGCCAAGAAGTTGAAGCCTTACTTTCAAAAGCATTCAATCACCGTGGTTTGCACGGCCCCACTAGCAGAGATCATCGGAAGCCGAGATGCTTCAGGCCGAGTGGCCAAATGGGCCATAGAGTTGGCCCCTACACCATCTTTTACCAGCCCCGCACCGCCATCAAGTCACAAGCACTGGCCGACTTCCTCGTCGATTGGGCCGAGACCCAGTATCTGCCACCAGCGCTCGACTCCACCCATTGGCGGATGCACTTTGATGGCTCCAAGATGTGCACCGGCTTGGGAGCCGGCGTGGTCCTCACTTCCCCTAAAGGCGACAAGCTCAAGTACGCGCTGCAGATCCATTTCGCCGCCTCCAACAACATCGCCGAATACGAGGCGCTCATCCACGGGCTCCGGCTTGCCAAAGAACTCGACATTCGTCGGATCCTGTGCTATGGCGACTCCGACTTGGTGGTCCAACAGTCATCCGCGATCGACGCCAAAGATGCAAATATGGCGAAGCTACCGCTTTCTCGTACAAAGCAGCTGAGTGGATATTTTGAGGGATGCGAATTCCTCCATGTACCAAGGAACGACAACGACCAAGCAGATGCCACAGCAAGAATCGGTTCCACCCGACAGTAATACCATCCGGCGTCGCCCTTGGCGCCTTCTCAAGCCATCCACAAACCGTCACAAGAATCAGACTCCATTTTTGTGTCGGCTCCCCCTGAAGAAGGCAGATCCGACTCTAGAGCCTCGGCAGACGGCACAAGAATCCTTGAAGACGCCCCCAAGAACGCGGCAGTCGAAGCCGGCCCGGGGACTTCGGAACCCGGCCCGGGGACTATGGTGACCTTTGCAAAGACTCGATTGCCCGGGATCGCGCTTAATCGGCCGGGGACTTCTTCAATGCGACAAGCTGCTGCAGACTCAACCCGCCGCCTCCCAGCCCAGCCGCCTCGTCCAAGTAGCGATCTTGGCAGTCGAAGAAATAGCAACACCCTCATGGGCCCAGCCCATCTTGAAGTTTTTGGTAAACGGAGAGCTACCAACTGATGAAACCTTGGCTCGGCAAGTGCAACGCCGAGCGGCAGCCTATACTATAATCAATAGAGAGCTGGTCAGGCGCAGCGTCACCGGTGTTTACAAGCGCTGCGTCGAATCAGAGCAAGGCCAAGCAATCCTCGAAGACATCCATCAGGCGAAAAGTCGGCCATCATGCAGCCTCCAGAGCACTCTGCCGCCAAAGCCTTCCGACACGGTTTCTTACGCCGATCGCCCTAGAAGAAGCCAAGGAATTAGTTCAAAAATGCAAGGTGCGGTGTTCCTCTCCAAGCCGCTTCACCGGCTTCAACGCCAAAGACTATCCCCATCGCTGGCCCTTTGTCAGTTCGGGGCTCGGACATGGTGGGACCATTCAAGACGGCACGAGGTGGCCTAACTCACCTACTTGTCGCGGTGGACAAGTTCACCAAGTGGATAGAAGCAAAACCCATCAAGAAGTTGAACGGTCCTACAGAAGTGACTTTTATCGCCGACATCACGACTCGATGCACGGCGTACACACAAGATCATCACCGACAACGGCACAAATTTCGCCAAGGCGCTCGCCCGTTCTGCGCTGACGCGTGGCATCCGATCGACTTAGCATTCGTTGCCCATCCGCGATAAAGCGGCCAGGTGGAGCGAGCTAACGGCCTCATCTTGTCCGGCATCAAGCCTCGTGCGGGTTGAACCATCGAACGCTCGCCGGGTCTGGCTTGAGGAGTTGCTACCGCCCTTCCGGAGTCTGCGTGCGACTCCAAACAAGTCAATCGGCTTCACACCCTTCTTCCTCGTCTACGGTGCCGAAGCCGTCATCCCAACGGATATAGAGTTCGACTCCCGGCGACTCACCATGTACACCGAGGAGGAAGCAGAAGAAGCACGTCAAGACGGCGTCGATCTGCTGGAAGAGGGCCGGCTGCTGGCACTCAGCCGGTCCAGCATCTACCAGCAGAGCCTGCGCCGCTACTACAACAAGAAGGTCAAGCCAAGATCATTCCTAGAAGGCGACCTTGTGCTCCGGCTGATCCAGCGAACAGCCGGCCAGCACAAGCTGTCGGCGCCTTGGGAAGGACCGTTCATCATCGCAGAAAGTGCTGGGCAACAACTCCTACTACGATCGACGCCGAAGCCCGAGCACGCATAAGAGGGACGACTCCGCAAAGAGACGGAGCGGCCATGGAATGCGAATCTCCTCCAAAGATTTTACTGATTGATGCGGTATGTACCACGCTACCCTTTTGTGTTTGAAATACTAAGACTTCGGGCCCCGAGACGAGCTCGGGACTACCCTCCTTTGTTATACGTATGATAAGAATTATGCCTTTGGGTATGTTCCCTTTTATTATGCTGTTTGGCACCGGGCTCGACTAGTCGGCCCGGGACTCGCCGCTTTGAGCTATGAAGTGCTTCCTGAAGTCCAACAAGTAGCGCACGGTGCCCAAGCAAATCTCTGTCAGAAGCCGCAGACTCATGAGCGACTATTTGGTGGGCAGGAGTAAGATAGAACGGGCGCCCACACGAAAAAAGGGCTAAGGACCCAAAGCATAAACATAGTTTAAATCGGCTCCCAGCCCGTTTCGTGAAACCGACTCTTAAGAAGCCGGCTTGCCGTTTTCTACCCAACTTGCTTAAACGACTCTAAAATGGCCAAGTACTTGCCTTCTCAAAGTAGCCAAGCACTTGACTTAGACAGCAATCCGCAGAGCGGTTGCCCGACGGGCAAGGCGGCATCTAAAGGAAGGCGGCAAGGGAAAAAGCCACAAGAGCAATAAGCAAGGAAACATGAAATTAGAATAATATTTACACAAACTTAGGCCCTTGGCGGATCTTGAACAGAGGTTCGTAATACACCTGCTGGTGGAATTGTGCGAATTAACAAAGTTCTTCGAAAGACTAACAAGCAGATAAAATAAAGCCAAGACAATGCCTAAGAAGCAGTGGATGGGGTTGGAAGGCCGGAGGCGGCGGCGGGCGGCCAGCGCCGGGCGGCCGGGTTGGGCAGTCTCGGTTTGATCGTCCCTGGCAGCGGCTGGCTCAGATGGGCGCGACTCGTTGCTGGAGGCGCGGTCGAGCTGAGGCTGGCCGCCAGCTCCGTCTTCTGACGCCTCCATGCCGTCTCCGTCCTCCACCTCGTCTTCATCCTTGGTGCTGGAGTCGATCACCTCCGCCGAGTCCTCGCCGTAGTCCGGGTTCATCCCGAACCACTCCGGCGGCGCCTCCCCACCATCTTCACCCCGCTCCGGGACGAAGACATTGGTGTCCGTATAGTCAGCGATCGCCGCCGCATGCTCGACGAGGGCGCCCTCCGCGGCCTGCAGCTCCGCCTGGGCTTCTGATCGGAACACGGCCAGCTGGTCCAGGTCGAGCCCTGGATACCACGCCTTGACGAACTCCAGGGCTCGGCGAGCCCCAGCCCGAGCCGCGGAGCCCTTCCAAGCCTCAAGACGCCCAGCCGCGACCTCCGGGCCGTCCGGCTAGGAGTGCGCAGAGCCGGCATGTCCGGCCACAGGGCAGCAATCGCCTGGGCCCCGACACGCTGAAGACGGCGCAGCATCTGATGTGCTGGCCGCAGATGAGCCTCAATGCTCAGGAGCTGCTCGTCAAGGGTCCGGGGGGCGTTGGCTGCGATCTCGGCGCCACCCGCCCTCCACGCCTCGCGTTTGGCCTCGATGGCCTGATTGGCCGCCTGCGTATGACCAGGGAAGAAGTCTGCCAAGAAGAAGAAAAAGCAAGTTAGAAAAAACAGCAGCCGGCTTAACCCATAGTCGGCAACCCAAAAGAGAAAGTAAAAGCAAACTTACCATCGACGATATCTTCGATTTCATGGAAGCCGGAGGTCAGCGCCTCTCTGGCCGGTCCAGCGGAGCGCCACTCTCAAATTCGGCCGGAGGGCGGCCTCTTTCTTCTCCGCCTCAAGGCCGCTTTGAGCAGCTCCTTCGCTCCGCCACCGGCAGAGGCCAGCAGGTCGCGCTCATGCGGCGAAGTTTGTCACACTCCTCCTCTTCGCCAAGAAGGCGGTCTCGGCCGTATTTCAGCTGCCTCGCAGAGCGGGCGTTGGATTCAAGAATAAAAAGGAGAAGGATGCTAAGTCGCCGCTAAGAAGCTGCCAGAAGATCCGGCCCGATCGCGCAGCGATGGCCCGAATCTCGGGGACTACAGCCCACGGTGCAAGCGCGCGCCAAGAAGAAAACTCACCTCGGCTCCTCGCCAGGTCAAGAGCCCTTGTTCAGCTCTTCAACGTTGCGGTTGAAGGCGGTAGCGGAGGTTGTGATATTCTGTAACAAGGATTCCGCATACGTATAAAAACTTGGAAGTAAGCAAATAAAGTTCCGGCCGCCGCTTTGACCCGAATTCAAACTCGGGACTACACCAGTGGAGTACTGACGCCTCTACGTAAAAGATCAAAAGAAAATTCAGAAATAAAACATACCCGCACGGCAGATCGCGACGCCAGGTGCACCTTGGAAAGGTTCTGGAGGGCGGCGCTTCTTGCCCGTAACTTCGCTTGACGCCCAGAGCGCCGTGTTCAGCAGTTCGTGCCGCCGCGCCCACCCTGGGCGCAGCTTGTCGCTTCAGGCCGAGATGGCCGAGCTGGCGGCGCCGGTCTCCAAGGGGCGCGGCGCCGAGTCCGCCTTCTCAAGACGGCGCCGCACTGGCGAGGCGACTTGAAGAAGCAGCTGCGCCACGGCTTCATCGTCGGTCGGCGGCAGACGGTGGGTCCGCCGGCTATTTGCCTCGCGCGACCTCGTGATCGCGGCGAGGCGGGCGGAGGTGTGGCCGCGCCGCGAAAGAGACCTCGCCGCCTTCCCTCGCTGACGGGGACCTCACCACCGATTCCCTTCGACTGCCCCGTGAACTCCGGCGGTGGTGGCGCTGAGCTCAGCGGAGTGACAAGCAGCGCCGATTGAAGGCGCGCGGCCTCCTCGGCTTGCCTTCTTGCTGCTGCTGCGGCTTCGACCGCCTTCTCGGCCGCCGCCTTCTCTCGACGGGCGGCCTCCTCCTCGTCGCGCTTCTCCTGCGCGTTCCGCTCTGTTGCCTCCCGGAAGGCGGCCGCAGGGTCAACCCGCCGACTGCTGGCGGACGTCTCCGCCGACCCCATGACGGAGGCGGCGGCGACCCTCTCCAAAGTGAGGGGAGCCCTGATGAGAAAAAAGGACATGAGAAGACTTGGGCAAGACGGACGAAGCAAACAAGACAGAATAAAAAGATACTTACGCGGAGACCAGCGGTGGTTTCTTCACCTCCTTGCGGAAGCGGTTAGCCTTCGCGACCGCTTCTTCGCGCTGAGTCGCGGCGGCCGCTCCCCTCATTCTCTTGGCCTGGCCGCTTGGCTGACTCGGCCCGGCCCGGCGCTTCTTTGCGCCGCCCCCCAAGGCGGCGGAGGAGCTCGCGCCTGGATGGCCGGCTCTCTGCTGGCGGCGGGGGGTGACTTCATCATCAAGCCAGTCTGCAAAAGTGGCCGAGGGCCTGAAGTCGTCGGCCCCTCCCCCTCCTTCGGCATCGTCCTCCATCGGCGCCACGCCCAAGTCGGGGTCGTCAGCGTCACTCTCCGCCCGGTCGGGGACGAAGTCGCGAGCCGCCCATGGGCGCCGGTCGAGGGCGGCATGAGAGGATTCTGAGTCAGAAAGGACCAAGGAAAGTAAGAGCCGGATCCGGCTAAGGAAGGAAACAGAGAAGCAAGAGACGACTTACCATCGGCGGGGGATTGGCGCGCGAGTATGGCTCCTTGCCGAAACGCCATTCCTCCGTGAGGTCGTAGTTCGCCAAGAAGTTCACCGTGTCCACCACCTCCGCATGGGGCATGTCCTTGGAGCACAGCCGGCTGGGGTCCCGGCGGCCGCTCATCCGGGCAGATCGGATGAGGGCGGCCTCAAGAGGGAGAACTCGGCGCCACGGCGGCGCCAACAAGTCTGCTTCGGCCAGGCCCTCCGATCAGATTATCACGCTGGAGTCAGCTGCGACGGCGGTGCTCGCGAGGGTCAGCGTCCGGGCCTCAGAGGACCAGCTGGTGGGTCGGCTCAAGTTCGCCGCCCACGTAGGGCGGCAAGTTGATTCGCCGCCGGGGCGACGTTTTTGACGAGAAGTACGGCGCTGCCACATCTTCACCGACTTGATGAGGGGATGGCAGGAAAGGATTCTCGGGCACCGCCTCCTCTTGGCGATGAACGGACGCACAGAGCCGCAGACGCGAGCGACGTGGGTCCCGAAGCCGCTTGATAGAACTCCCCCCACAGCTCGATGGTGGGGAGAACTCCGAGGAAACCTTCGCATAAGGATGTGAAGGCGGCCAGCAGCACCATCGTGTTGGGGTGAGGTGGTGCGGCTGGAGCCCGAAGAGCTCCAAGAACGCGCGGAAGAAGCCGCTCGCCGGCAGCCCCAGCCCACGCGTGAGGTGCGAACAGAAGATCACCCACTCGCCCTCCTCCGGCGCCGGCGTAATTTCGCCCTCCGGCGGGGCGCGGGCTCGCACTAGGTGGCTGCCGGGGATGCGGCGCGTCTGACGAAGGAACTCGATTACGTCGTCGTCGATGATGGAGCCGTCGCACACGCCGGAGCGTGCGGTGGGAGGCGCGGCGGCTGATGAGGAGCTCATTTCTGCGGTGAGGAAGAAACGAGGCTCGGTGCAGTGGAGCAAGGAAGAAGACGAGGCAGGGAGCGGGGATGAGAGAGTGCGCGTGCGTCGCCGCCCCCTCCCTCCCCCCGCCTACTTATAGGCGCCTAGGCTGCGAAGCCGAGGGGGCGGGCGTGGGATTAACTGCGCCCACGTCCTCACGCCCCCACGATTTAACCCACGACGTTACTGCACGCAGTAACGGCGTGGGGAGCCCAACCGCCCGCACGACCGCAGCGGATCCGCTGCGCGCCGGGGCATGGTAGTGGCGGGCCCCGCCTAACGGGCCTGTCTTGTCATGCGCGTGGGCTGGCAGACTGGCCCTGCCGCGTGGCGTCGCGTGGCGGGCCCATGACGGGAGGCTGCCGGGAAGCTTATCAGGCACGCCGCCCGGATCCTGCTGCGACCTTCGAAACCTTTGAAGAGCAAGACGGCCCCCCGCAAAGCCGACTCCAGATGGAGACGGCGGGCCGAGTCCAGATTCTTCCATCAAAGGGATGAAGATGTCGAGGCTCCTCGACGGGCTGCCCTCGGCGCCTCCCCAGCTTCGGGGACTACTGTCGGAGTAATGGACTACGGGTAGGCAGACCCGAGCCCCGAACCTTTCAAAACATCGGGGCATCGCGCCTCAAGACCCCAAGACAAAGAGCCGCCGGATAGTTGGCAACAGAGTCACCGACTACCCCTCCGGGCCGAGTCCCAGAGAGGCCAGCCAGGACAAGCCGACTCCAAGCCAGCGACCTCCAAATGAGGCCGGCTACAAGGAGTCGGCCCGACCTCCACCACCTCGCTACTGGCGACTATGGGGTAAAGCCGCCTCGGCCCATCCTCGCCTTGATCCATAAAGGCAGGTATGGCTACAGAGCGCCGTACTGACGGAGATCTCCGTCCGGTGCAGCACTGTTGCCACGCCGGCCCTGACATCAGCGCCGTGGGCAGATTCCTGTACCCACGATGGCCTGTCTGTCTGACGACCAAGACGGCGGGATTTGTCGGCGCGGGAGTACCAAGACGGCGAGCACCCCAAGGACGGACCCGATGGAGTCGGCCTCCGGAGTCGGCCGGCTCCTCGCTGGGATCCACACGCCATTAACTGGACAAGGCGAGGAATGGCAACAAGGATCGCCCGCCAGCGGCGCAGACTGCTGCCATAACCCAATGACCAAGCTCGCGTCATTAGAAGCACGGCTACAGTAATCTGCACCCGGCAAGACCTGCCCGCGGCGGACAAGGGCTGTCGGCCCCATGCTGGGCCGTCAGCAGGGCCCACTAGTCGGCGGGCCCCAGGAGTCGGCGAAGAAGACGACGACTTAGAGACTGACGGCTTGGACCCACACCCAGCCGGATTACCGTTGTACCCCCGGGGGGTAGACCTATATAAACCCCCCGGGGCACCCATGCAAAGGGTTGGAAGCTAGTAGTTTTAGACACACACATAGAGGGAGAGAAAAGCAAGATGTGCCCTTCTCCTTCCTCACCCCGAACAGCTCAAGGAGCCTCTTGTACCCACTTTGCCATAGTGATCATGCGGAGACCCCGCAAAGCAGCAGTAGGGGTGTTACCTCCTCGGAGAGCCCTGAAGCTGGGTAAGATTCGCCGGCGTGCATGTCTTCGCCTCATCCCGTTTCCAGGCACCGGCGACGTTCTACTCGCCCCCTCCATGATAAGCCATCCTTTGGCATATGTCGCACCCAATCCCCGACACAAGGTACTCAAATACCCCTCCTCTGAATCAAGTGAGGATGAATCTCATGAAAACCTCAAGCCTAGCTACTCTAAACTTGCTAAGATTGCTGTGAAACAACAAAAGGCTTTTGAAAAGGTTCAAAACATGCTAGACAAAAGTGATGATATGTTGGGTGAAGAAATGGATCGCACTAAAACCTTGACTGAAAATCTTCAGAGACTTCAGTCTAAGTTTGACAACCTTCAAAGTCATCATAACACTCTCTTATCTGATCATGAGAAGCTCTCTTATGAATTTCTTCATAGAAAGCAAGATCTTGAAATGCTAAGAGTGAGTTATGAAGATCTTCAGAAGGAGCGTGATTCATTACTTGCTCAACAAATCAGCGCTGCTCGGGAAGAATTTGTTCATCCATGTTTGAAGTGCATTGAACGTGAATCTGCTAATTCTTCACATGAATGTTCCAATGCTTCTTCTGCTAAAAATTCTTCACCTGTATCTGCTATAACTAATTCCTCATCTGAGGACATTGCTAGTATCAGTGATGATGCAGGGCTGAAGGAATTGTACATGACAGGCATGTATAAAATCCTCAAAGGTCATCAGGCTCTTTGTTATGTGCTTAAAAAGCAGATCCTCAACAGGAACCCTTGGAAAGAGGGTATTGCCTTTGAGAGGAAACTCAATGTTGATGGTACATACTGGAAGCCTGAGCAGTATCCCAAAACCTCATGGGTTGCTGCAAAGGGACCTCCAGTAGATCCATCTACTTTATGTGGCTTTATATGTGAATCTCCTCATTCTGCTGATGAGTCATTTGACTCCAACTATAAATTGTTCAAAAATCAGAATGGTAAGTATTTGCTAGAATATGTTGGCACTAACTGCAGGAACGGTTCCCCTGTGAAGAAAATATGGGTTCCCTAAAGGTGCCTTGAAAATCTTCTGGTGAAAGTCATCATGACACCACCTGTGAAAAATAGGAACCCCGGATCAGATTCTTCATATGGACCAAATTCTTCATATGGATCCAAGTCCTCATACGGCCCAATTTCCTCAAAAGGATCAAAGTCCTCATATGAACATCATCGTGCTAACTCTTCTGTATCGCAGGGAAGATTTAAGGGCTATGAATCTGAGCATTATTATTCTAACCATTATGTTCAAAAGTCTTCGAAGAATTTCTCTGCTTATTCATATGCTTACCCTAATTCCTCTTATGTGAAACGAAGTGGACTGGCTTCTATGCCACCTTTCTTGTATGGAGCTCGCAGAATGATGAACTCTTTGCCACCCCTTCAGATGTGGGTGGTGAAGAAAAAGAACTAATTTCTTATGCAGGGTCAGGTCTCCAGACGTGCTTAAACGTCTGAAGAATTTGTTGGAGACCTGAAAATGCCTGAAAGGACACGGGCTAATCATGAAGAAATGAATCCTCATTTCTCACGTCCTCATACTGCTTTATCTATTTTATTGCTTGATGAAATTGATGGCATATTCTTCACTGATGAAGTATATGAGTTCGTAAGCTGCACTAATTCATCTGCACAATGATCAACCCAAAGCCAATGAGTGGGTCCTCAATAGTGGATGTACAAATCATATGACTGGTGACAAGAACCTATTGATGGATGTTCCCTTATCTCGATCGCATCAGAAGCATATCATCTTCGCTGACAAAAGCAAAAGCAAGGTATTGGGTCTAGGTAAGGTTGCGATCTCAAAGGATCGACACATGGACAAAGTCATGCTTGTCGAGTCCTTAGGATACAACCTCATGTCAGTCTCAATGCTTTGTGATCTTGATATGATTGTTATCTTTGGCAAGTATTGTTGTGTTGTGATTATGGAAGCTGACAACTCCAAAGTATTCGAAGGCTTTCGGAGAGGAGATCTGTATATTGTTGATTTCTCTATAGGACCACAACCAGCTATATGTCTACTTGCAAAAGCTTCAGAAGGCTGTCTATGGCATCGACGACTAGGTCATGCAGGCATGAGGAATCTGCACACGCTTGCAAGGAAGAAGCATGTCATTGGCATTGAGAATGTCAAATTCCTCAAGGAGCACTTGTGCGGAGCCTGTGAAGCTAGAAAGATGACCAAGGCCAAACATCCAGCAAAGACTATCATGACTACCACTCGACCATTTGAATTGCTTCACATGGATCTCTTTGGTCCTAATCATTATTCAGCAGTTACAAATGATGCATCTCTATATGGCTTTGTTATTGTTGATGATTACTCTCGTTACACATGGGTGCATATTGTCACTTACAAACATGAGGTGCAGGAAGTCTTCAAATGATTTTCCTCGAGGGCTTCAACCAACTTTGGTGTGAAGATCAAGCACATCAGAAGTGGCAATGGAACTGAGTTCAAAATTCTGGTCTTGATGATTATCTTGATGAACTTGGTATTACTCATGAGTTATCTGCTCCTTATACTCCTCAGCAGAATGGCGTCGTGGAGTGCAAGAACATGACTCTTGTTGAGATGGCTTGCACTATGCTTGATGAGTACAAGACGCCTCGTCGTTTCTGGATTGAGGCAATTGATACTGCGTGCCACATCATCAACAAGGTATATCTTCACAAATTCTTCAAGAAGACTGCATATGAACTCCTCACTGACAAGAAACCCAATGTGAGTTATTTCAAAGTCTTTGGTGCTAAATGTTGGATTAGAGATCCTCATCACAGTTCTAAATTTGCACTGAAAGCACATGAAGGTTTTATGCTTGGTTAGGAAAGGACTCGCACACCTACAGAGTCTTCAACAACGTTCACCACAAGGTTGTTGAAACTGTAGATGTGCGGTTCGATGAAACTAATGGCCCGCAAAGAGAGCACCTGCCTCCTGTGCTAGATGAACAATCACCTGAGGAATCCATCAAGTTCAAGGCTACTAAGGATGTCATTCCGACCAAAGAATCTGCTGAAGAAGTCATTCCAGAACGTGAAGAACGTCATGTTCATGCACCTGAGGAATATGACGCTGAAGAAAATGCTGATCAAATTCCTCAACGACAACCAGCTCATCCTCACGTTGCAAATGAACTGCAGATTGAGAAAATCATCAGCGACATCTTGTAGATCAAGCACAGCAAGCAAAGTGGATCTACCACAACAAGCAAGATGAAAATGGCCTTGTGGTGAGAAATAAGGCACAGCTTGTAGATCAAGCCTACACACAGGTTGAAGGAATTGATTTCGATGAAACTTTTGCGCCTGTTGCTAGACTTGAGGCTATTCGCACATTACTTGCTTATGCTAACCATCATCATATCATTTTATATCAAATGGATGTGAAAAGTGCATTCCTCAATGGTTAGCTTGAGGAAGAAGTATATGTTGCTCAACCCTCAAGTTTTGAAGATCCAAAGAATCCCGACAAAGTCTTCAGACTCAATAAGGCCCTCTATGGCCTCAAGCAGGCCCCTTGGGCGTAGTATGATACTTTGAAGGAATTCCTCATGAAGAAAGGATTCAAACCCGGTTCACTTGACCCTACTCTCTTCACTAAATCTTATGATGGTGAATTGTTTGTGTGCCAAATATATGTTGATGATATCATATTTGGCTGTACTCACCAACGTTATAGTGATGAATTTTCCTATATGATGAGTGAATAATATCAAATGTCTATGATGGGAGAATTGAAATTCTTCTTAGGTCTTCAAATTCGGCCAACAAATAAGAATGGCATATTCATATCTCAGGAGAAATACCTCAAGGATGTACTGAGGAAATTCGGCATGCAAGATTGCAATGGCGTCAAAATCCCTATGCCCACCAATGGCCATCTATGCACTGATGAAAATGGTATTGACTTTGATCAAAAGGTATACCGCTCAATGATTGGTTCCCTATTGTATTTATGTGCATCTAGGCCAGATATTATACTTAGTGTTTGCATGTGTGCCCGATTTCAAGCTACACCAAAGGAATCACACCATAAGGTTGTGAAGCATATTCTTCGATATCTAGCTCACACACCAACACTTTGATTATGGTAACCCAAGGGCTCGGCTTTTGATCTCATTGGATATTCAGACTTTGACTATGCTGGTGATCATGTGGACCGCAAGTCAACATCAGGCACATGCCATTTCCACAGACGATCTTTGGTCTGTTGGTCCTCGAAGAAA
Source organism: Aegilops bicornis (assembly GCA_021605145.1). Lineage (NCBI taxonomy): Eukaryota > Viridiplantae > Streptophyta > Magnoliopsida > Poales > Poaceae > Aegilops > Aegilops bicornis. Next base: position 670,702,028 of record CM038673.1, on the reverse strand, counting down.
CAGAACTGCGTATCACTGTCTACTGCTAAAGCTGACTACATTGATGCTGGTTCTTGCTATGCTCAATTGCTATGGATGAAGCAAACCCTAAAGGACTATGACGTCAACATGAAGAATGTGCCTCTCTACTTTGACAATGAGAGTGCAATCAAGATTGCTCATAACCCAGTTCAGCACTCGAAGGCAAAGCACATTCAGATTCGTCATCATTTTCTTCGTGATCATGTGTGGAAGGGCAACATCTCCATTGAGCATGTAAGGACTGAAGAACAGCTAGTCGATATCTTCACTTAGCCCTTGGATGAGAAGAGATTTAGCAAGTTGAGGTGTGAGCTAAATATCCTAGAATCTTCGAATGTTCTTTCAAAAGGACACTCATCCTAACACTTATGCAAAATTGATGACTTAGATGTGCAACACGCGAAGAAACGTTTTTCTTCAATCAATGAAGACTAACACTCTAAGTGTGGAAAAATTAATGAAGATTTTTATTCGCAGAACCCTACGACAATTGTACGCGGTGTCATGAAATCATCATTCTTATACGGTGGGTCACGCCACCAACAAAAGTTGAAAATCTTCAATTTGAGTTTTTCCTCAATTTTGTAGTTTCTCACTCGTTCAAATTCTTCAACTTTGCAATGTCTTCACTCTTTCTGTTGTTGTTCCTCATTGGCTATATATATATATATATATATATATATATATATATAGCTATATATATATATATATATATATATATATATATATAGGGAAAATCCATCCTCCCGGTGGTAGTTACCCCACATATCTAATATACTACCATGTGGTGTGGTACTATATATACTATTTTATTATTTTAAATATGTTCATATACTATATTTAAGATATTTTAAAGCAAGTTACATGAAAAAATTGCATATGAGCCCATAGTTTTTGTTATATTTATAAAATACGTATATATTTGTACGTAAAAAAGAGCATACACAAAACATGGTACATACTACCTAAAATTTAGTATATATACGACCTAATCATTGTTATATACTACATACTACACGTACATACTCTCGGTTTCGATAGATACTACATACAACATACAAAACGCAAGTGGTGGTAACTACCACTGCTTGTAGGAAATATTTGTCCTATATATATATATATGAGTTTATGTCCTCTACAGCATTCACTTATTGTTATTTCTTCAAGATGCTTTTTCCTGCTAAGTGAATGTGATCGGACCCTTCCCCCTCTATGTTATACTCAACCCTGTCTATTCACAAATTCTTCATGTGTGTTCTATTTGAAACCCGTTCAAAATCTTCACTGTGTCCTTGTCAGCTGAAGAATTTGTGAACGAAAACTTTATAATATTCTAATCTGAATTTTCGGCTGTTGCCGCCTAAACCGTTCCACATCCCATGATAATGATTATCCATTCACCCACGATCTCACACGATCGCCACCTCTCAGTACGTGGGTGACACATGTCACACGAATGAGAAGGGTCAGGGGCACGTTCATCCAATTTCTTCGGACGAGTGGTTTTTCACCTCGGCTATAAATGCCCTTGCCCTTCCTCACTTCGTTTTTACTCCGCTCGAACTTACTCCCTCGCTCGAGCTCTCAAACCCTAGCGCCACCGCTACTTTCATCATCGCCGGTGAGGAAGAGCTTCACTGCCTCAACCTCGTCGCCGTCGTACTCGCGTCGGCCGCGGATTTCTTCACTCCGTCGCCGTCGTAGCTGTCTTCCTCTACCAAGTTAGGGCGTGGAAGATCTGAACCGACGAAGCTTCAAATCTACACTCCCCAGTTCGTCGTGTTCTTCGTCAAGGGTAATTAAAAGTTACTTTTACTGCCCTTGTTGATTCTGAAGTTTTTCTCAAAATCTTCAAAAGGTGTTTATTCTTCAAATCTTCACACACTAAACACCTTACATATCATCTGTTCTTGATCTGTTTCCCTAAGCATCATTTTTTTCTTCAAGATTCCTCAATTGTGTGGATTTTTAATCTGTACAACTCTGGAACCTAAGACAAAGAGCGCTTAGTGAAATTCCTCAAGACTCATCTGGTCAAATTCCTCAAACTTGTTCTTTTTGCAAAAACTTCTGAGAACGCATATGACCTCTCCAAATTCCTCGCAACTATATTCTGTTCACAGGTACACATGTCATTCTTTGAATCTCTAGGTTCTCATCAACTTAACTCATTTGCAGCATTCCTCGAAGAAAAGTTGCACACCTCTTCAGAAAATTCTATTGTTCATATTCCTCGGCTGAAGAAAATGGCTGACGGCAAGAAGCCACAGAAGGGTGGAAAGAGACCTGAGGTCAACACTGCTTTCGAAATCCCAGATGACATTTACAAGGATTATTGCACACTTGATGAGGCCAAACATGGCAAGGAGGACAAAAATCAGCGCAAGGTGCGCATACAAAGGATAGAGAGGAGATGGGCACGGGAATGGAGGGAATACCAATATGTAATATGTCACTCCTAAGTACATGAAGAAATTCGCTCTTAACCCTCCATGCCCAAGACCTTCATTGGCACCTGGCCAAGAAGCTGATCCTACCAGCCTCAAGCGTGGTGAGGACTATCCTGATGAATGGTCCAAGCGCCAGGCCAAGCTAGCCAAAATGGCTAAGGATGCAGTGAGGAAATTCAATGAAGACTCTACTGCAGCTGCTGCCACTGCTAAGGCCTCTGCTAGCAACCCAAATAAGGCCATGGCAAAGAAGCCTGCTCACAAGCCCAGTGCTTCAACCTCTATGCCCTCACGGCCAAGCTCCTCAGCAATGCCCTCACGGCAAATTTCTTCAAAAGCCTCATGGCCAATTCCTCAAGCTGCACCAGCCCCTCCAAAGTCCTCAACTCCTCCGTCCAAATCCTCAGCACCTGTGCATCTTGCCTCGTGCCAAAGGACGACAGGCATCTCTATTGCCTAAGGAGCCTCTGGAAGTTCTTCAGCTCCACCAAATTCCTCAACTGGCCCCACTCTGCTGAAGACAAAGGCCACTGCTGGACGAGGTTCTCGACCAAGTCCTCACAAGAAGCAGGTCGCCTTTCAAGTACCGTCTGATGAAGACGAAGCTGATGATGAGGAACTTGCTGAGATCATCAAGGACAGGCAGCTCAGAGCCGCTAGAGCCAAAGGCACAAATGTGCCTCTTTTGCTGGATCTGAAGAAGATCCTGGACTTCATTGATCTATGGCACAAAGATCCAAACACTCCCTTGCCAGAATTGAATCTCACACATGGCCAAAGTCATATGTTGTCTGCGTTCATTGCTGAAGAAAAGTGGAAATTTGAAAAGGCCAGGCAGTTGAACAAAGCGCGGTACAGGAAGGAGCGCTTCCTGAAGAAGAACGTTATCTCTATGACAACTGAAGAACTTGTCACTATTCAATCTGAGATCAAGAAACTCAGTGATGAATTTGACGTATAGCGTGCTGACTGGCTTGGAGCCAAAGTCAGGTTTGTGAAGTTAACCGAGAAGTTCACTACCAATGTTGCAGCTCCTTCGCAACAAGAAATTCCTCAGGCTGAGGCATCTGCTCAGCCGACTGAAGAACATGTCAGCACTGCTGATGACAATCAGGCTGCTGATGAAAATCGGAGTACCAGGGCTGATGACTGCATTCCATCTGCTGAAGAAATTGTCAGGGCAACCACTAGTGTTGCGCCTGAAGAAACTGTCAGGACAGCTGAAGCTTCAATGGTTGTGCCTGAAGAAACTCAAAATGCCAGGGCAACTGCATCAGTTGTGCCTGAAGTTATTGCACCAATTTCCTCTGCTCCTCCGGCACCTACACCAAGTCCTATTCTTCCTTCTGCATCAGAAGCGAAGAATACCAAGGCTGCGGAGCGTGCAGCTGTGGAGAAAAGGAAAGCATCAACTTCATCAAATTCTTCATCTCCGAAGAAGATGAAGAAATTGAGTAGTTCTTTTGAGAATCTAATAGATGTTGTTCCAGTCTCAAGCATGCCATCAAAGGAACTCGTTCCTTTTGATGAAGAATACGTGATCCCAAGCGGATCTGATGAAGATATTCCTTCTGCTGCTTCGTTAGAGCAGTTGGATGAAGAAATTGAAGCGGATGCAATCCTTTCAACCCCAATCGTCTCATCACCCATGCCTCAGTTCATTGTTGAAGAGGCTGGCGTTCAAGAAAAGAGTGATGAAGAAGGTGATGTGGACATTAGAAAAAAAATGCACTACTCCAGTGATGAACGATGACTTTTGGGAAAGTCAGCACCACAATTCTCCTCTGTTCACACCTTTGCAACAAATTCCTCAGTCCCCAGTGACTACAGTTCAAATGGGATCTGAAGAACCGCACCCCACACCATCTGTCCATGAAGAGATTCCAGCCACTAGTGCTGATGAAATTGTAAATGAAGAATTGAAGACCCAGTCTGCCACTGAAGAAGAACCTAAAATTCCTCAGCATGTGGATCCTGAGATTGCGATTCCTGAGGTTGTGATGCAATTGACTGATACTCCTCAGCCAATGCCAAAGGATCCCTTCTCAAAGAAGCAGAAATTCAAGGCTGATGACTTCTTCGGCGAGCATGTGTTCTTCACCGACTATAACCCATATGACTCTGCTCATCTTAGAAGGAAGCGGTTTTGGACTGCCAGCCAAGCCAACTTCTATTCTTCACTGCTTTTCAACAAAGACAAAGTCTTCGACCACGAGCATATTCCTCACGTGGACATGGAATCACTGCCTTGCTTCACCCCAGTACTCAGTGTGCTTCATGATGCAGGACTGCTCAACTTTTGCTCTGACATTGTTGATTGGAATGAAGAGCTAATTCTTCAGTTCTATGCAACACTGCACATCACAGGAGATGCTAATGATGTCAACTCTTGGGTTTTGGACTGGATGACTGAGAATACTCACTTCAAAACACTGGCCTCTGAATTGCTTCATGCCCTGCCAATCAGGTCCTCCCCTTGAAGGTGCTCGTTGCCTGTACTATGAACCTGAACTCACTGCTCATTGCATGCAAGTTCTGATGAAGCCACTGAAGCCCGGTCAAGCCCCAAGGACCAAATTCCTCGTGAAGGAATTGGTGTACGTGCCAAGAACAGTCTATCGCATTCTGACAAAGACTTTGAGTCCTATCAACGGCCATGACTCGAGTATTGAGGAAGTCGTTGGCATCATGAAGAATCTGCTATTCAATATCATGCATGGCATTCCTGTCAACTATCATGATTTCTTCATGAGGACTCTGGAAAATGTTGCACTCTCTCCATTTGAGTTAAAGCCTTATGCTCCTTAGATTATGAGATTCCTCAAAACAAGGTCTTCACTCAACTACAAGGCTGATTTTCAGAATCACCTCAGCTACTTGCCCCCAATTGAAGTCCTCAAGCGGACAAATTCCTCAGCTGATGAAAAGGGCAAGGCACCTGCTGTTATTGATGAAGGCATTCGTCCATTGGATGGTCAGTTTCGCAAAGCTGCATCTTACTACACCAATAATGACTCTGCCACTCATGACTCTGCCGCACAATCATCAAAGCAAAATCCTAAAGCCACAGCTCCAAGGGTGATGACTGACCATGAGCTTCTCCTTAGTCTTCACCAGAAGGTGGATCGAAACCACAAATGGGTTAAACGTCAGTTTGGTTCTATTATTCACAACATGACTGCTACACACAATGCAGTTAAGAAAAACCATTACTACCTCCATGAAGTCTTCGGTCGCACTTGGGTTGTTCTGTCACATCTGTATGGTGAAGAAGATCTGAAGCAAATGGGTCTCAAGGAGGACTTTGACTGGTCTCAACCACCAGCGAAGAAATTCAAGAAGGTCAAAGTTCCCTCCTTGGTGGCCAGCTCATATTCTTCATCACGCGACATGGACGAGCATGAAGACTTGGACGACACTTTGGTAGGCCCTACAACAACAAACGAACCCAACAACGCTGGCCCTCCTCCTTCAACGTGATTTTCTTCAGGGACGTTTGTCCTCATTTTTCGATCCTTTTGGTCATTCGATGACAAAGGGGGAGAAATTTTAGTTAGTCTTCAAGCGGGTCTACATATATGGGCGTTTTTTCTAAGTTACAACTCTCGTTCTTTTGAAGACTTTGCTGGATCGAGTTGTAAACTTAAACTCTATGGTGGTCTGATACTTTTGTTGTGTTCTTCTGTATGCTTATTCCCCGTTAATGTTAATGCAGGCATGCTGAATTACATCAGTCACCATATTTCATCATGCATTTCAAATTCTTCACATTATATGTCAAATGCGTGTATGAATTAGAAGATATAGGGGGAGATCTCCATGATTCTACTCTTCAAGTGTGCATTGCTTCAAAAGCAAATTCCTCACTATGCACATCATCAGGGGGAGTTCTTCTATATCTTGCCATCAAATTCCTCAATTTCAGTATTTACACTTCATATGGTTATCCCCGTTGAAAACTTAACCTATATTCTTGTCAATCACCAAAAAGGGGGATATTGTAAGTGCATCTAGTGCCCCTTAATGATTTTGGTGTATTGAAGACTTATAGGCCAAGGGACTGATGTGTTTGTGAGTGTACACAGGTCTATAAGTCTATGAGGAGTTTGATATTTACAGAGAAAGTCGACCCCTAAAAATGAATATCTTCGACTGAAGACTTTGGAGTTCTGAAGACTATCTGAAGACTTTGAAAGTGAAGAAATTGGTGTGATCCTGAAGTCTTGGTATTCATTCGAGGAACATGAAGCATGAAGACTTCTGTTTTCGTAGTTTCTTTTTCCCCTTCTTGAGTCATAGGAAACACCGTACTGTTAAAGGGGGTCGAGGAAATACTAAGGAAAAATTTCCATGTGATGCTCAACTCAAAATCCTACACCTACCAATCCCTTCGAGTGAAGCCATTGGAAATCTCATACTGATTCAGTCAAATTTCTTGATGTGAGACGAAGTTCTTCCGGTCTCTCGAGGAATTTGTTCTGACCGAGGAGTTAGGAATTAGTATGGATTGCCTACAAGTGAGGAACATGATAGCCCTGAGGAATTTGAGCCTCAAATATCCGACTGTTGCTGTGCTACGCGCCAGCTGTCCCAAAATATCTACCCACCTAACGGTCATATCAATGAAGGGCATTTATGTCTTATCATGTCGGGTTGCTCCCTAGGCTATAAATAGCCGCCCCCTACAACCACTAGCTGGTTGGATGCTCTGAGAGAAACTGACACTTGTCATTTGGGAGCATCCCATCCTCCGAGGACTTTGAGCGAAAATCATCAAGTGAGGAAACCCAAACCCAAACACCTACAAACCCAAAGTGATTGAGCATCACTGAAGAGATTGATCCTGCGTGGATCCGACGCTTGTTACCTTTGAAGACTGTGCATCTTCCAGACGGTTAGGCGTCATGATCTAGAGCATCCAAGAGAAAATTGTGGATCGTCGAGTGACCGAGTTTGTGAAGGTTTGGAAGTCACCTGAAGACTTACCACGAGTGATTGGGCGAGGTATGTGTGACCTTAGCTCAAGGAGAATACTGTGAGGACTGTGTGTTCGGGACTGCGAGAACTCAGGTTTAAATACCTAGCCGCTCCAACTAGACGTACAACTGTCACAACAGTTGGAACTGGTCTACCAAATCATTTTCTTCACCAAGCCTACTGGTTCTATTTCCTCAACTCTTTCATTTCCTCATTATTGTGTTTTGTGCTTGTTCATATCTGTTTGAAGACTTTGACTGAAGACTTTCTCAATTTCCTCAATTCAATTTCTTCAGTCCGTTTGTCTTCATCCTGTTTTATCCTGTGCTTACGCTTCCTATACTCTATGCGTGTTTACATTTCATCATGATGACCATTCTTATGTTCTGTTATGTTTGCATCTGAGTACTTATTCCGCTGCACGTAGTTCTTCGCTTAGGAATTTCCTCACCCTGAAATTCCTCAGTGAAGAATTCATAAAAATCGTCTATTCAACCCCTCTAATCGATATAACACACTTTCAATTAGTACCAAAGCAAGGTACTCCCTTGTTCTGTGTGATTTTGGTTTAATCGCCTAGAGTTTTAGTTATGTCGACCGCAGGTATGATCAAGGTCTCTGCTGGGTGTCCTACCTTCGATGGGACGGAGAGCCTCTGTGAGATACCAGCAGACTACTACCCTCCAGGCTACTAATTTGCTACCAAGTTAGGCCAAAATCCTAAGCTTGGGGGAGTACGTGTTTCTCACTGGCATTATATTCATGATCACATATCATTTCATTTGTCGGTGCTCACACTTTTTCATTGTATCATCCATGCTTAGATTTATTTTCTTGCTTTCTTCTTGTGTGTTTGAAATCTTTAGAAAAACAAAAAAATATTTGTAGTAATTTACTTTCTATGCATGCTTAGTAGTAGTTCAAAAAAGAAAATCCAAAAAGATTTCCTTGTTCTTCTTTTGCTTGTTGGGAGCTTTCCCGTGTAAATAGTTTTTCTTGTTTTTGCTTTTTATGTGCTTGTTGAAGAAAACCAAAAACTCCAAAAATATTTCAATGTCTTTCTCTGAATTTCTTTTCTTTTTATTTCGGGTTGTACCGAGGAGAAGACCATGATGAAAATTTTGAGTGGCTCTCATTGGAATAACTATTGAACTAATAAAGAACACATTTTACCTTGTCTTCTCCTGTTGAATAAAATGTTTGCAGATTCCAGCTTAGTCCATGGAACTCTTGCACTATTATTATTTTCATATCGTTCGGTCGTGCAAGTGAAAGGCAATAATGACGATATTCGATGAACTGGCCGTGGCAAAGAGAAACTGGTAAGAACTCGACTTGTTCTGTTTGTGTAAATATGTTTAACCTAGTATCCATGATTCAGCCCATTATGATTAAACATGTTTGCAATGACAATTAGATATTATAGTTTCTCATGCCATGCATAATTAGCTGGGAGTTGATAATGATTTATCTTGGATATCAACATAGCGTTAAAATGATTGTGATGTAGTATGATGATATGGTATCCTCCTCTGAATGTTCGAGTGGCTTGACTTTGCACATGTTTATGCATGTAGTTGAATCAAAACCAACATAGCCTCTATGATATTTATGTTCATGGTGTTCATATCCTACTCATACTAGTGTCTAATGTTACTTATGCATAATACATGGTTATGATCGTTGTTGCTCTCTAGCTGGCCGCTTCTCAATCTTAATTGCTAGCCTTCGCCTGTACTAAGTGGGAACTCTACTTGTACATGAAAAACCTTGAGCCCAAAGTTATTCCAGATGAGTCCACCATACCTACCTATATGCGGTATTACCCTGCCGTCCTAAGTAAATTTGCATGTGCCACCTCTAAAAACTTCTAAAAATTATCCTTTTTGTGTGCCTAGATCGTTCATGGAACAATAGGAGGTGGTTGGTATCTTCCATGCTAAGTGGGTTATTCTCAGGTCGAGTGTTTATTCACTCGCCATCGCACGAGAAAATGGGCGGTAAATAGGGATTCCCACTCCCGAACTCGAAAATGCAAATAATTAAGCAGAAATCCCCCGGGACTGATGTTGGTATGGACGGCACCCGTTGTTTCGGACAAGCCGTGGAGTGTGATTGATGGTGGAGGGGGAGTAAACCTTTACTTTTATCGCTTGGGAACCGCCACTAGCGTGCTTAGCATGGAAGATGTTGATATTTGATGGTCGTGAAGTGAATAAGAAGGGTGCATGTCTCAAAATATCATTTATCTCTGTTTTAAAAACTGAGCTCACGCACCTCTGCAAATCACTGCTTCCCTCTGCGAAGGGACTTTCTATTTACTTTTATGTTGTGTCACCACCTTCTAAAACAAGCGCCAGAAATTGAGTAGAGCACAGCTGTCATGATTTATGCATTGTGTGTAGCTAATGTTGGGTGCATCATGACTGGATCTTTTCTACCATGAATTACAATGTTTAGTCGCTGCTTGAACTTTGGAGGTGCTCTGCATTTATGTTTTGTGGTCTTAGAAAGGGCTATCGAGATACCACTATTGTCATATTATATCATGGTTGTTTTGACAACGTGTTGCCGTTTGAGATATCTTATTATTACTCGCTAGCTGATTATGTCATTGATATGAGTCAATATAATCTTTAAGTGTTATTGTCGACATGGTTAGTTATAATGCTGGCTGAAAACCTGGCTGTTGTTTAAGCTTATTTATGCAAACAAGAGCAAAAGAGTTCGTAAAAGTTTTTCTTTCTCACTTTCAGTTTATCAACTGAATTGCTTGAGCACAAGCAAAGGTTTAAGCTTGGGGGAGTTGATACGTCTCCAATGTATCTACTTTTTCTCACGCTTTTCCTCTTCTTTTGGACTCTAATTTGCATGATTTGAATGAAACTAACCCCGGACTGACGCTGTTTTCAGCAGAACTACCATGGTGTTGTTTTCGTGCAGAAATAAAAGTTCTCGGAATGAACGAAACTTCACGAGGATTTTTTATATCAATAATAAGAATTTCTGGAGCCAGGACCTGCCGGAGAGGGGCACCTGGGTGGGCACAACCCACTGTGGCACGCCTCTCTGGCGCGCCGCCTGTGGGTTGTACCGACCTGGTGGCCCCGCAGACGACCCCCCTGATACTATAAAATCACATATTTCCGGAAAAAAATCAGGGAGAAAGAATCATCACGATCCACGAGACGGAGCCGCCGCCAAGTCCTGTTCTTCCTCGGGAGGGCAGATCTGGAGTCCGTTTGGGGCTCCGGAGAGGGGGGTCTTCGTTCTTCGTCATCATCAACCTCTCTCCATCGCCAATTCCATGATGCTCCCCACCGGTAGTGAGTAATTCCTTCGTAGGCTCGCTGGTCGGTGAGGAGTTGGATGAGATTCATCATGTAATAGAGTTAGTTTTGTTAGGGCCTGATCCCTAGTGTCCACTATGTTCTTAGATTGATGTTGCTATAACTTTGCTATGCTTAATGCTTGTCACTTTGGACCCAGGTGCCATGAACTCAGATCTGAACCATTTATGAATTCATCATTATATCCATGTTTTAGATCCGACCTTGCAAGTTATAGTCACCTACTACGGTTATGATCCGACAGCCCCGGAGTGACAACAACTGGGCCCACTCTCAGTGATGACCGTAGTTTGAGGAGTTCATGTATTCACTATATGTTAATGCTTTGTTTCGGTTCTCTATTAAAAGGATGCCTTACTATCCCTTAGTTTCCAATATGGACCCCGCTGCTACGGGAGGGTAGGACAAAAGATGTCATGCAAGTTCTTTTAATAAAGCATGTATGACTATTTACGGAATACATGCCTACATTATTTCGATGAACTGGAGCTAGTGCCGTATCGCCCTGGGTTATAACTGTCACATGATGAATATCATCCAACAAGTCATCGATCCAATGTCTATGAATTTATCTTATATTGTTTCTGCTAAGTTACTACTGGTATCATCGCTGTTACACTTGCTATAAAATTACTGCTATCACTATTGTTGTTACTGTTGCTGCTGTCACTATTATCAAAACTATCAAACTACTTTGCTACTGATCACTTTGCTGCAGATAATTAATCTCCAGGTGTGGTTGAATTGACAACTCAACTTCTAATACCTTCAAATATTCTTTGGCTCCCTTTGTGTCGAATCTACAAATTTGGGTTGAATACTCCACCCTCGAAAACTATTGCGATCCCCTATACTTGTGGGTTATCAGTCCACATGTTTAGAGATAGAGGTGCCGATAAAATAAAATACGGACATGAGGGCATGATGATCATCCTTAGAACAACAACATATATTGTCATATAATTTCTTATGCTAAAGTAATAATTCATTCACAAGGTAGAGTATGAACCAGAAACTTCGTTGAAAATTAACAAACTATGATCTCAGTCATTGAAGCAATTACAATTTATCATAACATCGAAAAGAGTCAATATAAGAGATTTTCAGCAACTCCACATACTCAACTATCATTTAGTCTTTCACAATTGCTAACTCTCACGCGATACTTATGGGTACAAAGTTCCAATCAGACACAGAGAAAGATAGGGGGTTATAGTTTTGCCTCCCAAACTTTTACCTCAAGGGTAATGACAACAATAATACTTCATGAAAACCTACATCCGAGTGGATATATATATATATATATATCTGGATCTTTCCAACACATAGTGCTTGCCAAAGGAAAAGGTGTAAAAAGGAAAGGTGAAGATCAGCATGACTCTTGTATAAGGGTAGAAGATAAAAGATATGCCCTTCGCAGAGGGAAGCAGAGGTTGTCATGCGCTTTTATGGTTGGATGCACAAAATCTTAATGCAAAAGAACGTCACTTTATATTGCCGCTTGTGATAAAGACCTTTATTATGCAGTCTGTCACTTTTATTTCTTCCATATCACAAGTTCGTATAAAGCTTATTTTCTTCACACTAATAGATCATGCATATTTAGAGAGCAATTTTTACTGCTTGCACCGATGAAAACTTACTTGAAGGATCTTACTCAATCCATAGGTAGGTATGGTGGACTCTCATGGAAAAACTAGGTTTAGGGATGTTTGGAAGCACAAGTAGTATCTCTACTTGGTGCAAAGAATTTGGCTAGCATGAGAGGGAAAGGCAAGCTCAACATGTTGGATGATCCATGACAATATAACTTCTATTTGGATATAAGAAAACATAACTCATTATGTTGTCTTCCTTGTCCAACATCAACTTTTTAGCATGTCATATTTTAATGAGTGCTCACAATTACAAAAGATGTCCAAGATAGTATATTTATATGTAAAACCTCTCTTTCTTTATTACTTCCTATTAATTGCAACAATGACCAAAACTATGTTTGTCAGCTCTCAACAAATTTTATTCATCATACACTTTATATGTGAAGTCATTACTCTCCATAAGATCAATATATGATCTCTTTATTTCATTTTATTCTTTCTCTTATTTTGTTCCCTCAAGATCATAGCACGAAAGCAAAGCCCTCAACTCAAAACTACTCTTTATTATATATAACTCACGGACTCGATTACATGGATAGAGATCAAAACAAAACTCAAAACTAGATCAAACTAAAACTTTATTCTACTAGATCAAGATATAACCAAAAGAATTGAACTAAGAAAAATGATAAAGATAGAGGTGTGATGGTGATATGATACCGGGGCACCTCCCCCAAGCTTGGCAGTTGCCAAGGGGAGTGCCCATACCAATGTATTTATGTCTCTTTCTTCGGAGATGATGATGTGATATTCTTGGCAATGATGACCCTTAGGATGAGATTCTCTTCCTCGAGCTTATTAATTTGCTCCTGAAGATCCATTGCTTCCTTGCGAAGTTTACCCGTGACGGCTAGAGCTCCATTCTCCCATGGATATTTCATAGCTGCGGGAGAAAAAGCAACACCTTTTTCATATTTTCATAAGAGAGAAATCTAGCATTGGGAGGAATGACCGAATTTGGTATTGCTGAGCTCTGGAGTTCCTCCATCCCAAATCTGGTTTGAAGACGAGAGGTAACTTCTTGATCCTCCTCCATGGCATCCACCCTCTTCAAGTCTGTCTCCATCTCTTCCTCCGTTGATTGCCCAAAGTGGTCAGCTTTGCTGTATGCTCTAGTGTCCGGTGTGGGGTGAGATACCCGCCTCTCCCCGTCCGACTCTTGCTAAAATAGCTCAAAACAAAAACTAAGGATATTGTCGTGGTACGGTGGTCAAAAACTTCGGGAGATTATATAATGAACTTTTACCGACCAAAAGAAGTATTGTGCAAGAAAACAGAGTCCGGAGGGCACACGAGGTAGCCACAAGGACGGGAGGTGCGCCCAGGGGGGTAGGGCGCGCCCTCCACCCTTGTGGTGGCCTCGTGTCTATTTCGGACTACTTTTAGTTTTACTAATTTTGTAAATATTCCAAAACGGAGAAAAATTGCTACTGGAGACGTTTTGGAGTCGGTTTACTTACCGTACCACATAGCTATTCCTTTTCGGAGTCTAAAACGTTCTGGAAAGTATCCCTTATGTACTCCTCCGGTGTTACGGTATTAATTATATTGGTCTCAACATTTATGGGAGTACCTGAGATATAATGTTTGATTCTTTGACCATTTACCACCTTCGGATTTGTGCCTTCGGCGTTGTTGATTTTTATGGCACCGGAATGATAGACCTCTTCAATAATGTAAGGGCCTTCCCATTTAGAGAGAAGCTTTCCTGCAAAAAATCTTAAACGAGAGTTATATAGCAAAACATGATCACCTACATTAAACTCACGCTTTTGTATCCTCTTGTCATGCCATCTTTTAACTTTTTCTTTAAACAACTTGGCGTTCTCATAGGCTTGGGTTCTCCATTCATCAAGTGAGCTAATGTCACATAACCTCTTCTCACCGGCAAGTTTGAAATCATAATTGAGCTCTTTAATAGCCCAATATGCCTTATGTTCTTAATTCGAGAGGTAAGTGACAAGCCTTTCCATAAACCATTTTATACGGAGACATACCCACAGGGTTTTTATAAGCAGTTCTATAAGCCCATAATGCATCATCAAGTTTCTTAGACCAATTCTTTCTAGATCTATTAACAGTCTTTTGCAAAATCAATTTAATCTCTCTATTGCTCAATTCTACTTGACCACTAGACTGAGGATGGTATGGAGATGCAATTCTATGGTTAATATCATACTTAGCAAGCATTTTACGGAAAGCACCATGAATAAAATGTGAACCGCCATCAGTCATTAAATATCTAGGCACTCCAAACCTCGGAAAAATAACTTCTTTAAGCATCTTAGGAGAAGTGTTATGATCGGCACTACTAGTTGGAATAGCTTCTAACCACTTAGTAACATAATCAACAGCAACTAAAATATGTGTATACCCATTAGAGGAAGGAAAAGGTCCCATATAATCAAAGCTCCAAACATCAAATGGTTCAATAACAAGTGATTAATTCATAGGCATTTCCCGACGTCTACTAATATTACCAATTCTTTGACATTCATCACAAGACAAGACAAACTTACGAGCATTCTTGAAGAGAGTAGGCTAATAAAAACCGGATTGCAGTACCTTGTGTGCAGTTCTATCTCCAGCATGGTGTCCTCCGTAAGCCTCGGAGTGGCACTTGTGTAGGATTTGTTCCTGTTCATGCTCAGGTACACAACGTCTAATAACACCATCTACTCCTTCTTTATAAAGGTGTGGGTCATCCCAGAAGTAATGTCTTAAATCATATAAAAACTTTTTCTTTTGCTGGTATGTGAAACTAGGTGGTATAAATTTAGCAACGATATAATTAGCATAATCATCATACCAAGGAGTATTTCGAGAAGCATTTATGACAGCTAATTTTTCATCGGGAAAGCTATCATCAATAGGAAGTGGGTCATCAAGAACATTTTCTAACCTAGATAAGTTGTTTGCAACGGGGTTCTCAGCTCCCTTTCTATCAATAATATGCAAATCAAATTCTTGTAGCAAGAGAACCCATCTAAAAAGTCTAGGTTTAGCATCTTTCTTTTCCATAAGATATTTAATAGCAGCATGATCAGTGTGAACAATTACTTTGAAATCAACTTATCACAGGCAAAAACAACTGCTAAAAATTCTTTTTCAGTAGTAGCATAATTTCTCTAGGCACTGTCTAGAGTTTTACTAGCATAATGAGTAACATTTAATTTCTTATCAACTCTTTGTCCTAGAACAGCACCAACAGCATAATCACTAGCATCGCACATAATTTCAAAGGGTAAATTCCAATCAAGGCGGCTGAACAATAGGTGCAGAAATCAAGGCTTTCTTAAGTATTTCAAATGCTTCTACACAATCATCATCAACAACAAAAGGAACATCTTTTTGCAAGAGATTAGTGAGAGGCCTAGAAATTTTAGAGAAGTCTTTAATAAACCTCCAATAGAAACCAGCATGACCAAGGAAACTTCTTATACCTTTGATATCTTTAGGACATGTCATCTTTTCAATAGCATCTACTTTAGCTTTATCCACTTCAATACCTCTTTCATAAATTTTATGCCCCAAGATAATAACTTCATTAACCATAAAGTGCCACTTCTCCCAATTCAAGACGAGATTAGTTTCTTCACATCTCTGCAAAACTCAATCAAGGTTGCTTAAGCAATCATAGAAACAAGTTCCGTAAACGGAGAAATCATCCATGAAAACCTGAACAATCTTTTCACAAAAGTCAGAGAATATAGCAGTCATACATCTTTGAAAGGTAGCAGGTGCATTGCATAAACCAAAAGGCATACGTCTATAAGAAAAGGTACCGAAAGGGCAAGTAAAAGTGGTTTTCTCTTGATCATCTTTTGACACTGGTATTTGAGAGAAACCAGAATAACCATCTAGAGAGAAAAAATGAGTATGTTTGGATAGTCTTTCTAGCATTTGACCAATAAAAGGTAGAGGGTAATGATCTTTTCTAGTAGCTTTATTCAATTTGCGAAAATCAATTACCATTCTATAACATGTAACAATTCTTTGTGGTATCAATTCATTCCTATCATTAGGAACAATAGTAATGCCTCCCTTCTTAGGGACACAATGAACAGGGCTTACCCATTGACTATTAGCAATAGGATAAATTATGTCTGCCTCCAGAAGCTTTAGTATTTCATTTCTTACCACTTCTTTCATCTTAGGATTTAACCGTCGTTGATGACCAACAACTGGTTTAGAATATTTCTCCAATTTTATTTTGTGCTGACATAGAGTGGGACTAATGCCCTTAAGATCATCAAGAGTATATCCAATAGCGGCACGGTGCTTCTTCGGAGTTTTCAATAATTTCTTTTCTTCATGCTCTGAAAGGTTAGCACTAATAATAACAGGATATATCTTCTTTTCATCAAGATAAGCATATTTCAGAGTATTAGGTAATTGTTTAAGCTCAAACACGGGATCGCCGTTGGGTGGAGGAGGATCTCCGAGGATTTCAACAGGCAAATTGTGTTTCAAGATAGGCCCTTGATTAAAGAATACTTCATCTATTTCCCTTCTTTCATTCATAAACATGTCATTTTCATGGTCTAGCAAATATTGTTCTAAGGGATCTGTAGGAGGTATGGCAATAGAAGCAAGACCAATAATTTCATCCTTACTAGGAAATTCTTTATCATGGGGTTGTCTACGAAATTTAGAGAAATTAAAATCATGAGACGTATCCCCTGAACCAACAGTAACAATATCTTTCTCGCAGACTATCTTAGCATTAACAGTATTCAAGAAAGGTCTACCAAATATAATGGGACAAAAATCATCTTGTGGGGAACCAAGAACAAGAAAATCAGTAGGGTATTTAATCTTGCCACACAAGACTTCAACATCTCTAACAATCCTAATTGGTGATATAGTATCTCAATTGGCAAGCTTAACCGTAACATCAATATCTTCTATCTCAGCAGGTGCAATATCATTTATATTTCTTCATCCAAGGCATAAGGAATAGCACTGACACTAGCACCCACATCACATAAGCCATGATAACAATGATCTCCTATTTTAACAGAAACAACAGGCATGCCAACAACAAGTCTATGTTTATCTTTCATATCGGGTTTAGCAATTCTAGCAACTTCATCACGGAAATAAATAACATGCCCATCAATATTATCGACCAAGAGATCCTTAACTATAGCAATACTAGGCTCAATTTTAATTTGTTCAGGGGGTGTAGGTGTTCTAGTATAACTCTTACGAACCATAGTTGAATCTTTAGCATGATCCTTTATTCTAACACGAAAAGGTGGTTTCTCAATATAAGTAGTAGGTACAATAGGATCAACATTATAAGTAATGGTTTCTTCTTCAACTTTAATAGGTTCTACTACTTTAGCTTCAATGGGAGGATGATATTTAAACCACTTCTCCTTAGGGAGATCCACATGAGTAGCAAATGATTCACAGAAAGAAGCTACTATCTCAGGGTCAAGTCCATATTTAGTGCTAAAATCACGAGAAGCATCGGTATCCATAAAAGATTTAACACAATCAAACTTAAGGTTTATACCTGACTCCTTACCTTCTTCGAGTTCCCAATCTTCAGAGTTGCATATAATTCTTTCCAATAAATCCCATTTGAATTCAATATCCTTCTTCATATAAGAACCAGTACAAGAAGTATCGAGCATGGATCGATCATTATGAGAAAGTCGAGCATAAAATTTTTGAATAATAATTTATCTTGGAAGCTCATGCTTGGGGCATGAATATAATATTGACTTAAGCCTCCCCCAAGCTTGAGTGATACATTCTCCTTCACGAGGCCAAAAATTATATATATAATTTCGATCACGATGAACCAGATGCATAGGATAAAACTTCTGATGAAATTCCAATTTCAATCGGTTGTAGTTCCATGATCCAATATCATCACATAGCCTATACCATGTCAATGCCTCTCCCTTCAAAGATAAAGGTAAGACATTCTTCTTGACAACATCCTCGGGCATACCTGCAAGCTTAAATAATCCACAAACTTCATCCACATAGCATATCGGGATGTAATGTTCCATCTCCTGCATAAGGATTAGCTAGCAGTTTCTCTATCATACCCGGAGGAATTTCATAATAAATATTTTCAGTAGGTGGATTAGGTTGAGGAGAAACTCTTTGCTCTTCCGGTCGAGGTGAAGATACCCCAAACAAGCCCCTCAAAGGATTATTTTCCATAGTAACAAGTGACAGTAAATTTCAGCACACTATATAAATGTTTCCTTACCAAATTCCACTTACCAAAGGCGCTTCACTCCCTGGCAATGGCGTCGGAAAAGACTCTTGATGACCCACAAGTATAGGGGATCTATCGTAGTCCTTTTGATAAGTAAGAGTGTCGAACCCAACGAGGAGTAGAAGGAAATTGTAGCAAAGGACAAGCCTAGACGAACTCTTATATAAAGCAAAGCGCTCCCGAGGAGACATGGGAATTATTGTCAAGTTAGTTTTCATCATGCTCACATGATTCGCGTTCGTTACTTTGATAATTTGATATGCGGGTGGAACGGTGCTTGGGTGCTGCCATTCCTTGGACAAGCCTCCCACTTATGATTAACCCCTCTTGCAAGCATCCGCAACTACGAAAGAAGAATTAAGGTAAACCTAACCATAGCATGAAACATATGGAACCAAATCAGCCCCTTACGAAGCAACGCATAAACTAGGGTTTAAGCTTCTGTCACTCTAGCAACCCATCATCTACTTATTACTTCCCAATGGCTTCCCCTAGGCCCAAATCATGGTGAAGTGTCATGTAGTCGACGTTCACATAACACCACTAGAGGAGAGACAACATACATCTCATCAAAATATCAAATGAATACCAAATTCACATGATTACTTATAACAAGACTTCTCCCATGTCCTCGGGAACAAACGTAACTACTCACAAAGCATATTCATGTTCATAATCAGAGGAGTATTAATTATCACTAAGGATCTGAACATATGATCTTTCACTGAATAAACCAACTAGCATCAACTACAAGGAGTAATCAACACTACTAGCAACACACATGTACCAATCTCAGGTTTTGAGACAAAGATCGGATACAAGAGATGAACTAGGGTTTGAGAGGAGATGGTGCTGGTGCAGATGTTGATGGAGATTGACCCCCTCTCGATGAGAGGATCGTTGGTGATGATGATAGCAATGATTTCCCCCTCCCGGAGGATGTTTCCCCAGCAGAACAGCTCTGCCAGAGCCCTAGATTGGTTGTGCCCAGGTTCCGCCTCGAGACGGCGGCGCTTCGTCCCGGAAGCTTCCATATTATTTTTTTCCGGGTCAAAACACACCATATAGCAGACGATGGGCGTCGGAGGCCTGCCAGGGGGCCCACAAGGACGGGGGGCACGCCTAGGAGGGTAGGGCGCGCCCTACACCCTTGTGGTTGGCTGGTGGCCCCCCTCTGGTATTTTCTCTGCCCAATATTTTTTATATATTTCAAAAACATGCTCCATGAAGTTTCAGTACTTTTGGAGTTGTGCAGAATAGGTCTCTAATATTTGCTCCTTTTCTAGTCCAGAATTCCAGCTGCCGGCATTCTCCTTCTTCGTGTAAACCTTATAAAATAAGAGAGAAAAGGCATAACTATTGTGATATAATGTGTAATAACAGCCCATAATGCAATAAATATCAATATAAAAACATGATGCAAAATGGACGTATCAAGCGAGGCAGTAGAAGGTGGATGAACAGGACCCCGTTTCGACTGTAGGCGCTCCAGCACAAGTCTGTTTCCTCCGTTTTGCGGTACGCCACACCCCTCCCGATCAACAGGACCCCGTTTCGACCGTGTACACAAGTCCGTTTCCTCCGTTTTGTGGTACGCCATACCCTTCCCGATGAACATGACCCCGTTTCGACCGTACGCGATCGAACACAAGTCTGTTTCCTCTGTTCTGCGGTATGCCGGACCCTTCCTGATGAACAGGACACGGTTTCGACTGTACGTGGTCGAACAGAAGGCTGTTTCCTCAGTTCTGCGGTACGCCGGACCTCGTTTTGGCTGTTTCGTCCAAGCCGGTTGGCTCCTGATGAACACGACATATTCTGTTGCCTCCCGATGAACACGACGCATTCCATTGCCTCCCCATGAACATGACGCAGTTTTTTTTGTTTTGGCCCAACTGGTTGGCTTCCGATGAACACGACATCGTTGCTGCCGTCCGTGGCCTCTCCATGTACATGAACCCTGGCATACGTATGCGTGAGTACACGTTTGAGACCCTGCCTGTATGTACGTATGTGGCCGTATTTTTTGGCATATGGTTGTACGTACGTGTACACGGTTTTTACTGGACTGCCTGAACTGCTACAGATCCTTACTCGGCCACGGTTCATCATGGTAGACAGACCGATCGACCGGTTTGTACACAGACAACACTACGTATGCTTCGACCGGGTGGGTCCCAGCTGTCAGGGAGGATAAGGACGCACTTCCTTGCGTGCGAAGATATAGCTGGTGGGTCTCAGCTATTAGGGGGAAGAATCGTTTTTTTTGTAATAAGGACGCACTTCCTTGTGTGCGAAGATGTAGCTGGTGGGCCCTAGTTGTCAGGGGGAGAAAACATTATTTTTAGGGTAAAAAGGATGCAGTTGCATGCATGTGTCCATGGGCATGGTGCATCCCCACTGTCATCCTCTCCACGTACAGTCATCTTCCGATGACTCTCGTTTGTTGACCACACCGTGCAGAGCGCACCAAGCCGGTGGACGACGACGAGGCCCCAGACTGGAACGACCCGGAGATGGGGAAGACGCGGCAGTGGAGTCACAAACGGAGAGGAGTGGGCCTACACTCGGCAAAGAATAACAGGAGGTGCGGAGGAGTGGATGGATGGCCTGGCCGTCGGCGGGGTAGCGTTTCGCTGCGAGGCACGCAAAATAGTGACGTCGGACGCTGGAGTAGGCGGTCCCGGTAGCTCTGGGGGGAAGAAGACGAGAGATTGAAGAAGAATGTCGGTCGTTGGATGTAAATCCAACGCCTTGCTTAGGCTTCGACCTTCGTATTTTTATTTTTTGCGAAAGTGCTTGGGCTTCGACCTATTGTCAGCCAGTCCATTTGGTGTTTTTTAGTCCATTTGGTGGGCTGGGTGAAACAATGATGTAGCATCTATGCAGCCCGTTTATATATTATGGTAGAATTTAAAGCCCATTTGCATTTTTCTCGAAATCCGCGGACTTACTGGGCTGGGTGAAAATATCATGTTGGGCTGGACGGAGAAATGTTATAAAAACATAAACACATGATTGCACGTCTATTACTGCATTCGTCAGTAAAATCTTTGCAAGCTTATGTACGCAAACACTAGGAGTTAACTTGCCAAGTTATATATAAACAATTATTATTATTATTTTGTAAGAACTTTCGATTTATGAAATAAAATATTATTTTAATTTGATGACTTAATAGGAAGTTGGGTATTATTTTTTTAGGCTAAACGTGGGACAGTTGAGTTGGTTCTAGAGAAAAGTACTGGGAGAAAACTCAGATTACATCGAAAAAGAAAGTGGGAGAAAATTCAGATATAGGATTAATGGAAACGAAAAATAAAGGAAGTGGGAAGGTCTATAAAATGGTTGGACGAACGACAGGTTTAATGGAACCTTATGTTGTTTCTATTATATATATGAATATAAATATATATATATATATATACTATTATAGAAGGAAAAACATAGGATCGGTTCTGCACTCTTATAGAAAAATAGAACTGAGCATACTTGGCAATTCTCTTGCTTCCGAGAATGCCATGAGCCTTTAGGTGTCTATGACAGTTGGTTCTCTCAAGTACTGAGGTCCAAACACCTTGACCATTGCAGTATCAAATCCGACCATGGAGTTTGCGCATGTGCTTTCAGACATCCGAAGGTACTTGTCCCACGAATATGTGGTCGTGCCATATGCAACCATCCGCAATGCATCCATGCACTTCTGGTGACTAGAGAATCCAATTCTTTCTACAACATCCTTCTTCTATAGGCCCGTACGCCATTGTAAAGGCGATCGAACACATTTTTCCGCATCCGAAAGTGCTGGCGAAAATTGTCCGTGAACGAGGCATCGGGGGCAAAGTAGTCATCCATCAACGTCAAATGCCCCATGTGCCCTATTCCGATTCAGCACTCAACGGCCCTTGATCGATCCCTTGAAATTGAGAACCTGCTCTTCCGCATGCTTTGTGTCTGCAAAGGACGCCTGTTGGGAATATAACTATTTGTGTAAGCTGCACAGGAGGGGCCGGGTTACGCAACGGTGATTCATCATATGAAGCCCAAGATCAAGCGTGAAGATGGCGGTTCAATAAAGGGTCTAAAGCCCACAGGCGGCTTAAGGCCCGTAGTGATAAACCGCCATAATGGCATGACTTGTATTGTAAGGCAAGATTAACTAGTCACCGAGCCGGACACTGTTTATGAGCCGGCCGGGACTCTGTAGGCCGCAGGGCGTCAACCCATGTATATAAGGGGACGACCCGCTTGCAGCTTAGGGCAACTAACATCAAATCGAGAGCCGGGCATAGCGTATCTCGCTCCCTGGTCATCGAAACCCTAGCAATACCAACCCAACTAGACATAGGCTTTACCTTCATCGTAAGGGGCCGAACTAGTATAAAAACCTCTCTCGTGTCCCTTGTCCCGTTAACCCCTTTAAGCTTCCTAGTTGCGATGGCTCTACGACTAAGTCCTTGCAAGAGGACATCTACCGTGACAATTCCACGACAGTTGGCGCCCACCGTGGGGCCAGTGCACGGTGGATTTGAGTTCTTGAAGGGCAACTTCGAAGGGCTCAAGGGATTCGCTGTGGGCCGGATGACCAAGAGTCGTCGTGGCAAGATCTACATCGATGACGAAGGCTGGGGCCCCGACGTGGCTCAATTGAGTATGGGTACAGGGTTCCCTTTGGCGGAATCCACGTCTTCATCGGCCGGATCGGTGAGCCGGGCCCTGAGCCGGACAACTGCACCGACCTTGTCGAGACGGCTCAGCGTGCGAGACCCGCCCGTGCGAGACCCGTCATGAAGCGTGCCTTCGTGGGTTGCATCCACGGAGGAGAACTTTCCGAAAGATCCGTAGACGGCGGTGAGACGGTCGTCCACTCCGATGGTGATTCATCCACTGGTGAGACGGATTCATTGTATCAATTGCAAGATGGTAGGCTTGGGGGTTGTTCCGATGGCAGCAGTATTCCGGACCCCTTTGAGCCGCCAAGCTGGGTAGGGGTCTTCATGGCGGGTACTCAACCCGGCCAAAACTCTACAGCTGCGGCAGCAATAACGTTTGGGTCAGGAGCGGCTGGGGCAGGAGGCCTTGTGCGCCCGCCGGCTCAGGTGCTGCTTGATCTCATGGATAAGCTGACAACCCTGTTAACCGCCACAGTTATTCCTGCAAGTCAAGATGAGCATGATGCAGAGGTGGCACAGGTGCGTGAAGAAATAGCTCGGGCCAAGGAGGCCTTAGCAGCTGAGGACACCAGGTTGGCCGCAAAACGGGCGGCTTTGGATGCACGGGCCCAACAACTCCAGTCAGAGGCTTTCCAACTTACGATGAACCTGAACGCGTCTAACGAGGTGATGAGGAGGAGACACCAGAATACTCAATCCCGTTTGCCTCCGGTTTATGATCCTCGGAACCTTTTCGTTACACCCGGAGCCGGCCCTAGTAATCCACCAGAAGCAAATCAATTCATGACACCCGGGGCAGGGGGACCGGTTCAGCCTCGGGTGATGGCACCTCCTCATGGCAATATGGCCCCGCCCCGCTATGTACCAACACCACCGGGTCACTTCTCTAACCCCATGGAGAACCTGATCGCAGCATCGGCACGTTTAGCGGCTCTCCCAGTGGACGGCGACGATCCGACAGCGGTGGAGACGCGAAGGATCAAAGAACTCGTCCAGACGGCTCCGGCTCAGCAAGAGGCTTATTCTATAGTCAAGACAGGATTCATTCGACTCCTCGCCCAAGCCGGAGTCTGAGTTATAGCAGGCACATGGAGTCAGAAGCTTTGTCAAGAAACGCTCAGCTTCGTAACCAGCCCGACGGTTATAATCTGGTGCAGGACAGGATACGTCAAGAGGACGAGTGGGCGGCTCAACTAGCGGCTCAGCAGGCGGCTCATCAAACCTTACCGGACTATCCAACAACTTCTGTTGAGGCAGGAGTGGCCGCTAGAACCGGCGGCGATCCTTGTTTAGTGCCGGCTTTGCGTAATGTGCGTCTGCCCAAGGACTTCAAGGGACCCCGAAAGGTGCCAAATTATACGGCCGACTTACAGCCCGGGGCGTGGATCGAAAGCTATGAGATGGCCATGGAGCTGTTGGAGGTCGATGATGAGGCAATGGCTAAGTACTTCACCATGATGTTGGATGGAACGGCCCGGACTTGGTTAAAGGGCCTGCCGCCTAATTCCATCGGCTCATGGGCGGAATTAAAGGCCCGGTTCATTCAGAACTTCAAAGACACCTGCAAGCAGTCCATGTCAATTGTGGACTTAACTAATTGTAAGCAAGAGGAGGGTGAATCTACCACTCATTGGGTGCACCGGGTCAAGGAGATAATACATTCGTCTGACAAGATGGATGTCGGCTCTGCAGTCCTCATGTTGGAGAAAAATTGCCGATTTGTACCGCTGAGACAGAAGCTGGGGCGCCTCAAGCGTGATTGTAATGATATGGGTCAGCTGATGGCGGCTCTAGTCAAATACGCCGATTCTGATAATACCGCGGATCCTGCGTCTGATGAGGAAAAGACGGGGAAGGGAAAGAAGAACGGCAATGGAAAGGGCCAGCAACATAACCCGGCAAATCAAGGAGGCAACAAGCGTAAAGCCGATGGTAATCCGGAGTTTGTAGCCAACGCTAATGCGCAGGGTAACAATAAAAGACGCAAGGGGAGGCCGCCCCCTCGATCTGGCAGGTCAGGTCCATCTCTTGAGCAGCTACTCAATGAACCCTGTCCGAGACACGGCACCCGGGAAAGGCCGGCCACTCACTTATGGAAGGATTGCGCGATCATGAAGGCTTTCAAGAATTCCAACACGTTTGACGACAATCATGGGTCGGGTGGCGGCTCAGGTGCTGGCAATTTTCATGGCCCGGGTGGCGGTTCAAATTCGGCCAGTGGAAATCAAGGTGGCTATAATCACCAAAGATTCGTCAGGGAGGTCAGCAGCAGCAGTCAGGTTATCAGAGCAATCCAAAGCAGCTGAATAGTGGACAGTATCATGTGTTCACCACTAGCTTATGCAAGTGGGACCAGAAGCTTCATAAAAGGGTTGTGAACGTTGTTGAGCCGGCGATTACCCGTTATTTAAGGTGGTCAGAGCAGTCTATTGTGTGGAGTAGAGAGGATCACCCTCCCCGGGTTGACAATCCAGGTCAGTTAGCCTTAGTGGTAGCACCTCAAGTCGGTGGATATAAATTTACTAAGGTACTCATGGATGGAGGTAGCAGCATCAACATCCTCTATTATGAGACTTTTCGACGTATGGGGTTGACTGACAAAAATTTGAAGACATCCAACACCGTTTTCCACGGAGTGGTGCCTGGTAAGTCGGCACACCCAGTTGGAAAGATTGAGCTGGAGGTGGCCTTTGGAGATGAATATGACTCTAGAGCTGAGAAATTAACCTTTGAGGTGGTCTAAGATCAAAAGCCCATATCACGCTCTGTTTGGACGACCGGCTTATGCCAAGTTCATGGCACGGCCGTGTTATGTTTATTTTCAGCTCAAGATGCCGGGTCATAAGGGCACCATTACTGTGCATGGGAGTCGAAAGATAGCCCTGGAATGTGAGGAGGGCGACGCGGCTTATGCCGAGTCAGTTTATGCAATGGGAGGAGCTAAAGTTTTATCAAGATAACGTTGACCGGCGGATATGACATCTCTGAAGAAGCCGACCACGAGCATGACCCGCGATGAAGTTTAAATCGGCTGATGAAACCAAGCTTGTTGATTTTACTCCAGGCGACTCATCTAAACAATTCAGCATCAGTGTCAATCTGGATCCTAAATAGGAAAGCGCGCTCATCGAGTTCATCCGTGAGAATCGAGATATCTTTGCGTGGAAACCTTCTGACATGCCGGGTGTACCGAGGGAACTCGCTGAGCACACTCCTAATATTGATCCGAAGTTTAAGCCGGTTAGGCAGTTTCTTCGGCGGTTCAACGAAGAGAGGCGGAAAGCTATTGGTGAGGAGGTGGCCCAGCTCTTGGCGGCCGGGTTTATTGTTGAAGTTTTTCACCCTGAGTGGTTGGCTAACCCGGTGCTTGTACTTAAGAAGAATGGCACCTGACGGATGTGTATGGATTACACGGACTTAAATAAGGCTTGTCCGGCTGATCCTTTTGCTCTCCCCCGTATTGATCAAATCATTGATGCTACGGCGGGTTGTGAGCGCTTGAGCTTTTTGGATGCTTACTCTGGTTATCATTAGATCAAGATGGCAGTTAAGGACCAGGAGAACACGGCCTTCATTACTCCGTTTGGAGCCTTCTGCTATGTGTCTATGCCTTTTGGGCTCAAGAGTGCCCAGGCGACTTATCATCGGTATGTACAGAACTGTCTCCACAATCAGATTGGGTGCAATGTTCACGCTTATGTGGATGATATAGTGGTGAAGTCCAGAGAGAAGGAAACCTTGATAGATGATCTGAAGGAAACCTTTGCAAATCTCCGGGTCTACAAGATGATGCTTAACCCGGCCAAATGTGTGTTCAGTGTACCAGCAGGCAAACTTTTGGGTTTTTTGGTCTCTAACAGAGGTATTGAAGCTAATCCGGAGAAGATCAAGGCAATCACCTCTTTGGCTAAACCGGCGTGCATCAATGATGTTCAGCGGCTGGCGGGTCGTATCGCTGCTTTAAGCCGGTTCATAAGCCGGTTAGGTAAGAAGGCCATACCGCTGTATCAGCTGATGAAGAAAAGCATGTGTTTGTCTGGAGTGATGCTGCTAATGCTGCCTTTGAAGATTTAAAGAGAGAGTTGTCTGAACCGCCGATTCTTGCGGCTCCCATTGATAAAGAGCCGCTGCTATTATACGTGGCTGCTAACTCACGTGCTGTCAGTGTTACAACTGTGGTGGAGCGCAAGGAGGCTGGCAAGGAGCATCCGGTTCAACGACCGGTTTACTACATCAGTGAGGTGCTCATTGAGTCTAAGCAAAGATATCCGCATTGGCAGAAGCTTGTTTATGGGGTGTTCATGGCAAGCCGGAAGCTTAAGCAATACTTCCAGGGTCACCCCATCACTGTGGTAAGCTCTGCTCCTTTGGGAGACATCATCCAGAATAGAGAGGCTACAGGACGAGTCGCCAAGTGGGCCATCGAGCTTGGACCTCATGGTTTGAAGTATGTGCCACGTACTGCTATTAAGTCTCAAGCCCTGGTGGACTTTATCAATGATTGGACAGAGCTGCAGACACCTGAGGAGAATCCGGATAACACGTATTGGACTATTCATTTTGATGGATCCAGGCAGTTGGGAGGCTCGGGGGCTGGAGTCGTTTTAACTTCCCCTCGAGGTGACAAATTTTGTTATGTGCTCCGGCTCATGTTTCCTTGTACTAATAATGAAGCTGAATATGAGGCCTTACTCCATGGTCTTCGGATGGCCAAAGAGATGAATTTGAGCCGGGTAAGCTGTTTGGGCGATTCAGATCTCGTGGCTCAATAGGTGTCAGGCAAGTGGGACTCCAAGGACCCCCTCATGGCGGCTTATCATCGTGAAGTTGATGCTGTAGCTGGGCACTTTAAGGGTTATCAAGTGGAGCACATTGATCGAAGAAAGAATGAGGCGGTTGATGCTTTAAGCCGGTTGGGATCTCAACGTAAGCTAGTACTGCCTAACACCTTTTTGGATGTTTTGCATAATCCTTCTGTCAAGTTACCCACAGAGGAGGACTTAGCTATTCCGCACCGGAAGCACAGCTTGGTGGCAGCTCTTCACGCCATCCCATTGACAAAGGCCATATTTGGCTTACATGACCCGAGGAGAGTTGCACGAGGATGAGACCTAGGCGAGACAAATCACCCGCGGTCTAAGTCCATGACAATTGTTCGTGGTGAGCTGCATCATCGCAGATCTCACTGGGCGTTTCAACGTTGTGTATCGCTGCGGAAGGTCAGGAAATACTTGGAGATCCATGAAGGCGATTGTGGTCATCATGCCGGCTCAAAGTCTCTTGTGGCCAAGGCTTTCCGTCATGGTTTTATTGGTGACGGCTCATGCCGATCTGAAGATCTGGTCAAGAAATGTGACGGATGTCAAAAATTCTCACGACGAGCTCATGTGCCAGCTCAAGAATTGAGGATGATTCCAATTACTTGGCCATTTGCAGTCTGGGGGCTTGATATGGTCGGGCCTTTCAAAAGGTCTCAGGATAAAAAGACACACCTCCTAGTGGCGCTGGATAAATTTACAAAGTGGGTTGAGGCAGAACCGGTCAGTAAGTGTGATGCAGCCACGGCGGTTCAGTTCATGAAAAAGGTGATTTTCCGCTTTGGTTTTCCACACAGCATCATAACTGATAATGGCACTAATCTCTCCAAAGGTGCTATGGAAGAGTTCTTTCAACAAGAACATATCCGGCTTGATGTTTCGGCGGTAGCTCATCCTCAATCCAACGGTCAAGCAGAAAGAGCCAATCAGGAGATCTTGAAAGGTATAAAACCCCGGCTCTTGGTCCCCTTATAGCGGACACCGGGTTGTTGGGTGGAGGAATTACCCTCTGTGATTTGGAGCATCAACACTACACCTAACAGATCTACGGGTTATACACCTTTCTTCATGGTGTACGGAGCAGAGGCAGTCCTGCCAAGTGACATCCGTCATGACTCGCCCCACGTGGCGGCTTACGTTGAAGCTGATAATGAACAAGCTCGTCAGGATGCACTTGACTTGTTGGATGAAGAGCGAGACTTGGCAATAGCCCGCTCGGCGATTTACCAGCAAGACCTGCGCCGCTACCACAGCCGCCGGGTTAGATCCAGAACCTTTCAGAAGGTGATTTAGTGCTCCGGCTCATCCAGATCAATCCGATATGCACAAGCTATCTCCCCCTTGGGAAGGACCCTTTGTGGTCAGCAAGAGCCTGAACAACGGGTCATATTACCTCATCGATGTTCGAGAACACAAAGACTCACGTAAGTCGGAGGAGGAGACCCGTCGGCCGTGGAATATCGCTCATCCTCGGCCTTACTATACTTGAGCCACCGGCTCTCGGGATGTACATATATTTTGAGTTGTATATATTATGAAAAGCAATAAAGCAGGACCTCCGTCCTTCTCATCCTCAAATGTTTACATGTCTTCCTTATTATGTTGTTGAAACAACCAATAAGTAGCGGGTCATATTTGAATCCGGCTTTCCCTTTGGTACGGCTTATGATCATATCTGAATCTAGCCATGATCACTAGGGGGCTTCCTGTTCAAACATAGGTCGTATTCGAACCAAAGAGAACATAGCTGTCGATACCCTCTTGATCGGCATACTGCCAAACCCACTAGGGGCTTCTTGATCATATCTGAATAATAGCTCAACCCCTTTGGGTCTGACGTGGATCGTATTCAAATCAGCGTCATTAAACAATCTTATGGTCACTTGGGGGCTTCCTGTTCAAACATAGGTCGTATTCGAACCAAAGAGAACATAGTTGTCGATACCCACTTGATCGGCATCGCCAGAGCCACTGGGGGCTATATGATCATATCCGAATCTTAGCTTAACCCCTTTGGAACGGTTTACTGATCGTATTCGAATCAGCAGCCTTTGAATTTTGTCCATCTCTCATAAAACTTTGCAAATCACAATTGTTTGACGGTTTGCAGATCTTTTTCTGAAAGCACTTATGGGGTGATTTTGATCCCACCGGCTTACTTTTGATCAAATACAGTTGTTGGTGCATAACAAGCATCATAGGTGCAAGGTTCAGGATTAAAAAGCTTACCCTCATTGTTCGGGTCGCATAAGACGACAAGGTAATCAAAGGATCACAGGTATGCTGTTACAATTATGTTTTAAGGATATAATTGAGAACCGGCCTTTTATGATTTTTTGATTCATACTCCGGGTTATCTGTAAAACATATGACCCGCCATGCGGTAAGCCGCCAAGGGACTTGCGTTTTTTGTTCTGTATGCAGGGCAACTAAAGCCGAAGATCAATATAAACCGGAAGAATATAACGACGACGGCTTGAACAAGTGTTGAGCGCCTCAAAAGTGCGCGATGGCACGACAAAGTCAAGTCTTTCTTCTACCCTATTACAAGACTCCCCGAGTCTGGATAATGAATCATTGTTTTCTACAAGGCATAAAAATAATACGCCGGTATGCTTACGAATTGGAGGGATCAAGCTGACTGCATCATAATGTGGCGTTGCGATCCTCTGATTTTGGCTGTCGTAACCCGGCTGGTACTTGGTGAGGTCCGTGTCATTCCCGATCAGAGTGGCCACAGGACGTATTTCCTTCACGCAGGCGGTGAAGTCCTTCTCCTCAAATGGGGTGCCATCCTCCTTAAAGCTTGGATATCCAAGGGAGATGTCGGCCGGATCCAGCTCTGGTAACCATGCCTTGGCCCGGCTTAAGGCGGCTATGGCTCCGGCTCTTGCAGAAGCACGTCTCAATTCTTGGACCCGTTGAGGGAGCACAGCAAGCCGCTTCAATACATCAGCCAGGAGATTGGGAACATCATTTGACAAAGCCACTGTTGGGGAACGTTGCAGAAAATAAAAATTTTCCTACGGTTTCACCAAGATCCATCTATGAGTTATACTAAGCAACGAGTCAAGAGAGAGAGTTTGCATCTACATACCACTTGTAGATCGAGTACGGAAGCGTTCGAGGGAGTGGTGATGATGAAGACGTTCCCAACGTGATTCCGATCACCGATGACCAAGTGCTGAACGGACAGCACCTCCTGCTCAACACATGTACGGGACGATGGCGTCTCCTCCGTCTTGATCCAAAGCAAGGATGAAGGAGAGGTTGAGGAAGACAACTCCAATGGCAGCACGACGGCGTGGTGCGGTTGGTCTGGCAGTTCTCCGTGCAGGCTTCGCCAAGCTCGCGTGGAGAAAGAGAGGTGTTGGGGATGGGAGGGCTGCGCCTTCAATGGTGTGTGCAGCCCTCCCCACCCCTCTATTTATAGGAGGAGAGGGCAGGGGCCGGCCATCTAGGGGAAACCCTAGATGGGGCGGCGGCCAAAGGGGAGGAGGGAGGGTGGCTTGCCCCCAAGCCAGGGGGCGCCTTTAGGTTTCCTCCCCATGCCCTAGCGCATGGGCCTAGGTGGGGAGGTGCGCCCAGCCCACCAGGGGCTGGCTTCCTCTCCCACTTAGCCCATGTGGCCCCGGGAGGTGGCCCTCCCGGTGGACCTCCGGAACTCTCCCGGTGGCCCCGGTACATTACAGTATACCCTCAAACTTTTCGGAGTCCGTTTAACCACTTTCCATATATAAATCTTTACCTCGGACCATTCCGGAACTCCTCGTGACGTCCGGGATCTCATCCGGGACTCAACAACATTCGGTAATCACATACTTGTCTTCCTATTAACCCTAAGCGCCACCGAACCTTAAGTGTGTAGACCCTATGGGTTCGGGAGACATGCATACATGACCGAGACGCTCTCCGTCAATAACCAACAGCGGATCTGGATACCCATGTTGGTTCCCACACGCCTCGATGTTGTCATCGGATGAACCACGATGTCGAGGGTTCAAGCAACCCGTATGCTATTCCCTTTGTCTCGACGGTATGTTACTTGCCCGAGACTCGATCGTCGGTATCCCAATACCTCGTTTAGTCTCGTTACCCGGCAAGTCACTTTACTGCATGCCGTAATGCATGATCCCGTGATCGGACACTTGATCACTTTGAGCTCATTATGATGATGCATTACCGAGTGGGCCCATGATACCTCTCCGTCATACGGAGTGACAAATCCGCCTCGATCCGTGTCAACCCAACAGACACTTTCGGAGATACCTGTAATGCACCTTTATAGTCACCCGATTACGTTGTGACGCTTTGGTACACCCAAAGCATTCCCTACGGTATCCGGGAGTTACACGATCTCACGGTCTAAGGAAGAGATACTTGACATTGGAAAAGCTCTAGCAAAACGAACTACACGATCTTTGTGCTATGCTTAGGATTGGGTCTTGTCCATCACGTCATTCTCCTAATGACGTGATCCCATTGTCAATGACATCTGATGTCCATAGTCGGAAACCATGACTATCCGTCGACCAACGAGCTAGTCAACTAGAGGCTCACTAGGGACGTATTGTGGTCTATGTATTCACACGTGTATTACGATTTCCGGATAATACAGTTATAGCATGAATAAAAGACAATTATCATGAACAAGGAAATATAATAATAATGCTTTTATTATTGCCTCTAGGGCATATTCCCAACAGCCACAACAGCTAAAGCGTGTTGTGACCCCGTGTAGAGTTGTTCCACCAAGGTATAAACCGCCTTCAGCTTTGTTAACATGTTCTGGTTCAGATTAGAGCTCCTGGGGCCTGCATTAACAAACATCAGGTGAGCCGGAGATGACAAACAAGATACTTATCGGAAAAAGATTTATAGTATTTAACACTTGTAGAATAGCTTACCAAAGATTGCTGAGACCATCTGAGATATATGGCGTTTTAAGCCGGTTAACTCAGCCGTTTTATCTACGAGAGTCGTTGTATCTCTGCCTGGGTGACCAAAGAGGCCTTTTCATCAGCCCATACCTTCTTATCAGCTTCAAAGCTTTTCTTCAATTTCTCTTGTTTAGATACGCTGAACTCAAATTTGGAGTTGGCCTTTTGGATTTCAGTCTCTTGAGCTGCCAGTCGACTCTTCAAATCAGCAATCTCCGACTCAAATTGACTTATGGTGGCCTGAATCAAAGCCGGCTCACAACAAGATTGTTATAATATAGCATTAAGTCCCAAGCACTTTGCAAGCAAAGATACTTGACACTTGGGGGCTAATGTATGCTGAAGAACTCTGAATTACTGCGGCGATTCATGGAAGTTAAGTCCCAAGCACTTTGCAAGCAAAAGATACTTGGCACTTGGGGGCTAATGCATATTGCAGTTCAAAGTACTATACTACGCTGGTTCAAATATCTTATTTTAAAGCCGGCCTTCGAGTGTTACAGGATAAGTCGGGCGTCTGACAAACAGTGCTAAGAGGATTCTAAAGTCTACAGCATATTTTTTCTCATAAGCAATAGACTTGGGGGCTGGTATAGTAAGGAGGAATAAGGAATGTCAACAAGAGTTATACCTCATATTTTTGGTGTATTTGCTTCACCATATCAACTTCCAGGTCACGGCTGTTGTGCACTTGACTTATATAGCCAGAGACAATTTCTCCAATACTGAGATGAGTATAATCAGTGACGTCCAGCTTGGCTTTTCGGCGCACTGAAAGTTCTTCCTTGGCAGAGCACTTAGCAAGAATAGTGGGTCTTCCCGGTTCAACAAACTGAGTCTTAAGAATCTCGACTTCCGGGTCATCTGTTTCCGCTGGGCTAGGAACCTCCGGGTTATCAGAACTGTTAAGAGTTTGTTCGGCAGGTGGACCAGAAGTTGGTGCTGGAATATCATGGGCCGGTTCAGGTGGCGGCTCATGTGTGGAGATGTCAGGAACGGTTGTTCCGAGCTCCAGGTCAGTCATGACTGGCTCTTTGGCCGACTTATTTTTCTTTGCCCTTTTGTTGGGCTTCACTTGTACGCTGTGTGCAAATCAGAAGGGTTAGTACAAAGACATGAGTAAGATAAGCATAAAAATAAATAAGTTGACATTACCCTGGAGCAGTCTTGAAAGCCGGCATGTTGGATTGCATCTATTCGCCGGAGGAAGGTGAAGTATCCTGATAGTTTGAGTCATATGAATTGAGGGGTTGACGAATGAAACCCGCCAAAGGTAAAAAAGAACGTAAATCGGAGATAACCTCAGCCCGGTGCTTCCTTGTTACGTCAGGTAAGCTGGAGGAGAGTTCCGCGTCTTTGCTGGTCCGGGTCTGCCTCCGGCTCTCATGAGTCTGTTGCTTCAAAAGAAATTGAGTATCTTAGTAAGCTAAAGGATGTGAAAATCTTACTTTCCGGGTCACTCTTCGGACTTTCTGCCTTGGCAAAGGCTCGGAGTCGGAGGAAATTATAGTTACCTCTTCCTCAACTGCTTGGCTATTTCCCGTGTCCTCCTGAAGGAAATTGATGTCAATAAGATGATGGTAAAGGAATCGGGGTAATTAAGGATTACCTCTTCTTCATCATCAGAGGAG
This sequence comes from Aegilops bicornis, assembly GCA_021605145.1. NCBI lineage: Eukaryota > Viridiplantae > Streptophyta > Magnoliopsida > Poales > Poaceae > Aegilops > Aegilops bicornis. Next base: position 670,667,267 of record CM038673.1, on the reverse strand, counting down.
TCATCGAGTTTGAGCAAATCTGAAGCACTTGGCTTCTTCTTCCTCTGAGTTCCTGCTTTGGCGGTTTTCCTTTCGGCTCTCTTGGCCGCTCTAGCCTGTTTGGTAGCCTCATGATCATATTTGACATTCCAGAAATTGTCTTTTGCCTGCGAATAATGAGAAAAGGTTATGAGTAAAAGCAAGGCATTCCACAAAAAAGAGTAAACTTTTAGATTGATGACTTCTCGCAGGAGCCGGATTATTCTCGCGTAATGGAAGTAAGTCAAGGTGTTCTTGACCACTGAGCCCTATTTCAAAAGAGATTGGGTCATGGCTTCAATCATGTCATCAGGTAAGTCATCAGGACAATGACGCAGCGGGTCATCCTTTTCGCCTGTGTAAATGCACATCAAGTCGGGGCGGCGGCTTAACGGAATCACCCGCCATGAGATCCAGACAAGGACCAAATCAATGCCATCTAAGCCGTTCCCCAAGAGAGCTTTGATTTTCTTTATGGTAGGAGCAATCTGTAGGCGTTCAACGGCACATAACTTATCCGGCAGTGGATGGTTGGATTCAAGGCGCAGAGCGCGAAAGCCGGGCAGCGGGTTCTCATCAGTCGGAGAAGTATCCTGGCAATAAAACCAAGTCTGGTTCCAATCCTTAGGGTGGCTTGGTAGCTCGGCATATGGGAAAAGGCAGTCCCTCCATCGTTGAATGGAGATACCACCAAGTTCCAGGCTGGGCCCGTTGGCACGTTCATTCTGGCGGTTTAAATAAAACAATTCTCTGAAAAGCAGTAGGTTGGGTTCTTCTCCAAGATATACCTCGCAAAAGACTTGGAAGTTGCAAATGTTTGACACGGAGTTGGGCACGATATCTTGAGGTCTGAGGTCAAAAAGTGTAAAACATCCCTGAAGAATTTTGAGCCGGGTGGAGAAAAGCCCCGGTTCATATGATCAGTAAAAACGATCACTTCCCCCTCTTTGGATTGAGGTTTTTCTTCTGACAGATTAGGAGCACGATAGGACATGACTTCTTTCTCGCACAGATAGCCAGTCTTCATGAAATCAGACAAGGTGTTTTCGGTAACAATGGACTTGATCCGATTCTGAGTCACAGTGCTTTGGGGAGCCTTGGGTGCCATTATGCGAGATGAAAGCCTATGACAAAATAAAATTTTCCGGTTCAATTTAACCCGGAGAAAAACATTTCAAATTCTATTCAATATGGCGGCCATTTAAGGGGCCTAATGACATATGGCTAATTGTATCTGGTCAGTTAAGCCGCTATGAATATCAAAAGCAGTTAAGTTTACTTTAAACCGCCAGAAGTCGGCAAGGCTGTCAATCAGTATGGTCTTTTTAAACCGGCGGAGAGAGTCGCTGTGGCTAAATAGATCTGGCAGAAACAGATTTTTGACTAAGTATGGAACAAACAGGTTTCACAAGTTGCAGTTATTATTTTGGATCAAATGGTCGTTCCAAAAAAAATATTCCAGACCTAAAGCCAGTACATATGAGTTCATAAGCTCGAATGAGGCCTCTATGCAAGTGAAAAGGGGTTTGTTTACATTCTAAAAGGGGCGGAACAGCTACCTCATGAGTTTTTACTCTTTTATAGATCGAATCAGGCTGCGGTGGCGAAATCAATGAAGAGTTTGTGACAAATAACGAAGAACACCAAGGAACTCGAGAATCCTAATGTGGATCTGGGGTACAGGGAATAAGAAAACGTACAGATGCAGACTTGCTGCGGGGGTTCGTCGTGGATCTCTGGACGGTTCAGGTCGATGCAGCGGCCAAGGTCGATGAAGGTGCGATGCTCCAACTGCGGGCGGAGCTTGAGCAGCAGCTGGGTCGCGAGAGGAAGAAGACGCATCAAGGGGAAGAATGGAAAAAGACCTAGGGGTCGTGCTTATTTATAAAGAAGGGCCGACTGAGAAAGCGCGAGAAACGAGGAGGCCAGGCATCATTATCCAACGACTCCGACGCCTCGATTTTCGGAACGGTCAGTAAAGATAAAGATCCGTTAAAGATATGACAGAGTAAAATATGAATTTAATGGAAGATGACGTCACGACGGGTGGTCACAGATTCAGAAGATGACGTCACGGCGGGGTGTAACCTTTGCACAGACAGAAGACAGAAGGCTTTTCTTTAAGGTATTTCAAGATTGACATGAACCGGTACAAATCAATCTGGGGCCTAATGTTGGGAATATAACTATTTGTGTAAGCCGCCCAGGAGGGGCCGGGTTACGCAAAGGTGATTCATCATATGAAGCCCAAGATCAAGCTGAAGATGGCGGTTCAATAAAGGGTCTAAAGCCCACAGGCGGCTTAAGGCCCGTAGTGATAAACCGCCATAATGGCATGACTTGTATTGTAAGGCAAGATTAACTAGTCACCGAGCCGGACACTTTGTTTATGAGCCGCCGGGACTTCAGCATGAGGCGTCAACCCGTGTATATAAGGGGACGACCCGCTGGCGGCTTAGGGCAAGTAACATCAAATCGAGAGCCGGGCATAGCGTATCTCGCTCCCTGGTTATCGAAACCCTAGCAATACCAACCCAACTAGACGTAGGCTTTACCTTCATCGTAAGATGCCGAACTAGTATAAAAACCTCTCTCGTGTCCCTTGTCCCGTTAACCCCTTTAAGCTTCCTAGTTGCGATGGCTCCACGACTAAGTCCTTGCAAGAGGACATCTGACGTGACAATTCCACGACAACGCCTACATCATCCGCATAATTCTCCTTGCCGGACGTCTCAACGTAGTTGTCATGCAGGTACTCCAGGTTTGAATCCATTGCTTCAAAGAAGGGGGAGTGTCAAAAGATCGGCATGAGCATTCGACCAAACACTTGCCGGGTGTGGTGACGCCAACGGATGGCATCCACATAGGCGGATGGTACCTCTGTGGCTGGCGGACGGGAGGTGAAACTGTGGCATAAACAAAGCGGCGTGGGACGGGGTGAAGCGACGGAGGTCGTCGAGGTTTCGCAAGGGCTTGACAGACGGTCGGGGTGGTACAACGTCTACATCGTCCAAGGAAAAAGTGGATGCAAAGCAAGAAGGAAGGGACGGAGACACGGCCTCGGGTGTGGTTTTGGGTGGGTCGTGGGTGTCGGAGTCCAACATGGCGGGGGTCTAGACTCCCGCAAAACCCCTCTGATTTGTGTCAGGCTCGCGAGATTTTGAACAACCAAACGAGTCCACAGCCATTCGTGCGACGGTGTTGAATAGCAAACTGCGTCCGATTAACTCGGCCGCAATTGCAATTTGAAGGCTGGCGCGGCTAAACTAGGTGGACAATGCATGTGAAAAGGACAGCTGCCCTACAAAGAGATGAGATCGTGGTCTTCCTCTTTCAATTTCAATTCGAAAGGAAGGATTCGATTGTCCCTTGCACGGAGCCGCTGCGCATTGGCCCTGTTTGGATACTCTAACACAGTTAGAGTTAGAGTTATTTTCTAACTCACTCTAACCCGAATAAGCACCTCTCCACCGGGATAGTTGGGTTAGATGAAACTAACCCACTCTAACCCTCCCTGTTTGGATACTTTTGGGTTATTCGTTTACTTGGCCAAACTAAATTCTAACCCCATGATCCAAACAGGGCTATTCATGTGAACGTACTCGTAGTACCTGGCCACGCACCCACTGACACTGACACTGGTTTATTGACCTCTCAGGCATCCATTCATTCATAATCCCCCAAGCGAAGCGACGATCGGACGGACGGACGGCCATTCTGTAAGGACGACGACACCGTTACCACGGAGCTCCTCATCACGTCTCCTCGACGTAACTCCGACAGTCGGATTTGAATCCGTGCAGTGCAGATACCAGTACAACAAGTAGGCGAAATCTGGACACGCCTCACGTGCCCGTCATTCCCCGCCCAGCAAAAGCAGGACACCCCTCACGTGCGTCTCACACGAAAAAAGCCATGGCGTCCACATTTTAATACAGCTATATACTAGTATACGAGGAAGGATCGACGTCACGCGCTCCACCAGATTTGTTCTAAAAAGAAAAAACGACGAACATGCCCCGACGAAAAATACACGCACGCGCACACACGGATAAGCACTACTCCTACTATCATTTCTTCTGTTTTTACCACTCCAGTGTACAGTACCGTATGAATACTGTACACAGTACGGGAGGCCATGGCGCCATGCCTGGTCCCTGTAGAAACCAGACACGGGCACACGCGGATTAATGGCGGCACTGTGTGTGCAGGCGGGGCGAAGCCGAGCAGAAAGCATTGGTGAGCGCAGTATCAGCAGTGGTACTACTACTACGTGGGTATGGCCACCGCTGGCAGCCGAACAGGGGGCAGGCAGGAAGGATCCCCCTGTTTATGGCGCGTCCCGACCCCCCGGCGGGCCCACCCAGCAGTGTCTGAGTCATGCGTCCGCGCGAGCAAGCGAGCATGTCTGCGTCTGTATTGATATCCACTCCTATCGGCGCTATCTACTGGCGCTGGCGGGGCAGGGGCAGAGGGTCAGGGTGGCACTCCACTCCACTGCCGCGCCCTTCCTGTGAATGAAAGCAACCCACGCTTTCGGAACCCCGGCGGGGCCCGCCCCAGATGCTCTCCCCACGACCATGGGATCTGCGCACACCACCATGGGATTGGGGTTTGTCCTCGTGCTTGGGTTGGGACATGTGTGAGAGAGAGAACCGAGCACAAAAGATTCTCTCCTTTTTTACACAAACTAAAGCGGCAATATCTCATCGCGAAAATAAGCATACTAAATAAATAGTGGCAGTATCATCTGCCACTGTAATATCGTCTGCCTAATAGCAAGTACAAGAATATGACATAAGAGCATCTACACCCAGGTCCCCCAATCCTGTCTCAAACGTCTGGGCGGCCCGTTCGGTCACGATTTTTTGACTCGGACGGATGCCTCAAACGGGCCTTAAACGCCCGGGCTGACCGGCACCCCTCATATGCAGCCCAAATATGAGGGCGTCGGGGCACGTCCGTCACATTGGACCCGACCCATGCTGGCCCACCCGACATCACATATATTCGTCCACATCCGCTTGTCGAATCAAATCCTAGCCACTTCATTCCACTCCCCTCCACCACCCGAGCTCACCTCCGGCGGTTTCCGGCATGGCAGGCAGCAGATCTGACTTCGACCAGTCTGAATTCATCGACTGTGGTGTCATTCCATACGGGTTGGAGGAGGGAAATGGCGGTCCGCATTGCACTCCGTCGCTCCCGGGAGGACAACGGGAACATGCAGTACTGGAGAGGGGATCTCATAGCAATACTGATTCAAGCCCGGCCAACACACGGATCTGTCCGCCGCGAATCCATAGCATCGGCTCAACGGGTGCTCGGGTCCTCTGGGGCTGGATCCTCGCGGTCCCAGTAGTCGGAACCCCTCTCCTTCCCCGTCACCGGTCGGTCAGACTATTAGTCCACCTGAAACGGGCGGCTCGCCGTGGGAAGGAGAGGATAAGGGTCGTCGAGGCTCGTATCACGGTGGAGGCGGCTGATGCGGCAGCACGGGCAGCCGCATAGGAGGAAGCCATCCGCGCCCGCAGTGAAGAAACAGCAGCTAAGGAACACGCGCGCCCTCGCCCAAGAGCAGAATCGGGCGGTTTGTGCCATGGCCGGACTGCCACCGAAGGAGGATAAGGAGGACGGCTCCGGCGACGAGTAGATCCAGCTTAATCTGTACTACGTCTTCGATCGGTATTTCCGCGAGAAGGATGGCAAGGGTGCCGGGAAGGGCAAGGACAGCTGTGGATGAACTCCATCATAGCCAAACATGCCAAATTTTGATAGTCTGATGGCATGTAGTGATGGAGTAGCCGGAAGATGTGTGTGCATCGATGTAGTTGCATGAGTTTGTATGGATATGAGATATTATAATTGGGGTGTCCGGATGTGGATTACATTATTTGAGGGGTGCCCGGTCAGCGCTCGCGGACGTGCCCGCGGGCGTTTGAGGGGCCGGATTTGCCCATCGCGGCTGTAGATGCTCTAAGCAGGCTATAAGGACTAAAATATTACTCTCTCCCGTCCTTTCTAATCTGCAGGCTATAAGGCCTCATTTGGTTCATAGGATAGGAATATTGTAGGAATAGGAACTTCATATGAAGTGAGATGGCATGCATCTCAATTCCTACAACGAAAGAGATGATATTTGATACATAGAATACGAATCTTCATTGAGTCGAGGCTAATAATTTTTTCCTTTCAAATGTGAAGGATTGGACCCTATCCTACATAGAAATAGGAATCCATTCCTATAAACCAAAGAGAGAATTCCTTATTTGACACTCCCTTAAAATCATGTTCCTTATTTGACATTGAAAAAAATTTCTTCTCTGTATGACCTATAGTCTTAATTTCTTTCCCTATATGACACTCTAGTTCATTTTGTAGAAGTGAAAAGACCTTTTTACCCCTGTACATAATGTGACCAGAAATATGTAGCATTGAGCCTAATTAGGGGAAATTTGTTTATGAGAGTGAGCACAGCTGAACATGTCCATCTCGCCCGCCACCACCTCCAATGCCGGAATTGCTAGGGCACAGTCTTGCGGCGCGGCGCACAGCCGAACAGCGTGCGAGGCAGCCAAACAGGCGAGCTAGGCGAGCGAACCAGCCAGCAGGCTTGAGATCGGTCTGACTACCCTAGCGTGGCCCATGTAAAGAAATTAATGGATGGGCCTTACGCGTTTTGGTTTGGCATGAGTAAGCCCAAAAGGCAAAACAATGCCCAAACTAGGTAAATTGACCAAGCTGTTATATTTTTGCGCGTATATCGTACGTATTCAGCGATTGTGACTCCGGCTAGTAGAAAAATCTGTAGCGCTCGAGCCCGGGCACGTGCCCAGGGTGCCCGGACGGTGAAATCGCCCCTGTTTCTTGAGGTCAAATGTTTACGTGACCTTGCACGTACGCACCTACGTATGTACGGTGCTCCTCGTGTTGCACAGTTGCATGGTAATGCATGCTGACGTGCTTCCATATTTAACAAAATGTAGCATGGATCATTTCCACAGATATGCTAATGTCGGTATACAATCTAACGGAACAGTAGCAAATCGACTGGCATGACAATACCAACATATATGATATCATATATGGATAACTCGACTGATTTTTTTTCGAACAACTATTACCTTGTACATATTTGTGGTCACATTATACATATGGGTAAAATGGTCTTTTCACGTGTATAAAATGCACTAGAGTGTCATATAGAGAAAAAAAATTAAGACAAGAAATCATATAGGAAAGAAAATTTTCTTCAGTGTCAAATAAGGAACACAATTTTAAGAGAGTGTCAAATAAGGAATTCTCTCCAAACCAAATGGCTTCATAAGAATTTTTCCTTTGAAAATCCTATCATATGAAATTCCTACAAGATTCCTACAAACCAAAGGAGGCGTAAGTTTTGTCCGAACTCAAAATATCTATACTTTAATCAAACTTATAGAAAAATATATCAACATTCACAATGACAAATCAATATTGTTAGATTCATTTTGAAATGTAGTTTCATAGTATATATATTTGATATTGTAGATGTTGATAGATTTTTATATAAAGTTGGTCAAACATTGTAAAATTTGACTTGACATAAATCTAATATGCGAAGTAAAAATGACCGGAGGGTGTACATCATTACTTAGTTGAAGGAAAGAGAAGGAAAGTGGGTTGTAAAATAGGAGCCGGCTATAGCACAAGACCCAAAATACTATGTGAGATTATAAGGTGGCCCAACTTTTAGTAAACCTCTGTTTCTAAATATAAAACATCTTATATTTAGGAACGAAGGGAGTAGTACATATTTAACTTACTATTGTACAAACCGACTATTAGGTTGGATCTAAATAATATAGCTCCTTATAGCCGACTATTGATTGTATTATTAACCATTCTCGTATTGAGTTGGCAGATGCTAGCATACCACATGGTGGAGTTTAAAAGCGCAAAAATAAATAAACAAATAGGCAGTGTTTCCACAGCAACCAGGTCCAGGTGCCCCCATAAAAACATCAGGACTTTACTTCAGGCAGCAAGAGTCATTGAAAATATTGATACCGGCCGTCTATTCAATGCAGACAACCACATTATCGTGCAGGTGCCGCCCCACCACATCAGCTCCAGCCTCCGAACCCATCAACCTCATCGGCGCCACGGCGACAATTCAATCTCGCTGCCCACAACACATGAGCGAGCTAACACTAATCACATTTTCAGGTTAAAAGAAAAGACATCTCTAGCATAACTTACTGAAGAAAAAAAGACAAACCAGAATCCTCGTCTATACCCCTTCAAAGATGAACAAGTTTACTCAGGAATGTCGTCTCATCAACTACTTCGGCTAAGAATGTATCGATAAATTGTACGGCCAAGTTTCTACCCAAAAAGAGCACGGGAGGCCGTCCAAATTGACCACCCAAGTATGTACACCTTTACACCCAGTCCAACTACAACACATTTCAGGATGATCACCAAATGCCGCAATTGCGCCACCAACGTTTCTTCAGGATGCGGCGGCGACGGTGATACCCGACGGACATCTCGTCCTGCGACACCGCCTCGTCGTTCTTCCCCATCCGATCATGCCAATGTTGCTTTCACCTTCTATGTCCGCGTCGTCAGGTTTCGCGGGCGGGCTGACCCGGACCTCCTCTTCTTCTACTCTGACATGGACCTCTTCTTCTACGGCGTCCAGCACCCTTTTCTTGGGCTTCTTGTTACCCCTCGTACGCCTTCGCCTAGTTAAGCTCGACTCCCAGGATCCACCGGTCGTCTGAACCAGCCCCTCCAGCAGCTGAATGTCTTCAATGATCTCAGGCCGGCACAGCGACGAGATGCTAGGCAGGATGTCTTTCTGGAAGTCGCGCTTCTGCCGACGCTTCCTTTGCTGGCCTCTCTTCGGCTTCATCAGGAGGTTCACCGGTGAGACGGTCTGCTCATCACTTGTTGTTATCGCGGGCGCCGGTGGCCTCCTGCTGCACAACTCATCAGTCTTGATGTCTTCAAGCTTCAGTGTCAGCGATTCGAATGAATCTAGATCATCATCACTGGAATTATTGGCACAGCCTTGGACCTCCCCTTGCCCGGCATGGTCGTCGGTGCTTGATATAGCGAGCTCTGCAAACCACTGCAACATATCATTAGGCGTCTCTGCAGTGGCTGGCACATCCATCGACAACGCAAGAATGCTCTCTGCTGCAGCTGTAGCAGCATCATCATCCTCGCAAGCTGGCACTTCCAAATCAATCAGAAACTTAGGCTTTGCATGGTTGTTCTGTAAGGATGTCACTTGGCAATCACTTGACAGTACAGATGACTCTGAGTTATCTTCATTTGGTGCATCTTCATTCAGATCAATAAAATTCCAGGCGGCAGCACCACTCTTATTGGTGACACCTTCAGCATCTTGCCCATCTATAGGCATGGGTTTCTGGCAAGAAAGAGGTAAACATGCAGTGCTCTCTTGAGTTTTAGCGACGATGTTGTCACAAGGCCTATCCTTCTTAGTTCCACAACCTACAGACGTCGAAGCAGAATCTGGCAAATTGCATAGAGCAACAGCTGCTCCCGTTATATCTTCATTAAGGTTCATCAGCGCTGCAGTCCCATAAGAATGTTCAGACACCTTCCTTGGCTCCTCCAAACCTGTGGAATCAGCACATGAAGCTTTCTTACTGAGCCAAGAGATCCCAGATACGGATCCCTCAACTTTGATATGCTGTAAACCACCTACACAACCCCTTTCTTGCTCTACAACAATATCTTCTTGACCATCAGACAATGCTTCATTCAAATTAAAGTTCTTTCTGCCCTTACCATTTGCAAAATTAGGATCTTCATAGCAGTGTTGTGTTGGGTGTCCAAACATCAGCCTGTTGTTTTGCTCCAAGTCACTTGAAATTGTTGCCTGATGCCGTGGTCGTGATGCAGACAATGAATCAAGTTTGCCAGAATAGCTGCCATCTGAGTTATTGATTTTTTTCAGATTACATGATGAGGTTCCAATGCTTTGGTTCACAGCACTGAAGCACGCATATGAATTGACAGTTGAAGATCCATTGAAACTTGGAAATGACTGGACATCAGCACTGATGTTATAGCTCCTTGGGTCTACTATGCAAGAACCAACCCGAGAGGCAGCAGAAGGTTGGTCTATGTGCAGAGAAGTGATTGGAGCAACAAGTGTACTACTTGGATAGCGTAGATGGTCATGTCCAGGAAGATTATTGATAGCATAGGCTTCCAAAGGACTTCCTGAAAACCATCCGGATGAACTATTCGGACATTGGTAAATAAACTTGTTACTGCTTGCAGATCCCCTGTCAGCAGCACTGAACATTTTTTGTGGATCCATGCCACTGCATCTGGGTGCAAGAAAACCTGTGCTGCTGGCACGTTTCCCTGAAGAATTAGAACAAAATAGAATCATTATTACAATGGATCAAGTCAACTGTAAGTGCCTAGCAATAAAATAGAATGCAGCACAATAGTAAACAGTATGGTAGACCCACCACCCAGAAAAGACATACACTGCACTTAAACACATATTAGTATTTCCATTAGATTATTACAGACCAACAGATTGATTCTGTACAATAGTTACAAAACTAACCTGCAACAAAATATAACCCAGATTATAATAGTATGCCACGCCTTACAGGACCCAGATTATACTGTAAACTCACTTCACCCTACAGGCCTACATGTTATGTTACGTGGCAGCCCCATTTCTTTCAAATTTTCAGTGAACCCGTACCCATAGTGTTGAGTTGATTTGTGGTCCACTAATATGGTAAATATGCTAAGATACTCACGATGCAAATATAGAAAGAACTAGCATAACCAGAAAAAAAATACTAAAAGAGATTATGCTGAATGGAGCTTACTGTTACCTTTATCGATCAGTGGTTTCTCCTCCTGTTTTATCCTGGAACTTGCATCAAAGAAATTAGAGCTTGTGGCTTCATTAATACGCTTGTCCTTGGAATATTCTTTATTGAAACTGGAGTTAGTTGTGCTTGATCTCCATGGAGACTGCTGCCAAGAGTTCTGCAGGGCATATGAAGGACCTCCCAATACTGTCCCATTTGTTCTGGCCATATATGGGCCCAGAATTGGCTTATTCAGGTCAGCAACATTGTGATTGTGGCCTACAAGATTACCTGTGCTCGGCGGAAAGGAGGTTGCACTATTATGACCGAACCTCCCCAAGCCTTCCGCCCTAGCTAATGCGACACCAGCATCATTCGGATGTTTCGTATCCGATGATACACCAAGGAAATCTATAGGCTTACTGTCCGATGCATGGTCATCTTCAAAATAATGATCAGCTCGGAGCTCAAGGTCAAACCTGCCTTGTTTGGTGGGTAAAGCAGCATCACTTGAGGGAAATCCATTTGGCGAGGACTGGACACTGCCCTCCCTGGGGAACTTGGACGACTGGCTTTTCTCATTGTTCACAGCAGCAGTACCAATCATGTTTGCACCATGCAGTGGAATTTGTGATGGTGAATCTCTTCGCGATGCATCTTCCAGTGTTGAGCACGCATGCATTTCTCTGCCCTGATGCTGCTTCATCAGGTCTCTCTGTACTCTGTAAACCCGATGCAATTCGTACACCTGGAGACAGCAAGAGAGTTGTTGTCAAGCCAAGCCAAGATATACAGAAGATATCAAGGGTGAAATGAAATCATCTCTAAGTGTTGCTGCATCCACATCTACGTAATCGACGAAACGTACCTGCTGTCTAAACACAGCTTCATGCGCCAGCATTGTGCGCCTGAACATCTCTTTATCATATTCCGAATAACCGAACGCCTCCGCCGCCACGAAGCCGTTTGATGTCTCCTCCTCGTATGGGAACCTCCAGCCATTCGCGCTTGCGTGGAGATCGCCCATGGCACAATGCCCAGGATTGTAGCCCTCAACCTCCACCTTCGCTCCCATTGCTGTTCCAATCTGTTCAACAGGACATTCAATCAAAGGTGAATTACATTACATTACACACATAAAGCAGCAGCAGAAGAAAGAAATGATAACGCCTTTGTCCAGAACCAGCGTCAGTTATGCGAAAAGACAAACACGCATTATTCATCGCTTTGACAAACAAAGAGCAGAAAAGGCCATGACTGATGAGCGACCGGCCCTTTTTTCCTGGTATAAAGTAAGCAATGATGGTGGTCGCAGAGGATGACGAAAAGCTCAAGCCAACTGATCATACAGATTTATTCGTTAGCAAGTGCTGATAATTTGGGGATAATTGGCAGATTTTAAGTAGAGATATTATCCCAACAAACAAGGGAAATAAAGGAGATATTATTATCCCCCGGCTGTTTGGACGTCAACTCGTAGGGAAGGGGAAAGAATAAAGGAGACGAGACAAGTCAACCCTCCACAGTCCCAGCCATGTCGATTCTACCAAATCCTAGTACTACCAAGAACCGATTCATTCAAGGGAAGTACTGTACTGTATAATTCATCAGCAGCAGCAGACGCGGATTAAGAAGAAAAAGACTCATTAGTGGGCAGATGCAATCATCACTCAACCGCTCGCCGCCGGCGTACCCGACCGAAAATTTCTTCGAGACAAGAAGCAAATCGAACGGCAACTCAATTGCGAGAAGAGGGAGCTTTGTCCGCAAGATTTTACCAAGACAGGCAACGGAGAAAAACACAAATGGACGGCAAAGATGGCATGCTTTCCCGTAACAAGCAAGCCGAAATTTAACTCGAGATTTTACCTCGGCCTCAGAGATTCTTCCTGGCACCGAACCGCGGCAGACAGGAACCGGCGGCCCGCCGAGCTACGAGCATGGGCCGGAGACGCGGGGAGCACGGCGGGCTCTCCTCCCACTCCTCCCCGGACGACGAAGAAGCGGCGAGCAATGAAGGAATTGTCCGGCGGATTTCACGGCGGAGACGCGAGGGAATCGCGGCGTATCTGGGCGGGGAGGGACCCGGATTCGATGGGCCAGGGAGGGGAGGAGGACTGGGGGAGGGGGAGAAGGGTCGGAACTGGTTCTTGTCTTGGGCGAACCCCCGGACCGAATGGCTGCGCTCTGCTCCCCTCGCCTCTCCTCTTCTCTTCCCCGGAAGGCCTGATATATTTCCTTTTGGATGGATGGATCGGAATCGGACGGGTTCGGTCCGGTCATGTGCGCGCTGCCATGCGGGCCCGACCCTCTCTCCTCGGGATGGAAATATGGAATGGAACCACCTTCTTCTGCTCTCTAAACTAGTGCAAAGGACAGCAGATTTGTTGACATCTCTCTCCGTTGGTCTTTCTCTTTTATTCTCTCTCTTTCTCTCTCTCTCCTCGTGATGCTGCTTCCTTCCCTTCCCACCTAATCCCTCTCCCTCTCTCTCTCCTGTCAAAAAATATATATCTTTCTCTCTCATCTCAGAAAAAGATCTGTCTCTCTCACTCTCTCGCTTGCGGCTGCAGTCCATGAGCGGAGATGCTCCGGGTTTTTTTCCTCCCTTGCGGTGCGGCAGAGGGTGATGTCTCTTTCGGAGGTGTGTTTGGGTGCGATCTTGGTTGTCAGGTTATGGAGTGCTTGTTACTCCATTAAGCATTCATTAAGAATCCGGTCTTGTCTTGTAAGATATGGATTAGGGCGGCGAGAGAGAGCGTCTGACATAGTGGCCCCACACCCCGGCATGCTCCCTGGTGGAGGAGAGATAAACATCTTCAAGCAGGAGGTACTATATCAAGTTGATGGTTACATCCTAAAAAAAAAAAGGAGTTGATGGTTGCGTACTTGGATAGGACCAGGCAGTACTACCAAACCTGCTTTAGTTTCCAAAAATTTATGGCCCGAATCCGCATAATTGGCCACGCACCACGGTGATTTCTCGCTGAGGAGTAAATGTGTGAATGCGTTCTACTCTGTTGAGTAGGAGTACGTACCACCGTAGAATGCGGGATATACAGTACTAGTACTGCGTACAATCCCGGGATGGGATGAATTGCTGTGGGCGCCCAAGGTGGTGGACTACGGTACGGCCTACGGTATTCATTCATTCATTGATTCGTGCACATACTTCTGGGGGTACGTACATTGGTTGTCGTGCGAGCCGAGCCGAGCCGAGCCGGCATCGGCATGGGCGTGGGCGTGGCGTTCCAACCAAATTGAATGTGGCCGTAGGTTGCAGGCAGGTGTAACAGCATCTCCAACAGAGGCGCGAGGTGGCGCGCGCGAGATAAACCTAGCTTTTAGCGCGCGTAAAACGTTTTGCCGCGCTTCAGCGGTGGCGAAAAACTCGCGCGCAGGAACCGCTTACGCGCGCGTGAAAAGGCGGCAGATCGCGCGTCATTTTTGGCGCACTGCTTCCAGCGCGCCTATAAATGCGGCGCTCGTCACGCGCCTTCTCCACGACTCCGATTTCACTTCCTCTGCCACGCGCCTCTTCCTTCTCCTCTGCCACGCGCGCCTCCACCGCTTCCGCCGCCACTAACGTCACCATGCATTGCGCGCCGAGGAGCGTTGCTTCCGCGGCGTCCGCCGCCTCAACTCCGAGATACGCCCGGCGAACTCGGCTCGGCCTCGGCACCTACGACGGCGACGAGGCCGCCAGCGTATGACGCGGCGGCGTGGCGCCTAGGCAGGCCGCGCGGGCAGATGAATTTCTAGTACGTCTACACGCTCCAGCAGGCGCTGGACGTCGCCCCGCCGCCTCGTCTTAACAAGGCAGAACACCGTGCGGAGCACGCTGAGTGGCAGTGCCGCCTCCTCGTCGCCCAGGAGGACGAGCGGGTCATGGGGGGAGTGGCGCCGACGCCACCCGTAGGACGTCGCCTACGAGCAATCCTACCGGGCAAGGCGCCGCGAGGAGGACACGCGAAGGCGCCGCAATTCGCGGTTGGAGAGGTGTCGACGGAAGGCATTGGCAAATGCGCAGTCGGATATCGTTGCAGCAGGTGGGAGGTCATTCTTCACGGAAAACGATGATCGTTGGTTGGACATATGGCTCGATACCTCGGACGACACCGCCGAGTATGATGATGGTGATGATGATAGCGACTTGGAGTAGTTTCTATCTAATTGCGCCGTAGTTTATCTATGCTTTCGAACTATCTATCTAGTTGCACCGATGTAAAATACCTTTGTATCGTTTTTTATTTATGCAATCTATCTAGTTTTTATTTATCTATGCTTATGATTTATCTAAAAAAATATTGTATGCGCGCTGCATTTTAGCGCAGATGCTAGAGTCAGCGCTGCGCGCCGCGCCAAACCAGGCGATGGGCGCACGGCAAATCAGTTTTTACGCGCGGCGCGTTCGGCGCTTGTTGGAGATGCTCTAAGAGTAAGACCAAGTGGCCGGACAGGCCAGCGCCAGATGACCGTCGCCGGCAACACAGCGGAGCAGAGCAGAGTAGACCGCTGCTACTGTTGTTGACACGGTGCTGGTGCTGCTACTGGTACCACCACCATAAAGCAGAGCACGGGGATCGTCGGCGCAATTTTTTTAACTCCTACCGTTACTAGTATACTCCTACGTACTCCTGGTTTGAACAAGGCATCCTGGCGTGGAATTTGGGCAGTTCCGATTTGCAGAACGACCGTGCCTCCGTTGTCGTTTTATTTACTTTTTTCTTTAAGTACCGAAGAGGAAAAATATGCGGTGCTGTGTGTTGGTGTGGAGAGAAGCATTGGCGGGGCGGATCCCCCGTTCGTTGGTCCTGGTCCGAGGCGGGTGCTAGGGAGCGGCGTCATGTGTCTTTGTAGTAGTACTAGTACCTGCGTGAGAGGAGGAGAGGACGTCCCGCGATCTACTGCCTGGCCGGAGTGGGCACCCTTTTCCTGTGAAAGCATCCAACTAAACTACTCGACTGGATCCGAGGTGACAATAAAGACGTACACTAGTTTATACGGATTCCACCCCCCAAAAAATGTTTATACGTTAAACGAAATTACACTTGCATTCACCTTCAAAATGATCATGAGGTTACAACTTTTTTCTTTGTTCAAGGCAGGAGCAAGCAAAAACATGGATGGAGCCATGGAGGCCCAGCCACGCCTCCGTTGGACGATGCTACTACGGCTAGGAAAGGAAAATCCACGGCAACACGCTTGATGCGATGCTGATGCTGGTGCCGCCCCATTCATCGGCGAGTCATGCAGGACAGGAGACACGACTTTGGTCTCTCTCTCTCTCTCTCTGCCCCGATGGATGGAGAAAAGCACGCATCGGATCTGCCGCTTCGGTGATGAACTGATTCCCTTCTCTTCTCTCCTCTCCTCTCTCGGTGCCGCGCTTGTCCACACGCGCACGCGACGCAACCACCCAAGTTCGAGTGCGGGAGTGCCGAACCAGCTCCGCTCGGGGGGCTGCGCTGGGTCACGTGATCGACCCCTCGCCGTCCCGTCTCGTCTCGGCGTCTCGCGACGGACTGCGAGGACCCAAAGGTTTTACGCGACCGCCCTTGTCGCGCTCGCGCTCGTAGCCGTGGCCGTGGCGGTGGTCTGGTCTGGTCTCGGACCCAAAATTATCACTGTACGTACGTCCGGTGATTTTCAGTTTGATGAGAACAGTGCACCAGACTGGCCTCTGTATTCTGTTCCTACGCCACCTTGGCCCCACACGGCAGAGGACGCGACGCGACCGTTTTTCCCATATCTTCTCTGGAAGAAGAAAAAAGCATGCGTTTCTCAGCCAAGGTAGTGCCTACTCTAAAGCCTACGGGGAAGTCTAGTGTGCATGCTCTGAGATGGCGTGGACTGGAGATTTCCGTGGAGGGGAGGCGCTCGTCGTGTCCGTGGGCGCGGAGCCGAGTCAAAGAACGCGGTAATCTGCCCCGGTTTCCACGAGCTCCGAATTACCATGCACCATCTCTACTCGGCGACGACTCCACCCTGTCTTGGCATAGCTGGACTGGCCACTTGCTCCCAAGTGTGTTTTGCATCAGAAACCATCGGTGAAATTGCAACGAAAACAGCATGCCGGTCCGCATAAAGGATCACTCCGTTCGTCGGGGATCACAACGACCGCCCATCGCCCATGGTAGACGGACGGAAGTGGAAAGCAACAAGGTCAAAAACACCGAAAGCCGGTCACGAGGGACGCACGCACCACAGCAAGCAAGCAACCGGAACCTAGAACCGAACCGGGTAGACTCGCCGGAGTAGTGATGAATAAGTAGCCGCTTTCCCCTGCCGGACCGCTTTATTCGGTGCCGAGTCGAGCCATCCAATCAGTAACAGTGCGTGCATGTGTGTTGCATTGAAACAGTAGCGGCATTCTGCGCACTGTGCAGTCGCACCACAGGACGTCCCGGAAGGGAAGGGAAGGAGCCAAGGAGGACGGGTAGCTTTGCAGCCTTTTTTCCTGCCGCGCCTTGTCCCGTAGCACTCCGTCTCATAGCCCTTTGCAGCCTAGCTCCTGTTCGGCGCGTCAGGCCTTCCATATAGGAGGACCGGTTCATGCCAGGGAAAGCCTCCGCATCTTGATTCTTGAATTCTTCTTGAGTCTTGAATATACTTTGGTTCCAACGCTAAAAAATGGGTTGGCTTTTCTTGCAACCAATCAAGTGACCGAATTTATAGAGTCTAGCAAAACTTACACGTCGTAAATCTTCTTTTAATCTGATTGTTTTGCTCGGTGGATGGATGCATCACACTCACAGGACGTGAGAAAAATCAGCAGACGTGACAGTCCCCACCTGCCTGACAGCAACTGGCGATATTAGGTTACGTTGGTTAGTACTACGTGTACCACCCTGTCGCTTTCGTCTCCTTGTCCCGGGCCGGCGGTGGCGCCTCCATCGACCATCCAGCCACACGGACCACAGCCACGCAGAGAGGATCTGGTCAACAGCGAGCGGCTGATGGGTTCCAGGCTCTTCATCTCGTCAGATCAGACAGTCCGTCCCTGCACTGTGCGCTACACCTGCAACATCGCCCCGTCCCGGGCGGCCTCTCTGAAAAGCTGCCTAATTCTGAGCCACTACCCGATCGCACCACATATCCCCGCAGTTTTGGGGCAGAAATCACATATCTGACCTAAGGCAGAAATCAAATCATAAACTGACCTGGTCATGAAATTTTTTCACTTTGCTGACCCTTTGGTGTGGCGCCCGACATTGGCGCCGCAGACCCCATGTCTGGCGCTCTTTTCATAGGCGTCGCAGACATCCTGCCAAATAAGGGCAACCTGGTCGATTCTTGGCCCCACACGCACATGTGCAGTAGCGTAAGGGCTAGGCGCCACACTTGACGTCAGCGCTTAGCCCTTAGGCAGACGTGATTTGGCCGACCCAAACCCAGTGCGGTTCTTCATCTCTCCTCTCGACAGAGAGCGCGGAAGCGGCGCCCCATCTAATCCCCACATCCCTCTCGGATCGTAAGATTTGATCCGTGGATTCGATCCCCAATCCATCCTACTAGGTCAACTCTTCCCTTCTCTTTCTTTTGCTCCGTAAAATTGTTGCCATTCTAGAGATTTGTCAAAGATTTGATGGAACCCTTGATTTGTTTGGTTTGCTCGATTTAGGATGTGTATTCATATTGGTAGTACTGTAGTGTTATTTATTAGTTCAGAATATATGATTCTTGTTGGTGAAAGCCTATATTGTTTAGTTTTTTTAGATATGTATGAGATGCCTATTTCTATAGATAACTATGAGATGTTGATTTTTGTAGACATATATGAGAAGTTTGTTTAGATATATATTACATGTTGAGTTTATTTCAAATATTAGATGTTGAGTTTATTTGAAACATTAGATGTTTAGTTTATTTGAACACATATGACATATTCATTGTGTGAGAAGGAGATGTTGAGATTCTTGTAGTTGAACACATGTTATATGTTTAGTGTATACCGATATTTGAGATGAAGATGAACTCTTATATGTTTATTGTTTGAAATTGTAAGGATGGTTTGGCTTACGGGCGATGTTCACTGACGTGCAACACCGGGCCTACATGATGCGCGAGAAGGATAAGGTAATAATGAGTAATCTAAATATTTTGCAAATTTGCCTTTAGTTGAAATTTACATGCCCTAAGATTTGTCATTACTTGTTTTTTGCGAAGCTTGAACCTCACGAAGATCCGGTATCCGCAGGGGTCTCTGGTCTCGCCATGCCTTACGATGAGCGGTACACACCGTACATCAAGCGGTGCAGACTACTCCGTGGATTCTGTTGGTCACCGGTCCACGCCGAATCAACGCTTCCACCGGTGTCCGCTCTTGTTGATCGGTGGAGGCCGAGACCCACAGCTTCCATCTTCGGACCGGGGAGATGACCGTGACGCCGAGGATGTCTCGTTGATCACCGGTCTTGCTATCGACGGGAGGCCTCTCTCGTATGAGCACCGATTCGATGGGTGGCGCGAGCAGATGATTGCTCTTATCGGTATGGCTCCTACCGAGGTCGGGGATGATGTAGAGGAGGAGAAGAGAAGAAGAAGGCGGAAAGGAAAGCAGCCGGAGCTGCTTTCACGTGATTCAAAATAACTTTGCGACGTGCCCTCCGGATGCCAATCGATGATGTGATCCGGACACATGCTCGTGTGTATATGTGGTACATTGTGTCGAGGACTTTGTTTCCCGACTCCATCGGCAAGAACGCTCCATGGATGTGGTGAAGGCGTTGACCGCCTTCGATAGCAAATGGAGCCGGGGTTCACGACTCTTGCCTACTTGTACCGACATGTAGTTGGTCCGCTTTGTGATCAACTCATTTCTTCATTAGCAATGCAAGCTTGCCGTCAAGTTAACATTGTTTTTCTTTCATATGTAGTCGACGATGCGTGTTGCGTGATCACACCTAGTGCGTGCATTGGTGGTAATCGCTTCTACTTTACGTATGGAGCTGGAGCGTCACTGTTGGGCCTTCAAGAGCGTCGAGTTTGATCCTTGGTATGCGAGATGAACATGATTTAATTACGGCGCCCACGTGGGCTTACAAATGGGATATCGTTTCCGAGATGACGAACGATGTCAATCTCATGTACCAAAAGTACATTGCCGAAGTTGGACACGATTACGCTCGAAAGGTGTAAGGAGGTCATTACGTTAGTCCTTTCTCATGCTTGCTTGAAAAATAGTCATCAAATTTGCATTGTTGCCTGTTTCATAGGTGGAATGGCAGCCATATGGCGCGGTGAGAGCTTGGGGTACACCGCGGAGTTCCGCCTCAACCCGATGTGCTTATGGGATAAGGATCTCTCGCTTATGCGGTGCCCACCGATATGCAATCGGGCGATTGAGTTTCATTTGCCGCATCGTGTGTATCGTCAGTTTGGTCTTTTCGGCCTCACCCGCCGGATTGGGTGGACACGGATAAAGCACTTCATAGGTAAGAGAGCATGTCTGCGTATTGTCTAATCATCGGGACTCCTTTTGATTGTGCTAATGTTTGGTTTTATACCACGCAGTTGGACAGGAGAAGGCAACGGAAGATAAAGGATCGGGACAAGCATCATTCTCACAGTATGTTACCCGCTTCGACTTTGTGTGGAGCAAGCTCAGAGTAATCGCACGCATACCGCTTCGTGAGCACAACCCAATTGCTTTTGATAACTACGTACGATGGTTTATTGGAACTACTCGAGTTGAGATATGCTCGCCGGCATATAATGAGGATATTCTTGAAGAACCCGTAAACTTTGAGGATCTAGCAAAGGGGAAGTACAACAGAGATGTCAGGCAAGGGCAAGGAGTCACTGCTGTTCCGGTGATTAACAATGTGGTAAAGTGAAAGATCGAGGATGTCGCCTAGAGGGGGGGGGGGTGAATAGGCGCTTTAAAATAATTACGGTTTAGGCTTGAACAAATGCGGAATAAACCTAGCGGTTAATTTGTCAAGCACAAAACCTACAACAACTAGGCTCACCTATGTGCACCAACAACTTATGCTAAGCAAGATAAGCAACTATGTGATAGCAAGATATATGACAAAGAACAATATGGCTATCACAAAGTAAAGTGCATAAGTAAAGGGGCTCGGGTAAGAGATAACCGAGGCACGCTGGAGACGACGATGTATCCCAAGTTCACACCCTTGTGGATGCTAATCTCCGCTTGGAGCGGTGTGGAGGCACAATGCTCCCAAGAAGCCACTAGGGCCACTGTAATCTCCTCACGCCCTCGCTGACAATGCAAGATGCCGTGATTCCACTAAGGGACCCTTGAGGGCGGTCACCGAACCCGTACAAATGGCAACCCTTGGGGGCGGTCACCGAACCCGTACACTTTGGCAACCCTTGAGGACGGTCACCGGAACCCGTCAAGTTGCTCGGGGCGATCTCCACAACCTAATTGGAGACCCCGACGCTTGCCCGGAGCTTTACACCACAATGATTGAGCTCCGAACACCACCAACCGTCTAGGGCGCCCAAGCACCCAAGAGGAACAAGCTCAAGGGCACCAAGCACCCAAGAGTAATAAGCTTCTCAACTTGTAACTTCCACGTATCACCATGGAGAACTCAAATCGACGCACCAAATGCAATGGCAAGGGCACACGGAGTGTCCAAGTCCTTCTCTCTCAAATCCCACCAAAGCAACTAATGCTAGGGAAGAAAATGAGAGGAAGAACAAGAAGGAGAACACCAAGAACTCCAAGATCTAGATCCAAGGGGTTCCCCTCACTTAGAGGAGAAAGTGATTGGTGGAAACGTGGATCTAGATCTCCTCTCTCTTTTCCCTCAAGAACTAGCAAGAATCATTGGAGGGATTGAGAGTTAGCAAGCTCGAAGAAGGTCAACAATGGGGGAAGAACACGAGCTCAAAGGATAAGGTTCAATGGGAAAGAAGACCCCTTTTATAGGAGGGGAAAATCCAACTGCTACCCCTTGAACATCCTCAAGACAGAGCGGTACTACCGCTAAGGAAGGGCGGTACTACCGCTGAGGGCGGTACTACCGCTCCCTACCTAGCGGTACTACCGCGCTAAAGAGAGAGGCAGGCCACGGGCCACAGAGCGGTACTACCGCGGGAGTAGAGCGGTACTACCGCTCCTACTGCCGCAAAACCCGACACGAGAAAACATCGTCTCGAATCGAGGCGGTAGTAGGCGCGGTACTACTGAGGTAGTATAGTCGAAGCCCGCGAGCGGTACTATCATCATCGGAGCGGTACTACCGCTCTGTGGAGCGGTACTACCGCTTGGGGGCTTCGGCCAGTATCATTGTAGGTCGCGGTACTACTACCGCACAGGCTAAACCGAATGAACGAGAGAGGGCAGCTCCAAGGAAAACCAGAATCGCCATAACTTCGCAAATGAGCTCCGAATTGAGCAAACTCAAGCTTGTTTGAAACAAGACAACGAGTAGCATCAAAACAAATGACCGAGAAGAGGCAGGGAGGTATGCTTAGCAAACAAAGGAGTGAAACCTCCAACCGAGAAGAACCGCATACCCTCCAACATCGAAAACATCATAGAAGATGCATGAGAACTCCGTTGATGAACTCGAGCTTGTCATAAAAATGACCATAAGCTCCAAATCTCACAAGGATAAGAACCAAACAAGAACCAAAAAGATGATGCAAGGATGCAATGGTTTGAGCTCTCTACTTAACGATACGATCAAGCAACTCATCGAGAGCCCCCCTTGATAGTACGACAAACGATCCTATAACCCGGTCTTCCACAACTACCATGAGACCGGTAAAATAGAAAACCTATCAAGGGCAAACCTTTGCCTTGCACATGGTCCACTTGAGCTAGATGATGACGATCTTGACTCCCTAAAGTTGGACCACCTTTCTTGATTGCATTGGCGGGATGAAGACTAGTTGATTGCTCCCCCATACTCTACTGTGGGTGAGCCTCTCTTCCGCTCATCTTCACAAGTCCACTGTCACCACAATGGACGGCAAGCTTCAAGCACTTGATCTCTTCGTGATGCATTACTTGAACTTGCACACCGCAACCTAACCCCACAAAGAACTCTCACGAAGACCATGGGTTAGTACACAAAGCGTAATGGACAATGCTTACCATACCATGGGATCACTTGATCCCTCTCAGACATCTTGTACGCTTTGTGTGTTGAATCTTTCCAACTCTCTTCATTTGGATGATGTCTTGAAGGTGGACATGAATGATCACACAATCTTATTCTTCAAGACATGCTTGCAATAAGCTCAACACTCACATGACCAATCTTTGGATAATTCCTTGAATAGCACCTTGGTCGACACAAAACTCTCCTTGAAACCAACACATGTACTCCAAGAAAAGCCTATGGACAAAACCTTCAAATAAACTCAAGGCAACCATTAGTCCATAGAGAATGTCATCAATTACCAAAACCACACATGGGGGCACCGCATGTCCTTTCATAAAGTGTTCCCCTCTTTACTTTCCTGTTGACCGTATTACACATGTTTGAATGGCTAACGCATTCATTCTTTCTCATCCGCAGCGCACCGAGATCAAGAAAGCAGCTGATGAGAGCCAGTCTATTCTGGAGAAGACACCGTTGAACCGGCAATGATGATGGTTCACTACGAGCATTCCTCAAGGTACATATCGCATTCACTATGAGAGCCAGTCTATGTTGCGAAGTTTGATATCTTACACACTTGTTCATGTTACAAATCACGTGCCAAGAAGTTAAGGCGGTTATCGAACCTTTTCAGCTTGCCGTGATCCTGAATATGATGAACCATCCGCCTCTAGGTCCGGTACACCATCGGACCCCGCACCTCACCATGAGGGGGACGATGTGAGTTCCTCATATGCTTATATGGATGATGAGGGTGGGATCACCCAAGAGGTATGACTAATCCTTTAGATGTGATTCTCACTTGATTACGACACCGGCCTTCACCATATTGTTTCGTTGTGTGATAGGGCGATGAGCTTGATGATGACATGACTTTGGCGGACGCTCAAGCTCGGTCCGCATATGTGTTCAAGCCTAGGCAGCCCAGACGCCTGCACACGCCCAACGACTATGACAACAGAGGCAACCCAAAGGTGGTCGTAGGGACCTCATGGATGGCTAGCTTGGATGATGAGGCGGAGGAGGAGGCGGAGGCGGAGGCGGAGGTGGAGGCGGAGGAGGAAGTGCACGAAGAGGAGCCTTGTGCTCCTAAGAAGAAGAAGAAGCTTGCTGCAGCGTGCCACCGTGAACACGCGGAAGGAATTAGTGCTTGTTCATGTTAATTGTAGCCGTTTAATTAGGTTGATGAACTTGTGAGGTTATGTTATATGTTGGTGAACTCTTACTAGTGTGGTATTTGTGTTTGCGAACTCAAGTAATGTTGAATTGTCTTAAATGATATGATGTTCAAGTTATTAGTTCTCTTTGCTTAGCATGTGCAGTTCTGATACTTTTATTATGTGAGTGTCTGCAGGAGGCCAAAATGGCATCTGCTTACGCAATATTGCTTATAGCTGCATCAGCCTTAACCTGTTAGGCGCTGCATTAGAATGTGTGGCGCCCAACCCTTAGGCGCCAGACTATATAGTGCATACGACCTTAGGCGCTGCACTACTTCCATGACCATCCAGAGAGCCACGGTTGGCTTGCATCACATCCACAATACTTACAATGACTGCAGCATCACAACAATTTGAACAAACACAAATTTTATGCCGACGAGTTCATAACTTAAGACAATTCAAACATTACTACGACATGGTTCACGACACATTCATTACAAATGACAAATGGCAGCTTTCCCTAAAAGATAGTTCACCAACATCTCACATGCCCTCACAACTTCATGACACATTCATTAGAAAATAGTTGACGACGAGTGCACCGAAGCGAAGTCCCTACTGAGTAGAGCGAGGCCATTTCCCCTTCTTGTCACGCGTCGAAGTCCTCCTCTTGTGCCTCGCGAGCCTTTGCAAGCTCTCCTCCTCACGAGCAAGTTTCGCTTGGCGTGCCCTCTCCTCCTCTCGTTTCTTCCGCTCCATCCTCTCCTTCTGACGACGCTCTTCCTCCAAGCCTCTTTGAAACGATTCTTCGAACCGTCGTTGCCGCCTAAGACAATCTGCGTATTGGTCCTTTTTCACATCTTACGGCACTTCAAGATCTATCCACGTGAAGTACTTGCATAGAGGAGGCGGTGACTGCATAAAAATTTGTTGTTAGTCCGACACACATTTGAGAGTAACATTTTACTTCTCGAGCTTACGGTGGTTGGTCATAGGCGTTAGTTGGAAGTGCACGATCATAAGCATAGTTCGGGCATACAAAATATCTCCGCCTTCCGTCCATGCTTTCTTTCGGTCGGTGGACACCTTCACCTTGCAAACATCTCCACACCAACATGGCGGGATGTTGACATCTTTCTCCTTCACCTTGTCCAAAGATCGTCCACCCACTTGTTCGGCATGTCTTCTTGGTTAGCACACGGTGGCCTCGTCATGGAACCGGATGAAGCCATGCCTACAAAACCGAGAATTATTGGTCAACCCTAACCCCCACTTAACAATAACCACAACCCTAACACCAACATCAAACACACATAACTCTAACCCTAGCATACTATGGAAGCCTAACCATAACAAATTAGTAAAGAAACACAAATTTCCAAATCCTATCGAAAACTAGGGTTTCCCCCAAACTAGCAAGATTTGAGCAAATGTGACAATTCCTATGGATGAAAACGAGGGATCGGAGGAGATTACCTTAAGGGAGGGGTTGGCTTGAAATCACGTTCAGATACTCGGATCCGAGAAGGATTTGAGAGGGGTAGAGAGAGGGCAGAGGGAGGCACCGAGCTTCGGGTTTGTGTGGAGGGTGGGGTGTGTGGGTGGGGATGGGTGGGAGGAGTTGGTGCAGCCTAATAAATGTCCAGGTGTGCAGCGCCTAAGGGAAAGGCGCCACACTACAGGTCTGGCGCCTCTCCCTTAAGGCACACACTGGACATTCAGTCCGAGAGAGCACCGGGGCGTTCAGTAACTTTTCCACCCCAAAAAATTGCTAAGTAAGGTGTGCGGCGCTTAGGGACAAGGCGCCACACTATCTGGTCTGCCTTTGTCCCTTAGGCGCTGCCTTTGTATAGTGTGGCGCCTTGACCTGGATACCTGACTTTAATTCTGGTGGAAAAGCTCTTGAACGCTCTGTGCTCTCGAATGATTGCTCTGGACTGCCATGTCGGTGTGCAGCGCCAAGGCCAAGCTGCCTTTGTGTAGTGGCGCCTTGCCCTAGGCTGCACACTGAACATGGCGATCAGAAACATGAGAATCATTCGAGAGAGCACAGTGAGCATTCAGGTTGGTTTTGCACCTAGAAATTGCTAAGTCGGTGTAGCGCCCAATGTCAAGTCGCCACCTTTGTAGAGTGCAGCGCTTTGTCCCATGGGCGCTGCATGCATGATGTGGCGCCTTCTTGGGCGCCGACACCAATCTTAGCAATTTCTGGGTGGAAAAGCTACTGAACGCCTCGGTGCTCTCTCGAATGATTCTGTTTCTCGACTGCCATGTCCAGTGTGCGCGCCAAGGCCAAGGCGCCAGATCAGGTAGTGTGGCGCCTTGCCCTTGGGCGCTGCACTAGCTGTTTTCAAATAACTACTGGTTTTTTGTTTTGTGATTCATAAAGATGCCACATAATCACATAGTCATACACACATAGCACATATACTTGTCCAAATCACATAGTCATACACACATAGGGATCTCACATAGTCATACACGTAAATAGTAGTCTAAATCACATAGTCATACACACATAGGGATCTCACATAGTCATACATGTAAATATTAGTCCCTCACATAGTCATACACAAATAGCACATATACTTCTCCTCCTCCCACCACCAAGGGATCTCACCTTCCCTCCGTGCCCTCCACCCCTTCATTGTTTCCATACCTATGAAAATGGCAATATAATAGTTAGTCACACAATACAAAATGACAACATAAGCATTGAGCCAAAATAACAAGATCATAGTAAGTCACATACGGCAATGGTCCATTGAGCCAAGTGAACATTCCTCCACTACTACCGCCGCCAAGGCCAAGATCAAGACCGCCTCCACCATCACCACGGCCTACACCACCACCGTGGCCTCTACCGCCACCACCACGGCCTATACCACCACCACCACCACGGCCTCTACCAAAGAAGACGGCCAAGACCACCACCGCGACCTCTACCACCACCACGGCCAAGACCTTCACCACGACCAACACCATCACCACGACCTCTACCACCAGCACAACCAAGACCATCACCACGGCCAAGACCTTCACCACGGCCAAGACCATCACCACGGCCTCTACCACCACCACGGCCAAGACCATCACCACGGCCAAGACCACCACCACGGCCTCTTCTAAGACCAAGATGACTCCTCTTTGTTGCCTAGTTCCTCGTTGGCTTGTTTGATTTGAGTGGTTTGGCACTCCACCACTTGTTTGACTTGGTTGGCTACCCCTTGATTCACTTGGTTGGCTATCATTTGTTTGGCTTGTGCTTGCACCATTTTTCTTTGATCTCTTTCTTGGTTTGGGACAAGTTCTTGTGTTGTGTCCCCATTCTGCAGCCCCCACAACGGGATTGCTCACGAGGCTCTTGGAATTGGCGGTGTCGTATTCTCCACCGCCACCACGGCCCCATCCGTCCATGTCACCTCTAAGACACTTTGTCTTACGTCTTCCCCGCCTAACGATCTTCAATTCCGGTCCGCCATAGTTGAACTCCATGATACTCCGGCCATTGTGATTGGTCCAAGTATGGTTGGAACCGTGGAGTCCATGTATTCTTTACCGTCATGATTGAGAACTCGGACTCCCTCACGGTAAGAGGGTGATTGACGTCCACATTCCTAACCCGGGATGCATTTAACAAGTGCGAGCATGGGAGATGAAGCAAAGACGGCCTCATGCAGCTGCAATCACACCGTGTTAGGGAGACCTTGAAAGCCCGGCCTCCGTGTTGGCGGCCATCGTTTGTGGTTCCTCCGGGCTCTTTCACCTCATACTTCCACTCGTTGTCGTCATATAGTACAGCTTCTGAGTCGCCTTTTCGTGATTGAAATTCCAACCATTCTTCAACCTTTGGTGGGAAATTGTACTTGTGCTTATCCTTGTTCTCACCAAAGAATCGCTTATCGCTCCATTGAGTACTTTAAAAAGTATGCATTCATCTTGTCAAATGTGTATTGCACTATTGCCGTTACGGTAATGCACGTACACCCTTGAGCACCTTATTGAAGCATTACGCCATATTGCTTGTCATTTGACCGTACCTCCGGCCATCTTCATCGAAAGCACGTGCCCACATATTCCTTTCGGCAATGTTCCTATTGAGAAACTCGACCGTCGGGGTCAAGTTTCTTGTGTCTCGAAAGCAATGCATTGAACAATGCGGCAAACCGCTTGTTGGTGAAAGCGAGACAACAATCCACGAAGATCATCGGCCAACTCCTTGATACCACATGCCCTATAGAAGTTTGCACAAAAGTGCCTCATGCACCATCGATGATGCAACTTTGTATGTCCAGGAATGTCAACCACCACCGCATTTAGAATTCGGGATGGCGATCCGATATGACACAAATTTCCCTTTCAAAGCAGTAATACCCTTGTTCTCACCGACGCAAGAACCACTCCCAATTATCATTGTTCTCCACCTCAACCAAAGCGAAAGCCAAAGGCAACACCCGGTTATTGGCATCACTTGCTATTGCAACCAATAAAGTGCCCTTGTATTGTCCGGTCAAGAACGTGCCATCAATGGCGATGACGGGCCGACAATGCTCAAAAGCCCTCACGCATTGCTCAAAGGCCCAAAATGCACGGCCAAATACTCGCACGGTCCTCCGTTATGAATCAATGTTTGGTGCCCATGAGGCTCAACCACGTGAACCATGCCTCGGATTTGTGGCGGCCATAGCTAACAACAACCTAGGGAGTCGGTTGTATGCTTCCTCCCAATTGCCATACAACATCTTGAATGCGGCTTGCTTCGCCTTCCATGCCTTGTCAGTACTTCACCTTGTAATGAAAGATGGCTTTCACAAGGTCAATGACACTCTTGATGCTCATTGTTGGAAGTGTGGATATTTGGTTGGAAAGCTTATGGCGATGAACTTCGGATGTGAGTTGTTCCGTGTTGTTGGTACACAAGCTTGCCATCCGCCCTCTTGTCTTGCGGCACATGTGAGTTGGTAGACAACTCACTATGCGCCAAGTGGGACCTCCTTTCCATGGCCTTGCACGCACAATCCATGGACATGTTGGCACTTCACATTCGACCGCAGTAACGCACATTCACGTCCCGAGTTGGCCACTATATGTGGACGATAACGTAACCGAAAGTAGTTGTCGAGCCACATCTTCAATTCCAAGAAGGATTGAAACTCACAACCGGGATATATCCCGTTCTTGCCATCTTCCAAATCACGGTGAGAACTTGGCCTAGCTCCAAGAGATATGCATTTGCCACCATCCACAACGGCTTCATCCATGAGACTAAGATCCTTGAACAATGGTGTCTTGTGATCCCGCCTTGAATACCTTCTTGAATGCTTCGGCCTCCTTCGGCGTGAACCCCTCCTCATCAACTTCTTCATCGGGACCATCGTCATCCGAGTCCGATGCATATGCACGGGAAAAAGGGATGGATTGGTCCATTGTCTCTTGCACATGATATTGGTCGAGATCACCCACATTGTTGTCATGGAGGTCAACTTCGTTGTCATCCTCCTCGTACTCATCATTCTCCTCTTCAAAACCTTCATTTTGGTTGTTTGGAGTCGGGCTCAATGTTGGCTAATCTTGTTGCGTGAATTGAGGTTCACTCATTTGATCTTGGTTCATGGGTGGGGAGTGCTAGCAACCAACGGGAGGGGTTCGGTTCAAGTCTACATTCAAAGTAGACTCTACCTTCTTGGAGGCAAATAACTCAAGAGCCTTGTCTAGAGATTGACAACCGTCTCCTTGTATGCAACCCAACGTTGCTCGGAGTTCACACGCATTGTCTTCCAACGGATGTGCATTCCAAAACCAACATTATGCCTTCCCTCGAACTCAACAACGTCACTTGGGTCCATCCAATTCAAATCTTTCCTCACTTGTTCCAAAAGCTCCGCATAGCTAGGACTACTCTCAAACACCATGTCAAGCTCATCCGGTCCGTCTCAACATTGCCTTTCAAAAGGCCTCTTTATCCACATGATGAACATAAACACATGTTCTCCCCATCCCTACAATAATAAAAAACACACATATATCAAGTAAATACTTAAGAAAAATATTTGCACACATATGCCCTAACATATATATGAATTAATAACCCTAACCCCAACATAACAATTACCACAACCCTAACCATAACATAACCCTAACACCAACATCAAACACACATAACCCTAACCCTAGCATACTATGGAAGCCTAAACAACCCAAATTAGCAAAGAAACATAACATCATTCAACATAAATTTGCAAATCCAAGCAAAAACTAGGGTTTCCCCAAACTAGCAAGATTTGAGCAAATATGACAATTCCTATGGATGAAAACGAGGGGATCGGAGGAGATTACCTTAAGGGAGGGGTTGGCTTCGAAATCCACGGTCAAATACTCCGGATTTGCAAGATGTGAGAAGGATTTGAGAGGGAGAGGGAAGAGGAGGCCGCAAGTCTAAGGGTTTGGGTGGGGTGGGGAGTGTGTGGGGTGGGGTGGGAGGAGAGAGGTGGGGCAGGCCAAGTGGAACCTGATGTCTGGCGTAAGAGCTATTGCACATTCTGAGATGTGGCGCCTAAGCCTTAAGCGACTTGATGCTATCTGTGGGGCATAAGCTGGACCAGGCTGCCTGTTGGCGGAGACGTCTGACGCCTATGGGAAGTATTGCAGATGGGGTCTGGCCTTTTGTCGACGCCACACCAAAGGGTCAGCAAAGTGAATTTTTTTCGTGACCAGGTCAGTTTGTGATTTGATTTCTGCCTCAGGTCAAATATGTGATTTCTGCCCAGTTTTAACCCTGCTCTAGCCCCGTTCCCTCGCCCTCTCTGAAAACACTGTACACCGATCAATCACCATCTTTGTGACTCCGGATAAAACAAGGAACTGTGAAATATGACTTGATGATAGGAGAGACCGGCCTCCAAACGCAATATATTTCCTGCCTTTCCGATGGCGTCTCGAAAGAATATCTTCTGTGTGGATAGTAACTCGTGCTAGATCGCGGGAAGCACGTGGATCCGTGAAGCTTTTCCCTGGAGGCAGAAAGAAAGAAATCCAATCCGGCCGGCCGGTGGTGGGCGGCATCGCCAAAGAAAAGATAGATCCCTCCCTGGCTTGCACCCTAAGATAACAGCCTTTCTCTTTTGGAGAGCGAAACCATTGTTTATTGTTGCCAAGAAAGATGATGGATGGACGGATGGATGGATCGAGCTTTTGAATACTGCTCCCAAACATTCTGAGCGGCGATGGTGACGCCCTCCCCTCCCGTCCCAGAAAGATGGCTGGATGGATGCCGGAAAGTGGAACCGCCCAAAGTGGCGCGCATTGTTACCGGCTCTCATCCCAGATTCGCCCGCTGCTTTGCCTTTTCCGGGTGTGTAAGCAAGAGCTCCTGCTATTTCTTTTATATATATAGCACAGGAAACGCATACAAGCGGAATTGTTTCTCGCTGTACGAATGTATCTTGAACATTTTTTTCACGCCGTGTATTCACGGAGAATTTTCCATCGGCTCAGATGTTTTAGAAGAAACCGTCGGTTTTTCTAATCCTGCAGAACAAAGATGCCCAAACTACTGTCTTGACTCGTCTTCAGGCTTTTTTGATCCCCCCCCTGGCCATGTGTGTCAGCTTCATGCGACATTGAGTTTCAGTAAAATGCTCCCTACATGAAAAACGACAACTCGCATAGTACATAACCCATTACGAGTTGAGACATTACTACATCTGGAAGTCTGATCTCACGTCACAACTCACAAACAAACTGCAACCCCAAAGCTTCAGCTAACGATTTGAGTACTACACAAGTACGTACACACAGTACATTCCTTCTCCAGCCATCGCTCCTCTCAGAAGTGACATGGAAAACATACCTCAACCTTCTCAGCTCGCGCATAACGAACCAACCATACTGAAAATGACAGCTTCAGTGCACCCCCCCCTCAGGAAAACGAAGCTAGCAATCTTCAGCGCTCATCTTCCCAGCACCTTTCTCAGCCGCTCCCCGACGCGTCCGAGCCTGCACCGCGTACTGCTTCTGCAGCTCCTGGAGCCTCTCCAGGAGCTCTTGGAACGAAGGGCGACGCTGCGGGTCACTGCTCACGGAAAAGGAAGGATAACCCTTTAGCGGCACCGGGAACCAGTTATGTAGGAGCAGTGCGCAAGACAGTAATAATGTACCTGTCCCAGCAACTCTCGATGATCGATGCCCACTGAGGGTCCGTGTTGCTTGGAATCTCCAGTCTACGATCCATGAAACCCACAGCTGCGATAATCTGCCACGTAGGGATCACAACGTTAAGAGATTTTCTCATCTTCTAACAAGCTTATATAAGCAAGCAGGTGTTATTTCTTTTCTTAAACAGCAACTGTGATTAATCCAGTTTTTCGTAAAGATTCACCATTCACCAGTAAGCTACTCGTACTTTTCAAGGGAATGTTGGTTTTAGGACACCCAGAAAAGGGATATCTGAAGACTTGTTTCTAAGGGTGAAAAGGGAAAATGACACCCTAGGCATTGGAAGAGTACAACTTTTAAGAACCTCTCATGCAATTCTTCAACAGAAAACCAAGCCCTGAAGAAAGCATCTCAGTGTTAATCTTGCCGCTATACTGAAAAGAGAATGGAGGAAATAATGAAGTGACGAAACATTAAATTTGTTATCATCACTGGTTGTATCTAAGTACGTATATTTTTAAAACAGATCAAGCTGGCACTCTTTATCGACCTACTGTGCGGAACAGCACCACTAAAGTCAAAACCACACAGTTAGCACCAAATATTGATAGAAAAATCAGAATATTAATTACCTAACCAAACATACATAACAAATAGCAAAACACACCTGCATTGGATTGAGAGTATCCCATGGTATCTTATGAGTAATAAGCTCCCACAGGACCACTCCGTAGCTGTATACATCAGACCTATATTTTACCAAAAAGGAAGAAATGAGTGATTATCTGTAGGTAACAAGAACACCTGTTGCTAAAGAGTGTTCATGTTGAGCTTACTTTTCATTTGAAGGTTCACTGCGTAACACTTCTGGAGCCATCCACTGCGGCTGGATATAGAAGCTAGCTATCAGATGTTTATAGCATATTTGTATATATAGAAAATTGGTAGGAGGTTAAAGTTAAAGACACCCTAGTTAGCTGGAGAATAGATGCCAAAAGTCAAGTTTGCTTGTACTTACTGTTCCTTTTCCACCTTTTGTCGTCAGAAATGTTTCAAGTTTGAGACGCGAAAGACCAAAGTCTGCAACCTAATTGAAACAAGTGAGCACACAAAATATAGAAGTATGGAGAACTAAGTTTCATAGTTACCTTTACAGTCCAATTCTTATCAACCAACAGGTTTGACGATTTTAAATCACGGTGCACAATAGTGGGGATGGACTTGTGAAGATAATTCATGCCCCTTGTCTGCAACAATATGATTATGTTTTTAAGAATCCACATGGCAATGGAAGATTCCATACGGGCAAAAAATGTACTTGTCAAACAAAATACCAGATACGTTTTTATCTCCATGGGTTAATAACATAAATCGTGATTGACTTTTGGTGATAGAATCTTTACTTAGTAACATAATGTGTGTGATAGCTCAAGATACCATGTTAGATGGCAGGTACAGGATATCACCTCCATCCTTCTTTCATTCTTCCATACACTGAAGCTACAGATATGGCTTAATTTTTTTTAAGGGTGAGCTTTATTGATTAGGTAATAACATTCATACAATCACGCGAATCAATGCCGACATGCAGGAAGGCACAGACTCACGTATCACACAACTAGACTCACGCTTACCTAATTGGGCTTAAGCTATGCCCACATCATTGCTCACCACCTTGGTGATAAGTTCTCATGATCATGGTAACATAATGTGTGTCATAGCTCAAGATACCATGTGAGATGGCAGGTACAGGATATCACCTCTTTTCTTCTTTCCTTCTTCTATAATGGAGCTACAGATATGGCTTAATTTACATTCAATTCAACTTCGCTTCCACATGGATGCTAAAAAAATACATTAAAATTGTCTCTTGAGATATGCAGGTGAAGAATGCTTATCCAGTTTTTCTGCTACAATATGTTCATTTCTTAACAGTTACACATAATGTATTTGGCTTTGACTTCCTGAACCAGCTGTCAAGAGAAAATAGACTTACAATGTCTATGGCCATGTTAAGTTTACGTCTTGGATCCAACTTGCCAGTGTCCTTTTGAAGCAACTGAAACAAATTCCCTCTGCAACATGGAACTGTGTTATACAGAGGAAGTAACAAAAACTGACCTCTCAAGAGATTCTAAAGTCTAAACTATTATAGAAGAATGTCCAAACTCAATTTGCAATAACCAGAATGGTTCAAGACCCAGAGAAAATAGAGACTAGTCCACCTAGTGGTAAGTCAGCAATCACTGGAAAGTGGTTCAATTGTCAAATGAAAAGAACCGGGGGTACTAGCAGCCCCAACTTTTTCGGTAAGATGAAGGTGGATATAAAGCCCGGGTGCTTGATCACACAGCTATTTGTGCCAGCCACTGAGCCACCTGTTAACCATTGGAAATATTTTAAAAGTATGGTTAACAAAGGTGAACTTGCAGCATCAGTACAACACCATGGAAAAGATCAATGTGTTTAGCTCTATCTTTTTTTCTCAAACTGGATAAGCTGCTGAAAAATAAAAAAACAAGACAAAGCTACTGCAATGAAAGAAAACTAAAACTGTACAACCCCCTCTCTCCGTAATGGTTAAGCTTAGGTCTAACTAGATTACCAAGATAACTAATGCGTCATTCATGAAAAGTTTCATTTACTACAAGTAATTGGGTTAGGCTTACAGAGGCACACAACCAACCTGGGGCGACACGCTTGCACTTCCTTTTCTGTTTGCGCACATTAGTTAATGTGGAAAGACCAACATAATACGAGTGGTATGTGTCCACATGATTCTCCCTGCGCTTCAAATTACCTAGAGTATTAGGTTTCGTTAGGACAAGCCTTTGACTAGCAATTACACTATTAATATATAATTTTTGTGATACAAAATCATAACCACAAGTACATCTGATGACATCAACTTTATGTCGCATAAAGTTTTTACTAATAGAGTAATTGTTTGTCAAAGGTTTGTCCTAACAAAACATTATACACTAGCTAATTTGAAACGGAGGGAGTATTTCTCTTTCATATTTATCTGAGATGTCTTCCAAGAAAGTGAATCTGCAAAGTACGGGTCCGAACATAAACTTCACATGAATTACATAAACACAACTCAAGGGCAGTAGAATTATGGTGATGGAATATAAGGCCAAGAAGGTCATTTTGACTCAAGTTGTGTAACCCACTGGTTTATGATCAAAGTTTGGATGGTGGATTTCTGGAGAGAATCATTCCAAATATACGAGAGAAGGGACAAAAGAAACTATGAGAGGCAGCCACGTGGGGTTGAGGCCTTGAGGGAAGGTCAACAAAATCCTTGGTTTCATCCTTAATTGATTACATCTACCACCTCCACTTCTGAAGCCCAAACAAGAGAAGGAACAAAAGTAAATATGAGAGGCAGCCATGTTGGGGTGAAGGAAGGCCAGCAAAATCCTTGACTCTCATCCTTAATTAGTTACATCTACTAGCTCCACTTTCGAGCCCCACAAGGACCGTCTTGTCTGAAATTCCTCAACAGAACTTACAATTTTTGCGAAACAGACCCCATCTTTTCAACCCCAGCTTGCTACAGATCAGTGACCATCAAGAACCACTTACATTTCAAACCGGGGCATAGACTGCTGAGAACTCCTTGGTAAATGATATGAATTCTACTGTTGCTTCTATGGGCCCAGATCATAAGTATGGTAGAAAAAATGGACTGCATAGTGCTTGTCTTCCACCAAGGAAAAAAAAATTAACAACCACAGAAACAAACATGTGGGACATATAGCCTACCGTGGGAGGAATTCTGTAACAATACAAAGCCGTTCCTCTGATGCAACTGCGCCCATGAAAAGTATTATACTGGGATGTCGGAGTTTCTTCATCAGTGATACCTACACATTTGATGGACACAAGTATGGTCATGGCCACAATTATGGAAAAGGAATCACAAGAACATGGTTAAGAAAGTTATCAATGTACTACTAATTGATATCCTACAAAAGAAATCAACATAGTGAAATTTTGTTAACACTGCATCATTTTCTTCATAGTTACCCACATGAACAACAACACAGAATAGAAAATTAGCAATTATGGGTTCCCCGAACATCACAGGGTCCAACCGTAATCTGGAATTAGTTTTTGCACTGGAATATCTGATTCAACAAGACAGTAGATATAATGCAGTTCCATTGACATAATACTCAATTTCATCAGCAATTGAGGGTCAGCAGAAATTGCAGTCGTATATAAATGCCTACCTCTTGTCTGAACGTATTTATCATTTCTTCTGAATATTCCTGCTTGGAGAACAATTTAACTGCCACATCCTACAAAACGGGGAAAAATATTGAGAATTGATTATTAAGATGTAAAACTAAATTCATAACCACGCAACAGAACATACATACCGAACCATACCACAAAGCATGATACACTGTTCCACAAGAACCTGCATGAATCAAACACGACAATAGTACAAAATGAGTGGTCTCTCTTACAGAAGCGGGCGACGCCCGCCTTGCATACATCTGTTTAAGAATAGGCATTTTCTTACTAATTCTATTTGAAAATTTACATGAAATTTCAGTAGTAAATAAGTGCATGCACATGTCTTATGCGCGTTAAAGTAACCTTCCTTCATTTTGGACGGTTTTTCGTGGAAAATGGAGAATAACGACTGGTCGCCTAGAACAGGACTGATTCACCAGAACAAGACATGTCCAGAAAGATGGAGTAATTGCAAAGGGAGGATAACTACCTTGGCCTACTTGTTCTCCAATTACTAGATCTTCCCACAGAATCTCATAATCTAAGCAGTCCGCTTCATAATCCACTCTCTCGATAGGACTGCCAATAGTACTTGTGCTGCTGATACTACTGGTGTTGTTAAAAGTCCACCAGGAACCTGAGAACTCATATTTGCTTGAGTGGGCGTATTTAGTGTCTTGGCAGTCTGGAATTATGATAGGCTGTACAACTGGAACTCTCTGATGACTCTGGTCATTCGCTTGCTTATCATGTAAATGTGTTGAGGGTATGTTACTCTTCCCAGAACCCCCATCATTTTCACGCCCTTTCTGAGGCCAGGATATCCCCTTCTTGGCCAGCAATACCTCGGCCTTTGAACTAAATATTTTTTGAAACCCTACTTTGCTCAACTCCCCAGGGGATTTCTCTTCAGCAACAAAAGCACCATACCGTACATCCTCATTCGGGGTGCTTGCCTCACTTGATGTCAGGTCCGCCCTGACATCATGTTCAGAATACTGATCCTCACAGCCACTAGCACACCGTCTCTCACAATTCTGACCCGTCCTTATCCGAGAACGGACTCTACTTGTAAGCTTGGTGGCCTGTGTTGTTATTGAAAAATCAGAAAGAGAATACACTAGGAAATAAATTATCAATAAATATCAGAAAGATAATCACTCCATTACAACTAAACACTGTAATTCTTTCTTCTGTTTGCTTAGAAATGCGACTTACAAAAGTTGTTATCCTGGAGGTGATAGCAGATTGAAGAGGTTGCTGGGAGTCAAAAGAACCTTTGTTTTGTGAACCACTTTTAGGCCGGTTGTTAACATGAAAATGGGGCTTTGATGAACTTTGATAGGATTTCTCTGTGGTTGAAGGACTAAATATCTTCTGCAGTGTCCGTACATCAAGCGAGACACATATGAGGCCAATCAAGCTACCATCGTCATCATATAAAGGAGTGTTATGGACAACAATAAAGAACCTCTCTCCTGACTTGTTTTTAACAGGAAACTTTCCTCTAAAACACTTGCCCATAAATATATTCTGGATAACGACGGTTGCAGCATCAAAGTCTGTAGGATGAACAATTAACTCAATGGCATCCTGGCCAATTGCTTCTGATGCAGAATAGCCATACATATGCTCGGCATACCGGTTCCTAGGTTACAGTACAAAGGTAAGAGTTTGGTAAAAAGACGCTTCATATGATCAAACAGAATGGCAACATTTTCACTACATGTTCTTCTTGCCAGAAAAACAGCATAACTTCTCAAACAGTCTTGTAAGAAATTTCGAATCTGAAGTCATATACCAAAGTGTATCAGAGACTACAAATTATATCCATTCACACGAAAAAATGCCTGATAGGTATGCACCATCATAACTAAGGTCCACCAAATATGTGGCATGAGCATAGTGTTGGCAAATCATTCCAGCCAATCTGAGATAATGTAGATCTTTAAGGCAGACATGATGCTTCAACGTTTGTACAGTTTTTGTGTGGGTCCAGTTTGCTCACTAATACCAGAATAATAAATAATAAATTGTTGAATAACCGGTGCAATCATGCAAAGAATTGCTGTGATACAGCCAATGTCTTTTACAAGAATCATCATGTTCCGATTTTAGCGGTCTATCTTGAACAACCCTAACCTAAGTTACCATACCTACATAGGATGAGTTGATGCTAAGCAGGTCGATGCCATAAAGCATCCCAGTGTGATCACCAGGACAGGCTAAGAGGCTGGAAATCCATGTTGTGAATTTAGCAACCGCTTTCCACCCAGCAAAGCCATAGAATCCTCTACCACATAAAGCTAATGCACACAGGACTACTAGTTCAATACAACCTCAAGGGAAAGACCGTTACATCCTTGTAGCAGCACAAGAGATTTGTGCAGCCCAGGCTAGGTTCTGAGCTAGCCTTTCAGCCTCCATGCAGGCCCCAGCAACACATTTTCACTCGGTGGGCAGGATCAGACAACTGAAGAGCCAAAAAAGCACCACATCCTACCCTTGAAGCTATTCATAGTAACACTGGTTCAGCATTTTGATCGAACACCTGGTGGACACCATGCATGCGCATGCGCAACCAAGCCAAGTCAAGGAGCATGTCTCACCAGTAGAGGAGCTTGCCGTCGGGCGCGATGATGTGCACGGCCTGGCCCAGCGACTGCAGTATCCAGTGGCAGTGCCTGTCGGAGAGCCTGGCGCGGTTGTCGCGGAGCTGCCGCTGCGACGGGTCCGGGACCGGGAGCGCGGCGACGGCGCGCCGCGGCGGGAACGCGGGGCGGGGGCGGCGGCGGCGGGGCCCCGGCGCGAGCCTGCCCATCTCCCGCACGAGCTGGGCCTGCCCCTGCTCCAGCTCCCGTATCTTCCTCAGCAGCTCGTCCGCCGCCATCGCCGCTCTGTAGCTAGCCGGTTTCGTGAGAGAGGAGAGCGAGCCGCGGGGAGAAGACCTAGGTAGGCAGCATGGCCAACAACGGATGGGCTCACGCCTGACATAATGGTGGGAGGGAGGCGGGCGGCGCGGCGTGGCGTGGCGCCATGCCTGACATCCCACCCGCGCTACCTGCTGCGGCGCGGTGCTGCCTCATCCTCTTGGAAACTGAAAGAGATCACCTCTTCTGTTCTGTTCTCTTGTGTCCCATGTTGTCTTCCTCCCGTTGCATTGCGTAGGCGATCTGTCGTGTCTACCCGCCTCCGTCGGGTAGGCAGGTCAACTTGTGCCGCCAGCGGACGATCCCCCGTTCCCAACCAAATTTCCCTTTGTTCCTATAGACTCGACCACATGGAGAGATGATAATTTTGAAAAAGAATGCTCAGAGCAACTCCAACGGGACAACCCATTTCGTCAGCGGGCGTCCGTTTGAATCGGCGCGGACACAAAAGTCGGCCCAATGCGCCAACCCAAACAGACGCGCGTCCGCTTTTCGTCCACGGGCGACCCATTCCGGGCCTATTTTTGAGCCGGATTTGCGTCGGTGCGGACACGAGACGACGCGCTGGCCGCTTCTCGTCCCCCCGGCTCGCCGGTTTGGTGGCACATCGCCTCTTCCCATCCAATGACCTCGCCGCCTCGCCGCCGACGCCGCCCATTTTTTTTCGATAACTCGCTACCGCCACAAGAACATCCCTCTCAGAACGCCGCCACCTCCCGCATCGTCGCCATCGCTGCTTCTTGCCGGAAACCGTGCCACCGCCCCACCCGACACAGCTATTGGGAAACGTAGCATGCAATTTCAAAAAATTTCCTACGCTCACGCAAGATCTATCTAGGAGATGCATAGCAACGAGAGGGGGACATTGTGTCCACGTACCCTCGTAGACCGAAAGCGGAAGCATTAGGTTAACACGGTTGATGTAGTCGAACGTCTTCACGATCCAACCAATCTTAGTACCGAACGTACGGCACCTCCGAAGTTCAAAGACATCGTTCACTCGATGACGTCCCTCGAACTCTTGATCCAGCAGAGGGTCGAGGGAGAGTTCCTCAGCACGACGGTGTGGTGACGGTGATGGTGATGTGATCCGCGCAGGGCTTCGCCTAAGCACTACGATGTTATGACCGGAGGAGTAAATTATGGAGGGGGGCACCGCACACGGCTAAGAGAACAATTGATGTGCTATGGGGTGCCCCCGCCTCAGATATAAAGGAGGGAGGAGGAGGAGGTCACCAGAGGCGCAAGACCATGGGGGGGGGGGAGTCCTACTAGGAGTAGGATTCGCCCCACCCCCTTTTTCCTTTCTTCACCAGAGGGAAAAGGAAGGAGAGGGAGAGGGAGAGGAAAGGGGGGCCGCGCCCTGTAACGCCCCGGATTCGATGCGTCAGGTGTCCTTCAGTTATTCGCCATCGTTGCCTTGTCATTTGCTTGCGGGTTGCATTTTTCCATGTCATCATCTGCATTTTATATCATGTCGTCATGTGCATCGCATTTGCATACGTGTTCGTCTCATGCATCCGAGCATTTTTCCCGTTGTCCGTTTTGCAATCCCAAGCACTCTGTGTCTCCTACGCCTTTTACCTCTTTTCATGTGCGGTGTTAAACTTTCGGAATGGCCCGAGGTTTGTCAAGCGGCCTTGGTATAGCACCTAGACCGCCTGTCAAGTTTCGGGTCATTTGGAGGTCGTTTGGTACTCCAACGGTTAACCGGGTAACCGCAAAGGCCTCTTTTGTGTGCAGCCCAACACCCCTTCCAAAATGGCCTAAAACCCAGCAAACTCCCCTCCATGCTCTCGGTCGTTCGATCACGATCGCGTGGCCGAAAACCGCACCTCATTTGGACTCTCCTAACTCCCTCTACCTATAAATATGTGCCTCCCCCGTCCAAATCGCGGATGAAATCCCCCCTAACCCTAAAAATCCCCTCTCCGCGCACCGGACATGTCCGTCCAGCCGCCGGACATGTCCAGCCGCCGCTCCCCGCCAATCCGGAGATGCCACCTATCCCGCCGCCGTCCCGCCGCGCCGCGGCCCGCCCGAGCCCATCCGGGGCCCGCGCGGCCCGCGCGCCGCCGCCGCCGCCCGAGCCGCCCGGTGCGCCGCCCGCTGCCGCCTGCCGTCGCCGGCCATGGCGCCGCCTCGTCGCCGCCTTCTCCGGCCGGCGCGCGCTCCCCTCGCCGCCCGGCGACCCCGGGCCCGCGCCGCCCTGCTCCCTTGTGCGCCTCGCCGGCGCGCCCATGCGCCGGATTCGGCCCGCGCCGCCGCCGGCTACAAGCGCCGTCGCGGGCCATGCCGCGCCCGAGCGCCGCCCCCCGTCGACCGGCGCCGCCCCGCGCGCCTCGTCGCCGGCTCCTCCTAGCCGGAGCGCCTCCTCCCCCAACCCAGGCCGCCTCCTTCCTCAACTCCGGTGGCCCGAGCCGGCCAACCTCGGGATCCGTGCCCAGATCCAGATTCGTTTTCGGAGGTTGACCCCGATTCCACTAAGTCCCCGAGTTTTCAGTAATTTTCATGCATTTTCATCATGCCATAACTCTTTGCATGTAGCTCTGTTTCATGCGTGTAATATGTCAAATGGTTCGTCTCGAAGAGTAGATCATTTCATCTCATTGCATCATTTTCATTTGAGCTCATCTTGATGCCCGAAATGCTGTTAGAAGAGGGCTATGTGATGTTAGTTTCTGTTTCTTAACAGAACATGCACTTTTGTCATTTTTGCCATGATTGATGTGTGCACCCTATGAATTTGAGCCCTACATGTGTTTTGTAATATGCCATGCCATCTTTCCAGGGGCGTATGCCATGTATTTTTGTGATCTCTGTAGTGACTAGCACAAGAATGCAAACTAGGCATCTTGATGTTGCTGTTTTAGTCCCTGTTTCATTGATATTTTTATGCCATGTTAACTTGATGCTACCGAGAGATCCATGCATATTTTGAGATACTTCAGTAAGGATGTTTTGAACATATGGTTATGCTCTATCCATTCATGCCCTTGTTTGCAATTATGGAGTGCCATAGCTTGAGTCAATCGAGCTCTACTTTTGCTATAAAATGTTTCCTGGCAGGTTGTTTACATGCTATTCAATTTTGCCAAGGTTGTTGTAGTTGATCCTTGCATGCTATGATGTTGTTCTTGCCATGTATAGCTTCTATGCCATGTCTTCTTATTGTGAGTTGTCTTGCCATGCCATGTATTGCTCTATGGTGAGTGGTTCAAGCTCACCAACATGCCTACTTATTGTTGTTCCTGCCATGTATGAATCTGTAATATAACTTGCCATGTTTACATGGGTGCCATCATATCTTGTGTTCCTTTTTGGCTCATGGCCAGTAAGGGACTTTTGTTTTATGCATTTAGTAGATTCATGCCATGCCTTTCTTTGCCATGATAAGTTCCTGTAGCATGTGTTTGATAGCTCTAAACATTGCAACCTGATGTTATTTCTGCTAAAGTCTGAAACTCTTATTATTTGCAATCTTGCCATGTCATTTTGAGCATGTTCTAGTTGTTTCTGGAGATAGCTCAGTGTTCATGTTTTGTAATGGTTTACCTGTACATCTTTCCCATGCCTTTTGTTTTCATGTTGAGGTCCTGTAGCATGTCGTTTTGATGCTTGCAATATGCCTACTTGCTGTTATGGACAGATTATTGTCATGACTTGTATAGGGTGTATGTGTTGCACCATTGCTCCGTTTTGAGTGTGCTCTACATGAAACTTGCTTGATTTTGCATGTAGCTTCATATTATCATGTTACATCCTTGTTTTGAGGTGTTTGCTTGATGTTTGTATGCATTTTGCATCAATGCCATGCTTATCTTGTTTTGCTCATATCTTCTAGCCCGTAGCTCCGAATCTAATGAACTTTATATGTAACTTGACTAGAATTTCGTGTAGATCATTGTGGTGCATCTTAACTTGCTGTTTAACAACTTGAACATAAGGTTTATTCAGATCTGGACCAATTTCGAAATTTGCATATGAGGACTTAAGAATTGTTCTATGTTGTTTAGGCCTCATTTAAACTTGCTTTGATGTGTTGCTCTTGGTTGCATCATCTCTTGCCATGAGTAGCTTCATCTAGATTTGTCATGCATCATGCTTGTTGTGCATCATGTCTTGTTCATGTGTGGTGTGTTTACTATGTTGTGTGCTTCTTCTTGTTAGTTCTCGCTTGCCATGATCGTGAGGATTCGTTCGCTCACGCTTGGTTCGCTTCATCCGTTCATCTTCTTCATGGACTCGTTCTTCTTCCTTGCGGGATCTCGTGCAAGATGACCGCTACTCGGATCTCACTACTATCATTGCTATGCTAGTTGCTTCGTTCTATCGCTATGCTGCGCTACCTATTACATGTTCCTCAAGCCATCCCAAATTGCCATGTCAGCCTCTAACCTTTTGCACCCTTCCTAGCAAACCGTTGTTTGGCTATGTTACCACTTTGCTCAGCCCCTCTTATAGCGTCGCTAGTCGCAGGTGAAGATGAAGTTTGTTCCTTGTTGGAACATGGAGATGTTGTTCCTTGTTGGAACATGTTTACTTGTTGGGATATCACAATATATCTTATATTATTAATGCATCTATATACTTGGTAAAGGGTGGAAGGCTCGGCCTTATGCCTAGTGTTTTGTTCCACTCTTGCCACCCTAGTTTCCGTCATATATCGGTATTATGTTCCCGGATTTTGCGTCCCTAACGCAGTCGGGTGATTTATGGGACCCTCGACAGCTTCGCTTTGAATAAGACTCCTCCAAAGAAGGCCCAACATTGGTT
The DNA here is from genome assembly GCA_021605145.1 of Aegilops bicornis. Lineage (NCBI taxonomy): Eukaryota > Viridiplantae > Streptophyta > Magnoliopsida > Poales > Poaceae > Aegilops > Aegilops bicornis. The sequence continues at coordinate 670,623,021 of CM038673.1, read as the reverse complement.
TTACCATTTGCCTCACCTAGCCCTTTTTTCCCTTGGGTTTAGGAGCCCGAGGTCATCTTTATTTTACCCCCTGCCGGTTCTTCGAGTGTTGGTCCAAACTAGAGCACCATGCGGGACCATTCCTTGGCAACTTGGGTTACGTCGGTTCCTGTATGCTTCGCTCATCCGGTGTGCCCCGAGAACGAGATATGTGCAGCTCCTATCGGGATTTGTCGGCACATTCGGGCGGCTTTGCTGGTCTTGTTTTATTGTTGTCGAAATGTCTTGTAGCCGGGATTCCGAGATCGATCGGGTCTTCCGGGAGAAGGAATATCCTTCGTTGATCGCGAGAGGTTATCATGGGCTAAGTTGGGACACCCTGCAGGTATAAACTTTCGAGAGTCGTGCCTGATTTATGTGGCGAGATGGGAATTTGTTAATGTCGGTTGTAGAAAACCCGAAGTTGATCTTAATTAAAATACACCAACCGTGTGCGAATAGTGAGTGTCTCTTTTCGGGGTTGATCGAGAGGAGAACACGGTTTCGGGTCATGTTCGACGTAAGTAGGAGTTCAGGATCACTTCTTGATCATTACTAGTTGACGACCGCTCATTTGTTTCTCTTCTCGCTCTCATTTGCGTATGTTAGCCACCATATATGCTTAGCCATTGCAACCTCACCACTTTACCCCTTCCTTTCCCTTTAAGCTTTGCTAGTCTTGATACCCATGGTAATGGGATTCTTTGAGTCCTCGTGGCTCACGGTTTACTACACCAACGATTGCCAGTGTACAGGTTTCGCGATGATCATGACGCGAGAGCGATGTTGCTTGTTTTGGAGTTCTTCTTCCGCTTCTTCGATCGGGGATAGGTTCCGTGTCGGCTGGGCTAAAGGTGGTGGATGTCGTTTGAGTTTCTGTTTATGTTTCATCCGTAGTCGGATGTTGATCTTGTATATGTTGTTGTTGTATTCTTGTGGCATTTGTGCCTTATGTATGTATCCCCATCTATTATGTAATGTTGATGTAATGATATCCACCTTGCAAAAGCGTTTCAATATGCGGGTCTATCCTTGGTGGGACCGTCGAGTTCCTTTTGGATAGGGTCGCATATTGGGCGTGACACCCTAGGAGGGACCGTCCTTGTCCTATTCGGACTCCCTAGGAAGGGGTGCGCGCCACCTCCCCCGTGGGCTTCCCTCTCTCTCCCTTAGGGCCCATGTAGGCCCAATACTTCCCCGGGGGGTTCCGGTAACCCCTCGGTACTCCAGTAAAATACCCGAACCACTTGAAACCATTCCGATGTCCGAATACAATCTTCCAATTTATGAATCTTTACCTCTCGACTATTTCAAGACTCTTCATCATGTCCGTGATCTCATCCGGGACTCCGAACAAACTTCGGTCACCAAAACACATAACTTATAATACAAATCGTCATCGAACGTTAAGCGTGCGGACCCTAAGGGTTTGAGAACTATGTACACATGACCGAGACACATCTCCGGTCAATAAACAATAGCGGAACCTGGATGCTCATATTGGTTCCTACATATTCTACGGAGATCTTTATCGGTCAAACTGCAATAACAACATACGCTATTCCCTTTGTCATCGGTATGTTACTTGCCCGAGATTCGATCGTCGGTATCATCATACCTAGTTCAATCTCGTTATCGGCAAGTCTCTTTACTCGTTCCGTAATGCATCATCCCGTAACTAACTCATTAGTCACATTGCTTGCATGGCTTATAGTGATGTGCATTACTGAGAGGGCCCAAAGATACCTCTCCGATACTCGGAGTGACAAATCCTAATCTCGACCTATGCCAACCCAACAAACACCTTCGGGGACACCTGTAGAGCATCTTTATAATCACCCAGTTACGTTGTGACGTTTGATAGCTGTAGGATCAAAAGTATGTCTAGAGGGGGGTGATTAGACTACTTGACCAAATAAAAATCTAGCCTTTTCCCAATTTTAGTTCTTGGCAGATTTTAGCAACTTTAGAACAAGTCAAGCAATCTTAACACAATTCAAGCAAGCATGCAAAGAGTATATGAGCAGCGGAAAGTAAAGCATGCAACTTGCAAGAATGTAAAGGGAAGGGTTTGGAGGATTCAAACGCAATTGGAGACACGGATGTTTTTGTCCTGGTTCCGAGTAGGTGGTGCTATCGTACATCCACGTTGATGGAGACTTCAACCCACGAAGGGTAGCAGTTTGCACGAGTCCACGGAGGGCTCCACCCACGAAGGGTCCATGAAGAAGCAACCTTGTCTATCCCACCATGGCCGCCGCCCACGAAGGACTTGCCTCACTAGCGGTAGATCTTCACGAAGTAGGCAATCTCCTTACCCTTACAAACTCCTTGGTTCAACTCCACAATCTTGCTCGGAGGCTCCCAAGTGACACCTAGCCAATCTAGGAGACACCACTCTCCAAGAAGTAACAAATGGTGTGTTGATGATGAACTCCTTGCTCTTGTGCTTCAAATGATAGTCTCCCCAACACTCAACTCTCTCTCTCAGGATTTGGATTTGGTGGAAAGAAGATTTGAGTGGAAAGCAACTTGGGGAAGGCTAGAGATCAAGATTCATATGGTAGGAATGGAATATCTTGGTCTCAACACAAGTGTAGGTGGTTCTCTCTCAGAAAATGTGTATTGGAAGTGTAGGTTAGATTCGATGGCTCTCTCTCCACGAATGAAGAGGAGGTGGAGGGGTATATAGCCTCCACACAAAATCTAACCGTTACACACAACTTACCAATCTCGGTGGGACCGAATTGAGAAACTTCGGTCGGACCGATTCGGAAAATCTAGTGACCGTTAGGATTTTCGATGGGACCAGACATGCAACTCGGTAGGACCGATATGGTTAGGGTTAGGGCATAACGTAATCTCGGTGAGACCGATTACACAAACTTCGGTGAGACTGATTTTGGTAATAAGCTAACCGGAGAGTTGGTCAGGTAAACTCGGTGGGACCGATTCGCTCATTTCGGTGAGACCGAAATGTTACAAAAGGGAAACAGAGAGTTTACATTGCAATCTCGGTGGGACCGATCGCTCATCTTGGTTGGGCCAAAACGTTACGAAGGGAAACAGAGAGATTACAATCCCATCTCGGTGAGACCGAGATCCCTATCGGTGAGACCGATTTGCCTAGGGTTTGTGGCAGTGGCTATGACATCTGAACTCAGTGGCGCCGGATATAAAGAATCGGTAGGGCCGAGTTTGACTTTTGGTTTAGGTCATATGTGGTTGTGAGAAAGTAGTTGAGGAATTTGGAGCATATCAGTAAGCACTTTGAGCAAGTAAGCCATTAAGCAACACCTCATCCCTCCTTGATAGTATTGGCTTTTCCTATAGACTCAATGTGATCTTGGATCACTAAAATATAAAATGTAGAGTCTTGAGCTTGGGCCAATCCCTTTGTCCTTAGCATTTTGAGGGGTCCACTTTTCTCATCCATGCCATGCCAATCATTGAGCTTTCCTGAAATATTAGTCTTGAAATAGTGTTAGCTCAATGAGCTATATGTTGTTAGGAATTACCAAAACCACCTCGGGATAGTTGCACTTCCAATCTCCCCTTTTTGGTAATTGATGACAACATATAGATCAAAGCTTCGACAAATGATAATAAGAGTGAAAAACATTGTCGCTTTGAGAAGTATGTGAAAAGCAAGAGCTCCCCCTAAATTTGTGCATGGTTTAAGATTTGCTTTGGACTGCAAATGCACAATGAGTTAGGATCATGGGTTACTCTTCCATGTCACATACATCTTGGTGGAGCGCTCAAAATGATAATAAATAAATACATGCACTCATCACCAAGCAAAGTGAATGATCATATGGGAGATAAAAGGATAAAATCATCCAACAAGCATTAAGGTAGCATATGATCAAACGCACACAAACGCATAAAGTATCTCAACCAAGCAAATAAAGTTCAACCACCAAAACAAGAGAGAACAAAAGCAACACTCTCTCTCGAAGCCTATGATCTATACATTTTTTCTCCCCCTTTGGCAACAAGTTACCAAAAAGTTCATAGAAAATGTATAGCACTAAATCGACTCTCAGGCTTGGTCTTCAGGTGGTGGTGTAGACAGAACTCCAAGAATGAAAGCATCAGTCGATGTAGATGGTGCTGGAGGAGTAGGTGCTGTAGCTGGTTGCATAGAAGCTGTAGCTGGTGCAGATGTAGTGGCTCGTGTCCGTAATGTGCACTGCAGCTGATCTCTGGCTCCTGGGCACTCTGGCAAAAGCATCAGTAGTAGTCTTGCCCTTCCTCTCCTGCATATCATCCTGAAGTTGCTCAACAACTGACTGTATCTTAGTGACCTTCACATCCATGTCATAGAACTTCTGCTCCATGATCCTCTCCAAGCTCTCCTGGTTTCGAGTCAGGGTGGCCAGTCCCTTCTCAATCCTCAGAGTGGAGGCAATCAAGTATGAAGCTGATCCCGCTTGCTCTTCAAGAAATCGAGATGCCTCATCCATGGTTGGCATCTTTGCAGCCTTTTCTGTCCTTGCCTTCTCCCTTTTTGCTTGTGCTTGCACAGAAAATGGTTCATCTTCATCCATCACCACTATGTTGTCCTCAAAATCTGGATAGATGGGCATGTGTTCCTTGTCCAAGAGGTATGTGCATGTGCCCATCTTGGAGTTGACGAGCTCCTGGATCTGTGGGGCATACCCACAACTTCTCTTCTGATCTGCAGCAGTCCTCTTGATAGTTTCCACTATGAGGCTCATGACCTTGAACTTTTGAGGCACATCAAATATGTGAAGTAGGTTGATGGCATGGCCTCTGATCATCTTGTGATCTCCAGATTTTGGCAAAAGAGTGTGCCGGAGGATCCAGTTGATTGTTGGCAGTCCTGACAGAAGATAATGTACTGAGCCAAACTTGTGTGTCTCAATAGCGGCATCTGGGATCTCTCTGTACATGTGTGCCATGGAGTTGTGATCCTTCTTCTTCTTGGCATAGAAATCCAAGTCATCCTCATTCTCCTCAGGAGCATTGATCAATTTTGCCCATTCTTCAACTGATGATTGGTACCTAGTACCTTCAGACATCCAGACAATCCTTCCATCTGGGTAAAAATGAGTTGTGGAGTAGAACTGCATAATAAGCTCATCATTCCACTTTGTGAGCTTCTGCCCAACAAAGTCATCCACTCCACAAGCATTGAAACTGTCATACACTCTGGATAATGCTCTTCATTCTTCTGATGTACTCCCGGTCTACCCATCTCATATCACAGATAATTGGCTTCTTGTCAAGCAAGACCTTTGTCTCATAGAAGTCCTGTTGTTCCTTTGTATGGAACACCGTAGTCCACTAGCAGTTCTTCTCCCGATCGCATAGGGATCAGTCAATCTCCATTGTTTGAGTCCTGCATCCCTCCTGAGCTTCATGTCCTCAGCTACTGGATGGGCATCATTGTGATATGGAATTTTGGGCTTCAACTTTCTCAAGACATGTTCCTCATCATCATCTTCTTCAACCATCATGAAGGCCTTCCAACAACCCTGGCCATGGTCTTCTTGGCCCTTTCCTTCCTCTTCTTCCCTTCTGCAGTAGCCTCTTTGGATTCAGCTTCCAAAGATGCTTGAGTGGAGGCTCTGGCTTTAGACATGGGAATCCTTTTGGCAGGTGCTTTGGTCTTCATACCAGGCTTAGTGGCAACAACTGTGCCATACTCCTTCTTGAGCACCTTCTTCTTGGAAATGGCCTTATCCTCAACAGCCACATAGTCTTCATCCTCAGAATCTGAAGTTCTCTTCTTTCTGGTCATGGTGGTTGCCTTGGGTAAGTTGCAGGGTGTGCTCCTGCTACCCTCATCTGAGCTGCTAGAGGGACTAGTGCCCTTACTCATGTGAACCTACTCCTCTGACTTGTTCTGACTGTCACTCTGATCAGACATATTGCAAACTCTGACAGCAGACCCTGTGAATAATTTATAGATGAGGTTGAGTGGATGAGCATCACAAAATACAGAGGTTTTTGCAAAAGAATGACTCAAAAACTTAGTTTTAGTTTTCCATGAAAGCATTTCAGATCTACCGATTTGTAAACTCGGTGATACCGAAGCAGCTTTTGGAACCTAAACTGGTGAACTCGGTCAGACCGAGTCACAGTTCGGTGGCACCGAGACTGCTAGGGTTTCACAAAGTCCTGAACTCGGTCACACCGATTTGCAATTCTCGGACAGGCCAAGAATTACATGTGCAATGGCCTTAGCTGAATCGATGGTACCGAGTTCTACAACTCGGTTGGTCCGAGATGGTTTCGGCGGAAACCTAACCCTAAATTTTCAATTCACATCTAATCTACAGAGTGTTTTCGGTGGATAAGATGATCTCAATCATGGCAAGATTAATGGCAAAACAATGTGCTAGTGATTCGGAGTTAGGAATAGCACAAAGATCAAGTCCATACCCTAGTTCGGCGATGGACTTGCTACGGCGGCAACGGCGGAGACGATTCCTGTTGACGGCGGCGGAGACCAGGAGGCAGTGGCGGCGAGGAGGACGATCTAGAGACCACGGAGGCAAGCAGTGGCGAGGCGAAGAGTTCGGATAAATTTCCAAAATTTGACCCGTGGATATATATAGCGACCATCGGTGTGACCGAGTGGAACAACTTCGGTGGAACCGAGATGCATAATCGCAAGCGATTCTGACAACTCGGTGTGACCGAAAAGTTCAAATCGTTGCACTGAGATTGAAAACCTAGATCAACTTAGTGATCTCGGTATGACCGAAATGGAGAATTGGTCAGACCAAAGTGCACAAAGAAGTTTTGGAAGTTTAAGTCTATGACGAATCGGGGATTCCGAGTGCTCCTCATACAGAGTGGTTCGAATCTGACTTGATCAAATTTTGTGATGTAGCATGAATAGAGTTTGGGACGAGAAAAGCATAGATAGCTAGAGAAGGTTCTTAGGCATTCTTGTCCATCCACTTGGCAAAAGAAAAGGAAACCAAACAATCAAAACAACAAGTGGATGTCCTCGAATGAGTAAATTATGCAACCAACATGCTCACACAATGAAATGGCAAATGAAATATGTGACAAAGCATGCACAACCAATTCTAGCATCTATCAAGCAATTGGCGATGACTAGGTCATCTATATATGAGTATATTGACTTAGGAGTCAAATGAGAACATTTGATCATAGGTCATACTCATCGTTTAATCACAAGTGGGGTTACCACTTTTACATAAAGCGTTGTTGTGTTCACACCATTAGAGTTTCTTTAGCTCAATTCTTAGAGTAAAGCTCCCCCTAGATGTGAGATCCCCCCTTAGAGGGATGAACTAACCTTGGGTTTTGTCGACGATGACTTCATGTAGGTGTTGAAGATGTGGATGCTCAATGTTGATGTAGATCATTTGAAGCAATCCTTTGGAGTGAGTTGCACTTTCAATACCTACACGGGTTAGTCCCACAAGGAACAAACAAGGATATCCATAGACATAGAATGATGCACACACAAGATGATGTCTATGGAGGCATTAGGTTACCTTGTCCCTTGTCTTACCAACAAAGAGGGGTTGTGACTCCTTGAACTAGTGCAAGATGTGGAAGTTGATTGCACTTGTTCTTGCCAAAATGATATGAGTGAAATATGTTGGCGGAGTCACCCTCAAGAACTCTCTAGTTCTTCTTCTTCGGGATCCACATCATCTTGATGGAAATCCTTGGAGTTGTAGTCGTACTCGATGAAGTAGAACTTGATGTAGTCTTGTGAACCCACTTGACCAAAGCCTTAGGAGCTTCTTCAAATGCAATCTCATCTTGAAGCTTGTCCTTGCCTTTTTGCTTGTGGTCTTGTGGTGGAAGATCATCTTGAGCTTGTGTCCCTTTGAAAGAAGTAGGATCATACTTCTCTGTTGAGGAACAAACTTCGTCTTGGGGTATTGATCTTCTTCCCACTCAACTCCATTGGCATTGAACTTTCATTCAAAACCAACACCTTGGTTCTTCCGGTACCTTCCTTGCTTGCGTACAATTTCCTCGAATTGCTTACTCGGCAAGGCTCTTGTAAACACCTTTCTCTATAATTCCCTTCAATAAGCTATTTTCTTGCTCAAGTGTAACTTGGCTAAGAGAATCATTAGTGGAATCAAGAGAACTACTAGAAGCAACAACATTGGATTTAGCATGATTATTGTTACTACTAGAGGAAGAATCTTTCTTGTTACTAGACTTGACTTGAGGCATGTAAGTGGATAAGAGTAAACGCTTGGCAATGTAAGAAGAACTTTTCTTGTGAAGATCATCATTGATTGCCTTTAAGAACTCATGCTCTTGCTCAAGGTTGAGCTTTTCAAAGCGTAACTTCTCATGAGTCCTTAAAAGTTCTCGATGATCTCCTAAGATAGTTTCATGAGCTAACTTAAGAGTGTTTAGTTCTTTAGTTAGAGATTCAATCTTCTCCTTATCATTGTCATTCGTTTTATCTGGATTATCATGATTAATTGACGTTTCATCATAGTATTCATCACTAGAGTTGTCAATAAGTAAATCATCATCACCTAGCAAGTCATCTTCATCACTATTGAAATCAACATACTCGGAGTGTGATACCTTTGGACCTTTGGCCATGAAGCATCTTCCAATTCCTTCATTTAGTGAATCAAATATGTCATAGGAGTTGGTTGACACAAGTGCTAGACCGGCAACACCTTCATCTTGAGTATATTCGGAGTCGGAGTGATAGCTTCTCTCAGAGTGATTGTCGGAGTCAGAGCCGGATACCCATTCACCAACATGAGCTTGATGTCTTCGTTTTGTGTAGCTCCTTGATGACTTGTCCTTCCTTTCCGAATCCTTGCTTCTCCGTGAGGGTCTTCGTTCATAACGATCATCCCTACTCCTTCTCTCTCTTGATGGTGATTCTTCTCTTCTACTTCTTCTTTTGGGAGAATCTTCTCTTCTTTTGTAGGGGGCCGTACACTCATTTGAATAGTGCCCGGGTCTTCCACAATTGTAGCAATTACGCTCTCGACTAGAAGATCTTTTGTCATTGTAGGACCTTGACTTGGAGCTTCTCTCTTTGCTTCTACTCTTGTAGAATTTGTTGAAGTTCTTCACCATTAGGCTCAATTCTTCATTGAAGGTTTGTTTCTCACTTGATGATGTGGGGGCTTCACACGAGGCTTTGTAAGCACCACTTGACTTGTTGTGAAGCTCTTCCTTATCCTTGAGTGACATATCATGAGCAACCATTCTTCCAATGACTTCCGTTGACTTGAGATCTTTGTAATTGGGCATCATTTGGATCAATGTGCACACGGTATCATATTTTCCATCCAAGGCTCTTAGGATCTTCTTGATGATGAATTTGTCGGTCATCTCTTCACTTCCTAAGCCGGCAATCTCATTTGTGATAAGAGCAAGCCTAGAGTACATTTTAGCGACACCTTCACCTTCCTTCATTTTGAACTTGTCAAGCAGAATTTGAAGCACATCCAACTTGGATTCCTTGACGGAGTCGGTACCTTCATGCATAACAATCAAAGTATCCCAAATTTCCTTTGCATTCTCAAGACGGCTGATTTTGTTGAATTCTTTGGGGCACAATCCGTTGAAGAGGATATCACAAGCTTGGGCGTTGTATTGCAGCATCTTCAACTCTTCCGCAGTAGCTTCACGGTTCGATTTTCTCCCATCAAAGAATTCACCTTGCAAGCCAATACACACAATAGCCCAAACGGCGGGGTTATGTCCAAGAATATGCATTTTCATCTTATGCTTCCAACTGGCAAAATTAGTACCATCAAAGTAAGGACCTCTACGGTGATAATTTCCCTCGCTAGACGCCATACTCTCCTAGGTTGTGAAACCAAGGCTATGACCACCAAAAGCTATGGAAATCAAAGCAAATTGAGACCAAAGCTCTGATACCACTTGTAGGATCAAAAGTATGTCTAGAGGGGGGATGATTAGACTACTTGACCAAATAAAAATCTAGCATTTTCCCTATTTTAGTTCTTGGCAGATTTTAGCAACTTTAGAACAAGTCAAGCAATTTTAACACAATTCAAGCAAGCATGCAAAGAGTATATGAGCAGCGGAAATTAAAGCATGCAACTTACAAGAATGTAAACAGAAGGGTTTGGAGGATTCAAACGCAATTGGAGACACGTTTGTTTTTGTCGTGGTTCCGATAGGTGGTGCTATCGTACATCCACGTTGATGGAGACTTCAACCCACGAAGGGTAACGGTTGCACGAGTCCACGGAGGGCTCCACCCACGAAGGGTCCACGAAGAAGCAACCTTGTCTATCCCATCATGGCCGTCGCCCACAAAGGACTTGCCTCACTAGCGGTAGATCTTCACGAAGTAGGCGATCTCCTTGCTCTTACAAACTCCTTGGTTCAACTCCACAATCTTGTCGGAGGCTCCCAAGTGACACCTAGCCAATCTAGGAGACACCACTCTCCAAGAAGTAACAAATGGTGTGTTGATGATGAACTCCTTGCTCTTGTGCTTCAAATGATAGTCTCCCCAACACTCAACTCTCTCTCTCGTAGGATTTGGATTTGGTGGAAAGAAGATTTGAGTGGAAAGCAACTTGGGGAAGGCTAGAGATCAAGATTCATATGGTAGGAATGGAATATCTTGGTCTCAACACAAGTGTAGGTGGTTCTCTCTCGAAAATGTGTATTGGAAGTGTAGGTTCGTTCTGATGGCTCTCTCCATGAATGAAGAGGAGGTGGAGGGGTATATATAGCCTCCACACAAAATCTAACCGTTACACACAACTTACCAATCTCGGTGGGACCGAATTGAGAAACTCGGTCCGACCGATTCAGCAAATCAAGTGACCGTTAGGATTTTCGGTGGGACCGACATGCAACTCGGTAGGACCGATATGGTTAGGGTTAGGGCATAACGTAATCTCGGTGAGACCGATTACACAAACTCGGTGAGACCAATTTTGGTAATAAGCTAACCAGAGAGTTGGTCAGGTAAACTCGGTGGGACCGATTCGCTCATTTCGGTGAGACCGAAATGTTACAAAAGGGAAACAGAGAGTTTACATTGCAATCTCGGTGGGACCGATCGCTCATCTCGGTAGGACCGAAACGTTATGAAGGAAAATAGAGAGATTACAATCCCATCTCGGTGAGACCGAGATCCCCATCTGTTAGACCGATTTGCCTAGGGTTTGTGGCAGTGGCTATGACATCTGAACTCGTTGGCGCCGGATAGAAAGAATCGGTAGGGCCGAGTTTGACTTTTGGTTTAGGTCATATGTGGATGTGAGAAAGTAGTTGAGGGCTTCTGAGCATATCACTAAGCACTTTGAGCAAGTAAGCCATTAAGCAACAACTCATCCCTCCTTGATAGTATTGGATTTTCCTAGAGACTCAATGTGATCTTGGATTACTAAAATATAAAATGTAGAGTCTTGAGCTTGAGCCAATCCCTTTGTCCTTGGCATTTTGAGGGGTCCACTTTTCTCATCCATGCCATGCCAATCATTGAGCTTTCCTGAAATATTAGTCTTGAAATAGTGTTAGCTCAATGAGCTATATGTTGTTAGGAATTACCAAAACCACCTAGGGATAGTTGCACTTCCAATAGCACACAAGGTGTTCCTCCGGTATTCGGGAGTTGCATAATCTTAGAGGAATATGTATAAGTCATGAAGAAAGCAATAGAAATAAAACTTAACGATCATTATGCTAAGCTAACAGATGGGTAATGTCCATCACATCATTCTTTAATGATGTGATCCCGTTCATCAAATGACAACCCATGTCTTTGGTCAGGAAACTTTGACCATCTTTGATTAACGAGCTAGTCAAGTAGAGGCATACTAGGGACACTCTGTTTGTCTATGTATTCACACATGTACTAAGTTTCCGGTTAATACAATTCTAGCATGAATAATAAACATTTATCATGATATAAGGAAATATAAATAACAACTTTATTATTGCCTCTAGGGCATATTTCCTTCAGTCTCCCACTTGCACTAGAGTCAATAATCTAGATTACATAGTAATGATTCTAACACCCATGGAGTCTTGGTGCCGATCAAGTTTTGCTCATGGAAGAGGCTCAGTCAACAGGTCTGCAACATTCAGATCTGTGTGTATTTTGCAAATCTCTATGTCTCCCTCCTTGACTTGATCGCGGATGGAATTGAAGCGTCTCTTAATGTGTTTGGTTCTCTTGTGAAATCTGGATTCCTTCGCTAAGGCAATTGTTCCAGTATTGTCACAAAACATTTTCATTGGACCCGATGCACTAGGTATTACACCTAGATCGGATATGAACTCCTTCATTTGCTGCTTCCGAACCAGCTATGTACTCCGCTTCACACGTAGATCTGGCCACGACGCTTTGCTTGGAACTGCACCAACTTACAGCTCCACCATTCAATATAAATACGTATCCGGTTTGCGACTTAGAGTCATGCAGATCAGTGTCAAAGCTTGGATCGACGTAACCATTTATGAAAAGCTCGTTGTCACCTCCATAAACGAGAAACATATCCTTAGTCCTTTTCAGGTATTTCACGATGTTCTTGACCGCTCTCCAGTGATCCACTCCTGGATTACTTTGGTACCTCCCTACTAAGCTTATAGTAAGGCACACACCAGGTCTGGTACACAACACTGCATACATGATAGAACCTAACACAACCAGCACAACTATCCAGTTGGTCTCTGGAAGCATCGGTTAGTCCATTATGTCTCGGTCATGTCTACATAGTTCTCGAACCCATAGGGTTCGCATGCTTAACGTTCGATGACGATTTATATTATGAGTAATGTTTTTTGATGACCGAAGTTTGCTCGGAGTCCCGGATGAGATCAGGGTCGTGACGAGGAGTCTCGAAATGGTCGAGACATAAAGATTGATATATTGGACCATGTTATTCGGACACCAGAAGTGTTCAAATGGTTTCGGGTAAAAACGGAGTGCCGGAGGGGTTACCGGAACCCCCCGGGGAAGCAATGGGCCATCATGGGCCATACGGGAGAGAGAGGACAGCCCACATAGGGGAGGCGCCCCCCATCTGGAGTACGAATAGGACTATGGGAGGGGGTGCGGCCCCCCTTTCCCTCTCCCTCTCCCTCTCCCTTCCTTCCCCTTCCACCAAATGGAATCCTACTAGGACTTGGAGTCCTAGTAGGACTCCGTATCCTTGAACGCGCCCCTAGGGCCGGTCGGCCTCCCCATCCCTCCTTTATATACGGGGGCAGGGGGCATCCTAGAACACACAAGTTGATCTTTTAGCCGTGTGTGGTGCCCCCTCCAAAGTTACACACCTCGATCATATCGTCATAGTGCTTAGGCGAAGCCCTGCGCCGGTAACATCATCATCACCGTCGCCACGCTGTCGTGTTGACGGAACTCACCCTCGTCCTCAACTGGATCAAGAGCACGAGGGACGTCATTGAGCTGAATGTGTGCTGAACGCGGTGGTGCCGTACGTTTGGTACTTGGACCGGTTGGATCATGAAGAAGTTTGACTACATAAACTGCGTAACTAAACGCTTCCGCTTCCGGTCTACGAGGGTACGTGGACACACTCTCCCCTCTCGTTGCTATGCATCTCCTAGATAGATCTGCGTGATCATAGGATTTTTTTTGAAATTACTGCGTTCCCCAACAATATGGTCATCATCATCTTATGCCTTTGATCTCCATCTCCAAAGCACCGTCATGATCTCTGATAACCCACAAGTATAGGGGATCGCAACAATTTTCGAGGGTAGAGTATTCAATCCAAATTTATTGATTCGACACAAGGGGAGCCAAAGAATATTCTCAAGTATTAGCAGTTGAGTTGTCAATTCAACCACACTTGGAGACTTAATATCTGCAGCAAAATATTTAGTAGCAAAGTAGTATGGAAGTAACAGTAATGGTGGCGAAAGTAACAGTAGCAGTTTTGTAGCAATCGTAACAGTGGCAACGGAAATGTAACTAAGCAAAAATCAATATGTGAAAAGCTCGTAGACATTGGATCAGTGATGGATAATTTTGTCGGATGCGATTCCTCATGCAATAGTTATAACATAGGGTGACACAGAACTAGCTCCAGTTCATCAATATAATGTAGGCATGTATTCCGAATATAGTAATACGTGCTTATGGAAAAGAACTTGCATGACATCTTTTGTCCTACCCTCCCGTGGCAGCGGGGTCCTATTGGAAACTAAGGGATATTAAGGCCTCCTCTTAATAGAGTACCAAACCAAAGCATTAACACTTAGTGAATACATGAACTCCTCAAACTACGGTCATCACTGGGAGTGGTCCCGATTATTGTCACTTCGGGGTTGCCGGATCATAACACATAGTAGGTGACTAATGACTTGCAAGATAGGATCAAGAACTCACATATATTCATGAAAACATAATAGGTTCAGATTTGAAATCATGACACTCGGGCCCTAGTGACAAGCATTAAGCATAGCAAAGTCATAGGAACATCAATCTCAGAACATAGTGGATACTAGGGATCAAACCCTAACAAAACTAACTCGATTACATGATAAATCTCATCCAACTCATCACCGTGCAGCAAGCCTATGATGGAATTACTCACGCACGGCGGTGAGCATCATGAAATTGGTGATGGAGGATGGTTGATGATGACGACGGCGACGGATTCCCCTCTCTGGAGCACCGAACAGACTCCAGATCAGCCCTCCCGAGAGAGATTAGGGCTTGGCGGCGGCTCCGTATCGTAAAACATGATGAATCCTTCTCTCTGATTTTTTCCTCCCCAAACGTGAATACATAGAGTTGGAGTTGAGGTCGGTGGAGCCTCAGGGGGCCCACGAGGCAGGGGGCGCGCCCCAAGGGAGTGGGCGCGCCCTCCACCCTCGTGGACAGGGTGTGGGCCCCTTGGTGTTGATTCTTCCGCCGATATTTTTTGTTAATTCCAAAAATATTCTCCGTGAAGTTTCAGGTCATTCCGAGAACTTTTATTTCTGCACAAATATAACACCATGGCAATTATGGTGAAAACAGCGTTAGTCCGGGTTAGTTCCATTCAAATCATGCAAGTTAGAGTCCAAAACAAGGGCAAAAGTGTTTGGAGAAGTAGATACAATGGAGATGTATTAATCTCCATCGTCACCGGCTTGACACCTTGATCTCCACCGTAGCGTCGTTGTCGTCTCGCCAACTATTGCTTCTACGACTATCGCTACCGCTTAGTGATAAAATAAAGCAATTACATGGCGATTGCATTTCATACAATAAAGCGACAACCATAAGACTCCTGCCAGTTGCCGATAACTTATACAAAACATGATCATCTCATCACGTCTTGATCATATCATATCACAACATGCCCTGCAAAAACAAGTTAGACGTCCTCTACTTTGTTGTTGTAAGTTTTACGTGGCTGCTACGGGCTTCTAGCAAGAACCGTTCTTACCTACGCATCAAAACCACAATGATTTTGTGTCAAGTGTGTTGTTTTAACCTTCAACAAGGACCAGCCGTAGTCAAATTTGATTCAACTAAAGTTGAAGAAACAGACACCCGCCAGCCACTTGTGTGCAAAGCACGTCGGTGGAAGCAGTCTCATGAACGTGGTCAGGTAATGTTGGTTCGGGCCGCTTCATCCAACAATATCGCCGAATCAAAATAAGACATTGGTGGTAAGCAGTATGACTATTATCGCCCACAACTCTTTGTGTTCTACTCGTGCCTATCATCTACGCATAGACCTGACTCGGATGCCACTGTTGGGAAACGTAGCATGCAATTTCAAAAAAATTCCTACACTCACGCAAGATCTATCTAGGAGATGCATAGCAACGAGAGGGGGAGAGTGTGTCCATGTACCCTCGTAGACCGAAAGCGGAAGCTTTAGGTTAACGTGGTTGATGTAGTCGAACGTCTTCACGATCCAACCGATCTTAGTACCGAACGTACGGCACCTCCGAGTTCAGCACACATTCAGCTCGATGACGTCCCTCGAACTCTTGATCCAGCAGAGGTTCGAGGGAGAGTTCCGTCAGCACGACGGCGTGGTGACGTTGAGGGTGATGTCATCCGCGCAGGGCTTCGCCTAAGCACTACGATGTTATGACCGGAGGAGTAAACTGTGGAGGGGGGCACCGCACATGGCTAAGAGAACAATTCATGTGCTATGGGGTGCCCCTTGTCCCCATATATAAAGGAGGGGAGGAGGAGGAGGAGGCCGGCGAGGAGGCGCGCTCCATGGCCGGGGAGTCCTACTAGGAGTAGGATTCGCCCCCCTTTTTCCTTTCTTCACCGGAGGGAAAAGGAAGAAGAGGGAGAGAGAGAGGGAGAGGAAAGGAGGACCGCGTCCCCTCCTCCTTGTCCTATTCAGACTCCCTAGGAGGGGGGCGCCCCCCTGCGGGCTTCCCTCTCTCTCCCTTAGGGCCCATGTAGGCCCAATACTTCCCTGGGGGTTCCGGTAACCCCTCGGTACTCCGGTAAAATACCCGAACCACTCGAAACCATTCCGATGTCCGAATACTACCTTCCAATATATGAATCTTTACCTCTCGACTATTTCGAGATTCCTCGTCATGTCCGTGATCTCATCCGGGACTCCGAACAAACTTCGGTCACCAAAACACATAACTCATAATACAAATCGTCATCGAACGTTAAGAGTGCGGACCCTACGGGTTCAAGAACTATGTAGACGTGACCGAGACACATCTCCGGTCAATAACCAATAACAGAACCTAGATGCTCATATTGGTTCCTACATATTCTACAAAGATCTTTATTGGTCAAACCGCAATAACAACATACGTTATTCCCTTCGTCATCGGTATGTTACTTGCCCGAGATTCGATCGTCGGTATCATCATACCTAGTTCAATCTCGTTACCGACAAGTCTCTTTACTCGTTTCGTAATGCATCATCCCGTAACTAACTCATTAGTCACATTGCTTGCAAGGCTTATAGTGATGTGCATTACCGAGAGGGCCCAGAGATACCTCTCCGACACTCGGAGCGACAAATCCTAATCTCGATCTATGCCAACCCAACAAATCACCCAGTTACGTTGTGACGTTTGATAGCACACAAGGTGTTCCTCCGGTATTCAGGAGTTGCATAATCTCATATTCAAAGGAATATGTATAAGTCATGAAGAAAGCAATAGCAATAAAACTTAACAATCATTATGCTAAGCTAACGGATGGGTCTTGTCCATCACATCATTCTCTAATGATGTGATCCCATTCATCAAATGACAACACATGTCTATGGTTAGGAAACTTTAACCATCTTTCATTAACGATCTAGTCAAGTAGAGGCATACTAGGGACACTCTGTTTGTCTATGTATTCACACATGTACTAAGTTTCCGGTTAATATAATTCTAGCATGAATAATAAACATTTATCATGATATAAGGAAATATAAATAACAACTTTATTATTGCCTCTAGGGCATATTTCCTTCAACGGCCGCGACCGCGACCAAGAAGCCGCCTCGCCGCCCCGGCCAGATCCTCACCGACATGCTCGCCGGACGCTGGCAGGGCAGCTAGCTGGTCCGTGCGCGCCGCGACTCCCTTCGCTGGCCATCTCCTTCGTCGGCGCCCGCAAGCTGTTTGACAGTTTGCCAAGGTACAAAATGGACTCCGCCCGCGAGTTCTTTTTTCACAATTTCCTTTGCGACTCCGAGGATTCGTCGTCCGATGACGAGGAGCAGATATTGGATGCCGTGTTGGTCCATCACCACCTCAATAGCCAGCGCCCGGCGTTCCGTGGCTCCATTTCGGGCCACCTTCTGGCGTTGAATCGCAACCGAGAGAGCGGGCATTTCCTTCTTTGGAAGGACTACTTTGACCCAACAAATCCGTTGTTCAAACATCAGAAATTCTGCCACCGTTTCCGTATGAATAGGTATCTTTTCAACCGTATTAGAGAGGGGGTGGTCGGCTATGATGACTATTTCGAGTGCAAAGAGGATGCCGTTGGAAAGAAGATTGGTTTCTCCTCTTATCAGAAATGCACTGCGGCCATCTGAATGCTTGCATACGGAGTGCCCAGTGATCTCATTGACAAGCGTCCGTATGAGCGAGTCTACATGCCTAGACTCCCTATATAAGTTCTGCAAGGCTGTTATTGCTGTGTTTGGCCCTGAGTACTTGAGAGAGCCGACTCACGAAGATACAACCCATTTGTTGGCGATGAATGCTAGGGCTTCCGGGATGCTTGGCAGTATAGGCGCATGCACTTTGGGAGTGAAAGAACTGCCCTTCTACTTGGAAAGGGCAGTATAAGGGCCATGTTAGGCTTGCACTGTCATACTTGAGGCCGTGGCATCTCAAGATCTCTGGATCTGACACTCTTTCTTTGGCATGGCCAGATCGCACAATGATATCAACGTGCTTCAGCGCTCGCCGGTGTTTGCTAGGCTTGCCGAAGGCAATAGCCCACCGGTGAACTTTACTATCAATGTCCACAACTACGACAAAGGATACTACTTGGGTGACGGTATCTATCATCAGTGGACCACTATTGTGAAGACAATCCCCAACCCTGTCGGAAAGAAGAGGAAAAGATTTGCCCAAGAGTAAGAGAGTGCTAGGAAGGACGTCGAGCATGCCTTTGGTGTTTTGCAATCTCGATGGGGCATCATTCGGTATCCTGCTAATACTTGGAGCACGCAGAAATTGTGGGAGGTGATGACTGCTTATGTGATCATGCACAATATGATCGTAGAAGATGAGCGCCCGGAACGTCTGTACGATCAAGGGTTTCAGTTTCAAGATGAGAATGTTGTGCCTGAGCATGGAGGAGCGGCAACGTTTGAACAGTTCACCTAATTTCATCATGACATGCGTGATTGGAAAACTCACATGCAACTACAAAATGGTTTGGTTGAGCATATGTGGGATCATGTTGGCAACCAATAAATGTATCTTCTTTATTCGGCTTGCAAAACTATGTGAGACATATTTACTTTTATTCGGCTTGTAAAACTATGCTATTTTATTCAGTTGAAACTATGCTATTTATTTGGTTCTGGACTATATGTTTGATGTAAAAGTTGTGTGTGAAACAATGCAAAAAATGAGCTATTTGTTTAAATAGGGCGGCCAGCCGGCCACGCTAGCACATATGGGTCGGCCCGTTGGGCGCACTGCCGGCCCAAATCTAAAACAGGGTGGACGCCGGGCGGGCGGCCGACCCAAATGGACGAAGAGCGGACAAAGCGCGTGTCCATTTGGATCGCCCCGTTAGAGTTGCTCTCATAGAATGCGGCTGATTCGAGACATGTCAGTTTTTTTTCAGGTGAGACATGTCAGTTAACATTTGTCCAGCAAACCCGATGGTTAGCGAGACATGTCTGCAGACTCCTCCTGATCCATCACCCACAACATGATCTCCAGTGAATGGTGGTCGCGCAGCTTCCTCTCCTCCTCCTCCGCCAGCGAATCCAACATTGCTTGGGCCTCCGCCCGCATCTCCGCCTTGGTGTTGAACCACGAACCGATCTCAAACAAGCGCGCGTCCCGCCCCTTGAATTCTGCCATCCACGCCTCTAAAATCTCCACCATGCGCGTCACCCGAGGTGCACTATGCCGTATGGCTAGTTGCCACACCAATCTTTGCAAAGTGACATGGAAGTGCACTGTATCGCCCGATGCACAAACCTCACCACGACGACAACGTGTGCGGCGATCCACCACATGCCCTTCACCGTTGATGAGAGAGATCGAACGATCCCGTGCCACCACCGCACCTAGGTGGTAGGCGAGAACCCCCGCCGCCGCCCATAAGTCCGGCAAGTACCACCCTGTCCACCAATGTTCGCCGTGAGCATCGCCATGCGAGTCACCAGAGACGTGTCAAACCGTCGTTCGGCAGCTATCCGTACCAGCCACTTACTCGCTTCCAAGTGTGTTTTGTATCAGAAACCATCGATAGAATTACAACGAAAACAACAGTGCCGGTCTAAAAATGGGATTCCCAAACAATAAGTACCACATGTGTGACACGAAGTAACACGGTCCTACAGTTTTTACAACTAAAATTGTTATAAAAAACGGCCACCCTCAGGAGAGATCGGTGGAAGTGGAAACCAACTAGGTCAAAAACACAAGGAAAGCCGGTCATGGGGGACCCGCCACAGCAAGCAAGCAACCAGAACCTTGAACCGGGCAGAGGCGGGCAAAAGGCATAAATTTTACCTCTGTGCGAAACTATTTCACAAATTGAACTGTTTTTGAAAGTATTTCACTCAACTAATCTCTAATGTGCAATGCCTAACAGTAGAATGCAGCGCCTAACAATCAGGCGACACAACAGTGCAATGCCGGACAGCTAGGTGCTGCACTACACTGTGCAGCTCCTTACAGCTAGGCGCTGCATAGTGTAGTACAACGCCTAGCTGCAGGCTCTGCACAAAGGGTCAGTGATGTGGAATTTTTTCAAAAAAAATTCATTTTGTGAAATACTTTCGTTCTAAGGTCAAATTTGACCGCAGAGGCGGGTAGACCGGAGTAGTGATCAATAAGTAGCCGTTTTCCCCTGTCGGACGCTTTATTCAGTGTCGAGTCAAGCGATCCAGTCAGTCAGGCCAACTCCACCGCGCAACCCCAAACGGGCGTCCGTTTTGTCCGGATTCTGTCTATTTGGGTAGGGAATTGGGGTCGTGTCTGGGCGTGTCTTGGGATGCGGTGGCCGTGCGCCCAGCGTGCGGACGCATCCATTTGCCCCATCCTGTCAGCGTCTATTTAAAATACCAAAATCAACGTTACAAATGCCAAGCCCTAGTTCATAAGGCCAGCGGCCCCGGTTCATCACGCCGGCAACAGAGCCAGCGGCCTACACGTCCACCGCCGGCATCAGCCAGCGGCCTGCAACACAGCCAGCCTCCAAAATGAATAGTTTTCCTTGCCGGCAACACAGCCAGCGGCCGGCAACACAGCCGACCTTCAAAATGAATGGTTTACTCGTCGGCACATAGCCAGCGGCCCAGCGGGCGGGCGGCACCCATGCCAGCCTCCAAAAAGAACGGCCACGGCCAATCGGACGACCTAGTTTAGGCCTTTGGCATCGAGCGTCTCCTTCTGCCAGGCCTCGAACCAGGCCCTCGTCTTCTCGCTCATCTTCGACAAGTCCATGCTCATGATCGCCAGGGCCACCTCCTTCGCTTTGGTGGCAGCATTGGTGGCCTCGATGTCGAGCTGCCTCTGCCTGGCCTTGACGTTGTCGGCCTCGATGTCGAGCTGCCTTTGCCGGGCCGCCTCCTCCATGTCGATCTTCCTCCTCTTGGCCGCTTCCTCCATCTCAAGCTTCTTTCTTTGAAGGTCTAGGTATTGCTTCATTTGCTCATCCTTGCTTTGCCGCTTCTTCTCGTCCCTCACATCCTTTTGAGACATCATGCCATGCAAAGTGTCATGCAATGCCATGGATGATGCATCACGTATGTCGTCAACCTTGGAGTTGGTCTTGCCCCTCGGCCTCTTCAACGCCTCGCCATCTCCACCTCCGACGAACTTGGCCGTCTTCAAGCCTCTCTTCCTTTGAAGTTCACGGTATTGGTCCTTGAACTTAGGGCAATTGTTGATGATCGTCTGTCGATGGGAAACGACACCTAAGGGATCACAAGAATCCCTACTACGATTGCCGGGGGCGGGGTTGTGAGAAGAGCAGGATTAGCAGTCAACACAAGGATCGTTTACCCAGGTTCAGGCCGCGAGGATGCATAATACCCTAGTCCTGCTTTGGTGTGTATTTGAGAGAGTTCTTGAGCTCTCGAACTAGCTATGGTGGCTGCGTAGTTCAAAAGAGCCGAATCCCTCTCCAGTACGCCATGGGCCTCCTTTTATAGTCGAAAGGGCTTGCCACAGTGGCACACAGGAGATGGAAAGGTATACAGTACTGCGAGCTTATCGCCCATGTTACAGGACAAGACGCATTTAATGTGAAGCTTAGGTGTCCCTTAGCTTTATCGGGGGTAGGAACGAGGCCCGTCCCGTCCGTCGCCACCCCGCCTTGCTTCGACACGCGCCCAGGCCAGCGGTGCGTGCAGTGCCATGTAGGCAGGCAGGCAGCTGAGGTGGCGCGGTGGTGGAGCCTTCACGAAGATCTGCATGCCACCACGCAGGTGCTTGCTGAGTTGGCGTAGAGACCACCCATCGCCACACAGGTTCCTGCCCAGCTGGTTGAGCTAGCAGCTGCTTGGGGACGGCGGTGGAGTCTTGGCCGGTGCGGGTCCGGCAATGGCCCCGCTGATGTCCTACGAAAGGGTCTTGCCGGGGGGCCCGACAAGGGTCTTGCCGTGGCGTTGCATTCGTCCCCAGCAAGGCGCTTGCCGGGGGTCTTGTGGATTCCCTCGGCTGGGATCCCGCCGAGGGTTGCCGTCTTCTGGTTCTTATCTGATCTCACATATTTATGATCTTGACAAAGATCTGCATGCCACCACGGAGGTGCCTCCCGAGCCCTAGTTCCAATGTAGTTGGTTGGGTTGGAACCCGTGGGCTCAAGGGTGGCTCACTCTGTTGGCGTCGGGCGTGCCGCCCCGGCAAGGCCCTTGCCGGGGCTGCCGAGGTTGCCCCGGCAAGGGTCTTGCCGGGGGAACCTGCTTCGCCCTTCTGTCCTTTGTGTTCTTGGTCTTGGCGTTGCCTTGGCCGTCTTGTGCTTTGATTCTCTCCGGCTTCCGTCCTCTGCTCTACTTAGTGGGGTCGCGGCGCGCGGCTCTGACTGCCCGTGCACAAGTAAAGGGGTACAAAGGGGTGCCCCTACTTTTGTACACCGACAGGAGCCCCCGGGCCTGGGCCACACATAAGCGCGACACGTTGTTGGGCCAGGCCCAAAATGGTGCGCGGGCAGGCGGGGCGGATTTTTACCGCGGTAACTCTTCGTCTGCTGCGCTTCCCCACGACCCGCGTTGAACGCGTGACGTGGGGGGTCATGTGTGACGTGGGCGGCATGCGTGGGGCGGTTCTCGCACGCATGCGTCACATCACAGTTAATGGGAAAGGAGGCGGCCTGCGCCTTCCCCGTAAAAAGGAATAACCGCGGGCGCGCTGCTCACTTTATCCCCTTTCATGCGTCTTCTCCAATCTCAGTGTTGGAAATATGCCCTAGAGGCAATAATAAAAGGATTATTATTATATTTCCTTGTTCATGATAATTTTCTTTTATTCATGCTATAATTGTATTATCCGGAAATCGTAATACACGTGTGAATACATAGACCACAATATGTCCCTAGTGAGCCTCTAGTTGACTAGCTCGTTGATCAATAGATAGTCATGGTTTCCTGACTATGGACATTGGATGTCGTTGATAACATGATCACATCATTAGGAAAATGATGTGATGGACAAGACCCAATCCTAAGCATAGCACAAGATCGTGTAATTCGTTTTGCTAGAGCTTTTCCAATGTCAAGTATCTCTTCCTTAGACCATGAGATCGTGTAACTCCCGGATACCGTAGGAGTGCTTTGGGTGTACCAAGCGTCCTGGCGTAATCGGGTGACTAGAAAGGTGCACTACGGTATCTCCGGAAGTGTGCATTGGGTTGACACGGATCGAGACTGGATTTGTCACTCCGTATGACGGAGAGGTATCACCGGGCCCACTCGGTAGTGCATCATCATAATGAGCTCAAAGTGACCAAGCTGCACAGTCACGGGATCATGCATTACTGATGCGAGTAAAGTGACTTGCCGGTAACGAGATTGAACGAGGTATTGGGATACCAACGATCGAATCTCGGGCAAGTAACATACCTATTGACAAAGGGAATTGTATACGGGATTGTTTGAATCCTCGACATCGTGGTTCATCCGATGAGATCATCGAGGAGCATGTGGGAGCCAACATGGGTATCCAGATCCCGCTGTTGGTTATTGCCCGAGAGCCGTCTCGGTCATGTCTACGTGTCTCGAACCCGTAGGGTCTACACATAAGGTTTGGTGACGCTAGGGTTGTATGAATATGAGTATGCAGTATCTTGAATGTTGTTCAGAGTCCCGGATGAGATCCCGGACGTCACGAGGAGTTTCGAATGGTCCGGAGGTAAAGAATTATATATAGGAAGTGGTATTTGACCATCGGGAAAGTTTGGGGTCACCCGGTATTGTCTGGGACCACCGGAAGGGTCCCGAGGGTCCACCGGGTGGGGCCACCCATCCGGAGGGCCCCATGGGCTTAAGTGGGGAGGAACCAGCCCATAGTGGGCTGGTGCGCTATAGCCCACCCTGCGCCTAGGGTTGAAACCCTAGGGTGAAGCGCCCACTGCCTTGGGGCACTCCACCCCCTTGGCCGCCGCCCCCTTGGGAGATGGGATCCCCAGGGCGGCGCCCCTGGGGGCCTATATAAAGGGAGGAGGGGCAGCCACACCCTGAAACTCTGGCGCCTCCTCCCTGCTACACCTCGTCCTCCTCCCAGCAGCTTGGCGAAGCCCTGGAATCTCTTTGCATCCACCACCACGCCGTCGTCTTTGCTGGATCATCATCAACCTCTCCTTCCCCTTGCTGGATCAAGAAGGAGGATCGTCTCCGTCGGCGTCGTGTGTTGAACACGGAGGTGCCGTCCGATTCGGCGCTAGGATCTCCGATGATAGGATCACGGCGAGAACGACTACTTCATCCCGTTCTTTTGAGCGCTTCCGCTCGCGATCTACAAAGTGGTATGTAGATGCAATCTCTTTCCCATGACTCGTTGCTTAGATGAACTCATAGATAGATCTTGGTGAAACCGTAGGAAAATTTTTAATTTTCGCAACGTTCCCAACAAAGTGGCATCATGAGCTAGGTCTGTCGTAGTTCTCTATTGCACGAGTAGAACACAATTTTGTTGTGGGCGTAGATCTTGTCAACTTGATTGCCGCTACTAGTCTTATCTTGCTTCAGCGGTATTGTGGGATGAAGCGGCCGGACCAACCTTACACGTGACGCTTACGTGAGACCGGTTCCACCGAATCGACATGCACTAGTTGCATAAGGTGGTGGCGGTGTCTGTCTCTCCCACTTTAGTTGGAGCGGATTCGATGAAAAGGGTCCTTATGAAGGGTAAATAGAAGTTGACAAAATCACGTTGTGGTTATTCGTAGGTAAGAAAACGTTCTTGCTAGAACCCAATTGCAGCCACGTAAAAGATGCAACAACAATTAGAGGACGTCTAACTTGTTTTTGCAGCAATTGTCATGTGATGTGATATCGCAAGAATTTGTGATGAATGATGAATGACATATTGTGATGTATGAGATCATGTTCTTGTAATAGGAATCACGACTTGCATGTCGATGAGTATGACAACCGGCAGGAGCCATAGGAGTTGTCTTTATTTTTGTATGACCTGCGTGTCATTGAAGAACGCCATGTAAATTACTTTACTTTATTCCTAAACGCGTTAGCCATAGAAGTAGAAGTAGTCGTTGGCGTGACAGCTTCATGAAGACACAATGATGGAGATCATGGTGTCATGCCGGTGACAGGATGATCATGGAGCCCGAAGATGGAGATCAATGGAGCTATATGATATTGGCCATATCATGTCACTACTATATAATTGCATGTGATGTTTATTATGTTTATGCATCTTGTTTACTTAGAATGACGGTAGTAAATAAGATGATCCCTTACAACAATATCAAGAAGTGTTCTCCCCTAATTGTGCACCGTTGCTAAAGTTCGTCGTTTCGAAGCACCACGTGATGATCGGGTGTGATAGATCCTTACGTTCACATACAACGGGTGTAAGACAATTTTACACATGCAAAACACTTAGGGTTAACTTGACGAGCCTAGCATATACAGACATGGCCTCGGAACACGGAGACCGAAAGGTCGAACACGAGTCGTATGGAAGATACGATCAACATGAGAATGTTCACCGACGATGATTAGTCCGTCTCACGTGATGATCGGACACGGCCTAGTCGACTCGGATCGTGTAACACTTAGATGACTAGAGGGATGTCTAATCTGAGTGGGAGTTCATTAAAATAATTTGATTAGATGAACTTAATTATCATGAACTTAGTCTAAAACCTTTGCAAATATGTCTTGTAGATCAAATGGCCAACGCTCATGTCAACATGAACTTCAACGTGTTCCTAGAGAAAACCAAGCTGAAAGATGATGACAGCAACGATACGGACTGGGTCCGGAACCTGAGGATCATCCTCATAGCTGCCAGGAAACAATATGTCCTAGAAGGACCACTAGGTGATGCACCCGTCCTAGAGAACCAAGACATTATGAATGCTTGGCAGTCTCGTGCTGATGATTACTCCCTCGTTCAGTGCGGCATGCTTTACAGCTTAGAACCGGGGCTCCAAAAGCGTTTTGAGCAACACGGAGCATATGAAATGTTCGAGGAGCTGAAACTAGTTTTCCAAGCTCATGCCCGGGTCGAGAGATATGAAGTCTCCGACAAGTTCTATAGTTGTAAGATGGAGGAAAACAGTTACATCGGTGAGCACATACCCAAAATGTCCGGGTTGCACAACCGCTTTGTCGGTGGACATAAACCTCCCGGACGAGGCGGTCATTGATGAATCCTTGATCGCTCCCACCAAGCTACAAGAGCTTTGTGATGAACTACAATATGCAGGGGATGGTGAAGACCATTCCCGAAGTATTCTCAATGCTGAAGTCGTGAGAGGTTGAAATCAAGAAAGAACATCAAGTGTTGATGGTCAATAAGACCACTAAGTTCAAGAAGGGCAAGGGCAAGAAGAACTTCAAGAAGGACGACAAGGAGGTTGCGGCGCCCGGTAAGCCGATTACGGGAAGAAGTCAAGGAATGGACCCAAGCACGAGATCGAGTGCTTTTATTGCAAGGGAAGGGTCATCGAAGCGGAACTGCCCCAAATACTTAGCGGGTAAGAAGGCCGGCAACACTAAAGGTATATTTGATATACATGTAATTGATGTGTACCTTACCGATTACTCATAGTAACTCACAGGTATTTGATACCGGTGCCGTTGCTCATATTTGTAACTCACAGCAGGAGCTGCGGAATAAGCGGAGACTGGCGAAGGACGAGGTGACGATGCGTATCGGGAATGGTTCCAAGGTCGATGTGATCGCCGTCGGCATGCTACCTCTACATTTACCCACGGGATTAGTTATGAACCTCAATAATTGTTATTTAGTGCCAAGTTTGAGCATGAACATTGTATCTGGATCTCGTTTAATGTGAGATGACTACTCATTTAAATCCGAGAATAATGGTTGTTCTATTTATATGAGAGATATGTTTTATGGTCATGCCCCGATGGTCAATGGTTCATTCTTAATGAATCTCGAGAGTAATGTTACACATATTCATAGCGTGAATACCAAAAGATGTAAAGTTGATAACGATAGTCCCACATACTTGTGGCACTGCCGCCTTGGTCACATTGGTGTCAAGCACATGAAGAAGCTCCATGCTGATGGACTTTTGGAGTCTATCGATTATGAATCATTTGACACATGCGAACCATGCCTCATGGGCAAGATGACCAAGACTCCGTTCTCCGGAATAATGGAGCGAGCAACCAACTTGTTGGAAATCATACATACCGATGTGTGCGGTCCAATGAGCGTTGAGGCTCATGGAGGATATCGTTATGTTCTCACTCTCACTGATGACTTGAGTAGATATGGGTATGTCTACTTAATGAAACACAAGTCTGAGACCTTTGAAAAGTTCAAGGAATTTCAGAATGAGGTAGAGAATCAACGTGACCGAAAGATAAAATTCCTACGATCGAATCGTGGAGGAGAATACTTAAGTCACGAATTTGGTACACACTTAAGGAAATGTGGAATCGTTTCACAACTCACGCCGCTGGAACACCTCGGTAATAACGGTGTGTCCGAACATCGTAATCGCACTCTATTGGATATGGTGCGGTCTATGATGTCTCTTACCGATTTACCGCTATCATTTTGGGGATACGCTCTAGAGACAGCTACATTCACTTTAAATAGGGCACCGTCTAAATCCGTTGAGACGACACCGTATGAATTATGGTTTGGGAAGAAACCTATGCTGTCGTTTCTAAAAGTTTGGGGATGCGATGCTTATGTCAAGAAACTTCAACCTGAAAAGCTCGAACCCAAGTCGGAAAAATGCGTCTTCATAGGATACCCTAAGGAAACCATTGGGTATACCTTCTACTTAAGATCCGAGGGCAAGATCTTTGTTGCCAAGAACGGATCCTTTCTGGAAAAGGAGTTTCTCTCGAAAGAAGTAAGTGGGAGGAAAGTAGAACTCGATGAAGTACTACCTCTTGAACGGGATAGTAGTGCAGCTCAGGAAAATGTTCCTGTGATGCCTACACCAACTTAAGAGGAAAATAATGATGATGATCAAGGTACTTTGGATCAAGTTGCTACTGAACTTCGTAGGTCCACAAGGACACGTTCCGCACCAGAGTGGCACGGCAACCCTGTCCTGGAAATCATGTTGTTAGACAACGGTGAACCTTCAAACTATGAAGAAGCGATGGCAGGCCCAGATTCCAACAAATGGCTTGAAGCCATGAAATCCGAGATAGAATCCATGTATGAAAACAAAGTATGGACTTTGACAGACTTGCCCGATGATCGGCGAGCGATAGAAAACAAATGGATCTTTAAGAAGAAGACGGACGCGGATGGTAATATTACCGTCTATAAAGCTCGACTTGTCGCTAAGGGTTATCGACAAGTTCAAGGGATTGACTATGATGAGACTTTCTCTCCCATAGCGAAGCTTAAGTCTGTCCGAATCATGTTAGCAATTGCCGCATACTATGATTATGAGATATGGCAGATGGACGTCAAAACGGCATTCCTTAACAGACATCTTAAGGAAGAACTGTATATGATGCAGCCGGAGGGTTTTGTCGATCCTATGAATGCTAACAAAGTATGCAAGCTCCAGCGATCCATTTATGGGCTGGTGCAAGCATCTCGGAGTTGGAACATTCGCTTTGATGAGATGATCAAAGCGTTTGGGTTTATGCAGACTTACGGAGAAGCCTGCGTTTACAAGAAAGTGAGTGGGAGCTCTGTAGCATTTCTCATATTATATGTAGATGACATACTTTTGATGGGAAATGATATAGAACTCTTGGACAACATTAAGGCCTACTTGAATAAAAGTTTTTCAATGAAGGACCTTGGAGAAGCTGCTTATATATTAGGCATCAAGATCTATAGAGATAGATCGAGACGCCTCATAGGTCTTTCACAAAGCACATACCTTGATAAGATTTTGAAGAAGTTCAAAATGGATCAGTCCAAGAAAGGGTTCTTGCCTTTGCAAGGTGTGAGATTGAGCTCGGCTCAATGCCCGACCACGGCAAAAGATAAAGAAGAGATGAGCGTCATCCCCTATGCCTCGGCCATAGGATCTATTATGTATGCCATGCTGTGTACCAGACATGATGTAAACCTTGCCGTAAGTTTGGTAGGAAGGTACCAAAGTAATTCCGGCAAGGAACACGGGACAGTGGTCAAGAATATCCTGAAGTACACGAAAAGGACAAAGGACATGTTTCTCGTTTATGGAGGTGACGAAGAGCTCGTCAGTAAAGGGTTATGTCGACGCTTAGCTTCGACATAGATCTGGATGACTCTAAGTCACAAACCGGATACGTGTATATGTTGAATGGTGGAGCGATGGTAGTGCAGCTGCAAGCAGAGCATCGTGTCGGGATCTACATGTGAAGCGGAGTACATGGCAGCCTCGGAGGCAGCACATGAAGCAATTTGGGTGAAGGAGTTCATCACCGACCTAGGAGTCATACCCAATGCGTCGGGGCCGATCAAACTCTTCTGTGACAACACTGGAGCTATTGCACTTGCCAAGGAGCCCAGGTTTCAAAAGAAGACCAGGCACATCAAGCGTCGCTTCAACTCCATCCGTGAAAATGTTCAAGATGGAGACATAGAAATTTGCAAAGTGCATACAGATCTGAATATCGCAGATCATTGACTAAACCTCTTCCATGGAAAGCAAAACATGATCAACACCGTAACTCTATGGGTGTTCGATTCATCACAATGTAACTAGACTATTGACTCTAGTGCAAGTGGGAGACTGTTGGAAATATGCCCTAGAGGCAATAATAAAAGGATTATTATTATATTTCCTTGTTCATGATAATTGTCTTTTATTCATGCTATAATTGTATTATCCGGAAATTGTAATACACGTGTGAATACATAGACCACAATATGTCCCTAGTGAGCCTCTAGTTGACTAGCTCGTTGATCAATAGATAGTCATGGTTTCACGACTATGGACATTGGATGTCGTTGATAACGGGATCACATCATTAGGAGAATGATGTGGTGGACAAGACCCAATCCTAAGCATAGCACAAGATCGTGTAGTTCGTTTTGCTAGAGCTTTTCCAATGTCAAGTATCTCTTCCTTAGACCATGAGATCGTGTAACTCCCGGATACCGTAGGAGTGCTTTGGGTGTACCAAGCGTCACAACGTAATCGGGTGACTATAAAGGTGCACTACGGTATCTCCGAAAGTGTACATTGGGTTGACACGGATCGAGGCTGGATTTGTCACTCCGTATGACGGAGAGGTATCACTTGGGCCCACTCGGTATTGCATCATCATAATGAGCTCAAAGTGACCAAGTGTCTGGTCACGGGATCATGCATTACGGTACGAGTAAAGTGACTTGCCGGTAACGAGATTGAACAAGGTATTGGGATACCAACGATCGAATCTCGAGCAAGTAACATACCGATTGACAAAGGGAATTGTATACGGGGTTGTTTGAATCCTCGACATCGTGGTTCATCCGATGAGATCATCGAGGAGCATGTGGGAGCCAACATGGGTATCCAGATCCCGTTGTTGGTTATTGCCCGAGAGACGTCTCGGTCATGTCTATGTGTCTCCCGAACCCGTAGGGTCTACACACTTAAGGTTCGGTGACGCTAGGGTTGTATGAATATGAGTATGCAGTATACCGAATGTTGTTCGGAGTCCCGGATGAGATCCCGGACGTCACGAGGAGTTTCGGAATGGTCCGGAGGTAAAGAATTATATATAGGAAGTGGTATTTCAGCCATCGGGAAAGTTTCGGGGTCACCCGGTATTGTACCGGGACCACCGGAAGGTCCCGGGGGTCCACCGGGTGGGGCCACCCATCCCGGAGGGCCCCATGGGCTGAAGTGGGGAGGGGAACCAGCCCATAGTGGGCTGGTGCGCTATGGCCCACCTCGCGCCTAGGGTTGAAACCCTAGGGTGGGGGGCGCCCACTTGCCTTGGGGGGCACTCCACCCCCTTGGCCGCCGCCCCCTTGGGAGATGGGATCCCCAAGGGCCGGCGCCCCCCCTGGGGGCCTATATAAAGGGAGGGGGAGGGGGCAGCCGCACCCTGAAACTCTGGCGCCTCCCTCCCCTGCTACACCTCGTCCTCCTCCCGCAGCAGCTTGGCGAAGCCCTGCCGGAGTTCTACTGCATCCACCACCACGCCGTCGTCTTCTTTGGATCATCATCAACCTCTCCTTCCCCCTTGCTGGATCGAGAAGGAGGAGACGTCTCCCGTCCCGTACGTGTGTTGAACGCGGAGGTGCCATCCGTTCGGCGCTAGGATCTCCGGTGATAGGATCACGGCGAGAACGACTACTTCATCCCGGTTCTTTTGAACGCTTCCGCTCGCGATCTACAAAGTGGTATGTAGATGCAATCTCTCTCCCATGACTCGTTGCTTAGATGAACTCATAGATAGATCTTGGTGAAACCGTAGGAAAAATTTTAATTTTCTGCAACGTTCCCCAACACTCAGAGCCGCCGCCCCCTTTCTTCCTCCTTCTCGAGCTCTTGCCTTTGCTCGCCACCGCTGGGTCTCCGCCGTCTTCTGTCTCTTGCTCCCCCCAGCCGCCATGGCGCCCAAATCCACCTAGGGCAAGGGAGTGGCCAAGGATGCCGGAACGACGGAGCCGCCGGAGAGTGCGTTGGCGGTGCAGCGGACGCAGCTCGCCTACTTCCCCTCGACGGTCGACGTGTTCGAGCTCCAGGAGGCCTTCAAACCCCTGTGGGGGGTGAAGACAGGGGGAGAGACGACGGGGCATCCAGCCACGCGCGTCATCCCCGCCAATTGGGCCGAGGCTGCCCCAAATCGGTACACTTTCTTTGTCGACTACTTATCCTGCGGGCTCTGTCCCCCCTTCTTCGATTTATTCAACGACGTCATGCACACCTACGGCTTCCACCTTTTGGATTTTACTCTGAATGTCGTGGCGTGCATGGCTCTTTTCACGCACCTCTACGAGGGCTTCGCCAGGGTGCATCCCAACACGGCGCTCTTTCGCCACTACTTCTTCCCTCGGATCCAACCAGGGGGCGCCATTTCCGGTTGTGTCGCCTGGATCCCACGGGCCAAGGGGGCATACCCGGAGGGCACCATGAAGGAGAGGTGGGAAGAATGGCGGGGCCGGTGGTGCTGGATTGAAGAGAAGGACCCGCCGAACTTTTGCCGGGTCCGCGATGCGCCGCCGCTTCGCCGGGGCGACTGGAGCGACGTCGACGACGACGATGCGAAGCTCACGGTCGCCACCACCAGGATCCTTCGCCTTACCGAGGCCGGGCTCACCCTTGAGATGATCGGGGTGGATTTCATCCGTCGCCGAATCGCTCCGCTGCATAACAAGGGGAGGCCGGCCTGGCTCTTCACGAACGCCGCCGACATCATGAGGCTTCGCCCCGGCCTGGACCACAACTTCACGGTGATGGGGCACGCCCACTTCTGCCAGCGGCTCTTCTAGCTCGACGTGAACCGCGATGGCGAGGTCGAGCGGACCGGCAAGGCTACGAGGGCCGCCGCGAAGGCCGGCAAGGTCGCCAAGGGGCCCTTGTTCAAGTTGCCAGCAGGAGTGGTCCCGCTGAGCAACAAATCGCACCGGACCGACATCATCGCCATGATGCCGGACTTCAACGCGCACGGCCTTGACCCGAGCTGGGTCAAGCCGGAGGAAATTCAAGTGCAGGAGTTTTTCGACACCTTGCATGAGGGGTACGTAACCGCCCAGCCGCAGCTTGTCCAGGACACCACCCAGGCGGAGCTGGACTACATCGCCGCCAGGGTGATGGAGGCAAAGCTTGCTGAGGAGGTCGGCAGCGCCGGTGGCGTGGAGGACAAGGCTGCGGCGGAAGCGAAGGAGAAGGAGCTCGCACAGTGGGTGGAGGCCGCTGGGGAGGCCAGCAGCGCCGGCACCGGGGCTCCCCTCGTCGAGGACATGGTCGACGAGTCGTCGGAGGAGGAGGCTGAGGTTGTCGATCCTTCGGTCACGGGGAGAGGGCGGGTCCTGCGGTGGGCCACCTCTGGCGAGCCGGTCCGGCCCGACAAGGCCGTTCAACCGCGGCAAGACCAGGAGGGATCCGAGCGCCAGACAAGGGCCGCGGCGGCGAAGAAGTCGGTGAAGGCCGCGGTGGCGAAGAAGAGGGCGATCGCCTCTTCTTCGTCCAAACACCCTCGGACTCCATCAGCTTCCCTCCTTGGCAGCAATGACGGCAGGGGTCACCTTCGACCGGGTCCCTCAGCCCAAGGAGGAAGAGGAAAGCGGCAGAGGAGGAGGTGGAGGGCAGTAAGTATTGTTCCTTTTGTCATCCCCACCCCTCGCACTGCGCCACTTATCTCGATTTGTGTTCATCTTTGCAGGGACGCGGAGACGCTGGCCCAGAGGGTGAAGAGGGCCAAGCTTCGGCGGGCGGCCAGCCTCCGGCAGGCGCTGCTGGCGCACTGCTGGTGCACCACTGGTGGTGTTGAGCAGTCCAGACAGCAGCCCCCGTCACAGCCCCCAGCGTAAGCCCATCACTCGCTCCTCGTCAACGTGTGTTGGGGGCATGGGCCCCTTGGTGCTAACCTTGCTGCGATCGCAGGAGGGGGGACAACAGCAGGAGGAGCCACAGAGGGCTACCCCCAACACGCCGCCCCCATCGACCAGTCGCCCCGAGGGGCGTCCCCGGTGATGATCCACAAGTATAGGGGATCTATCGTAGTCCTTTCGATAAGTAAGAGTGTCGAACCCAACGAGGAGCAGAAGGAAATGATAAGCGGTTTTCAGCAAGGTATTCTCTTGCAGAAATCTTGAAATAGGTGGTAACGAGATAGTTTTGTGATAAGATAATTTGTAACGGGCAACAAGTACAAAAAGTAAATAAAGTGCAGCAAGGTGGCCCAGTCCTTTTTGTAGCAAAGGTCAAGCCTGGACAAACTCTTATATAGAGAAAAGCGCTCCCGAGGACACATGGGAATATCGTCAAGCTAGTTTTCATCATGTTCATATGATTCGCGTTCGGTACTTTGATAATTTGATATGTGGGTGGACCGGTGCTTGGGTGTTGTTCTTACTTGAACAAGCATCCCACTTATGATTAACCTCTATTGCAAGCATCCGCAACTACAACAAAAGTATTAAGGTAAACCTAACCATAGCATGAAACATATGGATCCAAATCAGCCCCTTACGAAGCAACACATAAACTAGGGTTTAAGCTTACATCACTCTAGCAACCCATCATCTACTTATTACTTCCCAATGCCTTCCTCTAGGCCCAAATAATGGTGAAGTGTTATGTAATCGACGTTCACATAACACCACTAGAGGCTAGACAACATACATCTCATCAAAATATCGAACGAATACCAAATTCACATGATTACTAATAGCAAGACTTCTCCCATGTCCTCAGGAACAAACGTAACTACTCACAAAGCATATTCATGTTCATAATCGAGGAGTATTAATATGCATAAAGGATCTGAACATATGATCTTCCACCAAATAAACCAACTAGCATCAACTACAAGGAGTAACCAACACTACTAGCAACCTACTAGTACCAATCCGGACTTGGAGACAAGAATTGGATACAAGAGATGAACTAGGGTTTTGAGATGAGATGGTCTTTGGTGAAGATGTTGATGGAGATTTCCCTCTCCCGTTGAGAGGAGCGTTGGTGATGACGATGGTGATGATTTCCCCCTCCCGGAGGGAAGTGTCCCCGGCAGAACAGCTCTGCCAGAGCCCTAGATTAGTTCCGCCAAGGTTCCGCCTCGTGGCAGCGGAGTCTCGTCCCGAAAGGTTGCTTATGATTTTTTTCCTTGACGAAAGACCTCATATAGCAGAAGATAGCCATCGGAGAGCCAATAGGGGGGCCACGAGGAAGGGGGGCGCGCCCCCCACCCTCGTGGCCAAGTGGGTCCCCCTCTGGTGTACTTCTTCCGCTCAATATATTTTATTATTTCCAAAAATGACTTTCGTGGAGTTTCAGGACTTTTGGAGTTGTGCAGAATAGGTCTCTAATATTTGCTCCTTTTCCAGCCGAATTCCAAATTACCGACATTCTCCCTCCTTGTGTAAACCTTGTAAAATAAGAGGGAATAGGCATAACTATTGTGACATAATGTGTAGTAACAGCCCATAATGCAATAAATATCGATATAAAATCATGATGCAAAATGGACGTATCACCCGGCAAGGGCGCCGAGCCCGAAGCCCATGCACACGGAGGAGGAGGAGGCGAACTCGGGCGCTGGTGGCTTTGCCTCAGCGCCAAACATTGGCGGGGAGGGGACCTCCGCTTCCCAGCCCAGCACGGGTAATCCACTTGCCTTCCGTCCCTGTTCTTCTTTTTTTTTGAATCTTGATCTTGGCCCCGCCTCATCCCCTTCTCGGTATCTAGATTTCCCCTCGGTGGATCCAGAGGACGTTGACACCGTCATCGAGGACGTCGCCAAGGACGCCGCGGCGGAGGCCGAGAAGATTGCTGCCGAGGAGACCGCCAAGGGCGCTGCCAAGGATGCCGCCAAGGGGCCTGCCGGGGAGGTCGGCAAGACCGTCGCCGAGGAGGAGATGGTTGATGACCAGCCCTCCTCCGTCGCTGCCTCTGGCTCCGGCAAGTATCTGAGGGTGAGCGGCGACCTTTTCGTCCACCTTCCAGGGGCGTCCAGCTCCAGGGCGCCCATCGAGGGAGAGGTGTTCGACGAAGAAGTGCTTGCCGCCGCCGGGCTCGAGGTCGTCGACGAGCCGAGTGCCGGTGGCGACGGCTCTCAAGAGGAGCGGCTTCTCCAGGCCATGGGCGCCAACTTCTGGAAGCTCCAGGCGCTCCACCGCGCCCGCCTGGACAAGGCCAAGTCCAGGATGACAATGGTGGACAAGGCGGAGGCGGACCTCAACGTGCGCGTCGCCGAGGCGCAGACTTGGTTCCGCCAAGCTAGCGAAGAGCTGAAGGCCGCCCAGGGCGAGCTGGCCAAGCGCGACGTGGAGCTCACCATGAAGCCGGGCCGACATCAAGAAGGCCCAGAGGCAGCGGAGAGCTTGGCGCCGCAGCCGAGGCCGCCGGACCCAAAGACCAAAGCCGCGATGAACTCCCAGGAGGAGGACCTCGCCGCACGAGAGGAGAAGCTTGCCGCAACGCTCCGCGGCAAGGATGAGGAGGTGGAGATGCTCTCGTGCAGCGGACCCAAGAGCTAGAGCTGAGGCACAGGAAGGCGCTCGATGCCCAGGCTCGGGTTCACGCTGGCAGGGTGAAGGAGCTGGAAGCGGAGCGGGATGAACTGAAGGATCAGGCCCTGAAGCTGTCCCAGGAGAAGGACACGCTCAACGGCGCCCTGATGGAGGCGCAGGGAGCGGCCGTCAGCAGGGCCAGGGAGCTCTCCGAAGCCAAAAACTCCATCAAAGACCTGAAGCTGAAGCTGGAGGGCCTCGAGGAGATGCTCTCAGAGGCCAAGGCTCGGGAGGAGACCCTGGCCAAGGATCTGGAGGCCGAGAAGCTGCAGCGGAGGAACGAAGCCGCCAGCCACAAGGATTTTGTGGAGGGCAAGAATCGTTGGATCAGCCGCCTCGGGGACGTCGCCAGCAGGATCACCACGCAGCTGGCTACCATGGGGATGCCAAATGTGAAGTATGCCCCAGGCCTTGGCCAGGACTACCAACGCCAAGTGACCTGTTCTTCGAGGATGTCCTCGAGGCCCTGGAGCAGCTCCACTCCAACCGGGAGGACTCTCTGGCCGATGAGTCCCGGAGGCTCTGCCGGGGTGCCATGACCAAGGTCCTCGCCAAGGTGGCGCACTGGAATCCTGACCTCGACTTCGAAGTTGCGCTCGAGAGCCTACCGGAGGATGCGGACATCACGGCGCTCAAGGAGCGTATCAAGCCCATCATCAGACGCATCGACGGAATCCAGAGGGTGGAGGGCCAGCGTCGGGATTAGGCACCCCGTTTCTTTTCGTTGCTGCAGGTTCGCAACCAAGACGATTTTTATCTTTAGTTAGAACTGCGGCAACAAGTGATGTAATATGACTTTGCAGTACTTTTGATACAACGCATGTTATTTTCCTGTTCGATTTTCCTTTGTATGTCCACCCTACGTTAATCGGGTAGGCTTGCCGGCGCGTAAACCCAGGGCGTAGTCTTGAGAACGGATCCCCATTGGCCTCCCGGGTGTGCTTGCTGCCGGGCGAACCACCTTACCGCCCTTAGCGCGGCCGCCCGAACTGTCGAGCTTGACTCGAGTCAGAATCGAGAGCGTTGCCAATTGCGGAAGGCTACCCTGCCACTCTCGACGCGGCCGCTTGAGCTGTTGAGCGGACTCGAAACAGAACAAGGGCGTTGCCAATCGCGGGAGGGCCCCTTTGCGTGCAGGTTTTCCATACAAAGAATAAGATCTCCGAGGGGAATAACCTCATATATAAAAAGGAAATTGCTTAAAGTTTCACATGACTTAGCTTTCTTGTCGCCGAACTGGCGCCCTTCACGTATGCGGGCGGCGCCATCCTCTCGGCCGTGTTCTTCTCCGGAAGCAGTGGCCACAAGAGACTGCTAGGCCGGCTGCTAAACCAGATTCTCACAACTGCGCACCCCCTACCTGGCGCGCCAAAGATGTCGGTGGGAAGCGACACCAATGGGATCACAAGAATCCCTACTACGGTTGCCGGGGCGTGGGGTTGTGAGAAGAGCAGGATTAATAGTCAACACAAGGATCGTTTACCCAGGTTCGGGCCGCGAGGATGCGTAATACCCTAGTCCTGCTTTGGTGTGTATTTGAGAGAGTTCTTGAGCTCTCGAACTAGCTATGGTGGCTGCGTAGTTCAAAAGAGCCGAATCCCTCTCCAGTACGCCATGGGCCTCCTTTTATAGTCGAAAAGGGCTGCCACAGTGGCACACAAGAGGTGGAAAGGTATACAGTGTTACGAGCTTATCGCCCGTGTTACAGAACAAGACGCATTTAATGCGAAGCTTAGGTGTCCCTTAGCTTTATCGGGGGCGGGAACGAGGCCCGTCCCGTCCGTCGCCGCCCCGCCTCGCTTCGACACGCGCCCAGGCCAGCGGTGCGTGCAGTGCCATGTAGGCAGGCAGGCAGCTGAGGTGGCGCGGTGGTGGAGCCTTCACGATGATCTGCATGCCACCACGCAGGTGCTTGCGGAGTTGGCGTAGAGGCCGTCCGTCGCCATGCAGGTGCCTGCCCAGCTGGTTGAGCTAGCAGCTGCTTGGGGACGACGGTGGAGTCTTGGCTGGTGCAGGTCCGGCAGTGGCCCCGCTAATGTCCTCGGCAAGGGTCTTGCCGGGGAGCCCGGCAAGGGTCTTGTCGTGGCGTTGCAGTCATCCCCGGCAAGGCGCTTGCCGGGGGTCTTGTGGGTTCCCTCGACTGGGATCCCGCCGAGGGTTGTCGTCTTCTGGTTCTTATCTGATCTCACATATTTATGATCTTGACAAAGATTTGTATGCCACCACGAAGGTGCCTCCCGAGCCCTAGTTCCAATGTAGTTGGTTGGGTTGGAACCCGTGGGCTCAAGAGTGTTCACTCTGTTGGCGTCGGGCGTGCCGCCCCGGCAAGGCCCTTGCCGGGGCTGCCGAGGTTGCCCCGGCAAGGGTCTTTCCGGGGGAACCTGCTTCGCCCTTCTGTCCTTTGTGTTCTTGGTCTTGGCGTTGCCTTGGCCGTCTTGTGCTTTGGCTTCTCTCCGGCTTCCCTCCTCTGCTCTGCTTAGTGTGGTCATGGCGCGCGGCTCCGACTGCCCGTGCACAAGTAAAGGGGTACAAAGGGGTGCCCCTACTTTTGTACACCGACATCGTCCAACAATGCGTAAGAGTGAATGGCTTGTCATTGTGTCGGGCCTTGAATGCCTCCAAAGATTGAAATGCCTACACCACATGATCAACAACAATTGAACATGCAAACATATACAAGGCCGAAGTCTCATGGCCGTAGCAAGGAAAGGACTAGGAAGAGGAGAGCATACCATGTCCCCAACGCCGAGACCACTCACAGGCCATGCTTCAACGCTCTCAAATGCGGCGCAATACTTGTTGCACTCTTGTTGGATGAACAACAACCTCTTTTGAATCGAGCCGATGCCACGGTTGCTTGTAAATTGGTAGGGCTATCTTCCTTTCGTGGAATGTTTTGTGGACTCTCGTCCAAAAAACAAGGCCTTTTTGTTGCGTGCCGGTCCTCGGGTCTTGGCTAATCTCCATCCAAGCTTGGCAAATCAACTTGTCCTCATCTTGTGTATATGAACTCGTGCGAATGCTCTTACTCTTCTTTTGTGCTTCCGCTCTTTGGGTGAGCTCGTCGATGAACAATGGCTCGCCACTAATATCAACGTCATTGACTTCTTCTTCATCACCATCACCTTCGACATAGATGTCATCGTCTTCATGCCATGAGTCACCATGGTCGTAGTCAGCACGGTCGTCGGCCTCTTCTCGGGGACGTACTGGGCGCGTCCATCCTGACTTTGGGTCTCGCCGGAGTCGTAAACGCGTACCGCCACCCTCGAAGATCCGTCCTCCGTGTCTTGATTGTAGAAGAATTAAATGCGACCGTTGGCGTTGGTGGTGGCACTCCGTCAAACAAGACGCGGGGGGCGGCATGGTGCCCGTGAACGGTGCCCGTGCTTGCTTTCTTTGCATCTTGACGGACGGTCGGCCGCCACTGCTTGACCCAGGCGTGACGTTCAGGTCGATGACGGCCGTGGGGCGCGGTGTGGACGGCGCGAACAAGCCAACGTCCGGCGACCCCGAGAAACGGGTCTGGCCGTCGTGCCTTGGTGGAGGAAAGTCGGGCGACATGGGCGCGGTCCGCGACGTCGGCGAATGGCAGTGCGGAGGCCGGGCGACCGATGAGCCTGTGCTCGCCGGACCGACAGCCGCTGCAGGGAAACCGGCCGGCCGGACCATGGCAAGCATGAGGAGGGCGTGCGCTTTGTTGACGATGTCCTCCTTCTCGTCGACTGTGGCCTTGCGCCGCGCGGCCTCCATCGCATCGCGCTCGGCGGCGAACTTGGCCGCGGCGGCATTGACCTTGACGGCCGTTCTCCGGCCCCTCCTCTTCGCCGATTCCGCTTCCAACTTGGCGATCTCCTCCAGCATGCACTCTGACCGCAGCTTTCTTGGCGCCTTGGCCGCCTTCTTCACCTTTCTCAGCGGGTCGTCGGCCAGGCCGCCGGAATTCGTCTGGGCGTCGGCCATGGACGGGGGGAGAGAGGGGGCGGCGGAAGGGACGTGGGAGGGTTTAGGGAAATGGCGCCAAATGGGGCGTGGGGGGTTCTCCCGCCGATAGACGGGCCAGGGAAGGACAAGCGCGCGCGTCCCGTCCGTCCGCGCGCTGTCCGTTTTACCCCAAAACCGGCGCAAACTTAGGCCGGGGATGGGTCGAAAGCGGACACAAAACGGACAAAAGTCCGTTTGCGCCCGCGCGCGGACAAGATGGGGTCGCAAGGTGGAGTTGGCCTTACAGTGCATGTGTGCGTTACATTGAAACAGTAGCGGAATGGGAAGGGAAGGGAAGGAGCCAAGGAGGACGGGTAGCTTTGCAGCCTTTTTCCTCCCTCCCTTCTCTCCTAGCACTCCGTCTCATAGCCCTTTGCAGGCAGCGTAGCTCCTGTTTGCCGCATCAGGTCTTCTATATACGAGGATCGGTTCATGCCAGGGAAAGCCTCCGCATCGCCATCTTCATTCTTGAATTCTCGATTATGCTACTTTGCTTCGAATCGAACACTAAAAAGGGGGTTGGCTTTTCTTGCAACCAATAAGGGACCAAATTAATATAGTCTAGCAAAACTTACGCATCATAAATCTTCTTTTAATCTGATTTTTTTTGCTCAATGGATGGATGCATCACAGTACGTGAGAAAAAGCAGTAGACATGACAGTCCCCACCTGCCTGATAGCAACTGGCGATATTAGGTTACGTTAGGGTAATGTATAATACATAGTCTCAGGGTGATGCCTCACATGCAATGTAGGATCAAATATCAAGTAAATAGGTTTGGATAGGAAAACGGAATCCTCTGTAGAAGGCGAGTGCTTGAAGAGAAAAAATATGGTCCGATGTAGGATAGATGGATCGAGCTTTTGAATACTGCTCCGCGAAACATGCTGAGCGATGGTGACGCCCTGCCGTCCCAGAAAGTGGAACCGCCCACCTTTCAGAAAAAGAAAGTGGAACCGCCCAAAGTGGCGCGCATTGTTACCGGCTCTGATCCTCAGATTCGCCCCGTGCTTTGCCTTTTCCGGGTGTGTAGGCAAGAGCTCCTGCTAATTTTTCATATATAGCACAGGAAACGCATACATGCCGAAATTTTTCTCACTGTACAAATCTATCTTGAACAATTTTTCACGCCGTGTCTTCACGGAGAATTTTCCATCGGCTCAGATATTTCAGAAGAACCCTCAGTTTTCCTAATCCTGCGGAACAGAGGCCCTACACATACTTTTTTGAGTCGTCCTCAGGCTGTTTTGAGCTCTGCTGTCCATCAGCTTCATGCGACATTACGTTCTAGTACAATATAAAATGCCTCCTATATAAGAAAAACGACAATTCACATGGTACATAATCCATTACGAGTTAAGACAAACTATAGGTTGTTACTACACTGCCTCCAACGACTGTCAGTCTCATCTTATGTCATCAGCGCCATCTTACCCTCCCTGCCTTGAAACAAACAAACTGCAATCCCAAACAGTACATTTCTGCTCCGCCCAACCCATGGTTCCTCCTCTCGGAAATAACATGGAAAACATACCTCAGCCTTCTCAGCTCGCGCCCAACGAACCAACCGTGCTCAAATGACAGCTAGCAATCTTCAACGCTCATCTTTCCAGCACCTTTCCCAGCCACTTGCCGCCGCGTCTGAGCCTGCATCGCATACTGCTTTTGCAGCTCCTGGAGCCTCTCCAGGAGCTCTTGGAACGAAGGGCGACCCTGCGGGTCACTGCTCATGGAAAGGATAACCCTTTAGCCGCACTGGGAATCATTCATGTAGGAGTGGTGCGCAACAAAGTAGTAATGCACCTGTTCCAGCAACTCTCGATGATTGATGCCCACCGAGGGTCCGTGTTGCTCGGAATTTCCAGTCTACGGTCCATGAAACCCACAGCTGCGATAATCTGACCACATAGGGATCACAGCGTTAGAGATTTTCTTATCTTCTATAACATGCTTATATAAACAAGCAAACAGGTTTTCTTAAACTACGACAGTGATGATTGCAGTTTTTTTGTAAAGATTCACCAGTAAGCCAGTACTTTTCAAGGGAATGTTGGTTCTAGGACACCCAGAAAAGGGATATCTGAAGACTTGTTTCTAAGGGTGAAAAGGGCAAAAATGACACCCTAGGAATTGGGAGAGTGCAACTTTTAAGGACCTTTCATGCAATTCTTCAACAGATAACCAAGCCCTGACAAAAGCATCTTAGTGTTAATCTTGCCGCTAGACTGAAAAGAGAATGGAGGAAATAATGAAGTGAAGAAACATCAGATTTGTTATTATCACTGGTTGTATCTAAGTATATTTTTAGAACAGATCAAGCTGGCACTCTTTATCGACCTGCTGTATGAAACAGCACCACTGAAGTCAAAACCACACAGTTAGCACAAATATTGATAGAAATTCAAAATATTAATTACCTAACCAAACATATATAATAGTACTACATAGGAAAACTGTTAGAGTACGTAATGGACCTAATGGCCTGGGCTGGCGGTATAGCCCGTTAGTCTTAGGGTTAATTAGAGATAAGGGTCGCTTGCTTAGGGGTCAAGTAAGCCTTGCTTGGGAGTCAAGTAAACCTCTCTATATAAAGAGAGGAGATGTATCAATCTAATCAAGCAAGAATTAAGAAGGAAATCCCTTCCATCTTGCCCGGCCGTGGGCAAAAGGCCCCCGGCCGGCCCTCTCGCGCCCTCCTTCTAGCAGCGCCATAACAATTTGGTATCAGCTAGCTTCGGTTCGATAATGTCTTCACCGCCACCCAACCCGTCTCTTCCGCTGCCGGTCACCTCGTCGCCTCTGGCGACCACCACGACCGTCGCCCCGCTCCTGCCCGCGCCGGGATCCTCCGTCGTGCCCGCCCCCGCCGTCCTCACCCCGGAGGACGTGTCCGGGGCGCTGCGAGACCTAACCCAGGCGGTCCAGGAGATCCGCCTGTTCTTGGCCGGGTCCTACGGGCTGCACCCGGTTGTGCCGGCCATCGCCGCCACCGCGCCGCCGTGGCAGCCGCTGCACCAAGCAGCCTCCGCCGCGCTTCGCCCGAACTCTTTGCTGCGGCCATTGCGGCTACCATCCACCGCCCGCCATGGCTGCGATGGCGGCCGCCGCTCTGGCGGCCTATACGCGCCCGGTGCTCCGCCGCGGCGGCTGCCGCTGCCCAGGCGTCCCGCGCCTTCGCCAAGCCGATGCAGCAGCCGCTGCGGCTGCCATCCACCGCCCGCCACAGCTACATTGGCAGCCATCGCTCTGGCGGCCTCCGCCGCGCCCGGCGCTCATTGCGGCGACCACCGCGGTCGGCTCGATACGCATTGACGGCGCCGTGAAGTCACGATCCACCAGATCAAGTTCCCGCCGTCGCCATTACCGCTTCCCCAGGGCGTCCCCATCCAGCAGATCAAGTTCCCGCCGTCACCGTCACCGCGTCCGGCTTGGATCACTACCCACCACGTGTCGGCGGCGGTGAGGCTGCAGGCTGCTGCCCGCGGCCTCCTAGCGCGTCAGCGTGTGCGGGAGATGAGTGGTCTGCAGCTGCCGCTCCTCCCAACCGCATTGCGCCAAAGGACCT
This sequence comes from Aegilops bicornis, assembly GCA_021605145.1. Classification (NCBI taxonomy): domain Eukaryota; kingdom Viridiplantae; phylum Streptophyta; class Magnoliopsida; order Poales; family Poaceae; genus Aegilops; species Aegilops bicornis. The sequence continues at coordinate 670,579,006 of CM038673.1, read as the reverse complement.
CGATCTCGTCCGCTGCGTCGGGGATCTTGGGCATGTTGTTTTCCACGCGGGCAGCACCCTCAAAGTCTGCGACATCGGCGGTTGGGGAGGCACACCCCTCCTCGTCATTCTCCATCGCAAGCCATCCACTCTTCTGCATGCGGTGCAGCCCAACAGCCGTCCGTGAGGAGAAAGCGGTGTCACCGGCAGGGAGCGCACCGCATAGCACCACTGCATTCCGCCGGCCGCCGCGAGGGCGCCTCTGCTGGTCGCTCTTGCGACCACTTCCAGGTGGCCATACACATGCACTCCTTTTGTACAGATGGTGTCCATGGGATCCAGGTGGCTGTACACGTGCATGTCCGATGTGCAGATGGTGTCCACTTTTTGTTAAGGAGTCCAAAATTAATCGTCCCAATCCATTTCAGGTTAGAGAGTAATAAAACAAGCCGAGATGTAAATGGCTAGTTTTTAGGTGTTAGGTTTGTGTTGCGTCGAGTCATGGTTATAAGTTGGTTAGGCTGCAGCTCGAGGACAAGCTGCGTGTCCAGGTGGGGTGTAGTGCTAGAGTACATAATGGGCCTAATGGCACGGCACAGCGGTATAGCCCGTTAGTCTTAGGGTTAATTAGAGATAAGGGTCGCTTGCTTAGGGGTCAAGTAAGCCTTGCTTGGGAGTCAAGTAAACCTCTCTATATAAAGAGAGGAGATGTATCAATCTAATCAAGCAAGAATTAAGAAGGAAATCCCTTCCATCTTGCCCGGCCGTGGGCAAAAGGCCCCGACCCCGACCCTCTCGCGCCCTCCTTCTAGCAGCGCCATAACAAAAACACACCTGCATTTGATTGAGAGTATCCCATGGTATCTTCTGAGTAACAAGCTCCCACAGGACCACTCCGTAGCTGTATACATCAGACCTATATTTAACAGAAGGGAAGAAACGAGTGATTATCTGTAGGTAATAAGAACATCTATTGTTAAAAAGTGTTCATGTTGAGCTTACTTTTCATTTGAAGGTTCACTTCGTAACACTTCTGGAGCCATCCACTGTGGCTGGATACGGAAGCTAGCTATCAGATGTTTACAGTATATATATAGAGAAAACCAGTAGGAGATTAAAGTTAAAGACACCCTAGTTAGCCTGGAGAATCGATGCCAAAAGTCAAGTTTGCCTGTACTTACTGTTCCTTTTCCATTTTTTGTTGTCAGAAACGTTTCGAGTTTGAGACGCGAAAGACCAAAGTCTGCAACCTAATTGAAATAAGTGAGCACAGAAAACATAAAAGTACGGAGAACTTAGTTTCATAGTTACCTTTACAGTCCAATTTTATCAACCAACAGGTTTGATGATTTTAAATCACGGTGCACAATAGTGGGGATGGAATTGTGAAGATAATTCATGCCTCTTGCCTGCAACAATATAATGATTTTTAATAATCCACATGGCAATGAAAGCTTCCATGCAGGCAAATTATGTACTTGTCAAACAAGATACCAGGTTAAGTTTTATCTCCATGGGTTAATGACATAAATCATGATCGACTTTTGATGATATAATATTTACTTACGATCATAGCAACATAGCGTGTGTGGTAGCTCAAGATACCTTGTTAGATGGCAGGTACAGGATGTCACCTCCATCCTTTCATTCTTCCATACACTGAAGCTACAGATATGGCTTAAATTTTTTAAGGGTGAGCTTTATTGATTAGGTAATAAGGCTCATACAATCACGCACAATCTTTACTCACGATCATAGTAACATAGCGTGCGTGGTAGCTCAAGATACCTTGTTAGATGGCAGGTACAGGATGTCACCTCCCTCCTTTCATTCTTCCATACACTGAAGCTACATATATGGCTTAATTTTTTGAAGGGTGCGCTTTATTGATTAGGTAATAACGTTCATACAGTCATGCGCAATCAATGCCGACACGCAGGAAGGCACTGACTCACGTACCACACACACTTACCTAATTGCCCTAAGATATGCCCACATCATTGCTCACCACCTTGGTGATAGATTATTCGCTCATGATCATGGTAAAATAATGTGTGTCATAGCTCAAGATACCATGTGAGATGGCAGGCACAGGGTATCACTTCTGTTCTTCCTCTACACTGGAGCTAAAGATATGGCTTAATTTACATTCAGTTCAACTTTGCTTCCACATCGGTGCTAACAAAATTTATGCATGCATGCAAATTGTCTCTTGAGATACGCAGGGGAAGAATGCTTATCCAATTTTTCTGCTACAATATGTTCATTTCTTAACAGTAACACATAATGTATTTGGCTTGACTTCCTGAACCAGCTGTCAAGAGAAAATAGACTTACGATGTCTATGGCCATGTTAAGTTTCCGTCTTGGATCCAGCTTGCTAGTGTTCTTTCGAAGCAACTGAAACAAACTCCCTCTGCAAAATTGAACTGTGTTATACAGAGGAAGTAAAAAAACTGACCTCTCAAGAGATTCTAAAGTCTAAGCAATTACAGAAGAATGCCCAAATTAAATTTGCAATAACCAGAATGGTTCGAAACCAAGAGAAAACAGGGACTAATCCACCTAGTGGTAAGTCGGCAATCACTGGAAAGTGGTTTCAGTGTTAAATGAAAAGAACCGAGGGTACTAGCAGCCCCAACTTTTTCGGTAAGAGGAAGGTGGATATAAAGCCCGGGTTCTTAGTCAAACAGCTATGTGTGCTAGCCACTGAGCCACCAGTTAACCCTTGGAAATGTTCAAAAAAGTATGGTTAACAAAGGTAAGAGCTTCAGGTGAACTTGCAGCATCAGTACAACACCATGGAAAAAGACCAATGTGGTTAGCTCTAAAAAAAATTCTCAAACTGGATAAACTACTGAAAAATAAACAAAACAAGACAAAGCTACTGTAATGAAAGAAAACCAAAACTGTACAGCCCCCCTCTCTCTGTAATGGCTAGGCTTGGCTCTAACTGGATTACCAAGATAACTAATGTGTCATTCATGAAAAAAAACATTTACTACAAGTAACTGGATTAGGCTTACACTTCACTTTGGGCTTTGGCTATTCCCCAGTTAGTCACAGAGGCACACAACCAACCTGGGGTGACACACTTGCACTTCCTTTTTCTTTTTTTGCACGTTAGTTAATGTGGAAAGACCAACATGTCTACATGATACTCCCTCCGCTTCGGAGTATTAGGTTTCGTTCAGACAAGCCTTTGACTAGCAATTACACTATTAATATATAATTTTCGTAATACAAAATCATAACCACAAGTACATCTAATGACATCAACTTTATGTCGCATAAAGTATATACCAAATGAGTAATTGTTTGTCAAAGGCCAAACAAAACCTAATACAATACTAGCTAATTTGAAACGGAGGGATTATTTCTCCTTCATATTTATCTGCAAAATCTTCCAAGAAACTAAGAAAGTGACTGCAAAGTACAGGTCCGAACACAAACTTCACATGGATTACATAAACACAACTCAACAAGGGCGGTAGAATTATGGTGATGGAGTATAAGGCTAAGAAGCTCACTTTGACTCAAGTTGTGTAGCCCACTGGTTATGATCAAAGTTTGGATGGTGGACTTCTGGAGAGAATCATTCCAAATATACGAGAGAAGGAACAAAAGAAACTATCAGAGGCAGCCATATTGGGGTGAAGGAAGGCCAGCAAAATCCTTGACTCTCATCCTTAATTAGTTACATCTACTACCTCCACTTCAGCCCCCACAAGGACAAACAATTACCATTTTTTTTCATGAATGAACCTTCTTATTTGAAATTCATCAACAGAACTTCCATTTTTTGTGAAACAGAACACATCTTTTTAACCCCAGCTTGTACGGATCAGTGACCATCAAGAACCACTTACATTTCAAAGCGGGGCATAGACTGCTGAGAATTCCTTGGTGAATGGTTTGGATTCTACCATTGTTCCTATGGGCCCAGATCATAAGTATAGTAGAAAAAATGGATTGCATACTGCTTGTCTTCCACCAAGTAAAGTAAAAAAAATAACAACCGCAGAGACAAACATGTGGGAGATATAGCCTACCGTGGAAGGAATTCTGTTACAATACAAAGTCGTTCCTGTGATGCAACTGCGCCCATGAAAAGTATTATACTGGGATGTCGTAGTTTCTTCATCAATGATACCTACAAATTTGATGAACACAAGTATGGTCATGGCCACAATTATGGAAAAGGGGTCACAAGAACAGGATTAAGAAAGTCATCAATGTACTGCTAATTGATATCTTACAAAAGAAATCAACATAGTGGAATTTACCCACATGAGCAACAACACAGAATAGAAAAAGAGCAATTTTCGGTTCAGTGAACATCACAGGGTCCAACCGTAATCTGGAGTTAGTTTGTGCACTGGAGTATCTGATTCAATAAGACAGTAGATATAATGCAGTTTCATTGACATAATACTCAATTTCATCAGCAATTGAGGGTCAGCAGAAATTGCAGTCATATATAGATGCCTACCTCTTGTCTGAAGGTATTTATCATTTCTTCTGAATATTCCTGCCTGGAGAACAATTTAACTGCCACATCCTACAAAAACATGGATAAATATTGAGAATTGATCATTAAGATGTAAAGCTTAATACATAACCATGCGACAGAACATACATACCGAGCCATACCACAAAGCATGATACACTGTTCCACAAGAACCTGCATGAATCAAACACAAGAATAGTACAAAATGAGTGGTCTCTCTTACAGAAGCAGGCAATGCCCGCTTGCATACAGCAGTTCAAGAATAGGCATTTTCTTACTAATTCTATTTGATTATCTACATGAAATTTCAGTAGTAAACAAGTACATGTATATGTCTTATGCACGTTAAAGAAACCTTCCTTCATTTTGGACCATTTTGCATGGAAAATGGTGAATCAGTCCTGTTCCGGGAAGACATATGGCTAGGGGATGCATCTTTTCTACCTTGTTCCTAGGTTGTTTACCATTGTACGTAACAAACATGCTACAGTGGCCTCTGTTCTTGGGGACTCTTATAGGTCAGGAGTTAGCTGATTGGAACACCATTGTCCACGGTAGCTGTGGTGCAACTTCCTCAGAACGATGATTCGTGCTAGAGGGATTTGCATTCCTCAGTTTTTTTTCGGGTGAAATCCATGTATGCAGCCCTTATAGACACAACACACAAGGGTTCGTTTTAGATCCAAAAGGCTTCGGAGACTTAAATCGCCACTTAAAATCAAGGTGTTCATTTGGGTCCTTTGTCGGGGGGTTATCCTCACAAAAGGATAATATTTGATGAAGCGCAAATGGCAGGGGGGGCACGTGCTGCAGCTTTTGTTTTGAGCAAGAAGTTATCTAACGTCTATCTTTTGAGTGTGGTTAACATGCATGCATGGAATGCTGTATATATTTGGTCCGTTTGGCTATGCAGTGTTAATTTTGGTCCGTTTGGCTGTGCAACGTTAATTTTGCAAGAAGTAAGTTCAATCTTGTATGCAGATGTTACTCTCGTGAACCAGTTGGTTGCGGTCTTGGGTGTTGTTACAGAAGGTGCAGCGCAAGAAGCCAATGAGCATGGCGCAAAGAAGCTCGAGTGACTTACCAGGAAGTTTATGTCCCGGGTTGGATGTCAAGCAAGTGATAGGCTTCTTAGTATCTAAGTCTGGCCTTTCACACTTTTAGTTGCGGGCTGTGAGGATTTGTGGTCTACCACCATTTTTTATTAGGCTACATTTTGATAACTTGTAATAAAGTCAGAACAGTTAAGGCCATATGCATCTATGATGCAGAGGCCGGGGCAATAAGGCTTCCATTTTCTATAAAAAACCGTACAAGTATAAGCATACACATAAAAAATGCTATCGCAGTTGTGACATGGAACTAATGACATCAGGACAACTGTAAAATCATGAAAATAAGTAATAACTGAAGTGTTTTGACTATTGAAGGCAAGAAGAGATAGAACTGATAGGATTATGACAAAAATGAACACACAAACTATTATTTAACAGGCATGCACAATGAGGAATTACTGAAAGAGAACTGATTTGGATTAGCCAAAGAGAAGATGAGAATAAACGAGGTATTACCTAGAGGCATGCCCACTGAGGAATTACTGAGAACAAACACTCCTTAAGCAGTTCTGAAGAGTACAAACTGTTGCTATGCCTACGCCTAAATCGTTTAAGAACATGCTAACAAGATATGTGGTTGTGTACATGTCCAAATAGATGGGGTAATTGCAAAGGGAGAATAACTACCTTGACCTACTTGTTCTCCAATTACTAGATCTTCCCACAAAATCTCATAATCTAAGCAGTCTGCTTCATAATCCACTCTCTCAATAGGACTGCCAATAGTACTTGTGCTGCTCATACTACTGGTGTTGTTAAAAGTCCACCAGAAACCTGACTGGGCATATTCACTGTCTTGGCAGTCTGGAATTATGATGGGCTCTAGAACTGGAACTCTCTGATGACTCTGGTCATTCTCTTGCTTATCATGCAAATGTGTTGAGGTTATGTTACTCCTTCCAGAACCCCCATCATTTTCACGCCCTTTCGGAGGCCAAGATATCCCCTTCTTGGCCAGCAATTCCTCGGGCTCTGAACTGAACATTTTGTGAAACCCTACTTTTCCTTCTCCTGAATCATCGGTACTTGTTTTGCTCAACTGCCCAGGGGATTTCTCTACAGCAGCAAAGACACCATACTGTACATCCTCATTCGGGGTGCTTGCCTCACTTGATGTCAGGTCCGCCCTAACATCATGTTCAGAATATTGATCCTCAGAGCCACTAGCACACTGTCTCTCCCAATTCTGATCTGTCCTTGTCCGAGAAGTGACTCTACTTGTAAGCTTGGTGGCCTGTGTTGTTACTTAAAATTAGAAAGAGAATACACCAGGAACTAAATTATGAATAAATATCAGAAAGAGAAACTTTCCATTAAAACTGAACACTGTAATTCTTTCTTCTGTTTGCTTAGAAATGTGACTTACAAAAGTTGTTATCTTGGAGGTGATAACAGATTGAAGAGGTCGCTGGGAGTAAAAAGAACCTCTGTTTTGTGAACCACTTTCAGTCCGGCTGTTAACATGAAAATGGGGTTTTGCTGAATTTTGATAGGAATTCTCCGTGACTGAAGGACAAAATATCTCCTCCAATGTTCGTACATCAAGCGAGAGACATATGAGGCCAATCAAGCTACCATCGTCATCATATAAAGGAGTGTTATGGACAACAATAAAGAACCTCTCCCCTGACTTGTTTTTAACGGGGAACTTTCCCCTAAAACACTTCCCCATAAATATATTCTGGATAATGATGTTTGCTGCATCAAAGTCGGTAGGATGAACAATTAATTCGACGGCATCCTGGCCAATTGCTTCTGATGCAGAATAGCCATACATATGCTCAGCATACCGGTTCCTAGGTTATACAGTACAAAGGTAAGAGTTTGGCAAAAAGATACTTCATATGATCGAGCAGAGTGAGGCATATGAAGAAATGCAGATTACATGAATAATTTTACATGCCTCTTGAGCCAAGTTGACCAGTTGAGAGCATGGGATCTACACTAATTATTTGCACAAAATATGCTATGTATTTGAGTAACAAAACTAAAATTTCAGAGGAACGAGAAAAAACAGCAATATTTTCACATTTTCACTACATGTTCCTTAATCAGTGTTTTAAGCAATTTCGAAAGTGAAACCATATAACGAAGTGGACCAGAGACTAATAATTAATATCCCTTAATACGAAAAATTGCCTGATAGGCATCCACCATTATAACTGAGGACTGAGGTCCACCAGATATGCGGCATGGGCAAGGTGTTGGCCCTTTCATTCCAATTAATCTGAGATAACATACATCTTTAAAGCAGACATGATGCTTCAACGTTTGCTCTGTTTTTGCGGGTCAAGTGTGCCTAACAATACCATTATAAAATATATTCTCGAATAATCAATGCAGTCATGCAAAAAAATGCTGTGACGCATCCAGTGTCTGTAAAAACGAATCGTGTTCAGATTTTATCAGTACATCTTGAAGTAACCTAACCTAATTACCCTGCCTACATACGATGAGTTGACAATAAGAAGGTCAATGCCATAAAACACCCCTACTTGTGAATTCAGCAACTGCTTTCCGACCAGTAAACCCATAGTTTGCTCTAGGACATAAAAGCAAATGCGCACAAACATAGTTCAATACAGGCCTAAGGGAGAAAGGCATTACGTTCTTCTAACAGCACAAGAGATTTATGCAGCCCAAGCTAGCTAACTACTTAGCCCCTCCATATAGGTCCCAGCAGCAAAATTTCACTCTATGTGCAAACTTACGCACAACCAAATAACAAAAAGCCCCACAAATTATACTTCAGCCTATGCATGACACTGGTTCAGCATTTCACCAAACACCTGCTGAGCATCGAGCCATGCCAAGATACGGATGGAAGCTCACCAGTAGAGGAGCTTCCCGTCGGGCGCGATGATGTGCACGGCCTGGCCCAGCGACTGCAGGATCCAGTGGCAGTGCCTGTCGGAGAGCCTGGCGCGGTTGCCGCGGAGCGGCCGCGGCGACGAGTCCGGGAGCGCGGCGACGGGGCGCCGCGACGAGGACGCGGGGGAAGGGGGGCGGCCGCGGCGGCGGCGGCTGGGCCCAGGCTGCGCGCCGCGGGGCTCAGGCGCGAGCCTGCCCATCTCCCGCAGGAGCTCGGCCTGGCCCTCCTCCAGCTCCCGTATCTTCCTCAGCAGCTCCTCCGCCTCCATCGCCGCTCTATACTACGTACCAGTAGTTTCCTGGGAGAGCGAGCCGCGGAAAAGGGTCTAGGCAGCACGGCAGAGGCCAACAATGGCTTCGCTCACGCCTGACATAATCGAGGCGGGTGGCGCCATGCTTGACATCCCTCCCCACGCGCTGTCCGCGCTAGCTGCTGCCTCATCCTCTTGGAAACCGAAGCTCCCCCTCTCTTGTGTTCTGTTCCATGTTTTCCTCCCATTGCGGACGCGATCTGTCGTTTCCGCCCGCGGCCCGCCTCCTTGAGTCAAACTTGTGCAGCCAGCAGATGATCCCTGCTTGCCAACCAAATTTCCCTTTGTTCCTGCTCCAACTCATAACTCATCGTAAAGAGATAATGCCAACCAACACGTGGTTAGATAGATTGGTAGCCCAGCCAAAAAGAATTTAAAATCCTATTGCTTGCATTTATCATTTCCGGCTATGCGCGTTCAGCGAGAGGAGACGTTTTCGTGACTATGAGACGCATACGATGACTTCATAAAACCTAAGATGATATGTCGGCTCAGCCTCTCGGAGATGCTCATATGGATAGGTTGTGTGTCTGCATTCATAGTGGTGAGTGTATACGCGCATATATGAGCGCTTGCGTCTACTAATAGAGAGATAATGCTTCTTTTGTTAAGAAAGAAACTCGTAGAACGCGGTACTTTTTTTGTTTAGGAGCAATGCCACCCCAGTTCTATGGCGTGCTTATCACCGGTGAGAGGCGTGCGGATTAGTGTTTTCGGTGGGTCTTTTGGAATCCGGTTGATTAGGTTTTTGGTGGATTCGTCTGAATACGAACGGCTTTCGTGGTTTTGGGAGTTAGACAGGTTATTATCAGTATTCTCTTTTTCATGTTGGCGATCTGCGTGGCATATCGCGGTTGCCTATGTGTCCTACTTGGCATCGATGACTTTCCAACCGTTGCTTCTACAATACCTTGAGTTTCAAAAAGTTTGTCCCATCAAGGCGATGGCCTAGAGCCAGCATCGAGCTATGGAGGAGGAAGAAGACTTAGATACTCCCAAAGATTTGATTGTAATTGTACCTTTTTGCATGAGTGTGTTTGTAAGAGCATATACAGCCGAACTTGGCAAATCCAGCCCCATATACGTCCGTGGGCACGTCCGTGGATAGCGCCTGCCGGTCCCTCATATGTTACGCTGCACATCCACATACCTCAAATGCTGATCCTCAAATTCATGCAATCCATGCACGTCGATTGTATGATACAAATTGTCTGAATTCAACCGTTCGAAACAAAGCAAAGAAAATCATATTTCAGCAAATCGGTCATGTCATAGTCAATTTTTTCCCATAGTTAAAAAAAGGGCGTGCCAAAATAAAACCCATGTCCGAGCGTGACGGGTGGCTCGCTTGTCAGATCACTGGCCGGACGCCATCCATGCCGCTTGCTTCAAGCCCATGCTTGTGTCCTGCTCCGCTAGCATCTTTGCCGCATGCTCCGCCTGCATCTTGGTCGCATGCTCCCTTGTCGCTGCCGCTGCCGCCCTCGCCACCTCGTACTCCCTACGGTCGTTGATCTCTTCCTTATCTGCAAGCCACTTCCTTGCATGCTCATCCAAGAGGGTTTCGTCCGCCAACATGATCTTCGCATCCCCCGCATTCCACGCGAGTTGCAACCTCTCCTTCTCAAGCTCAATCTCTCCAAATGTCTTGGCCTTCTCGAGTTCCCATTTGATCGCCGCCTCTTGCTTCTCCAACTCGATCTTCTCCCTCTCAATTTCTAGCTTCTTCTCCGCCCTCTTCCGGTCTCACTCCATCCTCTCCTTTTGCGCATCCAGCATGAGTTTGTACATCTTCTCTTCCTTGTTCTCCCTTGCCAAAAAATGCCCGTCCATGCGGACGACATTTTTGTAGCTGCAGCTTCACGGGAGGCCCTTGCCTTCTCCCGGTTATTGCCCATGGCTTGTCGGTTATCCTTTGGCACGGTGGCCCTTCCATTCTGGATGACAACATCATCGTCTTCATCGTCCAACCCAATTGATTGGTGGGAGCTTGAGCCATCATTCCTCTTCTTGCCGGCTTTGAAGTCGGACACAAATTGTGTCCACTTTGGCACTCCATACAATATGATCCAACAATGGCTAAAAGCAAACAGCTTCTTCTCCGTCTCGTGATACAAAGTGGACGCCACAGCCGTCTAGCAAACAACATATGTATGAGCACGAGAATGCAAACACAAGAAGCATATGCAAATGATGACAAGATGAAGCAATTGAGCTTACGTGAGTTGCCACTCCCATCCCACTTTGAGGGCGTTTGGTCACTTGTGAGTAGTAGCCGACGTACTTGTTCACTTCCCCTTGAATGATCCTCCATGGATGTTGGAGAAATGCCACATTGCGGTTGGTCACGATGATGCGACTCCACATACTCCTTTTATTCGTGACACTCCTTCCAAATCTTCTCCCAATACTTGTTCCCCTTTTGCTCGGTGCCGCATATTGGATCCATTGTTGTGGCCAACCAAGCTTTGACCAACAAGATGTCCTCAAAAGTTGAGAATGCTGGACTTCTTGCCTTCGCCGTCTTGCCCTTTTTCTTCTTCTTGCCCGGACTGGGATCGGGTGTTGTCCCAACATCAGATGCGGTGCCCCCAATTGGCAGTCCATTTGGGCCGGACCTTCAATGTCATTGATCATGTTCGACATGAACGCCTCCTAGATGATCATGGTTTGCAAGCATTCATCATGTCCGAAATGAACTAGTGGTCTATGCAAAACACTGAACATGTCGTATGCAACTTTGATCGGATAGGAGAAAGCAAAACGTACCGACTCTTTGGTTTGTCATTTCGTCGAACATGTCGAGGGCGGCCTGGGCGCCGCCGGTGCCCGTGCTCATCCGCGCGCGAACGAGCTGCGACGAGTCACATACGTCCACCGTCGGCATTTGCGTGGGCGAAAAGCTCTCCGGAATGGCCCAGTCGGCCGTCGAATCCTCATATGTCCTTATGTGGTTGGACGGCGTAATTCGTGTCAGCGCTCGGGAAGGGGTGCGGGGTTTCGGGCGCTGCAAGGAGACAACTGCTCGCCCATATCCGCACCGCCCTGCGACGTCACCGTCGCTTCCCTCTCTCGCTGTCGATGTCGCGCATCTTCCGGGCGACGTTCTCCGTCTTGCACGACGGAGCCGAGGAAGGGACACCGACGGACGAGGCGGACTACGTCTCCGTCGCAGTGATCGGGACGGGCTGGAAGACATCTACTACGGCGGATCGGGACCGGTGGTGAGGATGCGGAGCAAGGGTGGTGGACGGCGAGGGCTCGGGCGCGGGAAAGGTTGGAGGGCAGCGAGTGGAGGAAGGATTTGGTGGATTTAGTGCAATCTGCGGTGGGGTCGGGCTGTCGGAGGTGACGATGAGCTCGTCGTAAAGGGTTACGTCGATGCTAGCTTCGACACAGATCTGGATGACTCAAAGTCACAAACCGAATACGTGTATATGTTAAATGGTGGAGCGATGGCTAGTGCGGTACCAGCGATCGCGTCGTGGCGGGTGTTGGGGAGCGTAGTAATTTCAAAAATTTTCCTACGATCACGCCAAGACCATGGTGATGGCATAGCAGCGTGAGGGAAGAGTGTCCGTCCACGTACCCTCGTGAGACCGTGGCGGAAGCGTTATAACAACGCGGTTGATGTAGTCGACGTCTTCACGATCCGACCGATCGATGCGAGCGTACGGCACCTCCGAGTTACGCACACGTTCATTTCGATGGCGATCCCGGACTCCGATCCGGCAAAGTGTCGGGATGAGTTCCGTCGACCTGACGGCGTGGTGGCGATGTTGATGCTCCACCGACGCAGGCTTCGCCTAAGCTCATGACGATATGTCTTCTCCGGTAGCAGGCTTCGCCTAAGCTCCATAGCGATATGACCGAGGTGGAATATGGTGGAAGGGGCACCGCACGGCTAAGGAAAGATCCGTAGATCAACTTGTGTCTTGGGGTGCCCTGCCCCGTATATAAAGGAGCCAAGGGGAGGTGGCGGCCCAAGGGGAGGCGCAAGGAGTCCTACTCCCTCCGGGAGTAGGACTCCTCCTCCAATCCTAGTTGGATTAGGATTCCGGAGGAAGAGAGAGAGAGGGCGGCCCACCTTTCCTAGTCCTAATAGGACTAGGGAAAGGGGGGGGCGCGACCACCTAGGGCTGCCTTCTCCTTTCCTCTAAGGCCCACTATGGGCCCATGTAGTTCAGGGGTTCCGGTAACCTCCGGTACTCCGCAAATTCGATTTCATTCGGAACCATTCAGAAGTCCAAACATAGGCTTCCAATATATCAATCTTTATGTCTCGACCATTTCGAGACTCCTCGTCATGTCCGTGATCACATCCGGGACTCGAACAACCTTTGGTGCATCAATACTTATAAACTCATTATGAGCATCGCATCGAAGCGTTAAGCGTGCGGACCCTACGGGTTCGAGAACTATGTAGACATGACCTAGAACTATTCTCGGTCAATAACCAATAGCGGAACCTGGATGCCCATATTGGTTCCTACATATTCTCTGAAGATCTTTTATCGGTCAAACCGCATAACGACATACGTTGTTCCCTTTGTCATCGGTATGTTACTTACCGAGATTCGATCGTCGGTATCCAATATCTAGTTCAATCTCGTTACGGTAAGTCTCTTTACTCGTTCCGTAATACATCATCTCACAACTAACACATTAGTTGCAATGCTTGCAAGGCTTATGTGATGTGCATTACCGAGAGGGCCCAGAGATACCTCTCCAGACAATCGGAGTGACAAATCCTAATCTCGAAATATGCCAACCCAACATGTACCTTCGGAGACACCTGTAATGTACCTTTATAATCACCCGATTACGTTGTGACGTTTGGTAGCACCAAAGTGTTCCTCGTGCAAACGGGAGTTGCATAATCTCATAGTCATAGGAACATGTATAAGTCATGAAGAAAAGCACTAGCAACAAACTATACGATCAGGTGCTATGCTAATGGAATGGGTCATGTCAATCAGATCATTCAACCAATGATGTGATCCCGTTAATCAAATAACAACTCCTTTGTTCATGGTTAGGAAACACAACCATCTTTGATTAACGAGCTAGTCAAGTAGAGGCATACTAGTGACACTCTGTAGGTTTATGTATTCACACATGTATTATGTTTCCGGTTAATACAATTCTAGCATGAATAATAAACATTTATCATGATATAAGGAAATAAATAATAACTTTATTATTGCCTCTAGGGCATATTTCCTTGAGTCTCCCACTTGCACTAGAGTCAATAATCTAGATTACACAAGTAATGATTCTAACACCCATGGAGTCTTGGTGCCGATCATGTTTTGCTCGTGGAAGAGGCTTAGTCAGCGGGTGCGCAACATTCAGATCCGTATGTATCTTGCATATCTCTATGTCTCCCACGGACCAAATCCGGGATGGAGTTAGGCGTCTTTTGATGTGCTTGGTTCTCTTGTGAAATCTGGATTCCTTTGCCAAGGCAATTGCACGATATTGTCACAAAAGATTTTCATTGGACCCGATACACTAGGTACAACACCTAGATCGGTTATGAACTCCTTCATCCAGACTCCTTCATTAGGCGCTTCCGAAGCAGCTATGTACTCAACTTCACATGTAGATCCCGCCACGACGCTTTGTTTGGAACTGCACCAACCGACAGCTCCACCGTTTAATGTAAATCATTATCCGGTTTGCGATTTAGAATCGTCCGGATCGGTGTCAAAGCTTGCGTCGGCGTAACCGTTCTGACGAGTTCTTTGTCACCGCCATAAATGAGAAACATATCCTTAGTCCTTCTCAAGTACTTAAGGATGTTCTTGACCGCTGTCCGATGATCCACTCTGGATTACTTTGGTACTGCCTGCTAAACTTACTGACAAAGGCACACATCAGGTCTGGTACAGACATTGCATACATGATAGAGCCTATGGCTGAAGCATAGGGAACATCTTTCATTTTCTCTCTATCTTCTGCGGTGGTCGGGCATTGAGTCTTACTCAACTTCACACCTTGTAATACCGGCAAGAACCCTTTCTTTGCACGATTCATTTTGAACTTCTTCAAAACTTTATCAAGGTATGTGCTTTGTGAAAGTCCTATTAAGCGTCTTGATCTATCTCTATAGATCTTAATGCCCAATATGTAAGCAGCTTCACCGAGGTCTTTCATTGAAAAACTCTTATTCAAGTATCCTTTTATGCTATCCAGAAATTCTATATCATTTCCGATCGGTAATATGTCATCCACATATAATATCGGAAATGCTCTGAGCTCCCACTCACTTTCTTGTAAATATGAGGCTTCTCCAAAAGTGCATATAAAACTAAATGCTTTGATCACACTATCAAAACGTTTATTCCAACTCCGAGAGGCTTGCACCAGTCCATAAATGGATCATTTGGAGCTTGCACACTTTGTTAGCTCCCTTTGGATCGACAAAACCTTACGGTTGCATCATATACAACTCTTCTTCCGTAAATCCATTCAGGAATGCGGTTTTAACATCCATTTGCCAAATTTCATAATCATAAAATGCGGCAATTGCTAACATGATTCGGACGGACTTAAGCATCGCTACGGGTGAGAAGGTCTCATCGTAGTCAATCCCTTGAACTTGTCGAAAACCTTTTGCAACAAGTCGAGCTTTATACACAGTAACATTACCGTCACCGTCAGTCTTCTTCTTGAAGATCCATTTATTCTCAATTGCTTGCCGATCATCGGGCAAGTCAACCAAAGTCCACACTTTGTTCTCATACATGGATCCCATCTCAGATTTCATGGCCTCCAGCCATTTTGTGGAATCTGGGCTCACCATCGCTTCTTCATAGTTCGTAGGTTCATCATGTTCCGGTAACATGACTTCCAGAATAGGATTACCGTACCACTGCAGTGCGGATCTTGCTCTGGTTGATCTCTGAAGTTCTGTAGAAACTTGATCTGAAGTTTCATGATCATCATCATTAGCTTCCTCCCTATTTGGTGTAGGTGTCACGAAACTGTTTTTACGTGATGTACTATTTCTCAATAAGGGAGTAGATACGATTATCTCATCAATTTCTACTTTCCTCCCACTCACTTCTTTCGAGAGAAACTCCTTCTCCAAAAAGTTTCCGAATTTAGCAACAAAAATCTTGCCTTGGATTTGTGATAGAAGGTGTACCCAACAGTCTCCTTTGGGTATCCTATGAAGACACATTTCTCCGATTTGGGTTCGAGCTTATCAGGTTGAAGCTTTTTCACATAAGCATCGCAGCCCCAAACTTTCGAAGCGACAACTTTGGTTTCTTGCCAAACCACAGTTCATAAGGCGTCGTCTCAACGGATTTAGATGGTGCCCTATTTAAAGTGAATGTAGCCGTCTCTAAAGCATAACCCCAAAATGATAGCGGTAAATCAGTAAGAGACATCATAGATCGCACCATATCTAATAAAGTACGATTCTGACGTTCGGACACACCATTACGTTGTGGTGTTCCGGTGGCGTAAGTTGCGAAACTATTCCGCATTGTTTCAAATGTAGGCCAAACTTCGTAACTCAAATATTCTCCTCCACGATCGGATCGCAGAAACTTTATTTTCTTGTTACGATGATTTTCCACTTCACTCTGAAATTCTTTGAACTTTTCAAATGTTTGAGACTTGTGTTTCATTAAGTAGATATACCCATATCTGCTCAAATCATCTGTGAAGGTCAGAAAATAACGATATCCGCCATTTAGCCTCAACATTCATTGGACCACATACATCGGTATGTATGATTTCCAATAAATCTGTTGCTCTCTCCATAGTTAGGAGAACGGCGTTTTAGTCATCTTGCCCATAAGGCACGGTTCGCAAGTGCCAAGTGATTCATAATCAAGTGACTCCAAAAGTCCATCGGTATGGAGTTTCTTCATGCGCTTTACACCGATATGACCTAAGCGGCGATTGCCACAAATAAGTTGCACTATCATTATCAACTCTACATCTTTTGGCTTCAACATTATGAATATGTGTATCACTACTATCGAGATTAAGTAAAAACAAACCATTCTTCAATGGTGCATGACCATAAAAGATATTATTCATATAAATAGAACAACCATTATTCTACGATTTAAATGAATAACCGTCTCGCATCAAACAAGATCCAGATATAATGTTCATGCTCAACGCTGGTACTAAATAACAATTATTTAGGTCTAATACTAATCGAAGGTAGATGTAGAGGTAGCGTGCCGACCGCGATCACATCGACTTTGGAACCATTTCCCAGCGCATCGTCACCTCGTCCTTAGCCAATCTTCGCTTAATCCGTAGCCCTGTTTCGAGTTGCAAATATTAGCAATGTAACTAGTATCAAATACCCGGTGCTCTGCGGTATTAGTAAGGTACACATCAATAACATGTATATCATATATACCTTTGTTAACCTTGCCGTCCTTCTTATCCGCCAAATACTTGGGGCAGTTCCGCTTCGATGACCAGCACTGCTTGCAATAGAAGCACTTCAGTTTCGGGCTTAGGACCAGACTTGGGTTTCTTCTCTTGATTAGCAACTTGCTTGCCGTTCTTTTTGAAGTTTCCTTTTCTTTCCTTTGCCCTTTTCTTGAAACTAGTGGTTTTGTTAACCATCAACACTTGATGCTCCTTTTGATTTCTACTTCCATGACTTTCGGCATCGCGAAGAGCTCGGGCATTGTTTTGGTCATCCCTTGCATATTATAGTTCATCACGAAGCTCTTGTAGCTTGGTGGCGATGATTGGAGAATTACATCAATGACGCAATCATCCGGAAGATTAACTCCCGGTTGAATCAAGTGATTGTTATACCCGGACATTTTGAGTATATGCTCACTTGTGAGAACCGTTCTCCTCCATCTTACAGCTATAGAACTTATTGGAGACTTCATATCTCTCAATCCGGGCATTCGCTTGGAATATTAACTTCAACTCTGGAACATCTCATATGCTCCATGGTGTTCAAAACGACGTTGAAGTCCCGGTTCTAAGCCATAAAGCATGGCACCGAACTATAGAGTAGTCATCGACTTTGCTTTGCCAGACGTTCACAACTTCGGCGCAGCCCTTGCACAGGGCACGGCACCTAACGGTGCTTCGGGGACGTAATTCTTCCGTGCAGCAATAAGGATAATCCTCAAATTCTGGACCCAGTCCGTGTAATTGCTGCCATCATCTTTCAACTTTGCTTTCTCAAGGAACGCATTAAAATTCAACGGAACAAAGACGAGCCATCTATCTACACAACATAGACAAGCAAGATACTATCGGTACTAAGTTCATGATAAATTTAAGTTCAATTAATCATATTACTTAAGAACTCCCACTTAGAAAAATATCCTCCAATTCTCTAAGTGATTGCGTGATCCATATCAACTACACCATGACCGATCATCACGTGTGATGGAGTAGTTTCAATGGTGAACATCAATATGTTGATCATATCTACTATATGATTCACGCTCGACCTTCGGTCTCCGTGTTCGAGGTCATATCTTATATGCATAGCTCGTCAAGTATAACTTGAGTATTCCGGCGTGTGCAACTGTTTTGCACCGTTGTATTTGAACGTAGAGCCTATCACACCCGATCATCACGTGGTGTCTCAGTACGAAGAACTTTCGCATAGCGGTGCATACTCGGGAGAACACTTCTTGATAATTTAGTAAGGGATCATCTTATAATGCTACCGTCAATCAAAGCAAGATAAGATGCATAAAGGATTAACATCACATGCAATCAATATAAGTGATATGATATGGCCATCATCATCTTGTGCTTGTGATCTCCATCTCCGAAGCACCATCATGATCACCATAAATCACCGGTAGCGACACCTTGATCTCCATCGTAGCATCGTTGTCGTCTCGCCAATCTTATGCTTCCACGACTATCACTACCGCTTAGTAATAAAGTAAAGCATTACATCGCGATTGCATTGCATACAATAAAGCGACAACCATATGGCTCCTGCCGATTGCCGATAATTCGGTTACAAAACATGATCATCTCATACAATATAGCATCACGTCTTGACCATATCACATCACAACATGCCCTGCAAAAACAAGTTAGGCGTCCTCTACTTTGTTGTTGCAAGTTTTACGTGGCTGCTACGGGCTGAGCAAGAACCGTTCTTACCTACGCATCAAAACCACAGCGATAGTTTGTCAAATAGACTCCGTTTTAACCTTCTCAAGGACGGGCGTAGCCACTTTTCAGTTCAACTAAAGTTGGAGAGACAGGTCTTCCACAAGCCATCTATGTGCAAAGCACGCGTCGAGGAACCGGTCTCGCGTGGAAATGCACGCGTAAGGTTGGTCCGGATCGTGCGTCCAACAATACCGCTGAACCAAAGTATGACATGCTGGTAGGCGGTATGACTTGTATCGTCCACAACTCACTTGTGTTCTACTCGTGCATATGACATCTACGCATAAAACCAGGCTCGGATGCCCTTTGTTGGGGAGCGTAGTAATTTCAAAAATTTCCTACGATCACGCAAGACCATGGTGATGGCATAGCAACGAGAGGGAAGAGTGTCCGTCCACGTACCCTCGTGAGACCGTAAGCGGGCGTTATAACAACGTGGTTGATGTAGTCGTGCGTCTTCACGATCCGACCGATCGATCCCGAGCGTCACGGCACCTCCGAGTTACGCACACGTTCAGCTCGATGGCGATCCCGGACTCCGATCCCAAAGTGTCGGGGATGAGTTCCGTCGACCTGACGGCGTGGTGGCGATGTTGATGCTCCACCGACGCAGGGCTTCGCCTAAGCTCATGACGATATGTCTTCTCCGGCGCGAGGCTTCGCCTAAGCTCATAGCGATATGACCGAGGTGGAATATGGTGGAAGGGGCACCTGACACGGCTAAGGAAAGATCCGTAGATCAACTTGTGTCTTGGGGTGCCCCTGCCCCGTATATAAAGGAGCCAAGGGGAGGTGGCGGCCCAAGGGGGCGCGCAAGGAGTCCTACTCCCTCGGGAGTAGGACTCCTCCTCCAATCCTAGTTGGATTAGGATTCCGGGAGGAAGAGAGAGAGGGGCGGCCCACCTTTCCTAGTCCTAATAGGACTAGGGAAAGAAGCGTGACCACCTAGGGCTGCCCTTCTCCTTTCCTCTAAGGCCCACTATGGGCCCATGTAGTTCAGGGGGTTCGGTAACCTCCGGTACTCCGGTAAATTCGATTTCACTCGGAACCATTCAAGTCCAAACATAGGCTTCCAATATATCAATCTTTATGTCTCGACCATTTCGAGACTCCTCGTCATGTCCGTGATCACATCCGGGACTCGAACAACCTTCTGCATCAATACTTATAAACTCATTATGAACTGTCATCGAAGCGTTAAGCGTGCGGACCCTACGGGTTCGAGAACTATGTAGACATGACCTAGAACTATTCTCGGTCAATAACCAATAGCGGAACCTGGATGCCCATATTGGTTCCTACATATTCTCTGAAGATCTTTTATCGGTCAAACCGCATAACGACATCGTTGTTCCCTTTGTCATCGGTATGTTACTTACCCGAGATTCGATCGTCGGTATCCAATACCTAGTTCAATCTCGTTACCGGTAAAGTCTCTTTACTCGTTCCGTAATACATCATCTCACAACTAACACATTAGTTGCAATGCTTGCAAGGCTTATGTGATGTGCATTACCGAGAGGGCCCAGAGATACCTCTCCAGAGCAATCGGAGTGACAAATCCTAATCTCGAAATATGCCAACCCAACATGTACCTTCGGAGACACCTGTAATGTACCTTTATAATCACCCGATTACGTTGTGACGTTTGGTAGCACCAAAGTGTTCCTCGGGCAAACGGGAGTTGCATAATCTCATAGTCATAGGAACATGTATAAGTCATGAAGAAAAGCACTAGCAACAAACTATACGATCGGTGCTATGCTAATGGAATGGGTCATGTCAATCGGATCATTCAACCAATGATGTGATCCCGTTAATCAAATAACAACTCCTTTGTTCATGGTTAGGAAACACAACCATCTTTGATTAACGAGCTAGTCAAGTAGAGGCATACTAGTGACACTCTGTAGGTTTATGTATTCACACATGTATTATGTTTCCGGTTAATACAATTCTAGCATGAATAATAAACATTTATCATGATATAAGGAAATAAATAATAACTTTATTATTGCCTCTAGGGCATATTTCCTTCAGCGGGATCTACATGTGAAGCGGAGTACATGCAGCCTCGGAGGCAGCACATGAAGCAATTTGGGCGAAGGAGTTCATCACCGACCTAGGAGTCATACCCAATGCGTCGTAGCCGATCAAACTCTTCTGTGACAACACTGGAGCTATTGCACTTGCCAAGGAGCCCAGGTTTCACAAGAAGACCGAGCACATCAAGCGTCGCTTCAACTCCATTCGTGAAAATGTTCAAGATGGGGACATAGAAATTTGCAAAGTGCATACGGATCTGAATGTCGCAGATCCGTTGACTAAACCTCTTCCGCGAGCTAAACATGATCAACACCAGAACTCTATGGGTGTTCGATTCATCACAATGTAACTAGATTATTGACTCTAGTGCAAGTGGGAGACTATTGGAAATATGCCCTAGAGGCAATAATAAAAGTATTATTATTATATTTCCTTGTTCATGATAATTGTCTTTTATTCATGCTATAATTGTATTATCCGGAAATTGTAATACACGTGTGAATACATAGAGCACAATATGTCCCTAGTGAGCCTCTAGTTGACTAGCTCGTTGATCAACAGATAGTCATGGTTTCCTGACTATGGACATTGGATGTCATTGATAACGGGATCACATCATTAGGAGAATGATGTGATGGACAAGACCCAATCCTAAGCATAGCACAAGATCGTGTAGTTCGTTTTGCTAGAGCTTTTCCAATGTCAAGTATCTCTTCCTTAGACCATGAGATCGTGTAACTCCGGATACCGTAGGAGTGCTTTGGGTGTACCAAACGTCCTGGCGTGGCGGGTGACTATAAAGGTGCATTACAGGTATCTCCAAAAGTGTCTGTTGGGTTGACCTTGATCGAGGCTGGGATTTGTCACTCCGTATGACGGAGAGGTATCACTGGGCCCACTCGGTAGTGCATCATCATAATGAGCTCAAAGTGACCAAATGTTTGGTCACGGGATCATGCATTACAGATGCGAGTAAAGTGACTTGCGGCAGCGAGATTGAGCGAGGTATTGGGATACCGACGATCGAATCTCGAGCAAGTAAAATACCGATTGATAAAGGGAATAGTATCTGAGGTTGATTGAATCCTCGACATCGTGGTTCATCCGATGATATCATCGAGGAGCATGTGGGAGCCAACATGGGTATCCGGATCCCGCTGTTGGTTATTGCCCGAGAGCCGTCTCGGTCATGTATGCATGTCTCCCGAACCCGTAGGGTCTACACTTAAGGTTCGGTGGCGCTAGGGTTGTATGAATATGAGTATGCAGCAAACCGAATGTTGTTCGGAGTCGAATGAGATCCTGGGCGTCACTAGGAGTTAGGAATGGTCCGGAGGTAAAGATTTATATATAGGAAGTCTTATTTTGGTCGCCGGAAAAGTTTCAGCGTTATCGGTATTGTACCGAGAGTGCGAAAGGGGTCCGGGGTCCACCTGCCCGGGGGCCACATGGGTGTGGGGGTGCGCCTTGGCCTATATGGGCCAAGGGCACCAGCCCCAAGAGGCCCATGCGCCAAGATATAAGAAAAGGGAGAGTCCTAAAGGGAAGGCACCTTGAGGTGCCTTGGGGAGATGGACTCCTCCCCCTCTTGGACGCACCCCTTCCTTGGAGTAAGGGGCAAGGCTGCGCCCTTCCCTCTCTCTTGCACCTATATAAAGGGAGGGAGGGAGGGTGGCGGGACCACAAGCTGGCGCCTCCCTCCTCCTGCAACACCTCCTCCTCCTCCCGTAGTTGCTTAGCGAAGCCTGGGAGTTCTGCTGCATCCACCACCACGCCGTCGTGCTACTGGATCATCATCAACCTCTCCTTCCCCCTTGCTAGATCAAGAATGAGGAGACGTCATCCACTCCGTACGTGTGTTGAACGCGGAGGTGCTGTCCGTTCAGCACTAGGTCATCGGTGATCTGAATCACGGCGAGTACGACTCCATCATCCCGTTCCATTGAGCGCTTCCGCCTGTGATCTACAAGTGGTATGTGGATGGAATCACTCTCCCATGACTCGTTGCTTAGATGAACTCATAGATGGATCTTGGTGAAACCGTAGGAAAAATTTTAATTTTACGCAGCGTTCCCCAACAGTGGCATCATGAGCTAGGTCTATGCGTAGTTCTCTGTTGCACGAGTAGAACACAATTTTGTTGTGGGCGTAGATCTTGTCAACTTGCTTGCCGCTACTAGTATTATCTTGCTTCAGCGGTATTGTGGGATGAAGCGGCCCGGACCAACCTTACACGTACGCTTACGTGAGACCAGTTCCACCGACTAACATGCACTAGTTGCATAAGGTGGCTGGCGGGTGTTTGTCTCCCACTTTAGTTGGAGCGGATTCGATGAAAAGGGTCCTTATGAAGGGTAAATAGAAGTTGACAAAATCACGTTGTGGTTATTCGTAGGTAAGAAAAGCGTTCTTGCTAGAACCCAATTGCAGCCACGTAAAAGATGCAACAACAATTAGAGGACGCCTAACTTGTTTTTGCAGCAATTGTTTTGTGATATGATATGGCCAAAGTTGTGATGAATGATGAACGATATATGTGATGTATGAGATCATGTTCTTGTAATAGGAATCACGACTTGCATGTCGATGAGTATGACAACGGCGAGAGCCATAGGAGTTGTCTTTATTTTTTGTATGACCTGCGTGTCATTGAAGAACGCCATGTAAATTACTTTACTTTATTGCTAAACGCGTTAGCCATAGAAGTAGAAGTAGTCGTTGGCGTGACAACTTCATGAAGACACGATGATGGAGATCATGATGATGGAGATCATGGTGTCATGCCGGTGACAGGATGATCATGGAGCCCGAAGATGGAGATCAAAGGAGCTATGTGATATTGGCCATATCATGTCACTACTATATATAATTGCATGTGATGTTTATTATGTTTATGCATCTTGTTTACTTAGAACGACGGTAGTAAATAAGATGATCCCTCATAACAATTTCAAGAAAGTGTTCTCCCTAGCGTGCACCGTTGCTAAAGTTCGTCGTTTGAAGCACCACGTGATGATCGGGTGTGATAGATCCTTACGTTCACATACAACGGTGTAAGACATTTTTACACATGCATAAACACTTAGGGTTAACTTGTGAGCCTAGCATGTATGCAGACATGGCCTTGGAACACAAGAGACCGAAAGGTCGAACATGAGTCGTCTGGAAGATACGATCAACATGGAGATGTTCACCGCCGATGACTAGTCCGTCTCACATGATGATCGGACACGGCCTAGTCGACTCGGATCATGTAACACTTAGATGACTAGAGGGATGTCAAATCTGAGTGGGAGTTCATTAAATAATTTGATTAGATGAACTTAATTATCATGAACATTAGTATAAAATCTTTGCAAAATGTCTTGTAGATCAAATGGCCAGCGCTCATGTCACCATGAACTTCAACGCGTTCCTAGAAAACCAAAATTTGAAAGGCGATGGCAGCAACTATTGATTTGGGTAGGAACACGAAATATCATCCTCATAGCAGCCAAGAAGCAGTATGTCCTAGAAGCACCGCTAGGTGATGCACCCATCGAAGAACCAAGACATTATGAATGCTTGGTACTCTCGTCTTGATGATTACTCCCTCGTTCGATGCGGCATGCTTTACTGACTTAGAACCGGGCTCCAAAAGCGTTTTGAGCAACACGGAGCATATGAGATGTTCGAGGAGCTGAAAATGGTTTTCCAAGCTCATGCCGGGTCGAGAGATATGAAGTCTCGACAAGTTCTATAGTTGTAAGATGGAGGAAAAGAGTTACATCGGTGAGCACATACTCAAAATATGCAGGTTGCACAACCGCTTTGTCCCGGTGGACATTAACCTCCTGGACGAGGCGGTCATCGATGTAATCCTTGATCGCTCCCACCAAGCTACAAGAGCTTTGTGATGAAATACAATATGCGGGGATGGTGAAAACTATTCACGAAGTATTTTCAATGCTTTGAAGTCGTGAGAGGTAGAAATCAAGAAGGAGCATCAAGTGTTGATGGTCAATTAAACCACTAAGTTCAAGAAGGGCAAGGAAAGAAGAACTTCAAGAAGGACGGCAAGGATGTTGCGGCGCCGGGAAGCCGATTCTTGGGAAGAAGTCAAAGATTGGACCCAAGCTTGAGACTGAGTGCTTTTATTGCAAAGGGAAGGTCCTTTGGGCGGGCGCCCCAAATACTTAGCAGACAAGAAGGCCGGCAACACTAAAGGTATATTTGATATACATGTAATTGATGTGTACCTTACCGATTACTCGTAGTAACTCACAGGTATTTGATACGGTGCCGTTGCTCATATATGTAACTCACGGCAGGAGCTGCGGAATAAGCGGAGGCTGGCGAAGGGCGAGGTGACGATGCGCTCGGGAATGGTTCCAAGGTCGATGTGATCGCCGTCGACACGCTACCTCTACATTTACCTACGGGATTAGTTTTAAACCTCAATAATTGTTATTTAGTGCCAAGTTTGAGCATGAACATTGTATCGGGATCTCGTTTAATCTGAGATGGCTACTCATTTAAATCCGAGAATAATGGTTGTTCTATTTATATGAGAGAAATGTTTTATGGTCATGCTCCGATGGTCAATGGTTTATTCTTAATGAATCTCGAGCGTAATGTTACACATGTTCATAGTGTGAATACCAAAAGATGTAAAGTTGATAACGATAGTCCCACATACTTGTGGCACTGCCGCCTTGGTCACATTGGTGTCAAGCGCATGAAGAAGCTCCATGCTGATGGACTTTTAGAGTCTCTCGATTATGAATCATTTGATGTTGGAAATATGCCCTAGAGGCAATAATAAATTAGTTATTATTATTATATTTCCTTGTTCATGATAATCGTTTATTATCCATGCTATAATTGTATTGATAGGAAACTCAAATACATGTGTGGATACATAGACAACACCATGTCCCTAGCAAGCCTCTATTGGCTAGCTCGTTGATCAATAGATGGTTACGGTTTCGACCATGGACATTGGATGTCATTGATAACGGGATCACATCATTAGGAGAATGATGTGATGGACAAGACAATCCTAAGCCTAGCACAAAGATCGTAGTTCGTATGCTAAAGCTTTTCTAATGTCAAGTATCATTTCCTTAGACCATGAGATTGTGCAACTCCCGGATACCGTAGGAATGCTTTGGGTGTACCAAACGTCACAACGTAACTGGGTGACTATAAAGGTGCACTACAGGTATCTCCGAAAGCAGGGGCGGAGCCAGGATTTAGGTATAGGGGGGGCCAAGCGAAGTTGATAAACCAAAAAATTTATGTGCGAAAAAAAAACATACAACGTAATATCATATTAATGTGTCGTTTCAACGCAATAAAAATATAGTTACATTTGTGTTAGTCTAAATTTCTCCTGCAATTGCCAATAAAATCAAATTATTAATAATTTCATCAGAAGATAACCTAATTTCTAAATACTTTCCTTTTCAATTTAGATTATCTTGCAATTCTGAACAAGTCGTCTCCATTTGGACCGGGATTGGCAACTTGCACATTAGCCCCGTTAACTATATCATTAGATTGGGAACCCAATACAACATGCTTAAAAGTTAAATGAATTATTATGATGTTTGTCGGTGCTTTTCTTTTCATAACCCCTTTTTGAGTTTTGCTAATGCTTTTCATAACTACTTGGCAGATCAAACTATGAAAAGAAATTTCAAAGGAACTACTGTCGTAAATCACCATTAGAATAAGTAAAACTGGATATGCAATTTAGGCAGCATAGATGAGGTTTGAGAAAGAATAGCAGACTGTTTTAGTGATGCTAACCTTGACTAGTTGACTTGGGCATTTGGAGATCTGGCGGGAGTAGTCTGCAAGATTGCTCATCGCGGAGCAGGTCTTGGGATTAATTTAATCGGACTCAAATCTGATCATGGCCGGGGAGGCGGGGAGGCAGCCACGGCCAGTAACCGCCTCAAATCACATCGGGGTTAATCATTTTTAGGGTAAATAACGCTACTACTAGTACTTTTTGTTTAGAGAACCATGGGCGACGCCATGACCAAAGTGGGCTTTATTATGGGCCTTTACCTTTTGCAGATTTTACTCTATTGAGGGGGGCCAAGTACGTCCAGTAATCCAGTTTTATCACTAAATACTCCTAGGTGTTATAGAAATCGTCGATCGTTAGGGGGGGCCAGGCCCCTGCTCGCCCCCCCTTGGCTCCGCCACTGTCCGAAAGTGTCTGTTGGGTTGGCACGAATCGAGACTGGGATTTGTCACTCCGTGTCAACGGAGAGGTATCTCTGGGCCCACTCGGTAGGACATCATCATAATGTGCACAATGTGACCAAGGGGTTGATCACGGGATGATGTGTTACGGAACGAGTAAAGAGACTTCTTGGGAAGCGAGATTGAACAAGGTATCGGGATACAAGCGATCGAATCTCGGGCAAGTACAATACCGCTAGGCAAAGGGAATTGTATCACGGGATTGATTGAGCCCTTGACATCGTGGTTCATCCGATGAGATCATCGTGGAACATGTGGGAGCCAACATGGGTATCCAGATCCGTTGTTGGTTATTGACGGAGAACGTCTCGGTCATGTCTACATGTCTCCCGAACCCGTAGGGGTCTACACATAAGGTTCGATGGCGCTAGGGTTATAAAGGAAGTTTGTATGTGGTTACCGAATGTTGTTCGAGTCCCGGATGAGATCCAGGATGCCACGAGGAGTTAGGAATGGTCCGGAGGTAAAGATTTATATATGGGAAGTCTGTTTTGGTCAAGGAAAAGTTTGAGGCGATATCGGTAATGTCTGGGACCACGGGAGGGTCGAGGTCCACCAAGTGGGGCCACCTGCCCCGAGAAGGTTGCGTGGGCCAAGTGTGGGAGGGACCAGCCCCTAGGAGGGCTGGTGCGCTTCTAAAGGGGCCCAAGCGCAGGGGAGTGGGAGGGCAAACCCTAGTTCAGATGGGCCTTAAGGCCCACCTAGTGGGCGCCTCCCCTCTTCCCCCTCTTGGCCGCCCCCCAAAACCCATCTAGGGCTGGCCGCCACCCCTAGGGGGTGGAAACCCTAGAGGGGGCGCAGCCCTCCCCTTCCCCTATATATATGAGGCCTATGGGGCTGCCCATAACACACGAGAGCCTCCCTCTCCAGGCGCAGCCCTGCCTCTCCTCCTCCTCCTCTCCCTTGGTGCTTGGCGAAGCCCTGCGGGATTGCCACGCTCCTCCACCACCACCACGCCGTTGTGCTGCTGCTGGATGAAGTCTTCCTCAACCTCTCCCTCTCTCCTTGCTGGATCAAGGCGTGGGAGGCGTCACGGGCTGTCACGTGTGTTGAGCAGCGGAGGTGCCGTCCGTTCGGCACTAGGATCTCCGGTGATTTGAATCACGACGCAATGCGACTCCATCAACCCTGTTCACATGAACGCTTCCGCTTAGCGATCTACAAGGGTATGTAGATGCACTCTCCTTCCCTCGTTGCTAGAATCTCCATAGATTGATCTTGGTGATGCTTAGAAAATTTTGAATTTACCTTTCGTTCCCCAACGGTGGCATCATGAGCTAGGTCTATTGCGTAGATTCTTTGCAGTAGAACACAAAGTAGTTGTGGGCATTGATTTTGTTCAATATGCTTACCGTTACTAGTCCAATCTTGTTTGACGGTATTGTGGGATGAAGCGGCGGACCGACCTTACGTACTCTTCGTGAGACAGGTTCCACCGGTGACATGCACTTGGTGCATAAGGTGGCTAGCGGGTGCAGTCTCTCCCACTTTAGTCGAACGGATTCGATGAAAAGGGTCCTTATGAAGGGTAAATAGCAATTGGCATATCACGTTGTGGTTTTGCGTAGGTAAGAAAGCGTTCTTGCTAGAAACCCATAGCAGCCACGTAAAACATGCAAACAACAATTAGAGGGCGTCTAACTTGTTTTTGCGAGGGTATGCTATGTGATGTGATATGGCCAAGAAGAATGTGATGAATGATATGTGATGTATGAGATTGATCATGTTCTTGTAATAGGATTCACGACTTGCATGTCGATGAGTATGACAACGGTAGGAGCCATAGGAGTTGTCTTTATTTATTGTATGACCTGCGTGTCATTAAACAACGCCATATAATTACTTTACTTTATTGCTAACGGTAGCCATAGTAGTAGAAGTAATAGTTGGCGAGACAACTTCATGAAGACACGATGATGGAGATCATGATGATGGAGATCATGGTGTCATGCGGTAACGATGATGATAATGGAGCCCGAAGATGGAGATCAATGGAGCTATATGATATTGGCCATATCATGTCACTACTATATAATTGCATGTGATGTTTATTATGTTTATGCATCTTGTTTACTTAGAGCAGCGGTAGTAAATAAGATGATCCCTTACAACAATTTCAAGAAGTGTTCTCCCTAAGCGTGCACCGTTGCCAAAAGTTCGTAAGCTTCTAAGCACCACGTGATGATCGGGTGTGATGATTCTTACGTTCACATACAGCGGGTGTTGTGAGCCTAGCATGTCTGAGACATGGCCTCGGAACACACGCAATACACTTAGGGTTAACTTGACGAGCCTAGCATGTACAGACATGGCTTGAACCACGAGACCGAAAGGTCGAGCATGAGTCGTATAGTAGATACGATCAACATGAAGATGTTCACCGATGAAGACTAGTCCGTCTCACGTGATGATCGGACACGGCCTAGTTGACTCGGATCATGTAATCACTTAGATGACGGAGGGATGTCTATCTGAGTGGGAGTTCATAAGATGAACTTAATTATCTTGAACATAGTCAAAAGACCTTTTGCAAATTATGTCGTGGCTCGGCGCTTTAGTTCCTTTGTTTAGATATGTTCCTAGAGAAAATATAGTTGAAAGTTGTGATGGCGATTATGCGGACAGTAGAAAGCTTATGTCCTTAATGCACCGCTCGGTGTCTTTGAACCCCAAGCGTCGTTTGTGGATGCTTGAACATCGGACATACACGTTTTGATAACTACGTGATAGTTCGGTTGAGCGGTTTAGAGTAGAGGCACCAAAGGCGTTTGAAGCGTCGCGGAACATATAAGATGTTTGAGGGCTGAAATTGGGATTTCGGGCTCGTGCCCATGTCAAGAGGTATGAGACCTCCGGCGATTTTCTTAGCCTGCAAACTAAGAGAAAAGCTCAATCGTTGAGTTTGTGCTCGATTGTGCGAGTGCAATGATCACTTGAATCGAGTGGGAGTTAATCTTCTGATGAGATAGTGATGTTACTCCAAAGTCATTGCCACCAAGCTGCTAGAGCTTCGTGATGAACTATAACATATCGAGGATAGATATGATGATCCTTGAAGTGTTCGCGATGTTTGACACATGAAAGTAGAAGTCAAGTAGGAGCATCAATTGTTGATGGTTGGTAAAACCACTAGTTTCAAGAAGGGCAAGGGCAACAAGGGATACTTCATGAAGCGGCAAAAGCAGTTCTTGCTCTAGTGAAGAAACCCAAGGTTGAACCCAAACCCGAGACTAAGTGCTTACGTAATAAGGGGAGCAGACCTTTGGACCGTAACCACCCTAGATACTTGGTAGATGAGAAGGTTGGCAAGGTCGATAGAAGTATATTGGATATACATTATGTTAATGTGTACTTTACTAGTACTCCTAGTAGCACCGGTATTAGATACCGGTTCGGTTGCTAAGTGTTAGTAACTTTCGAAATAAAAGGCTACGGAATAAGCGGAGACTAGCTAAAGGTGGTGACGATATGTGTTGGAAGTGTTTCCAAGGTTGATGTGATCAAGCATCATACGCTCCCTCTACCATCGAGATTGATGTTAAACCTAAATAATTGTTATTTGGTGTTTGCGTTGAGCATAGACATGATTGGATTATGTCTATCTAATCTGATTATTCATTTAAGGAGAATAATGGTTACTCTATTTATTTGAATAATACCTTCAATGGTCTTGCACCTAAAGGAATGGTTTATTGAATCTCGATCGTAGTGATACACATTTTCATGCCAAAAGATACAAGATAGTAATGATAGTACCACTTACTTGTAGCGCTTGCCATGTAAGTCATAAAAGCATGAAGAAGCTCCATGTTGATGGATCTTTGGACTCACTTTCGTTTTTGAAAAGTTTGAGACATGTGAACCATGTCTATTGGTGTATACGCATGAAGAAACTCCATGCAGATGGATCGTTTGGACTCGCTTGATTTTGAATCACTTGAGATATGCAAATCATACCACATGGGCAAGATGGTGAAAAGCCTCGGTTTCGGTAAGATGGAACAAGATAGCAACTTGTTGGAAGTAACACATTTTGATGTGTGCAGTCCAATGAGTGCTTTGAGGCATCTGATGAATATCGTTATGTTCTTACTTCACGAGATGATTTGAGTAGATGTTGAGTATATTTACTTGATGAAACACAAGTCTGAATTATTGAAAGGTTCAAGTAATTTGAGTGAAGTTGAGGATCTTCGTGACAAGAGGATAAAATGTCTGTGATGTGATCATAGAGATGAATATCTGAGTTGCGAGTTTGGTACACAATTGAGACATTGTGGAAATTGTTTCACAACTAGTACCGCCTGGAACACCATAGTGTGATGGTGTGTCCGGACATCATAGTTGCACCCTATTAGATATGGTGCGTACCATGATGTCTCTTATCGAATTACCACTATCGTTCATGGGTTAGGCATTAGAGACAACCGCACTCACTTTAATAGGGTACCACGTAATTCCGTTGAGACGACACCGTTTGGAGAAACCTAAGTTGTCGTTTCTTAAAAGTTTGGGGCTGCGACGCTTATGTGGAAAGGTTTCAGGTTGATAAGCTCGAACACAAAGCGGACAAAATGCATCTTCATAGGACACCCAAAACAGTTGGGTATACCTCCTAATTCAGATCCGGAAGCAATAGGGTTTGTTTCTTGAATCGGGTCCTTTCTCAAGGAAAAGTTTGTCTCGAAAAGTTGAGTGGGAGGATGGTGGAGACTTGATGAGGTTATTGAACCGTCACTTCAACTAGTGTGTAGCAGGAGCACGAGGAAGTTGTTCCGTGGCACCTACACCAATTGAAGTAGAAGCTTATGATAGTGATCATGAAGTTTGGATCAAGTCACTAACGTGCCTCGTGAGGGAGACAAGGATGCGTACTACTTGAGTGATGCGCAATCACATCTTGAAGGACATGTTGCTGAACAACAATGAACCTCTGAGCTATGGAGAAGCGATGGTGGGCCCAAATTCCGACAAATGGTTAGAAGCCATGAAATCCGAGATAGTATCCATATATCAGAACAAAGCATGGACTTTGGTGGACTTGCCCGATGATCGGCAAGCCATTGAAATAAATGGATCTTTAAGAAGAAGGCGGACGTGGGCGGTAATGTCACCGTCTATGAAGCTCGACTTGTGGCAAAGAGTTTTTCACAAGTTCAAGGAGTTGACTACGATGAGATTTTCACATCCGTAGCAATGCTTAAGTCCGTCGGAATCATGTTAGCATTAATGCATTTATGAAATCTGGCGAGATGGATGTCAAGGCGAGTTTCCTTACAGTTTTCATAAGGAAAGGTTGTATGTGATACAATCGAGAAAGGTTTTGTCGATCCTAAGGATGCTAAAAGGTATGCTAGCACCGGTGATCCTTCTAAGAACGGAGTAAGCATCTCGGAGTTGGAATGTGCACTTTGATGAGATGATCAAAGATTTTGGGTTTATACAAAGTTTATGAGAAACTTGTATTTCCAAAGAAGTGAGTGGGAGCACTATGGAATTTCTGACAACAATATGTTGTTGACATATTGATGATCAGAAATGATGTAGAATTTCTAGAAAGCATATAGGGATGTTTGAAAAGTGTTTTCAATGGAAAACCTGGATTAAGCTACTTGAACATTGAGCATCAAGATCTATAAGGATAGATCAAAATGCTTAATGGTACTTTCAAATGAGCATATACCTTGACATGATCTTGAAAGTGTTCAAGATGGATCGATCGAAAGAAGGAGTTCTTGCACGAGATGTAAGGTATGAAGTTAAGAGTTAAAGCTCGACCACGGCGGAAGAGAGAGAAAGGGCGAAGGTCGTCCCCTATGCTTCGGGCGTAGGCTCTACGGTATGCTATGTTATGTACCGCAGGAAGTGTGCCTTGCCATGAGTCGGTCGAGGGTACAAGAATGATCCAAGAATGGATCATTGGACATGATCAAAATTGTCCTTGTAGTAAATAAGGACATGTTTCTCGATTATGGAGGTGATAAAGAGTTTGGCGTAAAGGGTTACGTCAATGCAAGCTTTAACACCTATCCGAGTGACTCTGAGTAGCAAACCGGATACGTATAGTGGAGCAACCATTTGGAATAGTTTCAAATGGAGCGTGAAAGCAGCGTTTATAATATGACCTAGAATTTTCAAAGCACACACGGATCTGAAAGGTTCAGACCCGTTGACTAAAACCCGTTGACTAAAACCTCTCTCACAAGCAAAACATGATCAAACCTCAGAACTCATTGAGTCTAAATCACATGATGATGTGAACTAGTTCTGAGACACTAGTAAACTCTTTGGGTGTTGGTCACATGGCGATGTGACCTATCGATGTTAATCACATGACGATGTGAACTAGATTATTGACTCTAGTGCAAGTGGGAGGCTGTTGGAAATATGCCCTAGAGGCAATAATAAATTAGTTATTATTATTATATTTCCTTGTTCATGATAATCGTTTATTATCCATGCTATAATTGTATTGATAGGAAACTCAAATACATGTGTGGATACATAGACAACACCATGTCCCTAGCAAGCCTCTATTGGCTAGCTCGTTGATCAATAGATGGTTACGGTTTCTGACCATGGACATTGGATGCCATTGATAACGGGATCACATCATTAGGAGAATGATGTGATGGACAAGACCCAATCCTAAGCCTAGCACAAAGATCATAGTTCGTATGCTAAAGCTTTTCTAATGTCAAGTATCATTTCCTTAGACCATGAGATTGTGCAATTCCGGATACCGTAGGAATGCTTTGGGTGTACCAAGCGTCCTGGCGTGGCTGGGTGACTATAAAGGTGCACTACGGTATCTCCGAAAGTGTGCATTGGGTTGTACGAATCGAGGCGGGATTTGTCACTCCGTGTCAGCGGAGAGGTATCTCTGGGCCCACTCGGTAGGACATCATCATAATGTGCACAATGTGACCAAGGGGTTGATCACGGGATGATGTGTTACGGAGCGAGCAAAGAGACTTGCGAAGCGAGATTGAACAAGGTATCGGGATAAAGCGATCGAATCTCGGGCAAGTACAATACCGCTAGGCAAAGGGAATTGTATACGGGATTGATTGAGTCCTTGACCTCGTGGTTCATCCGATGAGATCATTGTGGAACATGTGGGAGCCAACATGGGTATCCAGATCCCGTTGTTGGTTATTGACCGGAGAACGTCTCGGTCATGTCTACATGTCTCCCGAACCCGTAGGGTCTACACACTTAAGGTTCGATGACGCTAGGGTTATAAAGGAAGTTTGTATGTGGTTGCGAATGTTGTTGAGTCGGATGAGATCCGGGGCATACGAGGAGTTCCGGAATGGTCGGGAGGTAAAGATTTATATATGGGAAGTCTGTTTTGGTCATAGGAAAAGTTTGAGGCGATATCGGTAATGTCTGGGACCACCGGGAGGGTCGGGGGTCCACCAAGTGGGGCCACCTGCCCCGAGAAGGTTGCGTGGGCCAAGTGTGGGAGGGACCAGCCCTAGGAGGGCTGGTGCGCCCCACAAAGGGCCCAAGCGCAGGAGGAGTGGGAGGGGCAAACCCTAGTTCGAGATGGGCCTTAAGGCCCACCTAGTGGCGCCTCCCTCTTCCCCTCTTGGCCGCCCCCAAAACCCATCTAGGGCTGGCCGCCACCCCTAGGGGGTGGAAACCCTAGAGGCGCAGCCCTCCCTTCCCTATATATATGAGGCCTATGGGGCTGCCCATAACACACGAGCCTCCCTCTCCAGGCGCAGCCACTGCCTCTCCTCCTCCTCCTCTCCCTTGGTGCTTGGCGAAGCCTGCTTGGGATTGCCACGCTCCTCCACCACCACTGCGCCGTTGTGCTGCTGCTGGATGAAGTCTTCCTCAACCTCTCCCTCTCTCCTTGCCGGATCAAGGCGTGGGAGGCGTCCTTGGGCTGTGCGTGTGTTGAGCAGCGGAGGTGCCGTCCGATTCGGCACTAGGATCTCCAGTGATTTGAATCACGGCAGTGCGACTCCATCAACCCCGTTCACATGAACGCTTCCGCTTAGCGATCTACAAGGGTATGTAGATGCACTCTCCTTCCCTCGTTGCTAGAATCTCCATAGATTGATCTTGGTGATGCGTAGAAAATTTTGAATTTCTGCTACGTTCCCCAACATTTGACACATGCGAACCATGCCTCATGGGCAAGATGACCAAGACTCCGTTCTCCGGAACAATGGAGCGAGCAACCAACTTATTGGAAATCATACATACCGATGTGTGCGGTCCAATGAGTGTTGAGGCTCATGGAGGATATCGTTATGTTCTCACTCTCGCGATGACTTGAGTAGATATGGGTATGTCTACTTGATGAAACACAAGTCTGAGACCTTTGAAAAGTTCAAGGGATTTCATAATGAAGTAGAGAATCAACGTGACCGAAAGATAAAATTATTGCGATCAGATCGTGGAGGAGAATATTTAAGTCACGAATTTGGTACACACTTAAGGAAATGTGGAATCGTTTCACAACTCACGCCGCTGGAACACCTCGGTAATAACGGTGTATCCGAACATCGTAATCGCACTCTATTGGATATGGTGCGATCTATGATGTCTCTTACTAATTTACCGCTATCATTTTGGGGATACGCTCTAGAGACAACTACATTCACATTAAATAGGGCACCGTCTAAATCCGTTGAGACGACACCATATGAATTATGGTTTGGGAAGAAACCTAAGCTGTCGTTTCTAAAAGTTTGGGGATGCGATGCTTATGTCAAGAAACTTCAAGAAAAGCTCGAACCCAAAGTCGGAAAAATGCGTCTTCATAGGATACCCTAAGGAAACCATTGGGTATACCTTCTACCTTAGATCCGAAGGCAAGATCTTTGTTGCCAAGAAGCGGATCCTTTACGGAAAAAGAGTTTCTCTCGAAAGGAGTAAGTGGGAGGAAAGTAGAACTTCGATGAAGTATTACCTCTTGAACCGGAAAGTAGTGCAGCTCGGAAAATGTTCCTATGGTGCCTACACCTATTGGAGAGGAAATTAATGATGATGATCAAGGTACTTGGATCAAGTTGCTCTTGAACCCGTGGGTCCACAAGGACACGTTCCACACCCAGTGGTATGGCAACCACATCACGGAAATCATGTTGTTGAACAACGGTGAACCTTGAACTACGAAGAAGCGATGGCGGGCGGATTCAAACAAATGGCTTGAAGCCATGCAATCCGAGATAGGATCCATGTATGAAAACAAAGTATGGACTTTGACAGACTTGCCCGATGATCGGCGAGTGATAGAAAACAAATGGATCTTTAAGAAGAAGAAGGCGGACGCGGATGGTAATGTTACCATCTATAAAGCTCGACTTGTCGCTAAGGGTTATCGACAAGTTCAAGGGATTGACTATGATGAGACTTTCTCTCCCGTGGCGAAGCTTAAGTCCGTCCGAATCATGTTAGCAATTGCCGCATACTATGATTATGAGATATGGCGGATGGGCGTCAAAAGCGGCATTCCTTAACGGTTACCTTAAGGAAGAGTTGTATATGATGCAGCCGGAAGGTTTTGTCGATCCTAAGAATGCTAACAAGGTATGCAAGCTCCAGCGATCCATTTATGGGCTGGTGCAAGCATCTCGAAGTTGGAACATTCGCTTTGATGAGATGATCCGGAAATTGTAATACACGTGTGAATACATAGAGCACAATATGTCCCTAGTGAGCCTCTAGTTGACTAGCTCGTTGATCAACAGATAGTCATGGTTTCCTGACTATGGACATTGGATGTCATTGATAACGGGATCACATCATTAGGAGAATGATGTGATGGACAAGACCCAATCCTAAGCATAGCACAAGATCGTGTAGTTCGTTTTGCTAGAGCTTTTCCAATGTCAAGTATCTCTTCCTTAGACCATGAGATCGTGTAACTCCCGGATCTGATGGGAGTGCTTTGGGTGTACCAAGCGTCACAACGTGGCGGGTGACTATAAAGGTGCATTACGGTATCTCCAAAAGTGTACATTGGGTTGACCTTGATCGAGGCTGGATTTGTCACTCCGTGTATGGCGGAGAGGTATCAACTGGGCCCACTTTCGGTAGTGCATCATCATAATGAGCTCAAAGTGACCAAGTGTTTGGTCACGGGATCATGCATTAAGGTCTGAGTAAAGTGACTTGCGGCAGCGAGATTGAGCGAGGTATTGGGATACCGGCGATCGAATCTCGGGCAAGTAAAAAACCTATTGAAAAAGGGAATAGTAAACGGGGTTAATTGAAACCTCGACATAGAGGTTCATCCGAAGATATCATCGAGGATAATGTGGGAGCCAACATGGGTATCCAGATCCAGCTGTTGGTTATTGCCGAGAGCCGTCTCGGTCATGTGCGCATGTCTCCCGAACCCGTAGGGTCTACACATAAGGTTCGGTGGCGCTAGGGTTGTATGAATATGAGTATGCAGCAAACCGAATGTTGTTGAGTCCGGATGAGATCCGGACATCACGAGGAGTTCGGAATGGTCAGAGGTAAAGATTTATATATAGGAAGTCTTATTTTGGTGTAGGAAAAGTTTCGCGCGTTATCGGTATTGTACCGGGAGTGCCGAAAGGGGTCCGGGGGTCCACCGGGGGGGTCCACCTGCCCCGGGGGGCCACATGGGATGTAGGGGGTGCGCCTTGGCCTATATGGGCCAAGGGCACCAGCCCCAAGAGGCCCATGCGCCAAGATATAAGAAAAAGGGAAGAGTCCTAAAGGGGAAGGCACCTCAGGTGCCTTGGGGAGATGGACTCCTCCCCTCTTGGACGCACCCCTTCCTTGGAGTAAGGGGCAAGGCTGCGCCCTTCCC
The DNA here is from genome assembly GCA_021605145.1 of Aegilops bicornis. NCBI lineage: Eukaryota > Viridiplantae > Streptophyta > Magnoliopsida > Poales > Poaceae > Aegilops > Aegilops bicornis. The sequence continues at coordinate 670,540,966 of CM038673.1, read as the reverse complement.
TCTCTCTTGCACCTATATAAAGGGAGGGAGGGAGGGGTGGCGGGACCACAGCTTGGCGCCTCCTCCTCCTGCAACACCTCCTCCTCCTCCGTAGTTGCTTAGCGAAGCCTGCCGGAGTTCTGCTGCATCCACCACCACGCCCGTCGTCTTCTTTGGATCATCATCAACCTCTCCTTCCCCTTGCTGGATCAAGAATGAGGAGGCGTCATCCGCTCCGTCACGTGTGTTGAGCAGCGGAGGTCTTGTCCGTTCGGCACTAGGTCATCGGTGATCTGAATCACGGCGATCTGACTCCATCATCCCGTTCCATTGAACGCTTCATACCTTGATCTACAAGTGGTATGTGGATGCAATCGCTCTCCCATGACTCGTTGCTTAGATGAAGTCATAGATGGATCTTGGTGAAACCGTAGGAAAATTTTTAATTTTCTGCAACGTTCCCCAACACCACCATATTCACGTCATATTTGGGCTAGATATGAGGGGTGTTGGTCAACCCGTCCATTTAAGACCCGTTTAAGGAGTCCGTCTGGGTCAAAATTTCATGGTCAGTGACCGTGCGGCCCGTCCGAGCATTTGAGGTTGCTTTGTGCGCCCGGCTTTAGATGCTCTTAGGACATCTGATAGTTAATATGTGGCCTTTTTGCCAACAAAAAAAAATGTTGCTTCGCAACAAGAATTGAATAGAGAATTTGATGAGAGGTTTGAAAAGTGGAGCGGTGTGTATGATATAGTAGAATCTCTTTATATTGGTATTATTCCATTAAACATGTTATTATTGGAAAACAAAAAAAAGGACAACGCTAATGCCCACACGTGTGGTGGAAGCCAAACCCGCCCACACGCCCTATAGCACAGAGACTATGTCATGTCACCGCATGTATGCATGTGGAAATCTTTTTAAATTTTCTATTTTTAAAATGTTTTATCTATTAAATGAAAAATCCGATTGAAGATCCATTTTCACCATTAAATCCCTCGCGACAAGATCTTCGAAACTAGATCTCATATCAATATATTTTGACGAACTTTTTTGTTAAAAGTTGCCGTGTCTATTGCTCATGAATTGCCATAATGTTTACACTGAAGTTGTCATGATATGTTTAAGCTATTTTCTTCTACATTTAAAAGTAAATTTTGACATATTATAAAATGGGGAATTAAGAAACTAGACTTGTCATGCATCATAAATTAAAATTGACATGATACATGCACTTAAAATTGCCATGGTTCATACAAAAATATATTTTCATGATCAAAGTACTGGAATTGCCACCGTCAAAAAACTAAAATTTCCATGATCTACAAACTAAAATTGCCACATGGCAACTTTAGTTTAAGCACTATGGCAACTACAGTGTAGACATCATGGCAATTTTTGGGCAAAAAAAATCGTCGAAACATATCAACATGGGGTCTAGTTTGAAGATCTCGTCGAGACGAATTTAATGGTGAAAACAGATTTTTAATTCACTTTTTTAATTAGAAGATAAAACATTTTTAAGCCGAAAATCAAAAAGATTTCTGCTAATGTCTCTGTTCATACGTGGCAAAATGAGTGGTGATGGAGGCGTGTGGGTGATGTGCAAACGCCCACACGTGTGGGCGTTAGTTTTTCGGGAAAAAAATCAAACCATGGAGCCTCATAAATACAGGGTTCGAGAAACTTTGCAAGAACAATAGTATATGGAAGGTGGTCTTGCTTGGGCATTCAGTCATCATATGAACCCTAAAAGAATGCCATCGGTGGGCATTGGATGATTACCTAATCCCAGTGAACGAAACTGCTCTGCATACGATTCATTTTCCTCGTACGCTGGTACGACTAGACTGCAAATGCCATGGCCCACAAACCGAATCACCAACGATTTGTCTCTAATCGTAAGTGTTGGACGGGGAATCCATCGTACGTATAGCAAGGTTTCCCAGTGAAACATCTTCAATCATTCCCACCGGCTTCTTCTTCATAGACTTGTCAGCCATCGCTGCAGTCAGTATCAGTTGATCACCAGGTGCCGGACACCGAAATCATTGAATTGTTCATCGATTTCTGTCCTGCATAACTGCATCTCATGCATGTGCTTTCAATATTTTACAGGATACATAAACAGCAAGAGCGCAATGATGGTTGTCCAATGGGCAACCTGTGAACAAATAGCAAGTCTGCAGAGTTCAGGAATCCAACACTCCAAAACAACGGACAGAGCAAGAGCCAAGAAGCAGGAAAATAGGAATGGTGACACAATCGGCGATTGTCACGCGACAACATCTAAGAACAGCAAGCATTTATTACCTTCCAAATTCTCACAAGGCAGCCGTCGTAGCCCTTCTCATAGTCAAGCAAAAAGCAAAAAAAAAAAAAAATCTAGTTTCACATCACACCATGCAACTAAGAACAAAATCATTATCACCATTCGCCACCACACACTATGGCACTACCTCATGAGCAAACGCCACATTCTCCTCCTAAGTGAAAGAAGCTACTTTTTCTTCAGATCCAAGGGCTCAGCCTGTATTTTCATTATCAAGAACCACACCGTACACAAAGCTCATACGGGCAAGGCGACACATGAAGCACAAGAAGTTATCCATACAGACTCCTAACAGAAGCTGATGTAAAGGTCAACAGAGGACGGGAGCAGTCATGTGGTCGGAAGTGCAGCCCTATCCACCACCAGCAGGCACGGTTCACTCGGTTGTAGTTCCTCGCTGAGCACGCATCCATAGACACTGATGAGAAACAAAATTTTGTCAACATGATGTTCACCCATATAGCTAGACAGAAGGATATGAAGAACAGAAGATGGTATGAAAACTGAAATTGCCTACCTAATGGTACTGATCGACAATCAACTTTGGTCCATCCTCACATTGCCGTGCTTCATTTGAAATCCGTTGTATTATCTTTTTGGTACCCTGACTTCCATTGTTGTGTAAACTTAAGTGCAACTCTTTCAGAACCTTAAGGTGTTCTATACCGTCGACTCCCTCAAAAGCAAAGAACCGCAGATCAAGCCTTTCGAGGTTCGGTGTAGCCTTCTCCAGAAACACCAGTTTTGGCACGTAAGGAGCAGAAAAACGAAGAAGCTTCAGACTCTCGAATCCACCAGGGTGAACTAAGATCATCATGGTAATGTTAGGATGCCCCAAGTGAAGCTGGATCTGTGTGCAAGTGGCTTCCGATTCTAGACCCTGTTCTGCGTCATCAAGAGAAAATGTGAGAGAGAACAGCTTCCTCAGCTGGCTAAGTTGCACCAAAGCATCTGAGCTAAGCATCCCGACTGAGAGCGTTAGCTTTGTCAGTGCGTCCAGCTCAATGATCCATTTTGGGAGATTAACCACTTTCGCCTGCAGTTTGCAAGACAGCTCAAGGGCATTCAGAAACTTGGGCGGGGAGGAGAGACAACCCCATGAGCTGAGAAAACCAGCAGACTCATCATCAATTACAAGGGTTTGGAGCGAGTAGCCACAAAGATCTTCAATAGAGAACCTCAATTCATCAAAAAGTTTACCCTCATTCTCGATGTTCAACTTGTAGATTACAAGCTTCCTCAGCTTGGTCAGCTGACGGAAATCTGCTACTGAAGATGGTCCTTCGACAATTTCGATGCCTGACAGTACACAGAGGGATTTTATTGGCTTCTTCTTCATATCCTCAGGAAGCTTCAATGCCTTCCGTGTCTTTTTGTTCCCGCCAAGTATATTCTTCACCTTTTCCAGCTGGCAAATAGTTTTGGGTAACTTTGTAATACCAGTTTCCCTGATGTCAAGGGTCTCTAAATACTGAAGTTTCCCTATCTCTTTAGGAAGCTTTGCGATGTCTGTTCTGCGGAGGCTGAGATGCTTGAGAAGAAAAAGTTCGCAAACAACTTTTGTGTGTTCTTGTTTGAAATCTGTACAGCCTTCAAGATCCAAATGTTGCACAATTCTCAACTTTTGTGGCTTGGAAAGCAACCCATTCAAAGTACCAAATATGCTCAACGATCGCACATGGGATAGGTTCATGCTATTTTTTGCACTCTCAGTCTTCAAACCATCACTCTGAAGTGACAAACGCCGAACCATATTACTGGGCGGTGCAACGAACCACTGGCCACCAACCACAGTGACAAAATTTTCTTCACCCGCCTTGCGCACAAGATACTCATGTATCATGTGATGAACTTCATAGGTCTTCACCTTTCCATTGCTACTGTGCTTCACAGCTCGAATTATCTGTCTCTTTATCAAATGATTGAAGCATGTTTCTGCAACCTCTTCTACGCTCAATCCTTGTTTCTCACTGACAAGAGCTTCTGAGATCCATTTTCTTAAGAGGCGTTTCCTGCTATTTTGCGAACCGCTTGGAAATATACTGAGATATAGAGAGCATCTTTTGATCTCAAGTGGCATATCAAAATAGCAATTATCAATAATGCACATTAATCCATCATGGGAAAGAGGTTTCAGATAGTCTGGTATCAGATCCTTAAAAACTTGTTTCCAGTCAGAAATATGTGGGTTGCAGGCAACATATCCAGCCATGATAACTATCGCCAATGGCAGCCTCATGCACATTTCCCAGTGTTCAGGTATAATTTTGCTCTTATCTTGCTGTTCCTGGCAACCTTTAGCTTCAGCCATGATGTCCATAAATAATACTTCAGATTTGTCCCCGCTGAGGATTACAGCCTCGTAAAGATAATCTCCTTTATTCCTTACTGAAGCACTGGCAACAGCCTGGAATCTTGACGTAACAATCACTCTGCTACCTTTCTCACTTTTAGGCAGTGACTTCTTTATCAGCTCCAACATATCAGTAGACCAGACATCATCCAGCACAAGCAGGTAACTGCGATGAGAAGAAAAGATAACAAGATGAGTCACTTTTAAACAATGTAAATGAAGTGCTGGAATAACAAAGAGTGAAATGAAAGTACATATCTAGCAAAAAATTATCCTGTTGAACTTGAATTCAAATAACATAAGAAAAACTGATGTAAATCATGTGAAGACTAGTTTATGCAATTTGATGATGCTTTCATGTAATATGCATAGAAAGCATAGTGATGAGCTACACAAAGGACCACTTGCTGGATGTTATACCTGTATTTCTTTAAGTGCTCCTTAAGCTCTTCCTTGAGTTTTTGAAGTTTCAATGTTTGTAGTCTATCACGTGCTTTCTTCAAGGTGCTGCCCCCAATACTGCCATGAGATGTGTCCCACCACCGCTGCTGCCTGGTACCTTCTCTGACCTGTGGCATGATCTGGTAGAGTATACTCCTTAGTACTGCCTCTACATCAGATTTCTGTGACACTGTGACCATCGCCCTGCGGTCAAACTGATCACTGAAGTTTTGATATAATGATCTGGCTATTGTGGTCTTGCCCACCCCTGGCAATCCGACTATGCATAGCACACCATGGTTTGTTGGATCTGCATTAGGTTCTTCCACACGGACAACAGTGCTATTGCTTGGAAGTTGCTCTGCAATGGTCTCTGCCGGCCCCTCAGCTGTCAGCATCCATTTCCCAAGCATCTCCATGTCCCTTTCAACTCCCACGGGTGTTTTGGTTCTAACAAGCGCAAGCCTTGTCTGCTGATTCTCTGCGGCATTGAACCCAATGTCAGCGCCACTGGGCCTGTCGCTGCTGGTCTTTGGGTTGTCAAGGCCGTATCTGATGCACCGTTCCCCAATTTGCTGCGCCCGCATCTTGAGTTCAGATAGGGTAGAAGCTATTTCGTGGCGGGGCCACCACGTCCAGACCTCATAGATTTTGAAGGCAACAAACGAGCAGCAGCAAAGGTCGGCTGTGGGGTCGTGATGCAGCCGGTGGACGAAGTCGTCAACACAGTCCTCGACGTCGTAGGTGACCTCACGGATCTGCTTGAGCCAATCCCTCGTCCGGAGGTCGTGGTAGTGGGGATCCGTGTGGCAGAGGTCGCCAATGAACGCCTGCAGAGTGCCGAGCTCGTCTGTGATGAACTGTACGTCACCACGGACGCCTTGGATCAGAGTGTAGTCCTCGGCAAGCAGCGCCCCGAGTTTGGTCAGGAGCCATTTGATGGCCTCGCCGCGCCCTGCCACCACCATATCCATTGCCGACTTGCGATTTTGCTGTACACAGGAGCAATTGGGTGAGACTGGAAGCAAGATACCAGAGGATCCTCGCTAACCAGCGGAGAAAATAAACTGACAAAAATGTGCAGAAACAGAGAAGCATACTAGAGACACCCATTTCATGCAGAAACAGAGAACTACATGCTAGAGACTACATAAAGTATATGCAGAATTGCGGCGTTTTTAACACAGAATTGCCTAATGATGCACTACTCTATTGCCTGAGGGGATTTTCTCCTATTGTCAGTATTGCCTGATCTCTCGTCTAAACAAATGTCCTCTTACGCTTGCATCTGTTCAAACTTGCCCCCTGCACTTGCATCTGCAAACTTGCATCTACCTGAAAGAGCTGCTTAAGGGCCAGCATCTGTGAATTGGGAAAAAAACGCCGCATCTACCTGAACAAACTTGCCTGAAAAAACGTTGCCCGTTAGATCCTCGATGTGTGTAGAGCGGGGTGCGGGATTTGCACGCAGGGCTCCGCGCGCGACTATTCCCCCCGGCGACCTCGACTCTGGATCCCCCCTCCTCCGACTCCGGCCACCCCTAACCTCCCCTCTCAGCCTCCCTTCGTCGGTGAAGATGACGACGCGGCGTGGGCGAAACGCCCCTGCCCCCACTCTACCCCTCTCCCTGCCGTTCGCGAGACGAATTGAAGACCAGGGCGAGAGATTTACCTTCTCTCTCCCGGAGATGTAGCAGTTCGCCGCCCCCGCCTCGGCGCCACCGACGGGCCCTCCTTCCTTCTCCCCCTCCCCTTCTCTCGCCGCGCGCGCGCTGCTTGGTCAGCTGGTACCGCTCGCCTCCGCGTGGTGGTCGTTGTCGCCGGTACGCACTCCCCCCACCTTTGCTCCTCGCCGGCCGCGCCCGCCGACGAGCCTAGGGTAGTAGGGTTTCTCTCCCTGCGTTTCGCGCGGGGGTGGAGAGTGGAAGGGGAAAGGGGAGGGCAAATGGTGTGGGGCGCGACTCCCCAAAATTTCGAAACCCACCGCTCTCTGTCACCGCCTCCACCTTTGACGGAGTCTGTGGTGTTGCCGTGACAGCGTGTAGATCGGTGGGACCCGATCTTCCCTGGCTGTGAGTGGTCTCTGGCAGGTGGGCCTGGTGGTAGAGCGTGCGTGCGGTGCACGGGTCAGAGCCTGCTGTCGGTGCGCTGTAGCGATCACTGATCTGTGATATGCACAGAAACGGCTCAATCTCACCTTTGTCTCGTTCTCTCTGTTCTCCTCTTCTGCTCGTCCCCATTCTCTAGTCTCAACTATCTCCGTGATTAAACTCAATTGGTATTTAGGGGCTGTTTGGTTCTACGTGAGTGCCTCACTTTGCCGTATAATGTTGTATAACTTGTCTAAGATTAGTATTTTAAAATGAAAGTCACAAGTTGATAAGCTTAAAAAAATCTTGCCACACTTTTTAAGTGTATGAATTGTGAGCCATGAATTCTCGTCCACTCGTGCTCAAATCCTCTTGGTAAGGCTGTAAAATCCCACCGCTACAATATCAAGTTATTTCATTTGAGACAACTCGATACATGGTGACCTAAAAATTCCGTTGGGATCAGGTCATAATTCGTCTATGTTTGTGTTTTTTTTAGGTTGGATTCTTTCGGTCTACGCCATTCTTCTTTGGCGGTGGTTCATTAGTAGAAAAATGGGCAAATCTGAGACACATTAGTGCCGGTTTGATTTTGAGCTGGCACTAATGTGTCCATTAGTGCCGGTTTCAACGGCTAGCCGGCCGTTCTCATTAGTACCGGTTCATGGCTAACCTTTAGCACCGGTTCGTGCCACGAACCGGTACTAAAAAGAGTGGTGGCGGTGGTGTTGTCGATCTGGGGCCCGTCCGACACCTTCTGAACGGTACTAAAGGTCGACGTACATAAACCCTTCGTCCATCCGAGCCACTCTGTTCATCACCTTGCCCCTCACTTCCTCTGTTCTTCCCCTCTCTTCCTCGAGCTCCTCACAAATTTTGCCCAAAATTTGTCAAGATTTGAAGGCCCCCATTCATTCAAATGATCACAAAGGTTAGCAGTTTTGTCCTTTCAACTCTCATTGCTAGATTAGCTCTTGCAATGCTTTATATAGTGATTAATTTGAGAGGAATTATAATTTGCTAGTATTTGATTTATATGCAATTTGAGGTTAAAAGTAATACTTAGTTTGCATATGTAGGTGTGGTTTACTTAGTGCCTTCTAAATCTCCGTCGTAACCACTGTCGATCGCTCAAGACCGTCCGTCATGGGCACCACCTTGTGGTGAGGCTCTTGTTCATGAATGTTTTACATTACCAAATTGATGTTTATGTGATTTGGATATATAGTTACTCGTATAATTATCTTACCCGTACGTTGTTTGTTATACATAGTGCCATGGTTTTGATATTCGTCCCCGTCGGTCCTCGTCCTTGTTATGATTCGGATGTGGTATATTCTCTTTTAAAACTAGTTGTTGCATTTCGTGTTTATGACAAATTATGCCTATCAAGTTGACATAGATATTTTTATCTAGGAGGTATGTGAACCGGAAATTCCAACCGACCCTATTGTCGAGAGGTTAAATTTAGTTGAAAGATAAAACGAGTATTTGAAAGAAAAATTGAAAAGAATTGAGGGGGAGAAGATGGAATTGGAGTTGCATGTTGCCGATGTCGTCGATGATCACAAGATCAAGATGGAGAAAATGAGGTTGAAGATTAGAAAGATTAGAAAGATTAGAAAATATGCCATTGATAGTGTGGCTTGGTATCATTATCTTTGTTGGATCAATTGTTACCTTAGTTGCGATCTTGATCGCATTTGTTGTTGCATTTAAATTCTTTAGCTAGAGAGTTATTTGTATGTTGCATTTAATTAAGTGTTGTATATGAACTTTATGTATGAACTTGTATTAATTTGGTCTATTCGATGTTGTGTAATGAAGATGAGCCGACAATGGATGTATGATGACCGATGCTCTCGAGTTCATTAATGGCGTGCATACTTTTACGCTTGTTGAGGCAAACAAGCGAGCGGATGATTTTATGCCTTGTCCATGTCTTTGGCTGTAAGAATGGTCACAATTACTCTCGTCAAGAACCATTCCGTCCACCTATTTGAGTCGGTTTCATGCCCCACTATAATGTTTGGACCAAGCACGGAGAAAGAGGGGTTATGATGGAAGACAATGAAGAAGAAGAGGACGACGACGGCGGCTATCACGGCCATGGGTTCCACGAATACGATGGTACAACAATGGGGGAAGAAGGCGAGCGGCAATGCGGGAAGAAGTGAAGAAGAGGCATCGAGATGAGCTCGTGATGATCTATGTCAGACCATTGCCGATGCAAAGAAAAAGCTGCGCAAAGTGATGCGGAGAGGACGAAGTTGCGGTAGCATGTTAGAGGGTCACAAGAAATTGTTGTACCCAGTGCGAAGGTGACAAAAAAAGTTGGGCACCACACTTGAATTGCTGCAATGGAAGGCGAGAGAATGGTGTATCGACAAAGGGATTTGGAAAGTTGCTAGTAATGATAAAGAATATGCTTCCAAAGGACAACGAATTGCCGAGGAAATGCGTATGAAGCAAAGAAGGCTATGTCGCCCTCTAGGGTTAGATGTGCGGAAGATACATGCATGCCCTAATGGTGCATCCTCTACCGCGGTGAGTACGAGGATTTGGGCGCTTGCCGGTATCACGGTGCATTGCGTTATAAGATCGATCGCGATGACCACAGTGATGTCGAGGCGGCGCCCAGGAAGAAGATTCCTGCCAAGGTGATGTGGTATGCTCCTATAATACCACGGTTGAAGCGTTTTTCAAAACAAAGATCATGCGAAAGCGTCGCGGTGTACGCAGAAGACCGTAAGAAAGACGGAAAGTTGAGAGTACCGGTGACGGTTCGCGATGGAGAAAAATCGAGAGAAATCTTGGGAGGAGTTTGCGGGTGACCGAGGCGTATGGTTTGGTCTAAGCGCAGATGGCATTAATCCTTTTGGGGAGCAGAGCGGCAACCATAGCACGTGGCACGTGACTCTATGTTTGTATAACCTTCCTCCTTGGTTGTGCATGAAGCGGAAGTTCATTATGATGCCAAGTGCTCATCCAAGGCCCTAAGTAACCCGACAGCGACATTGATGTGTACCTAAGGCCATTAGTTGAAGAACTATTACATTTGTGGAATGGAGCAGGTGTATGCGTGCGTGGGATGAGCACGAGACATGAAGAATTTGACCTAAAGGCGTTGTTGTTCGTGACCATCAATGATTGGCCTGCTCTCGGTAACCTTCGGAGACGGACAAACAAGGGATACAGCGGATGCACGCCTTGTTTGGATGATACCAACGATATATATTTGGATAGTTGTAGGAAGAATGTGTGCACAGGACATCGTCGATTTCTTCCGACAAGGCATCCCGTAAGAAAGAAAGGCAAGCATTTCAAAGGTGAGGCAGATCACCGAATGAAGCCTCGCCACCCGTCTTGGTCTTGATGTACATGATATGGTCAAGGATTTGAAGGTAATCTTTGGAAAAGTGCGGCGGACAACTTTGTTCAGAAGGACGCTGACAGACGCGCACCCATGTGGAAGAAGAAATCTATATTTTGGGACCTGCCATATTGGAAAGACCTAAAGGTCCGCTCCATAATCGACGTGATGCACGTGGCGAAGAATCTTTGCGTGACCTCGCTTGGCTTTTTGGGCGTGTATGGGAAGACAAAAGATACACCAGAGGCACGGGAGGACCAGCAACGTATGCACGGAAAAAGGCGGCATACATCATGGTCGGGCCCGGCTATCTTTGTTACCAAAGAAGAGAAGGAAATCTTCTTCAAATGCACCTTTCGGCATGAAGGTACCGTCGGCTTCAAATCGAATATAAAGGGAATAATAAATATGGCGGAGAAAAAGTTCCGAACCTAAAGTCTCGTGGATCGCCCGCGTGATTATGACGCAACTCCTTCCGGTTGCATTGAGGGGCTTCTGGGAAAGCGTTCGATTAGCCATTGTGAAGCTATGTGCATTCCTCAATGCAATCTCTCGGAAGGTGTCGATCCGAAACCATACCAAGGTTACAAAATGATTTGGTGCAATGTCTTGTCGGTTTCGAGTTGGTGTTCCCACCATCCTTCTTCAACATCATGGCGCGTCCTAGTTCACCTTTGCGAAGAGATTAACGTTTTGGGTCCTGTATTTCTACACAATATGTTCCCCTTTGAGAGGTTCATGGGAGTCTTGAAGAAATATGTTCATACCGTGCTAGGCCAGAAGGAAGCATCTCGAAGGGCCATGAAAATGAGGAGGTCATTGAGTTTTGTATTGACTTTATTCTGACCTTAAGTCGATTGGTGTTCCTGAATCGCGGCATAAGGGCGGTTGGATCGAAAAAGGCACGCTAGGAGGGATCAAATAATATGTATGGACGGGCATTCTCTCCTTTGAAGCACACTACAGTTCTACATAATTCCACCTTGGTGGCTCCGTACATGGAGGAACACAAGAATTTTCTACACTCCAAACACCGGAGAAGTCGGCGATTGGATTACACGTGAACAAGCGAGGACTTCCGCGATTCAATTATGACGTGCCATACATGATGGAGATATTCAAGATGACCTGTACTTTCATTGTCCCGATTACCATCTTCAAATATAATGACTTTCAAAGGGTACCAAATAAATGGGAATACATTTTACATGATCGCCCAAGATAAGAAGAGCACCAACCAAAACAGTGGTGTCCGCTTTGATGCAACAACCAACACGGGAAAGGAAACATATTATGGTTACATAGTGGACATATCGGAACTTTAGTATGGAGGTGATTTGAAGGTCCCTTTGTTTCGGTGCAAATGGGTCGATATGACACGAGGCGGGGTAATGAAGACCCATAATGCGGAATGACAACGGTGGATCTCAACAATCTTGCGTGTGCAGACGAACCATTCGTCCTAGCCAATGATGTGGCACAGGTTTTTATGTGAAAGACATGTCTACCGGTAGAGAAAAGAAAAGATAAGGAAGCGAATGGATCATACGAAGAGCCAAAGCGCCACATAGTTCTTCGGGAAAAAGAAACATCGTGGGAGTGGATGACAAGACGGACATGTCGGAAGATTATGAAAAGTTTGATGAAATTCCTCTATTCACAGTGAATATTGACCCGAGCATCCAGTTAAATGATGAAGATTTTCCATGGCTACAGCGCAAAGGGACACACGCTAAGAAAAAGTTTCACACCCAAAGATCTGGGATGTGATCGGCTTCACTATCATCACTTTCTTCTGTGTTTCACACCCAGGAGGGAATCTCTGTAATAGTTAAGGTAAGTTATGTGCTTTGGCATTTGAAACGCGAAGAAATTTTATGTGCAAACAAAAGTAGAGAGGGTTACGGCAAAAACTGGATGCACTTCGTGTACAAAATGGACAATCTCTTTCGAAGTATCAGGGTTTCAAGCGAAAACTCAACTGTTACAAAGGCATTTCATTTTTAAATAACCTAAGCATTATCAAATTGAACATAATGATAAAACACACTAATATTAAACATAAGGAAAAAGAATCACTTTGAAAAATCTTTTTTCAAAGTTAAGTTATTCACAAACTAGTGATTCACACAAATTTCAAATAATTCAAAATTTAAACTATTCAAATTTGAAAACTACCGGCACTAACAGAAAGTTTGTAATTTTTTGTACCTAAAGCAAAAATATTCACAAATAAACTCTAAATACAACAAAAAAACAACTCAAAAATAAATAAAACAAAATAAATAAAGCGAAAAAATTAAGAAAATAAAAAAGCCCCTCTTTGGGCCAAAGCGGCTCAAGATATCGACTAGGAACCCAACCTTTTGTTGGGCGGGGATGTAGGCCATAAAGGCCCAAGAGGGCCCACTAGGCATAAGGGAACATGTAGGCCCAGTGGGCACGCTTAGGAGAGGAGCTCGAGAGAGCTACCGCCTTTGGGGCTTATAAACCCGGTCTGGTAGCCCCTTGGCTAGCGAGGTGGGACTAAACTTGTCACCGAATCAAGCTGGCGCACCCCCTATAGTACCGGTCGTGGCACCAACCGGTACTAAAGACCCACCCTTTAGTACCGGTTGGTGCCACGACCCCGTACTAAAGGTGGGTGCTTCCTGCTGCTTGGGCTGGCCAAAACAGACCTTTAGTACCGGTTGGTGGCTCCAACCGGTACTAAAGGTCCATCCTATATATAGAACACTTGAAAAAAATTCAGTTTCCCTCTATTTCCTCCCTCCTTCGCCATGCCCGATCGACGCCGTCCCGTCGTCGCCGCCGCCTGCCGTCCCGTCCCGTCGTCCCCCGTCCCGTCATCACGCGCCCGGCCCGTCGTCGCCGCCCGATCCGTCGCCCATCGTCGCCGCCCTTGCCCGTCGTCGCCGCCCGTCGTCGCTGTGAGCTTCGCCCAACCGCCATGTCGTTGTCCATACACACACACACACACACACACACACACACACCACACACATGATATAAATATTAGAAATGTTAGTTATATAGAAATGTTATAAATGTTTTCTGTTTTTTAGTTATAGAATTATTTATATAAATGTTAGCAATTTTTCTGTTTTTTAGTAATATAAATATTAGAAATGTTAGTTATATAGAAATGTTATAAATGTTTTGTGCTTTTTAGTTATAGAAATATTTATAGTAATGTTAGCAATTTTTCTGTTTTTTAGTAATATAAATATTAGAATTGTTAGTTTTATAGAAATGTAATAAATATTTTCTGTCTTTTAGTTATAGAAATATTTATAGAAATGTTAGCAATTTTTCTGTTTTTTAGTTATATAAATATTAGAATTGTTAGTTATATAGAAATGTTATAAATGTTAGTTATATAATCAGGAAATTTTAGAATTAGTTTTAGTTAGATGAATTAGATTAATGTCAAATTGTTAGAATTTGCATATATATAGAATTTTAGTTATCACAATCAAATCATTTAAAAATGTTAATTTTGCGGGCATATAGTATTTGTTCTCGATGATATGCCTGCCCGCATCCTCGCCGTCGACCCGTTCATGACGACGCCCCGCTTCAGAGGACCCATGTCCGGACTGGCTCACGGCCGGGCACTGGGAGGTGCTACGGAGGCGCGCCGCTTGGTGAGGAACCCGACCTTGGGTCCGGTCGTCGACCCTGATCTTCTTTGGTGGCGTTCGCGTGGGCCACATTCAGTGCAGAGGCAGCCGGCCCCGCCGGAGGTGGTGCGTCGCCGTGTCAGGGAGGAAGATGAGCACGCCCATCGCTCTTGGGGAACGTAGTAATTTCAAAAATTTCCTACGCACACGCAAGATCATGGTGATGTATAGCAACGAGAGGGGAGAGTGTGTCTACGTACCCTCGTAGACCGAAAGCGGAAGCGTTAGAACAACGCGGTTGATGTAGTCGTACGTCTTCACAGCCCGACCGATCAAGCACCGAAACTACGGCACCTCCGAGTTCTAGCACACGTTCATCTCGATGACGTCCCTCGAACTCCGATCCAGCCGAGTGTCGAGGGAGAGTTCCGTCAGCACGACGGCGTGGTGATGATCTTGATGTTCTACCATCACAGGGCTTCGCCTAAGCACCGCTACAATATTATCGAGGAGGACTATGGTGGAGGGGGGCACCGCACACGGCTAATAGATCTCAAGGATCAATTGTTGTTACGTATGCAGGATGCCCCCTGCCCCCATATATATATAGGAGCAAGGGGGAGGCGGCCGCCCTATGGAGAAAGCGGCGCCAAGGGGGGAGTCCTACTCCCACCGGGAGTTGGACTCCTCCTTTCCTTGTAGGAGAAGGAAAGAGGAGGAGTAGGACTCCTCCTTTCCTTGTTGGAGAAGGAAAGAGGAGGAGAGGGAGAAGGAAAAGTGGGCTGCCCCCCTTGTCCAATTCGGACCAGAGGGTGGGCGCAGGCCTCCTTCCTTTTGGCCTCTCTCCTCTATTCCCATATGGCCCAATAAGGCCCATATACTCCCCGGCGAATTCCCGTAACTCTCTGGTACTCCAAAAAAATACCCTAATCACTCGGAACCTTTCCGAAGTTCGAATATAGTCGTCCAATATATAGATCTTTACGTCTCGACCATTTCGAGACTCCTCGTCATGTCCCCGATCTCATCCGGGACTCCGAACTCCTTCGGTACATCAAAACTCATAAACTCATAATATAAGCATCGCTGAAACCTTAGCGTGCGGACCCTACGGGTTCGAGAACAATGTAGACATGACCAAGACACGTCTACGGTCAATAACCAATAAGCGGAACCTGGATGCTCATATTGGCTCCTACATATTCCACGAAGATCTTTATCGGTCAAACCGCATAACAACATACGTTGTTCCCTTTGTCATCGATATGTTACTTGCCCGAGATTCGATCGTCGGTATCTCAATACCTAGTTCAATCTCGTTACTGGCAAGTCTCTTTACTCGTTATGTAATACATAATCCATAACTAACTCATTAGTTGCAATGCTTGCAAGGCTTATAGTGATGTGCATTACCGAGTGGGCCCAAAGATACCTCTCCGACAATCGGAGTGACAAAACCTAATCTCGAAATACGCCAACCCAACATGTACCTTTGGAGACACCTGTAGTACTCCTTTATAATCACCCAGTTACGTTGTGACGTTTGGTAGCACCCAAAATGTTCCTCCGGTAAACGGGAGTTGCATAATCTCATAGTTACAGGAACATGTATAAGTCATGAAGAAAGCAATAGCAACATACTAAACGATCAAGTGCTAAGCTAATGGAATGGGTCAAGTCAATCACATCATTCTCCTAATGATGTGATCCCGTTAATCAAACGACAACTCTTTTGTCTATGGTTAGGAAACATAACCATCTTTGATAAACGAACTAGTCAAGTAGAGGCATACTAGTGACACTATGTTTGTATATGTATTCACACATGTATTATGTTTCCGGTTAATACAATTCTAGCATGAATAATAAACATTTATCATGATATAAGGAAATAAATAATAACTTTATTATTGCCTCTAGGGCATATTTCCTTGATCTCCCACTTGCACTAGAGTCAATAATCTAGTTCACATCATCATGTGATTCAACACCAATATTCACATACGTATGTGATTAACACCCATTGTTCACATCGTCATGTGACCAACACCCAAAGGGTTTACTAGAGTCAATAATCTAGTTCACATTGCTATGTGATTAACACCCAAAGAGTACTAAGGTATGATCATGTTTTGCTCGTGAGAGAAGCTTAGTCAACGGGTCTGTCACATTCAGTCGTATGTATTTTGCAAATATTCTATGTCTACAATGCTCTTGCGGAGCTACTCTAACTAATTGCTCCCACTTTCAATATGTATCCAGATTGAGACTTAGAGTCATCCGGATCGGTGTAAAAAGCTTGCATCGATGTAACTCTTTCGACGGGCTCTTTTATCACCTCCATAATCGAGAAATATTTCCTTAGTCCTCACTAAGGATGTTCTTGACCAATTTCCAGTGATCAACTCCTAGATCACTATTGAACTCCATTGCAAAATACAGAGCAAGGTATACAATAGGTCTGGTACATAGCATAGCATACTTTATAGAACCTATGACTGAAGCATAGGGAATGACTTTCATTCTCTTTTCTATTTTCTGCCGTGGTCGGCATTTGAGTCTTACTCAATTTCACACCTTTGCAACACAGACAAGAACTTTTCTTTGACTGTTCCATTTTGAACTACTTCAAAATCTTGACAAGGTATGTACTTATTGAAAAAAACTTATCAAGCGTCTTGATCTATCTCAATAGATCTTGATGCTCAATATGTAAGTAGCTTTACCGAGGTCCTTCTTTGAAAAACTCCTTTCAAATACTCCTTTATGCTTTGCAGAATAATTCTACATTATTTCTGATCAACAATATGTTACTCACATATATTTATCAGAAAGGCGTAGTGCTCCCACTCACATTTTGTTAGCACCTTTAGGATTGACAAACCTTCTGGTTGCATCATATACAACTCTTCTTTAAGAAAACCATTAAGGAATGCAGTTTTGACATCCATTTGCCAGATTTCATAAAATGTGGCAATTGCTAACATGATTCGGACAGACTTAAGCATCGCTTCTGATTGAGAAAATCTCATTGTAGTCAACACCTTGAACTTGTCAAAAACCTTTTGCGACAAGTCGAGCTTTGTAGATAGTAACACTACTATCGACATCTGTCTTCCTCTTGAAGATCCATTTATACAATATGGCTTGCCGATCATCGGGCAACTCCACCAAAGTCCACACTTTGTTCTCATATATGGATTCCATCCCAGATTTCATGGCCTCAAGCCATTTCGCGGAATCCGGGCTCATCATCGCTTCCTCATAGTTCGTAGGTTTATCATGGTATAGTAACATGACTTCCAGAATAGGATTACCGTACCACTCTGGTGTAGATCTTACTCTAGTTGACCTACGAGGTTTCGATAGTAACTTGATCTGAAGTTTCATGATCATCATCATTAGCTTCCTCACTAATTGGTGTAGACATCACTGGAACTGATTTCAGTGATGAACTAGTTTCCAATTCGGGAGAAGGTACAAATTACCTTATCAAGCTCTACTTTCCTCCCATTCACTTCTTTCGAGAGAAACTCCTTCTCTAGAAAGGATCCATTCTTAGCAACGAATGTTTTTGCCTTCAGATCTGTGATAGAAGGTATACCCAACAGTTTCCTTTGGGTATTCTATGAAGACACACTTCTCCGATTTGGGTTCGAGCTTATCAGGTTGAAAACCTTTTTCATATAAGCATCGCAACTCCAAACTTTAAGAAACGGCAGTTTAGGTTTACTGCTAAACCATAATTCATACGGTGTCGTCTCAACGGATTTAGATGGTGCCCTATTTAAACGTGAATGCAGCTGTCTCTAATGCATAACCCCAAAACGATAGTGGTAAACCAATAAGAGACATCATAGATCGCACCATATCTAGTAAAGTACGATTACAACGTTCAGACACACCATTATATTGTGGTGTTCCAGGTGGCGTGAGTTGCGAAACTATTTCACATTGTTTCAAATGAAGACCAAACTCGTAACTCAAATATTCATCTCCATGATCAGATCATAGAAAATTTATTTTTCTTGTTACGATGATTTTCCATTTCACTCTGAAATTCTTTGAACTTTTCAAATGTTTCAGACTTATGTTTCATCAAGTAGATATACCCATATTTGCTCAAATCATACATGAAGGTCAGAAAATAACGATACACGCCGCGAGCCTTAACACTCATCGGATCGCATACATCGATATGTATTATTTCCAATAAGTCAGTAGCTCATTCCATTGTTCCGGGGAACGGAGTTTTAGTCGTCTTGCCCAAAAGGCACGGTTCGCAGGCATCAAATGATTCATAACCAAGTGATTCCGAAGATCCATCTTTATGGAGTTTCTTCATGCGCTTTACACCGATATGACCCAAATGGCAGTGCCACAAATAAGTTGCACTATCATTATTAACTTTGCATCTTTTGGCATCAATATTATGAATATGTGTATCACTACGATCGAGATCCAACAAACTATTTTCATTGGGTGTATGACCATTTGAAGGTTTTATTCATGTAAACAGAATAACAATTATTCTCGACTTTAAATGAATAACCATATTGCAATAAACATGATCAAATCATATTCATGCTCAACGCATAACGCCAAATAAAATTTATTTAGGTTTAACACTAATCCGAAAGTATAGGGAGTGTGCGATGATGATCATATCAATCTTGGAACTACTTCCAACACTCATCGTCACTTCCCTTCAACTAGTCTCTATTTATTCTCAGAACTCCTGCTTCGAGTTACTAATCTTAGCAACCGAACAAGTATCAAATACTCAGGGGCTACTATAAACACTAGTAAGGCACACATCAATAACCTGTATATCAAATATACTCTTGTTCACTTTGCCATCCTTCTTATCCACTAAATATTCAGGGTATTTCCGCTTCCAGTGACCATTTGCTTTGCAGTGTAAGCACTTTCGGTTTAGGGCTTTGGTCCAGCTTTGGGCTTCTTCGCGGGAGTGACAACTTGCTTGTCATTCTACTTGAAGTTTCCCTTTCTTTCCCTTTGCCCTTTTCTTGAAACTAGTGGTCTTGTCAATCATCAACACTTGATGCTCTTTATTGATTTCTACCTTCGTTGATTTCAACATCACGAAGAGCTCGGGAATCGTTTTCGTCATCCATTGCATACTATAGTTCATCACGAAGTTCTAGTAACTTAGTGATGGTGACTAGAGAATTCTGTCAATCACTATCTTATCTAGAAGATTAACTCCCACTTGATTCAAGCGATTGAAGTACCGGACAATCGAGCACATGCTCACTAGTTGAGCGATTCTCCTCCATCTTTTAGCTATAGAACTTGTTGGAGATTTCATATCTCTCAACTCGGGTATTTTGCTTGAAATATTAACTTCAATTCCTGGAACATCTCATATGGTCTATGACGTTCAAAACGTCTTTGAAGTCCCGATTCTAAGCCGTTAAGCATGGTGCACTAAACTATTAAGTAGTCATCATATTGAGCTAGACAAACGTTCATAACGTTTGCATCTGCTCCTGCAATAGGTCTGTCCTCTAGCAGTGCATTAAGGACATAATTCTTCTGTGCAGCAATGAGGATAATCCCCCGATCACGGATCCAATCCGCATCATTGCTACTAACATCTTTCAACTCAGTTTTCTCTAGGAACATATCAAAATAAACATATGAAAGCAACAACGCGAGCTATTGGTCTACAACATAATTTGCAAAATACTACCAGGACTAAGTTCTGAAGGAAATATGCCCTAGAGGCAATAATAAAGTTATTATTTATTTCCTTATATCATGATAAATGTTTATTATTCATGCTAGAATTGTATTAACCGGAAACATAATACATGTGTGAATACATAGACAAGCAGTGTCACTAGTATGCCTCTACTTGACTAGCTCGTTAATCGAAGATGGTTATGTTTCCTAACCATAGACATGAGTTGTCATTTGATTAACGGGATCACATCATTAGGAGAATGATCTGATTGACTTGACCCATTCCGTTAGCCTAGCACTTGATCGCGTTTAGTATGTTGCTTATGCTTTCTTCATGACTTATACAAAGTTCACGAAACTATGAGATTATGCAACTCCCGTTTACGGAGGAACACTTTGTGTGCTACCAAACGTCACAACGTAACTGGGTGATTATAAAGGTACTCTACAGGTGTCCTCAAAAGTATATGTTGAGTTGGCATGAATCGAGATTAGGTTTTGTCACTCCGATTTTCGGAGAGGTATCTCTGGGCCTTCTCGGTAATACACATCACATAAGCCTTGCAAGCATTGCAACTAATAAGTTAGTTGTGAGATGATGTATTACGGAACGAGTAAAGAGACTTACCGTAACGAGATTGAACTAGGTATTGGACACCGACGATCGAATCTCGGGTAAGTAACATACCGATGACAAAGGGAACAACGATATCGTTATGCGGTTTGACCGATAAAGATCTTCGTAGAATATGTAGGAACCAATATGGGCATCCAGGTTCCGCTATTGGTTATTGACCGAGAATGGTTCTAGGTCATGTCTACATAGTTCTCGAACCCGTAGGGTCCGCTTGCAACAAAGTTTCGATGGCGGTTATATTATGAGTTTATGAGTTTTGATGTACCGAAGGAGTTCGGAGTCCCGGATGAGATCGGGGACATGACGAGGAGTCTCGAAATGGTCGAGACGTAAAGATCGATATATTGGACGACTATATTCGGAGTTCGGAAAGGTTCCGAGTCATTCGGGTATTTTTGAATCTGGGAGAGTTACGGGAATTCGCCGGGAGAAGTATTGGGCCTTATTGGGCCCTGCGGGAAAGAGAGAGAGGATGCCTAGGGCAGGCTGCGTGCCCCCTTTGCCCTAGTCCGAATTGGGCTAAGGGAGGGCCGCACCCTCCTTCCTTCCCTTCTCTTTTCCTCTTCGTAGTCTCCTACTCCTAATACATGGAAGGATCCCTAGTTGGACTAGGAAAGGGAATCCTACTCCGGTGGGAGTAGGACTCCCCTATGGCGCGCCTCCTCCCTAGGCCGGCCTCCTCCTCCCTCCCTCCTTTATATCTGAGGCAGGGGCACCCCATGAACACACAAGTTGATCTACGGATCGTTCCTTAGCCGTGTGCGGTGCCCCTCCACCATATTCCACTTGGTCATATCGTCAGCGGAGCTTAAGCGAAGCCCTGCGCCAGTGAAGTCATATCGTCGCGGAGCTTAGGCGAAGCCCTGCGTCGGTGGAGCATCATCATCGTCCTGCGCCGTCGTCTTGTGGAACTCATCCCCGACGCTTTCTTTGGATCGGAGCCGGGAATCGTCATCGAAATGAGCGATGTCTTTGAACACGGAGGTGCCGTGACGTTCGGTACTTGGATCGGTCGGATCGTGAAGACGCATACGACTACATCAACCGTGTTGTTATAACGCTTCCGCTTTTCGGTCTCACGAGTGCGTGGGACAGACCTCTCCCCTCTCGTTGCTATGCCATCACCATGGTCCTGTGTGTGCGTAGGAAATTTTTTGAAATTACTACGTTCCCCAACAGTGGCATCCAAGCCTAGGTTTTATGCGTTGATGTTATATGCACGAGTAGAACACAAGTGAGTTGTGGACGGTATAAGTCATACTACCTACCGACATGTCATACTTTGGTTCAGCGGTATTGTTGGATGAAGCGGCCCGGACCGACATTACGCGTACGCTTACGCGAGGCTGGTTCTACCGACGTGCTTTGCACACAGGTGGCTGGCGGGTGTCAGTTTCTCCAACTTTAGTTGAACCGAGTGTGACTACGCCTGGTCCTTGCGAAGGTTAAAACGGAGTCTATTTGACAAACTATCGTTGTGGTTTTGATGCGTAGGTGAGAACGGTTCTTGCTAAGCCCGTAGCAGCCACGTAAAATTTGCAACAACAAAGTAGAGGACGTCTAACTTGTTTTTGCGGGCATGTTGTGATGTGATATGGTCAAGACGTGATGCTATATTTTATTGTATGAAATGATCATGTTTTGTAACCGAGTTATCGGCAATTGGCGAGGAGCCATATGGTTGTCCCTTTATTGTATGAAATGCAACGCATACGTAATTGCTTTTACTTTATCACTAAGCGGTAGCGATAGTCGTAGAAGCAATAGATGGCGTGACGACAACGATGCTACGATGGAGATCAAGGTGTCGCGCCGGTGGCGATGGTGATCACGACGGTGCTTCGGAGATGGAGATCACAAGCACAAGATGATGATGGCCATATCATATCACTTATATTGATTGCATGTGATGTTTATCCTTTATGCATCTTATCTTGCTTTGATTGACGGTAGCATTATAAGATGATCTCTCACTAAAATTATCAAGAAGTGTTCTCCTGAGTATGCACCGTTGCTAAAAGTTCGTAGTACCCGGACACCACGTGATGATCGGGTGTGATAAGTTCTACGTCCATCTACAACGGGTGCAAGCCGGTTTACTGCTTTGAGAATACTCGAGTTAAACTTGACGAGCCTAGCATATGCAGATATGGCCTCGAACACGGAGACCGAAAGGTCGGCGTGAATCATATAGTAGATATGATCAACATAGTGATGTTCACCATTGAAAACTACTCCATCTCACGTGATGATCGGTTATGGTTTAGTTGATTTGGATCACGTGATCACTTAGATGACTAGAGAGATGTCTGTCTAAGTGGGAGTTCTTAAGTAATATGATTAATTGAACTTAAATTTATCATGAACTTAGTCTGGTAGAATTTTGCAAATTATGTTGTAGATCAATAGCTCGCGTTGTTGCTTCCCTAAGTTTTTATATGTGTTCCTAGAGAAAATTGTATTGAAAAATGTTAGTAGCAATGTTGCGGATTGGATCCGTGATCCGAGGTTTATCCTCATTGCTGCCTGAAGAATTATGTTCTTGATGCACCGCTAGGTGACAGACCTATTGCGAGGAAGCGAGATGTAGGCGTTATGAACGTTTGCCTAGCTCAATATGATGACTACTTGATAGTTTAGTGCACCATGCTTAAACGGCTTAGAATCGGGACTTCAAAGGCGTTTTGAGCGTCATGGACCATATGAGATGTTCCAGGAATTGAAGTTAATATTTCAAGCAAATACCCGAGTTGAGAGATATGAAGTCTCCAACAAGTTCTATAGCTAAAAGATGGAGGAGAATCGCTCAACTAGTGAGCATGTGCTCAGATTGTGCGAGTACTTCAATCGCTTGAATCAAGTGGAAGTTAATCTTCCGAGATAAGATAGTGATTGACAGAATTCTCTAGTCACCATCACTAAGTTAGTAGAACCGTGATGAACTATAGTATGCAAGGGATGATGAAAAAGATTCTCGAGCTCTTGGCGATGCTAAAATCGGCGAAGGTAGAAATCAAGAAAAACATCAAGTGTTGATGGTTGACAAGAGCACTAGTCTCAAGGAAAATGGCAAAGGGAAGAAGGGGAACTTCAAAGGAGCGGCAAGCAAGTTGCTGCTCGAGTGAAGAAGCCCAAGTCTAGACCTAAGCACGAGGCCGAGTACTTTTGCTGCAATGGAACTGGTCCTTTGGAAGCGAACTACCCACGAATATTTGGTGGATAAGAAGGATGGCAAAGTGAACAAGGTTATATTTGATATACAGGTTATTGATGTGTGCCTTACTAGTGTTTATAGTAGCCCACAGTATTTGATACTCGTTCGGTTGCTAAGATTAGTAACTCAAAGCGAAGTTCTGAGAATAAACAGAGACTAGTTAAAGGGAAGTGACGATGAGTGTTGGAAGTAGTTCCAAGATTGATATGATCATCATCGCACACTCCCTATACTTTCGGGATTAGTGTTAAACCTAAATAAATGTTATTTGGTGTTTGCGTTGAACATGAATATGATTTGATCATGTTTATTGCAAAGCGGTTATTCATTTAAAGTCAAAGAATAATTGTTGTTCTGTTTAAATGAATAAAACCTTCAATGGTCATACACCCAATAAAAATAGTTTGTTGGATCTCGATCGTAGTAATACACATATTCATAATATTGATGCCAAAAGATGCAAAGTTAATAATGATAGTGCAACTTATTTGTGTACTTGCCGTTTAGGTCATATTGGTGTAAAGCGCATGAAGAAACTCCATGTTGATGGGTTTTGGAATCACTTGATTATGAATCACTTGATGCTTGCGAACCATGCCTTATGGGCAAGATGACTAAAGACTACATTCTCGGAACAATGGAGCGAGCAAATGACTTATTGGAAATAATACATCTTGATGTATGCGGTCCGATGAGTGTTAAAGCTCACGGCAAGTATCGTTATTTTCTCGACCTTCACAAGATGATTTGAGCAGATATGAGTATATCTACTTAATGAAGCACAAGTCTGAAACATTTGAAAAGTTCAAATAATTTCAGAGTGAAGTGGAGAATCATCGTAATAAGAAAATAAAGTTTCTACGATCCGATCGTGGAGGAGAATATTTGAGTTCTGAGTTTGGCCTTCATATAAAGCAGTGTGGAATAGTTTCACGGCTCACGCCACATGGAACACCATAACGTAATGGTGTGTCCGAACGTCATAACCGTACTTTATTTTGATATGGTGCGATCAATGATGTCTCTTACCGATTTACCAATATCGTTTTGGGGTTATGCATTAGAGACAAATGCATTCACGTTTAATAGGGCACCATCTAAATCCGTTGAGATGACACCGTATGAACTATGGTTTAACAAAGAAACCTAAGTATCGTTTCTTAAAAGTTTGGAGTTGTGATGCTTATGTGAAAAAGTTTTCAACCGATAAGCTCGAACCCAAATCGGGAAGTGCGTCTTCATAGAATACCCAAAGGTAACTATTGGGTACACCTTCTATCACAGATCCGAAGGCAAGTTATTCGTTGCTAAGATGGATCCTTTCTAGAGAAGAAGTTTCTCTCGAAAGAAGTGAGTGGGAGGAAAGTAGAACTTGATAAGGTAATTGTACCTTCTCCCTAATTGGAAAGTAGTTCATCACGTAAATCAGTTCGATGATTCCTACACCAATTAGTGAGGAAGCTAATGATGATGATCATGAAACTTGAGATCAAGTTACTACAAACCTCGTAGGTCTTCCAGAGTAAGATCCGCACTGTAGTGGTACGGTAATCATATTACGGAAGTCATGTTACTAGACCATGATGAACCTCACGAACTATGAGGAGGCGATGATGAGCCCAGATTCCATGAAATGGCTTGAGGCCATGAAATGCGAGATGGGATCCATGTATGAGAACAAAGTATGGACTTTGATGGAGTTGCCCAATGATCGGCAAGCCATATTATATAAATGGATTTTCAAGAGGAAGACAGATCTTGATAGTAGTGTTACTATCTACAAAGCTCGACTTGTCAAAAAGGTTTTCGACAAGTTCAAGGTGTTGACTACAATGAGATTTTCTCAATTGTAGCGATTCTTAAAGTCTGTCCGAATCATGTTAGCAATTGCCACATTTTATGAAATCGGCAAATGGATGTCAAAACTACATTCTTTAATGGATTTATTAAAGAAGAGTTGTATATGATGCAACCGAAGTTTTTGTCAATCCTAAAGGAGCTAACAAAATGTGCAAGCTCGGCGATCCATCAATGGACTGGTGCAAGCATCTCGGAGTTGGAATATACGCTTTGATGTGTTGATCAAAGCATATGATTTTATCTGAGACTTTTGGAAAGGCCTGTATTTACAAGAAAGTGAGTGGGAGCACTACAACATTTACGATAAGTATATGTGAATGACATATTGTTGATCGGAAATGATGTAGAATTATTCTGCAAAGCATAAAGGAGTGTTTGAAAGGAGTTTTTCAAAGAAGGACCTCGGTGAAGCTGCTTACATATTGAGCATCAAGATCTATAGAGATAGATCAAGACGCTAGATAAGTTTTCAATGAATACATACCTTGACAAGATTTTGAAGTAGTTCAAAATGGAACAATCAAAGAAAGAGTTCTTGCCTGTGTTACAAGGTGTGAGATTGAGTAAGACTCAAAACCCGACCACGGCAGAAGGTAGAAAGAGAATGAAAGTCATTCCCTATGCATCAGCCATAGGTTCTATAAAGTATGTCATCTTGTGTACGGATCTATTGCATACCCTACCACTAAGCTTGGCAAGGAGTGCAATAGTGATCTAGGAGTAGATCTCTGGAAAGCGGTCAATATTATGCTTAGTATAATATGGTTACGTTTCTCGATTATGGAAGTGAAAAAAAGGTTCATCGTAAAGGGTTACGTCGATGCAAGTTTTAACACTAATCTAGATGACTCGAGTCTCAATCTGGATACATATTGAAAGTGGGAGCAATTAGCTAGAGTAGCTCGATGCGAGCATTGTAGACATAGAAATTTGCAAAATACTTACGGCTCTGAATATGCCATGACCCGTTGACTAAAATTATCTCACAAGCAAAACATGATCACACCTTAGTACTCTTTGGGTGTTAATCACATAGCGATGTGAACTAGATTATCGACTCTAGTAAACCCTTTGGGTGTTGGTCACATGTCGATGTGAACTATGGGTGTTAACCACATATAGATGTGAACTATTGATGTTAAATCACATGGCGATGTGAACTAGATTATTGACTCTAGTGCAAGTGGGAGATGAAGGAAATATGCCCTAGAGGCAATAATAAAGTTATTATTTATTTCCTTATATCATGATAAATGTTTATTATTCATGCTAGAATTGTATTAACCGGAAACATAATACATGTGTGAATACATAGACAAGCAGTGTCACTAGTATGCCTCTACTTGACTAGCTCGTTAATCGAAGATGGTTATGTTTCCTAACCATAGACATGAGTTGTCATTTGATTAACGGGATCACATCATTAGGAGAATGATCTGATTGACTTGACCCATTCCGTTAGCCTAGCACTTGATCGTTTAGTATGTTGCTTATGCTTTCTTCATGACTTATACAAAGTTCACGAAACTATGAGATTATGCAACTCCGTTTACCGGAGGAACACTTTGTGTGCTACCAAAGCGTCACAACGTAATCGGGTGATTATAAAGGTACTCTCTGGTGTCTCCAAAAGTACATGTTGAGTTGGCATGAAACGAGATTAGGTTTTGTCACTCCGATTATCGGAGAGGTATCTCTGGGCCTTCTCGGTAATACACATCACATAAGCCTTGCAAGCATTGCAACTAATAAGTTAGTTGTGAGATGATGTATTACGGAACGAGTAAAGAGACTTACGGTAACGAGATTGAACTAGGTATTGGACACCGACGATCGAATCTCGGGTAAGTAACATACCGATGACAAAGGGAACAACGATATCGTTATGCGGTTTGACCGATAAAGATCTTCGTAGAATATGTAGGAACCAATATAGGCATCCAGGTTCCGCTATTGGTTATTGACCGAGAATGGTTCTAGGTCATGTCTACATAGTTCTCGAACCCGTAGGGTCCGCTTGCAACAAAGTTTCGATGTGGGTTATATTATGAGTTTATGAGTTTTGATGTACCGAAGGAGTTCGGAGTCCCGGATGAGATCGGGGACATGACGAGGAGTCTCGAAATGGTCGAGACGTAAAGATCGATATATTGGACGACTATATTCGGAGTTCGGAAGGTTCCGAGTCATTCGGGTATTTTTGAATCTGGGAGAGTTACGGAATTCGCCGGGAGAAGTATTGGGCCTTATTGGGCCCTGCGGAAAGAGAGAGGATGCCTAGGGCAGGCTGCGCGCCCCCTTGCCCTAGTCCGAATTGGGCTAAGGGAGGGCCGCACCCTCCTTCCTTCCTTCTCTTTTCCTCTTCCTAGTCTCCTACTCCTAATACATGGAAGGATCCCTAGTTGGACTAGGAAAGGGAATCCTACTCCGGTGGGAGTAGGACTCCCCTATGGCGCCTCCTCCCTAGGCCGCCTCCTCCTCCCTCCCTCCTTTATATCTGAGGCAGGGGGCACCCCATGAACACACAAGTTGATCTACGGATCGTTCCTTAGCCGTGTGCGGTGCCCCCCTCCACCATATTCCACTGAAGTCATATCGTCGCGGAGCTTAGGCGAAGTCCTGCGCCGGTGAAGTCATATCGTCGCGGAGCTTAGGCGAAGCCCTGCGTCGGTGGAGCATCATCATCGTCACCACGCCGTCGTCTTGTGGAACTCATCCCCGACGCTTTCTTTGGATCGGAGCCCGGGATCGTCATCGAGCTGAGCGATGTCTGAACACGGAGGTGCCGTCGTTCGGTACTTGGATCGGTCGGATCGTGAAGACGACGACTACATCAACAGCGTTGTTATAACGCTTCGCTTTCGGTCTCACGAGTGCGTGGGCGGACACTCCCCTCTCGTTGCAATGCCATCACCATGGTCCTGTGTGTGCGTAGGAAATTTTTTAAAATTACTACGTTCCCCAACAAGTTCATGATAAATTTAAGTTCAATTAATCATATTACTTAAGAACTCCCACTTAGATAGACATCCCTCTAATCTTCTAAGTGATCACGTGATCCATATCAACTAAACCATGTCCGATCATCACGTGAGATGGAGTAGTTTCAATGGTGAACATCACTATGTTGATCATATCTACTATATGATTCACGCCGACCTTTCGGTCTCCGTGTTCGAGGCCATATACATTATATGCTAGGCTCGTCAAGTTTAACTCGAGTATTCAGCGTGTGCAACTGTTTTGCACCCGTTGTATTTGAACGTAGAGCCTATCACACCCGATCATCACGTGGTGTCTTAGCACGAAGAACTTTCATAGCGGTGCATACTCGGGAGAACACTTATACCTTGATAATTTAGTGAGAGATCATCTTATAAAGCTACCACCGAACTAAGCAAAATAAGATGTATAAAAGATAAACATCACATGCAATCAAAATATGTGACATGATATGGCCATCATCATTTTGTGCCTTTGATCTCCATCTCCAAAGCATCGTCATGATTTCCATCGTCACCGGACGGACACCATGATCTCCATCATCCTAATCTATATCAATGTGTCGTCACATGGTCGTCTCGCCAACTATTGCTCTTGCAACTATTGCTATCGCATAGCGATAAAGTAAATCAATTATTTGGCGCTTGCATCTTATGGAATAAAGAGACAACCATAAGGCTTCTGCCAGTTGCCGATAACTTCAACAAAACATATCATCTCATACAACAACTTATATCTCATCACGTCTTGACCATATCACATCACAACATGCCCTGCAAAAACAAGTTAGACGTCCTCTACTTTGTTGTTGCAAGTTTTACGTGGCTGCTACGGGCTTAGCAAGAACCGTTCTTACCTACGCATCAAAACCACAACGATAGTTTGTCAAGTTGGTGCTGTTTTAACCTTCGGAAGGACGAGGCGTAGCCACTCGGTTCAACTAAAGTTGGAGAAACCGACACCCGCTAGTCACATGTGTGCAAAAGCACGGCGGTAAAACCAGTCTCGCGTAAGCTTGCTCTGGCGTAATGTCGGTCCGGGCCGCTTCATCCAACAATACCGCGAACCAAAGTATGACATCTTTGGTAAGCGGTATGACTTATATCGCCCACAACTCACTTGTGTTCTACTCGTGCATATGACATCTACGCATAAAACCAGGCTCTGATGCCACTGTTGGGGAACGTAGTAATTTCAAAAATTTCCTACGCACACGCAAGATCATGGTGATGTATAGCAACGAGAGGGGAGAGTGTGTCTACGTACCCTCGTAGACCGAAAGCGGAAGCATTAGAACAACGCGGTTGATGTAGTCGTACGTCTTCACGGCCCGACCGATCAAGCACCGAAACTACGGCACCTCCGAGTTCTAGCACACGTTCATTTCGATGACGTCCCTTGAACTCCGATCCAGCCGAGTGTCGAGGGAGAGTTCCGTCAGCACGACGGCGTGGTGACGATCTTGATGTTCTACCGTCGCAGGGCTTCGCCTAAGCACCGCTATTATCGAGGTGGACTATGGTGGAGGGGCACCAGACACGGCTAATAGATCTCAAGGATCAATTGTTGTTACGTATGCAGGATGCCCCCTGCCCCCATATATATAGGAGCAAGGGGGAGGCGGCGGCCTATGGAGGAGGCGCCAAGGGGAGTCCTACTCCCACCGGGAGTAGGACTCCTCCTTTCCTTGTAGGAGAAGGAAAGAGGAGGAGTAGGACTCCTCCTTTCTTTGTTGGAGAAGGAAAGAGGAGGAGAGGGAGAAGGAAAAGTGGGCTGCCCCCCTTGTCCAATTCGGACCAGAGGGTGGGCGCAGGCCTCCTTCCTTTTGGCCTCTCTCCTCTATTCACGTATGGCCCAATAAGGCCCGTATACTCCCCGGCGAATTCCGGTAACTCTCCGGTACTCCAAAAAATACCCGAATCACTCGGAACCTTTCGGAAGTCCGAATATAGTCATCCAATATATCGATCTTTACGTCTAGATCATTTCGAGACTCCTCGTCATGTCCCCGATCTCATCCGGGACTCCGAACTCCTTCGGTACATCAAAACTCATAAACTCATAATATAACTGTCATTGAAACCTTAAGCGTCACGGACCCTACGGGTTCGAGAACAATGTAGACATGACCGAGGCACGTCTCCGGTCAATAACCAATAGCGGAACCGGATGCTCATATTGGCTCCCACATATTCTACGAAGATCTTTATCGGTCAAACCGCATAACAACATACGTTGTTCCCTTTGTCATCGGTATGTTACTTGCCCGAGATTCGATCGTCGGTATCTCAATACCTAATTCAATCTCGTTCGGCAAGTCTCTTTACTGGATTACGTAATACATCATACCGCAACTAACTCATTAGTTGCAATGCTTGCAAGGCTTATAGTGATGTGCATTACCGAGTGGGCCCAGAGATACCTCTCCAGGCAATCGGAGTGACAAAACCTAATCTCAAAATACGCCAACCCAACATGTACCTTTGGAGACACCTGTAGTACTCCTTTATAATCACCCAGTTACGTTGTGACGTTTGGTAGCACCCAAAGTGTTCGTCCGGTAAATGGGAGTTGCATAATCTCATAGTTACAGGAACATGTATAAGTCATGAAGAAAGCAATAGCAACATACACGATCAAGTGCTAAGCTAACGGAATGGGTCAAGTCAATCACATCATTCTCCTAATGATGTGATCCCTTTAATCAAACAACAACTCTTTTGTCTATAGTTAGGAAACATAACCATCTTTGATAAACGAGCTAGTCAAGTAGAGGTATACTAGTGACACTATGTTTGTCTATGTATTCACACATGTATTATGTTTCCGGTTAATACAATTCTAACATGTATAATAAACATTTATCATGATATAAGGAAATAAATAATAACTTTATTATTGCCTCTAGGGCATATTTCATTGATCTCCCACTTGCACTAGAGTCAATAATCTAGTTCACATCATCATGTGATTCAACACCAATATTCACATCTGTATGTGATTAACACCCATAGTTCACATCGTCACGTGACCAACACCCAAAGGGTTTACTAGAGTTAATAATCTAGTTCACATCGCTATGTGATTAACACCCAAAGAGTACTAAGGTATGATCATGTTTTGCTCGTGATAGAAGCTTAGCCAACGGTCTCATCACATTCAGAGCCGTATGTATTTTGCAAATATTCTATGTCTACAATGCTCTTGCGGAGCTACTCTAACTAATTGCTCCACTTTCAATATGTATCCAGATTGAGACTTAGAGTCATCTGGATCAGTGTAAAAAGCTTGCATCGATGTAACTCTTTACTGACGGGCTCTTTTATCACCTCCATAATCGAGAAATATTTCCTTAGTCCTCACTAAGGATGTTCTTGACCAATGTCCAAATGATCTACTCCTAGATCACTATTGTACTCCTTGCCAAATTCAGAGCAAGGTATACAATAGGTCCGGTACATAGCATAGCATACTTTATAGAACCTATGGTGAATCATAGGGAATGACTTTCATTCTCTTTTCTATTTTCTGCCGTGGTCGGGATTTGAGTCTTACTCAATTTCACACCTTTGCAACACATACAAGAACTTTTCTTTGACTGTTCCATTTTGAACTACTTCAAAATCTTGACAAGGTATGTACTTATTGAAAAAACTTATCAAGCGTCTTGATCTATCTCAATAGATCTTGATGCTCAATATGTAAGTAGCTTTATCGAGGTCCTTCTTTGAAAAACTCCTTTCAAATACTCCTTTATGCTTTGCAGAATAATTCTACATTATTTCCGATCAACAATATGTTACTGACATATATTTATTAGAAAGGCGGTAGTGCTCCCACTCACTTTATTGTAAATACAGGCTTCACCGCAAGTCTGTATAAAACTATATGCTTTGATCAACTTATCAAAGCGTATATTCCAACTCTGAGATGATTGCACCAGTCCATAGATGGATCGCTGGAGCTTGCACATTTTGTTAGCCCCTTTAGGATTGACAAACCTTCTGGTTGCATCATATACAACTCTTCTTTAAGAAAACCATTAAGGAATGCAGTTTTGACATCCATTTGCCAGATTTCATAAAATGTGGCAATTGCTAACATGATTCGGACAGACTTAAGCATCGCTTCTGCTTGAGAAAATCTCATTGTAGTCAACACCTTGAACTTGTCAAAAACCTTTTTGCAACAAGTCGAGCTTTGTAGATAGTAACACTACTATCAGCATCTGTCTTCTTCTTGAAGATCCATTTATACAATATGGCTTGCCGATCATCGGGCAACTCCACCAAAGTCCACACTTTGTTCTCATATATGGATTCCATCTCAGATTTCATGGCCTCAAGCCATTTCGCGGAATCCGGGCTCATCATCGCTTCCTCATAGTTCATAGGTTTATCATGGTCTAGTAACATGACTTCCAGAATAGGATTACCGTACCACTCTGGTGCGGATCTTACTCTGGTTGACCTACGAGGTTTCGATAGTAACTTGATCTGAAGTTTCATGATCATCATCATTAGCTTCCTCACTAATTGGTGTAGACATCACTGGAACTGATTTCAGTGATGAACTAGTTTCCAATTCGGGAGAAGGTACAAATTACCTTATCAAGCTCTACTTTCCTCCCATTCACTTCTTTCGAGAGAAACTCCTTCTCTAGAAAGGATCCATTCTTAGCAACGAATGTTCTTGCCTTCAGATCTGTGATAGAAGGTGTACCCAACAGTTTCCTTTGGGTATTCTATGAAGATACACTTCTCCTATTTGGGTTCGAGCTTATCAGGTTGAAAACCTTTTTTCATATAAGCATCGCAACTCCAAACTTTAAGAAACGACAGCTTAGGTTTACTGCTAAACCATAGTTCATACGGTGTCGTCTCAACGGATTTAGATGGTGCCCTATTTAAACGTGAATGCAGTTGTCTCTAATGCATAACCCCAAAACGATAGTGGTAAACCGATAAGAGACATCATAGATCGCACCATATCTAGTAAAGTACGATTACAACGTTCAGACACACCATTATATTGTGGTGTTCCAGGTGGCGTGAGTTGCGAAACTATTTCACATTGTTTCAAATGAAGACCAAACTCGTAACTCAAATATTCATCTCCACGATCAGATCGTAGAAAATTTATTTTTCTTGTTACGATGATTTTCCATTTCACTCTGAAATTCTTTGAACTTTTCAAATGTTTCAGACTTATGTTTCATCAAGTAGATATACCCATATCTGCTCAAATCATCTGTGAAGGTCAGAAAATAACGATACACGGGTGAGCCTTAACACTCATCGGATCGCATACATCGATATGTATTATTTCCAATAAGTCAAGTAGCTTCGTTCCATTGTTCCGGAGCGGAGTTTTAGTCGTATTGCCCAAAAGGCACGGTTCGCAAGCATCAAATGATTCATAACCAAGTGATTCCGAAGATCCATCTTTATGGAGTTTCTTCATGCGCTTTACACCTATATGACCCAAACGGCTGTGCCACAAATAAGTTGCACTATCATTATTAACTTTGCATCTTTTGGCATCAATATTATGAATATGTGTATCACTACGATCGAGATCCAACAAACTATTTTCATTGGGTGTATGACCATTTGAAGGTTTTATTCATGTAAACAGAATAACAATTATTCTCGACTTTAAATTTATAACGTATTGCAATAAATATGATCAAATCATATTCATGCTCAACGCATAACGCCAAATAAAATTTATTTAGGTTTAACACTAATCCGAAAGTATAGGGAGTGTGCGATGATGATCATATCAATCTTGGAACTCCTTCCAACACTCATCGTCACTTCCCCTTCAACTAGTCTCTATTTATTCGTTAACTCCTGTTTCGAGTTACTAATCTTAGCAACCGAACAAGTATCAAATACTCAGGGGCTACTATAAACACTAGTAAGGCACACATCAATAACCTGTATATCAAATATACTCTTGTTCACTTTGCCATCCTTTTTATCCACTAAATATTCAGGGTATTTCCGCTTCCAGTGACCATTTGCTTTGCAGTGTAAGCACTCAGTTTCAGGCTTTGGTCCAGCTTTGGGCTTCTTCGCGGGAGTGACAACTTGCTTGTCATTCTACTTGAAGTTTCCCTTTCTTTCCCTTTGCCCTTTTCTTGAAACTAGTGGTCTTGTCAATCATCAACACTTGATGCTCCTTCTTGATTTCTACCTTCATCGATTTCAACATCACGAAGAGCTCGGGAATCGTTTTCGTCATCCATTGCATACTATAGTTCATCACGAAGTTCTAGTAACTTAGTGATGGTGACTGGAGAATTCTGTCAATCACTATCTTATCTGGAAGATTAACTCCCACTTGATTCGAGCGATTGAAGTACCCAGACAATCTGAGCACATGCTCACTAGTTGAGTGATTCTCCTTCATGTTTTAGCTATAGAACTTGTTGGAGATTTCATATCTCTCAACTCGGGTATTTTGCTTGAAATATTAACTTCAATTCCTGGAACATCTCATATGGTCCATGACGTTCAAAACGTCTTTGAAGTCCCGATTCTAAGCCGTTAAGCATGGTGCACTAAACTATTAAGTAGTCATCATATTGAGCTAGCAAAACGTTCATAACGTGCGCATACGCTCTGCAATAGGTCTGTCCTCTAGCGGTGCATTAAGGACATAATTCTTACGTGCAGCAATGAGGATAATCCCCCGATCACTGATCCAATCCGCATCATTGCTACTAACATCTTTCAACTCAGTTTTCTCTAGGAACATATCAAAATAAACATATGAAAGCAACAACGCGAGCTATTGGTCTACAACATATTTTGCAAAATACTACCGGGACTAAGTTCATGATAAATTTAAGTTCAATTAATCATATTACTTAAGAACTCCCACTTAGATAGACAGTGATCACGTGATCCATATCAACTAAACCATGTCCGATCATCACGTGAGATGGAGTAGTTTCAATGGTGAACATCACTATGTTGATCATATCTACTATATGATTCACGCTCGACCTTTCGGTCTCCGTGTTCGAGGCCATATCATTATATGCTAGGCTCGTCAAGTTTAACTCGAGTATTCCGTGTGCAACTGTTTTGCACCCGTTGTATTTGAACGTAGAGCCTATCACACCCGATCATCACGTGGTGTCTTAGCACGAAGAACTTTACAGAACGGTGCATACTCGGAGAACACTTATACCTTGATAATTTAGTGAGAGATCATCTTATAAAGCTACCACGAACTAAGCAAAATAAGATGTATAAAAGATAAACATCACATGCAATCAAAATATGTGACATGATATGGCCATCATCATCTTGTGACTTTGATCTCCATCTCCAAAGCATCGTCATGATTTCCATCGTCACCGGCATGACACCATGATCTCCATCATCTTGATCTATATCAATGTGTCGTCACATGGTCGTCTCGCCAACTATTGCTCTTGCAACTATTGCTATCGCATAGCGATAAAGTAAAGCAATTATTTGGCGCTTGCATCTTATGGAATAAAGAGACAACCATAAGGCTTCTGCCAGTTGCTGATAACTTCTACAAAACATGATCATCTCATACAACAACTTATATCTCATCACGTCTTGACCATATCACATCACAACATGCCCTGCAAAAACAAGTTAGACGTCCTCTACTTTGTTGTTGCAAGTTTTACGTGGCTGCTACGGGCTTAGCAAGAACCGTTCTTACCTACGCATCAAAACCACAACGATAGTTTGTCAAGTTGGTGCTGTTTTAACCTTCGCAAGGACCGGGCGTAGCCACACTCGGTTCAACTAAAGTTGGAGAAACTGACACCCGCTAGTCACCTGTGTGCAAAGCACGGCGGTAAAACCAGTCTCGCGTAAGCGTACGCGTAATGTCGGTCCGGGCCGCTTCATCCAACAATACCGCCAAACCAAAGTATGACATCTTTGGTAAGCGATATGACTTATATCGCCCACAACTCACTTGTGTTCTACTCGTGCATATGACATCTACGCATAAAACCAGGCTCGATGCCCTTTGTTGGGGAACGTAGTAATTTCAAAAATTTCCTACGCACGCAAGATCATGGTGATGTATAGCAACGAGAGGGGAGAGTGTCTCGTACCCTCGTGAGACCGAAAGCGGAAGCATTAGAACAACGCGGTTGATGTAGTCGTACGTCTTCACGGCCCGACCGATCAAGCACCGAAACTACGGCACCTCCGAGTTCTAGCACACGTTCAGCTCGATGACGTCCCTCGAACTCCGATCCAGCCGAGTGTCGAGGGAGAGTTCTGTCAGCACGACGGCGTGGTGACGATCTTGATGTTCTCCGTCGCAGGGCTTCGCCTAAGCACCACTACAATATTACCGAGGAGGACTATGGTGGAGGGGGGCACCGCACACGGCTAATAGATCTCAAGGATCAATTGTTGTTACGTATGCAGGGTGCCCCCGCCCCCATATATATAGGAGCAAGGGGAGGCGGCTGGCTGTGGAGGAGGCGCGCCACGGGCGGAGTCCTACTCACACCGGGAGTAGGACTCCTCCTTTCCTTGTAGGAGAAGGAAAGAGGAGGAGTAGGACTCCTCCTTTCCTTGTTGGAGAAGGAAAGAGGAGGAGAGGAAGAAGGAAAAGTGGGCTGCCCCCCTTGTCCAATTCGGACCAGAGGGTGGCGCGAGGCCTCCTTCCTTTTGGCCTCTCTCCTCTATTCCGTATGGCCCAATAAGGCCCATATACTCCCCGGCGAATTCCCGTAACTCTCCGGTACTCCAAAAAATACCCGAATCACTCGGAACCTTTCCGAAGTCCGAATATAGTCTGTCCAATATATCGATCTTTACGTCTCGACCATTTCGAGACTCCTCGTCATGTCCCCGATCTCATCCGGGACTCCGAACTCCTTCGGTACATCAAAACTCATAAACTCATAATATAGCATCGCTGAAACCTTAAGCGTGCGGACCCTACGGGTTCGAAAAACAATGTAGACATGACCGAGACACGTCTCCGGTCAATAACCAATAGCGGAACCTGGATGCTCATATTGGCTCCCACATATTCTACAAAGATCTTTATCGGTCAAACCGCATAACAACATACGTTGCTCCCTTTGTCATCGGTATGTTACTTGCCCGAGATTTGATCGTCGGTATCTCAATACCTAGTTCAATCTCGTTACCGGCAAGTCTCTTTACTCGTTCTGTAATACATCATCCCGCAACTAACTCATTAGTTGCAATGCTTGCAAGGCTTATAGTGATGTGCATTACCGAGTGGGCCGGAGATACCTCTCCGACAATCGAAGTGACAAAACCTAATCTCGAAATACGCCAACCCAACATGTACCTTTGGAGACACCTGTAGTACTCATTTATAATCACCCAGTTACGTTGTGACGTTTGATAGCACCCAAAGTGTTCCTCGGGTAAACGGGAGTTGCATAATCTCATAGTTACAGGAACATGTATAAGTCATGAAGAAAGCAATAGTAACATACTAAACGATCAAGTGCTAAGCTAACGGAATGGGTCAAGTCAATCACATCATTCTCCTAATGATGTAATCCCGTTAATCAAACGACAACTCTTTTGTCTATGGTTAGGAAACATAACCATCTTTGATAAACGAGCTAGTCAAGTAGAGGCATACTAGTGACACTATGTTTGTCTATGTATTCACACATGTATTATGTTTCCGGTTAATACAATTCTAGCATGAATAATAAACATTTATCATGATATAAGGAAATAAATAATAACTTTATTATTGCCTCTAGGGCATATTTCCTTTAATCGCTACATGGCTGCTATGGACGACGTCAGGTTCTCCACTACTTGGCGGGTTCTTTGGGCAGATGACCGGAGATATGATCCTGTGATGGTTCCTTCTCTTTGGGTGTGCACCGGCGCCCGAGGAACGCATGAGTGGCGTCCTAGATTCTTACGTAGTACTCGATCTTTATTAGGTACCTAGCCAGTGATGTATTTGATATATAATATTGAGGCGATGTATTCGAGATTATATATATTAAGACGATGATGTATTCGAGATTATATATATTAAGACGATGTATTCGAGATTCAGTTTTTCCTTATTGATTGCATCCATGCATTGTAATTTGAATACTAATTAAATTGTTTTATATTTTTCTGTATTAGTTAAGTAAAAGCTATGGCGGACAATACCGACAGAGAGAGAGAAGAGGAATTGTTCGACATCATACGCAGCCCTCACAGGCTAGATGATCTGAATGAAGCGGATAATGACTCTCAATATCCGAACAATCTTTGGAGAGGGTGATGAAAAGATATTCGATCTCGACGACCGAAATGATGAAGACATGAACTATGATTATGATTATGATGACACATACAATGTTTGTGATGACACGGACAATCTTGATCTTCAAATAACAAAGACTACCGGCGAGGTATATTTATATAAGCGAGCATCATGGTGATCATCACATGTTTTTTTATTGAAGATATATTAACGAATCGATCATTCTTCTTTCAGCCCTCTGGATCGAGCAAATTTGCTTCTACAGACAGCAGGACAAAGTGAGGCCCAGGCAGATTGTTGAAGGATGGTGTAAAGTACAACATCGAATCCAACAAACCTAGTGGTGAACTCCTGACGCCTAAGAACATTGCGAACAAGTGGATTCGTCAGTGCGGAGTTCTTGTGAAGGACAAACTCCCGGTCTCCATTCAAGAATGGAAAGAGCCAAAGACTAAACCTCCAGGTGTTACTTGGGTCGACGACAGAGCCAAAAAAGTCCTTTGGAAATCTATGATGGAACATTTCACCCTACCAGATCATTTCACTGAAGCAGATGTGGAGAAAGTCAAGGGCGCTGCTCTTAAGAAGATGACAATTGCATTCAACACCCACAAGAAAACTGTATGGGCCAACTACCTTGCTAATGAAAGGAAGACTCCAGAATTCACGGGAACACTGGAGAAGCAAAGAAACCTTTGGGGACGATTTCGTGACCTTCAAGGATTCAGAATTAGCTAAGGCAGTCGATGAAAAACAAGGCAAATGCCGCGAAAAGACGCAGTTCCATAGGCTGGGTCCAGGTGGCTCTGTGGTGGGATTGCCTAAGTGGGATAAGTCTGAGCAAGGGATGGAGGATGCAGGGGTCACACGGTTACTAAGGAATCGCCCCCAGTGCAGAACTTGGTTCTATGCGCATGGGGGCGTTGGACCAAGACAGCGAAGTTTCGCGGAAGGCAAGTCTAAAAGGAGCCGAACAAAAAATAATTGACGCAATAGAAGAAGCTCGAAAGGGGGTGCTCACGCCCAACAGAGAGAACGACGAGCTTACGCGTGCCCTGGGAAATCCTGAACACCCGGGAAGAACACGAGGCAAGGGCGTTATTCCCTGGTATGAGGGCTTTTCAGAATGGAACGAGGACTACAGGACCTGTGCAAGAAGGAAGATGGAGGAGGAGAAGAAAAGGAAGCTGGACGAGGAGCAGAGGAAGCAGGGGCAGAACGCCTTCAAGGCCTAGAAGCAAGGCACGCGGACACAGCACTCAAATTCCAGCGATGGCAGCGGTGATCGACTCACTTAGCCAGGAAAGGGGTCTCGGCGGCAAAGAAGAAGCGGATGATCGTCCGGCATTGGATAGCACCGTCCCATCCATGCCGAGAAGCAGCGTTGGTTACGCCAGGCGACCTGCTTCGCTGGATACATACCCTGTGGATGACATCATAAAGAACACTAACTGTGAGCTACACTCCAAAATGAAGAACATATCCATGAAGGTGGCGGACGACGTTGCTTTTCCAGTTATCCCCGAAGCAACCTTCCATTGCATCCCGATTCAAGAGGGCTATGCTCGTGTCATGGTTGATGAAGTGGTGGACCCATATTCGGGGCTCTGACTTGACATTCTGGAGGTGACGGCGCTGCTGGGAGAGGCCATACATCGTATCATCCTATGGAGAAAGGATTGCATCATCTTTTGAAGTCCACCGACACGCGTCGTCTGCCGACTTCGATCACCGAGTCGTGAGACTCCCGCTCCTCCAAGTCCACGAGCAACGTGAGCCGACTCCTCCTCGAAGTCCGCCACCTCCTCCAAGTCCCCGAACGCGTGAGCCGACTCCTCCACTTTCAAGTCCGGCCTGACGTCATGCCACTTCTCCGGTTTCAAGTCCGGCACCGTGTCGAGCCACACCTCCCGCTTCAAGTCCGGCACATCGTCAGCCACTTCTCCTGGTCCAACTCAGCCACGTCGGCCGTCTCCGCCTTGCCTCAAGAATCGCAGAAGAGACATTGCCGTAGCTATGGTGCGTGGCATGCAGTCGAGGTAGTTCGGGAAATGCAGGCGGAGGACAAGCGATATAACTATGGTCCAAGCCTGGCTCCTCTTCCTCAGAGGCCTTACGACATGACTAAGGAGCAAAACGCAGCCATAGTGCAGGCCCAAGTGGACGCCCATTTTGGACCGAAACTGGCATCGCCGCCAAAGGAGAAAGTGCCTGAGAAAGTAATTGACCACTTCATTCATATGGCTAGAGAACCAGCTCCCAAGCCTGTTGACTCGGACTATGAGCGCCAAATCAGGAAACTACATCGAGAACGGCTAAAGAAGGAAGCGAGCTCGAGCTCGAGCCAACAAGCGTGGGCAAAAATGCGGAAAACCGTTCCCAGTGGGAGAACAGTGGCGCAATCGATCACCCCGCTTGTTGTGCCAACAACAACACATGAGAGGAGGCCGCTACCAATATTATTGTGGGCAAACCGTTAAAGTTCCCGGCTAGGCGATGTGGTAATAACGGAGGAGCATATAATGCAGTGAAATGCTCAAGATCTCTGTTGGACAACTCCTCGAAATTGAGCCCATGTCTCCGCTTAGAGAGGAGGAAATAAAATGGAAATATGCCCGGGCAAACCTTTGGTCCACCAGACAAGGTCAAGAACCTCCCAACGAGAATGTATGAATTGCATCAATGGTACATGAACATTACCAAGATTTCCAATCGAGAGTCCCTCATGGTGAATGTCAAGAAGGAACATTACTACCATGAGAAAGCTTTGTGCGTTGAGTATTCAGAACTATATCAGTTATACAATCAAGACGCACTCGACAAATCTCTCGTCAGTTGCCATTGTTTGTAAGTGATTTCTTTCTGTAATTTTTGATCAATCATTACATGTAATTATCCTCACTATATATTCTTTTTTGTAGTATTATATGCAGGATGAAGATGTATGAAATGAAAAAATCTGGACGCTATGGCATTGGGTTCATTGACCCAAATACCATTAATGAGTACACATGGAATCTTGCAACTTCTAAAGCAGGTGTAGAGGAAAGCATGCTAGAGTTCTTGAAGTGCCTCAATATCAATGAAGATATACTACTTCCTCACAACTTCACGTGAGTTAATACAAATTCTGTTTTTGCTTACTAGCTAGCTAGATGTTAATAACTAAGTGTATACGATTTACGATATATAGTTGATTAATTTTATGCACATGCCTGCTTAATTAAGACATGCAAACGCATGCGCATGCAGTTTACACTGGATCTTGTTAGTCATTAAAGTTGACAAAGCAACAGTCGAAGTACTCGACTCGCTACTTAAAGAAGATAAAGACTACACCATCATGAAGGGGATAGTCAACAGGTAATTTCAATCATTATTAACTATATCTTGGCCTATTATTAGTTCGTCATTTCCTGATATGAACTATTTAATAACCCCTTTATTGATTTTCATTGCCGGCGGGCAGGGCCTGGGCAAAGTTCATCAAGGTGACTCCAGGCAGTTGGCCAAAAAAGTTGTTTTGGCATCGACCAAGGGTAAGTAATTAAGTAGTACTAGCTAGCTAGCCATCTCTTTAATTATTGTTTCAATACCATTAATTAATTATCATGCTTGATTAATCATTATCTGATTCAATTCCATTCTTGTAAAGGCCTCAAGCGGTAGCAGGGAATGATCTGTGTACATTCTACGTTTGCGAGAACATTCGCATGATGGCGTCCGAAAGGAGCAGATCTCAAAAACAGGAATGGGTACGTTGTCAGAACTCTATTCACACCATTATTGATATCTTTTAACACAAATAATACACATGCATATTGATCTCCTTCTTAACAGTTCAGAGAGGTGCGGAATAAGCTCCTACCCGAGGAGCGCATACTAGCACTTCAATAGGAAATAGCTGGATTTTTGCTCGACCAGGTCATAGATCCCAAAGGAGAATACTATTACCCGCTACCGCCCCATGAACCACTTGTCATCGTGCATGCTCCGAAGGCACCAAGGCAACATGTAGGAGAAATTGTATATGTATATACATGTGTATGTGTGAATAGTTAATGGTGTTGGCTGTGAGACATTCGATGATATTATATGCGGTTCTACGGACGAGAAAATCTATTTATATATATGCATAACGTGTACAATTTGTAGTATCATGAAATACCAGCAAACAAAAAAGAATTAAATGGAAAATAAAACCAAATTGAAAACACAAAATTAAAGCAAAAATTAAAAAAAACAACCAAACATTTAGTACCGGTTGGTGTTACCAACCGGTACTAAAGACCCACGCCAAGACACAGGCTCGTGCCACGTGTTTGCACTTTAGCGCCGGTTCATGACGAACCGGTAGTAAAGGGGGGGGGGGCTTTAGTCCCCACTCTTTAGTGCCGGTTGGCGAACCGGCACTAAAGGCCGGTTTTGCACTAGTGGTTGTTGTTCTGCTGCGCTGGTCCTATGGGGCCTTAGCACGACGACTTCTCGGCTGCCTACTACAACAAGTTTTGCTCATTCGTGAGGAAGGCGATGATGACGGCACGCCTTCAAATTTCTTGCTTATAGTCGCCGCTAGGTGGTCTACGAATCTGGATGTAATTTCATTTTTTCTGTTGTTTGGGGTACTGTCATGATTGAAAAATAATATATTGAAAGTTTTCTCGCAAAAAAATCATCCTCGGAAATAAGTAACATCTTTGCCGTGGACGACGCGGGGCTCACACCCAGGCCTCAACCTCCACTCTCATGCAGCTTGCTTGTCACCACCCATCGTTTTTTTGTCCGCGCCTATGACGACGCACTTTTGCAAATAGGGACGATGCTGGAAGAAGCA
The DNA here is from genome assembly GCA_021605145.1 of Aegilops bicornis. NCBI lineage: Eukaryota > Viridiplantae > Streptophyta > Magnoliopsida > Poales > Poaceae > Aegilops > Aegilops bicornis. The sequence goes on along the minus strand of CM038673.1, from coordinate 670,497,242 downwards.
ATTGATAAACACTGCTTCTAGCCACACCATCGGTGCCCCTGCTCGGCATCACGGAGGACCTCCTCCTCGGCCCACTCAGAACAATCCCAGATCCTCTCCCATGCCTCCCTCTCCGCCAGATCTTCTTCGGTTCCTTCGAGAAACAGTCGACATGGAGGAGTCGGTCGACATAACATGGACACACAAACGTCAGCCTAACGGTGATAACACTGGGTGAAAGCGCACCGCGAAAAACGCAAGCAGAGATGACTGCTCGAAAAAAGGAACACAACAACAGAAGCAGCACAACAAAAGCAAAACAAAGACAACCACAAAGGAAAACCCAACATAGCCAAGATCAAAAAGGACCGAACCTCAACCGACAAAAAGAATGAAGGGAACCGGAAAGCACCGGGAAGTCAAAGAAGACGTCGCAGAAACAACGTAGGATGGGAAGGAAAGAAAACACAAGACCAGCATAGCCAAGAGTCAAAAAGGACCGAACCTCAGCCGACGAAAAGAATGAAGGGAACCGGAAAGCACCGGGAAGTCAAAGAAGACGTTGCAGAAACAACGTAGTATGTGAAGGAAAGAAAACAGAAGACCCCCCACCCCCCACTCACACACGCACCCAACGAAATTATAGGGAAAGCGAACCAACCTGTGGTTGAGATGGTTAGGTGGATAGTGGTATCCCTAACCCACCAGGGTTCAAATCCTGGTGCTCGTATTATTCCTGGATTTATTTCAGAATTTCCAGCGCTTTCGATGAGAGGCGTTTACGACGACGAAGCCTTCACGGTGCTTAAAATCTCAAGATGATATGCCGGCTCAGTCTCTTAAAGGTGCTCATAGGGGTAGGGTTTGTATGTATGGGTTCATAGGGATGAGTGTATGCGCGTGTGTATGAGCGCTTGTGTCCGTATTGATGGTAAAAAAAAGAAATTATAGGGAAACAAAACCGACCTAAGGGAAATACTGAAATGCCCACGGAGCATCAGACACGTCGTCCCTGGCGCGTTGGTCACACCCAACCCGGCTCGCGCAAAGGAGGCCCTGCCCGTGCGGAGAAACGAAACAAGACGACGTACTTGGTTGGGGACAATGAAGCACCGCGTAGATGCCTCGCGAGCGGGCGAGACCCAACAGGGACAAACACGCGCATGCCGGACTCTTGTCATCACGATCCCTCGCTGGATGGAACTACCGTACTCGGTTGCCCCTATCGAACCAGACCTGACACGATGGGATTACACCAGTTGGCTAACTCCCTCCGCACAACCTTTTGGCCGGCCCTCCGCAGAGCCTTCTGTCCTAGTCGACATATGCGGGTGTCGAACCAAATGGCCCAAAGCGAAGCCTGGCGCGGCCAAACCGCCATAACAAACGTGAAGGGCGTGGGTGGCGCATGAGCTAGCGTAAGTTGGTGCACCGCACGCCCCGACTGTAGCGACCGAACCAGCCCGGTGTGGGTAGAAGACGCCGACAGGAGGGGCCGGCTGGATCATCCCGCGAGTGACACCACGCAGGATCTTGCTTGCCGGGGCGCCCGCCGCCATCCAATGACCGTGGCCCCGGGAGCGCTGGGCGGTCCACTAGTCATGGACCTCCCAACCGGGTCGCCCGGGCAGAAGCCGTCCATGCAGATCGGACGGTTGGCATCGCCCTTGAGAGGCCCTCGCGGAAAGCCACCCAACAACAGACGGCTTGGAGGGCCTCACATGACGGTGGCCCCGGCCACGCCGGCGGTCCACCCGTCATGGACGCACCAGTAAGCATGCCCGAGTCGCTCTCATCAGCTGGACCTCGCTCGTGGGCGCCTCATCGCCGCCCAATGACGGTGGCCCCATGTGCACCTAGCGGTCCACCTGTAATGGACCTCCCACCAGGGTCGCCCCCAAGAAGCCCCTGTGGCAAGCCACCACAAGGCGGACGGCTAGGAGGCCCTCTCCACTTGCAAGGCGCCCACGAGGGCGGGTACTCCAGCATCCTTTATAGTAGGAGTAATAACCAACACATGAAAAAAAATGAATCCATATACTCCAAAAATCCATAACATTAATTTGAAGCAAGGGAGCCCTTAAATCTAATTAACCAAAAGGGATGCATCAAAATGCTCCAAAATCTGTAGGTTATCCACCATCGCGGCGGGAATACAAAAAAGAACAGGCCCAGTTCTAGAAGCTCCCACATCAGGGTTTTTTTTTTGAAAAGGAGGCTCACCCCCGGCCTCTGCATCAGGTGGTGGGGTCTGGGGAAGGATTATACGAGGCAAGCCTTACCCTGCACAGTGCAGGCCTCTTTTAGTGGGAAACTAGTTGCCTAAAAAATATTAAGAGTGATTTTAACATGCAAGCAACACAATAGAGACAAAATGTTGGACAGCTCACTTGTTCAAGTATCTTCGAATGAAAATTTACACATACATAGAAATATAGAATACACCTATAAGTTATATACATGTGGTACTTATTTCAGAACTTCTTGAAATTTGAAATTTTCATTTTTGATTTTTTCAAGAAAACGATTGAGAATAAAACTGTACCATGAGAACATAATACACTCACACATAGAGTAGTAAGGAAGCTAACACTCTTCGTTTTCGGTTGTAGTGATCTTTCCGTCAACACTTGAAATGGATGGGAAAATCTCATCGTCGCCATTAACAGAAAGCACAATCCGATTAGCATGGCTGGCAGCTTCCTTCCTCATGACAGCAACTGTCTCGATGACACCAGCACAACTTGAAAAGTGTGAAGAGTGGATGAGGGTGACCTTCTGGAGACTCTCAAGGTATATGATACCTGCTGGAGTTTTACCTGCTGGGCCAGAATAGTGTGTCAGCTCGATCTGTCTCAGGCTTGGCATGACTCCCTGCTCAAACTTTACCCATGGCGCATAGCAGTCGAAGGCGAAAAACTCGAGTCTGGCGAAACCTGAAGTTATAGTGACTTGTTTCCGTGGGTCACCAAACAGCTGGATTGCAAGGCTAGTGAGGCTGGGCAGACCTCCAAGTATCTTGAGATCGTTTAGTCCTTGTTCAAAGAGCCTGATTTCTAGCTTCTTAAGACGGCTGAGATGTGCGATCCACCCGGGAATTTTAACAAATCTTGCGGTCACCGTTAGCTTTTCAAGTAGAGGAAAGTTGGGAGACGCAGGAAGGTCGTCGCTCGTGATGAAATCACCGTGAACTATTAGGGACCGCAGACCAGTGCACTTGCCCATGCAAGACAGTAGATTGTCATTTTTTGGCGTGTCGGCACACTCACCGTACAACATGAGTTCAGCCTTAGTCAATCCAGTCATCCCAGTAATCTCCTCCAGGGTGCTTACCGAGCATTCCCTCGAATCAATGGTGCCCAGCACCTTGACTGACTTGAAGCGATCACTTCCGGCAGGTAGCCTCACCCCAGTATGGCCAAAATGCAGATTTGCTAGTTTTGGAAGCTGGACGAGCTCCTTGGGCAGCTCTTTCACTCGTGTCAGCCTTACATCCAGTGTCTCCAGATTTTGCAGCTTCCCGATCTGTGGCGGAGAACACTGATTTGGGTCAGCTCGATCTCTAGAGTCTCAAGATGTCGAGGGTTCCCGATTTGTGGAGGAAGCCTAGTGACTTGTGGTGTCTCTTTCAGACTCAGGTGCTTCAGCAGGATCAGTCTGCATATGTGTTGTACATCGGTATCGTCCAAACCATCACAGTCCTCCACATTCAACACACGCAGATACCCCAAATGCTTAAACGAAAACACCTTGTCACAGCGAGTCATCGTTATGGAACGAACATGTGACAGATCCAACCTTTCTGTGCCATTTGAACCGTCCGAGCCACAGCGTCGGATAGACAGAAAGACAGGCCTCGCTGCAGGTGTCTCTGAAATGTCCAAGTCAGACAGAAAGGTGACCAAGTTCTCTTCTCGTGATATCAGCCTAAGAACGTAGAGCATCATGCAGTTGACCTCATACATCCCCTTCCCATAAAAGGTTGGGCGTTCCACAGGCTGAATCACTTTGCTGCCGACGAGGTCATCGAAGCATTGGTTCGCCACTTCCTCACTGCTGCGCCACCCAACTTCAGAGATAAATCCTTCAGTGATCCATTTCCTAACCGTATCACCCCTTCTAAACTTTTTGGTACTTGACGGTTGTACTTGTAGCTATGCACAGCAGGCAGGTCTTCAGAGTACTGGGAAGGTTTTCGTAGCTGACTGATAGAACCTTTATCACGTCCTCCAAACCAGGAATACGCTCCCGTGCAGAGTCTAAAGAGCTTGCTATCTCTTTCCAAGCAGAACAGAAAGCATACACCACATCCTGCCATGGTTTCCTTGAGGCTATTTTGCTATTGAGCAACAAAGCAATGCTTATAATTGCTGAAGGAATACCACCGCATATTTCCAAGATCTCACCAACTTCTCTTGCAAGTGCATCAGGGCAACTGGCCTCAGAGCCAAAGCATCTCTGTAGAAATAATATTCTGGAGTTCAGGCCATCAAGATGCCTAATTTCACATATCAACTCATCTTGGCCAGAACAACATATCTTTGCTATGTCATTAACTCGAGTAGTAACAATTACTCTGCTACCACAAGCGTTAGCGGGCAAGCTGCGGGATAAGATATGCCAATCCTCCTTCCTCCATAAATCATCGACTATGATCAGGTACCTACCGAAGTTTGCACACAGAAGCAAGATCAGAGTAAGGCCCGACATGACGGTGACAATATTATTGACTAGTAAATTAATCATCAATGTGATTATTATGATGGGCAATGAAGTCAAAGAGTCCGAAAGTATAATGAACATGTACAGTATGATCTCCACGGTTAATTGATTTCATCGTCAGAGAACTATATGAACCAGAGGAGAAGTACAGTACATGGCAATTAAATAGGTAGTACCTTTTGTTCTGAAGGAAATCCCTAATTGCATCCTTTGCTTCTTCGTTGTGATTTCTTTCCACGTTAAGCTGACGAAGCATCTGGTCAAAAATCCCCTCCATATCAGGCATAGAGGAGACTGAAACAAAAGCGTACGAATCGAATTGCTGCCTGAGCTGACGGAACACGAGATTAGCAAGAGCCGTCTTCCCCAATCCCCCAGAACCCACAATGGAGACTATCTTCATCTGTAGTCCGCCTGCAAGGCTCTTGATTAGAGTATCCCTCCCCCGCTCAACGCCGACGAGCGGCTCCTCCGCCTCTTCCCGCAGATGGGGCGATGCTCCGGTGGTTGCGGCGGCTGGAACGAGCTTATCTTTATCGGTGCTACTGTACCTGTCGGTCAGATTCAGGGTCTGCCTCTTGATGTCTTTGATGGCGTTGGCGATTCGATGGCGAGGGCCCAGCAAGTCGGCCAGGATCCCCAGGCAGCCGTCCCGGCAGGCGGCGGGCTCGGTGGCCGCCAGGAAGGCGTCGACGATGTCGTCGGCGTGGTAGGACAGCTCCCTGCAGTCGTCGGCCCAACGCGGGTCGGAGCCGCTGCCTAGGGCGGCGTGCAGGCTCGTCAGCTCTCTCAGAAGCTGCCCCGCGTCTTCCTTCACGGCCTTGTGCAGCTTGTGCTCGAGGAGCTTCTCCAGCTTGGGGAGCAGGGAGGCCATGGCCCCCGTCGCGACGTCCACCATGCTCGCTCTCTTCTTCTTCTGGGGTTGTCTCGCTCGATCTGTTCCTTTTCATCATCACGATCTGGTTTTATGGAGGTCAGCAGGTTGCTTTTCATCATCACGGACTCTAATCGGCCGACCGGCCAGGCAACAAATCGGTCGCGTCCGCCCCTGCCACGCGTCCCGCGACCCCACGCTCTAAGTGCACACGGCCCACAAGTGACGCCCTTCCCCAAAAGCTGGCCAGATGGGCGCCACGGCCCGCCCAAGGCTAAACGTGCCTGGCAACGCTGATGCGCTTGATTTGTTCGACGCATTGTCTGACCGGGTGTGATTTTATTATGGAAAATGATGGATTCCGATGCTTCATCAGACGAGGAGTATGGATCGCGGAGCTTGATCAAATGATTCATGATGAGTTCTTCGATTCCTTGAATTCGGACGAAGAAGTGGACATGATCATGCTCATGAGCATGCAAGAAGAAATGAACCGGCAAGTAGAGCATATTCTCAACTTCAAGGGCTCAATCAAATGAAGAAGAGTGATCAACCAAGATAGGGTGTCCGGAGCAAACCTGCTGCACATGGACTACTTTGCTCCCAATCCTACTTTCCCGGATGCTCCATGGTTTCGTTGTTGTTTCCGCATGCGGAAACCATTGCTTTTGCGCATTTCGGAGGGAGTGGAGGCACACAGCAACTACTTTAAGCTCACAAGGATTGTTGCGGACAACTCTCTTTCTCTGCCAAGCAGAAGTGCACGACTGCTCTAAGGATGCTTGCACTTGATACTGCTGCAGATGTCGTCGGTGAGATGGTCAGGACGAGGGAGAGCACGTTCTTGAAGACTACTGTCAAGTTTGCTTGCGCAGTGGTGGATGTGTTTGAATCTAAGTAACTCAGAGAACCAAATACGCAGGACATGGAGAAGTTGTTGGCTATTGGAGAGACAAGGGGTTTCCAGGAATGCCCGGATTGATTGATTGCATGCATTGGTAATGGAAGAACTGCTTCAAAGGTTTGCGGTAAATGTATCAAGGTCACACCAGAGAGTCCACCATCATACTAGAAGCGGTGGCTGAAGGAAATATGCCCTAGAGGCAATAATAAAGTTATTATTTATTTCCTTATTTCATGATAAATGTTTATTATTCATGCTAGAATTGTATTAACGGGAAACATAATACATGTGTGAATACATAGACAAACATAGTGTCACTAGTATGCCTCTACTTGACTAGCTCGTTAATCAAAGATGGTTAAGTTTCCTAACCATAGACATGAGTTGTCATTTGATTAACGAGATCACATCATTAGGAGAATGATGTGATTGACTTGACCCATTCCGTTAGCTTAGCACTTGATCGTTTAGTATGTTGCTATTGCTTTCTTCATGACTTATACATGTTCTTATAACTATGAAATTATGCAACTCCCGTTTACCGGAGGAACACTTTGTGTGCTACCAAACGTCACAATGTAACTGGGTGATTATAAAGGTGCTCTACAGGTGTCTCCGAAGGTACTTGTTGGGTTGGCGTATTTCGAGATTAGGATTTGTCACTCCGATTGTCGGAGAGGTATCTCTGGGCCCACTCGATAATGCACATCACTATAAGCCTTGCAAGCATTGTAACTAATGAGTTAGTTACAGGATAATGTTGTACGGAACGAGTAAAGAGACTTGCCGGTAACGAGATTGAACTAGGTATTGAGATACCGACGATCGAATCTTGGGCAAGTAACATACCGATGACAAAGGGAACAACGTATGTTGTTATGCGGTTTGACCGATAAAGATCTTCGTAGAATATGTGGGAGCCAATATGAGCATCCAGGTTCCGCTATTGGTTATTGACCGGAGACGTGTCTCGATCATGTCTACATAGTTCTCGAACCCGTAGGGTCCGCACGCTTAAAGTTTGATGATGGTTATATTATGAGTTTATGTGTTTTGATGTACCGAAGGTAGTCCGGAGTCCCGGATGAGATCGGGGACATGACGAGGAGTCTCGAAATGGTCGAGATGTAAAGATCGATATATTGGACGACTATATTCGGACATCGGAAAGGTTCTGAGTGATTCGGGTATTTATCGGAGTGCCGGGGGGTTATCGGAAACCCCTGGGGGACTATTGGGCCTACATGGGCCATAGGGAAGAGGGGAGGCATCCCACAAGGGGCATTTGCGCCCCCTCCCTATAGGGGGTCCGAATTGGACTAGGGAGGGCCCCCCCCCCCTTTCCTTCTCCTTTCCCTCTCCTTCCTCCCCCCTTCCTTTTCCTAGTTGGACTAGGAAAGAGGGGAGTCCTACTCCTACTAGGAGAAGGACTCCTCCCCTCCTTGGTGCGCCCCAAGGCTGGCCGGCCTCCCCCTTGCTCCTTTATATACGGGGGTAGGGGGCACCTCTAGACACAACAATTGATCCCTTGGATCTCTTAGCCGTGTGCGGTGCCCCCTCCACGATAATCCACCTCGATAATATCGTAGTGATGCTTAGGCAAAGCCCTGCATCGGTAGAACATCATCATCGTCACCACGCCGTCGTGCTGACGGAACTCTCCCTCAACGCTCGGCTGGATCGGAGTTCGAGGGACGTCATCGAGTTGAACGTGTGCAGAACTCGGAGGTGCCGTGCGTTCGGTACTTGATCAGTTGGATCGTGAAGACGTATGACTACATCAACCGCGTTGTGCTTACGCTTCCGCTTTCGGTCTACAAGGGTACGTGGACACACTCTCCCCTCTAGTTGCTATGCATCACCATGATCTTGCGTGTGCGTAGGATTTTTTTCTGAAATTACTACGTTCCCCAACAGTGGCATCACATGACTTAGGGTGTGTTTGTTTGGGATCTTTTCATGGGCTCCTACAACTTCTAGTCAAAAAAAAGTTGGAGCCCAAACAAACAGGCTGTTTCAGCGCTAGCTCCAAGCATGGCTTTTGTCGAGCGCTCCAAAACTATCGAGTAGAAGCCGCAGCTGAAAATTCGAGCTTTCGCTTCTCGCAGCCAGCTCCAAACTGGCGGATGACCGGTTCACCCTCCCACCAAAGCACACTAGAAGAACGCCCGTGCGTTGCAACGGGGCCACATCAACTTTAAGAATTCAATATTACGACATTGCGACCTTTTTTACCATCAAATCCTCTCTCACACACCCTCTCTCCCCCTTCCTCTTCCTCACTCTCTCTCCCTCTCTCTCTAACACACACACACACATAGCCTATTCTCTCCGCCAATAAGACTTACTCAATTGGCAATAATGTGTAGACTTGTGGTGAGCTTGACTGAACTAATGAACAATGTGATATATTCCCCAATCATTTAACAATGAAATTTCAGAAATGGGAAGATTATGTAACACCTCAAGTCGTTAGCTACAGTGACCTCCCCCTAATGATGCCATGTCATCACGCTTGGTAAGCCAAACTGCCACTTGATAAAAATCAAAGCCCAATTCAAATTTAAAATAAAGTCAAATAAATTATTTCGTCAAACAATAAAACTAAAATGTTCACCATATTCTATAAATTCCACTGATCTTTGACATGTTGAGCCCAACATTATTTGACCCAAAAATAAAATCTTGTCAAATTAATAAGAGGTCCAATAGTAGTTAAAATAACCAATTAAATATAAACCTAATTTTATGTATTTCCTTTTGGCCCCAAACTTTTTGTGCCACCTAAAAATATTGTGCTCGAATTGTGTGCATAGTTTCACAATTAACAAAATCCATTTAGTTGATATAAGAATAAATAGAAAATGGTGTTAAAAAGGAGAAACGGATTAGAATACATTAAAAACCAAAAGGACAATGAAAAAGGGGATTCCCCTACCCCTCGGGCCTTGCCACCGAACCGGCCCAGTGGTGGTCCCGATCCCTTGACGGTCGTCTTCTCATTCGAGCCCGTCGCTCTGAGAGTCGGGCTCCCGCCACCCACCTCACCGGCATCGAAGGGTAATGGATAAGGGTGATGCCCTACCTCCCCTGCCCCCATGGCCTCACTCCTCCTCGATGCCCCCTCCCAGATCCACTTCTCCTCCTCGCTCGCTCGATCCCGGTGATCTGGACGAAGTCAGATGCCACGACCACCATGACCGACCCGTCCCACATCACCATCGCCCTCCCTGGCTGGCTAGGAGCTTGTCGAGGAGCTCCGAATGCCTCCGCTACTTCGCTTATGCGCCAACGAGATCAAGTCCGGCACCCTAGATCGACGCCGTCGTTGCCGTCTTCCTCAACCTTCGCCACCGCGACATTGCTGCTTGATCCGCGCCGCCCCGAGCTCCCCTGTGTTCCCCTAGGGTGCCATTGACACCGCCGTGATCTCCTCTTGCCTTTCCCCAGTTTCCCCTCTCGTTTGCTCTCGTTAGGTATTTCGCCGTGGCCGAGAACCGCCGTCCGTCATGGCCATTGCAGGGGTAGCCACTGAGCTCCTCGGATTGACCCCGTGGCACATGACCGCTCCTATGCTCGCCCATGCCTGAGCCTTCGGCTCTTCTTTCGCACCCGCGGGGCCACTCCCTCTCTGGCTCTCCATGCCCACACACGTGCCACACCGTGTCCGTCGCGCCCGCCGTTGCCATCACGCTCGCCACAGCCACCGTACCCTTTGTGCGACGCACACCAGCGTAGCGTCACACTCTCGGCCGCTGCGCTTCGCCCGTCTGGTGTGCGCCTATCGCTTCGCTTCGCCCATTGTCGCGCCCACGCCTCGTGCCGCCTCTGTCGCAGCCATCTTACGCCGGCCGCCCCTCGGCCACGCCGGCGCATCTCTGCCCTCCACCGTCGGCCGCTCGCCTGCCTTTCTTTGCGTCCTTTCCTGCTTTGCTATACCTGCTCTACCACTCGTACGCTGTTGCGCCATGCCCTCGACAATGCCGTGGACAAACATGGCGGAGGGATTGTCAATGGAGTACGAGGAGGAGGTGGCGGAGAAGGTGTGGAGAGGCAAGAGGTCTAGGGTGGCGTCAGCTGGCTGTGGTGGAGGTGATTATGCGAGAAGGAGCCGAGCGGAAGGAGAGGTCACAATTGGAAAGAATCGCAAAAAAAATCATAACCCGGAGATCTCATTCCAAAAAAATGCTAATGTCGATGGAGGGGTGATTTCCTTCAATAGGTGGAAAACATAGGAAATATTGGATGTTATCAAGGAAAGGTAAAAATTTAGGAAAGTTAGGATTTTGAACTGATTTCCATGCAAATGGGGTTTTATTGTTTGGTAACATGATATCAGTATCTGCCCGTTTGTGACGTTTCTGATTAGGAAAGTTCACAAATGTTAAGAAACTATTTATTGGGAGGAAAGTTTGTGATGTGTTTGTTATTTGTTTCCTAAAACAAATTTCACTAATGAGAAAAATCGATTGATTTAGATAAATTAGGAAATTTAGATTCAAATCTATTATTTGTTTCTTAAAGATTTGTTATTTGTTTCCTAAGACAAATTAAACCAATAAAAGGAATCGATTGATATGAATAATTTAAGGAAGTTAGATCCGTGATTTGTTATACGTTAGGAAAGTCCTGGTTGTAATAAAGAGTGGAGAGAAAAATAAACCGATGAACCAGGATGGGAGGGGGTGATGGGAGGAAAGACGAAAAAAAACCTAGCAAAAATAAACCGTGGAGACTATTCACCAACTGCTTCATTAGGAGTAGAGATACAATGGCAGAAATGCCCTTACCGGTTCGACCCAACCCCCTCGCTCTCTCCTAGCTCAGTGCTCCTGGAACACCCCGCCGCCGCCGAGCCTCCCAACACCCCCCTCCCGACACCGCTACCACCGCTGATCTCGTTGGATGCGGCCAGGTGCTCGTCTTGCACCTCACCCTGGAACCCACGCGGCCCGAGATCCACCACCAGCGCCGCCGCCCCGAGATCCATCACAAATGCCGCTGCCGCCCCGAGATTCGTCACCAACGACGCCGCCATAACGAGTTGCCGAGCCAGCGCATGGACGAGTCCACCAACGTCAGCGACTTTTCGCCAACGACGGCCTCTACCCCCGAGCTTCGCCTCCCGCCTCTGAACCCTTCTTCGCCAACTCTTCTCTGTATGCGCGTTGTGTGACAGTGGCATCTGTGTGTATGCCGTTGGCGTGCTGGTGTTCTGCGTGTTTGTGCTAGGCAAAGTTTGCTGCGCGTGTGTGCGCTGGGCGTGCTGGTGCTCTGCGTGTTTGTGCTAGGCAAAGTTTGCTGCGCGTGTGTGCGCTGGGCGTGCTGGTGCTCTGCCATGGGGCTGCTTCTGCTAGGTAGTGTCTACTGAGAGCATCTCCAGCCGTTGGCCCTCTAGGGGGCGCCTAAAATCGCCGGCTGGGGGTGACCCGGCGCAAAAAATGGGCCTGGGGCGAGTTGGCCCCCAGCCGCCGTCCCTAGGCGTGGGAATTTTTTTTTAAACAAACTTGGGCTAAAACACGCCAATTTTCGGCAAACTTGGGTTTTTATATTCACAAACTTGGGCTAAAACACGCCATTACATATAAAAACTAGTCAAAAAAAACTTGTTGAAGGCCGAGAAGTCGCCGTCGTCGCCGCCATCGTCGGCCTTCTCCTCCTTGACTCGGGCGCCCTTGCTGGACCCCTCCCCGGCTGGTGGCGGCGGCGGCGGCGGCGCGACTTCGTCGTCGTCGTTGTCGTCGATGATGATGACGCCGCCTTCGTTGCGGCCTCGGCGACGCTGCGTGAAGCGCTGTAGGGCGGCGCGCTGGCGCTCCCTCGCCATCTTTAGGGAGTCTTGGCGTGCCCATTCAAGGGCCGCGTCGTCGTCCAGCTCGACCTCACCGTGCTCCGCCTTCACCGGCGCCAACAGCCCCGGCTCCGTCTTCACCGGAGCGAGACCCGGCTCCGTCTTTGGCTTGACGAAGCGCGGGGGAGGAGCCGACGAGGAGGCGCGCCGGCCGCCCTTGTTGATGACGATGCCGGCGCTGCGTGTAGGCCGGCCGAGCGGCGTCTCCGCCGCGGGCTCGGCCTTGACGCCAAGCAGCGATGGAGTGCCGGAGGATTGGGAGGAAGAACGCGACGAGGAAGAAGAGGAGGAGCCGAACCTCCTTGGCGCCCATTGCCCGTCGCGTCGGCGGTACGCCGGGGCGGCCGTCCTCGCCGGGGGGTACGCCAACGATGGGTTGTCGCCGCCCTCGAGGTGCGTCAGCATGCCGTCGAGGGTGCGGCCGGGGACGCCCCACCAGAGGTGGCGCCCCTCGTTTTTCTTGATGCTGCCGACCACCGGCACCCCATTGGTGGACGCCAGCCGCTGCTGTTGGCGGCGCTCGAAGTACGCCGCCCAAGCCGCGTTGTTGTCGGCGGCGTACTAGGGAAGGGAGCGCTCGGCGTCGGTGAGAGAGGCGCGCGCGATCTCGACCTCGTCGGCGAAGTACGATGGCTTGGTGACGGCGTCGGGCAACGGGGGAATGGGCACTCCCCATTGCTTTGAGCCTCCGGCCCGTCGACCTGGCGCATGTCCGGCGGCGCCGGCGGATGTTCGCTGGAACAGAGGCGAGACTCTGAGCGGAGCGGCACGGCTGCCGGTTGCGCCGCCGCCTCTCGGGAAATGCTCGGCCATCGGGAGTGGTTGGGGAGAAGAGATCGGCTGGAGAAGGAGGGCTGGGGTGGGGAGAAGAGCTCGGCGGCGGCGCTCGGGAGAGGTGTGGAGAGGTGGCACTCCAACGCAGGCGAGCGAGACCATATATAGCCGCCCGGCCCGCAGGTGTACGTGTCCGAGGGAGGAGGCGTCGGCGCGCCTGCGGACCGTGCCGCCGTGATGAGGAATCAATGGCAAAGCCGATCGGGCGGCCTTGCCATTGATTCCCCACGGAAACCGAGGCGTCGGGAAGACAAGGCGGGCGGTGTCACCGACGCTTGCTCTACGGGCGCTTTTGGCGCTAAAACGATTCGCCTGGCGCCTGAGCGCCTCAAATATGGGTTCGGGTTAGTCCGCTGGCGCCAATTTTGGCCCGAAAGAAAGTAAAATGGGTCCCTGGGGACGTGACTGGGCCGATTTTTTGATGCCGGCGGCCGAAAAGTCGCCTGAGGTGCCTTGTTGGGGACGCGGCTGGAGATGCTCTGAGTGTGCTATTTTTGTTTCTGTAAGCAAGAGAGTCATACAGTTAATTATTTGGAGAGTATAGTTTTTCTTCTTGAGAGGAAAGAACATAGCTATGTGTATTTGTACATGTAAAAAAGAAAGATTCTGAATCTGATGAACCTCGTCTTACATATACATCTAATATGTCAAACTCATTAAAACACATTGTCTATATCATTAAGCTAGTGTAATTTCATTTCAAATACCAATAAAAAATCCATTCAAATATGAGGGCCATCTGCACAAAAAATAGCTCTTAATTGGGTCATTTACAGTTAAACAAATACAATCAACACTTAACCAGTTTACACAACAACAGAGGGCATTTTAGTTAGTTCTGCATATTTCAGCACCAGCCGCAGCTGCTACAACATAACTACCAAACGACTGCATCTTAGCTCTAACCTTTCCGCCATAGCTAGCAGCTACAACTGCTCCTTCCAGCCGGAGCCGTTGCAGCTGCAGCCGGAGAAGTTGCGGCCCAAACAAACACACCCTTATGGATTTTGCATGCTTTCTTTGAAATGTCGGGTTCTCACAACGACATCAACGTGTTTTCGCGATCTTCGGTGTCCAGGAGGCTTTGCAATGGCCACATGTGGAGCACATGTGGACCCATAATGAGAACCAAGGAGCTAATGCTTGAGTTGTGCCCTTAAAATAAATTTTATGTAAACATTATTTATGCTTCGTACCAACATTAGTTATTTACGTGTGACATTGTCTTTCATGATCGACGTGCATGGATTTGAGATATGTAGATACCGGGAGAAAAATATAAAGACGCGTCTGAATGCGCCCGCGGGTGTGTTTATGTGCGTCCGCGGATGTATAAAGGTCAGATTTGACAAGTCCGGCTATAGATACTCTTAATACTCCTAGTTTTCTCCCTTTCTTCATTTCTTCATCGGTAACTGATGTGCATGCTAGGTAGTTAAAGGCCGGACGATGCATGTCTATGGAATATGGGGCGATTGTGATAAGAGTTGCAGTGCATTAAATTTCGGAAGTATAAGTGGGAATTTAGCGCTGTGATTAGAAGGATTCTTTGTCCAGTTTCGCAGCCTCGTCCAATCTGTAGCCACCTATGTGGCGATGCATCTTCTAATGTGCTAGATTGGTCATAGTGAAAGTAACTTAGCAAGTAATATAACATCTAAAAAAAAGTTTGCTTATGTGACATGTATTTAATAAGGATGCTCGGAGTAACAGACTCCCTCCATTTTTATCAGAGTTAACTAAAGTTAAACTTCGTCAAGTTTAACCAAGTTTACAGAAAAAGTACATAACAAATCTATATGATGTGAAAGTACATTCAATAATAAATCTAACGGTATTGACTTTTTATTGTATATGTTGATATTCACTCTGTGCGTTCGGTTTATTCGGTTTGCATGGTTCGGTTTATACAGTTTTTCGGTTTGTACGGTATTAATACTTCGGTTTATACGGTTCAGTTTCGGTATATACCAAATTATTTCGGTATGGTTTCGGTATATACCATAATAACCAAAGTTGACGCGAATTTGAAAATGACATACTATATTTTACAAACTTATAAATTCAAACACATACTTTTTAAATACAAACGGTATATAACTTTATATAAGTATATATGCATACCTCAATTCATGCCTTGAAAGGTTATGGACGACGTGGTTAGCATTTTTGCAAGAGAAAAATTACTACCTTACAAGAAAAAATGGATGTTCTTTGCAGGAAATTTTACTCTTATACAAGAAAATGACTACTTGTATCGTTGTTTGCCTCAAGAAATATACATATTTTTTATTTCGGTTTATTCGGTTAACCATTCGGTTTTTCGATATATACCATAAAAACCGAAATTCAAAATGGTATGAAAAGTTCATACCATATCGAAACCATAAACCATAAAAGTCATGAATTCGGTTCGGTTCGGTTTATCTTCGGTATGGTTTTTCGGTTCATTTTTAAAATGCACAGAGTGAGTTAATATATTTGTTTATAAAATTTGTTGAAGGTTATAAAGCTTGACTTTGACTAAATCTAATATGTGGACTAAATAAAAATAGAGGGAGTAATATGTTACTGTAATATAACGCATCCTAATAAACGAGTTTACGTCTTAATAAATGATGGCTTGCATGATACCGTACATGCATTATTCCCCACCATGACTAGTCTAATGTATTGTGACGAAGGAAGTGTCACATATGCTTGCATTAATTAGATTGTAGACTCATTTTGCTTTAGGCTGCGTTATGCCACGGTAACTTATTCTAAACACCGTATCTCCTCTATTAAAAAAGCAGTAGAGCATCTACAACCGCGTGCCCCAATCCTTGCTCAAACACCCGGTCAATTTTGACTCAGTCGAACGCCTCAAATGGGCCTCAAAAGCACGGACTGACTGGCACCCCTCATATTTAGCCCAAATATGGGGCGGATGTGGGGCGCCCGGTGTGTTTACCACGTCGGAGCCGGCCTACGTTAGCCCACCCGACTGCACATATATTCGTCACATCTGTTCGCCAGACCAAACCCTAGCCACTTCACCCTCCTCTCCTCTCCACTCCCTCCGCCACCCGAGCTCACTTCCGACGATTTTCAGCCGTCTCCCGCATGGCAGGCAGCGGATCAGACTCCAACCAGTCCGGATCCGTCGACTGTGGTGTCATCTCGTGCGGGTTGGAGGAGGCAATGTCGGTCCGCATTGCACTCCGCCGCTCCCAGTAGGACAGCGCCCGGCCCACGGACAGATCTATCTGGCGCGACTCCATAGCGTCGGCTCAACGGGCGCTTGGGTCCTCTGGGGGTGGATCATCGCGGTCCCGGCAGCAGGAAAATCTCTCCTTCCACACCACCAATCGGACAGCAACATGAGTCCCATCAGAAACAGGCAGCCCGCCCTGGGAAGGAGAGGATAAGGGCCGTCGAGGCCCGTGTCGCGGCGGAAATGGCGATGGCGGAGGAGGCTGATGCGGTGGCGCGGGCGACCGCAGAAGAGGAAGCCATTCACGTCCGCATTGTAAAGAAACGACAGCGGAGGAACACACGCGCCCTCATCCGAGAGCAGAATCAGACAGTCCATGCCATGACCGGACTGCCAATGAAAAAGGAGAAGGAGAACCACGACGGTGAGGATCACTCCAACGACAAGCAGATCGGCCGATATGGCTACATCCCCGACCACCCCGACGGTAGCTGTTCATACCTCTGATATGATCAGCCTAAATGGAGATGACGGAGTTAGTTGGGATGATGCACCAGTGCTAGATACTCCCTCCGCTTTAAAATAGATGACTCAATTTTATACTGGACACAGAGCAGCTCGCGCTGGAATCCTTCCACGGACGTCAAGCCGACCATGTTAATGCAAATTTTGTTCAAATTGAAAATCAAAAGTCACAGCCGTCCCGATCCCCGAACGCACGCCCGTGTAGCCTACCGGTGGCGGCTAGCGGCCATAGACAGCTCCCCGTAGCACGAAGCACCTGAAACCAAAAACCTACCATAAAACTCCGCTCGCCGACACGTAGGTCCAGGCGCCTTGCGGGCATACCGTGGCCCACTTCGCAGCGAGTTGCGGGGGACTTCCGGTAACGCCTTTCCAAATCTGAACTAGCCGTTGCGGCCCTGCAGTCGCCGGCCTCACTTACCCCCGCCCGCTCCGCTCGCACGAGTTCTCTCCTCCTCCCTCCTCTCCCCTCCCCCTCCCCCATTCGCCACGGCGTCATCCAGCGAGCGAGGGCGCCCTCCTCTCCGGTCTCCCCCGAGCGCGCCTCCCAATCCGCCTCCGCCTTCCCCTCCGAGGGATTCCGCCCGCGGCCGGCGCTCTAGTCTCCTCCCCCGCCTCGCTCGCCGCGCAGCGACCGGCGCGCGCGGGCGCGGAGATCCCTCCGAGATTGGCCCGACTTCAGTCGCTGGTGACGAACCCTAACCCGCGCCTGGATTGCTCGTGCAGTTTAGTTCCTTCGTTTCGTTTAATTACGCTGGCCCTGACCCTTCCCTGTCTCCGGTCTGTTCCGGATTTTGCTTGCTGCCTGCGCGGCGCGGACTGCTGACTGATAGCAGCTTCAGTTTCCAGGGGAATTGGGGGCTTCAGCCGCATACCCAAGCTCGCCAGCCCGGTTTCGGTAAGCGATTGCGTTGGGCTCCCGGGTAACCCACTTACTAGCGTTTGAGATGCTTTTTGGCTTTACGAGAGTTCGGCCGGTGCCGATGATGATTCCTTTTATTTTAGGGGCGTGCTTAGTGACGGTAGTTTGGAATGGGAAACTGTGGCATCTGATCCTGACCCGTGCGAATGCAGCTACCACATGTCTATCAGGAAATTAGTTAACATCCGGATTTGTGCTCGTATTGTTCAGTGTAAATTGTACTAGAGGGTCATTTAATCAGCTAGAGGAAATGCAGGGACTGATGATTCGAAATTTGGGACCGTTGCTGGCCTGATAGCCGTGTAATATTAGTCATAAATGGTGAAGTAAAATCTGATACGCTTATTTATTTCTGTTGTTAGAACTTAATGACTGTTTATTGCATTGATCAGCAACCGGAGGCACCTAACTGTGCAGATCCTAGTAGCAACATATCCTGCATTCTATGAAATTGTTTCCCACATTTTCAATATTAGTGTTTTTGATGGCTGATGATGAGCTCTTACTTCATTTTATATCCGTATAACTCTTTAGAAAATTTAACCTGACAATTGCCACTGTCCCTTTCCGCAAGAGTTAAGGCTGACTTCTTATTTCCCAGCCTTCTGGCTGCAGTTCAGATTGTAGGACTTTGTACACCAACAAGAACTAAAAGACATGGCTGCATCAAGGCCACCAAGCACCCCTATGTCAAAGATTGAGCGTGCACCAACCCTTACCCCTGGTGGTAGCTCCAAGTCCAAGGAGGAGAAAATATTTGTCACGGTTAGGGTGCGACCATTGAGCAAGAAGGAGCTGGCCATGAAGGATCAGGTTGTGTGGGAATGTGCTGATAGCCAGACAATTCTATACAAGGGTCCCCCACAGGACAGGGCTGCACCCACCTCTTACACTTTTGGTACAATGTCCAGAGATCAGATCAATCGATTCTGTTGTCATGAAAGAAGTGATCTTCTCTTTGACTAATTAATGCCTATGTATGCCTTGCAGATAAGGTGTTTGGGCAGAGTTGTCAGACGGATCTGGTTTATGAAGATGGAGCTAAGGATGTTGCCATGTCTGCATTGACAGGCATTAATGGTAGATTAGTGCTTATTTTCCAGACTGGTGCTAGTAGAATGCTCATCTGTTAATGACCTTTTTCTTATCTTTGTTTTGCAGCCACTATTTTCGCTTATGGTCAGACTAGCAGTGGCAAGACATTTACCATGAGAGGTGTGACAGAGAGTGCTGTTAGTGATTTATACAGGCACATAGAAAATGTGAGTTTTGTGCATCTTTTGAAACAACAAGTCTGTAAAGACTGCTACATGTTTGTAAGACATAACCATTTCTGGCTTTTGTCTATTGCTTAGACCCCTGAGAGGGAATTTACTATCAAGATATCTGCTATGGAAATCTACAATGAGGATGTGAAGGATCTTTTAAGACCTGGCTCTGGTTCCCTTCGGCTGTTAGATGATCCTGAGGTTTGTTGGCTCAATCAATACACTGTCCCTAAGAAATTCCCCTTCATGATGTAATGATCTTGTAAAAACATACTTTGGTTTCACAGAAAGGACCCATTGTGGATAAGTTGGATGAACAAGTTGCCAAGGACAAAGAACATCTGAGGCATCTAATCAGCATTTGTGAAGGTTATTACTATTTGCGAAGAAATATGTACTGTTTATTATGTGATATTTTGTTACTGATCTACCAAATAACTGCAGAACAAAGACAAGTTGGGGAGACTGCACTAAACGACGCTAGCTCACGCTCCCACCAAATCATCAAGCTGGTATATGAGAAAAACATTTCCCGTTTACATTCAACCTTTCAAAGAAAAATGTATTGAGCAAAGAAGTAATGTTTCTTTTGTGTATATATCTCTACGCAGACAGTGGAGAGTAGGCTCCGTGAGGTATCAGGCTGTGTCAAATCTTTTGTTGCCAGTCTAGTAAGCATACTGTCCTACTTTTAGTTTTGGCATGTGGTATGATGATTTTCGTTGTCCATGGTCGTAATATGGTTTTTGCTTTGTTTGTAGAATTTTGTTGACCTTGCTGGAAGCGAACGGGCTGCACAAACACAAGCAATTGGTGCCAGATTGAAAGAAGGAGCCCATATAAATCGCAGTTTGTTGACTTTGACTAAAGTCATCCGGAAGCTAAGGTCTGATTTTTTGTAAAGGCACTTCTACATAGGAAATTTTGTCCAGATGGCTTTAATAGCTTTTTCTCTGCATTCATTTGGAAACTAGTTCCCAAATTACTTACATGCACTGTTTCTTTAGTCTTAACTCTAGCTATTTGTTGGATATGTAACAATCTCTCAAGTTAGTGTGCCAACTTAGCTACTAATGAATTTCATATAGAAGTGCTCAACTGAAGTGTAAATGAAATGCATGAGATGAACAAATTTTTACAAAGGCATTTTATGAAGTGACAGATGTTATTATGCACCTCTAGTTAGTACAATCCCAACTATTTTGAGCGAATCATTTTGTGTATATGAAAATTTTCTCTTTTGTTAAATATCTCATAGTAATAGATTCTTGGGTCTGTTGGCTAAATGACTGAAAGTTCAAACTATTGATGACTAATAAACAGTAGTTTTGTCATATTGCAGGGTGATAAAACTCATCATATTAAACTATTACTAGATGGTTATTTCATTCAATTCAATTCATTTATGTTACCTACAATTTTTGGTTCTCATTGTACATTTAATAATTTATATTAGTGTAGACGCATTCTAAATTAGAATACCTCACAGGTTAGCAGCATGAACCATGGTAATACTTAGATAACCACTAAAATGATATGGTTACTGCATTTAGTTCAGTTTGCTCCTCCATGTATTTTTCTAATGAACCTGTCAAATATCTAAAAGATGCTACAAATTTGCATAAACTATCATTGATGCAAATAATTAGTACTCTGTACATTCCAAAGTTGGTTATACCTGAGTTTCAGAAACTGTGCACCCCTTCGCTTCAGCAATGCTTATAATTAGAAAGGTTATGTGGACTAGCAGTTAGCATTAAGATTATGTTAGTAAGATATTACAGCCAGCATCTGCGTAGGTTTCTTAACTTTTAACAGCAATGTCTGAGGAAAAGAATTTTCATCCTTGTTGGAACTTCAAACAGACCAATTATTATTTATTTGAGGATTCTTAAATATAAATTTGGATTGCAGCTCTGAGAAAAGAAGTGCTCACATACCATATCGGGATTCGAAGCTCACACGTATTTTGCAACTTTCTTTGGGTGGGAATGCAAGAACAGCCATCATCTGTACCATGAGCCCAGCCCTGACATAATGAGAACAATCTAGAAATACTTTATTCTTTGCAACCTGTGCCAAGGAGGTCACAAATACATAAAAGTTAATATGGTAAGAGCTGTGACTATGAGGTTCTTTGTCACACCTTTTGGTTGTTGAAACCAACTTACCATTTCATTGTCCATACAGGTTATATCTGACAAGCAACTCGTGAAGCAGCTTCAAATGGAAGTCGCTAGGTTACAAGCAGGACAAAGGACTGCCGACCATGCCTCCCCTTCTGAGATCATCATAATGGAGAAGGACAGCAAAATTAGACAGGTAAGGTGGTCTCTGAGCAAGGATGAAATGCTTGCTTTTACTTTTGAGGATTCACTGTATTTAATTTTGCAACTGTTCTAACATAATAGAATGAACCTTGCAGATGGAAATAGAAATGGAAGAACTCAGGAAAGAACGAGATAATGCACGTTTGCAACTCGAAGAATTACGAAAGAAGATGGGTGACAAGCAAGTAAGATTTTTGCCTTTTTCCCATCAGGAAGATATTTCTTCTGCTGTTAACTAAATATTTTCCAAATCCATCAACGTATTTCTTCTGCTGTTAACTAAATATTTTCCAAATCCATCATTTTCTTTAGGGGTGGAATTCCTTCGAGTCGCCGCAAACGGCCCGAAAGCGCCTCACATTTTCTGGGTCACTACAGCCTAGTAGAATGGTCAAGATAAGGAATTCAATCAGGCAATCATCCACTGCTCCATTTATGCTAAAGCATGAAATTCGCAAGCTCGAGCAGCTACAGCAACAGCTTGAGGTTGAAGCGAACCGAGCTATTGAAGTATTGCACAAGGAGGTTGAGTGCCACAAACATGGCAACCAAGATGCAGCGGAAACTATTGCAAAACTTCAGGCAGAAATCAGGGAGATGCAGACTGTTAGATCTCAGAACAGAGATGTTGAGATGATTACAGATGAAGGAAATGGGTCTGATCTGAAAGATGAAATTACCAGGCTGCATATGCAAGGTAGTGACATTGCTAAACTTGAGGCGAAACTAGAAAATGTACAGAGGTCTATTGACAAATTGGTCATGTCACTTCCAAATGCTGGCACGCAGTGTAATGAGTCGTCCACAAAGTCCAATGCGTCAAAAAAGAAGAGGAGGATGCTTCTTCCACTGGGCGTGAGCAACCTGAACAGACCAAATCTAGCACGAGCACCTTGCTCTCCTGACTCTTCGACCAGAACTTTGGAGCCAGAAGTTGAGAACAGAGCTCCAGACAGTCACACTGCGTCTCATGAGGATTCAGGAAAAGCTACTCACGCCAAGAGTGAAGACACTGGAGATATATCGTCGCGTGATGAAGCGCAGCGCAACAGGGGATCCGGCTCAGTGAACATGAAAAAGATGCAGAGGATGTTCCAAAATGCTGCTGAAGAAAATGTAAGGAACATCAGGGATTATGTGACAGAGCTGAAGGAGCGGGTGGCGAAACTTCAGTACCAAAAGCAGCTGCTTGTCTGCCAGGTCTTGTCCTGCACACAAATTCACTTTTTGGTCATCCTGAAATTATTTTGTTTTCCCTGCTAAAATAGTTCCCTTGAAATGTCCTTACAGGTCTTGGAGTTGGAATCTAACGAAGGCAAACCAAATGACATGGAAGAAGATCCACAAGAGAATGCCGGATGTCTACAAGACGGCCCCGAGTCATGGGAGAGATTGTTTAAGGAGCAGATGCAGCACATTATCCAGCTTTGGGATATCTGTTATGTATCGATCATACACAGGACCCAGTTCTACCGGCGATTCAGGGGGACACGGCAGACCAGATATACATCAAGTCGAAGTCCGGAGACTGTTGTGGTTGCAGCAGCATTTGGCTGAAGTCGGTGATGCAAGCCCTGCTGCACCTGGTGACGAGGTTGCAGTTTCTCGAGCCTCAAGGTATATATGCTGCCTGTCATCTTATCTCTGTTTTACAGATTATGTTGGTTAACTCTAGAAGCAAGGTGTTGAAGAGTGCTAGAAAAGAGAGGTCGTGATGAGCTTTAGTCATTTCAGTTAGCTATCATTCAACGACCAACCTTTTCTATGATTATGCACAGATTTCATCGTGTTCATACTTCTCTGCTAGTTAGCTATATTATTCCACAACCACAACCTTTTCTATGATTGTGCACAGATTTCGTCATGTTCATACTTTCTGTGATAGTTCACCATCATTCAACAACCACAACCCTTTCTCTGATTAGGCACATATGTCCTGATGTTCATACTTCTGTTCTAGTTAGCCATCAGTTTTTTTTATAGTTGTAGTTGGCCATCAGTCAATATGCACATCCTTGTCTATGATGCAAATGCAACTAGGCCAAATCAAAATGTTTCATCAGTCGTTACTGAATGCCATGCTATAATCTTTTGCACAATTGCAGCATCAAGGCGCTGAGGAACGAGCGGGAGTTTCTGGCGAGGCGGATGGGGTCCAAGATGACGGAGGAGGAGCGGGAGCGGCTGTTCATCAAGTGGCGGGTGCCCCTGGAGGCGAAGCAGCGGAAGCTGCAGCTGGCGAGCAAGCTGTGGACGGACCCGGATGACGAGGCGCACATCGAGGAGAGCGCCGGCATCGTGGCCCGGCTGGTGGGCTTCTGCGAGGGCGGCAACGTCAGCAAGGAGATGTTCGAGCTCAACTTCGCGTCGCCGGCGGCCAAGAAGCCGTGGCTCACGGCGGGCTGGCACCCCATTTCCAACATGATCAGGGAGAGGGCTCAGCTCTGGTGACTTGCTCGGTTCCGTCAGGGTGAGGGGAAACGGGCGTAGGTTTCGTCGTGCCCATGCTCCGGACATGATGGCGCTCTCGTTCGAGTAAGGATGGATGGAGGATGGTGTAGATATTGAATTTTTTGGGAGAGGTTATAAAAGGTGATGCAAAAGTATTCATTTGGCCACGCCTCTCTGTCTTCGTTCTGCCACTGTCCCCGGGGCCGAGGGCGTGGGGAAGATGTTGCCAGGTTGGAAGGCCAAACATATCACCCATCCGGGCCGCATCGAGCTGCTGCGCTCGCTGCATTTGGCATGGACCTTTTGCCTCGAAAATAAATAAATTGGCATGGACCTTTTTATCAGCGAATGGCGATGGCGTGCAGTCCCATACTGCCTGCCCGCTGTGCGACCAGTACTGTCTGCCGTCTCTTCTCGAGGGGGTCTGGACTGTCAAGCATTGTTCCTGTAATTAGCAGTGATCATTGCTGCCCGCCCGGATCCCAGGCTCTTGCCGTGCCACTTCGTGGCACTGGACCCCTTGCGCTGTTTGCTTTTCCACTTCTTCCCAATACATCGGCCGGCAAAGCTTTCGCTGCATGCTAAAAAAAACCTAAAATATCGTTTGATTAAGAGCATCAACAGCTGGGCGCCTCAAACCCGCCCCATACATTCGGGCGGGCCACTCAGTCACTGTCCGGTCATGATTTTTTAACCCAGACGGGCACCTCAAACGACTGGGCTGACCGGCACCCCCCATATCTAGCCCAATATATGGGGTGGATATGGGGCGCATCCTGGCACGCCCGCCACATCAGACCCGACCCACGCTGGCCCACCCAACCCCACATAAAATCCTCCCCATCCGCTCGTCGGACCAAACCCTAGCCACTTCACTCCCCTCTTCTCCACTCCCCTCCGTCACCCAAACTCATCTCCGCCTCCTTTTGGTCGTCTCCGGCATGGCAGGCAGCGGATCCGAGTCCTTCACCTCCAGATCCGTCGACCCCGAGCTCATCCCACACGGCCCCGAGGAGGAGATTGCCGTCTGGCTTGCGCTCCGCCGCACCCGGGGAGTAGGCCCGTGCACGGCTGCGCTCGGACTCCATCCGTCGGGAATTCATTGCGTTCGCCCAAATGACGCATGGATCCGGCGCTAGGCCGGTCGTAGCTGCCTCGCCTGAGGCCATGCGGTCCGTCCGGTGTCCGAACGCGTTGGCGGGCACGCAACCCCTCCGATGGCACGCCGATATTCGGGACGCACCATCGTCCCACGAGGCCATGGCTCGGCGGGCCCGCCGTGCAAGGCACCGGGCGCAGGTATGGCGCATCAGTCCGGGCGACGCAACCACATCGTGGTGGACGTCGGCGGCTCGTCCCCTGACAGATCCGTCATCGATTTGACGCCCACCGGCACCCAACGGGATCCGGGTTCCGACGAGCAAGAGTAGGGCATGGGAGACGGCGGCGCCTTGAGTCCTATGAGCCGGCTCGTGTCCCATGCTACCCTAGCTTGCCGGCGACCGGACCAACACTTTGAGGGGCGCAGCCAGCCGCCAGACATGGCTAGTATGGAGCCAAGCAAGGGAGCGAACCCATAAGCTCCCGTCACAAAGATCGCTATGCGATGCATGTAATAATATGGATTTGATGTTTTTAATTTAAGATATCCGAATGTGAAATGCATTTTTTAAGAGGTGACTGGTCATTTAAGAGGTCAAATTTGTCAAGCCCGGATATAGATTTTCTAAACCGTGAATATTTCTTCCGATGAACAAATGAAAGAGACATGCTTGACCTAAGCACGTCATCAGTTATTAAGAAAAGAAAAATACAGCCAACCAAGATAAGACGACAGCTTAAAATATCATTTGATTAAAAGAGCACTATTTTGCGGATATTTCCTCGGATGAGTGAACAAATTAAAGAAAGCGCATGCTTGACGAAGCGCGTCAGCTGAGAAAAGAAAAAATACAACCAAGATAAGATGGCACCTTAGTCGCCGCTACAAAACCACACCCTGCACAGGCTGTCAGAATCCTGTAGAGGATTGAAGGCGAGAGAGAGGGAGAAAAAGAAATCATAAGAAAGAAAACAGGAATCATTTCGCCGCTGGACGGGACCGGTGGCGGAGGGTGAATCAAATATTAGAAGGGGCCAAATAAGTGTATATGGCATAGAAAAGGCTAGGACGATCAGAGATGTCGGACGATTAGTAGAGCAATTAGTAGATAAGTAAGTGTATTTGATAAATTTTCCTCTTAAAAGGGGGCCAGGGTCCGGAATTGTCCCCACTACGCTCCGCCATTGGACGGGACGAGGCAGCAGGGAGTAATTCAATATCATGGGCATTTGATTAGAGGGGGCTCGAACTGTCAACGGATGGTGATGCCCATTTGCTGCTGCTGCGTAGGCCATGGGCATTTGATTAGCACCAGTATCATGCTGGACGATGATGTCTTTGTAGCGTTGCGATCATGGCGATGAGGACGACACGCACGCCCATGCCTATCCGTAGCGCGGGAGACCAGACCAGACCAGACCGGCAGCCCCTCCCCTCCCTCTGGGTCCGCTGTTTGCCCACCCACCACATTTTCTTTTGGGTTCGTGCTCTGGCTAATCATGGTACACTACCTGCTATAATCGTATTTGGTCGTTGCCCACCATAGCACTAACCCTTATTTTGTTGATGGGAGGAGAAGATGACCAGAGCACTAGCTTTGAATATGTTGGAATCATTTTTTTCTTTCTCTTTTTGTTGGAAAGTGCCGTCTTTCCCCTGGTAGAAAATTTGGGGTCTTTTGGTCGCCGAAAGTTCCTAGGTATGTTCGCATCAGACGGTTCAGTTTCCAACATGGCCGGAAAAATGTCTCGCGTTATGAACAACATTCTAATTCTTTTATGGATTTGCTACTCATCCGTCCCTTAGTATAAGATTGTTGAGTATGTACTCCCTCTGTTCCCAAATAATTGTCTTTTTAGCCATCTCAAATGGACTACAACATACAGATGTATGTAGACATGTTTTAGAGTGTAGATTCACTCATTTTGCTCCGTATGTAGTCATTTGTTGAAATCTCTAGAAAGACAATTATTTAGGAACGGAGAGAGTATTTTATATTGCACGTGTATTGGAGTTATGGCCCACCTCCTAGTCTGAAGTAGAGGCCTTCCCTTGTACTCCCTCTGTCTCATAATGTAGGACGTTTTTTGATACTACTGACAAAAAACGTCCTACATTATGGAACGGAGGGAGTATTATATATGCGTGCACTAGCACCCCAATCAATATATCGTATTGCAAATCATCTGTCTACAAAGACGTTTGGTATTTCTTAGGTATCTCAAAATCTATTTTGCTAAAGCACATCTAGATGCGTTTTTACATTGCACATCTAAGTCCTATGACATTGTTTTTACGTTAAGATTCGTGCAAGCATTTTTTTTTGTCTTCTTTCTTTTCTTTCTAGTTTGATTGAGTTATTTAAGTGTGCAATAATGACAGGCGCTAGACATACCCTCGGAAAATAGTTTTTTAGGATCTGGTTGAAGATAGCTTTTAAGATTGGTCGATTTGATTTGCTGGGAGAGCTCTGCTGAAGACATTCTTCGGTAATATCATTATGACTTTTGAAATTATGTGCGGTAGCAATAACAAACCAAATATGACAAGTAGTGGGGTCCTGAGCTAAGCTTTGGCTAAACTAGATAAATCTGAATTCCGTAATGTCTTTGAAATCCTCTAGATAGGATGGATGACGATCACCACTAACGATGACTTGATTAGCTATGAACCCGGGGTGTGCGCAAGCCAGGATGCAAGGCGGTTAATTTCCCCTTGTTCGGAACGGACACGATAGAGAGAGTCTGTGCCCATTTCCTCTATCATCGAAATACAATCTGAATTGTGAACCGGACTTGAAGCAGGAAGGCACCGGAAGGCATTGATTTGGGTTAAGTTTGAGGACAATCAAGGAGGCAGAGGAAGAGCTGAAAAAAATGACTGGTTGCAAAAAATAAAACCAGGCAACTGTTTTGTATGTGGCCTCATTCTTTTTATGATTTGATTAAGGTGAAAAAATTAGGTCAGTTCAATTTTCAAATGAGTCGGTATCGCTTGGCCTGTTGCTGAAACGGAGTAGCTGGGAAGCGAGACCAAGTACGGTGTACTCCAGCTCAACAAAACAAAATACGAAATACGGTGTACTCGGATATTTGTTGCTGTTGTTGTCGTCATGATCCAGTTGCTTCTCTAGTCAACATCTGCCTACGTGTCCCATATGAGCGCATGTGCCTCCACAGTACACTCGAGTACTGCTCGACATGGACAGCCATCATGAGAAAATGCTAGTATTACTGCATGGTAAAATTATCTGCAAAATTAACAGTGCTTCTTCTCGGTGCCGCACAGCACAGATCTAGTGGATTTGGCGGCATGAAATCGCGGAGATGTGTCCATTCCATAGATCTTGTTCACAGGATTATACAGTTCCTCAATCGTACTATCATACACTGTAGGAAATATGTACAGTTTGCTTCCTTTTTGGTGCCTCAAAATGGCTCAAGGAGATGCGGAAGGGAGCGAGCGGCGGGCGGAGGCATCGATCAAGAACCTGGCTGTGGTTTCGCCGGCCGCGGCGTGCTGCTCTCGCCGCTGGCCTGCGCGGGGCCCATCTCCAGGTCGCGGCCTGCCTGCGGCGGCGGTGGCGGCGGGGGCGGGGGCGTCCCGCCGCCGCAGCCGAGCAGTCGCCGGAGGGCCGCTACTCTCGCCGCCTCGACCACGGCCGCGACGCCGGCGATCGGGCCCTGGGAGGGTTGAGGTGCCTGTGGTCCCACCGGCTGCCGCGGCGTGCCGCCGGTTGCCACGGTGTCCTGGGAGCCGAAGAAGAGCACGTTGGTGGGGAAGATGGGCGACTCCGGATCGGCCTCGGGGGGCTGCACGGTGGGCGCCTCGTCGGCGACCGCGCAGCGGCAGAGCGGGCAGGTGGAGTGCGAGCGGAGCCACATGTCCACGCACTCGACGTGGAACGAGTGGCCGCACCGCGGCAGCAGGCGCGCGGCGTCCCCGGCGGCGAGCTCCGTGATGCAGACGGCGCAGTGGGCCGCGGGGTCCCCCTGGGCGACCTCCCTCCGCGGCAGCGCCACGATGACCGTCTCGTCCAGGCCCCGCCCGTGGCAGGGGCCCCCGAAGACGAACCGCGGCCCCCGGCCCCTGCCGTCCGCTCCCGCGCCGCCGCCGCCGCCGATGGCGGGCGCGGCGCCCCGGTAGCGCTTGGCGCAGAGGAAGAGGTAGAAGCAGACGACGAAGGTGATGAAGATGGCGGCCGCCGCGGCCAGCATGGTCGCCGCCGCCGCCACAGATGTCCCCGTCACCGACATCGATCCGTCCTCGCTCCCCAAATCGCGCCCTCTTCTTCTCCTCCCAACGACCCTCTCTTCCCAAGCCGCGCGTTCTCGGCCTGGGAATTGTGGGGGTTTGCTTGCAAGAGATTTGTGTGTGTGTGTGTGTGTGTGTGTGTGAGAGAGAGAGAGAGAGAGAAGTGGATTTGGGCCGAACAGGCGAGAGGTGTTATACTACTAGCACATAGTCGCCGCGCTCCTCTGTGAGCCTTTTTATATAAAGAAAATATATAGAAAATGTGAGCCTTTTATTTTTTGTATAGTATTTTTAACTGAGAAATGTAAGCTTTTGATGAATATATATACATCTCAAACTATCCCTTGCCAAAAGGTTTCGACATAACCATAATTCACAAACTTAGCCGCTACAAAGATAGCTTACAATCAATATATTGTTCTCGACGTAACATGGCGTCAGTGGCGGAAGCAGGAATTACTAAAATCGCAAGTTGAGGGAGCTTATAATTGCTTTATGAAAAATGGCAATGCCAGTAATTAACACAATTTGAGTACAATCCACTAAGACGTTTACAGATGGAGTATGTGAATACCTCCTAGAAGCAACGCCTAGACGGTAGAACCCATAGGGCAATTGTCATGATACAAATGAATTGACTAACTGGTTTGACAACAAAGGTAACGGTGTGTTGTCCTTTTTCAACAAACTTATGGTTGTTTTCTATCAAGATTAGTTTCATCCCATGTCTTATACATACTCCCTTCGTCTTATAATATAAAATTTTAATTCATTTAATATGTGAGTATATTTGATGTAATAAGATCTTATATAATGAGATGGAGAGAGTGTTGTACTACATTTTGCAATTGCAGTTTAGCTTCTAATGTTAATGTGGTGCTTGCAGGTACATATATCATTGGTAAAGATCCGCGCTTCGACACTTTTTGCGTATGGGGCAATGAGATATTCATGAACCAGCATCAAGTGAGGAAACTGATAAAAAATTGTTAGTAAAATGGGTCAAAAGATGGCAAATAAACTATTTGTTTACAATTTATTCAAGACAACAA
Source organism: Aegilops bicornis (assembly GCA_021605145.1). Lineage (NCBI taxonomy): Eukaryota > Viridiplantae > Streptophyta > Magnoliopsida > Poales > Poaceae > Aegilops > Aegilops bicornis. The sequence continues at coordinate 670,466,978 of CM038673.1, read as the reverse complement.
TAAACTGCAGGAAGAACTCGGTAGCCTTCTTTTTACTGCCCATAATGGGTGTTAGATGACAATGTCTAAATCTTCTTTCTTTGCAGGTTTACTCAAGATTACCTCTCAAACTATATGATTGATGGACATGCAAATGTTAAAGTATTTCTACCAGACTGTAATGACATTGTTCAAAAAATCTTCCAATTCAGCAATTTATCGTCCGATTTATCGCTACTCTTGGGGTGACCAATAAGATTATGTCTTATTTTCACCGTTTATCGTTTGGGACAATTTATCGCTATGACAAGCGATTTATCAGGAATAAATCAGGCCTATTCATAGCACTATGTTTGCAAAAACTATGTTTATTGCGTTTTGTGGACCTTGTTATGCTATATGTATTGTTGTCCTATTTTGTTTGTCATTATACGAGGATTCAAAGGCTAGGAATCAAGGTAACACTTCTGCCCAATATTGTTTTGGTGTTGAATATAACATATTTTAGTGTTGGAAACCTGGGATTTGCAAAAAATGACCGATTAATAGCCGACTGATAAAATCGATTAATCGATCGATTTTCAATTAATCTCTAATCTCCAGCTGACCGAGACGCTAACGATAAGCGATATCCTCAGCATTGGTAATGTCTATCTAGAAGTCCTCGTGAAGACGGTGAAGGATGGGCGGTCGACCATCACAAGGGGTTGGACTAGAGTCGTGCGTGCATTCGGCATGAAGGAGGGCACAATATGGGCATTCTGCTTCAATTTGTTCAGCCACCAGAATGTCTTTGGTCTCTTTCTTTACCGTCCATAATACAAGTAAGCAATCCTGGTCCATCATTCTTATGGTGCTTATGTAATTCTTGAACATATGTACCTGTGAATCGAATTGTGCATTGGTTGTTGAACCTAATGGATATGAATAAAGTTATTGCCTACTTTCAAATTCAAATTTTGTACAATTTTAAATTATAATGTTTAAATTAGAGAGAAATTACGCTCTGCAGGTCATTACGACGCACACGGTGTGTAAAGCATAACGTGTGTGATATGCATCATACGACACGGTTCACAGAGAGGAAACGTGTGCGACCACACACAGTTGCCATTTGCAAAGCGTGTGTGATATCAGACAATATCACAAACGGTAAGAGCAAACTAAATGTTTGTGATAGTTTTCTTATCGTACACGCTTTATAATTCTGAACTGTTTCTACAATACTGTTTGTGATACATACTCCCTACAATACTGTTTCTTATGTCGTACACATCGTAAATGTTGCACCACAGAATAGCGTATGCGATAGTTATCATGTACGACACCGCCCCTAAAGTTTGCCAAAGTGTACGAGTTCAATGACCGCCCTCAAGGGTTGTCAATTGTACGGGTTCGGTGATCGTCCTCAAGGGTGCCTTAGTGGAATCACGACATCTTGCATCGTGCGAGGGCGTGAGGAGATTACGGTGGGCCTATTGGTTTTTTGGGGAGTATTGTGCCTCCACACTGCTCCAAACAGAGATTAACATCCGCAAGGGTACGAACTTTGGGATACGTCATCGTCTCCGCGTGCCTTGATTATCTCTTATCCAAGCCTTTTACTTATGCACTTTACTTTGTGATAGCCATAGTGTTTCATGAGATATATCTTGCTATCACTTAGTTGATTATCTTGCTTAGCATAAGTTGCGGCAGGGGCGGAGCTAGGCCCCGAGCACCCAGGGCACAGGCCCGGGGCGTGGAAAATGTAACATGCTATTACCATACTAGTTTTTCTGCAGGCCCAGGGTGCAGCCCGGTGAAAAGAAGGAGGCCCAAAGCCTTCACGGTTGTCTTACCTGAAGCGGACGCACCCATGAGACACAGGAGACGCAACGCTCCATCCCACCATGATCTAAATTTTTCTTAAAATACTTCGATCTAACTCTCGAGGCACAGGAGATGCAGCACACAGCACTCGCGCGGCCGCCGCCGAGAGTCACACTCAGGATTCTTTTTTCTGGATCAATCTCCAGAGCTCCCGCCGTGGCATCGTCGTCCACCGACCCGCCCCCCTCTCCAGGACGCCGCCCTCCTGTCATGTGTGTCATTCGCCTGCGTATCGCGCCATCCCCTATTGGGTACTTCAATGCCGGCTGCGGCACCTTGTATTGTTCTTTGATACTTTCCCTGTCTTCCTCCCTGATGCTTTCCACTTTTACCATGTTCTATCTACCTGTATCGGTGTATACACTGCTCTGAATGACATTTGGTTGAAATAATGTTTGCGATGTATCCAGTCATATCTCTAGGGTTTCTTGAACTTAAATCTCTTTTGCGAGACCTTCTCTTATGTATCCAGTCATATATCTAGGGTTTTCTTCAACTGATATGTATGCATTCTCTTATGAAAATTTTCTTTTGATGTCTTGAAGGTGTTGGATCTTCTTCCACCGTTGATGAGGTTATGTGAGGCACTGATGAAGCAAAACATTGATTGGTAATCTTTTTTTATCACATACTGTTCTTTGTAGTTTTTTTTCATGTTTTTTATCTATTTTGTTGTATCGTTAAGCATTGAGTTTAAATTTTAAATTTTTCATGCAATTGAGCAATATTTTGTATGGGGTATCTTTTGAGGTAGCTAAAAGTCTTATGAATGTTGAGTTTTTCCCTCGCGGCGAATTTTTTTGGGCCCGGTGCTTGCTCCAATCCTGGCTCCGCCACTGGTTGCCGGTGCACATAGGTAAGCCTAGTTGTTTTAGGTTTTGTGCTTGATAAATTAAACGCTAGTTTTATTATGCATTTGTTCAAGCCTAACTTGTAATTATTTTAAAGCGCCTATTCACCCCCATCCCCTCTAGGTGACATCGACGATCTTTCAATTGGTATCGGAGCCTCGTCTTTCTTTGTTAGGCTTAACTGCCTAGAGAGTAAAGATGTCGACTAGGGGATTAGGATTTTTTAACACTCTTAGTTTAATGGCACAAATTTTGATGTTTGGGTAATTCGCATACTTAATATCTTTAAGGTCACTAGTAGGGAAAAGCCTAGCAGTAGCGCGGATTAAATGCTTAGCGATGGCGCCGGGTGGTCAGCGCATCGATATGGTGCTACAACTAGCACTTATCAAGAGCGGTTTGACCCAGCCATCGCTATCTAAGGATAGCAGCAGCGCTCGTCTCCAACACGCGCTGCTGATAATAGCTGTAGCGCCCTGGTACAAAGATCGCTACTGCTAAAGCCATACCCCACACTACTGTTATTAGTTTTTGAATTTTTTCTTCTCCATATTTTGTGCTGCTGAATTTTGTTTAGGGCTTTATACAATAATCTCTAGCATATCATACACATACAAATGTAGCCATAGCATATACATACAAATAGTCTCATCAAATCATGTCATCATCATAATCATCATCCAACACAAAGTATTCTCTCGTCATCATCTCAAAAATAGCGATACAAGTCTACATCGTCATCCATCTAAACAATGATATACGCGAGAAGAGCTATCACTATGAGTGATAGCGGAACTATGCAGTACATGAGGGGGTGGCTATGAGTCCTCTCTCGCGCTAGCGTGAACCTCAAGTAACTAGCTTCTGCTTCTTGTCTGCTTTTGAAGCCTTTATGGTTGGCACCCGAGCCCCCTCCACTTGCGCCTGACACTAGGCCACTCGTCGTACACTCCCGGAACCTTCCCTTTGGACACGACATAGCATTGCTTCTTCGCCATCAAGAATCTAGGTACCTATTAGAGATGAATCTTCTCAAGAGAATGTACAATCATATATGCAACAAAATATACTTGAGCAACACGGAAAAGAAAGGGTTAGCAACTAGATGCAATATATAGTAAACATACAAATAATGAACACAGTTTTCGTACGCAAACTAATTAACTAGAGGTATGCAGGTCATCGTACCCAAACTAACAAAGTAGCGTTACGCAAGTTCGGCAGGGACTGTGGACATCACAAAGTTTCGTCGCTACAGAAAGTATACAACTTCAACCGACACATATCATCATCATCGGCATCGTAAATCACTAGAAGTTCCATCCTTCCATATCATCGAGGATGGACCCTAGCTTCTTGAATGGCATGAGGTCCTAACGTTGCATGTATGCGACTTCGGACGTCAGCTCGCGATATAGGGCTGTGGTGGAACATCCCCTTCTCATTGACGACTTCTTTCATGACGATCGTTGCTATGTCCCTTTGGATGCGGAAGAAGTCATCTCTAAGTTTATAATCCGCTTCTCCATGAGATTCTACCCACTTGCGGATATGGTCATCATTTCTGCTTGTCATGCGAAGCTTTTGGTGATCCGTTCTGAACTCCATCATGAGATGGAGGAGGTAGAATCCATCGTTCTTGCTTGGTTTTGGGGACATGGATGCATCAGAAGTTAGTTTTATGCGAGAAACCCATCTCTTATTCCTTTGTTTCCTGATCTGCAGGTGGCCACCCCTCAAGCTGAAGCCTTGGAGAACACCATCTAGAATATTCAATATGTGGGTGTAGTCCTTCTTCTCGTAGTTTCTGGTAGGGTCGAAATACACGGCGTGGGAGACTCGCGGGTAAATAACGATAAGAACGGTGCGCCCGTTGCTGTGGGAAAAACACCTCAAATTATTCTCCATATGAGCGAGAAGGAATGATTGAAATGTACGGAAGGGTTGTCCGACACTGACTTACTTTGGATGATAAGGCAGGAGGACAATTTCCTGGTCCTTATTCTGTACCATGAAGTTTTCGAGGTACTCCCTAGTAGTTTTACGCTCAAAGTCGCCGAGACTCAAGAAGGACTCGTGCATGTAGTATGGATCCGCCACAAAGATTTGTGAGACTTCTTCTCTCTTCATGACAGAGCTCATATGTAGCGCAAAAAGGCGGACGATTGTAAAATCGAGCCGCCTTGTCAGAAACATCTCGAAGATATGGTCAAACCGCAGGAAGAACACCTCCGCGGAGGTGTGTCGACGTAGCACTTCCCCTCAGGCACACGAGCTGCGTATGTCGGATATCTTGGATCCTTCGAGGCTAGTAGGCTTTTCTCAGTTGACAGCACATGGTCGTGCAGTCTCCTGAGATCCCGTGATAGTGCCTCCAGCAGTAGCATCGGCTCGCCCGTGACATGGAAAATGGCCGCACCTTTGATGGGTACACGCTCTTCAAAATTCGTCGTCTGGCTGCTAGGTGCTCTGGCTTGTTTGTAGGCAGCTGAGCCTATCTTCCCCGGTCTCTTCCTCTCCTTTTTCTTAGGCTGACCTTCCAGACCCTTCCTTAACCCCTGCTCCAGTGTTGTTGGGCTAAGCACTATACGACCCCTGGCTAGTTGAGCCTGTGTTGAGGCTGCATCTTCAGGCGTGTCCTATGCGGATTTCATGGAGAGAGACTTCTTGCAATCCCTGCTAGGACGTTCCTGCCCGGGCAGATCATCCATATCCTCTCAGCATGCTGATAGCTCGAGTCGTCATACGGCTGACTCATCATATCTAAGTCACCGTCATAGGCGCCTGTATTGAGGAAACTCATTTGGTCCTCCTCCATCCCATCATCCATTCTTTGTTCTACGGGGGCGATTACATTGGGCACTATTGGACCCCCTTCATGACGTCATCCGCTGCTCTCACCCGGCACTACAGGCGCTGGTAATTACGTAGGCGGGGTGGTGGTGTCCATACCTGCTTGTTGATGTGTGGTTATTGGTGTGCTCTCGGCCGGCTCCAGACGAAGAAGATTCTGCGGCCATAGCAGCACCCAACCCTTGCAACTTTCAATCCACGGCAAGGTCTCGTCGTCCTCTCCCCCTAGTCGTACTGGAGGAGGCAAATCCTCGTGCCCCGATTTCACACTCGACAAGGTAACCCTAAAGTGCCCACCGGGCATTTGCTGGCCGTGGAACGTGAGTTCCAAGGGCTTCGTTATCACCCCCTTTCCCACGTCCACCTTCTAGCCTTTGATCAAGTAGAGTACAGTCCACGGGGTTTCGTCGGCCAGAAAACACATGTCTACGGTGTAAAACATCCAAAAGGCAACAGAAATGGAATATTCTAGATATATGTTGGTGCGACATGTAATTACCGTGAGGGCGTCGAGCTCAGCCAAAGACGCAGTCCCGCCTAGCGCGCCAGAGACTGAGGACGGGTTGCTATGAGCGGGTGCGGGTGCGGGAGCAGGTCCGGTTGCGTGAGCAGGTGATGGTGCGGTGGTGTTGTTCGCCGAGTTGCTCCCGACGAAACTGGGTATGGGGAAATCATCTACCTTCTTGTCTGGATTTTCCTTCGTCCAGTTGAAGATAGGCAGGTCCGGGCCCTTGTTGTAAAACACCTTTCACGTGACGTCGTCTCTGGCGCCGTGTACACGTCCATATTGCGGCCGCTGGCCCAAAGGGAGTCCCTTAAGTTCATTCAAGGCCCGGTTGAGAGGGGTGCCCCACTTGGGCCTCATCGGTGAAGTATGCTTTCGGCTGCAAGCTGGTGTTGCTTCTCTTGCAGAAGGAACATGAACCGTTTACGAATGTGTAGTTGACTTGATCAGGAGCTAAATGTAAGGTGGTAAAATAATGATTACCAGTATTCTAATCAATTTCCTCGTGATCTGGTCCATGTAAAAAACCTTCTTTTCCTTGTCCCACTTGTAGCGGGCCCTGAAGAAGTCACGCTCCAAGGGGTTGGTGAACTTCGCGAAGGGGTCTGGGAGACCCGCGACTTCACGTTCGGCGTCCACCTTATCCCATATGGGCCTTTTGCCAAGGTAGCCACGGCTTCTGAGGTGATGCTTCGCCATGTTCCTTTGCTGAAGGCTCTTGAATTTCGCAGCCTTAGCCTTGGCTGCCTCGGTAGCGCAAGTGTCCTTGAACTTTTCGAACTCCTTTTCCGTAAGTGTTAGATTTTCCTCCAGAATCTTGGACAGGGGTTCCTCAGCCTCAATAGCTCATTTCACCCTCCCTTTCCAAGAGGCCAAATCATTGCTGAACATGCCCATGGCTTGATTGTTAATCTTTTTCATCTTCAGATCATCCCACAGTTGTTCTATGCTATCATCCCGGTCGGGGAACTTGAATCTCTTGTGCAACTTCGTTAGGAGCAACTGCCTCAAATGTTCTTTACTCCTTAAGTCATCGTCGTTGATGCTTGCGCATCCCCATAGGATGCATCCTACTTGGTTCCTATAGCACTTGCGAGGTTCTTCCGGCTCTAATGGCTCAAACTTGCCGGGGGCCATCTTTGTGATCACTAGTCGTCCGATGCTGAGTTTGTTAGGTTTTCGTATCCTCTGTTTCTTCTGCTTCTTCTTTTCGGTAGCGGCATCGGCACCGGTACCTTCCCCGCCAGTATCTTCCTCGTCGGTACCTTCCCCACCGGTCTCGGCGCTGCAATCGGTGTTGGCGCCGTCGGTGTCGATGTCGGTGTCAGTACCATCATCGAGGCCGACCTGCAAACCTTGACTGTGCTTAGCAGACAAAAATTCGAGGTACTGTTGTTCACCCTCATAATCCATCTCGTCTGCATCTTGGTCAGAAGGTCCGGTTTCTTCGTTGTTCGACATGTTTCCTATGATTAAGTCTCCTCGTTTAATTCTAAAACTATAAAAAAATTGAGAAATGACATAAAAAAGATGGGATTTTTATTTTTGTGCCCTTGGTTCCTTTCTACTCATTCATCCCCACTCTGTTAACTTTTGCTCATTTCTCCCCACTCCCTTGCCCGAAACCCTCATAACTGGTTATAACGGACGTTGCCGTCGGATTAATGCCTTTGACCGTTAGCTGGCGAGTGGGGCCGCGTATACGTGGGCGCATGCAAGACAGCGGTCGTGGGGTAGCATGTGTCCATGGACATGCCCGAAACGTCCCATCATATAAAGAGAGCCAAAAAAAATTCATGACTTGTTAGATTTTCTCTCTATGCTTCACTTAAATTTTTTATGAGCTATGGACTTGCTCTAGTGCTTCACTTATATCTTTTTGAGCACGGTGTGCTTTAGTATTTTTGAAGAAATGCTCTCTTGCTTCACTTAGATTTATTTGAGAGTTAGTAAAATTTTGAAGAAATTCTCTCTTGCTTCACTTAAATTAATTTGAGAGAAAGAAATTTTATGCTCATGATCTTCACTTATATTTGTTTGAGCTTATGAAAAGCAACACATGAAAACTAGTCCCAAAGTGATAGATATCCAAGAAGGATATAGTAAAAACTTTCATGAAGATCATTGGACAAAATAAACTTGATTCTTAGTAATAGTTTTGAGATATGATGATGTGATATGTGAGTTATGTTGATGAGTAATTATGCTTTAGTAAGAATATTGGTGTTAAGGTTTGTGATTCTCTATGCAAGCACGAAAGTCAATACTTATGCAATGAAATCATATCCTACTTGTGGTGCATTATTCGGTGTTAATTATGCTTAATGCTCACTTATGAGATTATTTGTTTCTAGGTTGGTCGCTTCCCAATCTTTTGCTAGCCTTCATTTTGCACTAAGTATGATCACTACTTGTGCATCCAAAAACCTTTAAACCAGTTTTGCCATATGAGTCCGCTATATCTACCTATATGCGGTATTCTTTTGCCGTTCTAAGAAAATTTGCATGTGCTATCTCTAATTTTCAAAATAAACTTCTCTTTCGTGTGTTCGTACTACTCGCGGAGCGGTGAGGGGTGGTTAATATTTTCCATGCTAGATGTGTTATTCTCACGATGAGTGTTTATTCACCTGTCATTGCACAAGAGTAAGGCAAAGATATTAGGGATGCCCAGTCCCAAAATAAAAAAAGAATTTACTTTATGTTGTCAAATAATAAATTCCTTGGAAAGTGTTGGTATGGAGGGGGATACGGCTAGCCATGGAAAGTGAAAGTATGGTTGAAAAAGGAATAAACTTTATTTTCTGTTTGGGAACCGCCTATGATATATCTAGCATGGAAAGTGTTGGGAACTCTAAGTCATTTTCGTTGGTGGGAAAGACACACCTCCCAAAATGTTCTTATCTCTAAGTTTTGCACTTTGAGCTCTGGCACCTCTACAATTCCCTACTTCCCTCTGCGAAGGGCCTTTCTTTTCCTTTATGCAATTTTTATTTTGAATTTGGGTCTCCATCTTCTCTTATAAAAGCACCAACTAGGAGGCAATATTATCGTACTTGAGTATTGGGTCTAGCTAATATGCGAGTGAGTTTTGTGAATGGATCAATGATTGAGCATGATGGTCTAGGGATAACTTATTTTAGCATTGATATTTTGAAAGACATGGTTGCTTGTTGATATGCTTGAGTATTTAAATTATCATGTCAAAACTACACTATTGCTTTGAATCACATAAAAATTCCAAATGTCCATGCTATAAAGAAAAGAATATGATATGATATGTTAGGCAACATTCCACATCAAAAATTCTAATTTTATCACTTACCTACTCGAGGACGAGTAGGAGTTAAGCTTGGGGATGCTGATACGTCTCCAACGTATCTATAATTTTTGATTGTTCCATGCTGTTATATTATCAACCTTGGATATTTTATAATCATTTTATAGTCATTTTATATCATTTTTGGTACTAACCTATTGACATAGTGCCAAGTGCCAGTTGCTATTTTCTACATGTTTTTTACATCGCAGGAAATCAATATCAGACGAAGTTGAAATGCAACGAAACTTTACGGAGATTTTTGATGGTCCAGAAGACACATAATGGGCCCTGACTGCACCTGGGGGGGGGGGTGCTCCGAGGAGAGCACAACCCACCAGGGCGCGCCCTGGTGGGTTGTGCCCACCTCGGGTGCCCCCGGACTGCATCTTTGCTCTATAAATACCACAATATTTCAGAAACCCTAGGGGAGTCGACGAAAATCAATTCCATCCGCCGTAGAGTCCAGAACCACCAGATCCAATCTAGACACCATCACGGAGGGGTTCACCACTTCCATTGGTGCCTCTCCGATGATGCGTGAGTAGTTCTTTGTAGACCTTCGGGTCCGTAGTCAGTAGCTAGATGGCTTCCCCTCTCTCGTTTGATTCTCAATACAGTGGTCTCTTTTTTTTTTGAAGAATCAGTGACAGTGGGAGAGGCTCCCACTGACTTTGTATTACTCACCACATAACAATTACAAGAGTGTTACAATGGGTTTTAGGCCCCCCCGGCCACATGGGGATCAAAAGCAAGACTAGCGATCCAAATTTACAATAAAATCAGAAAGAAAAGGATGAACCTTCTCAGGGCAGTTGTGAATCACCAAACCTAACAAATGTTTGAACCTAGCCAACCACGCGACGAACGAGTGCGGGATCCCCCTGAAATGTTGGTTGTTTCTTTCCATCCACAGGCTCCAAGCAGCAAGTAGGAAAATATCCATAAAGAGCGGCCGACGCCAGTCCTCTCTCCCGCCATGTAAGATGGCTAACCGATTGGTTCCTCCTGGCCAGGTCAGGCCAACCTTACTCCAACATTGTTGGGCAAAAGGGCACTCAAAGAAGAGATGTTCTACAGTCTCCTCGGGTGGGTTTTGGCAGAGCATGCAAGCGTAGTTGCCCCCTGCCACAGCAAAGTGTCGTCTCTTCAGCATGTTCCTGGTATTCAAACGATCGACCAAAAGCAGCCATCCAAACATCTTAAACTTGATCGGGCATTTGGATTTCCATAGCCATCCAAAGGCCTCATCAGCTTTCACATGCCCGAAACAGTAGTTGTAGTATTTCTTTGATGAATATCGTCCTAGGTCACAGACCCAAACGTCAGACGAATCAGGTTCAAGGCTGACATGCAAGGACCCTTGCTGGATTTCTCTGACCTCCTCCCTAGCCTGGACTGAAAGGGGTAGATTGAAGATCGTGGTCGGATCAGTGGTCCTGAGAACCTTGGCAATGGAGTCATCCTCATTCAAAGCAAAAGAGAAGGCTCGCGGATGCGTGTCCATCAGTGCGGAGCCAGTATCAGTAAACCAGACGTCTTTCCAAAACAGAGAGCTGCAACCATCTCCGGGGATGACTCTGGTGACCCCTCGGAAGGTTCCATTGAGCTGCATCACATCCTTCCACCAGAACGAACCCACAGGCTCAGTGGCGTGCGGTACCTTGTTCAGGTAGTAGGCCTCCCATACTAGCTGAACCCAGGGCACATCCTCACGGTTGTAGAATTTGAACAAGTACTTTAGGAGGAGCGCGGCATTTTGCATTTTGATATCGATAACCCCAAGACCGCCACACCGTTTCGGTCGACAGACAAGCTCCCAGGCCGCAAGGGAATTGGCTTTGACCCCGTCATCAGAGTTTTTGGCCCAGGCGATGTCGACGTAGTTTGTCAAGATGCTCAACCACTTTAGGGTGCAGTTTGATCGTGCACATTGCATAAATTAGCATTGAGGTGATCACCGAATTCACCAGCGTCAGCTTGGCCCCCGACGACATGAGTGCTACGGCAGTGGAGGTTTTCCTCTCAACAGAATGCACCAACGGCATGAGATCGAGAACGGTTGGCCTCGTCGTCCCCATGGGGAGACCAAGATAAGTGAACGGCAGGGTGCCAACAGAGCAGCCGAACACCCCTGCCAACCCGCCAGCATGCGGTTGGTCGACATTAATGGGTATGAGGGTGGATTTATGAAAGTTAATCTTGAGTCCTACCGAGGCCGCATAATCCTCCAAAATAAGTTTCATGCGGGCGGCCTGTGTAGGACACGCTTGCATAATCAGGATTGTGTCGTCAGCGTATTGCACCACTGGGAAATCACCCGCATTCTCACGAGGGATGGGGAGCTTCAGCAGACCTTGAGCGTAAGCGTCATCGATCGCAGCTTGGAGCAAATCGGCCGCGAGGACAAAGATCAATGGCGAAAGAGGATCACCCTGACGCACGCCACATTTGCATTTGAATTTCCGACTAGGAACACCATTTAAAAGGACCGACGAAACTCCCGAGCCAAAGATTGTTTCCATCCAACCTAGCCACCTGTCATCAAAACCCATGTGTCTCATAATTTCCAACATGGGGGCATGTTCAATCGTATCAAAGGCCTTGGCGAAATCAAGCTTGAGCAGTATAATCTCCCGCCCAGACGAGTGGCATTGATGGATATATTCATACGACCATGCGAGACAATCTTGGATAGTCCGACCCTTGATAAATCCATCTTTATCATGTATGATTTTTAAAATGACTCTCTGTAGCCGGTTCGCCAAGATCTTAGTAATGATTTTGAGGCAGCAGTTCAGTAGGGTAATGGGTCGGAAATCATTAGCCGTTTCCGGAGAGGAAATTTTAGGGATCAGGGTGATAAACCCCTCGCTAATGCTAGTGATATCAAGACCACCAGCATGGAATGCGTGACAGAGGTCATAAAAATCTGATTTGATGATTTGCCAGCAATTCTTAAGAAAACAGCCATTAAAACCATCCGGGCCGGGGGCTCTGTCATTTGGCATTTCCTTGACAACCGCATCGATTTCATCAGTTGAGAAGGGTGTACTCAGTTGGTCCAACCCTTCGATCCTGCGGATGATCCTAGATGATCAAATTTCATCTTTGGTGGGTTTAGAGGAACCCAAACGATCCTTGTATGTATTGAAGAGTACCCCCTCCTTGCCAACATGATCATGAATTTCGATCCCGCCAACTCTTAGTGTGGCAATAGCATTGTGCCTGTACCTCTCTGTGGCCAACGACTGAAATAGCTTAGTATTTTCGTCAGAAAAACGAAAGTACACGATGGTACATCTTTTTCGCCAAAGATTCATTCGGTATTTGAGAAGGGTCTGTAGGTGGGTTTTCAAAATCTTCCTAAAGTTTGACTCCGGACCATATAAAGGTCTTTTGTCCTCAAGGGTGTCCATGATGGCTAGAGTCTCATTGCTGTTCTGAATGAGAGTTTTAAGTTTGGATACACCCTTGCTCCATCGCTTGAGATCGTATCTCAAGCACTTTAGTTTTTTGCATACTCGGGCCGCGGCATTGGGTGCGTGGCATGTTTTAGCCCAAGAACTGGCAACCACCTCCATGAACCCATCATGATTGCACCAGAAATTCTCAAATCTAAAAAGTTTGGACCGGGGGATGCTTGACTCAATTGTGACCACGCATGGAATGTGATCGGACACAGGCTTCCCTGTAAGGTGACCATTGTGTTTGGATAGGAGGTGGTCCAACAAGAGGACGAAAAGAACCAATCCAACTGTTCAAGCAGAGGGTCATCCTGCATATTACTCCAGGTAAACGCTCGGCCTTTTACAGGCAATTCCATGAGCGACTGTGCCCGGATGAGCTCATTAAACAAAAGCATGTCAGCAGCGTCACCCCTGTGTTTGTTTACATTACTCGTGGATCGAATAAAATTGAAGTCTCCAAGAATTAGCCAGTTTTCTTCATCAGGGATGTTTAAATCAAAAAGCCAATTAGTAAAATCCAGTCTGCGCTGACCAGAGCAAGGGCCATATACATTGATCAGATTCCACACATCATTCGACTGCGTAGCCGCAAAAGAAATACCAATGGCAAAAGAATCGACGAACCAAGATGTGCCCGTAAACACAGCACTATTCCAAATGATAATGATGCCTCCCGAAGAACCCACTGACGGCGCAAAGACAAATTTATCGAAACGTTTAGGGCAGAAAGTCTTAATAAAGGCAAGATCAAAAGATTCGCGTTTGGTTTCCTGGATACATAGCACAGAACAACCGCTAGTATCGATCGCATTCCTAACAGCCAAAAGTTTTGCATCAGAGTTTATGCCTCTGATGTTCCAAGAGAGCACATTCCACGATTTATTCATCGGAATGAGAGGCTTCAGTCTTCATCCGCCCTTGACGAGCGCTGGTCATCCAGCAGCTTCTCACGGGAGATGGCTTCCGGAGCAATGCCACACTTGCTACCCATAGACTGAAGATCCTCGATTGGAGTTGGTGGGGGGCAGACAGCATCGGACACCTGCACAGGAGCAGCAGCCAAAGAAACAGCATTGACAAAAGGAATCTCACGTGGTTTCACCCTAGACTTGTAGCGCTTTGTGTCAGGAGCATGGTTGACTTTGAATCCATCATATTTGTTGGATCGATTGCTCCGTCGAACAGCAGTGGTGTCCAAAGGCACTAGCACATTGCGGTGTTGAGTAGCATTGAACACAGAGGAGGATGCAAGCACCTGAAGCGCAGAAGCCTGATGAACCGAAGGCACTGAATCCAGTGTATCCGGGACGAGCTGCGTGATCGCCTTGAAGCCAGGAGAGTGTACTGGCATATCCTGCATCGCCACTTCAGGTAATAAGACAGACGATGGAACAACAATTGTCCCCCACTGACAGACAGAAGCAAAGATCCTTGAGAAAATATCAGGTTCAGGCACTATCCCCTCAATCCAAATTGCAGCAGCAGCATTGAGATGGTTCTGAATAATCTGAAAGGGGTTTAAAGGCAACACGACAGGAGAAGTATGCTGAAGGGTGATAGCTGGTGTATATATGCGCTTGAGCATACCCCCAATCCAAGTTAAGAACTCATGGTCAATTGGAACCTGAAGAAAAGCAGAACGTCCCCCAGCCCCGTCGAACTCCAACCTGGCTGCAGGGTTTCCATTGACAAATCCATCAGCCAGAGCTTCAGCTGCCAGAAATTCCGAGTCAGATGACCAGATATCAGAGAGATTATCCTGCACATTATGCTCCGGGTCCACCCCATCCATGAGGGACGGACCATCATACTGAAAAAAGGTCCTAAAACTGAATCCAGTGTAAGGTGGCGGGATCACAGGCCACTCTCCCCACCCATTTTCCTGAACACCCTGAGCAGCTTCCGAAGCATTCCAGGCGGCCTCATTCAATGCATCTTGAGCCATCATCTCATCAATCCTTGCTTGTTGCATGAGGGTGTAATAAGGTAACTGATATGGATGTGGAGATGCATTCAAAAGGGGGGGGGGGGAGCATCCTCATTACCAACCAAGTTTGGTACGGTATTTCGGCCATTCAGAACATAAACTGGCACTGACCATGAGCGAGCAAGACCCGGTAGCATACCCACCCTGGTAATCACAAGACTATGCGGAACTTCAGCAACATCCTTGATGTGACATTTGACGAGGATTCTAGCCTTGTTCTACCCCGGGCGGGGCCAGACAAGCAGCTTACCAAATTGGGAGACAGCCTTATGGACATAATGTTCAGTTTATAGTCCATAGGAAAAGCAAGAAACATGACCCAAACTTCATATTCAAAGGCCGGCATACGCATGTTGATACCCTCATCATGCGGAACTAGGGAGAAAGTGGAATCTTCAGTCAAAGCATGCGGTCCTTCTCGAATGGCAGCATCTCTACTCTCCATATCCGCAAACACAACACACCCGATCCCCCGTGGTAAACAAAATCATCTAGCAGTTCATACTCTAAATCTCCAATGATAATGCGGCAGACCTCAGCTAACCAAAATTCCTTCTGATGATCAGGGACTGGGGGATTGACGGAGACGATGGCGTACCTATCATGGTTGAGAGGCGGATCATCCACCACCATAACGTGACGCTGGACCTGTTGAGCAGGCCCGCGATCAAAGGTGGATCCAACCGGAGCGAAGTCGAATGGGCTCACGGGGAAGTTCGCCATGGCCGACGAAGCCCGGTGCTGTGGCGGCTTGAGAGATGCGACCGGAGAAGGAGGTAATGGGGGCTTGCAGACTGTCGGAGAGGAGAAGGATCGAGGAGTTGGAGGCGTGGGTGTAGAACTCGAGGGGAGCGTCACCTCACCCGATTGGGGTTTTTGGCAGGCAGAATTGACTACACCCTGACCAGGGAGACGTATCATCAAGCAATGGGGGTTAGCCACGGCCGCTTGGCACGGGATTATCTGTTTCCGTTGCCATGTGCCACCACCCTGCGGATCCCTATCAACACGGGCCATACCAACAACCACAAAGTTACCATCCTCAAGATCATCCGCAGCAGCCCGAGGCAAGATCCTCTCAGATTGTGTTAGATTTTTCCTTTTCCAAGTCCAACGAGGGCGATAACCACAAGACATGCGCTTACGTGAATTATGGCCCAGACCATAACAAAGAGAACAACGCCGAAGCCCAGGACAAAGCCTAGTCATATGATCCACCGCAGAACAAGCCATGCACGAAAAGCCTAACGGGTCTGGGCCCACTTTGCATGGCGCATGCATGTGAGCAGCAGTGCGTGTATCCGAACATGCGCAGGCGCCAGAGTCATCTCCACATCGTTGACAGAAAACACCCGTGCAAGCATCGTCAACATGGCCAAAACGATCACAGAGAGAACAATGCAATAGTCGTTTGTAAATGTATTCCTTGGTGGAATCGGCGTAATTTGCACCATAAGCTTAATATTATCATTATCGTAACCGGCCTGCCAGCCATCCAGAACTGAAAGAAGATTTTCATCCGTAAGTGAATCCCATAGTCCCATAAGATATTCCTTCCCATGAATAGATGGTAACCTTCCGGGAATAGCGGGACTAGTAGGTAAAGATATCAAACCAATCCGAAAGGAATCCGGAAAAACCGGAGATGAAAAACTACCAAAGGAGATCCGATCAGAGGGCTCGCCGGAATGCAATGCCGTCGGCGGCGGATTGAAACCCAATTTTTGCAATACTGGTAGTGACTCAGGATCCAATGGTAATTTGCCCTTGCTAGAGAGCCATTTAGATTTAATCGCCGGACCCGGTGAGGATGCCAACCCAGTTAGCTCAGAATCAGCGTGCCAAGATGGGAGCCTTGGACGTGAATTCCCAGGACGATGAAGATGAAAGTGACAAATAAAGTCCGGCCAAATACGATCTCTTAACCCAAAAATGAAATGTCCCACACGATTTGAGGCCACTGAAAACCGAAAGTGCCGATCACCCAATTGCAAAACATTGAAACCAGTAGAAAGACCACCAATACATGATTGCAGGGCCAAGCCCACTGAATCCACCGAGAGGGAGAAAGAAGCCGAGGAGAAAGAGACTTCAAGGAAGAATTCCTTGGAGCCGGAGTTGGGGACGAAGTGGACCGTGGATCCAAATCTTGCACGCACCTGTGCCTCAACCTTGAGGCCGGGGGAGAAATCCCAATGGAGAAGGCCGTCCATTGGGGACGTCGGGAGGATATCCTAGGGTTAGACCCTAGAATCGCCATGAGAGTCGCCTGAGGTGGGTGGGTGGGGGAGTCGCCATCCCCGAAAACCTACCGCCAATAGACATGACCCTACAGTGGTCTCTTGGAGATCCATATGATGTAACTCTTTTTGCGGTGTGTTTGTTGGGATCCGATGAACATTGAGTTTATGATCAGATCTATCTTTTCATCCATGAAAGTTATTTGAGTGTTCTTTGATCTCTTATATGCATGATTGCTTATAGCCTCGTATTTCTTCTCCGATATTTGGGTTTGTTTGGCCAACTTCATCTATTTATCTTGCAATGGGAAGAGGTGCTTTGTGATGGGTTCGATCTTACGGTGCTTGATCCCAGTGACAGAAGGGGAACCGACACGTATGTATCGTTTCCATTAAGGATAAAACGATGGGGTCTATTTCTACATAAATATATATTTTCTACATCATGTCATCGTTCTTATTGCATTACTCCGTTTCTCCATAAACTTACTACACTAGATGCATGCTGGATAGCGGTCGATGTGTGGAGTAATAGTAGTAGATGCAGGCAGGAGTCGGTCTACTAATGTTGGACGTGATGCCTATATAATGATCATTGCGTGGATATCATCATGATTATTTGAAGTTCTATAAATTTCCCAACAGTAATTTGTTCACCCACCGTTTGCTATTTTTCTCGAGAGAAGCCACTAGTGAAACCTACGACCCCCAGGTCTCTTTCTCATATTGTTTCCCTTTGCGATCTACTTTTTCTTTGCTTTTATTTTCAGATCTATTAAACCAAAAATACAAAAATACCTTGCTGCAATTTATTCTTATTTATCTTATTTGGCGTTCGATCTATCAATCTACTACAATTTTATTCATGTCCGTTTGCCTATCTTGAGGCGCCTTACCCGAAAGGGATTGACAACCCCTTTTACATGTCGGGTTGCGAGTATTTGTTCTTTGTGTGCAGGTGCTGTTTACGTTGTGTTGCTTGGTTCTCCTACTGGTTTGATAACCTTGGTTTCATCATTGAGGGAAGTACCTACCATCGCTGTGCTACATCATCCCTTCCTCTTTGGGAAAATGCCGACGTTGTCCTAGCAGGCAGGAGCTTTCTGGCGCCATCGTCAGGGAGACATCGACCTGCAAAAAAAGCGTGCTACTACTATTACTTTAGCAGTAGCGCGGTTTGCGCGGGCGCGCTACTGCTAAACCTAGGGTGGCAGGAACGGTTGGTCAATTTTAGTAGCAGCATGGTTCTACCGAGCCGCACTACTGCTAAGTTGGTAGCAGTAGCGCCTGTTTGTGTCACACGCTACTGCTAATTAGTAGTAGCGCCTCTTCCTGACCCGCGCTGCTGCTAAGATTCTGTGTATAAGGTTTTCCCTAGTAGTGGGTGATCAAAATTTAAAGCGAGTTGTAGATATGTGTTTTTCTCCTCCAAAGGATCCTCAAAGATTATATCTAGAGGATGCAGAAAAATTCTTATCTCAATGATCAAGCTTCTAATGTGCTTGTCGATGCTTTGAGCAATGTAGTTATATTTCCACTTATGTAGTTTCAGGATGCTCATGAGTTGTGGACAAAGCTTCACGATAAATATGGTGTGTCCAAGATTTGTGGGAAAGATTGTTCTCCCTCCACCTCCGGTCGTATAGTGTTCTCAACTTATTCTACTTCACCTACATGTGGATTGCCAAAAGGTAATGATACGGTGAGTAGTGTTGGTCATTGCAATGATGATAATGGGCTTATTGTTGATGATCAATTATCACTATCTTATTGCAATGCTCCTCCTTTGGACTTGAACACTTCGAGCTCTCTACATGTTTCACATGCTTGTGTTTATAGTCCTTGCATATCATGTAGAAATTGCTTGACTAAATCTCATGATGATATGCTTGATATGTCTTATTGCCATGATAAAAATGCCTCTATTTTCTTGAGTCATTCTGCTAAAAATCTAGAGGAAATTGATACGTCTCCAACGCATCTATAATTTTTATTATTCCGTGCTATTATATTATCTATTTTGGTTGTTTATATGCTATATGCTATTTTATATTATTTTTGGGACTAACTTATTAACTTAGAGCCCAGTGTTAGTGTTAGTTTCTGTTTTTCCTTGTTTTTGACTTTTATAGAAAAGGAATACCAAACGGAGTCCAAACGGAATAAAACTTGACGGTGATTTTTCTTGGACCAGAAGAAACCCATGAGACTTGGAGAGGAGGCCAGAAGACCTACGAGGTGGCCACAAGCCATGGGGGCGTGCCCCAGGGGGGTTCCCCCTGGCTTGTGGGCCCCTCGTGGACCGTCTTGACCTAATCTCTGCACTATAAATCCTCAAATATCCCCCCTATACCAGAGGGCACACCAAAAATACTTTTCCACCGCCGCAAGCTTCTGCTCCCGTGAGATCCCATCTTGGGGCCTTTTCTGGCACTCTACCGGAGGGGGGTTCGATCACGGAGGGCCTCTACATCAACATTGCTGCCCTTCTGATGAAGCGTGAGTAGTTGAGTAGTTTACCACGGACCTAAGGGTCCATAGCTATTAGCTAGATGACTTCTTCTCTCTCTTTGATCTTCAATACAATGTTCTCCTTGATGCTCTTGGAGATCTATTCGATGTAATCTTCTTTTGCGGTGCATTTGTTGAGATCCGATGAATTTGGATTTATGATCAGATTATCTATTAATATTATTTGAGTCTTCTCTGAAATCTTTTATGCATGAATAAGATATCTTTGTATTTATCTTTGAACTATCGGTTTGGTTTGGCCAACTAGATTGGGTTTTCTTGCAATGGGAGAGGTGCTTAGTTTTGGGTTCAATCTTGCGGTGTCCTCATCTAGTGATAGAAGGGGTAGCGAGGTACGTATTGTATTGCTTCCATCAATGATAAAAAGACGGGGTTTATATCATATTGCTTGATTTTATCCTTCTACATCATGTCATCTTGCTTAAGGCGTTACTTCGTTCTTATGAACTTAATACTCTAGATGCATGCTGGATAGCTGTCGATGTGTGGAGTAACAATAGTAGATGCAGGCAGGAGTCGGTCTACTTGTCACGGACGTGATGCCTATATTCATGATCATTGCCTTAGATATCGTCATGATTATGCGCTTTTCTATCAATTGCTCAATAGTAATTTTCTTACCCATCGTATGTTTTCTTGAAGAGAGAAGCCTCTAGTAAAACCTATGGCCCCTGGGTCTATTTTCCATCATATATTTTCATATCTATAAACCAAAAAATCCCAAAAAATACCTTGCTGCAATTTATTTATATTTACTTTGGTTTGCTCTTTTATTTATCTTTTATACCCATCTCTATTAGATCTCACTCTTGTCCGTGACCGTGAAGGGATTGACAACCCCTTTTTCGTGTTGTGTGCAAGTGTTTGTTAGTTTGTGCAGGTGCATATATTGGAGACTTGCTTGTGCCTCCTACTAGATTGATACCTTGGTTCTTAACCGAGGGAAATACTTATCTCTACTTTGCTGCATCACCCTTTCCTCTTCAAGGGAAAAATCAACGCAAGCTCAAGAAGTACCGGGAAAAATTTCTGGCGCTGTTGCCGGGGAGGTTTTACATCAAGCCTACCAAGTACCCAACATAAACTCTCATCTCTTGCACTTTGCCATTTGCCTCTCGTTTTCCTCTCCCCCACTTCTAAATTTTTTTCAGAAAAACACAAAAATATTTGCCTTCTTTCCGTTTGCCTTTATGTCTTACTTGGTTTGTTTGCTCGTTCGCTTGGTATAATTGTGTGTTTATTGAAAATCAGGAAGCAAAAAGTTTATGGATCCTCATGCGCTTTCTAATATTTTTAAAGGATCCAATTATGATGTATCAAATCTAGTGAGTCGAGTGCACTAGATTATCTTTATGGAGTTTTTCTTGAAATTCGTGAATCTGAAAATTGTGATGAAGTGCTAAAAGAAGAAATTTATGAAGTGATTTACGATAGCTCCTTCAATGAAAAGCATGATTGCAATGATGTTATTATAGATTCTATTAATGTCAATTTTTCTAATAATATGCAAAACCCCAAGCTTGGGGATGCTAGTTTTGCTATGTCCACTACTTATTGCAATGATCATGATTGGGGTGATAATGCTTCTTATGATTTTAAAATTTTCTTTAAGGCTCATGATGAATATGATATTGGTAATGATGTTTGCAATTATATTGAAAGTGGGTTTGGAAGAGTGTCAACTCTAGGTAATAATGATCCCACTACTTTGGAGTATGATCAATCTTATGATTTTTTTTATAAAAGTGAGCTTGGAGAGGTCATGACTTTATTTGATGATAATCTCACTATTTTGGAAGAGTGTCAACTTTGCTTGAATGTGGATCATGTACAGAATATGTTATGTGATAGCTATATTGTTGAATTTGAATATGATCCCATGTGTAATTATTATGAGAGAGGGAAATATGGTTTTAGAAACTTTCATGTTACTAAATTACCTCTCGTTATGTTGAGATTGCTATTGTTTCTTTCTTCTTCCTTACATATGCTAGTTTTTGTTTGTTTTTATAAATCTTTTCCCTATGAAATGCCTATGCATAGGAAGTATGTTAGACTTAGTTTTCACATGCTACATGATTCTCTCTTTGTGTTTCAATTAGTATCCTTTATGTGAGCCTCATCGATATCTCAATGCCTAGCTAAAAGGCTATAAAGAGAAGCGCTTGTTGGGAGACAACCCAATATTTTACTTTTCTGTTTTTATGAGAATACACATTATTACCTCTGTAGTAATTGTGTTTTGGTGTTTTAATTAGTGTTTGAGCCAAGTAAGACCTTTGGGATGGTCTATGGTGATAGTTGATTTGATCTTGCTGAAAAACAGAAACTTTTGCTAATTGCCAGAATTTTTAAAAATCACAGAAATGTGCCTTTGATCTGAATTTTTTACACAAGATTGATATACAAATTGTCTAGATTTTTCTAAAATTTTGGAGTTATAGAAGTATACGAAACTTCCAGATTACTACAGACTGTTCTATTTTGACAGATTCTGTTTTCTATGTGTTGTTTGCTTATTTTTTATGAATCTATGGGTAGTATCGGGGGGTATGAACCATGGAGAAATTGGAATACAGTAGATATTACACCAATATAAATTTAGCATGAGTTCACAACAGTACCTAAAGTGGTGATTTATTTTATTATACTAACAGATCTTACGAGTTTTCTGTTGAGTTTTGTGTTGTGAAGTTCTCAAGTTTTGGGTAAAGATTTGATGGACTATGGACTAAGAAGTGGCAAGAGCCTAAGCTTGGGGATGACCAAGTAACCCCAAGGTAATATTGAAGGACAACCAAGCATCTAAGCTTGGGGATGCCCCGGATGGCATCCTCTCTTTCATCTTCAATCCATCGGTAAATTTACTTGAGGCTATATTTTTATTCAGCACATGATATGTGTTTTGCTTGGAACATCTTGAATGATATGAGTCTTTGCTTTTAGTTTTCCACAATCATCTTTTCTTTACACACCTTTTGAGAGGGACACACTTTAATCGTGAATTTATTAGAATACTCTATGTGCTTCACTTATATCTTTTGAGCTAGGCAATTTGCTCTAGTGCTTCACTTATATCTTTTGAGAGCACGGCGGTGGTTTTATTTTATAGAAATTATTGAACTCTTATGCTTCACTTATATTATTTTGAGAGTCTTAAGTAGCATGGTAATTTTCTTAGGTTATGAATTTAGTCCTAATATGATGGGCATCCAAGATGGATATAATAAAAAAATCATATAAGAGCACTGAATAATATGAGAAGTTTGATTCCTTGCATTTGTTTTGAGATAAAAATATGGTGATATTAGAGTCATGCTAGTGAGTAATTGTGGATTGGTAGAAATAATTGTGTTAAAGTTTGTGATTCCCGTAGCATGCACGTATGGTGAACTGTTATGTGATGAAGTTGGAGCATGATTTCTTTTTTGATTGTCTTCCTTATGAGTGGCGGTTGGGGATGAGCGATGGTCTTTTCCTACCAATCTATCCCCCTAGGAGCATGTGTATCAGTACTTTGCTTTGATGGCTAATAAATTTTTGCAATAAGTATGTGATTTGTTTATGACTAATGTCGAGTCCATGGATTATACGCACTCGCACCCTTCCACCGTTGCTAGCCTGTCTAGTACCGCGCAACTTTCGCCGGTGCATTCGACCCACCATATACCCTTCCTCAAAACAACCACCATACCTACCAGTTATGGTATTTCCATAGCCATCCCGAGATATATTGCCATGCAACTTCCACCGTTCCGTTTATGATGACACATACCATCATATTCATATTGTTCTCATATGCATGAGGCATTCATACAGAGTCATATCTTTGTTCTAGTATCGAGTTGTAATTCTTGAGTTGTAAGTAAATAAAGGTGTGATGATCGTCATTATTAGAGCATTGTCCCATGTAAGGAAAGGATGATGGAAGCTATGATTCCCTCACAAGTTGAGATGAGTCTCCGGACTTTAAGAAAATAAAAAGAGGCCAAAGAATCCCAAATAAAAAAAGAGGCCAACGAAGCCCAAACAAAAGAAATGAGAGAAAAGAGAGAAGGGACAATGTTACTATCCTTTTCCACACTTGTGCTTTGAAATAGCACCATGTTCTTCATGATAGAGAGTCTCTTATTTTATCACTTTCATATACTAGTGGGAATTTTTAATTATAGAACTTGGCTTGTATATCCCAATGATGGGCTTCCTCAAATTACCCTAGGTCTTCATGAGAAAGCGAGTTGGAAGCACACCCACTTAGTTTTCTTTTGAGCTTTCATGCACTTATAGCTCTAGTGCATCCGTTGCATGGCAATCCCTACTCACTTGCATCGATATTAATTGATGGGCATCTTCATAGCCCATTAATTTGCCTAGTTTATGCGAGACTTTCTCCTTCCTTTTTTCTTCTCCACAACCGCCATATTCTATTCCACCTATAGTGCTATATCCATGCCTCACGCTCATGTATTGCATGCAAATTGAAAAGGTTTGAGAACATTAAAAGTATGAAACAATTGTTTGGCTTCTCATCGGGGTTGTGCATGATGAAATATTTTGTGTGATGAAGATAGAGCATAACCAGACTATATGATTTTGTAGGGATAACTTTCTTTGGCCATGTTATTTTGAGAAGACATCATTGCTTTATTAGTATGCTTGAAGTATTACTGTTTTTATGTCAATATTAAACTTTTTTGTTGAATCTTATGAATCTGAATATTCTTGCCACAATAAAGAAAATTGCATTCCACATAAAAAATTCTGTTTTTATCATTTACCTACTCGAGGACGAGCAGAAATTAAGCTTGGGGATGCTTGATACATCTCCAACGTGTCCATAATTTTCGATTGTTCCATGCTATTGTATTATCTGTTTTGGATGTGCTGGGGATATAACTATTGGGTATGACCCGCCCAGGAGGGGCCGGGTTATACTGCTGGAGGTTTGTAATGACAAAGCCCATGAAGATGTTGAAGATGGTGGTTCACGAAGCAGGCTTACTGAAGGCCCAAAACCCAAAGGCGACTTAAGGCCCAATAGGTGTAAACCGCCATATATGTATGACTTGTATTATAAGGCATGTATAGTTAGTCACCGAGCCGGACACATTGTGTATGAGCCGGCCGGGACTCCGTGAGCCGCCGGGCGTCAACCTGTGTATATAAAGGGACGACCCGGTGGCGGTTTAGGACAAGAAACAAGAGATCGAAAGCTAGGTCAAGCGTATTCGCTCCCTAGTAATCGAAACCTAAGCAATACCACCTCAAACTGGATTAGGCCTTTACCTTCACCGCAAGGGGCCGAACCCGTATAAACTCCTTGTGTCCTTTGTCCCGTTTAACCCCTTTAGGCTAGCCTAGTTGCGATGGCTCCACTACTAAGTCCTTCTGCTAGGACATCTGCCGTGACAATTCCACGACAGTTGGCGCCCACCGTGGGGCCAACGCATGGTGGTTTCGAGTTCTTACAGGGCAGCTTCAAAGGGATCAAGGGATACACTGTGGGCCAGATGACCAAGAGTCATCGCGGCAAGCTCTACATCGACGATGCAGGCTGGGGCCCCGAGGCCGGCTCAATCGAGTATGGGCACAGGGTCCCCTTCGGAGGAATCCATGTCTTCATCAGCAAGATCGGCGAACCGGGCCCTGAGCCGGACATCTGCATCAACATCATCAAGACGGCTCAGCGTGCACGACCCGCCCGGGTTCAACCCGCCGTGAAGCGCGCCTTTGTTGGATTTATCCATGGGGCGGAATTTGAGGAAGGATCTGTGTCCGACGGTGAGACGGCCATCTACTCCGATGGTGAATCGTCCACAGGCGAGACTAATTCAATGTATCAGCTGCAAGACGGCTGGCTTGGGGGATGTTCCGATGGTGACAGTATTCCGGACCCCTATGAGCCGCTGAACAGGGTGGCAATCTTCATGGCCGGCACACAGCCGGTGCTTGGCTCAACGGCTACCGCGGCTATGACCTCTAATTCAGCGGCTGCGGCGGCGGCTGGTGCTAGCGGTTCAACGCGCCCACCGGCTCAAGTTTTAACAGTGCTGTTGGAGGCTCTGGCGACTTTGATGGGGAGAGAGGTAACCCTGGACAACCATGAACATCATAAGGTAGATGTGGCTAAGCTGCGAGATGAGATAGCTCAAGCCAAGGAAGAGCTGGCAGCTGAGAACGCTAGGATGGCTGTGGAGCGGGCTGTTTTGGATGCCCAGGCACAACGGATTCAAGCGGATTCCTTCCGGCTCACATTGGATCAGAATGCTTCAAACGAGATCATGAGGAGAAGGCACCAGACTCGTTTGCCCCCGATTTATGATGCGAGAAACCTCTTCAATACGCCTGGAGCGGGGACCAGCAACCCACCGGAGGTAAATTGGGTGGTGGCAACGCCTGGGGCTGGAGCGCCGACTCAGCCGTGCACAATAGACCCACCTCGTTTGAATACTACCCTGCCACAGTATGTGCTGACGCCAGCGGCTCATTATTCTAACCCGTTGGATAATATGATCGCTGCGACGACACGATTGGCGGCTCTCCCACTTGAAGGTGAGTCTCCAGCTGCGATTGAAACGCGGAGGGCTAGAGAACTTCTTCAAACAGCATTGGTCCAACAGGAGGCTTATTCTTACAGTCATGAGAGGATTCACTCAACCCCTCGCCCGAGTCGGAGTTATAGCAGGCACATCGATTCACCAGCAGTCTCAAGAAGTGACAGGCGCCGTAACCAACCTTGTGGACATGACCTGACGCATAATGGTGCTAATGCTCAGGCTTTGGTGGATCAGGGCAGAGCACGTCGGGTGGCTGAGCTGGCGGCTCAGCAAGTGGCTCATCAACATTCTCCGGGTTATCCGACAACTTCGGTGGAGACAGGCGTGACCTCCAGAACCTTCGGTGTACCATGTTTAGTGCCGGCTCTACGTAACGTGCCTTTGCCCAAGGATTTCAAGGGCCCTCGTAAGGTGCCTAACTACACAACAGATTAGCCCCCTGAAGCTTGGGTTGAAAGTTTGAGATGGCAATGGAGCTGTTGGATGTTGGCGATGCTGCATGTGCTAAGTATTTCACTATGATGTTGGATGGAACGGTTCGTACTTGCTTGAAAGGGTTGCCAGCCAACTCCATTGGATCATGGGCCGAGTTAAAAGCTCGGTTTATCCAGAATTTTAAAGACACGTGCAAGCAGCCTATGTCAATTGTGGATTTGGACTCCTGTGTCCAAGAAGAGGGCGAGTCAACAACCCATTGGGTGCGCTGTGTCTCAGCCATCCTGCACTCATCAGATCGTATCAACGCCGGTTCAGCAGTTCTAATGTTGGAGAAAAAAATGCCGTTTTATGCCCCTTAAGCAGAAGGTGGGGCGCCTCAAACGCCACTGCTGTGACATGGGGGAGCTCATGGCGGGTCTGGTCAAGTATGCCGACCCTGATAGTACCAAGGACCCCGAGTCTGATGAGGAAAGGCCGGGTAAGGGAAAGAAGAGTAGCAACACCAAAGGGCAGGAGCATAACCTGGCAAATTAGGGGGGCGATGGTAAGCGCAAGGCTGATAGTAGTTTGGATTTTGTGGCTAACACCAACGCACAGAATAATGGTCAACATCGTAAGGGAAGCCAAACCCTTGATTTGGAGGGCAAAATTTCAACCTTGAGGAGATGATGAATCAGCCCTGCCCAAAGCATGCTACACGGGAAAAGCCAGGCGCTCACCTCTGGAAAGTTTGCTTCATCATGAGAGAGTACAAAAATTCAATTTTTTCCCAGAACAATCATGGGCCAGACGGTGGCTCAGGACCCGACTCTCATGGTCCGGGTTACGGTGGTGGCGGTTGTAGTTCCGGTTTTCAAAGCCAAGGAAATTAGGGTGGTTATAATCAACAGTCCGGTCAGGGGGCTCAGCAGCAGCAGTAGTCTCATTACCAGTGTAACCCGAAGCAGTTGAATAGTGGGAAGTACCATATCTTCACCACAAGTTTATGTAAGCGGGATCAGGAGCTCCATAAAATGGCAGTGAACGCCGTTGTCGGGGTGATGAACCCCAGGCAGGCAACGGAACCCAGATCCTTTTCAAAAACAACGGGGCCAGCATCGCCCCTCAAGCCGTCTTGCACTTGGCCGGGTCGCCCGACCCGGCCAAGCCCCTCCACCCGGTCGGACTCTCCAACTCGGCCAGACTCCTCAACTCGGCCCCAACAACCAGCTCAAGACAGCCGAGCCCAACACATCAAGACTTCTCCAACAAGCCAGATCCACCCTTGGCGCGTTCCTCAACCTGGCCACGGGTCAGCTCCCGTGCCATCCCAGCCGTAAGATAGGACGAGTCTCCACCTACCGATGGCCGAGGCAACAGTGCCCCGCCCATGCCTCACAGTCGGTTGAGGCGTGTAACAACCGCCCCACCTACCCGGCTGACCGGGCTGGCGTGTAGCATTGATGCAACCATCGTCACCAATGACGCCAGCAAGTAGCAACCTGACAGAGCGCCACTGTAGCCGACTCAACCCAGCCACTCCCTGACGATCGACAAGACGGTCAACAGCGCCCCCGTACCCGGCGGGCCCCGTGCCCGGAGAACCCGGATAGCCCTAACCCTTGGCGGGTCCCAGCGTCGGCTTTCCGGACAATGGCAATTTGGCCCCACGGCCTTGTAATTTACACTTGTACCCCTGGGGGGTTGACCTATAAAACCCCCGAGGAGCCCTCATGCACGGGGCGATCAGATCATCCAGTAGCACACACACCACAAGGAGAAGCAGCCTGAGCCTTGGTCTGTCTTCCTCCTTCCTCCATATAGCTCAAGGAGCAACCCTGTACTGATATGTATCAACTACACTCGATAGGACTAGGGGTGTTATCTCTCCGGAGAGCCCCGAACCTTGGTATGTATTGCCTCCCGCGCTCGCTCATGCCGACCTCGCCTCTGGAGCCCACTAGTGCCCTCGAGACCCCCCTATATTTAGCCATCCCTTGGAATCTGCCATGCGTGTCGGAGTAATGGACTACGGGTAGGCGAACCCGAGCCCCTGAACCTTTCAAAACATCGGGGCAGACTGCGCCCCTCAAGACCCCAAGACAAAGAGCCGCCTTGAGAGAGTCGGCAGCAGTCGCCGACTACCCCTCTGGGCCGAGTCCCAGAGGCGGCCTCAAGATAAGCCGACTTTAAGACGGCGACTCCAGGACAAGCCGACTCCAAGCCAGCGACCTCCAGTGAGGCCGGCTACAGGGTGACGGCCCGCGACCCCAACTACCTCCTGTTTTAAGCGACTACGAGCGGGATGGGATAAGGCCGCCTTGCAGCCCATCCCTACCCTGCCCGTAAAGGGCAGGTATATAGCTCTGAGCGCCCGTGCATCGACGGAGATCTCCGTCCGGCGCAAAGATCGCTGCCATGCCGCCTGATATCAAGACTGGGCAGATTCTCGAACCCACGATGGCCTGTCTGCAGACGACCAAGACGGCGGGACCCGCTGGCGGAGTATGCAAGACGGCGAGCGCCTAAAGACGGACCCGATGGAGTCGGGCTCCGGAGTCGGCCGCCCTCCCGCTGGATCCACGCGCCATTAACTGTATTAAGGCGAGGAATGGCACAAAGGATCGCCCGCCAAAGCGGCACTGCTGCCACAACCCCATGACCAAACTCGCGTCATTAGAAGCACGGCTCTGAATCTGGCAGCCGGCAAGACTACCATGGCGGACAAGGGCTGTCGGCCCCATCTTTGAGCCGGCGTGGGCCCACTAGTCGGCGGGCCCTGTGAGCCTGGGCAGAGAAGACGCATTTACTTAGAGACTGGGACGGTTGGACCCACACCCACCGGATTACCGTTGTACCCGGGGTAGGCCTATATAAACCCCCCGGGCACCCATGCAAAGGGTTGGAAGCTAGTAGTTTTAGACACACACATAGAGGGACAGAAGAGCAAGCCGTGCCCTTCTTCTCCTTCCTCACCCCGAACAGTCAAGGAGCCTCTTGTACCCACTTTGCCATAGTGATCATGCGGAGACCCCGCAGAGCAGCAAGAGGGGTGTTATCTCCTGAGAGCCCACAAGCTGGGTAAGATTCGCCGGCGTGCATGTCTTCGCCTCATCCCATTTCCAGGCACCGGCGACGTTCTACTCGCCCCCTCCGTGATAAGCCATCCTTTGGCATATGTCGCACCCAACCCCCGACATTTGGCGCCCACCGTGGGGCCTGGTGCACCGTCGTCCAGAGACCTGCTCTGGACGGGAACCCTCTTCCTCCCTGGCGAGCGCAGCCAGCCCGGCATGCCAGATGGAGTTTGCGCCGACGCGCTGCATGGCACTTTGGTTGCCTGCGCGGCGAGTTGCCTCGCCGAATTTGTCGGCGAGGTTCGCCTCTCCGACGAGCCTACTTCTGACGCAGGCACGGACGGCCCCGAAAGCCTCCTCACGGGCCTCCTCGAGCAGCTCCACATCGACGGCGAGCCTGCGCCCGACACGAGTCCGTAGGGCTCCACCGACCCGATGCTGGTCGACTCCGACACCGCGTCGCTCGACGCATTCCCCACCAACGTGGTGATTCACGACGAGCCTCTCCCTCGGCGGAGAGCGGCGGGAGCACCGTCCTGAAGTACTCGTCATCGATCACGGCGAGCCCCTCGGCTGGGGGGCTCGTGACCCTCGACGCTGATTCGCAAGACCTGACCGCCTCCATTCCGGGAGGACGCCCGGCCAGCAGCTGAGGCACGCCGCCTTTCAGCTCCTCGTGGGCGCCTGAAGCCGGCAAGCATGAGACGCTTGTTGAAGCCTATCAGTGAGATGGATCGCGCTGTGGGCGGCTTCAACTCGGCCGGGCCTAACCGCTTAGGCGCTGTCCGGCTGTGGCGCTGACCCTCGCCCGATCTGTTTGGGGCGGTCGCCTGTACGCCACGCTGCGAAGAACATTTGCGCTGCCAGCGGCGGCGACGAGCTGGATAACCGAGGGCGAGGAGCGCCACCGATGACGAGCGAGTCCAGCAGCTCTCGACGCGGGCCGCCACGCGAAGACGGCGGCTTGCCGCCGCAGACGGAGGCGCCACGGCGACAACACGGCGATTTGCCTCCTCGCCGAGATCAAAGCGCGACATCGCGGACGCCAGCGTCCGGAAGAAAGAACCAGATCCGGCCGCCCATAGCCGGACCCACATCTCCATCGAGCGCGACGAAGACGACCGCCCAAGAGCGGTGGACCGGCGGGACGACTATCAGCCTCCTCCTCCCCGCAGAGAAAGGCGAGTCTCCCCGCCACCCGTCGAGCATCCGACTCTCGACGACCGCCTTGGCCGCCGAGAGGGAGTCAGAGAGAACGACGCCCGCCACCGGATCGAGCGACTTCACCGATCCCTGGCGCTAGAAGAAGAAGACGAGTTGGGACCGCCCTGTTTTGGACCTCGCATCCGAGACGAGCCCTTCCCCCGAGGATTCACACTCCCCCGAGACACACCCAAATACACCGGCTCCGTGAAGCCGGAGGACTGGCTGGTGGACTACTCCACGGCCGTCAGCATAGCGAACGGCAACAAGTGCGTTGCCGTAAAGTATGTTCCCCTCATGCTCCAGGGCACGGCCCGGACATGGTTGAACAGATTGAAGCCCCGCAGCATCAACGACTGGGTCGACTTCACTGAGGCCTTTGTCCGCAACTTCACGAGCACATACAAGCGACCTCCCAAGCCTCGTCAGCTGTCCTTGTGCGTACAAGGCCCCAACGAGTCTACTCGCGACTACCTCACGCTACTGGGCGAAGCTCGGAACTCCTGCGAAGGAGTGCACGAGGTGCGTAATCGAGTACTTCATCGCCGGGTGCAGAGAAGGCACCCTCCTCAAGCACAAACTCCTTTGCGACGAGCCGGAGACCCTCAACGAGCTGCTAGTCATAGCAGACAAGTACGCCACTGCCGACTCCTCCATGAAGACGGAGATCAAGTCGGTCGGCGATCGACAAAGTAGCTCCTCATGCTCCCAGTAACTCCGGCCGGCGACGCCAGCCGGCGACAAGCAGCAGAATCGATCACAAGCGCAAGGCCCCGCAGGCTTCCAACAATGGCCGGCAGTGGCGCCGAAGACCAGCAGCCAGAGGGGCAGCCTCTCGCTGTTTACGTAAAGGCGGCAAGTCCAACTGGTTGCCGGCCTTCTCTTCTGACGAGACTCGGGCCGGACCTCGCAAGTTCCACAGCGCGCCGCCGCCAAATCACACCACCCGGAAGTGCCACTGGCTCACCAGGATCGCCAAGGGAGACGACCTTGCCCCTCCTCCGCCAGCTGGGCCTCCGCCTCCACCACCGCCCGGCCGTCGTCCGGCCCGGTCGGTGCGGTACAAAGACAAGACGATTACCTGTAAGAGCACGTCGCCTATGTCGTGTTTACCAGTGGTGATGATCGCCAGAAAGCAGCGGCAAAGAAGAAGAAGAAGTGAATGCAGAGCATCGATGCCCCAGAATTCATGCATCGTCCGAGAAGCCCATCACCGAGCCGTGCTGATCACCCAGAGGTGATGTCAATCCGGCTCCTACGCCTGGTCTTGGGAGCCACCCTTGCCACGGATAGGCGGGCCGCTCGCTTCTCACGCAATCTCGATAGGCGGAGGCAAGAAGATCAACATCCTGCATAAGGATACGATGGAGAAGCTAGGAATCAAGCAAAGGCAGCTTCAAGATAGTCGGACCGTGTTCCACGGAATTGTGCCCGGCCTTTCCCCGCTCACCGATTGGCAAGATTACGATAGACGCCCTCTTTGGGGACAAGGATCACTTTCGCCGGAGCCGGCCGGTTCAAGTGGTGGACCTCGAGAGCCCCTACCATGCCTTGCTTGGCCGACCTGCTTTGGCCAAGTTCATGGCGGTCCCCACCACGCCTACCTCAAGATAAAGATGCCGAAGTTCCAAGGATTTCGACCGTAGCCGGGCGACTACAGAAAGTCGTCTACCAGGTAGCTGAAAGCACCCGGCCAGCCGAGTCCACGGTGATCGCGGTGAGAAGCGGCTCTGGATCGGGTTGTGGCGATGGCCGGCAAGCAGCCAGAGATATCGTCCGACCCCAAGGAGTCGGGTCGAGGGCTCGTTCAAGCCGGCCAAAGAGGCCAAGAAGATACCCTTGGACCCGGAGCACCCAGAGAAATACGCTGTCATAGGTGCAAACATCGACAGCAAATAGGAAGGTGAGCTCGTCGATTTCCTCCGTGAGAATCGGGACATCTTCGCATGGTCCCCCAAAGACATGCCAGGTGTACCGACGGATTTCGCCGAGCACAAGTTACATGTCCGACTTGATGTGAAGCCCTCAGGCAGCCCTTGCGCCGCCTGTCAGAAGAAAAAAGAAGAGTTGTTGGAGAAGAGATAGCCCGGCTCCTTGCATCCGGTTTCATCATGGAAGTTTTCTTTCCAGAATGGTTGGCGAACCCGGTCCTGGTACTAAAGAAGAACAAGCGATGGGCGGATGTGTATTGACTACACAAGCCTCAACAAAGCCTGCCCCAAGGACCCGTTCGCTCTACCAAGAATTGATCAGGTGATAGACTCCACAGCCGGATGCGAGCTGTTGAGCTTCTCAGATGCATATTTAGGATATCATCAGATCAAGCTGAACCCGGCAGATAGATTGAAGACCGCCTTCATCACGCCATTTGGAGCCTTCGCTGCGACCATGACGTTCGGCTTGAGGAACGCCGGCCACCTTTAGCATTGCATGCGAAGTGCCTCCTCAAGTAGCTTATGAAACGCCCACGCTTACGTGGGACGACGTGGTGGTGAAGACGAAGAAGTGAGGAACGCTGTTGGAAGACCTCAAAGAGACCTTTGAAAACCTGCGCCGATTCCAGATCAAGCTCAACCCAGAGAAATGCGTCTTCGGAGTACCAGCTGGCCAGCTCCTTGGCTTCCTGGTATCCGAACGCGGCATAGAGTGCAACCCCGTGAAGATCAAGGCGATCGAGAGGATGGAAGTACCCCGCCGACTGCTAGATGTGCAGAAGTTCACCGGCTGCTTGGCATCTATCAGCCGGTTTATCAGTCGGCTGGGCGAGAAAGCTCTCCCTTTGTACCAGCTTATGAAGAAGACCACCTTCTTCGAATGGAACTCCAAGGCGGACGAAGCTTTTCTCCAGTTGAAGAGAATGCTGACTACTCCCCTGTGGCCGGGCGGCTCGACTCGAAGGAGCCCATGCTCAGATATTGCCGCCACCAGCAGGGTAGTAGCCTGATTATTGTGGTTGAACGCAAGGAGGAAGGCAAGGCGCTACCTGTCCATAGACCAGTGTATTACCTGAGCGAGGTACTGTCGACCTCCAAGCAGAACTACCCCCACTACCAGAAGATGTGTTACGGCGTGCACTTTGCCGCCAAGAAGTTGAAGCCTTACTTTCAAGAGCATCCCATCACCGTGGTTTGCACGGCCCCACTGGCAGAGATCATCGGAAGCCGAGATGCTTCAGGCCGAGTGGCCAAATGGGCCATAGAGTTGGCCCCCTACACCATCTTTTACCAGCCCCGCACCGCCATCAAGTCACAAGCACTGGCCGACTTCCTCGTCGATTGGGCCGAGACCCAGTATCTGCCGCCAGCGCCTGACTCCACCCATTGGCGGATGCACTTTGATGGCTCCAAGATGCGCACCGGCTTGGGAGCCGGCGTGGTCCTCACTTCCCCTAAAGGCGACAAGCTCAAGTACGCTACCGCAGATCCATTTCGCCGCCTCCAACAACGTCGCCCGAATACGAGGCGCTCATCCACGGGCTCCGGCTTGCCAAAGAGCTCGGCATTCGGCCGGATCCCGTCCTATGGCGACTCCGACTTGGTGGTCCAACAGTCATCCGCGATCGGGACGCCAAAGATGCAAATATGGCGAAGCTACCGCTTCACGATGCAATGAGTGGATATTTTGAGGGATGCGAATTCCTCCATGTACCAAGGAACGACAACGACCAAGCAGATGCCTGCAAGAATCGGTTCCACCCGACAGGCAATACCATCCGGCGCCGCCTTCGCCGCCTTCTCAATCCATCCGTCAAACCGTCACCAGAAGTCGAGACTCCATTTTTGTGCCGGCTCCCCGAAGAAGGCAGATCCGACTCGAGCCTCGGCAGACGGCACAAGAATCCTTGAAGACGCCCCAAGAACGCGGCAAGCAGCCGCCCGGGGACTTGAACCCGCCCGGGGCTGCGGCGACCTTTGCAAAGACTCAAAGATTGCCCGGGACTGCGCTTAATCGGCCTGTGGACTTCTTCAACTCAGCAAGTGCAGAGACTCCAACCCGCCGCCTCCCAGCCCAGCCGCCCTCGTCCAAGTGGCGGTACCGGCAGTCGAAGAAATAGCAGCACCCTCATGGGCCCAGCCCATCTTGAAGTTTTTGGTAAGCGGAGAGCTACCAACTGATGAAACCTTGGCTCGGCAAGTGCAACGCCGAGCGGCAGCCTACACTATAATCAATAGAGAGCTGGTCAGGCGCAGCGTCACCGGTGTCTACCAGAGCGTCCGAATCGTGAGCAAGGCCAAGCAATCCTCGAAGACATCCATCGTATGAAAAGTGCGGCCATCATGCAGCCTCCAGAGCACTCGTCGCCAAAGCCTTCCGACACGGTTTCTTCTGGCCGACTGCCTTGGAAGAGGCCAAGGAATTAGTTCAAAAATGCAAGGGGTGCTAGGTGTTCCGCTCCAAGCCGCTTCAGCCGGCTTCAGCGCTCAAGACTATCCCCATCGCCTGGCCCTTTGCTGTCTGGGGCCTGGACATGGTGGGACCATTCAAGACGGCATGAGGTGGCCTAACTCACCTACTTGTCGCGGTGGACAAGTTCACCAAGTGGATAGAAGAAAAATCCATCAAGAAGTTGAATGGTCCTACGGCAGTGACTTTCATCACCGACATCACGACTCGGTACGGCGTACCACACAGCATCATCACCGACAACGGCACAAATTTCGCCAAGGGCGCTCGCCCGCTTCTGCGACGCAGGGCATCCGACTGGACTTAGCGTCCGTTGCCCATTCGCAGTCAAACGGCCAGGTGGAGCGAGCAAACGGCCTCATCTTGTCTGGCATCAAGCCTCGTTTGGTCGAACCACTGGAGCGTTCGGCCGGCTGCTGGCTTGAGGAGTTGCCAGCCGTCCTCTGGAGTCTGCGTACGACTCCAAACAAGTCAACTGGCTTCACACCCTTCTTCCTCGTCTACGGTGCGAAGCCGTCATCCCAACGGATATAGAGTTCGACTCCCAGCGAGTCACCATGTACACCAAGGAGGAAGCGAAGAAGCACGCCAAGACGGCGTCGATCTGCTGGAAGAGGGCGGTCTTGCGGCACTCACCGGTCCAAAGCATCTACCAGCAGAGCTGCGCGCTACTACAACAAGAAGGTCAAGCCAAGATCATTCCTAGAGGGCGACCTTGTGCTCCGGCTGATCCAATGAACAGCCGCCAAGACAAGTTGTCGGCGCCTTTGGGAAGGACCGTTCATCATCGATAAAGTCTTGGGCAACGACTCCTACTACCTGATCGACGCTTCGAAGCCCCGAACGCATAAGAGGGACGACTCCGGCAACGATACGGAGCGGCCATGGAATGCAAATCTCCTCCGAAGATTTTACAGTTGATGTAGTATGTACCACGCTACCCTTTTGTGTTTTGAAATACCAAGACTCCGGGCCCCCCGAGACGAGCTCGGGGACTGCCCTCTTTTGTTATCTGTATGATAAGAATTATGCCTTTGAGTATGTTACCCTTTGATTATGCTGCTTTGGCACGGGCTCGACTAGTCGGCCCGGGACTCGCCGCCTTTGAGCTATGAAGTGCTTCACGAAGTCGGATAAGTAGCGTGCGGTGCCTAAGCCGCCTCTGTCGAAGCCAGCTCGCAGAGCGACCGCTTAGCGGGCAGGAGTAGAGCGGGCGCCCACACCTAAAAAAAAATGGCTAAGGACCCAAAGCATAAACATAGTTTAAATCGGCTACCAGCTTTTTGTGAAACCGACTCTTAAGAAGCCGGCTTGCCGTTTCTACCCACCTTGCTTAAACGACTCTAACATGGCCAAGTACTTGCCTTCTCACAGTAGCCAAGCACTTGACCTAGACGGCAATCCATGAGAGCGGTTGCCCGACGGGCAAGGCGGCATCTAAGGGAAGGCGGCAAGGGAAAAAGCCACAAGAGCAATAAGCAAGGAAACATGAAATTAAAAATAATATTTACACAAACTTAGGCCCTTGGCCGGATCTTCGAACAGAGGTTCAGAATACACCCCGCAGGTGGAATTGTGTGAACTAACAAGGTTCTTTCGAAAGACTAACAAACAGATAAAATAAAGCCAAGGCAGCGGCCTAAGAAGCAGCGGATGGGGTTGGAAGGCCGGAGGCGGCGGGCGGCGGCCAAGCGCCCGGGCGGCTGGTCAAGCGATCTCGGTTTGATCGCCTCTGCAGCGGGCCGGCTCGAGATGGGCGCTGCTCGTTCTTGGAGGCGCTGCCGAGCCGAGGCTGGCCGCCAGCTCTGCCTTCGGACGCCCCATGCCGCCTCTCGTCCTCCGCCTTCGCCCTCATCCTCGGTCTTTGGAGTCGATCACCTCCGCCGAATCCTCGCCAGAGTCCGGGTTTATCTCAACCACTCCGGCGATGCTTCCCCACCGCCTTTCCGCCAGGACGAAGACATCGGTGTCCGTAGTCGGCGATCGCCGCCCGACGCCGACGAGGGCGCCCTCGGCCTGCAGCTCCGCCTGGGCTTCTGACCGGAACGCGGCCAGCCGGTCCAGGTCAAGCCCTGGATACCACGCCTTGACGAACTCCAGGGCTCGGCGAGCTCCATCCCGAGCCGCGGAGCCCTTCCAAGCCTCGAGACGCCCAGCCGCGACCTCCAGCCAGTCGGTGGTCCGGCTGGGAGTGCGCAGAATTGGCATGTCCGACCACAAGGCAGCAATCGCCTGGGCCCCGACACGCTGAAGACGGCGCAACATCCGATGTGCCGGCCGCAGACGAGCCTCAATGCTCAGG
Organism: Aegilops bicornis; assembly: GCA_021605145.1. Lineage (NCBI taxonomy): Eukaryota > Viridiplantae > Streptophyta > Magnoliopsida > Poales > Poaceae > Aegilops > Aegilops bicornis. The sequence goes on along the minus strand of CM038673.1, from coordinate 670,429,410 downwards.
AGCTGCTCGTCAAGGGTCCGGGGGGCGTTGGCTGCGATCTCAGCGCCACTCGCCCTCCGCGCCTCGCGCTCGGCCTCGATGGCCTGATTGGCCGCCTGCGTATGACCAGGGAAGAAGTCTGCCAAGAAGAAGAAAAAGCAAGTTAGAAAAAACAGGAGCCGGCTTAACCCATAGTCGGCAACCCAAAAGAGAAAGTAAAAGCAAACTTACCATCGACGATTATCTTTGATTTCATGGAAGCCGGAGGTCGCGCCTCTGTCGGTCCAGCGTGAGCGCTTCGCTCTCAAATTCGGCGGGGCGGCGGCCTCTTTCTTCTCCGCCTCGGCCGCGCCTTGAGCAGCTCCCTCTGCTCCGCCGATTCTGTGTAGCTGTGATGGGTCGCGCTCTGCGGCGAGCTTGCCGCACTCCTCTTTGGCGCGCAAGGCGGTCTCGGCCGTACCCAGCTGCCCTGCAGAGCGGCGTTGGACTCTGAAGAATAAAAAGAGGAGTAATGCAAAGTTGTCAGATAAGAAGGTCGCCAGGAAGATCCGGCCCGACTGCGCAGTAGTCGGCCCGAATCTCGGGAACTACAGCCCGCGGGTGCGCCAGCGCGCCCCCGCGAAGAAGGAAACTCACGTCGGCTCCTCGCCAGGTCAGCATCCCGCTTGTTCAGTTCTTCAACGTTGCGGTTGAAGGCGGTAGCGCGGAGGTTGTGATATTCTTGTAACAAGGATTCCAGACACAAATAAAAACTTGGAAGTAAGAAAATAAAGTTCCGGCCCGCTTTGCTTTCGGCCGACCCGAACTTCGGGACTACACCTGAGAGGCTGGCGCCGCCTCACGAGAAGATCAAGAGAAAATTCGAATGAAACATACCCAGACGGCGGATCGCGACGCCAGTGCGCCTTGAAAGGTTTCGAGGGCGGCGCCTTTCAGCCCGGCAGCTTCGCTTTTGACGCCCAGAGCGCTGTTCAAGCAGGCCCGCTGCCGCCTCCTGACCCACCTAACGGGCGCGCGGCGCTTTGTCGCTCAAGCGCCGGGATTGGGATGGCCGAATGGCGGGCGCCGGGTTCTAAGGGGCGCGACGCCGAGTCCGCTTTCAAGACGGGCGCCAGACCGGGCGAGGCGATTTGAAGAAGCAATGCGCCGACGGCTTCGGCTGGCTTGACGGCGGCACGGTGGGTCCGCCGGGCTGTTTGCCTCACATGACCTCAGATCAAGGGCGGCGGAGGCGGCGGAGGTGGCGCTGTCAGCACCCGGGCGAAGAGACCTCGCCGCCTTCCCTCCCTGCGACAGGGACCTCACCACCGACTCCCTCCGACTGCCCCGTGAACTCCGGCGGTGGTGGCGCTGAGCTTAGCGGAGTGACGAGCAGCGCCGACTGAAGGCGCGTGGCCTCCTCGGCTTGCCTTTTTGCTGCAGCAGCGGCTTCGACCGCCCTCTCGGCCTCCGCCTTCTCTCGACGGGCGGCCGCCTCCTCGTCGCGCTTATCCTGCGCATTCCGCTCTCTTGCCTCCCGGAGGGCGGCCGCAGGGTCAACCCGCCGACTGCTGGCGGTCGTCTCCGCCGACCCCATGACGGAGGCGGCGGCGACCCTCTCCAAAGTGAGGGGAGCCCTGATGAGAAAAAAAGGACATGAGAAGACTCGGGCAAGACGGACCAGAAGAAAACAAGACAGAATAAAAAGATACTTACGCGGAGACCAGCGGTGGTTTCTTCACCTCCTTGCAGCGGTTAGCCTTCGCGACCGCTTCTTCAGCGATGCGTCGCGGCGGCCGCTCCCTGAATTTTGGCACGCCGTTTGGCTGACTCGGCCCGCCCGGCGTTTCTTCAGCCGCCTTCAAAGGCGGCGGAGGAGCTCGCGCCTGGATGGCCGGCTCTCTGCTGGCGGCGAGGGGCGACTTCGTCATCGGGCCAGTCTGCAAAAGTGGCTGAGGGCCTGAAGTCGTCGGCCTCCATCGCCACCACGCCCAAGTTGGGGTCGTCGGCGTCGCTCTCCGCCTGGTCGGGGACGAAGTCACGAGCCGGCCCCGCGGCGCCGGTCGAGGGCGGCATGAGAGGATTCTGAGTCAGAAAAGACCAAGGAAAGTAAGAGCCGGATCCGGCTAAGGAAGGAAACAGAGAAGCAAGAGACGACTTACCATCGGCGGGGGATTACGCGACAGTATGGCTCCTTGCGAAACGCCATTCCTCCGTGAGGTCGCAGTTCGCCAAGAAGTTCACCGTGTCCACCACCTCCGCGTGGGGCATGTCCTTGGAGCATGGCCATTGTTGTCCGGCCGCTCATCCGGCAGATCGGATGAGGTCGGCCTTGAAGAGGGAGAACTTCGGCGCCACCGCTGGCCAGCAAGTCTGCCCCGGTCGGGCCCTCCGATCAGTATCATTACGCTGTGAGTCGCTGACGGGCGGCGGTGCCTGCGAGGGTCAAGATCCGGGCCTCAGAGGACCAGCTGGTGGGTCGGCCCTTGATTCGCCTCCCACGTAGGGCGGCAAGTTGACCAGCCGCCGTCGGGGCGGCGTTCTTGACGAGAAGCACGGCGCTGCCACATCTTCACCGACTTGATGAGGGGATGGCAGGAAAGGATTCTCGGCACCGGCCTCCTCTTGGCGATGAGCGTGCCGCCTGAGCCGGCCAGACGCGAGCGGCGTGGGTCCCGAAGCCGCTTGAAGAATTCCCCCCACAGCTCGATGGTGGGGAGAACTCCAAGAAAACCTTCACATAAGGATGCGAAGGCGGTCAGCAGCACCACCGTGTTGGGGGTGAGGTGGTGCGGCTGGAGCTCGAAGAACTCCAAGAACGCGCGGAAGAAGCCGCTCGTTGGCAGCCCCAGCCCGCGCATGAGGTGCGAACGGAAAACCACCCGCTCGCCCTCCTCCGGCGCCGGCGTGATTTCGCCCTCGGGGGAGGGGGGGGGGGGGGGGCGGGCTCGCACTAGGTGGCTGCCGGGGATGCGGCGCGTTTGACGAAGGAATTCGATTATGTCGTCGTCGATGATGGAGCCGTCCCACACGCCGGAGCGCGCGGTGGGAGGCGCGGCGGCGGATGAGGAGCTCATCTCCGCGGCGAGGAAGAAACGAGGCTCGGCGCGGTGGAGCAAGGAAGAAGATGAGGCAGGGAGCAGGGATGAGAGAGTGCGCGTGCGTCGCCGCCCCCTCCCTCCCCCCGCCTACTTATAGGCGCCTAGGCGTGGGCCGAGGGGCGGGCATGGGATTAATCGCGCCCACGCCCCCACGCCTCACGATTTAACCCACGGCGTTATCGCTGCGATAACGGCAGAGCCCAACCGCCGCACGTCGCAGCGGATCCGCTGGCCGGGGGCCGGTAGTGGCGGGCCCGCCCGACGGGCCCGTCTTGTCACGCGCGTGGGCTGGCAGACTGGCCCTGCCGCGTGGCGTCGTGTGGCGGGCCCACGGCGGGCGGCTACCGGGAAGCTTATCAGGCATGCCGCCCGGATCCCGCTGCGACCTTCGAAACCTTTGAAGAGCAAGACGCCCCCCCCGCAAGGCCGACTCCAGATGGAGACGGCGGGCCGAGTCCAGATTCTTCCATCGAGGGGATGAAGCTGTCGAGGCTCCTCGACGGGCTGCCCTCGGCGCCTCCCTAACCGGGGACTCTTGCCGGAGTAATGGACTATGGTAGGCGAACCCGAGCCCTAAACCTTTCAAAACATCGGGGTAGATCATACCTCAAGACCCCAAGACAAAGAGCCGCCAGAGAGTCGGCAACAGAGTCGCCGACTACCCCTCACGGGCCGAGTCCCAGAGGCGGCCTCAAGATAAGCCGACTTTAAGACGGCGACTCGTGACAAGCCGACTCCAAGCCGTGACCTCCAGTGAGGCCGGCTACAGGAGACGGCATGACCCCCAACTACCTCCTGTTTTAAGCGACTACGAGCGGGATGGGATAAGGCCGCCTTGCGGCCCATCCCTACCCTGCCCGTAAAGGGCAGGTATGGCTACAGAGCGCCGTACCGACGGAGATCTCTGTCCGGCGCAAAGATCAAGTTGCCATGCCGCCTCGACATCGCCGCCAGGCGATTCCTGAACCCACGATGGCCTGTCCTCAGACGACCAAGACGGCGGGATTACCGCTGGCGGGAGTACCGAAGACGATGAGAGAGCCCCAAAGACGGACCCGATGGAGTCGGCCTCCGGGAGTCGGCCAGCCCCTCCCGCGGGATCCACGCGCCATTAACCAGACAAGACAGGGAATGGCAACAGTGATCGCCCGCCAGGCGGCGACACTATTGCCACAACCCCATGACCAAGCTCGCGTCATTAGAAGCACGGCTACATTAATCTGTAGCCGGCAAGACCCGCCATGGGCGACAAGGGCCGCTGCCCCATGTCAAGGGCCGGGCCGGGCCCACTAGTCGGCGGGCCCTGTGAGTCGGGCAGAGAAGACGGTGACTTAGAGATCGACGGCTTGGACCCACACCCGGATTACCGTTGTACCCCGGGGTAGGCCTATATAAACCCACGGGCACCCATGCAAAGGGTTGGAAGCTAGTAGTTTTAGACACACACATAGAGGGAGAGAAGAGCAAGCCGTGCCCTTCTCCTTCCTCACCTCAACAGGTGAAGGAGCCTCTTGTACCCACTTTGCCATAGTGATCATGCGGAGACCCCGCAGAGCAGCAGTAGGGGTGTTATCTCCTCGGAGAGCCCTGAAGCTGGGTAAGATTCGCCGGCGTGCATGTCTTCGCCTCATCCCGTTTCCAGGCACCGACAACGTTCTACTCGCTCCCTCCATGATAAGCCATCCTTTGGCATATGTCGCACCCAACCCCCGACAATGCGCCCACCCCGACAGTTGGCGCCCACCATGGGGCAGCTCGAGGTCCTGGCCGGGAGCATGCTTAAGACGGGGCTCCTCTCTGACTCCGACGAGCCCGTCGCGCTAGCGAACGACGTCATCGACGTGCTCGCTGCCTCCTTCGCCGCGCCGCGCATCTCCGATGCGCCTGCGGCTGAAGAATACCCCAGTGAGGTACTTGACTTTTATGACTCCCCCCTCTCCCTCGGCGGCAGCACTCCCACCGGGGCAACGGACCTCTGCATGGAGGTCTTCGTCACCGACACCGGCACCTCTTCCTCGTCGAGCGCGGCGGCGAAGGCCGCCGAAGCCAAGGCCACAGTAGATCGGGCCAGCTCACCCTACCCGCTGCGCGCCACGATGCAGAGCCTCCGCATTCCCATCGGCACCAACATCGATGCCTCCAACCTCGCCGAGGCCCGGACTCGGCTCGACGAGGACCGCCAGCGCCTGCTGGACCTCACAGAGACGCTCGCTGCCATGCAGCGTCGCCTCGACTCCGCTCAGCTAGAGCGCAACGCCACCTATGGCTTCACGCCTACCGCGACTGAGCCAAGCCGGCTCGCCGACGTGCGAGCCTGGGGTGGCGCGATCGGCCGCGCCTTCGGCGCCCTCCCCCCGTCTACGAGACTCCAGTGAAGAACATGTGTGCCGCCCAGGCAGCCGCGGTCGGCCTGGATCAGCTTGAAGGCGACGAGCTGAAGGATCGCCTGAAGCAGGTGCACGACCTCCCTACGTGGCCAACGCGCAGCAGTATCGCCTCAACCAACTCGCCAAGCCGGCGGGATCCGGCTCCGCCCGCGTCGGCGGACCCGGCGACCACCAGAACACGGCATCTTCACCACTCGGCGAGGCGCACTCCGGCCGCACCCTGACCCGGTGCAACCCCGCCCCGACGACTGCCGGTGGCTTGGGCGACGAGCCGGCCTCTACATCAACCTTGCTACCCTTCCGATGAAGCGTGAGTTGTTTACCACGGACCTAAGGGTCCATAGGTAGTAATTAGATGGCTTCTTCTCTCTCTTTGATCTTCAATACAATGTTCTCCTCGATGTTCTTGGATATCTATTCGATGTAATCTTATTTTGCGGTGCATTTTTTGAGATCCGATGAATTGTGGATTTATGATCAGATTATCTATGAATATTATTTTAGTCTTCTCTGAACTCTTTTATGCATGATTAAGATATCTTTGTATTTCTCTTCGAACTATCGGTTTGGTTTGGCCAACTAGATTGGTTTTTCTTGCAATGGGAGAGGTGCTTAGTTTTGGCTTCAATCTTGCTGTGTCTTCACCCAGTGACATAAGGGGTAGCAAGGCACATATTGTATTGTTGCCATCAAAGATAAAATGATGGGGTTTATATCATATTTCTTGAGTTTATCCCTCTACATCATGGCGTCTTGCTTAAGGCGTTACTCCATTCTTATGAACTTAATACTCTAGATGCATGCTGGATAGCGGTCGATGTGTGGAGTAATAGTAGTAGATGTAGACAGGAGTTGGTCTACTTGTCACGGACATGATGCCTATATTCATGATCATTTCCTTAGATATCGTCATAATTATGCGCTTTTCTATCAATTGCTCAACAGTAATTTGTTTACCCACCATATGCTTTCTTCAAGAGAGAATCCTGTAGTGAAACCTATGGCCCCGTGTCTATTTTCCATCATATATTTTCAGATCTATAAACCAAAAACCCAAAAATACCTTGCTGCAATTTATTTATATTTACTTCAGTTTGCTCTTTTATTTATCTTTTATACCTATCTCTATTAGATCTTACTCTTGTTCGTGACCATGAAAGGATTAACAACCCCTATTTTGCGTTGTGTGCAAGTGTTTGTTAGTTTGTGCAGGTGCATATATTGGAGACTTGCTTGTGCCTCCTACTGGATTGATACCTTGGTTCTTAACTGAGGGAAATACTTATCTCTACTTTGCTGCATCACCCTTTCCTCTTCAAGGGAAAAATCAACGCAAGCTCAAGAAGTAGCTGGAATCCAACACTCCATTGAGCAAGATGTGATCTTGAATGGTGCTTCAAGGGATCCAAAATCATCATCTATTATTTCTCACTTTTGCCTTATGGATAAGGCTTCAAAGGTATCTCCTACTTTGAATCCCAATATATCTTTGATGATGATGTTGATGCTAATGACAATGAGCTTATTGATAAAGAGGATGATAATGTTGCCTCCTTAAAAATTAAGGGGAAATGATGTTAAAGATATTTATAAGAATAAGATTTCTTGTTCCAACTTCATGGAATCATGTTTATTTCCATTGATGGCAAGAAATACATTGAGGAGTTGGAATGTCGCCTCAAGGAGTATGAGGTCTCTATTGAGAAAGGGAAGGTCATGAGGGTGATTACCCTAATAAGATTGCGGATCTTTCTCAAGCTCTCGAGGAAGAACAAACCACCAAGGAATCTCTTGAGAAGACCTTTGCTCTAGAATTATGTAAAGTAAAAGAATTCCGTGATAGAGCCCTTGAGGTGGCCAATGATTTCAAAACTAAAAATGATAAGCTTAAATTTGCACATGCCAAACTCCTTGAGGACTTTTAGCACCTCAAAAATAGCTCAACAGTCATTAAGAGTGAGCTCATCCAACTCACTGAGTCTCATGATCAACTTAAAGCTTCATATTGAAAAGAGCTTGCCAAGTTGCCTTCTCCTCTTGTTGTTAATGATGATGCTTGTGCTACTAACTCTATTTATTGTGAAGCACCTATTTTGAAGGAGAATGTTGAGCTAAGAGGTCAACTTGGGTTGCTATCTAGCAATTATGGGAAATTTGAAGAAAGTCATGTAAAGCTCACAAGCTCCCATGATGATCTTCTAGTATCCCATAATGTTTTAAAGATAGCTCATGAGGCTATGATCACCAAGGTAACATCTCATGACCCTCATGTGGATACTAGCACTACTTCAAGTCAAAATGTTATCTTGCCATGTGCTAGTCCTCGTAATTCATCTACTCATAATGTAGCCACATCTTGTGATGAATTACTTTCCTTGCCTTGTTGCTCTAACGATGAAGCTTATACTTCCATTAGTACTTGTGTTGAGACTAACCATGTAGAGGAAATCAAAGAGCTCAAGGCCCAAGTCACTCCTTTGAAGATTGACTTGCAAAAGTGTCATGACATTAAGAATAAGAAGTCCAAGAGCAACAATAAGAAGGGCAAAAAACAAGTCAAGGATTTGGCCAAGATCATTTGGTTCAAGTGCAAAATTGAAGGGCATCATTTTAGATCTTGCCCATTGAAGAAGAAACCCATTAGTGACAAGCAACAAGGGAAGAGGCCTCAAGTCCAAACTCAAGAAGAATAGCCACTTCCTAAGAAGACTCAAGTTGACGCTTCTCAAGTTGAGAAATGAAGTGAACATGATACGTCTCCGTCGCATCTATAATTTTTGATTGTTCCATGCCAATATTCTACAACTTTCATATACTTTTGGCAACTTTTTATACTATTTTTTGGGACTAACATATTGATACAGTGCCAGTGCAGTTCGCTCATGTTGCATGTTTTTGTTTCTTAAACCCAATATCAAATGGAGTCCAAACGGGATAAAAACATATGGAAAATTATTTTGGAATATTTGTGATTTTTGGGAAGTGGAATCAACGCGAAACAGTGTCCGGGGTGGCCACGAGACAGGGGGCGCGCCCTCCCCCTGGGCGCGGCCTGGGCTCTCGTGGGCCACCTGTAAGGCGGTTGACGCTCTTCTTTTTCCGCAAGAAAGCTAATTTTCGGAAAAAAATCACGGCAAAGGTTTAAGGCCAATCGGAGTTACGAATCTCCATATATACACGAAACGGTGAAACAGAGCTGGGGGGAAAACGCAGAAACGGAGAGATAGATCCAATCTCGGAGGGGATCTCGCCCCTCCCACGCCATGGGAGCCAAGGACCAGAGGGGAAACCCTTCTCCCATCTAGGGAGGAGGTCAAGGAAGAAGACGCAGAAGACGAAGACGGGGGCCTCTCTCCCCCGTGCTTCCGGTGGCGCCGGAGCGCTGCCGGGGGCCATCATCATCACCGCGATCTTCACCAACACCGCCGTCATCTTCACCAACATCTCCATCACCTTCCCACTTCTATATTCAGCGGTCCACTCTCCCGCAACCCGCTGTACCCTCTACTTGAACATGGTGCTTTATGATTCATATTATTTTCCAATGATGTGTTGCCATCCTATGATGTCTGAGTAGATTTTCGTTGTTCTATTGGTGATTGATGAATTGCTATGATTGGTTTGAGTTGCAAGTTTTATTATTGGTGCTGTCCTATTGTGCCCTCCGTGTCGCGCAAGCGTGAGGGATTCCCGCTGTAGGGTTTGCAATATGTTTATGATTTGCTTATGGTGGGTTGCGTGAGTGACTGAAACACAAACCTGAGTAAGTAGGTTGTTTGCGTATGGGATAAAAAGGGGACTTGATGCTTTAATGCTATGGTTGGGTTTTACCTTAATGAATCTTTAGTAGTTGCGGATGCTTGCTAGAGTTCCAATCATAAGTGCATAGAATTCCATGTAAGGGACGATATGTTAGCTTATGCCTCTCCCTCAAATAGAATTGCAGTAGTGATTACCGGTCTAGTAACATAGTCAGTTGCTTAGGGACAATTTCACAACTCCTACCACCACTTTTCCACACTCGCTATATTTACTTTATTGCTTCTTTATCTAAACAACCCCTAGCTTTTATTTACGTGTTCTTTATTATCTTGCAAACTTATCCAACAACACCTACAAAGTACTTCTAGTTTCATACTTGTTCTAGGTAAAGCGAACGTCAAGCGTGCGTAGAGTTGTATCAGTGGTCGATAGAACTTGAGGGAATATTTATTCTACCTTTAGCTCCTTGTTGGGTTCGACACTCTTACTTATCGAAAACTGTTGCGATCCGCTACACTTGTGGGTTATCAAGACCTTTTTCTGGCGCCGTTGCCGGGGGGTCATAGCGTGGGGTGAATATTCTCGTGTGTTCTTGTTTGCTTTATCACTAAGTAATTTTTATTTGCTGTTCTTAGTTGTTCTCTATCTTTAGTTATGGATATGGAACAGAAAATACCAAAAAAAATTAGAGGTACTTGCTACTCATGTAGATGGGGTAACTCCTAAAACCCCCGATTCTCATTATGTGAGAGATATTATGTACTACTTTGGTAATCCTGAGAAAACCCCATTCAACTTTATAATGGGAGACACGTTGGATCAACGTGAATACTTTAGGGATTATCGTCGACACAAAAGGGAAACTATTATGGGATCAATTTATTATGTTGCGTTGGTATGCCCGGAATCTATGCTTGAGATATGATATTACTTGTTGCTCTAGGATGGAGGCTCCACACCTCCCCTTTTCATGCAAATTTAACGATAATGAAACCTTAGCTTCTTATGCTAATGGTATATATGATTACTATGATGTGGAACAAATAGAAGAATTTGTTGCTTTCAAGGCTGCCTATGATATTGAAGCTTTGTTTGAAAAGTAAGAAGCTTTTGATGATGATGGTTATAGGCCGGAAAATCTTGCTATACTTGGATATTGCTATGAAAATTATGAATACAATTATTATATTAATTCTTTTATGAAGAAAGTCAACGCTGTCCAAGAAGAGACTAATATTTTGCAGGAAGCTATGGAAGAAGAAATTGATGAAACAGTGAGCTCATTGGATGAAAAAGATGATGAGGAGAGCGAAGAACAAAAGGAGGAAGAGCGGATTGATCACCTGTTCCCACCTTCTAATGAGAGTAACTCTTCAACTCATACATTGTTTAATTCTCCTTCGTGCTTACCGAAGGATGATTGCTATGATGACTGCTATGATCCCGTTGATTCTCTTGAAATATCCCTTTTTGATGATGCTTGCTATGCTTGTGGCCAAGATGCCAATATGAATTATGCTTATGGAGATGAACTTGCTATAGTTCCTTGTGTTAAACATGAAATTGTTACTATTGCACCCACGCATGGTAGTCCTATTACCCTTTTGAATTCTCCCAACTACACTATATCGGAGAAGTTTGTGCTTACTAAGGATTATATTGATGGGTTGCGCTTTACTACTTCACATGATGATTTTAATAGATATAATATGCATGTGCTTGCTGCTCCTACTTGCAATTATTATGAGAGAGGAACTACATCTCCGCCTCTTTATGTTTCCAACACGATGAAATTGCAAGAAACTGCTTATACTATGCATTGGCCTTTACTATGTGTGCATGAATTGTTCTTTTATGACATGCCGATGCATAGGAAGAGAGTTAGACTTTGTTGTTGCATGATATATGTTACTTTGTGCTCATTACTAAATTACAAATCATTGTTAATTAAAATTGGCTTTGATATACCTTGGGATCCGGGTGGATTCATTACTTGAGCACTAAATGCCTAGCTTAATGGCTTTAAAGAAAGCGATGCCAGGGAGAGAACCCGGAAGTTTTAGAGAGTCATTTATTTCTGTTGAGTGCTTTCATATAGTTTAAAAACAACAAAATAAAGAGGGGAACCCAAAACTTTTTCAAAAAGAAAAGTGAAAGTGAGAGAGATGAGCATTGTGAAAGTGGGGGACGTCCTTGAACTTTGTTCATGCCCATGGGAACTTTGTGAATCTTTATTACAGAAACTTTTCAATAAAAATAATTATCCCCTTGTACAATTCCATTGTATTATAAAAATAATGTGCCAAGGTTTGCCTTTAGGATGTTTACAATGCTTGTTGGTCTGTACAGGTGCAGGACAGAAACTTTTGCTGTAGTGCGCGAATTTTAATTTTTTACTGGAACGTCAAATGGTTCTGATTATTTTTGCAATGTCTTTCTGTACAACTTGTTTATTTTTCCTAATTTTGGTAGAATTGTTGGGGTACCATAAGTATGGTGGATGTTCAGATTGCTACAGACTGTTCTGTTTTTGATGCATAGTTTGCTTGTTTTGATGAATCTATCAATTTATATCAGTGGATTAAGCCATGGAAAAGCTATATTACAGTAGACAAAATGCAGAAAACAAAATATGAATTGGTTTACTACAGTACTTAGAGTGGTGATTTGCTTTATTATACTAACGGATCTTACCGAGTTTTCTGTTGAAGTTTTGTGTGGATGTAGTGTCTAATCGAGGATGTCTCGATATGAGGAAAAGGAAGAGAGGCAAGAGCTCAAGCTTGGGGATGACCGAGGCACCCCAAGTAAATATTCAAGGAGACTCAAGCGTCTAAGCTTGGGGATGCCCCGGAAGGCATCCCCTCTTTCTTCAACAAGTATCGGTATATTTTCGAATTCGTTTCGTTCATGCATTATGTGCAATTCTTGGAGCGTCTTTTGCATTTATTTTTCATTTTTCTTTTATGCACCATGCTGGTATGAGATAGTCCTTGGTTGATTTATAGAATGCTCATTGCACTTCACTTATATCTTTTGAGTATGGCTTTATAGAATGCTTCATGTGCTTCACTTATATCATTTGAAGTTCGGATTGCCCGTTTCTCTTCACTTAGACAACCGCCATTTGTAGAATGCTCTTTTGCTTTACTTATATTTGTTAGAGTGTGGGCATATTTTTTTTATAAAGAATTAAACACTCTTGCTTCACTTATATCTATTTAGAGAGATGACAGGAACTGGTCATTCACATGGTTTGTCATAAAATCCTACATAAAACTTGTAGATTGCTGAATATGATATGTTTGATTCCTTGCAATAGTTTTGCGATATAAATGTGGTGATGTTAGAGTCGTGCTAGTTGAGTAATTGTGAAATTGAGAAATACTTGTGTTGAGGTTTGCAAGTCCCATAGCATGCACCTATGATGAACCGTTATGTAACGAAGTCGGAGCATGAGGTGTTTATTGATTGCCTTCCTTATGAGTGGCGGTCGGGGACGAGCGATGGTCTTTTCCTATCAATCTATCCCCCTAGGAGCATGCGCGTAGTAATTTATTTTGATGACTAATAGATTTTTGCAATAAGTATGTGAGTTCTTTATGACTAATGTTGAGTCCATGGATTATACGCACTCTCACCATTCCATCATTGCTAGCCTCTTGATGCAGGTGCATTGCCCTTTCTCACCTCGAGAGTTGGTGCAAACTTCGCTGGTGCATCCAAACCCCATGATACGATACGCTCTATCACACATAAGCCTCATTATATCTTCCTCAAAACAGCCACCATACCCACCTATCATGGCATTTCCATAGCCATTCCGAGATATATTGCCATGCAACTTCCATCATCATCATATTCATGACTTGAGCATTCATTGTCATATTGCTTTGCATGATCGTAAGATAGCTAGCATGATGTTTTCATGGCTTGTCCGTTTTTATGTCATTTCTACGCTAGATCATTGCACATCCCGGTACACCGCCGGAAGTATTCATATAGAGTCATATCTTTGTTCTAGATATCGAGTTGTAATATTGAGTTGTAAGTAAATAAAAGTGTGATGATCATCATTATTAGAGCATTGCCCCAGTGAGGAAAGGATGATGGAGACTATGATTCCCCCACAAGTCTGGATGAGACTCCGGACGAAAAAAAAGAAGAAGAGAAAGGCCAAAAAAAAGAAGGCCCCAAAAAAAAGATAAAAAAAATGAGAGAAAAAGAGAGAAGGGGCAATGTTACTGTCCTTTTACCACACTTGTGCTTCAAAGTAGCACCATGTTCTTCATATAGAGAGTCTCTTGAGTTATCACTTTCATATACTAGTGGGAATTTTCATTATAAGAACTTGGCTTGTATATTCCAACGATGGGCTTCCTCAAATGCCCTAGGTCTTCATGAGCAAGCAAGTTGGATGCACACCCACTTAGTTTCAGTTTGAGCTTTCATATACTTATAGCTCTAGTGCATCCGTTGCATGGCAATCCCTACTCCTCACATTGACATCAATTGATGGGCATCTCCATAGCCCGTTGATTAGCCGCGTTGATGTGAGACTTTCTCCTTTTTGTCTTCTCCACATAACCCCCATCATCATATTCTATTCCACCTATAGTGCTATGTCCATGGCTCACGCTCATGTATTGCCTGAAAGTTGAAAAGGTTTGAGAAACGTCAAAAGTATGAAACCATTGCTTGGCTTGTCATCGGGGTTGTGCATGATGTGAATATTTTGTGTGGTGAAGATGGAGCATAGCCAGACTATATGATTTTGTAGGGATGAGCTTTCTTTGGCTATGTTATTTCAATAAGACATAAATGCTTGGTTGGTATGCTTCAAGTATTATTGTTTTTATGTCAAATGATAGACTATTGTTTTGAATCGCTCGTGTCTTAATATTCATGCCATGATTAGACATATGATCAAGATTATGCTAGATAGCATTCCACATCAAAAATTATCCTTTTATCATTTACCTACTCGAGGACGAGCAGGAATTAAGCTTGGGGATGCTGATACGTCTCCGTCGTATCTATAATTTTTGATTGTTCCATGCCAATATTCTACAACTTTCATATACTTTTGGCAACTTTTTATACTATTTTTGGGACTAACATATTGATCCAGTGCCTAGTGCCAGTTCTGTTTGTTGCATGTTTTTGTTTCGCAGAAACCCAATATCAAACGAGTCCAAATGGGATAAAAGCAGACGGAGAATTATTTTGGAATATTTGTGATTTTTGGGAAGTGGAATCAGCGAACGGTGTCCGGGGTGGCCACGAGACAGGGGGGCGCGCCCTCCCCCCTGGGCGCGGCCTGGGCTCTCGTGGGCCACCCGTAAGGCGGTTGACGCTCTTCTTTTGCTGCAAGAAAGCTAATTTTCGGAAAAAAATCACGGTGAAGGTTTCAAGCCAATCGGAGTTACGGATCTCCATATATACACGAAATGGTGAAACAGAGCTGGGGGGAGAACGCAGAAACAGAGAGATAGATCCAATCTCGGAGGGGATCTCGCCCCTCCCACGCCATGGGAGCCAAGGACCAGAGGGGAAACCCTTCTCCCATCTAGGGAGGAGGTCAAGGAAGAAGAAGAAGGGGGCCTCTCTCCCCCTTGCTTCCGGTGGCGGGAGGCGGCTGCCGGGGCCATCATCATCACCGCGATCTTCACCAACACCGCTGTCATCTTCACCAACATCTCCATCACCTCCCCCTTCTATTTTCAGCAGTCCACTCTCCCGCAACCCGCTGTACCCTCTACTTCAACATGGTGCTTTATGCTTCATATTATTTTCCAATGATGTGTTGCCATCCTATGATGTCTGAGTCGATTTTCGTTGTCCTATCGGTGATTGATGAATGCTATGATTGGTTTGAGTTGCAAGTTTTATTATTGGTGCTGTCCTATTGTGCCCTCCGTGTCGCGGAAGCGTGAGGGATTCCCGCTGTAGGGTTTGCAATATGTTTATGATTTGCTTATGGTGGGTTGCGTGAGTGACTGAAACACAAACCCGAGTAAGTAGGTTGTTTGCGTATGGGATAAAAAGGGGACTTGATGCTTTAATGCTATGGTTGGGTTTTACCTTAATGAATCTTTATTAGTTCCGGATGCTTGCTAGAGTTCCAATCATAAGTGCATAGAATTCCAAGTAAGGGACGATATGTTAGCTTATGCCTCTCCCTCAAATAGAATTGCAGTAGTGATTACCGCTCTAGTAACATAGTCAGTTGCTTAGGGACAATTTCACAATTCCTACCACCACTTTTCCACACTCGCTATATTTACTTTATTGCTTCTTTATCTAAACAGCCCCTAGCTTTTATTTACGTGTTCTTTATTATCTTGCGAACTTATCCAACAACACCTACAAAGTACTTCTAGTTTCATACTTGTTCTAGGTAAAGCGAACGTCAAGCGTGCGTAGAGTTGTATCGGTGGTCGATAGAACTTGAGGGAATATTTGTTCTACCTTTAGCTCCTCGTCGGGTTCGACACTCTTACTTATCGAAAACTGTTGCGATCCCCTACACTTGTGGGTTATCAGAACATTAGATGTTGCTACTTATGTCATGGGAAGAGTCATCTTGCTTCTCCATGCACTAATAGTATCGTATCCAACTCCATTATGATTTATGATATTTATTCTCTTAGGAAGGACATGGTTGGAAATGTGTTTGCCAAGTTTGTTGGTACTCAAAGTGGTGTCTAGAAAGAACCATTTGGGTAACCAAGCCTACTGTGACTAACCTCTCAAGACCCAACTTGGTTGGGGACCAACAAGCTTGGCTACATCATGAAGAATTAATGGATCTTCATCATTCATATTGTCTCAAGCCAAGTCATTTGTATTATGGAGTTTCTATCTTATATCCAATGTGCCTCCTTGCGGTAACTTGTACTTAAATTGTTTACATTTAAAGTTGCTTCCCCTTTGCATGTTTTGGTTTTGTACCTTGCATGTGTTTGTATATGTTGTGCTTCCAATTTGCTTATCTTGAGAAATTGAGTATGTTTATATTGGTTTGCACATCAAGTACACGTGAGTCTTGTGTTGAGCCTTTTTGCATCCTGTTTGTATCTTATTAGGCTAGTGTGAGAGATTAATATAACATCCCATTTTGGGGGAGTGGTATGCTTTGTCCACTTCACAATCCTACAAATGTGTATACACGAGGAATACCACCCAGTATTGATATTTCAAGATTATCTAGTCTCTATGTGGTATCTCTTACTCATGAGAAATTCAAATTCTAAATGGTCAACTAATTATCTCTTATTGAATTTTATTTAGCACTTGTTAAGTTTACTTTGGTATCACATTATGGGGGAATTATATGCTCTGTGTATATTACAAGCCTAGAAAATGTTTACATTTGTCGTATTGCACTTAGAGTTGATATTGTAAATTATCTTGTTCCTAGGTGGCATGTTAGCTCTACAAGTTGCAAGTACTTATGTGTTTAGTGTGAAGACGATGTTGGATATCATTACTATCTACCACCAAGAATTATTTCTAAATACCCATTGTGTCTTGACAATTGGTACTCATTTATGTGGTAGAAATTGTTGATCTCTTTACATTGGGTTTTGTATTAATTGCCTTATCACTTGCCAAGGAATGTGTCAACTCTCGTTGTCTTCCGCGCCACTTGTGGATCTTATTTATTTCTTGATATTGTCTAGTGTTTCTCTAGATATAGTGAAAGTGCTGATCCCATCTTGTGCATTTTGTATTCAAATGCAAACTCTCTATAATGCACAACTCTTTGGGGGGGGGGGGGCTATCCTATTTTCTTTAGCACACGCATCTTATGACCCTTATCAAGCGTGTGTTGGTGGAAAGAAAGCTGTTTTTTTGGTACTTTGTGCCATCATGAAACTTTGTGGAGGGTTTGGTTTGTTTGGAACCTTGCTCTCTTTTGGGAGTTTGGTATCTTTCAATTATTGTGTATCAATGGATATCTCTTTTCTTGATGTATCTTTTAATTGATATCCTTCAAGTGGTAATTTTTCTTTCGTATCTTAGTTTTCTCTTGGTATCTTCTTGATCGGTATCTTATAAATCATGTACTGCTTTGGTTCTTGAAAGTCATGAGCATGCATATTTACTATATGTATTTCCTTTGGTATACTTTCTTTCTTTGACTCAATATATAGGGGAAACTCCACCATGTCGCAAATTGGGTAAAGTGTGCATGAAACTCTATTTCATATCTATTTTGCACACATTTATGTGGAGTTTGTCCTATGTATTGTTGGTGCTCTAACTCTTTGGTCCCGATGAGTTTGGGTACCATTTTGTTTGTGTTGTTGTTCTAGTAGCAATTGGAGATGCATTGGATGCTCGACTCACTCACAAGGAAGGTGTTGTCACCACATGCTTATTGGAGTCAAGCTAGGATGATCGTGAACCATAATCTATACATTGTTCCAATGCTACCTCTGTAACAAGTATCTACTTCATGCATACATTTCGTGCATTCAACCTTGTGTAGGTTGCATGATGGCAAGCATTTCTTGATTTGTTCTTGTGATACTTGTTTCTATCTCAAAGCATCCCAACAATGATCTCTTGTTGCTAGTTGTGATGTATTTGATGATTGTGTGTTTGGAGTTCATTAATATATAATAAGATGATATTAAGCCATATGCTACTTTTCAAGCAAAGATCTTGTTGGTATACTTATGACTTCCTTTCAGATTTCTTGTTCTTTCCATTGTAACTATTCTGTGAGTACATCCTTCTTTCTGGATATATACCATCATGATTTTCATCTACCTAGAATCTTATACACATGAGACGAAACAAGTTACATCTCTAGTTGATATCCCTATTCTTTCACGACCATCTTTTCAGTCTCTTATATTTTGTTGGTGGTTCCGCTAAAGGATTTGTGAGTGTGCATCGTATATACTTGCATCGTGATGCACTGATTGCTTGTATCTGCGTTGGTATTTCCCTGAAGAGTAGAGGATGATGTAGCACATCAACAGTAAGTATTACCCTCAGTTATGAAACCAAGGTTATCAATCCAGTAGGAGAACCAAGCAACACTATGTAAACGGTACCTGCACACAAATAACAAATACTAGCAACCCAATGCATAAGAGGGGTTGTCAATCCCTCCTCGGTATTGAGATAGATAAAATTTTAGTAGATTGGATAAATAGATATGACAAAAGCAAAAAATAAAATAAGTTAAGAAAAAGTGCAGCAAGATATTTTTTGGTTTGGAATAATAGATCTGAAAACAATATGATAGGAAATAGATCCGGGGGCCGTAGATTTCACTAGTGGCTTCTCTCGAGAAAATAGCATACGGTGGGTAAACACATTACTATTGGGCAATTGATAGAAGAGCAAATAATTATGACAATATCCAAGCAATGATCATGTATATAGGCATCATGCCCAAGATTAGTAGACCGACTCCTGCCTGCATCTACTACTATTACTCCACACATCGACCACTATCCGGCTTGCATCTAGTGTACTAACTTCATGGAGAAACGGAGTAATGCAATAAGAACGATGACATGGTGTAGACAAGATCTATTCATGTAGAATAGACCCCATCTTTTTATCCTTAATAACAACGATATATGCGTGCCTCGCTACACCTTCTGTCACTGGGTGAGGACACCGCAAGATCGAACCCATCACAAATCACCTCTTCCCATTGCAAGAAAAAACAATCTAGTTGGCCAAACCAAACCAAAGTTTCTGAGAAGAAATACAAGACTATAATAATCATGCATATAAGAGATCGAAGAAGACTCAAATAATATTCATAGATAGAACTGATCATAAACTCGCAATTTCATCGGATCCCAACAAACGCACCGCAAAAAGTCATTACATAAAATAGATCCCCAAGAACATCAAGGAGAACATTGTATTGAGAATCAAAAAGAGAGAAGAAGCCATCTAGCTACTGCCTACGGACCTGTAGGTCTATGGTAAAATACTCACGCATCATCAGAGGAGCACCATTGAGGATGATGAACCCCTCTGTGATCGTGTTCCCCTCCGGCAAGGTGCCGGAATAGGGCTCTAGATTGGATCTTGTGGTTCTAGAACTTGCGGCGGCTGGAATTGTGTTTCGTCGAATCCCCTAGGGTGTCTGGAATATTTGGGTATTTGTAGAGCTGAGAGGTGGTGGAAAGGACTCCCGTGAGCCCCACTACCCACCAGGGTGCGCCTAGGGCCTCTGGCACACCCTGGTGCCTTGTGGGCCCCACGGGCCTCCCCTCTTGCACTCCTTGGCTCCCAAGTTGTCTTTTGTGCAGAAAAAATTCTCCAAAAAGTTTTGCTGTGTTTGGACTCCGTTTGATATTGATATTCTGTGAAGTAAAAAACAAGCAAAAAATAATAACTGGCACTGGGCACTATGTCAATAGGTTAGTCCCAAAAAATGATATAAAGTTGCTATAAAATGAATATAAAACATCCAAGAATGATAATATAACAACACGGAATAATCAAATTTTATAGATACATTGGAGACGTATCAGCATCCTCAAGCTTAATTCCCGCTCGTCCTCGAGTAGGTAAATGATAAAAACAGACTTTTTGATGTGGAATGCTGCCTAACATGTTCATCACATATTATTTTCTTTTGTAGCATGGACATTTGGACTTTTAGACAATTCAAAGCAATAGTCTATATTTGACATGAAGATTTCAATAATCAAGCATATCTACACGCTACCATGTCTTTCAAAATATCAACACTAAAGAAAGCTATCCCTAGCCCATCAATTTTAATCATTGATCCATTCATGAAACACACTCGAGTATTAGCAACATCCAATGAACAAGTATGATCCTAGTGCTCCCTAGTTGGTGCTTTATAACTGTAACATCCCAAATTTTCAATTTGGAATGTTATATATAGCTCATCAATGCATATCATATTTTATTGCATTTTGTTTGCGATCCTAGAAAATCCTAAGCAACTCAAGGACCCACGGAGAGAGTTGGGGATTTCACGATTTCATATTTGAATTTTCTCAAATATTGAAACGGGGATCATTTTGATTTTTATTATTTTTCTCACCAACTATATTTTTAATGAAAAATATATGAGAGGATATAATATGATTTATCCAAAATAAATCAAATAAATAATTTAATTTGGATTTTTTGCTATTTTATTTGAGTTAGAAAAATAAGCATTTTTCAAAATTGCATTTTTAGGCCAAGAAAATGTTCACTTTGTCCTAAATATTCTATTTAGACGGCAAAAATTGTTTTTCGCATTTTTAAAATTTTTTATATTTATTTAGGAATTTTCTCGGCGGAATCTGTTTTTTTAAAAGTCAACCGATCTAAACGGGCCGTTCCCGAGCCGGACACCGCCCGCCCGGCCTTTATAAGGCGAGGCCGAGGCCGCCCCCAGCCCAAGCGCCGCCGCCGCCCCGAACCCTAGCGCCGCTGCCGCCGGAATCCCGCTGGAACCGCCGACATTGACCGTTGACCAGTCGGTTTTTTTTGTTAACCCCGGTTTTTTTATTTTCCGGTTTATTTTCTTAGATCGGTTTTTTGTCGCTTTAGTTTATTTAGCGGACGTTTGTCCGTTTGTTAAAATGAACGTTGTTCACCGATTAGGTTCAGACAGCGAACGTTCATTCGTTAGTCTTTTCTTTTTATTTTATTTTTCCGCCAGGGACCTATCCGCGAATATTTTTATCACAGATTAGCCCCAAATCTTCAAACCCTCGTAACTTTTCAACCGTTTGTCCAAATCCAGTGAAACCAACGCCAAAATCTTTGTCTCGAGCCCCTCTTTCTTTTTAATCAACTTGAACAAGGTTTTGATAATTTAAAATTTGGTTTCAAGCAGATTTGAATTCCAAGTTCTTTTGACCGTAGTTTCAGTTCCGTAGCTCCGATTCGATTGATTCTTTTTGCAGATCGAATCTCTTCAGTTGAACTTTCAGATACGATCTTCTTATTTGAGTTTTACCCATGCTTCTTTGCTTGAGTGCTTATGTATGCTATTGTTTGTTTGCGATAGAATTCCCGGAGTGCGAAGCGTGCTACTACGAGTCTCTAGGGTTTGCGGATCGTCAGCAAGGCAAGTAACACATTGATCATACTCTTTTCATGCCCAATTTTCATGCATTAGTTACAATGCTCGAACACTACATGATTAGGATGTGATTGTTGGGGAACGCAGCAGAAATTCAAAATTTTCCTACGAGTCACCAAGATCTATCTATGGAGAGACTAGCAACGAGAGAGAGGGGAGTGCATCTACATACCCTTGTAGATCGCTAAGCGGAAGCGTTACAAGAACGCGGATGAAAGGAGTCGTACTCGCAGCGATTCAGATCGCGGTTGATTCTGATCTAAGCACCAAACAATGGTGCCTCCGCGTTCAACACACGTACAGCCCGGGGACGTCTCCTCCTTCTTGATCCAACAAGGGGAGAGGAGAAGATGAGTGAGAACTCCGATAGCACGACGACATGGTGGTGATGGAGCTCATGGTTCTCCCAAGCAGGCTTCGCCAAGCACTACGGAGGAGGGGAGGTGTTGGAGGAGGAGAGGGCTGCGCCCGAGGGAATGGGTGCGGTTGCCTCTCTCTCTCTCACTATATATAGGGGAAGGGAGGAGGGAAGGCGCCTAGGGTTCCCTAGGGAGGGCGGCGGCCATAGGGAAACCCTTGATGGGTTTTGGCGCCCCCACCCCTAGGAAACTTGCCCCAAGCCGGAAGGGTGGCTACCCTAGGGGTGGTGCCCCCACCTCTCCAGGTTACGTGAGATGGGGTGGGAGGGGCGCTCAGCCCCTTAGTGGGCTGATGTGCCCTCTCCCCTTGGCCCATAGGGCCCCCCCAAAGCTTGTCGGGGCCTCCGAAACCCCTTTCGGATACGCTGGTCATCACTTGGTACCCCTGGAACAATTCCGGACTCCAATACCCTTCGTCCAATATACCGATCTTCACCTCCGGACCATTCCAGAGCTCCTCGTCATGTCCGGGATCTATCCGGGACTCCGAACAACCTTCGGTAACCACATACTATTTCCCATAACAACTCTAGCGTCACCGAACCTTAAGTGTGTAGACCCTACGGGTTCGGGAACCATCTGAACATGACCGAGACATTCTCCGGTCAATAACCAACTGGGATCTGGATACCCATGTTGGCTCCCACATGTTCCACGATGATCTCATCGGATGAACCACGATGTCAAGGATTCAAGCAATCCCGTATGCAATTCCCTTTGTCTAGCGGTATTGTACTTGCCCGAGATTCGATCGTCGGTATGCCGATACCTTGTTCAATCTCAAGCAAGCAAGTCTCTTTACTTGTTCGTAACACATCATCCGTGATCAACCCCTTGGTCACATTGTGCACATTATGATGATGTCCTACCGAGTGGGCCCAGAGATACCTCTCCGTCACACGGAGTGACAAATCCGATCTCGATTTGTGCCAACCCAACAGACACTTTCAGAGATACCCGTAGTGCACCTTTATAGCCACCCGATTACGTTGTGGACGTATGGTACACCCAAAGCATTCCTACGGTATCCGGAGTTGCACAATCTCATGGTCTAAGGAAATGATACTTAACATTAGAAAAGCTTTAGCATCTGAACTACATGATCTTTGTGCTAGGCTTAGGATTGGGTCTTGTCCATCACATCATTCTCCTAATGATGTGATCCCGTTATCAACGACATCCAATGTCCATGGTCAGGAAACCGTAACCATCAATATACTTAACATTAACTTATGGGTATTGGGAAATAGATGATGAGGTAGAACCTATTGCCCTTTTACTATCAAACCCTTGGGAGTTACTTCTACGCTATGCTGATATTGCCATGCTATGCTTGTAGACGTGGATTGGGTTTGAGTGTATCCATGATAGATGTGAGATTGTTAATTAATGGTTAACATAAGGTGGCTACTTAAATACACATCTGGGTGGATTGGTTGCGGGCACCTGGAGAATCCAGTGTTGTCCTAGGATATCCGGAGGACCCGTGTGATCATCCTACGGCTCGCCACCCAGGCTCAAAAGGATCATAAGATTATTCAGGCTAGAAACTTCCGTGTGCAGCCATAAGCTATTATGGGCTCTATCATAGTTGAGTAGGTTGCATGACCTCGTCCAGTGGTAGGCTAACAGATGTAGGGGATGTAGGTTGGTACTGTCTACCCAGGGTTAGAGTTATTGCTTCTGAAAGACTGTGTCTCGGTCATCCGTTTCTCAAACACCATGTAGTGCGAGAAATTCAACGGAGGAGATCGAGTCTTGTGGGGAAAAGTGCGCAAACCTCTGCGATGTGTACAAACTAATCATGGTTAGCCGTGTCCCCGGTTATGGACATCTTGAGTATCTGGTACTTGAATTATTGATTTGATCTCATCACTCTAAATTAATTTGTTGGGTTGTTAATTAATTTTTAATTGGGATTTAGTTGGAGGAACCTTCTCAATGTTTCAACCACCATGATAGTTAAAATGAAATATATTATTTTGTTGTAGGAAAAAATTGGTGAGGGAGTCCTGGATTAGGGGGTGTCCGGATAGCCGAACTATCACCGTTGGCCGGACTCCTAGACTATGAAGATACAAGATTGAAGACTTCGTCCCGTGTCCGGATGGGACTTTCCTTGGTGTGGAAGGCAAGCTTGGCGATACGGATATGTAGATTTCCTACCATTGTAACCGACTCTAGGTAACCCTAACCCTATCCGGTGTCTATATAAACCGGAGGGTTTTAGTCCGTAGGACGAACAACAATCATACCATAGGCTAGCTTCTAGGGTTTAGCCTCTCTGATCTTGTGGTAGATCTACTCTTGTACTACGCATATCATCAATATTAATCAAGCACGAGTAGGGTATTACCTCCATCGAGAGGGCCCGAACACAGGTAAAACATCGTGTCCCTTGTCTCCTGTTACCATCCGCCTAGACGCACGATTCGGGACCCCCTACCCGAGATCCGCCGGTTTTGACACCGACATTGGTGCTTTCATTGAGAGTTCCTCTGTGTCGTCACCTATAGGCCCGATGGCTCCTTCAATCATCAACAACGACGCGGTCTAGGGTGATACTTTTCTCCCTGGACAGATCTTCATATTCGGTGGCTTTGCACTGCGGGCCAATTCACTTGGCCATCCGGAGCAGATCGAAGGTACGCCCGCCATCAGTGTCAGATTTGGCGATTTGAACTACATGGCCGACATCGCGGAGACTTGATCTTGACGGATTCGAGCCTGACCAAAGTCGCGTCGCCTTGTCTCGATGGGCACGATCCAGCTCTGCCGCGAGCAATGTCACGGAGGGCGATCAGCGTCGCTCCGACCCTTAGCTCGGGCCGACTCCCCGATCGAGGACGAGTGGTTGGACACCGCCTCGGGGCTACGATCTCAACGGCAATTGAGCGAACTCCATCCCTGTCGCTTGCGAAGACCGTGACTCCAAGGTGCGGACTCCTCTCCGGACTCGAACCCTCCACGCCCTGCCCGGTCGAATCCGATTGGGCGCGGTCATGGAGTTCACTTTGCCGCGGACATCTTTCAACACTCGCCCTTTGGCGACATCTTGAATTCACTAAAGTCTCTCTTTATCAGAGAGCCTGGCCAGACTACGGCCGGAAGGTTGGGATGCGGACGACGAAGAAATTCAACACCCACCCACCACCCACTTTGTAGCCACTGTCGATGATTTAACCGACATGCTCGACTTCGACTCCGAAGACATCGACGGTATGGACGACGATGCCGGAGACGACCAAGATCCAGCGCCTACAGGGCACTGGAAGGCCACCTCGTCATATGACATATACATGGTGGACATCCCAAACGATGGGAATGGCGATGGAACGGCGGAGGGTGACCCCTCCAAGAAACAACCCAAGCGCCGACGTCAGCGGCGCCGTTCTAAATCCCGCCACAGTAAAAAAGGTGATTCCGACACGGGAGACAATAACACCCCGGACAGTGCCGAAGACAACCCCCTCCAGCAGGATTCAACACAGGAGGAGGGAGAAGCAAGTCCGCACGACAGTGCGGCAGAAAGAGAGGTAGAGGACGATAATTATGCGCCCCCCTCCGAAGACGAGGCAAGCCTCGACGACGGCGAATTCGTCATGCCAGAGGATCCTTGAACAGGAGGCGTTTCAAACGCAGGCTTATGGCCATGGCAAGCAGCCTCAAGAAAAGCGATGGCGACTTAGAGCTGACCAAGACTTGCTAGCTGACAGATGGACTGAAGTCCTTGCAGCCGAAGAGTATGAACTCGAACGCCCCTCCAAGAGATACCCCAAACGCAGGCTGCTACCCCAATTAGAGGAAGCAGCACCCAAACCTACATCACCAGCGCATGAAGCGGCCGACCGGCCACCCCGTGGTCGCGACAGAGAGGCCTCTAGACCCTCCATTCAAGCCGCACTCTGGCGTCGCTCAAAAAGTACCAAGGCACGGGGAAACGCGCCAGACCTGCGAGACATATTGGAGGACAAGGCAAGGCAAACAAGATCGATCTACGGATCGCGTGGGCGCCCCTTGACACGTGATGATAACCGTCACGCCGGATACAGCAACTCTGGCCGGGCTGAACACATTAGACAAAGCTCATATGAGCTACGTCGTGATATAGCCCAATACAGAGGCGCCGCACACCCACTATGCTTCACAGATGAAGTAATGGATCATCAAATCCCCGAGGGCTTCAAAACCGTAAACATCGAATCATACGATGGTACCACAGATCCCATGATGCGGATCGAAGACTATCTCCTCCATATCCACATGGCCCGCGGTGATGATCTACATGCCATCAAATACCTCCCACTCAAGCTTAAAGGACCAGCTCGTCATTGGCTCAACAGCTTGCCAGCAGAATCAATTGGTTGTTGGGAGGACCTGGAAGCCGCATTCCTTGATAACTTCCGGGGCACATATGTGCGACCACCACGCCGATGACCTTAGCCATATAATTCAGCAGCCGAAGAATCGGCCGAGACAATTCGACGCGCGGTACCTAACAAAGAAAAATCAGATCGTCGACTGTCCGGATGCAGAGGCGCTAGCAGCCTTCAAACACAACATCCGCGACGAGTGGCTAGCCCGGCACCTAGGACAGGAAAAGCCGAAATATATGGCAGCCCTCACCACACTCATGACCCGCTTTTGCACGGGAGAGGACAGCTGGCTAGCTCGTAGTAACAACTTGACCAAAAACCCTGGTAGTTCGGATACCAAGGACAGCAATGGCAGGTCGTGTCACAACAAGAACAAGCGCCGCATTAACGGCGACAACGATGAAGATACGACAGTCAATGCCGGATTCAGAGGCTCTAAACCCGGAGTGGAAGAAGCCATTCAAAAGAAATACCCAGGGCCCGTCCAACTTGGACCGAATACTCGATCGCCTGTGCCAGATACATGGCACCCCCGAAAAACCAGCCAACCACACCAACAGGGATTGTTGGGTGTTCAAGCAAGCAGGCAAGCTAAGTGCCGAACTCAACGACAAGGGGCTGCATAGAGATGACGAGGAAGAGCCCCGCCCGCCGAACAATAGAGGACATAAGGGCTTTCCCACACAAGTGCGGACGGTGAACATGATATACGCAACCCACATACCCATAAGGGAGCGGAAGCATGCACTAAGGGACGTATATGCGATGGAGCGGTCATACGAAGTTCAACCCATGGTCCTCCCGCCCGATCACATTTGATCGAAGGACCACCCACTAGCATCCGTCACGGCGGATTCGCCGCATTGGTTCTTGACCCAATCATCGACGGATTTCACCTCACTAGAGTCCTCGATGGACGGCGGTAGCAACTGAACCTGCTTTATCGAGGATACAGTGTGCAAAATGGGCATAGACCTCTCAAGGATTAAACCCACAAAGACGACCTTTAAAGGCGTCATACCAGGTGTAGAGGCCAATTGTACAGGCTCGATTCCAGTCGAAGTGGTCTTGGATCCCGGATAACTTCCGGCGAAGAGTTAATCTTCGACATAGTACCGTTCGCGGCGGCTATCACGCCTTTGCTTTCGGATGAACCGCATTCGCAAAATTCAAAGCGGTGGCGCACTACGCAAACCTCAAGCTCAAGATGCCAGGCCCTCGAGGAGTAATCACGGTCAATGGAAACACCGAACCCTCTCTCTGAACGGAGGAGCACACGGCGGCCTCGCGGCGGAGGTGCAAAGCAGCCTCTCACAGCAATTCTCGAGTCCGGCCACTAAGCGTGCGGACACCATCAGCCGCCCGGAGTAACCTACAACAAGACCGCTGGCACGATCCAAGCATCGCCAGCGTAATCCGCCCCAACCCCAGCCCTCGTGAAATTGCGAAGCGATTACTACGCATACATAACTACGCCCGGAGATACCATGGGCATAAGGGGACGGGCCACGACCACGGCACGTCCAGAATGCGGCTAAACCGCACCAGGGGCTCCCGATTGTGTCATTCTTTTTATTTTCTTCTTTTTTCTTACTTTCAGGACTCCGTTTTCTAGAAGTCCTGTCCGGCACTAGAATTGCCGAACTCATGATGCAACAGCCAGGGAAGCAGAAAGCTACGTCGAATGTCCAGGTGGTCTCTACTACGAGCATTATACCTGTTTTACATACCATCCCGCAGCTTACCCCTGGAGGGGGACATGTTAAATAGTCCCATCCCTTGCTTATCGCACTATTTGTATCGTTCTGCTTTCATTGCAGTACCTTTTTGAATAAACAATACATAGCTTTAGCCTATTACTGCACTCCTTTCTTTATCTATATATATGTTCATCTCATGACATATTGCACCCATACACTTTGGTACGGCCAATACACCAGGGGCTTCAGTACCCCAAATGTATGGTGTGATAAGTCCGAACACTTTCACAAGTGCGGCACTCCGAACTTATAGCATTATATGCATCGGCTCGGAATCATGTCTTGGGTCAATAGTTGGGTTTGCCCGGCTCCCATGTTTTGGTACCTTACGTTCCGTTATATCGGCTAAGGTAGCACTGGGAGAACCACTGCGATTGTGCCCCGGTTGAGCTGGGTTGAGCACCTCAGTGGAGAAAGCTAAAACTGACCATCATGATAAGGCGAGAGCCGGTCACTGTTCGAGAGGTTTCTTCGAGTCCCTAAAGACTTATGCCGCTTAGAGCGAGGAACCGGCATTGTCCGGCCAAGGCGTGGATAGCGCCCCGAACTCGGTCTTCCGAATACTAGGGGCTTCGCCAAAATTTAAAAATATAGAATTCAATGGCTAAGTGAGAGTGTTCAAGCACTATAAGTCCGGTTGCCTTGTAACCTGCGTTGAGCGCCTCCCTCGACGGACCCAAGAATGGGAACAAGAGCGCTCAAGTTTATCCCGAACACCCCAAAGACTGTGGCATGGGGTGAAGCCAACGACTTGCCATCTCTCAAATTTGATAAACGGCCGCCTGAAGGTAATATTTTAAATTAACAAGCGTTGCTTAGCGCATATGAACAAGTTTTCAGCGTACAGGATAACAAATGCGAGCCTATTCAAAAATTACATCTTTGGAGCATTCATCCGCTATACGGCGGGCACCCTACAGGACGCCCTCATAGTACATTTCGGGCTTGTGATGATCCTTGCCCTTCGGTGGCCCGTCCGTCACAAGCTTCTCCGCATCCAGCTTGCCCTAGTGCACTTTAGCACGGGCAAGGGCCTGACGGGCACCTTCAATGCAGACGGAGCGCTTGGTGACTTCAATCCATGGACAGTCATCCACCAGCCGCTGCACTAGCCCGAAGTAGCTCCCAGGCATGGCTTCCAATGGCCACAGCCGAACTATGAGGCCCTTCATGGCTTGTTCGGCGACCTTGTGGAGCTCGACCAGCTGCTTCAGCTGGTCGCTCAGGGGCACCGGACGGTCGGCCTCAGCATACTGAGACCAGAACACCTTCTCCGTCGAGCTCCCCTCCTTGGCGCGGTAGAACACAGCAGCATCAGACACACTACAGGGCAGATCTGCAAACGCTCCTGGAGAGCCCCGGATTCGGGTAAGTACTAGATAATTGACTTTTACATTCTTGCTCTGCATAAAGAATGCCTTACCCGCCGCGATCTTCTTTATTGCCTCAATCTCCTGGAGGGCTTTTTGGGCCTCGGCCTTAGCAGCTTTGGCACTCCCAAGAGCCGAGGCAAGCTCGGACTCTCGGGTCTTCGAGTCACGCTCCAAACCCTCGTGTTTTTCCACGAGAGCTGGAGCTCTTGCCGTATTCTCCGCCAGGCGCCTCCCCTTCTCTCACTCAAGATCGCTCGCAGCGCTTTGTTTTTGGCCGCGGATACCGCTTCTTTCAGGGTCGCCACCTCGTTCGTGGCCCCTACAATACCCACGTTATTCCTGTCATTTTTTGCAACCGAATCCTTTCTATAAGGTATTTCTTTAATAAGGTATTGCTTACCTTCCCTGTCCTCGAGCTGCTTCTTGGCAAGGCCGAGCTCATTCTCGGACCGCTCAAGGCTCTTCTTCAATGCATTGACCTCCGCAGTCAGTGCGGCAGAGGTCAGCAGCGCAGCCTGCATTCGCATATTGACATACTTATGTTAGACTCCTGCGTATATCTTTTTAGATCCTTAGTCCGGCTTTTATTTCCGAACACCGAACTAAGCATCAGGGGCTACTATCTATGCGGTAATATTTTTACATATTCTAAACTTACCTCAAAGCCTGATAGAAGGCTGGTGCGAGCTTCAGTCAGCCCGCTCTTGGCGGACTGAACTTTCTGGATCACCACACTCATAACAGTAAGGTGCTCCTCCTCGATGGAGGCGCTGTTAAGCGCCTCCAGTAAGCTATCCGGTGCCTCCGGTTGGACGGAGGACACTGGCGTCTTACCCTTCCTACGAAGGGACCGCTTGCCGGACTTCGGAACCACTGAAGGTTCCGGTATGGAGTCCGGACAAGGGTCGGGCTTAGAGCCCCTGGGGGTCTGCTCCCCTCGCGCCTGGAGTCCGGGAGGCTGCCTTGCGGCGCCTCCTGCGCTACCTCCTCTTGACCAGGCCCCTCGGGCCCCACCTCGGCGTCGTCTGGCGTGAGGTGAGGAGGCGGCCCAAGTGAAGTACTCTCCACTTCCGACGAATTCGAGGGACCCGCTCGACGGCGGGCGAGCTTCGCCCTTGGGCAGGCTGCATGATTGTTCGGCATTAGAGAACACTATGCAATGAAAAAAGCCATGGGTATCCGGACACTTACGATCTCGCCAGGCTTGGCCCTTGTTGGCCACTCCTCCTCGTCGTTGTCGGCGTTGGTGGAGAAGTCCGAGGAAGGGTCCTTCCTTCTTGGACCCTCCGGCCTCCCGGTTGGGGCGGCCTTCCTTTCTTCTCTGCCTCGCTGGGAGAGGCTTCTTTCCTCCTCCTCTTCCTCGGAGGAGGATTCCGCCTCAAGGTTGTCGGGCGATGAGTCCGACAAAGACTGGCGCCGGGAGCTCCTTCAAGTTCTCGTGGCCTCCTTCTTGGCCTTCTTCTCCGGCACCACGTGAGGTGCCGGAGCCAGCAGCCCCGTCAATCGGGCGTCCGCTAGGTCTTCTGGCAAAGGGGCCGGACAGTTAATCTGTCCGGACTTCTTCAGCCAGTCTTGTCAAAGGTTAGGGAGTTTTAGATCCCACATAGAGTCAATATATGAAAAACAGGAGTCCCATAAAGGGTAAAATAACTTACCTCGCTGGCTTGACGCTGAGCTGAATCCGCGATCTTGATGGCGGATGTGGGAGTCTCGGCGCCCTTGAACAGCACCTTCCGGGCATCTTCGTGCGTAGTGTCGAGGAGCCTTTTCAGAGTTGGGTCTTTGTGCGGATTGAACTCCCACAATTTGAAGGCCCGTTGTTGGCATGGGAGAATCCGGCGGATGAGCATCACCTGGATTACGTTGACAAGCCTGAGATTCTTGTCCACCAGGTTTTGGACGCAGGTTTGGAGTCCGGATAGCTCGTCCGAATTCCCCCACGTCAGGCCCGTCTCTTTCCATGATGAGAGCCGTGTGGGGAAGCCAGATCGGAATTCGGGGGCCGCCGCCCATTGAGAGTCGCGTGGCTCGGTGATGTAGAACCACCCCGACTGCCACCCCTTTATGGTCTGCACAAAGGAGCCCTCGAGCCATAGGACTTTGGCCATCTTGCCAACCATGGCGCCTCCGCACTCCGCTTGGCGGCCGCCCACTACCTTCGGCTTGACATTGAAGATCTTCACCATAAGCGAAGTGGGGCTGGATGCAGAGGAAGGCCTCGCACATGACGATGAACGCCGAGATGTTGAGGATGAAATTCGGGGCCAGATCGTGGAAGTCCAGGCCGTAGTAGAACATGAGCCCCCGGACAAATGGGTGAAGTGGAAAACCTAGTCCGCTGAGGAAGTGGGGGAGAAACACCACCCTCTCATGGGGCCTAGGGGTTGGACTGAGCTGCCCCTCGGCGGGTCGCCGGTGCGCGATGTTGCTGGACAAGTATCCGCCTCCCGCAGCTTTTCGATGTGCCACTGCGACGGAGGAGGCCATCCACCTGCCTCCCGCTCTGGACATAGTTGGAGAAGGTTGAGGTGGGATGTGCGGACTTAGGCGGCTGGAGCTCGAGTCTTGGAAATGGATGAGCAAAGGAGGAAGAAGGCGAGGGTGAAAAGGTGGATCCTTATCCCTTATATGGACGGACGAAGCTATCGTCCCCGCCACCGGTAAAACTCGCTTATCTCCCAAGCGCCATAATCAATGGCGCGGATGGGTTACCCACGTCCGTATTGATGAGAAAACCGGAATAAGGGGGCACGATCTCCGCTTTGATAAGACGTGCCAAGGACACCGCCTCGCTAAACGCGCTGAGGTGGGACAGTAAAAAAACGATTCAAATAAAGGCTTGGCCGTGGTGTGATGTCACACCGCGGAATACATCAGCAGATCTGTGCAAAGGTTATTCTCTCTACGGTAGTATGTGGAACTTGTTTTGCAGAGCCGGACACTATCCTTGTGTTCAAAATCTTCTATGAAGTATTCGGAGGAGGAACCCGCCTTGCAATGCCGAAGACAATATCTTGGCGCGGACTCGTCGTCATTGAAGCCTGGTTCAGGAGACTCTTGAGGGAGTCTGGATTAGGGGGTGTCCGGATAGCCGAACTATCACCATTGGCTGGACTCCTAGACTATGAAGATACAAGATTGAAGACTTCGTCCCGTGTCCGGATGGGACTTTCCTTGGCGTGGAAGGCAGGCTTGGCGATACGGATATGTAGATTTCCTACCATTGTAACCGACTCTGTGTAACCCTAACCCTATCCGGTGTCTATATAAACCGGAGGGTTTTAGTCCGTAGGACGAACAACAATCATACCATAGGCTAGCTTCTAGGGTTTAGCCTCTACGATCTCGTGGTAGATCTACTCTTGTACTACCCATATC
This sequence comes from Aegilops bicornis, assembly GCA_021605145.1. NCBI lineage: Eukaryota > Viridiplantae > Streptophyta > Magnoliopsida > Poales > Poaceae > Aegilops > Aegilops bicornis. The sequence continues at coordinate 670,396,799 of CM038673.1, read as the reverse complement.
ATCAGTATTAATCAAGCAGGAGTAGGGTATTACCTCCATCGAGAGGGCCCGAACCTGGGTAAAAACATCGTGTCCCTTGTCTCCTGTTACCATCTGCCTAGACACACAGTTCGGGACCCCCTACCCGAGATCCGCCGGTTTTGACACCGACAATTGGCTTTTCGCAAAACACTATAACCATAGAGCCTCCACCAGCCATATATGCATGTAGTGATAGCTTTATCTGTTCATTGCTCTACTGTGTTATATTGCCAGCATATTCCATGTGCTGACCCGTTTCGGGCTGCAACATATCATGTTGCAGACTTTTCAGACGAAGAGTAAGGTGCGCACTCAGCTATGCCGTTGGAGTTGATGGACTCACTTTATCTTCCAAGCCTTCCGCTATTATCTTATTTAGATGGCCTTAAGCCATATTTATTGTAATAAGTTCTCTTTTGAGACATTCGATGTAATAAGTGTGTGATTGCTACTCTGTTATAAATCCATTCGAGTACTGTGTGTGTCAGCATTACCGATCCAGGGATAACACTTATGCACAAAGATTTGACTGTTTGAGGTCGGATCGCTACAAGATGGTATCAGAGCACACGCTGAATGTAGGACACGACCACTAAGATGAGCCATAGGTCTCTCTTCTCTACTCATTTCTGACTCCTCTCCATTTTCTACTCTTTAGGATGACGGACTCAAGGAACAAGTTTGCACAACCGGATGAAGACACACCCTTTGGACGACACTTGAAGGAGGTTACTAGGTACCTGAACATCGGAATACCAAGCTTCACTGGGACCTACACGGCCACTTTACCAGAAGAGGAGCGTTGTATGACTCGAGTTCAAGTTCCAGGAAGGACATTCACGCCAGTTACTGAGCCCATAGAGTTTTCCTTTGATGCACCAACCTGGAGTCTAGGAAAGAGCATGGCAGCCCACATCGCCATGGGACGCATCGGCGAAGTTGATCACAAGGATCTTAAAGACACCATCTACCAGATATGTGGGCGCCGAGATGAGCAATGGTAGATGATCAGCACCAGTAGGGATAGGTCCATTGCAGCTTTCATCTAGGAGCTAAACCAGCACATTCGTCGACAGGAGAACCAGATGTGCGCGAGCATGATAGATTTGATGAAGGCGATGACCAGGAACACAGAGCTAGAAGAGGAACTCAAGTCTACATGCGACGGCTATGAGGAGGAAATCGCAATACTAGTGGAGAAGAATGACGACCTGACAAGGAAGCTAGGAGTATTCATGGGAGACCCTGTGCGAGGAGGAGATGACGACCATCCCGAGGACTACATCATTATCGACGATACCAACTCCGAGCCTGACGATAGTGATGATGATTATGAAGACGAAGCTGGATCGGATATCATGGAGTCTTCCACCGATCAAAATTTCTAGATGACCACCATATGCTTAGTAGTATTGCCCCAGGTACATAGTAGTAGTCAGAGCAATGTAACGATAGTTCTAGACCGATTATATGCCCTTGCTTGAATTGATTTAGTTTGATATGACTGTGATTGTCTCATGTGCATATGGGTAGTGCTTTCTCACTAGACCTCACTCTATTCTAATCTCTCCCCTCTAAACCCATCAGATGCCTCTGAAACGTGACACCGGATTTGTCTTTCCACCGGATGTCACCAAATTGATCCAACAACAGAATGCCTTGATACAACAACTAGTCCAGAATCAAGGCAACAACAACAACAACAACCCACCGCACCACCTCCAGTTGACAACTTAGCACGCTTCACGAGGTTGCCGCCCGGTGTTTTCCAAAGTAGCACCGAGCCAATAGTTCTTGATGGTAGCTACGCAGGATTGGAAGGAGTTGACCACCGAGGTTGCACATATCTTTGAGAAGGTGCGTTTTGCCGCACATCAATTGGATGGAAACGCAACCTCATGGTGGGAGAATTATACAGCCACTTTCCCTATAGCCAATGTCACTTGGGATCAATTTCAGCAAGCGTTTCGCACTACACATGTCTCAACTTGAGCTATGAGCATGAGGAAGCGTGAGTTTCGCAACTTGCGCCAAGGAAACCGTACAGTGGGGCAGTACATGGATGAGTTCAGTAAGTTAGCTCGCTATGCCCCGGATGATGTGGCCACCGATGCCGCGAAGCAGGAGAAGTTTATGGAAGGGCTGAATGATGAGATGAGCATGCAGTTGATAGTAGCGACATTTGCTAACTATCAGGAGTTGGTAGACAGGGCTCTTATGATCGAAGGGATGCAACATCAAATTGAGAGCCGCAAGAGGAAGTATGGACAAGGGAAGTACAATTCAGGAGCCCAACAGAAGCCTCGTTACACCCCGAACTCGGGAGGATTTACCCATAACCATGGAGGCCATACCCACAATGGAGGAAGCTCACATAACCACAGTGGCCCCAAGAATGGAAATGGGAATGGAGTAGGCAGCAACCAGAATTGCTCTAACCCAGCAACACCCGCCAAGAAGGATCTAAGTCACATTACTTGTTTCAAGTGCGGGAAGACTGGACATTACGCCACTGAATGTTCTGAAGCAAAGAATGTTAATGGTAATGGAAGCTCTAGGAAGAAGCCCAACCCTTTCAACAGGGGACAAGTGAACCACATGAACGTGGAGGAGGTTGAAGAGCAGCCAGATGCAGTTATCGGTAAGTTTTTGGTTAGGTCATTTACCTCTCTCGTTCTTTTTGATACTGGTGCATCACATTCATACATATCAAGGGGATTTGGGGATTTATGGACAAGTTTAAGTTACCCACCTTAGCCCTTAGGACACCCTTGTTAGTAAGCTCACCAGGAGCGGAGTATATGGCCAGCCTATGGTGCGATCGGATACCCTTAACCATTGGTAGCCATATTTTCCCCTCAGACCTAATAATTTTGGAGTCGCAAGGATTGGATGTGATACTAGGAATGGATTGGCTATCAAAGTATGGAGGAAACATTGACTGTGCTAGTAGGTCAATTCTGCTCACCACCCCGGAGGGAAAAAGGATCAAGTATGTATCCAGGCATGCGCCGAGGAGGACCCAAGTAAATTCTCTCACGGGAGTTGTACAGGAGGAAGTGCTTGTAGTGAAGGATTACCCGGATGTATTTCCTCAAGAGTTACCAGGCATGCCACCGGATCGAGACATTGAGTTTTTGATAGAGTTATTGCCAGGCACCGGACCGATATCGAAGAGACCGTACCGGATGCCCGCAAATGATCTGGAGGATATTAAGAAGCAGATTAAGGAGTTATTGGAAAAAGGTTACATTCAATGAAGTTCGTCACCTTGGGGAGCCCAGTGCTCTTGGTTGAGAAGAAGGATGGATCATTGAGAATGGTTGTTCATTATCGTGCGTTGAATGAAGTGACGATCAAGGACAAGTACCCACTACTGATGATCAATGACTTGTTTGACTAGCTGCAAGGAGCAAAAGTGTTTTCAAAGATCGACATGCGATCAGGATACCACCAGCTGAAGATTCGAGAACAGGATATACCTAAGACAACCTTCACCACAAGGTACATGCTATATGAGTATACAATTATGTCATTTGGATTGCCTAATGCCCCTGCCTATTTTATGAGCATGATGAATAAGGTGTTCATGGAGTTCTTGGACAAGTTTGTCATGGTGTTCATTGATGATATCTTGGTATACTCGAAGAATGAGGAGGAACACAAGGAGCATTTGCGTTTGGTTCTCGAGAAGCTCAGAGAACATCATCTGTATGCCAAATTCAGCAAATGTGAGTTTTGGTTGAAGGAAGTTGGATTTCTTGGACATGTTATATCAAGAGAAGGTATAGCAGTAGACCCCACGAAGGTTCAGTCAGTCACTGAGTGGTTGGCAGCCACCTCAGTTGGAGAGATCCACAGTTTTCTAGGACTCGCGGGATACTATCGGAGATAAGCCTATGACGGAGTTGCCGAAGAAGGACACCAAATTCAAATGGACTGATGAATGTGAGGCAAGTTTCCAGGAGTTGAAGAAACGTTTGGTTACAGCCCAGTGCTGATTCTGCCGGATATACACAAGGATTTCCAAGTGTATTGTGACGCTTCTCGCTTAGGACTTGGAGGTGTGCTTATGCAGGACGGGAGAGTTGTTTCACATGCCTCACAACAACTTCGACCGCATGAGTTGAATTATGCCACACATGATTTGGAGTTAGCAGCCGTAGTACATGCACTCAAGACCTGGAGACATTTTCTTATTGGAAACTGTTGTGATGTGTACATGGATCATAAGAGTTTGAAGTACATTTTCACGCAGAAGGAGCTAAATCTCAGGCAAAGGAGATGGTTGGAGCTCATAAAGGATTATGATATGAAGTTGCACTATCATCCAGGCAAGGCCAATGTCGTAGCAGACGCTTTGAGACGGAAGAGTTATGTCAATACCCTCATAAGCGGAGGATTACCAAAGGAATTAGCAGAAGATCTCAGGGAGCTTCATTTGGAGATAGTAGAGGATTTGTTGCAGCATTGGAGGTACAGTCAACATTACTGGGAAAGATTCAAGAATCTCAGAAGTATGACAAGGAAATTGCCGAGATAAAGGAGAGAATGAGCAAAGGAAAGGCCAAAGGTTTTCGCGAGGATGAGCACGACACCTTGTGGTTTGAGGACCGTGTTTATGTACCCAATAATGCGTAGATCGGAAGTTGATACTTCAGAAGCTCATGACTCGCCATACTCGATACACCGGAAACACCAATATGTATTTGGATTTGAAGGAGCATTTACGGTGAATTTGGTATGAAGAAGGATATTGCCGAGTATGTAGCCGTATGTGATGTATGTCAGAGAGTGAAGGCAGAACATCAGAAGCCAGTAGGACTACTTCAGCCTATGCTGATACTCGAATGGAAGTGGGACAAGCTTGGCATGGACTTTATCACCGGATTACCTAGGACCCGATCGTGATATCATTCTATCTGGGTAGTAGTGGATCGTTTGACCGAAGTGGCTCACTCTATCCCAGTGAAGACCACCTATACAAGTGCGAAGTTGCCCAAGATATACATGACCAGGATCGTATGTCTGCACGGAGTTCCGAGGACCATCGTATCAGATAGAGGGACACAGTTTACGTCAAAGTTTTGGCACCAGCTGCACCAGACTTTGGGTACCATGCTAGAGTTCAGTACAACTTTTCATCCGCAGACAGATGGACAGACTGAGAGAGTCAATAAGATTCTGGAGGACATGTTGAGAGCTTGTGCGCTAGATTATGGATCTAGTTGGGATGACAACTTGCCCTACGCAGAGTTCTCATACAACAATAGCTACCAGGCCAGTCTGAAGATGGCACCTTTTGAAACTTTGTATGGAAGAAGATGCAGAACACCGTTGATGTGGGATGAAGTTGGAGACGGTCAGTTGTTTGGACCTGATTTGATTAAAGAGTCTGAAGAGAAGGTTAAGTTCATTCGGGATAGGCTGAAGGTAGCTCAGTCCAGGCAGAAGAGTTATTCAGATTCAAAGCACAAGGAGGTAGTCTACGAAATCGGAGATAGCGCATATCTTCGTGTATCACCTCTGCGAGGAGTAAAACGATTCGCAGTTAAAGGAAAGTTAGCACTGAGATTTGTAGGACCATACGGTTTTTGGAACGTATGGGAGAAATAACCTACAAGTTGGAGTTACCGGAAGGACTGTCCGGGGTTCATGATGTATTCCACATTTCCTAGCTGAAGAAGTGCCATGCTGAGATGGTGATATTCCTCTGAGAGATACAATGCCCCTGGAAGCAATTCAGTTGCATAGTGATTTGACCTACAAGGAGAAACCAGTCAAGATTCTCGAGTTTGCCAGCCAAGTTACACGCATCAAGGTTATCAAGTTTTGCAAAGTTTAGTGGAGTCACCATACCGAGGATGAAGCCACCTAGGAACACGAGGAAGATCTATGCAAAGACCACCCGCACTTATTTTCTATCCAACGCGAATCTCGAGGACGAGATTCATCTGAAGGGGGATAGGTTTGTAACATCCCAAATTTTCAATTTGGAATGTTATACATAGGTCATCAATGCATATCATATTTTATTGCATTTTTTGCGATCCTAGGAAATCCTAAGCAACTCAAGGACCCACGGAGAGAGTTGGGGATTTCACGATTTTCATATTTGAATTTTCTCAAATATTGAAACGGGGACCATTTTGATTTTTATTATTTTTCTCTCCAAAATTTTTCTAATGAAAAATATATGGGAGGAGATAATATGGCTTCTCCAAAATAAATGAAATATTGGAGGAAAAATGTTAAAATCAAATAAATAATTTAATTTGGATTTTGTTGCTATTTTATTTGAATTAGAAAAATATGCATTTTTCAAAATTGCATTTTTAGGCCAAGAAAATGTTCACTTTGTCCTAAATATTCTATTTAGACGGCGAAAATTGTTTTTTACATTTTATTTTTATATATTTATTTAGGATTTTTCTCGACGGAATCTATTTTTTTTAAAAGTCAACCGACCTAAACGGGCCGTGCACGAGCCAGACACCGCCCGCCCGGCCTTTATATGGCGAGGCCGAGGCCGCCCCCAACCCAAGCGCCGTTGCCGCCCCGAATCCTAGCGCAGCCCACAAGGCCCCAGCCGCCACCACTGCTCAAGACCCGCCGCCGCCACCGACGCCGCCGCCGAAAATCACGAACCACCGCCGTTGGCTGTTGATCGGTCATTTTTTTGGTTAACCCCGGTTTTTTTAGTTTCCGGTTTATTTTCTTGGATCTGTTTTTCGTCGGTTTAGTTTATTTAGCGGATGTTCGTCCGTCCATTCGTTTTAACGAACGTTGTTCGCCGATTAGGTTCAGACACCGAACGTTCGTTCGTTAGTCTTTTCTTTTTAGTTTATTTTTCGGCCAGGGACCTATCCATGAATATTTTTATCGCAGATTAGCCCCTGATCTTCAAACCCTCATAACTTTTCAACCGTTTGTCCAAATCCAGTGAAACCAACGCCAAAATCTGCCTCTCGAGCCCCTCTTTTTGTTTAATCAACTTGAACAAGGTTTTGATAATTTAAAATTTGGTTTCAAGCAGATTTGAATTCAAAGTTCTTTTGACCGTAGTTTCAGTTCCGTAGCTCCAATTCGATTGATTCTTTTTGCAGATCGAATCTCTTCAGTTGAACTTTCAGATACGATCTTCTTATTTGAGTTTTACCCGTGCTTCTTTGCTTGAGTGCTTTTGTATGCTATTGTTTGTGTGCGATAGAATTCCCGGAGTGCGAAGCGTGCTACTACAAGTCTCTAGGGTTTGCGGATCGTCAGCAAGGCAAGTAACACATTGATCATACTCTTTTCATGCCCAATTTTCATGCATTAGTTACAATGCTCGAACACTACATGATTAGGATGTGATTGTTGGGGAACGCAGCAGAAATTCAAAATTTTCCTACGAGTCACCAAGATCTATCTATGGAGAGACTAGCAATGAGAGAGAGGGGAGTGCATCTACATACCCTTGTAGATCGCTAAGCGGAAGCGTTACAAGAACGCGGATGAAGGAGTCGTACTCGCAGCGATTCAGATCGCGGTTGATTCTGATCTAAGCACCAAACAACGGTGCCTCCGCGTTCAACACACGTACAGCCCGGGGACGTCTCCTCCTTCTTGATCCAGCAAGGGGAGAGGAGAAGATGAGTGAGAACTCCGATAGCACGACGACATGGTGGTGATGGAGCTCGTGGTTCTCCGGCAGGGCTTCGCCAAGCACTACGGAGGAGGGGGAGGTGTTGGAGGAGGGAGAGGGCTGCGCCAGGGAATGGGTGCGGTTGCCCTCTCTCTCTCTCTCACTATATATAGGGGGAAGGGAGGAGGGGGAGGCGCCCTAGGGTTCCCTAGGGGAGGGGTGGCGGCCATAGGGGAAACCCTTGATGGGTTTTGGCGCCCCCACCCCCTAGGAAACTTGCCCCCAAGCCGGAAGGGGTGGCTACCCTAGGGGTGGTGCCCCCACCTCTCCAGGTTACGTGAGATGGGGTGGGAGGGGCGCTCAGCCCCTTAGTGGGCTGATGTGCCCTCTCCCCTTGGCCCATAGGGCCCCCCCAAAGCTTGTCGGGCCTCCAAACCCCTTTCGGATCACGCTTGGTCATCACTTGGTACCCTGGAACAATTCCGGACTCCAATACCCTTCGTCCAATATACCGATCTTCACCTCCGGACCATTCCAGAGCTCCTCGTCATGTCCGGATCTATCCGGACTCGAACAACCTTCGGTAACCACATACTATTTCCCATAACAACTCTGGCATCACCGAACCTTAAGTGTGTAGACCCTACGGGTTCGGGAACCATGCAGACATGACCGAGACATTCTCCGATCAATAACCAACAGCGGGATCTGGATACCCATGTTGGCTCCCACATGTTCCATGATGATCTCATCAGATGAACCACGATGTCAAGGATTCAAGCAATCCCGTATGCAATTCCCTTTGTCTAGCGGTATTGTACTTGCCCGAGATTCGATCGTCGGTATGCCGATACCTTGTTCAATCTCGTTACCGGCAAGTCTCTTTACTTGTTCCAGAACACATCATCCCGTGATCAACTCCTTGGTCATATTGAGCTCATTATGATGATGTCCTACCAAGTGGGCCCATAGATACCTCTCCGTCACACGGAGTGACAAATCCAGTCTCGATTTGTGCCAACCCAACAGACACTTTCAGAGATACCCGTAGTGTGCCTTTATAGTCACCCGATTTACGTTGCCAGGACGTATGGTACACGCAAAGCATTCCTACGGTATCCGGGAGTTGCACAATCTCATGGTCTAAGGAAATGATACTTAACATTAGAAAAGCTTTAGCATACGAACTACATGATCTTTGTGCTAGGCTTAGGATTGGGTCTTGTCCATCACATCATTCTCCTAATGATGTGATCCCGTTATCAACGACATCCAATGTCCATGGTCAGGAAACCGTAACCATCTATTGATCAACGAGCTAGTCAACTAGAGGCTTACTAGGGACATGGTGTTGTCTATGTACCCACACATGTATCCGAGTTTCCTATCAATACAATTATAGCATGGATAATAAATGATTATCATGAACAAGGAAATATAATAATTATAACTAATTTATTATTGCCTCTAGGGCATATTTCCAATAGTGATTAACTTGTGGGTATTGGGAAGTAGATGATGAGGTAGAACCTATTGCTCTTTTATTATCAAACCCTTGGGAGTTACTTCTACGCTATGCTTATATTTCCATGCTATGCTTGTAGACCTGGATTGGGTTTGAGTGTATCCATGACGGATGTGAGATTGTTAAATAATGGTTAACATAAGGTGGCTACTTAAATACACATCTGGGTGGATTGGTTGCGGGCACCTGGAGAATCCAGTTGTCGGCGTTTTGGGAACGGGGGTCCCCAGACTTGCCTGCCTGCGGCCTGCGGCGTGGCTCGAAGGAGGCCCAGCACGACCCATCTTCATCAACGCAAGCTCAAGACCCTCGCGAGGGGCCAAGCCTCGCGAGGCGGACGACAAGGAGCTTCCTCGTGCACGGCCTCGTCCAGCTGGCTCATGAGGAGGCGGAGAGTTCAAGGCAGGGTACCTCGCGAGGTGCCCATGACGCAAGCCATGACGACCAAGGGCGCCCGGTCAGGCGCCCGACTGCTGATGTCCTCCTTTCCTCTTTGGTGCAAAGGGAGCAAGCGCAGGCGAGAGCATCAAGCAAAGGCATCCGTTTCGGTGCAACAAGACCAAGACCAGCCCAACGGCTGGAATGGAGTCATCATGGAGCCCAAGCAGGCGTCATCACCAGAGCCTTTGGCAGGCGAGGACCAACTTTAGTCAGGATAAGTGTACCCGCTGTTCCCCTTCAAAATGGCCAATTGTTGGCACCCTTCTCGCTCAATATTTGGGAAGAGGCCCAGGGCCTTCGCCTATAAATAGGAGTAGCCACCCCTGTAGAGGATCCGAATCCTCATCAAGAAACCAGAGCAAGAGCGATCAGACACCACCTACCAGTTCATCGCACCCGCCAAGAACAGACCCTCACGAGGCTATTCTTCCTTGTATTGTTCCTCATCAGCCGAAGAGGCAATCCACCACACCACACACTGGAGTAGGGTATTACACCACAATGGTGGCTCGAACCAGTATAAATCTCGTGTCTCTTGTGCTGTTCCGTTTAGTAGTTTAGGTCCCAATGATTCGGGCGAGGTGCGAGGCAGTGGAGGGTTGGATCTCCGGCGCACCCAGGTGTTCGAACCTCAAGGGTCTGCCTGAACCCGAAAACCGACATTTGGTGCGCCAGGTAGGGGTGCACCGGAATCTGCCTTTCGCCGCCTCGTTCTTCCCCGACCACCGCAACCATGTCTGATGCCCGTCGGGCCCACGCCGAGCGCCGAGCAGCCCTCGCCTCCCATGTCGCCCAGACGGCTCCGTCGGCAGGCGCCCTCGCCGTTCCTGTCACCTACCGTCAACGCCGCCACCGGCCCGGCGGGGAACGAGCAGCAAGCATCGTCCTAGCACCCGTCCATGAGGCGGGACGGCCGAACCGCCACGCCTTCGCTCATCCCCGCTGGTTCTTCGTCACGCGCGCCTCGCGCGGCCATGGAGGCCCGAGCTGCACTCATCACGGCAGACGAGCTCCTGCGCTACCCCCCGCCGACGACGTCTACGAAGAATGGCTCGACCGAGTCGCCGAGCTCGTCCGCGCTGCAGCAGGCGCCCCCGCACCGTCCGTCGCTGCACCCGCGCTTCGCTGGGCGATGAAGCTCCCGGGCGCCACCACCTGCTCCTCAAGAAGGCGCCTGCCCCAAGGTGCGCGCCCTGGCGGAACCCGCTCCGCCAGCGCCGGCGCTGCAAGAGCAGAGCTGTCAAGAAGTTCTCGCCCACGAAGCTGCCCGAGCGCTCCCGCTCTAGCACGCCAGACCCCTGTTTGCCCCAGCCCTTGGCGCAAGTAGGCCCGCAAGACCAAGCTCTCGTTGCCCGAGGCCCCCAGCTGCCACGGCGGGCTGCCGCGCTTTCACCTCCGGAAGCTGCGCAGCGTCGCGGCCCGCCAAGTTCAAGCGACGCGTGCCTCCTCGCTACGACGGCACAGCTGACCCTACGGAGTTCCTCCAGCTCTACGAGCTGGGCATCGAGGCTGCCAACGGGAATGAAAAGGTCATGGCGAACTGGTTTCCCATGGCGCTCAAGGACGGAGCCCGCACCTGGCTCCTGAATCTGGCCCCATGCACGATCTCCTCCTGGGCCGAGATGCGCACCCGCTTCATCGCCAACTTCCAGGGTACTCGCGACCGGCCACCCGCCATGAGCGACATGCGCCGAATCAAGCAGCAGCCAGGGGAAACCCTGCAAAAGTACATCCAGCGCTTAAATAACGCACGCCTGAAGATCCCCAGGGTAACGGAGGAGGCCATCATCTCTGCCTTCTCCGACGGCGTGCACGACGTCAAGATGAAGGAGGAGCTGGCGATGCATGAAGATCTGTGCACCTCCTTGGAGCTGTTCAACTTGGCGACCAAGCGCGCCAGGGCTGAGGAGGGCGCCTCTCCTCCTCGAGCTGCCCGCCGCGGATCCCAAGAAAAGAAGTCCAAGACCAAGGACGTGATGCGCAAGGGGATGCCGCATCAAGGCCGAACCAGACACCAAGCGAGGAGATCAGCCCGAGTCCTCCAAGGCGGTCGATGCTGCGTGTACCACGACCTCCACACCCACAACACCAATGAATGCCAAGAGCTCCGGGCCGTATGCGAAGGAAGGGTCAGCAGACGCCCCGAGCGCAGCGACCGGGGCTACGGCCGATGAGGAGGAAGGAATGCAGGACGCTGGGAAGACCGCGGCCCGCGCCAAGGGTGGCGCAACCAACCTCACGAGGACCGTTGGCAAGACCCGCCTCGCGAGGATCGCCCGCAGGGGAACGCATGCCTCCCTTCGCTGCCGCCGCAGCCAAGGAGAAATGAGGACCGTCATCAGGACGAGGGGGTTGGGGGCTTCCAGGAACCGCGTGCGATCGCCTGCATCCTGGGCGGAGCTCATGCCCCAGCCTCTCAGCGCATCTTCAAGTAGTTCGCCCACGAAGTGAATGCAGTCCTCCCCAAGCTCGAGGTCGCGCGCCCTCTCAGGTGGTCGGCGTGCGTCATCACGTTCAGCTCAGCGGATCAGCTCAAGTGCGCGGCCACAGCCGGAGTTCTCCCGATGCTTTGTTCCCCAATCATCAGCAACGTGCTAGTCACCAAGACCCTCATCGACGGCGGGGCAGGACTCAACGTCTTCTCCATGGAAACATTCAACAATCTTCAAGTGCCTTACAGTCAGCTTCAGCGAACCAAGCCTTTCTCCGGAGTCACCGACGGCTCCACGGTCCCGATCGGGCAGGTCCGCCTTCCTGTCACCTTCGGGGCTCGCGACAACTACCACACCGAGCTCATCGACTTCGACGTCGCCCACATTTGCCTGCCGTACAACACCATCCTCGGGTACCCGGCGCTGGCCGAATTCATGGCCGTAACCCACCACGGCTACAACGTCCTCAAGATGCCAGGAAGCGGCGGGGTCATCACGGTGCCCTGTGAAGAGAGAGACGCAGCAGTGTGCTCCTGGAGCGAGCCTTTCAGCCGCATCGCTAGAAGACCTGCACCACAGCAGCAGGAGGCCTCCCGAGGCCGCACCCAAGAAGAAGAAGACATCAACCGGCCCGACTCCTCAAGAGGCAGGCCCCTCAGGGCCCGCGCCCGGCCAGGGGGAGCCTCCTTCCATCGCATAGGAAAGCGCGCCCAGCGCCCTCCTCAGGCCGGGTCGGGGGCTCTCCCCTGGAGGGCCGCTGACCTCGCCAAGGTCTTGAGGGAGGTGCTTGGGCACCACGTGGAGGCGTGTTTCGAAGCACGTTTCCCGCAAGGAGGGCCGAACCCTCAGGAGTTCGTCAGCAAGGCCATTCAGGAGCTACAGGAGTCAAGGGTCATGAGGGGCAGCCGCCGCCTACCCGCTGTGGCCCCCCATCCAGGCGAGGATGGTGGGCTGCGCGTCTACATCGACATACCAGGGCTCAACCGAGCCGCGTCTCAAGAGCGCCTCTGGCCCTCGCGAGTGGGACGTTGCGAGGGCCCGCCCCACAGCTACGTGCGCATGCCTCATGGCCTGCCAAACGCGATTGCTGCGCACCAGCATATAATGAGGGCCATCCTGGAGGCTCGAGAGGTCAGGCACGCCACAGCCCTGGCGGAGATGGAGATGGCCCCCGAGGAGCCGCCAGCGCCTCCGGATCCTCCCGAGGCCCCCGGCCCTGGGGGCTCGTGAGGATTGGCTCCCGCAGCCCACCGAGTCTGCTACACAACCGCCCCTTCGTCCCCAACATCACCAGGTGACATCTTTAAGTTTTGTTCTTACTGGGAGCGCCTTGAGGCCGCATTATTCCCAGCCGTGGGGTCCGTCCTGCGGCATGTACCCCTTTTTATTTCATGTCATTAGCCTATCCTGTTGGGGGCGCCTCGGCTGCATCATCCCCAAGCCGCTCGGGCCTGTCCCCGGCATGTATCCTTCTTACGCTTTTCCTTAGGATTATGCTCTCGCTCCACCATGCTTGTTATTTGGTGCCTTTTCCTGGGTGACGGAATCTTGCACATTAAAGGGGGTGCACGAGCATCGCGACTCAGTGGCTCCTACCGGCTCTCCGCCCTCACCCTCTGGTCTTGTCCATCGATCGCGACTGGCTTGCCACAATGACGGCCGAGACCAGCCCGAGAGCCGGGACCCGAGGACGAGAGTTTCGTCATCTAACCCAGCTTGCGCGTTAAAGGGGGGTGCACGAGCATCGCGACTGTGGGGCTCCTACCGGCTCGTGCCCTCACCCTCTGGGTCTTGTCCATGGCATCACGACACTGGCTTGCGGCTGATTTGAGACCAGCCCGAGAGCCGGGACCCGAGGACGAGAGTTCTTGCATCTAACCCAGCTTGCGTTAAAGGGGAGGGGGTGCACGAGCATCGCGACTCGGGCTCCTACCGGCTCTCCGGACCTCACCCTCTGGTCTTGTCCAGGGCATCACGACTGGCTTGCGACGGCCGAGACCAGCCCGAGAGCCGGACCCGAGGACGAGAGTTTCATTCATCTAACCTAGCTTGCAGCGTTAAAGGGGGGTGCACGAGCATCGCGACTCAGGGCTCCTACCGGCTCTCCCGCCCTCACCCTCTGGTCTTGTCCATGGCATCGCGACCTGGCTTGCCAGCGACGGCTGAGACCAGCCCGAGAGCCGGGACCCGAAGACGTAGAGCACCGGCATCTGGCCAAATTTGCAGGAACACACTCGAAGATAAGGCCCAGAGCCAGGCGCAACCCGCCTTGAGGTAGGGCCCCGTGAGCCCTGCGCTGGCTCACGGGTACCCCAACACACCTCGCGAGGCCTCTCGCGCCTCTCCCAAGCAACTAATGGCAGAACTAACGATCGCCACGGCGAGCTCTTGTTCCTTTTGTGGTGAACCTGCAGGGTCCCTCCAAGGAGCACGAAACGACCTCGCCACGCAATCTCTCGCCGGCCTAGGCACGGACCTAGCGCCGCACCAGGAAGCATTGTCCTGACCCTCGAGATAAGTCACCCCCCGGACACACTAGTTATCGCAACACCATCCCCACACTCAGTGCAACCCCGTGTTAGCAACATCGCTCTCCTTTCTCACCGAATGATGGCTGCTTGAGCGCCAAGGGGGACCCCCTGAGCATCGTGACTCAGGGGCTCTTACCGGACCTCGGGCTGCTCACCTCCTGGCCTTGACCACGGCATCACGACCTGGCATATGTCGCGACCGGTTCTCCGGGTAATAATTCCCAGAAAATGGCCCTTGTGCTCACCAGCCCCAGGATAACTGTTAGCTGATGAGGCACCAACTTGATACAGAAATTCCAAGCAAAATACAAAATATGAAGTACAAGACCACTCTGGCCTGAGAGTACCACAAATGGTTTCTAGTGGTTGATGGCGGAAGCGGGTTGTGAAACATCATCGTCTATGGGACTCCATTTCCCACAGGAACAGTGACTGTGTTAACTCCGATCTTCGCGAGGCTGCTATCACTGTTGCTTAGGTTCCGGAACGGTCATCACGACGCTCCTCTCCGCGCAGGAAAATCTGGCCAAGAGAATAGCCAGGGACAAGCCAGTGAGTACTTTGAATGTACTCGCAAACATTTTGAACACAGGTATAATATAACAATAATATGCTGAAAAATATCTTATGCTCATGACGTCAGTCACAAAAGATAAATAAAACTCTGATGCGCGCAAGCATGTTATTTGTGAATATGCAATAATATGGTAGTATTAAAATTATGAAATAATTAACATAAAGGACTTTAAAAGAAATGCCACAGTCGGGCGTCTTAGCGACACCGCATAAAGGGCTTTAAAAGAAATGCCACAGTCGGGCGTCTTAGCGACACCACATAAAGGGCTTATAAATAAACAAAAACAATGCCGCAGTCGGGCGTCTGAGCGACACCACATAAAGAGCTTATAAAACAATGCCGCAGTCGGGCGTCTGAGCGACACCACATAAAGGGCTTATAAATAAACAAAAACAATGCCACAGTCGGGCGTCTGAGCGACACCACATAAAGGGCTTATAAATAAACAAAAACAATGCCGCAGTCGGGCGTCTGAGCGACACCACATAAAGGGCTTATAAATAAACAGAGTGAATATCCAGGGGGTAGAACCATCCCAGGGATATTCGATAATACCAAAAATATCACGGGTTAGTCCACATCAAAATAATAATCATAATTATCACAAGTCACAATCGTGATTCCAGGTTTAACAGTTTCACCTCATAAGACCGACTCTAAGACCGACACTTGACCCATCCTGCTGTAATCCTTAACCATGGACATGGCTATTCGAATAGGTTTAATCTCTGCGCAGAGGGTGTACTGTACCCACGAGTAACGGATTCCTTTAGTCCATCGGGACTAATTCCGTCTCACGGTCTTTTGTTGAAAACACACCTAACTTGCACACACCAGCTTAACTCACATGTGTCTGGAATCACCCACGACACCTGTTAAGCAGAACTCTAAGTGGGGAGGCTACAACCTCGATGTAACATGGGATCACAAAATTTATACCGCGCGCAAACTGGGGAGCTACCCCCTTGGCTACAACCGAAACACCCATGCTCCCGGACCCGATGGTATGACTACCGGAGGCCTCCAGTATCTTCCACCATGGCCTCTCTGTACGGTGTGTGCTAGGAAAGGGGTTGGAAACTTACTAAACCGTACCCTACTTGTTGTAGAGACGAGTGGTAGTACGAAGCAAGTATGGGGGTTACTGACACAGGACTCGATCTACGGTCGACTCAGGAGGTTGTAATAGTCTCTGCAAGTTTAGAATAACAATGTATAATTCTTCCAACATATAGAAACACCACGCGACATACCCCCTCATGCCATACCGGACACGTCCGTCTCGACAGAGGACTAGGGACAAGACCGTGTCTACCCTAGACAGAGGCCTTCCCGGCTTTCCTCCCGGTATGCATGAAAGGCATATGACGGTGATTCCTATCACAATCATATCAACTCCATTTGCATGAAATTCATTAACATGCACTCGTGAGTAGGAACACATCCTCACATAAAATGACGTATGCTCGTGTCGGGGTGGTGTTGTCACCGTGCCAAGCAACACACACAAAAATTACACCAGGATTCAGAATGCTTGCCTTCAAGTCATGGGAAAGAAGGGTGCATCCAAAACATCTTGAAATCTTCAAAATCCTATTCAAAGAATATATATGAATTAACACACAAAAACCAAACAGCACAAAAAGTTGTTTTGAATTTTTTTCAAATAAATCTTGAAATAAACTAGACAATATTTGAGAGAGGTAGGAAAAAGAATTAATTTATTTGGAGTTGTATTTAAAAAGATACAGCCGGTCAAAGTTTTGTCAAAATCTGTTATTTAAATAAAATGTAAAAGAAAACTTTTCGAATATCATTACACGTCGAAGGCGCATTTTGAAATGCGCTTCCGCTTATCCAGCGTGGAATTTGCGCTTTGAGTCATCGACAAAGGGCCCGCTTTGGCCCGGTGGTCAGGTTTGACCAGTCGAACTCTCCCTCCTCTTCCTCTGCCCGAACGGCGGCGAGGCAACGGCGATCAGCGCCGACGAACGGTGGCTCCTCGCTGGTTCCAGAAGGTCGGGATGGACCCGCAAAACCGGGGCGGTCCTACCGGTGGTCGCTGGGTCGGCGGGGACGGCGTGAGCTGCCGGCGGCGAGCTTCGCGGCGGAGGAGGTTTCGGGGAGAAAGTGATTTTGGGGCCGCGGTGGTTCCCGATCAAAATCGAGTAGGGGGACGGGCTCACGGGAGGAAGGGAAGGTTCCTGGTGGAGAGAGTGGAGAGGGGGAGGCCCTGGTGGCGCCGGAATGGCCTGGTTAGTGGCGGCGGCTGGAGTTGCCGGAGAGGAAGAAGACGACTCTCTCCTCTCAATTGACGGCTAAGGAGGCACGAGTGGAATGGTGTGAGGCTGCCTGCGTGCGGGTTTGAGCTCGGGGCCTCCTTATATAGGCGATGGAGGTCAGTTCCGAGGCGGCCGGCGATAAGGACGACGGCGAACCACCATGCTGTAGCTTGGGCGACGTGGCGGCGACGAGCGCTAGGGGACCCGCTTGCGGATGAGCACGCACTGCTCCAGGAGGCAGGTGGCAAGCGCTGGCGGCGGCTTGGCGGCGCCGACACGGCCGGGGCACACTGGCGGCCGCCTTGACTAGCCACCACGGCTGTCTGACGGTGGCTGTGGGGTGCCAGGTTAGTCGGGGTGGTGTGGCGGTGCAAGGGAACACGGCGTCTGGCTGGGGCGATCCACGGGCGGATTGAGTCTTGAGGTGTGTGAGCGGCTCGAGGCGCATGTGGGTGCCAAACATGCGCTCTGGTAGCAAAAGCACGCCCGGGACATGCTCGACGAAATGCCAGGGCAGCCTAGAGGTCGCGGTTGAGGCTGGCAATAAACAGAACTAGTCTAGGGTTAGCAATGGAATCAAGGGACATGGTGGATTGGTCAGGGGCTCAAGTTCACAATGTAAACTTGAAAACATGCCAAATCTGGCTGTGCACTCAGGGTGTTTGACAAAATGCCAAAGACACCTAGGTAGTTCTTGGAGTGGCCAAATTCTCCAGATCAGTGTCTCTATGGATGGATAAGGGGGTGGTGAAGTTAGTTTGACAAGAGCAGAAACTTGTTAGTGCAAGTTATGCAAAACTACAATTCTGGGCAGAAGGTGAATGGCATTGTTTCATGAACCAGAAATCTTCCAAAGGGTCCACTCTTCTGGACTTAAGGGTTTGACAAGGAGGACTATAAGTAGGAAAAGGAATTATAGATAAAGAAGCAAGTTAGGAGATGGTTGCAGTACAAATCACCAAATGGCACCAGAATGAAGATGAGGATGATTCACTCAATTTTTCCAAAGAACAACACTAGGGTTTTGCATAAAGTTGGATGGCATGCTACTACTGACATCCCATAATTTTGGTGGAGGCTCTAGGGAAAATTTTAATTAGGCTATAGTGCAAAAGTGTCCACTGGACCAGATTTGAAAAACAGGTGTAAAACTCAAAATATGCAATGAAATAATCATATTATTGCACACAAGTGATTTAGAGACATCACATGACATCTCCAAACTTTGGTTGGAATTTTAAGTGAATCTATCAAATGGTTGTAGTTCAAATATGGCCATATAATCTTGGAAAACCATTTTTCAAGCAAATAAAGATCAAGCAAATTAATTATGTAATTAGTTATACTAATAAAAGAAAAGTTTTTCTTGAGAGGTTAAACAAGTCCAATAACATATTTGAAAAGTTTTCTTTTTGGGGAAAACTCCATAATAACAAGAGAGAAAAAGGTCCAAAAATCAAAAGGGAGCCCAGAAAATAAAATTTATAATTTCCTGGCAAAAATTTTAATTAACAAAACAAGGTTAAAATTTTGGGGTGTCACAGCATACCAGCGATGGCTGAAGCCGCCTTGGGACTGGGACCTGTCGGCGCAGAGCATCATGCCCTCGTGAGGACTGAAAGGAGGAAACTGAGCTAGAACGGAATGAGCATCTCGCACTGCTTCATAAAAAGGATTATATTGACGGATGGAGCTACAAACATCTTACAAGCCCCCGTGGGGTATATTCTTGGCCTCTCGCAGGAACAAAAGGCGTGCATCTTAAGGAATCCTAACTACATGGGGGCATCGCGGCAGATGCCATCATCAACAGTGGGCCACCCGGTCCAGCGCCAACCTCATCCAGATCAGGGGCGGCGACGACCTGACGAGCCCGCCCTGCTCCGGGAGCGGCGCAGGCTCGGAGGCTCGTAGCAGTCGTCGCTCGTCTCTGGTGTCGCGAAGAGCTCGGCGGAGTCGCTGGAGGGGCGATCGGCCGGCCTCTGTCTCACCGCAGCAGGATCCCGACCACCTCTCCCGGGGCAGCACTCCAGCCGACGACCCTCCGCGTCGAAGACCTTGAAGGACACCACCGAAGCACCATCGTACTCTAGGTGGATCGTGAGGGCGCCCCTCGTCCTGCAGACCCGGGCGACCTCGCCCCAGCCTCGAGTCATGAAGACCTCGCCCGGGGCAACTACCGCAACCTCTGCCCCGGTCGCGAGGGTGCCGTGAGCGTCTTTGCAGCCGAGTCAGGGGTTCCCTCGGGTCGACGGAGGCGAAGAAAGAAGGAAGACGAATCCAAGATTTAGGAGGCGTGGCGACGTGAAGCACGAACTCGGCAGGAGCCTCGGCGTGGACTCTGTGGGGAAGACACACACCTTCGTGACCCGCGGCCGGGCGGGCGGGCGCTCGTGGCGCCCGGGCGCCGCCTCCTTCAGAGCCGCCAATGTGCGCGTACAAGGGAAGAGGGAACCCTGGTGGCGGCCGCTCGCACTAGGGCATGGGCGCCTCCTGGCGAGCGCTCTTGCCCTGACACCAGAGGGCAAGCCACTTCTTTGGGGGGAGCAGGTCAGGATCCTCTTGAGGAGCCTTTCCCTTCTCTTCCGTGGAGAACCGGCGGATCGGAGCCATGGCAACCAGACGAAACGAGGAGGAGGAGAAGCACAAGGATAGACTGGAAGGGCGCACGCCGTTCCATACTTATAGCCAGCGAAGGCCAACCGTCGGCCTCCACGATCACCGGTAATCATGACTGACTCTACATGCAGGGACTTGTCGAATCCGGGTGGTTACCGAGGCATCGTGGGGAAGCATTGCGCACGCGTCCAATAAACTGCTACGCGGCGCCCGAGGCCGCAGGCTGTTAGGGCCCGCGACGCTTCGCACTTGCCCTTTCGCCTCTCTGCTCGGCCATGTTCGGGCGCGCCGTGGGCCCGGGGCTACTGTCGGCGTTCTAGGAACGGGGGTCCCTAGACTTGCCTGCCTGCGGCGTGGCTCGAAGTAGGCCCAGCACGGCCCATCTTCATCAACGCAAGCTCAAGACCCTCGCGAGGGGCCAAGCCTTGCGGGGCGGACGACAAGGAGCTTTCTCAGGCACGGCCTCGTCAGGCTGGCTCATGAGGAGGTGGAGAGTTCAAGGCAGGGTACCTCGCGAGGTGCCCATGACGCAAGCCATGACGACCAAGGGCGCCTGGTCAGGGCGCCAGCCCGCAGTTGTCCTCCTTTCCTCTTTGGTGCAAAGGGAGCAAGCGCAGCGAGAGCATCAAGCAAAGGCATCCGTTTGGTGCAACAAGACCAAGACCAGCCCAATGGCTGGAAGGGAGTCATTGTGGAGCCCAAGCAGCATTATCACCAGAGCCTTTGGCGGCGAGGACCAACTTTAGTCGGATAAGTGTACCCATTGTTCCCCTTCAAAATGGCCAATTGTTGGCGCCTTCCCGCTCAATATTTGGGAAGAGGCCCAGGCCTTCGCCTATAAATAGGAGTAGCCACCCCAGGCGTAGGGATCCGAATCCTCATCAAGAAACCAGTAGCTAGAGCGACTGAACAACACCTAGCAGTTGATCGCACCCGCCAAGAACAGACCCAGACGAGGCTGTTCTTCCTTGTATTGTTCCTCATCAGCCCAAGAGGCAAGCCACCACACCACACACTGGAGTAGGGTATTACACCACAATGGTGGCCTGAACCGGTATAAATCTCGTGTCTCTTGTGCTGTTCCGTTTAGTAGTGTAGGTCCCAGCGATTCGGCGAGGTGCGAGACGGTGGAGGGTTGGATCTCTGCGCGCACCCCAGTGTTCGAACCTCAAGGGTCAGCCGGAACCTGAAATCCGACACCAGTGTTATCCTAGGATATCCGGAGGACCCGTGTGATCATCCTACGGCTCTCCACCTAGGCTCAAAAGGATCATAAGATTATTCATGCTAGAAACTTCCGTGTGCAACCACAAGCTATTATCGGCTCTAGCATAGTTGAGTAGGTTGCATGACCTCTTCGAGTGGTAGGCTAACAGATGTAGGGGATGTAGGTTGGTACTGTCTACCCAGGGTTAGAGTTATTGCTTCTGAAAGACTCTGTCTCGGTCATCCGCTTCTCAAACACCATGTAGTGCGAGAAATCCAACGGAGGAGATCGAGTCTTGTGGGGAAAAGTGCGCAAACCTTTGCAGAGTGTATAAACTAATAATGGTTAGCGTGTCCCCGGTTATGGACATCTTGAGTATCTGGTACTTGAATTATTGATTTGATCTCATCACTCTAAATATATTTGTTGTCTTGTTAATTAATTTTTAATTGGGATTGAGTTGGAGGAACCTTCTCAATGTTTTAACCACCATGATAGTTAAAATGAAATATATTCTTTTGTTGTAGGAAAAAATTGGCTTTTCGCAAAACACTATAACCATAGAGCCTCCACCAGCCATATATGCATGTAGTGATAGCTTTATCTATTCATTGCTCTACAGTGTTATATTGCCAGCATATTCCCTGTGCTGACCCGTTTCGGGCTGCAACATATCATGTTGCAGACTTTTCGCATTTAAGAGTAAGGTGCGACTTTTCGGCTATGCCGTTGGAGTTGATGGACTCACTTTATCTTCCAAGCCTTCTGCTATCATCTTATTTAGATGGCCTTAAGCCATATTTATTGTAATAAGTTCTCTTTCGAGACATTCGATGTAATAAGTGTGTGTTTGCTACCCTGTTATAAATCCATTCGAGTACTATGTGTGTCACCATTACCGATCCAGGGATAAGACTTATGCACAAAGATTTGACTGTTTGAGGTCGGATCGCTACAAGATGGTATCAGAGCACACGCTGAATGTAGGACATGACCACTAAGATGAGCCATAGGTCACTCTTCTCTACTCATTTCTGACTCCTCTCCATTTTCTACTCTTTAGGATGACGGACTCAAGGAACAAGTTTGCACAACCGAATGAAGACACACCCTTTGGACGATACTTGAAGGAAGTCACTAGGTACCTGAACATCGGAATACCAAGCTTCACTGGGACCTACACCGCCACTTTACCAGAAGAGGAGCGTTGGATGATTTGAGTTCAAGTTCCAGGAAGGACATTCACGCCAGCCATCGAGCCCATAGAGTTTTCCTTTGATGCACCAACCTGGAGTCTAGGAAAGAGCATGGCAGCCCACATCGCCATGGGACGCATCGGCGAAGTTTATTACAAGGATCTTAAGGACACCATCTACCAGATATGTGGGCGCCGAGATGAGCAATGGGAGATGATCATCACCAGGAGGGATATGTCCATTGCAGCTTTCATCTAGGAGCTAAACCAGCACATTCGTCGACAGGAGAACCAGATGTGCGCGAGCATGATAGATTTGAAGAAGGCGATGACCAGGAACACAGAGCTAGAAGAGGAACTCAAGTCTACACGTGACAGCTATGAGGAGGAAATCACAATACTAGTGGAGAAGAATGACGACCTGACAAGGAAGCTAGGAGTATTCATGGGAGACCCTGTGCCAGGAGGAGATGACGACCATCCCGAGGACTACATCATCATCGACGACACCGACTCCGAGCCTGACGATAGTGATGATGATTATGAAGACGAAGCTAGAGCAGATATCATGGAGTCTTCCACCGATCAAAATTTCTAGATGACCACCATATGCATAGTAGTATCCCCCCATGTACATAGTAGTAGTCAGAGCACTGTAACGATAGTTCTAGACCGATTGTATGCCCTTGCTTGAATTGATTTGGTGTGATATGATTGTGATTGTATCATGTGCATATGGGTAGTGCTTTCTCACTAGACCTCACTCTATTCTAATCTCTCCCCTCTAAACCCATCAGATGCCTCCGAGATGTGACGCCTGATTTGTCTTTCCACCGGAGATCACCCAGTTGATCCAACAGCAGAATGCCTTGATATAGCAACTAGTCCAGAATCAAGGCAACAACAATAACAACAACAACAACAACAACAACAACAACAACAACAACAACAACAACAACAACAACAACAACAACAACAACAACAACAACAACAACAACAACAACAACAACAACAACAACAACAACAACAACAACAACAACAACAACAACAACAACAACAACAACAACAACAACAACACCACCAACAACAACAACAACAACAACAACAACAACAACAACAACAACAACAACAACAACAACAACAACAACCCACCGCCACCACCTCCAGTTGACAACTTAGTCCATTTTTTGAGGTTGCAGCCGCCGCAGTTTTCCAGTAGCATCGAGCCAATAGTTGCTGATGACTGGCTACACATGATTGGAAGGGAGTTGACCACCGTAGGTTGCACATATGCTGAGAAGGTGCGTTTTGCCGCACATCAATTGGATGGACCCGCAACCTCATGGTGGGAGAATTATACAGCCACTTTCCCTATAGCCAATGTCACTTGGGATCAGTTTCAGCAAGCGTTTCGCACTAGACATGTCTCAACTGGAGCTATGAGCATGAAGAAGCGTGAGTTTGGCAACTTGCGCTAAGGAAACCGTACGATGGGGCAGTACGTGGATGAGTTCAGTAAGTTAGCTCGCTATGCCCCGGATGATGTGGCCACCGATGCCGCGAAGCAGGAGAAGTTTATGGAAGGGCTGAATGATGAGATGAGTATGCAGTTGATGGTAGAGACATTCTCTAACTATCAGGAGTTGGTAGACATGCTCTTATGGTCAAAGGGAAGCAACAACAAATTGAGAGCCGCAAGAGGAAGTATGGACAAGGGAAGTACAATTCAGGAGCCCAGCATAAGCCTCGTTACACCCCGAACTCGGGAGGATTTACCCATAACCATGGAGGCCATACAAACAATGGAGGAAGCTCGCATAACCATAGTGGCCCCAAGAATGGAAATGGGAATGGAGCAGGCAGCAATCAGAACCGCTCTAACCCAGCAACGCCCGCCAAGAAGGATCTAAGTCACATTACTTGTTTCAAGTGCGGGAAGACTGGACATTACGCCACTGAATGTTCTGAAGCAAAGAATAGTATTGGAATTGGAAGCTCTGGGAAGAAGCCCAACCCTTTCAACAGGGAAAAGTGAACTACGTGAACGTGGAGGAGGTTGAAGAGCAGCCAGATGCAGTTATCGGTAAGTTTTTGGTTAAGTCATTTACCGCTCTCGTTCTTTTTGATACTGGTGCATCGCATTCATACATATCAAGGGGATTTGTGGACAAGTTTAAGTTACCCACCTTAGCCCTTAGGACACCCTTGTTAGTAAGCTCACCAGGAGCGGAGTATATGGCCAGCCGATGGTGCGATCGGATACCCTTAACAATTGGTAGCCATATTTTCCCCTCAGACCTAATAATTTTGGAGTCGCAAGGATTGGATGTGATACTAGGAATGGATTGGCTATCGAAGTATGGAGGAAACATTGACTGTGCTAGTAGGTCAATTCTGCTCACCACCCCGGAGGGAAAAAGGATCAAGTATGTATCCAGGCATGCGCCGAGGAGGACCCAAGTAAATTCTCTCACGACAGTTGTACAGGAGGAAGTGAATGCAGTAAAGGATTACCCGGATGTATTTCCTGAAGAGTTACTAGGCATGCCGCCGGATCGAGACATTGAGTTTTAGATAGAGTTATTGCCAGGCACCGGATCGATATCGCAGAGACCGTACTGGATGCCCGCAAATGATCTGGAGGATATTAAGAAGCAGATTAAGGAGTTATTGGAGAAAGGTTACATTAAACGAAGTTCGTCACCATGGGGAGCCCAGTGCTCTTGGTTGAGAAGAAGGATGGATCATTGAGAATGGTAGTTGATTATCGTGCGTTGAATGAAGTGACGATCAAGAACAAGTACCCACTACCGATGATCAATGACTTGTTTGATCAGCTGCAAGGAGCAAAGGTGTTTTCAAAGATCGACCTGCGATAAGGATACCACCAGCTGAAGATTCGAGAACAAGATATACCTAAGACAGCCTTCACCACAAGGTACGGGCTATATGAGTATACGGTTATGTCATTTGGATTGACTAATGCCCCTGCCTATTTTATGAGCATGATGAATAAGGTGTTCATGGAGTTCTTGGACAAGTTTGTTGTGGTGTTCATTGATGATATCTTGGTATACTAGAAGAATGAGGAGGAACACAAGGAGAATTTGCGTTTGGTTCTCGAGAAGCCCTGAGAACATCAGCTGTATGCCAAGTTCAGCAAATGTGAGTCTTGGTTGAAGGAAGTTGGATCTCTTGGACATGTTATATCAGGAGAAGGTATAACAGTAGACCCCACCAAGGTTCAGTCAGTCACTGAGTGGTTGGCACCCACCTCAGTTGGATAGATCAACAGTTTTCTAGGACTCGCGGGATACTATCGGAGATTCATTGAGAATTTCTAGAACCCCAGGCGCGCCCAGGTGGGTTGTGCCCACCTCGGTGGCCTCCCGCACCCCATCTTTGCACTATAAATTCCCAAATATCCCAAAACCCTTCGGGGTTACCCTAGATCAGAAGTTCCGCCGCCGCAAGGCTCTGTAGCCATCGAAAAACAATCTAGACCCGTTCCGGCACTCTATCGGAAGGGGGAATCATCTCCGGTGGCCACCTTCATCATCCCGGCGGCCACCATGATGAGGAGGGAGTAGTCCACCCTCAGGGCTGAGGGTTTGTACCAGTAGCTTTGTGTTTAATCTCTCTCTCATGATCTATATCATGGGCTTTGTTAATATAGATGGATCATATGATGTTTCTCCCCTCTATACTCTTGTTGTGATGAATTGAATCTTTACCCTTTGAAGTTTTGTCTTGTCGAAATCAATATTCAGATATGAGAACACATGATGTATGTCTTGCGGTATGAATACTTGAAGTGACAATGGGGTATCATATTGATTCACTTGATGTATATTTTGGCACTCAACTTGCGGATTCCCGAGGTGACTTTGGGGTAATCTATGCATAGGGGTTGATGCACGTTTTTATTATCTTTTCTCTGATAGAAACTTTGGGGTCTCTTTGTAGTTCTTTGTGTGGATTGAGTATTATGAATATGAATTTGTTTTGGTGTTATTTTAGTACGAACTCTTGATTAGATAGATAGGAAAGAATAGCTTGCATTATTTTAGTACGAACTCTAGGATAGATCAAACATAAAGAATAGCTTTGAGGTGGTTACGTACCCTGCAAACAATTTCTATCTTTTGTTCTACGCTAATAGGAACTTGGGAGTGATTCTTTATTGCACTCTGAGGGATAATCATATGATCCAACTATGTTAGCATTGTTGGGAGGTTGCACTAGCGAAAGTACGGACCCTAGACCTCATTTTCAAGCATTGCAATACCGTTTTTGTGCCCGTTTACTATTTGCTACCTTACTGTTTTTATTTATTAAGATTACAAAATATATTTCTACCATCCATAGTACACTTTTATGTCCATCTCTTCGCCGAGCTAGTGCACCTATACAATTTGTTGCTGTATTGGGTGTGTTGGGGACACAAGATATTTCTTGTATTTGGTTGCAGGGTCGTTTGAGAGAGACCATCTTCATCCTACAAAACTCTGCGCTTGGAGGCCCAACACGTGTCTACAAGAATAAAGTTGCATAGTAGACATCAGATCCCATCTTAGGGACTTTTCTGGCATCCTGCCGGAGGGGGATTCGATCATGGAGGGCATCTAGGTACATCAACTCTATTGCCCATCCGATCAAGCGTGAGTAGTTTACCTGAGACCTATGGGTCCATAGCTAGTAGCTAGATGGCTTCTTCTCTCTCTTTGATTCTCAATACCATGTTCTCCTTGATGTTCTTGGAGATCTATCCGATGTAATCTTCTTTTGCGGTGTGTTTGTCGAGATCCGATGAATTGTGGATTTACGATCAACTTATCTATGAATATTGTTTGAATCTTCTCTGAATTCTTATATGCATGATTTGATATCTTTGTAATTCTCTTTGAACTATCGGTTTGGTTTGGCCAACTAGATTGATTTTTCTTGCAATGGGAGAAGTGCTTAGCTTTGGGTTCAATCTTGCGGTGTCCTCACCTAGTGACAAACTAGCTAGGGGTAGCGCGTATTCTATTGTTGACATCAGGATAAAAAGATGGGGTTTAGTCATCTACATCATGTCATCTTACTTAAAGCGTTACTCTGTTCTTCATGAACTTAATACTCTAGATGCAGGCAGGAGTCGGTCGATGTGTGGAGTCATAGTAGTAGATGTAGGCAGGAGTATGCCTATATTACATAATCATTGCCTTGGATATCGTCATAACTTTGCGCTTTTCTCTCAATTGCTCGACAGTAATTTGTTCATGAAGGAAATATGCCCTAGAGGCACTAATAAAGTTGTTATTTTATATTTCCTTATTCATGATAAAGGTTTATTATTCATGCTAGAATTGTATTGATGGGAAACCTAAATACATGTGTGAATACATAAACAAACACCATGTCCCTAGTGAGCCTCTACTTGACTAACTCATTGATCAAAGATGGTAAAGGTTTCCTAACCTTGGACATGAGTTGTCATTTGATAATAGGATCACATCATTAGGAGAATGATGTGATGGACAAGACTCATATGTTAGCTTAGCATTATGATCGTTTAGTTTTATTGCTATTGCTTTCTTAATGTCAAATACATATTCCTTCGACTATGAGATAATGCAACTCCCGAATACCGGAGGAATGCCTTGTGTTCTATCAAACGTCACAATGTAACTGGGTGATTATGAAGATGCTCTACAGGTATCTCCGAAGGTGTTTGTTGAGTTGGCATAGATCGAGATTAGGATTTGTCACCCCGAGTATCAGAGAGGTATCTCTGGGCCCTCTCGGTAATACAAATCATAAGCTTGCAAGCAAACCACTAAGGAGCTAGTCACGAGGTGATGTATTATGGAATGAGTAAAGAGACTTGCCGGTAACGAGATTGAACTAGGTATGAAGATATCGACGATCGAATCTCGAGTAAGTAACATACTGATGGACAAAGGAAATTACATATGTTGTCATAACGGTTTGACTGTAAAGATCTGCATAGAATATGTAGGATCCAATACGGGCATCCAGGTTCCGCTATTGGTTATTGACCATAGAGGTGTCTCGGTCATGTCTACGTAGTTTTCAAACACGTAGGGTCCGCACGCTTAACATTTGATGACGATATAGTATTATATGAGTTATGTGATTTGGTGACCGAATGTTGTTCGGAGTCCCGGATGAGATCATGGACATGACGAGGAGTCTCAAAATGGTCGAGAGGTAAATATTGATATACAGGACGATGGTATTCGGACACCAGAAGTGTTCCGGAGGGTAACGGGTACATATCGGATCACCGGACAGGGTTCCGGGCACCCCCGACAAAAGATATGGGCCTTATGGGCCAAGAGGGGAAATGTACCAGACACAAGGGGCTGGTGCGCCCCCCATATGGGCCGGCCAAGGTGGAGAAGGAAAGGGGAAGGAGGAAAGGAAAGAAAGGGAATAGGATTCCCCCTTCCTTCCCACTTCCCCCTCTGATATATATGGTAGGGGGCGTGGCTTGGGAGGAGCCCAAGTAGGATTCGATCCTACTTGGGGTGCCTCATGGCCTCTCCCCTCCCCCTCCCACCTATATATATGTGGGAGGAGCCTAGCACACCCCAGGCAATTGTTTAGCCGTCTGCGGCGCCCCCCTCCATAGTTTACACCCCGGTCATATTTTTGTAGTGTTTGGGCGAAGCTCTGCGAGGATCACTTCACCATCACCGTCACCACGCCGTCATGCTGACAGAACTCATCTACTACCTCGACGTCTTGCTGGATCAAGAAGGCGAGGGACGTCACCGAGCTGAACGTGTGCAGAACACGGAAGTGCCGTGCGTTCGGTACTTGATCGGTTGAAGCGCGAAGAAGTTCGACTACATCAACCATGTTGAGAAACGCTTCCGCTTACGGTCTATGAGGGTACAAAGACACACTCTCCCCCTTGTTGCTATGCATCTCCATGGATAGATCATTGCGTGTGCGTAGAATTTTTCGTTTTCCATGCAACGATTCCCACCAGTGGCATCATGAGCCAGGTCTATGCGTAGATGATATGCACGAGTAGAAGACAAAGATTTGTGGGCGGTGATAGTCATATTGCTTACCACCAATGTCTTATTTTGATTCGGCGGTATTGTGGGATGAAGCGGCCCGGACCAACCTTACATGTACACGCACATGAGACCGGTTCCACCGACAGACATGCAACTAATATTGCATAAAGGTGGTTGGCGGGTGTTTGTTTCTCCTACTTTAGTTGAATCGAATTTGACTGCGGCCGGTCCTTGAAGAAGGTTAGAACAACAAACTTGATGAAACACCATTGTGGTTTTTGCCATAGGTAAGAACGGTTCTTGCTAGAAACCCGTAGCAGCCACGTAAAACTTGCAACAACAAAGTAGAGGACGTCTAACTTGTTTTTGCAGGGTATGTTGTGATGTAGTATGGTCAAGACATGATGTGATATGTGATATACGTTGTTGTATGAGATGATCATGTTTTGTAAGTTATCGGCAACTGGCAGGAGCCTTATGGTTGTCTCTTTATTGTATGAAATGCAAACGCCATGTAATTGCTTTACTTTATTAATTCCTACTCGTCCTCGAGTAGGTAAATGATAAAAGAAATAATTTATGAAGTGTGAATGCTAGCAAAGTGCATAAGTTTGATCAATGATAATTTAAATCACTTCTCCTAGCATCATAACAACAACTCTTTCTCATAAAACTTATTATGATAAAGTAGCAATTGAAAACGGAACTTTTGTTGTGGAAAGCTACCTATCATATTCATCATATAATGTTTGTTTTGTAGCATGGACATTTGAACTTTTATATGGTTCAAAGCAATAGTCTAGTTTTGACATGAGGACTTTAATACTCAAGCATATCAACAAGCAACCCTGTCTTTCAAAATACCAACGCTAAAATAAGTTATCCCTAGACCATCATGCTCAATCATTGATACATTCATGAAACACACTCGCATATTAGCTACACCCAATGCTCAAGTACGATCATAGTGCCTCCTAGTTAGTGTTTTATAAGAGAAGATGGAGAATCAAATTAAAAATAAAAATAGCATAAAGTAAAAGAAAGGCCCTTCGCGGAGGGAAGTAGGGATATGTAGAGGTGTCAGAGCTCAAAGCGAAAAACTTAGAGATAAAAACATTTTGGGAGGTATACTTTTCCCACCAATGAAAACGACTTTGAGTTGCCCACACTTTCCATGCTAGATATATCATAGGCTGTTCCCAAACAGAAAATAAAGTTTATTCCTTTTTCCACCACACTTTCACTTTCCATGGCTAACCGTATCCACGGGTGCCCTCCATACCAACACTTTACAAGGAATTTATAATTTGACAACATAAAGTAAATTTATTATTCATTTCTGGACTGGGCATCCCTAATACCTTTGCCTTACTCTCGTGCAATCACAAGTGAATAAACACTCATCCTGAGAATAACACATCTAGCATGGAAAATATCGGTCACCCCTCACCGCCTCGCGAGCGGTACAAGCACACAAAAGAGAAATTTATTTTGAAAATTAGAGATGGCACATACAAATTTTCTTAGAACGGCAAAAGAATACCGCATATAGGTAGGTATAGTGGACTCATGTGTCAAAACTGGTTTAAATGATTTTGGATGCACAAGTAGTGATCATACTTAGTGCAAAATAAAGGCTAGCAAAAGATTGAGAAGCGACCAACCAAGAAACGAATAATCTCATAAGCGAGCATTAAGCATAATTAACACCGAATAATGCACCATAAGTAGGATGTAATTTCATTGCATGACTATTGACTTTCGTGCTTGCATTGGGAATCATAAACCTTAACACCAATATTCTTACTAAAGAACAATTACTCTTCAACATGACTCACATATCACATCAACATATCTCAAAACTATTACAAGGAATCAAGTTTATTTTGTCCAATGTTCTTCATGAAAGTTTTTATTATATCTTCCTTGGATATCTATCATTTTGGGACTAATTTTCATGTGTTGCTTTTAATAAGCTCAAACAAATATAAGTGAAGATCATGAGCATAATATTTATTTCTCTCAAATTAATTTAAGTGAAGCAAGAGAGAATTTCTTCAAAAATACTAAAGCACACCATGCTCAAAAAGATATAAGTGAAGCACTAGAGCAATTCCATAGAAAAGAGCTTCGTTGACGGGATGTGAGTGCCGCTTACCTAGCCTCTCTGGCAACTATTTGAGGACTCTATTTTATTTAAAAACTTTCAGTTCTAAGTATTTTATTAAAACAACAAGGAAAACAAAATAAAATGACATCTCAAGGATAGCACACATCATGTGAAAAAGCAAAAACTTAGGCTCAACTGATAGTATCCGATAATCGTTGAAGAAGAAAGGTGGGATGCCTACCGGGGCATCCCCAAGCTTAGATGCTTGAGACTTATTGGAATATTACCTTGGGATTCCTTGGGCATCCCCAAGCTTGAGCTCTTGTGTTTTCTTCATTCCTCTCATATCACAAGTTTCCTAAAATCTCAAAAACTTCATCCACACAAAACTCAACAAGAACTCATGAGATAAGTTAGTATAAACCAATGCAAAACCTTATCATTCTCTACTGTACCAAATCACAGAAATTATTATTCAACATTGCATACCAAATGCCTCTGCATATTTAATACTCCTATCCTCAAATAGAATCATTAAACAAGCAAACATATGCAAACAATGCAAACATAACAGCAATCTGCCAAAACAGTACAGTCTATAAAGAAAGCAAGATTCATCATACTTCCCTAACTCCAGAAATTCTGAAAATTTACCACACTATAGAAGATTTATCAGCACTTATTATGAAAAAAATTTCAACATTTTATCACATTCTGACTTTTTTACGGAATTTTTGCAACAGCGATAAACTTTCTGTTTTGAGACAGCAACATGTATACTTGCAAAATAAGCATGGTAAAGGCTATCCTTGACATTTTTATTTAAAATAGAGATGCAAAACATTATTCTAAATAACCGCAAGCAAATCCTAACAAAATAAAATGACGCTCAAAGCAAAACTCATATGATGTGATGAATAAAAATATAGCCTCAAGTAAGGTTACAGATAATGTTGGAGACGAAAGAGGGGATGCCTTCCGGGGCATCCCCAAGCTTAGTTGCTTGGATATTCCTTGAATATTACCTTGGGGTGCCTTGGGAATCCCCAAGCTTAGGGCCTTGCCACTCCTTATTCTCCTCATATTGATATCTCACCCAAAACTTGAAAACTTCAATCACACAAAACTTAACGGAACTTCGCGAGATAGGTTAGTATGACAAAGAGCAAACCATTTCACTTTGATACTGTCAAAGACAAGATTCATAATTGTTCCAAACAATTACTACTGTATCATATCATTTCCACAAAATTTATATTGAGCAATATGAGCCATAGAAACAAGGGAACAAGCAAACTATGCACTGAAAACAGAATCTGTCAAAAACAGAACAGTCTGTAGTAATATGTACTCCAACCATGCTTCTGCTACTCCAAAAATTCTGAAAAATTAGGACAACCTAGATAATTTGTATATCTATCACCTGTAAAAAAATTAGATCAATAGCACGCTCCAGTGATTTTTCAAATTTCCTGGACTGAGTGCAAAAGTTTCTGTTTTTTGCACAGATTGAAGTCAACTATCATCCACACTATCCCAAAGGCTTTACTTGGCACTTTTATTGAAACAAAAGCAATAAAACATCATTACTACAGTAGCATAATCATGTTAGCATACAAAAACAGTAGGTAAAGTGTTGGGTTGTCTCCCAACAAGCGCTTTTCTTTAATGCCTTTTAGCTAGGCATGATGATTTAATGATGCTCACATAAAAGATATGAATTTAAACATAACAAGAGCATCATGAAACACATGGCAAGCACATTTAAGCCTAACCCACTTCCTATGAATAGGGATTTTGTGAGCAAATAACTTTTGGGAGCAAGTATCAACTAGCATAGGAAGGCAAAACAAGCAAAACTTCAAGATTTTCAACACATAGAGGGGAAACTTGATATTATTGCAATTCCTACAAGCATAAGTTCCTCCCTCAATAATTTTCAGTAGCATCATGAATGAATTCAACAATATAGCTATCACATAAAGCATTCTTTTCATGATCCACAAGCATAGAAATTTTATTAACCTCCACATAAGCAAATTTATTCTCATCAATAGTGGTGGGAGCAAACTCAAAAAAATAACTATCATGTGAATGAAAATTAAAATCATGATGAAGAGTTTCATGGTTATCATTATTATCTATAGCATACATGTCATCACCATAATCATCATAGATAGCAACTTCATTGTCAAAAATCAATGAAAACCTCTTCCAAAGTAGTGGATTCATCACTAAATAAAGTCATGACCTCTCCAAATCCACCTTCACCAATATAATCATCATAAATAGGAGGCATGTAATCATCATAGTAAATTTTCTCATCAAAACTTGGGGGACTAAAAATATCATCTTCATCAAACATAGCATCCCCAAGCTTATGGCTTTGCATATCGTTAGCATCATTGGTATTCAAAGAATTCATACCAACAACATTGCAATCATGCTCATCATTCAAATATTTTGTGCCAAACATTTTATTGACTTCTTCTTCTAATAGTGAGCACAATTTTCCGGTCCATCATTTCCAAGAAAGATATTATAGAGATGATCAATAATATGATGCAACCTCAATTCCATTTTTTTATAGTTTTGTTTTTATAATCCAAACTAGTGATAAAACAAGAAACTAAAAGATTCAATTGCAAGATCTAAATATATACCTTCATGCACTCACCTACCCGGCAATGGCGCCAGAAAAGAGCTTGATGTCTACTACGCAACTTGTTTTTGTAGACTTGTGTTGGGCCTCCAAGCGCATAGTTTTGTAGGAGAGTAGCAATTTTCCCTCAAGTGTATGACCTAAGGTTTATCAATCCATGGGAGGTGTAGGATGAAGATGGTCTCTCTCGAACAACCCTGCAACCAAATACAAGAAATCTCTTGTGTCCCCAACACACCCAATACAATGGCAAGTTGTATAGGTGCACTAGTTCGCCAAGAGATGGTGATAAAAGTGTAATATGGATGGTAGAAATATATTTTTATAATCTGAATAAATAAAAACAGCAAGGTAGCAAATAGTAAACAGGCACAAAAACGGTATTGCAATGCTTGAAAATGAGGCGTAGGGTCCGTACTTCCGCTAGTGCAATCTCTCAACAATGCTAATATAATTGTATCATATAACCATCCCTCAAAGTGCGATGAAGAATCACTCCAAAGTTCCTATATAGCGGAGAACTTAATAATAAATTATTTGTAGGGTACGAAACCACCTCAAAGCTATTCTTTCCGTTCGATCTATTCAAGAGTTCGTACTAAAATAACACAAAGCTATTCTTTCCGTTAGATCTATCCTAGAGTTCGTAATAAAATAACACCAAAGAAAATTCATATTCATAATACTCAATCCAACACAAAGAACTTCAAAGAGTGCCCCAAGATTTCTACCGGAGAAACTAAAGACAAGAACGCGCATCAAACCGTATGCATAGATTACCCCAATGTCACCTCGGGAATCTGCGAGTTGAGTGGCAAAACATGTATCAAAGTAATCAATACGATACCCCAATGTCACCTCGGGAATCTGCGAGTTGAGTGCCAAAACATATATCAAAGTAATCTATAAGATACCCCACTGTCACCACGAGTATTCAATTGTAAGACATATATCAAGTGTTCTCAAATCCATAAAAGTATTCAATCCGATAACAACGAAATCTCAAAGGGAAAACTCAATTCATCACAACAAGATAGAGAGGGGAAAACACCATATGATCTGACTATATTAACAAAGCCCGCGATACATCAAGATTGTGACATCTGAAGAACACGAGAGAGAGAGAGAGAGAGAGAGAGAGAGAGAGAGAGATTAAATACATAGCTACTGGTACAAACTCTCAGCCCCAAGGGTGGACTACTCCCTCCTCATCGTGGTGGTCGCCGGGATGATGAAGATGGCCGCTGGAGATGATTCCCCCCTCCGGTAGGGTGCCGGAATGAGGTCTAGATTGGTTTTCGGTGGCTACAGAGCCTTGCGGCGGCGGAACTTTTGATCTATGGCTATTTCTGATGGTTTCACTATTTATAGAATTTTTTGGGGTTGGTTTCACGCGAAGATGGGCCTCGAGGTGAGCACAACCCACCGGGGCACGGTCAAGGGCCCAGGCGCGCCCGGTGTCTTGTGCCCTACTCCTTCACCTTACGGTCCTTCCACGAAGCTTCGGGGGTCTCTTTTGTTCCAAAAAAAATTGTCAAAAAGTTTCAGCTCATTTGGAGAACTTCCATTTCTGCACAAAAAACAATACCACGGTAGTTCTGCTGAAAACAGCGTCAGTCCGGGTTAGTTCCATGCAAATCATACCAAAACCATATAAAATTGTTGTAAACATGGCATGAATAGTTCATAAATTATAGATACGTTGGAGACGTATCATTTATCACTATGCGTTAGCGATAGTTGTAGAAGCAATAGTTAGTGAGACGACCACGAGCAACGATGGAGATCAAGGTGTCGAGCCGGTGACGATGGAGATCATGACGATGCTTTGGAGATGGAGATCAAAAGCACAAGATGATGATGGCCATATCATGTCACATATTTTGATTGCGTGTGATGTTTATCTTTTATGCATCTTATTTTTCTTAGTACGGCGGTAGCATTATAAGATGATCCCTTCACTAAATTTCAAGGTAAAAGTGTTCTCCCTGAGTATGCACCATTGCTACAGTTCATCGTGTTGAGACACCACGTGATGATCGGGTGTGATAGACTCTATGTTCACATACAACGGGTGCAAGACAGTTTTGCACATGCAGAATACTTGGGTTAACTTTACGAGGCTAGCATGTACAGACATGGCCTCAGAACACAGGAGACCAAAAGTCGAACGTGAATCATATAGTATATATGATCAATATAGAGATGTTCACCATTGATGACTACCCCATCTCACATGATGATCGGACATGGGTTAGTTGATCTGGATCACATATCACTTAGATGACTTGAGGGATGTCTATTTAAGTGGGAGTTCTTAAAATTTGATTAATTGAACTTAATTTATCATGAACTTAGTCCTGATAGTATTTGCATGTCTATGTTGTAGATAATTGGCCCGTGCTACCGTTCCCCTGAATTTTAATGCGTTCCTAGAGAAAGGTAAGTTGAAAGATGATGGTAGCAACTACACGGACTAGGTCCGTAACTGGAGGGTTATCCTCATTGCTGCACAGAAGAATTATGTCCTTGATGCACCGCTAGGTGAAAGGCCTACTCCAGGAGCAGATGCTAAATTTTTGAACGTCTGTAAAGCTTGATCTGATGGCTACTCGATAGTTCAGTGTGCCACTTTACGGCTTAGAATCGGGACTTCAAAGTCGTTTTGAACGTCATGGAGCATATGAGATGTTCCAGGAGTTGAAGTTAATATTTCAAGCAAATTCCCGAGTTGAGAGATATGAAGTATCCAACAAGTTCTATAGCTGCAAGATGGAGGAGAACAGTTCTGTCAGTGAACACATACTCAGAATGTCGGGGTACCATAACAACTTGACTCAGCTGGGAGTTAATCTTCTGGATAATAGTTTTATTGACAGAGTTCTTCAATCACTGCCACCAAGCTAGAAAGGCTTCGTGATGAACTATAATATGCAAGGGATGGAGAAGACTATTCCCGAGCTCTTCGCAATGCTCAAAGCTGCGGAGGTAGAAATCAAGAAGGAGTATCAAGTGTTGATGGTTAACAAGACCACTAGTTTCAAGAAAAAGGGCAAGGGAAAGAAGGGGAACTTCAAGAAGAATGGCAAGCAAGTTGCCATTCCCAGTAAGAAGCCCAAAGTTGGACCCAAGCCTGAAACTGAGTGCTTCTACTGCAAAGGAACTGGTCACTGGAAGTGGAACTGCCCAAGTATTTGGCGGATAAGAAGGATGACAAAGT
This sequence comes from Aegilops bicornis, assembly GCA_021605145.1. Lineage (NCBI taxonomy): Eukaryota > Viridiplantae > Streptophyta > Magnoliopsida > Poales > Poaceae > Aegilops > Aegilops bicornis. The sequence goes on along the minus strand of CM038673.1, from coordinate 670,359,313 downwards.
GAACAAAGGTATATTTGATATACATGTTATTGATGTGTACCTTAATAATGCTCGTAGTAGCGCCTGGGTATTTGATACTGGTTCAGTTGCTCATATTTGGAACTCAAAACAGGAGCTACGGATTAAACGAAGATTGGATAAGGACGAGGTGACGATGCGCGTCGGGAATGGTTCCAAGGTCGATGTGATCGCCGTCAGCACGCTACATCTACATCTACCTTCGGGATTAGTTTTAGACCTGAATAATTGTTATTTGGTGCCAGCGTTGACCATGAACATTATATCTAGATCTTATTTAGTGCGAGACGGTTATTCATTTAAATCAGACAATAATGGTTGTTCTATTTATATGAGTAATATCTTTTATGGTCATGCACCCTTGAAGAGTGGTCTATTTTTGTTGAATCTCGATTGTGCTGATACACATATTCATAGTATTGATGCCAAAAGAAGCAAAGTTGATAATGATAGTGCAACATATTTGTGGCACTGCTATTTAGGTCATATTGGTGCAAAGTGCATGATGAAACTTCGTGTAGATGGACTTTTGGAATCACTTGATTATGAATCATTTGATAATTGCGAACCATGCCTCATGGGCAAGATGACTAAAACTCCGTTCTTCGGAACAATGGAGCAAGCCAATGACTTATCGGAAATAATACATACTGAGTATGCGGTCCGATGAGGGTTGAGGCACGCGGCAGGTACCGTTATTTTCTGACCTTCATAGATGATTTGAGCAGATATGGGTATATCTACTTAATGAAACACAAGTCTGAAACATTTGAAAAGTTCAAAGAATTTTAGAGTGAAGTAGAGAATCACCGTAACAAGAAAAGAAAGTTTCTACGATCTGATAGCGGAGGCAAATATTTGAGTTACGAGTTTGGCCTTCATTTAAACAATGTGGAATAGTTTCCCAACTCACGCCACCTGGAACACCACAGGGTAATGGTGTGTCCGAACGTCGTAACCATACCTTATTAGATATGGTGCGTTCTACGATGTTTCTTACCGATTTACCACTATTGTTTTGGGATTATGCATTAGAGACAGCTGCATTCACGTTAAATAGGGCACCATCTAAATCCGTTGAGATAACACCGTATGAACTGTGGTTTGGCAAGAAATCTAAGCTGTCGTTTCTTAAAGTTTGGGGTTGCGACATTTATGTCAAAAGGCTTCAGCCTGATAAGCTCGAACCCAAATCAAAGAAGTGCGTCTTCATAGGATACCCTAAGGAAACAATTGGGTACACCTTCTACCACAGATCCGGAGGCAAGATCTTTGTTACCAAGAATGGAATATTTCTAGAGAAGGAGTTTCTCTCGAAAGAAGTGAGTGGAAGGAAAGTAGAACTTGATGAGGTAATTGTACCTTCTCTCAATTTGGATAGTAGCACATCAGAGAAATCCGTTCCCGTGATGCCTACACCAACTAGAGAGGAAGCTAATGATTATGAAACATCGGATCAAGTTACTACTGGACCTCGTAGGTCGAACAGAGCATGTTCCGCACCAGAGTGGTATGGTAATCATGTCCTAGAAGTCATGTGACTAGACAATGGCGAACCTACGACTACGAAGAAGCAATGATGAGCCCAGATTCCGGTAGATGGCTTGAGGCCATGAAATCTGAGGTAGGATCCATGTATGAGAACAAAGTATGGACTTTGGTGGACTTGCCCGATGATCGGCAAGCCATTGAGAATAAATGGATCTTCAACAAGAAGACTGACGCTGATGGTAATGTCACCATCTACAAAGCCTGACTTATCGCAAAAGGTTTTCGACAAGTTCAAGGGGTTGACTATGATGAGACCTTCTCAACCATAGCGATGCTTAAGTCAGTCCGAATCATATTAGCAATTGCCGCATTTTATGATTTTGGAATTTGGCAAATGGACATCAAAACTGCATTTCTTAATGGATTTCTTAAAGAAGAGTTGTATATGATGCAACTAGAAGGTTTTGTCGATCCTAAAGGTGCTAAAAAAGTGTGCAAGCTCCAGCGATCCATCTATGGACTGGTGCAAGCATCTCGGAGTTGGAATATACGTTTTGATGAGGTGATCAAAGCATATGGTTTTATATAGACTTTCGATGAAGCCTGTATTTATAAGAAAGTGAGTGGGAGCTCTGTAGCATTTATGACATTATATGTAGATGACATATTGTTGATTAGATATGATATATAATTTCTGGATAGCATAAAAGGATACTTGAATAAGAGTTTTTCAATGAAATACGTCGGTGGAGCTGCTTATATATTGAGCATCAAGATCTATAAAGATAGATCAAGACGCTTAGTAGGACTTTCACAAAGCACATACCTTAACAAAGTTTTGCAGAAGTTCAAAATGGATCAGTCAAAGAAAGGGTTCTTGCATGTGTGTGGCACCCCGGCTCAGAGCGACCGGTTTACCCTGTGTTGCCAACCCAGAGATCATGTCTTCTGGCAACACAAAACATCTTGGTATAGAAATCACCACTTTATTGAAACTAGCGGAAGCACAGAGTGACATTACAACAAGCTGCGAGGCCAAGCGGCACACTCGGTGTGGCTGGACAATATGTACATTATTTGGTAGACATAAAGGGGCCTCGAACACGACATTTACACGGCAGCGGAACAACGACATAGCGGGACTCCATAGCACATGGACACCGATGTGGACACGTCCTAGACACGGCAGCTCTCCGATCCAGTTAGACTTTCCTGAATCTGGCATAACACGCCAGGTCAGTACATTGAATGTACTTGCAAGCTCACAGCAAACAGAACCACAATGACAAACAACATCATGTCATTTAATCAAGTTAAATGCAAACAACAACATGCTACTCATGCACTGAAACCAAGCTTGTGCATCGAGTCACACTGACTCCCTTACCAACCGGTTGCCTCGCAACCGAACAATGCTCATGACCAAGCACGAACGGAACCATACTTGGTCCAACTAGTTACCTCGTAACCAAACCGTGATCGCTCCGGGTCACAAATAAAACCACAACAGTCAGCCTTACTGACTTCATCATCATCCAACCCGTGCAATGCAAGTTGATTAGTGTGCAAGTTTCATTATTAACAGTTGATCAATGGTGTGACTTACTTACGAACTGGGCCCTTATCCGCGGGCACGGCTATTGATAGATTAATACACTCTGCAGAGGTAGCGCACTTTACCCACAACACGGAATCCATGGCCTCACTCTCCCATTCGGGTGGACCAACGGCATTCCGACAGAACTCTCCCATTGCCATGACACTCTTAAGGCCACTCCAACCAACTCCTCACTAGGATTAGTCCTAGGTGACCTAGCCTACCAAAGGCAAAACTACCACCGTCATGGCAAACAAACAGTCCCAAACGGGGACACGGTACCATAAAAACAACAGGTTCACAAGGTTATGTCTGCTTACTGGGCCAGGGTAAAGCACGCCCATAACCTTCCCTCTTTGGAGGGACCGACAAAAGTCATGACAACGGACGACTACCGGCCTCCCCACAAAGGCAAGTGTGGTTGCACTCGTCAGCCCGATTCAGTGGCACCATGACCCAACCAACTTTTATGTTCAAGTTCAATTATCATCAGGTTTAACTTGAAATAAAAATGCTCGAGTCAAAAATATGCCATGCTTATGCAACCATATATCATGCATCACAAATCACAACAGATCAACTTCACTCAAAGTTGTACTTGCACAAACTTAACTTTCAACATTTCTGGTCCTTTCTTACTTGTTATTTAAACTCATCACTTTGGTTGGCATAAATCAACTAAAACTTTTCTTAGCAAGAATATAGCAAAATAAGACCGATAATCATATCACCATAGTCATGACAAACTTACTTAGATCAACTACTCAATCTATACCTCACTAATTCAAGTATTCACTTCTGTTAACTAAGCCATTTGACCATGACAAACTAGATAACACAATCATAATTGATTTTTAATACTATATGCAATGAATAATAGATATATTCAAGTAGAAAATCATGAATATTGTGAAGACACCATGATAATGTTGTTGTGGCTTGCCTTAGTGCAGAGGAGCTTCACACTCCTCCTGGATGCCTTCAAGACAAGCTTCACCTTCTGAAAATAATTCAAATGACAAAAAGAAAATATCAAGAACACTTTTGAAAATCACCAAAAATTCTAGGCAGCAAGGAAAAATCCCATCTTGGGTGTGCTGCTAGAGTTTTCCGGTAAGAACATAATGCAAAAAGAATCAACTCATTTGGACTTGTAGAATAATAGTTAGAGCTGGTCAAAGTTCTAGTCAAATTTAAACTAAATTTGAATTAAAAAGAAAATCCAGGGGAGGGGTGACGTTGAAGACGTAAAACGCCTGGGCGCCACCACTCATACCGCTTCGGGCGTGGCCTGAGTGGCTAACAACGGGCCTCGCTGGTCACGTCGGAGGGGGAGAGGGAGCGAGACAGAGCACGACGAGGCTCCGCCGGAGCGCACGCCGGCGAGGAGGGCTCCTTGGCCCGATCGAAAGGGATATGATTGGAGAGGGGGTTGAGACGCACCTGCCCGTACCCGTAGCGGAGCTAGAGGTGGCCGGACGGGGTCAGAAATGTGCTCTCCAGCGGCGGCAGCGGGCGGGGCTCATCGGAGTTGGCGATTCCGGCGAGCCAAGGCCGGTCCAGGCGCTCCAATGGCACCAGCTCGCACCAGTGGGCCACCACGAACACGCCTGAGGAGTCGGTGGAGCACAAGCGGCTCTGGAGAGGGAGGGAGCCTAGAACAGGGATCACCGGCGAGCTCAGGACGGGGCCGACGGCCAGAGGCCTGCTCGGCCGGGCTGCAGCTTCCTACGGGGTCGTGGTGATGTGGTGGTGGTGAGTGAGGAGGGAAACGAGCTCGGGAGGGAATATATATAGGTGAGGCCGAGGCTGGGATCGAGAGCTCGTCAAAGCTCTCTAGAGCGTCACCCGGCGATGAATGGCATCAGTGAGAGAGGGAGAAGACACCGGGGATCACGCGGAAGCTGTAGACAAGCGGCGACGAGCACATGAGCGCGGTACGCGATGAGCACATGGGCACGGGCGCCCTGTTGCCTTGGACGCGCCATGCCCGTGCTCGCTGCGGTGAGCTCCGGCGTCGACGAGCACCAGGAGGGAGTTAAGGACGTCGAGACGGTGATGGTGGCGCGGTTTGGCAAGGTGTGGCAGCCGGGGAAGCGAGCACGCGCTGAACAGAGCGCGCGGCGGCATCCAGAGCGCATCGACTAGCACGTTGGCATCATGCACACGCGTGGTCACCGCGTGAACTCTGGCATGGAGCCACGGCTTGCCATAAATTCATGTCTGGCAGTTAGTCCTTAGTGGTTTTGGTCGTTTTGCATAGTTGGCTTGGTCACAGGTGCACTGTGGGAGTGGCTCACTTGCTGGCAAGTTTCTGGACAGAAACTTGTGAGCTTGACCGTGGTCAAACGAGAGAGGGTTTAGGGCTGATTTTTGGTGGTTCGTAATTTCTTAGGAGTTTGATGATGCTCAAGAAAAATCAGCCTCATTGGATCAAGGAAAATGGTACTTGTTGTAGAAACTAGCCATTCTGTCCGGAACAGAAATGATTTTCTGTAGCAAAAATATTACAAAAAGGTATGCAATATTTTTGCTCAGGAAGGTGCCCTAGGTTTCAAAGAATATTTAGGAATTTTCTCAGATTTTTTTGGGCAAAGAAAATGAGGGTTGCTTTGGAACATTCTTCTCTGAAATGATTTTCAGGGAAGAAAGTGAATATTTTTCCTTTATGAAAAATACTCCTTGGGTTTTTGTGGAGTTTATCAGGGAAGGAAAAGATGAGTTAGAGGTGGAGAGGTCACTTGGGTGAAAATCAAAGGTAGACCCAAGCGTTCAAGTCCATTTGAATTGATTCAAAACTCCAAATCCAAAGCAAATGCAATTGTAAGTCCGGAAAAAGAGAGAAGGCAAAAACCAGGCTGTCACAAACCTCCCGCACTTAAGATGAATCTCGTCCTCGAGATTCAGTTGCTTGGGAAAACAATTCTGGGTAGGTTGTTTTTAAAAACTCCTCTGTTTCCCAGGTTGCTTCTTCCTCGGTGTGATGCTCCCACTAGACCATGAAAAATTTGATCGCCTTGCTGCGTGTGACCCTTTCTGCCTCATCCAAAATTCTAACTGGTCTCTCCTCATAAGTTAAATCCTTGGCAAGCTCAATTTATGACATATCCGTCCTCTTCTCGGTTGGTGAAATACACCTTCTCAGTTGTGATACATGGAACACGTTGTGCACATCCGACAATTGGGTGGCAATTCTAATTGATAAGCAATTGTGCCAACTCGTGTCATGACTGGGAATAGACCAATATACCTTGGTGCCAATTTTCCTCGGGTATGAAATCTCTTGACCCCCTTCATGGGTGTTACTCGGAGATACACGTGTTCACCAGGTTCAAAGCTGACTTGTCGGTGTTTGGCATCATAATAACTCTTTTGTCGTGACTTATCCAGCTGCAGTCTATCTCGAATTTCCATGACTTGTCTCTCTGCCTCCAATATTAGATCAGTACCAAAAATGCGACTGTCTCTGGTTTGATACCAATTTAATGGAGTGCGGCACTTACGGCCGTATAAAGCTTCAAACGGTGACATTTTCAAACTGGTTTGAAAACTGTTGTTGTATGAGAATTCCGCATATGGAAGACAATCTTCCCATTTGGGTCCATGGGCTAAAGCACATGCTCGAAGCATATCTTCAAGGATTTGATTTACCCGCTCAGTCTGACCATCTATCTGTGGATGATAGGCGGTGCTATATTTAAGCACGGTCCCCAAAGCTTGATGGAGCCGGGACCAGAATGCGGATGTAAACAATGAACCTCGGTCTGAAGTGATTGTTTTCGGCACTCCATGCAAACTGACAATTCAGGATACATATAATTGCGCAAGTTGATCTACATGAAGGGTCGTGCGGATAGGAATGAAGTGAGCCACTTTAGTTAGCGTGTCCACTATGACCCATATAGCATCATTGCCTCGGTGAGTCCGGGGTAGACCAGTGATAAAATCCATGCAGACATCGTCCCATTTCCATTGTGAGAGGGGTAGAGGTTGGAGAAGTCCGGCGGGTTTTTGGTGTTCCACCTTTAGTTTGTTGCAAATGTCACAACAAGCGACAAAATAGGCGATGTCCCTTTTCATTCCATTCCACCAAAATATCTGTCAAAGGTCTTCATACATTTTAGTACCGCCTGGGTGTATTGAGTATGAGGATTAGGTATTATACGCCAAAATTTTCTTCCTCAAATCTGCTAACCCAGGTACGCATATCCTTCCTCGGAACCTGAGTGTACCCAATGCGTCTCTTGAGAAATTCTGAGTATTACCTTCTCGTAGGTTTTGGATATATCCTTGCAGACTCTTATCTTTAGCCTGTGGTATGTGAATCTCCTCTTCTAGCGTAGGAATTACTTCCAAAATATTTGCAAGGCCGGCATTTATAATTACCAAGTTGAGCTGAGCGATCTCCTGCTGGAGTTCTGAAGGCAAAGACTCTACCATGGCATTCAATTTGGCAGGCTTGCGACTGAGGGCATCAACAACTCTATCGGCCTTTCCCGGATGGTAATTTATTTCCAAATCATAGTCTTTGACCAACTCGAGCCATCTTCGCTGTCGGAGGTTTAAGTCTGGCTGGGTGAATATATATTTGAGACTTTTGTGGTCGGTAAATATTTGACACCTCTTTCCAATGAGGTAATGTCTCCAAATCTTTAGAGAGTGCACCACAGCGGCTAGCTCCAAATCATGTGTAGGATAGTTTCCTTCATGAGGCCGTAGCTGGCGAGATGTGTAAGCTACTACCTTGCCGTCTTGCATAAGTACACACCCAATGCCCTGTCTGGATGCGTTGCAATACACATCAAAGCTGCGGTAAATGTCTGGGGGAGTCAAGACCGGTGCTGATGTTAATCTAGTTTTTAGCTCGTTAAAGCTCTGCTCGCAATCCTCATTCCATTCAAACTTCTTGTCTTTCTTGAGAAGTTCTGTCATTGTCTTGGCAATTTTGGAGAATCCTTCGATGAACCGATGGTAGTACCCGGCTAATCCAAGGAAACTCCGGACTTGGGTTACGGTCGTGGGTGCTTCCCAATCAAGCACATCTTTCACTTTGCTAGGGTCCACTGCGATACCTTCTGCTGAAATAACATGCCCCAGAAATCCGACTTGTTTGAGCCAAAACTCACACTTTCTGAATTTTGCATACAGCTGATGGTCACGGAGTCTTTGTAAGACTGCTCGGAGGTGTTCCGTGTGTTGTTCGTTACTCTTGGAGTAAATGAGAATATCATCAATGAAAACCACCACAAACTTGTCCAAGAATTCCATGAACACTTTATTCATCATATGCATGAAGAAGGCGGGGGCATGTGTGAGGCCGAAGGACATCACTGTATATTCAGAGAGACCGTACCGTGTAGTGAACGCGGTCTTAGGAATATCTTCCTTCTTGATTTTTAGTTGATGATATCCGGTCCTTAAATCAACCTTGGAAAATACTTTTGCACCACTGAGCTGATCGAACAAGTCATCAATCCTTGGTAACGGGTATTTGTTCTTGATGGTGACATCGTTCAATTAACGATAGTCAACACACATTCTAAGACCACCGTCTTTCTTGTCCACAAATATTGCAGGTGACCCCCATGGTGATGAACCGGGGCGGATATGTCCTTTCTTTAGCACTGCTTCTTTAATTCCACGAGTTCGGAGGAAGTCATCCGATAATACTTTTTGTACAGCGGTGCAGTACCAGGCACAAGATCAATTGCAAACTCAAGCTCTTGATCCGGTGGCATGCCTGGCAATTCTTCTGGGAATACATCAGGAAACTCACTGACCACAGGAATTAATCCCAACTCGTTCGCCACAGCGGTGAAAATCATTTCTTTCTTGGGTATACTCCTGCGAGCATAGAATTTTGTAGTATGCCCTTCCTGATTCATCAAGGTGACTTCTCGAGTTGCACGATTTATGCATACTTGATATTGAGTCAACCAGTTCATTCCCAAAATAACGTCCAACTTGGTAGACTCGATTACTATCAAAGTGGTTGAATAATGGACCCGCTTGATATCAATTTCCAAATTTTGGCAGACCAACTTTCTTTTAAGCACAGATTCGGGGGACTGAACCAGCATAATTTTCCCCAAAAGAGAGCAAGGAAATTTATTTTGGGCAACGAAACTTCGAGAAACAAAAGAGTGGGAAGCCCTAGAGTTTGTCGGATGTGGGGTTCCAGAAAACCCTTAAGGTTTGAACACTGGGGTGCGCGCAAAGTCTTTCCCCCCTACCGATCTATGCCCTAGCTCGCTAAGATCTTGCGGACGAACTCGATGAACTCACAACACAGAAAGAGACACGGGGTTTATACTGGTTCGGGCCACCGTTGTGGTGTAATACCCTACTCCAGTGTGGTGGTGGTGGATTGCCTCTTGGGCCGATGATGAACAGTACAAGGGAAGAACAGCCTCCTGAGGTTGAGGTGTTCTTGTGTGTATGAACTTGTGGTGCGAGGAGCCGATGAATTGCTCGATCCCCTCCCCTGTGGTGGCTAGCTCTACTTATATAGGCCCTGGTCCTCTTCCCAAATGTTGAGCGGGAAGGGAGCCAACAACGGAGGGCAAATTTGAAGGTGGACAACTAGTACAAGTTATCCTGGCAAAAGCGGTCTTCGCCTACGAAAAGGCCCTCGGGTGACGCCGTCTTGGGCTCCACAACGACCTCCGCCCTGTCGTCCTCCTGGTCTTGGTCTTGTTGCACCAATATGGCAACCTTTGCGTGATGCCTCGGTACTCTTCATCTGCGCTTTCCTCCTTAGCACCAAAAAGGAAATGTGGACGCTGTGGGCACTGGCGCCCACCTGGCACCGTTCGTCATGGCTCACGTCACGAGTGCCTCGTGATGTTTACCCCGCCTTGATATCTCCGCTCCTCGTGAGCCTGCCTGGCTAGGCCACTCCATAGGAAGTCTTGCGTCGCCCGCCTCGCGAGGCTTGGACCCTCGATAGGGTCTTGGATGCCTTGTTGATGAAGATGGGCCGTACGGCCCGCTGCCTAGCCACGCTGTGGGCTGCAGGCAGGCAAGTCTGGGGACCCCCGTTCCTAGAACACCGACAGTAGCCCCCGGGCCCAAGGTGCGATCGGGCTTGGCTTCACGGCGAAGCCAAGGGTCAAGTTCGGAGCACCGCAGGCCCCAAAAGTATGCAGCCTCGGTTGACGCGTGGCGGTTGATTGGACGTGGGCGTCTCCGCTTCCCCATGCTGCCTTTGAATCCACCCGGCTATGCGGCCCCTGTGGCCTACACAGTTATTCTTCCGCCTCTTGTGCCTTGCTTCCCCAATCCCTCTACTTTCTTGCGACTCTGTTTCTCTTCCCCAATCTGATTCGCGCTCTGCCTGCTCCATAGCCATGGCGGCCAAGCAAGCTGAGAAGGGGAAGAGCCCTTTGCCTCTTTCGGTCGCGCCTCCGCCTTTCGTGCCGGCGCTCGGCCGGTCTCGCGTGCTCAACGACGAGGCCATGGACAAGGTACGTCCGATGCTTGCCTCCAGCTTCAATGAGTGGGGTGAGACGGTGGCTTGGCCCGCGTCCCGCACTCGCTCAGTTCGGACGGCCACTGAGATCCCAATCTTCATCGACGCTCTCTGGGCAGGCCTGATTCCTCCCTTCTTTGCCTTCTTCAACGCTGTGCTTGAGCATTATCAGATCCACTTGCTGCATCTCGACCCTCAGTCCGTGACACTTCTCGCCGTCTTCGCCTTCGTGTGTGAAGCCATGGTGGGCATTGCTCCTTCAATGGCTCTCTTCCGCCACTTCTTCTCATTGCATCTGGCCGACCCCCAGCAGTGCTCAGGGTGCGTGAGCTTCCAGGCTGTGGCCACGACAGCAGGCGATGGGATTGATTTTGAGCTTCCTCCATCTACGAGCGACTTCCAGATACGATGGGTGTTTGTTGATGCCAGCGTGCTTAGTCCTCTGCTTCAGGCTCCGTCAGGGCCCGCTGTTCCTAACCCTGGCTGGGGCCATCAGCGGCTCGCGAGCCCCGGCCTTGCCCGTGTCCGGCTCAGGTTGAAGTTGTTGAAGGATCTCGGTGTAACCGCACCGATGGTGGTGAAGGAATTCGTGCGATGCCGGGTCGCTCCGCTTCAGCGCCATTCTCGCCCCATGTGGACCTTGCTTAGAAGCCAAGACCACATGAGGTTTTAGGAGTCTGGGCTCCTCCTTGGGACGCGAGGGACAGTGCTTAGGGTCCTGACGGGCGTCTCTCTGCCAGCTGATCTGCCCAGAAATAGTTGCCTACTGTACCGTTGCGAAAATAAGGACGGGTTTGTGAAGGCCATGCCTCTTTTCGATGAATGGGAGCCGCGACCGGTCGGCCTGGAGGGGCCTCGGGAGAACCCTGTCGCTGTGGTTCCCTTTCTCGCTCGTGATGCTGGGCTCGCCCCAAGTGACGGTCCTGGTGGGCGAGCCAGGGCAGAGACCGGCGGCTCGTGTGCTGATGAGCACGCGCCTGGCGGTGATCCTGGGGCATCGTCTTCGGGAGCATGCCACACCCCTCCTGAGGCGTCGGTTGCTGAGGAGGCGCTACGTGCGGCTCCCCAGGCCAAGGCTTCAGGTGCCTCGGGAGACCGTGGTGAAACGGTGCCCGGCTGTTCGCCGCAACCGAGCACCCCTGAAGACATTCTTCCGAGCTCTTCTTCGGTCCCGCCTGCCCGCCGCCACGTTCAGCGTTTCGGTCGCCTTTGCATGGACTTCGAGGAGCTCCGCAAAAGGAAACGATCCCCCAGCGGGAGCAACGTCTTCGGACCGCTGAAGCGGAGGAAGTACTTCGCCATTGACATGTAAGTATCACGCGTTCGTGGCTCTCCATGTGCTGCTTTCTTCTTCTGACGCCCATCTTTCAGGGCTCCATCATCTGAGGCTGATGGATCTCCCGAGAAGCGGCCTCCTCCTTCGCCAACTACCTCGTCAGCCGCGGGCGCCTCGAGTCCTGCCCCTGGGGCAGAATTGGTTGAAGGGGCACCCATGGCTTCCTGGCGTGCTGATCCCGCGGCCCCGTCGCTTCTCCCCACTGGCCTGGCGTGGAGCTTGGCAGGCGTGCCCAAGGCTCCTCCGCTGATCTTCGGTGGTAATTTTTGGCTTCGATCCTCGGCTCCTCCTCGAGCAGCAAGCCCCAGCAGGCTTGGGCTTCTCGCAAAGACAGGCTGGTGTCTGGTGCGGTGCCAGCCCCCAGCCTCCTGCCGAGGGGTGGCGCGCCATGTGGCGCCCCGCCTGCAGCCCCAAGGCGGAGGATGAAGAAGGCCAGGCGTTCGGGCTTGAGCGCGGGCGGAGCATGGTTCACCATGAGCTCTTCCAGGAGGCGATGAGCACGATGAGCCGGCTTGGTGGAGAGCTCGCGAGTGTTGACTCGCATCTTGAGGCTAAAGGTCTTCAGTTGCTGGAGGAGCGGCGTAAGCTGAAAGTGGCCATCAGCCTCGGCCGCTATCAACGTGACCTTGAGAACGCAAAGGCCGAAGCGTCTCTCAAGGCTTCCTACGAAGCCCGCTCACGAGCCTTGGAAGAGGCTCGCCAGGCCGATCGCCGATGCGAGGCCGCGGAGAAGCGCGCTTGGGAGCTCCAGGCCTGGGGCGCGTCTCTTGAGCAGCAGGTGGAGGCGCGCAGGGCCGCCCTTGCATCGCTGAGGGGGACACCCGCAGAGGAAGAGGAGGTCCGGAAGCGTGAGGAGGCGTTGGCTCTGGATGCCATGGAGCGTAGCCGTGAGCTCAAGAAACTGGAGACGAGGGAGCGTCAAGTTGCCCAAGCAGAGGATGTTGTAGGGGCTCGTGAGGCTGGAGTCGAGGAGGAGGTGAACCGCGGCCAAGGTTCGCGCGGACCTGGTGGGCAGGTACAACCTGAAGCTGAAGCTTGCGGGAGCGGAGGATGAGGGCAGGGCCGCTGCCCTCAGGCCCAGGTTGGACGAGGCTGAGAGGCGGGCGGAAGCCACGGCCGCAGTCCTGGTCACGGCGCAGGCAGACTTGGCCTCCGCCCGCGCCGAGCTGCGCTCCCTCTGGGGACAAGTTGATGACGCAGAGGCCGTCGCAAGGCAGAGCACGGAGGAGGTGCTCCGACGCCGAACGCTGGAGCGCGAGCACGCCCCTATGCTTCAGGAGCTTCGGAATAGGGCCAATATCGCCCTGGGGCACATTTGCAATGTGGAAGCACCGACTCCTCACTCAAACGATTACGCTAGCCACTTGACCTTCTTCACCGAGGTGGTGACGCGCCTGGAGGCTCGATCTGCCCAAGCTCGCTAGCTTGTGGAGGAAAGGGGGCGTGGCTTGCTTGAGCGCGCTTTCTCGCGCGTCTTCAGCCATCTCCTGAATGCCGACCCCAACTTCGACTTTGACGCCGCCATCGCCCTCGTACCCCGCTGTCCGGGGCGACCTGGCGCGCTGGGTCGAGGACCATGTGGACACGTTGGTCAAGGCCTTCGCTTCGGAAGATGATGCGGTGGTGGTGGTCGCAGACGAAGGCGGCTTGGCCGATGATGGCAACGGGGGGCGCCGTCGATGACGGTGATGAGGCCGATGAAGACGACGACGATGCGTGTGATGCGTCTGCAAGTGATGCAGCGAGCGATATCTCCAGCTGATCCCTTGTTCTCCTGTCATTTCTCCCTGCGCATAAACTCGGGCGTGGCCCTTGGAAACTTGTAAGAGCATTTTGAGAGGGGGAGCCCCTCATGTAGACAAATCGCAGTTTTTATTTTTCCATGCGGTGTGAGTTTGTGTCCTCGTGAACTTGTGAATCCTGATGCGAGTTTTCTGCCTTGGTTTACCTTAGTCAGTGCCAGCCTTGAGCTAGGCTGTGACATGCCGAGTTTCTGAGAGGCCTGCGGAGCTCGCCGCCCTGCCGGAGGGGGCCCCACATGGAGTGGGCAACAGTTGCAGCGCGTGCTCGGGGCGCGTGTGCTTCGCGCAGTCCCTCTCACGAGGAGCTCATGAGGGGAAGGCGACAGACATGAGTCCCAAACAAAGCGAGATCCAGAAGGCAAGAAATTGCTCAAACGAGAAAAGGCTCCCCCACGTGCATCGATAAAAACTCAGCTTCAACTCAAATCCAGATCCAAAAAGCAAAGCTACAGAAGGAAAGATCCAAAGCAAAAGGTCGCGTCCGGCACCTAGTCTAGTCTTCTGGTCTTCAAGTCTTCTCACCAGCGCGGAGCTAAGTGCTGCCACTATGCGTGGGAGGGAGCCCCAGGGCCTGAGGCCGGCACCCCTGAGACTCCGGGGCGTGTACAACCCCAACTCATTATTTTGTGAGACTGTCACGGGCGGCGAGCTTCACAGGCACCGGGCCTTCTTCACAGGTACCGGCCTTGCTTCATATCCCAGACGAGGGCCCCACCTTGCACCGCTCTCGACCTCCTCTGAGACCACCGGAGACCAGGATGAAACATAGGAGGGAAAGAGGACACCAGCATTTCCCTCGGCGACCACAGGTCCTCTGCCGGGGGAAGGGTTGGCAAGGCCTCCCCGGCAGAGGGCCTACCTCCGGGTGTCGTCAGTCGTCGCACGCCGCGGGGAGGGGCCTTGCTCCTGGCTCCCTCTCGGTGACCCCCATCGCGTCTCCCTTGCCGGAGTGGGTGTCGCCGCGCCTGGGTCGTCGACAGACGCGGCAACCTGGTTCATCTGTAGCCCATGGTTAGCGTAAACCTATTCTTGAGTGACTAGTGGTACCCTGTAATTGCCGCTGTTGGCGCGATCGTTGTGGTTCTCCGTTGGCTCCTGGAAAGCTTCCGCTCCTAGCGCCCCTTCTCCCCAATCTTCTCCAATGAACGAGCCGATGTCGTCCTCTGGTGCGTTCTTGGTCCATCATGCGGGGCACGTAGGCTTCCTGGGCTGTCACCCCGAACACCTCGCCATGGTGCCCCACGCTCCATGTTGCTCCGCCCATGACGGCGTCCTGGGGAGGACGGTACGGCACCCGGCCGGAACCCTGGGGGTGACGCTTGTGCTTGTGCTCATCGAGGGCGGTACTAGGGGATTGGAGCCCCCTGCGCCGCCGGCCGTGCTGATGTTGATGAAGCCACCGTGCCTAGTTGGTGGTGCACAGATGTGGTGATGCTCGCCGCGCGGCCCTGCAGTGGCCTGGGGAGGGAGCCGATAGCAGAAGGGTGGTGCTCCCGACGCTGCCGCATCCAGCAGCTCAGCGACTCGCTAGAGTAGCGTGTCCCGGCCGCTCTCCATCAGCCTGCATCGCAGCAGCTCTCTTGCCACCGTAAGTGCCGCCCACATGTTCGCTTGCTCCCGCCGCGAGTGCGGCGCCATTGCTGCGGCGTGGCTCGCCGCTCTTGCCGCCGCCCGTACTTGCCGCGGGGTGAGGGTGGATGACGCTTGAGCGCGCTGCCCGCGCCTAGCGGAGCCTGATAGCTACCGTGCCGCTTGGGGTGCGGGGTCAAGATCTCCATGGGCAGGCGGCGTCGTCCGGGCCTGCCAGGCTACCCAGCAGTCGGAGCCGGTCCTTGGGTCGCCTGACATCGTAGCTGATGAACGTTGAGGAGCTGGTTAGCGGAGAAGAAGCTCCGGCGCACCCCTACCTGGCGCGCCAAATATCGGATGTGGGGTTCCGGCAAACCCTAAAGGTTCGAACACTGGGGTGCGCGCGAAGTATTTCCCCCCTACCGATCTATGCCCTAGCTCGCTAAGATCTTGCGGACGAACTCGACGAACTCACAACACAGAAAGAGACACGGGGTTTATACTGCTTGGGCTGATGAACATTACAAGGGAAGAACAGCCTCCTGAGGTTGAGGTGTTCTTGTGTGTATTAACTTGTGGTGCGAGGAGCCGATGAATTGCTCGATCCCCTCCCCTATGGTGGCTAGATCTACTTATATAGGCTCTGGTCCTCTTCCCAAATGTTGAGTGGGAAGGGAGCCAACAACGGCGGGCAAATTTGAAGGGGGACAACTAGTACAAGCTATCCTGACAAAAGCGGTCTTCGCCTGCGAAAAGGCCTTAGAGTGACGCCGTCTTGGGCTCCATGATAACCTCCACCTTGTCGTCCTCCTGGTCTTGGTCTTGTTGCACCAATATGGCAACCTTTGCCTGATGCCTCGGTACTCTTCGTCTGCGCGTGCCTCCTTAGCACCAAAGAGGAAATGTGGACGCTGTGCGCATTGGCTCCCGCCTGGCACCGTCCGTCATGGCTCACGTCACGAGTGCCTCGTGATGTTTACCCCGCCTTGATATCTCCGCTCCTCGTGAGCCTGCCTGGCTAGGTCACTCCAGAGGAAGTCTTGCGTCACCCGCCTCGCGAGGCTTGGACCCTCGCGAGGGTCTTGGATGCCTTGTTGATGAAGATGGGTCGTACGGCCCGCTGCCTAGCCACGCTGTGGGCCGCAGGCAGGCAAGTCTGGGGACCCCCGTTCCCAGAACGCCGACAGAGTCGAATAAAATTATCGCGAGTATGCTATTAACAGGGAACATACCAATGACGACTTCGGGGTTTTCCTGAGCCTCGTCGGTGGAGAGGTGATGCACTCGACCTTGGACGATCTACTGGGTATGATATGGCCCCATATGATTGACTTGCGGTCGGAATGGGGCATTTGACTTCTTGGGACACTGCCTGGCATAATGTCCGGTCTGTCCATAGTTAAAGCAGGCGTTATTGCGCTGGCACTCCTCGTGTACCGGACTGGTTACGACCTTCTTGACTTGAGTAGTGGTCTTGTTCATATTCTGCTACCAATTGGCTTTGTACTCCACTTGAGTATGTTGCCATGTACGGGCCTTCTGTATGGGTTGTCCGTGTTCTTTGGCTCAAATTTGTGCTTGTTGTCATTATTTATGGGTCGGTTGTCTTGCACAGGCTTGTATTCTCTTTCTGCGACGAGGGCCTTATTTACCAGAGACTGAAAATTTGGAAAATCGAGCATGCAGAGAACACT
Organism: Aegilops bicornis; assembly: GCA_021605145.1. Classification (NCBI taxonomy): domain Eukaryota; kingdom Viridiplantae; phylum Streptophyta; class Magnoliopsida; order Poales; family Poaceae; genus Aegilops; species Aegilops bicornis. The sequence continues at coordinate 670,342,335 of CM038673.1, read as the reverse complement.
CCTGAGGTGTTGATTTAGTCCGCTAAGGAACCTGTCAATCTTCCTTTCTTCCGTGGCCACATCATACAGAGAATAACGGGCCATGTTGAGGATATTACCACTGAGTGTAAACCGCCCAGGAGGGGCCGGTTCATGCTCAAGCTATACTGAAGCCCACGAAGGCAAGAAGATGGCGTTTTACGGATAAAGTTTAAAGACCCAGAGCCCGGAGGCGGATTAGGGCCCGTAGTGGTAAACCTCCATAATTGTTTACTTGTATTCTAAGTTAGGGAAAGGGAGAGACCGAGCGAACACTTGTACGAGTCGGCCTCGGGAATCTGTAAACCGGCCGGACGTCAACCTGTGTATATAAAGGGACGACCCGGCGGTTCAGTGACGACAACAACTCGAGACCCGTGCAAGCGTATTTGCTCCCTGGTCATCGAAATCCCAATAATCCCATCACAACTAGACGTAGGCTTTTACCTTCATCGAAGGGGCCGAACTAGTATAACTCTCGTGTCCCTTGTCCGGTTTAACCCCTTTAGGCTAATCTCGTTGCGATGGCTCCATGACTAAGTCCTTCTGCTAGGACATCCGACGTGATATTTCCACGACAGGCCAGGTGGTTGAACTTGTGCAAATATTAACTTACTGACAGACTGCCTTGAGTGTGACCAAGAAATTTGCGTTGCTTGATCTTCATGATACCAGCTGAAATATGATACTTGAGAAATTGGTCCTTGAAATTAGTCCACGTGATTTCTTCTCCCGCGGGCCACAAAGCTTTAGCATTATCCCACCATATAGCAGCGGCTCCTTCAAGATAGTGGGTAGCAAACGGAACCTTGTCAGCCTCTTCAGTGCGAGCGATTTCAAGTTTCTTCTCAATGCTGCGTAACCAATCGTCTGCTTCCAAACACTACAAAAAAAAGACACATCCGTGTCATTTTGGGCCGAACGAAATTTTTTTCTGTCATACAGATGACACTTCTATGACGATAATTGTGACAAAACCCGGTATCATCATAGATGTGGTGGGCTCCTAATTCTATTACAAAAATCATGATAGAAAATGGGCTTTTCGTCCTGGGCGGGTCGGAGATGCAGCTGCATGACATTCTTTGGGCCGTCCATGACGGGAAAAACCGTGGTAGAAGCGAGGGCGAGGAAAATTTCGGGGAGTTGCCGGTTACGGTGGGAGGTCGGGGGCCGAGCAATGCGCGTTTATCTCGTACATGTACGTGCGTGTGTGAGAGGCATTGGCTCTAACTGAACCCGAGCGAGGCGTTGGGCTCTAACTGAACCCGAGCGATTACCGCAGTTACGCGTTATCGAACCCGGCAATCGATCGATGGCTGTTAATCGAACCCGATCGGCGATTCCTTCGCTCTGCCGCTAATCGAAGCCGATCGATGCTGCCTGCAGGATGAACAATGGCGTTGGGGGGGATGAACAGTGAGCGGTGGCGTTTGCCTCGGGATGAACAGGACCCCATGGTGTGGTGGAGGGCTGGATGTACAGTAGATGGTGGAGGGGTGCCCGTGGAGGGGTGGTTGAACAGGACCCCGTGGTGTGGAGGGTTGGCTGAATAGTAGACAGTGGAGGGGTGCCCGTCGAGGGGTGGTTGAACAGGACCCCGTGGTGTGGAGGGCTGGATGAACAGTAGACGGTGGAGGGGTGGTTGAGCAGTAGCCGGTGGAGTAGCGCGCGGTGGAGGCTGGATGAACAGGAGCCCGTGGAGGCTGGAGGAGGTCGACGGTGGAGATGAACAGTATCCCGTGGAGTCCTGCTTTTGCGGTACGCCACACCTCCCGATGAACAGGACCCCGTTTGACCGTGGCGGCCCAACACAAGTCCGTTTCGTCCCTTTTGCGGTACGCTACACCCCTCCAGATCAACAGGACCCCCGTTTCGACCGTAGGAGGTCTGTTTTGTCCGTTTTGCGGTACGCCACACCCCTCCCGATCAATAGGACCCCCGTTTCGGCCGTAGGAGGTCCGTTTCCTCCGTTTTGCGGTACGCCACACCCCTCCCGATCAACAGGACCCCGTTCCGAACGTGGCCGGTCGAACACAAGGCCGTTTCCTCCGTTCTGCGGTACGCCAGGCCTCGTTTCCATCGCCTGTTCCGTCCAAGCCGGTTGGCTCCCACGCGTTCCGTTGCCTCCCGATGAACACGACGCATTCCGTTGCCTCCCCATGAACACAACGCATTCCGTTGCCTCCCCATGAACACGACGACGACGCTGTTTCTCCGTTCCGACCCAGCCATGTACACGAGCTCTAGCCGTACGTATGCGCGAGTAGGCGTTCGAGACCCCGCCCGTATGTACATATAGGTGGCCGTATTTTCTTCGTGCACCACGGCATGCGTACGTGTACATGCTACGTGCGCGCCTCTACTACGACACGTGCGCGCCTCTACTACGACACGTGCATGCCTCTACATTGACCAGTATGTACATACACATTCGTGACCAGGATGACAGCGCTACGTACGCTTCGACCAGGTGGGTCCCGACTGTCAGGCACTTCCTTGCCTGCGAAGATGTAGATGGTGGGTCCCAGCAGTCAGGGGGCGAATCATTTTGTTTTTGTTTTGCCCGGACGCACTTCCTTGCGGGCGAAGGTGTAGCTGGTGGGTCCCAGCAGTCAGGGGGACGAATCGTTTTTTTTTTGCCCGGACGCACTTCCTTGCGTGCGAAGATGAAGCTGGTGGGTCCCAGCAGTCTGGGGGAAACATTTTTTCCATGAAATAAAGTGGCCCGTCCGGTGGGTCCCAACTGTCAGGTGGAGGAATCATTATTTTTCGCGTAATAAGGAGGCACTTCCTTGCTACGGCCGTGGACCCAGTTGGCAGCCTCTCCACGTACAGTCCACGTCCGATGGAAGTCGTTCCTTGACCACGTTGACCAGGCCGCTCCGAGAGCACCATGGCAGTGGACGACGGCGAGGCCTAGGAAGGGGACGACACGGAGCCGGGAAAGACGCGGCAGCGGAAGCCCGCGTGGAGAGGAGTACGAGGGTTCACTGGTTCGGCTGCAGTGTGAGGCTGCCGTCGTCGCAGGGCCTGGCTAGCGGTGGGAATAGTAGGGGCGATGAGGCCTCCGGCGGCAAGACAGCCGACCACGGGAGGCGGGAGCATGCGGCACGACCGGTGCTGCTTTGGGCGGCTGGAGCAAGAAGACCAGAGGTTGAAGAAGCACTACGGCCGTTGGATGGACATCGTACGGTCACTGGAGCTAGAATCGTTCATATTGACTAAGTTGACAACGCCATCCATCCCCGTCAACTTAGTTGTCCCACAAGTCATCCTCCCACTATGGTGGGTCCCAGCTAGCAGGGTGGGTATTCATTTTTTTGTGTGTAATAAGGAGGCACTTCCTTGCGTGCGAAGATATAGCTGGTGGGTCCGACATGTCAGCAGGGGGAACGTTTTTTCGTGACATACAGAGGCCCTTCCAGTGGTCCCAGCTGTCAGGAGAAGGAATCATTATTTTGCGCGTACAGTCCACGGCCGATGGATGTCGTTCGTTGACCATGTTGACCAGGCCACGCCGAGAGCACCATGGCAGTGGACGACGGCGAGGCCTAGGAAGGGAACGACATGGAGCTGGGGAAGACTCGGCAATGGTTGCCCACACGGTGGGGAGTACGAGGGTTTACTGGTCTGGCTGCCGTCGCCGGAAAATAACAGGAGGTGTGGGTGAGTAGAGGAATGGCCTGGCCAGCAATGAATCGGGTGGCGGTGCGGTGCGGCAAAGAAGACAGCCGGCCACGGAGGCGGAGCAGCAGTCCCACCGAGCTGGTTTGGGCGGCCGGAGCAAGAAGATCAGATATTAAAGAAGCAGCACGGCCGTAGGATTAACATCCAACGGCTGCTGCTAGAATCGTTAGTGGAATAAGTTGACAAAGCCAAAGTACACGTCAACCTAGTAGACCCACAAGTTAGCCTCCAAATCTGTCACAAACAGCACACAGCCCGAAATTTCTAGCCAGATTCAAATTAATTTTAAATCTAAATATACCTTAATTTAAATTCAATGAAATTTTACCCGCACAAAAACAATGAAATTTAAAATATCAAAATCCAAAAGAAAACAATATTTTGGAACTAATTGCCTGCTTGTTGTATTTTTTTTCATTTTACAGCCCATTTATTATTACTTATAGCCCATTTCTTATTACTTATAGCCCATTTCTTATTACGTATAGCCCATTTTCTGGGCAAAATGCATCCCTCCTTGTCTTGAAAGATTTTCGGCCCATCAGGGCGTAGAAATGCAAGTAGGCCTATGTTGGTTATTCTGCAAAAAACAAAATAGCTGGCTAGCCATTTTTCAGAAAGGAAAAAAACAAACTGGGCTAGTCATGTGCTAAAAATATGAAATAAAAGCCTGGGCTAGACGGGCCACGAGTCCCGCACAACCCAGTTGATACCCTTCTCCGTCCTGAAAAACAAAATTACTGCGCGCGCTGCTGGGTCCCTACTGTCATCCTCACCATGTAGAGTCATCTCCTTATTCCTCTCGGTTGTTGAACAGGAGCCGGGGAAGATCACATCCAGCCGTGGGAGGCGGGAGCAGGCGGTCCCGCCGGCGCTGGTTTGGCTTTGGCGACTCGAGGAAGAAGAGACTGAAGAAACGCGACAGACGTTGAATGTCAATCCAGTGGTCAAGGTTGGCACACTCGTTTTTTGACTAAGCGGACACCAAGTAGCATACTTTTTTATGTATAGGAAGAAAACTGCGAGGAAAATGCGTCATTCGCCCTCCCTCACAGGGAACGTTCGCCACATAAGTGACTAGCACCCTTGGTTTTCAACCGAGAGGTCTTCGGTTCGAGTCCCAGGAACTCTCAATTTTGTCCTCCTTCCTTCCTCGCAAAAAAAGGAAAGAAAATCAAAGACTTGGGAAGGCGTGTAACAAGCTCGTGTACCAAAGAAAGAGACTTTGCCGAGTTTTAGGAAAAAGAAAGACATGCTCCTATAGCTGGTTCGAATCCAAACCTAGACTATGACTATATATGGTGCTATGCTACTCTGCAAGTAATGAAACTGACATATCCAACATTCGATTCTCCTCTTCTCTACTTACTCTTCCTAGCATCAGAAGCTCTGGCTGCAGCAACCATGTACGCTGGTTGCTCGTCCACCTGCTCTTCAGCAGGCAACAACCAGATATGCGCAAAGTCGCCACCCGTACCATCGCCTGTGGGTCTCATCACACCCCCGCCGGCACGCGCACCACAACCGATTGCTCATCGCAACCCGCTGCCGTTGGTGTGGTGCCACTGCTGCAAATCACGCAGAGTCATCCGTCGCGTCTCAACCACAATCCGCAACCCTGGCCGAGTCTTCTACAAATGCCCGAATCATGGGGTAATAATATGTTAGAGTGTTGTTACGCTGCTTTCAGTTGCTGATTTTTTAATAGTTTGGTTGATGATCTTCCAATTCGATTCGTGCGTAAAAGGGAAGATTTACGTGTGATTTGTATTTACGGGAAGTTCTTGATGTGGAGGAATGCAACTACACCGATTATTTGGTTAGCCGAGGAATCCCAATACCAGCAGGTTGGGGTGTTGGACAAATGGCGAAGGAACGGAAGAAGAGGAAGATGCAGAGCAGAAGGTTAAAGATGCAGTTCCTCTGATCATGGCCAAGCAACAGCTGCTGAACAGCCTTGACAGCAATGAGGAGATGAAAGAGCTTATGAAGATAATGGGCAAAATGGATGTGCTCTGAAGGATGATTGTCTCTTTATTTGCAGTGTATGTAGCACTCGTGATGTATTCAGTGGCTACGACATGAGCACTTTCTTTGAAACTAGTAATGAATGAAACACATGTAGCGAAATTTGGGCGTAGTGTTGTGAACATCTAATGATTTCTATTAACGGAAATCAGGGGGTATCCCCTTTTGCTCATATAAATAAATAAATAGCAGAGGCCCTGTCGGGTCAGCTTTGTTCTCATTCGAAGACGTCGAGCAAATTGCAGTCCAACATCAAACTATGTCATCAATCAAGTTTCACAGCCAAATATGAGTACAAGTAAACAACAATGTCATCATGTTTTAGTTGTCATACAATCACCAAACACAAATCAGCATACATAACAAGTGATGTTCTCACAACAAAATACTAAACAACATGTTCATTAGGTTTCAGTTGTCATAGCGAACACAATTTCACATAGTAGATAAAAAGCGTCTTCCTCGTGCAAATCGACAAAAGCAATGTAATCATCATCCGCAGCAGCAGCATCAACATCTTCGCCATGTGTATCAGTATGAATCATAATTCCCCATGGTGTCATCTTCTTCATCGTCCTCAACGTCCTCGAACGTTGGCTTTCTTGATCAACTCTTGTATGTCCACAGCACGACAGGCAATCTTTTCGCCGGCGTCATTAACGTGATGGTTCTCAAAGATATTAGGAACATCTGTGTTATCTTGTACATCAGGAGTAGTGTAAGCATCATCTTGTTGTGCAACTTCATTAAACGAATTCCTCTGCTCAAACCTTTGCAATACTCTCCAGTCATCACTACGTGCAAATGTATCTTCCAAGAAAAATATCTGTGTTGCCTGATTTGCCAAAATAAAAGGCTCATTGGTCTGGTACGCCGCCTTGACATTGATGGATTTGAAATAATCATCAGCTCTGAATTTTGCGATCCTGGAAAACAGGTTATACCAATGATAGCACAACAAAACCACACACCGATGATCCTCAAAACTAGAGATATACTGCAACTGAACAATGTCTGTTATGTTAGCATACATTTCAGTTGTCTCTTTGTCATACGTATCCGTGCTCATGATGGCACTGTTTTGTGTCTTCCTGCTTTCATCTTGTGCAAGGGTGTTGTAGCGCACATCTCCAACAACGCAAGATTGATAATGTCTTACCCAAGTATCAGGACCCATTGCTAGTGAGTAAAGGGCATCATCAACTTCCTGCCCATCCTCCCGCATCTTCTTAACCTGTGGTTACAAAATAGACAAGCTGATCATCTTCTGTACTCAATATATTAAAAAGCGGCGGTGCACTTCAAAAGCTTACATGGTTCTTGAACCATTTCGCAAATCCTGCCATAACCAGTTTGTCAATGTTTCTTGGATTTTGCGGCAGTAACTCCTCTTTGTAGATGTTGCACAACATAGTGATCGCGTCAAACATCTAAATTTATAAGAATGTGTTGCACGTTTAGTAGATTACGATGTATAAGCTGCAGTACTGCACTTACTTGATATAAGGTAGTATCTCAGGACAGTTATTCAACACATACCAAACCATTTTGTCCAAATCTTTAGGTTTGTCCTCTTGTCGACTCTTCCCTGTAACTCAAACAGAATAATCGAAAACACTGAGCCCGGGATTGTCTTCACCCACCTCTTTGCTAAGCTGATCAGCTGTTTCAATGTATTTTGAGCAGAATGTCAACGCTTCTGTAGCAATGTAGGCCCCTGCAATGGAACCCTAGGGTCTAGCTCTGTTCCTAACATAGCCGTTGAAAGTGCCTACCGCCTTTCAATAGGGTACATCCAGCCATACTGTACTGGACCTCTAAGTAGTGCCTCATCAGGTAGATGAACAACCAAATGCACCATCACATCAAAGAAGGCTGGAGGATATATCTTCTCAAGGTCGCATAGGATAGTTGGCATCTGATGTCTACTACACAACCTTCTTCTTGTAGATGTTGTTGGGTCTGCAAGTGCACAGGTTTGTAGGACAGTAGCAAATTTCCGTCAAGTGGATGACCTAAGGTTTATCAATCTGTAGGAGGCGTAGGATGAAGATGGTCTCTCTCAAGCAACCCTGCAACCAAATAACAAAGAGTCTCTTGTGTCCCCAACACACCCAATACAATGGTAAATTGTATAGGTGCACTACTTCGGCGAAGAGATGGTGATACAAGTGCACTATGGATGGTAGATAAAGGTATTTGTAATCTGAAAATATAAAAACAGCAAGGTAACAAGTGATAAAAGTGAGCGTAAACGGTAATTCAATGATAGGAAACAAGGCCTAGGGTTCATATTTTCACTAGTGCAAGTTCTCTCAACAATAATAACATAGATAGATCATATAACAAGCCCTCAACATGCAAAAAAGAGTCACTCCAAAGCCACTAATAGCGGAGAACAAACGTAGAGATTATGGTCGATGCAGAAACCACCACAAAGTTATTCTTTCGGATCGATCTATAAAAGAGTCCGTACTAGAATAACACCTTAAGACACAAATCAACCAAAACCCTAATGTCACCTAGATACTCCATTGTCACCTCAAGTATCCGTGGGCATGATTATACGATATGCATCACACAATCTCATATTCATCCAACCAACATAAAAGTACTTCAAAGAGTGCCACAAAGTTTCTACCGGAGAATCAAGAACGTGTGCCAACCCCTATGCATAGGTTCCCAATGTCACGAAACCCGCAAGTTGATCACCAAAACATACATCAAGTGGCACATGATATCCCATTGTCACCACAGATAATCACGGCAAGACATACATCAAGTGTTCACATAAAAGACTCAATCCGATAAGATAACTTCAAAGGGGAAACTCAATTCATCACAAGAGAGTAGAGGGGGAGAAACATCATAAGATCCAACTAGAATAGAAAAGCTCACGATACATCAAGATCGTATCACCTCAAGAACACGAGAGAGAGAGAGAGAGATCAAACACATAGCTACTGGTACATACCCTCAGCCCCGAGGGTGAACTACTCCCTCCTCGTCATGGAGAGCGTCGGGATGATGAAGATGGCCACGGAGATGGATCCCTCCCGTGGTGCAGGAAAGGGGTCCGATTGGTTTTTGGTGGTTCTGGAGGCTTGCGGCGGCGGAACTCCCGATCTAGGCTCTGTTCTGGAAGTTTTAGGGTACGTAGGTATATATGGGTGAAAGGAGTACGTCGGTGGAGCTACGGGGGCCCCACGAGGCAGGGAGGGCGCGCCCAGGGGTGTGAGCACCTCCCGTATCTTCTGACGTGGGGTCCAAGTCCATTAGGTGGGTTTCCTTCCAAAAATAACTTCTCCAGTTGATTTCGTTCCGTTTTGACTCCGTCTGATATTCCTTTTCCTCGAAACACCGAAATAGGCATAAAAGCAAAGAATTTGGGCTGGGCCTCCGGTTAATAGGTTAGTCCCAAAAATAATATAAAAGTGGAAAATAAAGCCCAATATTGCCTAAAATAGTAGATAAAGTAGCATGGAGCAATCAAAAATTATAGATACGTTGGAGACGTATCAAGCATCCCCAAGCTTAATTCATGCTCGTCCTCGAGTAGGTAAATGATAAAACAGAATTTTTGATGCGGAGTGATACTTTGACATAATTTCAATATAAATCTTCTTACTTGTGATATGAATATTCAGGTCCGAAAGATTCAAGACAAAAGTTCATATTGACATAAAAATAATAATACTTCAAGCATACTAACTAAGCAATTATGTCTTCTCAAAATAGCATGGCAAAAGAAAGTTCATCCCTACAAAATCATATAGTTAGGCTATGCTTCATTTTCGTCACACAAAGATGTTCCCAACTTCTTTACCCCGATGACAAGCCAAGCAATTGTTTCATACTTAAATAATCTCAAACTTTTTCAACCTTCACGCAATACATGAGCGTGAGCCATGGATATAGCACTATGGGTGGAATAGAATATGATGATGGGGATTGTGTGGAGAAGATAATAAAGGAGAAATTCTATGGAGATGACGAGGATAATCAACGGGCTATGGAGATGCCCATCAATTCATGTCAACATGAGGAGTAGGGATTTCCATGCAACGGATGCACTAGAGCTATGAATGCTCAACAAAAGAAAACTAGTGGGTGTGCATCCAACTCGCTTGCTCATGAAGACCTAGGGCATTTGAGGAAGCCCATCGTAGGAATATACAAGCCAAGTTCTATAATGAAAAATTCCCACTAGTATGAAAAATACAACTTATGAGACTCACTGTATGAAAAACATGGTGCTACTTTGAAGCACAATATATGAGACTCACTACATGAAGAACAAGGTGCTACTTTGAAGCACAATATATGAGACTCACTACATGAAGAACAAGGTGCTACTTTGAAGCACAAGTGTGGAAAAAGAGATAGTAGCATTGCCCTTTTTTTTTGGGCCTTTCTTTTTTTTGGCCTTTCTCTTTTTTTTGGGCCTTTATTTTTTTTGGGCAATGCTCTAATAATGATGATCATCACACTTCTATTGATTACAACATTAGGATTATAACTCGAAACTAGAACACGATATGACTCTATATGAATGCCTCCGGCGGTGTACCGGGATGGTGCAATGAATCAAGAGTGACATGTATGAAAATTATGCATGGTGGCTTTGCCACAAATACGATGTCAACTACATGATCATGCAATGGCAATATGACAAAAGTAAAGTATGTCATGATGATTATGAATGGAACGGTGGAAAGTTGCATGGCAGTATATCTCGGAATGGCTATGGAAATGCCATAAATAGGTAGGTATGGTGGCTGTTTTGAGGAAGATATAATGCGGTTTATGTGTGATAGAGCGTATCATATCACGGGGTTTGGATGCACCTGCGAAGTTTGCACCAACTCTCAATGTGAGAAAGGGCAATGCACCTGCATCAAGAGGCTAGCAATGATGGAAAGGTAAAAGTGTGTATAATCCATGGACTCAACATTAGTCAAAAGAACTCATATACTTATTGCAAAAATTTAGAAGCCATCAAAAATCAAGTACTACGTGCATGCTCCTAGGGGGATAGATTGGTAGGAAAAGACCATCGCCGTCCCCGACCGCCACTCATAAGGATGCACAAGCTGTACACTTCATGTTTCAAATTTGTTACACAACTTTAACCATACGTGCATGCTACGGGACTTGCTAACTTCAACACAAGCATTTCTCAAATTCACAACTACTCAACTAGCACGACTTTGATATTATCACCTCCATATCTTCAAACAATTATCAAGCATCAAACTTATCTTAGTATTCAACACACTCATAAGTATTCTTACAGATCTTGTATGCTTAGCATATTAGGATTATTTAAGCAAATTACCATGCTATTTAAGACTCTCAAAATAATATAAGTGAAGCATGAGAGTTCATATATTTCTTCAAAATAAAACTACCACCATGCTCTAAAAGATATAAGTAAAGCACTAGAGCAATAACAAACTACTCCGAAAGATATAAGTGAAGATCAATGAGTAGTCGAATAATGATACAACTATGTGAAGACTCTCCCATTTAATAATTTCAGATCATGATACTTTATTCAAACAGCAAGCAAAGCTAATGAAAACTACATTGCAAGGATAGCGCAATTCATGTGAAGAAGCAAAAACTTAGGCTCAACCGATACTAACCGATAGTTGTTGAAGAAGAAAGGTGGGATGCCAACGGGGGAATCCCCAAGCTTAGATGATTGAGACTTCTTGGAATATTATCTTGGAGTGCCTTGGGCATCCCCAAGCTTGAAATTTTGTGTCTCCTTAATTCCTCTCATATCATGGTTTCTCTTTTTATCAAAAGCTTCATTCACAACAAACTCAACAAGAACTCGTGAGATAGGTTAGTATAAACCAATGCAAAACCTTATCATTTTCTACTTTAAAAATTCACTAAAATTATTATTCAACATTGCATACTAAATTCCTATTCATATTTAATACTCCTATCCTTAAATATAATCATTAAACAAGCAAACATATGCAAACAATGCAAACATAACAGCAATCTGCCAAAACAGTATAGTCTGTAAAGAATGCAAGAGTTTCAATACTTCCCTGAATCCAAAAATTATGAACTAAAATTCCCACTGTAATACATTTATCAGAGCTCAATATGCAAAAAGATTCAACATCATACCACTCCCTGCATTTTCTAGGGAATTTTTGCAACAGCGGTAAACTTTCTGTTTTCAAACAGCAACATGTATACTAGCAAAATAAGCATGGCAAAGGCTATCCTTGACTTTTTTTATTGAAACTAAAGATGCAAAACACTAATCTAACTAACAGCAAGCAAAACAAAACAAAATTACGTGACGCTCCAAGCAAAACACATATCATGTGGTGAATAAAAATATAGCTCCAAGTAAAGTTACCGATGAACGAAGACGAAAGAGGGGATGCCTTCCGGGGCATCCCCAAGCTTAGGCTCTTGGTTGTCCTTGAATATTACCTTGGGGTGCTTTGGGAATCCCCAAGATTAATCTCTTGCCAATCCTTATTCCGTAGTCCATCGAATCTTTACCCAAAACTTGAAAACTTCACAAAACAAAACTTAACAGAAAACTCGTGAGCTCCGTTAGCGAAAGAAAACAAAACACCACTTCAAGGTACTGTAATGAACTCATTCTTTATTTTTATTGGTGTTAAACCTACTGTATTCCAACTTCTCTATGGTTTATAAATTATTTTACTAACCATAGATTCATCAAAATAAGCAAACAACACAATGAAAACAGAATCTGTCAAAAACAGAATAGTCTGTAGTAATCTGTAACGAACGCAAACTTCTGGAACTCAAAAAATTCTAAAATAAATTGGTGGACCTGATGAATTTGTCTAGTAATCATATTCAAAAAGAATCAACTAAATAGAACTCTCCAATAAAAATTTAAAGCTAATCTCGTGAGCGCTAAAGTTTCTGTTTTTTACAGCATGATCATAAAGACTTCACCCAAGTCTTCCCAAAAGTTCTACTTGGTACAAACACTAATTAAAACATAAAACCACATCTAAACAGAGGCTAGATGGATTATTTATTACTAAACATAACCAAAAATCAAGAAACTAAATAAAATTGGGTTGCCTCCCAACAAGCGCTATCGTTTAACGCCCCTAGCTAGGCATGATGATTTCAATGATGCTCACATAAAAGATAAGAATTGAAACATAAAGAGAGCATCATGAAGAATATGACTAGCACATTTAAGTCTAACCCACTTCCTATGCATAGGGATTTTTTGAGCAAACAACTTATGGGAACAATAATCAATTTGCATAGGAAGGTAAAACAAGCATAACTTTAAAAATTTAAGCACATAGAGAGGAAACTTGATATTATTGCAATTCCTACAAGCATATGTTCCTCCCTCATAATAATTTTCAGTAGCATCATGAATGAATTCAACAATATAACCAGCACCTAAAGCATTCTTTTCATGATCTACTAGCATAGAAAATTTACTACTCTCCACATAAGCAAATTTCTTCTCATGAATAATAGTGGGAGACACCTCAACAAAATAACTATCATGAGATTGAAAATTAAGATCAAGATGACAAGTTTCATGGTTATCTTTATTCTTTAAAGCATACGTGTCATCACAATAATCATCATAGATAGGAGGCATGCTTTCATCATAGTAAATTTGCTCATCAAAGCTTGGGGGACAAAAAATATCATCTTCATCAAACATAGCTTCCCAAAGCTTGTGGCTTTGCATATCATTAGCATCATGGATATTCAAGGAATTCATACTAACAACATTGCAATCATGCTCATCATTCACATATTTTATGCCAAGCATTCTATGTAATTCTTCTTCTAGCACTTTGGCACAATTTTCCTTTCCATCATTCTCACGAAAGATACTAAAAAGGTGAAGCGTATGAGACAAACTCAATTCCATTTTTTTGTAAATTTCTTTTATAAACTAGACTAGTGCTAAAACAAGAAACAAAAAGATTCGATTGCAAGATTTAAAGATATACCTTCACTTACATAGCCTCCCCGGCAACGGCGCCAGAAAAGAGCTTGATGTCTACTACACAACCTTCTTCTTGTAGACGTTGTTGGGCCTGCAAGTGCACAGGTTTGTAGGGCAGTAGCAAATTTCCCTCAAGTGGATGACCTAAGGTTTATCAATCCGTAGGAGGCGAGGGATGAAGATGGTCTCTCTCAAGCAACCCTGCAACCAAATAACAAAGAGTCTCTTGTGTCCCCAACACACCCAATACAATGGTAAATTGTATAGGTGCACTAGTTCGGCGAAGAGATGGTGATACAAGTGCACTATGGATGGTAGATAAAGGTATTTGTAATCTGAAAATATAAAAACAGCAAGGTAACAAGTGATAAAAGTGAGCGTAAACGGTATTGCAATGATAGGAAACAATGCCTAGGGTTCATACTTTCACTAGTGCAAGTTCTCTCAACAATAATAACATAGATAGATCATATAACAAGCCCTCAACATGCAACAAAGAGTCACTCCAAAGCCACTAATAGCGGAGAACAAACGTAGAGATTATGGTCGGCACGAAACCACCACAAAGTTATTCTTTCGGATCGATCTATAAAAGAGTTCGTACTAGAATAACACCTTAAGACACAAATCAACCAAAACCCTAATGTCACCTAGATACTCCATTGTCACCTCAAGTATCCGTGGGCATGATTATACGATATGCATCACACAATCTCATATTCATCCAACCAACATAAAAGTACTTCAAAGAGTGCCCCAAAGTTTCTACCAGAGAATCAAGAACGTGTGCCAACCCCTATACATAGGTTCCCAATGTCACGAAACCCGAAAGTTGATCACCAAAACATACATCAAGTGGCACATGATATCCCATTGTCACCACAGATAATCACGGCAAGACATACATCAAGTGTTCACATAAAAGACTCAATCCGATAAGATAACTTCAAAGGGGAAACTCAATTCATCACAAGAGAGTAGAGGGGGAGAAACATCATAAGATCCAACTACAATAGCGAAGCTCACGATACATCAAGATCGTATCACCTCAAGAACACGAGAGAGAGAGAGAGAGATCAAACACATAGCTACTGGTACATACCCTCAGCCCCGAGGGTGAACTACTCCCTCCTCGTCATGGAGAGCGTCGGGATGATGAAGATGGCCACCGGAGATGGATCCCTCCGTGAGAATGCAGGAAAGGGGTCCCGATTGGTTTTTGGTGGTTACGGAGGCTTGCGCGGCGGAACTCCCAATCTAGGTTCTGTTACGGAAGTTTTAGGGCACGAGGTATATATGGGTGAAAGGAGTACGTCGGTGGAGCTACGGGGCCCCATGAGGTAGGGGCGCGCCAGGGTGGGCGCGCCCACCACCCTCGTGAGCACCTCCGTATCTTCGACATGGGGTCCAAGTCCATCGGGTGGGTTTCCTTCCAAAAATAACCTGCAGCTTGATTTCGTTCCGCTTTGACTCCGTCGATATTCCTTTTCCTCAAACACCGAAATAGGCATAAAACAAAGAAATCTGGCTGGGCCTCCGGTTAATAGGTTAGTCCCAAAAATAATATAAAAGTGGAAAATAAAGCCCAATATTTCCCAAAACAGTAGATAAAGTAGCATGGAGCAATCAAAAATTATAGATACGTTGGAGACGTATCAGCATCTTGTCTCTAAGACGCTCCAAAGCATCTATCCTGATATTTCTACTGTAGATTTCCCTTAAGAATTGTCCCAACTCGCAATCGCTCAGTATAAGTCGTATGCCCAATCCTCTAAGGATAACAGGTAAAACCCTTTGAAGTAGGACGTGGCAGTCATGAGTTTTCAACCCTTGTACCTTGTTTCCATCTGCACTGACTCTCCTTTCAGGGTTGGAAGCAAATCCATGTGGGAATCTCACACGTGACAAGACCTCACAGAATTCTTTTCTTTTTACCTTGTCCAAGACGTACGCAGCTGGTGCCATATCCCGTGGTTTACCTTCATCTTGCACCTGCAAATCCTTTACGATACCTGTGTGTCAAATCAATCCTAGATTTTAAGGTATCTTTCTTCTTGCCGTCGGTGTTAAGAAGTGTGCCGATAATGCTGTCACATATATTTTTCTCGATGTGCATCACATCAAGATTATGCCGCAGATCCAAATCTTTCCAATACTCCAAGTCCCACAAAGTGGACCTGCGGGTAAACAATAATCTCTCTTCTACCATGCCACGCTTCCTTTTCCCGCTACCATTACCAGGATGGTTTCCTGGTGTAATATGCCTGACCTTCTCTAATTCCACTTGCAACTCATCGGCGGTGAGCCTCTTTGGCGTATCACGGTTTTCATGCTTTGCATTGAACACATGTCTTTGGTATTTTCTAGGATGAGGCTTGTCCTTGGGAAGGAAAAGGCGGTGTCCAATGTAACAGATCTTGCTAAGTATTGTGTATGACAATGATTCTGCCACAAATAACACATGCATAGTGACCATGTATCGTTCGCCCTGACATAGTGCCCAAAGCTGGATAATCATGGATGCACCAAATTACAACAGCACGCAAAAAGAAATCAGCTGGTGGGCTGCTATATAGGTCTCGAGTCAGAACACCCTTCCATAGCTGTTGAAGTTCCTCCACAAGAGGCTCCATGAACAAATCAAAATCCTTTCTAGGACTTTTTTGGACCTGGGATGAGCAAGGCCATCATGTTGTTTGATTCTTTGGTGCAGACATTTGGAGGCATGTTGTAAGGGATAACAAGCACTGGCCACATGCTATATGTGGCGCCTGGTGGCCAAATGGGTTAAATCCGTGCAAGCTAAGCCAAGTCTAATGTTTCTCGGTCAAGAAAGAAACTCTTAGTGTTTATCATTGAAGCTTTTCCACTCACTACCATGAGATGGATGGCTCATTACATTCGATCTCTATACTCCTGGTTCCTAGAATGCCACAAGACATCCTCTCTTGTTTCAAAGATCATGAAACAACCTCTCGCAATCTTGGTGTAATTGGAAAATGTCTCGTAACATTATGAGGAATCCTCTTCACAAAGCATCGCCATCTTTCCATCTCAATGATTTGCATTTCGGCATTCACTTAAGTTGGCATAATCCTTCCTAATAGAACACAATTATTCTTACAAACATGTATCATATCATATCCAATTCCAACTGCACGAAGGAAATTCTTCATGTTACTGTAGTGTGTGGCAGCTCAAACGCATCTGGGAAAGATTTGCGGAAAGCAGCCAACATCGCATCGAATGATTTGTTGGTCATCCGCAGAAATGTCTTCACCTGAAGAAAGGTGACCATAGATGAGAATACTGACAGCTTATTTCACAGGGTGACAAAGAACGTTGCATTGTTCCAACATGCGGGCCCACCATTTTTCTTCTGCAGGTGAAAGTTCACGGAATGCACGAGCATTTCGTAGCATTGTTTCAATGTTGGTCAAACTCATCGCTCCGCCACCACCACCTCCTCCTCCTCTTCCACTGAGCATCAGGCAGATCAAGATGGTGATCTGCTGCTTCCACGTAGTCAATAACATTGATGTTCACAGCTTCACCATGATGAACCCACCTAGTATATGTGACCGACATCCCATGCAAGTGTAGATGATTTTGCACAGTTGGCTGGGGTCTTGTAACTGAATTCATACAACCGCTACATGGGCAGAGCACATCTGATTTCGGACCACCGTACTCAGCTCTGATAAAGTTCATGAAGTTTTCAACCCCCTCGACATATGCAGCGGAGAATCTTTGAGCAGAAGTTATCCAAGTCCTGTCCATCTCTTAGACTTACAAATTAGTTCTTCTACTAGATATTACAGAAAAACATATATGCTTTTTTATGAAGTCCAGAAAAAAATACCTAGGTCGATGTCTAAAGCTATGGCAAGATATTTGGACGAGAAGATCTAAGTAACGAAATATATGTAAAGCTAATTCAGCAAACAGATTTTAGTGCTAAATTATGGCAGGCTGTTTCAGCAGTCAATGAGGCCGAGCACACAGCCATCGAACTATCGAAGGCCATCGCAGCAACAAAGATTGAGTATAAAACGGTGTAGAGATATTTCTCCTAACAGATTGGCTACTAGACCATGGCAATCTACGTCACAATAAATATATGGCAAGATATTTTAGCAACTAATCGGCCTTGGCATGCCATCTTAGCTAAGCAGATTGAGTGCGAGCAGGCAAGGAAGCTTCTTAAGCGAGCATATTGACAGTAAACTACTTCAAACAAAGGAGATTAACAGCGTCTATCGGCTAACATTCAGCGCTACACCTACATGAACAGGGGCCTCGGTCTAGAATGCGACATCTTGTGGGAGAAGCTGACCGCCATGTGTCTCCACACTAACGCCGCCGGGTGGCGGCGCTGACCGCCGAGCGCCTCCCCAAGAACGTAGCCAGAGGTGGCGGTGCGGCTAGAGGACGACAGTCTACGAGAGCGTACTGTGGGAGCGAGAGGATCGCCGTGCGTCCCCTCGATGAACCGCAGCGGCGCGGCGGGGAGGGCGACTTTGGCGGAGCGAATGGAGTGGAGGGGGGGCGGGGGGAGGGTGATTTGGGGAATATTTGGCCGAAGGGCGGTTGAATCGGATTTGGGGGGAATTTTTGTGTGTGTGGGGGGGGGGGATTTTCGCGCGGTGGGCAGAGGGAGTTTGGCGCATGGTCGGTTTCTCCAAGTGCAGTCCCACGTGTCAGTGAAGAGGCAAGCCGAAGCGTGTTCCATTTGCATGAGCCATGTGCAGGACCGAACGTGTGTGGGGTGCAATGCGACCGCGACAGGAGTGCTGTGAGTGTACCGCCTTTTTTCCTTTTAAACTAGTAGGTGCTTCGCCCCCTAAAAAAATTGTTGCTTCGCGCGATCCATCGATACTACTACTAGTAATCCGGTAATCTCGACTAAAACGGCGCGGCCGGGTCTTTTTCCAGCGTGATATCTTTGGGGAGGTTGGCTTAGTTGGGTTTTTAGATTTGTCTCGGTTCAATAAAAAGCAGAGTTGGTGATGATGGTGTGCTGTCATCCTCCAATATAGGCCGTCCGATCTATATCTAACGGATAGGAAGGAAACTATGACAATTTACCGCACTCCTCTCCACATTTGCAGATAAGGCTTTCCCTCGTTCATCCTTTTCTCCCACAAGATCTTGATCTTCCGCAACGACGGGCATCTTGCTAGTACTCCCACAATATGTATATTATTGTGAAAGTTCATATACACCGGCTGAGATTAATGCAAACACGACAGATTTTCATTACATTTCCAACTTTTATAGGACAGAAAAAAAAAAAGAAACCCGACCCTAAACCTATTCTACGGCGGCGACCGACGTCCTCCATCTGCGATCTCTATGTACGGGGGCGGGGTTCAAGACTCGTGAAGTGAAGGTGCGGTCTCCGGTGAGGAAGAGTAGAACACGGGATACGGACCGGCCAGTTGGCACACCATGCCCTGCCGCCTCCCATGCCCTACTCATCCTCGGAGGATCCCCTGACCTCGGCGGTGCCGGAGGTTGGACGGTGGCAAGTAGGACGCGTGGCTGATGGTGCTCCCGTCGTCGGCCGCTAGCGTGGCCACTGCTTGTGCGGTCGCGTCCGCGTCCAGCTACGCCGCTATTGCGTCGCGAGAGGCGACTTGAGCGAGGGCGGCGACCTTGAGCTTCATCCTCGAAGACAAGCTCTCCCGTCAAGCGTTCGCACTTGAGGTCATGGCGGATGTGGAGCCAGGTAGGAGAACGATGTGCTATGGTGTGGAGGTTAGCTGGGCGTTGCCGCTTTAAGTAGCGCATTCCGGTGAGGCCAAGCGTCCGGGTGCGTCATTAAGTCGCCGGAGTTGGTTCCTCGGGCACCGAGCCTCTTAACGACGACATATGAACGGAGGGCATGAATGCGGGCAGCTGGCGCCGGCTGGGAACGCACCACGCGACGTCGCGAGGGATGAGGGCTTTGGTGTGCGAGGGTAGTCAGCTGCGGTCGTGGCAACATTGGAGATGCCCTTTGCTCAAATGCGATCCCTGCATGTCATTGAAAAAGCAAGACGACCCGGCATGGTCTCAGGTCCAGAGGATGCAGTTGGCGCGCTTACACCACTCATGACGCTGGCGTCACGGCGCCCCGTGCATCCTCGACGAGCCGAGTGTTGGGGTGTGTTTGGATTGTGGCCAAAGTGCACCTTACCAAAATTTTGGTCATACCCAAAGATTGGTCTTTGTTTGGATGGTTGCCATTTTTTTTGGCATGCCAATGTACTCTAGCCAACTCTAGTTCATTTTTCTTGCCAATGTCGGCCAAATCATGGGCAACCAATACCTTAACCAAAATTTTGGTCATGACCCAAAGATTGGTCTTTGTTTGGATGGTTGCCATTTCTTTGGCATGCCAATGAACTCTAGCCAACTCTAGTTCATTTTTCTTGCCAATGTCGGCCAAATCAAGGGCAACCAATACCTCAACCAAAATTTTGGTCATGACCCAAAGATTGGTCTTTGTTTGGATGGTTGCCATTTCTTTGGCATGCCAATGAACTCTAGCCAACTCTAGTTTCATTTTTCTTGCCAATGTCGGCCAAATCATGGGCAACCAATACCTCAACCAAAATTTTGGCTACCCAATGCTTTGATGGGGCAACCTTGGGCACAATCCAAACATAACGTTGGTCGTGCCACAGCACTAACGCCACCCTCGGCACACTGAAACCGACCGTGTCTAGCGACGATATGAGTGTGTCGCTCACCGCGGTCGCCGTGTCCAGAGGCGGTGCTGGAGCTGCGCCCCGTTGTTGGCCCCAACGACCCACATGAACGGTTGTCGGTGGCGAGGAGGTCGTGGGCCAGCCCCTCCATTGGACTAGTTTGCGCTGCGTCATCCCGACGGGTGTGCCCCACATGTCGGTTTCCCTGTTTTCCCGGCCATATTCGAGCGTCAGTGCTCCGTGTTGCGCATTAGGCCTTTCACTATGTAGGCCAAGCGAGACAACTTATTGTTTATTTGAGCCGTTCAAGTGTAATCATGTGGCGTTTGCTTATTTCTCATTCCTCTCCAACCCTCTTCTCCATCGATCATGTTGCCCTCCAGTCGAGTCCATCCTCCCGCATGCCTCATTTGAACACTCCGCCGAGTATCATTCGCATGTACCCACCCTAGTCCTCTTTCAATAGATCTCCGGACCCTGAGATGAAATCGAGAGGGAACGAGTGGGGGCGCGTGATACCTAAGGCGGATTCAAAATTTTGAACCGGTGATCATAGCATCCGCAAATCATATATAAAGGGTATTCAATGTTCGCTTGCTTTTGAACGTACAATATACTCCCTCCTATCCTTTCTATTTTACATATAAGTTTTATGTGTAGTCAAAGTATCTCTACTATGATAAAAAAGGTATGAACATTCAACAACGCCCAATCAATATTGTTAGATTCGTACGTACTCATAGATGTGTACTCGAGATGGTTTCCAATTTGACTATTGACAAGATTAATAGTACATGAGATGTATAATGTGAAAATTATATCACTGGAAACTCCTTTCACATACAAAATTGACCGTATGCTTTGTGTAAGTTGCATGTCATATATTATTACTCTAACATTTGGTCAAAGTTAGCCTCGAAAAACGCATTAGACCCTATATGCTTTGTGTAAGTTGCATGTCATATATAATTACTCTAACATTTGTGTAAGTTGCATGTCATATATTATAACTCTAACATTTGGTCAAAGTAGTATAGTGGAAGTCGATCCTCTGACATAGGTATCCCTGCCTTACCCTCCCTTTCGGTCACTTACTGGCGGACCCCATGCTTGCTAGGCCCGTATGTCAGTTACTCAATGGGTTCGCCACGTCAGGATCCTCATCCGTAGTATACTCCTCTGCTTTTTATTTACTCCGCATAAAATGGAGGGAGTGGTGGTATAATAAATGACGCGGGCGGGGGAGGGGGAGGGACGTCGGTTTGCTCTCAACTGCGGTCCCACAAGCGAGCGAAAACGCAAGACGAAGCGCGTTCCATTCGGTGAGCGACGTGGAGGGTCCAGCGTGCCGGGCTGCAATGCGAACGCGACAAGAGCGATGTACAGTCAAAACCGATTGACCGGTCGTCACCGGAATCACTTTTCACACCGTAACCTTTCGCCGCCGCCACGCCATCCACCGCCCTAAAACCACACCAAATCTCCAACCCATTCCCCACCTTTCGATCCCTAGCCCGCATCAAGCGTCCCCTAGTTCGCCGAAAGCCATGGTGTGCCACAAGATCACTTACTACAAGATGTCGACGCCGAGCGCCACGCAGAAATCACGGCAGCGTGTCGGCGCGCCACGCACCTCCGTTCCCAAGCTCGCTTTGCGGCGGGCCAATCCCCGAGTTCTCTGGAGCCAAGCTACGAGGAGGAAGAAGCCGATCCAATGTTCACGGAGGTCGCGGCGCAGAAGGCCCCCGATGGGTATGAGACGATGGACGTCGACTTCGTGCCGGCGTTCGAGTCCCCCATGGTGCAAGCGGACCAGCGGTTCAACATGGCGATACTAAAGGAGGACCGAGAGGCAGAGGCTCAACTCGACGGGAGCGCGCGCATGCCGCTGCCATCGAGGCTCTCCTGCAGGCGGAACCGGATGTCGTGGATGTGAACCGGGCGGCGGAGGCTCAACTTGAGGCGGAGCGCGCGGATGCCGCTGCCATCGAGGCCCTCCTGCAGGGTGAACCGGACGTCCTGGACATGAACCGGGCGGCAGAGGCTCGGCTCGACGCAGAGCGCGCGGATGCCGCTCTCATCGACGCCCTCCTGCAGGCGGAACCAGACGTCCTGGACTTGAACCGGGCGGCGGAGGCTCGACTCGACGCGGAGCGCGCGGATGCCGCTACCATCGAGGCCCTCCTGCAGGCGGAACCGGACGTCCTCGACTTGAACCGGGCTGTGCTCTCGTCCGTGCAGAGTGCCCACACGCTCCGCTTGAACGAGTAGCTGGAGGCCGAGGACAACAACGGTGCGGAGACACACGTCGTCAGCGACGGCTGGTTCGCGCCGGCAGCCAAAGACGACGAAGCCATCTCTTTCCGCGAGCAGTGATAGTTTTTCTTTATGTTGTTGTTTTTATGGATCTTTTGCTGTGTAAAAACATACTGTATTATATTTGTTATGCAAGTCGCCGACTTGGGTCGATCTACCATTTCAAAGCGGTTGGATGAATATCCTACGTCTCCTAACCCTTCTTTCCTTCTTCCTCACCTCTTCTTCTTCCCCAACAGACCACCCCACGGGCCTTACGGATACTCCCCAACATGCGGTTGGATAAACATACTCTATGAACGAAAATTGTGTGCCAGCGATAGGATGGCTGAGTTTGGTTTGTTCACATGCGACAAAGACGTGTCGATGAGGGTGCGTTCCCTTGGTTGGGTTTGCGGCGTCGAGGAAGCGACCGTGTGAGGGTGCGATCACGACCGCGACAGCCGTGCGCAAGTGTACCTCCTTCTCATTTTGAAAACTTTAGGCAAGCTTGGCAAAAATGTGTGGCGAAGTTTGGCAATGCAAGGCCTAGACCCGAACAGGATAAGTACATATGTACTAGGAGTACTAGTGTTAAAAAAGAAAGGCGGGGTTTTCCTTCGCGGGATTTAATCGATACAAATCCTCGTTTCACGTGTCAATTAATGTGTATTTTTTTCGAAAGACCAAAGAGCTAACAATCTCACTCCTCATCGCTTGATTAATGCAGCGCCATGCAAACCAACCTTCTCACTTCCGCATGCATGCAGAGGATATTAATGTCCTTGCTTGCTAACCCCATCTATTTTGCCTCGATTAGTGTTAGTGGCCCTTTGCAAATTGTAATTTTGATAATACTGGCCTTGTGTACAAAAAAAATGGAGGTAGTAACTATATTTGACTTCCTTCCCCATTGCGGTGACGTCGACGATTTTTTTTTGTGGTTTGGTGAAGTGCGTTCGATGGGGAACACCATTGAGGGAGACCACCGTAAGTCGTTCGCAAGTGCCGCCTGAAAGCCGAGACAACCGCCTTATTTGCATCCAGGAAGTCCTTTACTAGTACTACTACTAGGAGTACTAGTGCGGTGAGATGGTTTCACGAAGAAGACGATGGATAAGCGGAGTCAGCGAAGAGTGAAATGATGGTTGCTTCATCCGTGCTTTGTGATTTGATGCCTCACTGCTTTGTGATTTGTGATAGAAGGGACAGGGGAGTAGACTCTGTGCTCTATACTGTACATGCGTCCAAGCATGAGAGAAAGAGGAGAGACGTTGCATTTTTCTATTCCTTCAATCAATCAATCAGGGAGCTTCGGTTCCATCTTTTTGGCTTTGGCAACACCATCCACAATGGTTCCCATGATGTCAAAAGCTATTTTCACAGTTGGCTACACATTATGGATGCCCTTAACCGTACCACTTGGTTTTGCTCCTGTGTGCTATCTATACAAATCTCAATTATATTGATCTAAAAAATTATAGAATCAAGATTAGTAAAAAGGAGGTGATTTTGCCGCGCGGATGGCGGTTTGCTAACATGCGGTCCCACGTGTCAGTGCTTTACCAAGCTGATCCGCGTCCCACATGAGGCGTAACAATGGCGTAAGCAACACGTGGTTAAGTTGAAGAAGATGAGGGAGAAGCGGATTCAGCAACGAGTGAAAATGATGGTTGCTTCGCCCCTCGAACTTCTTTTTAGCATTATTACTTTGTCCCTCCAACTTAAGCTGCGGGAAAGGTGCAGCTTTGTGATTTGACGCCTCATTGCTCATTACTACGCCGGGCGCCATGACTGGGTGCTTCACCCCGCTGCTCGCATCTGTATTCGGTATGGCACGTTGACCCGTAGCTTGATGTCCCACATGTCGGAGAAAGGGAGTAGAAGATTTATGAAAGCAAGCGCCCACTCTTACGACGGAGGAGTAGATTTACACGACGGCCCAAAGTTGAACTGTCACTTGTACTGTATAGTACTATGGTTTTGCTGTTTCGCACGATCCATCGATACAAACCCGATTAAATAGGAAAAGGGCGGGATTTTTCCCGCGTGGTAGATGATACTGACCATACATTTCAAATGCAATTTTAATGTATGCAAATTGAATAATTATAAGTAACAATATGATATCTAGTAAAACTAAAAACACATATGATTTATTGTGTTAGAGTGTAGTAGTAGTGCTGTATTGCATAGTTGTTAGATGTAACATGCGAGAACGTGTAGAGATGTAGTTTTGGAGGGCCTACAGGGAGAAAAGCGTAATACGGTCACCGAACTTCATAATAAGCTGATTACGGTCACTATATACATTATGCGGTGATTATCCGGTCACTTGCTCACAGTTCAGCATCGGATTGCACTGTGTTGACCAGCCAAATAGTCTGCGTGGCGCCATGTGGACTAGTTAAATTGACCACGTTCCTTGTGGGTCCCACCTATCAGTTCGCATAGGGAAAAGGTCAGATAAACACAAATTTATGCAGGCACGACAAGGTTCCAACCCGTGCGCGGGAATCACCTGGTTGTGTATGTGTCTGTCAGGGCATGATGTGTGCGCATGCACGTGTAGGTTGAGCACTTGAGCATGAGAGTGTGTGTTGGTCGTGTGGTGTACTGGTGTGTGCATGCATGCGTGCGTGTGTGCGTGTGAGTGTTGTGTGCGTGTGGGGCTGCGTGTGTACGTGTGAGTGTTGCGTGCGTGCGTGGGTGCATGTGTTTGTGTGAGTGTTGCGTGGATGCAGTTCATGTGCATGCGTGCGTGTGTGTATAATCACCACACCAGCTCCTGTGTGTTAAAACAGATGGCTGAGCATACCAATACAAGGCCACCTTGTCCGCTGTGCCCGCGGTCATGACTTCGAACCACCGTCAAAATATTTTTGTCGTTTGTTTTCATTCTTACTAGCAAGATGCCCGTGTGTTGCACGTAACATCAAGATGCATTTGTATGACTTGTTTATCTTGTGAGAGAAAAGGATGAACGAGGGAAGGCCTTATTTGCAAATGTGGAGAGGTGTGTGGGTACATTTTGCAAAATTGCCATAGTTTCTTTCCTATCCGTCGATATAAATCGGACGGCCTATATTGCAGGATGGCAGGCACACCATCATCACCAACTCGGTTTTTATAAGAGTGTATTTTATGTATTTTATAAGAGTGTAGATGTAGAGTAGATACAAGTCGACTGGTGGGCACGATGGTAGTGAGATAATGGATGCAACACTAGAGGTGCCACGTGGAGCGTTTAACTAGTCAACTAGTCATGTCATGAGAAAATACAGAGTTGTACGTTGAGCCTGCGGATCGTATAATAACCACTAAACATAAACGGTGACCGTAATGAGTGGATTATGAAGTCCAATGTATGTATCGTGCTTTCGCTTCAAATACATTGATCGTCATTGCATATATCGCGAGAGAAAGATGAAACACGCGTGAATTTTCTGGGGGCTTACTTCTAGAGGACCTGGAGATAGTTTTGTGTGCATACGTGAAAGGGGCGATGTGGGGGTGTATGCGATGGAGAGAGAGATGCTCTTCGTTTCTCTTTATTATGACTAAATTTGTATATAATATAAAAATATACAAATTCACAGTGCGGAATAAATATCATTGTGGGCATCATGCAATGAAATTAGTGTTCGTACTCCTCCATATAACTTTGTAATGTTGTATATATGTAGAAACTCTAAAATAACTTTTGGGCCACACTTTATTCAAACGGAATGTTGTATGCGAAATAAACGTGAAGAGAGGGCTCTTTAGATCAATGGGGTACGTGATGTAACATGTGTGAATGTGTAGTTGATGCATTTGGCGGGGCCTAGAGAGGTATGTGTGTGTATTACGTATTCGAGAGAGGCATGGATAGAGGGGCCGACGGGGGGCGTGGGAGAGATAGCACGAGAAATGAGAGTGGTCTAGAGAGAGAGACGAATATGACGTCACGACAAGAGATTCCATTCCCTTGAGTGTGAATATGCAGGGTGGAGGGAATAGAGGCACCAGGAGAAATTTCCTGTGTGTGTGGTGTTTGTGTTGGTATGTGTGGGTGTGAGAAGATAATGAGACGTGGGGGCAGAGGGTGTGTCACCGCGTGAGGTCCGTGGGTCGAGGTGAGGCCCTTCATTCGCTTCCGCCCTGCGCCACATTGGTCGGCCCATGACACATTTAGGAAGACCCATGGATGACTAGTCGTACAAGACAAAGATAGCAGAATTGTGAAGGACTCTGTGTCCACTGACAAAGCCGTCTAGGATTCGTAACCCTAGGTTCTCGGACTAGGTAACCCCTTTATCTCTAATATTACTATTCATCCAACCTAACTTTAAGGGGCATCCTATAGAATGCTCTGCTAGAATCATACTCGTCGATTAGGAAGAGAGGTGTGAGACAATGCGTGAGAGACAGACGTAAAGATAATGTGCGTATATGAGACACGTAGGCAGGTCCATGTATATAGAAAGGGTCGATGAGGATTGTGCGTGTGTTTGTTTGCGAGAGGAAGAGTGCTTGTGATAAAGGTTAGTGAAAACAGTTGTAAATGGTTACGAGAGGGAGGGAGGGTTATATCTAGAGCATGTGTGTGAGAAAGACACCTCAAGAGAGAGTGTGTGAGCATGTGTGAGAGACCACCGATGGAGAGTGAAACTACACATAAAAGACTGCTCTACACATTGATTAAAGATATAAATTGTATCCAAATATTAGGATGGGATCATGATATTTGCAATTCACGTAAGGAGCGGTCATTGATCCATCAGACATCTAGATTCTATCGAATTTGAGCATGTCTATGTTATTATTCGACACAATTGATCCACATAGTTAGTATATTGAACTCTGCACAATGCATCGCTTTAGCAATCGAATATAAACGTGAGTATAGTTCATGTTGTGTGTGTAAAGCACATTATACATAATGAAAGTTACACAATGGACATTATAAATAGCTACATATGAACTAGCATACATTTGAATTCAACTTAAGGTGGTTTAAAAAATCTAATTCAACATGAAGTCCATTCAATTATTTGAATTTGATATCATGGCATTTGTAAACCATACCTAAATTATGGGGGCATCACCAATCTTTGCTCTGATTTTGTACATAATAGCGTATGTAGTCGTGTACAAAATAGATTCAAATTTAGCTCCTCCATTCCAAAATAATCGTAGTTATAGGATTTTCAAGTGTCAAAATTTCAAATAGAAGCGGATAATTTAATGAGGTTTTCAAACATACAAGGTCAAATATAACGTTGTCTATTTAGGTCAATCCTCATAGTTCAAGAGTACTCTAAACGTGAATGCTTGTGTTTCAAAATTTGAACAAAGCGCCAAAAGAGCCTCTACTTGCCCGAAACCGCGTGGAGACCAATGTTTGGTAGTACAAGGAAATTACTTTTCTAATAACTCCGACCCGTGAAACCCGCCGCCCGACGTCCAAAGGTCTAAACTGGGTAGGTTTGTAGCTTCATCTAGACGCCACGCAACCGCCTCAAAAACATTCATACACACTGCCGCTTAGCACACATGCGCTGTCAAATCGCCCCGCCCACTATTTGGGACACCTGAGATTACCATCGCACTTCCCGACCCGCAAGAGGTCCGAATTTAAGAGGGGGCAAAGTTTGTACTTTCCCCAAATTTCAAACAAGCGCTGCCCCATCTTCTGCTCAAAAGCCAAAACAAGCGCGTTCTGCATCAAACATGGTTCCCCCACCCGTCCGATTCCCCATTCGTACTCGTGGCACCAAAACTACCTCTCCACCAGCCGCGAAACCCGACATCCTGCGCCCACCACCCCATCCCACCCATCAACCGCCGCCTCCTCCATCACGCCGAGCCGATAACCCGCGCCGCCGCCCACCGCAACCTCAATCGCAACGCCTCCACGGCTAGTAGTTGAAGCCGAGGCCGAGCCGTCCCGCATTCGGTGCCAGTTCAACCACGCCGCCCCACGCCACCGCTGCCGCTCCAACTTCGCCACCCTCCGCCGCATCGGAGTTGTTCCTGCTACGCCGTCCTTTGCCGCCTCGGATCTGCTTCCCCTCCGCCGACATACGGCCACGGCAACAAGTCAACAATTTGGCCATGGGTTCGTCCAAGCCTGCACCCTCCAGAACATTGGTTTCCCCCGTAAAAATAAGAAGATCGGTGCGACATGTGGAGGTGACCACACCGGCAACCGAAGAAGGTACTCCTCTTCCCTTATTCGTGCAAATCTTACGTCTCTACTTGTACGCTATTCATCCCACAGAAGACACTAGTTGACCGCTTCTTCTTGATACTAGATGTTCCTGGTAACTCGCGATGCACAAGGTTTCTCCTCATGTACTATTTCACCTTATCTAGAGGTCCGTCGCCCCCCTGAATTTCAATTTCTGGCAAGTTGATTCCCAATTAACGGAAGCATTCCCGCGTAATGCGCTAGTACGACTATTACACCGGGAAGCAGCTTTGGTGTTTATCTTAGGGGCGTGTGCGGCCTAAGGCCATCGGCGCCCGATCCGGAGGTCGGCTGGATTAAAGGGATGGCCTGGGCGCCGCCAAGCACGGCCGTGGTGTGAGGTCGATGGGAGGGCGGGCGGTGGAGGCAGGGGTCCGGGCCGGTGGTCTGGCGGTTCGAGAAAGATCACAACAAGGATCGGCGGGAGGTAGACGAAGGCCATCTACTCGTTCCTTATAGATCGGACGATTCATAAAAAATCGATCGACCTATTTATTTTTAGTCGATCGTTATCTTGATAGGACCACATGTGGTGGTGTCTTTGGAGGAGTACCTGCATTTCCTGTGCTCATATATTACAAAATCATACGGAGTAGAATCTAATTTTGTTTGCCATGCAATATTGTAAGGCTATCATATGTCTCCTATCATTTATTTTTCAGCCACCTGCTATCTGCTACTTTTACAGTGCACTACTTCTGTACACACTTCACCCATACTCTCACTATTGTGTTTTTATGCAAGGGTATTTCAGACCCTGCCTTCACACAAGAAGGAAAGAGAAGATAGAAGTCCCTCCAGCATGGTACGCGGCTAGGCCAGACACGTTTCAAGACTTTAAAAGGGTGTAGTGTCAGCAGATGGAGACGGGGAACGTAGCTCTGGAGTTGATGATCTCGCTCGCCATGAACCAACATCCCAGGTGCTTGCTTTAACTTCACGGTGTCATATGTGGTTGCATGTTGCATATGGTGTCTAGCTTGTATTCGAAAGGTCAAGTCGGTCTTTATCAAGATAAGGAAAGATATTTTTACATGAACCACCATCCCAGAGCACCGAAGACAAATAGTTAGTCGTAGTAATCGGCCGAGCCAAAGGACAAGCCCAACAAAGATAGGCATCGCCTGGAAGCCAACTAAAAAGCTGTGATGGTGGCGAAGCAGCCCACCTCCCACCAGGATCTCAGGTCCTAGATGATCATGCTCACCATTCCAGCCGGATGTCTAGCTTGTATTGCTTCCAATTTGGTTAAATTGCATCTGCTTAGCTTACACATTATACCTTTGAATCTGACATGCCTTTCTGTTTTTGGTACATACTAGTACATCTGTGTATTAACCATGTTCTTACATCAAACTAATGTTCTTGTGTACCCCTCATCAATCACTTATGACGAGGCAGGCAGGCAAGGGGACTACTCATTTAAAGAATGTCGCGTCAGCCTCCCGACATGATTCTCAAGAAACAGAAATGCTAGATGAAGATAGTGAACGTAGCTCTGTAGTTGATTACAGCATTTCCCCTACACTAGCATCGCAGGTGCTTGCTCTAACTTGGCAGCGTGATATGTGGTTGCATGTTGCATATGGTGTCTAGATTGTAATTCTTCCAATCTGGTTAAACTGCATGTGCTAGTCTGCTTAGCTTATAGTACATTATACCTGTTAATGTGACATGCCTTCCTATATTTAGTACATAGTACATCTGTCTATTAAGCATGTCCTTACATAAAAATATTGTTTTTTTGTATCCCGCGTCAATCAATATGACGAGACACCTTTAGTATATGCAATGCGATATTAGTTGCATCTTTCATATGATTTATAGCATGGGATGCTTCTAATTTGTTGAAATTCCATTTATGATGGGATGCTTTTAACTTGGCAGAGTCATATTGGTTACATCTTTCATGTGGTGTCTACCTTGCATTGCTTCTTATTTGCTGGAATGGTTTCTGCTTAGTTTACACAAACAGTTGTGAACATGCCATGTCGTCCTGTTTTTCATACATATTCCATCCTGGTATCATGTGTTTGCCTTACATCAAAGTAGTGATTGTCAGTATCATGCATGAATGAGTTCTGAAGAGAGAATTTTATTGCTTTTTGTTGTCGGTTTTACTTGACAATTCAAAATCAATAAAGCGGAAGGAAGTTAGCAAGGCAGCGGATAAAGGCGCTCCTTCCGAACGGAGGGCCTCTATAGTTTCTACTCCTCCACACCCCCAAGATGATTTCCAAGACAACACATGCATAGACACTCAACAAAGTTGTGTTTATGATGAGCACGTCTCCCCTAGTGCAGCATCACTGGTGCTCCCTCTAACTTGGCACTATTATATGTGGTTGGATGTTATGTGTGATGTCTAGCTTGTATTGCTTCTAATTTTGTTGAATTCCACCTGCTTACTTTACACATTATACTTGAATAAGACACGTGTTCATGTTTCTAGAACATACAATATCTGTCTATCACTGTTGGAAATATGCCCTAGAGGCAATAATAAAAGCATTATTATTATATTTCCTTGTTCATGATAATTGTCTTTTATTCATGCTATAACTGTATCATCCGGAAATCGTGATACACGTGTGAATACATATACCACAATACGTCCCTAGTGAGCCTCTAGTTGACTAGCTCGTTGGTCAACAGATAGTCATGGTTTCGACTATGGACATCGATGTCATTGACAACGGGATCACGTCATTAGGAGAATGACGTGATGGACAAGACCCAACCCTAAGCATAGCACAAGATCGTGTAGTTCGCTTTGCTAGAGCTTTTCCAATGTCAAGTATCTCTTCCTTAGACCATGAGATCGTGTAACTCCCGGATACCGTAGGAGTGCTTTGGGTGTACCAAACGTCACAACGTGAATCGGGTGACTATAAAGGTGCACTAGGTGTATCTCCGAAAGTGTCTGCGGGTTGACACGGATCGAGGCAGGGATTTGTCACTCCGTATGACGGAGAGGTATCACTGGGCCCACTCGGTAGTGCATCATCATAATGAGCTCAAAGTGACCAAGTGTCTGGTCACGGGATCATGCATTATGGTACGAGTAAAGTGACTTGCCGGTAACGAGACTGAACGAGGTATTGGGATACCGACGATCGAGTCTCGTGCAAGTAACATACCGTCTGACAAAGGGAATAGTATACGGGGTTGCTTGAATCCTCGACATCGTGGTTCATCCGATGACATCATCGAGGAGCATGTGGGAACCAACATGGGTATCCAGATCCCGCTGTTGGTTATTGACCTGAGAGCGTCCCGGTCATGTTCGCATGTCTCCCGAACCCGTAGGGTCTACACACTTAAGGTTCGGTGACGCTTAGGGTTATTAGGAAGACTTGTATGTGATTACCGAAAGTTGTTCGGAGTCCCGGATGAGATCCCGGACGTCACGAGGAGTTCCGGAAGGGTCCGGAGGTAAAGATTTATATATGGGAAGTTGTCAAACGGACACCGGAAGAGTTTCGGGTCATATCGGTATTGTGGAGGGGCCACCGGAAAGGTTCCGGAGGACCACCGGGAGGGGCCACCCCTCCCGGGGGGCCACTTGGGCTGCGTGGGAGGCAGCCAGCCCCTGGTGGGCTGAGCGCACCCCCTCCCCTTGGGCCCATGCGCCTAGGGTTGAGGGGGGAACCCTAAGGGGGGCGCCCCCCCTTGCTTGGGGGGCAAGCCCTCCCTTGCCCCCCTCTAGATGCATCTAGAGGCCGCCCTCCTCCCTTCCCTATAAATAGAGGGGTAAGGGAGGGCTGCAACACACAATTGAAGGCGCAGCCCTCCCTCCCCAACACCTCTCCTCCTCCGCAAGGCGCTTGGCGGCCCCGCCGAGAATCACACTCCATCATCATCACGCCGTCGTGCTGCTGTTGGAGCCATCTTCCTCAACCTCTCCTTCCTCCTTGCTGGATCAACACGGAGGAGACGCGTTGCATTACCATACGTGTGTTGAACGCGGAGGTGCTGTCCGCTCAAAGCACTTGGTCATCGGTGGTCCGAGTACGACTCCATCATCACCATCCCCTCGAAAGCTTCCGCACGCGATCTACAAGTGGTATGTAGATGCAAACTCACTCCCTTGACTCGTTGCTTAGATGAACTCATAGATGGATCTTGGTGAAACCGTAGAAAAAAATTTAATTTTCTGCAACATTCCCCAACAGTGGCATCATGAGCTAGGTCTATGCGTAGTTCTCTATTGCACGAGTAGAACACAATTTTGTTGTGGGCGTAGAACTTGTCAACTTGCTTGCCGCTACTAATCTTATCTTGCTTCTGCGGTATTGTGGGATGAAGCGCCCGGACCAACCTTACACGCACGCTTACGTGAGACCGGTTCCACCGACTAACATGCACTAGTTGCATAAGGTGGTCAAGGGTGTCTGCTTTCTCCCACTTTAGTTGGAGCGGATTCGATGAAAAGGGTCCTTATGAAGGGTAAATAGAAGTTGACAAGATCACGCCAGGTTATTCATAGGTAAGAAAACGTTCTTGCTAGAACCCAATTGCAGCCACGTAAAAGATGCAACAACAATTAGAATACGCCTAACTTGTTTTTGCAGCAATTGTCATGTGATGTGATATGGCCAAGTTGTGATGAATGATGAATGACATATTGTGATGTATGAGATCATGTTCTTGTAATAGGAATCACGACTTGCATGTCGATGAGTATGACAACCGGCAGGAGCCATAGGAGTTGTCTTTATTTTGTATGACCTGCGTGTCATTGAAGAACACCATGTAAATTACTTTACTTTATTGCTAAACGCGTTAGCCATAGAAGTAGAAGTAGTCGCTATGCGTGACAACTTCATGAAGACACGATGATGGAGATCATGATGATGGAGATCATGGTGTCATGCCGGTGACAAGATGATCATGGAGCCCGAAGATGAAGATCAATGGAGCTTTATGATATTCGCCATATCATGTCACTACTATATAATTGCATGTGATGTTTATTATGTTATATGCATCTTGTTTACTTAGAACGACGGTAGTAAATAAGATGATCCCTTACAAAATATCAAGAGGTGTTCTCCCTAACTGTGCACCGTTGCTAAAGTCCGTCGTTTCGAAGCACCACGTGATGATCGGGTGTGATCGATCCTCACGTTCACATACAACGGGTGTAAGACAGTTTTACACATGCAAAACACTTAGGGTTAACTTGACGAGCCTAGCATGTACAGACATGGCCTCGGAACACGGAGACCGAAAGGTCGAACACGAGTCATATGGAATATACGATCAACATGAGAATGTTCACCGACAATGACTAGTCCGTCTCACGTGATGATCGGACACGGCCTAGTCGACTCGGATCGTGTAACACTTAGATGACTAGAGGGATGTCTAATCTGAGTGGGAGTTCATTTAAATAATTTGATTATATGAACTTAATTATCATGAACTTAGTCTAAAACTTTTGCATAATATGTCTTGTAGATCAAATGGCCAACGCTCATGTCAACTTGAACTTCAACGCGTTCCTAGAGAAAACCAAGCTGAAAGATGACGGCAAAGAACTATACGGATCGGGTCCAGAATTTGAGGATCATCCTCATAGCTGCCAGGAAACAATATGTCCTAGAAGGACCGCTAGGTGACGCTCCGTCCCTGCAGAACCAAGACATTATGAATGCTTGGCAGTCTCGTCCGATGATTACTCCCTCGCTCAGTGCGGCATGCTTTACGACTTAGAACCGGGCTCCAAAAGCGCTTTTGAGCATCACGGAGCATATGAGATGTTCGAGGAGCTGGAACTAGTTTTCCAAGCTCACGCCGGTCGAGAGATATGACATCTCCGACAAATTCTATAGTTGTAAGATGGAGGAAAATAGTTCACAAGGAGCACATACTCAAGATGTCCGGGTTGCACAACCGTATGGCCCAAATTTGAATATTAACCTCCCTGATGAGGCGGTCATTGACAGAATCCTTCAGTCGCTCCCACCAAGCTACAAGAGCTTTGTGATGAACTACAATATGCAGGGGATGGTAAAGACTATTCCTGAAGTATTCTCTATGCTAAAGTTAGCAGAGGTTGAAATCAAGAAAGAACATCAAGTGTTGATGGTCAATAAGACCACTAAGTTCAAGAAGGGCAAGGGCAAGAAGAACTTCAAGAAGGACGGCAAGGAGGTTGCCGCGCCTGCAAGCAAGTTGCCGGAAGAAGTCAAAGAATGGACCCAAGCACGAGACCGAGTGCTTTTATTGCAAGGGGAAGGGTCACTGGAAGCGGAACCGCCCCAAATACTTACCGGATAAGAAGGCCGGCAACACCAAAGGTATATTTGATATACATGTAATTGATGTGTACCTTACCAGTACTCGTAGTAACTCCTGGTTATTTGATACCGGTGCCGTTGCTCATATTTGTAACTCACAGCAGGAGCTGCGGAATAAGCGGAGACCGGCGGTTACGAGGTGATGCTTGGCGTCGGGAATGGTTCCAGAGTCGATGTGATCGCCGTCGCACGCTACCTCTACATTTACCTACGGGATTAGTTTTGAACCTTAATAATTGTTATTTGGTGCCAAGTTTGAGCATGAACATTGTATCTGGATCTCGTTTAATGCGAGATGGCTACTCATTTAAATCCGAGAATAATGGTTGTTCTATTTATATGAGAGATATGTATGATGGTCATGCTCCGATGGTCAATGGTTTATTCTTAATGAATCTCGAGCGTAATGTTACACATGTTCATAGCGTGAATACCAAAAGATGTAAAGTTGATAACGATAGTCTCACATACTTGTGGCAATCGCCGCCTTTGGTCACATTGGTGTCAAGCGCATGAAGAAGCTCCATGCCGATGGACTTTTGGAGTCTCTAGATTATGAATCATTTGACACATGCGAACCATGCCTCATGGGCAAGATGACCAAGACTCCGCTTCTCCTAACAATGGAGCGAGCAACCAACTTGTTGGAAATCATACATACCGATGTGTGCGGTCCAATGAGTGTTGAGGCTCACGGAGGATATCGTTATGTTCTCACTCTCATAGATGACTTGAGTAGATATGGGTATGTCTACTTGATGAAACACAAGTCCGAGACCTTTGAAAAGTTCAAGGAATTTCAGAATGAAGTAGAGAATCAACATGACCGAAAGATAAAATTCTTACGATCGGATCGTGGAGGAGAATATTTAAGTCACGAATTTGGTACACACTTAAGAAAATGTGGAATCGTTTCACAACTCACGCCGCCTGGAACACCTCAACGTAACGGTGTGTCCGAACGTCGTAATCGCACTCTATTGGATATGGTGCGGTCTATGATGTCTCTTACCGATTTACCGCTATCATTTTGGGGATACGCTCTAGAGACAGCTACATTCACTTTAAATAGGGCACCGTCTAAATCCGCTGAGACGACACCGTATGAATTATGGTTTGGGAAGAAACCTAAGCTGTCGCTTCTAAAAGTTTGGGGATGCGATGCTTATGTCAAGAAACTTCAACCCGAAAAGCTCGAACCAAGTCGGAAAAATGCGTCTTCATAGGATACCCTAAGGAAACCATAGGGTATACCTTCTACTTAAGATCCGAGGGCAAGATCTTTGTTGCCAAGAACGGATCCTTTCTGGAAAAGGAGTTTCTCTCGAAAGAAGTAAGTGGGAGGAAAGTAGAACTCGATGAAGTACTACCTCTTGAACGGAATAGTAGTGCAGCTCAGGAAAATGTTCCTGTGATGCCTACACCGACTGAAGAGGAAAATAATGATGATGATCAGGGTACTTCGGATCAAGTTGCTACTGAACTTCGTAGGTCCACAAGGACACGTTCCGCACCAGAGTGGTACGGCAACCCCGCCCCGGAAATCATGTTGTTAGACAATGGTGAACCTTCGAACTATGAAGAAGCGATGGCGGGCCCAGATTCCAACATGGCTAGAAGCCATGAAATCCGAGATAGAATCCATGTATGAAAACAAAGTATGGACTTTGATTGACTTGCCCGATGATCGGCGAGCGATAGAAAACAAATGGATCTTTTAGAAGAAGACAAACGCGGATGGTGATGTCACCATCTATAAAGCTCGACTTGTCGCTAAGGGTTATCGGCAAGTTCAAGGGATTGACTACGATGAGACTTTCTCTCCCGTAGCGAAGCTTAAGTCCGTCCGAATCATGTTAGCAATTGCCGCATACTATGATTATGAGATATGGCAGATGGACGCCAAAACAGCTGCTCCTTAACGGTTATCTTAAGGAAGTGCTGTATATGATGCAGCCGGAAGGTTTTGTCGATCCTAAGAACGCTAACAAAGTATGCAAACTCCAGCGATCCATTTATGGGCTGGTGCAAGCATCTCGGAGTTGGAACATTCGCTTTGATGAGATGATCAAAGCGTTTGGGTTTATGCAGACCTATGGAGAAGCCTGCGTTTACAAGAAAGTGAGTGGGAGCTCTGTAGCATTTCTCA
Organism: Aegilops bicornis; assembly: GCA_021605145.1. Lineage (NCBI taxonomy): Eukaryota > Viridiplantae > Streptophyta > Magnoliopsida > Poales > Poaceae > Aegilops > Aegilops bicornis. The sequence continues at coordinate 670,304,921 of CM038673.1, read as the reverse complement.
TATTATATGTAGATGACATACTTTTGATGGGAAATGATATAGAATTCTTGGACAGCATTAAGGCTTACTTGAATAAGTGTTTTTCAATGAAGGACCTTGGAGAAGCTGCTTATATATTAGGCATCAAGATCTATAGAGATAGATCGAGACGCCTCATAGGTCTTTCACAAAGCACATACCTTGATAAGATTTTGAAGAAGTTCAAAATGGATCAGTCCAAGAAGGGGTTCTTGCCTGTATTGCAAGGTGTGAGATTGAGCTCGGCTCAATGCCCGACCACGCAAAAGATAAAGAAGAGATGAGTGTCATCCCCTATGCTTCAGCCCATAGGATCTATTATGTATGCCATGCTGTGTACTGCACCTGATGTAAACCTTGCCGTAAGTTTGGTAGGAAGGTACCAAAGTAATCCCGCAAGGAACACCGGACAGCGGTCAAGAATATCCTAAAGTACACGAAAAGGACAAAGGACATGTTTCTCGTTTATGGAGGTGACGAAGAGCCTGTCAGAAGGGTTACGTCGACGCTTAGCTTCGACACAGATCTGGATGACTCTAAGTCACAAACCGGATACGTGTATATGTTGAATGGTGGAGCAAGAAGCTGCAGCTGCAAGCGAAAGCGCCGTATGGATCTACATGTGAAGCGGAGTACATGGCAGCCTCGGAGGCAGCACATGAAGCAATTTGGGTGAAGGAGTTCCTCACCGACCTAGGAGTCATACCCAATACGTTGGGGCCGATCAAACTCTTCGGTGACAACACTGGAGCTATTGCACTTTCCAAGGAGCCCAGGTTTCACAAGAAGACCAGGCACATCAAGCGTCGCTTCAACTCCATCCGTGAAAATGTTCAGGATGGAGACATAGAAATTTGTAAAGTGCATACGGATCTGAATGTCGCAGATCCGTTGACTAAACCTCTTCCGCGGGCAAAACATGATCAACACCAGAACTCTATGGGTGTTCGATTGATCACAATGTAACTAGATTATTGACTCTAGTGCAAGTGGGAGACTGTTGGAAATATTATTATATTTCCTTGTTCATGATAATTGTCTTTTATTCATGCTATAACTGTATCATCCGGAAATCGTGATACACGTGTGAATACATAGACCACAATACGTCCCTAGTGAGCCTCTAGTTGACTAGCTCGTTGGTCAACAGATAGTCATGGTTTCGACTATGGACATCGATGTCATTGACAACGGGATCACGTCATTAGGAGAATGACGTGATGGACAAGACCCAACCCTAAGCATAGCACAAGATCGTGTAGTTCGTTTTGCTAGAGCTTTTCCAATGTCAAGTATCTCTTCCTTAGACCATGAGATCGTGTAACTCCCGGATACCGTAGGGAGTGCTTTGGGTGTACCAAACGTCACAACGAATCGGGTGACTATAAAGGTGCACTACAGGTATCTCCGAAAGTGTCATTGGGTTGACATGGATCGAGACAGGATTTGTCACTCCGCATGACGGAGAGGTATCACTGGGCCCACTCGGTAGTGCATCATCATAATGAGCTCAAAGTGACCAAGTGTCCGGTCACGGGATCATGCATTACGGTACGAGTAAAGTGACTTGCCGGTAACGAGACCGAACGAGGTATTGGGATACCGACGATCGAAGTCTCGCAAGTAACATACCGTCGACAAAGGGAATAGTATACGGGTTGCTTGAATCCTCGACATCATGGTTCATCCGATGACATCATCGAGGAGCATGTGGGAACCAACATGGGTATCCAGATCCCGCTGTTGGTTATTGACTGAGAGCGCCGGTCATGTTCAGATGTCTCCGAACCCGTAGGGTCTACACACTTAAGGTTCGGTGACGCTTAGGGTTATTAGGAAGACTTGTATGTGATTACCGAATGTTGTTCGAGTCCCGGATGAGATCCCGGACGTCACGAGGAGTTCAAAGGGTCCGGAGGTAAAGATTTATATATGGGAAGTTGTCAAACGGACACCGGAAGAGTTTCGGTCATATCGGTATTGTGGAGGGGCCACGGAAAGGTTCCGGAGGACCACCGGAGGGGCCACCTCCTGGGGGCCACTTGGGCTGCGTGGGAGGCAGCCAGCCTCGGTGGGCTGAGCGCACCCTCCCCTTGGGCCCATGCGCCTAGGGTTGAGGGGAACCCCAAGGGGGCGCCTGCTTGGGGGCAAGCCCTCCCTTGGCCGCCCCTCTAGATGCATCTAGAGGGGCCGCCTCCTCCCTTCCCTATAAATAGAGGGTAAGGGAGGCTGCAACACACAATTGAAGGCGCAGCCCTCCCTCCCCAACACCTCTCCTCCTCAAGGCGCTTGGCTGAAGCCCTCGCCGGAGAATCACACTCCATCATCATCACGCCGTCGTCTGCTGTTGGAGCCATCTTCCTCAACCTCTCCTTCCTCCTTGCTGGATCAAGACGGAGGAGACGCGTCTGCACTGCACGTGTGTTGAACGCGGAGGTGCTGTCCGTTCAGCACTTGGTCATCGGTGGTCCGAGTACGACTCCATCATCACCATCCCCTCGAAAGCTTCCACACACGATCTACAAGTGGTATGTAGATGAAAACTCACTCCCTTGACTCGTTGCTTAGATGAACTCATAGATGGATCTTGGTGAAACCGTAGAAAAAAATTTAATTTTCTGCAACGTTCCCCAACAATCACACCATGTTCTTACATCAAATTACTACTGTTGTGTAACCTGCATCAATCACTTATCATAAGACATGTTTGACTTCAGAGTGTGATAAAGGTTACATCTCACATTCTTTTCTATCTTGTACTACTAATTTGTTGAAATGGCACTTATGACGAGACAGTTTTAACTTGGTAGAGTGGTATTCGTTGCATCTTTCATATGGTGTCTAGCTTTCATTGCTTCTAATTTGTTGAAATGCCTTCTCCTTAGTTTACATATCATAAGATGTGAATATGCAATGCTATGAATATGCAATGGCACTAATGACGAGAGACCTCTAACATGGTAGTGTGATGTTGTTTGCATCTTGCATATGATTTATTTCTTGTACTGCTTCACATTTGTTTAAACGCCATTTATGATGAGACACCGTTAACTTGGCAGAGCGATATTTGTAGCATCTTTCATATGGTGTCTACCTTCCATTGCATTGCTTCTAATTTGGTGAAATGTCTTCTTCTTAGTTTACTCATCATAGTTCTTGTTATCTCTTCCGTCCTGTTTTTAATACATATTACATACTCCTATCATGTGGTTGTCTAACATCAAAGTTCAGTTCATCTCAAGATCACGCACCAATTTGTTCTGAAGAACTAAATTGTTATTCGTTTTTCTTGTCGGCTTGACTTAACATGGCACAGAGAAAGAGGAACAAACACAGAATGGCAGGTAATGAGAAGCAGATGAATCCTGTAGATTTTGCTGGTACTGATGGTGCAATAGAAGGTCAAAGTCCAGCGGAAAATTCTACAAACACGACATCCCATGCTACACGAGCTGCAAAAAAAGCCAAACAGAAACAAATAGCTGCCACCAAACAAGCAGAGACAACCCTAGTTCTTGCAACACCTACCACAAGATTACTCACTGAACGACATACTGCAAGGCCAATCGAGCTAGCAAAGACGTTCCCAAGCTCCCTTGCCACGACACTACTTCCCAAGCACTCTTGACACAAGACGAAGTTGGCAATATTAGATGAACCTTGTGAGCTTCAACAGCAAGAAGGTAGTTGCCGGAGTCAAGTTAAGTTCCATGCTTCTTTATATGTAGTCTCACAGCTTTGATGTACACTAACACTTCCTATGTTCGTTGTTGGACTAGCACCTAGGCGCAAGAGGAAACAAACATCGTGGATAATGCTTGATAGGTTAACTAAATCTAGAGGAGGAAGAATGGAGATCTGTTTTGAGGCAGGTTTAAAAGGCCACGTGATGCTGCTGAGAGTCAGCCAAGTTAGTATTAGAGGCAGCGGTTGCCGTTAGGTGTCATGTACGTATCCTCCCAACATGGATTCAAGACAGAATGACAAAGACGAAACCCAGTTCAACACCTTCCTCGACCATTTATCTGTATGTATGGTTATGTATGGAAACTACTAATATCATCTTGCTCTGTCCCATACTTTCTAGGTTGCTGATAATGAGCCGCCCATAATTTTCAACAGATGAGGTTCAAGTTGGATAGCCAAGATGATGCAACCAGACAAGCTTGCCCCATGTTTTCAAGTCTGCTCTCATGACAAGATTGGTATAACTTGAGGAAAACTCACTTTGAAGGCAAGGCTAATAAAGTGAACTTTCCCAAACATCTCCAGTGGAAAATATATCGGATGAAGACTGGAGGGGCCTTGTTAAACACTGGTCTGATCCGAAGTATCAGGTACATTATATATATATATATATGTGATCAGATCACATGTTGAAGTCCTATTTACGCATGTGTCACACAAATCTATCTTCTTGTAGGTGAACTGTTCAAATAACAAGGCCAATCGTATTTAAAGTGAAATTCTAATGCATTTACGTGATCTCGTAGAGCTATATAGCACACTGCGAGGCTCTTGTAATTAGCTGTTGTTTCACTCTTTTCGTTGTACCATATTATCAGATCTATATTGACTTGTTCGAAATGCAGAGGAAAGCCCGCAAGGACCAAAAAGTACCTGAACCGAATGTTGTGGAAATCTTCAAGGACTGTCACACTAGCAAGAAGAAGGGCATGACTACACCAGTCAAAGCCGCTATTGTAAGTCCTTAATCCTCATGCCTTTTAACTACTACTTACTCTGACTTGTGCCTTCAACTGCATGGTTTGCAGCCAATGTCTATTACTCTTTTCAATTTTATACACAATTGTCTTAGCGTATCATTGCACCTTACAAGGTTTTAAAAAGAGGAGTGATGTTCCTTTGATCTTGACCCGTAATCTAGTTCCGTGCTGGACTTGCCCACACAACGTTACAATTGCATGTTTTTCTGTTCTCAGTTGTTTTGTGATATGAACTAGCAGAGTGGCCCGCTCAATGCGCGGGCTAGAATTTTGCGCGGACAATATCCTAAGGTTCAATTGTTTTGTTTAAAAAAATTATCAATCAATAGAACGTAAATTACAAGATGTGCAATATTTATGGAGTTAATCATTTATGAAAAAATATGAGCAACATTTTTCATTAAATTTTTCTGCGCTTTAATTTGATGTATCTTTTATAAAACCGTTCCATTGTTTACAGTTGACTGGTCATTGTAAATTCCATAATAGTTTCAGGACCCCTGCTACTATTTTCATGTCATTTTATCGCTCTCTTACTTTCTCTTTTGTCCCATCTTCTATTGACTTGTGTAAGTCAAATAGTAATACGGTACACCATTGTTCTGAAACCGATCCAACCTGGAGGCTTCAAATGGCATTTTCTAATGACACGGGTCGACAACGGCACATCAAGTTGCATCTTGGGAGGGGCATAGCAGGTCATCGCATAGTCGTGGCGCCAACAGAAGCTATGTGTGAGAGGATGAGATGAAAGGCAGTTTGTTAATCCTACTGCTCATCTTTACCATAGCTTATTTTTGATAATGATGCATATACCGATTCAATCAATCATCTTCCAATTGGGCTTCACAGGTAGCAATTGGAATTGCGGAATGTGACGTGTTAGAGTAATACGTGCGGGTACACTAATTGAGAGATTGTATAATCACAAGTGCTTGTGACTTGACTATGTGCAAATTAAATTGGATGGATTGCGTATTATTATAAAATCTAATAGATTCTACTACTTCATTACCTTTATAGCCCACCTGTTCAGCAATTGCATGTTATCTTACATAATTTTTAACTTATTATGTTCCCTTTTCTCTCTGCAATGGTGTAACATATAGTGAATCTCATTAGTTTAATGAGGCCCCGCTGGATCAGAGATGAAATTATTTGCTATTTTGGGAGAATATGTAGTGTGCTTTTTTTTTATTTCATCTCAGCCGGTGTACAGCACAAGGGAAACCTCTTTACACTACAAGAAATATGTCAACTTGTGACCTTGACTATTGATCACTGAAAGGTCATTGTTTTTCATTTGCGACCTTTTTTTTGACCAAAAACAGAAGGTCAAAAGTTGGGGGTCGTTAACTGACTATAGCGACCTTTCTTCTGGAATGGTCGAAGACGTTTATGACCAAAATATGTCCACTGTGGCGTTCTGGTCACTAGCAACCTCCCCAGGTCACGTAGGCATCCAGCGTGGCAAGCTGATGTGGCACAAGATTCAGCCCGGTCCAATTCGGTTTTCTACATGGGCCTAGCCCAACAATTCAGCCTTTCTATATTTTTTCCTGTCAATTTTTTGTCAGACTTCATGGGCCAAGCCCAACAATTCAGTCTTTTATTTATTTCTTGGTCGTGGCCTTTTAACATTTGTTTGGGCCTAGGCCATTATATTTTGTTGCTGGTCCCACCAATCAGATGGATACCACTTGTCATAATCTCACACATTAGACCCACGTGACAGAAAATTCAAAAGTGATTTCATAAGTGGGCTCAGCTCCATGAGTCAGGTTCCATTTCACACGCTTTGAAACCACATAATGAATATTTCAAACAGAACATAACAAATGTAGTTCGTCAAAGAAGGATAAATAAGTCAACTACAATCTGTACATCGTCTATTACAATATTACATAATGAATCTTTCCAGTCTATTACACATAAGACAGAACATATAACTCTTTGCTACACGGCTTAGAACTTCAAATATACTTCCTAGTTCGCTTTGCTGGAGCTCTTGTAAATGAGAGGAAACACCATTTTCGGGTATGTTTGTAGAGGCTGAACCAAGGCATCTAACAATAAACCAAAAGAGTTAGAAACAAAATAAAAACAAATATACAAAGCATATAGGGACTAAATCCTGAAGTCTATGTACAACAGAATATAAGCACACGTCACCTCTATCTATTCTGTGTGTATAAGTAAAGAAAATTATGTACCAATAATTATATTATGGGACGGAGGGAGTAGTACATATGATTACTTTCAGGTTATAATTTTTCTTCACCTACAGTCTACTCCTATATTCAGGAACCTTAGTCGTGTATCACTAGTGAGCATGTAACAAAACAAAACAAAATAAAGGTGTTGGCTATATAAGTGAAGGCTATTCACGGCTTTTTAGAACGCATAATAAACCAACAAGGACATACAAGTTGCAAATAATCAAAACTTAGTAGCCACTGAACCTTGCAAAACACATATTGTGGCATAGTTCATCGAAAAGAAAGATGATCGCAATAACAATTAACAAGATTGTGGTGGCCAGAAAACCACCACCACAGATGCATCTTAACAAGATTGTGATCGCAATAACAATAACAATTAACAAGATTGTGATGTACGCTATCAGGGAAGAGGGGGAGGGAGATGGAGGAGCTACCGCCGGTCGCAATGGAAGCAGAGGAGCACCCTCCCGCCTCCCCACGAAAGCGTGACAGGGCTGCCGGCTGGGCACGCCTACTCCTCCGCCTCCTTGATCAGAGACCCCTTCCCCATCTGCTGCTTGGCGCGCCTCATCACTAGTCACCTCCTCATGCAAGAAGTACACAATAAATTGATGACAGTCGGTGAGGTACATTTTCACAAAGAATGTAAGCTTAAAATTAATGTAAATACACACATCAAATGAAGTCACTAAGATACTTAAGTGCACCACATGGTGTAGAATTATGTGGTATATAATTGCAACACATGAACCAAAAGAGGAATAACATCATCACCAAGAATTTCTGATGATAAGCATAGCTCCCTACAAAAAAAGAACTAAGGGCACAGTGACTAAAGCATGCAGACCATAATATTCAAAGCAGAAGCAAGCGGGCAGTATGAGCTACCTACTGGCAAAGTATAAAACCTGAATCATATAATATAAATGAATCAAGAAAACAAGAGAAACCCTGAACCTGAAAGCTCAGGCTGCTGCTTATTTTGTTATTGTGTGGTAAGTACTACTAAGATCAAAATGCATTCAAGGGAGCATAAAAGCCATCCCCATTTGAAGCACGTACAATCTACAAAGATACTAACAGGTGAACAGACAGCCCCTAGAAATTGGCTAACTACTTCTACTGTATAATATGCAGTCTACAGAGATACTAACTACTTCTACTGTATAATATGCAGTCTACAGAGATACTAACTACTTCTACTGTATAATCAGAGTCTGCAGTCACTAAATAAATCAAAGGTGTATGATGGAAATACAGCAAAATAGTCCAGTTAACTTGTCGATTAAGAGACTAATGAAACCACTCACTCTAAGCATACTAGAGCTTCAAACCAGTTCATTTAGTTGAACTAAAGAGGGTCACAGAATACCCTAAGGGTGCCCATTTGCACTCCTACACTCGAACACACACACACACACACACACACTATGGATACTTTTGAGATTCACATGCACATTCAGTAAATTCAGTGAAATTCAGTAAACATGGAGTACAGAAGAGAGGTTCAGACTTCAAACCAGTTCATTTAGTTGAACTAAAGAGGGTCACAGAATACCCTAAAGGGTGCCCATTTGTCCATGTTTCAGACACATGCTACAACAACATAATGAACCTAATACACCACAAGACTCAAAGCAACACAAGTCAAGACATCAAATTACAGGAGGAGACGACGTGGTGCCCAAGTTTAGCTATTTAAGGCTTCAAGAAATAACAACAAAATGAAGTAGAGTCTGCATTTGAGACTTGTCAGTCGATCACATGTGTGACACTATCTCGACCCTAAATATCCCCTGAACAAGCAAGCGGGGTCCAATACACACACGAAAAGTCTCACAACTCCATAAATAGTGGCACAGAACTAGATATCACAGAAGGTATATAGATCAATTTAGTTTGTTTAAATCTTATGCATGCCACCGAAACAGACAACCGGAGAAGTTCGACCCAACAACTCACCATGGCCTCAGCGGGGGTGAACTTGGCGCGGATGACGCCAGTGTTTCCTGGGAGAGGGAGACCTTGCCCCAGATGTAGTGGTAGTTGGTGTCGTTGCTTGGTCTTGGCCTTGTAGACGCAGGCCATCCTCTTGCCGCCGTACCAGGCCACGTCCTCCCTGGTGTTCACTTGGATCTGCCTGGATCTGCGCGCCCAACCAAGACCAGGAATTCAGATACCAACACGAGGGAGAAGGAGCAGAGCTGCGCCGGTGGAGGGAGCTTCTCACCTCTTGTATCCGAGGATGGTGCCGCGGACGTAGAGCCTCACGCGCTGGCCGGTGCGTCCCTTCACCATCTTGCTGCTGCAGCGCCGCCGGGGAGGGGAGCTGAGGTTCACCATCTTCCTGACAACCGCCGCCGCCTCCGTCCCCACAGACGAGGCGAACATGGCCCCGCCGTCTTGGATGGCCTGCACAAACCCGCACAAACGCAATGAGATTCGAGCAAGCTGAAGAAATCTAGAAGGAGGAGAAGAAAGGGGGGGCAATACCAGATCTCACCTGCACGCGCCGCCTGCGAGGTGTCCATAGCGTCGAACTAGGGTTTCAGCATGGGGAGAAGGAGAGGGTGGAGCCGAAGGAGAGTGTGTAGTCGAAGGAGGAGGCGAACGGCGGGACGGACCGAGTGCGGCGGGGACGGCGTCGCGCGCGCACGTGCTCCAATGCGGCGGCGGCGGTGGAGCAGAGAGCCCCGCGGGCGAGGGAGGCAGAGGAGCATCGGAGGATGACCTCGGGCTTCACTTCTGTCATGCGCGGGCGTGGAGTGGCGGCACGAGGAGAGCATGGGACGCGAGGTTGGTCGAGGACGAGGGAGACGAGGGGAGAGTGCGGGCGGCGGCGGAGGTGGGTGGCGGGAAGGTTCTGAGGGGTGGGTGGCGGCGACGAGGGAGATCTGCATCGGGGGAGAGGGGGGAGGGAGAGAAAGAAAGAAAGAAAGGAGGCGGGGGTGGATGGAAAACGGGGGAGAAGAGAGCTAGGGTTTAGCCGCACGTGGGGTTGGTGGGGGAGGCGAGGGGTGAGGGTTGTCGTTGGATCCGGGAGGATCCAACGGTGTTTCGTGCATGATCCGGCGTGGTTCGGTCCACGGACCAATCGTAACGCATAATACAACATTATGACCAACTAAATTGGTCGTGATAGATTTAAAAATAAGATGTTAAAATCATGTAAGCTATTTTATGATCACGTAAATTCAAAAAATAAAAGACCTTCTCATTGTGTCACCAATTGTGAACTACCTTTCAGGAAAATAACAAACATGGAATGGCAAACAATGTTGCCTAAGAAAGTTTTCATTTTTTTGCACGAAAAAATTATTTTTCATTTTCCGAGTGCCCAAAATGGGTTTTTTTGTGAAGGACCTACCAAACAATTGTTGCAAAATTGGACCAAATCATTTTTCTAAAATACTAGGCCATATTTAATGCACAATTAACCAAATGTTTGGGTGTCAAAAGTTTTGATCCACCTCTCATGAAAAAGACAAATTTCCGTCTATTCAGCTGGAAGCGGGTCAAATTTGAACTTTAGCTACCTCGTAGTTTGCTCTTTATTTTTTCCAAAAATCATTTCTAGGTACATAAGTATCTATTTAATCATAGAAACACCAAAAAAATTCCAAGATTCAACCACTAGCTAGGAACGGTCATTCCCGCTGTTTTGAGCGCATTTTGAAACAGGCATAAAAACTTCAAAAAAATCAAATAATTGGGAAATATTCGCATTGTGTCATTATATGTGGCCAAGTTCCCAGGACTTAATAACAAACTTGCAATACGACAATTATTTTAAAAAAGTGTTCTCAGAAACGAGCTATCACGTGTGAAGATTCATGGCTATCAAGCCAAATGATCAATCTTATGGCCACATTCTTGGCATAGTTTGTTCAAATGATCTCATATTGTGCAAAAGGGTGCATCTTGGAATGGCAAACAATGTTTCCTAAGGAAGTTTTCATTTTCTGTGCACGGAAAAACCATTTTCCATTTTTCGATTGCCCCAAATGAGGTTTTTTGTGAAGGACCTACCAAATAATTGTTGCAAAATTGGACCAAATCATTTTTCTAAAATACTAGGCCATATTTAATGCACAATTGACCAAATGGTTGGGTGTAAAAAGTTTTGATCCACCTCTGGTGAAAAAGACAAATTACCGTCGATTTAGTTGGAAACGGGTCAAATTTGAACTGCAGCTACCTCATAGTTTGCTCTTTATTTTTTCCAAAAATCATTTCTAGGTACATAAGTATCTATTTAATCATAGAAACACCAAAAAAATTCCAAGATTCAACCACTAGCTAGGACGGTCAAGCCCGCCGTTTTGATCGCATTTTGAAACGGGCATAAAAAATTTAAAAAAAAATCAAAAAATTGGAAAACCTTCGCATTGTGTCATTATATGTGACCAAGTTTCCAGGAAAAATAATAAACTTTTAATACGGTAATTATTATAAAAAAGTGTTTTCAGAAATGAGCTATCATGCGTGAAGATTAATGGTTTTCAAGCCAAATGATCAATCTTATGGCCACATTCATGGCATAGTTTGTTCAAATGATCTCATATTGTGCATAAGGGTACATCTTGGAATTCCAAACAATGTTGCCTAAGGAAGTTTTCATTTTCTCTGCAAGGAAAATTCATTTTTCATTTTCCGAGTGCCCAAAAGGAGGTTTTTTTGTGAAGGAACTACCAAATAATTGTTGCAAAAATGGACCAAATCAATTTTATAAAATACTAGGCCATATATAAAGCACAATTGACAAAATGGTTGGGTGAAAAGTTTTGATCCACCTCTCGTGAAAAAGACAAAGCGTAAACGATTTAGTTGGAAAGCAGGTCAAATTTGAACTGCAATGCCTCATAGTTTGCTCTTTATTTTTCCAGAAATCATTTCTAGGTAAATAAGTATCTATTTAATCACAAATACATGGTTTGATGGCGAGACATCGAGGTTTGACGGTGGCCGAGGGCCCCAACTCTAGAGCTGCCAGAAGCTCAAGATGCCCGCCAAGTGGTCACCAGCGTGACCGTGGCGTTGCCATGTGTTCTGGGCGGCCTAGGCATGTCTAGTGGGTTGGGCACTCCCCAGGCAGGTGCTAGGAAGAAAATCACAACATAAGATTCTCACGAGGAGACCGATCGATGCTCAAACATGAATTAGCAGCCAAGTGTTTGATTAGCGGTACGGGAAATGTACATGGCTAATGGGCGTGAGTTTTAGCTGAGAATGATCAGTTACTAAGAAGACCGTCTTCACAAATTTTCACCTCAAAAGGAGGAGCCTAGGTGGTACTTGCTTTGCAAACTACCACACTGGACATAAATACGAATGTTGAAGCTCGGCTCAAAATAATGAATGGATTGAGCTGGCATTTGGTGGAGGATGGTTATTTGGGCATAGAAAAGCACTGTAGAAAATGGATACTATTTGGATATTCCAAAGTGGTACTTCCTTCACAAACTGTTGTTACTAGCAGAATAGGAAAATGAATATTTTTGAATTATTTTGAACTAGGCAAGGATGGTTTTTACATATTTGACGAAGATATGACCCAAAGAATTTATGGGATTTTTTGGGAATTTCGGAATGACAGAAATATAGGTTGCTTCACAACCTAGGGCAAAAACTGCCACATGGACATGACACATAGGCAAAACTGATGGGGTGGCGCCTAGTCATAGCAACCCACCACAATTTACAAGGCTATGACCATCTATATTGGTCGTTAACAACTAGAAATAAGGCAGCGGGCTAGCGTTGTTTGCTTTATGACCTTTTCGTGTAAGGAAATTACGACCTTTCTGAACAAAATGGTCGCAATGATTTAGGGTTTGGAGCCCCTCGAACAGCTTTTGACCAATTGGTCTGAAATGGTCATAAATCTATGACCAATTCTTCCAGGGTCACTGACAGAAGGTCACTAGTTGACATATTTTTTGTAGTGTTAATAGAATTCAATTTATTGAATCAACAAAAAGAATAGTATGTATGCTATAAGTACGAATGTCATCTCATACTCAGATATGGTGTTTCTACATGTCATTTAGCTAGTCGGTCATTCATACATCAAGAATCATTAGAAACACTACACATTCAGAAGTATAGAAGTATATTGGGTGAAACTTATTCCATTGTTTGCACTATAAGCTTGATTGTGCGTGATAATATACTATCACAATTTTCAACTGATCAGTGGTTTGTAGGTTACATGGCTATAAGTTATAAAGACTTCCCAAAACTATGTGTTTGAGTCATCTAAAAAATAAATTAGTGCAAAACTATACATGAAGGATTTATGTAGGGATGAAGAAGAAGAGGTGGTCATGAAGTATGTTAGCAAAACACGAACATCAGTGGGGCATGAAGGCGATCTATATAGACTGATAGATAATTAGTTATGCACGCTCTCACGAAAACAATCTACTCCGTACCATGACGAAAGTTTAAAAGGGCAGGCTAAGCTATTTAGTGGGGGCTGCTGCAGCAAGTATGACAAGTTAAAGCTGTCGTGCTAGAATCATGAGAAATAGAAATCAACAATCGGGCATCATCTTTTCTTTCTTTTTTTGCAAAAAGGGTATCATCGTTTTATCACATATATACATGCAGACAACCAAGTAACGGGACATCATGTTAATAATTTATCATAGAGAAGTAGAAAAGGTGGAGAAATTTTGTTAGAGTGAAGAACTTACGGATGCCCCTTGACGCGGTGGTTGTCGTCATGCCCTCTGCCATGATTGCCCAGCTGTTGAGTGCTGCTTCTACAGCCACAGATCAACTGCGGTAATACAGCATATTCGCACGCGAAGAGGCCACTTATCGCCTTACTCCTTCCTCGTGGTGGTTGCAGCATCTAAGCATCTGAAGGTGGGTGCTTGCCCCTGTCTTCCTCCTGGCCCAGAGTAGCGATTTTAGTCTGCAAGTGGTCCTGCACGAGGTCATTCTGAAAGGCTAAAATTTTGTAGGCATGCTGCATTTTAGCACTAATTAGTGGTAAATTTTAGCTCTATTCGTGGTTCTGTGGCGTGCTTAATGATTTTCCTCATTTAGATTAACATTTACATAGCAAGATATGTGTTCACAATTGTTTCATAGATGTAACGACATGTTCCTTTTTATTTGCTGAGTCTCTATATCTCTCGTCTATCTATATGTAATCTGCTGATTTGTTGATTACCAAATTCCAAGTGATTAAGGATGGAGATGAATGAACGTACCAGGAGAGTAGCTCAGCTAGGCTGAATGCATCAGCACGTCTTCTTGCTTGTGCATGCCATGCATGGACATCTTCCACCGGCCAGCTCGCCAGGTCCACAGTGTGGCCATTGCCCTCTGTGCCGTAACGCTCGAGGAACACTAAACTGCCGTAATAGTCTAGCAAGCTCTCCAAGGCTTGGGCCGCAGCTCGTGGGGCTTCGAGTGTGTAGCGAGTATACGCGTGACTGCGTGAGGTTCTGCATTGTGGCAGCGTGCGGTCCATATGGGAGTCAAGATGTTCAAGCTTGACCTTCAACTCAGCGATGTACAGCCGGCCGCGTCGTCCTGCATCTGTGTGGCCGTGTCAAGTTGCCGCAACACGTCAGATCCGGCCTGGCGCTAGCGCTCGTTGCTGTTGGGGCACTGGACGTGCTGTTGGGGCACTGGACGTGCCGCCCGCTGCACCTCAACCTTCACGTGCTCATGACCTCCTCAATAGAAGAGCTGACTAATGGATTGATCTTTTCGGCGGCGATGATAGTATATCTCCCTACTTGCAAGCCCATGCAAGAGAGAGATTAGGTTAGGAGTGTTGACGCCTGATTTTGGCAAGATACAGAGTGAAAGGGTTTTCAGCATGAAATGTTTCACATCACCGAATGGAACAACTTTAATGTTTGGACCATAATTATTCGGCATCATATCAAAGACCAAAACTACACTCAGATTGTCATGTTTAGGTGTTCTGAGTGCTTTTTGGTCAATTAAGCCTCCAGGACAACCTCGGATGAAGGAATACTCTACATGAATTGCCTTTGTCTCGTCAAATCGGTCGATTTTTATATAAAAATCATCTCAATCCGAGTTCGTATGCAAAAGTTAGAGCGATCTGAATGCAGCCCTGTCAAGAGGCGAAATATGACGCGGAGACCAGACATGTCTTGGCAAGTGTCCGACGTAATGCGTGAGTGTTTTGCCCCAGAAGATGGCCTCGAATCGGAAAACGTTCAACACGAAAGTTTTTCGTCTCGTCAAAACGGTTAACTTTGCTTTTGGGCACATTTTTATCCGAGGTCGTTTACTGCCTCAAAAACCTTGTCGGGGAAAGCTTGCCGCCGTGAACAGTAACCTTGCCGGAGGAGAGCTTGCCGCCGTGAACAGTAACCTTGCCGGGAAAGCTTGCCGCCGTGAACAGTAGAAACTGTCAAGACCAATCCGACCAGAATCTGAAGATGGGCTCAAATACTTATCTAGATGGCTTCGGATGAAAAAATGTTCAACACGGGAGTTGTTCGTAACATCGTAACGGTCAACTTTGCTTTTGGAGTCATCATCATCCGAAGTAGTATGTGACCTGCAGAGACGCTGCAAGAGTCGGACGGTCCGGTCAGCTACATGAACGAGTCCGACTCGAAATTAGAGATGACCCCGTGGAGTATTCAAGATGGCCTTATTTGGGAAAGTGATCAACATACGGATTGTTGGCCTCGTCAAAGCACACAAAATTGATATTTGAACTGTCTCCATCGGAAGTCATATGCAGATTCCACGGCCCACGCAAGGAGCTAGACAGAAGATTAGACCAGATTCGGGCTGAATCCGAGTGGGACCAGAACTAGGACTCTAGGACGTGAATCGATGTAATTTTCTTGTAAGGAAAGCCTAGATAAATCCTTTGCTTGTACGGGAAGTCCAGCCGCCTCTTATATATGTTGGGGGTGAGGCCGATTGAACAACACACAATCGAACAAATCAATATACTACTTTTTCCTGTCTACGTTTTATCTCTCCACCGTTTTTCTCTCTCGTTCTTCGCTGTTCTTCGTGTTTGAGAGCTGCGAATCCCGAAGCTCTAGGGGCGAGCGAATCGACCTAGGGCAGCCCATAGTCGCCGCAATCCCTGACGGGTCCCTCCCGGCGTGTGGGGTTTCGGTCCGCAAAAGCACCCGCCATTGTCTTGCGTATCGTGACTTTGTCGGTCGGGTCTCCTTCGACATGAGCTGCGGTGCATCACCCCCGGGTCGAGGGTACACGTGACGTGTTCGTGTGTCAACACACTTTTTGGCAACTCCGCTGGCGATCGAAGATCAATCATCATCATCCACCATGTCCGATCTTCCCAAGCCATCCGAGGTAGACGCCGATAACATCATTAAGCCCAGTCTTGATGAGATATCGGCTGATCATCGCCAAGTCTATGAGGAGTACAAGAAGGCACGCGAAGAGAAGGATTTGCAGGAGTTCCTTGCAAAGTTCAAGAAGGATCGCCAAGGCAACATCACTCCGATTGAAGAAATCAAGTTCCCTCCTCTTCAAACCGAACAGGTTAAACCTTCTGTGAGTACTACCTTTTCTCCCGAGCGGTGGGCTGAGATTGAAAGTCGTATTGCTGATGGTAACAATCTAGTCTATCAAACTTTCATAGAAAATACTAATGCTCGTAAGAATACATCTCAATCGACTAGTGGTAATGATGGTGTAGCTGCTAGTGTGCAAAACCCTAATCAGGCTTTACCTATTGCATCGGCGCCTCCCGTGCCGATGGCTTATTATCCTACCCAAACAAATCAGATTGTGGCTGCACCCATTAATCCTATTATGAGCATGCCAGGTTCGATGGCAACGCCGAACCCAACCTTGCCTACAGCTACAACCACTCGACCACTAGCAAATTATGGGTCGACATACCTGCCACAATTCCTACCTACAGCTAGTAATCATACTCCTCCTATGCCAACGCCACAAGCTTCATCGTCCACTATGGATGATGGTCTAGCTAATCTTAGAGAGGAGATGGCTAAGATGCTTCGAGAAAATTTTGGGGTTGAGTTACCTCGGAATCGGATTTACCAAAAGCCGCACTTTAGTACTTTGATGCCATCCGTGCCCTCCGGGATATAAAATTCCAGATTTTGTTAAGTTCAATGGAGAGGGCACAAAACCACATGGGAGCATGTTAGTCAATACTTGGCACAATTAGGTGAAGCAGGTTCACTAAATGAGTTGAAAGTGCGTTTATTTCCTTTATCATTAATCGGTACCGCATTTTCATGGTTTTCTTCTTTACCACATGGTTCCATTCGAGTTTGGTCGCAGCTAGAGCAGAAATTTCATGATCACTTTTACAGCAAGCGATAATGAACTCAAGTTGTCACATCTAACATCGGTTAAGCGAAACATGATGAATCGGTCTCCGATTACGCCAAGAGATTCGTAGAAACGAAAAACCGATGTTTTAGTTTGGTGATAACCGAGAGACTTGGCAGACCTAGTGCTGAGTGGTTTGAGAACTCCCATTAGAGAAAAACTAGAAGGCTATGAGTTTTTAAATATCAACCAAGTCTTACAAAGGGCTTTGGCTCAGGAAAGCCGAAGCAAAGATCTCAAAGAAGTGCATAGATACAAAGCCGATCGTCCAAAGATGAATATGGTGGAATATGATAGTGATCACTCGGACGATGAGGGTGATGTTTTTGCTACTGAATTTGTTTGGCCATCTAAGGCCAAACCTTTTACTTGCAATGATCTGAAACCGATTCATAAGAATCGTGATGAAGATATGAAGTTTACTTTAACATTGCTAAGTGTGATAGAATATTTGATGCTTTGCTGCAGGCTAAGATTATTAGAATATCTCATACTTTACCGCCGTTTGAAGAGCTAAAACGGCGTGCTTATTGCAAGTATCATAATTCTTTTTCTCATGCTACTAACGATTGCAATGTTTTTCGACGACAGATACAATCGGCCATTAATGACGGACGATTGAACTTTTTTGAGATGCAAGTTGATAAACAGCCCTTTCCAATGAACACCATGGGTTTAGAAGGGAAGAAGCTGCTCATTCGGCCGGAGGTAGCCGAATCTGCTAATAAAGCTAATGTCATTATTGGTGAGCCCAGGAAAGACAAAGAGGGCAACAAGGCTTTGGGGAGACATGTTGTGCTTGATAAGCAACCTGATGGCAAGGAAGTGATCAAGATCACCATCAAGAATCCTACATTCGGGGGGCAAACACAGGTGCAGCAGGACACTCGAGTTAAATTTGTCAAGCCCAAGAGTCCAGAAGTTGGCAAATGGAAGAGTAATGAAGCTAAAGTGCAACGCAAGCGGATCAAACCAACTTTTGATATGTTGCTGTCCAAATATGCTAATCAGTCAGCTGGTCCCAGCTCTAACCGGCCATCACACTTGAAGCGACCAAGGTCACCATCGAATGATATGTTCAACAAGATGTGAAACCGAGTGGACCAAGGGCTAGTTTTAAGAGCAGAGGCAACTGTGGAATCGACTTGATTACTCATATAATGGCCGATTGAACATCGGTGACTATCACCGGTCAAGGTCAAAATATGCGACCGAGTGGAAAATATCCTAGTGTAAGAATGCACCCTGGTGGAAGCTATCCAAGTGAAAAAATGTGGCGAAGTAGACTCCATCCGACTGAGTTCCATCCGAGTGGATTCCATCAGAGTGACGTCCATCCGAGTAAAAAGGTGCGCCCGAGTGGAAATTTCATGCATCTGGAAAGTCGAAAAGAATGGCGTGTTAAGTCACCAAGTGTTGCAGCAGTTGAGTCAGGAAAAGGCAAGGAGAAAATGGATGTCGACTCACTTATCTTGGGCACCGAAACATTCCCCATACAGCAGCCGACTGTGCATAACCACTCGACTGAGCCGATACTTGCTATCGCGCCAAAGCACTCGGTTAATGACCATGAAGCAAGCACCAGCCAAGTAAAGGTGAGAGATGCTAAATACACTCGACCAAAGTGGTGTCCTCGGGGCTAACAAAGACACGTAAGAGGAAACTACAGAGGTTAAGGAGTCAAGAGATGGCAGAGCAGGAGGCCGAGAAGCAAAGGGATAAGTTGTTCAATGACACTCGACCCATGGTTCCAAAGAAAACAAGTGTGGAGGCCTAGACAAATACAAGATACATCAGCTTCTACATCTATCACAGAGGTGCCTACACCACCCAAGGAGGACGATGCGACAGCTATTACATCGTCTACAACACTTCTTACTTCTCCTTCACTCGACTGCATTTCAGAATCGGTCGATCCACTTGAAGAAGAGGCTGATATGTTAGACTATGAGTCTACACTGGTCCATGAAGGTATGGATATCAATATGGTATATTACTTACCTGCTGAGTTTCGTGCTGTAGATGAGGAAGGGGAAGTGGCTCAACTGGATTTTGGCCCTAAAAACGCAATATTCGAGAAGCCAAAAGAACCAGTAACACATTTGAAACCGTTGTATCTCAGAGGTCATATCAATGGATCGCCACTCAGTCGAATGCTTGTTGATGGTGGTGCTGTGGTAAATCTTATGCCCTATTCGGTCTTCAGGAAATTGGGTTTGCCTGATGAAGAATTGATCAAGACCAATATGGTGCTCAACGGGTTTGAAGGCAAAGAGAGAAGCTGAAGCCAAAGGTGTGATGTATGTGGAGCTTACGATCGGAAGCAAAACTTTAGCTCTGCATTCTTTGTCACCGAGGTGCAAGGTAACTACAGGCGTTATACTAGGCCGTGATTGGGTTCATGCAAACCAAAGGCGTGCCATCCACTATGCACCAGCTTTTTGATTCGGTGGGTTGATGATGAAGTGGAAGTCATTCATGCGGATAACTCGGCCTATGTTGCTTTGGCTGATGCATCGGTGGATTGGCAACATCCCAATGCTACTTGCTTGACGGACGTGACTTATCGAGTTTGATTTTCTCGGTAGCGACCAAGAATGGTTTTGTGCCCGTGTCTTTAAAGCCGAATCGAATGCAATCGGCTCCAAGGTATGATATGTTTTAATGGATTCTAGTTCCGAGTGGTTACAAAAACGTCTTGTAAGATATCGGTCCGGCGAGAACGATATGTATGAGTCTATTGAGGAGTTGGATGACATGGATACACTGGACAAGGTTTTACATCGGCCGATCCGTTAGAAGAGGTAGATATCGGAGACGGATCAGTCAGTCGACCGACATTTATAAACAAAAATTTGAAAGCCGATTGTAAAGCTAAATTAATCGAGCTATTGAAAGAATATGTTTGTTGCTTTGCATGGGAATATCATGAGATGCCGAGGTTGAGCCGAGAGCTAGTGGAGCATCGGTTGCCTATAAAGGCCGGGTTTAGACCTTATAAACGATCGACCGTAAAGTTTAATCCGAAAACATATGATGGATCAAGGAAGAGATCGGTCGATTGCTTGAAGCTAATTTCATTCGACCTTGCAGGTATGCCGAGTGGATTTCTAACATTGTCCCAAAGTGGAGAAGAAGGGATCCGGCAAGTTGAGGGTGTGCATTGACTTCAGAGATTTGAATAGGGCTACACCCAAAGATGAGTATCCCATGCCAATAGCCGATATGCTTATTAATGATGCTTACGGACATAAGGTTATTAGCTTTCTAGATGGTAATGCGGATGCAATCAAATTTTTATGGCTGAAGAGGACATGTACAAAACAGCTTTCCGATGTCCTGGTTTCCTTGGTTTATTTGAGTGGACAGTGATGACATTCGGATTAAAAATGCTGGAGCCACATATCAAAGAGCTATGAATTTGATTTTCATGATTTACTCGGTATCATACTTGAAGTTTATATTGATGATATTGTTGTCAAATCGGATGCTTTTGAATCTCACTTGGCCGATTTGCGTTTAGCTTTTGAGAGAATGAAAAGGTATGGACTAAAGATGAATCCTTTGAAATGTGCATTCGGCGTGGTCACCGGCAAATTTTGGGTTTCATTATCCATGAAGATGGCATCGAAATTGATCCCAAAAAGATAGAGGCCATACAGAAAGTGGAGGCTCCAACATGCAAGAGAGATATGCAAAAGTTCCTTGGCAAGGTCAATTATTTGAGAAGGTTCATAGCCAATCTGTCAGGGAAAGTTGATGCATTTACTCCTATCCTTCGGTTAAAGAATGATGTTAATTTGACTTGGGGGGCAAAACAGCAAGAAGCCTTTGATATGATCAAGAATTATTTATGCACTCCTCCGGTAATGAAAGCACCCAAGCATAGAGAGCCTTTTAAGCTTTATATCGCAGCAGAGGAAGGTGTTATTGGTGCTGTTTTGACTCAAGATACCGAAGGAAAAGAGCATGCCATTACGTATTTGAGCAGACGCTTATTGGACGCCGAGACAAGGTATACATCTATTGAAAAACTATGTCTATGCTTATATTATGCTTGCACAAAATTGAGACATTACCTAGTGCCGAGTGCTTGTGTAGTAGCTTGTCAAACCGATGTCATTAAGTACATGTTGCATAGGCCAATTCTTAGTGGTAGAATTGGCAAGTGGGCTTATGCTTTGATTGAATATGATTTGGCTTATGAATCTATAAAATCCATGAAAGGCCAAATTGTTGCTAATTTCATTGTTGAACATCGGATTAATGACAAGCATGATGTTGATATAGACCTTGTTTCATTAGTACCATGGAGATTGTACTTTGATGGTTCAGTTTGTAGCAATGGCCAAGGTGTTGGTATTGTTTATATATCTCCTCATGGTGCTGTTTTTGAAGCCTCATGCCGCTTAGAATATTTTGCACAAACAATCAAGCGAATATGAAGCATTGTTATTCGGTTTAGAGATGCTACTTGCTATAGGTGTTACACATATTGAGGCTTACGGTGATTCGTTACTAGTGGTGCGGCAAATATCCGAGTCTTCCAAAGTGTTTGGACGAATCAGTTAATGTTTATCTTGATAAATGTCTAGATATAATTTCTACTTTGGATTGTTTTAGCATTGCACATATATCTAGACATGACAACTGGAAAGCAAATGAGTTGGCACGGCAAGCATCTGGATATCATGTTGATCGTGGCATGTTTCATATCTCTCAAAGACCGATGTCTTGTCTTTCCAATATGGGAGAGGCCGAACCTGAACCTTGATTCGCCATTAACAAAAAATCTAGTGCGGTGATAATTCCATCGAGAAAGTCCATTGTTGATTACTTGTGCAATCCGAGTGAAAGGGTGGACAGGGCTGTTCGGCGTATGGCTTTTAAGTATACAATGAGAGATGATGGTCTTTATCGCTGAACTGTCGATGATGTTCTTCTAAAGTGTTTGGATGAGGACCAGGCAAGAGTTGCTATGGGGGAAGTACATGAAGGTATTTGTGGCACTCACCAGTCGGCTCCCAAGATGAAATGGTTATTGCGACGTTCTGGGTTTTATTGGCCGACTATGATTAATGATTGCTTCAGATATTATAAAGGATGTGAAGCTTGTCAAAAGTTTGGTGATATTCAATTGGCTCCTGCTGCTATGTTACATCCTATTATCAAACCGTGGCCTTTCGGAGGTTGGGGTTTAGATTTCATTGGACAAATCCACCGTCTTCTTCAAAAGGGCATCGGTTCGTATTGGTGGCAACTGATTATTTCACTAAATGGTGCAAAGCGGTACCTCTCAAGAACATGACACATACGGAGGTAATTCAGTTCATCACCGAGCACATTATTCATAGATTCGGTATTCCTCAAACGTTAACTACGGATCAAGGTTCATCTTTCATGTCACACCAAGTCAGAGAGTTTGCCAAATCTTATAACATAAAGTTGCTCAATTCCTCTCCGTATTATGCCCAAGCTAATGGACAAGCTGAGTCTAGCAATAAAATTTTAATCAAGCTCATCAAGAAGAGGATTGAGGATAATCCGAGGAGATGGCATGAGTTGTTGTCTGAAGCTTTGTGGGCACATAGAATTTCAAGGCATGGTGCTACTAAGGTGACTCCATATGAGCTTGTATATGGCCAAGAGGCTGTTTTACCAGTGGAAGTAAATTTGAATGCTTTGAGAATAGCCAAACAAAATGATTTATCGGTAGTAGACTTTTATAACTTGATGATGGACAATATTGATGAAGTTGCCGATAAACGTTTGGTTGCTTTGAAGTACATAGAGAGAGACAAGTTGAGGGTTGCAAGAGCTTACAAAAATAAAGTTAAGTTGAAGAATTTTCAAGTTGGTGATCTCGTCTGGAAGGTGATTCTGCCGATTGGTTCAAGAGATAGGAAATTCGGGAAGTGGTCTCCGAGTTGGGAAGGTCCTTTTAGAATTACAAGGGTTGTTCCGGAAATTCATATTTGGTGGAATCAATACAAAGGGCATTGTTACCCCGAGCTCTCAACGGAAAATATTTGAAGAAGTACCACCCGAGTGTGTGGCAAGAAGCCTGAGTAGGCAATGGCCGATATACGACTATCGCCCTTAGCACAAACATGGCCGATACATAATTATCGCATACGAGGGAAAATAAATGGCCGATGGAGTGTTGACATCGTCCTTAGAACGAACACTATGCATATTATTTTTCGGCGTGCAAGCTTTGCGAAAAACAGGGGGGCATGTGTTGGCCTTTGATTTTGGCAAGATCTGAGTGAAAGGGTTTTCAGCATGAAAAGTTCCACATCACCGAATGGAACAACTTTAATGTTTGGACCATAATTATTCGGCATCATACCAAAGACCAAAACTACACTCAGATTGTCATGTTTAGGTGTTCTGAGTGCTTTTTGGTCAATTCAACCTTCAGGACAACCTCGGATAAAGGAATACTCTACATGAATTGTCTTCGTCTCGTCAAATCGGTCGATTTTTATATAAAATCATCTCAATCCGAGTTCGTATGCAAAAGTTAGAGCTATCTGAATGCAGCCCTGTCAAGAGGCGAAATATGACGCGGGAGACCAGACATGTCTTGGCAAGTGTCTGACGTAATGCGTGAGTGTTTTGCCCCAGAAGATGGCCTCGAATCGGAAAACGTTCAACACGAAAGTTTTTCGTCTCGTCAAAACGGTCAACTTTTCTTTTGGGCACATTTTTATCCGAGGTCCTTTTGCTGCCTCAAAAACCTTGCCGGGGAAAGCTTGCCGCCGTGAACAGTAACCTTGCCGGGGGAGAGCTTGCCGCCGTGAACAGTAACCTTGCCGGGAAAGCTTGCCGACATGAACAGTAACCTTGCCAGGGGAGAGCTTGCCGCCGTGAACAGTAACCTTGCCGGGAAAGCTTGCCGCCGTGAACAGTAGAAACTGTCAAGGCCAATCCGACCAGATGCTGAAGATGGGCTCAAATACTTATCTAGATGGCTTCGGATGAAAAAATGTTCAACACGGGAGTTGTTCGTAACATCGAAACGGTCAACTTTGCTTCTGGAATCATCATCATCCGACGTAGTATGTGACCTGCAGAGACGCTGCAAGAGTCGGACGGTCCGGTCAGCTACATGAACGAGTCCGACTCGAAATTAGAGATGACCCCGTGGAGTATTCAAGCTGGCCTTATTTGGAAAAGTGATCAACATACGGATTGTTGGCCTCGTCAACGCACACAAAATTGATATTTGAACCGTCTCCATCAGAAGTCATATGCAGATTCCACGGCCCACGCAAGGAGCTAGACAGAAGATTAGACCAGATTCGGGCTGAATCCGAGTGGGACCAGAACTAGGACTCTAGGACGTGAATTGATGTAATTTTCTTGTAAGGAAAGCCTAGATAAATCCTTTGCTTGTACGGGAAGTCCAGCCGCCTCTTATATATGTTGGGGGTGACGGCCGATTGAACAACACACAATCGAACAAATCAATATACTACTTTTTCCTGTCTACGTTTTATCTCTCCACCGTTTTTCTCTCTCGTTCTTCGCTATTCTTCGTGTTTGAGAGCTGAGAATCCCGAGGCTCTAGGGGCGAGCGAATCGACCTAGGGCAGCCCATAGCCGCCGCAATCCCTGACGGGGTCCCTTCCGGGCGTGTGGGGTTTCGGGTCTGCAAAAGCACCCGCCGACTGTCTTGCGTATCGCACTGTCGGTCGGGTCTCCTTCGACGTGAGCTGCGGTGCATCACCCCCGGTGTCGAGGGTACACGTGTCGTGTTCGTGTGTCAACAAGGAGGAAGGAGATATTAATTAGAGTAAAGAAATAGAGTCCCCGCAAAAAAAGATAAGAGAGATAGAGGGAGATGTTTTTTGATCGGACGTGAGATCCAGTTTCCATAGCCTGGCAGCACAGATTCATGAGTCTGCTGGATTGGATCATCATGTGTTCAAGCTGAAGGAAGAAGCCAAGATTGGAGATCATGGTCGCGAGGCAAACGTAAGGGCAACCTTTTTTGCATGAGGACGACGTCGGCGGCGTGAGGCGAACATGAGAGCAGCGATTTCACATGGCCGGCGCCAGTGAGTCCAACATGATGACGACGGCGGTGGCATGAGGCCAATGTGGGCGACATTTGCGTGAGGAACAGGGACGTAAGGGGAGTCTGTAACCCAGCTATTTTGTCTTTTTTGGCACCATTGAGTCGGCAACCTTTTATTAGGTCAACCCTAGGTTTTCATTGGTATTTTTTCCTACTTCACGTTGGAGCCAATGGGTTGTGAGGAAAACTATTCGGTTGTGAGAAAAACTATTCCATGGCATAGGTGGGTAATTACTTTGATTTTTAATGCGAACAGTTTTTTTGGAGATCCATTGGTTGAGATTGAACATTAAATTTAATTAATGGCTAGATGTTTCTAATTTTTGTGAGATTTTCTAGATAATTCCTATTTTTTTGGTTGCCCGTCAAATACTTTTTATATATAATAATAGATAGATGATGTCATACTATGCTTACCATATTATAAACTTCATCTCTTTATCCTTAGCCCTCAATACAATGTGAAAAAAATAGACAATACATTAGCGATGGTACATGATCATATGTTTGGAACCTGGTTTTATTATGTACTTTGCAATAAAATACAACTAACATTTTACATGGGATCACCAGAGTAAGTTCTGTATATAGACCAAAGCTATTTTGTTTGGTTTTGCTACCTCCTTAATATCTTCTGTTCTGGTACTACTAATATAAAACCTCAACTTTTCATCGAGCTATGGAAAAAATGGTGGAACCGCCACCTTCTGATGGTGGCGAGGCAACTATAACCGCAATGTCAGCTTTTGCTCCAGTGGGTCAGTACATGTCCACTAACAGTGCCAAAAGCACGTTCCTGCGTAATATTGGGTTGGTTGTTAAGGCAATATCGTCCAAACTGCCTCATGATCAAGATATGCAAGCTCAAAGCAATGTTGTATCTGCGCTCCAGACACAAGTCCATTCCCTAACAGATGCCCTTTGTGAAACAAGGAGAAACATTGCTCAATGTCGTCAAGATATGCATGGTTTTGAAACCAGACTATCATACATTTGCTATGTTGTTCAGGAGCCTAGGGGAAATGAAGGCGACGGTTATGGTGCTCCATCGGACAATACAGCATGAAAACGTAACAGTCAAATGAACTGAGCCGAACTTCGGTGATGCATTTATACGCTAGACTATTAAGTTTTGTGCCAACCTTCCTTTTGTTATATAGTTGTAATTTGTTTTGGTGCGATACAAAATTTATTCTTAACGTGCAACCACCGGTTGAAGAAAACAGCAAGCCATTTTTGTATAGTGTAGGGTGTTCCCTATATTTGCACTGGTAGCGATCTTTGATGCCGAGTGGATGTAATCTGTGCAATCGCCTTAATAGCCCAGCGTTAGTTTCGGCCTTATTTATTTCCTAGTCTTCTTTTTCCCTGGTTTGCTAGTGGCCGCAACTACCATGGGCCATATACGGGCCGTAGGATCCATGGGTCTCCTATGGGTCGTCGATAAATGAGCCTATAATCGGTGGGCCTCGGGCCGTTGATAAATGGGCTTGTAATCGGTGGGCCTCGGGCCGTCGGATTAATGGGTCTACATGGGTCGTAATCGGGCGTGATTGGTATCGGCCCAGCACGGTAACGGGCCGTTAACAGGTCGTAGGACTGCAAAGGCTTAATTCTGTCACAGGCATAACGGGTCGTTAATGGGCCAGAATATAGGACGAGCTGCAAACGGCGTAACGGGTTAACAGGCCAGAAACGGGCCGACTCTTGCCATAGGCCGAATTTGGCCCATTAGGGTAACAGCCAAGAACGGGCCGACTCTTGCCATAGGCCGAATTTGGCCCATTTGGGGAACATGCCAGTAACGGGCCGACTCTTGCCATGGGCCGAATTTGGCCCATTAGGGGAACAGGCCAGTAACGGGCCGGAAGTAATCTAGGGCTGAAAAGGAGCCCAAGAACGTATGGGTCGTCAATAGGCCGAAAGCTAACACGGGCTGGAAACGGCCCATGTAAATCACGGGCCGTTAACGGGTACATAGAAAATTACTGTTCATTATGGGCTAGAGTCACCATGGGCCTGTAAAGGGCCAAAAGATACGAAGGCCTCATATGGGTCGAAAGACGTCGTGGGCCATACATGGGCCGAAAGTGAAATGGGATGGTGTTATATTCGACGGCCCACATGACGTTGTTGGGCCGATTTCCTTTAGGACCTCTAACGGGCCGTGAGTTAACGGGCCGTAAAATGGGCTATTTGCGAAGAGAACGTTAACAGGCTTTTCATGGGCCAGCCCGTTTCGACCAAGTCAAACGGGCCAGCTTTGTAAGCTAAATGGGCCAGTGGTGGGCCGTGGCACGTGTCGACATATCATAGGCACCTATCTGACCCACTGACGAGCTGACACGTGTTTCGTCCGGCCAATAAGAATTTTACACATGGAAATTTCCCATTGGTCGGGGCTGTTAACGGGTTCTCGGATCCAAAACCCGACCCGATAGCTTAACGGCGTTCCGTTACGGTGGATGCCACGTGTCGGTCACCCTTGATGAAAGCACTTCTGCGACACGCAATTTATCGTCATGGAAGTGGACACTTCCGTGATGATAATTTTCGTAATGTCATGGAACACTTCTACGACAACACAGGTATGACTATCTTGATTCTGTCATAAATTTGTCATGGATGTACATGCATGACAAAAGACGTGACCTACTATGACAAACACGTATCATCACGGAAGTGTATTTTTTTTGTAGTGTAAGAGCCTGTTGACGAACTGGTGCTCAGAGTAACCATAGCATGATACTCATACACGGAGTCGGCTAGACGCTCCCCCGGTACACCCGATATGTTGGGTCATCACCGTGAGGGTACAGTCGATGCCACACGCCACAAAGAAGATGCTACGAGGTGTACGACATCAGCTGCAACTGACACGGATACGGCACCGGAGCCATCTACACTCACAACCATTAGTGTGTTAGAAATAAAAATAGAACGAGTGCATGCGATGCAACAATCAGCTACAAACACTACCGGCACACAACTTCTACTCTAACTAATGTCCAGCTAACACGTCGGTAGTCTAGCTTGTCCTACAGTCAGCGTGGCTCTGATACCAAGAGTTGTGGCACCCCGGCTAAGAGCGAGTGGTTTACCCTGTATTGCCAACCCAGAGATCATGTCTTCTGGCAACATACAACATCTTGGTACAGAAATCACCGCTTTATTGAAACAAGCGGAAGCATAGAGTGACATTACAACAAGTTGCGAGGCCAAGCGGCACACTCGGTGCGGCTGAACAATATGTACATTATTTAGTAAACATAAAGGGGCCTCGAACACGACATCTACACGGCAGCGGAACAATGACGTAGTGAGACTCCATAGCACAGGGACACCAATGTGGACACGGTCTAGACACGGTAGCTCTCCGATCCAGTTAGACTTTCCTGAAATCTGGCATAACACGCTAGGTCAGTACATTGAATGTACTTGCAAGCTCACAGCAAACAAAACCATAATGACAAACAACATCATGACATTTAATCAAGTTAAATGCAAACAACAACATGCTACTCATGCAGTGAAACCAAGCTTGTGCATCGAGTCACACGGACTCCCTTACCAACCGGTTGCCTCAAGAACCATCAAAGGTTTCACGACCAAGCACCTAATGTAACCATACTTGGTCCAACTGGTTACCTCATAACCAAACCGTGATCGCTCCCGGATCACAAATGAAACCACAATAGTTAGCCTTACTGACTTCATCATCATCCAACCCGTGCAATGCAAGTTGATTAGTGTGCAAGTTTCATTAATAACAGTTGATCCATGGTGTGACTTACTTACGAACTGGGCCCTTATCCACGGGCGTGGCTACCGATAGATTAATACACTCTGCAGAGGTAGCACACTTTACCCACACCACAGAATCCATGGCCTCACTCTCCCATTCGGGTGGACCAACGGCATTCCGACAGAACTCTCACATTGCCATGACACTCTTACGGCAACTCCGACCAACTCCCCACTGGGATTAGTCCTGGGTGACCCAGCCTACCAAAGGCAAAACTACCACCGTCGTGGCAAACAAACAGTCCCAAACAGGGACACGGTACCATAACAACAACAAGTTCACAAGGTTATGTCTGCTTACCGGGCTAGGGTAACGCACGCCCATAACCTTCCCTCTTTGGAGGCACCGACAAAAGGCATGACAACGGACGATTGCCGGCCTCCCCACAAAGGCAAGTGTGGTTGCAATCGTCAGGCCGATTTACTAGCACCATGACAGGACCAACTTTTATGTTCAAGTTCAATTTTCATCAGGTTTAACTTGAAATAAAAATGCTCAAGTTAAAAATATGCCATGCTTATGCAACCATATATCATGCATCACAAATCACAACAGATCAACTTCACTCAAAGTTCTACTTGCACAAACTTAACTTTCAACATTTCTTGTCATTTCTTACTTGTTATTTAAACTCATAACTTTGGTTGGCTTAAATCAACTAAAACTTTTCTTAGCAAGAATATAGCAAAATAGGACCGATAATCATATCACCATAGTCATGACAAACTTACTTAGATCAACTAATCAATCTATACCTCACTAATTCAAGTATTCACTTCTGTTAACTAAGCCCTTTGACCATGACAAACTAAATAACACAATTATAATTGATTTTTAATACTATATGCAATGACTAATAGATATATTCATGTAGAAAATCATGAATATTGCAAAGACACCATGATAATCTTGTTGTGCCTTGCCTTAGTGCAGAGGAGCTTCACACTCCTCCTGGATGCCTTCAAGACAAGCTTCACCATCTGAAAATAATTCAAATGACAAAAAGAAGATATCAAGAATAATTCTGAAAATCACCAGAAATTCTAGGCAGCAAGAAAAAATCCCATCTTGGGTGTGCTGCTAGAGTTTTCCAGTAAGAACAGAATGCAAAAAGAATCAACTCATTTGGACTTGTAGAATAATAGTTAGAGATGGTCAAAGTTCTGGTCAAATTTAAACTAAATTTCAATTAAAAAGAAAATCCAGGGGGTCGAAGACGTAAAATGCTCGGGCGCCACCACTCATACTGCTTCGGGCACCGCCTGAGTAGCTGACAGCGGGCCCCACTGGTCAGGTCGGAGGGGGAGAGGGAGAGAGACAGCGCACGGTGAGGCTCCGCCGGAGCGCACGCCGGCAAGGAGGGCTCCTTGGCCCAATCCAAAGGGATAGGATTGGAGAGGGGGTTGAGACGCACCTTTTCGTTGTCAAAATCGGCGGATCTTGGGTAGGGGGTCCCAAACTGTGCCTCTAAGGTCGATGGTAACAGGAGACATGGGACACGATGTTTACCCAGGTTCGGGCCCTCTCTATGGAGGTAATACCCTACTTCCTGCTTGATTGATCTTGATGAATATGAGTATTAAAAGAGTTGATCTACCACGAGATCGCAATGGCTAAAACCCTTGAAGTCTAGCCAGTATGATTATGTCGGCGTTCTGGGAACGGGGGTCCCCAGACTTGCCTGCCTGCGGCGTGGCTCAAGTGGGGGCCTAGCGTGGCCCAGCTTCATCAGCTCAAGCTCAAGACCGTCGCGAGGGGCCAAGCCTCACGGGGCGGACGACAGGAACCTTTCTCAGGAGCAGCCTCGTCAGGCAGGCTCACGAGGAGGCGGAGAGATCAAGGCGGGGTACCTCATGAGGGTTCCTTGTGGCGCAAGCCATGACGATCGAGGCCAGACGGGCGCCAGGCGGGCGCCGGCCTGCGCAGTGTCCTCATTTCCCCTTTGATGCAAAGGAGGCAAGCACAGGCCAAGACATCAGGCAAAGGTTACCGCTTCGGTGCAACAAGACCAACACCAGCAGAGCGGCAGGAAGGAGGTCATCGTGGAGCCTGTGACGGCTGCCACCGTGAGCCTTTGGCAGCCGAAGACCAACTTTAGTCAGGATAAGTGTACTAGATGTTCCCCTTCAAAATGGCCAATTGTTGGCGCCCTTCCCGCTCATTATTTTGAGAAGAGGTCCATGGCCTCCCACTATAAATAGAGCTAGCCACCACGGAGTAGAGGAACCTGGAAGGGACGTGCAGCTGATAGAGCCCTAGCAGAGAGAGAGAGAGGCGATCGAACTCACCCAAGTAGTTCATCGCACCAGCCCAAGAACACCCCTCACAAGGTTGTTCTTCCTTTGTACTATTCATCATCAGCCCCTGAGGCAATCCACCACACCACAAACTAGAGTAGGGTATTACACCACAATGGTGGCCCGAACTAGTATAAACCTCGTGTCCCTCGTGTTGTTCATCGTTCGTAGTTTAGATCCCTTGCAAACCATTCACGCATAAGCTGGTAGGGGAAAGATCTCCACGCGCACCCCAGTGTTCGAACCTCAAGGGTCTGCCAGAAACCAAAATCCGACATTTGGCGCGCCAGGTAGGGGTGCGGCGGAGTCTTTCTTCCGCTGGTCACGTGTGATCTTCCGCCGTGCCCATGGCTGACGCTCGCCGAGCTCGTATCGAGCGCCGGGCTGCTCGCGCCGCTCGAGTCGCCCAAACATCTCCCGTCGGTGGACACCCCCATCGTTCCCCGTCGCCTGCCGCCACCGGCCCGGCGGGGAACGAGCAGCAGGCCTCGTCCCTGCATCCATCGGTGAGGCGAGAAGGCCGCACCGCTACTCCTTCGCTCGCCCTGTTGGTTCTTTGTCCCGAGAGCACCGCGCTCCCATGGAGGCTCGAGCCGCGCTCATCGCGGCAAATGAGCTCCTGCGCTACCGTCCTGTCAACGACGTCTACGAGGAGTGGCTCGACCGCTTCGCCGAGCTCGTCCGCGCCGCAGGGGGCTCCCCCGCGCCGTCCCTCTCGCTGCCTCGCCCAACACCCCGCGCGGGAGGCAGGGAGCCGGAGGTGCCCCGGCCACCTCCTCCCCAAGAAGGCGCCCTGGCTCCAAGGCGTGTGGCCCTGGGCCGAGACCCTCCGCGTCCGGCGCCCGCGCAACAAGAAAGGAGCTGCCTGGAGATCCCTCGTCCCCAAGAAGATGCTTGCGTGCTCCCAGCACCGGAGCGCCGCAACCACGCTCCAGCACCACCGCGTCAAGACCCCGCGCTGCTCCAGGCGGCGGTGCGCTGGAATACGCAAGAGCAAGCTCCGCATCAGCAGAGAGCCCCGGTGGCCACTGCAGGCTACCGCGCCTTCACCGCCGAGCTACGCAGCGTCGCATGGCCCGACAAGTTCAAGCCAGACCTGCCTCCTCGCTACGACGGCACTGCCGACCCCGTGGAGTTCCTTCAGCTCTACGAGCTGGGCATCGAAGCCGCCAACGGGGACGAAAAGGTCATGGCGAATTGGTTCCCCATGGCGCTCAAGGACGGGGCCCAAACCTAGCTCCTGAACCTGGCCCCCGGCACGATCTCCTCCTGGGACGAGATGCGCACCCGCTTCATCGCCAACTTCCAAGGCACTCGCGACCGGCCTCCGTCCGTGAGCGACATGCGCCGCATCAAGCAGCAGCCAGGAGAGACCCTGCAGAAGTACATCCAGCGCTTCAACAACACCCGCCTCAAGATCCCCAGGGTGACTGAGGACGCCCATCATCTCAGCCTTCTCCGATTGTGTGCGTGACGTCAAGATGAAGGAGGAGCTAGCAATGCATGAAGACCTGTGCACATCCCTGGAGCTGTTCAACTTGGCGACCAAATGCGCCAGGGCTGAGGAAGGGCGCCTCTCCCTCCTCGAGCTCCCAGCTGCTGACCCAGAAGAGAAGAAGCCCAAGGCCAAGGACGTGAAGCGCAAGGGGGTTGTCGTGCTCGCGGCAGAACCAGACACCAAGCAAGGCAGGGATCAGCCCGAGTCGTCCAAGGGCAGCCGGTACTGCGTGTACCACGACCTCCACACCCACAACACCAACGAATGCCAGGAGCTCAGGGCCGTGCGAGAAGGGCGTATTGGCCGACGCCCCGAGCACAGTGATCGAGGCTACGACAGAAGAGGAGGAAGAGGCGCAGGACGCTAGGAAGACCGAGGCCCTCGCCAGGGATGGCGTGACAGACCTCGCGAGGACCGCTGGCAGGACCAGCCTCGCGAGGGAGGTTGGAGGGACCAACCTCGTGAGGAACGCCCTCAAGGCAATGCAGGGCTCCCACCTCTGCCGCAGCCGCCAAGGAGGTATGAAGACAATCATCAGGACGAGGGGGATGGGGGCTTCCAGGAGCCACGCGCGATCGCTTGCATCTTGGGCGGTGCCCAGGCCCCAGCCTCTCAGCGCATCTTCAAGCAGTTTGCTCGCGAGGTGAACACAGTCCTCCCCAAGCCTGAGGCCGCACGCCCTCTCAGGTGGTCGTCGTGCGCTATCACGTTCAGCTCGGCGGATCAGCTCAAGTGCGCGGCAACGGCAGGAGTCCTCCCCATGCTTTGCTCACTACCATCAAGAACGTGCAAGTCACCAGGACCCTCATCGACGGCGGAGCAGGACTCAATGTCCTATCTGTCGAAACATTCAATGATCTCCAAGTGCCATACGATCAGCTTCAGCCGACCAAGCCCTTCTCAGGAGTCACCGATGGATCCACCGTCCCGATAGGGCAAGTTCGCCTCCCCGTCACCTTCGGACAGCACAACAACTACCACACCGAGCTCATCGACTTCGACGTCGCCCACATTCGTCTGCCATACAATGCCATCCTCGGGTACCCAGCTTTGGCCAAGTTCGTGGCAGTGACTCACCATGGCTACAACGTCCTCAAGATGCCAGGAAGCGGAGGAGTCATCACAGTGCCTTGTGAGGAAAGGGACGCAATGTGCTCTCTTGAGCGTGCCTTCCAAGCTGCAGCAATTGAAGACCCAGACCACAGGAGCGGGAGACTTCCCGAGGGGATCCCTAAGAAGAAGAAGGCTTCGCCTGGTCCAAGCCCTCATGGGGTAGGCACCTCCGGAGGCGTGGCAACAGGACCCGCGCCCGTTCAAGGGGCGCCACCCTCTATCGCATAGGAAGGCGCGCCCGACGCCCTCCTCAGGCGGGGCTCGGGAGCTCTTTCATGGTGAGTCAACGACCTAGCCGGAGTCACGAGGGAGGATCTTGGGCACCACTTGGAGGCGTGCTTCAAGGCACGTTTCCCTCAGGAAGGTATGAGGCAAGGAGAGCCGAACCCTCAGGAGTTCATCACGAGGAACACCCAGGAGCTACAGGAGTCAAGAGTCATGCGCGGCTGTCGCCGCCTGCCCGCCGTGGCCCCACATCCAGGCAAGGATGCTAGGCTGCAAATCTGCATTAACATACCAGGGCTCAACCAGGCCGCGTCTCAGGAGCGCCTCTGGCCCTCACGCATGGTACGTTGCGAGGGTCCGCCTCACAACTACGTTCGCATGCCTTTCGGCCTGCCGAACGCGGTCGCCGCCCATCAGCGTCTGCTGAGGTGCGCTCTGGAAGCTCAGGAGGTCAAGCAACGCGCGGTCCTGGTAGAGATGGAGATGGCTCTCAAGGAACCCCCCGTACACCCGGAGCCTCCCGAGGCTCCAGGTCCGGAGGGCTCGTGAGGGCCTGCTTCCCCATCACGCGTCATCCGCTACCTCAACATCCCACCATCTCCGACCATATCAGGTGACACCTTTCCAAGTTCCATTTTCAGCTGGGAGCGCCCCTCGGGCTGCATCATTCCCAGGCCGCGTGGGTCCGTCCCTGCGGCATGTATCCGTTTTGCTTATGTTCTTTACTTACCTTGTTGGGGGCGTCCCCTAGGCTGCATTATCCCCAAGCTGCTCGGGCCAGACCCATTGGCGTATGCTTTCTCTACACCTATCTAGATGGATTTGCTTATTCATACATAACATGCTTGACCTAATTGCCTGCTCGATTGACACCTACCTTTGGAGCCGCTCGCTCAGGCACGGCACTTGCGCACGGGTCCGTCCCTGCAACGCCGATAAATCTGAGTGGCTGAGCTCTGGCCGCGGTAGCCCCGCAAGGCGCCACCTCACCAAGCCCTCAGTGCCCCCTATCACTCCCTCGGAGCGACCAATGGTTGGATGGCAACTGTAACAATGAACCTTGTTTCCCCTCGTGATTGGTACACAGGACCTGCTCTAGGACTAACGCTGGCGGCATCACGAGCCTTCTCTCCTCCTGTCCGGCGCGATCCGCTTGCACGTTAAAAGGGGGGCGCCTGAGCATCACGATTCCTGGGCTCTTACTGGCTCTCCAACCCTCACCCCCTGGCCTTGACCCACGGCATCGCGACCTGTCATACCAGCGGCGGCTGAGCTCGCTCGAGGGCCGGGACCTGAGGATGTAGAGCATTAAGGAAAGCGCGGGGGAGAGGGAAGAAGCTCGCGAGGGCCCAACCCAGCAACACCTCAGTTGCCGGCGCATGGACACGGCACCTCATCGAGCACCGCTCCAAACCCGCAAGATAAGTCACGCCAAAAACTGATCCGGCTCAGCGCTAGAACCCTCGCCTACTGCTGCTCTATCACGGCAAGGCCGCCTACCTTTCTTGCCCAGCGGAGGCTGCTTGAGCGCTAAAGGGGACCTCCTGAGCATCGCGACTCAGGGGCTCTTACTGGACCTCGGACCGCTCACCTCCTGGCCTTGACCCACGGCATCGCGACTGTCATACCAGCCGATACTGAAGCCTACACGGGACCGGACCTCACAAGACCGAGCACCAAGCCCTCGCGAGGAAAGAAAGGGGAGCCGAGTGGGCGTAACAAGCATCTCGCACCGATTCATCATAAGGACATAATATTCACAAAAAAACGGCCAACGCCTTACATACCCCCACGGGGTGCTACTTCGACTCTTTGCAGGAAATAAAAGATGCTAATCCTAAGGAACACCGATTACGCGTGCCTCCACATGAGACGCCATCATCAACAGTGGGCCGCCAAGCGCCGGCACCAACCCCATCCAGATCACCGGCGCCGGTAGCCTGAAGCGTCGGCCCGGCTCGGCTGGCGCGAGCTTCGGGGCGCAGAGCTGTCGCCGTTGCCTTGAGTCGCCAGAAGCTCGGCGGAGGCGCTGGACCCTCCAGCCCCTTTGCTGCTGCCTGAGGAGCTGCCGAGGGAGCGACCGGCGGGCCAAGTCCTCGCCTCGACGATACCCCGGCCGCCCTTCTCGGGGCAGCATTCCAGCCGGCGTCCTTCCGCGTCGAAGACCTTGAAGAACATCAAGGAGGCGCCATCGTATTCCAGGTGGATCACGAGGGCGCCCCTTGTTCGGCAGACCCGGGTGATCTCACCCCAGCCTCGGGTCATGTAGACCTTGCCCGGAGCAACGACCGCAACCTCTGCTCCGGTCGCAGGGGTGCTGCAGCCGGCGTGCTACAACCAGAGCTCCAGAGAGCCCTTTGACGGGATCTCGAAAGCGAAGGAGGGAGGAAGGCGAATCCAAGACTGAGGAGGCATGGCGGCATGGAGCACAAGCTCTCGGGAGGGGCCCACGTCGTGGACTCCAGGAGGAACAACGTGCACCGCCTTGACCCGCCGGCGCCGACGGCGGCGTCGACCGTGGCGCTCGGAGTCTACCCCTCAAGGGCCCTCGATGCGGGCGTAGAAGGGAAGCGGGAACCCCGACGGTGGCCGCTCGTCCTAGGGCCTCGACACCTCCTGCCGGGCGCCCTCATCTCGGCGGCAGAGGACTAGCCGTTTCTTCGGCGGAAGTGGATCGGGACCCTCTCGGGGGGCCTTTCCCTTCTCTTCTGCAGAAAATCGGCGGATCGGAGCCATTGTCGCAATGTGGAGCAAGGGCAAGGATGGAGAGCAAGGAACAGCAAGAAGAGATGGACTGGAAGGGCTTGCGTCGTTCCGTACTTATAGACGGAGGAGGCCAACCGTCGGCCTCCACAATCACAGGTAATCATGACCCATTTCTGCATGCAGGGACTTGTCAAGTCATGCGGTTGCCGATGCATCGTGGGGAAGCAGAGACGCCCACGACCAGTCCATCGCCACGCGGCGCCCAAGGCCGCAGGCTGTTGGGGCCCGCGGCGCTTCGCACTTGCCCCTTCGCTTCTCTGCTAAGCCAAGTCTGGGCGCGCCTTGGGCTCGGGGCTCTTGTCGGTGTTCGGGCAGGGGGGTCCCCAGACTTGCTCGTCACATGGCTAAAGTGGGGGCCCAGCGTGGCCCAGCTTCATCAGCTCAAGCTCAAGACCGTCGCGAGGGGCCAAGCCTCACGGGGCGGACGACAGGAACCTTCCTCAGGAGCAGCCTCGTTAGGCAGGCTCACGAGGAGGCGGTGAGATCAAGGCGGGGTACCTCACGAGGGTGCCCTGTGACGGAAGCCATGATGATCGAGGCCAGGCGGGCGCCGGCCTGCGCAGTGTCCTCATTTCCCCTTTGGTGCAAAGGAGGCAAGCACAGGACAAGGCATCAGGCAAAGGTTACCGCTTCGGTGCAACAAGACCAAGACCAGCAGAGCGGCAGGAAGGAGGTCATCATGGAGCCCAGGACGGCGTCACCATCAGAGCCTTTGGCAGCCGAAGACCAACTTTAGTCAGGATAAGTGTACTAGATGTTCCCCTTCAAAATGACCAATTGTTGGCGCCCTTCCCGCTCATTATTTTGGGAAGAGGTCCATGGCCTCCCACTATAAATAGAGCTAGCCACCACGGATTAGAGAAACCTGGAAGGGACGTGCAGCTGATAAAGCCCTAGCAGAGAGAGAGGCGATCGAACTCACCCAAGCAGTTCATCGCACCAGCCAAGAACACCCCTTGCGAGGTTGTTCTTCCTTTGTACTGTTCATCATCAGCCCCTGAGGCAATCCACCACACCACAAACTAGAGTAGGGTATTACACCACAATGGTGGCCCGAACTAGTATAAACCTCGTGTCCCTCGTGTTGTTCATCGTTCGTAGTTTAGATCCCTTGCAAACCATTCACTTATGAGCTGGTAGGGGAAAGATCTCCGCACGCACCCCAGTGTTCGAACCTCAAGGGTCTGCCGGAACCCTAAATCCGACAGATTATGTTTGCCTCTATGGACTGAACCCTCCAGTTTATATAGACACCGAAGGGGACTAGGGTTGTACAAAGTCGGTTACACAGAAAGGAATCTTCATATCCAAACGCCAAGCTTGCCATCCACGCCAAGGAGAGTCCCATCCGGACACGGGAGAGAGTCTTCTGTCTTGTATCTTTATGGCCCATCAGCCCGGCCCATGTCCAACAGGCCGGACGCTCGAGGACCCCTTAATCCAGGACTCCCTCGGTAGCCCCTGAACCAGGCTTCAATGACGAGGTGTCCGGCGCACAGATTGTCTTCGGCATTGCAAGGTGGGTTCCTTCTCCGAATACTCCAAAATAGCCTTCGAACACAAAGAACGTGTCCAGCTCTGCAAAACAACTTCCACACACAACTTTTTGTAGCGTGACACCACGTCACCACCCGTTCATTATCTTGAACCGTTTTTTAGCCTACCGCTCCACGTTCTGAGACGCGGTTTCATTGGCACGTCCTGTCAAAGCAGAGATTGTGTCCCCTTATTGCAGGATTCTCATCAATATGGGCGTGAGTAACCCAACCGTCCCGTTGGCATGATTCCTTGGGAATAGGCAGGTTTTAAGGCCTATGAGGAGGCGTTGGATATTCATTGTCTTTATAAAGGGGCATAGACCCGTCTTTCTCCTCTACGCCTACCTCTTCCTTAACCTTCCCGACCTCGAGTTCCAGCACCCAGGTTTCAACTCAATTGCTCCGAGCCTCCCAGTCATGTCTGGACCGAGCCCTCAAGGCCGATGGGTGGCCTCCTCTGTCAGAAAGGAGGATAACACGAAGCTCCGGGCGGCAAGATAACTGACTGCGGAAATCCTCCACAGGCTCCCTTTGAAAGGGCAGGTTATTCCTACTCCCAGATCTGGCGAGATGGTCGTATTCATCTCCCACTTCCTCCGGGGGCTAGGGTTCGCTCTCCATCCCTTCGTTCGCGGACTCATGTTCTATTACGGGCTAGGTTTTCACGATCTAGCTCTGGACTCCTTCCTTCACATCTCGGCACTCATCGTTATGTGCGAGGCCTTTCTCCGTATTCCCCCACACTTCGACTTATGGCTCAAGACCTTTAATGTGAAGCCGGAGGTAAGCGAGGGGAAGCAAGAGGAGTGTGGTGGTGCCATAGTGAGCAAGCTTACCAATATTCTTTGGCCAAAAGGCTCTTTCACGGAATCCTCCAACTTATGGCAGCGGGAGTGGTTTTACATTACTGAACCCCGTGGTACCAAGTGGGCAGCTACACCCGCGTTCCGATCTGGCCCTCCAGTACAGCTCGCATCATGGATCAATAAGGGGTTGGACTGGGGATCAATTGACGAAGTGCAGACTCTACAAAGCCGCATCCGGAGTATCCTTGAGAAGGACACTGGTCTCATCAACGTAATCCAGGTAATGCTAGTCCGCCGGGTCTTGCAGTGCCAGCGACGGCCCCTCTGCATGTGGGAGTTCAATCTGGAAGGACCACGAACCCTACAGCACTTCTTCGGCACGACACAGAGTGGAATGTGGAAGTTATTCTTCGGGACACGAAAACAGTGGCCGGATACCACCGAGGACATCGGACTCGACTGCAACCATCCGGATACCTCGGTAAGCACTCGACTCCCGAACACAGCTTAGTTAAATATCCCATAATAAGATACTGAGAAAACCATCTTCGACCAGGGCTGGATAAAGAAGGCGGAACAATTTACGTGTTCGACCCCTCTTCCCGAAGACTCAGCTGATCCTGTGTTAACAAGGATGCTGGCTCCGGCTCCATATCAAGTGTCGGCGAAGGAGGACAAGGAGGAGAGCAAGAAGGCCAAGGGAGGCCTCCATTCTGAAGGTACACCAGACACTATGTCCTGGGAGATTGGGACTCCCTCTTCCGAAGACAAAAGAGAAGGAGAAACTGACGTCCCTTCTCCCCATGGTAAGAAAAGTGTCGCCTCCGAAGGTTTGGAGGTAAAGGCTCCTAAGAGAGGGAAGATGCCCCTGTCAGGTTGTTCGGGTTCAGAAGACGATGTTGTCGCACAGTTCTTCTGTAAGGACAAGCCTTTAGCCGAATCGTGAGTGAACAAGGGCGTTTTAAACATATCCCATTCTTTTCCGGTTACAAGGGTAACATCTAGAATATATGCTTGCAGTCTGGTACGCAGTCTTGCTCAACAGTCCTCTTCCTCGGGGGATCTTCTTCCGGAGATGATGGAGAGCGAGACGCCTCCTCTAACCTCCTCGCCCAATAGGGCGGATGATTTTGAGGTGTCGTCCCGGAGGATCTCTCCCGATAAACAAGTGGTGCAGGGGACGATGAAGACAATGCCCGAAGGTGAAACTTCGGTCGCCCAGGGTCCAGGGTGTGCGGCCCCTACGGGGACCAATAATAAAGGCCCCGGACTATATGGTTTACAGCAGGATACAATCGAGTGAACATATCCCTTCAAAGGGAGTCTGTACTCCCGCAGCCGCTTCCAGGAATCCGAAGGTGCCGGATACATTGATGGATATGTTGCAGCATGCGTCCATCTCAGAGGAACGTCGTACCTTAATGGGTATGGTAGTTGAGAGGATTCTGTCCGCGAGAAGAGGATTAAATGAATCCTTCATGGGCCTGCTAAGAGGCTTCGAGGTATGCAGTGAAATATCTTCAATTGCACTCTCTATGCAAAATGCACCTGTGTATAGATAGTAGCCCCTGAGACTCTGGTCGTCATCCAAAGGGAGGCGATCAGAGGATCGTAAAAGATAAGCCCAAGAAATAACCTAATTAATTTGAACACAGGTTGTGACATTCATGGCGACTGCCCAAGCTACCAAAGTTGCAGATTTGAAGCAAAAAGTTGATGTGGCGGATGACGACATCACGCTTATTAACAGGCGGCTCGACGAGGCACAAGGTATGTTTTGAGGCGGTCAGTGTATGCCTGTATAATAATATGAGCACGAAGCTGAGAATTATATATTGAGTTATGCATAACTGCAGATAGTGCCGCCGCAGTTGAGACCCTTCGGGCTGAGCTTGCCTAGGCCAAGGAGTAAGCCATGATGAGTAACGCGGCTGCCAAGAAGGCAGCTGATGCGTTAAAGGCCGAACAGGCTGCTTGGTGC
Source organism: Aegilops bicornis (assembly GCA_021605145.1). Classification (NCBI taxonomy): domain Eukaryota; kingdom Viridiplantae; phylum Streptophyta; class Magnoliopsida; order Poales; family Poaceae; genus Aegilops; species Aegilops bicornis. The sequence continues at coordinate 670,263,489 of CM038673.1, read as the reverse complement.
CAATGCAAGGAGAGAATATCTTCCATAGAGCGAGAGCTAAAGGATGCCACTGGAAAATGCCAAACACTCGAGGAGGAGAACAAAGCCAAAGTAGCCGAACTCGAAAAGGCCTTACAAGAGGCGAGAGAAGCACGGTCCGAGTCTAGATCGGCTCGGGAGGAGATCCGGCAAGCTGGGGAGATAGCGGCCAGTAAGCCCTTTCTATTACAAAATAGATTCGGCGATCCGAAGTACGCCCCACTTAATCAAATGTGGAGTTCTCCAGACGCATTCTTGGACTTGCCGAAGAGTGTTTCCGATGCGGCAGCGTTTTTCCAAGTGCAAGAAGGGAATGCAACGGAGAAGCTTTTCTGGTCGCAATTCAGCACGCCAAAGCGTCCGCTATTGCTGAACAAACATATGGCCCAGTGGGCCGAGCTCCACAAGATATCCGGATCTGCCATGAAGGACGCCGTGGTCCGGCTGTGGCCGACTGAGCCAATTCCGAATAGTTATTTTGGTTTTGTGCAGCGACTTGTTGATGCGGTGTCGTGTATCGACGCCGCTAAGCAGTCAATGTGCATTGAAGGTGCACGGATGGCCTTTGCCTGCGTCAAGACGTACTGGGCAAAGATGAAGGCCACGGACATCGCAGCAAAGAGTCCACCCAGGGGGAAGGACCATCACACGCCGGAGCATTATTTAGAAGATGTCCTAGAGGGCGCCCGCTTGATAGAGGGTCACTTCTCAAAGGATATGATACTCGAGTGAATGTACCGAAATTATAAAAACAATATTATGATATATTAAGGCTATGTTTTTTATAGTTTTTCCTGAAAGTTTTGGTTCCTCCGGTGCGGCCGTTTTTTGTATAATCTGAAAGTTTACCAGTCGTCGGCTTCGGCCCCCTCGCATATAATACGGGGGTATTCGGAAAAGCACTTGATCACTCTTGACCCAACGTCTTGGTCCGTGAAGGAGGTGTCAATGCGGCGAACTAGGCAATCGGACTATAGGGATTTAACACTTTCACTTAGCCATAGGTGTTTGACGGTGGGTCTATGATATAGCCCCTGGTATGTACGCGGTTATCCAGATACGGTGCGTTACATAGGTGACCAGAAGAACGGTCCTTTGTGTAATACGGAAGGAATCGCGAAAGATTCTGATAAGTCATCGAGTGGTTGACCAGCTCTCGCCGCATCATGACAGTCAGTTTCCGGCTTTCTCCACTGAGGTGCTTGACCAGATGAACCGGAAACACAATCGCAGTAGTTCTCTCTTTACTACCCTAGCCGATAGGACGGAACGTAATTTAGTAAGCACAGGAGCCAGGCAACCCAACTATTGACCAAAGACATGATTCGGAGATGATGCATATAAGGCCAAACTCGTGACGCCGAAGTGTGCTATAAAGTTGTTCGGACTTGTCGGCGACTCACTTATTCCCATATCAAGGCCCTGGCAATTTGTGCCGAGATGCGTGCGCGAAACAACCGAAGAAGCAAAATTCAGTTCTTAGAAAGAGCGAATACTGAAAACAGATTATGTTCACTGGAATCTGATTGATATGTTAAACGCAATCTTACAGATTATAACACCCCTACCGGGCTATTTGACATGCCGGGGGTTGAAGGCTGAGGGAAAAGGCACTTTACAGGCTCGAAATAAGGTCTACAAAAAATTATTTGGACCTCCTGTCGCACGTCTGTGCCGCCTTGCCTCGGCGAAAGGACTCCTTCACAGGAATAGCCTTTCAATAAGTACACGAAGCCGGACTCCGAAAGATTCCAGAAGATGACCAGCCTTTGAGTCACCTGTGGTAAAAGATAAAAAATAGTTAGAAAAGGTAAAAAGGCTATGGGAGTGTGAACCGTATTGTAGGCATGTCCGTATTGTGCCTCCGCCGATGACCAGGGTATTTTAAGTGCATAATTATGTATGCACGGTACAAACTCCGCGGGTATATGAGGCGAACGATGGAGGCCAAACTGCTAGTCTAGCTCTAAGATTGATCGATCCTGTTTAATAGAGACCGGCGGCTTGATGGCCGATGAGATGCGCGGCTTGATGAGGCCGCTTTGTACTTCGGCTGCAGTAGTCGTAGCATGCTCCTCTGTATGGAGGGAGCATTCCGTATTTCCGTTTACCGTGATGATGCCGCGTGGGCCGGGCATCTTAAGCTTTACATAGGGTAGTGTGGGACCGCATTAAAACGAGCAAAAGCGGTATGTCCGAGCAGTGCATGGTAGCTACTGCGGAACGGGACAATATTGAAGGTCAAGCCTTCGCTTCGAAAGTTGTTCGGCGAACCGAAAACAACTTCCAATGTGATTGAGCCCGTGCAGTGAGCTTCTGCGCCGGGTATTGCTCCCTTGAAGGTAGTTGTGGTCGGCTTGATTCTTGAAAGATCAACGCCCATTTTTCGGACAGTGTCTTGGTAGAGTAGATTAAGGCTACTGCCGCCGTCCATAAGGACTTTCGTGAGATGGAACCCATCGATAATTGGGTCGTGGACCAGAGCTGCCGAACCTTCGTGACGGATACTAGCTGGGTGGTCCTTGCGATCAAAAGTGATCGGGCAGGCCGCCCATTTAGTTAAATTTTGGGGCGACCAGCTCTATGGCGTAGGCTTCCTCAGAGCGCGCTATGCGCCCCGTAGGGATGTGCGCCACGATACCATGTTTATCTGTTTTACCGGGGAAATTGCTTCAATTCGGTATTTGGTTGGCGAGTCTCTTCGTCATCGCTGTCATTGGGCGGTCCCTTCCCCTTGTGTTCGGCATTAAGCTTGTCGGCTTGTTTAAAGAACCAACAGCTTCTTTTGGTATGATTGGCTAGTTTATCGGGGGTGCCATGAATCTGGCAGGGCCGATCCAGTATCCTGTCTAAATTGGATGGTTCATCTCTGTTTGCCTTGAATGGTTTTTCCGTTGACCGGGTTTGAAGCCGCTGAATCCGGCATTGACCGCTGTGTCTTGCATTCCTTCATGATTATTTTGATGCTTGTGTTTGTTGCTGCTACGTCTTGAGCTTGCGTTGGTTTTCCCCTAAGAGGAGAGGATGATGCAGCATAGTAGCGTAAGTATTTCCCTCAGTTTTTGAGAACCAAGGTATCAATCCAGTAGGAGGCCACACGCAAGTCCTTCGTACATGCACAAAACGATAGCTACCCGCAACCAACGCGATTAGGGGTTGTCAATCCCTTCACAAATACTTACTTAGAGTGAGATCTGATAGAGATAATATTTTTGGTATTTTTGGTATATAGATGCAAAGTAAAAAGTAAAAGGCAAAGTAAAAACAAAGCAAGTATAAAAGTGATAGAGATTGATATGATGAGAATAGACCCGGGGGCCATAGGTTTCACTAGTGGCTTCTCTCAAGAGCATAGATATTCTACGGTGGGTGAACAAATTACTGTTGAGCAATTGACACAATTGAGCATAGTTATGAGGTTATCTAGGTATGATCATGTATATAGGCATCACGTCCGTGACAAGTAGACCTAATCGATTCTGCATCTACTACGCTTACTCCACTCATCAACCGCTCTCCAAAATGCATCTAGAGTATTAAGTTAAAAACAGAGTAACGCCTTAAGCAAGATGACATTATGTAGAGGAATAAATTCATGCAATATGATAAATACCCCATCTTGTTATCCTCGATGGCAACAATACAATACGTGCATTGCAACCCTTTCTAACACTGGGTAAGGACACCGCAAGATTGAACCCAAAGCAATGCACTTCTCCCATTGCAAGAACTACCAATCTAGTTGGCCAAACCAAAAGGATAATTCGAAGAGACTTGCAAAGATAACTCAATCATACATAAAAGAGTTCAGAGAAGATTCAAATATTATTCATAAATCCACAATTCATAAACCCACAATTCATCGATCTCAACAAACACACCACAAAAACAAGATTACATCGAATAGATCTCCACGAGAGAGGGGGAGAACACTGTATTGAGATCCAAAAAGAGAGAAGAAGCCATCTAGCTACTAACTATGGACTCGAAGGTCTGAAGTAAACTACTCACACTTCATCGGAGGGGCTATGGTGTTGATGTAGAAGCCCTTCGTGGTGGATGCCCTCCCATGGAGCTCTGCAACAGTGCCCCAAGATGGGATCTCGTGGATACAGGAAGTTGCAGCGGTGGAATTAGGTTTTTGGCCCCTGCTCGACTGCTTGGGGCAATGAGGTATATATAGGAGGAAGGAGTACGTCGGTGGAGCTTCGAGGGGCCCACGAGGTGGGCGCGCCTGTGGGAGGCGCGCCCTCCACCCTCGTGACCGCCTCGTGGCTTTCTTGACGGAGGGTCCAAGTCTCCTGGGTCTTATCTGATGAGAAAATCACGTTTCCAAAGATTTCATTCCGTTTGGACTCCGTATGATATTATGTTTCTTTGAAATACTAAAAAGGCAAAAAACAACACTTCTGGGCTGGGCCTCCGGTTAATAGGTTAGTCCCAAAAATAATATAAAAGTGGAAAATAAAGCCCATTATAGTCCAAAACAATAGATAAAGTAGCATGGAGCAATCAAAAATTATAGATACATTGGAGACGTATCGCATCCCCAAGCTTAATTCCTGCTCGCCCCTCGAGTAGGTAAATGATAAAAGAGAATTTTTGATGCGGAGTGATACTTTGGCATAATTTCAATGTAAATCTTCTTAATCATGGTATGAATATTCAGATCCGAAAGATTCAAGACAAAAGTTCATATTGACATAAAAATAATAATACTTCAAGCATACTAATCAAAGTAATTATGTCTTCTCAAAATAGCATGGCAAACGAAAGTTCATCCCTACAAAATCATATAGTTAGGCTATGCTTCATTTTTGGCACACAAAGATGTTCCCAACTTCTATACCCCCGATGACAAGCCAAGCAATTGTTTCATACTTAAATAATCTCAAACTTTTTCAACCTTCACGCAATACATGAGTGTGAGCCATGGATATAGCACTATGGGTGGAATAGAATATGATGATGGGGATTGTGTGGAGAAGACAAAAAGGAGAAAGTCTCACATTGACGAGGATAATCAACGGGCTATGGAGATGCCCATCAATTGATGTCAACATGAGGAGTAGGGATTGCCATGCAACGGATGCACTAGAGCTATAAATGAATGCTCATCAAAAGAAAACTAGTGGGTGTGCATCCAACTTGCTTGCTCATGAAGACCTAGGGCATTTGAGGAAGCCCATCGTAGGAATATACAAGCCAAGTTCTATAATGAAAAATTCCCACTAGTATAAAAAGACAAGGTGCTACTTTGAAGCACACTATATGAGACTCACTACATGAAGAACAAGGTGCTACTTTGAAGCACAACTGTGGAAAAAGAGATAGTAACATTGCCCTTTTTATTTATTTTCTTTTTTTGGGCCTTTCTTTTTTTTGGCCTTTCTTTTTTTGGGCAATGCTCTAATAATGATGATAATCACACTTCTATTGATTACAACATAAGGATTACAACTCGAAACTAGAACAAGATATGACTCTATATGAATGCCTCCGGCGGTGTACCGGGATGGTGCAATGAATCAAGAGAGACATGTATGAAAAATAATGCATGGTGGCTTTGCCACAAATACGATGTCAACTACATGATCATGTAATGGCAATATGACAACAGTGAAGTATGTCATGATGATGATGAATGGAACGGTGGAAAGTTGCATGGCAATATATCTCGGAATGGCTATGGAAATGCCATAATAGGTAGGTATGGTGGCTATTTTGAGGAAGATTTAAGGAGGTTTATGTGTGAAAGAGCGTATCATATCACGGGTTTGGATGCACCGCGAAGTTTGCACCAACTCTCAAGGTGAGAAAGGGCAATGCACGGCATCAAGAGGCTAGCAATGGCGGAAAGGTAAAAGTGTGTATAATCCATGGACTCAACATTAGTCAAAATAACTCATAATCTTATTGCAAAAATTTAGAAGTCATCAAAAATCAAGTACTACGCGCATGCTCCTAGGGGGATAGGTTGGTAGGAAAAGACCATCGCTTGTCCCCGACCGCCACTCATAAGGATGCACAAGCTAGGTACACTTCATGTTTCAAATTTGTTACAGAACTTTAACCATACGTGCATGCTACGGGATTTGCTAACTTCAACACAAGCATTTCTCAAATTCACAACTACTCAACTAGCACGACTTTGATATTATCACCTCCATATCTCAAAACAATTATCAAGCATGAAACTTATCTTAGTATTCAACGCACTCAAAAGAAAGTTTCACATATCTTGAATACCAAGTATATTAACATTAAGCAAATTACCATGCTATTAACGACTCTCAAAATAATCTAAGTGAAGCATGAGAGATCAAGTTTCTTTAAAACAAATCCACCACCGTGCTCTAAAATATCTAAGTGAAGCACTAGAGCAAAAATTATCATGCTCAAAAGATATAAGTGAAGCACTATGAGCAAACTATCAAGCTCAAAAGATATAAGTGAAGCACATAGAGTATTCTATCAAATTTCAATTCATGTATGGCTCTCTCAAAAGGTGTGTACAGCAAGGATGATTGTGGTAAACTAACAAGCAAAGACGCAAATAATACAAGACGCTCCAAGCAAAACACTTATCATGTGGTGAATAAAAATATAGCTCCAAGTAAATTACCGATGGAAGTAGATGAAAGAGGGGATGCCTTCCGGGGCATCCCCAAGCTTTGACTTTTTGGTGTTCTTGGATTATCTTTTGGTGCCATGGGCATCCCCAAGCTTAGGATCTTGCCACTCCTTGTTCCATAATCCATCAAAAGAATTCACCCAAAACTTTAAAACTTCACAACACAAAACTCAATAGAAATCTAGTGAGCTCCGTTAGAGAAAGAAAACAAAAGACTACTTTAAGGTACTGTAATGAACTCATTATTTATTTATATTGGTGTTAAACCTACTGTATTCCAACTTCTCTATTCATCATAAACTATTTTACTAGCCATAGATTCATCAAAATAAGCAAAGAACACACGCAAAACGGAATCTGTCAAAAACAGAACAGTCTGTAGTAATCTGTAACTGACGCAAACTTCTGGAACTCAAAAAATTCTACCAAAATTAGACGACCTGGAAATTTTGTTTATTGATCAGAAACAATTGGAATAATTATTTTATCACGTTCTGGTGATTTTTAACAATTCGGGCACTGAGCGCAAAGTTTCTGGAAATTACAGCAAGATCAAATAACTATCATCCAAGAAGATCCAATAGGTTTAACTTGGCACAAACACTAATTAAAAGATAAAACCACATCTAAACAGAGGCTAGATGGATTATTTGTTCCTAAACAGAAGCAAAAAACGAAAAAATAAAAATAAAATTGGGTTGCCTCCCAACAAGCGCTATCGTTTAACGCCCCTAGCTAGGCATAAAAGCGAGGATAGATCTAGGTATTGCCATCTTTGGTAGGCAATCCATAAGTGGCTCTCATGATAGATTCATATGGTAATTTTATTTTCTTTCTAGGAAAGTGTTCCATTCCTTTCTTTAATGGAAATTGGAATCTAATATTCCCTTCCTTCATATCAATAATTGCACCAATTGTCGGGGGTTGGGTGCGACATATGCCAAAGGATGGTTTATCATGGTGGGGGTGAGTAGAACGTCGCCGGTGCCTGGAAACGGGATGAGGCGTAGGCATGCACGCCGGCGGATCTTACCCAGCTTCAGGGCTCTCCGTGGAGATAATACCCCTCATCGCTGCTCAAGGGGTCTCCGCATGATCATTATGGCAAAGTGGGTACAAGGTTGCTCCTTGATCTGTTCGAGGTGAGGAAGGAGAAGGGCACGGCTAGCTCCTCTCCCCTCTCTCTGTGTGTCTAAAACTATTAGGGTCCAACCTCTTGCATGGATGCCCCGGGGGGTTTATATAGGCCTACCCCCCGGGGGTACAATGGTAATCCGGCTGGGCGCGGGTCCCAGTTGTCAGTCTCTTAGGTCGTCGTCTTCTCCGTCGACTTCTGGGGCCCGCCGACTAGTCTGCCCCACCGACGGTCCAGCATGGGGCCGACAAGCCTTGTCCGCCGCGGGCGGGTCTTGCCGGCTGCGGATTACTGTAGCCGTGCTTCTAATGACGCGGGCTTGGTCATGGGGTCATGGCAACAGTGCCGTCGCCTGACGGGCGATCACTGTTGCCATTCCCTGTATTGTCTGGTTAATGGCGTGCGGAGCCCGTGGGAGGGGTCGGCCGACTCTCGGGACTGACTCCCAGCGGGTCTGTCTTGGGGCGCTCTCGCCGTCTTCTGCACTCCCGCCAACAGGCAGGTCCCGCCGTCTTCGGGTCGTATAGACAGGCCGTCGTGGGTACAGGGATCTGCCCACGGGGCTGATGTCAGGGCCGGCGTGGCAACAGTGCCGCGCCGGACGGAGATCTCCGTCGGTACGGCGCACTGTGGCCACGCCTGCCCTTAGTGAACGGGGCTGGGATGGGCCGCGCGGCGGCCACATCCCATCACGTCCGTAGTTGCATAGGCAGGAGGTGGTTGGAGTCGCGGGCCGACTCCCCATAGCCGGCTTCTCCGGAAGTCGCTAGTTGGGAGTCGGCTCATCTCGAGGCCGTCTCTGGGACTCGGCTGGGAGGGGCAGTCGAACGCGCTGCCGTCGACGCACAGAAGGCGGCTCTTAGGCGTGGGGTCGTGTGGGGCGCAGTCTGCCCTGATGTTTTGAAAGGTTCAGGGGATCGGGTTTGCCTACCCGTGGCCCATTACTCCGACAGTAGTCCCCGAAGCTGGTGAGGCGCCGAGGTCAACATGTCGAGGAGCCTCAGCAGCTTCATCCCTCCGGTAGAAGAATCTGGGCTTGGCTTGCCGTCTTTCTCTTGGGCCGACTAGCTGGAGTCAGTTTCGCAGGAGGCCGTCTTGCTCCCCAAAGGGTTGAAGGTCGTGGCGGAATCTGTGCAGCGTGGTCGATAAGCCTGTGCAGCTGCCCGCTATGGCCCGTCCGGGCGCCACGCCGCAGGTCGATCTGCCAACCCACGCTGCGGATTTGAGACAGGCCTGTCAGGCGGGGCCCGCCACTACCGTGCCTCGGCGCATGGGCGGATCCGTTGCGGCCGCGCGGGCGGTTGAGCTCCCCATGTCGTTACTGCGCGCAGTAACTTCGTGGGTTAAATTGTGGGGGGCGTGGGGTACTGGGCACAGTTAATCCCACGCCCGCCCCATCGGCTTCTCAGCCCGTGGGTCTATAAGTAGGCGGGGAGGAGGGGGACGGCGAAGCACGCGCACCCATCTCCCCGTTTCCCCGCTTCCTCTTGCTTCTTCCTCCTCTCGCTTCTTCTTCCTCTTGCCGCCGTCGCACCGAACCACGCCCGCGCCATGGAGATGAGCTCCTCATCCGCCGCTGCGCCTCCGCCCCAAGGCTTGGCAGGGACGGCTCCGAGGTGGACGACGACCACATAGAGTTCCTCCGCCAGACGCGCCGCATCCCCGGCACGAACTTAGTGCAGACTCGCACCGCGCAGGCGGGCGAAATAAGGCCGGGGCCGGAGGAGGGCGAGCGTGTCATATTCCGCTCGCACCTCATGCGCGGTCTGGGGCTGCCGGCGAGCGGCTTCTTCCGCGCTTTCTTGGAGTTCCACGGGCTCCAGCCGCACCACCTCACTCCGAATACGGTGGTGCTGCTGGCCGCCTTCGCCTCCTTGTGTGAGGGCTTTCTCGGTGTTCTCCCCACCATCGAGTTGTGGGGGGAATTCTTCCAGGCCAAGCTTGGCACGCACGTCGCCGGCGTGCCGGCTTCGTGCGGCACCTTCATCGTGATGCGGAGGCTGGTGGGCGACAACCCTTTCCCCGCCATCCCGCTGATCAAAATCGGTGAAGATGTGGCAGCGCTCCTACTTCTACGTGAAGAACGTCGCCCCGGAAGGCGACTGGGTTAATCTGCCGCTTTACGAAGCCGGCGTGCTGTCGGGGCGGCTCCCCAGCTGGTCCCATCAGGCCAGGACACTGACTCCTGCAGGCACCGCCGTCGTCGCGCGACTCCGGGAGCTGACGCAGTCGGAGGGCCTGACTGGGGCCGACTTGTTGGCCGCCTTTGTGGCGCGCCGAGTCCTTCCGCTCCAAGGCCGACCTCATCCGATCCGCCGATGAGCGCCACCGACCCTGGGCCGGTTGTGCTCCAAGGACATGCCCCACGCGGAGGTGGCGGACACGGTGAACTTCCTGGTGAACTGCAACCTTATGGTGGACTGGCAGTTCGGCAAGGAGCCATACTCGCGCGCCAACCCCCCGCCTGTGGTAAGTCATCTCTTTTCCTCTTCTGTTTTCTTTTTCAGCCGAATCCGACTTCTTATCTTCTTTGGTTTTTTCCGAGTCGAACCCCTCATGCAGCCTCTCGGCACCACGGGCCGCCCGTGAATTGCCCCTCGACCGGGCGGACAGCGCCGTCGACCCTGACTTGGGGGCGGCGGCGGTGGAGGCCGACGCCGAAGGAGGGGGAGGAGGAGGGGCTGAAGACTTCAGGCCCTCGGCTACCTTCGCTGACTGGCCTGACGATGATGGCGAGAGGGAAGTCATCCCCCGCCGCCAACCGAAGGTCGGTCATCCGGGTGCAAGTTCCTCCGCTGGCTTGGGTGGTCGAGGCGGCGCGAAGAAGCGCCGGGCCGGGCCGAGCTCGCTAGGCGGCCGGCCGAAAAAGTTTAAGGGGACGGCCGCCGCGACCCAACGGGAAGAGGCGGTCGCGAAGGCTAACCGCTTCCGCAAGGAAGTGAAGAAGCCGCCTCTGGTCTCCGCGTAAGTGCTTTTACTTTGTCTTGTTTTCTTCTGACTCATCTTGTCCGAATCTTTACATGTCTTCTTCGCATCAGGGCTCCCCTTACTCTAGAGAGGGTCGCCGCCGCCTCCGTCATGGGGTCGGCAGAGACGTCCGTTAATTCTCGGTGGATTGACCCCGCCGCCGACCTCCGGGAGGCGACGGAGCGGAACGCGCAGGAGAAGCGCGACGAGGAGGAGGCCGCCCGCCTAGAGAAGGCGGAGGACGAGAAGGCGGCAGCTTCCGCCCAGAGGAAACTGGAGGAGGCCGAAGCCGCCGTCGCGGCTAAGCAGCAAGCCGAGGAGGCCGCATGCCTCCAATCAGCGCTGTTCGTCACCCCGCTGAGCTCTGCGCCGCCACCGCCGGAGTTCACGGGGCAGACGGAGGGAGCCGGCAGCGAGTTCCCCATCATTGAGAGGGGAGGCGGCGAGGCTTCCATGTCGAGCACGGCCGTGCCGTCGCCGTCACCTCCGCCGCCGTCTGAGAGCGCTGGGGGTAAATAAAGAAGCGGACCCACGGCGCCGCCGATCGAAGACGAAGCTGTGGCGGCTGCTCCTTCAAGTCGCCTCGCCAAAGACGCCGCCCGTCTTGAGAAGGCGACTTTCGCGCCACGCCTTTGAGATCGGCACCGCCAGCTCGCCATTCCAGACGCCGAGGCGATTAAGCGCCGTGCCGTCTGGGTGGGTGCGAGAGGGCGGCATGTGCCCGCTGAACCGGGCGCTTCGATGTTCAAAGCGGTGCGAGCTGAAGGCGACGCCATCCAGAACTGCACCAAGGCGCACTTGGCGTCGCGGACCGCCGTTCGGGTATGTTTCTTCTTTGAATTTTTCCTTGTTCTTCACTATGGGGGCGCGCCAGCGCACCCACTGGGTGTAGTCCCCGAGTTTCGGGCCGGCTGCTGAGCAGGCGGCTCGGAACTCTATCTGTCGGTTTCCAAATTTTTACCTTTGTCTGAAATGCTTGTTGCAGGAGTATCACAACCTCCGCGCCACTGCCTTCAACCGCAACGTTGAGGAGCTGGGCAAGCGGACCGCCGACTTGTCGAGAAGCCGGAGTGAGTCTTCTTTCTTCTTCACGGGCGTATTGGCGCACTCCATGGGCTGTAGTCCTCGAGATTCGGGCCGATCGCCGAGCTGTCGGGCGGATCTTCTGGCGACCTTCTTAGTTGACGACTTAACGCCCCTTTTCTTTTTTATTCTTCGAGGCCAACGCCACTCTCCGACGGGAGCTGAGCGCAGCCGACACCGCTTATGCGCGTCAAGGGGAGGAGTGCAGCAAGTTCGCCGCAGAAGCGCGACTCGCCGGGCTACGCACCGGGCGGAGCAAAGGGAGCTGCTTAAGAAGGCGCAAGACGAGGCGCGAGTAGAGAGGCCGCTCTCCGCCGAAGTTCGAAAGCGAGCGCTCCTCCTGGACCGACAAGGAGGCACAGCTGACCTCCGTCTTCCACGAGATCGAGGACATCGTCACTGGTGAGTTTCTTTACTTTCCTTCTTTGAGCCGCTGACTATTGGTCAGGCTGACTCCTGGTTTTTTGACTTGCTTCTTCTTCGTCTTGGCAGACTTCTTCCCCGGCCATACGCAGGCAGCCAATCAAGCCATTGAGGCTGATCGCGAGGTGCGGAGGGCGAGTGGTGCTGAGATCGCTGCCAACGCCCCCCGGACCCTTGACGCAGCAGCTTCGAGCATTGAGGCTCGCGTCGGCCGCCCATCGGATGATGTGCCGGCTTCAACGTGTCGGCGCCGCGCGATTGCTTCCCTATGGCGGACATGCCGGCTCACAGATTTCCCGCCGGATCGCCGACCGGCCGGAGGTCGCACTGGCCGCCTTGAGGCTCGGAAGGGTTCCTTGCCCGGGCTGGAGCGCGCCGCCATGGAATTCGTCAAGGCGTGGTATCTGTGGCTGGATCTGGACCGCTGGCCGCTGCTCGGTCAGAGGACCAGGCGGAGCTGCTGGCTGCGGAAGACGCCCTTGTCGAGCGTGCGGCGGCGATCACCGACTACACGGACACCAGCGTCTTCGTCCCTGAGCGGGCTGAGGACGGCAGGGAGGCACCGCCGGAGTGGTTCGGGATGAACCCGGATTACGACGAGGACTCGGCGGAGGTGATCGGCTCCAGCGCCGAGGAGGAAGGCGAGGCGGAGGACGGAGATGAGATAGAGGCGCCAGAAGACGGAGCGGGCAACCAGCCTCAGCCGATCAAGCGCCCAAAGAACGAGCGCCACGCCCGTCTGCCGGGTTGTCGCCGGAGATGATCAAGTCGAGACTGCTCAGCCGTCCGCCCCGGCGCCTGACGCCGTCGCCTCCTCCGGCCCTCCAAACCCGTCTGCTGCTTCCTAGGCTGCTGTCTCGTCTTTACTTTATCTGCTTTGGTAGTCTTTTGAAAAAACTTGTTAATTCGCACAATTCCACCCGCGGGGTGTATTTTGAACTTCGTCAAGATTCGGACAAGGGCCTATGTTGTGTAAATATTATCTAATTCTATCTTTCCTTGCTCATTGCTCTTATGGCTCTTTCTTTGCCGCTTTCCTTAGTCGCCGCTTGCCCATCGGACAACCGCTCTGGGTTCCGCTGCTTGGGTCAAGTGCTTGGCTACTCTTGGGAAGGCAAGTACTTGGCCATTTTTTAGAGTCTTTAAACAAGTTGGATAGAAAGCGGCAAGTCGACTACTCAAGAGTCGGTTTTTGCAAAAGGGGCTGGAAGTCGGCTTAAGCTATGTTTATGCTTTGGGTTCTTAGCCATTTTTCATGTGGGCGCCCATTCTTCCTTACTCCCGCCCACCAATCACCGCTTCACGAGCTGCGGCTTCGATAGGAGACGGCTTAGGCACCACACACTACTTGTCCGATCACAGGAAGCATTCATAGCGCATATGGCGAGTCCCCGGGCTGACTAGTCGAGCCCGTGCCAGCGGCATAACAGAGAGTAACATACTCAAGGCAAAATTCTTAGCATACAGATAACAAAAGGGCAGTCCCGAGCTCGCCTCGGGGGCAAAGTCTTGGTACTTTAACACAAAAGGTAGCGTGGTACATATCAGATCAATCAGAAAATCTTCGGAGAAGATTTGCGTTCCATGGCCGCTCCGTCTCTTTGCCGGAGTCGCCCCTTCTTGCGTGCTCGGGGCTTCGAAAGGCCGATCGTAGTAGGAGTCGCTGCTCAAAGACTTTGTCGATAATGAAGGGCCTTCCCAAGGCGCCGGCAGCTTGTGGCCGGCGGCTGTTCGCCGGATCAGCCGGAGCACAAGGTCGCCCTCTTGGAAAGATCTTGGCTTGACCTTCCTGTTGTAGTAGCGGCGCAGCTCTGCCGGTAGATGCCGGACCGGCCGAGTGGCAACAAATGACCCTCTTCCGGCAGATCGACGCCGCCTTGACGCGTGCTTCATCTGCTTCCTCCTCGGTGTACATGGTGACTCGCGGGGAGTCGAACTCTATATCCGTTGGGATGACGGCTTCGGCGCCGTAGACGAGGAAGAAGGGTGTGAAGCCGGTTGACTTGTTTGGAGTCGTCTGGAAACTCCAGAGGACAGCTGGCAATTCCTCAAGCCAGCAGCCGGCCGAATGCTCCAGTGGTTCGACCAGTCGCGACTTGATGCCAGACAAGATGAGGCCGTTCGCTCGCTCCACCTGGCCGTTTGACTGCGGATGGGCAACGGACGCTAAGTCCAGTCGGATGCCTTGTGTCGCGCAGAAACGGGCCAGGGCGCCTTTGGCAAAATTTGTGCCATTGTCGGTGATGATGTTGTGTGGTACGTTGTACCGAGTCGTGATGTCGGCGATGAAAGTCACTGCAGTTGGACCATTCAACTTCTTGATGGGTTTTACTTCTATCCACTTGGTGAACTTGTCCACCGCGACAAGTAAGTGAGTTAGGCCGCCTCGTGCTGCTTTGAATGGTCCCCCCATGTCCAGGCCCCAAACAGCAAAGGGCCAGGTGATGGGGATAGTCTTGAGTGCGGAAGCCGGCTGAAACGGCTTGGAGCAGAACATCTGGCACCCCTTGCATTTTTGAACTAATTCCTTGGCCTCTTCTAGGGCTGTTGGCCAGAAGAAACCGTGTCGGAAGGCTTTGGCAACGAGTGCTCTTGAGGCCGCATTGTGGCCGCACTCGCCTTGATGGATGTCTTCGAGAATCGCTTGGCCTTGTTCTGGCTCGACGCAACGCTGGTAGACACCAGTGACGCTGCGCCTGACCAGCTCTTTGTTGACTATAGTGTAGGTTGCCGCTCGGTTGGTAGCTCTCTGCTTACTAGGAACTTCAGGATGGGCTGGGCCCATGAGGGTGCTGCTATTTCTTCAACTGCCAGTACTGCTACTTGGACGAGGGCGACTGGGTTGGGAGGCGGCGGGCTGGAGTCCGCGGCCGCTTGCTGGGTTGATGAAGTCCCCGGGCCGAGTTCTGGAGTCTTCGCGATGGTCGCCGCAGTCCCCGGGCCGGGTTCTGAAGTCCCCGTGCCGGCTTCGACTGCGGCATTCTTGGGGCCGTCTGCTGAGGCTTTGGAGTCGGATCCAACTTCTTCAGGGGGAGCCGGCACAAAAATGGAGTCTGATTCTGGTGAAGGCTTGACAGATAGCTTGAGGAGGCACTGAAGGGCGACGCCGGATGGTATTGCCTGGCGGGTGGAGCCGATTATAGCCAGGGTATCTGCTTTGTCGTTGTCGTTTCTTGGTACGTGGAGGAACTCGCACCCCTCAAAATATCCACTCAACTGTTGTACCAGGAAACGGTGGCTCGCCATGTTTGCATCTTTGGCGTCCCAGTCGCCGCATGATCGTTGGACCACCAAGTCGAGTCGCCATAACACAGTGATCCGGCGAATGCCAAGCTCTTTGGCAAGCCGGAGCTCGTGAATGAGCGCCTCGTATTCGGGCGACATTGTTGGAGGCGGCGAAATGGATCTGCGGTAGCGTACTTGAGCTTGTCGCCTTTGGGGAAGTGAGGACAACGCCGCTCCCAAGCCGGTGCGCATCTTGGAGCCATCAAAATGCATCCGCCAATGGGTGGAGTCGGGTCTTTGGCGGCAGTATCGGGTCTCGGCCCGGACGAGGAAGTCGGCCGGTGCTTGCGACTTGATGGCGGTAAAAGGGGCTGGTAATAGATGGTGTAGGGGGGCAACTCTATGGCCCATTTGGCCACTCGGCCAGAAGCGTCTCGGCTTCCGATGATCTCGGCAAGTGGGGCTGTGCAAACCACAGTGATTGGATGCTCTTGAAAGTAAGGCTTCAACTTCTTGGTGGCAAAATGCACGCCGTAGCACATCTTCTGGTAGTGGGGGTAGTTCTGCTTGGAGGTCGACAGTACTTCGCTCAGGTAATATACTGGTCTCTGGACAGGTAGCGCCTTGCCTTCCTCCTTGCGTTCAACTACAATGACTATGCTGACTACCCTGCTGGTGGCGGCAATTTATAGCAGCATGGGCTCCTTAGGAGTCGGGGCCGCCAGCACGGGGGGAGTAGTCAGCATTTTCTTCAACTGGAGAAAAGCTTCATCCGCCTTGTGGTTCCATTCGAAGAAGGTGGTCTTCTTCATGAGCTGATACAACGGAGAGCTTTCGCCCGGCCGACCGATGAATCGGTGATGGACGCCAGCAGCCGGTGAACTTCGCACATCTAGCGCCGTGAGGTACTTCCATCCTCTCGATGGCCTTGATCTTCGCTGTGGTTGCACTCTATGCCGCTGCTCGGAGACCAGAAACCAAGGAGCTGGCGGGCTGGTACTCAAGACGCAGTTCTCGTGGTTGAGCTTGATCTCGAATTGGCGCAGGTTCTCAAAGGTCTCCTTGAGGTCTTCCGGTGATGTTCCTCGCTTTTCCGTCTTCACCACCACATCATCCACGTAACGCATGCGTTCTCGCCGAGCTGCTTGAGGAGGCACTTCGCATGCAACGCTGAAAGGTGGCGTCGGCATTCCTCAAGCCGAACGTCATGGTCGCAGCGTAAGGCTCCAAACGGCGTGATGAAGGCGGTCTTGATCTATCGGCCGGGTTCAAATTGATCTGGTGATATCCTGAATATGCATCTAAGAAGCTCAACCGCCGCATCCGGCCGTGGAGTCTATCACCTGATCAATTCTCGGCAGAGAGAACGGGTCTTTGGGGCAAGCTTTGTTGAGGCTTGTGTAGTCAATACACATCCGCCACTGCTTGTTCTTCTTCAGTACCAAGACCGGGTTTGCTAACCATTCTAGAAAGAACACTTCCATGATGAAACCGGCTGCTAGGAGCCGGGCTATCTCTTCTCCAACAACTCTTCTCTTCTCTTCTGATAGGCGGCGCAAGGGCTGCCTGACGGGCTTTACATCAGATCGGACATGTAACTTGTGCTCGTCGAATTCACAAGACACTGGCATGTCTTTAGGGGACCATGCGAAAATGTCCCGATTCTCACGGAGGAAATCGACGAGCTCGCCTTCCTATTTACTGTCAAGGTTTGCACCTATGACAGCGTACCTCTCCGGGTGCTCCGGGTCCAAGGGTATCTTCTTCGTCTCTTTGGCCGGCTTGAACGAGCCCTCAGCTTCCGACTCCTTGGGGTTGGGCGATATTTCGGGCTGCTTGCCGGCCATCGCCACAACCCGATCAAGAAGCCGCTTCTCAGCTGCGATCACCAGGGACTCGGCCAGCCGACTGCTTTCAGCTGCACAAGCGGACGACTTTCTGTAGTCGCCGGCTACGGTCAGGATCCCCTTGGAACTTGGCATCTTCATCTTGAGGTAGGCGAGTGGGGACCGCCATGAACTTGGCCAAAGCAGGTCGGCCAAGCGGAGCGTGGTACGGGCTTTCGAGGTCCACCACTTCAACCAGACCGCTCTCGGAGGAAATGATCTTTGTCCCCAAAAGGACGCGTCTATCGTGATCTTGCCGATCGGTGAGCAGGAAAGGCCAGGTACAATGCTGTGGAACACAGTCCGGCTACTCTGAAGCTGTCTTTGCTTGATTCCTAACTTCTCCATCGTGTCCTTGTACAGGATGTTGATGATGCTGCCTCCTTCTATCAGTACTCGCGAGAAGTGAGCGGCCCGCCTATCCGCGGCAAGGGTGGCTCCCAAAACCAGGGCGTAGGAGCCCGGATTCGGCATCACCTATGGGTGATCAGCTCTGCTCCAACTGATAGGTTTCTCGGACCAGTGCATGAACTCTGGAGTATCTGATGCTACTGCATTCACTTCTTGCTGCTGCAGCCGCCTGCTGCCTCGGTCATCGGCCACACTGGTGAACACCACATAAGCTCCATACTCCTCTGGGTACTCGTTTTGCATCACCGACCGGGCTCGACAGGCATGGGCGGCGGTGGAGGCGGCGCCAAAGAAAGGGGGAGGCAGGAGGCCGTCTCCCTTGGCGATCTGGTGAGCGGTGACACTCCGGGTGGTGTGGTTTGACGGCTTCGCGCCGCTATGGAACTTGCAGGGACCATCTAGAGTCTGCTCGTAAGAGAATGCCGGCAACCAGTTGGACTTGCCGCCTTTCGGTCGCTTGGCCGAAGGCTGCCCCTTTGGCTGCTGATCTTCGACTGTCGCCACCTGACGGCTGCTGGAAGCCGGCTGTGGGGCCTTGAGCTTGTGATCGCTCTGTTGCTGTCGCCGACTGGTGTCTCCGGCCGGAGTTCTGGGAGCCTGAGGAGCCACCTTGCCAGTCGCACTGACTCCGATCTCCGTCTTCATGGAGGAGTCGGCTGTAGCGTACTTGTCTGCTATGATTAGCGGCTCGTCGAGGGTCTCCGGCTCGTCGCAAAGGAGCTTGTGCTTGAGGAGGGTGCCTTCTCTGCACCCGGCGGTGAAGTACTCGATAGCCTGCACCTCATGCACGCCTCGCAGGAGTTCCGAGCTCTGCCCAGTGCGTGAGGTAGTCGCGAGTTGACTCGTTGGGGCCTTGCACGCACAAGGAAAGCTGGCGAGGCTTGGGAGGTCGCTTGTACGTGCTCGTGAAGTTGTGGACGAAGGCCTCGGTGAAGTCGAACCAGCTGTTGATGCTGAGGGGCTTCAAGCTGTTCAACCATGTCCGGGCCGTGCCCTGGAGCATGAGGGGAACATACTTCACGGCAACACGCTTGTTGTCGTTCACTATGTTGACGGCCGTGGAGTAGTCAACTAGCCAGTCTTCCGGCTTTACGGAGCCGGTGTACTTGGGCGTGTCTCGGGGGAGTGTGAACCCTCTGGGAAGGGCTCGTCTCGGATGCGAGGTCCGAAACAGGGCGGACCCAACTCCTCCTCTTCTTCCAGCGCCAGGGATCGGTGGAGTCGGTCGACCCGGTGGCGGGCGTCGTTTTCTCCGACTCCCTCTCGGCGGCCAAGGCGGTTGCCGAGAGTCGGATGCTCGACGGGTGGCGGGGAGGAGGAGGCAGATAGTCGTCCCGCCGCTCCACTGCTCTTGGGCGGCCGTCTTGGTCGCGCTCGATGGAGATGTGAGTACGACTGTGGCTGACAGCCGGATCCTTGTTTTTTCTTCCGTGGACACTGCCAGTCGGTGTCTGAGACGTCGCGCCTTGTTCTCGGTTGGGAGGCAAGTCTTCGTTTTGCCGTCGCGGCGCCTCCGTGCGGAAGCCGGCTTCGTCCTGCACGGCAGCCGTGTCGAGGAGCTGCTGGACACGCTCCGTCATCAGGCGGCGCTCCTCACCCTCGAAGTTGTCCAGCTCGTCCGCCGCCGCCTGGGCGGCGCGGATGTTCTCCGCAGGCGTGGCGTACACAGGGCGATTGGCCCCGAACAGGTTGGCGATGGCTACGCCGCGCTGCTGGACCGCGCCTAGGCGGCTAGGCCCCGTCGGGGCCGGCGAGCCGCCCACAGCGCGATCCATCTCACGCTGGTAGGCTTCTGACAAGCGCCTCATGCTTGCCAGCTTTCTCGCGCCTTCGACGAGCTGAAGGCGACGTGCCTCCAGCGTCTCGGCGTCAGCGTCTTCCGGAATAGGCGCGGTCAGGTCTCGCATAACCGCGTCGAGGGGGTCGTGAGCTCCTTCCCCGGAATGCTCGCTATGACCGATGACGAGCACCTCTGTGACGGTGCTTCCGCCGCTCCCCTCGTGAGGGAGCGGCTCGTCGTAGACCACCACGTTGGTGGGGAACGCGTCGAGCGACGCGGTGTCGGAGTCGACCAGCATCGGGTCGGTGGAGCCTACAGACTCCAAGTCCGCGGCAGGCTCGCCGGCGATGTGGAGTTTCTCGAGAAGGCCCGCGAGGAGGCTCTCAGGGCCGTCCGTGCCTGCGTCGGATGCAGGCTCGTCGGAGAGGCGAACCTCGCCGACAAGTTCGGCGAGGCAGCTGGCCGCGCAGGCGATCTCAGCGCCGTGCAGCGCGTCAGCGCAGACTCCGTCTGGCGTGCCGGGCTGGCTGCGCTCGCCAGGGAGGAAAAGGGTTCCCGTCCAGAGCAGGTCTCCGGACGACGGTGCACCTAGCCCCACGGTGGGCGCCAAATATCCGGGGTTGGGTGCGACATATGCCAAAGGATGGCTTATCATGGTGGGGGCGAGTAGAACGTCGCCGGTGCCTGGAAACGGGATGAGGCATGGGCATGCACGCCGGCGGATCTTACCCAGCTTCAGGGCTCTCCGTGGAGATAATACCCCTCATCGCAGCTCATGGGTCTCCGCATGATCACTATGGCAAAGTGGGTACAAGGTTGCTCCTTGAGCTGTTCGAGGTGAGGAAGGAGAAGGGCATGGCTAGCTCTTCTCCCCTCTCTGTGTGTGTCTAAAACTATAATGGGTCCAACCTCTTGCATGGGTGCCCCGGGGGGTTTATATAGGCCTACCCCCCAGGGGTACAATGGTAATCCAGCTGGCGCAGTCCCGGTACCGTCTCTTAGGTCGCCGTCTTCTCCGCCGACTTCGGGGCCCGCCGACTAGTGGGCCCCGCCGACAGTCCAGCATGGGGCCAACAAGCCTTGTCCGCTTGGTAATCTTGCCGGCTGCGGATTACTGTAGCCGCGCTTCTAATGACGTGGGCTTGGTCATGGGGTCATGGCAACAGTGCCGCCTCCTGACGGGCGATCACTGTTGACATTCCCTGTCTTGTCTGGTTAATGGCGTGCGGAGCCCGTGGGAGGGGCCGGCTGACTCTCGGGGCCGACTCGGCTGGTCCGTCTTGGGCGCTCGCCGTCTTACGCACTCCCGCCCGGCGGTTCCCACCGTCTTCGGTCGCATGCAGACAGTGCCGTCGTGGAGTGCCAGGATCTGCCCACGGGTTGATGTCGGGGCCGGCGTGGCAACAGTGCAGCGGGCGGAGACCTCCGTCGACGGCGACCGTGGCCACGCCGCCCTTAGTGAACGGGGCTGGGATGGGCCGCGCAGCGGCCACATCCCATCACGTCCGTAGTTGCATAGTCAGGAGGTGGTTGGAGTCGCGGGCCGACTCCCCATAGCCGGCTTCTCCGGAAGTCGCTAGTTGGGAGTCGGCTCATCTCGAGGCCATCTCTGGGACTCGGCTGGGAGGGGCAGTCGGCGGCTCTGCCGTCGACCCTCAGAAGGCGGCTCTTCGTCTTGGGGTCTTGAGGGGCGCAGTCTGCCCCGATGTTTTGAAAGGTCTAGGGGCTCGGGTTTGCCTACCCGTGGCCCATTACTCCGACACCAATCGTTCTAAGGAAAGGTCTACCAAGAATAATAGGACATGAAGGATTGCAATCTATATCAAGAACGATAAAATCTATGGGCACATAACTCCTATTTGCAACAATAAGAACATCATTAATTCTTCCCATAGGCTTTTTAATAGTGGAGTCCGCAAGATGCAAATTTAGAGAGCAATCATCAAAGTCACAGAAATCTAGCAAATCACACAAAGTTTTGGGAATAGTAGAGACACTAGCACCCAAATCACACAAAGCATGAAACTCATAATTTTTTATTTTAATCTTAATGGTAGGTTCCCACTCATCATAGAGTTTTACAGGGATAGAAACTTTCAACTCAAGTTTTTTGTTCATAAGATTGCATCAAGGCATCAACAATGTGTTCGGTAAAGGCTTTATTTTGACTATAAGCATGAGGAGAATTTAGCACGGTTTGCAACAAGGAAATACAATCAATTAAAGAGCAGTTTTCATAATTAAATTCCTTGAGATCCAATATAGTGGGTTTAGCAACATCTAGATTTTTATTTTCTTTCAATCCCACTTTTGTCAATTTCATCATCGTGATCTAAAAACTCTGAATTCTTAGAACGCCTTCTAGGTAAAGGAAGATCACATTTAGTTTCATCAAGATTCATATTGCAAATCAAAGATTTGATAGCGGACACATCAATAACTTTTAGATCTTCATCTTGATTATCATAGGGATTAGAAGAACACGCTTTAATAAAGGCATCTTTGGAAGCACGCATCCTAGTGGTTCTTTCTTTGCACTCATCAATGGAAATTCTCATAGCTTTGAGAGACTCATTGTTATCATGCTTAGGAGGAATAGATCTAAGCTTTAAAGAATCAACTTCAAGAGAAATTCTATCAACGTTCCTAGCCAAATCATCAACTTTAAGCAATTTCTCTTCAAGCAGAGCATTAAAATTCTTTTGTGAATTCATAAACTCTTTAAAACTACTCTCAAATTCAGAGGGCGTCTTATTAAAATTTCCATAAGAGTTGTTGTAGGAATTTCCATAATTATTAGAAGAATTACTAGGATAAGGCCTAGGATTAAAATTCCCTCTATCTGGCGTTGTTACCAAAATTATTCCTACCAACAAAATTCACATCCATAGATTCATTATTATTCTCAATCAAGGTAGACAAAGGCATATCATTAGGATCGGAAGAAACACTCTTAGTAGCAAATAATTTCATAAGTTCATCCATATTTCCACTCAAAACATTGATTTCTCCTATAGCATGCACTTTTTTATTAGTAGATCTTTCAGTATGCCATTGAGAATAATTAACCATAATATTATCTAGGAGTTTAGTAGCATCTCCTAAAGTGATTTCCATAAAAGTGCCTCCCATGCCGAATCTAAAAGATTTCTAGAAGCAAAATTCAATCCAGCATAAAAATTTTGTATAATCATCCACAAGTTCAAACCATGAGTAGGACAATTACGTATCATTAATTTCATTCTCTCCCAAGCTTGTGCAACATGTTCATGATCAAGTTGCTTAAAATTCATAATATCGTTCCTAAAAGAGGTGATCTTAGCGGGAGGAAAATACTTAGAGATAAAAACATCTTTGCACTTGTTCCAAGAATCAATACTATTTTTAGGCAAAGATGAAAACCACACTTTAGCACGATCTCTAAGCGAAAAAGGAAATAGCTTCAATTTAACGACATCATTATCGACATCTTTTTTATTTTGCATATCACATAAATCAATGAAGCTATTCAGATGAGTAGCGGCATCTTCACTAGGAAGGCCGGTGAATTGATCTTTCATAACAAGATTCAACAAAGCAGTATTGATTTCACAAGATTCAATATTGGCAAGAGGAGCAATCGGAGTGCTAAGGAAATCATTATTATTGGTATTGGTGAAGTCACACAATTTGGTAGCATCTTGAGCCATCGCGACAAACAAGCAATCCAACACACGAGCAAACGAACGGACAAGGAAAAAGGCAAAGGGAAAAGAAAAGGAGATTGGGAAAGAGAGGGCAAATAAAACGGCAAGGGTGAAGTGGGGGAGAGGAAAACGAGAGGAAAATGGCAAATAATGTAATGCGAGAGATAGGGATTGTGATGGGTACTTGGTATGTTGACTTTTGCATAGACTCCCCGGCAACGGCGCCAGAAATGGCTCGTTGTCGGGAGTCAAATCTTTACTTGACTTCACGTAAGCCTCCCCGACAATGGCGCCAGAAATCCTTCTTGCTACGTCTTGAGCTTGCGTTGGTTTTCCCCGAAGAGGAGAGGATGATGCAGCACAGTAGCGTAAGTATTTCCCTCAGTTTTTGAGAACCAACGTATCAATCCAAGAGGAGGCCACGCAGCAAAGTCCTTCGTGACTGCACACAAAACGATAGCTACTCGCAACCAACGCGATTAGGGGTTGTCAATCCCTTCAGGTCACTTACGAGAGTGAGATCTGATAGAGATAATATTTTTGGTATTTTTGGTATATAGATGCAAAGTAAAAAAGTAAAAGGCAAAGTAAAAACAAAGCAAGTATAAAAGTGATAGAGATTGATATGATGAGAATAGACCCGAGGGGCATAGGTTTCACTAGTGGCTTCTCTCAAGAGCATAGATATTCTATGGTGGGTGAACAAATTACTGTTGATAAATTGACAAAATTGAGCATAGTTATGAGGTTATCTAGGTATGATCATGTATATAGGCATCACGTCCGTGACAAGTAGACCGAAACGATTCTGCATCTACTACTATTACTCCACTCATCGACCGCTATCAAAAATGCATCTAGAGTTTTAAATTAAAAACAGAGTAATTCCTTAAGCAAGATGACATGATGTAGAGGTATAAATTCATGCAATATGATAAATACCCCATCTTGTTATCCTCGATGGCAACAATACAATACGTGCCTTGCAACCCTTTACATCCTTTGGGTAAGGACACCGCAGGATTGAACCCAAAGCAATGCACTTCTCCCATTGCAAGAACTACCAATCTAGTTGGCCAAACCAAATAGATAATTCAAAGAGACTTGCAAAGATAACTCAATCATACATAAAAGAATTCAGAGAAGATTCAAATATTATTCATAAATAAGCTGGATCATAAACCCACAATTCATCGGTCTCAACAAACACACCGCAAAAAAAAGATTACATCGAATAGATCTCCACGAGAGAGGGGGAGAACATTGTATTGAGATCCAAAAAGAGAGAAGAAGCCATCTAGCTACTAACTATGGACTCGAAGGTCTGAAGTAAACTACTCACACTTCATCGGAGGGGCTATGGTGTTGATGTAGAAGCCCTCCATGGTGGATGCCCCCTCCGGCGGAGCTCCAGAACAGGCCCCAAGATGGGATCTCGTGGATACAGGAAGTTGCGGCGGTGGAATTAGGTTTTTGGCTCCTATTCTGATCGTTTGGGGTACGTAGGTATATATAGGAGGAAGGAGTACCTCGGTGGAGCTTCGAGGGGCCCACGAGGCAGGGGGCGCGCCCTCCACCCTCGTGACCGCCTCGTGGTTTTCTTGACGCAAGGTCCTAGTCTCCCGGGTCTTATCTGATGAGAGAATCACGTTTCTGAAGATTTCATTCCGTTTGGACTCCGTTTGATATTCTGTTTCTTCAAAATACTGAAAAAGGCAAAAAACAAGAATTCTGGGCTGGGCCTCCGGTTAATAGGTTAGTCCCAAAAATAATATAAAAGTGGAAAATAAAGCCCATTATAGTCCAAAACAATAGATAAAGTAGCATGGAGCAATCAAAAATTATAGATACGTTGGAGACGTATCAGTTGCGTCGTGGCTTGTCGTTGCCGTCTTGAACTTTGGAAGTGCCCGGATCATTGGCTTCTCTCGCACAAAAGTGGGTCATCAGAGCAGTAAGGGCTGCCATGGATTTTGGTTTTTCTTCACCGAGGTGGCGGGCGAGCCACTCATCCCGGACGCTATGTCTGAAGGCTGCGAGGGCTTCAGCGTCTGGACAATCAACAATTTGATTCTTTTTAATTAAGAACCTAGTCCAGAGCTTCCTGGCTGACTCTCCGGGCTGCTGGATGATGTGACTTAGGTCATCGGCGTCTGGTGGCGGACATATGTACCTTGGAAGTTATCGTGGAAGGCGTCTTCCAAGTCCTCCCAGCTGCCAATGGAGTTCTCTGGAAGGCTGTTTACCCAGGGTCGCGCTTGTTCCTTTAGTTTTAGTGGGAGGTATTTGATGGCGTGGAGATCATCACCGCAGGCCATGTGGATATGGAGAAGAAAATCTTCAATCCATACTGCGGGATCTGTTGTTCCATCATATGATTTGATATTCATGGGTTTAAACCCTTCCGAGAATTCGTGCTCCATTATCTCATCGGTGAAGCAAAGGGGGTGTGTGCCGCCTCGATATCGGGCCAAGTCGCGACGTAGCTCGGATGGAGTTCGTCTGCGATTTTCAGCTCGGGCGTGGTTATGGTTGTCACATCCGGCTAGATGGCCATCCTCGCGCGTCGGAGCACGCCCCCGCGATCCGTAGATCGATCTGGTCTGACCTGCTCTACTGTCCAGGTCCTGCCGCAGGTTATATGTATATCCCCGAGCTGTTTTATCTCTGCCTTTATGGCGAGGTAGTACGGGCTGGTGTTTGGCTTGGGTTGCCGCTTTGTCCCGGCCACGTGGTGGTCGATCAGCCGCATTACACGCTGATGGTATGGGCTCAAGGGCCTCGTCATTGAATTGAGGTAGCAATTTGCGCTTTGGGTAACTTTTGGTGGGGCGCTCAAGGTCGTACTCCTCGGCTGCCAGGAGACTAGTCCATCTATTGTTGAGCAGATCTTGATCAACTTGAAGCTATTGCTGCTTCTTTTTCAGGCTCCTTGCAGTGGCTATTAGCCGGCGCTTAAAGCGCTCCTGCTCGAGAGGTTCCTCAGGCACGATGAAATCCTCGTTGCCGATGCTCACCTCATCCTTGGAGAGCGGAAGATAATTACTATCCTCCGAGTCTTCGTTTACGGCATGTTCATCAGGGCTGACTTGCCCATCTTCCCGTTCGTCCTGTTCGGAGTTTGGCTCGACGGGGTCTTCATTGTCTTCGGCATCGTCTAGAGTATTGTTTTCTCCTGTGTCAGTATTGTTGTATTTTCCATGGCGTGACTTAGAGCGGCGCCGCTGTCGTCGGTGCTTTGGCTGTGTCCCAGGAGGTTTATCCTCGATTGGGTCTTCTTTGTCATCGTCGTCGGCTTCTTTGGGTGTATCCACCATGTACACGTCATACGAAGAGGTGGCCGTCCAGCGTTCGGTAAACGGCGAGTTTTGGGCCTGCTCTTCTCCGGCATCGCCGTCCATACCGCCGATGTCTTCGGAGTCGTAATTGAGCATGTCGGTTAAGTCCTCGACAGTGGCTATAAAGTGAGTGGTCGGTGGGATGGAAAATTCCCTGCTCTCAGCCCCTAGTCGGGGCTGGGCATAGTTCGGACTTTGCTCCTCTGTAATAACAAGGGATCGCATTAAGTCTAGAGCCTCGCTTAAAGGCAAGGTTTGGCCTGAGAGAAGAGAGCCAGTGGAGTACGGTGAGAGGGAGACTCCTTGGGCAAACTCACACCATGCTAACTCCGAGGGTTCAGAGCCAGTGCCCGGAGAAGGGTCCGGCTTCATGATGGTCACTAGCGACACTACTTCCTTCGGCTCTCCCGTAATGGATTTATTGGCTGCAGATAGTCCGGCAAGCTCAGGGAGCCCGTCTTTGGACCTTGCCATACGCTCCGGATCTAAGGCCAGAGCGGAAGTTGGGGGCGCGAATCCTTGGAATCAAGTCTCCTCGGATATCAGCGACATAGTCCAGATTTCCAAAACTAATCTGGTGAACTGGGGCGTAGCTGTCGATCTGCTCTAGATGGCCAAGCGAGTTGGCCCGCAGTGCGAAGCCGCCGAACACGAAGATCTGGCCGGGGAGGAAAACCTCCTCCAGGGCAGCATTGTTGTAGATGATTGATGGAGCCATCGGACCTTCTGGTGACGACGCAGCGGAACTCTCAATGAAAGCACCAATGTCGGTGTCAAAACTGGCGGATCTCGGGTAGGAGGTCCCAAGCTGTGCGTCTCAGGTCAATGGTAACATGAGACAGGCGGCACGATATTTACCCAGGTTCGGGCCCTCTCTATGCAGGTAATACCCTACTTCCTGCTTGATTGATCTTGATGAATATGAGTATTACAAGAGTTGATCTACCACGAGATCGCAATGGCTAAAACCATAGAGGTCTAGCCTATATGATTATGTTTGCCTCTACGGACTAAACCCTCCAGTTTATATAGACACAGAGGGGACTAGGGTTGTACAAAGTCGGTTACAGAGAAAGGAATCTTCATATTCGAACGCCAAGCTTTCCATCCACGCCAAGGAGAGTCCCATCCGGACACGGGAGAGAGTCTTCTGTCTTGTATATTCATGGCCCATCAGTCCGGCCCATGTCCAACAGGTCGGACGCCCGAGGACCCCTTAATCCAGGACTCCCTCACACCTGCCCGTACCCGTAGCGTAGCTAGAGGTGGCCGGACGGGGTTGGAAATGTGCTCTCCAGCGGCGACAGCGGGCGGGGCTCGTCGGATTTGGCGATTCTGGCGAGGCAAGGCCGGTCCAGCCGCTCCAACGGCACGAGGGGACCACCACAAACACGCCTGGGGAGTCAGTGGAGCACGAGCGGCTCTAGAGAGGGAGGGAGCCTAGAACGGGGATCGCCGGCAAGCTCGGGATGGGGGCGATGACCAGAGGCCTGCCCGGCCGGGCTGCGGCTTCCTACGGGGTCGTGGTGATGTGGTGGTGGTGAGTGAGGAGTGAAATGAGATCTGGAGGGACTATATATAGGTGAGGCCCACGCGGGGATCGAGAGCTCGTCGGAGCTCTCTGGAGCATCGCCCAGCGACGAATGGCATCAGTGAGAGAGGGGGAAGACGTCGAGGATCACGCGAAGGCTGTAGAGGAGCGGCAACGAGCACAGGAGCGTGGTTCGCGACGAGCACAGGGGCACGGGCGCACTGTTGCCTTGGCCGCGCCATGCCCATGCTCGCTACGGCGAGCTCCGGCATCGGCGAGCGCCAGGAGGGAGTTAAGGACATGGAGACGGTGATGGTGACGTGGTTTGGCAAGGTGCGGCAGCCGGGGAAGCGAGCACGCGCTGGACAGAGCGCGCGGCGGCATCCAGAGCACGTCAACTAGCACCTTGGCATCGTGCACACGCGTGGTCACCGCGTGAACTCTGGCATGGAGCCACGGCTTGCCATAAATTCATGTCTGGCAGTTAGTCCTTAGTGGTTTTGGTCGTTTTGCATAGTTGGCTTGGTCACAGCTGCACTGTGGGAGTGGCTCACTTGCTGGCAAGTTTACGGATGTAAACTTGTGAGCTTTACTGTGGTCAAACCAGAGAGGGTTTAGGGCTGATTTTTGGTGGTTAGTAGTTTCTTAGGAGGGTGATGATGCTCAAGAAAAATCAGCCTCATTGGCTCAAGGAAATGGTACTTGCTGTAGAAACTGGCCATTCTGTCCAGAACAGAAATGATTTTCTGTAGCAAAAATATTACAAAAGTTATGCAATATTTTCGCTCAGGAAAGTGCCTTAGGGTTCATAGAATATTTGGGAATTTTTTCAGATTTTTGTGGGCAAAGAAAATGAGGGTTGCTTTGGAACATTCTTCTCTTAAATGATTTTTAGGGAAGAAAATGAATATTTTTCCTTTATGAAAAATATTCCTTGGGTTTTTGTGGAGTTTATCAGAGAAGGAAAAGATGAGTTAGAGGTGGAGAAGTCACTTGGGTGAAAATCAAAGGTAGACCCAAGCGTTCAAGTCCATTTAAATTGATTCAAAACTCCAAATCCAAAGAAAATGCAATTGAAAGTCCGGAAAAAGAGAGAAGGCAAAAACCAGGCTGTCACACTCTGTTACAAGGTGTGAAGTTGAGTCAGACTCAAAGCCCGACCACTACAGTAGATAGAGAGAAAATGAAAGTCATTCCCTATGCCTCAGCCATAGGTTCTATCATGTATGATATGCTGTGTACCAGACCTGATGTGTGTCTTGCCATAAGTCTGGTGATACGTCTCCATCGTATCTACTTTTCCAAACTATTTTGCCCTTGTTTTGGACTCTAACTTGCAAGATTTAAATGGAACTAACCCAAACTGAACTTGTATTCAGAAGAATTGCCATGGTGTTATGTTTGTGCAGAAATAAAAGTTCTCGGAATGACCTGAAACTTCACGGAGATTGGTTTTGGAATAAATATAAAATATTGGCGAAAGAATCAATTGAAGGGGGCCCACACCCTGTCCACAAGGGTGGAGGGCGCGCCCTCTGTCCTTGTGGGCCCCCTGGACCTGCACCGACCTCAACTCCAACTCCATATATTCATGTTCGGGGAGAAAAAATAAGAGAGAAGGATTCATCACGTTTTACGATACAGAGCCGCTGCCACCTCCTGTTCTTCCTTGGGAGGGCAGATCTGGAGTCCATTTTGGGCTCCGGAGAGGGGAAATCATCACCATCGTCATCATCAACCATCCTCCATAACCAATTTCATGATGCTCACCGCCGTGCGTGAGTAATCCCATCGTAGGCTTGCTGGACGGTGATGGGCTGGATGTGATTTACCATGTAATCGAGTTAGTTTTGTTAGGGTTTGATCCCTAGTATCCACTATGTTCTAAGATTGATGTTGCTATGACTTTGCTATGCTTAATGCTTATCACTAGGGCCCGAGTGCCATGATTTCAGATCTAAACCTATTATGTTTTCATGAATATATTTGTGTTCTTGATCCTATCTGCAAGTTATAGTTACCTACTACGTGTTATGATCTGCCAACCCCGGAGTGACAATAGTCCGAACACTTCCCGGTGATGACCGTAGTTTTAAGAGTTCATGTATTCACTAAGTGCTAATGCTTTGGTCCGGTACTCTATTAAAAGGAGGCCTTAATATACCTTAGTTTCCAATAGGACCCCACTGCCACGGGAGGGTAGGACAAAAGATGTCATGCAAGTTCTTTTCCATAAGCACGTATGACTATATACGGAATACATGCCTATATTATATTACTAAATTGATATGCTAAAAATGTCTCCTTATGCTAAGTATATGAAAGATATTGTTACTAATAAAAGAAAGATACCGGAAGCTGAAATTTCCACCATGTTTGCTAATTATACTTTTAAGGGTGGAATAACAAAGAAACTTGGAGATCCAGGAGTACCAACTATACCATGCTCCATTAAAAGAAACTATGTTAAAACTGCTTTATGTGATCTTGGAGCCGGTGTTAGTGTTATGCCTTTCTCTTTATATCGTAGACTTGAATTGAATAAGTTGACACCTACTAAAATCTCTTTCCAAATGGCTGATAAATCAACTGCAATACCCATCGGTATTTGTGAGGACGTTCCTGTTGTGGTTGCAAACGTTACTATCTTAACGGACTCTATTATTCTTGATATTCCCGAGGACGACAGTATGTCGATTTTCCTTGGTAGACCATTTTTGAATACTGCAGGGGCTGTTATTGATTGCAACAAAGGCAATGTCACTTTTCATGTTAATAGTAATGAGCATACGGCACACTTTCCGAAGAAACAACCTCAAGTCCATAGTATCAATTCTATTGGGAAAATTTCAACTATTACTATTGGAGGTTTTGAATTCCCTCTTCCAACTGTCAAAAAGAAATATGATATTCTTATTGTTGGGGACATGCATATCCCCATTGACGTAACCTAGTGTTATTCGAAAGTTCTCCGGTTTCATGTCATTCGGAAGAAGTTTGTTAATAAGACTTGATCAACCTTGTTAATGGATTCCTTTTGATGGGCATGAGATGGATGAACTTAGAAAGCACAACTCTCTGTACCCATCTTTTACTTTCTGTTATCTAGATTAAATAAAGCAAAAATAGTATTTCCTGTCTATTTTCTGAATTGTCCATGCAATAAAAAATGTCCCAAAAATAAAAGTTCTCCAAATGCCCTGAAAATTTAGTATGATTTTTTATAGAATATTTGAGAATTTCTGGCACTAAGAACACACCAGGGGGCCTCACCAGTGGGCCACAAGGGTGGAGGGCGCGCCCTACCCCCTAGGCGCGCCCCCACCTTGTGGGTCCCCTCCACTTATTCTAGCACCCATCCACTTCGTCTTCCTCCAGAAAAAATTAGCCCATAGCCCAAACTCATGCTCATTTTGCTGCCATTTTCGATCTCCTTGCTCAAAGCTCTATTCACAAAACTGCTTTGGGGGATTGTTCTTTGGTATGTGACTCCTCCAATGGTCCAATTATTTTTTTGTTCTGATGCTTTATTTATTGCAAAAAAAGTTCTGTTGTGGTGACCTTGTTCTTGAGCTTGCATGTCAAATTTATATGGTCCAAAGTAGTTTTGATGCATGATATAGCCTCTAGGCACTTGTAGGAATAGTTGCTATCGATTTTGTTGCGTTTGGTTCACTTTTATTTTGAGTCACTACAAATTTCAGAAATTTTTAGAGGAAGAAAAATGTGTAGGAAAATGTACCAAGGTGGTTCTTCGAGGAAGCAAGCACCGAGGCTCGTGATACATGATCCGGACCTTGGACCACCAAGGGAAGCTCGAGTGCAGCCTTGTGAATGGTCGTCAGATGAATTCATGGTTCGTGCAGGCTTCAAGGATGAATTTGATGCGTATGTACAGAATGCTGATCTTGAGGACTTCGTATCAGATAAGTGCCGACAATACTATTACCTCACCGATTCCTTTGTGCGGAGGTTTGAATATTCATCTAAGCGCAATACTCATATTGTCCTATTTGATCTCTAAGATAAATCGTATACCATGGACTTAGAAGATTTTAGTGATGCATGCAAAATCCCATAGTGGGGCCTTCTTAGTGAACCGCACAAATCTGAATACAATGATTTCCTTGCTAGTATCACTGTGGGAGAAACTAGAAATATCACACAAGCTACCATATGGAGCATTCATTTTCCTGCCATACATTATTTTTCTCTCTTTATAGATAGATGCATTAATGGTAAGCATGAGCACTGCCACCTTTGTGTTCCAGATCTCAGTATCCTCAAGTGTGCGGTGTTAGTTGATAAGCGATATAACTTCGGGGATATTATTGCGAGGAGGTTACATCTTAATGCTTAAGAAGGAGATTTATTTGGTGGGATTTATGCAACTCGTTTAGCTAATTATCTTGGTGTACCCATAAGAGGGAATGACATTGAGTTGCCACCTGCTTTTCTTGATTATAATGCTTTGGTGCGCTACCAATTTCTTGAGAGGAACGAGCAGTCCCTCCAGTATCGATTAATCTTTGACAGATGGTGTGCCGTCCATATTACCCTTCCTGCTCCTGCCTTCTTTAAGTTTCAGGTAAATGGGAGATATTTTATAACTAGAGAGGAGGCAAACGAGTATGAGAGAGCAGCGGAGGCCGCTCGCCTCGAGGAGGCGGCTCGCCAAGCGGTAGCTGCCGTAGCACAATACGACCCCAACTATGATTTCGGATATCATTCGGGCCAGTGGTGGCCCTAGACCAACTTAGGCCAAAAGCCTAAGCTTGGGGGAGTACGTATTTCTCGCCGACATTACATTCATGCTCACACACTCATTTTAGTTGTCGGTGTTCAAACTTATTCATTGTATTGTCCATGTTAGTTTATTTCTTTTTCTTGCTTTCTTCTTGTGTGTTTGAAAACCCTTAAGAAAAAACAAAAAAATAGTTGTAGCTTCTGTTTAGTTTACCTTCCATGCATGCTAAGTAATAGTATTAAAAGAAAATCCAAAAAGATTTCTCGTTCTTCTTTTGCTTGTTGGGAGCTCTCCCGTGTAAATAGTTTTTCTCGTTCTTGTTTTACTTACTTCAGGAAAACAAAAGCTCCAAAAATATTTCAGTGTGTTTCTTTGAAATTCTTTTCCTTTCTTTGGGGGTCGAGAGGAGAAGACCACGATGAAAATTTTGAGTGGCTCTCATATGCATTGTCGATCTAACAAAGAGCCCATATTACCTTGTCTTCTCCTTTGAATAAACGTTTGCGGATTCCAACTTAGTCCAATGCACGTGCACTATTATTATTATCCACACCGTTCGGTCGTGCAAGTGAAAGGCAATAATGACGATATATGATGAAATGATTGAGATGAGAAAAAGCTGGTTTGAACTCGACCTATCTTGTTTTGTAAATATGATTAGTTCATCGTTCCTGATTCAACCCATTATGAATGAAACATGTTTGCAATGACAATTAGAGATTATAGTTATTCATGCCATGCTTAATTAGCTAGGAGTTTATAATGGTTTACCTTGCGTGCCAACATGCTTTTAAAATGGTTGTGATGTAGTATGATAGGATGGTATCCTCCTTTGAATGATTCGAGTGGCTTGACTTGGCACATGTTCATGCATGTAGTTGAAACAAAATCAACACAGCCTCCACGATATTTATGTTCATGGTGATTTATATCCTACTCATGCTTGCATTCAATGTTGGTTAATCTCAATGCATGTTCATGACTGTTGTCGCTCTCTAGTTGGTCGTTTCCCAGTCTTTTTCTAGCCTTCACTTGAACTAAGCAGGAATACTGCTTGTGCATCCATTTCCATAAACCCAAAGTTATTCCATATGAGTCCACCATACCTACCTATATGTGGTATTTACCTGTCGTTCCAAGTAAATTTGCATGTGCCAAACTCTAAACCTTCAAATGATAATCTATTTTGTATGCTTGAATCGCTCATGTAGCGACTATGGCTGTCAATATCTTCCATGCTAGGTGGGTTATTCTCACGATGAGTGGACTCCGCTCATCATTCACGAGAAAATGGCTAGTAACCGGGATGCCCAGTCCCATGCTCAAATTAAATAAAAATATAATTGCAAACAAAACTCCCCTAGGACTGTTGTTAGTTGGATGGTACCCGTTGGTTCGGACCAGCCGTGGAGTGTGCTTGTTGGTGGTGGGGGAGTATAAACTTTACCATTCTGTTTGGGAACCGCCTATAATGTATGTAGCATGGAAGATACTAAGATCTCTTGGTTGCTATGTTGACAATCAAAGCATACCGCTCAAAATATTATTTATCTCTGTTTCAAAAACTCGAGCTCTGGCACCTCTGCAAATCCCTGCTTCCCTCTGTGAAGGGCCTATCTATTTACTTTTATTGCTGAGTCATCATGCTCTTATAAGAAGTACCAGTTAGAGAGCACCACTGTCATTTGTATGCGTTGGTATTAATTTATATTGAGTATGACTGTGACTGGATCACTTTACCATGAATTACAATGTCTAGTCAGTCCTTGATCTTCAGGGGAGCTCTACATTTATGTTTTGCGGTCTCAGAAAGGGCTAGCGAGATACCATCTTGTTATATCATATCATGATTGTTTTGAGAAAGTGTTGTCATCCGAGATTTATTATTATTGCTTGCTAGTTGATTATGCTATTGATATGAGTAAATGTGAGACCTAAATGTTATTGTGAATATGGTTAGTTCATAATCTTTGCTGAAAACTCGAATGCTGGCTTTACATATTTACAACAACAAGATCAAACAGAGTTTGTAAAAGTTTTTCTTTATCACTTTCAGTTTCTCAGCTGAATTGCTTGAGGACAAGCAATGGGTTAAGCTTGGGGGAGTTGATACGTCTCCATCGTATCTACTTTTCCAAACAGTTTTGCCCTTGTTTTGGACTCTAACTTGCATGATTTAAATGGAACTAACTTTCGGATGGCTGTTTTCAGCAGAATTGCCATGGTGTTATTTTTGTGCAGAAATAAAAGTTCTCGGAATGACCTGAAACTTCACGGAGATTAGTTTTGGAATAAATAAAAAATATTGGCGAAAGAATCAACCAAAGGGGGCCCACACCCTGTCCACAAGGGTGGAGGGCGCGCCCACCCCCCTGGGGGGCGCCCTCTGTCCTTGTGGCCCCCCTGGACCTCCGCCGACCTCAACTCCAACTCCATATATTCACGTTTGGGGAGAAAAAATTAGAGAGAAGGATTCATTGCGTTTTATGATACGGAGCCGCCGCCGCCTCATGTTCTTCCTCGGGAGGGCAGATTTGGAGTCCGTTTTGGGCTCCGGAGAGGGGAAATCGTCACCATCGTCCTCATCAACCATCCTCCATCACCAATTTCATGATGCTCACCGCCGTGCGTGAGTAATCCCATTGTAGGCTTGCTGGACAGTGATGGGTTGGATGAGATTTACCATGTAATCGAGTTAGTTTTGTTAGGGTTTGATCCCTAGTATCCACTATGTTCTAAGATTGATGTTGTTATAACTTTGTTGTGCTTAATCTTGTCACTATGGCCCGAGTGCCATGATTTCAGATCTGAACCTATTATGTTTTCATGAATATATTTATTTTCTTGATCCTATCTTGCAAGTTATAGTCACCTACTACGTGTTATGATCCGGCAACCCCGGAGTGACAATAGTCGGGACACTTCCCGGTGATGACCGTAGTTTGAGGAGTTCATGTATTCACTAAGTGCTAATGCTTTGATGCGGTACTCTATTAAAAGGAGGCCTTAGTATCCCTTAGTTTCCAATAGGACCCCGCTGCCACGAGAGGGTAGGACAAAAGATGTCATGCAAGTTCTTTTCCATAAGCACGTATGACTATATACAGAATACATGCCTACATTATATTAATGAATTGGAGCTAGTTCTGTGTCACCCTAAGTTATAACTGTTGCATGATGAATGCCATCCGACATAATTATCCATCATTGATCCATGGCCTACGAGTTTGTTTCATATTGATCTTTTCTAAGTTACTTTTCTGTTGCCACTGTTACGATTGCTACAAAACTGCTACTGTTACTTTTGCCACTGTTATTGTTACTTCCATACTACTTTGCTACTAAGTATTTTGCTGCAGATATTAAGTCTTTATGGTGTGGTTGAATTGACAACTCAGCTGCTAATACTTGAGAATATTCTTTGGCTCCCCTTGTGTCGAATCAATAAATTTGGGTTGAATACTCTACCCTCGAAAACTATTGTGATCCCCTATACTTGTGGGTTATCATCTGGCAGGGAGGTACCAAAGTAATCCCGGAGTGGATCACTGGACAACGGTCAAGAACATCCTAAAGTACCTAAAAAGGACCAAGGATATGTTTCTCGTTTATGGAGGTGACAAAGAGCTCGTCGTAAATGGTTACGTCGATGCTAGCTTTGACACTGATCCGGATGACTCTAAGTCACAAACTGGATACGTATTTATATTGAATGGTGGAGCTATCAGTTGGTGCAGTACCAAGCAGAGCGTCGTGGCGGGATCTACGTGTGAAGTGGAGTACATAGCTGCTTCGGAAGCAGCAAATGAAGGAGTTCATATCCAATCTAGGTGTAATACCTAGTACATCGGGTCCAATGAAAATCTTTTGTGACAATACTGGAGCAATTGCCTTGGCAAAGGAATCCAGATTTCACAAGATAACCAAACACATCAAGATACGCTTCAACTCCATCTGTGAACAAGTCAAGGAGGGAGACATAGAGATTTGCAAAATACATACGGATTTGAACGTAGCAGACCCGTTGACTAAGCCTCTCCCGCGAGCAAAACATGATCAACACTAAGACTCCATGGATGTTAGATTTATTACAATGCAATCTAGATTATTGACTCTAGTCCAAGTCGGAGACTGAAGGAAATATGCCCTAGAGGCAATAATAAAGTTCTTATTTTATATTTCCTTATTCATGATAAAGGTTTATCATTCATTCTGCAATTGTATTGATCAGAAACCTAAATACATGTGTGAATACATAAACAAACACCATATCCCTAGTGAGCCTCTACTTGACTAGCTCGTTGATCAAAGATGGTTAAGGTTTTCTAACCATGGACATGAGTTGTCATTTGATAACGGGATCACATCATTAAGAGAATGATGTGATGGACAAGACCCATTTGTTAGCTTGCTATTATGATCGTTCAGTTTTATTGCTATTGCTTTCTTATGTCAAATTCATATTCCTTCGACTATGAGATTATGCATCTCCCGGATATCGGAGTAATGCCTTGTGTGCTATAAAACGTCACAACATAACTGGTTGATTATAAATATGCTCTACAGGTATCTCCGAAGGTGTTTGTTGAGTTCGCATAGATCGAGATTAGGATTTGTCACTCCGAGTA
This sequence comes from Aegilops bicornis, assembly GCA_021605145.1. NCBI lineage: Eukaryota > Viridiplantae > Streptophyta > Magnoliopsida > Poales > Poaceae > Aegilops > Aegilops bicornis. The sequence goes on along the minus strand of CM038673.1, from coordinate 670,225,997 downwards.
TCGGAGAGGTATCTCTGGGCCCTCTCGGTAATACACATCATAAGCTTGCAAGCAAACAATTAAGGAGTTAGTCACGAGGTGATGTATTATAGAACGCGTAAAGAGACTTGCCGGTAACGAGATTGAATCTCAGGCAAGTAACATACAGATGGACAAAGGGAATTACGTATGTTGTCATAACGGTTCGACCAATAAAGATCTCCATAGAATATGTAGGAGCCAATACGGGCATCCAGGTTCCTCTATTGGTTATTGACCGGAGAGGTGTCTCGGTCATGTCTACATAGTTCTCGAACCCGTAGGGTCCGCACGCTTGACGTTCGATGACGATATAGTATTATATGAGTTATGTGTTTGGTGACCGAATGTTGTTTGGAATCCCGGATGATATCACGGACATGACGATGAGTCTCGAAATGTCCGAGAGGTAAAGATTGATATATAGGACGACGGTATTCGGACAACAGAAGTGTTCCGGAGGGTACCGGGTACATATCGGATCACCAGAAGGGGTGAGGGAGTCCTGGACTAAGGGGTCCTCGGGCGTCCGGCCTGTTAGCCATGGGCCCGACTGATGGGCTGTGAAGATACGAAGACCGAAGACTGCACCCATGTCCTAATGGGACTGTCCTTGGCGTGGAAGGCAAGCTTGGCGACCAAATATGTAGATTCCCTTCTTTGTAACCGACCTTGTGTAACCCTAGATCCTCCCGGTGTCTATATAAACCGGAGGACTTAGTCCGGAGGGGAGGATATTCATTACCATAGTCACACATGCTAGACTTCTAGGGTTTAGCCATTACGATCTCGTGGTAGATCAACTCTTGTAATACTCATATCCATCAAGATCAATCAAGCAGGAAGTAGGGTATTACCTCCATAGAGAGGGCACGAACCTGGGTAAACATCATGTCCCCTGTCTCCTGTTACCATCGACCTTAGACGCACAGTTCGGGACCCCCTACCCGAGATCCGCCGGTTTTGACACCGACATTGGTTCTTTCATTGAGAGTTCCACTATGACGTTGACGACAGGATCGATGACTCGCCTCGTGCTTAAAGACAATATCACCGCCGGAGGAGGCTTGGCCTCAGGCCAAACCCTCCGGCTGGGCGGCTTTACCATGACCGCCCGTTCTGTCGTTAAGCCGACAATGACCTCTCGGGCCATCAAAAATCCCCTTCGTATCGACTCCAAACACTCCAAGCAGATGGATCCGGCGGAGTTCTCGTCTTTAAACGAGCTCCTGGATCGCATCGCCGCCCCGGGAATCGCCTCAGATTACGATCGGATCGGGCTTAAACCCGGCCAAAGAGAAATTAAATCTTCACCAGTCACCCACCAGATAGCGGTAGTCGAGGAGCAAGACGGCGGCTCTTCCCCTATACTGAAGACGGACTATGTTTGGATCGCCGACCCTGCAGAGCTAGATACCCACCAGCGAAAGGATGTGACCGGCCTTCCGAACATAGAATCAGACGGCGAGCATAAGCAATTAGAAGATACTCCGGATTCTGGACTGTTAAGTCTGGAAAATCTTCAGACTCCGGATCATCGATCGGGTCAGGGTCCGGATTCAATTCCACCCACCCACCCAGACATAAGCGCTCTTATGAGCATACAACAGCAGTCTTAGGAAATGGTCCACCACTTCTGGGCCAGATTCCTCCTTGTCAGAGACAAGGTTAAAGATTGCCGCGACAAGGATGCGATATCAGCATTCTGCAACAATTGCACGGACAAAGGAATCCTCAACGCCATTAATTGCTGCCGCATACTACACTTTGCTGACTTGGCAACTATCGTACAGAAGTACAGCGCAATGGAAAGCGCCTGGAAAGATCAGGGAGCTTGTTGGGAGCCATCAGTCCCAACTCAACCGCTCATCCAGGCGAAAAGGGCGCATCCCCGTGACACGCCCAATCCAATAGCCAAGAAATATAAACCCATTATGCGGCACAGAACCGTTCTGGAGGGATGGCTCGATGGCCCATGCAAAATACACACAACACCGGATACCATATCAACCCACAGCCTTAGAGCATGTTGGATACTTCGGCAGGTAGCCAAGAGTGGCGAGGACATCCTTACCAAAAACGCCCCAGAGCAACACCCTCCAGAAGACAAACGACCCAAATCCACCTCCTTCAAACCGGCAGAAGAAATAGTCAAATCCCAGGTCCACCCAACGGACCCCAAGAAGAAAGCATCTATTGGAGCACAACTAGACCCAATGGTCGACACCGTGCTACGGGATTTCCTTCGCGAAAACTGGGATATATACGCCTGGCACCCTTCTGATATGCCTGGAATCCCACGCAAGCTGGACGAACATAGCCTCAATATATTAAAGGGATAGAAACCAGTCAAACAAGCACTGCGGCGCTTTTCCGAACCCAAACGCCAAGCTATGGGGGAGGAGCTAGCCAAGCTAATTGAGGCCGGATTCATTAGAGAAATAAAACATCCAGACTGGCTGGCAAACCTGGTGATGGTACCAAAGAAGGACAAATCCTGGCGCCTGTTCATCGATTTTAAAGACCTCAATAAGGCTTGCCCTAAGGATCCCTTTCCCCTCCCCCGCATTGATCAAATCATTGATGCTACCGCAGGACACGACTCATTGTGTTTCCTTGATGCATATTCCAGATACCATCAAATCAAAATGAAGGAGTCCGATCAAGCTGCAACAGCATTCATTACCCCATATGGGCCATTCTGCTTCAACACCATGCCCTTTGGGCTCAAGAACGCCGGCGCCACATACCAACGCATGATTCAAACATGCCTGAAGAAGCAGATCGGCAAGACAGTTGAAGCTTATGTGGATGACGTCGTCATCAAAACTAGGCACTTCGAAACACTAATAGACGATTTACGTCTCACATTCAACAACCTCCGCGCGTATGACATTAAGCTCAATCCGGAAAAGTGCGTTTTCGGCGTCCCCGCTGGAAAACTGCTGGGCTTCATCGTTTCCAATAGAGAAATTGAAGCAAATCCAGCCAAAATCCGAGCTCTGTTACAATTGGCTACGCCAACAGACCTTAAACAAGTCCAAAAACTCACGGGTTGCATGACAGCTCTAAGCCGCTTTATCTCCAGATTGGGAGAAAAGGCACTGCCACTCTATCGCCTTCTACGGCGAACCGATCACTTCGAGTGGACGGACGCGGCGACAGCCGGACTAGAAGAAATAAAAACCCTTCTAGCGAGCAACCCAATCCTGGCCGCGCCAAACGTCGAAGAACCCATGTTACTATACATATCGGCAACACATGAGGTGGTGAGCTCCATGCTCGTCGTTGAACGAGAACAGGACGGACACAAATTCCCGCTTTAGAAACTAGTATACTATGTATCCACTGTCCTTACACCATGCAAATCCCGGTACCCTCATTATCAAAAGATAGCATACACGGTCTTCATGGCATCCCGAAATCTACGACACAACTTCCAGGAGTGTTGGCTTCCGAAGTACCACTCAACGACATAAAATAAAACCGTGATGCCACGGGCCGGATTGCCAAATGGGCCATTGAGCTCCTTCCATTTGATATTACATACAAACCACGTCGAGCTATTAAATCCCAAGTACTAGCCGACTTCGTCGCCGAATGGAGAGAGGCCGAACTCCCTAAAGAGTACAGCACATATTCCAGTTGGGTTATGTATTTAGATGGCTCCAAAATGCTGGCAGGGCTAGGAGCGGGCGTCGTTTTAACATCCCCCACTGGAGACGTCGTTCAGTACATACTCCAAATACTATACATAGATGCCAATAACGCAGCCGAATACGAGGCCTTATTGCATGGTCTCCGGATGGTTGTCTCCGTGGGCATATAGGGCCTGGAAGTGCGCGGGGACTCAAACCTCGCAATATCTCAAATAAATGGGGACTTTGATGCCAAAGATCTGAAGATGGCAGCTTATCGTAATGCCATCCTAAAAATTTCAGCTCGGTTCGAGAGGCTCGAGTTCCATCACATGGCCCGAGAAAGTAATCAAGCGGCGGACGTTCTTGCTCGTATCGGTGCCAAGAGGGACCTTGTCCCACCTAATATCTTTCTGGAAAGGCTTTTTAAGTCATCCGTGGTGTGGCAGTGGGAAACCAGCAACACTAGTCCGGATCCGAACACAACCCCAGATTCTGAACACACCGATATCATCAAAGGCTCAGCCACCGAAATAACACCATTGGCACATCTCATTATGGCAGTCATTGCCCCATGGACCGAACCCTTCTTGGCCTACCTTAATAGGAAGGAACTTCCTGAGGATCAGAATGAGGCCCGCCGCATTGTCGGGCGTTCGAAGTCCTACTAGGTTCACGACGGAGAACTCTATAAGAAAAGCGCTACCGGAGTCCTTCAAAGATGTATCTCCGAGGAGCAGGGGCGGCAGCTCCTGGCTAAGATTCATGCCGGTCTCGGCGGGCACCACGCCGCAGCTCGGTCCCTTGTTAGCAAGGCCTTCCGTACAGGGTTTTATTGGCCGATGGCCCGAGCAGATGCACAGGACCTTATCAAACGTTGCGTCGGATGCCAACTCTTCGCCAACCAAAGCCATATGCCCCCCACTGCCCTACAAACAATCCCCATCACTTGGCCTTTTGCGGTCTGGGGACTGGATATGGTTGGACCCCTTAAAGGAGGAAGCCATAAGAAAAAATATCTGCTGGTCATGGTGGATAAATTCACTAAGTGGATAGAGGCCAAACCAGTTAAAACGGCTGAGTCCGGGCCGGTGATAGAATTCATATCCGGCGTCGTACACCGTTATGGTGTTCCGCACAGTATCATCACTGATAACAGCTCCAACTTCACCGACGAAGTGAAAAACTGGTGCGCTAATCTGGGCATCAAGCTCGATTATGCCTTTGTTTATCATCCACAGACAAACGGTCAAGTCGAAAGAGCCAATGGTCTTATTATGAGCAGGCATTAAGCCTAGACTAGTGCGGTCTTTGAAAGAATCAGACAAGCACTGGGTTGAGGAGCTTGACTCCGTACTCTAGGGGCTGCGGGCCACGCCCAATCGCACTACCGGATACACACCTTTCTTCATGGTGTACGGCGCAGAGGCAGTGCTACCCTGCGACATTATTCATGACTCACCTCGAGTGCTCATGTACGAAGAGAGAGAGGTTGAGCTCGATCGGCAGGACAGCTTAGATGCCCTGGAGGAGGAGCGCGATGTCGCAAAAGCACGTTCCGCATTTTATCAATAGCATGCTCATAGGTATCAAAGCAGAGAAGTGAGGGCCAAAACTTATAACGTTGGTGAACTCATTCTACGCCTGCCGGAGAAGAAAAAGGAAAAACTCAAGCCCAAGTGGGAGGGTCCCTTCATCATCGATGAAGTTCTCACCGGAGGGGCGTACCGCTTGTGTGATGCACCAGACAATCGACTAGAGCCAAACCCCTGGAACGCGGCCAGACTCCAAAGATTCTATGCCTAGCGCCGAACTATTTGTTTGTCTCCTTCCCCCTATTTTTTCCATCATTTTTTCTCTCTTTTCGTTTTTTCTCTTTAGCCTTAAAAGCTTTCACGCGGTTAGACCGTACACCCCCGATGCATACATCTTCAAGTATGTACGTCTATTATACCTGGGGGCTTCTTGGACAGAAGCTTGCTATTATTATTTTCCGAGCATCAAGCTCATCACATATGCGTTTTCTCCCATATGTACCTTTTCTTCGCCATTATATGCATCGATATGACTTAAGTTTTGGCCAAGCTGGGTTGCCTGGCTCCTGTGCTTATGCCCTACGTTCCCGTTAGTTCGGCTAGGGCATAAAGGGAGCACCTCTGCGATTGTTACTGCCGGGTCATCCGATGTGTACCTCGGACTGGGTGAAGCCGAAAGCTAGCATTCTTAAGGGAATATTCGGTCGGTGAACTAAAGATGTTTTTGCATTCGTCCCATCGTGAACTCCCAGAAGCTATACACATTGTGATTTCTTCATCACAGTTCAGGCATGCACATCGATGCATGCACACCCAGGGAAAGGAGCCCTTAAGGAACTATTCTCTTTGGAAGATGTTTCTTACAATCTTAATGTAATATAATATAACTAGCCGGATAATTGTCTGTTCAAGCAACTATGACCCCTACGCCTGGTTTCCATGCATACCCGGTCTACTCGGCCGCTCTGGTATTCGGAAATACTCCGCACCTTTGGGTCCAGAGGTTGAAGCAAAAAGGTCTGCCATGACAATCATTTTATAATCCAGCTAGAGTTGCGTATGCAAAGGAAAGTACATAGTCACTTAGGACTCAAAAAATTCCTCCTCTATGTCGTCCAGCAGGCTATCTAACTTACAATCCTGCTGGGAATACTTGGCGGCTACTTTTGCTTGGTTATATACCAAACTAACGGGAACTTCTTTCCCATGTGACCATAGAGGTCCGACCCGGGCCATGTGATTTGGATCCAGCTTGGTATACCGCGTTTTCACCATGGCCTAGGCCTCTCGCGCACCCTCCCGGCAGGCCGATATCTTCCATAGTCGGATACGCCGCCGCGCTCCCTTGAACAGCTGTACTAGCTCCTCCATACTCCCTGGAAGGGAGGCGGATGGCCATAAGGCCTTGGCTAGACTCCGCATTGCCTCCCGAGCTTGCTCGTGCAATTGTGACAGCCCTTGCAGAAGATCACTTGATGATCCGGACACCTCCTCCTCGGGACGGCCCGTGAACATACCTGCAATCATAGCTATATCAGCTACTTTTACCTCCAAACCGTTATAAGGTAAATTTGGCCACGTACTGAATATGCCGCCTCGCAGCTTTTTATTCTCCTTCACGGAGTCGGCTAACTGGGCCCGCACATCTTTCAGTTATTCGCCCAGTTTGGTGTTTGCATCCTGCAGTTTGTTTTTATCCTCTCCGACTCGGGTCAAAACACGCTCACCTGCGGCACATAGTCTTTTTGCCTCTTTCTCTCCCGCTTGAGTGGTTTTCAACTTCTCTTCTAGTTGATCTGACGATCCTATTATGAGATAAGCAACAGTATTAGCACAACTGGTATATAATTGTTATTCCTCGATGGAGGGGAACATTACCAGAGGATGTCTTCTTGGACTTTTCCAGTTCGGCGGTAGCAGCATTTAGCTGTGTCCGACACTGCTCCAGCTCTTGAGCTAGCAGGTTGTTCTTCTCCGTAAGAACCTGGTCATACAACGATCCTTAAATCACTTGTGCCAACTGCTTTCAGTCTCGGGGGCTACTAGTCTGTGGTTATCCTATTCGGACAAAAGAAACCTTACCTGCACATCCGTTAAATGCTGCTTTGTGGCTCTGCCCAGCCCATCTCGAGCAGCTCGGATGTACGCGTCAGCCGAGCTGAAGGCATCAAGCGCATCTTTTGAGAAGCCAAGGTCTCGTAAAATGGCCCTCCGGCGCCGATGATTCATGGCGCTCTCCACTTACGAGTTGGTGACGGACATATCTTCCGAGCCCTCAGCCGAAGGACAGTCCGGTGTCATTCCCGTGTCGCCCCCCGTCTCTCTGGCATGGTCTGCACCCCATTGTTGGGAGTACGACTGGCCGAATTTCCGGACATAGTCCGGCGAACCTTTTTCCTGATACAAGACAAACATAACAGTCACAGATGGATGTGACTACTGAAGCATACTTTCAAATCCATACCTCTTCGACGAAGGCTGGACCGTGTCTTCACCGGTCTTCCTTTTAGAGGCCTTGCTCGGCGCAGGAGCTGCTCTCTTTGGAGTCGCCCCCGGGGTAGCATGACGTGCCGAATGCCTCCCCTTTAGAGCATGAGACAGTGCGGTGGGTGAGGCAATGCGAGGAAACTCTTTCAGGGGGATTTCTCCTGATGACTTACGTGGGAAGCAGGAAGAAGACCAGGATAATGGGCGATAATGGCCACTTCCGTGCCATCGTAGCTCGCCTGGTAAAACACCCCTTCCGCAAGTACCCCGAATATATCCGGGTCCTCTTCAAACCCAGGATCAAGCTCCCGGTTGTAGTTCTCTGGTTGTGGGGCGGGGCTGTGAAGCCCCTTGGTGATTTTTCGCCGGTGTTGTTATAAATAGACGGATTAAGAATTCATTAAAGATGACTCGGAAAGCGGAATGAGTAAAAGCAGAGGGGTCAGGACTTACCCAGCTGGGAGGGTCATACATAGAGTATCCATCTCTGCGCTTGATGCGAAGGAATTCCTCCTCCTCCCCTTTAAACAGCCCGACCAGTATCTTGGCCAGAGCGGCGGGGGTGTCCAAACCTTTCCGACCACTGCAGGAGGCGTCGTCCTCCCCATTATAGTGCCACATTGGGAGCCCTCTGTATTGAAGTGGCTGAACCCCTCGCACTATAAAGGTCGCCATTACCTCAACCATTGTCAGTCCGGACTGAGCGAGCGTCTTTATCTTGCTCATGAGCTGACCAACTTCTGCACTATCATCCTCTTCAAGACTCCGGGGACGCCAACTATGGCGTTTCTTTAACGGGACGCTTGCAAAATTAGGAAGACCCTTCCGAACTGGGTCGGGAAGTGCGACGTCCTCAATGTAGAACCATTCGGAAGGCCATTCTTCAGACACCTTCCTTGGTGTGCCAGACAGGTATCCGGTATCGGCGATGCGCCATATTTTGGCTCCGCCCACTTCAAATATCCACCCCTCGTGGTTGTGCAGGAAAAGACAGAACAACTTTCTCCACGGTTCAAAATGAGCCTCGATACCCAGAAATAGTTCGCACAAAGCAACATAACCCGCAATGTGCAGGATAGAGGCAGGAGTAAAGTTGTGCAGTTGGAGGCCATAATATTCCAGAAGCCCTCGGAGGAATGGATGAATTGGAAATCCGACGCCTCTTAGCAGATAAGGGACAAAACACACTCGCTCCCCCCAGATGGATTAGGGAAGTCCTCCGCCTGGGTCTTGCCATTAAAGGAGGCCAACCCTGCTCGAACGGGGACCAGATCTGCAGGGGGAAGAAATCCCTGCGTTTGCAACTTCGCCAATTGACTGTGGGGCACAGAACACCTCTTCCACTTGCCTTTCTCTGGGTCGGAACGGGAGGAGAAGCTGGGAATGCTAGCCATGTTGGAATGGTCTTTCCTAGCAATCTATGAGGATTTTCTCCGCGTGGTGCCGAGTGAATCTAAGATCCAATCTCTTTAAATAGACGCTCTTTCTTGCATGGCCGGGGTGTTATTTGCAAACAATGCCCTGACCTTCCGCATTCGTTCGACACGTGGAAGCTGAATTCATCGATGCATAGAAGCCGAGGGGTGCGACATCGAATTAAAGGTCGAATACATTACTTGGAAGTCATCGGAGGAGGAACCCCCCCTTGCAATGCCGAAAACAATTCACGCGCCGAACACCTCGTCATTGAAGCCTGGTTCGGGGGCTACTGAGGGAGTCCTGGACTAAGGGGTCCTTGGGCGTCCGGCCTGTTAGCCATGGGCCGGACTGATGGGCTATGAAGATACGAAGACCGAAGAGTGCACCCGTGTCCTGATGGGACTCTCCTTGGCGTGGAAGGCAAGCTTGGCGACCAAATATGTAGATTCCCTTCTTTGTAACCGACCTTGTGTAACCCTTGATCCTCTCGGTGTCTATATAAACCGAAGGACTTAGTCCGGAGGGGAGGATATTCATTACCATAGTCATACAGGCTAGACTTCTAGGGTTTAGCCATTACGATCTCGTGGTAGATCAACTCTTGTAATACTCATATCCATCAAGATCAATCAATCAGGAAGTAGGGTATTACCTCAATAGAGAGGGCCCGAACCTGGGTAAACATCGTGTCCCCAGTCTCCTATTACCATCGACCTTAGACGCACAGTTCGGGACCCCCTACCCGAGATCCGCCAGTTTTGACACCGACAAGGGGTTCCAGGCACCCCCGGCAAAAGATATGGGCCTTATGGGCCAAGAGGGGAAACGCGCCAGCCACAAGGGGCTAGTGCGCCCCCCATATGGGCCGGCCAAGGTGGAGAAGGAAAGGGGAAGGTGTAGGGGAACGTAGCAGAAATTCAAAATTTTCTACGCATCACCAAGATCAATCTATGGAGATACTAGCAACGAGAGAGAGGGGAGTGCATCTTCATACCCTTGAAGATCGCGATGCGGAAGCGTTGCAAGAACGCTGATCGGTGGAGTCGTTCACTAAGCGATACGGTCATGGCGAATCCGATCTAAGCACCGAACAACGGTGCCTCCGCGTTCAACACACGTACAGCCCGGGGACGTCTCCTCCTTCTTGATCCAGCAAGGGGAGAGGAGAAGTTGAGGGAGAGCTCCGGCAGCACGACGGCGTGGTGTTGGAGCTTGCAGTTCTCCGGCAGAGCTTCGCCAAGCACTACTACGGAGGAGGTGTTGGGGAGGGAGAGGGCTGCACCAGGGGAAGCGTGAAGCTCCCATGCGCCTCCCCACTATATATAGGGGTGGAGGGGGCTGGTTTCTTGCCCTCCAAGTCCATTGGGGCTTTGGCAAGGGTGGGAGGAAAGAAATCCCATCATTTCCTTCCCCACCGATTGTTATCCCCCCTTTGTAGGGATCTTGATCTTATCCCTTTGGGATATGATCTTATTCCTTCTAAGGGGGATCTTGGTCTTGCGCTTGACCAGGGGTGTGGGGCCTTGCCCCACTACCACGTTCATGTGGGTCCCCCATGCAGGTGGGCCCCACTCCGGAACCTTCTAGAACCTTCCGGTACAATACCGAAAAATCCCGAACATTTTCCGGTGGCCAAAATAGGACTTCCATATATAAACCTTTACCTCCGGACCATTCCGGAACTCCTCGTGACGTCCAGGATCTCATCCGGGACTCCGAACAACATTCGGTAACTGCACACTAATTCCCATAACAACTCTAGCGTCACCGAACCTTAAGTGTAGACCCTACGGGTTCGGGAATCATGCAGACATGACCGAGACAGCTCTCTGGCCAATAACCAACAGCGGGATCTGGATACCCATGTTGGCTCCCACATGTTCCACGATGATCTCATTGGATGAACCACGATGTCAAGGACTCAATCGATCCCGTATACAATTCCCTTTGTCTAGCGGTTTTGTACTTGCCCGAGATTCGATCGTCGGTATGCCGATACCTTGTTCAATCTCGTTACCGGCAAGTCTCTTTACTCGTTCCGTAACACATCATCCCGTGATCAACCCCTTGGTCACATTGTGCACATTATGATGATGTCCTACCGGGTGGGCCCAGAGATACCTCTCCGTTAACCGGAGTGACAAATCCCAGTCTCGATTCGTACCAACCCAACAGACACTTTCGGAGATACCTGTAGTGCACCTTTATAGCCACCCAGTTACGTTGTGACGTTTGGTACACCCAAAGCATTCCTACGGTATCCGGGAGTTGCACAATCTCATGGTCTAAGGAAATGATACTTGACATTAGAAAAGCTTTAGCATACGAACTACGATCTTTGTGCTAGGCTTAGGATTGGGTCTTGTCCATCACATCATTCTCCTAATGATGTGATCCCGTTATCAACGACATCCAATGTCCATGGTCGAAACTGTAACCATCTATTGATCAACGAGCTAGTCAACTAGAGGCTTACTAGGGACATGGTGTTGTCTATGTACCCACACATGTATCTCGAAGTTTCCTATCAATACAATTATAGCATGGATAATAAACGATTATCATGAACAGGAAATATAATAATAACTAATTTATTATTGCCTCTAGGGCATATTTCCAACAGTCTCCCACTTGCACTAGAGTCAATAATCTAGTTCACATTGTCATGTGATTAATCGCGATAGGTCACATCGCCATGTGACCAACATCCAAAGAGTTTACTAGTGTACGTAAACTAGTTCACATCATCATGTGATTAAGACTCAATGAGTTCTCAGGTTTGATCATGTTTTGCTTGTGAGAGGTTTTTAGTCAATGGGTGCGAACCTTTCAGATCCGTGTGTGCTTTGCAAATTTCTAGGTCATATTGTAAACGCTGCTTCCACGCTCCACTTGGATCTATTCCAAATGGTTGCTCCACTATACGTATCCGGTTTGCTACTCCGAGTCACTCGGATAGGTGTTAAAGCTTGCATCGACGTAACCCCTTACGCCGAACTCTTTATTACCTCCATAATCGAGAAACATGTCCTTATTTACTCCAAGGACAATTATTGACCGTTGTCCAAAGATCCATTCTGGATCATTCTTGTACCCTTGAGTGACTCATGGCAAGGCACACTTCGATGCGGTACACAAAGATAGCATACTATAGAGCCTATATGCGAAGCATAGGGGCGACCTTCGTCCTTTCTCTCTTTTCTGCCGTGGTCGAGCTTTAACTCTTAACTTCATACCTTACATCTCGTGCAAGAACTCCTTCTTTGGTGATCCATCTTGAACACCTTCAAGATCATGTCAAGGTATGTGCTCATTTGAAAGTATTATTAAGCATTTTGATCTATCCTTATAGATCTCGATGCTCAATGTTCAAGTAGCTTAATCCAGGTTTTCTATTGAAAACATCTTTCAAATAACCCTATATGCTTTCCAGAATTCTACATCATTTACGATCATCAATATGTCAACAACATATACTCATCAGAAATTCTATAGTGCTCCCACTCACTTCTTTGGAAATACAAGTTTCTCATAAACTTTGTATAAACCCAAAATCTTTGATCATCCTATCAAAGTGCATATTCCAACTCCGAGATGCTTACTCCGGTCCTCGGAAGGATTGCTGGAGCTAGCATACCTTTTAGCATCCTTAGGATTGACAAAACTTTTACGATTGTATCACATACAACCTTTCCTTACGAAGACTGGTAAGGAAACTCGTTTTGACATCCATCTGCCAGATTTCATAAATGCAGCTAATGCTAACATGATTCCGACGGACTTTAAGCATCGCTACGGATGAGAAAATCTCATCGTAGTCAACTCCTTGAACTTGTGAAAAACTCTTCGCCACAAGTCTAGCTTCATAGACGGTGACATTACCGTCCTTGTCCGTCTTTTTCTTAAAGATCCATTTATCTCAATGGCTCGCCGATCATCGGGCAAGTCCACCAAAGTCCATGCTTTGTTCTGATACATGGATCCTATCTCGGATTTCATGGCTTCTAACAATTTGTCGGAATTTGGGCCCACCATTGCTCCTCCATAGCTCGTAGGTTCATTGTTGTCTAGCAACATGACCTTCAAGACAGGATCACCGTACCACTCTCAAGCAGTCCGCATCCTTGTCACCCTACGAGGTACGGTAGTGGCTTGATCCAAAATTTCATGATCACTATCATAAGCTTCGACTTCAATTGGTGTAGGTGCCATAGGAACAACTTCCTGTGCCCTGCTACACACTTGTTTAAGTGACGGTTCAATAACCTCATCAAGTCTCCACCATCCTCCCACTCAACTTTCCGAGACAAACTTTTTCTCGAGAAAGGACCCGATTCAAGAAACAATCCCTATTGCTTTCGGATCTGAATTAGGAGGTATACCCAACCGTTTTGGGTGTCCTATGAAGATGCATTTTATCCGCTTTGGTTCGAGCTTGTCAACCTGAAACTTTTTCACATAAGCGCCGCAGCCCCAAACCTTTAAGAAATGACAGCTTAGGTTTCTGTAAACCATAGTTCATACGGTGTCATCTCAACGGAATTACGTGGTGCCCTATTAAAGTGAGTGCGGTTGTCTCTAATGCCTAACCCATGAACGATAGTGGTAATTCGATAAGAGACATCATGGTACGCACCATATCCAATAGGGTGCAACTATGATGTTCGGACACACCATCACACTATGGTGTTCTGTGCGGTATTAATTGTGAAACAATTTCCACGGTGTCTTAATTGCGTGCCAAAGCTCGTAACTCAGATACTCATCTCTATGATCATATCATAGACATTTTATCCTCTTGTCACGATGATCTTCAACTTCACTCTGAAATTACTTGAACCATTCAATAATTCAGACTTGTGTTTCATCAAGTAAATATACTCAACATCTACTCGAATTATCTGTGAAGTAAGAACATAACGATATTCACTGCATGCCTCAAAGACTCATTGGACTGCACATATCAAAATGTGTTACTTCCAACAAGTTGCTATCTTGTTCCATCTTATCGAAACCGAGGCTTTTCAGGTCATCTTGCCCATGTGGTATGATTTGCATATCTCAAGTGATTCAAAATCAAGTGAGTCCAAACGATCCATCTGCATGGAGTTTCTTCATGCGTATACACCAATAGACATGGTTCGCATGTCTCAAACTTTTCAAAACGAGTGAGTCCAAAGATCCATCAACATGGAGCTTCTTCATGCGTTTTACACCAATATGACTTACATGGTAGTGCCACAAGTAAGTGGTACTATCATTACTATCTTATACTTTTGGCATGAAAATGTGTATCACTATGATCGAGATTCAATAAACCATTTATTTAGGTGCAAGACCATCAAGGTATTATTCAAATAAATAGAGTAACCATTATTCTCCTTAAATGAATAACCGTATTGCGATAGACATAATCCAATCATGTCTATGCTCAACGCAAACACCAAATGATAATTATTCTGGTTTAATACTAATCTTGATGGTAGAGGGAGCGTGCGATGTTTGATCACATCCAAATTGGAAACACTTCCAACACATATCGTCAGCTCTCCTTTAGCTAGTCTTCGTTTATTCCGTAGCCTTTTATTTCGAGTTACTAACACTTAGCAACCGAACCGGTATCTAATAATTCTGGTGCTACTAGGAGTACTAGTAAAATACACAATAACTTAATGTATATCCAATATACTTCTATCGACCTTGCCGACCTTCTTATCTACCAAGTATCTAGGGTAATTCTGCTCCGGTGGCTGTTCCCCTTATTGCGTAAGCACTTAGTCTCGGGTTTGGGTTCAACCTTGGGTTTTTCTTCACCGGAGCAACAATCGATTTGCCGTTTCATGAAGTGTCCCTTCTTGCCCTTGCCCTTCTTGAAACTAGTGGTTTCATCAACCATCAACAATTGATGCTCCTTCTTGATTTTTACTTTCGCGATGTCAAACAACGCGAATACCTCAAGGATCATCATCTCTATCCTTGATATGTTATAGTTCATCACGAAGCTCTAGCAGCTTGGTGGCAATGACTTTGGAGAAACATCACTATCTCATCCGGAAGATCAACTCCCACTCGATTCAAGTGATTGTTGTACTCAGACAATCGAGCACAAGCTCAACGATTGAGCTTTTCTCCCTTAGTTTGTAGGCTAAGAAAATCGCCGGAGGTCTCATACCTCTTGGCGTGGCACGAGCCTGAAATCCTAATTTCAGCCCTCGAAATATCTCATATGTTCCGTGACATTTCGAAAACGTCTTTCGTGCCTCAACTCTAAACCGTTTAACTGAACTATCACGTAGTTATCAAAACGTGTATGTCCGATGTTCGCAACATCCACAAACGACGTTTGGGGTTCAAAGATATCGAGCGGTGCATTAAGGACATAAGCTTTCATCGTCCCCATAATCGCTACTTTCAGCTTTCAACTATATTTTCTCTAGGAACATATCTAAACATTGGAACTAAAGCGCGAGCTTGACATAATTTGCAAAAGGTCTTTTGACTATGTTCAAGACAATTAAGTTCATCTTATGAACTCCCACTCAGATAGACATCCCTCTGGTCATCTAAGTGATTGCATGATCCGAGTCAACTAGGCCGTGTCCGATCATCACGTGAGACGGACTAGTCATCATCGGTGAACATCTTCATATTGATCGTATCTACTATACGACTCATGCTCGACCTTTCGGTCTACGTGTTCCGAGGCCATGTCCGTACATGCTAGGCTCGTCAAGTTAACCCTAAGTGTTTCGTGTGTAAATCTGTCTTACACCCGTTGTATGTGAACGTAAGAATCCATCACACCCGATCATCACGTGGTGCTTAGAAGCGACGAACTTTAGCAACGGTGCATGTTAGGGGAGAACACTTCTTGAAATTGTTGTAAGGGATCATCTTATTTACTACCGCTGCTCTAAGTAAACAAGATGCATAAACATAATAAACATCGATGCAATTATATAGTAGTGACATGATATGGCCAATATCATATAGCTCCATTGATCTCTATCTTCGGGCTCCATGATCATCATCGTCACCGCATGACACCATGATCTCTATCATCATGATTTCCATCATCGTGTCTTCATGAAGTTGTCTCAAACTATTACTTCTACTACTATGGCTACCGTTAGCAATAAAGTAAAGTAATTACATGGCGTTGTTTAATGACACGCAGGTCATACAATAAATAAAGACAACTCCTATGGCTCCTGCCGGTTGTCATACTCATCGACATGCAAGTCGTGAATCCTATTACAAGAACATGATCAATCTCATACATCACATATCATTCATCACATTCTTCTTGGCCATATCACATCACATAGCATACCCTCGCAAAAACAAGTTAGACGTCCTCTAATTGTTGTTTGCATGTTTTACGTGGCTGCTATGGGTTTCTAGCAAGAACGCTTTCTTACCTACGCAAAACCACAACGTGATATGCCAATTGCTATTTACCCTTCATAAGGACCCTTTTCATCGAATCCGTTCCGACTAAAGTGGAGAGATCGGCACCCGCTAGCCACCTTATGCACCAAGTGCATGTCAGTCGGTGGAACCTGTCTCACTTAAGAGTACGTGTAAGGTCGGTCCAGGCCGCTTCATCCCACAATACCGTCGAAACAAGATTGGGCTAGTAACGGTAAGCATATTGAACAACATCAACGCCCACAACTACTTTGTGTTCTACTCGTGCAAACAATCTACGCAATAGACCTAGCTCATGATGCCACTGTAGGGGAACGTAGCAGAAATTCAAAATTTTCTACGCATCACCAAGATCAATCTATGGAGATACTAGCAACGAGAGAGAGGGGAGTGCATCTTCATACCCTTGAAGATCGCGATGCGGAAGCGTTGCAAGAACGCGGTCGGTGGAGTCGTTCACTAAGCGATACAGATCGCGGCCGAATCCGATCTAAGCACCGAACAACGGTGCCTCCGCGTTCAACACACGTACAGCCCAGGGACGTCTCCTCCTTCTTGATCCAGCAAGGGGAGAGGAGAAGTTGAGGGAGAGCTCGGCAGCACGACGGCGTGGTGTTGAGCTTGCGCCTCCCAGTGAGCTCGCCAAGCACTACTACGGAGGAGGTGTTGGGGAGGGAGAGGGCTGCACCAGGGGAAGCGTGAAGCTCCCATGCGCCTCCCCACTATATATAGGGTGGAGAGGGCTGGTTTCTTGCCCTCCAAGTCCATTGGGGCGTTGGCAAGGGTGGGAGGAAAGAAATCCCATCATTTCCTTCCCCACCGATTGTTATCCCCCCTTTTTAGGGATCTTGATCTTATCCCTTTGGGATATGATCTTATTCCTTCTAAGGGGGGATCTTGGTGCGCCTTGACCAGGGGTGTAGGGCCTTGCCCCACTACCCACGTTCATGTGGGTCCCCCATGCAGGTGGGCCCCACTCCGGAACCTTCTAGAACCTTCCCGGTACAATACCGAAAAATCCCGAACATTTTCCGGTGGCCAAAATAGGACTTCCCATATATAAACCTTTACCTCCGGACCATTCCGGAACTCCTCGTGACGTCCGGGATCTCATCCGGGACTCCGAACAACATTCGGTAACTGCACACTAATTCCCATAACAACTCTAGCGCCACGAACCTTAAGTGTAGACCCTACGGGTTCGGGAATCATGCGAACATGACCGAGACAGCTCTCGGCCAATAACCAACAGCGGGATCTGGATACCCATGTTGGCTCTACATGTTCCACGATGATCTCATCGGATGAACCACGATGTCAAGGACTCAACCGATCCCGTATACAATTCCCTTTGTCTAGCGGTTTTGTACTTGCCCGAGATTCGATCGTCGGTATGCCGATACCTTGTTCAATCTCGTTACCGGCAAGTCTCTTTACTCGTTCCGTAACACATCATCCCGTGATCAACCCCTTGGTCACATTGTGCACATTATGATGATGTCCTACCGAGTGGGCCCAGAGATACCTCTCCGTTAACCGGAGTGACAAATCCCAGTCTCGATTCGTACCAACCCAACAGACACTTTCGGAGATACTGTAGTGCACCTTTATAGCCACCCAGTTACGTTGTGACGTTTGGTACACCCAAAGCATTCCTACGGTATCCGGGAGTTGCACAATCTCATGGTCTAAGGAAATGATACTTGACATTAGAAAAGCTTTAGCATACGAACTACGATCTTTGTGCTAGGCTTAGGATTGGGTCTTGTCCATCACATCATTCTCCTAATGATGTGATCCCGTTATCAACGACATCCAATGTCCATGGTCGTGAAACTGTAACCATCTATTGATCAACGAGCTAGTCAACTAGAGGCTTACTAGGGACATGGTGTTGTCTATGTACCCACACATGTATCTGAGTTTCCTATCAATACAATTATAGCATGGATAATAAACGATTATCATGAACAGGGAAATATAATAATAACTAATTTATTATTGCCTCTAGGGCATATTTCCAACAGAAGGAGGAAAGGAAATAAAGGGAATAGGATTCCCCCTTCCCCTCTATCCTTGCTCCTCCGATATATATGGCAGGGGGAGCGCGCGGCTTGGGAGGAGCCCAATTAGGATTCGGTCCTACTTGGGGCGCCTCCTGGCCTCTCCCCTCCCCCTCCCACCTATATATATATATATATATATATATATATATATGTGTGTGTGTGTGTGTGTGTGTGTGTGGGGGGGGCGCCTAGAACACCCTAGACAATTGTTTAGCCGTGTGCGGCGCCCCCCTCCACCATTTACACCCCGGTCATATTTTCGTAGTGCCTAGGCGAAGCTCTGCGAGGATCACTTCACCATCACTGTCACCATGCCGTCGTGCTGACGGAACTCATCTACTACCTCGATGTCTTGCTGGATCAAGAAGGCGAGGGACGTCACCGAGCTGAATGTGTGCAGAACGCGGAGGTGCCGTGCGTTCGGTACTTGATCGGTTGATGCGCGAAGAAGTTCTACTACATCGATCGCATTGAGAAACGCTTCCGCTTACGGTCTTTGAGGGTACGTAGACACACTCTCCCCCTTGTTGCTATGCATCTCCATGGATAGATCATTGTGTGTGCGTAGATTTTTTTTTTGTTTCCGTGCAACGATTCCCAACAGTTCACCCACCGTATTATTTGCCTTCAAGAGAGAAGCCTCTAGTGAAACCTATGGCCCCAGGATCTATTTTCAATCATATTAGTTTCCAATCTACTATTTTGCAATCTTTTACTTTCAGATCTATAAACCAAAAATTGAAAACATTTTATCTTTTGTTTAGTTTTATTTATCTATCTCTATCAGATCTCACTTTTGCAAGTGACCGTGAAGGGATTGACAACCCCTTTATCGCGTTGGTGCAAGTGTTTGATTGTTTGTGCAGGTATTGGTGATTTGTGCATTCTTCTCCTTCTGGATTGATACCTTGGTTCTTAACTGAGGGAAATACTTATCTCTACTTTGTTGCATCACCCTTTAATCTTCAAGGGAAAAACCAACGCAAGCTCAAGAAGTAGCAGTGTCCAGCAAGGATGATTGTGACAAACTAAAAATAAAAACAAGAAAAGACTCATATAACACAAGACGCTCCAAGGAAAACTCGTGATATGTGACAAATAAAAATATAGCTCCAAGTAAAATTACCGATGGTTGTTAGAAGAAAGACTAGATGCCTTCCGGGGCATCCCCAAGCTTAGTTGCTTGGTTCTCTTTGAATACTAACTTGAGGTGCCATGGGCATCCCCAAGCTTAGGCTCTTTTCACTCCTTATTCCTTCATCCATTGTGATCTCACCCAAAACTTGAAAACTTCAATCACACAAAACTTAAAGAAACCTTCGTGAGATCCGTTAGTATAATAAATGAAATCACCACTTTAAGTACTGTTGCAAACCCATTCATATTTTATTATTGCATTATACCTACTGTATTCTAAGTTCTAACTTTACAATGGCTTATACCCCCTGATACAATCCATAGATTCATCAAAACGAGCACACAATGCAATGGAAACAGAATTTGTCAAAAACAGAACAGTCTATAGTAATCTGGACTTTGAACATACTTCTGTAACTCCACAAATTCAGAAAAATTAGGACAACGTAGGAAATTTGTATATTAATCTTGTGTAAAACATTCAGAATTTTTTGTCGCTTCTTTGATTTTACAAAATTCAGCTACTGGACATAAATGTTTTTGTTTTTCAACAAGATCAAATCAACTATCACCCAACATTATCCTACAGGCTTTACTTGGCACAAACACTAATTAAGACATAAAAACACAATCATAACAGTAGCATAATTGTGTGAACACGCAAAACTAGAAACAAAAGGAGAAAAATATTTTATTCATTGGGTTGCCTCCCAACAAGCGTTATCATTTTATGCCCCTAGCTAGGCGTAATGCATAGATTCAAGTATTGTAATAAACATGAGGGAGATCATCCATGCTCATTTCATACTCCCTACTTTCAGCAGCAAGTTTCCTTTGTGGCAAGCAAAAGTAATCAAAAGGGCTAAATTTAATAGGGTACGAATTTGTAAGATCAAGTTTGGGAGGAATAGTTTCCTCCTTGGGCCCTTTATAGGTGATAACTATCTCTTCATTACAAAATTACTTTGATTATACTCCCTAAGTTTATCTCTAAGCACAAACCCCAATCCATTATTTTGTATAGCAAAGTTATCATTTTGTTCAGAGATTTTATCAATCAAAACAGATGGGGAAACCCCTTTCCTTAGATTTTCATTATAGGCAGCATAATCCGAATATTGTAATCTCCTTATCTCTTCTTGATTAAAAATAATTTCTTCTACAAGGGGACAACCACAATTTATATTATAACGAGAAAAAATTGCCTGTGCCTATTTCATAATATGCCCAAATTCATAAGCTAAAAATATTGTGGTGACATGTTTAACAGAAGGATCATGAATATTTGAGAATTCTAAAAAAATCCGTTGTATGCAAGGATGCATGTGAACAAATTGTCTTTCAAGTTCAATTATAAGCAAAGGTATTGCATCCGCAAGACTAGAATTTTTATTAAGGATTGACCCCCTAGCATAGGTAACGTACCGGCACAAGTAAAGAAATCTTGAATAACCCCTTTTCCAATAATATTACCGCTACCTACGTGGAGTCTTTTAGTATGCATGATAGCATTATCCTCTTCATGAGGGCGATCAAAATCATCAAAACTTTCTCTAGCAACTTCACGATTATTTCCTTTATTTTTCATAAGTTTTAAAAGCACGGACGGATTGTCCAAAGAACTTGCACAAGTGGCAAAAGCATTACTACTCTTTTTCAGATCCAGACATGATAATGAGAGAAAACAAGATCACAAGCAAACAAAAGATCTAATACGAAAAAGTCGAACAAAAAAGAAGGCAAATATTTTTATGCTTTTCGCAAAACCGTTTTAGAAGTGGTGGAGATGAAACGAGAGGCAAATGGCAAATAATGTAAATTGAAAGGAGATGAGATTTGTGATTATGAGCCTGATAGATGTTGACGATGTCTCCCCGGCAACGGCACCAGAAATTCTTCCAGATTGCTTGTATCTGCGTTGGTATTTCCCCGAAGAGGAGAGGATGATGCATCACAAGAATGGTAATTATTTCCTCAGTTATGAAACCAAGCAATCCAGTAGGAGAACCAAGCAACACTATGTAAACGATACCTGCACACAAATAACAAATACTCACAACCCAGCGCGTAAGAGGAGTTGTCAATCCCTCCTCGGTATTGAGATAGATAAAATTGTAGTAGATTGGATAAATAGATCTGACAAAAGCACAAAATAAAATAAGTTAAGAAAAAGTGCAGCAAGATATTTCTGGGTTTGGAATAATATATCTGAAAACAATATGATAGGAAATAGACCCGGGGACCTTAGATTTCACTAGTGGCTTCTCTCGAGAAAATAGCATACAATGGGTAAACACATTATTGTTGGGCAATTGATAGAAGAGCAAATAATTATGACAATATCCAAGGCAATGATCATATATATAGGCATCATGCCCAAGATTAGTAGACCGACTCCTGCATGCATCTACTACTATTACTCCACACATCGATCGCTATCCAGCATGCATCTAGTGTATTAGGTTCATGGAGAAACGGAGTAATGCAATAAGAACGATGACATGATGTAGACAAGATCTATTCATGTAGGAATAGACCCCGTCTTTTTATCCTTAATAGGAATGATACATGCGTGCATCGCTACCCCTTCTGTCACTGGGTGAGGACACCGCAAGATCGAACCCATCACAAAGCACCACTTCCCATTGCAAGAAAAATCAATCTAGTTGGCCAAACCAAACCAAAGTTTCGGAGAAGACATACGAGGCTATAATAATCATGCATATAACAGATCAAAGAAGACTCAAATAATATTCATAGATAGAACTGATCATAAACTTGCAATTTCAGCGGATCCCAACAAACACACCACAAAAAGTCATTACATCAAATAGATCCCCAAGAACATCGAGGAGAACATTGTATTGAGAATCAAAAAGAGAGAAGAAGCCATTTAGCTACTGCCTACGGACCCGTAGGTTTGTGGTAAACTACTCACGCAACATCGGAGGAGCACCAATGAGGATGATGAACCCCTCCATGATCGTGTTCCCCTCCGGCAAGGTGCCAGAATAGGGCTCTAGATTGGATATTGTGGTTCTGGAACTTGCGGCGGCTGGAATTGTGTTTCATCGACTCCCCTAGGGTTTCTAGAATATTTCAGTATTTATAGAGCTGAGAGGCGGTGGAAAGGACTCCCGTGGGCTCCACTACCCACAAGGGTGCGCACTGGTGCCTTGTGGGCCCCACGGGCCTCCCCTCTTGCACTTCCTTGGCTCCCAAGTTGTCTTCTGGGAAGAAAAAAGTCTTCTAAAACTTTCCTTGTGTTTGGACTCCGTTTGATATGGATATTATGTGAAGTAAAAACAACCAAAAAACAGCAACTGGCACTGGGCACTATGTCAATTGGTTAGTCCCAAAAAATTATATAAAGTTGCTATAAAATGAATATGAAACATCCAAGAATGATAATATAACAGTATGGAACAAAAATTATAGATACGTTGGAGACGTATCATGCGCTCATTTGTGGTGAAGTTTGTTTTCCTCATGCTTGTCTTGATGAGGCTTTTGCCATTTCGATTTGTATCTCTCCTCTTGACAAGGCTAATTTTCTATCTTCGCCTTGGTTTGTCACAAGCTTTGTTGTTAATTCACATATTAGTGGGTTGTGAATCCATTTGCTGTGTGTGTGTGGGGGGGAGGATATGTATTGCACCTTGTATCTCTTTTTTCAAGACTATATTGATGCTTAATGCTCATCCTCATATTAGTCTTTTCAAGTGCTTTGTGATGACTCACACACATCATTTCGGTTGAGCCTATTCTTAAGTTGTCTCTTTTACGTGTTACTCAACCATGTGCTTGTTGCAAGTGCTATGCTTTGTTTCTTATCTTTGCTCCCTTGCACTTGTTGTGAGTTTCTATTGATTTTGGGGGAGCAATGATCCTATTTTATGACTTTCTATCCAAATACAAAAATTCTAAATAGTGCACAAATTATGGGGAGCTTCTCTAGTTTCTTTAGAACACTCCTTTGCCCATATCATAATATCTTTTATTCAAGTGGGTCGATGAGTCATTTGATTGCTTGGTTCAATTGGTATTTTTTGATTGCTTGCTTCTCTCTTTGGTATGTCTTTGTGCCATATCATCCTTTTGCAATCTTTGGATCCTCAATATAGTTAGTCTTCCTCCAACTATTCAACATTGATATGTGTATGTCTTTCCAGTATATTTTTTGGGAAATACACACTTATTGGAGGAACACATACTATATTGGCCTTCTAAGTTTTTCACCCATTTTGGCAATCAATGCCAATGGGGGAGAAGTTTGGAGAGTTTAGAGGGTTTTGGTCTCATGCTTTTGTTTTGTTCCCAGGCATTTGCATCTCATGCTCATGCATTTATTGGGTTTTGGTCTCATGCTTTGGTTTTGTTCCTAAGCATGTGCATCTCATGCTCATGCATTTATTGGGTTTTGGTCTCATGCTTTGGTTTTGTTCCTAAGAATTTGCATATCATGATCATGCATTATTGGTTGTTGCTTTGCATGGTGATGCTTAATTCCTTGTATAAACTCTCTGGAAAGTGATTGTCATCAATTACCAAAATGGCAGAGATTGAAAGAGAATTGTGCCCCCATGTTTTGTTTTTGTAATTGATGACAATCCCTATGGACTAATGGTTGCCGTGAGCTATATTTGAAGAGTTTGTTCATCGGCATTTCTTGAAGTCCATTTGTTAGTTTCAAGGAGATTATGTGAGGACCAAGGTGTTATTCAAGGAATTATCCAAAGATTGGTCATAGAGAAGACATGATACAAGGTTGATCAAGACTAAGTCAAAGAGTGAATCAATTTGATCAACATACAAAGCATACAAGATGTACCGAGAGGGATCAAGTGATCACATGGTATGGCAAGAATTGTCCATTACGCTTTGTGTACTAACCCATGGTCTATGTGAGAGTTCTGTGTGGAGTTAGGTATGTTTCCAAGGGCTTGCGTCAAGAGGAAGATCTCATAGAACCCATGGAGGATGACATAAGTGGTGATCGTCATCAAAATTGCGGTGTGCAAGTTCAAGTGAAGAATCACGAAGAGATCATGCTTGAAGCTTGACGTCCATTATGGTGACAATGGACTTGTGAATATGTGTAGAAGAGTTGCTCACCCATGGTGGAGTACGGGGGAGCAATCAACTAGTCTTCATCGAGCCAATGCAATCAAGAAAGGTGGTCCAACTTGAGGAAGTCAAGATCATCATCATCTAGCTCAAGTGGACTATTTGCAAGGCAAAGGTTTGCCCTTAATAGGATAGATTTTCTATTTTGCCAGTCTCGTGGTGGTAGGTGAGAGACCAGGTTATAGAATCAATTGTCATATGTCAAGGGGAGATCTCAAGTAAGTAGCTCGATCGTATCGCTCGTAGAGAGCTCAAACCATTGCATCCTTGCATCATCTTTGTTGGTTCTTATTTGACTCTTCTCTTTGTGAGGTTTTAGAGTTTTTGTTCATCTTCTTGTCAAACTCAAGCTCATCAAAAATGGAGTTTGCATGCTTCATCTTTGAGTTTTTGGTGTTGGAGAGTTTGCCAGTTCATGCTTTGGGAAGGTCCTCTTCCTTATCCTATTGGCATTTCTTCTCAGTTGCTAGTTCATAATTTATCCGGTCGTTGTTGGATAGTACTTGTCGTGTTATATCCAACAAGCTTGAGTTTGTTGTTTACGGAGTCCATTTGCAGTAGTTATAACAGTTTCAGTATTGGAGCATCCTTCTATTTTGTTTGGGCAGTTTTTCAGCTTTAAGCGGTAGTAGAGCGGTAGTCAAGCGGTAATACTGCTCTAAACGGTAGTACTACTCTCCCAAGTGGTAGTACCGCTTGCGCGGTACTTCCACTTCCTTCTACCGCAACCACTTCCGCTTATTTTTATGCTTCTGTTGCTCAATCTGCTCGAGCGGCAGTACCTCTTATAAGCGGTAGTACCTCTTTTAATCAGTAGTACCTCCCCGAGCGGTAGTACCTCTTATAATTGGTATTACCTCTCTGGCAGAGCAACCGCTCTTGTATTTCCTTCTTGTTGGGTTGCGTTGACCTGGCTAAGCGGTAGTACCGCTCGCCGGAGCGGTAGTACCACTTGTGCACGCCTAGTGCACATAACGATTGGATTTGGGGGGGGGGGCTATTTAAGGGGGTCTTCTTCCCCAATTATTCTTATCTTTTGAGCTCGTGTTTGCCCCGCATTGTTGACCTTCTTTGAGCTTGCTATCTCTCAATCCCTTCAATGATTCATACTAGTTCTTAATGGAAAAGAGAGAGGAGATCTAGATCTACATTTCCACCAATCACTTTCTCCTCTTTGTGAGGGGAACCCCTTGGATACAGATCTTGGAGTTCTTTGTGGTATCTTCTTTGTTCTTCCTCTCATTTTCCTCCGTAGCATTAGTTGTTGTGGTGGGATTTGGGAGAGAAGGACTTGGGCTTGTTCCTCTTGGGTGCTCGGGCGCCCTAGATGGTTGGTGGTGTCATGAAGCTCAATCATTGTGGTGGAAAGCTCTGGGACAAGCGTCAGGGTCTCCAATTAAGTTGTGGAGATTGCCCCGAGCAATTTGTACGGGTTCCGGTGACCGCCCCCAAGAGTTTCCAAAGTGCACGGGTTCGGTGACCGCCACCAAGGGTTGCCAATTGTACGGGTTCGGTGACCGCCCTCAAGGGTCCCTTAGTGGAATCACGACATCTTACATTGTGCGAGGGTGTGAGGACATTACGGTGGCCCTAGTAACTTTTTGGGGAGCATTGTGCCTCCACACCGCTCCATATGGAGATTAGCATCCGCAAGGGTGTGAACTTCGGGATACATTGTCGTCTCCACGTGCCTCGGTTATCTCTTACCCGAGCCTTGTACTTATGCACTTTACTTTGTGATATCCATAGGGTTTCATGATATATAGCTTGCTATCACTTAGTTGTTTATCTTACTTAGCATAAGTTGTTGGTGCACCTAAGTGAGCTTAGTTGTTTTAGGTTTTGTGCTTGACAAATTAAACACTAGTTTTATTCCGCATTTGTTCAACCCTAAACCATAATTACTTTAAAACGCATAGTCACCCCCCTCTAGGCGACATCCACGATCTTTCAGCCCATCAAGAATCACACCCCTCCGTCGCTCCCCCATCTCCTCCTTCACCGCTCCTCAGATGGCTTCTGAAGAGCGGTTCTCCGGCATACAAGTCGGCCGGGTGGCTGATGAGCCCACCGGATATAAGTGTGGCAGCTCGCTGCTCCACCTCCCTCCCCTAGCCGGACGGAGCCAGTTGCCGCCCCAAGCCGGCGCGTGCTTCTGCAACTCGCCGCTCCAAGCCAGCTCGATGAGGAGTGGCGAGTTGCTCCATGGCGGCACGACGGGGAGCATGGCAGCATGAGCATCGTGCCATCCAGTGCCTGCGACCGCCATCTAACATCGACTCGCGTGTAGCCGCACCATGCACACAGAGAAATAAGCCGCATGTGTGGATGTCGATGATGTGGCGGCCAGCACGTCTGCGCCCTCCGCCATCATCGAGGAGAAGTAGAACACGAAAGGCCGTCACCACTTGTATCCCATGTAGGCCACCGCCGACGCAACACCGGCATATACAATCCATGTCTTGCCCCGTGTTTATCTCTAACCACCTTGGGCACACCCGTATGGGTTCCACGGAAGCACATTCCCCTCTGGCTGAAGCATCCTCTTTGCCACTCCGATGAGCAGCGTAGTTGAACATAGGGAAGATCCAGGGGAATAATATATATGCCTCCGGGACTCTCGGCATTCCGGTGAGTGATTTGCTAGACATGGGGAAGAAAAAGGAATCCGCCGCAGTCGGTCGTAGTGTAGTGTATCCGTGTCGTGGGAGTGGAGCTCCGCGCGATCGTACATGCACATAGTTTTACCTTTTTAGTTAAAATATGTCCAAAATGTAACCATTTTCATCCGGTTTGTTTGAAATCTGTCATGTTTGTATGAAATACGAGAGTATTTGCATGAATTTCATCCAGTTTGTTGAAAAAGAATTTGAAATGTATACAACTAGCATTGGATGGCGGCCTTCCACATTCGTGTCCGCGGACTGGTCCTCCTGTATGTAGGCGGATGCGGGAGGAAATTTGCGGGTTGCCGTTGGAGATGTCCTTATGCATAATTTTTTTAAATCTACAGTCGCTTCATTTTCATACTCTTGTGAAGTACGCAATTATTTGGATGAACTAGGAGTATTTAAATTGTGGTTCTAGGATATCTTCAGCGCCGATTCTCAAACCGTTCACAACAGTGTGGACCGCGTGGTCCAGAATTGTTGTGCCCTTCAACGCGGTCTTGCATTGGTCCGTAGGGCGGTCCGAACACACTTTCTCCCGCAAATCAAAGACAAATGTGGGGGGCTTTGTGGGCGTCCGGACAACACCCACGCACGCTTCTAACCACCATGGCCACCCAAAATCCATCCTCCCTCGCCCACGCGCATTCATGTCCGGCACCACCTGCCCGCTCCACATTTAAGCCGTCCCAAAGCAAACGCGACCTCTCACTGGCTCCACCATTGAAGCGGCGCGCCGGCCCACAGCGCGTTCCCACCGGCACCAGCTTCCTGCATTCATGCTGTTGTAGAGTGGACGTGACCTCTCATTGGCTTCGCCATTAAAGCGGCGCGTCGGCCGAGGGCGCCGGCCGCAATGCGTCCTTGGTGTCCGCGCATGTTCAATGCCGGAGATGCACTAGTAGACGGGACGAGACAAATATCTACCACGCCCCATTCAATGCTCCGTATGTCTGTATGCCACCATTAAGCATGCTTGCCGGCCGAGAAACCCACTCTGGCACCGCACATTGACACACTCAGACGTTTGGCCTCATCGGAATCTGCTATTTAAAGGTGGACACACCTGGCTAACTCCACGCCACAACACAAGCCGCTCCACATCCTCCTCCCTTGCACCGCATCCGCCATGACTGCAGGCGGCAACCTCTGTAGGAGAGCCTTTCCACAGAGATGAAGCACGAGGTAGCCGCCCTTGCAGCCAACTGGAAGAGTCGTCGTGTGCCAGGTGGATCGAGACTGCCATGCCGGCAAGCTTGCCCGAGGTCTTCAACAACGAGGACACCACCATGATGGAGACGGGCTCCGGTAACACCACACCTGAGCCCGTGCACGTGCACGCCGGCTTCACCGTGGAGCAGGCGCGGGTGCACTACAACACCGATGGCAGAGGAGCAGCCTGCGCTGGTGCCTATGTCGGCGTTCCAGCAGGCACAACAGGAATAGCGGTACAAGATGTTCCTCCTAGAGCAGCACCAGCTGGCGGAGGGCCAAATCGACAGCGAGGGCACGAGTGAGGAGGTCATGGCAGCCATGGCCGAGGCGAACCTCAACTTCGTTGCGGAGCAGCATGCGATCTCCGAGGCCATCTGCGCTCAAACCGCCACTCGCCAGGAAACGACCACCACGGAAATGCAGCTGTAGGTGATCGCGGACAAGAACAACGCCAGCTGCGCCTCCTATGCGCCGTGGACGAACTATCAAGCGGCCCAGTGGGATGACGACAGCGCAGGCGCCACCATTTCCATCGTGGACCTCACGTCCACCAAGGACGGACAAGGTGAGGAGTCCTCCGAGGATGAGTAGGGAACGGGAGGTAGCATGGCCTTGTATCCCATGTGGACTGGCCCGTCTTTCGTGTTCTGCTCTTCCTTGCCGGAGACCGCATCTTCACTTCATCGGCCTTATCGTCGGTGCTTATGTAGACAACAGATGGAAGACGACAAGGCCTTGAACGTCGGATGCCACCGTACAATAGGTTTAGGGTCGGGTCGGAACGGATTTTTTTTCTAAATGTTCGAAATCTAATGAAAATATGTCGTGTTTGCATTAATGTTGTCCGGTCTATATAAAATCCGCTGTGTTTGCACAGATTTCGTCCAATTAGTTTAAAAAGTAGCTGAAATGTATGCATCCAGCGTTGTATGGCCGCCTCCCTCATCCTTGTCCACGGACTGGTCCCCCCTATCCGCGGACGGATGCGGGAGAAAATTTACGGATAGACGTTGGAGATTCCCTTAGTATGAGGATAATTCTTCTATAATAATTAGAGATGGATAAGAAACTAAATCCCGGCTCTCCATATCTCAACATATGTTGCAATGTTGACATATACTCCCTCCGTGCTTAAATATCAGATCTTTTAGAGATTTTAATATAAACTATATACAAAGCTAAAAGGATGAATTAATAATTTGAAATATATCTATATATATATATATATATATATATATATATATGTAGTTTGTTTATATTAAAATCTTTAAAATGGCTTATATTTATACTTAGAATTTACGACGAGCTAACGAATGTCAGTCATTAGTCATTACATAGTGCAATCAACCATTGTGATACAAAGCCTATCACTTGCATGAGAGCATCTACAGTTAGGCGTCTCAAACCCGCCTCATATGTTTGAATAGGCCGCCCGGTCATTGTCCGGTCATGATTTTTTTGACCTAGACGGCCCTCAAACGCCCGGGTTGATTGGTACCTCTTATATCCAGCCCAAATATGGGGCTGATACGGGGGCGCCCGGGCGAGCCCGGGCATGCCCGCCACGTCGGACCCGACCCATGCTGGCCCACCTGATCCCACATATATTTCTTCCCATCCGCTCAGCGGACCAAACCCTAGCCACTTCACTCCACTCCGCTCTGTCACCCAAGCACGTCTCCGGCATGGCGGGCAGCGGATCCGAGTCCTTCACCTCCAGATTCGTCGACCCCAAGCTCATCCCACGCAGCCCCGAGGAGGAGATGGTCGTCCGGCTTGCGCTCCGTCGTGCCTGGGAGGTGGCCCGTGCATGGCAATGCTCAGACTCTTTTCATCAGGAATCCATTGCGTCCGCTCAAATGGCGCATGGTTCCGGCGCTAGGCCAGCCGTAGCTGCCTCATCGGAAGCCATGCGGTCCGTTTGGCGTCCGAACGTGCTGGCGGATGCGCAATCCCTTCGTTGGTGCGCCGAGCATCGGGACGCACCATGGGCCTCGTCCGACGAGAACATGGCACGACGTGCCCCCCGTGCAAGGCACTGGGTTCGGGAGGTGGCGGCAGCCCTCGCGGTGGTGGACATCGGCGAGGCGGAGTCGCATTCTTCGGCGCCCGTATGGCGCATCAGTCTAGGCGCCG
Source organism: Aegilops bicornis (assembly GCA_021605145.1). NCBI lineage: Eukaryota > Viridiplantae > Streptophyta > Magnoliopsida > Poales > Poaceae > Aegilops > Aegilops bicornis. The sequence continues at coordinate 670,195,119 of CM038673.1, read as the reverse complement.
CAACCGCATCGTGGTGGACGTCGACGGCTCGTCCCAGGACGGATCCTTCATCGATCTGACGTCCACGGCACCCAACAGGTTCCGGCCCCCGAAGAGGAAGAGTAGGGCATGGGAAAAGGCGGCGCCTTGAGTCCCGTGAGCCGGCTCGTGTCCCATGCCCTACTCTACCTTGCCAGCAACCGGACCAACACTCTGAGAAGCGCAGCCAACTGTCGGACATGGCCACGTTGGTGTGTTGCAAATAATAATATGGATTTGAGATTTGTAATTTAAGGTATCCAGATGTAAAATGCATTTTTTGAAGCATGACCGATCATTATCCGTAGACACGTAAGCGTGTGTTTGAGGGATCGAATTTGCCAAATCCGACTGTAAGCTCTAATATTACACGGGCGCAACAGAGCACGCCAACAAGCGGTGCGCCAGCAGGCCCTGTATTAAATTAATCAAACGTTGGAGGCATCGCCATATATTCAACCAATAACATCTAAATTCATTTTGGAAGGGCATCCACGTTTTGTATCTTCTCTTCACCAACGTCGATCTATCTACAGATAGACTGCTCCCGGTTTATACTTATATTTGCTAGACGCGGTATTTTGGCTCCTAGGTGCATATGCACCCATTGTTGAAATACACATTTTAAAAAGTTGAAAAATTCAAAACAAAAATCCCACATGTGTATCCGTATATTTTATGTGCGTTCACAAGGTTTCGGTGAAAAACGACGTTTGTTGTGGCTTGTGTAAAAAAGATAAAGAAATGACTCGTGAATAGTTAGAGTGAAGCATCAGAAATTTTCTTTTTTACACAAGCCACAAAAAACGTCATTTTTCACCGAAACCTTGTGAATGCATATAAAACGTCCGGATATACACGTGGGATTTTTGTTTCGAATTTTTCAACTTTTCAAAACGCCAGATTTCGACAACGAACGATACATGCACCTGTGAGCCCAGCGCAATTACCGCTTTAGCTTGTCCTATATGTGCATGCACGTGTAGAAGCCACACAAAGCACACTACACATGTCCTCGTTCGACGTATCCCACACTTCATTATAAGACAGCAGCCACAGCCACATCCCATCCCTGCTCCGCTCATCACGTTTCATTTGAAGAAGCAACAACACACACTGAGGCCGCTCTCTGACTCGGAGGAGGGAGTGATGGGCTGCCGGCAGACAGTGGTGGCCGCGCTGCTGCTGGCGGCGGCGCGGCGACGGCGACGCACAGGATCTACATCAACTGGCTGGCCCACAGCAACTACTCTGACTGGGCCAAGAGCCACGAGCCCTTCTCCAAGGGAGACTATCTTGGTACGCACGCACAAGGATTGGACGTTTCTTTTTCTCCCGTGGTTTCTCCGGCTAATTCGCTTCGTGTCATCGTGCGCAGTGTTCTACACGCCGGACAAGAACCTGGACGTGGTGGAGGTGAACGAGCGCGGGTTCGATAGGTGCGACCCCAGAAACCCCATCTACCGCTCCTCCGGCAGCCGTTATATCCCCATCCTGCTCAGCGAGGCCAAGGTCTACTACTTCATCTGCAGCGTCGGCAGGTACTGCCCCGACGGGATGCGCCTCGCCATCGAGGTCCATGACATGCCGCGGACGCCGGCCTCCGCACGCGACGACACGTCCGGCGCCGCAATGGTGGAGAGCAACATCACCTCACCGGCGCCTGGACCCCGAGCGAGCTCGGAGAGCGAGGGAGAGGGGCAGGCAGGAGCACGAAGCGACGATTCTGTTCGTGTGCTCGGGAAAACTAGAAGGAACAAGCACGTTGGGCTGAGGCCCGGCCCGTAAATTAGGCATTTAGTTGAAAAGGTACTCATATAGACCAAAATCAAATGATGTTCTAAAAAAATTAGACCAAATAGAATAAGAGAACAAGTTAAAAGTGAAAATGGATTAATAAATTTATGTTGGTAACTCATTTTGTGAGAGAATAATAATTTAGAAATGAATATATAAACTATTCCGTTGGTGCAACAAATATAAGATGATAGGAGAACAAACTGAGAGTGCACGGAAATACTTCGACAATTTTAAAACATACTTCCTGCATCCGGAATTAGTTAACGCTCGAACGAATGTATACAGCGTCTGTTTAGTATCAAAAACTGCTTAACAACAGTCAGACAAATAGATAATATTAGGGTGAACCAAAAAAGTTTGGGTAGAACCGGATCTAAGTGTTGGCTAGGTGAACACCCCGAGAAAGGCAGGGAAGCAGGTCGGGGGAGTAGTTGAGACTTACAAGTGCGTGTAAAATCGAAAATGCCAAACGGAGACCGAGCTCCATGGAGACCTTTATTTGAAAACTTTAAAATTCAAACTTTTCAGTTTTGAAAATCTGAAAATAGATACACATATACCTAGATACATAATGTACATGTGTGCAAATTTTCACGTCGAAATACACTATAATGTGAGCTACACAAAAAAGACAAATCTGGCGCTTTTTAGCATATGTACTGTTCATCTTTAAAGTCCATAATTTTGTTTTTTTTTGTGTAGCTCACAGTTCAAGTTATTTCATCCTGAATTGTTTTTCAAACATACACTTTACATCCTTTCATACATGTGTGTTTATTTTCAGAATTTTTTGAAACTGAAATTTATGAATTTTGAATTTTTCAAAATAAAGGGCTCCATGGAGCTCGGTCTTCAAAATGCCCTACTTGTGTAAAATACTTCAACTCTTCTATTAGAATGGAAATTATAAATTAACACCATTTCGTAAGTGTTTATGTATGTAGCTCACGAGAATGGTGGGCCGTATAATTTACAAAAGAAGTCCTTTAGGAAATGATACAATGTTCTGTTCGGAAAAGTTTTTTTCCTGAAAGAATCTGTAGCCGCCGTGCAAAATGTTTGCTCTTTCGAACAACTGTTTTTGCACATACTAGCTTGTACAAAAAATCTTTGCTATGAACAGATGTTCCTCTATTTTAAGAAAAAAAATTGTGGCATCACAAATGCTCTTGAAGAATTTCGGCGTGACGTTTAAAAATGGAGAGCTTCTTTTTCTAGTTTGCGATTTCCTAAATTATCTTACCCCTATCAAATTTATAATTTCTTATGAAAAATAGGCATGAAGAACAAGATTGGTCAATGAAAAAATAGATGTGGAAAGGCTCAACATGGAGTAAGACGAAATCACTAACTGAGTAGTACTCCTTGCAAAGATCACTCGCACCTCCCCATGTTGCGACAAGTAGAGCATTGCATGTGCGCCACCTGTCGCAACCTGAGAATTTTTCTTTTTTTTTCGTAGATCCATTTATTCAAAACATTTTATCTCTTAAACCGTGCGTCCAAATCTTGAATCGTTTTCGCCGTTGGATTCCTCGCGTCGAGATCTTCAAACTAGATGCCATGTTGACAGGTTTTTGACAAACTTTTTTTCATGAAAAAACCGAACAAAAAAACTGAGCCGGGAGCATTTTTTCCTTTCCGAAAGGCACGGCCATGCCTCTCGTGGAAGGGAAAAAACATGTATTTTTTTTCGTTTTCGAGAGGCATGGACGTGACTCTCGCAGAAGCAAAACCGTGCCTCTCACGACAGGAAAAGAAAAAAGAAAACGCGTTTTTTTTCCGTTTTCGAGTGGCACAGTCGTGCCTCTCACGGAAGGGAAACAACATGTTCTTTTGGTTTCTGAGAGGCACGGGCCTCTCGCGGAAGCAAAACTGTGCCTCTCGTGGAAGCGGAAAAACCGCATTTTTTTCATGCAATTTTTTTTCAATTTCTTTTTTGGTCGAAAAGCTAAGAATGACCCGTGAGAAACCAAAAAAACCAGGAAAAAACCATCTAAAAAGCAAAAAATATGTGCAAATTAGAAAAACAAAATCTGAAGGAAGCGCCCAGAGCGCGATACGAGGCGGCGGACGTGCTCTCAGCCCACCCCAAATGATCGTTGGGAGGCTCCCGAAGGGGGGCTCCTCAATTAGTTGCTCTCGGAGTATGCTCGGAACCAGGACAGCGCCACACACGGGCTGGGCTGCGATCCTGCCCAAAAATAAGGCACATTCATGTAAACCAAATGATGTTCTAAAAAAGAATCTAAATCAAAAGTGGTAAAGCCCTAAAGAATCAGAAGTGCAAAAAATCATAGGAACATTCAGGGCGGCGATAATGGCAACCGACTGGATTTCGGACGGCATGTCATTTTTCAGAGTATGAAGGATGGTGGGGTACTCAATCATGCAGGATGAACTGTTGTGTGATGCGTGGTTGGCCGTATCCATGGATTTCGTAGGTAGGAGTAGAGAGGGACCTTCTGACAGCAAGTGCATGAATCGTTTCACGCACAAAAGAACATTGCGCCCTACGACATGCACATCAATTAAGAACGCAATGTGAGATCGTTATTGTATCGCCGGTACGCCATTCAGACCAGCGTCATCAAGTTTTGTCACGTGATTGATCAGTTTGAGGCAAGGTGGCCATTGAACACAACATAGGGGGAGATCCTGAGTTTTGCTTCTTGATCAACTTGTTTAAATCATTCATTCGCTCATATGTAGCCCGCACACGTTGCTCTGATGTACCATAGGACGGAGGGACGGCCATTTACATACACACATCTAACGGGGCAGTATGTGTGGGACGATATGATCCGTTGCTGAAATACTTGTTGGACATCCGGTTAATCTCGTCGCATTTGAGACGTTGTTGTACTAGACTTATTTGCATATGCTATGTATGGATGATTTGATGAATATCAGCCGGTTTGCATGAATTTCATCCGCTTAGCATGGACCGTGGTTGAAATGTATGCGGTGTCTGCGGACTGGTCCACCTGTTCAAGGAGGAATGCGAGAGGAAATATGCGGTTTATGAGATGCCATTACATGTACATAGTCAAAACGGTGCTAGCAAACGGCACTGCAACTACATTAAATAAATTAAGCAAACGGTGGAGAAATAGCCATATACTCAACCAATAACATCTAAATAGTTTTGTTGTGTAATCTATCTACAACATGGATGATATGGTGTGTAATCAATCAAAGGGTGGAGGAATACCCATATGTTCAACCAAAAGCAATCTATCTTGTGGATAGATCGGCAACCAAAAGCAATCTATCTTGTGGATAGATCGGCGTTGGTCTAGACAGATTGCTTTTGGTTTATCTATGCTAATATATGATCTTCAGCTTGTCCCGTATGTATGCACGTGTAGAAGCTACACAAAGCACGCCACACACGTCCTCGTTCGACGCATCCCACCCTCCATTTTAAGACAGCGGCCACAGCCACAGCCACAACCCATCCCTGCTCCGCTCAGCGCGTTTCGTTTGAAGCAAGCAATAACACACACCGAGGCCTCTCTCTGAGTCGGAGGAGGGAGTGATGGGCTACCGGCAGGCAGTGGTGGCCAAGCTGTTGCTGGCGGCAACTCTAGCCGTGTGCGCGGCGACGCTGGCGACGGCGGAGAGAAGGGTCTACATCGACTGGATGGCCCGCAGGAACTACTCCGGCTGGGCCAGGGACCACGGGACCTTCTACAAGGGCGACTATCTCAGTACGTAAAAGGATCCGACGTTTCTTTTTCTCCCGCGGTTTCTCCGTCTGACTCAATTTGTGTCATCGTGCGCAGTGTTCTATCACCCAGAGAAGAAGCTGGACGTGGTGGAGGTGAACAAACACGGGTACGACACGTGTGACACCAGAAACCCCATCCACCGCTACCCCGGCGGTGCTAATACTGCCTTCCTGCTCAGCGAGGCCAAGTTCTACTACTTCACCTGCAGCACCCGCTATTTCTGCCCTGCCGGGATGCGCCTCGAAATCCCGGTCCAGGAAAGGCGGCGGACGCCGGCCTCCGCACGCGACGACACGTCCGGCACCGCCATGGTAGAGAGCAGCGCCACCTTACCGGCGCCTGGACCCGAGCGAGCTCGGAGGGCGAGAGAGACGGGCAGGGACGAGGCCCGGCCCGTAAATTAGGCGTCTCGTTGAAGAGATACTCATACTCATATGGACCAAAGTCAAATGATGTTATGAAATAATTAGACCAAATGAAAATAAAAGAACAAATTAAAAGGTGCAAAATGGACCATTTTATGTTGGTAACTCATTTTGTGAGAAAGAACAGTAATTTAAGAATGAATATACAAACCATTCCATAAGTGTAACAAGTATAAGATGATACAACAATAAAGTGAGAAGCGTGGTTGGGCCGCTCCGGCACCTGGCAGTACCAAGCTTGCAGACGGGAGTTTCATTCCAGCGACAGGAGCGGCTGGAGGGGGCATGGTCCTTCGAGATTCTCAAGGCAAGATCATCTTTAGTGCCTGCAGAGAGATACGAGCATGCGATAATGTGCTCGGATCTAGAACAGCGCCACGCACGAGCTGGCCTGTCGTCCGACCTGTAAATTTAGCCCTACCACATGTAAACCAAATGATGTTCTAAGAAAGGGTCCAAATCAAAAGTGAAAAAGCCCTACAAAAATAAAGAAGTGCAAAAAATATGGCAGACATGGGAGAAGTAGCAGGGGCCTGAGTATTCGGGGTGAATTGCAAAAAACCATTACATTTGGGGCATCGTTTGCGGAAAACCACCATGTCCCTAATTTTTTCCAAAAATCACCACGGATTCGGTAATCTTGTTGCAAAAAAGCACTGATCGGGTGATTTGACCCGTTTAATCTCTTTCTGACAAGTGGGACCAGATTGTAAGGAGGTGACTTGGCATAACATTTACATACACACCCCTAGATCTAAAAAATAAAAGCAATCAGCCCCCTCCACACACACACATCATGTGGACAACTGCCAGCGGCAGAGTTGACCGGCGCCGCGGTCACGGCCGTCCTCGTCCCCTCCGCTCCGTTCGCCTCTGCCGTTGCTGCTTCCTACTACTGTCATTTGCTGCTCGTTGCCGCTGCTCCACTGCTCGTTGCCGCTGCTCCACTGCTCGCTGCTGCTGCTTTCCGCCGTTGCTGCTCCCTACTACTGCTACTTGCTGCTCGCTGCTGCTGCTCCTCCGTTGCTGCACACTAGTGCTGCTCCTCCGTTGCTACTTTCCGCCGTTGCTCATCCGCTGTTGCTACTTGCTGCTGCTACTCGCGAGGAAGGAAGAGGAGAAGGGGAGGAGAGGGAATCGCGCCGCCGCTGGTCGCCGAAAGCCAACCTTCGGCCCCGCCTGTCCCCATCTCGTCGGGAATCGCGCCGTCGTCGCTGGCCGCCGAAAGCCCACGCTGCTGGAGAAGTTAGCTGGCGTCGGCCTGCTATCCCGACGGGCAGAGGAGCCACGTGCAGGACGGAGCCCAACAGCTCGAGACCTAGCGCCACATATCTCGCCCTATCCAGTGATGAGCGCGGCTGGTTGCTGCCCGTCGGTCTGGGCGGCGGTGAGCTAGCCATGTCGTGTGCCGCCTTACAATCCGGCGAACAGGGGCCATGGCCCAAGGCAGCCCATGTCGTGTGCCGCCGCGGCTGGTTGCTGCCATCGCCGACGAACGGGGGCAGAGCGCGGCTGTCCGTGGGGGAGGGGAGAGGGGTTGATTGCTTTTTGTTTTCAGATCTAGGGGGTTATATGTCAATTTGTTGTCAAATCAGCGCCTTACACTCCGGGCAGTGATTAAACGGGCCAAATCATCCGATCAGTGCTTTTTGCAACAAAATTACCGAATTCATGGTGATTTTTGAAAAAAATTAAGGACCTGATGACAAACGATGCCCCAAATATGGTGATTTTTTGCAATTTACTCTGAGTATTCGCCATCTTAGAGCAGCAGCTTGGGGACAAGTTGTCTCCCAACCGGAAGGGAATGTCACGACCAAGCATGACACCAAGAAGCATTCTGTGGATGCAATCGCTGGCAAGGCTGACAAGAAGCATGGAAAGAAAGGCGGGTTGTTTGGATCACGCCCAGGCCAACCCTGTCGAAATCCGGCACGCCAATAATTTGGCAAACGATTTCGTCGTCACAATCTCGCCAACGCACGGGTGTAAAAGATGAAACTGAGGACCAATAAATTGAGTTCAATCCGAACGTATGACGCTGGTGGCCGATGGGTAAACCTGAACATGTGAAGCAGAGAGATGCTCTCCTGAATTCAACTTGGTGTGCTGCCAAAGGGCTCAGGAACACAACAAAAACATGATGCACAGAATGGCAATGATCAATTATCTGATGCACATTTCGGTGCTTCATCTTCGCAATAGCGGATCCGACGTATAACAGTCTACTAAATCGAAGTGATAGAGCTAGGCTTTGAGAAGCTACTCAATGGTCAACCCAATCCTTGAACAGAAGCATCTAGAGGAACATTCATCGCGACGATAATGGCAACCGACTGAACTTCGGACGCCATGTCGTTTTTTCAGAGTATGAAGGATGGTAGGTACTCGACCATGAAGGATAAACTGTTGTGCGATATATGGTTGGTTGTATTTGTGGACTTCGTAGGCAGGAGTAGAGGGGGACTTTCTGACAGCAAGTGCATAAATCGTTCACGCATAAAAGCATATTGTCCCTACGACATGCACATCATTTAAGAACGCAATGTGAGGTCGTTATCGTATCGCCGGTACGCCATTCAGACTAGCGTCACCAAGTTTTGTCGGAGCATGTGTAGTCGGACTTTGCAAATCCGGCCCCACAAACGCCCGCGGGGACGTCCGCAGACACTGCCGGTCACGCCTCAAATAATGCAATCCACATCCGGACACCTCAATTATCATATCTCAAACACAAACTCATGCAACTACGTTGACGCACACACATCGTTCGGCTACTACATCACACTACACTAAACATGCCATCGGACCACCAAAACTGGGCATATTTGGCTATGGTGGAGATCATTCACGGCTTCCCTTGCCCTTCCCGGTGCCCTTGCAGCGGTAGTACCGGTTGAAGATGCAGTAGGGATCAAGCCAGATCTGCTCGTCGCCGGAGCTGTCCTCGTCATCGTTGTCCTCCTTCTCCTTCGGTGGCAGTCCGGCCATGACACGGACCGCCCAATTCTACTCTCGGGCGAGGGCACGCGTGTTCTCCGCTGTCGTTTTTTCACAATGCGGGCGTGGATGGCTTCCTCCTCTGCGGCCGTTGGCGCCGCCGCATCAGCCGCCTCTGCTGCCGCCATTTCCGTCGCGATACAGGCCTTGGCGGCCCTTATCCTCTCCATCCCACTGCGGGTTGCCCGTTCCCGGTGGGACTCATAGTCTGCCCGACCGATGATGGGGAAGGAGAGATTTTTTAATTTGTCGGGACCGTGATGATCCGGCCCGAAGGACCCAAGCGCCCGTTGAGCCGACACAATGGAGTTGCGCCGGACGGATCCGTCCGTCGGACGGGCGTTGTCGTCCCGGGAGCAGCGGAGTGCAATGCAGACCGCTATTCACAGGATGACACCCTAGTCGACGGATCTGGACTGGTCGGAGTCGATCCGCTGCCCCGCCATGTCGGAGATGGACGGAAATCGCCGGAGGTGAGCTCGGGTGGCGGAGGGAATGGAGCGGAAAGGAGTGTGAAGTGGCTAGGGTTTGGTCCGACGAGCGGATGGGGACGAATATATGTAGGGTCGGGTAGGCCAACGTGGGCCGGGTCCGATGTGGCGGACGCACCCGGGCATGCCCGGGCGCCCCCATATCCGCCCCATATTTGGGCTGGATACGAGGGGTGCCGGTCAGCCCGGGCGTTGAGGCCCGTTTGAGGCATCCGTCTGGGTCAAAAAATCGTGACCGGTAAGTGACCGGGCGGGCAGCCCGGGCACTTGAGGAGGGTTTGGGATGCCCACGTGTAGATGCTCTCACAATGGTTGGTCAGTTGGAGGCAAGGTGGTCATTGAACGCGGCAAAGGGGAAGGTCCTAAGTTTTGCTTCTTGCTCAACTTGTTTAAATCATTCATTCTCTCATATGTAGCCCGCACGAGTTATTGTGATGTAACACACGATAGAGGGACGGCCATTTACATACGCACATTGTTGGATGAAACTAAAGGGACAGTATGTGTAGGACGACATGATCCGTTGATGAAATACTTGTTGGACATCCAGTTAATCTCGTCGAATTTGAGACATTGTTATACTAGACTTATTTGCATGCTATGTATGGTTGATTTTGCTATTTTCTATCGAAACTTTCATGAATATTAGCCAGTTTGCATGAATTTCGTCCGCTTAGTTTGAATCATGGTTCAAACGTATACGGACAGCGTTGGATGACGACCTTTAGCATCAGTGTCTGTGGACTGGTCCCTCTGTCCAAGGGCGGATGCGAGAGAAAATCTTGCGTGTTTAGAGATGCCATTACATGTTTATAGTCAAATCGGTGCTAGCCAGCAGGCACGCAACTGCATTAAATAAATTAATCAAGCCGTGGAGAAATAGTCATATATTTAACCAATAACATCTAAATCATTTTGTTGTGTTATCTATCTACAACATGGATGATATGCTGTGTAATCAATCAAACGGCGAAGGAATAGCCATATGTTCAACCAAAAGCAATCTATCTTGTGGATAGATCGACAACCAAAAGCAATCTGGATAGATCGGCGTTGGTAATCTATCTAGATCTATCCATCTATCTTGTGGATAGATCGGCGTTGGTCTAGATAGATTGCTTTTGGTTTATATCTGCTAATATATGATCTTTATGTATGCACGTGTAGAAGCTACAGAAAGCACGCCACACGCGTCCTCCTTCGACGCATCCCACCCTCCATTTTAAGATAGCAGCCACGGCCACAACCATAACCCATTCCCGCTCCGCTCGGCACGTTTCGTTTGGAGCGAGCAACAACACACACCGAGGCCGGAGCAATGCTATGCACACGACACCATATAGACGATTTGTACACGACAATCAAATCAGGCCGTGCATGAATGGCAAGAGACACCAGTACATGGCTAGATTGGCCTTCGTGCAATAGTCGTCCACAGCATTTGTCGTGTGCACAGCATTTTCCCCGAGGCCGCTCTCTGACTCGGAGTCGGAGGAGGGAGTTATGGGCTGCCGGCAGACCGTGGTGGCCGCCCGGCGCTATTGTTGCTGGCGGCGGCGCTGGCGCGTCTTGTGGCGACGACGGTGATGGCGGCGCAGGTCGTCATCGGCTGGATGCCCCGCCATAACTTCTCCGGCTGGGCCAAGCTCAATGGGCCCTTCTACAAAGGCGACTACCTCGATGCGTACAAGGATTTGACGTTTCTTTTTCTCCCGTGGTTTCTCCGGCTGACTCAATTCGTGTCATCGTGCGGCGTTCTATCACCGGACAAGAAGTTGGGCGTGGTGGAGGTGAACAAACGCGGGTTCGACATGTGCGACACTAGAAACCCTATCCATTGCTACCCGGCGGCGGTACTTCGCCGCGGTACTACCTTCGCCCCTGCTTTCGGCGAGGCTGGTTCTACTACTTCACCCGCAAAGATCCACTATTTACGCCTGCCGGGATGCGCCTCGACATCCCGGTCCAGGAAAGGCGGCACGACGACACGCCCGGCACCGCCATGGTGGAGAGCAGCGCCACCTCACGGCGCCTGGACCACGAGGGAACTTCGGAGGGCGAGAGAGGCGTGCAGGAGGGGCGAGGACGAAGCGACGATGGAGTACAAGGAACAAAATGGGCAGACATGGAGTCCTCCAGGCCCGGCCCGTAAATTAGGCGTCTCGTTGAAAAAGATACTCATACTCATATGGACCAAACTCAAATGATGTTCTGAAATAAATAGACCAAATGAAAATAAGAGAACAAATTAAAAAGTGCAAAATGGATCATTTTATGTTGGTAACTCATTTTCTGAGAAAGAACAATAATTTAAGAACGAATATACAAACCATTCCATCAGTGTAACAAGTATAAGATGATACAAGAATAAAATGAGAGTGCACTGGAAATACTTCGACACTTTTAAAACATACGTAGTTGAGACTTAAGAGCGCGCATGAAATACTTCGACTCCTTTATTAGAATGGAAATTAACACCATTTCAGAAATGTATGTGCATAGCTCGTGAGAATGGTGGGCCGTATAATTTACAAGATAAGTCCTTTAGAAAAATGATACTACAATGTTCTGTTCGGAAATGATTATTTTCTGAAAGAAGCTGTAACCGCCATGTAAAATGTTGATCTTCCGTACATCCTTGCACAAAAAATCTTTGCTACGAACAGAAAACCCTCTATTTCAAGAAAAAACATGTGATATCACTATGCTCTTAAAGATATTTCCCCGTGAGGTTAAAAATAGAAAACAATTGTTTTGAGGTTCAAATTAAGGCCAGTTTGCGGTTTTCTAAATTATGTTACCCCTAACATAATTATAATTTATTATGAAAAATAGCCATGAAAACTGAAAAGGATTGATCAATCAAAAATATATGTGGAAAGGCTCGTTGGCTGTCATATAATCCGCCATAATGTGAAACCAATATGAGACTTGTTGATTTCTGTTTGTTTCCTCTAGAGAAGGACAAACAGAAAAAGAGACATGGAGTCAAGGTCGGATCCACGCACGGGCTGGGCTGCGGTCTGGCCCATAAATTAGGTTCACCGAATGTAAAGCAAAATGGGTCGAAATGGAAATAAGGGAAGAAATCAAAAGTGGAAAAGCCCTACAAAAATCAAGGGTGCAAGACATATGGCAGACATGAGAGAGTAGCAGGGGCCTGAGTATTCGCCATCTAAGGCCAACTCCACCGCACGACCCCATCTTGTCCAGCCCCGTCTGTTTGGGGTAAAAAGGACAAACCAGACGGCCCAGCGCGCGGGAGCAAACGGACTTTTGTCCGTTTTGTGTCCGCTTTCGACCCATCCCTGGCCCAAATTTGCGCCGATTTTGCGGTCAAACGGACAGTGGCATGACGGCGGGACGCTGCCTTCTTCACAGCCCGCTGTCGGTGGCACAAAGCAAAACCCCCCGCCCGCCCCATTTGGCGTCATTTCCCCCAAACCCTCCCACGTCCTTCCCGCCGCCCCCTCCCTCCCCCGTCCATGGCCGACGCCCTACCGAATTCCGGCAGCTTGGCCGTCGACCCGCCCGGAAAGGTGAAGAAGAAGGCGGCCAAGGCGCCAAGGAAGCCGCGGTCGGAGTGCACGCCGGAGGAGATCGCCAAGTTGGACGCGGAATCGGCGAAGAGGAGGGGCCAGAGAGCGGCGTCAAGGTCAATGCCGCGGCGGCCAAGTTCGCCGTCGAGCGCGATGCGATGGAGGCCACGCGGTGCAATGCCGCAGTCGACGAGAAGGAGGACATCGTCAACAAAGCGCACGCCCTCCTCATGCTTGGCATGTGCCGTCCGGCCGGTTTCCCTGCAGCGGCCGTCGGCCCGGCGAGCACAGGCTCGTCGGTCGCCCGGCCTCCGCACTGCCAGTCATCGACGTCGCGAACCACGCCTATGTCGCTCGGCTTTCCCCCGCCAAGGCACGACGGCTAAACCCGTTTCTCGGGGTCGCCAAACGTTGGCGTGATCGCGCCGTCCACCCCGCACCCCTCAGCCGTCATCGACCTCAACGTCACGCCTGGGTCCAGCAGCGGCGGCCGGCCGGCCGTCGAGATGCGAAGAAAGCAAGCACGGGCACCGTTCACGGGGACCATGTCGTCCCGCTGCGTCTTGTTTGACGGAATGCCAACACCAACGCCACCGGTCGACGACCCCTTTTACAACCAGTTCATGGAGGATGTGATCTACGAGGGTGGGCAGGGCCGTGCCTACGACCCCGACGAGACCCAAAATCAGGATGGCCGCGCCCAGTACGTTCCCGATGAAGAGGCCGACGACCGTGCTGACTACGACCATGGTGACTCATGGCATGAAGACGATGACATCTACTGCGAAGGTGATGGTGATGAAGAAGAAAGCAATGACATTAATATTGGTGGCGAGCCATTGTTCATCGACGAGCTCAGCCAAAGAGCGGAAGCACAAAAGAGCAGGAAGAGCATTCGCACGGGTTCATATACACAAGATGAGGACAAGTTACTTTGCCAATGATGGATGGAGATTAGCCAAGATCCGAAGACTTGCGCGCAACAAAAGGGCCTTGTTTTTTTGGACGAGAGTCCACAAAACATTCCATGGAAGGAAGATGTTTGAGCCCTACCAAATGACTGGCATCACCTCGGTTCAAAAGAGGTGGTTGTTCATCCAACAAGAGTGTAACAAGTATTGCACCGCATTTGAGAGCGTTGAAGCACGGCCCGTGAGTGGTCTCGGCGTTGGGCACATGGTATGCTCTCCTTATCCTAGTCCTTTCCTTGCTACGGCCATGTGAGACTTCGGCCTTGTATATGTTTGCATGTTCAATTGTTGTTGATCATGTGGTGTTGGCATTTCAATCTTTGGAAGCATTCAAGGCCCGGCACAATGACAAGCCATTCACTCTTACGCATTGTTGGACGATCATCAACAATTTGCCCTAAGTTCAAGGATCAATATCGTGAACTTCAAAGGAAGAGAGGCAAGAAGACGGCCAAGTTCGCCGGAGGTGGAGATGGCGAGGCGTTGAAGAGGCCGAGGGGCAAGACCAACTCCAAGGTGGACGACATACGTGATGCCTCATCCATGGCCTTGCATGACACTTTGCATGGCATGATGTCTCAAAAGGATATGAGGGACGAGAAGAAGCGGCAAAGTAAGGACAAGCAAATGAAGCAATACCTAGACCTTCAAACGAAGAAGCTTGAGATGAAGGAGGCGGCCAAGAGGAGGAAGATCGACATGGAGGAGGCGTCCCGGCAAAGGCAGCTAGACATCGAGGCCGCCAATGTCTCGGCGAGGCAGAGGCAGCTCGACATCGAGGCCACCAATGCCGCAACCAAAGCAAAGGAGGTGGCCCTTGCGATCATGAGCGTGGACTTGTCCAAGATGAGTGAGAAGATGAGGGGCTGGTTCGAGGCTAGGCAGAAGGAGAAGTTCGACGCTGACGGCCTGAACTAGGCCGTCCGATCGGTCGTGGCCGTTCTTTTTGGAGGCTGACATGGGTGCCGCCAGCCCGTTGGGCCGCTGGTTGTGTGCTGGCGAGAAAAACATTCATTTTGGAGGCCGACTGTGAAGGAAATATGCCCTAGAGGCAATAATAAAGTTATTATTTATTTCCTTATATCATGATAAATGTTTATTATTCATGCTAGAATTGTATTAACCGGAAACATAATACATGTGTGAATACATAGACAAACAAAGTGTCACTAGTATGCCTCTACTTGACTAGCTCGTTAATCAAAGATGGTTATGTTTCCTAACCATAGACATGAGTTGTCATTTGATTAACGGGATCACATCATTAGGAGAATGATCTGATTGACATGACCCATTCCGTTAGCCTAGCACCCAATCGTTTAGTATGTTGCTATTGCTTTTATCCATGACTTATACATGTTCCTATAACTATGAGATTATGCAACTCCGTTTACGGAGGAACACTTTGGGTACTACCAAACGTCACAACTAATCGGGTGATTATAAAGGAGTACTACAGGTGTCTCCAAAGGTACATGTTGGGTTGGCGTATTTCGAGATTAGGTTTTGTCACTCCGATTGTCGGAGAGGTATCTCCGGGCCCTCTCGGT
Source organism: Aegilops bicornis (assembly GCA_021605145.1). Lineage (NCBI taxonomy): Eukaryota > Viridiplantae > Streptophyta > Magnoliopsida > Poales > Poaceae > Aegilops > Aegilops bicornis. The sequence continues at coordinate 670,179,591 of CM038673.1, read as the reverse complement.
AATGCACATCACTATAAGCCTTGCAAGCAATGTAGCTAATGAGTTAGTTACGGAATGATGCATTACGGAACGAGTAAAGAGACTTGCCGGTAACGAGATTGAACTAGGTATTGGATACCGATGATCCAATCTCGGGCAAGTAACATACCGATGACAAAGGGAACAACGTATGTTGTTATGCGGTTTGACCGATAAAGATCTTCGTAGGATATGTAGGAGCCAATATGGGCATCCAGGTTCCGCTATTGGTTATTGACCGAGAATAGTTCTAGGTCATGTCTACATAGTTCTCGAACCCGTAGGGTCCGCACGCATAACGTTACGATAGCGGTTTTATTATGAGTTTATGAGTTTTGATGTACCGAAGGAGTTCGGAGTCCCGGATGAGATCGGGGACATGACGAGGAGTCTCGAAATGGTCGAGACGTAAAGATCGATATATTGGACGACTATATTCGGAGTTCGGAAAGGTCCGAGTGATTCGGGTATTTTTGGGAGTACCGAGAGTTACGGGAATTCGTATTGGGCCTCTTTGGGCCATACGGGAAAAGGAGAGAAAGGGCCAAAGAGTGGCCGCACCTCCCTTGGACTAGTCCGAATTGGACTAGGGAGGCGCACCTTCCTTCCTTCTCCTTCTCTCTTCCCTTTCCTTCTCTCCTACTCCTACTACATGGAAGGGTTCCTAGTTGGACTAGGAAGGGAATCCTACTCCCGGTGGGAGTAGGACTCCCCTAGGGCGCGCCATAGAGAGGGCGGCCCTCCCTCCTCCTCTCCTTTATATCTGAGGGCAAGGGCACCCATGAACACACAAGTTGATCTACGGATCGTTCCTTAGCCGTGCGGTGCCCCCTCCACCATATTCCACTTCGGTCATATTGTCGCGGAGCTTAGGTGAAGCCTGTGCGGAGAAGTCATATCGTCGCGGATCTTAGGCGAAGCCTGCGTCGGTGGAGCATCATCATCGTCCTGCCGCCGTCGTCTTGTGGAACTCATCCCGACACTTTGCTGGATCGAGTCCGAGGATGCGTCATCGAGCTGAGCGTGTGCGAGAACTTCGGAGGTGCCGTCACGTTCGGTGCTTGGATCGGTCGGATCGTGAAGACGACGACTACATCAACCGCGTTGTTATAACGCGCTTCGCTTTGGTCTCACGAGTGCGTGGACAGACACTCTCCCCTCTCGTTGCTATGCCATCACCATGGTCCTGTGTGTGCGTAGGAAATTTTTTGAAATTACTACGTTCCCCAACAGACTGTGTTGCCGACCGCTGGTTGTGTTGCCGGCGAGGACAACTATGGCTAGTTTTGCACACGCAGAATACTCAGGTTATACTTGACGAGCCTAGCATATGCAGATATGGCCTCGGAACACGGAGACCGAAAGGTCGAGCGTGAATCATATAGTAGATATGATCAACATAAGATGTTCACCATTGAAAACTACTCCATCTCACGTGATGATCGGTTATGGTTTAGTTGATTTGGATCACGTGATCACTTAGATGACTAGAGAGATGTCTGTCTAAGTGGGAGTTCTTAAGTAATATGATTAACTGAACTTTAATTTATCATGAACTTAGTCCCGTAGTATTTTGCAGATTATGTTGTAGATCAATAGCTCGCGTTGTTGCTTCCCTATGTTTTTATATGTGTTCCTAGAGAAAATTGTATTGAAAAATGTTAGTAGCAATGATGCGGATTGGATCCGTGATCCGAGGTTTATCCTCATTGCTGCCTGAAGAATTATGTCCTTGATGCACCGCTAGGTGACGGACCTATTGCAGGAAGCGTATGCGAGGCGTTATGAGCGTTTGGCTAGCTCAATATGATGACTACTTGATAGTTTAGTGCACCATGCTTAGCGGCTTAGAATCGGGACTTCAAAGGCGTTTTGAACGTCATGGACCATATGAGATGTTCCAGGAGTTGAAGTTAATATTTCCAGCAAATACCGAGTTGAGAGATATGAAGTCTCCAACAAAGTTCTAAAGCTAAAAGATGGAGGAGAATCGCTCAACTAGTGAGCAGGTGCTCAGATTATGCAGGTACTTCAATCGCTTGAATCAAGTGGGAGTTAATCTTCCAGATAAGACAGTGATTGATTGAGAATTCTCTAGTCACCATCACTAAGTTACTAGAACTTCGTGATGAACTATAGTATGCAAGGGATGACGAAAGCGATTCCCGAGCTCTTCATTGATGTTGAAATCGACGAAGGTAGAAATCAAGAAAGAGCATCAAGTGTTGATGATTGACAAGACCACTAGTCTCAAAGAAAAGGGCAAAGGGAAGAAGGGGAACTTCAAGAAGAGCGGCAAGCAAGTTGCTGCTTTCGAGTGAAGAAGCCCAAGTCTGGACCTAAGCACGAGACTAAGTGCTTTTGCTGCAATGGAACTGGTCACTAGAAAGCGGAACTACCCCAAGTATTTGGCGGATAAGAAGGATGGCAAAGTGAACAAAGGTATATTTGATATCTGATTATTGATGTGTATTTTACTAGTGTTAAGTAGCAACCTCTCGGTATTTGATCTTGGTTAGGTTGCTAAGAGTAGTAACTTGAAATGGGAGTTGCATAATGAGCAGAAAACTAGTTGAAGGGAAGTGACGATGAGTGTTGGAAGTAGTTCCAAGATTGATATGATCATCATCGCACACTCCCTATACTTTCGGGATTAATATGGAACCTAAATAAGTGTTATTTGGTGTTGAGCATAAAATGATTTGATCATGTTTATTGCAATACGGTTATTCATTTAAGTAAGAGAATAAATTGTTGTTCTGTTTACATAAATAAAACCTTCTATGGTTACACACCCAATGAAAATGGTTCATTGGATCTCGATCATAGTGATACACATATTTATAATATTGAAACCAAAAGATGCAAAGTTAATAATGATAGTGCAACTTATTTGTGGCACTGCCGTTTAGGTCATATTGGTGTAAAGCGCATGAAGAAAAATCCATGCCGATGGACTTTTGGAATCACTTGATTATGAATCATTTGATGCTTGCGAACCGTGCCTTTTGGGCAAGATGACTAAAACTCCGTTCTCGAACAATGGAACAAACTCTTGACTTATTGGAAATAATACATACCGATGTATGCGATTCAATGAGTGTTGATGCTGGTGGCAAGTATCGTTATTTTCGACCTTCACAAGATGATTTGAGCAGATATGGGTATAACTACTTGATGAAACATAAGTCTGAAATAATTGAAAAGTTCAAAGAATTTCAGAGTGAAGTGGAAAATCATCGTAACAAGAAAATAAAGTTTCGGCGATCTGATCGTGGAGATAAATATTTGAGTTACGAGTTTGGTCTTCATTTGAAACAATGAGAAATAGTTTCGCAACTCACGCCATATGGAACACCACAGCATAATAGTGTGTCCAAAAGTCATAACCGCACTTTATTGGATATGGTGCGATCTATGATGTCTCTTATCAGTTTACCACTATCGTTTTGGGGTTATGCATTAGAGACAGCTGCATTCACGTTTAATAGGGCACCATCTAAATCCGTTGAGGCGACACCGTATGAACTATGGTTTAACAGTAAACCTAAGCTGTCGTTTCTTAAAAGTTTGGGGTTGTGATGCTTATGTGAAAAAGTTTTCACACGATAAGCTCGAACCCAAATCGGAGAAGTGCGTCTTCATAGAATACCCAAAGGTAACTATTGGGTACACCTTCTATCACAGATCCGAAGGCAAGTTATTCGTTGCTAAGATGGGTCCTTTCTAGAAGAAGTTTCTCTCGAAAGAAGTGAGTGGGAGGAAAGTAGAACTTGATGAGGTAACGTACTGTACCCTTATTGGAAAGTAGTTCATCACGTAAATCAGTTCTCGTGACAAATACACCAATTAGTGAGGAAGCTAATGATATTGATCATGAAACTTGGATCAAGTTACTCTGAGAACCTCGTAGGTCTTCCAGAGTAAGATCCGCACTTTTGAGTGGTGTAGTAATCATGTTTTGGAAGTCATGTTACTAGACCATGATGAACCTACGAACTATGAGGAAGCGATGATGAGCCCAGATTCGCGAAATGGCTCGAGGCCATAAAATCTGAGATATGATCCATGTAAGAGAACAAAGTATGGACTTTGATTGACTTGCTCGATGATCAGCGAGCCATGTTAAATAAATGGATCTTCAAGAGGAAGGCGGACAATCGATAGTAGTGTTACTATCTACAAAGCTAGACTTGTCGAAAAGGTTTTTTGACAAAGTTCAAGATGTTGAACACAATGAGATTTTCTCACTCGTGTCGATGCTTAAAAGTCTGTCCGAATCATGTTAGCAATTGCCACACTTTATGAAATCTGGCAAATGGATGTAAAAACTGCATTCCTTAATGGATTTATTAAAGAAGAGTTGTATATGATGCAACGAGAAGGTTTTGTCGATCCTAAAGGTGTTAACAAAATATGCAAGCTCCAATGATCCATCTATGGACTGGTGCAAGCATCTCGGAGTTGGAATATACGCTTTGATAAGTTGATCAAAGCATATAGTTTTATACAGACTTGCGGTGAAGCCTGTATTTACTAGAAAGTGAGTAGAACAATACAGACATTTCGATAAGTATATGTGAATGACATATTGTAGATCGGAAATAATGTAGAATTATTCTGCAAAGCATAACGGAGTGTTTGAAAGGAGTTTTTCAAAGAAAGACCTCGGTGAAGCTGCTTACATATTGAGCATCAAGATCTATAGAGATAGATCAAGCCGCTTGATAAGTTTTTTCAATGAGTACATACCATAACAAGATTTTGAAGTAGTTCAAAATGGAACAGTCAAAGAAAGAGTTCTTGCACGTGTTTACAAGGTGTGAAATTGAGTAAGACTCAAAACCCGACCACGGCAGAAGATAGAAAGAGAATGAAAGTCATTCCCTATGCCTTGGCCATAGGTTCTATAAAGTATGCCATGTCAGTGTACCAGATTTATTGTATACCCTACACCGAGTTTGGCAAGGAGTACAATAGTGATCTAGGAGTAGATCAATGGACAACGATCAAAATTATCCTTAGTGGAATAAGGATATGTTTCTCGATTATGGAAGTGACAAAAGGTTCGTCGTAAAGGGTTACGTCGATGTAAGCTTTGACACCGATCCAGATGACTCTAAGTCTAGATCTGGATACATATTGAAAGTGGGAGCTATTAGCTAGAGTAGCTCCATGCAGAGCATTGTAGACATAGAGATTTGCAAAATACTTACGGCTCTGAATGTGACAGACCCGTTGACTAAAATTATCTCACAAGCAAAACATGATCACACCTTAGTACTCTTTGGGTGTTAATCACATAGCGATGTGAACTAGATTACTGAATCTAGTAAACCCTTTGGGTCTTGGTCACATAGCGATGTGAACTATGGGTGTTAATCACAAGATGATGTGAACTATCGATGTTAATCACATGGTGATGTGATCTAGATTATTGACTCTAGTGCAAGTGGGAGATCAAGGAAATATGCCCTAGAGGCAATAATAAAGTTATTATTTATTTCCTTATATCATGATAAATGTTTATTATTCATGCTAGAATTGTATTAACTGGAAACATAATACATGTGTGAATACATAGACAAACAAAGTGTCACTAGTATGCCTCTACTTGACTAGCTCGTTAATCAAAGATGGTTATGTTTCCTAACCATAGACATGAGTTGTCATTTTATTAACGGGATCACATCATTAGGAGAATGATCTGATTGACATGACCCATTCCGTTAGCCTAGCACCCGATCGTTTAGTATGTTGCTATTGCTTTTATCCATGACTTATACATGTTCCTATAACTATGAGATTATGCAACTCCCGTTTACCGGAGGAACACTTTGGGTACTACCAAACGTCACAACGAATCGGATGATTATAAAGGAGTACTACAGGTGTCTCCAAAGGTACATGTTGGGTTGGCGTATTTCGAGATTAGGTTTTGTCACTCCGATTGTCGGAGAGGTATCTCTGGGCCCTCTCGGTAATGCACATCACTATAAGCCTTGCAAGCAATGTAGCTAATGAGTTAGTTACGGAATGATGCATTACGAACGAGTAAAGGACTTGCCGGTAATGAGATTGAACTAGGTATTGGATACCGACGATCGAATCTCGGGCAAGTAACATACCGATGACAAAGGAACAACAACGTATGTTGTTATGCGGTTTGACCGATAAAGATCTTCGTAGAATATGTAGGAGACAATATGGGCATCCAGGTTCCGCTATTGGTTATTGACCGAGAATAGTTCTAGGTCATGTCTACATAGTTCTCGAACCCGTAGGGTCCGCACGCTTAACGTTACGATGGCAGTTTTATTATGAGTTTATGAGTTTTGATGTACCGAAGGAGTTCGGAGTCCCGGATGAGATCGGGGACATGACGAGGAGTCTCGAAATGGTCGAGACGTAAAGATCGATATATTGGACGACTATATTCGGAGTTCGGAAAGGTTCCGAGTGATTCGGGTATTTTTGGGAGTACTGGAGAGTTAGGGGAATTCGTATTGGGCCTCTTTGGGCCATACGGGAAAGGAGAGAAAGGGCCAAAAGAGTGGCCGCACCCTCCCTTGGACTAGTCCGAATTGGACTAGGGAGGCGCACCCTTCCGTCCTTCTCCTTCTCTCTTCCCTTTCCTTCTCTCCTACTCCTACTACATGGAAGGGTTCCTTGTTGGACTAGGAAAAGGGGAATCCTACTCCCGGTGGGAGTAGGACTCCCCTAGGGCGCGCCATAGAGAGGGCCGGCCCTCCCCTCCTCCTCTCCTTTATATACGGGGGTAGGGGGCACCCTATGAACACACAAGTTGATCTACGGATCGTTCCTTAGCCGTGTGCGGTGCCTCCCTCCACCATATTCCACTTCGGTCATATTGTCGCGGAGCTTAGGTGAAGCCCTGTGCCGGAGAAGTCATATCGTCGCGGAGCTTAGGCGAAGCCCTGCGTCGGTGGAGCATCATCATCGTCCTGCGCCGTCGTCTTGTGGAACTCATCCCGACACTTTGCCGGATCGGAGTCCGAGGATCGTCATCGAGCTGAGCGTGTGCGAACTTCCGGAGGTGCCGTCGTTCGGTGCTTGGATCGGTCGGATCGTGAAGACGACGACTACATCAACCGCGTTGTTATAACGCTTCCGCTTTCGGTCTCACGAGTGCGTGGGCAGACACTCTCCCCTCGTTGCTATGCCATCACCATGGTCCTGTGTGTGCGTAGGAAAAATTTTGAAATTACTACGTTCCCCAACAGACTGTGTTGCCGACCGCTGGTTGTGTTGCCGGCGAGGACAACTATTCATTTTAGAGGCTGGCTGTGTTGCGGTCGCTGGCTGTGTTGCCGGCGATGAACGTGTAGGCCGCTGGCTCTGTTGTCGGCGTGAACTAGGGCCGCTGGCCTGATGAACTAAGGCTTGACATTTGAAACATTGCTCTCTTTTTAAAATAAAGGCGGACAAAATGAGGCAAATGGATGTGGCCGCGCGCTGGGCGCACGACCACCGCATCCCAAGACACGTCCAGACATGACTCCATTGCCCTACCCAAATGGATAAAATCCAGACAAAACGGACGTCCGTTTAAAGTCGCGCGGTGAAGTTGGCCTAACAGTAGCAGCTTGGGGTTGATAAGTGTTGGGGAACGTAGCAGAAATTCAAAATTTTCCTACGTGTCACGAAGATCTATCTATGGAGAAACCAGCAACGAGGGGAAGGAGAGTGCATCTACATACCCTTGTAGATCGCTAAGCGGAAGCGTTCAATGGAACGGGGTTGAAGGAGTCGTACTCGTCGTGATCCAAATCACCGGAGATCCTAGCGCCGAACGGACGGCACCTCCGCGTTCAACACACGTACGGAATGGTGACGTCTCCCATGCCTTGATCCAGCAAGGAGAGAGGGAGAGGTTGGGGAAGACACCGTCCAGCAGCAGCACGACGGCGTGGTGGTGGTGGAGGAGCGTGATTCCACAGGCTTCGCCAAGCACTACGAGAGACGAGGAGGGAGAGAGGTAGGGCTGCGCTAAGAGGGAGATGTTCTCGTGTGTTAGGCAGCCCCAAAACCTCCACTATATATAGGGGAAAAGGGGAGGGGAGGCGCCCTAGGGTTTCCCCTAGGGCGGCGGCAGGCAGATGGGATCTCCCCTTGGGTGACTTGGCCCCCAAGCCGGAGGTGGGAACCCTAGATGGGGCGCCCCAAACCCCTGGTCACGTGGGAATAGGTGAGGCGCACAGCCCCTTAGTGGGCTGGTTTGCCCCTTCCCTTGGCCCATGAAGCCCCCAACACTTGCCGGGGCTCCCAAACACCTTTCGGTCATCTTTGGTCATCACCCGGTACCTCCGGAACACTTCCGGACTCCAAAACCCTTCGTCCAATATATCAATCTTTACCTTCGGACCATTCCGGAACTCCTCGTGACGTCCGGGATCTCATCCGGGACACCGAACAACATTCGGTAACGACGTATATCTATTCCATATAACCCTAGCGTCACCGAACCTTAAGTGTGTAGACCCTACGGGTTCGGGAACCATGCAGACATGACCGAGACGTTCTCTGGTCAATAACCAACAGCGGGATCTGGATACCCATGTTGGCTCCCACATGTTCCACGATGATCTCATCGGATGAACCACGATGTCAAGGACTCAATCGATCCCGTATACAATTCCCTTTGTCTAGTGGTATTGTACTTGCCCGAGATTCGATCGTCGGTATGCCAATACCTTGTTCAATCTCGTTACCGGCAAGTCTCTTTACTCGTTCCGTAACACATCATCCCATGATCAACCCCTTGGTCACATTGTGCACATTATGATGATGTCCTACCGAGTGGGCCCAGAGATACCTCTCCGTTTACGGAGTGACAAATCCGATCTCGATTCGTGCCAACCCAACAGACACTTTCGGAGATACCTGTAGTGCACCTTTATAGCCACCCGATTCGTTGTGGACGTTTGGTACACCCAAAGCATTCCTACGGTATCCGGGAGTTGCACAATCTCATGGTCTAAGGAAATGATACTTGACATTAGAAAAGCTTTAGCATATGAACTATGATCTTTGTGCTAGGCTTAGGATTGGGTCTTGTCCATCACATCATTCTCCTAATGATGTGATCCCGTTATCATTGACATCCAATGTCCATGGTCAGGAAACCGTAACCATCTATTGATCAACGAGCTAGTCAATTAGAGGCTTACTAGGGACATGGTGTTGTCTATGTATCCACACATGTATATGAGTTTCCTATCAATACAATTATAGCATGGATAATAAACGATTATCATGAACAAGGAAATATAATAATAACTAATTTATTATTGCCTCTAGGGCATATTTCCAACAGTCTCCCACTTGCACTAGAGTCAATAATCTAGTTCACATCGCCATGTGATTAACACTCACAGGTCACATCGCCATGTGACCAACATCCAAAGATTTTACTAGTGTCATTAAACTAGTTCACATCATCATGTGATTAAGACTCAATGAGTTCTGGGGTTTGATCATGTTCTGCTTGTGAGAGAGGTTTTAGTCAACGGGTCTGCAATATTCAGATCCGTATGTACTTCGCAATTCTCTATGTCATATTGTAAATGCTGCTTCCATGCTCCACTTGGAGCTACTCCAAATGGTTGCTCCACTATACGTATCTGGTTTGCTACTCAGAGTCACTCGGATAGGTGTTAAAGCTTGCATCGACGTAACCCTTTACGCCAAACTCTTTATCACCTCCATAATCGAGAAACATGTCCTTATTTACTCCAAGGACAATTTTGACCGTTGTCCAATGATCCATTCCTGGATCATTCTTGTACCCCTAGTGACTCATGGCAAGGCACACTTTCGGTGCGGTACACATCATAGCATACTATAGAGCCTAAATCACGAAGCATAGGGGCGACCTTCGTCCTTTCTCTCTCTTCTGCCGTGGTCGAGCTTTAACTCTTAACTTCATACCTTACAACTCAGGCAAGAACTCCTTCTTTGGTGATCCATCTTGAACACTTTCAAGATTATGTCAAGGTATGTGCTCATTTGAAAGTATTATTAAACATTTTGATCTATCTTATAGATCTTGATGCTTATTGTTCAAGTAGCCTAATCCAGGTTTTCGTTGAAAAACACTTTTCAAACAACCCTATATGCTTTCTAGAAATTCTACATCATTTCTGATCATCAATATGTCAACAACATATACTCATCAGAAATTCTATAGTGCTCCCACTCACTTCTTTGGAAATACAAGTTTCTCATAAACTTTGTATAAACCCAAAATCTTTGATCATCTCATCAAAGCGCACATTCCAACTCCGAGATGCTTACTCCAGTCCTTAGAAGGATTGCTGGAGCCAGCATACCTTTTAGCATCCTTAGGATCGACAAAAACTTTCTGATTGTATCACATACAACCTTTCCTTACAGAACTGGTAAGGAAACTCGTTTTGATTTCCATCTGCCAGATTTCATAAATGCAGCTAATGCTAACATGATTCCGACGGACTTAAGCATCACTACGGATGAGAAAATCTCATTGTAGTCAACTCCTTGAACTTGTGAAAAACTCTTCGCCACAAGTCGAGCTTCATAGACAGTGACATTACCGTCCACGTCCATCTTCTTCTTAAAGATCCATTTATCTCAATGGCTTGCCGATCAACGGGCAAGTCCACCAAAGTCCATGCTTTGTTCTGATACATGGATCCTATCTCGGATTTCATGGCTTATAACCATTTGTTGGAATATGGGCCCATCATTGGTTCTCCATAGCTCGTAGGTTCATTGTTGTCTAGCAACATGACATTCAAGACAGGATCACCGTACCACTGCGAAGTAGTACGCGTCCTTGTCGTCCTACGAGGTTCGGTAGTGACTTGATCTGAAGCTTCATGATCACTATCATAAGCTTCTACTTCAATTGATGTAGGTGCCACAGGAACTTCACGTGCCCTGCTACCTGCTTGGTTGAAGTGATGGTTCAATAACCTCATCAAGTCTCCACCATCCTCCCACTCAATTCTTTCGAGAGAAACTTTTCCTCGAGAAAGGATCGATTCAAGAAACAATCCCTATTGCTTTCGGATCTGAATTAGGAGGAATACCCAACTGTTTTGGGTGTCCTATGAAGATGTATTTTATCCGCTTTGGGTTCGAGCTTATCAACCTGAAACTTTTTCACATAAGCGTCGCAGCCCCAAACTTTCCAGAAATGATAGCTTAGGTTTCTCTAAACCATATTTCTCACGGTGTCATCTCAACGGAATTACGTGGTGCCCTATTAAAGTGAGTGCGGTTGTCTCTAATGCCTAACCCATGAATGATAGTGGTAATTCGATAAGAGACATCATGGTACGCACCATATCCAATAGGATGCAACTATGATGTTCGGACACACCATCACACTATGGTGTTCCAGGCGGTATTAATTGTGAAACAATTTCCACAATGTCTTAATTGTGTGCCAAAGCTCGTAACTCAGATACTCATCTCTATGATCATATCATAGACATTTTTATCCTCTTGTCACAATGATCTTCAACTTCACTCTGAAATTACTTGAACCCTTCAATAATTCAGACTTGTGTTTCATCAAGTAAATATACAGTATCTACTTAAATCATCTGTGAAGTAAAACATAACGATATTCACTGCATGCCTCGGCACTCATTGGACTGCACACATCAAAGTGTGTTACTTCCAACAAGTTGCTATCTTGTTCCATCTTCTTTGAAACCGAGGCTTTTCAGGTCATCTTGCCTATGTGGTATGATTTGCATATCTCAAGTGATTCAAAATCAAGTGAGTCCAAGCGATCCATCTGCATGGAGTTTCTTCATGCGTATACACCAATAGACATGGTTTGCATGTCTCAAACTTTTCAAAAACGAGTGAGTCCAAAGATCCATCAACATGGAGCTTCATCATGCATTTTACACCAATATGACTTACATGGCAGTGCCACAAGTAAGTGGTAGTATCATTACTATCTTATATCCTTTTTGGCATGAAAATGTGTATCACTACGATCGAGATTCTATAAACCATTACTTTTAGGTGCAAGACCATTGAAGGTATTATTCAAATAAACAGAGTAACCATTATTCTCCTTAAATGAATAACCGTATTGTGACAGACATAATCCAATCATGTCTATGCTCAACGCAAACACCAATAACAATTATTTAGGTTTAACACCAATCTTGATGATAGAGGGAGTGTGCGATGCTTGATCATATCAACCTTGGAAACACTTCCAACACGTATCGTCAGCTCACCTTTAGCTAGTCTCCGTTTATTCCGTAGCTTTTATTTCGAGTTACTAACACTTAGCAACCGAACCGGTATCTAATACCCTGGTGCTACTAGGAGTACTAGTAAAGTACACACTAACATAATGTATATCCAATATACTTCTATTGACCTTGCCAGCCTTCTTATCTACCAAGTATCTAGGGTAATTCTGCTCCATGGTTGTTCCCCTTATTACGAAGCACTTAGTCTCGGGTTTGGGTTCAACCTTGGGTTTCTTCACCGGGCAAAGAAGCGATTTGCCGTTTCATGAAGTGTCCCTTCTTGCCCTTGCCCTTCTTGAAACTAGTGGTTCCACTAACCATCAACAATTGATGCTCCTTCTTGATTTCCACTTTCGCGGTGTCAAACATCGTGAATATCTCAAGGATCATCATATCTATCCCTGATTTGTTATAGTTCATCACGAAGCTCTAGCAGCTTGGTGGCAATGACTTTGAAAAAAGATCACTATCTCATCTGGAAGATAAACTCCCACTTGATTCAAGTGATTGTTGCACTCAGACAATCTGAGCACAAGCTCATCGATTGAGCTTTTCTCCCTTAGTTTGCAGGCTAAGAAAATCGTCGGAGGTCTTATACCTCTTGACGTGGGCACGAGCCTGAAATCCCGATTTCAGCCCTCGAAACATCTCATATGTTCCGCGACGTTTTGAAAAATGTCTTTGGTGCCTCAACTCTAAACCGTTTAACTGAACTATCACGTAGTTATCACACCGTGTATGTCCGATGTTCGCAACATCCACAAACGACGTTTGGGGTTCAAAGATCTTGGCGGTGCATTAAGGACATAAGCTTTCTACTATCCGCATAATCGCCATCGTCAACTTTCAACTATATTTTCTCTAGGAACATATCTAAACAGTGGAACTAAAGCGCGAGCTACGACATAATTTGCAAAGATATTTTGACTATGTTAAGGATAATTAAGTTCATCTTATGAACTCCCACTCGAGATAGACATCCCTCTAGTCATCTAAGTGATTACATGATCCGAGTCAACTAGGCCGTGTCCGATCATCACGTGAGACGGACTAGTCATCATCGGTGAACATCTTCATGTTGATCGTATCTACTATACGACTCATGCTCGACCTTTCGGTCTACGTGTTCCGAGGCCATATGCGTACATGCTAGGCTCGTCAAGTTAACCCTAAGTGTTTTGCATGTGTAAAACTGTCTTACACCGTTGTATGTGAACGTAAGAATCCATCACACCCGATCATCACGTGGTGCTTAGAAGCGACGAACTTTAGCAACGGTGCACAGTTAGGGAGAACACCTCTTGAAATTGTTGTAAGGGATCATCTTATTTACTACCGTCGTTCTAAGCAAATAAGATGCATAAACATGATAAACATCACATGCAATCAAATAGTGACATGATATGGCCAATATCATTTTGCTCCTTTGATCTCCATCTTCGGGCTCCATGATCATCATCGTCACCGCATGACACCATGATCTCCATCATCATGATCTCCATCATCGTGTCTCCATGAAGTTGTCTCGCCAACTATTACTTCTACTACTATGGCTACGGTTAGCAATAAAGTAAAGTAATTACATGGCGTTGTATAATGACACGCAGGTCATACAATAAATAAAGACAACTCCTATGGCTCCTGCCGGTTGTCATACTCATCGACATGCAAGTCGTGATTCCTATTACAAGAACATGATCAATCTCATACATCACATATCATTCATCACATTCTTCTTGGCCATATCACATCACATAGCATACCCTGCAAAAACAAGTTAGACGTCCTCTAATTGTTGTTTGCATGTTTTACGTGGCTATGGGTTTCTAGCAAGAACGTTTCTTACCTACGCAAAACCACAACGTGATATGCCAATTGCTATTTACCCTTCATAAGGACCCTTTTCATCGAATCCGTACCGACTAAAGTGGGAGAGATGGCACCCGCTAGCCACCTTATGCACCAAGTGCATGTCGATCGGTGGAACACATCTCACGTGGAAATGCGTGTAAGGTCGGTCCGGCCGCTTCACCCCACAATACCGTCGAAACAAGATTGGACTAGTAACGGTAAGCATATTGAACAACATCAACGCCCACAACTACTTTGTGTTCTACTCGTGCAAAGAATCTACGCAATAGACCTAGCTCGATACCCTTTGTTGGGGAACGTGGCAGAAATTCAAAATTTTCCTACGTGTCACGAAGATCTATCTATGGAGAAACCAGCAACGAGGGAAGGAGAGTGCATCTACATACCCTTGTAGATCGCTAAGCGGAAGCGTTCAATGGAGCAGGGTTGAAGGAGTCGTACTCGTCGTGATCCAAATCACCGGAGATCCTAGCGCCCGAGCAGACGGCACCTCCGCGTTCAACACACGTGCGGAATGGTGGCGTCTCCCATGCCTTGATCCAGCAAGGAGAGAGGAGAGGTTGGAAGACACCGTCCGGCAGCTGACGACGGCGTGGTGGTGGTGGAGGAGCGATACTCGTGAGGGCTTCGCCAAGCACTACGAGAGACAAGGAGGGAGAGAGGTAGGGCTGCGCTAAGAGGGAGATGTTCTCGTGTGTTAGGCAGCCCCAAAACCTCCACTATATATAGGGGAAAAGGGGAGGGGAGGCGCCTTAGGGTTTCCCTAGGGGGCGGCAGGCGGATGGGATCTCCCCTTGGGTGACTTGGCCCCAAGCCGGGAGGTGGGAACCCTAGATGGGGCGCCCCAAACCCCTGGTCACGTGGGAATAGGTGAGGCGGCACAGCCCCTTAGTGGGCTGGTTTGCCCCTTCCCTTGGCCCATGAAGCTCCCCAACACTTGCGGGGCTCCTCAAAACACCTTTCGGTCATGCCGGTCATCACCGGTACCTCCGGAACACTTCCGGACTCCAAAACCCTTCGTCCAATATATCAATCTTTACCTCCGGACCATTCCGGAACTCCTCGTGACGTCCGGGATCTCATCCGGACTCGAACAACATTCGGTAACCACGTATATCTATTCCCTATAACCCTAAGCGTCCAGAACCTTAAGTGTGTAGACCCTACGGGTTCGGGAACCATGCAAACATGACTGAGACGTTCTTCGGTCAATAACCAACAGCGGGATCTGGATACCCATGTTGGCTCCCACATGTTCCACGATGATCTCATCGGATGAACCACGATGTCAAGGACTCAATCGATCCCGTATACAATTCCCTTTGTCTAGTGGTATTGTACTTGCCCGAGATTCGATCGTCGGTATGCCAATACCTTGTTCAATCTCATTACCGGCAAGTCTCTTTACTCGTTCCGTAACACATCATCCCATGATCAACCCCTTGGTCACATTGTGCACATTATGATGATGTCCTACCGAGTGGGCCCAGATACCTCTCCGTTTACGGAGTGACAAATCGATCTCGATTCGTGCCAACCCAATGACACTTTCGGAGATACCGTAGTGCACCTTTATAGCCACCCGATTCACGTTGTGACGTTTGGTACACCCAAAGCATTCCTACGGTATCCGGGAGTTGCACAATCTCATGGTCTAAGGAAATGATACTTGACATTAGAAAAGCTTTAGCATATGAACTATGATCTTTGTGCTAGGCTTAGGATTGGGTCTTGTCCATCACATCATTCTACTAATGATGTGATCCCGTTATCAATGACATCCAATGTCCATGGTCGAAACCGTAACCATCTATTGATCAACGAGCTAGTCAATTAGAGGCTTACTAGGGACATGGTGTTGTCTATGTATCCACACATGTATATGAGTTTCCTATCAATACAATTATAGCATGGATAATAAACGATTATCATGAACAAGGAAATATAATAATAACTAATTTATTATTGCCTCTAGGGCATATTTCCAACAATAAGTTGTCTCGCAACTAGAAGGGGAAGAAAATCATATGCGACCGGGTCGTTCGCTCCAGACGGAACGACCCATTCCATCAGACGCCACGTGGACCCCCGAATCTCAAAGCAACCACCCCTATCTTCTTCCCCAACAGGTCGTCGCCTATTCCTAACTTCCTGTACTGCAGCGCGCGCCGGCATACCGTCAAGCAGTGGCGGCTCCAGGAATTTGCTTCCGGGTATTCATGTGTATTCATTTTGCTAAAATCATTGCTATTTTTTAAAAATTGTCACTGTTTTGTCAAAATCAACATTGTTTTGTTAAAATTATGGGTATTCACATGAAGACCCAAGAATACCCCTAGCTCCGCCCCTGCCGTCGAGTACTACTCGTTCCTGGCGTGAGTCAGCAGCGTCGGGAGGCTCACCGGCGACCTGTGGCTCGTGGGATCGGTGGTCACCTATTTCGTGCTTCCATCTTGAACTCAGTAAATCCATGGCGAAATTGGCCGCTCCTGCTCCTTTTATTGCCAGGTCCAGCGGAGAGTACTGCTGCGGCAGGAACAACGTCTCAGCTGCCGGCGCCGGCCGCGTCATGGTGCTACTCCTCCCCGGGCGCGGCCTCGCGGGGCTCATTCTGGCGTCTCTACTGGCCTCGTGAGGCTGAAGGAGCTCGATCCCAGCCTTTCCGGTAGATTCTTCCACTCCCTCGTCGGGGAGAACTAGTGGTACAAATCAACACGGCGACCTTGCAGCACAAGTGATGGCCTGACGGGGAAGAAGATGGCAGTGGTTGCCTTGAGATTCGCGGATCCACGTGGCGTGTGATGGAACGGGTCATTCCGTTCCGAGGGTATGACCCGGTCATTCCGTTCCGAGGGTATGACCCGGTCGTATATGATTGAGTAAAGTCTGTTTTAAACATATTGTAGAGTTCGTCGGAATCGAACCCCTGAAATCGATACCCTGGCCTCTAGGATCCCGCCAGAGGTCAGGGTACCGATTTCAGGGATTTGGAGGTCGGGGTTCGATTCCGACGAGCTCTACGAGTTTGATGTTTAAAATAGACTTCACTCATATGATTTTCTTCCACTAGAAGGGAATGTCACGACCAAGCAAGACGCCAAGAAACATTCGGTGGATGCAATCGCTGGCAAGGCTGACGAGAAGAAGCAGAGAAATGAGTTCAATCCAAACGTATGTCGCTGGTTGCCGATGGGTAAACCTGAACATGTGAAGCATAGAGATGCTCTCCTGAATTCGACTTGGTGCGCTGCCATAGGGCTCAGGAACGCAACAAAAACATGATGCACAGAGTGGCAATGATCAATTATCTGATGCACATTTCGGTGCTTCATATAGGCTTTGCAAGAGCAGATCCGGCGTATAACAGTCTACTAAATAGCAATTGTAGAGCTAGGCTTTGAGAAGCTACTCTCAACGGTCAACCCAATCCTTAAACAGAAGCATCATGTATAGAGGAACATTCAGCACGGCGATAATGGCAACCGACTGAACGACACGGAACAGCCTCTGGAGGACCGTCCTTATTTTCCATTTGCTCGGGCGAGGCGCCTTCCCTCCATCTTCTGGCGCCGTTTCAGATCCCATCTCAACATGAACAGATGATGAATCAGGTTCAGGTTGGTGCTTTCTCGCAGTTGGCCTTGCCACAACATTTCCTCTGACATGAATATTAGAGATCTTTCAGTTATTATAGAAGCACCAGGCAAGTTTCCGTTCAACGAAGTACCTGAAAGCATTACCCAAAACAAAAATACACACATACCGTCCTGTAGTTTTGGAGTCTGAGTTAGTGATGGGGGGCCTTGCCACTGCCTTTTTAACCAGGTGCATGGATCCCTCTGCATCCCAAACCATTTCATATTCGCCATCTTCCGCGTCATCTTTTTCTTTGCTTCTTGGAAACAGGTCAGCACCATGAACTCATGAAGCTCACAAATGTGTTCACGTAGGGAAGAGAGCTTAGACCATTTGTTGGCCAAAACATCAGCAGAAGGACGGTAACCACAAACTGAAAGATATACCTGCAGAAACAGCAGACACAAACAAACTTGTCAGTCAATTCAGTTGTACATCTCTTGCAATATAAGCAAAAGAATCAGCAGGCGCCTGCTAGAAGCATTACCAGATATAGATATGAGTTTGTTTAGGCAGGAAGCAAAGATTCGTCAGAACCTCCTGACTAGAATCAGTAGAATTTCGGGGCCCAGCAGATAGCAGCATAAAAGATGGATACAGATTTCCTTGCTGCCAGCTTATTGTCCCAAGGGTGTGCTGTTGTGGCATTAACAGCGCCATTAGATGCAACGCATGGAACATGCACCAACAAGATAACTTACAATTTTTGTTACCTCCGTTACTGGCCCAAAAGGAGTGGAGTGGACAACTGTGCACTGGTCGTGGTCATGCCCTGACAGCACAAGAATCTGAAGACCAGTCAAGATATTTTCAGATGTGACTCAAATCTCCAGAAATTGCAAAAGAAGCTTACCGGCTTCAGCAACCCTAGCAAAAGATCGGAAGTCTGTTTACTTAGATAATTCTGATACCTGCATAAAAAACTTACGTTAATTGTATATGGCTTTGCCCTATGTTGACATATGGCGAAACTTCGGTTAGGCAGCGATTTGGACTGGTTTAACCAGAAGTAATTTTCAAGAGAACACATAGGGCAACACTCAACCAAGAAATTTTGAAAGAACTTTGGTTGCACAGCTAATCACATTAGCAAATCTTTTACCAAGAAGAATATCGACAAGGAGTTCCCAAAACAAACTAATACTTGAGTGAGTTCAGTGACATATACCAGACAGAGAGATCAATGATTCTAAGTTTACCAGTCAAATTATCACAATGTTTACATGCTATTCTAGTCAAAAGCAGGAAACAACAATACTTGAGGAAGGACATACTTGATTCCTTGGTCCATAGCAGCACTATATATCCTCTGGAAATGTAAGAGAATAGAATCAATCAGCTAGAAAAATATGTGGTTGGTCGAATTGCTTGCAGAAATTCAAATACAAACGTGTTGCAACTTGCAGAATAAATTAGTGGATAGACTGGGGCACTGATGCTACATATGACACAGACTTATCTTCATTGTATATGAACAAAAAGCATAGGGAAGGTATAGAAATTCCTTTTTACTTTTAGTTAGCAGAGGAAAAACACTTTGAGAGAACATACCTGATTTATAGCAGGTGAAGAACGATGTGGGCCACACGGAGTATTGTCAGGTCGGTACAGGGGAATGTGCGTTAGTAGAATCTTTGGATTTGATTCATTACCTTAAACAAGATGTAAAAGTAGTCAATTCTCTGATAGTAACTGCAACACTATGCATAATCATCTATTCAGTGCCATACCAGATGATAGTGTTTTGATGAACTCCCAAGAAGAGGACCTTTCTTTGCTCTGTTTGGCTCCTCCTGAACAGATACTAACAGTTCTTTAGCTATACAAAGCAGAAGCATGAAAGGAAAAAAGAAAAGGGCAGCCCAGTGCATGTAGCTCCCGCTTGCACAGGGTCCGGGGAAGGGTCCGACCACTTTGGGTCTATTGTACGCAGCCTTTCCCTACATTTCTGTAAGAGGCTGTTTCCAGGACTTGAACCTGGTCACAAGGCAGCAGCTTTTACCACTGCGCCAAGAAGCATGAAAGGAAACTACAAAACAATTTACTCTTATTCAAGAACCAAAATCCAGATTCTATTGCGCTACTGATGTACGATTCCTTTGTAGTGCAGTTCACTGTAGCACATACAATATAAAACTATGGAGGCGTTGTAGCATACCATCGAGAGTTTGAGCATCAACAACAACAAAGTCCACCTTTCCAGACAAAAAATGGAAGTTTCTTGGTCCAAATTCTTTTTCGTATCGACTGATAACCTGCAAGAAAAGAATAGCAAACTTGTAAGTTGTAGTATACCAAAAATTCATATTCTCATATATTCTATGCAGTCACAGTAATGTTACTATATAAATTTGAGGAAAAACTGTAGGCCCAAGATATAACATATTAATATAGAAACAACATTTACAAGAGACAGAGACCAGGAATGTACAGACAACTATTTACAAGCCAGCAATCTAGGCAAATCAAAGGTTATGAAAGAGAATCAGTGCAGTTTCAAAGAAAATTCATATACTACTACTTTTAAATCTAAAAGATAAAAAGAGGGACTTCTTTTTAATAGAGATGAACCCAAGACTATGGCTAGGGAAATTGTCAAAAGTTTGAGCGTTCCATTGTTTCCAAATGTGCCATGTTTGACATGATGAAAATATCCATGCAGGTCATTTTGAAAAGTATTACGTCCATGGATCATTTTCTACTCCAGAATTGTAGTTGCCACCCACTATAAGTCAAGCTTATGCTCGCAGGCAAGGCTGAAAGGCAATCAATGAATAGGTGAACTCACTTTTCATGCGTGCCATTGTTGCTAATAGCGCAGAAAGAGTCTTTCAACATGTTGATGTTTCCGTTGGATGAGTACATCTCGGATGTTTAAATGAGCACTCAGAAATGTGTTGTTGTGAATGACGCAAGAAGTGTCTACAAAAATGTTGATGTTCCTTCAGATGAGGATGTCTCTGGTGTTAGACAATCACTCAAGTAATAAAGAAAAAACGTCCAGCTTCAGAGCACACTTGCATTTTCAGATCATCACAGGTTAGCGGGTAGCCTGAGTTGCAAAACATATGCGTATTTGCCGGACTTTCCAATTGGTATTTCTTGAAGCTTGTCAAGCTTCTTCATAACTATAAATATCAGGTGGAAAGCCTTGTATACAAAATATGTTTATCTGTAATTTCAGTCAAAACATGTTGTCTGTAAACCTAAATTTGAGAAATAATTCCAAGTCAAACGAGGCAGCCTGAGTGTCTTGAAAAGTATGCTCATAACATTTCTTGAAGCTCGTCAAACTACTACATCAGTCGAATGTATCTATATCAAATATTTTTATCTATGTAGTTCCAGTTATGGATGTGGACAGTAAATCCAAATTTGACAAATAATTGCAAGTTAAAAAAAGCAAAAAAAAAAGAAGTAAATGCCTTCAGGTAACTATACAGTAAAGACTAAGAGCAAAGAGGACAAACATGAATAGGGTGCAATAGCATGTTATGAACACCCATTCAACAAGACCAAAAACCCACCAAGAGCAATTACTAAAAAATGATGATACAATACAAGAAGCTCACAACACTTGTAGCAAAATAAGAAAAATACTGATCATTGACTATGTCCTTGATGAGAGTGCAAATTCATGCCAAAAATCACTGAGAGCAAGAGGTTGCACCATGTCTGAGGGTGTGGGTAACCAAAAAATGAGGAACAGTGAAAATAATCTTCATCTTGAGGTGGGCTAGTTTTATCTAGAGGTTGATAACTGATATATCAGTGCACGGCCATAAACTTCTTACAGGACCATCCAGTAAAAGAACATCATAACCATGCATCGATAAACTGAGTAAATTACACAAAATCACAATGTTGTGGATACTTGTAATCACACACATGCACCGTGAAATAGCTAAAATTCTTCACAGTTGCGTGATTACTTTCCTTGTTCAAAGCAGCGATCTAAGACTCTCTATTAAAGCTGTTGTTTATGCTCTGTAGCACTGTCCCCAAAATACAAAGCTGCACATATCTCCAAAAGTGAAAAACAAACAACATGGACTTACTTTGCCAATCCCCGATACAAAAACAGATTTAATACATGATTGGTTTAATTTATTTCTGTTGTGTACTACGGTTAGGGAGAGGCTCTCGCCCCTGGAGGGAAGATAGAATAACTATTGTTCTAATTCTTGCTTGCTTTATTCCTCATTTATGGGGTCCTACTTATGTAGGGGGCTAGCAATCCAATCTAAGTAACAAATCATAGATCTTATCTCTAATTAGATTAAGGCCAAAGCTAAGAGATATCTTCCTAGTTTTACAGATAGACTACCTAACATAGAGATTGGGAATCGCATCCCATAAATGGAAGCTTCCATGGTGGGGCATGTACTTCCGTACATAACATCACACCCCTCCTTCGCATGCAGCTCATCCTTGAGCTGCTAGGGGGTGGCCACGTTTACAGTCCAAGGAAGCACCAAACTGAAGATAATACATGACGTAGCTGCATCCCTCAATAATTTTAGGAGACATGCCGCGCTCCAAAACTTCCGTTCAGCAGCTTGGGGAAAAAGGTTGGAATTTTTGCGTCAGAGAATTGAATCAGTGAACAAGGCAAAGATTATTAGCTGCCGATGGCAAGCAACTCATCCGTGGAAACAATATTTTCATAAAGGGAACAATCACTTGAGATTTGAGAAAAATGTAAATATACAAATGGAAGTTCCGAGAAGTAGGCAATGATAGTCAATCACCTCAGGATGAACTGAGTGAAATGCTGAGTAACCAATATCATGATTTCCTGAAAGATAGTAGACTGGGACATGTGGACTTGTCTGTTCGCTCATGCTGAATATATGCTTAAATCGGAATAGAGAATCCTGCCACCTGAAAAGTTTTCAACATAAATTAGGAAGAAGAAAAAAAGATGAAGTGGAACCTTTTTTTTTTTTGCTGGTAGATAAAGTGGAACCTAGAACCCTTTGATGATTTTGTGGGAGATATGGCATAACTTGTAAACCACAATGGCAACAAGAAAGGCAAAGTGGTACAACAACAACAATAAAGCCTTTAGTCCCATACAAGTTGGGGTAGGCTGGTAAAACACATAAGATCCCGCGACCAACTCATGGTTCTATCTCGTATGTCATCCTTCCGGAAAGGTAAAGTGGTAAAAGCAATGAATTGGAATGCAGAGAACGAGGACTGGAAGTTTCCATTTATTCATTTATGAGACACTTGAGATGAAATGTAATTATCACAGATATAGGACCATTAAGGTGTCTTGCAAATTGTTTTTCCTGTTGACATACCTTATTGCATATTCAGTCATATCAGTTCATATAACACCATCATCCTCTAAAGCACATACAAACTAACAATTGTGGTTTCTAACCAACAAGGTACGGAATGACCAGCTGGCATCAGATGGAATGTTGAAAAAGCAAACTTGATGCAACATTTAGAAGGCAAAAAAGAATTCAGCACCCGTGCCTTACTCTTCATCCAATATATATGCGCCCCCATCAAAATAGTCACCGAGAAATAAGACGACATCAGGCTTGAACGGCAATATCACAGACTGGAAGGATCTTCTCATGTTCAAATCTGTGAAGAACTCTGCAGCTTGCAGTGCAACTGAGCTTGCTGGTAGACCAAGGGAGGTGCTGTCCATAAGCTACAAGGGAAAAACCTTTCAGAAGGGAGCAACATATACTCGAAGATATTTTGTACTATGTACTACTCCCTCCCTTCCTAAATATTTGTCTTTTAGAGATTTCAAATGGACTACCACATACGGATGTATATATACATATTTTAGAGTGTAGATTCACTCATTTTGCTCTGTATGTAGTCACTTGTTGAAATCTCTAGAAAGACAAATATTTAGGAACGGAGGGAGTACTACTTTGGGTTTATAGGCACAATTACATGATGTAGTGTTAGAAGAGAAACTGACCTGTGGATCAGCAATGACGGCAACCTTGACATGGTTACTCTGCACAACAAACGGAATACGATAATAAGGTAAAGCTGCAAACTTGGGCTAGCGTCAAATAATAAGTGGTAGAAATGGAAGTTTCACTGCCTAGCATGACTTGGGCGAGATGAAGGTCGAATTAGCATTTTCCTCAGGATTGGGAGGGCTCCAAGCTGCTAGAGATGCTCTTACCCCGTCCCAATCCAGACTCTCAAAAAAGCAACCGAATGTTCAGACCGAATCGACGGCGTTTATTACTGACCGGCGATGGGGAGGAAGAGGATGCGGATGGCCAGGAGCAGGAGAGGTGGGCGGCCCAGTAGGCGCCCATCTCGCCGTAGAGCAGCGCCGCCACCCACGCCGCGCACAGCAGCAGAGTCAGCCGCGTCGCGCTCTGCATCGTCCCCCGGCGAGGTGGCTTACTGCACCCCGGCCCACGGGAGGGAGGAGCAGCGCCGGTGCAATCGAGATCTGAAGCTCCACCCTCCGGCTCTGTGAGACCCCAGCAGGGATCTCGCGGTAGCAATGGCGATTCTAGGGTTCTAGAGAGGAATTGGGGTGACTTGGTCAAGAAGTGCCGAGAGAAAGGAGAGAATACTTGCGATGCGGAGGTCAACTCGTTCGATAATTGTGCCGATGTCACGCTGGTTTTGAGAAAATCACACGAATAGCATTTTTTTTACTCGAAAAAATAGTCATTCAACTTACTGGCGTGCAGTACACTGTAATGGCTACTCTAACGGCGCGACCAATTTTGCTCCATCGGCGTCTGTCTCCAGCAGATCCGGTAAACCGCCGTCCTACAAATTCATTTATGATATTCTGTAAATTAAATTTGCGGGACGACAAACGGATTAGCAGAATACATCCCATAAACATCGCCGGATTCTTACTTGATTTTCAAACTAATAGTTCACGTCATTTTAAACATCATGGAGTTCCACGAACATAGTTCATACAAGCAAATTAAACATAGTTTCGCACATACCACGCCACTTGCTAGATAGTTCAAACTTAAACTTAAACTAGACTACATATTAAACTTAAACTTAAACTAGATCACCGGAGTTCTACTCGTCTTCATCCTCATGTTCATCGGAGCCGGAACCGGACTTGTCCACGCCGAGGTGGTGCTGCATGAGGGAGTTGCAGAGCACGCATGCGAGGTCGTACACCTCCCGGATCGTCGGCACCCGCGCCGTTGCGGCTTCGTCCCTGGCGGCGGACGCCTCCTTCGCCTTAAACCAGGCACGCTCGGCCGCTCGGCAACGCTGCAGCGCCGGATCAAAGATGCGGTGAAGACGGTCAAAATTCGTCCATGCCCGTGTGTCGGCGATGTGGGACCGCGCCTACTCCTTGCGCCATTCCTCCACCGGAGAGCGGAGGGAGGAGCTCACGTCCTCCTCGTCGTGGTCTCGCTGGTTGTGACGTCCCCGTTTATAATCGTGCACTAATTATACACGCATCATACACGATCACGAACGGTGACTCATGTCAATATCACAACACAACTCTACGACACAAAAGATAAACAAAGAAACAATAAATAACAGAGCAAACAAATGCAACACAGATGCAATGGCACGGCAAGATGTGTGGGTGACATGCTCTAATGCATCCTTAAGCATTTTAAAAGAATAGGGAAAATATCCGGGAATATTTTCCCCGCTCCAGGTATTTTGGGGGGCGTCACACTTGCGAGGCAGCCTGCTGCCATGGCTGCCGAGCCCCCATCGACCACCCCGACCGCTGCCCATGCACGACATCCGCGCTCTCTTCTAGTCGCTACGCTTTCCGCAAAACATCGTTTTTTGTCTGGAATTTGAGATTTGCAACGGAGGAGAATAAGGGAGAATGAGGAGGGGAACCCTAAATCAACTCGGCGTTGGTATATATCCCGGATTCGGTTGCAGTTTACAAGACACACGTAAGAAAATGGGTCAGTCCGCTTTTACCGATCCTGGTCAGGCTGGTTTCTTGCAGCATCCCGTAAATCCCCTAGAAAAAACAAGGCCCGACGAGGTTTTACGGAATCTGCTAAAGATGCTCTAATGTGGTGACGTAAGTGGATTGATGTCTGTTTTGCTGTCCGTTGTGACCCATTTCCATCCCAAATTTGGGTTGGGTTTGCGTCCGCCCGGATGCCTGGCGTTGTCCTCCCCTGACCCGCTAGTAGTGGCACACAGGCGAGTACCCCCACCCCCATCCCATCGATTTTAACCTATCAGTCCTCTTCGCCACCGCCACCCTGCTCTCAACCTCTTCGTCATCCCGGCACCCCCACCCAACCGCCACCGACACTGCCAATGTTGGAGTTGTCTTCACTTCTTGCTACCAACGGTGTAGCTCACGGCCCGCACCCAGATACGTCTCCGTCGTATCTATATTTTTTTGTTCCATGCCAATATTATACAACTTTCACATACTTTTGGCAACATTTTATATTATTTTTGACTAACATATTGATCTAGTGCCGAGTGTATGTTTGTTGCATGTTTTTTGTTTCGTAGAATATCCATATCAAACGAAGTCCAAACGGAGGCCCACGACCTCCACTAACCACAAGGACATGCCTGCCCCCCTGGCGCGCGGTGGTGCCTAGTGGGCACCCTGTAAGTCGGTTGGGGCTCTTCTTTGGGGGCAAGGAAACTTATATCCGGAAAAAATATATGTTAAAATTTCAGTGCAATCGGAGTGCGGATATAATTTGATGGATATTTTGATTTCTCTCAAATACCTGTGTCACAAGAAGATCAAGAGAAAACTACTTTTACTTGCCCTTTTGGAACTTATGCTTATAGATGTATGCCTTTTGGTTTACGCAATGCACCTGCCACCTTTCAAAGATATATGACTGCTATATTCTCTGATTTTTATGAAAAGATTGCTGAGGTTTTCATGAATGATTTCTCCGCTTACGGGACTTCTTTTGATGATTGCTTAAGCAACCTTGATCGAGTTTTGCAGAAATGCGAACAAACTAACCTTGTCTTGAATTGAGAAAAGTGTCACTTTATGGTGAATGAAGGTATTGTCTTGGGGCATAAAATTTCTGAACGAGGTATTGAAGTAGATGATGTCACTTGAATCTACGTCAGTATTTTTCCAAAGAGGAAGGGATGATGCAGCACAGCGGCGGTAGGTATTTCCCTCGGATATGAAACCAAGGTTATCGAACCAGTAGGAGAACCAAGCAACACAACGTAAACAGCCCCTGCACACAGATAACAAATCCTCGCAATCCGACGTGTTAAAGGGGTTGTCAATCCCTTCCGAGGTACGGCGCCTCAAGATAGGCAAATGGACGTGAGGTAAATTGTAGTAGATTGATAGATCGAACGCCAAATAAAATAAATAGAAATAAAACGCAGCAAGGTATTTTTATATTTTTGGTTTAATAGATCTGAAAATAAACGCAAGAGAAAAGTAGATCGCAAAGGCAAATATATGAGAAAGAAGACCCGGGGGCCGTAGGTTTCACTAGTGGCTTCTCCCGAGAAAAATAGAAAACGATGGGTAAACAAATTGAAGGAAATATGCCCTAGAGGCAATAATAAAGTTATTATTTATTTCCTTATATCATGATAAATGTTTATTATTCATGCTATAATTGTATTAACCGGAAACATAATACGTGTGTGAATACATAGACAAACAGATAGTCACTAGTATGCCTCTCTTTGGACTAGCTCATTAATCAAAGATGGTTATGTTTCCTAACCATAGACATGTGTTGTCATTTGATTAATGGGATCACATCATTAGGAGAATGATGTGATTGACATGACCCATTCCGTTAGCTTAGCACTTGATCGTTTAGTATATTGCTATTGCTTTCTTCATGACCTATACATGTTCCTGTAACTATGAGATTATGCAACTCCTGCTTACGGAGGAACACTTTGGGTACTACCAAACGTCACAACGAATCGGGTGATTATAAAGGAGTACTACAGGTGTCTCCAAAGGTACATGTTGGGTTGGCGTATTTCGAGATTAGGTTTTGTCACTCCGATTGTCTGGAGAGGTATCTCTGGGCCTTCTCGGTAATACACATCACATAAGCCTTGCAAGCATTGCAACTAATGAGTTAGTTGTGAGATGATGTATTACGAACGAGTAAAGAGACTTACCGGTAGCGAGATTGACTAGGTATTGGATACCGACGATCGAATCTCGGGTAAGTAACATACCGATGACAAAGGGAACAACGTATGTCGTTATGCGGTTTGACCGATAAAGATCTTCGTAGAATATGTAGGAACCAATATGGGCATCCAGGTTCCGCTATTGGTTATTGACCGAGAATGGTTCTAGGTCATGTCTACATAGTTCTCGAACCCGTAGGGTCCGCACGCTAACGCTTCGATGACAGCTTTATTATGAGTTTATAAGTTTTGATGTACCGAAGGTTGTTCGAGTCCGGATGTGATCACGGACATGACGAGGAGTCTCGAAATGGTCGAGACATAAAGATTGATATATTGGAAGCCTATGTTTGGACTTGGAAAGGTTCGGATGAAAGCAGACGTTACGGAACACCGGGGTTACGGAACCCCTGGGGTCAATGGGCCTTGATGGGCCATAGGGAGAAGAGGAAGGGCGGCCAGGCAGGCCGCGCGCCCTCCCCTCTAGTCCGAATAGGACAAGGAGAAGGGGTGGCGCCCCCCTTCCCTCTTCCCCCTCCCCAATCCTAATCCAACTAGGAAAGGGGGGGGAGTCCTACTCCCGGTGGGAGTAGGACTCCTCCAGGCGCGCCCCCCTAGGGCTAGCCGCACCTCCCCCTTGCTCCTTTATATACGGGGGCAGGGGGGCACCCCATGACACACAAGTTGATCTACGGATTGTTCCTTTGTTGCAGCGGTGCCCCCTCCACCATATTCCACTTCGTCATATCGTCATGAGCTTAGGCGAAGCCTCGCTACGGTGAAGTCATATCATCGCGGAGCTTAGGCGAAGCCTGCGTTGGTGGAGCATCAACATCGTCACCACGTCGTCGTCGACGGAACTCATCCCCGACGCTCTGTGGATCGGAGCCCGGGGATCGTCATCGATTTGAGCGATGTCTTGAACACGGAGGTGCCGTGACGTTCGGTACTTGGATCGGTCGGATCATGAAGACGACGACTACATCAACCGCGTTGTTATAACGCTTCCGCTACGGTCTCACGAGTGCGTGGACAGACACTCTCCCCTCTCGTTGCTATGCCATCACCATGGTCTTGCGTGTGCGTAGGAAATTTTTTGAAATTACTACGTTCCCCAACACAAATTACTGTTGGGCAATTGATAGAACTTCAAATAATTATATGACGATATCCAGGCAATGATCATTACATAGGCATCATGTCCAAGATTAGTAGACCGACTCCTGCCTGCATCTACTACTATTACTCCACACATCGACCGCTATCCAGCATGCATCTAGTGTATTAAGTTCATGGAAAAATGGAGTAATGCAATAAGAACGATGACATGATGTAGACAATATATGTTTATCTATTGCGGCAGATATAGATCCCATCTGTTTATCCTTAGTAGCAACGATACATACGTGTCGGTTCGCTTTCTGTCACTGGGATCAAGCACCGTAAGATCGAGCCCACTACCAGGCACCTCTTCCCATTGCAAGATAAAGATCAAGTTGGCCAAACAAAACCCAAATATCAAAGAAGAAATACGAGGCTATAAGAGATCATGCATATAAGAGATCAAAGAAACTCAAATAACTTTCATGGATATAAAAAGATATAACTGATCATAAACTCGAAGTTCATCAGATCCCAACAAACACACCACAAAAAGAGTTACATCATATGGATCTCCAAGAGACCATTGTATTGAGAATCAAAAGAGAGAGAGAAAGCCATCTAGCTACTAACTACGGACCCGAAGGTCTACAAAGAACTACTCACGCATCATCGGAGAGGCACCAATGGAAGTGGTGAACCCTCCGTGATGGTGTCTATATTGGATCTGGTGGTTACGGACTCTGCGCGGCTGGATGAATATTTCGTCGACTCCCTAGGGTTTCGGATTTTTGGGGTATTTATAGAGCAAAGAGGCGGTCCGGGGCACTGAGGAGGGGACAACCCACCGAGGCGCGCCAGGGCCTCTGGCGTGCCACGGTGGGTTGTCCTCCTCGACTCCAGTGTAACCAGGCCCAACTTCTTCCTTCCGCCCATAAAAATTCTCTGTAAAGTTTCGGGGCATTTGGACTCTGCTTTGGTATTGATTTCTGCGATGTAAAAACATGGAAAAAAAAGAATCGGCACTTGGCACTATGTCAATAGGTTAGTACCAAAAAATGATATAAAATGACTATAAAATGATTATAAAACATCCAAGATTGATAATAAAACAACATGGAACAATAAAAAACTATAGATATGTTGGAGACGTATCAGCATCCCCAACCTTAACTCATGCTCGTCCTCGAGTAGGTAAGTAATAAAAACGGAATTTTTGATCTAGAGTGTTGTTTATCATGTCATATCATATTCTTTTCTTTATAGCATGGGCATTTGGACTTTTATGTGATTCAAAGCAATAGTCTAATTTTGACACAATAATTTAGATACTCAAGCATATCAACAAGCAACCATGTCTTTCAAAATATCACCGCTAAAATAAGTTATCCCTAGCCCACCATGCTCAAACATTGATCCATTCATGAAACACACTTGAATATTAACTACACACAATACTTAAGCATGATCATATTGCCTCCTAGTTGGTGCTTTTGTAAGAGAAGATGGAGACTCAAATTCAAAATAAAAATTGCATAAAGTAAAAGAAAGGCCCTTCACAGAGGGAAGTAGGGATTTGTAGAGGTGCCAGAGCTCAAAGCGAAAAATTAGAGATAAAAACATTTTGGGAGGTGTATCCATCCCACCAACGAAACGACGTAGAGCTAGGAAGACTTTCCATGCTAGATATGCCATAGGCGGTTCCCAAACAGAAAATAAAGTTTATTCCTTTTTCCACCATTCTTTCACTTTCCATGGCTAGCCGTATCCACGGGTGCCTTCCATACCAACACTTTCCAAGGAATTTATTATTTGACAACATAAAGTAAATTCATTTTTGCATTTCGGGACTGGGCATCCCTAAAACCTTTGCCTTACTCTCGTGCAATGACAAGTGAATAAACACTCATTGTGAGAATAACACATCCAACATGGAAGATATCAGCCACCCGTTACCATTCCGCGAGCGAAATAAACACACAAAAGAGAAGTTTATTTTGGAGATTAGAGATGGCACATGCAAATTTGCTTAGAATGGCAAAAGAATACCGCATATAGGTAGATATAGTGGACTCATGTGGCAAAACTGGTTTAAAGGATTTTGGATGCACAAGTAGAGGTCATACTTGGTGTAAAAAGATTGGGAAGCGACCAACCAAGAAACGAATAATCTCATAAGCAAGAATTAGGCATATTAACACCGAATAATGCACCACAAGTAGGATATAATTTTCATTGCATGATTATTGACTTTCGTGCATGCATAGGGAATCACAAACCTTAACAACAATATTCTTACTAGAGCACAATTACTCATCAACATAACTCACACATCACATCATCATATCTCAAAACTATTACTAAGAATCAAGTTTATTTTGTCCAATGATCTTCATGACTTATTTTTTACTTTATCCTTCTTGGATATCTATCACTTTGGGACTAATTTTTATGTGTTGCTTTTCATAAGCTCAAACAAATATAAGTGAAGATCATGAGAATAAAAATTTTCTTTCTCTCAAAATCATATAAGTGAAGCAAGAGAGAATTTCTTCAAAAAAATTTACTAACTCTCAAATAAATCTAACTGAAGCAAGAGAGCATTTCTTCAAAGATAACAAAGCACACCATGCTCAAAAAGATATAAGTGAAGCACTAGAGCAAGTCCTAGCTCATAAAAGATTTAAGTGAAGCACAGAGAGCAATTATAACAAGTCATGATAATATTTTGGCTCTCTCAAATAGGTGTGTCCAGCAAGGATTGATGACTTAAAACACAAAATAACACAAGCAAAGACACATATCATACAAGACGCTCCAAGCAAAACTCATATCATGCGACAAATAAAAATATAGTCTCGAGTAAAATACCGATGGTCGTTAGAAGAAAGCGGGGATGCCACTCGGGGCATCCCTAAGCTTAGTTGGTTGCTCATTCTTGGATAGTAGCTTGGGATGTCGGGGCATCCCCAAGCTTAGGCTCTTCTATCCTTCTTTCATCCATCGTAAGATAACCCAAAACTTGAAAACTTCAATCACACAAAACTCAACAAAACCTTGTGAGATCCGTTAGTATAAGAAAGCAAACCACTACTATAAGTGATGTATCAAACCAATTCAAATTTTGTTTTTGTATTACATCTACTGTATTCCAACTTTTCTATGGCAAAAACTCATCAAAGAAACCATAGAGCCATTGAAATAAGCACACAACACAAAGAAAACAGAATCTGTCAAAACAGAACAGTCTGTAGTAATCTGACACTTTCGAATACTTTTGTAACTCCAAAAATTCTGCAAAATTAGGACGATCAGGGTAATTTGTATATTGATCTTCTGCAAAACGAATCAGGGTAAAATCATATTTCTGTGATTTATGAAAATCATTTTCATGACTGCATAAGTTTCTGTTTTTCAGCAAGATCAAACAACTATCACCCAAGAAGATCCCAAAGGCTTTACTTGAAACACTAATTAAAACACAAAAAACACAATCATACCAGTAGCATAATTGTGTAAACACACAAGAAAAGAAAGAAAAAAGCAAAAATAAATTTTATTCATTGGGTTGCCTCCCAACAAGCGCTATAGTTTTATGCCCTTATGTAAGTGCATCTAGTGCCCCTTAGTGATTTTGGTGTATTGAAGACTTATAGGTTAAGGGACTAATGTGTTTATGAGTGTACACAGGTCTATAAGTCTATGAGGAGTTTGATATTTACAGAGAAAGTTGACCCTTAAAAATGAAGTTCTTGTTGAATACTTTGATATTCTCAAGACTTTCTCAAGACTTTGAAAGTGAAGAAATTGGTGTGACCTTGAAGACTTGGTATTCATTTGAGGAACATGAAGCGTGAAGACTTTTGTTTTCAGAGTTTCGCTTTTCTCTTTCTTGAGTCATAGGAAACACCGTACTGTTAAAGGGGGTCGAGGAAATACTAAGGAAAAATTTCCATGTGATGCTCAACTCAAAATCCTACACCTACCAATCCCTTCGAGTGAAGCCTTTGGAAATCTCATACAACTCAGTCAATTTCTTCAAAGGATGTAGACGAAGTTCTTACAGTCACGAGGAATTTGTTCTGACCGAGGAGTTAGGAATTCGCCATGCGAATCGCCTACACAAATGAGGAACATGATAGCCCCGAGGAATTTGAGAGTCAAATTTCCGGCCAGATTCTTGTCTTGGCGCCACTGTCCCAAAATATCTTATCCACCTAACGGTCATATCATTGAAGGGCATTTATGTCTTATCATGTCGGGCTGCTCCCTAGGCTATAAATAGCCGCCTCCTTCAACCACTAGCTGGTTGGCTGCTCCGAGAGAACTTGACACTTGTCATTTGAGAGCAACCCATCCTCCGAGGACTTTGAGCGAAAATCATCAAGTGAGGAAAAACCCAAAAACCAAACCCCTACAAACCCAAAGTGATTGAGCATCATCAAGAGATTGATCTGCGTGGATCCGACGCTTGTTACCTTTGAAGACTGTGCTTCTTCCAGACGGTTAGGCGTCATGGTCTAGAGCATCCAAGAGGAATTGTGGATCGCCGAGTGACCAAGTCTGTGAAGGTTTGGAAGTCGCTCAAGACTTACCACAGTGATTGGACGAGGTCCGTGTGACCTTAGTTCAAGGAGAATACGGTGAGGACTTGGTATCCCGAGCTGCGTGCTCAGCCGACCGGGTGTCCGGACTGTGTGTCCTCGAGTTTAAATACTCACCGCTCCAACCAGACGCATAACCGAGACAAAGCAGTTGGAACTGGTCTACCAAATCATTGTCTTCACCAACCTAACGGTTCTATTTCCTCAACCCTTTCATTTTCTCATTACTGTGTTGAGTGTTCGTTCATATCTGTGCTTGAAGACTTTGACTAAAGACTTTCTCAATTTCCTCAGTTCAATTTCTTCAGTCTGTCTGTCTTCATCTTGGCTATCCTGTGTTTACGCTTTCTATACTCTTTGAGTGTCTTCATTTCATCATGATGACCATGCCCGCATTCTGTTATGCTTACTTCTGAGTACTTATTCCGCTGCAAGTAGTTCTTCTCTTAGGAATTTCCTCACCAGCAAATTCCTCAGTGAAGAATTCATAAAAATCGCCTATTCACCCCCTCTAGTCGATATAACGCACTTTCAATTGGTATCAGAGCAAGGTACTCCCTTGTTCTGTGTGATTTTGGTTTAACCACCTGGAGTTTTAGTTATGTCGATCGTAGGTATGATCAAGGTCTCAGCTGGGTGTCCTACCTTTGATGGGATGGACTACCCCTACTGGAAAAACAAGATGCGAATGCATCTTGAGGCAATTGACAACGATCTCTGGTATGTTGTGGAAAATGGTGTTCCCTCATCACGACCTTCTACGAATGCTGCCGATGTGAAGAGATTCAAGCAACTCGATTCTCAGCGAAGAATATCATATGTGGCCATCCGAGCAAAGTGTTGGGGAACGAGTAATTTCAAAAAATTCCTACGCACACGCAAGACCATGGTGATGGCATAGCAACGAGAGGGAGAGTGTCCGCCCACGCATCGTGAGACCGTAGAAGCGGAAGCGTTATAACAACGCGTTGATGTAGTCGTATGTCTTCACGATCCGACCGATCCAAGTACCGAACGTCACGGCACCTCCGTGTTCAAGACATCGCTCACTCGATGACGATCCCGGGCTCCGATCCAGAAAGCGTCGGGATGAGTTCCACAAGACGACGGCAGGACGATGTTGATGCTCCACCGACGCAGGGCTTCGCCTAAGCTCCGCTGACGATATGACTTCACCAAGCAGGCTTCGCCTAAGCTCCACGACGATATGACCGAAGTGGAATATGGTGGAGGGGGCACCGACACAGCTAAGGAACGATCCGTAGATCAACTTGTGTGTCATGGGGTGCCCCCCGCCCCGTATATAAAGGAGCAAGGGGGTGCGGCCAGCCCTAGGGGCGCTGGAGGAGTCCTACTCCCACCGAGTAGGACTCCCTTCCTAGTTGGATTAGGATTGGGGAGGAGAAGAGGGAAGGGGCGCCGCCTTCTCCTTGTCCTATTCGGACTAGAGGGGGAGGGGGGCACGCGGCCTGCCCTGGCCGGCCCTTCCTCTTCTCCCTATGGCCCATCAAGGCCCATTGACCCCCCGGGGGGTTCCGTAACCCGGTGTTAGGTAACGCCCTGTTTTCATCCGGAACCTTCCAAGTCCAAACATAGGCTTCCAATATATCAATCTTTATGTCTCGACCATTTCGAGACTCCTCGTCATGTCCGTGATCACATCCGGGACTCGAACAACCTTCGTACATCAAAACTTATAAACTCATAATAAGCATCATCGAAACGTTAAGCGTGCGGACCCTACGGGTTCGAGAACTATGTAGACATGACCTAGAACCATTCTCGGTCAATAACCAATAGCGGAACCTGGATGCCCATATTGGTTCCTACATATTCTACGAAGATCTTTATCGGTCAAACCGCATAACGACATACGTTGTTCCCTTTGTCATCGGTATGTTACTTACCCGAGATTAGATCGTCGGTATCCAATACCTAGTTCAATCTCGTTACCGGTAAGTCTCTTTACTCGTTCCGTAATACATCATCTCACAACTAACTCATTAGTTGCAATGCTTGCAAGGCTTATGTGATGTGTATTACCGAGAAGGCCCAGAGATACCTCTCCGACAATCGGAGTGACAAAACCTAATCTCGAAATACGCCAACCCAACATGTACCTTTGGAGACACTGTAGTACTCCTTTATAATCACCCGATTACGTTGTGACGCTTTGGTAGTACCCAAAGTGTTCCTCCGTAAACGGGAGTTGCATAATCTCATAGTTACAGGAACATGTATAGGTTATGAAGAAAGCAATAGCAATATACTAAACGATCAAGTGCTAAGCTAACGGAATGGGTCATGTCAATCACATCATTCTCCTAATGATGTGATCCCATTAATCAAATGACAACACATGTCTATGGTTAGGAAACATAACCATCTTTGATTAATGAGCTAGTCCAGTAGAGGCATACTAGTGACTATCTGTTTGTCTATGTATTCACACACGTATTATGTTTCCGGTTAATACAATTATAGCATGAATAATAAACATTTATCATGATATAAGGAAATAAATAATAACTTTATTATTGCCTCTAGGGCATATTTCCTTCAGTCTCCCTCTAAGGCAATTGCACCAGTATTGTCACAGAAGATCTTCATTGGTCCCGATGCACTAGGTATGACACCTAGATCGGAAATGAACTCTTTCATCCAGACTCCTTCATTTCTTTGCTTCAAGCAGCTATGTACTCCGCTTCACATGTAGATCCCGCCACGACGCTTTGTTTAGAATCGCACTAACCGCGGCTCCTCCGTTTAATAAAAACACGATCCGGTTTGCGATTTAGAATCGTCCGGATCGGTGTCAAAGCTTGCATCGACGTAACCATGTACGACTAGCTCTTTGTCACCTCCATATACGAGAAACATATCCTTAGTCCTTTTCGTGTATTTCAGGATGTTTTTGATCACCGTCGATGATCCACTCTGGATTACTTTGGTACCTTCCCGCCAAGCTTCATCGCTAAGCATACGTCAGTGTCCGTACACAAGATTGCATACATGATAGAGCCTATGGCTGAAGCATAGGGAACATCTTTCATTTTCTCTCTATCTTCTGCTGTGGTCGGGCATTGAGTCCGACTCAATCTTACACCTTGTAATACAGTAAAAACCTTTCTTTGCTCGATCCATTTTGAACTTTTTCAAAACTTTATCAAGGTATGTGCTTTGTGAAAGTCCAATTAAGCGTCTTGATCTATCTCTATAGATCTTGATGCCCAATATGTAAGCAGCTTCACCGAGGTCTTTCATTGAAAAACTTTTATTCAAGTATCCTTTTATGCTATCCAGAAATTCTATATCATTTCCAATCAATAATATGTCGTCTACATATAATATCGTAAATGCTACTGAGCTCCCACTCACTTTCTTGTAAATACAAAGCTTCTCCAAAAGTCTCAGATAAAACCATATGCTTTGATCACACTATCAAAGCGTTTATTCCAACTCCGAGAGGCTTGCACTGCACCATAAATTGATCGCTGGAGCTTGCACACTTTGTTAGCACCCTTTGGATCAACAAAACCTTCTGGTTGCATCATATACAACTCTTCTTCTAGAAATCCATTCAAGAATGCAGTTTTCACATCCATTTGCCAAATTTCATAATCATAAAATGCGGCAATTGCTAACATGATTTGGACAGACTTAAGCATCGCTACGGGTGAGAAAGTCTCATCGTAGTCAACCCCTTGAACTTGTCGAAAACCTTTCGCAACAAGTCGAGCTTTATAGACAGTTATATTACCATCGGCGTCAGTCTTCTTCTTAAAGATCCATTTATTCTCAATGGCTTGCCGATCATCGGGCAAGTCAACCAAAGTCCATACTTTGTTTTCATACATGGATCCCATCTCAGATTTCATGGCTTCCAGCCATTTTGCGGAATCTGGGCTCACCATCGCTTCTTCATAGTTTGTAGGTTCGCCATGGTCAAGTGACATGACTTCCAGAATAGGATTACCGTACCACTGGGTGCGTATTTTACTCTGGTTGACCCACGGTTCAAGAGTAACTTGATCTCAAGTTTCATGATCAACATCATTAGTTTCCTCACTAATTGGTGTAGTTGTCACAGAACCGCTTTCTTGTGATGAACTACCTTCCAATAAGGGAGCAGAATCTGATTATCTCATCAAGTTCTACTTTCCTCCCACTCACTTCTTTCGAGAGAAACTCTTTTCTAGAAAGGATCCGAATTTAGCAACGAAAATCTTGCCTTCAGATCTGTGATAGAAGGTGTACCCAACAGTCTCCTTTGGGTATCTTATGAAGACACATTTCTCCGATTTGGGTTCGAGCTTATCTGGTTGAAGTTTCTTCACATAAGCATCGCAGCCCTAAACTTTAAGAAACGACAACTTTGGTTTCTTGCCAAACCACAGTTCATAAGGTGTCGTCTCAACGGACTTTGATGGTGCCCTATTCAACGTGAATGCGGCCGTCTCTAAAGCATATCCCCAAAACGATAGCGGTAAATCAAGAAGAGACATCATAGATCGCACCATATCAAGTAAAGTACGACACTGACGTTCGGACACACCATTTCTCCGTGGTGTTACGTGTGCCGTGAGTTGCGAAACTATTCCGCATTGTTTCAAATGTAAACCAATCTCGTAACTCAAATATTCTCCTCCACGAGCAGGTCGTAGAGATTTTATTTTATTGTTACGATGATTTTCCACTTCACTGAAATTCTTTGAACTTTTCAAATGTTTCAGATTTGTGTTTCATTAAGTAGATATACCCATATCTGCTCAAATCATTTGTGAAGGTGAGAAAATAACGATACCACTTGGCGTGCCTCAACATTCATTGGACCACAAACATCGGTATGTATGATTTCCAACAAATCGGTTGCTCGCTCCATAGTTCCGGAGAACGGCGTCTTAGTCATCTTGCCCATGAGGCACGGTTCGTAAGTACCAAGTGATTCATAATCAAGTGATTCCAAAAGTCCATCAAGATGGAGTTTCTTCATGCGTTTTACACCGATATGACCCAAACGGCAAGGTACCACAAATAAGTAGCATTATCATTATCAACTCTGCATCTTTTGGTTTCAACACTATGAATATGTGTATTACTACTATCGAGATTCAATAAAAATAGACCATTCTTCAAGGGTGCATGACCATAAAAGATATTATTCATATAAATAGAACAACCATTATTCTCCGTTTTAAATGAATAACCGTCTCGCATCAAACAAGATCCAGATATAATGTTCATGCTTAACGCTGGCACCAAATAACAATTATTTAGGTCTTAAAACTAATCCCGATGGTAGATGTAGAGGCAGCGTGCCGATCATGATCACATCGACTTTGGAACCATTTCCCACGCCAAGCATCGTCACCTCGCCCTTAGCCAATCTTCGCAATCCGTAGTTCCTGCTTCGAGTTGCAAATATTAGCAATGTAACCAAAGATCAAATACCTGTGTACTATCATGAGTATTAGTAAGGTACACATCAATAACATGTATATCACATATACCTTTGATCACCTTGCCATCCTTCTTGTCCGCCAAATACTTGGGGCAGTTCCGCTTCCAAAGGTCCAGCTTTGCTTGCAAGAAAAACACTCGATTTCGGGCTTAGGTCCAGACTTGGGTTTCTTCTCTTGAGTAGCAACTTTCTTGCTGTTTCTTTTGAAGTTCCCTTCTTCTTTCCTTTTCCTTTTCTTGAAACTAGTGGTCTTGTTGACCATCAACACTTGATGCTCTTTCTTGATTTCTACCTCCATGCTTTCAAAGATTGCGAAGAGCTCGGGAATTGTTTTGGTCATCCCTTGCATATTATAGTTCATCACGAAGCTCTTGTAGCTTGGTGGCGATGATTGGAGAATTTCGTCAATGACACTATCATCCCAAGAGTAACTCCCAGTTGAATCAAGTGATTATTATACCCGGACATTTTGAGTATATGTTCACTTGTGAACTATTCTCCTCCATCTTGCAGCTATAGAACTTATTGGAGACTTCATATCTCTCAATCCGGCATTTGCTTGAAATATTAACTTCAACTCCTGGAACATCTCATATGCTCCATGGCGTTCAAAACGTCGTTGAAGACCCGGTTCTAAGCCGTAAGCATGGCACAATCGAACTATAGAGTAGTCATCGCTTTGCTCGCCAGACGTTCACAACTTTTGGTGTTGCTCCTGCAGCAGTTCGCACCCAGCGGTGCTTCCAGGCGTAATTTTTCATGCAGCAAGGAGGATAATCCTCGTTACGGACCCGATCCGTGTAATTGCTACCATCATCTTTCAACTTTGCTTTCTCAAGGAACGCATTAAAATTCAACTAACAACAAAGACGAGCCATCTATCTACGATGAAACATAGACAAGCAAAATACTATCGGTACTAAGTTCATGATAAATTTAAGTTTAATTAATCATATTAAAAACTCCCACTTAGACAGACATCTCTCTAGTCATCTAAGTGATTACGTAATCCAAATCAACTAAACCATGTCCGATCATCACGTGAGATGGAGTAGTTTCAATGGTGAACATCACTATGTTGATCATATCTACTAGATGATTCACGTTCGACCTTTCGGTCTCCGTGTTCCGAGGCCATATCTGTTATATGCTAGGCTCGTCAAGTTTAACCTGAGTATTCTGCGTGTGCAACTGTTTTGCACCCGTTGTATTTGAACGTAGAGCCTATCACACCCGATCATCACGTGGTGTCTCAAAGACGAAGAACTTTCGCAATGGTGCATACTCAGGGAGGACACTTCTTGATAATTTTAGTGAGAGATCATCTTATAATGCTACCGTCAATCAAAGCAAGATAAGATGCATAAAGGATAAACATCACATGCAATCAATATAAGTGATATGATATGGTCATCATCATCTTGTGCTTGTGATCTCCATCGCCAAGCACCGTCATGATCACCATCGTCACCGGCGCGACACCTTGATCTCCATCATAGCATCGTTGTCGCCTCGCCAACTATTGCTTCTTCGACTATCGCTATCGCTTAGTGATAAAGTAAAGCAATTACATGGTGATTGCATTTCATACAATAAAGCGACAACCATATGGCTCTCGCCGATTGCCGATAACTCGGTTGCAAAACATGATCATCTCATACAATAAAATATAGCATCACGTCTTGACCACATCACATCACAACATGCCCTGCAAAAACAAGTTAGACGTCCTCTACTTTGTTGTTGCACGTTTTACGTGGCTGCTACGGGCTTAGCAAGAACCATTCTTACCTACGCATCAAAACCACAACGATAGTTTGTCAAGTTGGTGATGTTTTAACCTTCGCAAGGACCGGGCGAGCTACACTCGGTTCAACTAAAGTGAGAGAGACAGACACCCGCCGGTCACCTTTAAGCAACGAGTGCTCGGAGCGGTGAAACCAGTCTCGCGTAAGCTGCACGGCGTAATGTCGGTCCGGCCGCTTCATCTCACAATACCGCTGAACCAAAGTATGACATGCCGGTAAGCAGTATGACTTATATCGCCCACAACTCACTTGTGTTCTACTCGTGCATATGACATCAACGCATAAAACTAGGCTCGATGCCCTTGTTGGGGAACGTAGTAATTTCAAAAATTTCCTACGCACACGCAAGACCATGGTGATGGCATAGCAACGAGGGGAGAGTGTCCGCCCACGCACTCGTGAGACCGTAAGCGGAAGCGTTATAACAACGCGGTTGATGTAGTCAGACGTCTTCACGATCCGACCGATCCAAGTACCGAACGACGACACCTCCGTGTTCAAAGACATCGCTCAGCTCGATGACGATCCCCGGCTCCGATCCAGCAGAAGGCCGGGATGAGTTCCACAAGACGACGTGGCAGGACGATGTTGATGCTCCACCGACGCAGGGCTTCGCCTAAGCTCCGCTGACGATATGACTTCACCGCAGGCTTCGCTTAAGCTCCGCGACGATATGACCGAAGTGGAATATGGTGGAGGGGGGCACCGCACACGGCTAAGGAACGATCCGTAGATCAACTTGTGTGTCATGGGGTGCCCCCCTGCCCCCGTATATAAAGGAGCAAGGGGGGGGGGGGGTGCGGCCAGCCCAAGGGGGGCGCGCCTGGAGGAGTCCTACTCCCACCGGGAGTAGGACTCCCCCCCCTTTCCTAGTTGGATTAGGATTGGGGGAGGGGGAAGAGGGAAGGGGGGCGCCGCCTCTTCTCCTTGTCCTATTCGGACTAGAGGAGGGGGGCGGCCTGCCCTGGCCGCCCTTCCTCTTCTCCCTATGGCCCATCGAGGCCCATTGACCCTCGGGGTTCCAGTAACCCCCGGTGTTCCGTAACGCCCTGCTTTCATCCGGAACCTTTCCAAGTCCAAACATAGGCTTCCAATATATCAATCTTTATGTCTCGACCATTTCGAGACTCCTCGTCATGTCCGTGATCACATCCGGGACTCGAACAACCTTCGTACATCAAAACTTATAAACTCATAATAAACTGTCATCGAAGCGTTGTTGCAAGCGGACCCTACGGGTTCGAGAACTATGTAGACATGACCTAGAACCATTCTCGGTCAATAACCAATAGCGGAACACGGATGCCCATATTGGTTCCTACATATTCTACGAAGATCTTTATCGGTCAAACCGCATAACGACATACGTTGTTCCCTTTGTCATCGGTATGTTACTTACCCGAGATTCGATCGTCGGTATCCAATACCTAGTTCAATCTCGTTACGGTAAGTCTCTTTACTCGTTCCGTAATACATCATCTCACAACTAACTCATTAGTTGCAATGCTTGCAAGGCTTATGTGATGTGTATTACCGAGAAGGCCCAGAGATACCTCTCCGGCAATCGGAGTGACAAAACCTAATCTCGAAATACGCCAACCCAACATGTACCTTTGGAGACACCTGTAGTACTCCTTTATAATCACCCGATTACGTTGCCAGGACGCTTGGTAGTACCCAAAGTGTTCCTCCCAGAACGGGAGTTGCATAATCTCATAGTTACAGGAACATGTATAGGTCATGAAGAAAGCAATAGCAATATACTAAACGATCAAGTGCTAAGCTAACGGAATGGGTCATGTCAATCACATCATTCTCCTAATGATGTGATCCCATTAATCAAATGACAACACATGTCTATGGTTAGGAAACATAACCATCTTTGATTAATGAGCTAGTCCAAAGAGAGGCATACTAGTGACTATCTCGTTTGTCTATGTATTCACACATGTATTATGTTTCCGGTTAATACAATTCTAGCATGAATAATAAACATTTATCATGATAAAAGGAAATAAATAATAACTTTATTATTGCCTCTAGGGCATATTTCCTTCACAAAGGACAATATGGAAGAGTGAGTGCTTTGGAAACTGCTAAGCTCATCTGGGACAGGCTGTCCAAAGTAAATGAAGGAGTCTCAACTCAGCGTGACTCTCGAGTTGATGTTCTTCGCAATCTCTTCAACCGCTTCAAAAGACTCGACAACAAAAATGTTCAACAAACCTTCGATCGCCTCACTGACATCTCAAATGAGCTTCAAGCGCTTGGTGCCACCGACATCACCGACCATGAGGTGGTGAAGAAATTGTTGAGATCGCTGATTCCTCATTTGATACTCCGCACCGATGATACAAGAGCGTCTGACTACAAGTCACTTGATCCAGGTGATATCCTCGAGAGGCTAAATACTCATGAGTTCCAGCTTGCTTTGAAAAGAGAGATCTCTGTGGTTCTAGCTATGGAAAATCACGTGCCCTCAAGGCCAAGGTCAGGTCTCGAATCTGATTGTGAAGACTTGGTAGTAGCCTTGGAGATCCCAAGAATTGAGCGAGGAGCTAGCACCGCCGTGAAGAAATTCCGAAGTTCTCAAGACGTGGTCGCTATGGAAAATCCTCAAGGAGCAGTGATTCCTCATCCAAAGGACTATAAGAGAAGACTTTGCCACAAATGCAAGAAACCTGGTCACTACATTCAAGATTGTCCTCAGTGGGAAAAGGAATTAAAGAAGAAGAAATACAAGGATTACAGTTCTGATGACGCTAAGAAGAAGAAGAAATCGTCGAAATCTTCATCATCAAAATCCTCAAAACCTTCTTCCAACAAGAAGAGCAGCTCCAAGAAGGCTCGGGCATTCATTGGCAAGGAAATGGACTCTGAAGCTGAATCTGAGGAACATGAGGAAGAGGAGGCATCAGAAGAATCTGAGTCTGGTGTGGCGAGTCTGGCTCTCGCTACTGCTTTCGTCAGCAAGTCCATCTTCAACTCTGAAGAAAAT
Organism: Aegilops bicornis; assembly: GCA_021605145.1. Taxonomy (NCBI): domain Eukaryota; kingdom Viridiplantae; phylum Streptophyta; class Magnoliopsida; order Poales; family Poaceae; genus Aegilops; species Aegilops bicornis. The sequence continues at coordinate 670,135,684 of CM038673.1, read as the reverse complement.
GAACTCACCAACAAAGCTGATGAAGATAGTGATGACTACGCTCCCACCTTTTGCTTCATGGCAAAGGGTGCTAAGGATGATCAACCCAAAGCCAATGAGTGGGTCCTCGATAGTGGATGTACAAATCACATGACTGGTGACAAGAATCTATTGATGGATACTCCCTTATCACCGTCACATCTGAAGCATATCATCTTTGCAGACAAAGGAAAAAGTCAGGTATTGGGTCTTGGTAAGGTTGCGATCTCTAAGGACATACATATGGACAAAGTCATGCTTGTTGAGTCCTTAGGATACAACCTCATGTCGATCTCAATGCTTTGTGATCTTGATATGGTTGTTGTCTTTGGCAAGTATCGTTGTGTTGTGATCATGGAAGTCGACAATTCCAAAGTCTTCAAGGCTTTAGGAGAGGAGACTTGTATATTGTTGATTTCTCTACGGGACCACAACCAGCCGTGTGTCTACTTGCAAAAGCTTGGAAGGCTGGCTATGGCATCGGCGACTTGGTCATGCAGCATGAGGAATTTGCACACGCTTGCGAAGAAGAAGCATGTCATTGGCATTGAAAATGTCAAATTCCTCAAGGATCACTTGTGTGGAGCCCGTGAAGCTGGAAAATGACCAAGGCCAAGCATCCAAATGAAGACTATCATGACCACTACTCGTCCTTTCGAATTGCTTCACATGGACCTATTTGGTCCTAATCATTACTCAGCAAATACTAATGATGCATCTCTATATGGCTTTGTTATTGTTGATGATTACTCTCGTTACACATGGGTACACATTGTTACTTACAAAAATGAAGTGCAGGAAGTCTTCAAACGATTTTCCTCGAGGGCTTCAACCAACTTTGGTGTGAAGATCAGACACATCGGAGTGACAATGGAACCGAGTTCAAGAATTCGGTCTTGATGACTATCTTGATGAACTTGGTATTACTCATGAGTTATCTGCTCCCTATACTCCTCAAAGAAAATGGCGTCATGGAGCGCAAGAACAGAACTCTTGTTGAGATGGCTCGCACTATGCTTGATGAATACAAAACGCCTAGTCGTTTTTGGATTGATGCAATTGATACGGCGTGCCACATCATCAACCGAGTATATCTTCACAAATTCTTCAAGAAGACTGCCTATGAACTCCTCACTGACAAGAAACCTAATGTGAGTTATTTAAAAGTCTTGATTGCTAAATGCTGGATTAGAGATCCTCATCACAATTCTAAATTTGCACCGAAAGCACATGAAGGTTTTATGCTTGGTTACGGAAAGGACTCGCACACCTCAGAGTCTTCAACATCGCTTCTTCAAAAGATTGTTGATCTGTAGATGTGCGGTTCGATGAAACTAATGGCTCGCAAAGAGAGCACCTACCTTCATGTTAGATGAACCGGCACCGAGGAATCTATCAAGTTCAAGGCAACTGAGGATGTCATTCCTACTGAAGAATCTGCTGAAGAATTCATTCCTGTATGCGAAGAACGTCGAGCTGATGCACCTGAGGATAATGTTGAAGAAAATGGTACTGAAGAAAATGCTGATAAAATTCCTCGACGACAACCAGCTCATCCTCGCGTTGCAAAAGAAGTGCAAGTTGACAAGATCATCGATGACATTGAAGCGCCAGGTCCTCTCACCCGCTCAAAAGCTTCACATTTATCTAACTTTTGTGGGCACTATGCTTTTGTCTCTATCACAGAGCCCACTAAGGTAGATGAAGCATTTACGAGCCCGAGTGGATTCGGGCAATGCAAGAAGAATTACATCGCTTGGAGCTCAACAATGTCCGGGAACCGGTCAAACGTCCAGATCCTCGCAAGCATAATATCATTGGCACAAAGTGGATCTACCGCAACAAGCAAGATGAAAATGGCCTTGTGGTGAGGAATATATGCGACTTGTAGCTCAAGGCTACACACGTTGAAGGAATTGATTTTGATGAAACTTTTGCACTGTTGCTAGACTTGAGGCTATTCAAGATATTACTTGCTTATGCTAACCATCATAATATCACTTTATATCAAATGGATGTGAAAAGTGCATTCCTCAATGGTAAGCTTGATGAAGAAGTATATGTTGCTCAACCCCCAGGTTTTGAAGATCCAAAGAATCCCGACAAATTCTTCAGACTCAACAAGGCCCTCTATGGTCTCAAACAGGCCCCATGGGCGTGGTATGATACATTGAAGGAATTCTTCGTGAAGAATGGCTTCACACCCGGTTCACTCGACCCTACTCTCTTAACTAAATCATATGATGGTGAACTGTTTGTGTGCCAAATATATGTTGATGATATTATCTTTGGCTGTCTTGACCAACGTTAGAGTGATGAATTTGCCTATATGATGAGTGAAGAATATCAAATGTCTATGATGGGAGAGTTGAAATTCTTCTTAGGTCTTCAAATTCGCCAACAACACAATGGCATATTCATATCTCAGGAGAAATACCTCAAAGATGTCCCGAAGAAATTCGGCATGCAAGATTGCAAAGGCGCTAAAATTCCTATGCCCACAAATGGCCATCTATGCACCGATGAAAATGGTATTGACTTGATCACAAGGTATACCGCTCCATGATTGGTTCTTTATTGTACTTATGTGCATCTAGGCCAGATATAATGCTTAGTGTTTGCATGTGTGCCTGATTTCAAGCTACAATCAAGGAATCACACCATAAGGTCAGAAGCACATTCTTCGATATCTAGCTCACACACCAACACTAGGATTATGGTACCCCAAGGGCTCTGCTTTTGATCTCATTGGATATTCTGACTCTAACTATGCTGGTGATCGTGTGGACCGCAAGTCAACATCTGGTACTTGTCATTTCCTCGGACGATCTTTGGTCTGTTGGTCCTCGAAGAAACAGAACTGCGTATCACTGTCTACTGCGGAAGCTGAATACATTGCTGTTGGCTCTTGTTGTGCTCAATTGCTGTGGATGAAGCAAACTCTCAAGGACTACGGCATCAACGTGAAGAATGTGCCTCTCTAATGTGACAATGAGAGTGCCATCAAGATTGCTCACAACCCAGTTCAAAGACTCGAAGACAAAGCACATTCAAATTCGTCATCATTTTCTTCATGATCATGTGTTGAAGGCGACATCTCCATCGAGCATGTGAAGATCAAGAACAGCTAGCAGATATCTTCACAAAGCCCTTGGATGAGAAGAGATTTAGCAAGTTGCGGTGTGAGCTAAATATCTTAGAATCTTCGATTGTTCTTTGAAAAGGACACACATCCTGACACTTATGCAAAATTGATGACTTAGATGTGCAACACATGAAGAAACGTTTTTCTTCAATCAATGAAGAATAACACTCTAAGTGTGAAGAAATTAATGAAGAATTTGATTCTCAGAACCCTACGACAATTGTACGCGGTGTCTGAAATCATCATTCTTATACGGTGGGTCACGCCACCACCAAAGTTTATGTCCTCAACAACATTCACTTATGGCTATTTCTTCAAGTTGCATTTTCTGCTAAGTGAATGTGATCGGACCCTTCCCCCTCTATGCTATACTCAACCCAATCTATTCACAAATTCTTCATGTGCGTTCTATTTGAAACTTGTTCAAAATCTTCATTGTATCCTTGTCAGCTGAAGAAATTGCGAACGGAACTTTAAAACTGATCTTATCCAAACTTTCGTTTTTGCCGCTCAAACCGTTCCGCATCCCACGATAGATTTATCTATTCACGCACGATCTATCACAATCTCCACTTTTCAGTACGTGGGTGACACATGTCAAGCGAATGAGAAGGGTCAGGGACACGTTCGTCCCAAATCTTTGGGCGAATAGTTTTTCACCGTGGCTATATATACCCCCTCTCCCCTTCCTCACTTCCTTTACTCCGCTCGACCGCTCTCTCTCGCTCGAGCTTCTCAAACCCTAGCGCCGCCGCTACTCCATCGTCGCCGGTGAGGAAGAGCTTCACTGCCTCAACCTCGTCGCCGTCGTACTCGCGCCGACCCCGGAAATCTTCACTCCGCCGCCGTCGTAGCCGTCTTCCTCCGTCGAGTTAGGGTGTGGAAGATCTAACCTGACGAACTTCCCATCTGTTCTTCTCAGTTCGTCGTGTTCTTCAGTTTGGGTAATTAAAAGTTACTTTTATTACTCGCATTGATTCTCAAACCTTCCTGAAAATCTTCAAAGGTGTTTATTCTTCAAATCTTCACATATATGAACACCTCAAACAAAATATGCTCTTGATTCGTTTCTCTAAGCAATGATTTTTCTTCAAGATTCCTCAATTGTGTGGATCCTCGATCTATACAACTCTGGAACCTAAGACAAAGATCGCTTAGTGAAATTCTTCAAGGCTCATCTGGTCAAATTCCTCAAACTAGTTCTTTATGAAAAACCTTCTGAGAACGCATATGACCTCTCCAAATTCCTCACAACTATACTCTATTCACAGGTACTCATGTCCGCTGCTGAATCACCAGGTTCTCATCAACTTAACTCATTTGCAGCGTTCCTCGAAGAAAAGTTGCATACTTCTTCAGAGAATTCGATTGTTCAAATTCCTCACCAAGAATATGGTCAAGGAAAGAAGCCACAGAAAGGAGGAAAGAGGCCTGAGGTCATGACTGCGTTTGAGATTCCTGAGGACATCTATGTTGATTATTGCACACCTGATGAAGTCGAGTTCGGCAAAGAAAACAAAAATCAACGCAAGGTGCGCATTCAAAGGATTGAAAGGAGATGGGCAAGGGAATGGAGGGAGTACAGATATGTTACTCCAAAGTACATGAAGAAATTCGCTCTCAATCCTCCATGCCCAAGAGCTCCATTGGCACCTGGTCAAGAAGCCGACCCACCAAAGATCAAGCGTGGTGAGGACTTTCTCAAGAATGGGCCAACCGCCAAGCCAAATTGGCAAGACAAGCCAACGAGGCGGTGAGGAAATTTAATGAGGACTCGCATCTTCTGCTGCTGCCACCGAGGCCTCTGTCAAGCCAAGAAAATCTATGGCAAAGAAGCCACACACAAGCCAAGTGCTTGCCAACAAAGCAGTGCCCTCACGGCCAAGTTCCTCAGTTGTGCCCTCACGGCCAATTCCTCATGCTGCTCCTGCTCCTCCCAAGTCCTCAGTAGTTCCGAGAAAGTCCTCAGCACTTGTGCATCTGGCCACGTGCCAAAGGACTGCAGGCATCTCCATTGCCTCTGGTGTTTCAAAGAAGTTCCTCACCGCACCAAATTCTTCACCGCCCAACTCGTCAAGACTAAGGCCACAACTGGATGAGGTCCTCGGCCAAGTCCCAAGAAGAAACAGTCGCCTTCCAAGAGCCACCAAGATGATGAGGCTGATGATGATGAACTTATGGAAATCATCGAGACCGACAAGAAAGGGCCTAGAGAGCCAAAGGCACACTGTGCATCATTGTTGGATCCAAGAGCAATCCTAGACTATATTGATCTCGGCACAAGGACCCAAACACTCCTATGCTCGACTTCAAGCCGACACCGCCAAAGTCACATGTCGACTCATTTCATCCAAGAGGAGAAATGGAAATTTGATCTGCCAGAGAGATCAAGAAATCGCAGATGTAAAAGAGAAACTGCTAAAGAAAAAAATGTTGTCAAGATGACAATCAAGAACTTATCAAGATGCAGTGACATCAAAGCCCTCGTGACAAATTTGACTCATATTATGCTGATTGGCAAGGAGCCAAAGTCGATTTGTCAATCGACAAAGAAGTTCTCAAATGTTGCTGCCTAACGCAACAAGAAATTCCTCAGCCGGAGCCTCTGCTCACCGATCGAAGAACATGCCTGACTGGCCGATGAAGTTCAAAGGTCAAGACAATGCAGTTCAGGCTGATGATTCCATTCCAGCCATTGAAGAAATTGCCGTGGCATCCACTAGTGGTGCGCTGAAGAAATCGAAGAAGTCAGGCAATTGCATCGATTGCCCGAGGAAATTCAACCAAATTCCTCGCCTCCTCCTGCGCCTACACCAACTCCAATCCTTCCATCTGCATCTGATGTGAAGAAGACCAAGGCTGCAGAACGAGCTGCAGTGAAGAAAAGGAAAGCATCTGTTGCTTCAAATTCTTCAGCCCCGAAGAAGATGAAGACGATGGCCAGCTCATTTGAAAATCCCATTGATGCTGTTCCAATTTCCTCCGTGCCATCAAAGGACCTTGTCCCTTTTGGTGAAGATTATGAGATCCCAAGCGGATCTGATGAAGAAAATCATTCTGCTGCTTCGTCAGAGCAGATTGATGAAGAAATTGAAGTGGAAGCTATCCTTCAACCCCAATCATTTCCTCGCCTATGCCTCGGTTCACAATGAAGAGGCCGGTGTTGAGGAAATTGAAGAAGATGTGGATATTGGAAGCACAACGCCCGGTGATGAACGATGACTTTTGGGAAAGTCAAGATCCAAATTCTCCACTCTTCACCCCAATTCAACAGATTCCTCACCCCCGCTCCAACAGTTCAAATAGGCTCGAGGAAACTCATCCCACTTCATCTGTACATGAAGAAATTCCAGCCACTAGCGCCGATGAACTCCTTCACTGCTGATCCTCGATTGCACATGTAGAGGAACCAGAAATTCCTCACCAAGAACACGAGATTGCGATTCCAGAGGTCGTGATGCAACTCATCGACACTCCATTGCCAAAGCCAAAGAATCCATTCTCAACAAAGCAAAAGTTCAAGGCTGAAGACTTCTTTGGCGAAAGCACGCTTTTCTTCACGGATTACAATCCATATGACTCTGCTCGCATAAGGAAGAGGCGCTTACGGACCGCTAGTCAAGCCAACTTCTATTCCTCAGTGCTGTTCAACAAAGACAAAGTCTTCGATCATGCACATATTCCTCATGTGGACATGGAATCTTTGCCAGGCTTCGAGCCTGTCCTTAGTGTTCTTCACGATGCAGGACTTCTAAATTTCTGCATTGACATCTGCGATTGGAATGAGGAACTTATTCTTCAATTCTAGGCGATGCTGCACATCACCAGAGACACTGCAGATGTGAACTCATGGGTGTTGGACTGGATGTCTGAAAATACTCACTATAAGGCACCCGCAACTGAATTGCTTCGTTCCCTACCACTCAGTCCTCCCCTTGATGGTGCTCGTTGTATCTACAACGAACCTGAGCTTTCAAATCACTATATGCAAGTGCTGATGAAGCCTTTGAAGCTAGGGCAGGCACCTCGAACCAAATTCCTCGTCAAGGAATTACTATATGTGCCTTGATTGTCTATCGGATTCGACGAAGACAATGAGTCCTATCAAAGGCCACGACTCAAATGATGAAGAAGTCGTTGGCATCATGAAGAATATGCTTTTCAATATCATTCATGGCGTTCTCCTGGCCAACTTCCATGATTTCTTCATGAGGACTCGCAAACATTGCTATGTCACCTTTTGAGCTGAAGCCTTATGCACCATGGATTATGAGGTTAAATGGGGACAAGGTCTTCACTCAATTACAAGGTCGATACTACGAATCACTGTAGCTACTTGCCTCCAATTGAAGTCCTCAAACGGATATTTTCCTCACCGATGACAAGGGCAAGGCTACTGCTTGATAGATGAAGGCATTCGTCCATTGGATGGTCGGGCTGCAAAGTCGCATCCTACTCCACCAATGATGACTACGCCACACATGACTCGCCACCAATACCTCACCAAGCAAAATCCTCGTGTCACACGGCACCTGTGGTGATGATCGATCGTGAGTTACTCCTCGCCTTTCATCGGAAGGTTGATCGCAATCATAACTGGGTCAATCGTCAGTTTGGTTCAATTCTTCACAACATGACCTCTACACCCAATGCAGTGAAGAAAAACCACTACTACCTCCATGAAACCTTCAAACGCACCTGGGCTGTTCTTTCTAATGTCTACAACGCGGAAGAACTGAAGACAATGGGTCTCAAGGAAGACTTTGACTAGTCTACACCTCCACCGAAGAAATACAAGAAGGTCAAAGTTCCTTCCTTGGTGGCGAGCTCCTATTCTTCATCGCGAGACACTGATGAAAATGAAGACTTGGACAACACTGCGGCATGCCCTACTACGACAACCGACCCCGACAACGCTGGCGCTCCTTCATCAACTTGAAATTCTTCAGGGGCGTTAGTCCTCAATTTCAGTCCTTTTGGTCATTTGATGACAAAGGGGGAGAAATGTGAGTTAGTCTTCAAGCGGGTCTATTATATGGGCAATTTTTGTGAAGTTACAACTCTCGTTCTTCTGAAAATTTTATTGGATCGAGTTGTAATCTTAAACCCGATGGTGCTCTGATACTTTTGATGCACTATGCTCTGATACTCTTGATGCGTTATCTTGCATGCTTGCTCCTCATTAATGTTATTGCACGCATGCTGAATTTCATCAAGCACCATATTTCATCATGCATTTCAAATTCTTCATATTATATGTCAAATGCGTATGAATTACAAGATATAGGGGAGATCTCCATGATTCAACTCTTCAAATGTCCATTGCCTCAAAAGCAAATTCCTCACTATGCACATCTTCGGGGGAGTTCTTCTATATTTTGCAATCAAATTCCTCAATATCGATAGTTACACTTCATATGTCTATCCTCGTTGAAAACTTAACCTATATTGTCATCAATCACCAAAAGGGGGAGATTGTAAGTGCATCTAGTGCCCCTTAGTGATTTTGGTGTATTGAAGACTTATAGGTTAAGGGACTAATGTGTTTATGAGTGTACACAGGTCTATAAGTCTATGAGGAGTTTGATATTTACAGAGAATGTCGACCCTAAAAATGAAGTTCTTCGACTAAAGACTTTGCTATTACGAAGACTTTCAAGACTTTGAAAGTGAAGAAATTGGTGTGACCTTGAAGACTTGGTATTCATTTGAGGAACATGAAGCGTGAAGACTTTTGTTTTCGTAGTTTCGTTTTTCTCTTTATTGAGTCATAGGAAACACCGTACTGTTAAAGGGGGTCGAGGAAATACTAAGGAAAAATTTCCATGTGATGCTCAACTCAAAATACTACACCTACCAATCCCATCGAGTGAAGCCTTTTGAAATATCATACAGCTTTCCAATTTCTTGATGTAGACGAAGTTCTTCCGGTCATTGAGGAATTTGTTCTGACCGAGGAGTTAGGAATTCGCCAAAGGCAAATCGCCTACGGTGAGGAACATGATAGCCATGAGGAATTTGAGAGTCAAATTTCCGAATTCTTGTCTTTGTCGCCACTGTCCCAAAATATCTTATCCACCTAACGATCATATCATTGAAGGGCATTTATGTCTTATCATGTCGGGCTGCTCCCTAGGCTATAAATAGCCACCCCTTCAACCACTAGCTGGTTGGCTGCTCAGAGAACTTGACACCTGTCATTTGAGAGCAACCCATCCTCCGAGGACTTTGAGCAAAAATCATCAAGTGAGGAAAACCCAAAACCAAACCCCTACAAACCCAAAGTGATTGAGCATCACTGAAGAGATTGATCATGCGTGGATCCGACGCTTGTTACCTTTGAAGACTGTGCTTCTTCCAGACGGTTAGGCATCATGGTCTAAAGCATCCAAGAGGAATTGTGGATCGCCGAGTGACCAAGTCTGTGAAGGTTTGGAAGTCGCTCAAGACTTACCACGAGTGATTGGACGAGGTCCGTGTGACCTTAGTTCAAGGAGAATACGGTGAGGACTTGGTGTCCCGAGTTGCGTGCTTAGCGATCGGGTGTCCGGACTGTGTCCTCGAGTTTAAATACTCACCGCTTCCAACGGATGTACAACCGAGACAGCAGCTTGAACTGGTCTACCAAATCATTGTCTTCACCAACCTAACCGGTTCTATTTCCTCAACCCTTTCATTTTCTCATTACTGTGTTGAGTGTTCGTTCATATCTGTGCTTGAAGACTTTGACTAAAGACTTTCTCAATTTCCTCAGTTCAATTTCTTCAGTCTGTTTGTCTTCATCTTGTGTTATCCTGTGTTTACGCTTTCTGTACTCTTTGAGTGTCTTCATTTCATCATGATGACCATGCCCGCATTCTGTTATGCTTACTTCTGAGTACTTATTCCGCTGCAAGTAGTTCTTCGCTTAGGAATTTCCTCACCAGCAAATTCCTCAGTGAAGAATTCATTAAAAATCGCCTATTCACCCCCCCTCTAGTCGATATAATGCACTTTCACCTTAGCTAGGTGTAAGGCAAGGATCTAAGTTTTGTCATCCTTCTTCTTCTTAGTTTTCTTAGAGGTGTTTCCATCATGAGGTTTTGTAAACAAAACATAAAAGATATTATCCATGGAAACTTTAACATTCCGTAGTTGGTTTTCATCATAACCCCTTTGATTTCCCGCAACAATCCAAGAGTAATGTTGATTAACATTATTGAAAACTTGTTGGATTGTATCTAGAACGGGGACTTCCTTTTTAAGATTCTCATCAAAGGTCTTATTATCCCCAAGCAAATGCCTTCGTGCATAGTCACTATTGTAAAGAATTTCATCTATCACGGGTTTTAACCGATTCATACCATAAAAGTCAAATATTTCCCTAGCTTCCCGAATTATGTAGTCAAACTTGTTCATAAGAACGAGAGTGGCCAACTTTTTGGCTCTAGGATTCTTTATTTCGGGAAGCTCAAAAAACAATCTTTGCAAAGTAGGATGAGTGCGGATAAATTTACTTTCAAGTTTCAGAACTAGTGCTGAAATAGCATCCACATAAGGTCTAGTAGTTTTAAATATAGGAGCATCATCAAGACTCAGATTTCCCACACAATTGAAAAATTCTTGGATACGTTCTTTTCCCATAACGTTCCCTTGCCCCAAGATAAAAAGTTTTAGCATCCAGATTGCCTGTACGTCCAATCTTAGGAATCAGGCCATCATTTGTTGGTGCCATACCGAAATCACTCATGATTGCAAACAGAGAATAGATCTAACGAGAAGACGACGAACGGAAAAAAGAGAGAGGCGAATAAAACGACAAATTTTTGTGAAGTGGGGGAGAGGAAAACGAGAGGCAAATGGCAAATAGTGTAAATTGCGTGGATATGAGATTTGTGATTAGGAACATGGTTATGTTGAAGATCCTCCCCGGCAACGGCGCCAGAAATTCTCCTTGATGGTAGCTGCAACTACGTCGGTATATCCCCGAAGTGGGAGGGATGATGTAGCACAGTGGCGGTAGGCATTTCCCTCAGTGATGAAACCAAGGTATCGAACCAGTAGGAGAACCAAGCAACACAACGTAAACAACACCTGCACACAAACAACAACACCTCGCAACCCGATGTGTTAAAGGGGTTGTCAATCCCTTCCGGGGTACGGCGCCTCAAGATAGGCAAACGGACGTGAGGTAAATTGTAGTAGATTGATAGATCGAACGCCAAATAAAATAAATAATGATAAAATGCAGCAAGGTATTTTTGTATTTTTGGTTTAATAGATCTGAATAAAAACACAAAGGAAAAGTAGATCGCAAGGCAAATATATGAGAAAGAAGACCAAATGAGGGTTTCTCTAGTGGCTTCTCTTGAGAAAAATAGCAAACGGTGGGTAAACAAATTATTGTTGGGAAATTGATAGAACTTCAAATAATCATGACGGTATCCAGGCAATGATCATTACATAGGCATCACGTCCAATATTAGTAGACCGACTCCTGCCTGCATCTACTACTATTACTCCACACATCGACCGCTATCCAGCATGCATCTAGTGTATTAAGTTCATGGAAAAATGGAGTAATGCAATAAGAACGATGACATGATGTAGACAAGATCCATTATCTATCGCGGTAGATAGGGATCCGTCTTTTTATCCTTAATAGCAACAATACATACGTGTCGGTTCCCTTTCTGTCACTGGGATCAAGCACCGTAAGATCAAACCCACTACAGGGCACCTCTTTCCATTGCAAGATAAATAGATCAAGTTGGCCAAACAAAAACCAAATATCAGAGAAGAAATACGAGGCTATAAGAGATCATGCATATAAGAGATCAAAGAAAATCAAATAACTTTCATGGATATAAAAAGATATAATTGATCATAAACTCGAAGTTCATCAGATCCCAACAAACACACCACAAAAAGAGTTACATCATATGGATCTCCAAGAGACCATTGTATTGAGAATCAAAAGAGAGAGAGGAAGCCATCTAGCTACTAACTACGTACCCGAAGGTCTACAAAGAACTACTCACGCATCATCGGAGAGGCACCAATGGAAGTGGTGAACCCCTCCGTGATGGTGTCTAGATTGGATCTGGTGGTTAAGGAATATGCGGCGGCTGGATGAATAATTCATCGACGCTTCTAGGGTTCTGGTATTTTTGGGGTATTTATAGAGCAAAGAGGCGGTCCGGGGGGCACCCGAGGTGGGCACAACCCACCAGGGTGCGCCTGGGCCTCCTGGTGCGCCCTGGTGGGTTGTCCCCTCCCCGGGACCCCCCCAGGTGCAACCAGGGCCCATCTTCTTCCTTCTGGCCCATAAAAAATCTCCGTAAAGTTTCGGGGCATTTGGACTCCGTTTGATATTGATTTCCTGCGATGAAAAAAATAGCAACTGGCACATGGCACTATGTCAATAGGTTAGTACCAAAAATGATATAAAATGATTATAAAACATCCAACATTGATAATAAAACAACATGGAACAATCAAAAATTATCTATACGTTGGAGACGTATCAGTAGACAAAGCCAAGGTCAATGCAATTGAGAAAATGTCATGTCCTAAAGATATTAAAGGTATAAGAAGTTTCCTTGGACATATTGATTTCTATAGAATGTTTATTAAAGACTTCTCTAAAATTTCTAGGCCTCTTACTAATCTGTTGCAAAAGGATGTTCCAATTGTTTTTTATGATGATTGTGTAGAAGCCTTTGAAACACTTAAGAAAGCCTTAACCTATGCACCTATTGTTCAACCACCTAATTGTAACTTACCATTTGAAATTATGTGTGATGCTAGTGATTATGTCGTCGGTGTTGTTCTAGGAGAAAGATTTGATTAGAAATTAAATGTTATCCATTATGCTAGTAAAACTCTAGACAATGCTCAAAGAAATTATGCTATTACTGAGAAAGAATTTTTAGCAGTTGTGTTTGCATGTGACAAATTCAGATCTTACACAGTTGATTCTACAGTAATTGTTCACACCGATCATGATGCTATTAAATATCTTATGAAAAGTAAAGATGATAAACCTAGACTCATTAGGTGGGTTCTATTGCTACAAGAATTTTACTTGCATATTGCTGATAGGAAGGGAGCTGAGAATCCTGTTGCTGATAACTTGTCTAGGTTGGAAAATATTCTTGATGACCCACCGCCTATTGATGATAGTTTTCCTGATGAACAACTAGCTGTTATTAATGCTTCTCGTAATACTCCTTGGTATGCAGACTATGCTAATTATATCATTTCTAAATTTATACCACCTAGTTTTACATACCAACAAAAGAAAAGGTTCTTCTTTCACTTAAGACATTACTTCTGGGATGACCCACATCTTTATAAAGGAGTGGATGGTATTATTAGACGTTGTATACCTGAGCATGAACAAGAACAAATCATATGGAAGTGTCATTCGAGGCTTACAGAGAACACCACGCTGGAGACAGAACCGCACATAAGGTACTACAATATGGTTTTTATTGGCTTACTCTCTTCAAGGATGCTCGTAAGTTTGTCTTAGCTTGTGATGAATGTCAAAGAATTGGTAATAGGTAGACATCAGTAAATGCCTATGAATTATTCACTTGTTATCGAACCATTTGATGTTTGGGGATTTGATTATATGGGACATTTTCCTTCCTCTAATGGGTATACACATATTTTAGTTGTTGTAGATTACGTTACTAAGTGGGTAGAACTTATTCCATCTAGTAGTGTTGATCATAACACTTCTATTAAAATGCTTAAAGGAGTTATTTTCCCGAGGTTTGCAGTGCATAAATATATAATGATCGATGGTGGTTCACATTTTATTCATGGTGCATTCCGTAAACTGCTTGCTAAATATGATGTTAACCATATAATTGCATCTCCTTATCATCCTCTCTAGCGTTCAAGTTGAATTGAGCAATAGAAAAATAAAGTTACTTTTGCAAAAGATCGACAATAGATCTAGAAAGAATTGGTCTAAGAAACTTGATGATGCATTATGGGCTTATAGAACAACTTATAATAATCCTATGGGTATGTCTCCGTATAACATGGTTTATGAAAAGGCATGTCATTTAACTCTTGAGTTAGAACATAAATCATATTGGACAATCAAAGAACTTAATTGTTATTTTAAACTTGCCGGTGAGAAGAGGCTATTTGATATTAGCTTTATAGAATGGAGAACCCAAGCTTATGAAAATGCCAAATTGTTTAAAGAAAAAGTAAAAGATGGTATGATAAAATAATTCAAAAATGGGAATTCAAAGTGGGTGAGTATGTTCTATTGTACAATTCTTGTTTCAGATTTTTTGCAGGAAAACTTCTCTCTAAGTGGGAATGACCATATATCATCGAAGAAGTTTATCATCCTGGAGCTATTAAGATCAACGACTCTGAAGGCACTAATCCGAAGATGGTCAATGGACAAAGAATTAAACACTATATCTCAAGTTGTTGGGGAACGTAGTAATTCAAAAAAAATCCTACGCACACGCAAGATCATGGTGATGCATAGCAATGAGATGGGAGAGTGTTGTCCACGTACCCTCGTAGACCGAAAGCGGAAGCGTTATGACAACGCGGTTGATGTAGTCGTACATCTTCACGATCCGACTGATCCAAGTACCGAACGCATGGCACCTCCGAGTTCAGCACACGTTTAGCTCGATGACGTCCCTCGAACTCACGATCCAGTAGAGCTTCGAGGGAGAGTTCTGTCAGCACAACGGCGTGATGATGGTGATGATGATGCTACTGACGCAGGGCTTCGCCTAAGCACCACTACGATATGACCGAGGTGGATTATGGTGGAACGGGGCACCGCACACGACTAAAAGATCAACTGATCAACGTGTGTGTAGGACTCCAACCCTTCCAAGAGTAGGAGTAGGTGAGAGGGAAGGAGGAGAGAGGGGGAAGGAAAGGGGGGCGCCCCCCTCCTTGTCCAATTCGGACTAGAGGGGGAGGGGCGCGCGGCCTGCCCTGTCCGCCCCTCCTCTTCTCCACCAAGGCCCAATAGGCTCATTACACTCTCCGGGGTGTTCCGGTAACCCCCCGATACTCCGGTATTTGTCCGAACTTGCCAGGAACCCTTCCGAAGTCCAAACATAGTCATCCAATATATCAATATTTATGTCTCGACCATTTCGAGACTCCTCGTCATGTCCGTGATCATATCCGGGACTCCGAACTATCTTCAATACATCAAAACACATAAACTCATATTACCGATCGTCACCGAACGTTAAGCGTGCGGACCCTACGGGTTCGAGAACTATGTAGACATGACCGAGACTTGTCTCCGGTCAATAACCAATAGCGTAACCTGGATGCTCATATTGGCTCCTACATATTCTACGAAGATCTTTCTCGGTCAAACTGCATAACAACATACGTTGTTCCCTTTTTCATCGATATGTTACTTGCCCAAGATTCGATCGTCGGTATCTCAATACCTAGTTCAATCTTATTACCGACAAGTCTCTTTACTCGTTCCGTAATACATCATCCCGCAACTAACTCATTAGTTGCATTGCTTGCAAGGCTTATAGTGATGTGCATTACCGAGAGGGCCCAGAGATACCTCTCTGACAATCGGAGTGACAAATCCTAATCTTGATCTATGCCAACTCAACAAGTACCATCGGAGACACCAGAGAGCACCTTTATAATCACCCAGTTACGTTGTGACGTTTGGTAGCACACAAAGTGTTCCCCCGGTATTCGGGAGTTGCATAATCTCATAGTCATAGGAACATGTATAAGTCATGAAGAAAGCAATAGCAATATACTAAACGATCGAATGCTAAGCTAATGGAATGGGTCAAGTCCCGTTAATCAAATGACAACTCATGTCTATGGCCAGGAAACTTAACCATCTTTGATTCAACGAGCTAGTCAAGTAGAGGCATACTAGTGACACTCTGTTTGTCTATGTATTCACACATGTACTAAGTTTCCGGTTAATACAATTCTAGCATGAATAATAAAAATTTATCATGATATAAGGAAATATAAATAACAACTTTATTATTGCCTCTAGGGCATATTTCCTTCACAAGTACACCCATTAGTGTTGAAACTAAAATTATTCAAACTATGACACCAGAGGAACACATAAGAGTGACCTTCCAGAATACTCCAGAACCTGAAAAGGAATAGGTATGTGATACGGTAAGTAAACCAACTTCAAAAATCCCATAAAATGCTTTCTGTCAGTTTTGGAATATTAGAAAAAATACCAAAATAAGAAACAGCCGAGGGGTCCCACAAGGTGCACACGAGGCACCAGGGCGCGCCCTGGTGGCTCGTGGGCACCTCGTGAGCCTTCCTGACTCCATTTTCTACTCGAATACTTGTTTTGCAAGAAAAAAACTTTATATATATACGCCCGGACGTTTTGACCACCGTATTGCAGAAATATCCTCTATTCTGCTGTTTTTTGTCAGATCCCCCAAGCCAGGCATGATGTCTTCTTCCTCCTCCAACAACGTGGAAGACAATGCTTGGTTGCTTCAGATGGAATTAAGGTGAGAGGGAACCGAGGAGGTCGCCATGGAAGAAGATGAAGGAAACTCGCTCGGAGTCCACCCTCCGGCTTCGGAGAGGGGCACGTTGGCTGGCATCTCCACTACTCTGAACCCCCATCGAGCCATGAGGCCGATGAACGACCAAGGGAATCATGAAGTGCAAGGAGGGTTGCCCCCTAGGAGGCCCTTACACAGGTTACATCAGAACAACTAATTTGGTTCACAACTATGGGGTTGAAAATAATCCTCGTATGCACATACCATCACTACAAAAAAAATACACTTCCATGGTGATACGTGTTTGTCACAGTAGGTCACGTTTTCTGTCATGCATGTACATTATGACAGAATCAAGATAGTCATACATGTGCTATCATAGAAGTGTTCCATGACATTACCAAAATTATCATCACGGAAGTGTCCACTTCCATGACGATAAATTCCACGTCATGGAAGTGCTTTCGTTAAGGGTGACCGACACGTGGCATCCACCGTAACGGGTCGTCGTTAAGCTATCGGGTCCAGTTTTGGATCCGATAACCCGCTAACAGCCACGACCAATGCCGATTTTCCACGTGTAAAATTCTCATTGGCCGACGGAACCACGTGTCAGCTCCGCGTTGGCACAGGTGTCACTCATCCAATGGGTGAGATGCGCCTATGATATGTTGACACATGGATCGGCCCAAAAGTGGCCCATAGATATTAAACGGGACGGCCCAACTAAAGGCCCACAAGATTTTGCGGACCATAATGGGCTAGCCCAGCTAAAGGCCCACAAGATTTTGCGGACCATAATGGGCCGGCCCAGCTAAAGGCCCACAAGATTTTGCAGACCATAATGGGACGGCCCAGCTAAAGGCCCAGAAGATTTTGAGGACACTAGTCGGCCGGCCCTTTAACAGACTTCCATGTTTTGGGCCAAATGCCGACCCATATTAGATCTGGTCCATTAACAGCCTGCCACATTCCGGGCCTAATAAAGGCGCATATAAGATCCGGCCCGTTAATAGCCTACCACGTTCTGGGCCATATTATGGCCCAGATCAGATCCGACCCTTTAAGAGGCTTTGGGCTAAATTATGGCCCATATCAGATTCGACCCGTCAACTGGACGCTATGCTTTTGGGCCCACTTGAGGCCCGGTCAGGATTTTTGTTTGCTAAAGGCCCATTTAGTAATACGGCCTGATATTAGTTTCGTCCTGTTAAAGGCCCATTTAACATTTCGGCCATATATTTATTTCGGCCTGTTAAAAGCCCGTCATATAGTTGGGCCTAACTATGGCCCGCTTTGCATCCGGCCTGCTCACAGCCGATAATCTGATTGGGCCAAACAAGGACCGAGACAATTTTGGCCTGTTAAAGGCCCGTGATGTGATTGGCACAATCATGGGCCAGGGTCTATTTCGGTTTATGATTGGCACAATTTTGAGTTATCTTTGCAAGTCTCTTCGAATTATCCGTTTGGTTTGGCCAACTAGATTGGTAGTTCTTGCAATGGGAGAAGTGCATGGCTTTGGGTTCAATCTTGCGGAGTCCTTACCCAGTGACAGAAAGGGTTGCAAGGCACGTATTGTATTGTTGCCATCGAGGATAACAAGATGGGGTATTTATCATATTGCACGAATTTATTCCTCTACATCATGTCATCTTGCTTAAGGCGTTACTCTATTTTTAACTTAATACTCTAGATGCATGCTAGATAGCGGTCGATGAGTGGAGTAATAGTAGTAGATGCAGAATCGTTTCGATCTACTTTTCTCGGACGTGATTCCTATATACATGATCATACCTAGATAACCTCATAACTATGCTCAATTCTGTCAATTGCTCAACAAAGAATTTGTTCACCCACCGTAGAATACTTATGCTCTTGAGAGAAGCCACTAGTGAAACCTATGGCCCCCGGGTCTATTCTCATCATATCAATCTCTATCACTTTTATACTTGCTTTGTTTTACTTTGCTTTTTACTTTTCAGTTTGCATCTTTATACCAAAAATACCAAAAATATTATCTCTATCGATCTCACTTGTAAGTGACTGTGAAGGGATTGACAACCCCTAATCCCGTTGGTTGCGAGTAGCTATCGTTTTGTGCAGGTACGAGGGACTTGTGTATGGCCTCCTACTGGATTGATACCTTGGTTCTTAAAAACTGAGGGAAATACTTAATCTACTGTGCTGCATCATCCTCTCCTCTTCGGGGAAAACCAACGCAAGCTCAAGACGTAGCAAGAAGGATTTCTGGCACCGTTGCCGGGGAGTCTATGCAAAAGTCAACATACCAAGTACCCATCACAATCCCTATCTCTGCATTACATTATTTGCCATTTGCCTCTCGTTTTCCTCTCCCCACTTCACCCTTGTCGTTTTATTCGCCCTCTCTTTCCCAATCTCCTTCTCTTTTTCCCTTTGCCTTTTGTTTGCTCGTGTGTTGGATTGCTTGTTTGTCGCAATGGCTCAAGATGGTACCAAATTGTGTGACTTCACCAATACCAATAGTAATGATTTCCTTAGCACTCTGATTGCTCCTCTTGCCAATACTAAATCTTGTGAAATCAATAACGCTTTGTTGAATCTTGTTATGAAAGATCAATTCACGGCCTTCCTAGTGAAGATGCCGCTACTCATCTGAATAGCTTCGTTGATTTATGTGATATGCAAAAGAAAAAGATGTCGATAATGATGTCGTTAAATTGAAGCTATTTCCTTTTTCGCTTAGAGATCGTATAAAGCGTGGTTTTCATCTTTGCCTAAAAATAGTATTGATTCTTGGAACAAGTGCAAAGATGCTTTTATCTCTAAGTATTTTCCTCCGCTAAGATTATCTCTCTTAGGAACGATATTATGAATTTTAAGCAACTTGATCATGAACATGTTGCACAAGCTTGGGAGAGAATGAAATTAATGATACGTAATTGTCCTACTCATGGTTTGAACTTGTGGATGATTATACAAGAATTTTGCTTCTAGAAATCTTTTAGATTCGGCCGCGGGAGGCACTTTTATGGAAATCACTTTAGGAGATGCTACTAAACTCCTAGATAATATTATGGTTAATTATTCTCAATGGCATACTGAAAGATCTACTAACAAAGTGCATGCTATAGAAGAAATTAATGTTTTGAGTGGAAAGATGGATGAACTTATGAAATTATTTGCTACTAAGAGTGTTTCTTCTGATCCTAATTATATGCCTTTGTCTACCTTGATTGAGAATAATAATGAATCTATGGATGTGAATTTTGTTGGTAGGAATAATTTTGGTAACAACGCGTATAGAGGGAATTTTAATCCTATGCCTTATCCTAGTAATCCTTCTAATAATTATGGAAATTCCTACAACAACTCTTATGGAAATTTTAATAAGATGCCCTCTGAATTTGAGAGTAGTGTTAAAGAGTTTATGAATTCACAAAAGAATTTTAATGCTTTGCTTGAAGAGAAATTGCTTAAAGTTGATGATTTGGCTAGGAACGTTGATAGAATTTCTCTTGAGATTGATTCTTTAAAACTTAGATCTATTCCTCCTAAGGATGATATCAATGAGTCCCTCAAAGCTATGAGAATTTCCATTGATGAGTGCAAAGAAAGAACCGCTAGGATGCGTGCTTCCAAAGATGCCTTTATTAAAGCGTGTTCTTCTAATTCTATGAAAATCAAGATGAAGATCTAAAAGTTATTGATGTGTCCCCTATTAAATCTTTGTTTTGCAATATGAATCTTGATGAAACTGAATATGATCTTCCTTTACCTGGAAGGCGTTCTAAGAATTCGGAGTTTTTAGATCTTGATGATGAAATTGATAAAAGTGGGATTGAAAGAAATAAAAATCTAGATATTGCTAAACCCACTATATTGGATCTCAAGGAATTTAACTATGAAAATTTCTCTTTAACTAATTGTATTTCCTTGTTGCAAACCGTGCTAAATTCTCCTCATGCTTATAGTCAAAATAAGGCCTTTACCGAACACATTGTTGATGCCTTGATGCAATCTTATGAAGAAAAACTTGAGTTGAAAGTTTATATCCCTAGGAAACTCTATGATGAATGGGAACCTACTATCAAAATTAAAACTAAAGAATATGAGTTTGATGCTTTGTGTGATTTGGGTGCTAGTGTCTCCACTATTCCCAAAACTTTGTGTGATTTGCTAGATTTCCATGACTTTGATGATTGCTCTCTAAACTTGCATCTTGCGGATTCCACTATTAAGAAGCCTATGGAAAGAATTAATGATGTTCTTATTGTTGCAAATAGGAATTATGTGCCCATAGATTTTATCGTTCTTGATATAGATTGCAATCCTTCATGTCCTATTATTCTTGGTAGACCTTTCCTTAGAACGATTGGTGCAATTATTGATATGAAGGAAGGGAATATTAGATTCCAATTTCCATTAAAGAAAGGCATGGAACACTTTCCTAGAAAGAAAATAAAATTACCATATGAATCTATTATGAGAGCCACTTATTGATTGCCTACCAAAGATGGCAATACCTAGATCTATCCTTGCTTTTATGCCTAGCTAGGGGCGTTAAACGATAGCGCTTTGTTGGGAGGCAACCCAATTTTATTTTTAGTTTTTGTTTTTGCTTCTGTTTAGGAATAAATAATCCATCTAGCCTCTGTTTAGATGTGGTTTTATCTTTTAATTAGTGTTTGTGCCAAGTTAAACCTATTGGATCTTCTTGGATGATAGTTATTTGATCTTGCTGTAATTTCCAGAAACTTTGCGCTCAGTGCCCGAATTGTTAAAAATCACCAGAACATGATAAAATACTAATTTAAATTTCTGCTGATCAATAAACAAATTTTCCAGGTCATCTAATTTTGGTAGAATTGTTTGAGTTCCAGAAGTTTGCGTTAGTTACAGATTACTACAGACTATTCTGTTTTTGACAGATTCTGTTTTGCGTGTGTTGTTTGCTTATTTTGATGAATCTATGGCTAGTAAAATAGTTTATAATCCATAGAGAAGTTGGAATACAGTAGGTTTAACAACAATATAAATAAAGAATGAGTTCATTACAGTACCTTAAAGTAGTCTTTTGTTTTCTTTCTCTAACGGAGCTCACGAGATTTCTATTGAGTTTTGTGTTGTGAAGTTTTCAAGTTTTGGGTGAATTCTTTTGATGGATTATGGAACAAGGAGTGGCAAGAGTCTAAGCTTGAGGATGCCCATGGCACCCCCAAGATAATCTAAGGACACCAAAAGTCAAAGCTTGGGGATGCCCGGAAGGCATCCCCTCTTCGGCCCACTTCCATCGGTAATTTACTTGGAGCTATATTTTTATTCACCACATGATAAGTGTTTTGCTTGGAGCGCCTTGTATTATTTATGCGTCTTTGCTTGTTAGTTTACCACAATCATCCTTGCTGTACACACCTTTTGAGAGAGCCATACATGAATTGAAATTTTATAGAATACTCTATGTGCTTCACTTATATCTTTTGAGCTCGATAGTTTTGCTCATAGTGCTTCACTTATATCTTTTGAGCGTGATAATTTTTGCTCTAGTACTTCACTTAGATCTTTTAGAGCACGGTGGTGGATTTGTTTTAAAGAAACTTGATCTCTCATGCTTCACTTAGATTATTCTGAGAGTCGTTATTAATTTGCTTAATGTTAATATACTCGGTATTCAAGATACGTGAAACTTTCTTTTGAGTGCGTTGAATACTAAGATAAGTTTGATGCTTGACAATTGTTTTGAGATATGGAGGTGATAATATCAAAGTCGTGCTAGTTGAGTAGTTGTGAATTTGAGAAATGCTTGTGTTGAAGTTAGCAAATCCCGTAGCATGCACGTATGGTTAAAGTTGTGTAACAAATTTGAAACATGAAGTGTACCTGGCTTGTGCATCCTTATGAGTGGTGGTCGGGGACGAGCGATGGTCTTTTCCTACCAATCTACCCCCCTAGGAGCATGCGCGTAGTACTTGATTTTTGATGACTTCTAAATTTTGGCAATAAGTATATGAGTTCTTTTGACTAATGTTGAGTCCATGGATTATACGCACTTTTACCTTTCCGCCTTTGCTAGCCTCTTGATGCCGTGCATTGCCCTTTCTCACCTTGAGAGTCGGTGCAAACTTCGCCGGTGCATCCAAACCCCGTGATATGATACGCTCTATCACACATAAACCTCCTTATATCTTCCTCAAAACAGCCACCATACCTACCTATTATGGCATTTCCATAGCCATTTCGAGATATATTGCCATGCAACTTTCCACCGTTCCGTTCATCATCATCATGACATACATTACTTTTGTCATATTGCCATTGCATGATCATGTAGTTGACATCGTATTTGTGGCAAAGCCACCATGCATTATTTTTTCATACATGTCACTCTTGATTCATTGCACCATCCCTAAGACATCACGGAGGCATTCATATAGAGTCATACCTTGTTCTAGTTTCGAGTTGTAATCCTTATGTTGTAATCAATAGAAGTGTGATGCTCATCATTATTAGAGCATTGCCCAAAAAAAAGAGAAAGGCCAAAAATAAAAAAGAAAGGCCCAAAAAAATTAAAAAAAGGGCAATGCTACTATCTCTTTTTTTCACACTTGTGCTTCAAAGTAGCACCTTGTTCTTCATGTAGTAAGTCTCATACATTGTGCTTCAAAGTAGCACCTTGTTCTTCATGTAGTGAGTCTCATATATTGTGCTTCAAAGTAGCACCATGCTTTTCATATAGAGAGTCTCATAATCTTTTTATACTAGTGGGAATTTTTTGTTATAGAACTTGGCTTGTTCCTACGATGGGCTTCCTCAAAATGCCCTAGGTCTTCATGAGCAAGCAAGTTGGATGCACACCCACTAGTTTTCTTTTGTTGAGCATTCATAGCTCTAGTGCATCCGTTGCATGGCAATCCCTACTCCTCATGTTGACATCAATTTATGGGCATCACCAAAGCTCGTTGATTATCCTAGCCAATGTGAGACTTTCTCCTTTTTGTCTTCTCCACACAATCCCCATCATCATATTCTATTCCACCCATAGTGCTATATCCATGGCTCACTCTCATGTATTGCGTGAAGGTTGAAAAAGTTTGAGATTATTTAAGTATGAAACAATTGCTTGGCTTGTCATCGAGGGTATAGAAGTTGGGAACATCTTTGTGTGACGAAAATGAAGCATATATAGCCTAACTATATGATTTTGTAGGGATGAACTTTCTTTTGCCATGCTATTTTGAGAAGACATGATTACTTTGATTAGTATGCTTGAAGTATTATTATTTCTATGTCAATATGAACTTTTGTCTTGAATCTTTCGGATCTGAATATTCATACCATGATTAAGAAGATTTACATTGAAATTATGCCAAAGTATCACTCCGCATCAAAAATTCTCCTTTTATCATTTACCTACTCGAGGACGAGCGTAAATTAACCTTGGGGATGCCTGATACGTCTCCAACGTATCTATAATTTTTGATTGCTCCATGCTACTTTATCTATTGTTTTGGACTATAATGGGCTTTATTTTCCACTTTTATATTACTTTTGGGACTAACCTATTAACCGGAGGCCGAACCCATAATTGTTGTTTTTTGCCTTTTTAAGTATTTCGAAGAAACATAATATCAAACGGAGTCCAAACGGAATGAAATCTTCGGAAACGTGATTTTCTCATCACATAAGACCCAGGAGACTTGGACCCTCCGTCAAGAAAGCCACGAGGCGGTAACGAGGGTGGAGGGCGCACCCCCCTGCCTCGTGGGCCCCTCGATGCTCCACCGACGTACTCCTTCCTCCTATATATATCTACGCACTTCAAACGATCGTAAAAGGAGCCAAAACCTAATTCCACCGCCAAGAACTTCCTGTATCCACGAGATCCCATCTTGGGGCCTGCTCGAGCTCACGAGGGGGGCATCCACCACGGAGGGCTTCTACATAACACCATAGCCTCTCCGATGAAGTGTGAGTAGTTTACTTCAGATCTTCGGGTCCATAGCTAGTAGCTAGATGGCTTCTTCTCTCTTTTTGGATCTCAATACAATGTTCTCCCTCTCTTTCGTGGAGATCTATTCGATGTAATCTTCTTTTTTGCGGTGTGTTTGTTCAGACCGATGAATTGTGGGTTTATGATCCAGCTTATCTATGAATAATATTTGAATCTTCTCTGAATTCTTTTATGTATGATTGAGTTATCTTTGCAAGTCTCTTGAATTATCCGCTTTGGTTTGGCCAACTAGATTGGTAGTTCTTGCAATGGGAGAAGTGCATGGCTTTGGGTTCAATCTTGCGGTGTCCTTACCAAAGGATGTAAAGGGTTGCAAGGCACGTATTGTATTGTTGCCATCGAGGATAACAAGATGGGGTATTTATCATATTGCATGAATTTATTCCTCTACATCATGTCATCTTGCTTAAGGCGTTACTCTGTTTTTAACTTAATACTCTACATGCATGCTGGATAGCGGTCAATGAGTGGAGTAATAGTAGTAAATGCAGAATCATTTCGATCTACTTGTCTTGGACGTGATGCCTATATACATGACCATACCTAGATAACCTCATAACTATGCTCAATTCTTTCAATTGCTCAACAGTAATTTTTTCACCCACCGTAGAATACTTATGCTCTTGAGAGAAGCCACTAGTGAAACCTATGGCCCCCGGGTCTATTCTCATCGTATCAATCTCTATCACTTTTATACTTGCTTTGTTTTACTTTGCTTTTTACTTTTCACTTTGCATCTTTATACCAAAAATACCAAAAATATTATCTTTATCAGATCTCACTCTCGTAAGTGACCGTGAAGGGATTGACAACCCCTAATCGCGTTGGTTGCGAGTAGCTATCGTTTTGTGCAGGTACGAGGGACTTGTGCGTGGCCTCCTACTGGATTGATACCTTGGTTCTCAAAAACTGAGGGAAATACTTACGCTACTGTGCTGCATCATCCTCTCCTCTTCGAGGAAAACCAACGCAAGCTCAAGACGTAGCATTGTGCAATTGATAGAACTTCAAATAATCATGACGATATCCAGGCAATGATCAATATATAGGCATCACATCCAAGATTAGTACACCAACTCCTGCCTGCATCTACTACTATTACTCCACACATCGACCACTATTCAGCATGCAACTAGTGTATTAAGTTAATGCAAAAACGGAGTAATGCAATAAGAACGATGACAAGATGTAGACAAGATCGATTCATGTAGGAATAGACCCCAGCTTGTTGTCCTTAATAGCAACGATCAATACATAGCATGCTGCCCCTTCTGTCACTGGGGAAGAACACCGCACGACCGAACCCATCACAAAGCACCTCTTCCCATGGCAAGAAAAAATCGATCTAGTTGGCCTAACTAAACCAAAGATTTGAAGAAGAAATACTAGGCTATAAATAATCATGCATATAAGAGATCAAAAGAAGACTCAAATAACTTTCATGGGTAAAATAGATCTGATCACTAGTACGCGTCGGTGCTATACAAATGGTTTTTAACCCCTTTCTGCGACAGCATTTGGAACCGCCGCCAAGTGAGTGTGGGTGATAGGGGGGTCCTTCCCACACGACCCATAAATCGTCGGGGATAGGCCCTCTTGGGACACAGGCTGGGGCAAAACGAGCTCGTGTGCGATCGTGCGTGGCATCGAAACCCAATCATTTATGTTCGTATGTACATCCCACACGGTGAATCCCAGAAAAACACTTCTGTTTGTATGTATATGTAACATCCCAAATTTCCAATTTGGAATGTTATACATTAGATCATCATTGCATATCATATTTTATTGCATTTTGGTTGATCCTAGAAATTCTACGCAACTCAAGGACCCACATAGAGAGTCAGATTTCGTTATTTTTCATATTCGAGTTGTTCTCGAATTTTGAAAAGAGGATCTTTGATTTTAATTATTTTTTCTCTGAAATATTTCTTTTATTAAAAATAAAAGAGAGAGGATAAAATGACTTCCTCAAAATAAAGAAATATTAGAGATTTAATATTAAAATCAAATAAGATTTTTATTCGGAATTTTGTCGCTATTTTATTTGAATTAGGAAAAATATGCGTTTTACAAAATTGCATTTTAGGCCCAAATAAATGTTCACCTTGTCCGCCCTATTTTTAGAGGACGGGGAAAATTTATTTTGGGATTTTTGGAGTCCCTTTAGTATTTATTTTCTTTCTTTTTCTGCATGTCAGAATTATTTAACAAAAAGTTAAACCGACTTCGGGCCGTACCCGGCCAGGAGACCTCGAGCCGGCCCCTTTATAAGCCGCCAAGACTTCGCAGCCTCAACCAGCCCGCCGTCAGCCCAAACCCTAACCCTGCCACACAAGACGCTGCCGCCACCGCGCCCGCCATTGTCGCCATCGACCACCGCCGGATACACGCCCATCGGAGTTCGAGTATCACGCCCAATATGCGACCCTATCCAAAAGGAACTCAAGGTCCCACCAAGGATAGACCAAGATATTGAAACGCTTTTGCAAGGTGGATATCATTACATCAACATTACATAATAGATGGGGATACATACAAAAGGCATACAATGCCATACTTAATACAACATCAACTTACAAAGAGCAACATCCGACTACGGATGAAACACAAATGTAAATGAAATGACATCCACCTCGCTAGCCCAGGCCGACTGGAACCTATCCTCGATCGAAGAAGAAGCGGAAGAAGAACTCCAAAACAATCAACATCGCTCTCGCGTCAAGATCATCGCACAACCTGCACTCAAGAATCGGTGGTGTAGTAATCTGTGAGCCACGAGGACTCAACAATCCCATTACCATGGGTATCAAGATTAGCAAAGCTTAATGGGTAAGGAAGAGGTAAAGTGGTGAGGCTGCAGCAGCGACTAAGCATGATATGGTGGCTAACATACGCAAATGAGGGCGAGAAGAGAAACAAAGGAACGGTCGTCAACTAGTAATGATCAAGAAGTGATCCTGAACTCCTACTTACGTCAAACATAACCCAAGAAACCGTGTTCTCCTCTCGATCCACCCCGAAAAGAGACACTCACGGTTACGCACACGGTTGGTGTATTTTAGAAGAGTTTACTTCAAGTTTACTACAACCGGATATTAACAAATTCTATCCGCCACATAACCAGGCACGGCTCTCGAAAAGTTTATACCTGCAGGGGTGTCCCAACTTAGCCCATGATAAGCTCTCGCGATCAACGAAGGATATTCCTTCTTCCCGGGAAGACCCGATCAGTCTCGGAATCCCGGCTACAAGCAAGACCGCCCGATGCGCCGACAATCCCGATAGGAGCTGCACATATCTCGTTCTCAGGGCAACACCGGATGAGACAGGCTACGAGTAAAACCAAGCCTCGAGTTTCCCCGTGGTGGCCTCAAGAAGGCGGTTCGAACCAAAGACTTAGAGAAGCACCGCCCGGGGGGCTAAATAAAGATGACCCTCGAGAGAGCGACTCCTAAGGGAAAAGTAGGTGGTGGTGAGGCAAATGGTAAAACCAAGGTTGGGCCTTGCTGGAAGAGTCTTATTCAAAACGAACTGTCAAGGGGGTCCCATAAATCACCCAACCGCGTTAGGGACGCAAAATCCGGGAACATAATACCGATATGACGGAAACTAGGGCGGCAAGAGTGGAACAAAACACCAGGCATAAGGCCGAGCCTTCCACCCTTTACCAAGTATATAGATGCATTAATAATATAAGAGATATTGTGATATCCCAACCAAAATCCTGTCCACCATGGAGCAATCTTCAACTTCACCGCAACTAGCAACGCTATAAGAGGGCTGAGCAAAGCGGTAACATAGCCAAGCAACGGTTTGCTAGGAATGGTGTCAAAGGGTTAGAGGTTCATGGCAATTTGGGGAGGCTTGAATAAACAGTGATAGGTAACGCAAAGCATAGCGATAGAACGAAGCATCTAGCATAGCAATGATAGTAATGAGATCCAAGGTGACGGTCATCTTGCACGAAATCCCGCTAGGAAGAAGAACGAGTCCATGAAGAAGACGAACGGATGAAGCCGAAGCAAGCGTAGACGAACGAATCCTCACGATCGCAACGAAACAGGAACTACCAAGAAGAAGCACACAACAAGGTAAACACACCACCCATGAACAAGGCATGATGCACATATTGCAAGCATCAAAACAACAAGCTACAGCATCTTAACATGAAAACAAAAGACATGGGCATGATGTACAGGCAAAGCATGACAAAACATGAACACTGAGCTATCTCCAGAAATCACTAGAACATGCTCAAAATGACATGGCAAGATTGCAAATAATAACAGTTTCAGACTTTGCAGAAAATAACATCAGGTTGAAATGTTTAGAGCTATGAAACAACACGCTACAGCAACTTATCAAGGCAAACAAAGGCATGGCATGAATCTACTAATTGCATAGAACAAAAGTCCTTTAGTGACCATGAGCCAAAAAGGATCAGAAGATATGATGGCACCCATGTAAACATAGCAAGTTATATTACAGATTCATATATGGCAGGAACAACAATAAGTAGGCATGTTGGTGAGCTTGAACCACTCACCATAGAGCAATAAATGGCATGGCAAGGCAATCAACAGTAATAAGACATGTTTATGAAGCTAAGCATGGCAAGAGCATGTTCATAGAGTGCATGGATCACTAGCAAAGCTCATGGCAAAACTGAACTTAAAGTTAACAGGTTGACAACAACATTATTTAGCAATTTGAGAGCAAGATTACAACAAGTTACAGCAGGCTATAATGCAACCAGAGGCATGAATGGATAGAGCATGACATGTATAACAAAACATCCTTAGTGAACAGCTTCAGATTATGCATAGAATGACTTGTAGCAGCAGGTTAACATAGCATCATGATATAGCAGATTCAGACATGCAAAACAGTAACAACAAGCACCCTACTTAACAAGCTTGATGCGCTCACCACACAACTCAAAAAAATACATGAATGGCACCACTGTGAAGATGGCATGACATAGTACAAAACATCCTTAGTGAACATCTCCAGATTATGCATAGAATGACTTGTAGCAGCAGGTTAACATAGCATCATGATATAGCAGATTCAGACATGCAAAGCAGTAACAACAAGTACCCTACTTAACAAGCTTGATGCACTCACCACACAACTCACAAAAATACATGGATGGCACAAATGTGAAGATGGCATGACATAGTACAAAACACATGTAGAGCTCATGCTCATAAGATGCACACATCAATCACGGCAAAAATGACAAAAGAGCAAGTTATAACAGTTTCAGCAGATTAACATCATATAGCACTCTTGCAACGACGATTCAGGCATCAAGATAAACTCAACTGAATATGATGCAATGGAACGAAATGTAGATCATCTCGCAGCGAATATTTCGACATATTACATGCACAAAACGGAGCAATATGCAGCAAGTTATGACATGACAAAATGCACACATGGAGTAGAAAATCTGGGGACTTAGTGAAATTTCACCTCATGAAATTGACGGGAGATCCCGGACGGAGCGAAGCGACGGCGGGCGTTTGGATCCCGGACGGTGGATTCATCCACCCGCCCGATCTGGCCGGAGCGAACGGGCGGCGGCGGGCGCGAGGCGGCGGCCGGGCGAAGCGGCGGGCGGGCGGATCCGGCCACGGCCGGATCCGGCGGCGAAAGCGGGCGGGATGGCCGGAGGCGCGGACGGGCACCGGGCGGCGGTGGCGCCGCGGGGCGGACGGCGCTGGCGAGAGGCGGAGGCGGCGCCGGCCGAGCCGCATGGATGGTCGGCGGCGGCGAACGGCGACGGGCGCACGGGCGCGGCGGGCGCAAGGCCCCTGTGGCGGGCGGCGGCGGCGATCCGGGCCCTGGCTCGGCGCGGGCCTTGGGCCGACGGAGGCGGGCGGCGGCGGCGGACAGGTGGCGGCTCCTGGTTGGGCGAGGGACGGCGGCTGGACATGTCCGGCGGCGCGAGGATGAAGATGGCTAGGGTTTGGACCCGAAATTTCGGAGGGAGAGGCATATTTATAGATCGAGGGAGCTAGGAGAGTCCAAATGAGGTGCGGTTTTCGGCCACGTGATCGTGATTGAACGGCGGAGAGCATGGAGGGGAGTTTGCTGGGTTTTGGGCCACTTTGGAAGGGGTGTTGGGCTGCAAGACAAAGAGGGCTTTGCGGTTACCCGGTTAACCGTTGGAGTATCAAACGACCTCCAAATGACACGAAACTTGACAGGCGGTCTACCAGTGCTATACCAAGGCCGCTTGACAAACCTCGGTCCATTCCGAGACCGTTTAACACACGCACACGAAAAGAGGTAAAAGAGGGCGCCGGAGGATATAGGAGTGCCGGATTGCAAAACGGACAACGGGGAAAAAGCTCGGATGCATGAGACGAACACGTATGCAAAATGAAATGCACATGATGACATGATATGAAATGCAGATGATGACATGGCAAAGTGCAACACGCAAGCACAAGACATGGCAACGACGGCGAATAACTAACGGACACCTGGCGCATCGAATCCGGGGCGTTAGAACACTCCTCCACTAACAAGAGATCTCGTCCCGAGATCTTAGGACCGAGACGGAAGGGAAAAGGGATGAGGTGAAGCAAGAAATCAAGAGAAGAAGCAAAGAGTCGAGAGCACTCGAGAATAAGAGAGGAACGACGAGAATGACGAGAATCAAAAGCTCATGGAAACATGATAGACTCAGAAACAACTCCGGTTCGAACGAGATAAGAAGTGAATAAGACTGAAAGGATTTAGGCAGCACTCTGGCTGAAAAAGGAAGGAATAGAACACGAACTTCACAAGATGGAATGACACTTGACGACATAAGCAACGCAATACCTCCGGAAGAATTGGAAAAATTGAATGAAAAGAACTTAGAAGGAAGGATTGAACGGAGTTGTTGAGAGAATCAACAACGAAAAGAATAAGCTTGTTGTGGACTTATGGATAACATCTCAAGATCATAAGGTGATAACCGGCCACAAATTGAAATGATTGGATAGCTTAGAAGAACGAAGAAATGCAAAACTCCACTTCAAAAGAATACGAGGAATTAATTACACTTCGAGATGCGAGAAGAAAAGATACTTTAACTCCACCAACAAAATCTTGATGAACTCTTGAAGAATGAATTAAATCCTGAAGAACCACCATGAAGAACTCCGATAACAAAAGGATGATGAGATAGAATGAAGGAAGAAAGAATAAGATGAGCCTTGCGGTGACTTAGATGGAGGTTCCGACGAGATGGCCGAGGAAATTTGAACTCCAGAAAAGAAAAGATGAAAGCACTTGGAACTAGAATTTATTCAACAAGAACAAACTCCGAAGGAAGGGATTACTCACTTTGAGGAAATAAGAATAAGATTTATTGTATGCTTAACCTTCATCAAATTAAATTGATGACAAGCAATGGATTTTTGCATATTACTTATTCTTCTTGAAAAAGAATTGAGAAGTGACATAACGCAAACTTGAGAAGGTCTTCATGAACCACCGGTAGGATTGGAAAGAACGAATGAATTAAAATGATAAACAAGGAAAATAATCTTGAACGAACCACCATAAGAATTTGAAAATGACTGATGAAAGAGAATGAATCACCGGGAAGAATTAGAAGAACCAATAAACTAGAGGGGATTTAGATGCAAAAGAACGAAGAGATAATGAGCTGATTAAAGAACACTTGAACGGAGCACCGGGATAATTAGAGGACGATAGCTGGAATTATGAGGGCGAAGAATTCTTCTGGAACGATGGCCTCCGGTGAAAAGAAATAGAAATCAACTCCTGAAATACTCCGGATAGGTGAGAAAAAAGGGACTTCCGACAGACGGAATAATTCGAGAGGGTAACAAGAAGCTAGAGCCACGAATCTTCGAGAGAACGGGCAAGATTTAGAGGAAAAACTCTTCTTCAATCTTCAAATGATGACGAGAAACACCACCAAAATTAATGATATACTCCAGAAGAATGAAAAACAGAGAGGTTGAGCCAACAACGGAAAGAATTGAAATCGATCTTGACAAGGCATGTGACTGATGATATTCATTCTTACGTCACACTTGAAAAGAATTTGGGAATAACTCCGGGGAATTAGAAGAGTCAGGTAAGATCCTGGGAAAAGACCTGTGGGTTAGGGCCCACTGAAGAGAAAAGCACCGTTGGAAAGGGATGATGAACACATAGATGATGCACCAAAACAATTGAAATATTTGAATGAGGTGACAACCTCGAATTAATTGGAACACAGACGAATCTCTTGAGATGTCTTGAACACTCCGGAAGGATAAACTGGCGAGAGACGAAACGAGCAAGGGGAAAACACTTGAACTTCGGGAAAGAATACAATCAACAACGAAAAACTTGAATTTGGATCCACCGGAAAAGGAAATGGGACGAACAATGATTAACTAGGCAAGAATTCACCGGTTGAAATCATTGAGGGAAGGCTCCACACGAATGAAATTGATGCTCGAAAGAGACTCAAGCTCCGGGAAGAAGAGGGTGGGAGGGCGGGAAAACAAAGACAACTCGGGAGGGGAAACGACGAATAATTTGAAGAGAAAACACCGGTTCATTGAGGAAAGAAAGCAAAGACTTTGCACGATTAGGATGGATACTCGATTACGGACTCCGGTTCCGAGAAGAAGAAGGGTGGGCGGGCGGGAAAAGAAAACAACTGAGGATTGGACTTGACAACGATGAAGAGGCTCGAGTCAACTTGACGAGGAATGCACCGGATGAAAAGAGATGAGAATCAACAATCGGAAAACCAACTGCGTGATCCTAAAGAAAAAAATTGAAGGGGAAGAGGAGTAATTCAAAACACCTACGTCAAGATTCCTCACCAGAGCGACGAGGGGCTGAGGAGTAAAAAGAATTCCTACTCTCCGATATAACTAGACTCCGAAAACAGTTTTCTTCTAGACTCGACAACGGCCAAACTACACGATCAATCAAGGGGGCTCCTAGGGTCGGTCGAGGCTTTGATACCAACTTATCACGCCCAATATGCGACCCTATCCAAAAGGAACTCGAAGGTCCCACCAAGGATAGACCCGCATATTGAAACGCTTTTGCAAGGTGGATATCATTACATCAACATTACATAATAGATGGGGATACATACAAAAGGCATACAATGCCACACGAATACAACATCAACTTACAAAAGAGCAACATCCGACTACGGATGAAACACAAACAGAAACTCAAACGACATCCACCACCTAGCCCAGGCTGCCGACTGGAACCTATCCCCGATCAAGAAGAAGCGTAAGAAGAACTCCAAAACAAGCAACATCGCACTCGCGTCAAGATCATCGCACAACCTGTACCTGCAACTGGTGGTGTAGTAATCTGTGAGCCACGAGGACTCAGCAATCCCATTACCATGGGTATCAAGATTAGCAAAGCTTAATGGGTAAGGAAGAGGTAAAGTGGTGAGGCTGCAGCAGCGACTAAGCATGATATGGTGGCTAACATACGCAAATGAGGGCGAGAAGAGAAACAAAGGAACGGTCGTCAACTAGTAATGATCAAGAAGTGATCCTGAACTCCTACTTACGTCAAACATAACCCAAGAAACCGTGTTCTCCTCTCGATCCACCCGAAAAGAGACACTCACGGTTACGCATTACACGGTTGGTGTATTTTAGAAGAGTTTACTTCAAGTTTACTACAACCGGATATTAACAAATTCCCATACGCCACATAACCGGGGCACGGCTCTCGAAAGTTTATACCCTGCAGGGGTGTCCCAACTTAGCCCATGATAAGCTCTCGCGATCAACGAAGGATATTCCTTCTTCCGGAAGACCCGATCAGTCTCGGAATCCTGCTACAAGACATTTCGACAAGAATAAAACAAGACCAAGAAGACCGCCTGATGCCGACAATCCCGATAGGAGCTACACATATCTCGTTCTCGTGGCAACACCGGATGAGACATTTACGAGTAAAACCAAGCCTCGAAGTTTCCCGTGGTGGCTCAAGAAGCGGTTTCTCGGTTCGAACCAGCACTTAGAGAAGCACTGGCCCGGGGGGGCTAAATAAACATGACCCTCGAGAGAGCGACTCCTAAGGGAAAAGTAGGTGGTGGTGAGGCAAATGGTAAAACCAAGGTTGGGCCTTCTTTGGAAGAGTCTTATTCAAAACGAACTGTCAAGGGGTCCCATAAATCACCCAACCGCGTTAGGGACGCAAAATCCGGGAACATAATACCGATATGATGGAAACTAGGCGGCAAGAGTGGAACAAAACACTGTGCATAAGGCCGAGCCTTCCACCCTTTACCAAGTATATAGATGCATTAATAATATAAGAGATATTATGATATCCCAACCAAAATCCTGTCCACCATGGAGCAATCTTCAACTTCACCCGCAACTAGCAACGCTATAAGAGGGCTGAGCAAAGCGGTAACATAGCCAAGCAACGGTTTGCTAGGAATGGTGTCAAAGGGTTAGAGGTTCATGACAATTTGGGGAGGCTTGAATAAACAGGTGATAGGTAACGCAGCATAGCGATAGAACGAAGCATCTAGCATAGCAATGATAGTAATGAGATCCAAGGTGACGGTCATCTTGCCTGAAATCCCGCTAGGAAGAAGAACGAGTCCATGAAGAAGACGAAAGGATGAAGCCGAAGCAAGCGTAGACGAACGAATCCTCACGATCGCAACGAAACAGGAACTACCAAGAAGAAGCACACAACAAGGTAAACACACCACCCATGAACAAGGCATGATGCACATCCAAGCATGATGCATGACAAAGCTACATGAAGCTACTCATGGCAAGAGAGGATGCAAACAAGTACAACACATCAAAACAAGTTTAAATGAGGCCGGAAACAACATATAACAATTCCGGTAAGTCCTCATATGCAAATTTCGAAATTGGTCCAGATCTGAATAAACCTTATATTCAAGTTGTTAAATAGCAAGTTAAGATGCACCAAGATGATCTACACGAAATTCTAGTCAAGTTATATATAAAGTTCATTAAATTCGGAGCTACGGCCTAGAAGATATGAGCAAAACAAGTTAAACATGGCATTGGTGCAAAATGCATACAAACATCAAGAAAACACCTCAAAACAAGGATGCAACATGATAATATGAAACTACATGCAAAATAAAGCAAGTTTCATATAGAGCACACTCAAAACGGAGCAACGGTTCAACACATACACACTATACAAGTTTAAAGGACAAGCTGTCCAAAACAGCAACTAGATATATTACAAGCATCAAAATAACAAGCTACAACATCTTAACATGAAAAAAAAAGACATGGGAATGATGTACAGGTAAATAATGACAAAACATGAACACTAAGCTATCTTCAGAAATCACTAGAACATGCTCAAAATGACATGGCAAGATTGCAAATAATAACAGTTTCAGAC
Organism: Aegilops bicornis; assembly: GCA_021605145.1. NCBI lineage: Eukaryota > Viridiplantae > Streptophyta > Magnoliopsida > Poales > Poaceae > Aegilops > Aegilops bicornis. The sequence goes on along the minus strand of CM038673.1, from coordinate 670,099,599 downwards.
TTTGCAGAAAATAACATCAGGTTGCAATGTTTAGAGCTATGAAAAAACATGCTACATGAACTTATCAAGGCAAACAAAGGCATGGAATGAATATACTAATTGCATAGAACAAAAGTACTTTAGTGACCATGAGCCAAAAAAGATTAGAAGATATTATGGCACCCATGTAAACATAGCAAGTTATATTACAGATTCATATATGGCAGGAACAACAATAAGTAGGCATGTTGGTGAGCTTGAACCACTCACCATAGAGCAATAAATGGCATGGCAAGGTAATCAAAAGTAATAATACATGTTTATGAAGCTAAGAATGGAAAGAGCATGTTCATAGAGTGCATGGATCACTAGCAAAGCTCATGGCAAAACTGAACTTAAAAGTTAACAGGTTGACAGCAACATTATTTAGCAATTTGAGAGAAAGATTACAACAAGTTACAGCAGGCTATAAATGCAACCAGAGGCAAGAATGGATAGAGCATGACATGTACAACAAAACATCCTTAGTGAACATCTCCAGATTATGCATAGAATGACTTGTAGCAGCAGGTTAACATAGCATCATGATATAGCAGATTCAGACATGCAAAACAGTAACAACAAGTACCCTACTTAACAAGCTTGATGCACTCACCACACAACTCAAAAAAATACATGAATGGCACCACTGTGAAGATGGCATGACATAGTATAAAACACATGTAGAGCTCATGCTCATAAGATGCACACATCAATCACGGCAAAAATGACAAAAGAGCAAGTTATAACAGTTTCAGCAGATTAACATCATATAGCACTCTTGCAACGATGATTCATGCATCAAGATGAACTCAAATGAATATGATGCAATGGAAAGAAATGTAGAACATCTTGCAACGAACATTTTGAAATATTACACGCACGAAACGGAGCAGTATGCAGCAAGTTATGACATGACAAAAATGCACACATGGAGTAGAAAATCTGGGGACTGAAATTTCACCTCCGCGGAAATTGGACGGGGAGATCCCGGGACGGAGCGGCGGACGGCGGGCGTTTGGATCCCGGACGGGTGGATCTCATCCACCCGCCCGGATCTGGCCGGAGCGAACGGGCGGCGGCGGGCGCGAGGCCGGAAGTGGCCGGGCGTAGGCGGCAATGGATCCGGCCGCAGACCGGATCCGGGCGGCGCTGGCGGCGGGATGGCCGGAGGCGCGGACGGCACTGGGCGGCGGTGGCGCGCGCCGGTGGGCGGACGGCGCCGACGAGGGGCGGAGGCGGCGGCCGGGCCGAGCCGCTGGATGGCCGGTGGCGGCGAACGGCGGCGGGGGCGCCGGCGGCGCTGGCGCGCGGCGGGCGCTGGCGGGCGGATCCGCCTCGGCTGGCCGGGCGGAGGCGGGCGCCGCGCGACAGGTGGCGGCTCCTGGTTGGGCGAGGGACGGCGGCTGGACATGTCCGGCAGCGGGGATTTTGTCCGGTGGCGCGAGGATGAAGATGGCTAGGGTTTGGACCCGAAATTTCGGAGGGAGAGGCATATTTATAGATAGAGGGAGCTAGGAGAGTCCAAATGAGGTGTGGTTTTCGGCCACGCGATCGTGATCGAACGGCGGAGAGCATGGAGGGGAGTTTGCTGGGTTTTGGGCCACTTTGGAAGGGGTGTTGGGCTGCAAGACAAAGAGGGCTTTATGTTACCTTGCTAACTGTTGGAGTATCAAACGACCTCCAAATGACACGAAACTTGACAGGTGGTCTAGCAGTGCTATACCAAGGCCGCTTGACAAACCTCGGTCCATTCCGAGACCGTTTAACACCCGCACACGAAAAGAGGTAAAAGAGGGCGCCGGAGGACATAGGAGTGCCGGATTGCAAAAGCATAACGGGAAAAAGCTCGGATGCATGAGACGAACACGTATGCAAAATGAAATGCACATGATGACATGATATGAAATGCAGATGATGACATGGCAAAGTGCAACACGCAAGCACAAGACATGGCAACGACGGCGAATAACTGACGGACACCTGGCGCATCGAATCTGAGGCGTTACATCGAGGTAGCCGCCGGTTTTATATAAAAAAACAGATCGGTTTTATTTCGTAAACCCTAGTTTCATTTTGGTTTAAATCGGTTCGGTTATTTTTATTGGTTTAGTTATTTAGCAAGCTTTCGTCCGTTCGTTCGTTTTAATGAACGGTTTTCACCGCTTAGTTACGCACGTAACGCTCGCTCGTTAGCCTGCTCGGGCTTTTTCTTTTTCTCGAATTTTCCGCGATTATTTTCGATCACGATTTCTGATCCGATTTTCGTTCTAGTATAACTTTTCGCTCGTTTATCAGAATCAGGCGATTCAAGCGCCTAGAGTTTCGTCCCGAAACCCTCTTTCTGTTTAGCCAACTTGAACAAGATTTTGCTATTGTAAAACTTGACTTTAGTCCAGATTAGTATACGAAGCTTGTTTCTATCACCGTTTGAGTTTTGTTGCTTCGTTTGATTTGATTCTTTTTGCAAACCGGAGTTCTTAAGTTGAACTTTTTGGTTAGATCTCTTATTTGAGTTTTACCCATGCCCTTGCTTGATTGCTTATTGTATGCTTGTTTGTTTGCGATAGAGTACCCGGAGTGCAAAGCGTGCTACTACGAGTCTCTAGGTTTCATGGATCATCAGCAAGGCAAGTAACACTTTGATCATACCTCTTTACTACCCAGTTTTATTGCATTAGATAAATCCTCAAACAATTGCATGGTTAGGATCTGAATTAAATTGTGGGTTGGGAAGTAGCTAAGGTAGTACCTATTCACCTGTTTATTATCAAACCCTGGGAGTTACTTCTACGTTATGTTTATATTGCTATGCTATGCTCGTAGACGTGGATTGGGTTTGAGTGTATTCATGACAGATCTGAGATTGTTAATTAATGGTTAAACTTAAGGTGGCAACTTAAATACACATCTGGGTGGATTGAGGCACCTGGGGAACCCAGTGATTGCCTGTATATTTTTGGTAATCCCGGGGTACCGTGTGATTCTCCTATGGACTGCCACCCAGGCTCAAAGGGATCATGAGATTATTCATACTAGAAACTTCCTTGTGCAGCCACAAGCTATTATGGGCTCTAGCATAGTTGATTAAGTCATGTGAACTCTTACAGTGGTAGACTAGCAGATGTAGGGGATGTAGGTGGTACGGTCTACCCATCGTAAGGTGCTAACGCTTCTGAAAGACTGTGTCTCGGTCATCCGTTTCTCAAACACCATGTAGTGCGAGAAATTCAACGGAGGAGATCGAGTCTTGTGGGGGAAAAGTGTGCAAACCTCTGCAGAGTGTACAAACTAATCATAGTTAGCCGTGTCCCCGGTTATGGACATCTTGAGTATCTTGTTCTTGGATTATCATGTTGATCTCATCACTACTTAATTTAATTTGATGGGTTGTTAATGATTACTTTTAATTGGGATTGAGAGGGGGTTTACCTTCTCAATGTTTTCAACAAACTTTGTAGTTAAATAAATTATATTGCTTTACAGTAGGGAAAAAATGGCTTTTCGCAAAACATATTAACCATACAGCCTCCACCAGCCATATATGCATGTAGTGATTGTGTTATTCTGTTCATTACCCTCTTGTGTTACATTGCCAGCATATTCCATGTGCTGACCCATTTTCGGGCTGCAACGTATCATGTTGCAGACTTTTCAGACGACGAGTAAGGAGCCTTAGGTCGTGGTCTTTCACTCAGTGATGCCGTTGGAGTTGATGGACTCACTTTATCTTCCAAGCCTTCCGTTGTTATCGTTTTAGATGGCCTTAAGCCATATTTATTGTAATAAGTTCTCTTTTGAGACATTCAATGTAATAAGTGTGTGATTGCTACTCTGTTATAAATCCTTAAAGTACTGTGTGTCGGCATTACCGATCCAGGATGACACTTATGCACGAAGATCGAGACTATTTTAGGTCCGGTCGCTACAAAGATGGTATCGAGAGCACATACATCAGAGGACACAACCACTAAGCTAAAGCCCTAGATCACTACTCTCTTCTCATTTGTAACTCCTCTCCATTTTCTACTCTTTAGGATGGCGGATGCAAGGATCAAGTTCATGCAACCGGATGAAGACACCCCATTTGGACGCCACTTGAAGGAAGTCACTAGGTACCTGAACATTGGAATACCAAGCTTCACCGGGACTTACAACGCCACTTTACCAGAAGAGGAGCGCTGGATGATTCAAGTTCAAGTTCCAGGAAGGACATTCACGCCAGTCACTGAGCCCATAGAGTTTTCCTTTGATGCCCCAACCTGGAGTCTAGGAAAGAGTATGGTAGCTCACATCACCATGGGACGCATTGGAGAAGTTTACCACAATGATCTCAAGGATACTATTTATCAGATTTGTGGACGCCGAGATGAGCAATGGGAGATGATCAGCACCAGGAAGGATAGATCGATTGCCTCTTTCATCCAGGAGTTCAATCAGCACATTCGACGCCAGGAGAACCAGATGTGCACATGCATGGCGAATTTGAAGAAAGCAATGAAAAGGATCACGGAACTGGAGGAAGAACTCAAGGCTACACGCGAAGATTATATGGAGGAAATCATCGTACTAGTGGAGAAGAATGACGACCTGACCAGGAAGCTAGGAGTTTTCATGGGAGACCCTTCGCCAGGAGGAGAAGATGACAGTTCCACTTGCCCGGAGAACTACATCATCATCGCATTTACACCGACTCGGACTCGATTTATAGCGATGATGACTATGTTGATAAAGTTGGAGCAGATATCATGGAGTCTTCGACCGATCAATTTTTCTAGTAGACCACCAAATCAGTAGTAGTATTCCACCATGTATATAGCATAGTCCAAACACTTTTGTAACGATAGTTCTAGACCGATTGTATGCCCTTGTTTGATTTGATTGAGTGATATGTTTGTGTTTGTCTCATGTGCATATGGGTAGTGTTTTCCCTCTAGACCTCATTCTATTATGTTTTCTCATCTTTTCTAAACCCAGCAGATGCCTCCGAGACGCGACAATGGATTTGCTTTCCCACCGGAGCTCACTCAGTTGATCCAGCAGCAGAATGCATTGATGCAGATACTAGTTCAGAATCCGAACCAGGGGAACAACAACAACAACAACCCACCACCACCCCCACCAGTTGACCACTTAGCCCGTTTTCTTAGGCTGAATCCGCCGGTGTTCTCCAGTAGCACCGAGCTAATTGTTGCAGATGATTGGCTTCGCAAGATTGAAAGGGAGTTGACCACTGCAGGATGCACAGATGCGGAGATAGTGCGTTTTTCAGCACACCAGCTTGATGGACCCGCAGCATCTTGGTGGGAGAATTTCATAGTCACTTACCCTATTTACACTGTGACATGGGACCAGTTCCAGCAGGCTTTTCGCACTGCCCATGTTTCAGCAGGAGCTATGTCCATGAAGAAGCGTGAGTTTCACAACTTACGCCAAGGAGGGCGCACTGTTGGCCAATATGTGGATGAGTTTAGTAAGTTAGCACGTTATGCCCCAGATGACGTCGCTACAGATGCAACTAAGGAGAAGTTTCTGGAAGGACTGAATGATGAGCTGAGCATGTAGTTGATGGTGGCAAATTTCAATAACTATCAGGAGTTGGTGGATAGAGCTCTCATGCTTGAAGGGAAGCAGCAGCATTGACAACCGCAAAAGGAAGTATGGACAAGGGAAGTACAATTACGGAGCCCAAAGAAAGACCCCGTTACACCCTGAACTCGGGAGGACTTGTTCATAACCATGGAGGCCACACTCATAATGGAGGAAGTTCGCACAATCATAGTGGCCCCAAGAATGGTAATGGTAATGGAGGAAGTAGCGGACAGAACCGTTCCAACCCGGCAACACCCGCCAAGAAGGATCTAAGCCACGTGACTTGCTACAAATGCCAGAAGACCGGACATTATGCTAATGAATGTCCTGAAGCCAAGAATGGAAATGGCAATGGAAGCTCTGAGAAGAAGCCCAACCCTTTCAACAGGGGACAAGTGAACCACGTTAACTTGGAGGAGGTTGAAGCCCAGCCAGATGCAATAATAGGTAAGTTTTTGGTTAAGTCATTTACTGCAGTAGTACTTTTTGATACTGGTGCATCGCATTCATACATATCAAGGGGATTCGTGGATAAGTTTAAGATGCCATCCCAAGCCCTTAGGTCACCCATGTTAGTAACCTCGCCAGGAGCAGAGTATATGGCTAGCCTATGGTGTGGTCAGTTACCATTAAGGATTGGTAATTACTTGTTTCCCTCGGACCTAATAGTATTAGAGTCACAAGGACTGGATGTGATATTAGGCATGGATTGGTTATCGAAGTATGGAGGAAATATTGACTGCGCCAGTAAGTCGATTTTTATTACCACCTCAGAAGGAAGAATGATCAAGTATGTACCTCGGCATGTGCCGAATAGGACTCAAGTAAATTCCTTATCAGGAGTTATACAGGAGGAAGTACCAGTGGTGAAGGATTTTCCAGATGTATTTCCAGAAGAGTTGCCAGGAATGCCACCGGATAGAGACATTGAGTTTTTGATTGAGCTTTTGCCAGGCACAGGGCCAATATCTAAGAGACCGCACAGAATGCCCACAAAGGATTTGGAGGAAATTAAGAAGCAGATTAAGGAGTTACTGGATAAAGGTTATATCCGCCCAAGTTCATCACCTTGGGGATCCCCAGTACTTCTAGTGGAGAAAAAGGATGGATCGTTGAGGATGGTTGTTGATTATCGAGGATTGAATGAAGTGACAATCAAGAACAAGTACCCACTGCCGATGATCAATGATTTGTTTGACCAGCTGCAAAGAGCAAAGGTGTTTTCCAAGATCGATTTGCGATCAGGGTACCACCAGCTGAAGATTCGAGAGCAGGACATACCTAAGACAGCCTTTACAACGAGATACAGGCTGTATGAGTATACCGTTATGTCATTTGGTCTGACTAATGCACCTGCCTATTTTATGAACATGATGAACAAAGTGTTTATGGAGTTTTTGGATAAGTTCGTTGTGGTGTTCATTGATGACATTCTGGTCTACTCGAAGAATGAAGGGGAACATAAAGAGCATTTGCGTTTGGTACTTGGTAAGCTTAGAGAACAGCAGTTATACGCCAAGTTCAGCAAGTGCGAGTTTCGGCTGAAGGAAGTTGGATTTCTTGGACATGTTATATCCGGGGAAGGAATAGCAGTAGACCCCACCAAGGTTGTCACTGTGACAAATTGGGAGTCACCCACATCTGTTGGAGAGATCCGGAGTTTTCTTGGACTCGCAGGATATTACCGGAGGTTCATTGAGAATTTCTCAAAGATTGTAAAGCCCATGACGGAGTTGTTGAAGAAGGACACCAAATTCAATTGGACCGAGGAATGCGAGGCCAGTTTTCAGGAGTTGAAGAGACGCTTGGTTACATCACCAGTGTTGATTCTGCCAGATCAACGCAAGGATTACGAAGTGTATTGCGACGCTTCTCGTCGAGGACTTGGAGCCGTGCTTATGCAGGAGGGAGGAGTTGTTTCATATGCCTCACGACAGCTTAAACCCCATGAGTTAAATTATGCTACACATGATTTGGAGTTAGCAGCCGTAGTGCATGCATTGAAGACATGGAGACATTTTCTCATCGGAAACCATTGTGAGGTATACACGGATCACAAGAGTTTGAAGTATATCTTCACGCAGAAGGAGTTGAATCTCAGGTAGAGGAGATGGTTAGAGCTAATAAAGGATTATGATATGAGATTGCATTATCATCCCGGAAAGGCTAACGTAGTAGCCGATGCGTTGAGCCGAAAAAGTCATGTCAACACACTCATGACCGGAGAGTTACCCAAGAAGTTAGCAGAAGACCTTCGCGAGCTATGTTTGGAGATAGTTCCAAGAGGTTATGTAGCAGCTTTGGAGATTCAGTCTACCTTGATGGATAAGATCAGAGAAGCTCAGAAGACGGACAAGGAGATTGCCAAGATCAAGGAAATGATGAGTAAAGGAAAGGCTAAAGGATTTCGTGAGGATGAGCACAATACCTTATGGTTTGAGGACCGCGTATATGTGCCAAATGATCAGGAGATCAGGAAGTTGATTCTGCAAGAAGCCCATGATTCGCCATATTCGATTCACCCATGAAATACCAAGATGTATCTGGATTTGAAGGATAGTTTCTGGTGGACCGGAATGAAAAAGGATATTGCAGAGTATGTAGCAGTTTGTGATGTATGTAAGAGAGTGAAGGCAGAGCATCAGAAGCCAGCCGGATTGCTTCTACCATTGCCGATACCCGAATGGAAGTGGGATAAACTAGGCATGGACTTTATCACAGGATTACCCAGGACTCGTTTAGGCTATGACTCGATATGGGTTGTAATCGATCGTTTGACAAAGGTAGCCCATTTCATCCCAGTGAAGACCACTTACACCAATGCTAAGTTGGCAAAGATATACATGACCAGGATCGTATGTCTGCATGGAGTTCCGAGGACCATTTTATTAGATAGAGGAACCCAGTTTACCTCAAAGTTTTGGAATCAGTTGCATGAAACTTTGGGAACCAGGCTAGAATTCAGTACAACTTTTCACCCGCAGACGGATGGACAGACTGAAAGAGTCAATCAGATTCTGGAGGACATGTTGAGAGCTTGTGTGGTAGACTATGGATCTAGTTGGGACGATAACTTTCCGTATGCAGAGTTCTCTTACAACAACAGCTATCAAGCCAGTTTGAAGATGGCGCCTTTTGAAGCACTGTATGGAAGGAGGTGCCGAACACCGTTGTTGTGGGACGAAGTTGGAGACCGACAGTTGTTTGGACCAGATTTGATTAAAGAGTCTGAAGAGAAGGTTAAGCTGATTCGCGATAGACTCAAGGTAGCCCAGTCCAGGCAGAAGAGTTATGCGGATTCTAAATGCAAGGAGACAGTTTACGAAGTCGGAGAAAGAGTGTATCTTCGTGTATCCCCACTTCGAGGAGTGAAGCGCTTTGGAGTTAAGGGAAAGTTAGCGCCACGTTTTGTGGGACCATACAGAGTTTTGGAACGTATGGGAGAAGTTGCCTACAAGTTGGAATTACCCGAAGAATTGTCCGGAGTTCACGATGAGTTCCACGTTTCTTAGTTGAAGAAGTGCTACGCAGAGATGGCTGATATTCCTCTGAGAGATACAGTGCCGCTGGAAGCGATACGGTTGGATAGTGACTTGAAATATGAGGAGAAACAAGTCAAGATACTCGAGTTTGCCAGCCGAGTTACACGCAACAAAGTAATCAAGTTCTGCAAAGTTCAATGGAGTCACCATACCGAAGATGAAGCCACCTGGGAACGAGAGGAAGACCTAGAGAAGGATCACTCTCACCTATTTTCTAGCCAATCCGAATCTCGAGGGCGAGATTTATTTTAAGGGGGGCAGGTTTGTAACATCCCAAATTTCCAATTTGGAATGTTATACATTAGATCATCATTGCATTTCATATTTCATTGCATTTTGGTTGATCCTAGAAATTCTACGCAACTCAAGGACCCACAGAGAGAGTTGGGGATTTCGTTATTTTTCATATTCGAGTTTTTCTCGAATTTTGAAAAGAGGATCTTTGATTTTAATTATTTTTTCTCTGAAATATTTCTTTTATTAAAAATTAAAGAGAGAGGATAAAATGACTTCCTCAAAATAAAGAAATATCAGAGATTTAATATTAAAATCAAATAAGATTTTTATTCGGAATTTTGTCGCTATTTTATTTGAATTAGGAAAAACATGTGTTTTTTCAAAATTGCATTTCAGGACCAAATAAATGTTCACCTTGTCCGGCCTATTTTTATAGGACGGGGAAAATTTATTTCGGGATTTTTGGAGTCAGTTTAGTATTTCATTTCTTTCTTTTTTCTGCATGTCGGAATTATTTAAAAAAAGTCAAACCGACTTCGGGCCGTACCCGGCCAGGAGACCTCGGGCCGGCCCCTTTATAAGCCACCGCCCCACCCCCCCCCTCCCCGCAGCCCAACCAGCCCGCCACCGCCCAAACCCTAACCTCATGCCGCCGGCCACTGGCCAAGACGCCGCCATCCGCCATCCATCGCCATTGCGCCGCCTCGTCCGCCACCGACCACCGCTTGCCGAGCCGGCCACGCTCACGAGCTAGAGGTAGCCGCCGGTTTTATAAAAACCGATCGGTTTTATTTCGTAAACCCTAGTTTCGTTTTTTTTTAGATCGGTTCGGTTATTTTTATTGGTTTAGTTATTTAGCGAGCGTTCGTCCATTTGTTCATTTTAACGAACGGTTTTCACCGTTTAGCCGCAGACAGCGAACGTTCGTTCGTTAGCCTGTTCGTCAGTTTTTCTTTTTCTCGAATTTTCCACGATTATTTTCGATCGCGATTTCGTATCCGATTTTCGTTCTAGTATAACTTTTCGCTTGTTTATCGGAATCAGGCGATTCAAGCGCCTAGAGTTTCGTCTCGAAACCCTCTTTCTGTTTAGCCAACTTGAACAAGATTTTGCTACTGTAAAACTTGACTTTAGTCCAGATTAGTAAACGAAGCTTGTTTCTTTCGCCGTTTGAGTTTTGTTGCTTCGTTTGATTTGATTCTTTTTGCAAACCGGAGTTCTTAAGTTGAACTTTTTGGTTAGATATCTTATTTGAGTTTTACCCGTGCCCTTGCTTGATTGCTTATTGTATGCTTGTTTGTTTGCGATAGAGTACCCGGAGTGCGAAGCGTGCTACTACGAGTCTCTAGGTTTTGCGGATCATCAGCAAGGCAAGTAACACTTTGATCATACCTCTTTACTACCCAGTTTTATTGCATTAGATCAATCCTCAAACAATTGCATGGTTAGGATCTTAATTAAATTGTGGGTTGGTAAGTAGCTGAGGTAGTACCTATTCACCTGTTTATTATCATGCTTATATTGCTATGCTATGCTTGTAGACGTGGATTGGGTTTGAGTGTATTCATGACAGATGTGAGATTGTTAATTAATGGTTAAACTTAATGTGGCAACTTAAATACACATCTGGGTGGATTGAGGCACCTGGGGAACCCAGTGATTGCCTGTATATTTTTGGAAATCCCGGGGTACCGTGTGATTCTCCTATGGATTGCCACCCAGGCTCAAAGGGATCATGAGATTATTAATACTAGAAACTTCCGTGTGCAGCCACAAGCTATTATGGGCTCTAGCATAGTTGATTAAGTCGTGTGAACTCTTACATTGGTAGACTAGCAGATGTAGGGGATGTAGGTGGTACGGTCTACCCATCGTAAGGTGCTAACGCTTCTGAAAGACTGTGTCTCGGTCATCCGTTTCTCAAACACCATGTAGTGCGAGAAATTCAACGGAGGAGATCGAGTCTTGTGGGGAAAAGTGCACAAACCTCTGCAGAGTGTACAAACTAATCATGGTTAGCCGTGTCCCCGGTTATGGACATCTTGAGTATCTAGTTCTTGGATTATCATGTTGATCTCATCACTACTTAATTTAATTTGATGGGTTGTTAATGATTACTTTTAATTGGGATTGAGAGGGGGTTTACCTTCTCAATGTTTTCAACAAACTTTGTAATTAAATAAATTATATTCCTTTGCAGTAGGGAAAAATTGGCTTTTCGCAAAACATATTAACCATACAGCCTCCACCAGCCATAAATGCATGTAGTGATAGCGTTATTCTGTCCATTACCCTCTTGTGTTACATTGCCAGCATATTCCATGTGCTGACCCATTTTCGGGCTGCAACGTATCATGTTGCAGACTTTCAGACGTCGAGTAAGGAGCCTTAGGTCGTGGTCTTTCACTCAGTGATGCCGTTGGAGTTGATGGACTCACTTTATCTTCCAAGCCTTCCGCTATTATCGTTTTAGATGGCCTTAAGCCATATTTATTGTAATAAGTTCTCTTTTGAGACATTCAATGTAATAAGTGTGTGATTGCTACTCTGTTATAAATCCTTCAAGTACTGTGTGTGTCAGCATTACCGATCCAGGGATGACACTAATGCACAGAGATCAGACTGTTTGAGGTCTGGTCGCTACAGTATATCATACACAGTCATTCCAAGGAATAAGTTTCCGTTCTTATGTAAATCCCACACAGTCAATCTAGGGAAAACGTTGCCGTTCGTATGTAAATCACACACAGTCAATCCAAGGAATACGTTTCTGTTCTTGTGTACATCCCACACAGTCAATCCAGGGAAAACATTTCCGTTTGTATGTACATCCCACACAGTTTTATGTGTAGGCTCGTGTGTGAAAGGTGTAACTATCACACACGCTCTGCCTTGGTTAAATGTTTGCTTTTATCAACTACATCACACACGATTTGATGAAGAAAACTGTGTGGCATTGGGCTATCCATCACAAGCGTTTTTACTGCTAGAACTGTTTGCAAAGTTCCATCACACATTTAGCAGGTTTATTAGTTTACAATTAATAATTCCAGTATTACGCAAATTCACATTTCATGTCGAACAACTGTTTGCCAATTTCATATCAGGCACATAAATATATTTTAACATCACAGTATGATAGCTACATGAAAACAACACAGTACAACATATAGCTAGTTCAACTTCATAAGAACAATATATTCATTTCCCTAATCGAGATCATCCAGGCTCGTCTTATCCACCTCTGCTTTCAGTTCAGTAAGAACCTGTTTTGCACTGGCCAACTGGGAAAGTGCCTCCTCGTTCGCCGACACCATCTTAGCAAAGTCTGATTTAAAAAATCCGAGCTCATTCTCCACCTTCCTCTTTTTATCCCGCATCTTCAAATATTCTTCAGTGTTGACAACACTTTCTCTAAGCCTACCTTTGTTCTCTTCCTCATACATGCTCCAAAGCTTTGCTAGGCACATCTTCAAAGGCTATAGCTACTCTTGATCAACACACTGCAAGTAAGAACACTTCAGAGCATCCTATAATATTTAAAACTAGATCAGTAACAATTGTAGGGGAAATGGGTTTATAGCAACATAGAAAATCACCAATGCTTATTTTGAAAAACTAAAGAAACATGCTAATTATGACATATCTTCTCAAAAAGATCAATGTGCAAATGAATTAATTTCTACTGAGACAACAACAAAATTCTGAAACATCAGAAGCTATAATTAACTACAACAACGCTACAAGTTCTTACTCATGTACAATAAATAACAAATTGAACATTTTATGAGGAAGGTAAATATAACTGCAATAGCATAGCGATAGTGTTTGGATGACAGCAAATTGATACTAACAGGTGTGTACATGCACAAATTTAGTAACATAGAACTAATGGCACTAAGGCCATCCACTATGTATGCCAAATTGAACTAAGATTTAATAGTTTACTGCTTGGCTGCTCGGATGTGTGGACCAAAGTTGGCTGCACAAACTGCTGAAGCGGTGCCAAATAATTTTCTAATGGCATCGCTGATGAGATGGAAACAATTTTAGATACTAGGTACAAACTGTGACGCTGACTTAGGATGCGTTTGGTTGAAGGTGTGGTATGAATGGGTTGGGACCGTGAGAGTGTCTGTATCACATCTAACGAATGATTTGTAACAACGAAAGAGGGTCTAACCTTCTCTGCACATGCCAGAAACTTCCTCACAGTGTCCACAGATTCAAACGCAACTAGCTTCACGCATGGAAATTGATGGTGACAACGAGCAAATAGATCTTCAGCCAACTCGCTCCATTCGTTGCCACTGATGGTCCTAGGGAGCTACAAGAGGAAGAAATGACTCAAATCGACCGCCGGGTAAAAATCCTTCATTCCAAGTCATAGCACGAGAGAGAGAGAAGAGAGGCATACCTGGGTGGTGAAGGAGTCGTCGCCAGAGGAGGAACCGCTGGAGAGGTCTTTGAAGAGACCATGGCGACCCTGACGGTAGGATGCGAGACGGCGAGAGCGAGGAAGTGGCGATAGCTTAGGAAGGAAGGAAGGAAGGAGGAAAAAGAGGAAATGTGACTTGTGGTCAGGGAGAAAAGGGGGTGGGGAAGGGGGCGGGGGTAGATATTTTGGCGGCAGGCCAAAATTTTGGAAATGTGGAGGGGAACTTTGCGTGCAATTCCGCCAGACCATTCACTTTGAACGATTGTGTGCATATCAAACGATTCTTCTGCTTTACACGCATGGGATGAGTTTGATATTTCAAATTTTGGTGGAAATTTCCCCGGGTACGTCGTTGCATAATTTAACATCGCTTGCTAATTTGGGCACACAAAAGAGCGTACGACAGACATACCACACTTACTGAATGAAGCAATTTTAGTAATTAAACAGAGCCAGTTGACCTAAACATTGCTCTAACAAGAGACCAACATTAAAAACAAAGCCTAAGTATGCATAATTTTAACAAATTCATGCCGCTACCTCGCATCACCGGTGTGAGATGAGACGTCGATGACTTGTCTGGCGACATGTCATGTTGGTGGACTCCGCTTCCCCCTGCGCTTCCCCTCTTTGAAGTCGACCGCGTGCGTCCTCGTCCTCGGCGCCGCCCTCAAGGTTGTAGTACTCGTAGTAGTGGCTGTGCCAGAGCTCACATTGGTACTCCACCGTCGATTCCTCGACGGACAGACTCTTCTCTACCTCGACCTCGGCCACACGCAACTCCTCCTCCGGCGTTCCTCGATCTCCGCCACCTCCTGCATCTCCAGCTCTCGCTCGGCGACCTCATGAGGAAGCAGGTGCTCCATGGCCACCGCCGCCTTTTCAGACGTGGGTTGCATGCTGGATACCGAGGTGGCCTGGAATATCTTGGCGTGTGCATCCTCGATCTTGGCATGGATGTTCTCGACCCAGGCCAGGGAGACATTGGAAGCACGGACGACAGCTCGAGCGCTCTCGCGTTGCACCGCCGTCATTGCCGCAGAAGAGCTACTGCCTTTGCCGGTCTGTCGACTACCGCAGACGCCCTCTCGACGGAAGCGGCCGCGCTCAATGCAGATGCGGCAGTACTCTCGGCATAGGCGGTCGCGCTCTCGACGCAGGCGGCAGTGCTCGGGGGGAGGCGGCCATCGTGCGTGCCTTCATGAAGCGTTTCCATGGCGTCATCTTTGCAAGAAGTGGGTGTGGGAATGGGGATCGGGATTCGTGGATTCAGGGGTTGCCGGCACTGGAGCAGACGAGCCGGTGAAGCTTAAGGAGGAAGACTTAAATAAACCCAGATATTTTCATCTTAAACGGTTCCTAGAAAACAACTGTGTGATGTTGTAGATATTTTTTATTAGTTCTGAAAGACGAATTTGGAGTGAAGTGGCAACGGATGGTGTTTTAAATGTACGGGAAAATTTGTAGTACTAATACAAATGTCATGTCAAATTTTGGAAAATTCAGGGGTCATTTGACCTTTTAAGACATTTAAGTGATTTTCTAGCCATTTAATGATCGTAATTGAAATTTGAACTATATGTACATGCAACAACTAACCATAACGGTTTGAAAAGTCATATTTTGTGTACTTGTGTGCGATTTAATTCCATCTGCAGTAAATTGAAAGGAATTCTCAAACATATTGGTCTAACGGCTATGACACAAATAAGCATGGAGTGCCATGGCATTTAAATTCAAAAAAGTTTAAAAAAATATCAGAAACACATGAAACCTTGGTTGATGTAATGTCATGCCACCAAGATGATGTGGTAAAATTTTTGGCATGTGTGACGAAAGTTTGGACACACACCCCTCACAAACCGGAGCAACTCACTAGAAGTCTCGTGGTTCCGAGAGGGAATAATGCATGTTTGATGACGAACGGGAGATAGCTTCCTCTTACAACCTTCAAATTTTTTCTACGTGTAACGTGCACTAATACAACTGTCATGTGAAAATTTGGCAAATTTCAGGGGTCATTTGACCTTTTGAAGACATCTAAGTGATTTTCTAGCCATTTAATGACCGTAATTCAAATTTGAACTACATCTACATGCAACGGCTAACCATAACGGTTTAAAAAATCATATTTATGTACTTGTGTGCGAGTTAATTACATGTGCAGTAAATTAGAAGGAATTTTAAAACATATTGGTCTCACGACATGGACACATTCGTATGTATGCATGAAGTGCCATGTCATTTTAATTCTAAAAAATAAAAAATGAACAGAAAAACATGAAACCTTGCTTGATGTAATGTCATGCCACCAAGATGATGTGGTAAAAAAATTGGCATGTTTGACGAAAGTTTGGACACACACCCCTCACAAACCGGAGCAACTCACTAGAAGGCTCGTGGTTCCGAGAGGGACCAATGCATGTTTGATGACGAACAGGTGAAGCTTCCTCTTACGGCCTTCAATTTTTTTCTATGTTTAATGTGCACTACTAGAACTGTAATGTGAAAATTTGGAAAACTCTAGGGGTCATGTGACCTTTTAAAGACATTTAAGTGATTTTCTAGCCATTTAATGACCGTAATTCAAATTTGAACTACATCTACATGCAACGCCTAACCATAACGGTTTGAAAAATCATATTTGTGTACTTGTGTGCGAGTTAATTCCATGTGCAGTAAATTAGAAGGAATTTTCAAACATATTGGTCTCACGGCATGGACACATGCATGGGTGCCATGGCATTTTAATTCCAAAAAATTAAAAATGATCAGAAAAACATGAAACCTTGTTTGATGTAATGTCATGCCACCAAGATGATTTGGTAAAAAAATTGGCATGTTTGACGAAAGTTTGGACACACACCCCTCACAAACCGGAGCAACTCACTAGAAGGCTCATGGTTCCGAGAGGGAACAATGCATGTTCGATGACGAACGGGAGATAGCTTTCTCTTACGGCCTTCAAATTTTTCTATGTTTAACGTGCACTAATACAACTGTCATGTAAAAGTTTGGAAAATTTCAGGGGTCATTTGACCTTTTAAAGACATTTAAGTGATTTTCTAGCCATTTAACGACCATAATTCAAATTTTAACTACATCTACATGCAACGGCTAACCATAACGGTTTGAAAAATCATATTTGTGTACTTGTGTGCGAGTTAATTCTATGTGCAGTAAATTAGAACGAATTTTCAAACATATTGGTCTCACGGCATGGGCACAAGCATGGAGTGCCATGGCATTTTAATTCCAAAAAAATGATCAGAAAAACATGAAACCTTGCTTGATGTAATGTCATGCCACCAAGACGATGTGGTAAAAAAATTGGCCTGTTTGACGGAAGTTTGGACACACACCCCTCACAAACCAGAGCAACTCACTAGAATGCTCGTGGTTCCGTGAGGGAACAATGCATGTTTGATGACGAATAGGAGATAGCTTCCTCTTATGGCCTTCAATTTTTTTTCTATGTTTAAGGTGCACTACTACAACTATCATGTGAAAATTTGGAAAATTCTAGGGGTCATTTGACCTTTTAAAGACATTTACGTGATTTTCTAGCCATTTAGTGACCGTAATTCAAATTTGAACTACATATACATGCAACGGCTAACCATAACGGTTTGAAAAGTCATATTTTTTGTGTACTTGTGTGCGTGTTAAAAAATCATCAGACGATGTAAATATCTGGTGTTCAAAAAAGAAAATGTAAAGATCTGGCAAGACAAACGCCCCCACGCGATTGGCACTCTATCTCACGCCTCGAGGTTTGGTAGGTGAGTGGCGGGGATCATAATTCAAACTACAGTACTCATAAATGATCCCCGCCACTCACCTACCAAACCTCGGTCGTCGGAATTTATGAGTACTGTAGTTTGAATTATACACGCTGTCGAGGTTTGGTAGGTGAGTGGCGGTAGGTCGTCGGATTTTGCTGCAGGAATCGTGTGTAATTCAAACTACAGTACTCATAAATTCCGACGACCGACGTGTGTACTGTTCCCGTCGATCTAGATTCCGGCCGCCAATAAATACTACCATGCTCACGCCGTCCCGCCTGCATTCTCATCTACATCCTTCCCTCGCTCTCTCTCTCTCTCTCTCTCTCTCTCTCTCTCTCTCTCAAATCTCTGCCATGGCACCGCCGGTCTGCCCGCGCCCCGACGAGGAGTCACCGCCCCCCAAGTATGCTCACTCGAATAGCAGCGACGAGGACCCCTACGCACCACCGGATGAGGTTGTGCCGAACCCCCCAACTTCTGATTGGTTTTGGGGCCAATGCAATCTTTGTCTATGGAAGTCGCTGCCGCCGGCTAAGAAAGGCAAACAAGTGGCGTTCAAGAAGGAGATGGCGGAGGAGGAAGCCAGGTACCAGGTGGCCCGTGAAGCCCGTGATGCCGCCTGGAAAAAGGAGGCGACGAAGCTTTGCGGGCGGGTGCGTTGTCATGCAGAGGAGGTGTACGAAGACAGGTACTTCGCGAGGAAGGTTAAAGGTGCTGGGCACCTCATAGCTGCGTGGAGGTGGGCCGATAAGCTCCAGCGGTCCACCAACGAGGAGCTTCGGTGGGCGCCAACGAAATGGAAAGATCGTTCGCGCTCGTCCGCCAGCAAGAGGCAGATCGGTATGTCAAGTGCTGCGAGGCGGAGGAGGCAGAGTACTGCTGGCAAGGGGCTGCTGGAATACTGGCCCCAGGAGGGATTATTAGTTTTAGTATTGTTTGTTTTCAATTTTATGCATTGTACCTAGTAGTTAAGTATCATCACGTATATGTGATGATATTATA